>CM060915.1:417142186-422142186 GCA_030737875.1 Allium sativum | reverse complement strand
GCAATAGTTCCATCTGCGTCTAATCTTATTTCAAGTTGTGTAGAGTTGCCGTGCGTTGGAGGTAGCTTCAAGAGACTTGTCAACAAACTATACAAGGATAGTAAGAACAAGAAACTAGTTGTTATGGCTTAATCCACAAAGGAGGAAAAAAAAGTGAAAGGAAAGATGCCAAAGTGAAGGAATAGTAGAACCCATGACAAGAGAGAGTATCTTTAGTATGGTAAAAAGGGGCATGTAGTTAAGTATAGGACAAGGACAAGGGCAAAAGGCAAGATTGTCGAGAGGGCAATTGTATACCTAAGGGAGGTGGTAACATTTCTGTTAAAAGTTTAGCTTTTCTTTCTATCATCCCGCTAGAACTTTGTTTTTGTACATCGCATCCTTTTAATTCTTCTTCGATAGTTTGGTCTCTGCACCTTAGTACTAGCGTAGTAGAGGATCCCATTTTTGTCTCAAATCCTATTGGGGAATCAGCTCATGTATTCATGACTTGTTAGGATTTGAGAATGTCTATTCTAAGTGTTGAGTTTAGAAGGAATACTCATGTTTTTGTGAGCTATGGGTTGATTCTAGGGATGAAGTGGTTATCCAATATGGGTGCCATTCTCGGTTTTGAAAGGAGGGTAGTTAGACTTTTGACTTGCCTCGGTAATACCGTCGAAGTCGCATGTAACCTTTAGGGTTCTATTAGGATTAGTTACCTAGAATCTCTTGATACATTAGTTGATCCGCTCGAGTAGTGTTAGCCACTAAGGCGGATGGGTCATTTCGCTTATGCATGAGTTGTAGAGAGTCACCTAAGTAAGTACATTGGGCAACATTGTTGACATCTGTTTATTTTCAAGAGATAACTCATCTATGTGGGATACCTTCTAGTAAGTGAACGAGATCCAAGATTCACTAGTGAATTTTGGAGAGCTTACATGGAACCCTCAGTACACAGTTATGTTTGAGACCGAGTATACTAGAGGGAGAATAAGTGAAAGTGGAACGAGAGGCAACAGTGAAATGAGTTCCAACTCGTATTTTGGAAATAAGAATCAAGGAGCTATGAAATTGTGAAGTTAAAGACGGTCAAAGCACAATGGAGTTAAGCTCAAGGGAATGTGGCTTAAAAGATTGAAGACTATATTCGTGCATCATATCTCCTTTTAAGAGTATATCCTTGATTCCTTTTTCCTGTAGAGCTTACTTGCATGCTATCTTTTGTGTATATCCTCTCGGTCCTATTCTCAATCCAATTTCTGTTGCAAACCCCATAGGGTGTATGACTCATCTGCTAGTAATACATGTTGGGGCTTGAGGGTGTCCATTGGGTTGATTAAACTTTTTGGGTTTGATAGGATATGGGTTGGTTTTAGGAAGGGATTTCTTGTGACCAAAAAGGACTCCATCATGCTTAGTTTCCTAGAATCACATATATATTGGTTGGGTTGAGAATTTCTTTGGGTGTCAGTCTGATGTTGATTTCGGTATTCGGGGCTGGTGCTTAGGGAATTCTTCTCCTAATCAGAATATATGTGATGTAGATTTCTAGTTTCGATGGGCGCAGAGTTTTTACTTGCTTCTATCATTCGATTATATCTTTAGGTAGGAACAGTTGGGTGTAAACATGTGTTTTAGACATGTTATAATTGATGGTTGCAAGTGGTTGCTCGTAGATGCATATACACGCACACTAGGCACTAGATCGGCTCAGTCACCTTTCATATTGCATATGCATGAGTGTTTACACTTGTTTGTGGATGAAATTGAATGTGTTATCATACAGATGTTGCATATGGATGGATGTTTGTGCACACATATAGTGTTTATGTGACTAGGACTATTTGCATACATGTTGGACTCCTGACACTAAACATATTTTTGCATTAAGAGGATCAATCAGGCCTGATCATTTGCATTAGACAAGGAACGTATACACACACTTCTTGCATATGTTCATATAGCATTAGAAATTTCTTAAGGACTATGAATGCCTTTGATTGATGGTTGAGTAGATGGATGATTGGATGGTAGGACACATTCTTCTTAACTTGAAGATTTCGGGGACGAAATCCTTTAAGGAGGGGAGAATGTAACAACCCGAATTTTTATAACATGTTAATACAAGAATCAAGGCAGAATTAAATTTTAAAGTAAGAATAAGGGAAAACGGGTTGCGCCGTTGCGTTCGTCTCGGAATTCTGGTTGGAAACTAGTCCGAAATTTCATAAATCGGAGTCCGTATGACCGAGATATGGCCTCTAGAAGTTTCACAAAAAAATCAGAAAACGAAAGCAGATTTTCAAATTTCCAATTTAGCCCCAAACAGACTGGGCGGGAAAATTTCCCGCCGAGCCCCAGGTCGAATGGGGAGTCGACTAGGGAGTCGACCCCCCAGGACCAGGTCGACTGGGCAGTCGACCTGGGTGTCGACCTAGGGGTCGACCTCCTTGGTCGGGCCAGGTTGGCATGGTGCACATTCTTGCTCCTTTGGGTCTGTTTTGTTGGCCTGTGACGAGATTGGATGGTTCAGATCTAAATTAGGGTTAATCTAAGGGCCTAAACTAGTCCTAACTTCTATATAAACCCCCTGATGCCTAAACCCTAATTCACTACAACATGTCTAGCCACCGTTATGCTACTAAAATCCCTCTTGGTCATGGCCGCCGTCTCTAATCTTCTTCTTAAGCTTTCATATGCAATCCAATGCAAAGATGAAGACTTCTACAACAATTCAAGGAGATGAATTAACAACTCTACAACGTTTCTACATCGATTTCAGTTCTTAAATTCGCTAGCCATGCTATGTAAGTTCTAGTTACTTTTTAGATTAAAATACTTAATTTTAATATGGCTACGGAATGAAGTGTAATTGGATGTAAGAATGTTCATCAATTCAGGCCTATTCCTGTTTATCTTTGAACCTTGGGTTTTGAGACTTGTTCATCTCCATTCTTATGTCTAGTTCATGCTCTATTCAGTCGTTGTAAATCAGTTTCTTGGATTCATGTTGATATTATTATCAAGATCTAATCTTTATGCCTATCATGATGATTTATACTGTTTTCTCTCTGATCTTGTTTTATTGCAAAATTCTACCTTTCCCCTATTTATTTTCTTTTGATGAACCTAGATCAATTTCAGATCTAGGCCTAAACCACGATTTTGCGTACGATTGAATACGGGGAAAAGTATGGGAATATTACCTATTTGGATATATGTGATTGGTGGAATTGATGGCATAACATGAAAATTTGATATATGGGTATTATTGCCATTAATATGAAATTTGATAATTGGGTATCGCCATTAAAATGGTAATTGCAAGAATTGGGATTGGCATATGTAATTTTTGGCTAGAACTTGATATGCGTAAATTGACATAAAAATTGACATACGTATAAAACGGCATGAACTGAACATATGTAGATTTGGTATGAATTGGGCATATGTAAAACTGATATGTAATCTAGATCTTGGGCATATGTTAATTATGTGAGATTTGTAGTTGAAACACATGTCTTGAAAAATGACTAATATGAACACGCCTAAGTGGGTTTTGGGTAGTTGGCATGTAATAGCCTTAAAGGAGGGATAATATAAATTGAGATAAGTTGCCTCTAATGGCATAAGATAAATTGTGGTAAAATTGGTATGATTTTGCATACCATTAATTGATGAACATAATTGAGTCAATTATGGACATCGTTAAATTAGGAATTAATTAATAATTTGAATAGGGAAATTATTAAGACTGGGGTAAATGATTATAAGAGATAATCAATGCTTAGGACACGAGGTTGGACTCATTTGTGACGTAAAACTGCCCGGACCCGCTTGACGAATCCAATAGTCACAACTGGTAGCCCAATGTGAGAGGTCCTAGGCCCAAATTAAAAGCATAACAGTTGTAAAGACACGAGGTTAGACTCTTTTATGGTGTAAGACTGCCCGGACCCGCCCGGCAAATCCAGCTGCCATAAATGTCAGTCTAATGTGAGAGGTCTTTATAGGGTTACGGCCTTAATGAATTAAGAAATACTTAACCAGATAAACATGTGGTGGGACATGGGGGTTAAGTGGGTGACATGTGGAAATACGAATAGTAATACTTAACCAACATAACATGGTAATTAGACCAGTGGATAGGGTTAAGTAAAATAAGAACACTTAACCAATATGGTATGAATGGGTGGGTTAAGTAATATGACCAGATTAATGACACTTAGCTGTTATGACATGAATGGTTGAGTTAAGTAAATCTTAATTAACGCCTAAGTGGGAATGAACTTATGGAATAAAGTAAGTTAGGCGGCACAATAGATAAAATGAGATAACATATGTAATAAGGAAAGATGTGCTTCATTGTAGATTAAGCAATATGTAAAAACAAGAATGAATTTACAATTGAATGCGACATAAGTTATATTATAAAAAGGAACAAAACATTGGTTAGGTTGGATAATCCTCTGAGTATCAATCTGATGTTGATTCAGGTCTTCGGGTTTGGTATTTAGGGAATTATTCTCTCTCTCCAGTGTGTTTGTAAGTTAAGGGGTACTTGGTTGTAAAGATTGAATAAGAACATGTTATTGTACCATAACGGGGGTTAATGTATGAATCATAGGAATAACATGTTGTGGGCTTATTAATGGACTTAATATAGTGCAAGTTAAGAATTGAATTAATAAGCAATGTTGAAGGTTGGTATGAATAGAAATAACCAAGTTAAATAATAAGGCTGATGAGGTAGCTCAAGCGCATAATTAATGGATAGACATAGGGTCTAATGGCAGATAAAGCCAAGGCGCTTGGTTAAACCCAGACGTTGGGGATAATATGAATGACATGTAAAATATAACCTATAAGCACTTAACTAAGATAAAGCATGTATTAAGACATGAGGAAGATGTAGGGGTTAAGTGGGGGATATGGGTAACATGTAAGACATAACTGGTGTATACTTAACCAAAATTTGACCACGTAAGTGGACATGAATAAGAAGGGGTTAAGTAAGAATTACTAGAGGGGACCAAGCATAGGTGGGAAGCTTGTGTCGAGAAAAGGGGACCCTTTTCAGACCAGTAGCTCATTACGTATCTTTGTGAGCTCGACCCATGTCGAGGACAGGACATGCATACTGGGTTTGATTGTAAGAGGTCAAAACGGGTTAGCGGTGGCAACGCAAGTCCAACGGGTTTCATATGCGTGTGTGGACCCGGGCTGGTAGGTAAGACGTTGTTGCATCGTGTAGGTATAAGCTGTGCATCTCTGTTGTATCGGGTTGCCACTTTGGGGAATGATACACCCCACTGTGGGGCCAGCACCGGTATCTACGAGTTAGGGAGCCGATCGAATGGGGAAGGTAGTGGGTACGACTAGTGGAGATAGGAGCAGGCGGCACCTATGACAGCAGCTAGGAGTACAGCTACCATATTATGAATATTGTAATTAGAATGGGGAGGGTAGTGGGTACCACTAGTGGAGATAGGAGCAGGCGACACCTATGACAGCAGCTAGGGGTACACGAAACTACCATTATTATTATCACTTATGTTCAGTAGGCAGGATCACCTTATTATATAACATGGGCCACTAGTTGGGACACTAGTAGGGGGTAAGGATCCGTGTTACATAGGACACTAGTTGGAGTACTAGTAAGAATATGGATCATTCCTTGTAAGACACTTGTGAGGATGCTAGTTAGGTGATGCAGAGCAAGTAGATCTCATAGAAATATTTTAATGGCGAAGCAGAGGAATCTTGTTATGTTTGATAGGAATCTTACGAAATTATACTTAGTTTATCTTGAATTGGAACCTTGCGATGTTACTTGAACAAAATCACATCATGTTAACCTTAGTTATCCTGCCTGTTGCTTATCCTGTCATCATGCTTATGTTTACTTTCTGTTCACTCATGCCATACTATCCTTTACTATTTTTATGCTGAAAGTCACTAGGACTTACTCAGTCTTTATGACTGACCCGTTTTGTTTCGCCTCTTTTTCTTCCGTTCCCCCCCCCAGGTTCGTAGGGTGGGAATACAGCTTAGTTCGGATCTTACCAAGCTCCAAGGTTCTTTCATGTATGGCTTGGATTTCTCTTGGATATGGCTTGCTTTGCTTTATTGGGGAATACTATAGTTTGTTTTTTTGCTTCTTTGTTTTTAAGCAAGACAGATATTTTAACTATGTAATTGGGTATTGGAAGTTGATGGGCTTTTATTGTAAACAGTCACATTTAATAAATGATTTTAAGTACTTCCACTTTACTTTCCGCTGTTTTATATACGTCTGTCTTGTAATATTTCTGTTCCAGTACACATAATGCTCCATTGAAGTTAAGGCATTCCCTTTGTGAGTGACTTTAATGGATGTGGGGTGTTACAAATACTTCTATCACTATTAAGCTAGAGACTCCGTCAACTCCTCACCAAATTTAAGAGAAGTTAGATCTTAAAGAGAGTTAAAAGAGGGAAATGATTGTAATAAGGGAAAATTCATATGTTGTAAGCTTGAATATCATAATGAGAATTGATTGAAAGTGGACGTAGATTCATAGAGAATCGAACCACTATAAAAATTCCTTTGTGTTCTTACTTGCTTTTATCCGTTTATTTTGCGATTACGCGGTTCCATGTTCTTACCGAATCGGTGAAGCGTAACTTTTTACACCTTTGGTGTTTGATCACAAATTTGGAGCAAACAGTATAGGAATTAATTTCATCGAAAATATGCAAGTTTGTACCTTTCACGTTAATTAAAATTACTACGAATAATACATTATCGGAACTTAAGTAAATTTTAACTAAAAATACTATACTGTATTCAAAACCATTTTTCTTTTCGTGAAATTCGGACGTTCGAACCACCTTATGCTATAAGATTTTATAGAATAGCGGGTCTGTAACGCATTTTTGATAAAAGCGTCATGGCACTGCAAACTGTGTACCGCTGCGTCCATCTCATCGCGCTGATCACCATAATTTATTTATATGTCATATTTGGTGCTTCGTATGCCATATAATTCTAAAATAGCTTGCACAGTTCATTTTGAAAACAGATTATTCAAGTTCAGCGTGTCCCTGATTCAATATATTTTTCTAGCTGTTTTGGGTCTGCAAACCAGTCTTTAAAGTTCGCATAGCGCTTGGGATTTCCATACCCTTAAACGCAAGAAATTTATACAAAATAAAGTCATCCACATTCTTTCATTTGCCTATATTCACGTCCTAACATACTAACATATTATACACACAAAGAAACTAAAAAGCTTTGCATATTTTGGCATTTCTTAAATAACCATTCATTCACTACAGTTCAAAGTATTATAATGCGTTGGTATCTTGCCATTTCCATGCACGCACATTTTCAAACCTTTCCATTATCTTTTCTTGCATTACAACCTAAACCTGAAGACACCTCTTCATTTCCAAGTCTTATTCTCAACGCATTTTAAATATTTTAATACACATTCTTTTATACATTTTCGCTATAAGATTTTAACTAGTAGCATCCTTTCTTATAATATATGTACACTTCTTATAAAACCTTTTTCTTTTCACTTTTCATCTTCCCCACTTACCTAATTCCTGAACGTTCTCATTTAAATTATTTTTATTATTATGTTTAAAAAAAATGGTGAACAAATTTCTTTTGAACAGATATTTCATGGAGAGAAAGTGGTGGGCACGTTCATTACTTTTGGAATTTTCCACTTCGAATTCCAACATTTTCTCTCTCTGCACTTCTTATATTCACAGCCAAATAGTTATACCCTTCAGTTATCACAATCTTCCTATCTTCATCTTTCCCCAAATCCACCGCTCTTTTTATTTCTCCTACCAAAATAAATTTTCTCAAATTGAAACCACGCCCCACGGTTTCCATCGCCACCTGAACCCCGCAGCCATCTCTTGAAGTTACCGCTGCTGCGGTCGAGTCAACCACACCGTTCAACCCACCAGCGTCATCGCTGAACCCAACACCCGTTTCCAGCGAGCCAATCCAAGTCATCACCATCTGCCCGCTCTTCCGCTTCTTTGTCATCGCAGATTATAAGTATACCTTACGATTAAACTTATTCCAAGTGTCTCTACTTTGCTTTCCACTGATTATAACTGATAATGGGTTGTTTTGCTACTTGTTTCATTTGTGCCTATTTTGCTCATTTGAGTTTTGTGATCGTTTATTTTGTTGTGACTTATGCAAGGGTTTAAATCTCGGATATCGGTTGTGTTTCGTCTCGGGGATTTTATAGACTTGATCTCGTATCCGGGGAGATCTCGGACGAGATGAGTCTAGCTTGGGGATTCATCTCAGATTTCCATCTCAGGTCTTAAAGTTCGTATCGGAACAATCTCAGGGAACATGATATGTAAAAAAATAATATTTTTACAATATGAATGTTATAAAAAACATATTAAATTAAACTTGAATTGCAAAATAACATTATTATTCTTTATTTTTCGAAATATCATTCATAGTCTAAATCATAAAATACTTAAAACAGAAATATTGTTAAACATAAAACATAAAACAGATACGAAACATTAAGAAAATTCAGTATCAATGGACCATAAAATACATAATTTCATAGGTAACATGCATGTAAAAAGGACAAATATGAAAATCATAAGCATTATAGAACATATATAAACATATAATATGGACATTTAACATGCAAAATGTAAAATATCAAAAGTTCATTGTGGCTAAATTTGAGTTTTCAGATATTGTTCTAGTTCAGGCATAGATTTAAGTTTTAACCAAAAAACAAAGATCTCGGACGATATTCCAGTATTTCATCTCGATTGATATATCGTTCGATATTGCAATATCTCGAGCGATATATTCATAAGGAGATTTAGAGTGATATTTGCCGTTTTGTTTTGGATGGAGCCCAAAACGAGATTTCGGAGGAGATCTCAAGCGATATGTGTGATATTTGAAACAGTGGACTTATGAACCTGTAAATCTTGGGCACTGTTGATTATTTGTTGCTGGCTATATTCATATACCTCACTCTCGAACGCATGCACATCAGAGACCGACCGTAGTGAGCGTGCTCATCCTTGTTTCACCCATATCCATAGCGACCCCGCCTCACTTTAAAATAGACTACCATTGTTGTTATATCCGGTTTAGCCTATATACATATTTTGATGGTACATTTCTTGTGTTCCCTTCTTACCTTTGTTTCTGGCTTCAGGAGTAATCCACTGTAGTGATATATTTTTGTGAGTTGACAACACCTGGATAGTATTGATATAATTGGAAATTATATAATGGATTGTTTTGGTACTATAATGCATGTTGCAGTAGCTTATGTAAGATGAAGTAAACTAGATCTCACATGTATATTATGAGCACAGGATGCATCTATTCATATGAATAGTTTAGAAATTTATGGTTATTATACTCTACTAGTATTGATTAAGAAAAAAATATACCTTGCATTTCCACCCATATTTCGTTTGTTATATAGGTTTGCATGGGTCTGCATATTTCTACCATACATTGTCTACCCTTATTTCTTTATTCTAAGACTGGAATATGTGAACTTTGGCACTACATAGGTTCATGATTATTTAGCACAATATTACCTAATGTTATCTCTGATTCACGTGGAATGCACATACATGCCGCCTCTTGAATTTTCGTACAAGTTGTCGTCGTTTGTTTCCACTCAGGCTATTATTTACTAGCAAGATTGTAGCGAAGATGTTTCAGAAATTCACTGTTTATTATATTTGAATAATTTCAAATAATTTTTTGGGATTAAACTGATTATATTTATGTGTATTTCGAAGTGACTTACTTGTAATAAGTTTAATCCTGACCTGAGTTTTTATGTTTTTGCATGGAATGCTCGGGTCAGACCCCAAGTATTACAGACTTAAGAATTTTTTAGCTCGCTAAGGAGAGAGGCACGCATATTCGTGCGCAAGGCTCGACTGAAATGTAAACTTTATTTTAAATTTATGTACATGATTTATTTCAGTCTTCCGCTGTATATGTAAATTCTATTTTTAAAACTGTGATTAGTTATTAAAATGTCATTGTGAGATATATTGTGTTTTGATCTTGTCTATAATTCTGTGTGTATATTCTGTTAAACCTGGTAAGATAAATAATAATCTGTCATTTTGAACGTTACAAGTTGGTTTAATTACCAACTTTGAGCGGTCAAAAAGACGGGTCGCTACACAAAGTAGGAGAAACTAGTATTAACTCAAGTAACTACCTTATAAAAGTGAGTCATCATGTCAATACGAGCATGAGAGATAACAACAACCGAGAACCAAACTTAAACACCATTGAGAACCAGACCCTCTTGAGAAAACCTAGGAGATTTTAATGAGGAGGGGTCAGAACAATAAGTTCTAGTGAACAGGAAGAGTATAACATAGTTTACAATACACAAATGTATACCATTTGGTTTAACTAAAGAAATATAGCTACTAAGACTAGTAATTCTAACCTAACCTTGTAAACATTGATGTACGATTCTAACTACAATACCCAAGGTAGCATTCCCAAGTATCACAATAATGAGATAAAATGTTTATGCATATATTTATGAATCCTTTAAACCAACATTTAACTAATGACCAAAAACTAAGAGGTCGCCTCTTAACTGCTCACTAATCATACGGAGATTAGTTATTTATGCATAGATAGAGCCACTTGACACCTCACAATCGAATGATAGTTAAGATGGATCCTCTTGATCACTTAAGACATTAGGTGGACCTATTGGTCACTGAATTCCTCTTAATGGTTTACTCAACACAAAATATAAACTAGAGAACACTAACTATAGGTCCTACTACATAAGGCTTTGGTCATTCACACATATAGATCCATGGCATGCATAAGGTAAGAGATAGAAAGCAACTGCTTAAGACCACAAGGTTAGGTAATGTAGCACATCATTTAAGACCCTCATATTGTTGACCCCCTCGTTACTATCTAATTGGCTTTATAGGATAATCTCCTATTCGCTTAATATTTCCCATAGGATAGGTAGCCCAATGGAAATAACATATAAAACCTTTGAAGACCTATTCCCAGGTGGACCCCTCGACCCAAGCCACGTAACAACCAAGGAAGGAAACTATTCGTGAAGATTATCAAGCTTGGACCCAAGTGGCCTTTAATGCTTTCATTCATGGGAGGTGGTCTACGCGATCGCTTAATACCTTTTTATAGGTGGATCTAACTACTTAAGACCTTATCCCAAAGAAGTCCACGTTATTGAGTTATTCCCGCTTAGTTTCTCTTTATCGAAATATTTCCACGTACGCAAACTAGCTATTGTCACGGGTTCCTGTGGTTAATGATATCTCACATCAGTTAGACATATATTCGACTGCTGGAAGTGTGGACTTCTGTCGAATAAGGCAACTGGCCTTGCATCATTAACCTATTAAGCCAATTCTAACCGTTTATTACTAGCTTTTGATTTACTAATAAAATAAGGAAAGTTATATTCTTCTTATCCTAGATATTTATTTATTTGTTTCCTTATTGGACATAGTATTTAAAACGACAACCAATGCCTACTAATCCCCTTTTATTTCGTGTATTTCTATTTAACAGGGTTATTGCCATTTATGACAATAATGGTCATATTTTCCTAAAGTGCTAATTAACCTCTTAAATGTAATTTGTTTCCATCGATTATAACTAATGTCACTTATGAACCTAACAGTCATAATTTCCTAAGACATTAATGAACATTGAAGTGTCCTTATTATATCAGTCCCTTTTTATTTCTAATCTAACTATTGTAACTCCTTAACGTTTCTGTGTTTACTTTGATTTGCTCTTGTACCAATATATATTATATGTTATAAGAAATTTTTACTAACTTGGTTGGAGTTACAATTCTTATTCATAGTAATTGATTTCAAATTGTAACAATTTAGGCCTAACTTACCTAATTTAATTTGTTTTCCCCAAACAACGATGGTTACAATAGTTATTATTTCTTTCGACCTTATCTATAGCAAATCATTACATTAATTGCTACAATGGTCATAAAATATATGTGTATATTTTTGTTTAACATGGATTACATTTTCATGTATAATTTCATAAAATGCAAAAAATTCAAATGCACAAACAATCGTTATAATATATATTGTTGTTTATGTAGATTTAGACAGATAATGTACATACACACACACACACACACACACACACACACACACACACACACATATATATATATATATATATATATATATATTCGTGCAGTTAACGTAGTTATTATTATTTTTTAAATTTAATGCTTTGTTTCAAGCCAATTACCAAACATTTCATTTTTGTTAAATCTTGTAATAAGATTGTAAATCTTACAAAAAGGCTGTCAACTGTCATTATTGTAAATTGTGCCAGAATATTTAAAAGGGGAATAAACATATTTCAAACCACAAGAAATATGTAACATGTATGTTTTTGGAAAAGTTGATATAAACTACGCATATATTTGTATAAACATGTGTTTGTGCGTGAATTTACTCAACCTTTTTCTTTTGTTTTGACAATATTTCTTATTGATTTCAAATAATGTCTTTTTATTTAAAAAGAGCACAAAGGCATATTTACAATAACTAAGTAAAAACCCAAACAAAACTGAACACAAACAGACCTATATCTTTTTAACCAAATTTAAATAAATTACCATTCAATACCAAAACTATTGATCTGGAATAAAACTACTTCTTAACAGTGATTTATGGGACTGATTTCCAGATTTACAGTGTTTGCGATAACCAATGTTTTAAACATAATTGTAGGCAATAATGTGGACAACCAAGTAAACCAACAAAATAATAATATTATTCAAGCCGCAAATTTTATTCTTCTAGATTTAACAGTATTCATAAACAGTTCTGATAGGCATTATCTCAGAATTAACAAAATTATAACAGATCTGATAAATATTTAGGCATATATTTCAGATCTAATACAAACGAAATAATCAGGTTATTGCATACTTTTTATATAAATTTCTCAATCACCTGAAAGCATTCAAATCTGAATCTGTTAGGCCTACAATTCCTAAATTCTTATTGATCTACTATTATTCTGAAACGGGGATACTTCCAGAGACGTAGATTTGCAAGAAAATAATAAATAGGGGAGAAATTTGATGAGTAAGAACCTAGACGCTAATCCATATTCTTTTCCACTTGAATCTTATTATCCCTTTCAAATATACATTGTTTATGTTTGATTTTGATTGTATATGATCATATTTTTGTTTTAGAATTTGTTTGAGGAGAAAGGGATATGGCAGAACTTCGCTGCGGCACTTAGAAATATCTGGAAAAGAATGGGGGTCTAACCCTTTATTTATATGTGTTAGAAAGACCCCATACCATTAACATTTGTCTGCTTATATAATAATTTATATAGCAAAACTGTAGCTGTCACTGCCTGGGTCGACCAAGCGGTCGCGGCCAACGGTAGACTGCTTGGTCGACCTGGTAGTGAGGTGGCCAAGGAAATAAATTCATATTATATATATAATATTCCGTTTTATTTATTTCCGTTTGTTTTAAGTATTTCGTCCTTAACTGTTGTCATACGGACTCCGTTCTCAAAACTTTAAACATAAAAGTTGACCAAAATTCAAAAACGAATACAACGGTGCAAGTTTCATAGTCAAATTCCATCGTTTGCAGAAATTCCTATTTTTGAAATCTAATTAAAAAACTAATTTATTTATCTCCAACTCCTTAAAAGGAATTTCGTCCTGAAATTCTTACAGATACTTATCATATCCTACACATCCAATTTGTGTACATCCATTTTGCAACCAAGTGTGCATGTTCAAAGTGCACATAATGCATTTAAACCACAAAATATGTATGCATAACGATTCTAAACCGTATCCTCCTTTATATATGCATTAAAATTTTAAAACGCTTTTAAAAACATGATGCAAAACACCCTAAATATACTTGTAGTTCTATATGAATGCAAATTTTAAATACTTTTTCATCCATAACCCTCACACATCTATGAATAGAAGTGTGAAGCAAAAAAAATTCGTCCAAATTCTACCATCCAAAACATCAACGCATCTAATCGCTTCTTATCAAATTTCTCATAAACCGGAAAAATGAAATCCAAGCAAAGAATTTTAACGTTCTCTTCACTGATGAATATTCCATTTCCCATCCTACAGTGGAAATTTTTACCTCGGTTCCCCAAAATACTCGAAAAATTCCCATCTGTAGACTGTAAAGAAGTCTTAAAACAGGCTCTAAAACGTAAAACGAGTTAATTGACAACTCGCGCGCATTGTTGGCAAGATATGGAAACAATGTTTCCAAGGCTAAAACAACCTTTTCCTTGTTATCGTTAACGTTTTATCGCATTGTCGGCCTTCTGCACCGCTAAAACGCACGCACAATCCATCAAAAAATCTTCCTTACGCCTTTCGTGTGACCAAAAATCCAAATTTTTCACAAAAATAGATACCTGCTTTAAAACTTATTTTATATAAATTGATTTTTTTTAATACCATTTCACTTTCCATATGAGATTTGTACAAAAATTAAAATTTCGTAACGTACACTTTGCATCATTTAAGCCATTTATTTTAATGTAGAGTATATTTTTGAACATGCACAAACTGCCATACCTAAATCCACATTTTCATGCAAACTGAAATCAAAGAAAGTAAATCAGTAAAAATGTAAATTTTAAAAAGGTTAAAAGATTTTTTTTCAAACTACATTTGCAAAAAGCTTCAAAAAATTATTTTGAGAAAACTTAAAAGTTTCAAGTCACACATGTTGGCGAAAAAGGAAGTCAGTCACGTAAAAATGTAAAAACTGAAATCACATGCAAAAAACACAATACATTTTAGGTTAGAAAGGAATAGTGATTAATTTGACGTAAACTACGCAAAACCTGTCCTTCACTAGAATTTATCCAGCACAGAATTTTATTCTTTCCAACTCTAGGATAACTATTATTTAGACAAGAAAATGAGATTTCATTCAAACAGGCATGCGTGAATGACATAAATATTTCCAAACATAGAACTCTCATAAAAAGAAGTCGTGTGATTCAAAGACAACAAACACTAAAATTACAAGCACAAATCACCACAAGCTAAGAACCAAACGCTGGAAAGGGAAAACAATAAAGATGACAAAACCGAAACTCCCAAAACAATGACTATAAACAACAAGCTGTGATGCCCCGTGATTGGAGCTCAAACCATTTTTATAACCTTTGATTAATCATATCATGGAGGCAAAATACTCAATCTCGTGTTACAAATGTTGCTAGTGTTATTGGAGGCTCTCACATCACCATCTCTTCTAAGAGAGAATTTGCAATGAGAAAAGAAACCTAATACAAAACCGATCCTCATGGAAATCCACCTAATATTATCAAAAGACAAAAATGGATAGGTGAATTACAGAAAGTAACTCCATGAGACAACACACAAGAACAACAAGCTAAATCAAATATAATGCGACACCAAACAATGGTTACGCCATCGATCAAGCAGAAGATTACTTTCCACATCAAGAGATAAATCGAGCCATAACATCCCATCTATGGAATAATGTGTTGAATTTGTCACACACCTTTATGGGCAGTTTGAAAAAAGATTCCCGAACTCTAAAACTGACATTAAGAAAAAGAGATTTACTGCAAAACCTTTAAAGTCGGTCAGTATAAAGACCATTCAAGCTTGCAGACAACACGGTGCCTTTAAAATCTCATCGAGATTCTCCTTAGAAAAACCATCCAAAGACAGCTTAATCTTCATCTTCGAAATAATGATAGCCTTCGTCAGAATCTATTCCAACAATATATTGTAAAGGCAGATGCAGCACAAATAACAATCTTATTCTAAGAACAAAAAGCAAAGGAGCAGCGCAAGTTCAACTGTCACGAAAAATTTTCTTAGCCTTAAAGAGTGAGACCTTTTTGCTTATTTCGATTCAACCAATGATCTCTCCTTAAGGATAAGACTTAAATGGTGCGAGTAAGATTAGATAGCGCAATTAGGTATTATGGACTAAGAAATGGTGGGAGAGAAGAAATTGGATTTAGATTTTCGGGTACTAGTGTGGCAAGATCTAATACACAAACTGGCGCAGAAGAGGAGACGAGGCGACGACAAAAGAGGAGAAGGATAAGAATATGGTTAGGTTAGATGAGAAAGGAAGGATGAAAAAGAAGAAGTAAAGGTGATGATTTGGATGCAACTTTTGTGGTTGGGTGTTAGGTTCAATTCGTACCAAAACTCATCTACTAGTTGAAAACTCTAGGTATAATGCTAAATGGTCAAATGTCAAATGGGTTTTGGGAAAAGGCTGTACCTTGACCTTATTAGGTCTGATTAAAAATATTAATCGTCCCGCGTTATCTTTTAAGATTTTACGTGATACGAAAATTAATTATCCGCATAACGGTAGTATTAAAGACTAGAAATCGATAATTTCTTAACCGTACCCAAAGATCCGAAGTAGTCCGAAAAAAATGTTGCGACGACACAACTAACGAATTTCCAAAATAATTCAGCTAGAAATCCACAAATAAATATAAACGGATTATCACCTTACCTTGCCATCTAACTATAAAAAAATTTCGTGTTCCAAAATGTCGAAAACCATAAATCTTGGAGATAAATTGTAATAATTTTGATAAATCATCCAATATATATAAAAAGAGGGATACTAAAAATCATAAGGAATGGGTATTAGTCATTTTTAAGTTTTGAGCCATATCCCTTGTCATTTCCAATTCCCTTCTTTCTGCCAATTGAATTATTTATTTAAATCATACATATCCCTAACAAATCTGAAAAACGAATAGATTTAAAATTTTGAAACCATATTTTTTAAAAACTATTTTTCGAAACCAAAACTTAAAAACTTTCGAATCCATTTTATTCTTTCAAAACAGTTTTTAAAATTGAAATTTCCTTGATATAAGACTAGCTAAGGACCCAAATGAATGTTTCCAGCAAAAGAATATCCTGGATTTTAATGAAGCATCGAACGGATATAGCTTGCAAATATATTTTCGAATGGATATGACATATTAACATGAATTTCCCATTTCAGGCCAAGAAAATGTCTTTAACTGGAACCACTAAACGGAACGAAAAACTAGAAATCACGACAATCTCAATGGTTGTTAGTTTTCTTCCAGTCTCAAAACTTAAATCCACAGAATCCACAATACATCATCCTTATACTCTCCCAACAAAATCGCCAACGTACTGTGGGGTAAGACAAAATTGGCTAGAATCTCGAACACAATATATTCCCACTCTTAGTCACTTGGAACCCATTCAATATAAATAGCCCCACGACTAATTCATTGTCGAAATAATTCAATGTCTAGTAAGAAAGACGCAGAAAAATAGAAAAGAAGATCGAAAACATTCTCTCATGAGTCCAAATATAACTAATCCCTCTGATTGTCTAACCTATGCTATGATACCAAATGTTACACCCCACACTTTTCTAAGCCCAAATTCAACAAAAATCGAAACTAAAACTCATCCAAGTGTGGAGTGTGTAAAACTAGTACCTGCAAATAATTGATCATGAGCATAATCAGAGTACGATAAAATAACTCACAGTGGATACAAAGTAGAATAAACCAGTATCAACTCATGCAACTACCTTATAAAAGTGTGTCACCAAGCCAGTACCAAGCATGGGAGAGAATGATAACCGAAAACCAAACTTAATCACCTATGTGAGCCAAACACTCTCGAGAAAACCTGGGAGATTTTAATGAGGAGGGGGTCAGAACAATAAGTTCTCGTGAACAGGAAGAGTATAACACATTTTACAATACACAGATGTATCCCATTTGGTTCAACCACTGACATATTCCTACCAAGGCTAGTAATTCTAACCTACCCTTGTAAACATTGACGCATGACCCTAACTACCATAGCCAAGGTAGCTTTCCGAACGATAAAAATACTGAGATAGAATGTTTACACGTATATTTATGAAGCATTTAAACCATCATTTGACCAATTACCAAAAACCAAGAGGTGGGCTCTCAACTACTCACTAATCATAAGGAGGGTAGTTGTTTATGCATAAATAAAGCCACATTAGGCTTCACTATCAAATGATTGCTAAGGGTGGATCCTCTTGATCACTTAAGACCCTAAATGGACCTATTGGTCACTAAATGCCTCTTAATGGTTTACTCAATGCTAAATACAAACTAGAGCATAGTAGCTATAGGTCCTACTACTTAAGGCTTCTATCACTTATGCATATAGACCCATGCCACGCATAAGGTGAGAGGTAGTAAGCAACCGCTTAAGACCACTTGGTTAGGTAGATATACACGTCACCAAGTGGACCCCTCAACCCAAGCCACGTAACAACCAAGGAAGGGGACTATTCGTGAAGATTATCGAGCTCGGATCCAAGTAGCCTTTAATGCTTTCATTCATGGGAGGTGGGCTACGCGATCGCTTAATACCTTTTTATAGGTGGATCTAACTACTTAAGACCTTAATCCCAAAGTATTCCCTGTTATTGAGTAATTCCCATTTAGTTTCTCTTTACCGCAATATTTCCACGTACGCAAACTGGCTATTATCATGGGTTCCTATGGTTAATGATATCTCAGATCAGTTAGACATATATTCGACTGTTGGAAGTGCAGACTTCTGTTGGAAAGACAACTGACCTCGCATTATTAATCTATTGAGTCAATTCTAACATTTTAATTACAAGTTCTGGATTAATTAATAAAATAAGGAAAGTTATATCCTTCGTATACTAGGATATTTATTTATTTGTTTTCTTATTAGACTTAGAATTTAAAACAACAACAAATACCCATTCTTTCACTTTTTATTTCGTTTATTTCTATTTAATAGGGTTATTGCCATTTATGACCATAACAATCATATTTTTCTAAGGTGCTAATTATCCCTTTAAATATCATTTATTTCCATTGATTATAATTAATGTCACTTATGAACCTAATGGTCATAATTTCCTAAGACATTAATTAACAATGAAATGTCCTTATTGTATCAATCCCTTTTTACTTCTAATCTAACTATTGTAACTCCTTAACATTTCTATTTTTACTTTAATTTCAATTGTTCTTTTGTTTGTGTGTTTGTATGTGTGTGTATATATATATATATATAAGAAATGTTCACTTACTTGATTGGAGTTACAATTCTTATTCCAAGACGTAAATTTCAAATTGCAACCATTTAGGCTCAACTTAACTAATTTAATTTGTTTTCCTTGAACAACGATGGTTACAATAGTTATTATTTCTTTACGACCTTATCTATAACAAATCAATTATATTAATTGCTGCAACGGTCATAGTATATATATTTCCATTTAATATGGATTGCATTTTCATGTATAATTCCATAAAATGTAAACCATTCGAACACACAAACATTCATTATAATATATATTTCGTCATTTACATAGATTTGAATGGATAATGTACATATATATAGATATAAATATATATTTATATTTATATTTTAGCGCAGTCAACGTAGTTATTATTCTTTTTTAATTATTCTTAAGTTTAATGTTTTGATTCAAGCTAAACACCAAACATTCCTTTTTACGTTCAATCTTGTAATAAGATTCTAAATCTTATAAATAGGCCATCAACTGTCATTATTGTAAATTGTGCCTGAATATTTAAAAGAGGAATAATCATATTTCAACCATAAGAAATATATAATATGTATTTTTTGGAATAGTTTTTGTAAACTACACACAAATGTATATATTGAAAATTATATACATATATATACACACACACAAAAACCTGTATGTGTACATAAATTTGCACAACCATTTTCTTATTAATTTCAAATACTGTCTTTTTATTGAAAAAGTGCAAAAAAGAAACTAAGTTAAAGCCCAAAAAAAAGTGAACACAAACAGGCTTATATTGTTTTAACCAAATTTACATAAATTACCATTCAACACTAAAACTACAGATCTACAATAAAACTACATCTTAACAGTTATTTATGGGACTGATTTCCAAACTACGGTGTTTGCAATAACCATGATGTTTTAAAAAAAATGTATGCAATAATGTGAATAGTCAAGTAAGCCTACAAAATAATAATAATATTCAAAACCCAATTTTTATTCTTTAAGACTTAACAATATTCATAAACAGGCCTAATAAGCATTATTTCAGATTTAAAAAAATTATAAACAGGTCTTTTAAATATTTAAGCATACAATTCAGATCTAATATAAACAAAATAATCAGGTTATTGTATATTTTGTATAAAAATTTCCCACTCACCAAAGAGCTATGTAGTGAAAGCACTCAGCAGATTCAATGTGCCTGAGGCGTAAAAAGTTGTAGCGAGAATAAAGCAAGGAAATAGTAGGATATAGAGGATGATTCTAATATATCATATAAAAATTGTATTTAATACTTTTACAAACATATAAATGGTAAAAAATGAAAAATTAACATTCCACTTAATTATAATTAGTACATTCTTAATTTTAAATAAAAACGTAAGCAAATATATGTGAATAAGGGTAAACTTTTATTTAGCTCGACTAAATTTAATAAAATATTATAGTATTTTATGTTCTGAAAAGTATATGTTAAAAAGTTATATTTAAAAAATAATTTTATAACGCACAAATGTCAATTTTAGTTCATTTCTCTTATAGAAGATATAACATATATAGCGGAATATAGCTGAAATAATTAGATATGTCAGGAATATTGGAATATAGCAGGGCATATAGTGGAAAGGCTATTTCAGAGGCTATTTTGACATAGTGTAGCGTTAGAAACCCACTACACGTTATAGCGGGAATATGGGGGTAATAGCAGAGCATAAATTGCACATCCTGAAAGCATCCAAATTTGAATCATTTAGGCCTAAAATTCCTCAATTCTTACAGATCTACAGTTATTCTAAAAAGGGGATACTTCCAGATTTGTAGATTTGCAAGAAAATAAGAAATGAGGGGAGGAATCTGAGGAAGAAGAACCTAGACGTTAATCCATATTCTTTTCCACTTGAATCTGATTATCCCTTTCAAATTTATATTATTTATGTTTGATTTTGATTGTATGCGTTCTTATTTTTGTTTCATAATTTGTTTGAGGAGAAAGAGAAATGGAAGAGCTTCAATATTTCTCTTAGAAATATATAGGAAAGAATGGGGGCCTAACCCTTTATTTATAGGTGTTAGATAGATCCTGGACCATTAGATTTAATTTAATTAGCATCTATCTGTTTGTATATTAATTTATATGGCAAAACCTTACCTGTCACTGCCTGGCTCGACCAAGTGGTCATAGCCAGTGGTTGACGGCTTGGTCAACCAGCCTGTGCGGTTGCCAGGGAAATAATACTTACTATATATGTAATATTCCGTTTTATTCATTTCCACCCATTTTTGGTATTTAGTCTGTAAATTCTTTATATACACTCCGTTCGTGAAACTCCAAACATAAAAGTTGACCAGAATTCCATGAAGAACGCAATGGTGTAAGTTTCTTGGTCAAATTCATTATTTGTAGAAATTCCTATTTTTGAAATCTAATTAAATAACTAATTTATTTATTGCTAAAATTTCGTGTTGTTACACCCTGCATCTAAAGAGTTAACATATATAACTATATACTACTCTAATTGAATCAGAAATATGTGTATACTCTTTATTTGAGCATTGAGGTGTCTAAATGTTTGCATCTGCACTATCTGTGTCTGTATCAATGCTATCTACATCTAGTGACACCTTGGGGGTGATAAAATAATAAACAAACAAAGCAAACATCATACATCCAAACATTTACTCATTCAATATGTTTGATATATAATATGTTGGGTTTCAAGGTAACAATACCCTATCTGAGTTGAAACGGTTATCATCTGGCCAACGACCTTTGTCTGGTTGAGGATGAGCATAGGTAATATTCAAGAGTCTCCATCGCTTTGGAGAAACAACCTGTAGTTTTGTTGGATATCCCATATGCAACCTCTGAACTGGCTTACCACCTACGTCAGGTTAAAGACTCGATAGATGCCCAAGCTTTACCTCTCCGAGTACACGTCCGAACCATCATACTAATTGTAACACACCGTATTTTTAACAACAGTAAAAGAGGATAAATTAAATAATAATTAATTTAATAATCGGAATTAATGGAAACGGACTAGGCATTGCGTCCGTCTCGAAATTCTGGTCAAAATAGACATTTGGTTTGCATAAAACGGACACCATATGAAGAAGTTATGAGGATTTTAAATTTGTATACACATAGAAGAATTATATATATACATATGAGTCAGATATAAGTCAGAACCTTATCCAAAATCGTTCAAAAATTGAAAAAGAAAGTGGCGGCAATTTTCTTGCTCTATGGGGTCGACCCCTTAGATGGGTGTCGACACCGGGGTCGACCCCCTTAAGGGGTGTTGACACCAGGGACGACCCCCCTACAGGGGTGTTGACACCCCTAGGGATGACGTGGCAGTCGGTTTCATAGGTGATGGCAGCTATAAACACGTGTCCATTTCTCATGTTTTCTTCATTGGAAATCATGGAGGCCAGATGCTGATGATGTATGAACTGAGACGGATCCTGTCTTCTGTTGAGTCAAAGCTTCACGGGTTGTTTTGATTTATGACAAGAAGAAGCTTCTACATCAACAAAAAGAAGACAAGATGACTTCATAGGTTAGAAGTTGATTATTTAGAGTAAAAATGTTAAAATCTATCCTCAAATGATCATACTTCTAATTGCTTTAAAATATTTCTTATAAAAGCATTTTTTTATGCATATGACCGAAAACATGTCGACCTACAATTTTTTATAGGTCAACAGGTTTTTAAATTGTAACGGTCAAAAATAGGTCGACCTATAAAATTTTATAGGTCAACAGGTTTTTGAAATTCCAACGGCTAAAAACATGTCGACCTATAAATTTCTATAGGTCAACAGGTTTTTGAATTTTGACCGTTATATTGAAAAGTCATCTTCTTTCTTCAAGAGTTGCATCCTTTTTTTTTCATGAATAATCACCCTTTTTAGATGCATCTCTTCACCAATGATTGCATCTACTCGATCTTTATAAATACATAAATTTGCAATCATTCAAATCACCTGAATTAACCGAATTTACTCTCTATTTTCTGATCTATCTTGCATTATTCTTTTCACTCAAAAAGCACTCAAAAGCATTCAATAATCGTTTGAATCACCAAGCATATTTCATACACTTGTGATTCAACTCGATATTCTACTTCCTAATCTTACTAAACATCAAATTACATTTGAGGATAAGATTATAGGAAGGGTGTACTCAATTGTTGACAAATCAGTGTTGAAGAAAGAACACATTCAAAGTCAAAATCTTATTATTGAAGTCCTCGGTGTTGTAAGAGGCAAGTGTTGAAGTCCTCGTGGTATAAGAGGCAAGTGTTGAAGTCCTCGTGTTATAAGAGGCAAGTGTTGAAGTCCTCGTGGTATAAGAGGCAAGTGTTGAAGTCCTCGTGTTATAAGAGGCAAGTGTTGAAGTCCTCGTGTTATAAGAGGCAAGTGTTGAAGTCCTCGTGCTGTTAGAGGCGTGAAATCCCGTTCGGCTGCTCGGGTATTGTAAACCTGTTTCCTCCGGGTGAAGTGAGGTTGTTGATTAGTGAAAATCCAGATAGAAGTCTGGGACTGGACGTAGGACGGTGCTCCGAACCAGTATAAAAATCCCTGGTGTGATTTTTCCTATTTACTGCATTTGCTATACTTGCTTATCTGTGATATTGCTTCTGTGAGATCTTTTTACATTAAATATTTACCTGCATAACTATTGTAAATATACAAGTTGTATATCACATACTTTCCGCATAGCCATATTATAGATCCTGCACAAGTCGTACACACCCGACCCTTTCAATTGGTATCAGAGCACGGTCATCATATAACCGTAACACAGTTATTTGATATTTTCTGATAATATGGCAAATAACACTAGCACGAGTAACACCACTTACACAGAAGGTCAATCAACACAAAGACCTCCTTTCTTTAATGGCCTAAACTATAGTTATTGGGCAACACGTATGGCTTTCTATATGCAATCAACAAGTTATGATGCTTGGAATGCTACTCAGAAAGAAATAGTTAATCCAACTACTGAGTATGCAGAATGGACTCCTGCTGAGAAAACAGCAGCAGCAGTAAATGCAAAAGCAATAAATATGTTGTTTTGTGCATTAGACCAAAATGAGTATAACCGTGTTAGTATCTGTACCACTGCTTATCAAATTTGGCAAACGCTAAAAACAACTCATGAAGGTACTAACAAGGTTAAACAAGCAAAAATAGCTTTGTTGAAAAGTCAATTCCAAAATTTCAAAATGAAGCCAAATGAAACAATCAATGAGATGTATTCAAGGTTTCAAACTATTCATCATGCTCTTATTGGGTTAGGACAAAAATATTCTGACTTTGATGTAGTTTCAACAATCCTACACTCACTGACTAATGAATGGGAAGGAAAAGTATTAGCTATAGAAGAAGCTAATGATCTTTCTACCATGAAGCCAGATGAGTTGATAGGAAATCTAATGTCCTATGAAGCAAATTTACAGGCTAGAAGAGAACAAAAAGAAGAAAAGAAAAATGTTGCTTTTCATGCCGAAAAAGATGAAGACATTTCAGACTCTGAAGATGAAGACTTAGCACTTATTGCAAAAGGTTTTAAGAAGTTTTTGAAACAAAGAAAGGCTAGTCGATACGACAAAAAGAAGTTTGGATCAAACAAACCATCTTCTTCAACTTTGGAATGCTTCAACTGTCACAAAAAGGGACATATGCATAAAGATTGTCCAGAGAAAAAGAAGAAATTCGAAAAATTCAAGAAAGACAAATCGAAGAAAAGAGCATTCTCAGTAACATGGGATGATTCAGACTCATCTTCATCTGACAGCGAAAGTGAATCAGACACTGAACAAGCAAATGTATGTTTTATGGCAACAGAGGATGAGGTACAAATTCCTACTTTTGAGGATATGCTTGATATTTATGATAAATTAATGTTTAAATTTAAAGATACAAAGCATGAATTAAAAGAAGTCAAAGCAATGTTGAATAGAGCAGAACTAGAACGAGATATGTTAAAAGATGAAAAGAAAATATTAGAAGAGGAACTAGAAAAGGAACAAGAATTATCTTCTAATTCTAATTCTCAGTTATCTCTTTTAACTCAAGAAATTGAAGTTCAAAAAGAGAAAAATGATATTCTCATTGCTGAAAATCATGAGCTTAAAGCAAAAGTCAAGATTATAGACCTTGAAAAAGCTAGTTTACAAACAAAGTTAGATAACATCTCTAAAAATGTTTCTAACTTTAACAAAGGTCGAGAAAATTTGACTAAAATTATTGAGAATTCACAATCAGTTTCTAATAAACATGGATTGGGATATAAGAAACAAGTTATCAAGAAACATCTTGGTAAAAGAAATAGGAAAAATAAGGTAGTGCAAGAAACTGAAGCTAAGAAAAATCTTAGTCTATTATATTCCAAAACAAAACCGATTGTGAAATCTCAAAAGAAGGATGTTAAATTTATAAAAGTATGGGTTCCTAAAACAAATAATAGTTTGATTAGGAACAAGTACATTCAAAATTTTTTAAGTACTGTGCATCATAATCCAAATTATTTATATAAAGGGGATACCGGACCCATATGGGTTTGGATTCCTAAGACCTAACTCTTAGGACCCTATAAAAAGTGGGTACCATGGACTTAAAATTATTTTTGCAGGTCCCACTTAAGAAAAGAGGAAAATGGATTCTGGACAGTGGTTGCTCGAAGCATATGACTGGAGACAAGAGCATATTAACGAATATTACATATTTTGATGGAGGCTCAGTCACTTTTGGAGACAATTCAAAAGGCTTCATCATCGGCAAAGGCGATGTGAGCAATTACGGTACTCCTAATTTACCTCTTATTACTAATATCATGCTAGTTAAAAATCTAAAACATAACTTACTAAGCATTAGTCAGTTATGTGACAAAGGGTTTACGATTTCCTTTTCAAATGAAAAATGTAACATACTCGACCAAGATAAAAATTTAGTTTTTGAAGGCTATAGAGACAGAAATATATATATTTTAAATATGAATTTTAATCAAAATTCAAATATGTGCCTTATTGCTAAGGAAAATGATCCATGGATATGGCACAAACGTTTCTGTCATATAAACTTTAAAACTATTGACAAGCTAGCTAAAAATAATCTAGTCAGAGGTTTACCAAATATGAGTTTCAAAGTTGACAATCTTTGTGACGCATGTCAAATTGGAAAGCTAACCAAGTCATCATTTAAGTCTAAGAAAGTAATCTCGACATTACAACCACTTGAATTATTACATTTGGATTTATTTGGACCTACTCAAATACAATCCATAAATCATAGTCGGTATGTATTTGTAATCGTTGACGACTATTCTCGATATACTTGGACTATGTTTCTTAAAAATAAAAGTGACACTTTTGAAAAATTCAAATCTTTCGTCAAACGTATTCAAAAATCAAAGGGACTTAAAGTAAAGAATATAAGAAGTGATCATGGCGGAGAGTTCGAAAATAATGAATTTGAACATTTTTGTGCAAAGAAAGGTATATCACACAATTTTTCCTTTCCTAGAACTCCACAACAAAACGGGGTTGTAGAACGGAAAAATCGAACGTTACAAGAATGTGCAAGAACATTATTAAATGGAAGCATGTTACCCAAGCATTTTTGGGCAGAAGCTATAGCAACTGCATGTTATGTTTTGAATCGAGTTTCCATTCGACCTCTAACTAAAAATACACCATATGAATTATTTAATGAAAGAAAGCCAAATATTTCATACTTCAAAGTTTTTGGTTCGAAATGTTTTATTTTAAACACGAAAGATCATCTTGGTAAATTTGATTCAAAAGCTGACGAAGGAATCTTTGTTGGTTATTCAGATCATAGTAAAGCTTATCGTATATTCAATAAAAGAACCAAAATTATCGAAGAATCACTTCATATATCCTTCGATGAATACTATCAGTTTCCTAATATAAAAATTGATGATGACGAAAATATCAATATAAATGACACTGTTGTCACAAATAAGGATTCTGACTCCGAAACTATCAACGATATTCCTCAACCTCCTGAGATAGTTTCTCCAACTAGAATAAGATCTCCTCCAAGAATATTGAGAGATCATCCGGCTCAAAATATAATTGGAGAAGTTTCATCTCAAATTAGAACTAGAAGTCAACTTAACCAAATGGGACATGTTGCATTCATTTCAAACATCGAACCTAAGAATCCTAAAGAAGCTGCTACCGATGAATATTGGATCATTGCTATGCAAGAAGAACTTAATCAGTTCGAACGCAATGATGTATGGGAACTTGTTCCAAGGCCATCCGATCAATCAGTTATCGGAACTAAATGGGTTTATAAAAACAAAGTCGATGAACAAGGAAACATAACTCGGAACAAAGCACGGTTAGTAGCTCAAGGATATAATCAAGAAGAGGGTATCGATTATGAAGAAACTTTTGCACCTGTCGCTAGACTAGAAGCAATCATAATTCTTCTATCGTTTGCTTGTCATCATAATTTTAAATTATATCAAATGGATGTCAAGAGTGCGTTTCTAAACGGTTTTATAAAAGAAAAAGTATATGTTGAACAACCACCCTTATTTAAACATGAAAAATATCCAGATCATGTTTTTAAGCTTAAGAAGGCTTTGTACGGTTTAAAACAAGCACCACGTGCCTGGTACGAACGACTACGAAGTCATCTTATCGACTCTGGATTCCAAATAGGAAAGGTTGATCAAACATTATTTATTAAACATTCGCACAAAGATATACTTGTTGTTCAAATATATGTGGACGACATAATCTTTGGTTCAACAAATGAGAGACTTTGTAAGGAATTTTCAGATATCATGACCAAAGAATTTGAAATGTCACATATGGGAGAGTTATCATACTTTCTTGGTCTTCAAATTAAACAACTTCCAAATGGTATTTTCATAAATCAAGAGAAATATTGTAAAAATCTTGTTAAAAGATTCGGACTTGAAAATACTTCCGGAAAACCGACTCCGATGAGTACAACTAGTCATCTTGAAAAAAATGAAAGTGGAAGAGTGTAGACCAAAAGACGTATCGAAGTATGATAGGTTCTCTCTTATACTTAACAGCTAGTCGTCCTGACATTATGATGAGTGTTTGTTTATGTGCACGTTTTCAAGCTGATCCCAAGGAATCGCATTTACGAGCAGTGAAACGAATTATTCGATATCTTAATAACACCAAAGATTTCGGTCTTTTCTATCCTAAGGATTGTGCATTCGAATTAGTATCATATAGTGATGCTGATTTCGGAGGATCACGAACGGATAGAAAGAGTACAAGTGGTACGTGCCATTTCATTGGAAAATCACTTGTTTCTTGGTTTAGTAAGAAACAAAATTGTGTTTCACTATCGACATGCGAGGCAGAATATATTTCAGCAGCTTTGGCATGTACACAGATTATATATATGCAACAAACACTTAGAGATTTTGGTATGAACTTAACAAACTCTATTATATATTGTGACAACACAAGTGCAATAAATTTATCCAAAAACCCAGTTAATCACTCTCGTACTAAGCACATTGACATTCGACATCATTTTCTAAGAGATAACATTGAAAAAGGAAATATAAATCTTGAATACGTTAATACAGAAAACCAACTAGCTGATATATTCACAAAGCCTCTACTAGAATCAATTTTTGTCAAATTACGTAGAGAGCTAGGGTTGGTTTCCAGAAAAGAACTCGAAGGATAATATTGTTTAATATAACAAGAGTTCGTATTTAGAAACCAATGATTTTTTTTTACTATAAATAGCAGAGAGTTTTTCTACGGTAAAGCTAATGCAAACCATTTTTTTATTTTCCTTAAAATAGAAAACTCTCTCTATATAAATGCGTTTTGTTTTTGAGTGCTATCAGACAAACATTCTCTCAAAACTCTTATATATTTTCTTTTACCTCATGGCACACGTTTGTGAAAAATGTGCCGAAAACTCCCACATTTCAATCACAAGTTCCGAACCAACGGAACATAACTCCCCAATAACACCAGAGCATGCACCAGGTTATCATCCACCATCTCGAACGCCAGGAACCACCCCCACTCCTAAGAGAAGCAAGAAAGTTTTATTTTGCTCTCCCCGAACCAAAGAAAAGATCGACGAAATACATTACTATCAGCAACAAATGTTTTACGAGCAAAAACTCACGACTTCACGTTTGACATACCTCGAACGATTAGCTTCTCTCTTCTGTGGTTCTGACAGGCATGGCGTACATGAACCAATTCCTATACCAACATCTTCACGAACTCCAAACTCTTGGGATAGAAATTATCAAAACAATGAAGGAGCTAGTGAGAGATACAATTCTTGGGAACCAAAGAATCCATGGGAGCCTAGAAGATAAATTCTTCGCATTTAGAGTTTTTCTAAAAATAAAATTCGTATTTGTTTTGTATTCACTTTTGTTTTGAATAAATATTTTTATTTTTATTCACACCATTTGGTAAAAACAAAATTAATCAGTACCTGTCGACCGTCACCATATTAGCCTGTCGACCGATCCAGTAATACAACGCTACCATTTTTCAACCAGAAAGAAAACCTGTCGACCGCCAATAGTTTACCTGTCGACCGGTCTACACATAATATAAGGTTTATATTTTTCCAGAAAGTAAACCTGTCGACCGCCTATATTTTCCTGTCGACCGGTCTGCACATAATTCATGGATTATATTTTTCCAGAGATTACAACTGTCGACCGCCCATATTTTCCCTGTCGACCGTTTCAAACATAATCCTTAGTTTATATTTTCCAGAACTTCAACCTGTCGACAGTCCCTAATCCACCTGTCGACCGACCTCATTTTTTTTCAAATCCCTGTTAGACACGTTGGTTTCTATTTGATTAATTACATCTCTTCATTATAATCCATCCATTCAATATTTAAAATCCTTTCATCTCTTCATAAAACATCCTTACTTATTCATTCTCATCATCTTCAAAATCCATAACTCTTAAGAATTTTTCTTAGTCCTTCTTCAATTTCCCCAATCTCTTCAATGGCTCCTAAGCATAAGAAGTCAAAAACCACATCTTTTCTCAAACCCCTGTCCAACCTATTGATTCTCAAATCAAGCAATGGCTCATGGATCCTCTTGCTGTGACTAGATGGAACAAGATGAAAGACTATACAATTCACCACGGATCCTTTCTCAAATTCTCTGATTTCGTTCTTTACGATGTTAGTGAATTATCAAGAAGAGCGGGTATAAAGTCTCTACTAGATTTTGAAGACAATAATATTGAGATAAGTCATACCTTGATAAAACTTTTTTATGCCAATCTCAATTTAGACAAATTTAAACCCCAAAACTCGGATAATTGCTTATGGTCTGTAGTCTGTGGTCAACACGTCTTTCTTTCCAAAGACCGGATGGTGGAAATACTCCGAACCCACAACGAAGGTATTCAATTTAGTAGTGAATTTTGCCCTATACATATACGAGATAGAAATAGTCATCTTTTTATTGAAGATCATAAGTCAAGTATTAAGGGTATCAATCTAAGACCATCGGCCAGACTTCTCCATCTTTGTATCACACATACTCTTCTTCCAAGGACTGGTAACTTTGATGCAGTGTATAGAGAAAACTTTAAAGCCCTGTATGCCATTTTTGCAAATATCAGGGTAAATTGGATAGACATGATTTTCGATGAGATTGTACTGGTAAATAAACGTACAAGGCCACACTTGTTTTATAACGAGTATATCATGCGCTGTCTCATGGAATGTGGCGTAAGATCTCCCGAATCTACAATATCAATACCAAAATGTATTGATAAAGCTTCTAAAAATAGGATGAAGTTACCGATTCCTGCTATGAGTATTATTCCGTTTGAACACTATGTTGAACAAGGTCCTCCACAAACATCTTCTTCTCAAATCCCTAGGCAAAGGCCTAAAGATGTTACAATTCCGCCTCCTACTTCTTCGACTAAGGAAACTCTTGAGCAAATTGCACGTAATCAATTCTTACTCGAAGCTCGACTAAAACGTACCGATAATAAACTCGACCGCTTGGACACCAAACTCGATAAACGGTTCAACAAATTAAAGTCCTTCTTAAGTACAATTTGGGAAGCAATCTCTTGCGCTTCAACTTCCGCAACCCTTGCTCAAGATCCCGGAAAACGACCTATGCCACCTACTTTTACATGGTCTTCCTCTGAAGAAAGTACTAGCTCTGGAGCGAGTACTCAACATACCCGTGGTCGTGGAATGTCATATATTGAAGAAGAAGCTCATGACGATGTTGAAAAGGACAATGATAACAGCGACGATGAGGAACAAGAAGAGGAAGGAAACAAAGATGACGAGGATGATAGTGATTCGGACTGGCCTTCACAATAATCATCTCATAGTTATCTTTTAATCTTTTAATTTGCTTATGTATTTAACTATTCTACTTCCTGGTACTTCCGGTGTGTCTATTTTGGTTTGGCTTGTAATATGTATGACAATCTATGTATTTCGTTCTACCGTTTATTCATGTGTTATTACTTAATCTTATATATATTATTGTAATCACCCTTTTTTGTCGATGACAAAGGGGGAGAAAATATTACTAACAAATGTCATGCAGATTATATAATTCAGGGGGAGCATATATACAGGGGGAGCATATATACAGGGGGAGCAAATATACAAGGAACAATACCTTATTAAGCCATGTTGTCATCAATCAAAAAGGGGGAGAATGTTGAGTCAAAGCTTCACGGGTTGTTTTGATTTATGACAAGAAGAAGCTTCTACATCGACAAAAAGAAGACAAGATGACTTCATAGGTTAGAAGTTGATTATTTAGAGTAAAAATGTTAAAATCTATCCTCAAATGATCATACTTCTAATTGCTTTAAAATATTTCTTATAAAAGCATTTTTTTATGCATATGACCGAAAACATGTCGACCTACAATTTTTTATAGGTCAACAGGTTTTTAAATTGTAACGGTCAAAAATAGGTCGACCTATAAAATTTTATAGGTCAACAGGTTTTTGAAATTCCAACGGCTAAAAACATGTCGACCTATAAATTTCTATAGGTCAACAGGTTTTTGAATTTTGACCGTTATATTGAAAAGTCATCTTCTTTCTTCAAGAGTTGCATCCTTTTTTTTTCATGAATAATCACCCTTTTTAGATGCATCTCTTCACTAATGATTGCATCTACTCGATCTTTATAAATACATAAATTTGCAATCATTCAAATCACCTGAATTAACCGAATTTACTCTCTATTTTCTGATCTATCTTGCATTATTCTTTTCACTCAAAAAGCACTCAAAAGCATTCAATAATCGTTTGAATCACCAAGCATATTTCATACACTTGTGATTCAACTCGATATTCTACTTCCTAATCTTACTAAACATCAAATTACATTTGAGGATAAGATTATAGGAAGGGTGTACTCAATTGTTGACAAATCAGTGTTGAAGAAAGAACACATTCAAAGTCAAAATCTTATTATTGAAGTCCTCGGTGTTGTAAGAGGCAAGTGTTGAAGTCCTCGTGGTATAAGAGGCAAGTGTTGAAGTCCTCGTGTTATAAGAGGCAAGTGTTGAAGTCCTCGTGGTATAAGAGGCAAGTGTTGAAGTCCTCGTGTTATAAGAGGCAAGTGTTGAAGTCCTCGTGTTATAAGAGGCAAGTGTTGAAGTCCTCGTGCTGTTAGAGGCGTGAAATCCCGTTCGGCTGCTCGGGTATTGTAAACCTGTTTCCTCCGGGTGAAGTGAGGTTGTTGATTAGTGAAAATCCAGATAGAAGTCTGGGACTGGACGTAGGACGGTGCTCCGAACCAGTATAAAAATCCCTGGTGTGATTTTTCCTATTTACTGCATTTGCTATACTTGCTTATCTGTGATATTGCTTCTGTGAGATCTTTTTACATTAAATATTTACCTGCATAACTATTGTAAATATACAAGTTGTATATCACATACTTTCCGCATAGCCATATTATAGATCCTGCACAAGTCGTACACACCCGACCCTTTCATCTTCTGCAACAATCAACTTAAGAAAATCAGTTAGAGATTCAAGATCCATTCTTTCTCTATTTTATAAACCAAACTCTGTGACATTCTATGATGTGGATCTTAAACCGTATTTGTGTTAGATCTATTTTTAACTACTGGATCTGAGTTATGTGGATATCAAAATTATTAATCAGATCTAGTTTATCACCTTGTGCCTGTAATATTAGATTAGAACCAGTTGGCCATCTAAATTGTTAATTTATATCTTATTATGCTTATTATGATATCATAGTTACGTTAGAATTAGTTAATTGCCACATGTTCATCAGATTTATGTTTATACGTCCATCTTATCACCATGCTAGTCTATGTTTATGCTAGAACAATCACTATTGTCAATTTTCCCATCACCTTTCCCTTTTATTATTTATGACTAAGGAACTTTCTAGCCTAGATGCTGCCAAATATATGTGAATGCGTTAGTGAAGAAACGGGGAAAAAGGTTAGAATTGGCATACTTTAAATAATGTTTATATGAATTGGACATGTAATTCTAAATAGGGAAAATGGGGCATAATCACCTATAAAGACATAGGTAAGAATTGGATAAGAATGAAATGTCTAATAATTACAATTAGAAAGTGTAATTGCACTTATGACACGAGGTTTGGTTGCACTAGTGGTGTAAGTCTTCCTGGACCCAACCGGCATATCCAGCAACTAGTAATGTTGAACTAATGTGAGAGGTCTAAGTGCGCAAATACGAGATGGGCTATGACACAAGGTTAGGCCCAACTTGTGGACGAAGTATGTTTGGACCCGACGGGCATATCCAGCATCCACAAGTTGTAGGCCTAATGTGGGAGGCCTGGCCCATTATAAACCATAAATAGACATGGTAATAAATTAGACTACCTAACCGAACCTAATCCATAAGGATTGTATGATTATGAACTAAAGTTAGGGTTAAGTAAAATTGGTTGGACAGTGGATGGGTTAAGCAAATCTGGAGGGGATATGTAATATTTACATATAGGCCTACAAACTTAGCCCGATAAGGTTATGTAATTAAAGACACCTAGTGGTATACATAACCGATGGAAATAATAAAGATATGTAATTAAAGATACCTAGTGGTATAAATAATCAAATGGAAAACCTAGTGGGGGATACAAGACAAAGGGATGAGCTTGTATCATATTGTGTGGGACCCGTTTCTTCTAGAACCTGAAGTAGGTATCAAAACTCGATACTAGGTCGGAGAAGGGGGACGCTTACTGGACTGATTGTAAGGTATCCAAACGTGGAGGACAGTGTGGGTTGCGCAAACCGACCGGGATATGTGCGTGCATGAGACGTGCAGAAGCGGATAAGATGACCATGAAACCTGTAGATATGGGGTTGTGCATATCAGCGGAGGGTTGCCACTTTAGGACATGATATATTCTACGGTAGGGCCGACACATAGCATCTATGTGGATAAGGGAGCCGATTGATCAAGGTAGTAGTTGGGATACATTTGGACGTATGCCTAAGTCTACCACCTTATAGTGGAAGGGATCATCTCATTCTGGTTATACTAGTAGTAGTGCAGAGTAATCATTAGGGAAGCATACACCTTATCCTATATACCTTGTTACACCTGTCTTTTATGTGATAATCTCTCTTATCCGCTTTACATGCCTGTCATGCTACTTTTATTTATTTACTTGCTAAAAGTAACCAGACTCGCCAGACTTTATGTCTGATCCTTTTTGTTTCTCCTTCTCTCTTCCCCCTCCCCCAAGGTTCTCAGGGAGGAAACTCTCAGGCTTGACTGTGATTCTGCTTACTTTTGCTGGAGCTGCTGATATGTATGGCTCCAGCTCCTATCCTTGTTGCTATGGCTATATTTTGTTTTGGGGAATTTTATTACTTTGATGTACTCTGATATTTTTGAAGTACACGACAGTAGCTTTTATGTTGTAATGGAATTTTGTGTTCCAGACATGTGATGTTTTTGGACCACAGTATCTTATGACAAATAAAGTTTTTGTTCCGCTGTTAATTTATATGTCTGTCTTGTTATATTTCCATTTTGTTTACTATAATGCTTCACGAAATTTAATGCATTCCCTTTGTGATTGACATTAACCAACGTGGGGTGTCACACTTGGTATCAGAGTTGAAGGTTACCAGATTAGATATAAGTTTTTGGAAAGCTATTTCAAAAAGGTTTTAAAAGAAAGCATTTCCAAAAAAGAAAAGTCTATTTTGAACAATATTCCCCAAAGGCATAACGGATAAGGTGTATCTTTCTATCCCTTGTCTAAATATCTAAATATCTTTCGATCCCTTGTCTAAATATCATTCCTTTTCTTTTTCAGCATGTCTGGGGAACCCGACATTTCAGAGGGCGTTATGATACCAGGATGGTTTCTAGGTATCTGGAGGCCACGGCGCCTGCCGAAGGGCAAGGAAACGTTCCTCCCCCAGCTGCACACGTTGTTCCTCCTCCTCCTCCACGTGCAGACAACTTCTCAAAGATCTGCAAAGATTTCCGTTCTATGGGAGGGAAACCGTTCCGTGGAACCGAGACATTTATGGAAGCTAGGAACTGGCTCAAGGAGACCGAGGACTTGTTTGTATTCTTTGAAGTAGAGGATCGAAAAAAGATTCAGTTAGTTGCTTGGCTATTGAAGAATGAAGTTTCATTTTGGTGGGAGGTAACCCAAGCAGGCCGTCTAGTGGAAACTTGGGATGACTTTAGACAGAGGTTTGAGATGAAATTCCTTTCCCAAGCTAATAAGAGCATGCAAATGGAGAGGTTCTGAGCACTCAAACAAGGGAACTTGACGGTTAAAGAGTATGTGAACAAATTTAACCAACTGGCAAGATTTGGCCTGGAACTAGTGGACACGCCACATAATAAGGCTTTGCGGTTTGCTAAATGGCTAAGTGAACCCCTTCCTGTGTTAGCCATGTCCCATATTCCAATGGGAGCCACTTTTGAAAGACTTGTCGATATAGCCTTGATGTATGAGGAAGAGAAAGGGGAAAAAAGGAGGTTAAAGCTGAGGAAACAATTCAAAATAAGAAGGTGTGGCCCAAGAAGGGACAACAACAACTACATCAATAGAAGAAAGGAGGAAAGAATGACAAGGCTAAGGAGAAAAGGAAGTGTCACAGTTGTGGGAAAGAGGCTCACTTGATCAAAGACTGTAAAAGAAGGAAGAACACTTGCTTCAACCGTGGAGAGGTCAGACACTTTGTTAGGGAGTGCCCAAAGAAACAGGGATCACAAGGAAAAGGTCGAAAGGCAGGGACTTCTGGGGAGCAGGTGCATGCTCTCGCGATGAGTGCTCCTAATAGAGGTAGAAAAATTTCTGCGGAAGGTTTAATTTCTCTTTCAAACCATCCCATTAGAACACTTTTTGATTCGCTTCACATTCATTTATATCTAGTTCAATGGTTTAATCTCTGCACTTGATTACTAGTATGTAGTGGATCCCGTAGTTGTCTCAAACCCCATTGGTGGTTCGACTCATTTATCTATGATTTGTCGGGGTTTGAGGATATATGTGTTAGGCATCGATTTTGAATGTGATGCATATGTGCTTGGGTATATGGGCTATGGGTTGATTCTAGGAATGGATTGGCTTACCACATATGGTGCCATTTTGGATTATGAGAGGAGGGTCGTTAGGTTTCTGACTTGTCTTTGGAGGACCCTCGAGATTTCTTATGACCTCCAAGGGTTTGTTATGCTTAGTTTCCTAGAGTCTCTTGATGCATTTATCGATGATCTACGATCTATTCCAGTAATCCGAGATTATTCTAATGTCTTTAATGAGGTACGGGGTTTACCTCCGAGGCGGGAGATCGATTTTCATATATATATATCTGGTGGACAATGCAAAGCCAGTGCACCATATGGCTCCAAGGGAAAGGAGGAAGCTGAGTAAGCAAGTAGAGGAGCTACTTGAGAAAGGATTTATCAGATGAAGCATATCTGAATGGGGTTCTCCAGTTGTATTCACAACTAAGGAGAATGGTTTGCTTCGTTTGTATGTCGACTATAGAGAGTTGAATAAACTCACTAAGATGAATAGGCACCCGCTCCCGACGATTGATGATTTATTTGATCAACTTGTTGGTCCCTCGGTATTCTCTCAATTAGACTTGGCCACGGGGATTCGTCAGTTGAGGATGGTTGAGGACAACATAGATAAGACTGCTTTTAGGACTCCGGATGGTTTCTTCGAATGGCTAGTTATGCCTTTTGGGCTGACGAATGCACCCGTCTATTTTGTCGACCTGATGAGTAGGGTGTTTCGGGAGTTCCTAAATAAATTTGTCAGTCTTTGTTGATGATATTTTGATCTTCTCCAAGAGCGAAGAAGTGCATGCCTAGCATTTGAGAGAAGTTTTGAAAACTCTTCGTGACCATCAGCTTAAGGCAAAGTTCTCCAAATGCCATTTTTGGAGAAAGGAGGTGAGATTCTTAGGGAATGTAGTCTCCAAAGAAGGGATAGCCGTGGATCTCGTGAAAGTAGTTGCAGTGCAAGGTTGGCAGATTCCTAAAAATGCAACGGAAGTGAGAAGCTTTCTGGGTTTGGCAAGTTATTATAGGAATTTCACTAAGGACTTCGCCAAAATATCAGCCCCACTTACTAGGCTGACGAAGAAAAACTTTGCATTTTCATGGGATATAGATTGTGATGTTGCTTTCCAACATTTGAAGAGGGCTCTTACAACATCCCCATTCATGGCTTTGCCCAACGGGAACAAAGTGTTTACAGTTTACACTGATGCATGTGGTACAGGGATTGGTGCGGTTCTGATGCAAGAATGAAAGGTAGTGTGTTTTGAGGGTAGACAGTTCTTCACTTCTTGTGCTAGCTGCCATAGTATTCGCGCTAAAGACGTGGTGTCATTATTTGCTTGGAGAGAAGTTCGAGTTATACATCGATCATAAATCTCTCAAGTATCTATTCTCATATAAGGATCTTAATTTAAGGCAACAAAGGTGGATAGAGTTCTTCACTTCTTGTGATTTTGAAATCGCCTATACCCCTGGCAAGGGTAATATGGTAGTTGACGCACTAAGTGGGCGGAGGATGGCCTTAAGTCCTCTGTTTGTGGAGAGGAAAAGCTTAGAGTTCATATCAACCTTTGATTTTGAACCCTCCTTCGAGATTTTTCCTGACTTGTTTGCATCATTGGAGATATGACCAACTCTTATGGATCAGATAGGAGCTTCGCAACAAGGTGACCCATAGATTTTAGACATCATGGATAAGCTCCGAAAAGGGGAGACTTCTAGCCACCTCAGTTGATATACCATAGATGAAAAGGGGTGGTTGCGACGAGATGGAAGGCTATTGTTCCTCAAACCGGAAGCTTGATAAAGGAGGTCCTAGAAGAATCCCACCATTATAAGATGAATATTCATCCAGGCAGTGATAAGATGTACAGAGATATGAAGAGGGTTTTCTTTTGGGATGGGATGAAGAAAGATGTAGCTGAGGTTTGGTTTGTCAGCAAGCCAAAGCTAAGAAAAAGAAGCCCGGTGGTTTACTTCATACTTTGAAGGTTCCTCAGTGGAAATGGGAGAGCGTCTCCATGGATTTCATAGATGGTTTGCCTAGAACAAAGAAAGGCAACCCCAGTACCTGGGTAGTAGTAGATGGACTTACTAAGAGCGCTCATGTTATTCCGGTTAAGAGTAAGAGGATGACATCATGGTTGGCAGCAACCTATGTTCGAGCGATAGTTCGTCTTCATGGAGTACCTTCCAGCATCGTGAGCGATCGTGACCCCATCTTCACCAGTGAATTTTGGAGGAGATTGCAAGAATCCTTACGTACATAGTTGTGTTTGAGCACCGCTTATCATCCTCAGACCGATGGGTAGACGGAGAGGGTGAACAGAATTCTTGAAGATCTTTTAAGGATGTGTATCCTAGACTTCGGAGGGACTTGGGAAGAGCATCTTTCTTTAGTAGAGTTTGCCTATAACAACATTTATTAAGCTAGCATCGGCATGGAACCCTTCGAAGCATTGTACGGACAACCCTGTAGATCACCAACTTATTAGTGGGAATCTACAGAAAGATTATTACTTGGACCAGATATGGTTAGAGAAATGTACAACAAAATTGACATTATTCGATGAAGGATGAAGACAGCTCAAGAGAGGCAGAAATCCTATGCAGACAGGAGAAGGACTGACTTCGAATTCGAAGTGGGAGACTTAGTTTTTATCAAAATGTCACCTCTAAGGAACGTGGTTCGCTTCGGATCGGTAGGGAAGTTGGCACCTAGGTTTGTGGGACCATTTCCCATAACCGAGTGGATTGGCCAAATGGAGAGTAAAGCTTCCAGAAAATTTATCCGGTGTTCATGATGTTTTCTATGTTTCTCATATGTGGAAGTGTTTGCATGACACCATGAAAGATGTTGAGCCAAGTACATTAAAGGAAGCAGAACGGGGGGCAACAATTAGACGAGTTCCTACCCTATTCCTTGATCAGAGGTTAAGAAGCTACGCAATAAAGAGATCAAGCCGATAGAGGTTCAATGGGGAGATAACCCAGAGGATGCGACTTAGGAGACCGAAGACAAGATTCAGGCTTCGTACCCTTTTCTTTTCGAGGGTATGTTCTTAACTCCTTTTCCAAAATTTTATCTATGCTTGTTTCTATCATTTGAGTAAATCCTATCCATAGTATTTTTGACCTTTAGATAGGAATCCTATGGATGATGTGTTTGAGACATGTTATGTTTTATGGATGCAAGTATATGCAAGCATTTGCTAGTGGCTGCCTGTGGATGCATATACGCACACATTAGGCACTAAATCGGCTCAATCACTCTCATACTGCATATGGATGTGTGTGCATCTTCTTTTCTTTTATGGATGGAAACAGATGTATTAGCATATGGATTTTGCATTTGGACGAATGAGTGTGCACACATATAGAACTCACATGTTATAATAGGATTATTTGCATGCATATTGGATTCATGGCACAACATACATTACATTAAGGGGGTCAACTGAATCAGTAGACTGCCAGATCTTCGCATTAGTACTGGGACATATACACACACCTTTGCATATATTCATATAAGTATCAGAAATCAATGGATGTCAGTGATTGATGGTTGAGTAGATGGATGATGGATGGTAGGATATGCATTCTTCTCAAGTTAGAGATTTCGAGGACGAAATCCTTTGAGTAGGGGGAATGTAACACCCCATATGTTTAACAACACAAAAAAGGATAGATTAAATAATAATTAATTTAATATTCGGAATTAAGGGAAATGGACTACGCTATTGCGTCTGTCTCGAAATTCTGGTCAAGATAGACATTTGGTTTGCGTAAAACGGACACCGTATGAAGAAGTTATGAGGATTTTAAGTTTCTATACGCGTAGAAGATATATATAAATATGAGTCAGAATCTTATCCAAAATTGTTCAAAAATTTGAAAATAAAGTGGAGGCAGTTTTCCTGCTCTAGAGGGTCGACCCCCTTAGAGGGGTGTCGACACCAGGGTCGACCCCGGGTGTCGACACCAGGGTCGACCCCCCTACAGGGGTGTTGACACCCCTAGGGCTGACGTGGCAGTCAGTTTCAGAGGTGCTTGGAGCTATAAATACGTGTCCATTTCTCCTGTTTCCTTCATTGTAAATCATGGAGGCCAAATGCTGCCGGTTTCTGAACAGAGACAGATCCTATCTTCTACAACAATCAACTTAAGTAAATCAGTTAGAGATTCAAGATCCATTCTTTCTCTATTTTCTAATCCAAACTCTATGTGTTCCTAGTTGCTTTTAGATTTAAATATTTAAAAGTAAACGTGATATGACTATAGTTTGGATTTGTTCATGTGCCTATATTATACTAGATCCATTGTAATTTGTTAATATACGACATTCTAAATTGGTTATAATTTGGATCTAAATCTCGATCTTGTTGGATGTATTGTAATTTCTATGGCGTTCTATGATGTGGATCTTAAACCTTATTTGTGTTAGATCTATTTTTAACTACTGGATTTGAGTTATGCTTACGTCTAAATTATTAATCAGAGTTTATCACCTTGTGCCCATCATATTAGATCTGAACCAGTCGGATATCTAAATTGTTAATTTAGATCTTATTATGCGTATTATGACATCATAGTTATGTTCGAATTAGTTAACTGCCACAAGTTCATCAGATTTATGCTTATATGTCCATCTTATCACCATGCTAGTCTATGTTTATTCCAGAATAATCACTATTGTCATTTTTCCTACCACCTTTCCCTTTTATTGTTTATGACTAGGCTACTTTCTAGCCTAGATGCGGCAAATATATGCGAATGCATTAGTTAGGAAACATGGGAAAAAGGTTAGAATTGGCATAATTTAAATAATGTTTATATGAATTGGATATATAATTCTAAATGGGAAAAAGGGGAATAATCACCTATAAAGACATAGGTGAGAATTGGATAAGAGTGAAATGTCTAATAAGTACAATTAGAAATTGTAATTGCACTTATGACACGAGGTTAGATTGCATTAGTGGTGGAAGTCTGCCCAGACCCGACCGGCATATCCAGCAACCACTAATGTTGAACCTAATGTGAGAGATCTAAGTGCGCAAATACGACACGGGCTATGGCACGAGGTTAGGCCCAACTTCTAGAAGAAGTCTGCCCAGACTCGACCGACATATCCAGCATCCACAAGTTGTAGGCCTAATGTGGGAGGTCTAGCCTATTATAAACCATAAAAGGACATGGTAATAATTTGGACTACTTAACCGAATCTAATCCATAGGGATTGTACAATTATGAACTAAAGTTAGGGTTAAGTAAAAATTGATTGGACAGTGGATGGGTTAAGAAAATCTGGAGGGGGTGGGTAATACTTATGTAACACCCCGAATTTCGGTTAATGCTAAAATTCACTAATTACAGAATATATAATCTCAGATGTGAGAATTGGGGAAAACGGGCTGCGTCATTGCGTTCGTCTCGGAAAAATACGCGAAATAGAGTCCGAGTTTTCGAGAATCGGAGTCCGTATGAAAGAGATATGGACGAGCGAAGTTAGGCAGAAGAACCCGGAACAGGCCAGAAATGCACTGGCGCACTTGTGAAGTGCGCCAGAACAAAAATGCACTGGCGCACTTGTGAAGTGCGCCAGTACAAAAATAGACTGGCGCACTTGGGAAGTGCGCCCGTTCCGAGCCAAGAAACCTGCACAGTTTCTAGAGAGTTCTGTGGTTGGGTGCACCAGTTTGGGGTTTGGGCTTGGTCTTAGGGCTGGTTCTAGAGAGTTCCTAAATCTACGGGTCCTAATCTAATCTAGGGTTAATCTAAGGGCCTAAAAACACTACCTAATCCTATAAATAAGACCCTAACCCTACCCTAATTCATTCATAATTAAATCTAGTAACTAAACTATGGCAAAATGAAACTTGGAGGAGCCTCCATCAAAATTAGAGAAGGGATAGCATTCCAAATCAACTTCTAGCCTCTTAATCTTCTTCATTAGTTGCTAATTTTGTTTTGGTGAGATTCTATCTCCTTAATAATCAATTGTTAAATTGATTAAGATAGGATATGATGATGTATGGATATGTTTGAGGATCAATGTGTTTATGCAAGCTTTGTGTAGTGTATGTTATGTGTTTTGCAAGTTATATACCATATGTCATGCAAGTTTAATGTTATGTAGTCATGACATCTATATGCAAGTTTGGTGCTATGTTTCATGATGATTATGATGCAAAACACTAAGTTGAACATTGATCTATTATGCAAGTTAAGTATGTGATTCTATGCATGCTAAGTATGTGATAATATGCAAGTTTAATATGATGTATGTTATGTTTGCATGATGCTAAATATGCAAGTTGTGGGCTATGTGATCATATGCATGTTATGCAAGTTCATGATGGCATTATGCAAGTTTATGAGTTAATATGCAAGTATGTTATGCAAGTTAATATGTAAGTTTATGTAACATGTTATACAAGATTATATGCAAGTTATGTGACATGTTATACAAGATTATATGCAAGTTGTGTGACATATTATGCAAGTTCACATGCAAGTTATGTGTTTGTTAATATGCAAGATGGCACCTTTGAAACATGTTCATACATATGTAAGTTGACACCTTTTATATGTGTTATGTCATGAGAACGAAATTACGTGGGAACGATGGGGTTAATTCAATGCATAAATTAATAAGATTGTGTGAAATTAACATAATTATGCATAACATAAAATAAATGAACATAGTATGGGAATTTGCCTATTAAGTTAGGTGTACCCATACTATGTGTTGGGAATTTACCTATTGAGTTAGGTCTACCCCATGGGAATTTACCTATTGAGTTAGGTCTACCCATGTTATGAAAAACTTAATATTAATTAGGGATAATTAATTTAAATTATGAGGGTGATTAATTAGGTGTAATTAATTGCCTAAGACACGAGGTTGGACTCAGTTGTAGCGTAAAACTGCCCGGACCCAACCGGCTTAACCAGTTGCTACAAATGTTAGCCCAATGTGAGAGGTCTTAGGCACAAACTAAATACGTGATTAATGTAAAGACACGAGGTTAGACTCTGTTATGACATAAGGCTGCCCGGACCCAACCGGCTTAACCAGCGGTCATAAAAGATAGTCTAATGTGAGAGGTCTTTATGAGGATCACGGTCTTAATTAATTAAGAAACACTTAACCATATAAGCATGTAGTGGGGCATGAGGGTTAAGTGGGTACCTTGGGTGGCATGTAGTAACTAGTGTGGGTGCCTTGGGTGGCATGAGAAAACTAGTGGGTTGCCTTGGGTAGCAATAGAAAATACGATTAGAATACTTAACCAAAGTGGAACATGGAATTAAACATGATTAAAGGGTTAAGTAAGTGCCTCGGGTGGCATGTGGGAATTAAGTAAATGACTTGGGTGGCATATGAAATCTAGTGGGTGCCTTAAAAGGTAATTAAAATATGATTAATGACTTAACCAAAGTATTTATAACATGTAAGTGAACATGGTTAAAGGGGTTAAGTGGGATACACTAGATAAAATTAACAAGCTTAAGTGGTAGCTTGTGGGGGCCCATCTCAACCAATATCCCAAACGTATCTTTGTGGGCTCGACCCAAGTCGAGTGACGGGACACGCATATTGGGCTTGACTATAAGAGGCCAAAAACGGGTTAGCGGTGGCAACGTAGGACCAACGGGTTTCATATGCGTGTGTGGACCCGGGCTGGTTAGTAAGTCGTTGTTGCATCGTGTAGGTATAAAGCCGTGCACCGCTGATATTATCAGGTTGCCACTTTGGGAAAATGATACACCCCATTTTGGGACCAGCACGGATATCTACGTTAGGGAGCCGATCGCTTGGGAGTAGTGGGTACACCTAGGTAGTTAGCTAGGGGTACACGAAACTACTGGGTAAAAGTTACTAAGTACATTTAGTAGGATCAACCTTTAAGTAGGAATTACTCTTGGTAGGTAGAACTGGTGTGGTGCAGTGTAGGAATTACCCTTGGGTGGATAAGTCTGGGATGGTGTAATCTAGTAATTATCCTTGGGTGGATAAATGCGTCTTTCCGGTTATCTTAGTACATCCCGTGTTAAGTTGGCTACGTAGTGTAGTCATTATCCCCAGAGGTACCATACCTTGTTTATATCATACCCTAATTACTTTAACGATTGTATTGTTAGGGTTATAGGACTCACTCAGACTTATGTCTGACCCCGTTGTTTTTATCTTTTTCCCCCAAACCCAGGTTATCAGAGTGGGCTTAGTGCTAGTGGGCTTTGATCAGATTGCTGTATCTATCCTTTGGAGCTTGGACCGTTGAAGTAAAGCTCAGTTCATCTTTCCTTTTATGGCTATTGTTTACATAGTGGGATTATGTACTTATTTTTATCAAGATGGATATTTTGTACTTGACTCTTGTATGGTTTTGTGATGTAACCAAACATGTTTTACTTTCCGCTGCAATGAAATGATGTTTTAAATTTTCAAGTATTACTTATATCTGTCTTGTTGTAATTTTACTGTTCTATATTCACTTAAAATACTTCACCGAAACTAAGGCATTCCCCTCTTATGAGTGACCTTAGCGGGTGTGGGGTGTTACAACTTACATATAGGCCCACAAACTTAACTCGATAAGGTTATGTAACTAAAGACACCTAGTGGTATACATAACCGATGGAAATAATAAATATATGTAATTAAAGACACTTAGTGGTATACATAATCAAATGGAAAACCTAGTGGGGGATACAAGACAAAGGGGAGAGCTTGTGTCATATTGAATGGGACCCGTTTCATCTAGTAGCCTGGAATAGGTATCAAAATATGTACTCTGTACTGGGTTGTAGAAGGGGCACACTTACTGGACTAATTTTAAGAGATCAAAACATGGAGGACGGTGTGGGCAGCACAAACCGACCGGGCCATGTGCGTGCATAAGCCAGGCAGAAGGGGATAAGACGACCGTGAAACCTGTAGATATGGGGCTGTGCATATCAGCGGAGGGTTGCCACTTTAGGACATGATACATCCTACGGGCGAGTCGGCACAGAGTATCTACGCGGATTAGGGAGCCGATCAATTAGTGTAGTAGTTAGGATACATTTGGACATATGACTAAGTCTATCACCTTATATTTGAAGGGATCATCTCATTCTGGTTATACTAGTAGTAGTGCAGAGTAATCATTTTGCAAGCATATACACCTTATCATGTCTACCTTGTCACGCCTGTCTTTAATGTAGTAATCTCCCTTATCCACTTTATATGCCTGCCATGCGACTTTTATTTATTTACTTGCTAAAAGTAACTAGACTCACCAAACTTTATATCTGACCCTTTTTGTTTCTCTTTCTTTCTTCCGTTTCTCCCCTAGGTTCTCAGAGCGGGAACTCTCAGGTTTGACCATGATTCTTCTTACTTTTGCTGGAGTTGCTGATATGTGTGGCTAAAGCTCCTATCCTTGTTGCTATGGCTATATTTTGTTTTTTGGGGAATTTTATTTCTTTGATGTACTTTTATATTTTTGAAGTATAAGATGGTAGCTTTTATGTTGTAATGGGCTTTTGTATTTCAGACATGTGATGTTTTTGGACCACGGTATCTTATGATAAAGAAAGTTTTTATTCGGCTGTTATTTTATATGTCTGTCTTGTAATATTTCCATTTTTTTTACTATAACGCTTCAAGAAACTTAATGCATTCCCTTTATGAGTGACAATAAAGGACGTGGGGTGTCACATTACTGATCCCTTTCGCATATATATCTCCAATTTAGAGCTATTTTTGAATTGTCTTCTTACTCCATCCGAATACTTCTAGTTGGGAATTACCTAGATAACCACGTCTTCATCCAATTTTGCTGCCTAAATTCCTCATGACAGCTTCCCCACCTTGATCCATGGTTTATTTCTCTAATCCTATGAGTTCAACTGGTCATCGTTGGAGTCGTACTCTTTACGTTGAATGGTCTTTTGGGATACTAAAATATGAAGTCTTCATGTCGAGGTCGCTATGAATTATTCCTACTTGAAATAGCACCGTCCATTTGGGAAGTCATGTCAAAGTAGTGTGTTGCTCACGTAGGGTCACAAGACCCCAAAATATACCCTATTCGGGTCGACACTAATCCCAATGCTGGGGATTAGTGCCACACCAATCTGATTTGGATAACCACACTGATCCGGATTGTGTAGTTACATCGATCTAACTCGTCCAAGTGCATTTGGCTAACCCAAAGTCCACTGATTTTATCCACTCCATCGGCCAAATCCCTAAAGTTCCATACACTTCCGGTTTTACTTTCGCCATATCTCCTTCATTTTTGATCCAATCAGCTTTAAATTTGAAATGTAGGATCCTCAGCACATTCTTTTAAATTTCATCTAATTCTTGGCACATTTTAAGTTTCTATCGACAAGAACACTTCTGAACATAACTCTGTTACAAAACCTCGAAACGACTACAGGCTTCTCACACAACCTGTAAAGACCTTCCTACTCGTCACCTCCAAATTTGGTGTGATTCTGAGCAACTTTGGTTTATGGAAATTTTTACAAAATCGTAATCCCAGATCTCCCTTCATAGACGCTTTCAGATAATCAAACTAACAATCCAACTATAAAAATCATACAAAATAACATATATTTAACCATTTCATAGAATCCAGATAAAAAGAAAATAATAGATTTGCAGAAGGTTCATAGGAAAAAGTAGCAACCAAAACCTTAATCATTCAAATTCATTGTTTTAACCTAAAGTCGTAAACTCCAAACATACTTACCTTTGAGAATTATTTTGAAATTAGCAAGTTTAAAATTTTGCAAATAAAATTAATATCACTCACCTATACCTATGAAATGTCAAATCTGAATATAAATATTGTGTTTGGATCTACCAATCTCTATATTTTAATTTCATTTTTATGAAGAATTTAGATTTTGGATGAAGAAAATTTTACTGTAATAGAGGTAGAAGCTCTGGGGAAGATGGAGAAGAAAATGAAATGACATAAACAAGTTACAGTGACTCATTAGGCCCTTTATCTCCCAAATCCCGAAATCCACAATAGACCTACTTGACAATGGGCCCAAATGGTTGGAAATGTGATGTTTGTGTTTTAAAAATCTTTTAAAAGGTCATATCTCCTAAATGGTTTGTCCATGTTCAACGCATAACCACTCTACGGAAAGGGAAACCATCATCCCAATCAAATGGAAGTAGTTTTGAATAAAATGGACAAATGTTATGGACGAAATAAGGTTTGGTCAGGGGTAATACTTATTATAGAAAAACCATAAAAACTTCTAAAAGTGATAAGTGCCCCTAGTTGTCATCTCTTAACATTATAGAATGATGCGACATAATATAAAGTTATTGTTTCATATTTACACGTTAAAAATGAATAAAACTACAGATCTTGAAGTTCTCCTCCTTTAGAATTTCACCTATGAAATTCCACAAGAGTAAAAACGAGTCTTCCTGCATTCCTAGCAACCATATGCTGCTATCAGAAGTCAAAGAAGCATTCGTAGCAACCAAAAGGAAAATAACATACTAATTTAATCCTAGCATGCAGGAAATGGTACTAAGGCATAATAATGACATCTCTTACGAAAGTAAAAAACAGTAACCAAATTTTTATTAAGTGAAGAGCTCTGGGTACAAATTTTTCATGCTCTCCATAGTCTCCCAAGTGCAATCATTCTCGCTTTAACTCCAGTGAACCTTCAGTAATTTCACCACATTCCTTCTTGGCTGCATCATATAGTGTCTGACAATACAAATTGTCCTACATGGTCTCGAAGCTTCTGGATCAATCTCAATGTCATCTAATTGATTTAGTGCGATGGTTACATTAGTTATGTGCACAATTTCTGCAATTGGGGAACATGAAACACATTGTATGCTCTTGCCATCTTCTGAGGTAAGTCTTTCTATAAGAAAGGCTCCCAACCCTCTTAAAGCTTGGAAAAAGACAAACAAATATTGGTGCTAACTTTGCTATTCTGCCGGACTGAACAACATTTCTCAAAGGAGAAATCTTGAAAAATACCATATCATTGATAAAGATTCCAAAACTCTACGTCTCCTATTAGCATAACTCTTTTGCATGTTTTGAGCGGCCTACATATGTTGCTGAATAAGCCCAATGTTCTTGGAAGTCTCCTTCACCACTCGGGTCCAAGTATAAGCTTCTCGCCGGCTTCCCATCAACATCAAGGAGCATTGCACAGTCGTATATATAATGTCTCGAATAATGCCATACTGATGCTATATTGATAAATATTACTGTATATGAATTCTACAAGATGCATATGATCATCCTACAAACCTCCAAAGTCTATTATGAAAGTGTGGAGAAGATCTTCTACGATATGATTCACTATGTTGATCTAAGAGTGATAAGCTATACCATGGTGCAACTCAGTCCATACCGCCTCTTGTAAGATTCTCTAAAACCCATAAGTGAATAGTGGGTCTCGATCACTCATAATGCACTTCAATATACTATGGAATCGTATTATCCCTTTCACACACAAATCGGCCTACTTGACTGTAATCCTTTACGACTTAACATGTATAAACCTAACGCTCTTGTTATACCGATCAACTACGACCCAAATGTTGTCCTACCCTAATCGAGTTCTTGGCAGTCCATCGATGAAGTCCATTGACACTTGTTCCCACTTTCACTTAGGAACTTCTAGCGGTTGCATCAAACCACCTGGCTTCTTATGCTGTGTCGTAGCTAACTAGCAGTTCATACACATTGATATGAATAACCCAACTCCTTCACCAGCCCTTCCTAAATAGTAGGTCTGCTTCGTATCATGGTACATCTTATTACCGTCGAGATGTGTGTTCTATCTTGAGTGATAATACTCTTGAAGTACTTCACCTCTCAAATCATCTACCTTTTAGACAGCCGACCTCCCCTTCTTACGGAGTCAAACACTTCAGTCAAGTCCGTACTAGTTTGCATTCTTGGGCTCACATCCAGTTTTAACTTTGAAGATGATCTCAACCAATTTAGGATCGCTTCTTTGACTATCTTCAATCCTCTCGATCAAAGTAGATGTGATTTTCAAATATTTCAACATCTCAGCCTCCAACTCACATCTAGGTTGAAAGTCATAACCTGTAATATATTCCAACTACTTCCATTCAACAAATATGACCCCAAAACTAGTATGTATTCTACTTAAAGCATCGACAACTGCATTACCCATTGCTGGCGTATATTCTATTCCAAAGCCATGGGAAGCTAAAAACTCTAACCATCATTGCTGGCAAAGGATAAGATCGTTTTGTGAAAAGATGTACTTAAAAACTTGTGATCGATAAACAATTCAAACCTCCCTCCTAGAAGATAATGTGTCCACATCATAAGCAAAAACACAATCGCTGCTAATTCCAAATCATAGGTACGATAGTTCTTCTCAAGCGATTTTTACTGTCTGCTAGTATAAGAACAACATACTTTTCTTCATCGGTATCACTCCCAATAGGATACTATAAGTATCTATGTATACCGTCATTTCCTCTTTTCCACCTAGAATAACTAATACTGGTGCACTTTTCAACCTTTCCTTCAGGCTCATAAATGCACGCTCATATCTAGCATCCCACGTAAAATCCTAAATTTTCCTAGTTAAATTGGTCAACGATGCTACTATACTAGAGAAGTCTTGGATGAACTTCCGATAACATCTTGCCAATCCCAAAAAACTACTCACATCTGTAGTACACTTGCGTGTAGTCCAATCCTATACCACTACGACCTTTAGAGGATCTACAATGATACCTTGTCCCGAAACAATATGACCTAAGAGACTTTTGTAAAACTTTTCATTTAGTCATTATTCCTCAACAACTCAATAACAATCCTCAAATGTGTGTTCCTCCTCCAACTGAGAATATACCACAAGCATAAACTTACTTAACTTGTCTCTAAATATACGATTCATAAGATCAAGAAAGTGGGTAGGTGCATTAGTTAGCATGAATGGCATAAACAACTACTCATAAAATCTAGATGGCATTCATAACACCGTTCTTAGCACAATATCTCTGGACACCCTAAGCAAGTGAAATCCAGTAGCAAAATATAATGGAGAGAACACCCTCGCACTATAAAGAAAATCAAATAAAGCATCGATATATGGGAGATGATACTTATTCTTCCTTATCACCTTGTTGAGCTTATGGTAATCCACATAAAATCTAAGGGAACCATGCTCCTTCATCATGAACACCGTAGGCGCAACTTATTCGGATACACTTCTCTAGATGTAGCCGTCCTTAAAAGATCCTTCACTCGCACATTAAGCTCGCTCTGCTCTATAGGTGTCATCTTTCTCAAAGGAATCACTATCAGTCTATAGTCCTTTATCGGTTCAATATGAAATTCGATCTCTCTATGAGGTGGAAGTCCCATCACTTCTTCGAATACCTAGGATACTCCTTAGCAATAGGTTTTGATGACAATTCATCATCTATAATCTCGAGTGGATGTAGATAACTGGCTATTACCTTCTCAATCGGTAAATATCCTACCACTAATATCCGCTCATCATTTATCCCTATCGTCACCGGTATCCTCTTGTAATCCACTACTACTTCATACTTACCCAGTCAGTCCATCCAAAGTACGATACCAAAACTCACAAACCCTAAAACAAAGCAATCACAAACAATAGAACATTCATGATTCAATAGGACAAGATTATGAAAAACTATTCTAAGATTGGTGGGACTGCCAATGGGGTTTGTTACTACTAAAGGTCTACCAATGATTTCGGGTTCCAATCCTAATCTATCTACCTAGTCTTTAGATATAAAAAAATGAGAAGCATCAGTATCAAACAAAATGAGAATACAAACATTGAAAATGGAAATCATACCTTGAATGACAACGTCATTTCTCTTTTCCTTCATCGATGAGGCATTCTACGAACAAGGAAAAACATTAATATCATACGCTTTGACAACCTGCTTAGTTACCTCTGGGTGATCCTTTTTAAGATGCCTAGTCTTGTGACAAAGATAGCACTTCCGCTTGCCACTAGGACACTGATTCTTGTAATGGCCCTCCACTCCACAGTTAAGAAAGTTACTCAAGGCTTGGTCTTCTTCTTCTGTCATCCCTTATTATTAGATGGATTTCTCTTGTTGTTTCAATTCTTCTTACCACCCTTGCTTGACTGCAGTTTTGGCTTTTCCATTGGAGCAACATTCATTACAGCCTTCGGTTTGGAATTTCTAACCTTATGCCTAGGCGTCTTCCCAACCATTGACTCAAAGATCCCCTCAAAATGATTCAAGAGCTTTTCTCCCATGTGATCATCCAAGCCCAAAGTAAACTTTTCATTCTTCTTCTGTATGGTGTCGATGAGAGACATCTAGACAAAGTATAAAACTCAGCCACATACTTGGAGACAGTGATGTCCCCCTGCCTCAACTCCGAAAATTTCTGATACAAAGCCAACCTATGAGCAGCCAGAATAAACTTCTCTTCAAAACAAGTCTTGAAATAATTCCAAGCAAACCCATCATCTGGTGTTGCAACCTTTAACGCATTTGACGAATTCATTGCTCACCCTTCTAGTTGACGTGAGGCCAACTTCTTATTCATAGCATCCTTTATGTTAGAATCAGCAAAGATTTGCTCACAAGTGTCGAATCAATCTTGGACCTCTATTGCCAACTCTGTCCCTATAGAAGGAGAAAGTGTGTGTGTGCTTGCTAAGTATAATACACACAAGGATCGTGTATATGACGAACAATAGTCAAGAATGAAGCAATAGATTATCACAAAACTGTATAATAGTAAATGCAGTAAAAATAAAAAAATCACACCAGGGATTTTTATATTGGTTCGGAGCACCATCCTATGTCCAGTCCCAGACCTCTCTCTAGATTTTCACTAATCAACAACCTCGCTTCACCCGGAGGAACAGGTTCACAACACCTAGACAGCCGAACGGGATTTCACGCCTCTATCAACACGAGGACTTAACAACTTGCCTCTTAACAACACGAGTACTCCACATCTTGCCTCTAACAACATGGAGGACTTCAACCAAGATAAATAATCTTGTAGTTTGACAGTGTATGTTCTTAACAACATGAATTTGTAAATTCTTGTATAACCTTCCTATAATCTTATCCTTAAATAGAATTCGAATTCATGAAGATTTGGAAGATGATATCGTGTTTGAATCAAAAGAATAGTATGTAGAATCTAGGATTCAACAGTGATATAAGAAGATTATGAGCTTTTGAGTGCTTCGAATGATCAAGAATGAAATCAGCAATAGATAGAATAGATAGAAAGAATTAGTTAGTTTGAATTGATGATTTCATGTTGTTTTTATAGTAGATAAAAAGTTGCAATCATTGGTGAAGAGAAGTATTGAATAGAAATGATTTTTGGTGAAAGGAAAAGGAAGCAACCATTGTTGAATGAAGATGTCTGCATGAAGAGTTGCTTTCAGTTCGAAGACCAGTCAACATGTCAAAAATAACCAGCGGACTGGTATATGAATATATATATACGTTATATACATGTGTGCACGTTCATTGTGCATTTCTTCCTAGAAACAGTCAACCGCCCATATTGAAACCAGTCGATCGATTTCTGGGAACATGCACAATGAATGTGCATTCATATATATATATATATATTTATATATATATATATTCATAATAATGAGGTATGTGATTATTTGAGGATAAATTTTAACAATTATAACACGATTAAATCACTAAATAATCAACCTCTAACTTTCAATACCATTGATTCCCTTCTTTTTGACGATCATGAAACTTTTCCTTGTCATTAATCAAAATGCCATGAATCCTTGATTCAACATTCTCCCCCTTTTTGATTGATGACAACATAGCTCTGAAAAGTGTTTCTAACTCTCCCTGTATATGTACTCCCCCTGAAACATATATTAAAAATATGCATTCCATAATGTTAGTAGCACATTTCTCCCCCTTTGTCATCAACTAAAAGGAGTTGTGAGCACATAAATACCATAACTTAAGCATGAAATGCATAAGAATTGTATCATACAATACACCAGACATACCAAGAACAAGTCATGTAGCTAATAGTTAAAACATACAAACCCAAAATGAAATATAGCACTATTTATGTACAAGTGCCGAGTTAAGTCTTGATTAAAAAATAGAAAATAATACTATAAGACGTGGATGAAAAGAACTACTGAGGTGGAGAGTCGGATTCAATTGTATCCCAATCTATTTCTTTATTTCCTTCTTCTTCTTTGTCTCCTTCGTCTTCTTTGTCTCCTTCGTCTGCCTCCGCAGTCTCAGATGCCCCACAACCATGTCCAACAGTTGCTCCAGAACTTGTGCCTTCCTCCGAAGATGACCATGTAAAAGTAGGAGGCATTGGACGTTTGCTTGGGTCTTGTATTTGCGTAGAGGAGGATGATGATACCCATGAAATTGCATCCCAAAGAATACCAAAGAAAGACTAAAGTTTTGAGAATCGTTTGTCAAGCTTTGTATCCAGACGTTCGATTTTGTTGTCAGTACGCTTAAATCTTGCTTCAAGAAGGAATTGATTCCGTGCAATTTGTTCAAGTGAATCTTTAGTCGACGAGGATGGTTGAAGGAGTTTAACCTCTTCCGGTTTAGGTTTGGAGGCCTTTGATGAAGTGCTTTCTTGGGGACCGTGTTGTTGACATTGTTCGAAGGGTATGATATTCAAACAAGGTTCAGGACGCTTCATTCTCTTTCTCGTTGCTTTGTCGATACATTTTGGTTTGGAGATTTTAGATTCGGGAGACTTGAGACCACAATCTAGTAGAAATCGCATGACATATTCATTGTAGAATAAGTGTAATCTTGTACGATCATTCACAAGCAGAATCTCATCAAAGATCATGCTTATCCATTTAATTTCAATATCTCCATATATCGCATACAATGCTTTAAAATTTTCTTTATATACGGTATTGAAATTACCCACTCTCGGCAATAAAGAGTGTGTGATAGCACGATGTAAAATTCTAGTAGTAGGTCGTAGGTTAATTGCTTTTGTACTGATTTTATGATCTTCAGTAAAAAAATGACTGACCTTACTCGAGTATGAATAGTACAAAAATCGGTAGAAAACTTTCTTCCATTATTAGACGAACCGAGAATCGTGGCCATTCGTTCTTTTGAAATGAAAACATGCCCACCGCATACAACAGACCATAGACAATGAGCAGCATTCTCTAGTTTGAACTTTTCTAAGTTAAGATTAGCGTAGAACAACTTAATCATGATATGATTGATTTCCACGTTATTCTTATCAAATTCTAGGAGATTTCGAATAGAAGCTTGTTTTGCTAATTCTTTAACGTCGTAGAGAATAAAATCAGAGAAATTGATGAAATATCCTTCGTGAATCGTACATTCTTTCATAGCATTCCATCTTTTCATTGCTATTGGATCCATTAGCCATTATTTGATATTGGAACCAATAGGTTGGAGTTGAGTAGAAGATGATTTCTTTAATCTCTTTTGTGTTGGAGTCATTTGTAACACCCTGTAATTTTATAACATTAAAATTCACAAATTAATATATACTTAATTTTTAGAAAAGAATTAAGTGAAATGGGTTGCGCAGAGAAATATATATTTATTTATATATATATATAATTAAAAATTAAATAAATAAATATGCAAAAAAGTTCAAAACAACGAATTGGGAGGGGGAATAACCGAACCGACCCATTTTTGAGGTCGACCCGAGCCGCGCTAGGTCGACTAGGGGTTAATCCAAGGTGTTTGGCTGTCAACCCGTGGGCCGATTCGCTCAAATGCAGATTTTTGCATTTGATTGGTTCTCATGGTTCAAGGTTAATCTAATGGTCCTAAATAACTTCCTACACCTATAAATACATCCTAATGCTAACCTAAACCTAATTAAAATAGAATAGTTACCATCATACCATCGCCATGGAAATCATGGAGCCGCCGCCAACTAAGAAAGAAGAAAAGAAAATTCAATTCTAATTCTCTCAACCCTAAAGCAAAGCAAAACTCTCTCTTTTCTTCTCTAAATTGTGAGTATGATGATCTTAACAAGATTATTATCATTTTAATTAGGTTGAGTTATGAATGGATTATGAGTAGATGATGTGAATTATCATATATGTTGTTGTAAACCCCTTTTTGCTATCATGTATATTGTAAATCCAATGTTATGTGATGATGATATCTTATATGTTGTAAATCGTGCTATGATGATGTTATGTATGTTGAAAGTTTCTATGCTAAGCTGTGATGAATCATACATGTTAAAAAGGCCATGATGTTACCATCTATGCTAGTTAGTTCATATTAATTAAATCATCATGTTCGGGTTATGTTGATCTATATGACAAGTCACATATGCAAGTTAGATTGATTAGAAAAGTTATGAACATATACCAAGACATCTATTATGACATCTAGAATTATGCTATGACATATGTGATATCCTATGCTAGTCCACACCATCATTATGTTGCCTAAAAACCCCATATGCAAGTTTATGTATAGATTTGGGCTATGATCATATCATATAAATTGAGACATTTAACAAGTTGACACCTTTTGATCTTTAACATGTGTAGTTTATGCAAGTTTCACCCCTATTATGATTAGATTTATTTTAATTGTCTATATGTTGTGATAATTTATCTTTGTGCTAGGTGTTAGACTATACAAGTCTAGCCTATATTATGCGTTGAATAAGCGAACGTATAAACGTGGGGTAGGGGTAATATTAAGGATTTAATGTAAAAAAGTTGGGGTGCAATTGATATGATTTTGCGTGCCATAAGTGGATGGCCATAATTGAGTCAATTATGGACATCATTAAAAGTTGACTTAATTAATAATTTGAATAGGGAATTATTAAATCTGGGGTAAAAGATTTTAAGTGTTAATCAATGCTTAGGACACGAGGTTGGACTCGTTTGTGATGTAAACCTGCCCGGACCCGCCCGGCAAATCCAGTAGTCACAAATGTCAGCCCAATGTGAGAGGTCCTAGGCCTAAACTAAAGCATAACAGTTGTAAAGACACGAGGTTAGACTCTTTTATGGTGTAAGACTGCCCGGACCCGCCCGACAAATCCAGCTGCCATAAATGCCAGTCTAATGTGAGAGGTCTTTATGAGGTTATGGCCTGAATGAATTAAGAAATACTTAACCTGAAAACATGTAAGGTGGGACATGGGGGTTAAGTAGGTGCCTTGGGTGGCATGAGGAATCTAGTGGGTGCCCTTAGTGGCAGGTGAAATACGATTAGTAAGACTTAACCAAACACACATGTAAATGAACATGACTAAGGGGGTTAAGTGGGATATATTAATGACAAGCTTAGGTGGGTAGCTTGTGGGGGCCCATTTCAACCAGTATCCCAAACGTATCTTTGTGGGCTCGACCCAAGTCGAGGACGGGACACGCATACTGGGCTTGACTATAAGAGGCCAAAACTGGGAGCGGTGGCAACGCAAGTCCAACGGGTTTCATATGCTTGTGTGGACCCGGGCTGGTAGATAAGACGTTGTTGCATCGTGTAGGTATAAGCCGTGCATTCTCAAGTTGTATCGGGTTGCCACTTTAGGGGAGTGATACACCCCACTGTGGGGCCAACACGGGTATCTACGAGTAGGGAGCCGAACGAAAGTGGGTAGTGGGGTACACCTAGTGGAGATAGGGGCAGACGACACCTATGTAGTCAGCTAGGTGTACGTAAGGCTATTTATAAAGTTTATGTGTGAAGCAAGTGGGATCAAACAATAGGGTGACTGGTGTGGTGCAGTGTAGTAATGTGCGGCGCAGTGTAGTAATCATTCGTTAGTAATTAGTTGTGCCTTTACCGTTATCTTTAACATTATCTTAAACGCTATCTTTATCTTCCTAAGAGTTCATAGACATTTACTTGTCTTCCAGCTTATGCCTTAGTCTAGTTATTTTGATAATAGTATTGTTAGAATTATCATACTCGCCAGACTTTATGTCTGACCCCCTCTATTTCTATCCTTTTTCCCCCTCCAGGTCCTCAGGTTGGGCCCAGCTCTAGTGGAGTTTGATTGAATTGCTTCATCTCTCTTTGGAAAGCTTGGACCGTTGAAGTAAAGTCCAGCTTGTTATCTTTTTAACGGTTATTTATGTAATGGGATTACGTATTTTGTTTTTATGAAGATGCATATTGTACTTGGTTATGATCTATGGTTTTATGATGTAGCAAACATGTTTAATTTTCGCTGCAATAAAATGAAGTTTTAGATTTCCAAGTACTATTTATTATCTGTCTTGTTGTAATTTTTCTGTTCTATATTCACTTATAACCTCCATGGAAGTTAATGCATTCCCTTTGTGAGTGGCATTAATGGACGTGGGGTGTTACACGTGGTATCGAAGCTTAAGGTTACCAGAACAGATAAAAATACTTTAGAAAAATAGTTATTTTTGGAAGAAGTGTTTTCAAAAACATGTTTTAATGAGAAATTTAAAGAAAAAAGTTTTTAAGAAAAACATAATCCCCAATAGCCACATATCTTTATCTTTCGAATTCTCCATTTTGAATCTTTCCTTTTTTCGTTTCAGCATGGCTGAAGATCTTAATCTACCCGATGATGTAACGATACCAGGATGGTATAGGAGGCTATTGGTGGATAAGGCCGCTGCAGGTCCAGCCATTGTTCCTCCACCATCAGTTGCACCCGTTCCTCCTCCTCCTCGCGTAGATACTTTTGCAAATACATGCAAGGAATTCAAGGCTATGGGTGGAAAACCATTTCAAGGGTCAGAAATGTTTGTGGAAGCTAGAGATTGGCTTAAGGAGGTGGAATAATTGCTAGAAATCTTTGAAGCAGAAGAAGGGAGGAGAGTTCAATTAGCAGCTTGGTTGATGAAGGGAGAGGCCTCGTTTTGTTGGGAGGTCACTAATGGGGAGCGTCTTGTTGACTCTTGGGCGGATTTCAGACGTAGGTTCGAGGCGAAGTTTCTCTCAAGGGCGGAAGAAAATCTATATATGGAAAGGTTCTTGACATTGAAGCAAGGAAGCTCATCAGTGAAAGAATATGTCAATAAATTTAATCAGTTAGCAAGGTTTGGCTTGGACTTAGTAAACACGCCGAAGAAGAAGGCTCTAAGGTTCGTGAATGGCATGAATGAACCATTGCAAGGGTTGGCAATGACCCACATCCCGATGGGGGCCACCTTTGAGAAGTTAGTAGAAATGGCGCTCATGCATGAGGAGAAAAGCGCTAAAGCTGATAAGGCACCTGAGAAGAAGGGGGATCAGAAGAAACCACAACAGCAAAACAATAAGGGTGGAAAAGACAATAATGGCAAGGGAAAGAAGAAGTGCTTTAACTGTGGAACCCCAGGCCATCTCAGCAAGGATTGCCGAAAGAAAAAGAAGACAGGCTATTTTAATTGTGGCGATGCGGGACATTTAGTGAAGGACTGCCCAAAGAAGGGGCAGAGGGCAGGAGCTACCTCGGGAGGACAGTGCAGGCTCTTATGGCACCAGGGCAGGCAAGGGGACAAGTTCAGGCTCTCGCGGTCCCACCGCTGCAAGAACGAGGTAGAACCATTTCTGTTGAAAGCTTAGTTTTTCTGTTTGATCATCCTGTCTGTACCTTATTCGATTCGGGCGCATCACATTCATGTATCTCTACATCATTAGTTGAATCACTGCACTTAAACACCAGTTTAGTAGAGGATCCCTTAGTTGTTTCGAATCCAATAGGGGGCTCAGCTTATTTGTCGATGATGTGTTTGGATTTGAAAATTTCTGTAACACCCCACTCCCGCTATGGTCACTCACTAAGGGAATGCCATAGCATCGGTGGAGTATTTTAGTGAATATAGAACAGAAAATTTTCAACAAGACAGATATAAATAGTACTTGAAATTTAAAACATCATCTCATAACAGCGGAAGTAAAACATGTCTGGTTACATCATAAAACCACAATAAAAGTCAAGTACAATATCCATCAAAATAAAGAAGTACATAATCCCACTCTCATACAATAGCCATGACAAAAGAAAAGATAACTGGGTAACTGGAGCTTTACATCTATCCAAGCTCCTAAAGATTGGAACAGCAATCCGATCAAGCTCTACTACTGCTAGGATCCACCGTAGGACCTGAGGGTTGGGAAAAAGATAAAAACAACGGGGTCAGACATAAGTCTGAGCGAGTCCTATAACTTTAACAATACAATCGTTAAAGTAACCAGAGAAGACATAAACTGATATACGGTAACTAATGGGGATGAATGGCTACACTAAGCAGTCAACTAAACTAAGATAAAAGATAAAAACGCATCTACCCTTCCAAAGGTAAATTACTAAACTGCACCACACCAGTCATTCCTAACTTAAAGGTTGATCCCACCCATGGACTTATAAAGTTAACTTAATAGTTCTCGCGTACCCCTAGGTGACTAAGTAGACGCCACGGGGCCCTACAATCCACAAGGTGTACACACTACTCCCCATTCGATCGGCTCCCTAACGTAGATACCCGTGATGGCCCCACCGTGGGGTGTACCATTCCCCAACGTGGCAACCTGATAAAACTAACGGTGCACGGCTTATATCTACACGATGCAACAACGTCTTATTTACCAGCCCGGGTCCACACACGCATATGAAACCCGTTGGTCATGCGTTGCCACCGCTAACCCATTTTGGCCTCTTATAGTCAAGCCCAGTATGCGTGTCCCGTCCTCGACATGGGTCGAGCCCACTAAGATACGTATGGGTTACTGGTTGAAATGGGCCCCCAGCACAAGCCATCCCCCTAAGCTTGGCCCACACACTAGTGTTTCCCACTTAACCCTTTAATCATGTTTAATTACATGTTTCATCTTGGTTAAGTATTTTATCATATTTTCTATTGGCAACCACTAGCAATTTCCACATACCACCCAAGGTACCCACTTAACCCCCATGCCCCACAACATGCTTATCTGGTTAAGTGTTTCTTAATTGATTAACACCGTAACCGTGTAAAGGACCCATCACATTGGACCGTCATTTGTAGATGCCTGGTTAAGCCGGTAGGTTCCGGGCAGTCTTACACTACAAACGGGTCCAACCTCGTGTCATTTACCCTTGTTACGTATTTAATTTATGATTAAGACCCCTCACATTGGACCGTCATTTGTAGATGCCTGGTTAAGCCGGTAAACTCCGGGCAGTCTTACACTACAAACGGGTCCAACCTCGTGCCTTAATCGATTAATTACTCCTAATTAATCACCCCCATAATTTGTGTTAATTATCATGTTTATTTTAGGAATATGGGTGCACCTAACTTAATAGGCAAATTCCCAACTCCAAAGTGTGGGTACACCTAACTTAATAGGCAAATTCCCAACACATAGTATGGGTACACCTAACTTAATAGGCAAATTCCCATACTATGTTCATTTATTTTATGTTATGCATAATTATATTAGTTTCACACAATCTTATTAACATATGCATTTAATTAACCCCATCGTTCCCACGTAATTTCGTTCTCATGACATAACACATATAAAAGGTGTCAACTTGCATATGTATGAACATGTTTCAAAGGTGCCATCTTGCATATTAACAAACACATAACTTGCATATGAACTTGCATAACATGTCACATAACTTGCATATAATCTTGTATAACATGTCACATAACTTGCATATTAACTTGCATAACATGTTACATAAACTTACATATTAACAAATACATGACTTGCATATGAACTTGCATAATATGTCACATAACTTGCATAACATGTTACATAACTTGCATATGAACTCATAAACTTGCATATGAACTTGCATAACATGTTACATACTTGCATATGAACTCATAAACTTGCATATGAAGAAACATACAACTTGCATAATTATCATACATGTAACTTGCATATTATCATACATGTAACTTGCATATTAACATATGATCACAAAGCACAAAACTTGCATAACTCACATACATTAGCAAACTAACATCATGTCATATGACTTAAAACCCATTAATCCACAAACAAAACCATATGATCTCATCATATCTCATCTACTTAGTTTAGCAATTGATCATTAGAGTGATAGAAACTCACAACTAGCCAATTTGCACTCCAAATGAAGAAGATTAAGATGCTTAGAATGGATTAGAGGTTGATTAGAGAGTGATTAGCTTGCAACCCTCTTCATAAATTAGTGGAGGCTCCTTCTAAGATTTAATTTGGCGGCATGTAGCCCTCAATTCTATTTTTAGTATGGATTAGGGTAGGTTTAGGGTGTATTTATAGATTAGGTGAGTGTTTTAGGCCCTTAGATTAACCCTAAATTAGATTAGGACCCTCAGATTTCGGAACCTTCCAGAAACCAGCCCTAAGACCAAGCCCAAACCCCAAACTGGTGCACCCAACCACAGAACTCTCTAGAAACTGTGCAGGTTTCCTGTCCCGACATGGGCGCACTTCCCAAGTGCGCCAGTGTATTTTTGTGCTGGCGCACTTTACAAGTGCGCCAGTGCATTTCTGGCCTGTTTCGGGTTTTTCTGCCTAACTTCGTTCGTCCATATCTCTTTCATACGGTACCCGTTTTACGCAAACTCAGACTCTATTTCGCGTATTTTTCCAAGACGAACGCAATGACGCAGCCCGTTTCCCCTGATTCTCACATCTGAGATTAATTATACTTTAATTACTAACCATTAGTGTTAATTGAAATTCGGGGTGTTACATTCTCCCCTACTTAAAGGATTTTGTCCTCGAAATCTCTAAGTCAAGAAGAACGTATCCTACCAACCAAACAACCATCTACTAAACCATCAACCACAAGCAACCATTATCCTTAGAAACTTCTAATGATGTATGAACATATGCAGAAAGTGTGTGTATATGTCCGTATACTAATGCAAAATCAGGCGGTCTACTGATTCAGTCGACTTCCTTAATGCAAACCATGATAGTGCCATGCATCCAATATGTATGCGAAACCCTATTGACACATACAATTTCTATATGTGTGCACAACCATACACAAAAATGCATCATCCACATGATAACACAGTCATGATACATCCATCAATCTAACTACCACATCCATTTATGCGATATGCAACATGAAGTGACTGAGCCGATCTAGTGCCTAATGTGTGTGTATATGCATCCACGAGCAACCACTAGCAAACAATTGCATCCACATGCATCCATCAACCATAACATGTTTCAAACACATGTTTCAACCATAGGTTTTACCCTATCTAAAGGTCATAGGTACTAGCGAGAGGATATACTAAAGATAAGATAAGTACTAGACAAGCGATAAAGGAGAAGTTAAAAGACATACTCTCAAAAAAGAAATGGGTACAAAGAACGCATCTTCGCTTCCGTCTCCCAAGTAGCATTGCTTTCGTCATCTCCCCATTGCACTTTAACTAGCTGAACTTCTCTGTTCCTCAACTTCCTAGTTTCTGACCCAAGGATGCGAGTAGGAGCTCGTCGAATCGTCGCATCACGCTCTACCTCTACATCTCTAAGCAAGCTCGGCTCTACCACCTCTGCGGTCTCATGTAAGCACTTCCTCAAATGTGATACATGGAATACATCATGAACACCACTAAGTCTGTCGGGCAACTCCACCCTATATGCCATCCGTCCAATCCTTTCCTTAATAGGAAACGGCCCAACAAACCTCGGTGCTAACTTCCCAATGGACCCAAAGCGAACAACATTTCTCAACGGAGATACTTTGACAAAAACCATGTCCCCAACCTCAAACTCAAGATCCGTCCTTCTCCGATCCGCATAAGATTTCTGTCTGTCTTGCGCTGCCTTCATCCTTCTTCGAATCAAATCAATCTTCTCTGAAGTCTCTCTAACCATATCTGGCCCAAGCAAGATCTTATCCGTAGATTCCCACCAACATGTAGGAGATCGACAAGGCCTTCCATAAAGAGCTTCGAAAGGTGCCATGCCAATACTAGACTGAAAGCTGTTATTGTATGCGAACTCCACCAAAGGAAGATGTTCTTCCCATGTACCTCCAAAATCCAAGATACAAAGCCTCAAGAGATCTTCTAAGATACGGTTCACCCTCTCGGTCTGACCGTCCGTCTGAGGATGATATGCGGTGCTCAAACACAACTGAGTCCCTACCGCCTCTTGCAAACTTCTCCAAAACTCACTAGTGAAGATAGGATCTCGATCACTCACAATGCTGGATGGTACACCATGCAATCTAACAATCTCTCTAACATAGACTGAAGCAAGCCATGGAGCGGTCCTCTTACTCTTCACGGGTATAAAATGGGCACTCTTGGTAAGTCTGTCTACCACAACCCAAATTCCCGTATTGCCCTTCCTCGATCTCGGTAACCCATCGATGAAATCCATCGAGACACTATCCCACTTCCATTGCGGAACTTCCAATGGGTGTAGCAACCCACCGGGTTTCCTTTGCTCCGCTTTAACTTGTTGGCACACTAAGCATCTAGCCACATACTCGGCCACATCTTTCTTCATACCGGCCCAGAAGAAAACTCTCTTCATGTCTTGGTACATTTTGTCTCCACCGGGATGAATAGTCATCCTTGAACGATGTGCATCATCCAAAATAGCCTTCTTCAAACCCTCATCTTGCGGTACACAAAGTCTACCGTCTCTATGCAACCATCCCCTATCATCTATGGTGTATCTACCCAAATGGCTGGACGACTCCCCCCTTATAAGCTTCTCTACCAACTCAACCAACTGTGGGTCGTCTCGCTGAGCCTCGCCAATCCGTCCCAAAAGAGTAGGTCTAACCTCCAAGGATGCTAACAAACCAGGTACAAAGTCAACAGAAGGTCTGAAGTCGAACAAAGAAAGAAACTCTAAGCTTCGCCGTTCCACGAACAATGGACTCAAAGATAGCCTTTTTCTACTCAAGGCGTCCGCCACCACGTTACCCTTGCCAGGGGTATACGCTATCTCGAAATCATAGGATGCTAAGAACTCCATCCACCTTTGCTGTCTTAAGTTTAAATCCTTCTGAGAGAATAAGTACTTCAATGATTTATGGTCAGTGAACAACTCGAATCTCTCACCAAGAAGATAATGGCGCCAAGACTTAAGTGCGAAAGCAATCGCGGCCAACTCTAGATCATGGGTAGGGTAATTCTTCTCATGTGCTCTTAATTGCCTCCCTCCATAGGCTGTTACCCTTCCCTCCTGGATCAAGACTGCGCCTAATCCTGTCCCACAAGCATCGGTATAAACAACAAACGGCTTACTCCCATTTGGAAGCACTAAAACTGGAGCGGTGGTCAAAGCTCTCTTTAACAGTCGGAAAGCATCACCACAATCTACGTCCCATGAGAAAACCAGATTCTTCTTCGTCAAGCGGGTTAATGGGGCTGATATCTTCGCGAAGTCTTTGAAGAACTTCCTATAATATCCTGCCAACCCCAAGAAACTTCTTACTTCGGTAGCATTTCTAGGAACTTTCCAATCCTGGATAGATACTATCTTTGCGGGATCAACAGCTATCCCTTCCTTAGAGACCACATGCCCTAAGAATCGCACTTCTCTTCTCCAAAAATGACATTTAGAGAATTTAGCTTTAAGACTATGTGCTCGAAGAGTCTCCAACTCTTCTCTGAGATGTAAGGCATGCTCTTCTTCACTCTTGGAAAAGACCAAGATGTCATCCACAAAGACCACTACAAACTTATACAGATGCTCTCTGAACACTCTACTCATCAGATCAACAAAGTATGCAGGGGCGTTTGTCAACCCAAATGGCATCACAAGCCACTCATAAAAACCATCCGGAGTCCGGAAAGTAGTCTCCTCTATACTGTCCTCCGCCACTCTCAACTGATGAAACCCTGTAACTAAGTCCATCTGCGAAAACACTGAGGCGCCAACCAACTGATCAAAGAGATCATCTATCCTCGGTAATGGGTGTCTATTCTTCTTCGTGAGCTTATTAAGTTCTCTATAATCCACACAAAGTCTGAGGGACCCATCCGCCTTCGTGGCAAACACTACTGGAGCTCCCCACTCTGATATACTTCGCCTTATGAACCCCTTCTCAAGCAACTCCCCTACTTGCTTATGAAGTTCTCTTCTCTCACGAGGAGCCATGTGGCGCACTGGCAAAGACACTGGTTTGGCATTATCCACCAAATAAATTCGGAAATCTATCTCCCGCTTCGGAGGCAAACCCTTCACCTCTTCAAACACATCCGGATATTCCCGGACCACTCTGACAGAACGCAAACTCTCGACCGAAGCATCGAGCGATTCAAGATAACTTAGCAAAACAGATTCTATGGGATTACAAGAGATCTCGAGAGTATTACCCAAGCGGGTCATAAGCCTGACAACTCTCCTTTCACAATCAAGAACGGCACCATTACTGGATAACCAGTCCATGCCCAAAATCAACCCATAGCCCGTGAAGCCCAATACAAAAGCATCACATCCAAACTCAACGCTAAGTATAGAAATCTTCAAACCCAAACATATCATAGACAGATATATGGAGCCCCCAATTGGGTTTGAAACAACCAAGGGATCATCAACTAGACTGGTGTCTAAGTGCAGTGACTCAACTAACGATGATGAGATAAAAGAATGCGATGCGCCAGAGTCAAACAAAGTACGAACTGGATGATCAAACAGAAAAACCAGACTTTCAACGGAAATAGTTCTACCTCTCTGCTGAATCGGTGGAACTGAGAGAGCCTGAACTTGCCCCCCTGCCTGAGCTGGTGCCATAAGAGCTTGCACCTGACCTCCCGAGGTAGACCCCGTCTTCTGCCCCTTCTTTGGGCAGTCCTTCACAAGATGTCCTGCTTCATCACAATGAAAGCAACCGGTCTTCTTCTTTTTGCGACAATCCTTACTGAGGTGGCCTGGGGTCCCACAATTGAAGCACTTCTTCTTCTTCCCCTTGTCACCATTGCCTTTTCCACCCTTGCCTTGTTGTTGTTGTTGCGGTTTCTTCGGATTCCCCTTCTTCTCTGGTGCCTTAGAACTCTTATCATCCTCATGCATAAGTGCCATGTAGACAAGCTTCTCAAAGGTGGCCCCCATAGGAATGTGAGTCATAGCTATTCCTTGCAATGGTTCGTTCAAGCCTCTAACGAACCTCAAAGCCTTCTTCTCCGGTGTATTCACCAACTCTATGCCAAACCTTGCTAATTGATTGAATTTGTTGACATATTCTTTCACCGTGAGATTCCCTTGCTTCAAATTCAAGAACTTCTCCATAAACAGATTCTCTTCCGCCCTTGAGAGAAACTTAGCCCCAAACCTTTGCTTGAAATCTGCCCAAGAGTCAACAGGACGTTCTCCATTAGTGACCTCCCACCAGAATGAGGCCTCTCCCTTCATTAACCAAGCCGCCAACTTGACTTTCTTTCCCTCTTCCACTTCAAAGATATCTTGCAACTCTTCCACTTCCTTAAGCCAATTTCTAGCCTCTACGAAAGTCTCTGAACCTAGAAAAGGTTTTCCTCCTATAGCCTTGAACTCCTTGCAAATCTTAGCAAAATTATCCACTCTAGGCTGAGGAGGAGGAGCGGTTGCCTCTGGTGTAGTAGCATTGGCTGGACCCGCAGCCGCGGCCCTAGCCTCTTGTAACCTCCTATACCATAGTGGTATAACTAAGCCCTCCGGGATGTTAAGATCTTCAGCCATGCTGAAACGAAAGAGGAAAGATTCAAAAAGGAGATTCCGAAAGATAAAGATATGGCTATTGGGGATTATGCTTTTCTTTTTCAAAAAATTTTCTCTTAAAAGACATGTTTTTGAAAATACTTTTTCCAAAAATAATACCTTTACTATTTTTTTAAAAAAAGTATTTTTCTCGAAAATTTATCTGTTCCGGTAACCTTCAGCTCTGATACCACGTGTAACACCCCACTCCCGCTATGGTCACTCACTAAGGGAATGCCATAGCATCGGTGGAGTATTTTAGTGAATATAGAACAGAAAAATTTCAACAAGACAGATATAAATAGTACTTGAAATTTAAAACATCATCTCAAAACAGCGGAAGTAAAACATGTCTGGTTACATCATAAAACCACAATAAAAGTCAAGTACAATATACATCAAAATAAAGAAGTACTGTAACACCCCACACCCGCTATGGTCACTCGCTAAGGGAATGCCATAACATCGGTGGAGTATTTTAAGTGAATATAGAACAGAAAAATTACAACAAGGCAGATATAAGTAATACTTGAAAATTTTAAAACATCATTTCATTGCAGCGGAAAGTAAAACTTGTTTGGTTACATCACAAAACCATAATGAGAGTCAAGTACAAAAATATCCATCCTGATAAATAAAAGTACATAATCCCAATACATGAACTGATAGCCATAAAAGAAAGGGTAAGCTGAGATCTACATCTATGGTCCAAGCTCCAAAAGAGAATAAAGCAGCCTGATCAAAGCCCACTCGTACTGGGCCCACTCTGATAACCTGAGGGTTGGGAAAAAAAGATAAAAACAACGGGGTCAGACATAAGTCTGAGCGAGTCCTATAACTTTAACAATACAATCATTAAAGTAACCAGAGAAGACATAAGCTTGATATACGGTAACGTCTGGGGATGAATGGCTACACTAAGCAGCTTGGTAGACTTAGGATAAACTAAGATAACCGTAAAGACGCATCCACCCGCCCAAGGATAATTACTACACTGCACCACACCAGTCATTCCTAATTTTTAAAGGTTGATCCCACTAAGTGTACTTAGTAATTTAGTAGTTTCGTGTACCCCTATCTGACTACCTAGGTGTACCCACTACTCCCCAAGCGATCGGCTCCCTTACGTAGACACCCGTGCTGGTCCCACGATGGGGTGTATCATTACCCAAAGTGGCAACCTGATAATATCAACGGTGCACGGCTTTATATCTACACGATGCAACAACGACTTACCAACCAGCCCGGGTCCACACACGCATATGAAACCTGTTGGTCCTGCGTTGCCACCGCTAACCCGGTTTTGGCCTCTTATAATCAAGTCCAATATGCGTGTCCCGTCACTCGACTAGAGTCGAGCCCACTAAGATACATTTGGGATATTGGTTGAAATGGCCCCCACAAGCTACCACCTAAGCTTGTTATTTTATCTAGTGTATCCTGCTTAACCCCTTTTGTAATCATGCCCACCTACATGTTAAGGTTTGGTTAAGTCATCTAATCATATTTCAATTGCCACTTAAGGCACCCACTAGATTTCTACATGCCACTCAAGCACTTACTTAACCCTTTACCCATGTTTAATTATATGTTCCACTTTGGTTAAGTATTCTAATTGTATTTTCTATTGCCACCCAAGGCAACCCACTAGATTCCTCATGCCACCCAAGGCACCCACTTAACCCCTCATGTCCCTCTACATGCTAGTATGGTTAAGTGTTTCTTAATTAATTAATTAAGATCATGACCTCATAAAGACCTCTCACATTAGACCATCTCTTATGACTGCTGGATATGCCGGTTGGGTCCGGGCAGCCTTACGTCATAAAAAGGGCCTAACCTCGTGTCTTTACTTTAATCACGTATTTATCTTATGACTAAGACCTCTCACATTGGGCCAATCATTTGTAGCTGCTGGATGGCCGGTCGGTTCCGGGCAGACTTCCGCTACAAAAGGGTCCAACCTCGTGTCTTAGTTGATTAATTACACTTAATTAATCACCCCCATAATTTGTATTAATTATCCCTAATTAATTACACATTTTTAAGAATATGGGTAGACCTAACTCAATAGGTAAATTCCCAATTCCATAGTATGGGTAGACCTAACTTAATAGGTAAATTCCCAACTCCATAATATGGGTAGACCTAACTCAATAGGTAAATTCCCAATTATGTCCATTTAATTTGTGGTATGCTTAATCATACCCATTTCACATCATTTTATTAACATGCATATTAACCCCATCGTTCCCCACGTAATTCATTCTCAGAACATGACATAATAAAGGGAAGATTCATCACAAATGTCATGGGTTTAACCAACATAGCATATAACTTTATCATGGGTTCAAAAGGTGTCAACTTGCATATATGAACATACATTAAACCCAACTAGCATTTAACCCAAACTTGCATTATGCATGTCATAAAAAGAGACAAACTTGCATATGAACTTGCACATAAACTTGCATATGAACTTGCACATAAACTTGCATATGAACTTGCACAACATGTCATACATAGAGGCAAACTCGCATATGTTATGCATATCATAAAAAGAGACAAACTTGCATGTGGACTTGCATCATAATAGGGTAAACATGCATATGCATGCATAGCATACAAAGGTGTCATCTTGCATATGTATGCATCTTATTTTAAAAGGGTAAACTTGCATGTCATAATGTATGCATAAATCCAAACACTTAGCATGCATAAAATTAAATACTTAGCATGCATAAAACCAACCACTTAGCATGCATAAAATCAAATACTTAGCATGCATAAAATCAAACACTTAGCATGCATAAAATCAAATACTTAGCATGCATAAAATCAAATACTTAACATGCATAAAACCCACTACTTAACTTGCATAAACCCATATACTTACTTGCATAAACCCACATACTTAACTTGCATAAACATAGGGTTAACATTAAACATAGATTAGCAAGCTAACATCATATCATATGACTTAAAACCCACAAATCCGCATACAAAACCGCATGATCTCTTCATATCTCATCTACTTAATTTAGCAATTGGTTATTAAAGTGATAGAAACTCACCAAAACCAAGATTAGCAAACTTATGTAGTAGAACTAGTTGATATACAAGAAGAAGATGATGATTAGAGGTTGATTAGCTTGCAACTTTCTTCACAAACTAGTGGAGGTTCCTCTCAAGTTTGATTTTGGCGGCATGGTGGCATCATTTCTATTTTTAGTATGAATTAGGGTAGTATTAGGGTGTATTTATAGATTAGGCAAGTGTTTTAGGCCATTAGATTAACCCTAAATTAGATTAGGGCCATCAGATCTCAGAAGCTTCTAGAGAATAGCCCAAAACACAACCAAACCCTAAAATGGTGCACCAGGGTCAAACCAGAAAGCTGTGCAGGTTTCTGGCCCGACACGGGCGCACTTCCCAAGTGCGCCAGTGTAAAAATGTGTTGGCGCACTTCACAAGTGCGCCAGTGCATTTTTGTGTTGGCGCACTTCACAAGTGCGCCAGTGCATTCTTGCTTGTTTTCGGTTTTTCTGCCTAACTTCGTTCGTCCATATCTTCTTCATACGGACTCCGATTTTCGAAAACTCAGACTCTATTTCGCGTATTTTTCCGAGACGAACGCAATGGTGCAACCCGTTTCCCCTAATTCCCACATCCGGGATTAGTTATTCTTTAATTTGTGAATTTTAGCATTAACCGAAATTCGGGGTGTTACATTCTCCCCTCCTTAAAGGATTTCGTCCCCGAAATCTCTAAGCTAAGGAGAATGCATATCCTACCATCTAATCAATCCATCAAACACGGGCATCCATTGTCCTTAAAACAGTTTCTAATGATGTATGAGCATATGCAAAAAGTGTGTGTATATGTTCCCTATCTAATGTATGAACATATGCAAACCATGATAGTGCCATGCATCCATTATGTATGCGAGAGAACCCTATCGACACATACGATATCTACATGAGTGCACAATCATTCACCAAAATGCATCATCCATATGACAACACAATCATTATACATCCATAGATATAGCTTCCTACACACAATTTTATGCAATATGCAATATGAAGTGATTGAGCCGATCTAGTGCCTAGAGTGTGTATACATGCATCCACGAGCAACCACTAGCAACCACTTGCATCCACATGCATCCATCAAACATAACATGTCTCAAACACATGTTTCAACCATAGGTTTACCCTATCTAAAGGTCAAAGGTATTAATGAGAGGACATACTAAAGATAAGATAAGCACTAGACAAACGATAAAGGGGACGTTTAAAGGACATACCCTCAAAAAGGAATGGGTATAACGAACGCATCTTTGCTTCTGTCTCCCAAGTAGCATTGCTCTCACCTTCTCCCCTTTTCACTTTGACTAGTCGAACCTCTCTGTTTCTCAACTTCCTAATCTCTGACCAAAGGATGCGGGTAGGAGCTCGTCGAATAATCACATCACGCTCTACCTTTACTTCTTTTTTTTTAAGCAAGCTCGGCTCTACCGCCTCTGCGGTCTCATGTAGGCACTTCCTCACATGGAATACATCATATACACCACTAAGTCTGTCGGGCAACTCCACCAATGGAAGATGCTCTTCCCATGTACCTCCAAAATCCAAGATACATAGCCTCAAAAGGTCTTCTAAAATATGATTCACCCTCTCGGTCTGGCCGTCCGTCTGAGGATGATATGCGGTACTCAAACACAATTGATTCCCTACCGCCTCTTGCAAACTTTTCCAAAACTCTCTAGTGAAGATAGGATCTCGATCGCTCACTATACTGGAAGGTACACCATGCAATCTAAAAATCTCTCGAACGTAGACTGAAGCTAGCCATGGAGCAGTTCTCTTACTCTTCACGGGTATACAATGGGCGCTCTTAGTAAGTCTGTCTACTACCACCCAAATTCCCATATTACCCTTCCTCGATCTTGGTAATCCATCGAGACACTATCCCGCTTCCATAACGGAACCTCCAACGGGTGAAGCAACCCTCCGGGTTTCTTTTGCTCTGCTTTCACTTGTTAGCACACCGAGCATCTAGCGACATACTCGGCCACGTCTTTCTTCATACCGACCCAAAAGAAAACTCGCTTCATGTCTTGGTATATCTTGTCCCCACCTGGATGAATGGTCATTTTCGACCGATGTGCATCAACAAGTATAGCCTTCCTCAAACCTTCGTTTGTGGTACACAAAGTCTACCATCTCTACACAACCACCCCTTACCATCTAGGGTGTTCCTACTTAAATGGTTGGACGACCCCCTCCTCATGAGCTTCTCTACTAACTCAACCAACTGTGGGTCGTCTCGTTATGCCTTGTCAATTCATCCCAAAAGAGTAGGCCTAACCTCCAAGGAGGCTAGCAAACCGGGTACAAAATCAACGGTAGGTCTAAAGCCAAACATCAAAATAAATTCCAAGCTCCGTCGTTCAACGGATAATGAACTCAAGGACAACTTTTTTTCTACTTAAGGCGTCCACCACCACGTTACCCTTGCCATGGGTATACGCTATCTCAAACTCATAGGTTGCTAAGAATCCCATCCAAAATCATCACAATTGTCCATCTCTCACGCAGACCACCTTAGTCGAACTCGACATCCCCCAAATGCAAGCCCCAAAGGCCTAAACCAATATCAGACAAACACCCAAGGGATATCTCCTTCGAGCTCAGACGACCTACGTGATATGATACTAGTAAAAATGGCTAAGTAATTTAAGCCTTTGACCAACTTTGGATGTCCTCGCCAGTCTCGCTCCAAAACCGCCATTTTTCCATAACTGGCTTTGGTCAACCTATTGAGCACGTACGAAAACTAATTTCGCTCCCAGAAAAGACCAAGGTGTCATTTACAGAGACCATCACGAACTTATTTAGGTACTCCCTGAACACCCTTCTCATCAATAAAGTATGCGGGGGCGTTCGTCAAACCAAATGGCATCACCAACCTCTCATAAAACCCATCTGAAGTCCTAAAGGCAGTCTTCTCTATACTATCCTCAGCCACTCTCAACTGACGAAACCCCGTGGCTAAGTCCAACTGTGAAAATACTGAGGCGCCCACTAACCGATCAAAAAGATCACCAATCCTTGGCAATGGGTGCCTATTCTTCTTTGTGAGTTTATTTAGTTCTCTTTAGCCTACACGAAGTCTGAGGGACCCATCCGCCTTCGTGGCAAAAACTACTGGAGCACCCCACTCCGATATACTTCGTCTTATGAACCCCTTCTCAAGAAATCGCCTACTTGCTTATGGAGTTCCCTCCTCTCACGAGGAGTCACGCGGCACACTGGCCAAGATACCGGTTTGGCATTGTCTACCATATATATTCGGAAGTCAATCTCCCACTCCGGAGGTAAGCCCCTCACCTCCTCAACCACATCCGAGTATTCCCGGACCGCTCTAACAGATCGCAAACTCTCGACCAACGTGTCAAGCGATTCTAGATAACTTAGCATAACAGTTTCCATGGGATTACAAGAGATCTCGAGAGTGTTACCCAAGCGGGTCATAAGCCTAACAACTCTCCCTTCAAAATCAAGAACGGCACCCCTACTGGATAAACAGTCCATGCCCAAAACTAACCCATAGCCCGTGAAGCCCAAAAAGCATCACATCTAAACTCAGCGCTAAGTATAGCAACTTTCAAACCCAAACACATCATGGAGCCCCAATTGGGTTTGAAACAACTAAGGGATCACCTACTAAACTGGTGTCTAAGTGCAGTGACTCAATCTAACAATGATGAGATAAACGAACTCAATACGTCAAAATCAAATAAAGTACGGATAGGATGATCAAACAGGAAAACTAAACTTTCCACGGAAATAGTTCTACCTCTTTCTGGAATCGGTGGAGCTGCGAGAGCCTAAACTTGCCCCCTTGCCTGAGCTGGTGCCACAAGAGCTTGCACCTGTCCTCCTGAGGTAGACCCCGTCCTTTGCCCTTTCTTAGGGCAGTCTTTCACTAGATGTCCTGCTTCGTCACAGTGGAAGCAGCCAGTCTTCTTCTTCTTGCGACAATCCTTGTTTAGGTGGCCTAGTGTTCCACAATTGAAGCACTTCTTCTTTCCCTTGCCACCGTTGCCTTTCCCACCCTTGTTTTGTTGTTGCTGTTGAGGTCTCTTTTGATCTCCCTTTTCATCGGGTGCCTTATCAGCATTGGGACCCTTCTCTTCTTCATGCATGTGTGCCATGTCAACTAGCTTCTCGAAGGTGGCCCCCATAGAGATGTGGGTCATAGCCAACCTTTGCATCGGTTCGTTCAAGCCTTTAACGAACCTCAAAGCCTTCTCTTCCGGTGTGTTTACCAAGTCAATGTTGAACTTTGCTAACTGATTAAACTTGTTAACATATTCTTTCACCGACAAGTTCCCTTGCTTTAAGTTCAAGAACCTTTCCACGTGCAGATTTTCTTCCACTTTTGAGAGAAACTTTGCCTCAAACTTTTGCCTGAAATCCACCCAAGAGTCAACAGGGTGTTCTCCATTAGTGACCTCCCACCAGAACGAGGCCTTTCCTTCCATTAACCAAGCGGCTAACCTAACTTTCTTTCCCTCTTCCACTTCCAAGATTTCCATCAATTCTTCCGCCTCATTAAGCCAATCCCTAGCTCCCACAAAAGGTTTCCCTCCCATAGCCTTAAACTTCCTACAAGTCATAGCAAAAGTATCCGCGCGAGGAGGAACGAGTGCAACGGGTGGAGGAGGAACATTTGCTGGACCTGCGGCGGCGGCCCTAGCCTCTAACAACCTCCTATACCATACTGGTACCGCTACACCGTCCGGAAGATAAAGATCTTCAGCCATGCTGAGACGAAAAAAGGAAAGATTCAAAACGGAGAATTCAAAAGATAAAGATATGGCTATCGGGGATTATGCTTTTCTTTTCAAAAACTTTTCTCTTAAAAGACATGTTTTTGAAAATACTCCTTTCAAAAATATTCTTAGAAAATAGTTTTTCTAAAAATTTTATCTGTTCCGGTAACCTGGCTCTGATACCACGTGTAACACCCCACACCCGCTATGGTCACTCGCTAAGGGAATGCCATAACATTGGTGGAGTATTTTAAGTGAATATAGAACAGAAAAATTACAACAAGGTAGATATAAGTAATACTTGAAAATTTTAAAACATCATTTCATTGCAGCGGAAAGTAAAACATGTTTGGTTACATCACAAAACCATAATGAGAGTCAAGTACAAAAATATCCATCCTGATAAATAAAAGTACATGATCCCAATACATGAACTGATAGCCATTAAAGAAAGGGTAAGTTGAGCTCTACATCTATGGTCCAAGCTCCAAAAGAGAATAAAGCAGCCTGATCAAAGCCCACTCGTACTGGGCCCACTCTGATAACCTGAGGGTTGGGAAAAAAGATAAAAACAATGGGGTCAGACATAAGTCTGAGCGAGTCCTATAACTTTAACAATACAATCATTAAAGTAACCAGAGAAGACATAAGCTTGATATACGGTAACGTCTGGGGATGAATGGCTACACTAAGCAGCTTGGTAGACTTAGGATAAACTAAGATAACAGTAAAGACGCATCCACCCGCCCAAGGATAATTACTACACTGCACCACACCAGTCATTCCTAATTTTTAAAGGTTGATCCCACTAAGTGTACTTAGTAATTTAGTAGTTTCGTGTACCCCTATCTGACTACCTAGGTGTACCCACTACTCCCCAAGCGATCGGCTCCCTTATGTAGACACCCGTGCTGGTCCCACGATGGGGTGTATCATTACCCAAAGTGGCAACCTGATAATATCAACGGTGCACGGCTTTATATCTACACGATGCAACAACGACTTACCAACCAGCCCGGGTCCACACACGCATATGAAACCCGTTGGTCCTGCGTTGCCACCGCTAACCCGGTTTTGGCCTCTTATAATCAAGTCCAATATGCGTGTCCCGTCACTCGACTAGAGTAGAGCCCACTAAGATACGTTTGGGATATTGGTTGAAATGGGCCCCCACAAGCTACCACCTAAGCTTGTTATTTTATCTAGTGTATCCTACTTAACCCCTTTTGTAATCATGCCAACCTACATGTTAAGGTTTGGTTAAGTCATCTAATCATATTTCAATTGCCACGTAAGGCACCCACTAGATTTCTACATGCCACTCAAGCACTTACTTAACCCTTTACCCATGTTTAATTATATGTTCCACTTTGGTTAAGTATTCTAATCGTATTTTCTATTGCCACCCAAGGCAACCCACTAGATTCCTCATGCCACCCAAGGAACCCACTTAACCCCTCATGTCCCTCTACATGCTAGTATGGTTAAGTGTTTCTTAATTAATTAATTAAGATCATGACCTCATAAAGACCTCTCACATTAGACCATCTCTTATGACTGCTGGATATGCCGGTTGGGTCCGGGCAGCCTTACGTCATTAAAAGGGCCTAACCTCGTGTCTTTACTTTAATCACGTATTTATCTTATGACTAAGACCTCTCACATTGGGCCAATCATTTGTAGCTGCTGGATGGCCGGTCGGTTCCGGGCAGACTTCCGCTACAAAAGGGTCCAACCTCGTGTCTTAGTTGATTAATTACACTTAATTAATCACCCCCATAATTTGTATTAATTATCCCTAATTAATTATACATTTTTAAGAATATGGGTAGACCTAACTCAATAGGTAAATTCCCAATTCCATAGTATGGGTAGACCTAACTTAATAGGTAAATTCCCAACTCCATAATATGGGTAGACCTAACTCAATAGGTAAATTCCCAATTATGTCCATTTAATTTGTGGTATGCTTAATCATACCCATTTCACATCATTTTATTAACATGCATATTAACCCCATTGTTCCCCACGTAATTCGTTCTCATAACATGACATAATAAAGGGAAGATTCATCACAAATGTCATGGGTTTAACGAACATAGCATATAACTTTATCATGGGTTCAAAAGGTGTCAACTTGCATATATGAACATACATTAAACCCAACTAGCATTTAACCCAAACTTGCATTATGCATGTCATAAAAAGAGACAAACTTGCATATGAACTTGCACATAAACTTGCATATGAACTTGCACATAAACTTGCATATGAACTTGCACATAAACTTGCATATGAACTTGCACATAAACTTGCATATGAACTTGCACAACATGTCATACATAGAGGCAAACTCACATATGTTATGCATATCATAAAAAGAGACAAACTTGCATGTGGACTTGCATCATAATAGGGTAAAAATGCATATGCATGCATAGCATACAAAGGTGTCATCTTGCATAAGTATGCATCTTATTTTAAAAGGGTAAACTTGCATGTCATAATGTATGCATAAAACCAAACACTTAGCATGCATAAAATTAAATACTTAGCATGCATAAAACCAACCACTTAGCATGCATAAAATCAAATACTTAGCATGCATAAAATCAAACACTTAGCATGCATAAAATCAAATACTTAGCATGCATAAAATCAAATACTTAACATGTATAAAACCCACTACTTAACTTGCATAAACCCATATACTTACTTGCATAAACCCACATACTTAACTTGCATAAACATAGGGTTAACATTAAACATAGATTAGCAAGCTAACATCATATCATATGACTTAAAACCCACAAATCCGCATACAAAACCGCATGATCTCATCATATCTCATCTACTTAATTTAGCAATTGGTTATTAAAGTGATAGAAACTCACCAAAACCAAGATTAGCAAACTTATGTAGTAGAACTAGTTGCTATACAAGAAGAAGATGATGATTAGAGGTTGATTAGCTTGCAACTTTCTTCACAAACTAGTGGAGGTTCCTCTCAAGTTTGATTTTGGCGGCATGGTGGCATCATTTCTATTTTTAGTATGAATTAGGGTAGTATTAGGGTGTATTTATAGATTAGGCAAGTGTTTTAGGCCATTAGATTAACCCTAAATTAGATTAGGGCCATCAGATCTCGGAAGCTTCTAGAGAATAGCCCAAAACACAGCCAAACCCTAAAATGGTGCACCAGGGTCAAACCAGAAAGCTGTGCAGGTTTCTGGCCCGACACGGGCGCACTTCCCAAGTGCACCAGTGTAAAAATGTGTTGGCGCACTTCACAAGTGCGCCAATGCATTTTTGTGTTGGCGCACTTCACAAGTGCGCCAGTGCATTCTTGCTTGTTTTCGGTTTTTCTGCCTAACTTCGTTCGTCCATATCTTCTTCATACGGACTCCGATTTTCGAAAACTCGGACTCTATTTCGCGTATTTTTCCGAGACGAACGCAATGGTGCAACCCTTTCCCCTAATTCCCACATCCGGGATTAGTTATTCTTTAATTTGTGAATTTTAGCATTAACCGAAATTCGGGGTGTTACAAGTACATAATCCCACTCTCATACAATAGCCATGACAAAAGAAAAGATAACTGGGTAACTGGAGCTTTACATCTATCCAAGCTCCTAAAGACTGGAACAGCAATCCGATCAAGCTCCACTACTGCTAGGATCCACCGTAGGACCTGAGGGTTGGGAAAAAGATAAAAACAACGGGGTGAGACATAAGTCTGAGCGAGTCCTATAACTTTAACAATACAATCGTTAAAGTAACCAGAGAAGACATAAACTGATATACGGTAACTAATGGGGATGAATGGCTACACTAAGCAGTCAACTAAACTAAGATAAAAGATAAAGACGCATCTACCCTTCCAAAGGTAAATTACTAAACTGCGCCACACCAGTCATTCCTAACTTAAAGGTTGATCCCACCCATGGACTTATAAAGTTAACTTAATAGTTCTCGCGTACCCCTAGGTGACTAAGTAGACGCCACGGGGCCCTACAATCCACTAGGTGTACACACTACTCCCCATTCGATCGGCTCCCTAACGTAGATACCCGTGCTGGCCCCACCGTGGGGTGTACCATTCCCCAACGTGGCAACCTGATAAAACTAACGGTGCACGGCTTATATCTACATGATGCAACAACGTCTTATTTACCAGCCCGGGTCCACACACGCATATGAAACCCGTTGGTCATGCGTTGCCAGCTCTAACCCATTTTGGCCTCTTATAGTCAAGCCCAGTATGCGTGTCCCGTCCTCGACATGGGTCGAGCCCACTAAGATACGTATGGGTTACTGGTTGAAATGGGCCCCCAGCACAAGCCATCCCCCTAAGCTTGGCCCACACACTAGTGTTTCCCACTTAACCCTTTAATCATGTTTAATTACATGTTTCATCTTGGTTAAGTATTTTATCATATTTTCTATTGGCAACCACTAGCAATTTCCACATACCACCCAAGGTACCCACTTAACCCCCATGCCCCACTACATGCTTATCTGTTTAAGTGTTTCTTAATTGATTAACACCGTAACCGTGTAAAGGACCCCTCACATTGGACCGTCATTTGTAGATGCCTGGTTAAGCCGGTAGGTTCCGGGCAGTCTTACACTACAAACGGGTCCAACCTCGTGTCATTTACCCTTGTTACATATTTAATTTATGATTAAGACCCCTCACATTGGACCGTCATTTGTAGATGCCTGGTTAAGCCGGTAAACTCCGGGCAGTCTTACACTACAAACGGGTCCAACCTCGTGTCTTAATCGATTAATTACTCCTAATTAATCATCCCCATAATTTGTGTTAATTATCATGTTTATTTTAGGAATATGGGTGCACCTAACTTAATAGGCAAATTCCCAACTCCAAAGTGTGGGTACACCTAACTTAATAGGCAAATTCCCAACACATAGTATGGGCACACCTAACTTAATAGGCAAATTCCCATACTATGTTCATTTATTTTATGTTATGCATAATTATATTAATTTCACACAATCTTATTAACATATGCATTTAATTAACCCCGTCGTTCCCACGTAATTTCGTTCTCATGACATAACACATATAAAAGGTGTCAACTTGCATATGTATGAACATGTTTCAAAGGTGCCATCTTGCATATTAACAAACACATAACTTGCATATGAACTTGCATAACATGTCACATAACTTGCATATAATCTTGTATAACATGTCACATAACTTGCATATTAACTTGCATAACATGTTACATAAACTTACATATTAACAAATACATGACTTGCATATGAACTTGCATAATATGTCACATAACTTGCATATGAACTTGCATAACATGTTACATAACTTGCATATGAACTCATAAACTTGCATATGAACTTGCATAACATGTTACATACTTGCATATGAACTCATAAACTTGCATATGAAGAAACATACAACTTGCATAATTATCATACATGTAACTTGCATATTATCATACATGTAACTTGCATATTAACATATGATCACAAAGCACGAAACTTGCATAACTCACATACATTAGCAAACTAACATCATGTCATATGACATAAAACCCATTAATCCACAAACAAAACCATATGATCTCATTATATCTCATCTACTTAGTTTAGCAATTGATCATTAGAGTGATAGAAACTCACAACTAGCCAATTTGCACTCCAAATGAAGAAGATTAAGATGCTTAGAATGGATTAGAGGTTGATTAGAGAGTGATTAGCTTGCAACCCTCTTCATAAATTAGTGGAGGCTCCTTCTAAGATTTAATTTGGCGGCATGTAGCCCTCAATTCTATTTTTAGTATGGATTAGGGTAGGTTTAGGGTGTATTTATAGATTAGGTGAGTGTTTTAGGTCCTTAGATTAACCCTAAATTAGATTAGGACCCTCAGATTTCGGAACCTTCCAGAAACCAGCCCTAAGACCAAGCCCAAACCCCAAACTGGTGCACCCAACCACAGAACTCTCTAGAAACTGTGCAGGTTTCCTGTCCCGACATGGGCGCACTTCCCAAGTGCGCCAATGTATTTTTGTGTTGGCGCACTTCACAAGTGCGCCAGTGCATTTCTGGCCTGTTTCGGGTTTTTCTGCCTAACTTCGTTCGTCCATATCTCTTTCATACGGTACCCGTTTTACGCAAACTCGGACTCTATTTCGCGTATTTTTCCAAGACGAACGCAATGACGCAGCCCGTTTCCCCTGATTCTCAAATCTGAGATTAATTATACTTTAATTACTAACCATTAGTGTTAATTGAAATTCGGGGTGTTACAATTTCCATACTTAGCGCTGAATTTAGATGTGATGCTTATGTGTTGGGCTTCACGGGCTATGGGCTAATTTTAGGAATGGATTTGTTATCAAGAAATGGGGCCGTTCTTGATTGTGAAAGGAGAATAGTTAGGCTCGTGACTCGCCTTGGCAACACTCCCGAAATCTTCTGTTATCCCATAAATTCGGTTATGCTAAGTTATCTAGAATCGCTTGATGCGTCTGAGGAAAATCTACGATCTGTTAGAGTGGTCTGAGAATATTCGGATGTGTTTGAGGAGGTGAAGGGCTTGCCTCCGAAGCGGGAGATAGATTTTCGAATATATCTTGTGGATAATGCGAAACCCGTATCTTTGCCAGTACGCCACATGGCTCCACGTGAAAGGAGGGAACTCGGTAAGCAAGTGAAGGAGTTGCTTGAGAAGGGGTTCATAAGACGAAGTATATCGGAGTGGGGTGCTCCAGTAGTATTTTCCACGAAGGCGGATGGGTCCCTTAGACTGTGTGTGGACTATAGAGAACTTAATAAACTTACTAAGAAGAACAGACACCCACTGCCGAGGATTGACGATCTCTTCGATCAGTTAGTTGGCGCCTCAGTGTTTTCGCAGTTGGACTTAGCCACTGGGTTCCATCAGTTGAGAGTGGCTGAGGATATCATAGACAAGACTGCCTTTAGGACTCCGGACGGTTTCTATGAATGGCTAGTGATGCCCTTCGGTTTCACAAATGCCCCAGCATATTTTGTTGATTTGATGAGTAGGGTGTTTAGGGAGTACCTTAACAAATTCGTGGTAGTCGTTGTAGATGACATCTTGATCTTTTCTAAGGATGAAGAAGAGCATGCCTTACATTTTAGGGAAGTGTTGGAGAACCTACGAGCGCATAGCCTTAAGACTAAATTTTCTAAGTGTCACTTCTGGAGGAAGGAAGTACGGTTCTTGGGGCACGTGGTTTCCAAAGAAGGAATAGCCGTGGATCCCGCGAAGGTGGTGGCCATCCAAGATTGGAAGGTCCCTAAAAATGCTACCGAAGTGAGAAGTTTCTTGGGGTTGGCTAGCTACTATAGGAAGTTTATCAAAGACTTCGCAAAGATATCAGCTCCATTGACACGCTTGACCAAGAAGAACCTAGTTTTTACATGGGACGTAGATTGTGATGATGCGTTCCAACGTTTGAAGAGAGCTTTGACTTCAGCCCCAGTCTTAGTATTGCCAGACGGGAGTAAGCCGTTTACCGTTTATACTGATGCTTGTGGGACAGGACTAGGCGCAGTCTTAATGCAAGAGGGTAGGGTAATAGCCTATGGTGGAAGGCAGTTGAGAGCGCATGAGAAAAATTATCCTACACATGACCTAGAATTGGCCGCTATTGTTTTCGCGCTTAAGCCTTGGCGTCATTATCTTCTTGGCGAGAAATTCGAATTATTCACTGACCACAAGTCTTTAAAATACCTATTCTCTCAAAAGGACTTGAACTTAAGGCAGCAAAGGTGGATGGAGTTCTTAGCGTCCTACGAGTTCGAAATAGCCTATACCCCTAGCAAGGGTAATGTGGTGGCAGACGCCTTAAGTAGAAAAAGATTATCCTTAAGCCCTTTGTTTGTTGAGCGGCGAAGTTTAGAATTCATTTCGATGTTTGACTTTAGACCTTCCTTTGACTTCGTACCCGGTTTGCTAGCATCCTTGGAGGTCAGACCTATGCTTTTGGGACGGATTGGCGAGGCACAGCGAGACAACCCGCAGTTGGATGAGTTAGTAGAAAAACTCAAAGGAGGGGAGTCATCAAGCCATCTCCGTAGGTATACCCTAGACGATAAGGGTTGGTTACGTAGGGACGGTAGACTTTGTGTACCAAAAGACGATGACCTAAGGAAGACTATTCTTGACGAAGCAAATCATTCGAAGATGACCATTCATCCCGGCGGGGACAAGATGTACAAAGACATGAAGAGAGTTTACTTTTGGGCCGGCATGAAGAAAGATGTGGCCGAGTATGTCGCTAGATGCTTGGTGTGCCAACAAGTAAAAGCGGAGCAAAAGAAACCCGGTGGGTTGCTTCACCCATTGGAGGTTCCACTATGGAAGTGAGAAAGTGTCTCGATGGATTTTGTGGATAGGTTACCGCGATCAAGGAAGGGTAATACGGGAATTTGGGTTATAATAGATAGACTTACTAAGAGCGCCCATTTCATTCCCGTGAAGAGTAAGAGGACTGCTCCATGGTTAGCTTCTGTATATGTCTAAGAAATAGTTCGTTTGCACGGTGTTCCTTCTAGCATAGTGAGCGACCGCGATCCTATTTTCACTAGCGTATTTTGGAGAAGCTTACAAGAGGCGGTTGGGACTCAGTTATGTTTGAGCACCGCATATCATCCTCAGATGGACGGCCAGACTGAGAGGGTGAATCGCATTCTAGAGGATCTATTGAGGCTATGTATCCTAGATTTTGGGGGTACATGGGAAGAGCATCTTCCATTGGTTGAGTTCACATATAATAATAGCTTTCAGTCCAACATTGGTATGGCACCATTCGAAGCTCTATATGGACGACCTTGTCGTTCACCTACATGTGGGTGGGAATCTACGGATAAGATCTTACTTGGGCCCGATATGATTAGGGAGACTTCAGAGAAGATCGACTTGATTCGAAGGAGGATGAAAGCATTGCAAGATAGGCAGAAATCTTATGCGGATAAGAGGAGGACAGATCACGAGTTTGAAGTTGGGGACATGGTCTTTGTTAAAGTGTCTCCATTACGAAACGTTGTTCACTTTGGGTCCGTTGGGAAATTAGCACCAAGGTTTGTAGGGCCGTTTCCTATTAAGGAGGGGATTGGACGGATGGCGTATAGAGTGGAGTTGCCCGAGAGACTTAGTGATGTACATGACGTATTCCATGTGTCACATTTGAGGAAGTGCTTGCACGAGACCGCGGAAGTGGTAGACCCGAGCTTGCTTAGAGAGGTAGAGATAGAGCATGATGCGACAATTCGACGAGCTCCTATGCGCATTCTTGGGTCGGAGATCAAGAGGTTGAGGAATCGAGAGGTCAGACTAGTCAAAGTGCAATGGGGAGATGATGAGAGCAATGCTACTTGGGAGACAGAAGAGAAGATGCGTTCACGATACCCTTTTCTTTTTGAGGGTATGTCTTTTAATTTCTCCTTTATCGCTTAGCTTGTACTTATCTTATCTTTAGTATATCCTCTCGCTAGTATCTTTGACCTTTAGTTAGGATAATCCTATGGTTGAAACATGTGTTTGAGACATGTTATGTATGGTGGATGCAAGTGTTTGCTAGTGGTTGCTCGTGGATGCATATACACACACTATTAGGCACCAGATCGGCTCAATCACTTCATATTGCATATTGCATATATATGGATGTATTTAGTAAAATGGATGTATAATGGTTGTATTATCATATGGTTGCTGCATTCGGGTGGATGGTTGTGCACGCATATAGAATTAATATGTATCATTAGGAATCTTTTGCATACATATTGGACGCATGGCACTATCATGAATTGCACTAAGGAGGTCGACTGAATCAGTAGACCGCCTAATTTTGCATTAGATATGGACATATACACACACTGTGCATATAAACATTAAAGCATTAGAAGTCTTTTAAGGACAATGGATGCTGGTGTTTGATGGTTGAGTAGATGGACGATTAGATGGTAGGATATACATTCTTCTTGACTTGGAGATTTCGGGGACGAAATCCTTTAAGGAGGGGAGAATGTAACACCCGTAATTTTATAACATTAAAATTCACAAATTAAAGTATACTTAATTTTTAGAAAAGAATTAAGTGAAATGGGTTGTGCAGAGAAATATATATATTGATATATATATATAAAAATTAAAAATTAAATAAATAAATATGCGAAAAAGTTCAAAACAGTGAATTGGGAGGGGGAATAACCGAACCGGCCCATTTTTTAGGTTGACCCGAGCCGCGCTAGGTCGACTAGGGGTTAATCCAAGGTGTTTGGTTGTCAACCCGTGGGCCGATTCGCTCAAATGCAGATTTTTGCATTTGATTGGTTCTCATGGTTCAGGGTTAATCTAATGGACCTAAATAACTTCCTACACCTATAAATACATCCTAATGCTAACCCTAAACCTAATTAAAATAGAATAGTTACCGTCATACCATCGCCATGGAAATCAATGGAGCCGCCGCCAACTAAGAAAGAAGAAAAGCAAATTCAATTCTAATTCTCTCAACCCTAAAGAAAAGCAAAACTCTCTCTTTTCTTCTCTAAATTGTGAGTATGAAGATCTTGACAACATTATTATCATTTTAATTAGGTTGAGTTATGAATGGATTATGAGTAGATGATGTGAATTATCATATATGTTGTTGTAAACCCCTTTTTGCTATCATGTATATTGTAAATCCAATGTTATGTGATGATGATATCTTATATGTTGTAAATCGTGCTATGATGATGTTATGTATGTTGAAAGTTTCCATGCTAAGTTGTGATGAATCATACATGTTAAAAAGGCCATGATGTTACCATCTATGCTAGTTAGTTCATATTAATTAAATCATCATGTTTGGGTTATGTCGATCTATATGACAAGTCACATATGCAAGTTAGATTGATTAGAAAAGTTATGAACATATACCAAGACATCTATTATGACATCTAGAATTATGCTATGACATATGTGATATCCTATGCTAGTCCACACCATCATTATGTTGCCTAAAAACCCCATATGAAAGTTTATGTATAGATTTGGGCTATGATCATATCATATAAATTGAGACATTTAACAAGTTGACACCTTTTGATCCTAAACATGTGTAGTTTATGCAAGTTTCACCCCTATTATGATTAGATTTATTTTAATTGTCTATATGTTGTGATAATTTATCTTTGTGCTAGGTGTTAGACTATACAAGTCTAGCCTATATTATGCGTTGAATAAGAGAACGTATAAACGTGGGGTAGGGGTAATATTAAGGATTTAATATTAAAAAGTTGGGGTGCAATTGATATGATTTTGCATGCCATAAGTGGATGGCCATAATTGAGTCAATTATGGACATCATTAAATGTTGACTTAATTAATAATTTGAATAGGGAATTATTAAAACTGGGTTAAAAGATTTTAAGTGTTAATCAATGCTTAGGACACGAGGTTGGACTCGTTTGTGACGTAAACCTTCCCGGACCCGCTCGGCAAATCCAGTAGTCACAAATGTCAGCCCAATGTGAGAGGTCCTAGGCCTAACCTAAAGCATAACAGTTGTAAAGACACGAGGTTAGATTCTTTTATGGTGTAAGACTGCCCGGACCCGCCCGGCAAATCCAGCTGCCATAAATGCCAGTCTAATGTGAGAGGTCTTTATGAGGTTATGGCCTGAATGAATTAAGAAATACTTAACCAGATAAACATGTAAGGTGGGACATGGGGGTTATGTAGGTGCCTTGGGTGGCATGAGGAATCTAGTGGGTGCCCTTAGTGGCAGGTGAAATACGATTAGTAAGACTTAACCAAACACACATGTAAATGAACATGACTAAGGGGGTTAAGTGGGATATATTAATGACAAGCTTAGGTGGGTAGCTTGTGGGGGCCCATTTCAACCAGTATCCTAAACATATCTTTGTGGGCTCGACCCAAGTCGAGGACGGGACACGCATACTGGGCTTGACTATAAGAGGCCAAAACGGGGAGCGGTGGCAACGCAAGTCCAACGGGTTTCATATGCGTGTGTGGACCGGGGCTGGTAGATTAGACGTTGTTGCATCATGTAGGTATAAGCCGTGCATTCTCAAGTTGTATCGGGTTGCCACTTTAGGGGAGTGATATACCCCACTATGGGGCCAGCACGGGTATCTACGAGTATGGAGCCAATCGAAAGTGGGTAGTGGGGTACACCTAGTGGAGATAGGGGCAGACGACACCTATGTAGTCAGCTAGGGGTACGTACGGCTATTTATAAAGTTTCTGTGTGAAGCAAGTGGGATCAAACAATAGGGTGACTGGTGTGGTGCAGTGTAGTAATGTGCGGCGCAGTGTAGTAATCATTCGTTAGTAATTAGGTGTGCCTTTACCGTTATCTTTAACGTTATCTTAAACGCTATCTTTATCTTCCTAAGAGTTCATAGACATTTACTTGTCTTCCAGCTTATGCCTTAGTCTGGTTATTTTGATAATAGTATTGTTAGAAATATCATACTCGCCAGACTTTATGTCTGACCCCCTCTATTTCTATCCTTTTTCCCCCTCCAGGTCCTCAGGTTGGGCCCAGCTCTAGTGGAGTTTGATTGAATTGCTTCATCTGTCTTTGGAAAGCTTGGACCGTTGAAGTAAAGTCCAGCTTGTTATCTTTTTAATGGCTATTTATGTAATGGGATTATGTATTTTGTTTTTATGAAGATGGATATTGTACTTGGTTATGATCTATGGTTTTATGATGTAACAAACATGTTTAATTTCCACTGCAATAAAATGAAGTTTTAGATTTCCAAGTACTATTTATTTTCTATCTTGTTGTAATTTTTCTGTTCTATATTCACTTATAACCTCCATGGAAGTTAATGCATTCCCTTTGTGAGTGACGTTAATGGACGTGGGGTGTTACATCATTGATTTTGAAGAAGAAAGAAATTTGGGAAATTTTGGTTTGATAAGGGTTGAAAGAATGAGATATGTAAACGGTAAGTGAATGGGTGGGATAGAGAAATCGACGTGTTGATTCGGATTTTAAAAAACAAAATTCAATGTAACAGGTTGACAGTGAGAATTTCTATGGTCGACTGGTTTCAAATAGAAACATTTTCGGTCGACTGTTGGAGATTTAACCGGTTGACTGGTTGGTGGAAAAGTTATAATTTTTCCAGAGACTTAAACGGTCGACCATTAATATCATACCGGTCGACCGATGTATGGAAAAATAAATTTCCAGAACTATAAACGGTCGACTGGTCGGTTTCTGTCGATCGACTGGTTTGCTTGTGATATGTTTTTCTGCTTTGCTGATATTTTTCCGAAGCTCTACAGTCTTATAAAAAAATTTATTTTAAAAACTTGAGAAGAACAAACAGAATACATGAAAATAAATCCCTCAAGATATGAAAAACACTTATCAAGGTAAAAAAATGATATAATTAATGGGAGGTGGAGGACTTGTCTTCGGAAAATTCTTTGATATTGGTAACTCTTGGTGTCCATGGAGACCAAGTTTCTTTTGCTCCTTCATTTCACATGTAGTTACGATCCCAGGAGTTAGGACTCCTAGATGAAGATGGAGCATGTGGCATTGGTTTATGAACGCCGTGTTTATCCGTGCTACAGAAAAATGACGCCATGCATTCCAAGAGAGTTAAACAGTCGGACGTAAGTTTTTGTTCGTAATGAAGTTGACGCTGGAGATCCATCTGATGTTTCTGGTAGTGGTGAATCTCACTTATCTTTTCTCTTGTCCGTGGGGAGAAAAATAATGCTCTCTTAGCACGTTTAGACTTTGGTGTATATCTGGGGGTATGCGAACATTCTGGTATACTTTTAGGTGTCTCCGGAGAGTAGTATTTCTCCGGTTCAGAACTAGTGACCGAGATATGTGATCTTTGTGCACATTCGTCGCAGATGTGTGCCATTTTGGATATAATTAAACTCATTTATGAATAATAAAATGGACTCAAAGGTAGTGGATGCAGAAAAGAGAAGGAAAGAACATATATAGGATTTTCTAAATAAAGAGTAATGGTTAAAAACATTGATAGCATATAAACCATAAAAATTTAAAGCTCATAATAATATATAATTTTTTTTATTTTACTAATAATAGAAAAAGCTACTTAATAGCTAAGATATATAGAAATGAAAGCACCGTTTCGATAAGAACTTGACAACGTATTTTTTTTCGTTTAGACTTTATACATCAATTTCAGTTCTAGAGATCAATCCAAGCTCTCTACGCAGAGAAATAAAATTTGATTCCAGTAGAGGCTTGGTAAAAATGTCCGCTAGTTGATGTTCAGTCTGGATATATTCAAGACATATTGTTCCTTTTTCAATATTATCTCTTAAGAAATGATGTCGAATAATGTTCGAGAATGATTTACTGGATTTTTCGATAAGTTGATCGCAATTGTGTTATCACAGTAGATGGAGTTTGATAAATGAATATCAAAATCACGAAGTGTTTGTTGCACATATAGTACTTGAGTACAAGCAAGAGCTGCTGATATATACTCAGCTTCACATGTCGAGAGTGAAACGCAATTTTGTTTCTTACTAAACCAAGAGACAAGTGATTTTCCAATAAAATGGCACGTACCACTTGTACTTTTTCTATCCGTACGAGAGCCGTCGAAATCAGCATCACTATAGGACACTAATTTGAATGGACAATCTTTTGGATAAAAAAGACCAAAGTCTTTGGTTTTATTAAGATACTGTAGTATACGTTTTACAGCTCGTAAATGTGATTCTTTAGGATTTGCTTGAAACCTTGCACACAAACAAACACTCATCATTATATCAGGATGACTTGCAGTAAGATAAAGAAGAGAACCAATCATGCTTCGATATAACTTCTTGTCAACATTCTTACCATGTTCATCTTTTTCAAGATGTGTAGTCGTACTCATAGGAGTCGGTTTACCAGATGTATTTTCTAAACCGAAACGTTTGATAAGATTTACACAGTAATTTTCTTGATTAATAAAAATACCGTTAGAAAGCTGTTTGATTTGAAGACCAAGAAAATATGATATTTCTCACATATGAGACATTTCAAATTCTTTGGTCATAATATTTGCAAACTCTTTGCAGAGTTTATCGTTTGTTGAGCCAAAGATAATATCATCTACATATATTTAGATAACTAATATATCTTTTTGTGAATGTTTGATGAATAAAGTCTGATCAACTTTACCAATTTGAAATCCAGAATCAGTGAGATAGCTTTGTAAACGTTCATACCAAGCACGAGGTGCTTGTTTTAGTCCGTATAAAGCTTTCCTAAGTTTATATACGTGATCTGAATGTTTCTCATGTACTAACAAGGGAGGTTGTTCGACATATACATTCTCTTTCATAAACCCATTTAGAAAAGCACTTTTGACATCCATTTGATAAAGTTTGAAATTATGATAACAAGCAAAGGACAATAAGATTCTTATAGCTTCTAGTCGAGCAACGAGCGCAAAAGTTTCTTCGTAATTGAAACCTTCTTCCAGATTGTATCCTTGTACTACTAATCTAGCTTTATTTCTGGTAACATTTCCTTGTTCGTTGGCCTTATTTTTATAGACCCATTTTGTACCAATAACTGACTGACCAGTTAGTCTTGGAACAAGTTCCCAGCCATCATTGCAGTCCAACTGATTTAGTTCTTCCTGCATGGCAATGATCCAGTAATGATCAGTAGCAGCTTCTTTCGGATTTTTAGGTTCGATATTTAAAAGAAACACAACATGACCCATTTGATTGAGCTGACTCCTTGTTCTAATTTGTGATGTTACTTCTCCAATAACATTTTGAACCGGATGATCTCTTAGAATTCTCGGAGGAGATCGAAATCTTGGTGGAGAAGGTATCACAACAGGCTGAGGAATATCCTCAACAATTTCTGAGTCAAAGTCATTATTTGTGATGATAGGATTATCAGTGACTATAGTTTCTTCATCATCTGATATATTATGAGATGGTTTAGAGAGTTCATTGTGAAAACCCGTAACTTCCCCGTAAAGGAAAGCGTCGGATAGTTCGAGAACAAGCCACAACAGAACGCATACAGAAGAACATTTCATTGTATATTACAACAATGCATCAGATTACAAGAATATACAGAGTATGAATAAATATTACACAGAAATATCAGAGATTTAAATTACATTTAAATACATAGCAGCGGAAAATAATACAATACACAACTAGAAGGAGATATACGGATACAAAGCTTTCCGGATATCGTTCCAGCTGTAAACCAGGATCCTGTGAATATAAATCTGCAAAACCAAAACTACTAGCTGCCCGTGTCGAAAATAGGGGCACCCAGAGTTTAGGTTAAAACAATAAACTCCAGGTCAGTCATGTGACTGGTGTGAGAACTAAAACAGTTAATCTTTATTTCAAAGTTAGGTAAATCAAGGGACCACGCCGTATAACACGGAACGGGTTTCCTCCCAAGAATACCAGTGCATAAAACAACAGCGCAATGCTAAATAAAGAAAAATGAAGCTGTTATAAGACCCAGGTCCTATCACATAATGCAACGCAAGCCGGGGGATATGGTTTTCCCTTATAACAGCCAAAGAATGCTTGATACGTTTAAAACAAATCATTTGGTACTATAATAAGTGCATAGTGTATAAAACAACTTCAAATCATAAGTATCAATCATAGGCGGCATGAGCGCCCCATCCCACTATGTCACCATATATAGGTTTACATATAAAACCGCAAAGTCGCGTATTTGGAAATTGGATTTCCGTCTATGAACCGAGGCAAAAGATAGTCCTCAACCGATTCGAGACGCTCTAGCCCGTGTCTCAGGATCAGAGCTCGAGTGACCCTTGGAGCGACAGGGCCGGTCCACCGATGTGGATTAAAATGCCTGAACACTGCGTTTCCCCACCCTTTGGGGTGTCAATGAGCCAACAAATGACTCCATCGGTTCGAGAACGACCGATCAATCCGAGGCGCCTCGCAACAGCAACAACCACATAAGTCAAACTCGTCAGGGCGTGTAAAACCACTGATTCCACTTTTTAGCTAGAAGGAAACGCATGCCCTCCCTGAGGTCCGTCTCCCGTTTTTGGTTCATACCGGGTGTGAAACTCGCGAAGTAAACGTTACACAAAGCTACGCCACAAAGGCCGTGCTTTGATCATCACCACAAGACTTTGCTTTTCAACAGAAGCCTTGATCTTTTGCATCTTAGCATGCCACACAGGCAAACCATCCTATGCAACCGATATCAGTCACACAGAATAAAATCCGATGTCAGACACACAGTCCATTTACAAGTCCGTTCTGGGGCTGAACGAAACCGGAGGCACCTAGTACCCCGCATATCCATCGATCTCCAAGTACGTCTGGACGATCACTAACTGTTTCCATCTTCTTGGGTGTACAGCCCAATCAAGATCATCAGTAATTACCCAAACGACGTGAAGACCTCCGGTCTTCGACCATCGTCTTCATCTTCGACTTATCGTCGTATCAGTTATTCAGAATGGGATAGACCCGGTCTTTCCGAATAACTCGCGTATATTTTAAATAAGTGTTACACAAACACAACATACGCCTCATTCCAATTCATTAGTCACTAACCGTAAATTAATCAAGAGAATAATTCCCCAAATATTAACCCCGAAGGCCGAAACCAACATCAGATCAATACCCAGAAAGCCATTCTGCTTGGCCAACCGACAGTTAGTTTCTAAATTTCACATTCATAGGGAAAGGTTCCCATTAATTTTATCCAAGATAAATTCCTTGAATTTATGTTTGAATCTCAATTCGAACTAGTCGGGATTAGCGAACCTTACCGAAGTAATCATTTGTTTTAATTTCCCAATCCCAACCTATTCATCCCATGAAGTAAAACTGGTTATACTTCATATCTAACACCACAGTGTTATCGGTAAATTCAATTACCATTTCACGTTCAAATCTAATTAAAGATTTAACTATCGCTTGGAGCAAAACTGGTGATACTCCATCCTCGATTATTTCAATCTAATTAAAGATTCATTAAAACTCCACTTAGTTTTAATCTTCGACTGGGTTAAAGAATCGGTGTCATTTAAAACACGGTTCACGATAAACCCAAAATCACATCACATTTCAATCAGTCCCTAATTGTAAATTAGCCAGTGAGCAATTCCCTAAGTATGAATCCCGAAGGCCGAAACCAACATCAGATCAATACCTCGGAAACTATTCAACTTAACTAATCTCCAGTTAGTTTCTGATTTTCTTAACTCCTTTAGGTCTAAGAACCGTATTATTGAAGATACCGTTCACGACAACCCAAAATCACATTTCATCAATGATCGGGTTAAAGAACGAGTGTTATTTAAAACACTGTCCACGATAAACCCAAAAATCAATATCGATTCAATTCCAATTAAATATCATTTAATTGGTACACTTCATTAAATCTAAATAAAAAGATTTAATCTTTTCTCAACTGGGTTCAAGAACAGTGTTAGTGAAGACACCATTCACGACAAACCCAAATCACATTTGATATTAAATACGTGGCTCTGAATAGAAAATATCTCGGCTTATATTCAATATCAAATTCTACGATTAACAAATGTCATATTGGAAGTAACGATATAGATATATATCTTTCAGATTTCCATAACAACATCTGTATAATCACGAATTCCAACATCGAAATATTCCGAAGACAATTTCGATTCAAATCCACTCCAATGCAATCATTGGAAATTTTGGTTATTTTCAAAACCCTTTTCGAATTCAATTTATTTATTTAAAAATAAATAGGATTATATTTCTAGTTCAAAACTAGTTCATTTCGATAAAAATCTATTTTTATCCTTTCAAATACGGAGTTTTCATCCCAATTCTTTCTAAATCATTTCTTATGATTTTACACAAATTATTACTATTTTTAATAATTTTATCAAGGCCTGTACAGTCGATTTCCATCAATGGCCATCGAACTGCACTTACAGCGACCTTTTTCGAATTTGATTTGGACGTATCTCCAAATCCAACCATTAGATTTCAAATTTCTAATATTCGTTAGAAAGATATTTTCGATACGAACCCAACGGTTCCGGTTTCAGGAGAATCCGACGGTCGGATCTCCCGTAATGTCCGTTTGAAATAAATGGTCGAAATTTACGAACTGCCGCGGCGCGGCGCGTTCTATTCAGGCCATTATATTATATATATAATATATATAATATATATTTCGTCGATTCCTATTTAAAACGAATTATATGAATAGTTTTAAATTCGTTTCAAAAGCAATTTCAACTTCCATTTCAATTCAAATCAAAATTGAATTCTTCTTTATAAATTTGTTTTAAAATTCATTTCTATTCAATTCAAATTTCAATTCAATTTGAATTCATTTCAATTCGCTTTCAATTCAATTTGAATTCGTTTTCAATTCAATTCATTTCGAAATCGTTTTCAATTCAATTTATTTCGAAATCGTTTTCAATTCATTTCATTTCGAAATCGTTTTCAATTCATTTCATTTCGAAATCGTTTTCAATTCATTTCATTTCGAAATCGTTTTCAATTTAATTCATTTCGAAATCGTTTTCAATTCATATAAATATCGTTCACGTCAAAATGGCGTCAATCTAATCAACACGGCTTCATAAATTTCTATTTTCAAATATTCTATTTCAAATATTTCATTTTCAAAATAGTTGTTATTACTAAAATATTTCGTTCAACACATGACCAATCTCAATGAATGAGTACTGTCAACACATGAACTTTTATTTTATATTGATAAAGGTGTAAATTTTAATATTAAAATATTTCGTTCAACACATGACCAATCTCAATGAATGAAACTGTCAACACATGAACCTTTATTTTATATTGATAAAGACGTAAATTTTATTACTAAAATATTTCGTTCAACACATGACCAATCTCAATGAATGAGTACTGTCAACACATGAACTTTTATTTTATATATTCTTTATTTTTCAAATTGGAATGAGGCCCAATCAATCACCATACAAAATTAATTATATGGATTTTCATACAACACATGTATGTAATAGCATTGAAAATAATCAGCCATCAACCAAAGTGCACTACACTGTATAAGCATCAAATATAGATATTCAACGCTTATAACAGCCTGTCAATCAATCGATCGACATATTTAATCAATCAGGATGAGTGAACTTCAAATTTCATCCCAACACCCGTGTGGGGTTTCAAACAATCAAACACAGATTTTTATTCGTGCAGTTGGGTGATGTGTGAAATTTATCGACCCAATCAATGTCCTTCAAATAGGTGTACATAAACAAACCGTCTGGTTTGTAAATGAATATTTATTTATTCACATTCACGTTAAAAATTATATTTTTAACGACAAAACATTTTATTCCAACATATGAATTTCTATTCAGTTCATTCTTTAAATAAAATGATATTTTTAATTTTCTAACTTATTTTAGAAAATTTCGGCGGCATAACGGCACGATACTAGAAACGGGACGAGGCCTAGCCTTATCCCCGGTCTAGTGAAGGCCCATGCCATTCACATATCAATCAAATCCATTCATCTCACCAAACAATTCAATTTCAATCAAATAATCTAACCAACAACACAACCAATCAAACAAGTCCATGGTCTGTGGACGGGTGTCGGGTGCTTCTAATAAGCACCGTCTGCATCCTAGTGTATATATATATATATATATATATATAACTAGAAAAATAAATTGAAAGGTGAGAAATTCTCACAGATAGCTATCCTAGCTCCACGGCACTTCATTGATAGAAAACTTCATTGCTATCGCATCTTCGTCATCTTCGTCGTCCGCTTTTACCACCTATGTGAAAATCGAATTTTGACTTCGTTATTCAATATATAAAAATCGAATTTTTAGTTCGCTATTCAATATATAAAAATCGAATTTTTATTTCGCTATTCAATATATAAAAATCGAATTTTTATTTCAACTATTCAATATATAAAAATCGAATTTTTATTTCAACTATTCAATATATAAAAATCGAATTTTTAGTTCGCTATTCAATATATAAAAATCGAATTTTTATTTCAAAGTTCAATATATAAAAATCGAATTTTTATTTCAAAGTTCAATATATAAAAATCGAATTTTTATCTCGAAGTGCTATATATAAAAATCATATTTTTATTTAAATAAAAATGTCGTCTTTTCATGCTTATAGATATATTTTCAACAATGCTAATTTTTATATTTAAAAATCATTTCAAATTTATATTTTCTATTTAAAGTTTTAACCTTTTTCTATTTAAAGTTTTAACCTTTTTCTAATCAGTTTTAAATACTTTTTAAAATCAGTTTTTTAAAAATTAACATAAAATCAGTTTTTAAAAATTAACCTAAAATCAGTTTTTTAAAATTTAACCTAAAATCAGTTTTAAAAATTAACCTAAAATCAGTTTTTAAAAATTAACCTAAAATCAGTTTTTTAAAATTTAACCTAAAATCAGTTTTTTTCTTTTTATAAAATCAGTTTTAAAATTCCTATAAAAAAATCAGTTTTAATTTTCTATTTATATAAAATAAAAACAAAACAAATAAATAAAAAAAACGACTTACATGGGGGGGTGGAGACGAGGTTGCGGCGTCAACTTTGTGATGGTGGCAGAAACGACTTGGCAAGGCCCTCCACCAGGCTGTCAGCCTCGACTTGCGTGGTGCTTGATCTGCGAACGGAAGTGGAGATGGGCGCAGCGTCCTTTGCGGTAGTGGTAGGCGCGAGGGGGGCGACGCCTGGAGGGTGGCGTGGCGGTGGGTGGCGGAGGGCAGGGCGACTTCGATTTGGGGGTGGGCTGCGAGGTGGCGGCGGTTCCGATCCCTTTCGTCGCCGTTTTTCTTCTTTCTTGTTTTTTTTTTTATTTTTTTATTTTTACTCTGAGCGAATGAAGAAATAAGGGGGGGGGGGCCAGAGTGTTTTAAGGAGGGAAGAGATATATATTTTTTTTTATTTATTTATTTAATTATTAAATTTATATACTCATAAAGTAACTTTTTCTGTCGATTTCAGAATCGAACCCACCGCCTGTCGTCCATAGCGTTTCACCCCCATTCTGAACACAATGGGATATGTATCGCAAGTTGATTCGATCGTTTGAATTAGTTTCCTTTGAATTTACATTTAAATTACTATATTGAATTTTAAACGTACATTTCAAATTACCGGGGTCGCATACGAACTCTAAAAATTCTCGAAAAATATTTTCTAGCTTCGTATTGACGATACGGTCCTAACAAAACTAGTTTCGTCAAATTCTGAGACCGTTTGAAAAATGGCCAATTTCCAGTCGATTAAAATCAACTGAAACTGGTCAAACGCGTTTTCCTTTACCACGCTCACATATTGATTCGAAAAATTATGAAATTTGAAACCTAGCGATAACTTGACACCACGGACCCAACAAAACTGGTTTCGTCGAAATCCGAGGTCATTTGCAAAATGTCCATTTTTAAGGGCCTGAATTCCATAGCGACTATTCAGAATTTTCAACTGGACATATCTTTTGATTCACGCTATGAAATTTTGATTTTTCGGATTCGTTGGAAAGATATTATCAATTAGATCCCATCATTTTTGGTTTCACTAAAATCCGGATTGTTTTGCACCCGGTACATTCAATTGAAGTTTGAAATCGAATTATCGAACTACCGCGCCATTTTCAATTCTCTTTATAATTATATATAAATATTATATTCTAACGACGACGTATATAATATATACGTTCGAATTATATTCAAAATAAATTACTCGTCGATTTTATTTAAAATAATCTATTTTAAATATTCAAAATTCGCTAAAATTGCCAAAATAAAAATTTTAAACTGGCCCAGATTTTCGGGTTATTACAATCTCCCCCACTTAAAACTTTTCGTCCCCGAAAAGGAACAAAGTCGAAAATGGTTTGATTAATCAGCTCTACGTTCGATCTGGCTTCCATTCTCCAACTTTTCAGTTTCTGAGAATTTTCAAAATTTCAAAAATTTGGCTAACACCCTAAAATTTCGCCATAACCTCCCCTGCACCGGGAGCATCGGGGAATTTCAAATAGCTTCCCCGGTCCTTCAGATCTCAAAAAGAAAAAGAAAAAGCCAAGCGGCTAGCCAATAGGCTCACAAAATCATCATCACCCAAACAAAACAGGAAATTATGTAGTAAACATGTACCTATTTGTCGGGCAAACAAATTTTATTCTCTGCTCTAGCCTCCTTGCTATGACCTGTTCAATATAAGCATATGTATATGCAAGCAAATGCGACCGAATTTCAATATAATTCAATATGTGATTCAGTTAGGCTAAATGGCTAAAAATTAGCAAACAAATAAACAAACAATACAAACATCAATCAATTAATGAATTAGAGTTTCAAATTGATAATTTTGATACATAAACAAAAATCATGTTTTGATGCCAAATCACAATAATAAGCCCTATCTAATTTTGGTTCTCACACCAGTCTAATGGAAATATATAGATGTTACACGTTCGTCACTCGAATATAAATTCTGATGATGATATATCAATCATCAGAATCACCCCCGGGCGACTAGAGTGTGATTCTATATCTATCCAGTATATTAAAATTTCGAATACACGCGGATCAGACGTATACGCATAATCTATATATACTGGATTGTCCACATCAATATAAATAGATAATCAAATACGAATAATTGATTTAGATTTTCAAAACAAAAATTTGTTTTCATTTTCAAAAATATACTCTTCACACTCGTTCTAGGATACTACTGATCCCATCTCTAACGAGTCATTCTCATTGGATTTTACTAATCCAATATCTGATGAATTCTTTCGTATGGTTCTAATGTGCCTTGTTCTCTGCTTTGTAAACCAAAGCTCTGATACCAACTGTGAAAACCCGTAACTTCCCCGTAAAGGAAAGCGTCGGATAGTTCGAGAACAAGCCACAACAGAACGCATACAGAAGAACATTTCATTGTATATTACAACAATGCATCAGATTACAAGAATATACAGAGTATGAATAAATATTACACAGAAATATCAGAGATTTAAATTACATTTAAATACATAGCAGCGGAAAATAATACAATACACAACTAGAAGGAGATATACGGATACAAAGCTTTCCGGATATCGTTCCAGCTGTAAACCAGGATCCTGTGAATATAAATCTGCAAAACCAAAACTACTAGCTGCCCGTGTCGAAAGTAGTAGTTTTGGTTTTGCAGATTTATATTCACAGGATCCTGGTTTACAGCTGGAACGATATCCGGAAAGCTTTGTATCCGTATATCTCCTTCTAGTTGTGTATTGTATTATTTTCCGCTGCTATGTATTTAAATGTAATTTAAATCTCTGATATTTCTGTGTAATATTTATTCATACTCTGTATATTCTTGTAATCTGATGCATTGTTGTAATATACAATGAAATGTTCTTCTGTATGCGTTCTGTTGTGGCTTGTTCTCGAACTATCCGACGCTTTCCTTTACGGGGAAGTTACGGGTTTTCACATTCATCGAAAGAGACATGAAGTAATTCTTCAATAGTTTTAGTTCTCTTAATAAATATATGATAGGCCTTGCTTCGTTCCGAATAATCGACAAATATACCTTCATCGGATTTTGGATCAAATTTTCCAAGATGATCTTTCATATTTAAAATAAAGCATTTAGAACTGAAAACTTTGAAGTATGAGATATTTGGCTTTCTTTGATTAATAACTCATAAGATGTATTCTTGGTGTGAGGTCGAATGGATACACGATTCAAAACATAACAAGTAGTAGCAACAGCTTCTGCCCAAAAATGTTTTGGTAAGGTGGATCCATTTAATAATGTTCTTGCACATTCTTGTAAAGTCCTATTTTTCCGTTCTACAACTTTGTTTTGTTGTGGAGTTCTAGGAAACAAAAAATTATGATATACACCTTTCTTTGTACAAAAATTTTCAAATTCCTTATTATTGAACACTCTGCCATGATCACTTCTTATATTTTTAACCTTAAGTCCCTTTGATTTTTGAATTTTCTTGACGAAGGATTTGAAATGATTGAAAGTGTAGCTTTTGTTTCTTAAGAAAATCACCTAAGTATAAAGAGAGTAATCATCAACAATTACAAACACATATCGACTATGATTTATTGACTGAACCTGTGTTGGTCCAAATCAATCCATATGTAATAGCTCAAGTGGTTGTAACATTGATATGACTTTCTTGGATTTAAATGACGATTTAGTCAATTTTCATAATTGACATGCATCACAAATATTCTCAGCCGTAAAGCTCATTTTGGGTAGTCCTCTAACTAGGTCATTTTTGGCTAGCTTGTCGATAGTTCTGAAGTTTATATGACAGAAACATTTGTGCCAAAGCCATGGATCATTATCATTTGCTACAAGACACATGTCTGAATTATGATTGATGTTCATATTTAGAATATAAATATTTCTGTCTCTATATCCTTCAAAAACTAAATTACGATCTTCATCTAAAATACTACATTTGTTATTTGAAAGGGAAATGGTAAAACCCTTGTCGCATAGTTGACTGATACTAAGTAAATTGTGTTTTAATTTTTTAACTAGCATGACATTAGTAATAAGAGGTAAGTTAGATGTACCGCAATTGCTCACATCGCCTTTGCCGATGATATAGCCTTTTGAATTATCTCCAAAAGTGACGGAGCCACCATCTGAATAAGTGATATTTGTCAATAAGCTCTTGTCTCCAGTCATATGCTTCGAGCAACCACTGTCCAATATCCACTTTCCTCTTTTCTTAAGTGGGACCTACGAAAAATAAAATTAAGTCCATTGTACCCACTTTTTATGGGGTCCTAAGAGTTAGGTCTTAGGAGTCCAAATCCAAACGGGTCCGGTATCCCCTTTATATATATAATTAGAATTATGATGCACAGTATTTATGAATTGCTGAATATATTTGTTCCTAATCAAATTATTATTTGTTTTAGGAACCCATATTTTGATAGTCTTGACATTTTTCTTTTGAAAATTCATAACTGGTTTTGGCTTGGAATATAACAAACTAGAATTCTTCTTAGCTTTTACATTCTTTTTTTTCCTTGTTTCTTATATCCCAACCCTTGCTTATTTGATATAGACTGTGAATTTTCAATAATCTTTGTCAAATTTTCTCGACCTTTGTTGAAGTTAGAAACATTTTGAGTGATGTTATCTAATTTAGTTTGTAAACCAGCCTTTTCTAGGTCTAGAATTTGGACTTTTGCCTTAAGTTCATGATTTTCAGCAGTAACAGCATCGTTTTCTCTTTTTGAGTTTCAATTTCTTGACTCAAAAGAGATAATTGAGAATCAATATTAGATGATGATTCTTGAACCTTTTCAAGTTCCTCCACTAATATTTTCTTCTCGTCTTTTAACATATCTCGTTCAAACTCTGCTTTACTAAAATCTACTTGAGCTTGCTTGCATTGTCATTTCATATCTTTAAATTTAAAAATTAATTCAGCATTTATATCAATAACTTCTTTAAAAGAAGGAATTTGTACCTCATCTTCTGTCGCCATGAAGCATACATTAGCTTGTTCAGTGTCTGAGTCACTTCACTATCAGATGAAGATGAGTCTGAATCATCCCATGTCACTGAGAATGCTCCTTTCTTTGACTTGTCTTTCTTGTATTTGAATTTGTCATTATCTGACTTCTTCTTTTGCTCTCGACAATCCTTTTGCATATGTCCCTTTTTGTGACAATTAAAGCATTCTATATTAGACGATGATGGTTTCGTTGAACTAAACTTCTTTTTGTTGTATCGACTAGCTTTTCGTTGCTTTAAGAATTTCTTGAATCCTTTTTTTGCAATGAACGCTAGATCTTCATCTTCGGAATCTGAGATGTCTTCATCTTTTTCAGCATGAAAAGCTACATTTTTCTTTTCTTCTTTTTGTTCTTTTATAGCCTGCAAGTTAGCTTTATAGGACATAAGATTTCCTATCAATTCATCTGGCTTCACGGTGGAAAGATCATTAGCTTCTTCTATTGCTAATACTTTTCCTTCCCATTCATTAGTAAGAGAATGTAGGATTGTTGAAACTACATCAAAATCATAATATTTTTTCCCTAATCCGATAAGCGCATGATGAATGGTTTGGAACCGTGAATACATCTCATTGTTTATTTCATTCGGCTTCATTTTGAAATTGACTTTTCAACAATGCTATTTTTGCATGTTTAACCTTGTTAGTACCTTCATGAGTGGTTTTTAGTATTTTCCAAATTTGATATGCAGTGGTACAGATACTAACACGGTTATATTCGTTTTGATCTAATGCTTGAAATAACATATTTATTGCTTTTGCATTTACAGCTGCTGCTGATTTCTCAGCAGGTGTCCATTCTGAATACTCAGCTTTGGATTCACTATTTCTTTCTGAGTAGCATTCCAAGCATCATAGCTAGTTGATTGCATGTAAAAAGCCATACGTGTTGCCCAATAGCTATAGTTAAGACCATTGAAGAACGGAGGTCTTTGGTCGATTGACCTTCAATGTAACTGGTGTTAGTGCTACAATTTGGGTTATTTACCATATTACTAGAATATATCAAATAACTGTGTTACGGTTATAAGATGACTGGGCTCTGATACCAATTGAAAGTGTGTGTGTGTGTGTGTGCTTGCTAAGTATAATACACACAAGGATCGTGTAATATGACGAACAATAGTCAAGAATGAAGCAATAGATAATCACAAAACTCTATAATAGTAAATGTAGTAAAAATAGAAAAATCACACCAGGGGTTTTTATACTAGTTCGGAGCACCGTCCTATGTCCAGTCCCATACCTCTCTCTGGATTTTCACTAATCAACAACCTCGCTTCACCCGGAGGAACAGGTTCACAACACCCGGATAGCTGAACGGGATTTCATGCCTTTATCAACACGAGGACTTCACAACTTGCCTCTTAACAACACGAGGACTTCACAACTTGCCTCTAACAACACGGAGGACTTCAACCAAGATAAATAATCTTGTAGTTTGACAATGTGTGTTCTTAATAACACAAATTTGTCAATTCTTGTACAACCTTCCTATAATCTTATCCTCAAATAGAATACGAATTCGTGAAGATTTGGAAGATGATATCGTGTTTGAATCAAAAGAATAGTATGTAGACTCTAGGATTCAACAGCGATATAAGAAGATTATGAGCTTTTGTGTGCTTTGAATGATTAAGAATGAAATCAGCAACTGATAGAATAGATAGAAAGATTTAGTTAGTTTGAATTGATGATTTCATGTTGTTTTCATAGTAGATAAAAAGTTGCAATCATTGGTGAAGAGAAGTATTGAATAGAAACGATTTTTGGTTAAAGGAAAAGGAAGCAACCATTGATGAATGAAGATGTCTATATGAAGAGTTGCTTTCAGTTTGAGGACCAGTCGACAGGTCAAAAATAACCAGTGGACAGGTATTTGAATATATATACGTTATATACATGTGTGCACATTCATTGTGCATTTCTGCCCAGAAACTGTCGACCGCGTATATCAAAACCGGTCGACCAGTTTCTGGTAACATGCACAATGAATGTGCATTCATATATATACATATATATATATATATATATATTCATAATACTAAGGTATATGATTATTTGAGGATAGACTTTAATAATTATAACACGACTAAATCACTAAATAATCAACCTCAAACTTTCAATACCATTGATTCTCTTCTTTTTGACAATCATGAAACTTTTCCTTGTCATTAATCAAAATGCCATGAATCCTTGATTCAGTAGAAGGTTTACCATTCAAGCTAGAAAAGTCCTGATTTAGCTTAGTGAAATCATCTCCAGGCGCCTGCGATCAAGCATCGTTTCCAGAAGTAGTATTAGAGGCAACTATTTGAGCATTTTGTAACCTATTCCTCATGATGGTATTGAACATGGTTTGCAAGTCGGGATTAGCTGCCCCCAAGCCATTTCCTTCCTAATTTACCAAACTCTAATTCCCTGTAGCACTTCTCATTTGGAGACTCATTCTTTAATCATAATGATGATTAGTCTTCTTGCAAGAAATAATGCCTAACTAGTGCTCGTGTTGTGCTACTTATATTACTATATATATTATAATACAATTTTGAAAACAAAATATTTTTACAGGTACATGCTCACGTATGTATACACACACTCTCGATTCATTCCCTAGGTCAAACAATGTAACCAGGCTCTAATTCTAAATGAAACGACCACACTACACTTCCGACACGGGAAACCTGATAAATGCGTTATTGTAGTGTCTGGACAATGTTTGTTGATCATTTATGTAGGAAGTAATGAAAACTAAACAAAACATATCATATATCTCACAATGAATGGAATAAAATATAATAGTAAAACATATGGTTATAAAAAACAGAAGAGAAACTGAATTGCTTAAATGAACCGAAAATTTATAGTAACAGATCCAAAACAACAAACCATAATGTAATTGAGTTATGCAAAGTAAATACCTACAACAAAATTTGTCTCTAAGAAAAATAATAAAGGTACTACTGAGCTCCACAGTAGTGAGCAGAGATATAAGATAGAGTACATATAAATTATACGTGGACAACCACTTGCTCATCTCCTAATCAGCTATTCATGCTCACCCCTAACCCATGTCTACTCTGCTCATGTGAGAGCATCCAAGGTAATAAGAACCAAAGTATAAAACCCTAGGTTAAAGAAATTCTGGTGTGAGCGATAAAATCTCTAATACATAAAGTAACTGGAACACACAACATGGTAAACTATACCTGAACTATTCGTGCATCCAAGAGTTAGCACACAGAAGTATATACTATAATAAAATCAGAAACATGGGTGTACTTACATCTGAGCAATGTGGTGTCTAAATTTCTGCATCTACACTATCTATGTTTGTGCCAATGTTATCTACATCTAATGGCATCCCTGTGGTTGATAAATGACAAACAAGCATAGCAAATATTTTTCATCCTCACATTCACTCACTCAATGCATTGGACATAACATGTTTGGTATCAAGGTAACAGTATCCAATTTGAGCTGAAACCGTCAAAATCTTACCGACAACTTTTTTTGGCTAAAAATGAGCTTAAGTAGTATTTACGAGTCTCGCTTGAGGCACCCTCACATCCCTTAATGTCACTCATGTGAGGATGCATTAAGTTTTGTTGAGCATCTAAGTATAAAGTAACAACACATAGACTAAAATTCACAACATAGAAATATAAAACGCAACGGAAACTTTTAAAACATTTATTAAAATAAGCAAAGCAAGTCACAACCCTTATTACATTTGAAAATACCAAATAGTCATTATCATAAAACAAACATGTTGTCTTGTGGAAAATATCATAATATTTAAGTAAAACTACAAAAGATGTTCTTCTTATAAGTCAATACAATGATAAAAAAATAAGAACTCAAACAATACATGAAACGGGAAAGAGTGAATCCAAGCTGAACAAATAGTCAAGAATCACTGCTGAGACCCTCCACTTTGTGAACCTGGGAGGGAAAAGGAAGAGATAAGGAAAAAAACAAACTAGGTCATATGTACATCTGACGAGTTCTATTAATTTCTAGCATGGGAAAAAGATATGGAATCATTAGACAAATGAATAGGTCTAAGAGCAATATACATAAAGGTATAAACAAAGTAGCAGAAAAGGTAAACACTAGTAAGGATAGACTTCTCATTCATATCCAACATTTTTTGCACCAACTAACAAATTTTCATAATAAGGGTTTACCTAATTTCTACCCGTTGATCGGATACTTTACCCAAATCGGATAACCTATGACAATGTGAAATTTGGGATTATCAATCCTAAACCCATCAACTAAAAGGACACAGACGTTACAACGACTTATCTTCCCCAATCGGAATGATGCACGCTCATTTTTTCATTAGAACACATGTGTACCCACCTCGTTTAAACCACTTACTATCCTATTCAGTAAAGTGCTACCTAATATGAGACTCCATGATAACAAAGGGATACTGATTGATATGTGATCCTTAGCAAAAATGCAATTGACACAAGTCACAACTGGACTTGGACCCCAATTTATTACGATGATTTAATTATACTATTAGGCCTCTTATCTTCCCCAATCAGCACCGTGCTGCCAGAACGGACCTAATATACGAGCCACTTATCTTACCTAATCAACTCCTTGCTGTCGGAACAGACTCTCTCTATCTTAGCTTATTAATCTCATAAATTTAACTTAACACGTTTAAGTTTATTAATAAGCCCAATATAACCACATGTTACATTCCTAAGTTGTAATTAACACTTAAAATTAATGTAATCTTTTCATACAACTCTTCCCCTTTTTAATTCATGTCCAATTAAGTATAAATTACTCCAGTTTACATGTTACTTTATGTCCAGTTAAGTGCAATTTATTCCAATTAATTAGTTTGAGTATTCTTCAATTAAGGTATATCCCAATTTACAGTCCATTATTTGAACATAGTATTCATCAATCTCTAATACGCTCAAGATATTCTTTTTAGTTTACATTCGACATGATCCCAATTTTTACGCGAATTAATCAACAAAGGCCTAGGGTTTCATTGGCCTAGGCCTAGCACAAAAATAAATAAAAAGGAAAAAATTGTTCTAGGCTATTCGTAAGGCCTAGACTCAAAAATGAGCAAAGTAAGTAAAATAGGGCATTGTAAGGCTATAAATAAAATCAAAGCATAGGAGGGGATAAAGAGGAAGAATTTCTTACAAATAAATAAAAACTGAAAAGGGATAAACATAGACAACAAATAGATTGTAATAACTTGTAAATACTACAAACATAAATCTTATAGATTTAAACTATTTTACTGTCCAGTCTTTTTATGTAAATAGCAGATCTAAAAATTACCTAAAACTCACAGAGAAGAGACTACAAATCAAGAAAATGCTTTGGTAGAAGAAGAATCCTTCAGTTCTACAATTAGGCAGTACAACTATCTATTCCCCAAATTTTATTTTATTTTAGAACATAGTGGATTGAAGGCTGAGAAAATGAAGAAGGAGAAGTGTGGAGGGAAAAGTGAGGAGTATTAGTAAATTTATAGGTGTAGAAGGATAATCTAAGCCTTAAAATTACAAGATTTTCAATCTTAGCTCTCAAAAAACACGTCAGCAAGTAGTCTCCAGAACCATATAGGGACATTGATTTGGTGCCAGGCATGAAATCGTGCCTGGCTCGATATGGGTCGGCCCACCCACCTATCTGGGTCGGCAGAGGGGTCGGCCCACATGGGTCCTGAGTCGACCACATGGTCGACCCAGTTATGGGCTGCGTCGCCCAATTACTTAGCTGATTTAGTTGAATTTATTAATAAATTTATGGTTTAAATTTCAAATTTCAGTTGATCATAACTTGTTTGTTTTTCGTATGTTTTACGCAAACTAAAGTCTATCCAAGCCAGAATTCATAACAGTCCCAATGGTGAAATCCCCTGTACCCAATTCTGAATATTATTTTAATTAATATACGTTTTATTATGCTTTTCTACAAGTTATAACTTATTAACATTCGGGGTATTACATTGCTTCCCTTGGGTAAACAACCTGTATTCTGGTGGGATATCCAATGGACAACCTCTGAATGGGATAACCACCCATGTCAGTTCGAAAACTCAATAGATGATCATGATTCAACTGTCTAGGTACCCACCGGAACCTATATACTAATGATCCCTTTTACGTATCTCCACTGTAGAGTTATTCCGAGTCTGTGTTCTTTATCCATCTAAAGTCTTCTGGTAGGGAACTAGCTAGGCAACCATGTTTTTCATCCAATTCTTCCTCCAAACCCCCTCATGATAGCTTCCCCACCTTGATCAATGGTTTTTTTCTCTGCTCCTACGAGTTCAACTGGTCATCGTTGGAGTCGTACTCTTCAAGTTGAATGGTTCTTTGAGCTACAGAAATACAAAGTCTTCATGTAGAGGTCGCTATGAAGTATTCCTCCTCAAACTAACACCATCCATCAGGGAAATCATATTGAAGTAGTGTGTTGCTTGCATAGGGTCACAAGACCCCCAATCATACCCTATCCATGACAGTACCAATCCCTATGGGTGGGATTGGCACCACACTAATCCAATCAAGTTCAGTGTAAGCACGACGATCTGGATCGGTAAACTCGAGTCAATGTATTACAACAATCCGGCTCGGCAAAGGTATTTGGCTGAACCAAAGTTCACTGATCTGACCCACTCCACCGACACGATCTGCTCCACTGACCCAATCCCTAGAGTTCGATACCGATCAGATCTTGCTTTCTTCATATCTCCTTCATTTTTGATCCAACCAACTTGAAATTTGAAATATAGGATCCTCAGCACATTCTCTAAATACCATAAAAATTTCATCCAATTTTGGGCATATTTTTGTTTTGGTCGACCCAAACACTTTTGGCTAACTTCGTTATACGAACTCCTAATGACCCCAAACTTCTCACATAAACTATGGAGACATTCCATCTGATCTCCTCCAAATTTGGTGTGATTCTAAGAAATTATGGTTCATGGACTTTTTCGCAAAATCCTAATTCTTGGTTGCCTTTCATAGACATTTTCAAACATTTAAACATAGCAAACAAAGCATAAAAGTTATCAAAATAACATATAAGAACAATCAATTACTCCAACTATTTCATATAGTCCAGATAAAAATAAAAATCATATATTTGCACTGCAAGGGTTTCATAGGAAAAAGTAGCAATCTAAATCCTGACCATTTAAATTCTTAGTTTTAATCTAAAGTTGTAAATTCCTAACATAATTTTCCATTCAAAATTATTTTGAAATTATGATGTTTAGAATCTTTGAATAAGATTAATATCACTCACTATGCCAATGAAATGTTAAATCTAAATATGCCTGGATTTGTCAATCTTCATATTTAATTCAAGTTTTTTGGAGAATTTAGATTTTGGATGAAGAAATTTTTACGGTAATGGAGGTATAAGCTATGGAGAAGAAGAAAACACAATGATAGAAATAAGTCATAAAAACTCATTCTAGCTTTTTTCTCCTAAATCCCGAAATCAACATTGGGTCTACCAAAAATGGGCCTAGATAATTGGAAACGGGTGGTTTGTGTCTTAAAAATATATTTAAATAGACAAATTTCCCAAATGGTTTATCATTTTTTGACATATAACCACACTATGAAAGGGAAACCATTAGCCTGCTCCAATAGGAATTTTTTTGAATTAAAATTCTACTCTAGTCAAAAGTTATAGGCAATAATATTTCATTAGGGGTCATAGAAAACCTATAAAATTTTAAAAGTGAGCAATGCCCCTAAAAGCCATTTATCAAAATTATAGAATGATATGTCCTATTAAGAAGATAATATTTCATATTTACTTATTCAAAATGTGTAAATCTGGGGTCGTTACACTATAAGAATAACCCAGCTAACACATGTGCCATCCTAATAGACTTAGTAGGAATGAATTCGGGACTCTTAGTCAATCTATCCACTATGACCCAAATGGTTTTGTTCCGTTTATTCGATCTCAGTACCCATTAATTAATAAATCCATGAAAGTTTGTTCACATTTCTAAATAGGAATATCTAATGGTTGAACCAAACCATTAAACTTCTGATGTTTAGCTTTGACTTGTTGATAGTTTATACACTGCCTTACCTATAAGACAACATCTCTCTTCATTCCTTCCCAAAAGAAGCTTCTCTTTCTTATCTTGATACATTTTGTTACCTCCAATACGAATCTTGACTTCAATTAATGACATTCATTAAGAACCCCTTTTCTTACATCCTAAATGTTTGGGATGCACAATCTTCCTTTTTTCTAACCATCCTTCATGGTTAAGGCTGAAGCCTTTCAGATCATCAACCTCTCCAACTCAGAGTCTTCCGATCCTTTCAGACAGAACTTCGTTTAAAAGCAATTCTATCGATCGAGAATGGTCGAACTTCTAAACATGACATCATTGTAGCGCCTTGATTAGTGCTGGTTGTTGATCTGATCTGCACATCACAAGTACTCAATGCCCCAAATTCTTTCCACTTCCATCAACATAGCTAACTAACATCTCATTTTGATTTTTTCTTCTAAGGGCATAAGCAACTTTATTTTCCCTTCTAAGTGTATACTTGATGCCAAAGCACTATTTCAAATCTCAAAAATATCTCCCGAGAACTTTTCTGAGATCTTGTTTCGGGATCCTCTCAAAACAAAACAATAAATATCACTGCAATCTGATTTTGAATATATTATCCAAGATATTGCAATATCGAACGATTTATCAACCGAGACAAGATACTAAAATATCATCTGAGTTTTTGTAGTTAAAATTTAAAACCGTGCCTAAAACAAAAAGATAATTAAAAAAGCTCAAATATCTTGTGATAATCACTTATATTTTATATTTTCCATGTTAAACGACCATATCGTATATTCATATATGTTCTACAATGCTTATGATTTTCATATTCATCATTTTTTAACTAGTATATTACCTATGAAATTATGTATTTTATGTTCTACTTATACTGCATTTTTAAATGTTTTGGATCTTTTTTATATTCTTTGTCTAACAATAATTCATGGTTATGAATCATAAGTTGTAAGCACTAACTTATATGTATTTTGTTTTTTTTAAAGCATATTGAAATTTATGAGTATGAATGTTCTATTGTAAACTAAGAACAATGAGAGATTTTGCAATTCAGCTCTAAATTATTATTTTTATAATAACATCCATGAAAATTATAGTTCAAGAAAATCAGCTTTTAACATATCATAAATCCCGAGATTGTTTCGATATAAGCTTTCAGAGCCAATATGGAAATCCGAGACAAATCCCTCGAGTTAGACCCATCTCATCTGAGATCAACCCCGACACAAGATAAAGTCTCTAAAATCGCTGAGATGAAACACGACTAGTATCAGGGATTAAAACCTTATGCAACAGTCATAAGTTGCTTAGAACTCCAGCTATCTCTATTGCGACTTATGATCTATAAACAAATTTACTCTCTTTCTCTCTCTTTGGGGGTAGTGTCTCCAAATCTTCAAAGAAAAGACAACAACTGCTAACTATAAATCATATGTTGAATATCTTACCCTATACTTCTGAAGTTTCCTAAAGGCATATACAATCACTTTACATTTTGCATAAGAACAGCTCCTAAATCATTGGCATATGCATCAGTGTAGGCTATCAAATCTTAAATGTTATCTAGTACTAAAAAATAAGGGCATTGTTCAACAAGTGCTTTAAGTTCAGAGATGCTTCTTCGTATTAACTTGAATAAACAAACTTAACATCCTTTCGAGTCAACTTTGTATGTGTTCCACTATCGCGAGAAATCTTTAATAAAACCATGGCAATAGCTAGCTAGCAGAAGAAAACTTTTGATCTCAATAACACTCTCTATTATCTTTTAAGTATTGATAGCCTTATCCTTATCTGGATCTACAGACAACCATTTTCTTGAAATAACAGAACCAAGAAACTTAAATTCCTTCTCCTAGAGGTGACACTTAAACAACTTTGCCTTCAAATGATGTTGCCTCAAGATTTCAAGCAGAATCCGAAGGTAAATATCATGATCCTTCTTGTTAACCGACGTTTAGACCAGGTTACCAAGAGCAGTCCAAGCCCACATGACTCGGCCCATCACGTCGTTCAATGGCCCAGAAGTGTTTCCAACATCCTTAAGAACTAAGCAAAGATAGGGTCGTGCGAGACTAATCCACGGCTCATCAAACAACCTTCAAACAGTGCAAGTCTTGGATCGAGTGCGTGCACTCAAAAATTTGTGATCGAATTGGGCAAATCATGATTTTAGCATTGGAAGACTCGCGTCGGGTCACTAGCAGAATTTTGTATCCCTCAGATACGAAATTATCCAACATCGACGATAGCTCGCCCGGAATGTGTCGTTTACCTCAAAATATGTGGTTACACCAGGCAGACCACTGCAGAAATCATACCTCGGCTCCCTCTAGATTTTGCTTCCCTCCGGTGAATAGTGATTTAGCATCACTCCGGTGAACAGTGTTTTCGCATGTGAATAGTGATTTCGCATCTCTCTGATGAATGCTGATTTTGCATCCCCACCTAGGAACAGTGATTTCGCATCCCTTTGGTGAATAGTGGTTTCACATCCCCATTTAGGAATAGTGATTTCGTATCCCTTCGGTGAATTGTAATTTCACATCCCCACTTGGGAATAGTGATTTCGCAGCCCTCCGGTGAACAGCGATTTCGTATCCCCACCTGGAAATAGTAATTTCACTTCACACTTTGGAATAGTGATTTCGCATACCTCCAGTGAATAGTGATTTCGCATCCACCTAGGAATAGTGATTTCACATCCCTTCGCATTTGACATCCCTCTGGTGAATAGTGATTTCGCATCCCCACCTATGAAAAGTGATTTTGTATCCCCTAGTGAATAGTGATTCTACATCCCTCCGGTGAATAGTGATTTCACATCCCTACTTAGGAACAGTGATTTCACATCTCTCCGATGAATAGTGATTTCACATACCCAACTGGCAATAGCGATTTCGCATCCCAACCTAGGAATAATGATTTCGCATTTCTTCGGTGAATAGTGATTTTTGCATTCCTTTGGGGAATAGCGATTTTGCATCCCCACCTATGAATAATGATTTCTCATTTGTAACGCCCCAACAAAATAATACACTCTAACCATCCTAAAAGATAATAAATTTGGAATAACTTAATTATATATTCAGAATTAAGTAAAACTGACATTACAATTGCGTTCGTCTCGGAATTTTTGTTCAGACAGACCCTAAGTTTGCGTAAAACGGACAACGTAGGAAGAAGTTATATGCTTTAGAAATTTGTAAACACATAATGAGCTTATGTATAAATATAAATTAAAATAAATTCTAGAAATTTAATTCGATCGAAGCGGGAAACCAAAGCGGGAACTAGGCCCTTTATGTGACGACCTCACTGGCATGGGTCAACCCATAGGTCGACCCAAGGGGGCTGGGTCGACTCAAGGGGTAGGTGGGTCGACCCAAACTTGATCTGGGCGGATTCATACTTCAAACCTAGGTGAATTTTTGGGTACGTTCGCTACTAACCCAACATGAATTATACCTTCTGGATTTAAAACCTAAAATCTAAGGGTTGGTGTTGGCTCCGTAACTCTATAAATAGATGGATTCCCTCATTAACAATCCACAAAAATTCTTCATATCTTCTTCTGCCTCTATGAAATTGTTCTAAAAATTATAAACATGTAATGGAGGGATGATGCTAAAGATTCAAACATAGAGAACATCAAAACTTGCATATATACAACTTGGATTGGATTTGGACTTTCTACAACATTGTGTTATATAATTATCTTCACCAAAACTCACTGTGAGTTTCCGTTATTTACAGATCGGATTTCTTAGACCTTGAACATGACTGTTAAATAAAACTGGTTAGGATATACAGTGTTAGTAAAATAAGTATTATATTTGTTTTCACTATTAATCACCTTTGTCATTGTGATCAGTTATACACATGCCTGTGATGTTGGATAATTAAATATGTAATACCTATGCCTATGATGTTGAATAATTGAACAAGTTATACGTATGCCCGTGATGTTGGAAAATTAAAAGTTATATGTATCTATCTTCCTTTTCCCATTTTCTATGTTTTATGTTTATTTCCAGTTTGCCTATATGCCTATGTGATTTGATTCTATCCTTCTTCCTCTACTTTTCCTTTTAGGCTATACCCTATTTGAGTGTGCATATAATTGGGCAATGATAAATAATATAAAAAGAGGAATTTAGGCATGTTATTAAATTGGGACTAATTGATTATAATTTGTGAAAAAGGATAAATATACACATGTTTAGGCTTACTGTAAACGGATAAAAAGGGTAATGTGTATATGCTACTATAACTTGGTCGAAAAATGCATAAACCTATATCTGTTGTAATTTAGGAAACAAAGTTGGTATGCATATGAAATGGACATATTACATTTGACTTTAAAACGGACATTAAGTAAATGACATGTTTAGGGTAAGAATCAGATGTTGTTTAATAAACTGAAATGTTATGGGAAACTATATACTTCTGGGCAGGTGTTTTAGGGTAGGGTTGCACACACATAATGACATTCATTATTACAACCACACTTATTAGTAAACCTAAACCTACTAGGTTGAACTTAAGTATTAATAAGCCAAGAGGTCCTTCGTTTGCTATTGTATCGGGTTTTGAGAAATCCTAGTTATTTGGGGACACAAGCTTAGGGGTTTGGCTTATGTCAATCTGCTGTTTGGAACCCATATCAGTCAGTATCCATGTAGGTATCTTGTTAATGGGGGTCCTGCAATAGGTAGGGGCCAGGGCACGCTTTACTGAGTTGGATAGTAAGAGGTTCACATGGACGTGGTTACAGGCGCGTTCCGGCGGAGTCATGAGCGTACATGGGCTGACTAGGGAAGATAAGACGCTATAACACCAGCAAATAGGTCTGTGTCATATAGTTGTTAGGTTAGGTAGTGATACACTGTACTATCGAGGCTGACATAAAGTATTTACGTAGTAGGGAGATGATCGCATTGGTAGTAATTAGGGTACACCTAATCCTACTGTTAATTCTACTGTTAAATATTGTCGATATGCAATAAGGCAAATAACCTAATCCTATTAAACCTGTTATACTAGTATTTGTGCAAACATATATGTTCGTACATTACCTGTTTAAGATATAAATGTGAAGCATTACTCGGTCATAGTTTATTCCTGTCATTCCTGTCTATCATGTTGCTCTATTTAGTTTATCTGTTATGACACTATACCTTTCTCATCCAGTCTTACTCACTTGTCCTAGCATTTCTATTTTATGCATATTTGTAAACCACTGGAACTCGCTAGACTTTATGTCCAACCCTTTTTCTTTCGCTTCTTTCTCTCCCCCCTCCACCTTCCCCGCCTAGGTCCTCAGAGTGGAAGCACTCAACAGTGACTAGGATTTCTCTTACAGCTTGGACTTGACTCGGATTTCTTGAGATGTATCATTTTGACTTGCTCTCTACTTTAGTATGGCTCGGCGAGGGATATGATTTTATGTACTCTGATATTTTATTTCATGAGATGTTTTGTGAGACAGATTTGAGACATTTGAGTGGTTGTAACTGGTTTTGATGTACTTGTGAAACAATGCTTTATTTCTTTCATAATAAAGTTTAAAATTTTCCACCGCTTATTTTATTTGCCTTGTATATTCTCTGTAATGAGTACCTATTGCGCTTCACGAAACTTAATGCATTCTCTGATAAGTGACATTAACGAATGTAGGGTGTCACATTTTGTATTAGAGATGAAGGTTACAAGATTAGAGAAAAAGTTTTTAATTTTTTTTAAAGAAAAATGTATTTTCAAGTAAAAATCTATTTTTGAAAAACATATCTCCACGACCAATAGTCAATATTCTCTTGATCTCTTGTTGAATGCTTTTACTTTTCTTTTCAGCATGTCTGGGGCACCCAATCTTCCTGAGGGCATTCCAATACCGACAAGGTTCCGTAGGTATCTTTGGGCTATGATACCATCCACAGGTCAAGGGGATGCTCCTCTCTCAGTTGCAGCCATTGTTCCTCCACCTCCGCGAGTAGATAACTTCTCTAAGTTATGCAAAAACTACTGCGCTATGGGTGCAAAACCATTCTAGGGTACCAAAAGCTTTGTTGAAGCCCGGAATTGGCTACGAGAAATGAAGAATTTGTTTAGACTCTTTGAGTTCGACGACTGAGGAAAGATGCAATTGGCTGCATGGAAACTTAAGGATGAGGCTTTCTACTAGCGGGAAGTAACGTAAGTCGGACAACCAGTAGTAACTTCGGATGACTTTAGGCAGAGGTTCGAGATGAAATTCTTATCCCAGGCAGAAGAGGGATTGCAAATAGAGAAATTCTTGGCTCTAAAGCAAGGAGATATGACTGTTAAAGACTATGTAAACAAGTTTAATCAACTAGCAAGGTTTGGGGTAGACTTGGTGAATACGTCCAAAAGGCAGGTGCTTAGATTTGCAAGAGGGTTGAACCAACCTCTCAAAGTACTTGTTTTGTCTCGCATACCAAAGGGACAATTTTTGAAAGGCTAGTTGATATGGCACTTATGCACGAGGATGGCAAGGAAGAAAATAAAGAAACTAAGACTAAGGAGACTCAAGCTAAGGGAAAAAAAATAGAAATGGTGGCCTAAGAAAGGAAAGCAACAAAAGAAAGGCGGAAATATTGACAAGCCTCAAATCAAAAAGGAGGTAAAGTATAATGGTTGCGGTGCTATGGGTCATTTTGTAAAAGGCTATAGAAAGACATAGGGAGCTTCGACAAATGGGACACTTCACTAAGAAATGCTCTAGCAAGCAAGGACAAGGGGCAGGCACTTCTAGACAAGTACATGCTTTTGAAGAAAGTGGACCCGATCGAGGTAGGGAAGTCACGGTTAAAGGTTTGATTTCCCTTTTTGACTATCCTACTTGAACCTTGTTTAATTCTGGCACTTTACACTCATTTATATCTAGTTCTTTAGTAGACAGTATGCACCTTATTACTAGTATAGTCTCTGAACCTATAGTGGTATAAACACTATAGGAGGATCAGATCATTTATCCATGATGTGTAGGAGTTTGAGAATTTCTTTCTTGGGCATTGAGTTTGAACGCGACTCGCATATGCTGGGCTTTATAAGTTATGGTTTGATTCTAGGTATGGATTGGCTAGCCATGTATGGTTCCATCCTTGATTGCGTAAACAAAGTGGTTAGACTTCTTTCTTGTCTTATTAGGACTTTCGAAATTTCATGTGACCCCGGGGGTCAGTGATGTTCAGTTTTCTAGAATCACTTGATACTTCTGTAGATGACTTGTGATATGTGCTTATAGTCAGAGACTACCCAAATGTGTTTAAGGAGGTTAAGGGACTACCTCCAAAGCATCAGATAGACTTTCGGATTTACTTGGTAGAGAACGCAAAGCTAGTTGCTCTACTAGTGCTCCACATGGCTCCTAGGGAAAGAAGGGAGCTCAGCAAGCAAGTATGGGAGCTATTCGAGAAAGGTTTCATTAGGCGAAGCATTTCAGAATGGGGAGCACCAGTCGTCTTCACAACTAAAGAAGACAGTTCACTTTGTTATGTGTGGATTATGGGAGCTAAATAAGCTCACTAGGAAGAATAGGAACCCGCTACCAATAACTGACGAGTTGTTTGATCAGTTTGCGGGCGCATCAGTTTTTCCGCAGATGGATCTGGCTACGAGGTTTCATCGGTTGAGAGTGTAAGAGGACAACATTGATAAGATAGCATTCAGAACTCCAGATGGCTTCTTCGAATGGTTGGTTATGCCTTTTGGGCTAACCAGTGCACCCTCCTATTTTGTGGACTTGATGAGTAGGGTGTTTAGGGAGTTTCTAAACAAGTTTGTGGTGGTCTTTTTGGATGACATTCTGATCTTGTCAAAGAATGAGGAGGAGCATGTCCAACACTTAGGAGAGGTTCTACGTACCTTATGTCACATCAACTCAAGGTGAAGTTTTCTAAGTGTCACTTTTGAAGAAAGAAAGTAAGGTTCCTAGGGTATGTGGTCTCCAAGGATGGAATGGCAGTGGATCCCGCGAAAGTCCTTGTAGTTCAAAATTGGAGGGTTCCAAAGAATGCAATGCAGGTGAGAATTTTTCTAGGTTTGGCGGTCTACTACAAAAGGTTTATCAAAGATTTTGCAAGGGTATCGACCCCGTTTACCCGATTGACGAGAAAGAACCTCGCTTTTTCGTGGAGCATTGTCTGTGAGGATGCCTTTCAGAGATTGAAGAGGGATCTAACAACAAACCCAGTTCTGACTCTCCCAGAAGGAAGCAAGAGGTTTACAGTTTACTCTATGCTTGTGGCAAAGGGATAGGTGTCGTTCTGACGCAAGAGGGAAGGGAAGTGTACTATGGAAGCAGACAGTTGAGGGTTCACAAAAAGAACTACCCAAACCATGATCTGGAGTTGGCTGCTATAGTATTAGCATTGAAGTCTTAGCGACACTGTCTACTTAGAGAAAAGTTTGAGCTATATACAGATCATAAGTCGCTCAAGTACTTGTTCTCACGGAAGGATTTCAATCTAAGGTAGAGAGATGGGTGGAGTTCCTAGCGTCCTACGACTTCGAGATAGCTTATACCCCTAGAAAGGGTAATGTAGTGGCGGGCGCACTAACTAGGCAGAGGACGACTTTGTGTCCTCTATTCGCAGAAAGGCGGATCTTGGAATACATCTCGACCTTTAATTTTAAGACTTCTACGGATTCCACAATTTGATTGTTAGTATAATTTTAGGTGCAACCTACTATATTGGAGCGAGTTGGATCTACGCAACAAGAGGACCCACATATATCATACATCTTGAATAGGCTTTGTAAAGGAGAGGCTTCAAGTCACCTTGCCAGATATACCATGGACAAAAAGGGGTGGCTAAGATGTGATGGAAGGCTATGTGTCCCTAAGAATGAGGAATTACTTAAGGTAGTGCTTGAGGAAGCTCATCATTCTTGGATGACTATTCATCCGGGTGGCGACAAAATGTATCAAGACATGAAGAGGGTTTTCTTTTAGACTGGCATGAAGAATGATGTGGCGGAACTTATAGCTCGATGCATGACTTGCCAAAGAGTAAAGGCTGAACAATAGATACCAGACAAATTGCTTCAGCACTTAGATATCCCACAATGGAAGTGGGAGAGTGTCTCTATGGTCTTCATCGATGGATTGCCACGGTCAAGGAAGAGCAATACGAGCATTTGGGTGATAGTGGACAGTCTTACAAAGAGCGCTCATTTTATTCCTGTGTAGATCAAGAGGACGGCGTCTTGGCTAGCATCAGTATATCTCCGAGAGACCGTTCGGTTGCATAGGGTACCTTCCAGTATAGCAAATGATCGCGACCCCATCTTTACTAGCGAGATATGAAAGAGCTTGCAAAAGGCATTAGGTACAGAGCTACATTTGAGCAAAGCATACCACCCTCAGACAGATGTATAGACTGATAGGGTGAATAAAGTTCTTGAGATTCTTCTAAGACTGTGTATCCTAGACTTTGGAGGGACTTGGGAAGAGCATCTTACTTTAGTGGAGTTCACCTATAACAACAGTGACCAATCAAGCATAGGCATGACACCCTTCGAAGAATTTATGGGCGACCTTGTAGATCATCGACTTGTTGGTGGGAGTCTATGGACAAACTTCTACTTAGGCCATATATGATTCAATATACTTTTGAAAAGATTGATCTCATCCATCGGAGAATGAAAGCCTCTCAAGACAGACAGATTTCTTATGCCAATAAAAGGAGGTCTGTCTTGGAAATTGAAGTGGGAGATATGGTCTTCATTAAAGTGTCACTGCTAAGTAATGTAGTTCGCTTTGGCTTAATAGGGAAATTAGCGCTGAGTTTTGTAGGGCCATTCCCTATAGTAGAGAGGATACGGCAGATGGCTTATAGGATAAGCTACTTGATAGACTTGTGGGCATACACCATTTGAGGAAATGTCTCCATGTTACGGCAGAGATAATAGAGCCGAGCACATTTGAGGGCGTGGAAGTTGATAAGGAAGCATCGATGAGACGAGTTCCTATTCATATCCTTGGGTCAGAAATCAAGGAGCTACGTAATAAGGAAATTAGATTGGTTAAAGTACAATGGGGAGAAGATCGCAAATATGCAACATGGGAATCCGAAGATAGGGTTCGCACTTCTTATCCTTTTCTTTTTAAGAGTACGTTCTTGACTTCTTTTCTAAGCTTTTATTTTGCAATTGCTTCTATCATTCGGGTTATTTATCCTATCTTTCAAACCTTTCTCGACCCATAGGTAGAATCCAGTGGTTGGAAACATGTGTTTGAAACATGTTATGATTGATGGTTGCAAATGGATGCAAGTGTTTGCTAGTGGTTGCTCGTGGATGCATACACACACACTAGGCATTAGATCGACTCAACTGCTTACAAATTTCATATGGATGTGTGTGCATTTTAGATTTTCCATGGATGGAAATGGATGTATCGTCTATGGATGTTGCATTTGGATGAATCGTTCTACACACATATAGACTTTCCATGTTTTACTAGGACTATTTGCATACATTTTAGATTCATGGAACAAACATATATTACATTAAGGAGGTCAACTGAATTAGTCGGCCGCCAGATTTTCACATTAGTGCAAGGATATATACACACAACACTTTGCATATGTTCATACAAGCATTAGAAATATCTAAAGGATAATGGACGCATGTGGATGATGTATGAGTAGATAGTTGTAGATGGATGTTAGGATAACAACATTCTTCTAGACTTAGAGATTTCGGGGATGAAATCCTTTAAGTAGGGGAGAATGTAACACCACAAAATACAATACAATACAACCATAATAAAAGATAATAAATTTGGAATAGCTTGATTATATATTCAGAAATAAGTAAAACCGACACTACCTTTGCGTTCGTCTCGGAATTCTGGTTTAGACAGACCCCAAGTTTGCGTAAATGGACAATATATGAAGAAGTTACAGGCTTTATAAGTTTGTTTATGCATAAAGAGCTTATGTATGAATATAAATTAAAATAAATTCCAAAAATTTTGAACGAACGAAGTGGGAAACCAAAGTGGGAATCAGGCCTATTATGGGATGACCCACAATGGCCCGGGTTGACCCTAGAGTTGATCCAGGGAGTAGGTGGGTCAACCTAACCCTGATTTGGGCGGATTCAAATTCCGAACTTGGACAATTTTCCAGGCATGTTCGCTGCTGACTCAACATGACTTGTACAGTCCAAATCTAAGGGTTGATGCTGGCTCTGTGACTCTATAAATAGATGGCTTCCCTCATTAACAATTCATACAAATTCTTCATATCTTCTTCTGCATCCATGAAATTATTCTTAAAGTTATAAACATATAATGGGGGAATGCTGTTAAAAATTGAATCAGACAGAGACAACATTAGAACTTGCATATATACTACTTTGAATGGATTTGTACTTTCTACGGCAGAGTGTTATATAATTGTCTTCAACAAGAATCACTTTGAGTTTATGTTATTTACAGATCTGATCTTATAGACCTTGAACATGACAATTAAATAAAACAGGTTAGGGTCTACAGTGTTAGTAGAATATATATTATATTTGTTTTCATTGTTAATCGCCTATTCCATTATGACCAGTTATACACATGCCTGTGATGTTGGATAATTAAATAATTTATATCTATGCCTGTAATGTTGAATAATTAAACAAGTTATACATATGCCTGTGATGTTGGAAAATTAACAAGTTATATGGATCTATCTTCTTTTTCCCATTTTCTATGTTTTATGTTTATGTCCAGTCTTTCCTATATGTCTGTTTGCTTCCTCTGCTTTCCCTTTTTATTTTACGCCAAGCCTAGGCCTTTATAGAAGCCTAGGTTATACCCTATTTGAGTGCGCATATAATTGGGGCAATGATAAATAATATAAAAAGAGGAATTTAGGCATGTTATTAAATTGGGATTGGTTGACTATAAATTAGGAAAAAGGATAAGTATGCACATGTTTAGGCTTGGTGTAAATGGATAAAAAGGGTAATGTATATGTGTTACTATAACTTGGTAGAAAAAATCATAAATCTATATATGTTGTAATTTGGAAACATAATTGGTATGCATATGAAATGACATATTTGATTTGACTTAATAACGAACATTAAGTAAATGACATGTTTAGGGTAATAATCAGATGTAGTTTAATAAAATGAAATGTTATGGGGAACTATATCCATGTGGGCAGGTGTTTTGGGGTAGGGTTGTACACATATTATGACATGTAATACTACAACCACGCTAATTAGTAAACCTAAATCTTCTAGGTTAAACGTAAGTATTAATAATCTAAGAGGTCCTTCGTCTGTTATTGTATCTGTTTTGGGGACTCTTAATTACTAGTTATTTAGGGACACAAGCTTCGGGGGTTTGGCTTGTTTCAATCTGTTGTTTGGAACCCATAATAGTCAGTATCCCTATAGGTATCTTGTTAATGGGGCTCCCGCACTAGGTAGGGGCCAGGGAACGCTTTACTGAATTGATAATAAGCGGTTCACATAGGGGTGGTTACAGGCGCATTTCGGCGGAGTCGTGAGCGTGCATGGGTCCGTCTAGGTAAGATAAGATGATATAACACCAATAAATAGGTCTATGTCATATAGTCGTTGGGTTAGGGAGTGATACACCATGCTAACGGGGCTGACACAGAGTATTAACGTAGTAGGGAGCAGATCACATGGGTAGTAATTAGGGTACAGTTAATCCTGCTGTTTAATCCTACTGTTTATTTCTGCTATTAATTATGCTGTTAAATCATGTCGATATGTAATTAGGCAAAGAACCTAATCCTATTGAACCTGTTATACTAGTATTGGTGCTGACATATATGTTCAGACATTACCTGTTTAGGATAGAAATGTGAAGCATTACTCGATCTTAGTTTATTCCTATCATTCCTGCCTATCATGTTGTTCAGTTTTGTTTATCTGTTATGACATTGTACCTTTCTCATCCAGTCTTATTTACCTATCTTGGCATTTCTATTTTATGTGGATATTTAAATCACTGGAACTCGCCAGACTTTATGTCTGACTCTTTTTCTTTCGCCTCTTTCTTCCTTTCGCCCCAGGTCCTCAGAGTGGAAGCACTCAACAGTGGCTAGGAATTTTTCTTACAGCTTGGACTTTACTTGTATTTCTTCAGATATATCATTTTGACTTGCTCTCTACTTTAGTATGGCTTGGCGAGGGATATGGTTTTATGTACTTTGATGTTTTATTCTACAAGATGTTTTGTGAGACAGATTTGAGACATTTGAGTAGTTGTAACTGGTTTTGATGTAGTTGTGAAACTATGCTTTATTTTATTCATAATAATGTTTAAAATTTTCCTCTGCTCCTTTTATCTGTCTTGTACATTCTCTATAATGAGTACCTATTGCGCTAAACGAAACTTAATGCATTATCTTATGAGTGACATTAATGGACGTGGGGTTTCACAGCATCCCTCCGATGAATAGTTATTTCGCATCCCTATGGTGAACAGTGATTTCGCATCCCCACCTGGGAATAGTAATTTCTTCACAGCATCACTCCAATGAATAGTTATTTCGCATCCCTACGGTGAACAGTGATTTCGCATCCCCACCTGGGAATAGTAATTTCACATCCCGGGATGCATATGACTCCCGAGATGCGAAACTTTGCAGCACAATCCGGGATACAAAATTTGCACAAGGATATGAATTTTGGCCTTTGGGACCCATTCCTCACCTACTCCCACCAACTCCACTACCTATAAATGCCCATTGGCCTCACACTTGGAAAGGGTCAGCATTTTTGCTCTCTACACTTCAAGAAGGAACTTGGACAACATTAATGGCACCTTGAGCTTTGATGAAGCGACCCAACTTTTTCTCAAGAGTTCATACATGCAAATAATGACTCCTAAATACTTAACCAGACATTTTAGACCATTTTAATGATGATGTCCAACTCTTGTAACCTTTAATTATGAATAAAATCTACAAATTCTCCAAAGTGGACTTAGGTCCAATACGAACTGAACCACTATAAAACTTTTTGTTCTTTACTTTCTCGCATGTTATACTTATCTCGTATACTTTTCCGCTTTAGACATTCAATTTCAAATTTTGGAACTCTCAAGCATTGACGACCACTTTTCGATGTTTACACTTTAGTGCACCAAAAATGGGAAGTAAATCGCACCTCCGACCAATACCGCCACTCGAACTCATGGAAGCTGCCACCTTTTCCCGTCATCCCCTGACCATAAGTTTGTAGTGCTACTCGGATTCCATCTTATCGACCTAGCAAATTTCTTGACCATGACGAACATGGGAAAATTTATCCTTAGTGGACCCTCTAACGATGATCAAGACACTCTCATCCATTAGTGACCCCTTTCCGACATCTTAGCCACTACTGATATTGCACCATGTTCAGCCTTTGAGGCTCCGATTACCTAAGCACAGCTTCTTGCGCTTTCAAAGAGATTGGAAGAAACCGAGTGAATGCTCGAAGTCTAAGTCAGGAAAAACACGAAGTTAATCCATTTACTCTAATGATTTGATCAATGAGACACCCCTCGCTTTTCAGCGAATAGGAGCATTCAGCCTCCTCCGAATTGCGTCTCCTCAAGCTCCGCTTCTGATTCCCTTCATGACAACTGAAGCCCTCTTCAAAGAATCAACCATGGCAACATCGGGTTCACCTTAAGAGAGGGACCGCGTCATCCCGACCGTTCCCGGCCTGGACCTAATCTCAACCAAGAGATTAGTGCTCAAGCCCCCAACTAAGTAGACTTAAACTGCTACAAGTCCGAAATTGGCGCCTACGCATCCAGTAGCAAAACGAGCCCAAGTTCACTTTAACTGATCTCCACAGAATCATGGAATAGAGGTTGAAGATTCACTAAATGAAAAGGACCTTTCTTCGAAAAGACGTCCTAGGCTCCACACTCCCCAATTGTATCACGACCACCGAAATCCAGCGGGGATCCAAGCTCCGTTTCTTGCTGACATGGTCTGTAGGATCATGAGTGAATCACGGGGGCATGCCAACAACGTTTGGGAAACCAATACGAGGCGTAACCCTTTTACTCTAGATATCCACAATGTCGAGTGGCCTAGGCACTTCGATATGCCATGACATACAACATACTCAGGGAATTCTGATTCTCAAAACTTCATTAACCGCTACGAGTGACACATCTATTCATTACGCGCCACAGAAGCCATGAAGTGCAAGTGCTTCCCCGTCTTTCTTGAAGGCATGGCTTTATCATGGTTCTCTTGACTCCCATCGGGAACCATCGCATCTTTCAACCAACTTCCAATGGGTTTGGTCGCACAATTCACGATGCATGTCTCAAGACCCAAGGATATCCTCTCAGTCTCAAACGTTTTCCGAGGCACCGGTAAAAATCTCAAAAGCTATCTTGAAAGGATCAATATCACCTTGGATGAAGACGAGGACCCTGCCCTTTGAATCGTGCTCGTCCAGCTTGCTAAGGGCGTACTTCCTGATTTTGAATTCAGAGCATGGATTGACTGAAAGAGACAAATGACTTTGAAATTTGTTACCAAAAATCCAACCATTTCATAAGCCAGAAAGAAGAGCATAGGAATTGAGCTACTTGAACCGACCATCTCCATAATCCATATCAAGGTGAAGCCCAAGGCTCGAACAACTATGATTCTGATTATTCCAATGAACCCGCTAAAGACAACAATGGCAGGTCCATCCCCAAAAATCCTACACTCGATAACTACTCTCTTTTAGAAGAGCTCGTTTCCCATTAAAGTCTTGAGCAGTTTCAACAGGATCCTCCAAGTGGAGTTCCAAAGCCTTCCAACGCTCACCACGAATTTCACTCATCCGTGGCATTTATCGACTAGATCCCCCAAGATAAATTTTTAACTCAACAAGAATGTAACACAAATAAGTGGGTTAGACCTCTGGCGCCCAACGCCGGATGTAGTCTATGACTCTGTTTTCAAATGTATACTTTGACATACTACTCAAGTTGTTAGTATGATCTACTTTGATGTAATCTTTGTCTGAAATACTGCAATTGTACCGAGCAATCTCACATCCTATTACCCCCAAAGCGGGGGGCCAGTTCCATAAACACAATAGACTTAGATTGCCAACCTACGCCTATCCGTACTTTGGAGTCGGTCTATTGGCACCATCTACCTGAACTTTGCACGCCTCGAGCTAATCAAGAGAGGTGTTCACCCTGCTAAGCTTCACATGCCTCGAGCTAATCAAGAGTGAAGCGAATGAGAACTCTTCACGCCTTGAGCTAATCGATAGCGGAGTTCTTCCATCAAAGCTTCCCACGCCTCAAGCCAATTGAAAGAAAAGCAATGGAAAACTTTGCATGCCTTGAGCTAATTGAGAGTGACGTTAATGTTGGAGATTGGAGTTTTGATGACAATAACCTAAGTTCAATTGTCATTGATTATAAAATATGTATTAACATCTCTATTAAGAATATATGCACATATATGTAAGATTTGTATACAAGACTTAAATACTGAAGATTGTACAGTTTTAGAATTTCAATAGATTCGGAATTTAGAGAAATTCAAGACTCATGAGTAATCAAGTTATCAAGATATCAAGAGCTCAAGAGTTCAAGAAAAATATAGTAGTAAATTCTAGTTTATATGTAAGACTCTAAATGATCCCCTATCAAGAAGTCACTATAATCAAAATTGACTAAGTCGTGGCCCATGCCTATCTATTTCATATATAGGTTAGTCACCTATAGATTCAAAATGGTTTTTGAAAACATGGTATAAAAAGGAACCTTGTTGACACAATTAATTAGATGTAAGCCTACAGGCAATGGCTCTAGGTATTTCTATAAAGTAGTTAAGAAATAGACCTTTTCGACTTAGTCAGAACAACAAGGATTAGAGGCAGCAACCTCAAGTGGCATTGAAAACAAGTTTGGAATTAAAGCTTGTCGACATAGGCAACGATGCTAATGTTATAAAGGCGATGGCCTCAAGCTTTTAGAAAGCAGGTTTGAAATTAACCTTTATCGACCATGAACAGGTGACGATAAAGACAAAGGTGATAATTCCAAACATTTTATAAAACTGGTTAGAAATGAGCCTTGTCAACTCAGTTGACATGACAGGTTAAAGTTTGTAGCCTCAAAACTTTCATGAAAATAATATAGGAAACAAGCCATTTTAAACCTATTTGTTAAGTCATAGAGGTGATAACCTGTTCAAGATAAAAACAACTGGGGTGGCAAGCCTCTTTTCTTTTATAAGGAAAATAGCCTTACCGCTTCCATATAAAGGTGATAGTGGAGAGGTACATTTGAAAACAGAAGTCTAGACTTAGAAGATAAGGACCCCTTCGATAAGCATGTGGACGGTACGACATGACCTAGATCCATCCTATACCTTGTCGAATCCTATTTCATGTATCCAAGGTGCCTCGGCACCATCGATACGACACACTCGGTATAGCCTGATCCACTAGTCGATAGACCTTGTTTGATATGTAATTTGCATGAAAACTATTTTATTGTTATGTTTAGTAAAGCTTTTCACCTACTCCATCTAACTTGGCAAAACCTTATAGGTTATTGCCAAAGATAAATCTATGCAACACTAGTTTTAAATTTTAAAATTGTCAAAATACCTTAATTATCATTAATTAATGTATTAATAACCTGAGCTAATCAAACTTAGGAAAATTATAGTAACTAAGACAATCATGGCAATATTCTCGAACATTCACCAGTGACCGAAGGTACCCCTTCTACCTTGTGCCAAAATTTCAAGTCAAAATAATTATCTTTATAATTTTTAAGAATTAATTCCATAATTAACTCTTAATTGAACTTAATATATTCAAAAAATATTACTACATTCTCATAAAATTATGAAACTATAAACTCATCCCCAAAATCATTTTATATGCAACATATAAAAATTTCATAGCAAGCGGAGATGTCAAGAGTTAGCGTTTGATCAAAAACCTAACTAATTTTCATGCAAACAGGCATATTTAAAGCAAGTAAACAATTGTTCTAGCTTAGGAATGTTAGAGATTCTAAATATTTATAAATCAATGTAAGATAAATAATCTAGTTCAAATGTGCCATATAACTGGAAATAAATATGGGTTTAAGTTATTATTCACCTTAGTTTAAAATAAGAGAAATGAGATTTGATGTAGCTTTGATCCTATCTTGGTTCTCTTAACTTTTCCTTAGCTTTTCCTTTCCTTCTTCATGTTCCTAATAATGATCGGCCTCCGCTATGGTTTTGTTTAGGTTTTAGAAATGAACATGAAGGGATAATAAAATTGGAGGTTACATATTTATATGCAGTTATGCGTTTCTCCTTTTTCCTCCCTAACATAAACCTTTCTATTGTTCTTAATTTGATTAATTAATCACTAAGGCCGAACATTTCATTGTTTTTTAGTACAGGTTTCAACTCAACATCCGATCATATTATTGTTATCTAATTTATCCAATTAAATTTCTCGAATAATCTTCACTGAAATTTAGTATCTTACAAATTCTCCGGGAAAGAGTTAAATATGAGACAATAGAGATGGGTAGAGATTAACGAAACTTATAAATTTGTCATTAAGTATACAGTAGGAAATGATAATAAATTTGTTGATGCCTTTTAGCAGGAAACATCAAGATACGGTGCTAACCATTTTGGCAGAATTGAAAGATTTGGAGGCATTGATTGCTTATGAGGTGAAGATAAGATTAATCGCATGTTCGAGTAAAAGCAAAACTGTAATGTCATGATAAGTTTGACTTGTTTTAATCGAAAAGACTGCTTTTAAGCAAAAGAAGATCCTGAATTGGCAAAAAGAAGAAGGAGACTCCAAGTTGGAATAGAGACCAATGGATCATGACCATAATGGGTGGTTGAAGAAGATAGGAAGATTGTATGTCCCAGATGTCGGAGATCTAAGAAAAGAAGTTCCTAAAGTGTCATCGATATAAGTTCATGATTCATCTTAGAGGTACCAAAATGTATCAAGATTTGAAGTGTAGTTTCATCTGAGAAGGAACGAAGAGTGATGTAGGTTTATGAATGAAGCAATAAATGAACTGTCAACTAGTGGAAGTCGAGCATTCGATGTCAAGTAGATTGCTTCAACCTTTATATGTTACTTTTTGGAAATGAGATTCTATATCCATGGACTTTATTAACAGGTTTCCACGGTTGATAAGATTTTGGGTCATAGTGGATAAATTGACAAAGAGTCCACATTTTGTTCTCGTTTAGTCAACCAAGATGGCACCTTTGTTAGCAAAATTGTTTATACGATATGTAGTTAGACTACATGGGATTTCCTAGTAATACAATTTGTAATAGGGTTCACTATTCACTAGGAAGTTCTAGAAGAGTCTATAGAAGGTTTTGTGTACCAAGCTTAAGATGAGTACCACCTACTATCCACTAACAGATGGGCAGATGAAGATTGTCAACAAGGTACTTGAGGACTTCTTAAGATCTTGTATTGTAGATTTTGATGGCTAATGGAAGGGCCATTTGCATCTAATTGAGTTTTTATATAATGATAATTATCAGACTAGTATATAAATCGCAACTCTTGAAACATTATATGAAAGACCATGTAAGTTACAAGCTTTTTTGTTAGGGGCCATTAACAAATTAGTCATAGGTCTAAATTTGATGAAGGAAGATGTAGAAAAGATTAAGTTAATCTAGGGCTAGATTACAGATGCTTAGTTAAGGCAAAAGAGTTACATGGACAAGCGGTGTAACGATCTTGATTTCTCTATTGAAGATCACTTTTCCATAAAAATATCAATAAAGGGTGTGGTAAGACTTGAGAAGTCAGGGAAACAGAAACCTAAATTTATTGGGTTGTTTCCTATTATAAAAAGGATCGAGAAGTTGACGTATCGAGCAAATAGTTTAGCAGGTATCTGTAATGTTTTTCATGTTTTTATATACTTGAGTATATGTACAGTCTAAAGACTGCTATAGATCCAAAGGCGTTTGAAACACAGTGGTAGAACCAGATCTGACTTTCATGGGACAAACAGTTCAAGTTGTAGCAGAGATGGGAAGAGGATTAGGAATAAGGTAGTCAGACTGGTGAAAGTCCAGTGGAGTGATAACGAGAAAAACGGTACGTGGAAGACACAAGATTGATATCCCGGTCTGCTTCATAGCATGATAATATGGTTTCATAGACGTTGATAATCCACTCTAAAATGATGTAAACAGAGATGGATCAGTTAGAGGTAAAGGTTATGGGTTGAACTGGCTATAACAATATCGATCGCGTAAGACATTGGATCGGTTGACATCCATGGATTATTGATCAATCCCATGTGCACATACACATGCATTAAAGTATTGATGGATCGTTAACACCCCATAATATTAACAACACTTAAGATGATAAATTGAAGAATAATTAAATAAATATTTGGAATTAAGTGAAATGGACTATGCCATTGCGTTCGTCTCGGAATTCTGGTCAAAATAGATGCCTTGTTTGCGTAAAACGGACACCGTATGAAGAAGTTATTAAGGTTTGAAGTTTGTATACGCATAAGAAGAATATATATATATATATAATAAGCCCAGAATTCAAAATAGTTCGAAATTCGAGCAGAAGGGGGGAAGCGGGAAAATTCCCTCCTAGGGTGTCGACCCCTGGGTCGACCCCATAAGGAGAGTGTCGACCCTAGGTCAACCCCCTCACGGCAGATCTGGGCAAAATTCTTCTAGTTGAATGTGGACTCATTTCTTGACTTGGTTCATTGGCTTTAGGCTATAAATAAGACCACATTTCTCTTGTTTCTCCACACATAAAACAACGAAGAACTAGATGCTGCGTCTACCCGAATTAAATCAAGTCTATTCTTCTTTAACAATCAACTAGAGTTATTCAAGTTTAGAGATATGTGATTCAACATCTGCAATCCCTCTTCTATTTCCTAGGTCCAATCATAGTGAGTCTATGTTAATTCTAGATCTAAATACTTAAAAGTTAATCTTGACATTATAACTTGGATCTAAGCCTGTGACTATTTGAATCATACCAGATCTATTATAACCTGTGTATTTAAGTTATTCTGACATGACTATGAACTAGATCTAATCTTATTCCTATTTATCATGTCAGATTTGTCATTGTTAGCCGATCTAATTTATTGCTTAGATCCCATCATGCCTGTTTATGATGTCCCTATTATCAGTTCTACTATCACATGTTCATCAGATCCGTTCCTATATGCCTACCTTGTCATTATGCCCAACTTTGTCACCGTATGTTTATTAGTTGCTATGCCTATTTCTGCCATGATATGTCAATCTTGTTATTATGATCATTTATCTCCTCTTCCCTTCTTCTTTTCCCTTTTATTTTTATACAGCCAGGCTACCTTCGAGCCTAGGCATGCTGCTGAAATATGCAAACACGAAAAATTGGAACAAGGGGAAAACGTTAAAATTAGGGTAGAATTTGTATTGGGAAATTTGGGCATAAACTGAATTTAATACATGAATGTGGATTTGGGGCATAAAACGCAACTATGAGTAAAGATTTAATTTGGGGCATAAACCGCAATTGTGATTAAAGACCTTAATTTAGGCATATGGTTCATTATGAACACAACTTGGGAAAAGGGCATGAAAACCTATAATGGCATAGGAATAATTGGTTAATAATCGAAATTCCTAAAATTACAATAATTAGAAACTGTAATAATGATTAGACATGAGGGTAGATTAAAGTTGTAGTGGAAGTCTGCCTGAAACCAACCGGCATATCCAGCGACCACAAGTTGTGAATCTAATGTGAGGGGTCTAAGTGCATAAACACATGATGTGCTAAGACATGAGGTTAAGTCCGACTTGTGGATAAGTCTCCCAGGAACCGCCTGGCATATCCAACATCCACAAGTTGCAGGCTTAATGTGGGAGGTCTAGTACATTATAACCCTAAATGAATAAATGGTAATAAGTACCTAACCTAGTTGAACCTATAGGGATGGTATATGTTAACTGGAGTAGGGGTTAAGTAAAATTGTATGAAACAGTGGGAGTGTTAAATATATCTTGGGTTGGTGGGTAATATTTATATATAGACCCACAAACTTAACCTGTGGGTTTATGCAATCTTTTACTCTGGTATGGCATAACCTATGGAAAAACAAACGGGGATACAAGCGTGGAGGGAATCTTGTATCATCTTGTATATGGGAGCCATTTCAGTCAGTAACCTATGTATAGGTATCAAACGAGTACTCCGAACTAGGTTGGAGTCGGGGCACGCTTACAAGGCTGATTGTAAAAGATGCAAACGAAAGGGTGGTATGGGCGGTTCGTTCCGACAGGGTCATGTGCATGCATGGGTCCAGGAGAGGAGGACGCCGTGACATCAGTAGATATGGTTGTGCACATCCTGAAAACGAAGGGTTACCACTTTAGGAAGTGGTACATCCTACTGTGGGGCCAGCATAGGGTATCTACGGAGTAAGGAGCCGATCGATTGGGGTAGTAATTAGGGTACATCTAGACTCTGGTATGTTTAGGGCCCGCTATTATCCTTAGGAGTAACTCCGGTATGTTGGGTTGCCTGTTGATTGTATGGTGTTGCACCTTTCACTAGAAGTACGCCTAAGTCTACCATCTTATAGTTGTTGGGATCATCTCATTTTGGTGATACTAGTATTGGTGCAGAGAGAAAGAGAAAGTACTAGAGAAGTGCAATATACTCTATTATGTTTACCTTGTCATACCTATCATTTATGATGTTATCCCTCTTATCCACTTTATATTCCTGTCATGACACTTTTACTTATTTATATGCTAAAATTAAATAGATTGCCAGACTTTATGTCTGGCCTATTTTGTTTCCTCTTCTTTCTCTTCAGTCCCCCATCCCCAGGTTCTCAGGGTGTGAATACTCAAGCTTGATCAGGACGCTGCTTTCATCTTGCTTGGATCTGTTTTAGACGTACGACTTGATTTCATATAAATCCACTATGGCTATGTTTTGGGGATTATGCTTCTTTTATTGTACTCTTATGTTTTTAAGTACAAGACAGAAATTTTATTGATATACTGGGTTTTATGCATTTCAGACATATGATTTAACCATGTTTTGAACTGCAATGTTTTCTGCTTAATAAAATTTTAAATTCCGCTGCTATTTGTTATCTGTCTTGTAATGTTTCTGTTTCTGTTTACCTGTAATGCTTCATGAAACTTAGTGCATTCTCTTAATGAGTGACATTAACGGACATGGGGTGTCACACTTGGTATCAGAGCTGAAGGTTACCAGATCGAATAAAAGATTTTTAAAAACATATTCCCCAAAGCCATATGTAATATCTTCCAAATCTCTGTCTGAATCCTTCTTATTTTCTTTTCAGCATGTCTGGGGAACCTAGTATTCTTGAGGGCGTTACGATACTGGGTTGGTTCCGTAGGTATCTAAAGGCCACAGCGCTTGTCGGTGATCCGACAAACATTCCTCCCCCAGCTGCACCCGCTGTTCCTCATCCTTCTCCTCCGCGAGTAGATAATTTCTATAAGATCTACAAAGATTTCTGTGCTATGGGTGGAGATCCATTCCGAGGAACCAAAACTTTCATAGAGACAAATAATTGGCTTAGAGAGATGGAGGACTTGTTTGGAATTTTTGAAATTGACGATCGTAGGAAGATTCTGTTAGTCGCTTGGCTATTGAAAGATGAGGCTTCATTCTGGTGGGTAGTGACGCAAGTAGGGCGTACAATGGAGACTTGGGATGATTTTCGGCTGAGGTTTGAAATGGAGTTTCTTTCTCAAGCTGAGAAAAGTATGCAAATGGAAAGGTTTCTAGCGCTCAAGCAAAAAGGCATGACTGTCAAAGAGTATGTTAACAAATTCAATAAACTGGCGAGGTTTGGGTTGGAACTAGTAGATGCTCTGCATAGAAAGCTTTGTGGTTTGTTAGAGGATTGAATGAACCCTTCATGGGTTAACTATGTCTCATATTCCGATAGGAGCAACTTTTGAGAGGCTCGTTGATATGGCATTGATGCATGATGAAGACAAGGGCGACAAGAAAGAAACTAAGGTGGAGGAAACACAAAATAAGAAAGTGTGGCCAAAGATGGGACAACAACAGCAGCAGCAGCAGCAACAACAACAAAAAAAGGACGGAAAGAATGACAAGGCTATGGATAAGAGGAAGTGCATAATTTTGGAAACGAGGGTCATTCGATCAAGGACTACAAAAGAAGGAAGAATACTTGTTTCAGTTATGGAGAGGTCGAACACTACTCTAGGTAGTGCCCGAAGAAGAAAGGACAAGGTCAAAGGGCAGGAGCTTCTGGAGGGTAGGTGCATGCTCTCATGACCAACGCTCCCGATAGAGGTAGGAAAGTTTACATGGAAGGTTTGATTTCCCTTTCCAATCATCCTATTATAACTCTTTTTGATTTGGGCGCTTTGCATTCTTTTATATCTGATTTTGTGGTTGAGTCTCTGCACCTTAGTACTAGTATGGTAGTGGATCCCGTTGTTTCATCAAACCCCATTGGTAGTATGGCTCATTTATCTACGTTTTGTCCGGGTTTGAGAATAACTGTGTTAGGCGCCGAGGTTGAATGCGATGCATATGTATGTGCTTGGTTTCATGAGCTATGGATTGATTCTAAGGATGGATTGGCTAGCCATGTATCGTGCCATTCTGGATTGTGAGAGGAGGGTCGTTAGACTTTTGACTTGCCATTGGAGGACCCTCGAGATTTCTTGTTACCCAAAGGGGCCTGACATGCTTAGCTTTCTAGAGTCACTTGATGCATCTATCGATGATCTACGACCTGTACCAGTAGTACGTGAGTATCCTGATGTTTTTGATGAGGTTTGGGGATTACCTCTGAGGCGCGAGATCGATTTTCGTATGTACTTGGCGGACAATGCAAAGCCATTTGCTTTTCCCGTGCGCCACATGGCTCCAAGGGAAGGGGGGAGCTTAGCAAGAAAGTAGGGGAGCTACTTGAGAAAGGTTAATTAGGCGAAGCATATCTGAATAGGGTGCTCCGGTGGTATTCACGACTAAGGCGGATGGTTCGCTTCGCTTATGTGTAGACTATAAGGAGTTGAATAAACTCACCAAGAAGAACATGTACCCACTCCCAGGGATAGATGATCTATTTGACCGGCTTGTTGGTCCATCCGTTTTCTCTCAGTTAGACTTGGCCATTGGGTTTCATCAGTTGAGGGTGGCCGAGGACAGCATAGACAATACTGCTTTTAGGACTCCACATGGTTTCTTTAAAAGGCTCATTATGCCTTTTGGGGTGGCGAATGTGTGCACCTATTTTGTTGATCAGATAAGCAGGGTGTTTCAAGAGTTCCTAAATAAATTTGTTGTGGTCTTGGTCGATAATATCTTAATTTTCTTAAAGAGCGAGGAAGAGCATGCCTTACTTTTAAGGAAGGTTCTGAAAACTCTGTGTGTGCATCAGCTTAAGGCAAAATTCTCCAAATGTCATTTTTGGAGAAAAGAAGTGAGATTTCTAGGGCATGTTGTCTCTGAAGATGGGATAGCAGTAGATCACGCAAAGGTAGTTGCAATCCAAGATTGGCAAATCCCAAAGAATGCAATGGGGGTGAGAAGTTTTCTTGGATTGGCAGGCTACTATAGGAAGTTCATTAAGGACTTCGCAAAGATATCAGCCCCAATCACCAGGCTGAAGAAAAAGAATCTGACGTTTTTGTGGGATATAGATTGTGATGTTGCTTTCCAACGATTCAAGAGGGCTCTGACAACAACCCAGTCTTGACCTTGCCCAATGGGAAAAAAGTGTTTATATATACACAGATGCATGGTGTACAGGGCTTGGTGCAGTTCTGATGCAAGAGGGAAGGGTAGTATGTTATGGAGGTAGACAATTAAGGGTTCATGAGAAGAACTACCCTACCAATGACTTAGATCTAGCTGCCTTAATATTCGCACTTAAGACTTAGTGCCATTATTTGCTTGGAGAGAAGTTTGGGTTGTGCACCGATCATAAATCCCTCAAGTACTTGTTTTCACAGAAGGATCTTTATTTAAGGCAACAAAGGTGGATGGAGTTCCTAGCATCTTATGACTTCGAGATTGCTTATACCCCTGGCAAGGGTAATGTAGGGGCAGACGCACTGGGTAGGCAAAGGATGGCCTTAAGTCCTCTATTTGTAGAGAGGAAAAGCTTGGAGTCTATATCGACTTTTGCCTTTGACCCTCCACCAAGTTTTTTCCTGGTCTATTCGCATCACTGGAGGTGCAACCTGCTCTTATGGATCAGATAAGAGCTTCACAGCGGGAGGATCCATAGATTTTAGACATCCTGGTTAGGCTTAGTAAAGGGGAGACTTCTAGTCACCTCAGTGGATATTCCACAGATGATAGAGGGTGGTTGCGACAAGATGGAAGGCTTTTTGTTCTTCAAGTCAGGAGTTGTTGAAGACAGTCATAGAGGAATCCCATCATTCTAAGATGACTATTCATCCAAGAGGTCAAAAGATGTATACAGATATGAAGAAGGTTTTCTTTTGGGCTGGGATGAAGAAATATGTGGTGGAGTTTGTTTCTCAATGTTTGATTTGCCAGCAAGTAAAAGTTGAGCAAACGAAGCCTGGTGGTTTACTTCATCCTTTGGAGGTTCCGCAGTGGAAGTGGGAAAGTGTCTCTATGGATTTCATAGATGGTCTTCCTAGATCGAAGAAAGGCAACACCAGTATTTAGGTTGTAATAGACAAAATTACTAAGAGCGGTCATTTCATTCAAGTTAAGAGTAAGAGGATGGCAGCATGGTTGGCAGCAATTTACGTTCGTGAGATATTCCATCTTCATGGAGTGCCTTCCAGTATCGTAAGTGATCGTGACCCCATTTTCACCATGAATTTGGAGGAGGTTGTAAGAAGCGTTAGGTACACAGTTGTGTTTGAGCACCTCTTATCACCCTCAGACCGATGGGCAGGCGGAAAGGGTGAATAGAGTTCTTGTGGATCTTTTAAGATGTATATCCTAGACTTCGGAGGAACTTAGGAAGAGCATCTTCGTTTATTAGAGTTCGCCTTCAACAACAGTTATCACGCTAGTATTGGCATGGCACCCTTCGAAGCATTATACGGGCGACCCTGTAGATCGCCGACTTATTGGTGGGAGTCAACAGAAAGACTTCTACTTGGACCAGATATAGTTAGAGAAACTTCAGAAAAGGTTGATTTTATTAGACGACGAATGAAGAAATCCCAGGACAGGAAGAAATCCTACGTAGATAGAAGAAGGACCGACATTGAATTTGAGGTGGGAGATATGGTTTTCATTAAGGTATCACCATTAAGAAATGTGGTTCACTTTGGAACTGTAGGTAAATTGGCACCAAGATTTGTAGGGTCATTTCCCATAACAGAAAGGATCAGTCAAATGGCCTATAGAGTAAAGCTACCAGAAAGACTATCCGGTGTTCATGATGTTTTCCATGCTTCTCATTTACGGAAGTGCTTGCATAATACCACAGAAGTAGTTGAGCCGAGTATATTGGAGGAAGTAGGGGTGGAATAGGAGGCAACAGTTAGATAAGTTCCTACCCGTATTCTTGGATCAGAAGTTAAGGAGCTATGCAACAGAGAAGCCAAGTTGATGACAGTTCAATGGGGGGACAACCAAGAGGATGCAACTTGGGAGATCGAAGACAAGGTTCGCGCTTCGTACCCCTTTCTTTTCAAGGGTATGTTCTTAACTTCCTTTCTAAAGCTTTTATTCATGCTTGTTTCTATCATTTAAGTATATTCTATCGATCGAATCTTTGACCTTTAGGTAGGAATCCCATGGATGTAAACATGTGTTTCAGACATGTTATGATTGATGGATGCAAGTGTTTGCTAGTGGTTGCTCATGGATGCATATACACACACATTAGGCACCAGATCAATTCCATCACTCTCATACTGCATACGGATGTATGTGCATTTTTTTACCTTTTATGGATGGAAATGGATGTTTCATCATATGTATGTTGCATTTGGATGAATGAACGTAAACACATATAGAACTTACATGTTATAATAGGATTATCTGCATACATATTGGATTCATGGCACGAACATATATTGTATTAAGGAGGTCAACTGAATCAGTAGACTACCTGATCTTTCGCATTAGTATAAAAATATATATGCACACCTTTGCATATGATCATATAACATTAGAAGTTTTAAGGACAATGGATGCCTGTGATGGGTGGATGAGTATATGTATGTGGATGCTAGGACATGCATTCTTCTTAACTTGGAGATTTCGGGGACGAAATCCATTGAGTAGGGGAGAATGTAACACCTTGTAATTTTAACAACACTTAAGATGATAAATTAAAGAATAATTAAATAAATATTTAGAATTAAGTGAAACGGATAGCGTCATTGCGATCTTCTCGAAATTCTGTTAAAAATAGACATCTGGTTTGTGTAAAACGGACATCGTGTGAAGAAGTTATTAAGGTTTAAAGTTTGTATACGCATAAGAAGAATATATATATATATATATAAAATAAGCCCAGAATTCAAAATAGTTCAAAATTTGAGCAGAAAACGGGAAGCGGGAAAATTCCCGCCCAGGGGTTTCGACCCCATCAAGAGGGTATCGACCCCTAGGTCGACCCCATAAGAGGGGTGTCGACCCCTGGGTCGATACACCAAGGGGGGTCGACCCCCTCACGGCAGATCTGGGCAGAATTCTTCTGGCTGAATGTGGACTCCTTTCTTGACTTCGTTCATTGGCTTTATGCTATAAATAAGACCCCGTTTCTCTTGTTTCTCCACATCTAAAACAATGGAGAACTAGATGTTGCTTCTACCCGGATTAAATCAAGTATTTTCTTCTTCAACAATCAACTAGAGTTATTCAAGTTTAGAGATCTGTGATTCAACATCTGCAACCCTCTTCTATTTTTTAGATCCAATCATAGTGAGTCTATGTTAATTTTAGATCTAAATACTTAAAAGAAAATGTTGACATGACTATAACTTGGATCTAAGCCTGTAAATATTTGAATCATATCAGAACTGCTATAACCTATGTATTTAAGTTATTTTGACATGACTATGAACTAGATCGAAGCCTATGCCTATTAATCATGTCAGATCTGCCATTGTTAGTTGATCTAATTTATTGCTTAGATCTCATCATGCATGTTTATGATGTCCCTATTATCAGTTCTACAGTCACATGTTCATCAGATCTGTTCCTATATGCCTATCTTTTCATTATGCCTAACTTTGTCACTGTATGTTTACTAGTTGCTATGCCTATTTCTACCATTATATGTCAATCTTGTTATTATGATCATTTTTGTCTTCTTCCCTTATTCTTTTCCCTTTTATTTTAATATAGTCAGGCTACCTTCGAGCCTAGGCATGCCGCTTAAATATGCGAACACGAAAAAATAGGAACGAGGGGGAAACGTTAAAATTGGGGCATAACTTGTATTGGGAAATTTGGGCATAAATTGAATGTAATACATGAATGTGGATTTGGGTCACAAACCGCAATTGTGATTAAAGACCTCAATTTGGGGCATATGGTTCATTATGAACACAACTTGGGAAAGGGGCATGGAAAACTATAATGGCATAGGAATAATTGATTAATAATTGAAATGTCTAGAATTACAATAATTAGAAACTGTAACCATGCTTAGACATGAGGTTAGATTACACTTGTGGTGGAAGTCTGCTCGGAACCAACCGACATATCCAGCGACCACAAGTGGCGAATCTAATGTGAGAGGTCAAAGTGCATAAACGTGTGACATGCTAAGACACTAGGTTAATCCTGACTTGTGAAAGAAGTCTACCCAGAATCGCTCGGCATATCCAGCATCCACAAGTTGTGGGCTAAATGAGGGAGGTCTAGTGCATTATAACCATAAATGAATAAACGGTAATGAATACTTAACCTAATTGAATCCATAGGGATGGTATATGTTAACTGGAGTAAGGGTTAAGCAAAATTTTATGAAACAGTGGGAGGGTTATGTATATCTTGGGTTGGTGGGTAATATTTATATATAGGCCCACGAACTTAACTTGTGGGGTTATGCAATCTTTTACTCTGGTATGGCATAACCTATGGAAAACCTAGTGGGGATACAAGCGTAGGGGGAAGCTTGTATAATCTTGTGTGTAGGACCCGTTTCGGTCAGTAACCCATATATATGTATCAAATGAGTACTCCAAACTAGGTCGGAGTCGGGGCACGCTTACTGGGCTGATTGCAAGAGATCCAAACGAAGGGGTGGCAGCGCGTTCCGATGGGGTCATGTGCGTGCATGGGTCTGGAAGAGGAGGTTTAGATGTCATGACATCAGTAGATATGGTTTTGCACATCCTGAAAACGAAGGGTTGCCACTTTAGGAAGTGATACATCCTACTGTGGGGCCAACACAAGGTATCTACGGAGTAGGGAGCCACTCAACTAGGGTAATAATAAAGGTACATCTAGACTTTGGTATGTTTAAGAACCCGTTATTATCCTTAGAGGTAACTTCAGTATGTTAGGCTGCTTGTTGATTATATAGGGTTAAACCTCTCACTAGAAGTACGCCTAAGTCTGCCATCTTATAGTTGTTGGGATCATCTCGTTTTGGTGATACTAGTATTGGTGCAGAGAGAAAGAGAAAGTACTAGATAAGCGCAATATACTCTATTATGTTTACCTTGTCATACTTGCCTTTTATGATGTTATCCCTCTTATCCACTTTATATGCCTATCATGACACTTTTACTTATTTATATGTTAAAAGTAATTGGACTCGCCAGACTTTATGTCTGGCTTGTTTTGTTTCCTTTTCTTTCTCTTCCATCCCCTCCCCCTCAGGTTCTCAGGGTGGGAATACTCAAGCTTGATCAGGACTCTACTTTCATCTTGCTTGGAGCTGTTTTAGATGTACGGCTTGATTTCATATCTCTCTACTATGGCTATGTTTTTGGGATTATGCTTCTTTTATTGTACTCTGATGTTTTAAGTACATGACAAAAAAAATTAATGATGTACTGGGTTTTATGCATTTCAGACATATGATGTAACCATGTTTTGAACTACGATGTTTTCTACTTAATAAAATTTTAAATTCTGCTGTTATTTATTATCTGTCTTGTAATGTTTATGTTTCTGTTTACCTATAACGCTTCATGAAACTTAATGCATTCTCTTAATGAGTGACATTAACGAACGTGGGGTGTCACAGATTGGGGAAATGTGGATCGGCAAGGATGGGTCAGCTGATAGAATGACCGGGCAACTGTATGGATCGTATGAATCGATCCAAGGAGCATGAAGCGTAGAGAATATCGATTATTCGCGATCCATATGGATGGATCGCTCAAGCCATCATGGACTGCATACCAAAGTATAATTGCAACCGATCCATAAATGTCATTCGGACCACATATGGATGGATCATTCGGGACTATGGATCGCTAGCCCTATAGGTCAAGTGTTGCTATGATGGTGCGCGACAACCATGGATCGCGTGAAAACAGGGATCATTGGTCGATCTATATGGAGTGCATGTCGAGGCATGGATCGCACATATTACACTTTAAGTTCCAGGACTCTCATTTCCTCACCTATAAATACAGGACTCCCTCCCCATATAAAAAGGGTTAGATTTTCTCCTCCCAATGGGCTACCATTATTGATCTCCAGCATCACTCAAGCTTCCCTATCATTAAAACTTCTTCAAGCATCATTCAAGCTTCTCCAACATTAATCTCCTTCAGAAATCATTGACATCCATCATCGAGCTCGATTATAGAAGATCATACAATCATCGCTACTAGTGAGATTCGAGTGTTTCTACTCTGGATTCAAGAATTATAAAGATTTATCTATATATTTTTTAGAGAATTAATAGAGAATCATTGTAAAAACAATCAAGAAAAGTGTAAACTGAGATCAAAAATGTACCTCGTAATGGAGAGATGAATGAAATCCTTATTCAAATTGGACGTAGGACAAAATAGAGGCTGAACCACTATAAATCTACTTTTACTTTGATTTTTCTTATAACTTCTACTTTTAACCTTGTTTTCTATAGTTCAAAGGTGTTCTTATACCTCCTTGGGTGTTAGCGTCGATTTTTGGTGTTAACATTTTAGCACCAACTGTGGGGCTCGAACCTACGACCACAAGGTCAAGAACTATAATCCTGAAGTTTTGAAGACTGTTCTTTTACGATAGATCCACAACGTCTGAAAGCCATGCCTATTTAAAGGTTTTCTACGAAGACTAGAAAGTTGTCCGATATTATGGCTCCTCCGAAGTAGAGTAGTAAATCTACAAGGACTTCTAGAAATGTTGTAGATAATGCCGCAACCACTCCTCAAACTAATAATATGACTGCTATTCAAACTCCAGGAGCTGGTGTAACTCAGGGTGAATTTGATGTTGTTGTAGCCAGATTAAATCATAAAATGGTAGCCTCAAATAAAGCCTTAATGGATAAGCCAGATGCTCTCCTCGTTTCTCGAGCCAACCCCATAAAACCTAAAGTTGAAATTGGCTTGGAAGAGAATGCACATTCCTCCGCTTCGAATCGCAATCGTGGTTTCCATATCAAAGAAATGGAGAGTCATACGATTGGTCAATGTCGAGTGGCAGGAATGGCATTGATGTTGAAGATTCCAAAGCATATGCAAATGCGCATGAACAAGCCCGATCGGGAGAGAATCGTTCCGGAGAGCATACTTCTCAAAAAATTGCAACTCCCACCAAAGGGGCACCACCCCAAGCTAGAGGTAAAGTGTCTCCATTCGCTAACCATGATCCTCGCCTAGACAAGCATCTGGGAAAAAGATTGGCGTCCACCCCATGGAACGACGCAACGATGAGGAGTATATTTTAGAGATGATCAAGCAGACCATGAAGGAAAACTTGTCTAGGAACAAAGATGAAAGCAAATGGGACTTTGCTCCGAGCAAGACCCCGTTCAATGAAAGGATTCAAAAGGATGAATTCCCGAAGAAGATCGCACCTCCGACCATACCCGCATATAGTGGAGTTACTGATCCTAATTTGTTTCTATACAAGTATGAATGGCATGTGAACGGTGCAAGGGCGACGGATGAGATTATATGTCTTTACTTTTCAATCCATCTAGAAGGAGTAGCATCGCTATAGTTCACCGAGCTGCCACCAAGATCTATAGACCATTTCTCCGATTTGGCAAAGATGTTCAAGGAGCAATTCAGCTTGTATGACTCAAAAGCTAAGGATATCATTTCACTATCGGGACTGAATCAGAACTCGGGAGAGTCGGTGAAAACTTTTCTCAATTGCTACGATACTGTTGTGACAGAGGTTGTAAATCCCGACCCCATGATGATATTAATGGCAGTAGTACGAGCTATGGATAAGGGAACCAAGTTTCGAAAATGGGTGGAGGTGAAGGAGCCTAATACACTCGGCAAATTCTATAATAAGGCTGAGGAGTTCGTCCGGTTTGAGGCAGATGCTTTCACCCAGAATGTAGTTGAAAGTAGTGCTACAAAAGATAAGAAAGGCAATGATACTCAAGGCGATGAGAAGGATACCGGGGGCCAGAAAAGGGAAAACGAAGACAAAGGAAAATAATGGGAGAATGATAACAAGAGGCTTCGCCTTTTCAGATCCAAAGAGTTGACCCTATAAGTGATACCCCGAAGAACATCTTCCTTGCCACCAAATATGCAGGATACTATCCGAAACCACCACGGTCGCCCAAGATAGGGAACAAGGCAGCAAATTCTATGAGATTTCGTTGCTTTCACAATTAACTCGGTGATTATACTAATGAGTGTCAGTATTTGAAGAACCAGATCAAAGAGTTGATCAGGTAGAATAAGTTGCAGCAGTATGTTAGAAAACCAGAAGCAACAGATACCCCTCCAGCCGCTTAAGGGCAAACTCAAGCTAACAACAGTTGATGGAGTTCAAATGCTCAGAGCATGGAATAATGACCCTTTGTGCCAACACTTTGCATAAAGCATTGTTCATTTCTTATGAAAAGTTGTTGTAATTTCTTTTTACAAGTATAATCCTCCCAAGTCAAAATGGGGTATTATAACTATCATCTCTGTTAACGAAAGCATGGATGCTTATCTTGATCATATAATTGTAGTTTTTGTTAAAATAATTCAAAAAATTGCTTAATATCGATTTGGCATTGCAGGCTACCTAAAGAGCGCTTTCTTCCTCACAGTCCGACAAGACCTGGTGGCCTTTGCAACTCATCCCGACAGAGACAACTTAAGTGTTGAGTGCCATAAACATCATTATACACAAACACGAGAATGTAATGCACCCCTATATTGATCGAAAGAGGGGATCACTAAGAGTCAAGCGGTGAAAAACGGAGCTAACAGGCACAATAAAGAAAAAGACCTCTCCGAGTGCACCCATTGAAGTCGATACATCGATTAATTGATACGTCGATGAAGTTGGATTAAACTCAAGACCTCTCCGGGGGCACCCAATGAAGTCAATATATTGATCCGCTCGATACGTCGATGAAGTTGGATTAAGATCAAGACCTCTTTGGGAACCCAATGAAGTCGATACATCGATCCGCCCGATACATCGATCCGCTCGATACATCGATGAAGTTGGATTAAGCTCAAGGCCTCTCTAGGGGTAGCCAATAAAGTCGATACATCAAGCCGCTTGATACGTCGATTAAGATTGGATTAAGCTCAAGACTTCTCCGGGGGTGCGCAATGAAGTCGATACACATCAATCCGCTCAATACATCGATGAAGTTTGGTTAAACCAAGCATGAAACATCGCAGATTTTCAAACATTAATTAGAAATATTTAAATCTGTTTTAAATATTAATTTGATAATATAAATAGATTTTATGTCGAATTTATTTGTTCAAAATAAAGTTTGAAAATATAAATTAACATATTAATTAAAACGAGCTCGAAACGATGCGATAGTTCATAATATTGAGCTTAAAATCTAGATTGGACTATTTTGAAACTGTATAAAGTTTCATTTGGAGATACACAATAATAATAATTTATCATTTTCATTGTTTTGGATTTAACTTTATTTATTGATATTATATAAGCCTTAGAAATAGCTTTCTTTTCAAACGACCTTCGTTTTGACAAAACAAGTTTATTGGAATACGTATAATTAATTATTGCTAGATTTCTAATTTGGAGCTAAACGGAGTTGTTTTATCAACAGATAAAATTTTAAGGTGAAACAATAAATTAAAATAACGCCGTTGTGCAAACGAAGTTGTTTTCAACAAAATTAATTTTATTGGAACTGTAACGTCAAGACATATCAGTATGTCCATTTTCGTTACGATAGGAATCCATGTGTGGCGGTGCTATTTTAAAACGTAGCGCTAAATAACTGTATAAAATAAAAACCTATCCTATATAAATCCTACCCTATGTGAACCTAACTGATATGCCTTTCCCATTTCTACCCAAACACGCAGCGTACCGTGTCTTCTCATTTAAAACTAAAATGGACGGACACATTCTTCGATCAACTAAAAGAAATGTCTTATCTTCGTCTGTGAAATGGTCAGCCTACCTACCCTCTATTTTTCGGCTAGCACATGTCAATGCCTCCAACTGCGTATGCAAAGTTTAATCAAAATAAAGGTAATACACAAGCTACCCCATCAGCCGACCTAATCTAACTTCTATACTTTACCCTTCGACGTTACCTTGTTATTATCCTTCACTATCTTGTCCTATATAACCGCAACACCCATTCTTTTTCTTTCTTCAAAGAGAAAAACATAAAACCAAAACAACGGAGGAGATAAGTAAAACTGCACTTCTAAAATTCAATAAATTATATACCATGTATCCCTTCCACAAAATGAAACAAAAGCTTGTTTCATTTAAAAACAAAAATGTACCCTACCTTTTCAAACACGTGGAAATGCAAGCATGAAACATTTGGGTTCATGAAGGAACCGACTTGCACTTGTTGTAGCCTGCGTTAGGAGCATTCGGAAAACATCGGACCTAGGCATGGGTCAGCAGAGCTCAGCTGCGTGGCTTGGCGGTGACCGATGGTCTGCAGGTGGACGGGGTAAGTGAGGGAAGGACGAGGGATGGCTGGAGATGGCGTTGCATTAACAATGGATGGTGATGAGTTAACGTGATGAAGTGGCGCATGCAGTGGTCGAAGAGAGTTGAGCAAGGATGGGAGGCGCAAATTTGTAGGAAGGTTGGCATGTACATACTATTAGGTTGGCTTGCAGGAGTATTTGGAAGATGGGGTTCATGTGTGCGACGCTTATGGGCCTGGTGCAAGGTAAATTAATGTGTGGGCGACTGTTAAGAGGACCGAGACATGGAGGAGAGTTGTGTCAGATCGAACGGCGGTCGGTGATGTCCGAGGTGGTGCATAGATGGCAACGAAATAAGAAGATGTGAATAGCATTTTTGTGGTGGTTTTGTCAATAAGGAAGGAGCCTGCAACGAAGTGTTTCAGCGTTTCATACATGAGAGGAGTCTTCGTGAAGAAGTCGGCCAGGTTTGAGGTGTTTACTGGAGCAAGCGGGAAGAAGATGGGTTTGAGATATATACCGCAGGTGGGAATGGTTGCTGACGAGAGGAATCGAGCATGGAGTTTGGTGAAGTAGGGAAAATAGACTGGGGCGGTTTGGATAACTGATGGGAAAAAAGGGTATATATGAGAGTGTGAAAACAAAAAGAGAAAAGCAGTTATACAAAGATGACGAACAGTGTTAATACGTGATCCAGGGGACGGACGGTGAGTTAATATATTTCTTTGTGCCTAATCACATATAATGGCCGATTTAATTTAAATAGAAATTAAGATATATAATGAGTTAACATAATTTTGATTTAAGTCGGCCCAGTAGATAATGTGGCTCAAAAATATAATAAACCATAACCTTGTATATAGTGAGTAGTGTGGCTGATTTAAAGTGTGTACAAATTGACCCATCTTATAATACGTAGCCAACATGACCCTGTTTAGTTAAATAAAGTGTCGAAATCATGCTATAACGAATAGTATTTATTAGCATCATATCCTATTACTAAAACATGCCGATTTATGAAAGCTTGTAGTTAACATGGATAATGATTCATATCAATAATGTAAATTACATTAATTAAAATTTAATCAGGGTTAGTTTGTTTAGTTTAGACTGTGACCACATAAAAGTATGTAGCGTGTTCAATTACTAATAGAAAGGGGACATACGAAATGACGATGGAACCGTACCGGCGAATGCTTCATTGTAGAGACAGTTTGGACACATTTGGAATTAACAGAAACAAACCGTTTTGACAATGAATGGAGACCAAGGTGAGTTCAACTCACTCATTTATTCCACTTATATTTTCTATAAGCCGGGTTTTTAATTTGTGTGCAATGTTTGCTAATGATTGATGGTTTGATGATTGGTTGCATGGATGCTAAATAATTTCATTAGTATAAATTAAACGTTTGTTTAATTTAATTGAAATAAACTGTTATTTTAATGATTTGAGTCCAAACGAGGTAACTTACCTTGTTGGTTACGTCTATAATAATATAAACGTATTAGATAAATAATTGGATGTTATAAATTAATTGTTGATTATTAAACTGTTTATTTATGTCCATTGTAATATTGTTTTGATGTAGGGAAGGACAGGTTTGAGGAATCCAATCGGATTCCTCAAATATATTGAATATTATTTATTATGAACTATTGAGTTATTGAATTGATTGTGGATTGCCTATTGTTGTGATAAACCAATGGGTAATATTGATTGAGTGAATTGCAGCTGAAGGCCAAGAATGAATCGGTTATAAGTGTGATCTACCGTTAACTAAGTAAAGTTATAGAATTTACTTCATAACTAAAAATAGATTTTTAAATCTATTTATATGTGTTATTTTAAATTGAAGCTTCATTAAAGGATAAATAAATATTTATTGTTTATTATCCAATTTTATAAGTAAATTTGAATAAGCAAAGCATAAAAGCAAGTTGGACAGGGATCAATATTGTAAACGATTTTTCAAGACTCGAAACATGATTTTTATTCGAGTATAAAACTTAAGGAAGACAATATGTTATTTGAAGGTTTTAAATATGAAATAAAGTTGATATAAGAACATAAATGGATTCATTCGAGAAAGTGAGTTAAACTTGATAATTTGATTTAAATTTGAATAATTGGAATATGAAAGGGATTTCTTGTTAAGGCAAACCAAAGTATGTTTGAATAAAATTATAAGACATTTTATAAGGGATTCTATTTATCCAGGCTTGTATAAAATATGGAAATATGTTCTAGAAGGAAATTGGTATGATATTGCACTAAGTAAATGTGTTGAGATTAAAGATTTAGAAGTTTGATTTACAAATAGTCAAGTTAAGAGGCCAAGTGACGTTGTGTACTAAACCAGTGAATCCATTCTAATTTGTATGGATGAATGATTGTTTATTTTGATAGTTAAATAACGGACTATCAAAATCTGGTCAATACGATTGCTGGTATGAAAAGACCGGGTTCGAATTTATATTCGAAAACCATTCTGACCAGCAAATACGTAACGTTGAAGATATAAGATTGAGCAATTGAAGACCATGGATCTTCATAACCGGAAGGATTATTAAAATCTCTGGTAAACTCCCCCGGTTTTAAAATGATTTATAAAAGAATATATTTTTAAAATGTTTTAACTAGAGATATATTGTGATTCTGTCGTGGATGGAATCTACAGATTTGCAAGGACTTCTCGCTACTAATCTGTTGGATTATTCCTAGGATGCGGTAGGATGGTGCCTTTGGTTCATCCTATTCCTGGATGACTGGTATGGATGAATGTCTGACAGAGTACTTCCTGATGGTCACGTGCGTTGATCTCTTTAAATGTATTTGGATTAGTGGCGGAGGAGATATCTTCTCTTAGCTTATCGTCAAGAGTATATTTGTGGACGTTAAATGGTGATTCTGAAGGGTTTGGCGATGTGGCATTCAAAGTGATGTGCTGATCTGGAAGAGAAACGTAGCCTCAAGCCTCATCAACCGGGAAATGACAAAAATCGGGCAGGCAGCATGGGTTGGTGGGTCATACCCAAGTAGGGTGTATTATCACCAATCTAGAGAAATTCCTTTTTTTTTTCTTTTGATTCTGTATCTCCGCAGATGTGAGGTGGGCCCTTAAAACGTCAGGGTGATAATACATTCGCTACACTCAAGCTAAATGAGTGGACATTCATGTGTGGTCGGGTTGTAGGATGTTCTTGTTGAACCTCAGTGTATCCCATTTAGAGTACACTGATCAGAAGGTGATCCCATACCTTGTCATAGTTGGATTCCAATCTCCAATAAGCGCACCGCGGTTTTTTTATTACAGACTAGATATGTAGAGCGTGAGATGCAAGCGTTCTACTATTTGGTTATTTATTTGATATAGACGCTATCATAATATCACAGGATTTCATATCGAAAATGTTTTGGGTTATAGTAAGGTAAAAACCGTCTGTGTTTATGTGTGGGCTGGTCTTTCTGTTATCCCTTTTCTTTCGAAAGGATTTTCTAAAGTTAAGCAATATGGATGTTATTTAACTTAGTAAATTTTCTCATGTTGGTTCACCAAACTGATCTGTGGAGTTAGTAATGTCTCGGGTCAGCCCGGGTTTGTAGGTTTAGGTTATCGGAGGCGGAGAAGTTCAAAAACAAGCTGGAGGAACCCAGACGTATGATATATATATTTATAGTATTATTCCGTTGTTTGTTGTATATGAGGACAGACTGTTATAACTGTCCAGATATTGATGTACTCTGATGATAGTAAGTATTCTCAAGCTCTTAATAAAGTTATTTCTGTATTATATTTTATTCCGTTAGGATGTGAGACTCTGATTAGTTGAGTGTTCTTCTTTTCTTCTACCAAAGTTATTTCTGTATTATATTTATTGGCTGAGTGGCTTATGAATTCTAGTCAACGGTGGGGCCCCACAATCTCGATAGGGGTTCCTAAACATTCGAATAAGATGAATTGACACAATATTGTTTTAGTAAAGTGGGTAAATGAAATAATTTTGCCCAAAGTATATTTTTATATAGAAAAGGAATTATTTTTCCAAATTTAAAATATTATTGGTAGATTTGATTGATTTGAACGGGATCCAAATTAGATGATAAGGTGAAAATGAATCAATTAGAAATTCAATTAATAAACTGAATATGGAAATTTGATTTAACTTGGTTAGGGAAAGTAAATGAATATAGTAATGGAATTTAATAAAATAGACTTGGGATTTGGAATTCGAATGAATAATAGTTGATTAGCAATCAATCGATTGATATTAAAATATATTAAACCAAAGCAGAAGTTAGCAAGTAAAGTTTAATATTGTATATCAATTGAATTAAATCAAACCAATTGAATTTAATAGAATAATTTGGTTAAGTTGATTGTTGATTACTTAGATGATTAGAATGGATTGAGTAGAATCGATTAATAGTTAAAAAAAAGTTAAATAAATTGAAAAGAAAGGAATTGCAGTATATTGAATTTGAATGGAAACTAAAAGTTTCAACCCGGTATTTGCTGCTGGCATTGTAAATTGAGTTAAGCACAGATATTAGAAGGTTATGGGAATTGGCTTGATTATAGAGATTGAAATACAGATTGCAAGATGAAGGGTTGTTGGTTGATTTTCTTCGGAATTGGAATTGAGTTGCCCGACAAATATGTAAACCTTAATATGTTTGTTAGTGTTTGATTTTATAGCCCTTAGTTGGGTAGCCATTTGGGTTTTGGTTTTCTTTTGGACATTGGAGCCCCAAGTGATAGTGTAGTTATTCTGATCAAGTCGTGCAAAGGAGGTGCTGACGAAATTTTTTGAAAATATTTAAAACTTAGAATATGGTTGATGATAATTCAAAATATATTTATTTTTAATATAATTAGGTTCAGAGCATTCTTCTTACCTTGTAACTTCAAGGACGAAATTCTTTTAAGGGGGAAGAAAGTAACATCCTAGAATTTCAAACGTTAATTAGAAATATTTAAATCCATTTTAAATATTAATTTGATAATATAAATAGATTTTATATCAAATTTATTTGTTTAAAATAGAGTTTGAATGTATAAATTAATATATTAATTAAACGAGCTCGAAACGATGTGATAGTGCGTAATATTGAGTTTAATATCTAGATGGGACTATTTTGAAACTGTATAAAGTTTCATTTGGAGATATACGATAATAATAATTTATCATTTTCATTGTTTTGGATTTAATTTTATTTATTGATATTATATAGGCCTTAGAAATAGCTTTCTTTTCAAACGACCTCTGTTTTTGACGAAACAAGTTTTATTGCAATACGTATAATTAATTATTGCTAGATTTCCAGTTTGGAGCTAAACAGAGTTGTTTTATCGACAGATGAAATTTAAAGGTGAAACAATAAATTAAAATAATGTTGTGCAAACGAAGTCTGTTTTCAACAAAATTAATTTTATTAGAACTGTAACGTCAAGACATATCAATACGTCCATTTTCATTACGATTGGAATTAATGTGTGGCGGTGTTATTTTAAAGCACAATGCTAAATAATCGTATAAAATAAAAACCTATCCTATATAAATCCTACCCTATGTGAACCTAACTGATATGCCTTTCCATTTCTACCCAAACACGCAGCGTACTATGTTTTCTCATTTAAAACTGAAATGGACGGCTACCCATTCTTCGATCAACTAAAAGAAATATCTTATCTTTGTCTGTGAAATGGTCAACCTACTTACCCTCTATTTTTTGGCTAGCACATGCCGATGTCTCCAACTGCATATGCAAAGTTTAATCAAAAGAAAGGTAAAACACAAGCTACCCCTTCAGCCGACCTAATCTAACTTCTATATTGTACCCTCCGATGTTACCTTGTTATTATCCTTCACTATCTTCCCCAATATAATCATAGCACCCATTCTTTTTCTTTCTTGAAACGAAAAAAATATAAAACCAAAACAGTGGAGAAGATAAGTAAAACTCCACTTCTAAAATTCAATAAATTATATACCGCGTATCCCTTCAAGAAAACGAAACAAAAGCTTGTTTCATTTAAAAACAAAACTGTTCCCCACCTTTTCAAACGCATGGAGATGCATGCATGGAACGTTCGAGTTCACGAAGGAACAGACTTGCACTCGTTGTAGCTGACATTTGGAGCGTTCGGAAAGCATGGGACCTAGGCGTAGGTCAACGGAGATTAGCTGCATGATTTGGCGGTGACTGATGGTCTGCGGGTGGACGGGGTTAGTGAGGGAAGGAGGAAGGATGCCTGGCGATGGCGTTGCACTAACAATGGGTGGTGATGAGTTAGCGTGATGAAGTAGCGCATGTATTGGTCGAAGAGAGTTGAGAAAGGATGGGAGGCGCGGATTTGCTGGAAGTTTTGCGCGCACATACTGTTGGGTTGGCTTGCGTGAGTATTTGGAAGATGGAGTTCATGTGCGGGACATTTATGGCCTGGTGCAAGGTAAAGTACTATGTGGGCGACTGTTAAAGGGACCGAGATGCGGAGGAGAGTGGTGCCGGATCGAACGACAGTCGGTGATGTTCGAGATGGTGCATGGATGGCGACGGAGGAAGAAGACGTGAATAACATTTTTGTGGCGGTTTTGTCAACAAGGCAGAAGCCTGCAACGAAGTGTTTCAGCATTTCCTACATGGGGGGAGTCTTCATGAAGAAGTCGGCTAGGTTTGAGGAGTTTACTGGAGCAAGCGGGAAGAAGATGGGTTTGAGAAATATACCGCAGGTGGGAACGGTTGCTGATGAGAGGAGTCAAGCATGGAGTTTGGTGAAGTTGGGAAAATAGCATGGGGTGGTTTGGTTTAAACAACTAGAAGAAAATGTATACGTGAGAGCGTGAAAACAAGAAGAGAAAAGAAGGTATACAAAGATGATGAACAGTGTTAATACATGATCCTACAACTAATATACATATTATATTTGTCCTAGCAATCAGAGGATGAACGGTGAGTTAATATATTTCTTTGTGCCAAATCACGTATAATGGCCAATTTAATTTAACTAGAAATTAAGATATATAATGAGTTAACATAATTTTGATTTAAGTCAGCCCAGTAGATAATGTGGCTCAAAATACTAATAAACCATAACCTTGTACATAGTGAGTAGTGTGGTCGATTTAAAGTGTGTATAACAAGACCCATCTTATAATACGTAGCCAACATGACCCTGTTTAGTTTAATAGAGTACCGAAATCATGTTATAGCAAACTAAGTTTTATTAGTGTCATATCTTATTACTAAAACATGCTGATTTATATAAGCGTATAATTAACATGGACAACGATTCATATCAATAATGTAAATTACATTAAATAAATATAATCAGGGTTAGTTAGTTTAGTTTAGACTGTGATCACATAAAAGTATGTGACCTGTTCAATTGTTAACAGAAAGGGGACATACGAAATGACGATGGAACCGTACCGGCGAACTCTTCATTGTAGAGTCAGTTTGCACGCATTTGGAATTAACCAAAACAAACCGTTTTGACAACGAATGGAGACTAAGGTGAGCTCAACTCACTCAGTTATCCCGCTTATATTTTCTATAAGTCGGGTTTTTAATTTGTGTGCAATGTTTGCTAATGATTGATTGCATGGATGTTGAATATTTTCATTAATATAAATTAAACGTTTGTTTAATTTAATTGAAATAAATCGTTATTTTAACGATTTAATTCCAAAGGAGATTGTTGGTTACGTTTATAATAATATAAATGTATTAGATAAATAATTGGACGTTGTTGCATGTTATAAATTAATTGTTGATTATTAAACTGTTTATTTATGTCCATTGTAATATTGTTTTGATGCAGGGAAGGACAGGTTAGAGGAATCCAACCGGAATCCTCAAATATATTGAATGTTATTTATTATGAACAGTTGAGTGATTGAATTGATTGTTGATTGTCTATTGTTGTGATAAATCAATGGGTAATATTGGTTGAGTAAATTGCCGCGGACGGCCAAGAATGAATCGGTTATAAATGTGATCTACTGTCAACTGAGTAAAGTTATAGAATTTACTTTATAACTAAAAATAGATTTTTAAATCTATTTATATATGTTATTTTAAATTAAAGCTCATTAAAGGATAAATAAATATTTATTGTTTATTATCCAATTTTATAAGTAAATTTGAATAAGCAAAGCATAAAAGCAAGTTGGACAGGGATCAATATTGTAAACGATTTTCAAGAATCGAAATAAGATTATTGTTTGAGTATTAAACTTAGGAAGACTAAAAGGTATTTAAAGGTTTTAAATATGAAATGAAGTTGAGATAAGAACCTAAATGGATTGAGTCGAGAAAGTGAGTTAAGCTTGATAATTTGATTTAAATTTGAATAATTGGAATACAAAAGGGATTTTTTGTTGGGGCACACCATAGTAAGTTTGAATAAACTTATAAGGCATTTTATAAGTGATTCTAATTATCTAGGCTTGTTTAAAATATGGAAAGATGTTTTAGAAGGAAATTGATATGAATTTGAACTAAGTAAATGTGTTGAGATTAAAGATTTAGAAGTTTGATTTACAAATAGTCAAGTTAAGAGGCCAAGTGACGATGTGTACTTAACCAGTGAATCCATTTAAATTTGTATGGATGAATGATTGTTTATTTAGATAGTTAAATAACCGACTATTAAAATCTGACCAATACGATTGTTGGTAAGAAAAGTCTGGGATCGAATTTATATTCGAAAACCATTCCGACCAGCAAATACATAACGTTGAAGATATAAGATGGAACAACTGAAGACCGTGGATCTTCATAAACGGAAGGATTACTTAAAATCTCTAGTAAACTCCCCCTGGTTTTAAAATGATTTATAAAAGAATATATTTTTAAAATGTTTTAACCAGAGACATACTTTGATTCTGTCGTGGATGGAATCTACGGATTTGCAAGGACTTATGACTACTAATCTATTGGCTGGTTCCTCGGATGCGGTAGGAGGGTGGGTGCCTTTGGTTCATCCTCTTCGTGGATGACTGGTATGGACGAATGCCTAACATAGTACTTCCTAATGGTCATGTACGTTGATCTCTTCAAATGTATTCAGATTGGTGGCAGAGGAGATATCTTCTCTTAGCTTATCATCCAGAGTATTTCTGTGGACGTCAATCAGTGATTTTGATGGGTTTGACGATGTGGCATTCAAAGTGATGTGCTGATCTGGAAGACAAACGTAGCCTCAAGCCTCATTAACCGAGAAATGATGAAAATGGGGCTGGCAGCATGGCTAGGTGGGTAATACCCAAGTAGGGTGTATTATCACCAATCTAGAGAAATTCCTTGTTTGTTCTTCTTTTGATTATTTATCTCCTTGGATGTGAGGTGGGCCCTTAAAACCTTAGGGTGATAATACATTCGCTACACTCAAGCTAAATGAGTGGGCGGTCATGTGTTGCTAGGTTGCAGGACATTCTTGTTGAACCGCGGTGTATCCCCTCTAGAGTACACTGATCGGAAGGTGATTCCATACCTTGTCATAGTTGGAATCTAATCTCCAATAAACGCCCCCACGCTATTTTATTATTGACTATATATGTAGAGCGTGAGATGCAAGCGTTCTACTATTTGGTTATTTATTTGATATAGACACTATCATAATATCATAGGATTTCATATCGAAAATGTTTTAGGTTATAATAAGGTAAACCATCTGTGTTTATGTGTGGGCTGATCTTACTATTATCCCTTTTCTTTCGAAAGGATTTTCTAAAGTTAAGCAATATGGATGTTATTTAAACTTAGTGAGTTTTCTCACGCTGGTTCACCAGACAGATCCATGGCGTTTATAATGTCTCGAGTCAGCCCGGGTTTGTAGGTTTAGGTTAGCGGAGGCGGAGAAGTTCAGAGTCGATTTGGAGGAACCCAGACGTATAATATATATATATATAGTATTATTCCGCTGTTTGTTGTATATGAGGACAAATTGTTAAACTGTCCAGAAATGTTGTACTCTGATGATTTTTCAAGCTCTTAATAAAGTTATTCTATATCATATTTTATTCCGTTACGATGTGAGACTCTGATTGTTGTGAGTTCTTCTTCTTTTCTTCTATCTAAGTTTTTTCTATCTTATCTTTCTCTCACCCTCTAATTTTTTCCCTTAATGTTATGCTTTTCTATGTAATTTGAGTTGATTGTGGTAGTTAAACACTGGCTTAAATTGTATGGAAAAGTGGGACATTACACAAGACCTCCCCAAGCGGGGGAACATGTACTAAAGACTTCTCTAAGAAAAAGCAAATGATCAGACAATAAAGCTGGGTTTCCTAGATACATTGGCAAGCTCAGAAGCTCTCAATACACTGCCAAAAGCAAAAAGACATCGCCAATAAAGTGGAAGCTTTTAGTGCCTTAATCAAAATCAAAGAAACTCAGCGAAGTTGATCACATTTAGCCAATGCAATTCGTGATGACCTATGGTAAGAGGCAACACAACCATGTTGAAATGTAATAATGCTTGGAGGATATACCACAAGCTCATACGACATCGCAACAAATGAAAGACTTGCACTCGACAAAGAGATGAATACTTGAAAGTACAACAAAGCTAAAGTGCATAAGCTAAAGTACAGCAAACAAAGAGCATTTTATTTCACTAAATCAATTCTTTAAAAAGTCAAAAGCGAAGACTGACGTTTGCATAAGATCCAGTCAAAAGAAATTACAAGCAAAGGTGCAACATAGGGTGGAATAAGTGGTCAAAAGCCTCAATCCTTCTTCTTCCCGCCTTTAGAAGAACTACCGGACTACAGTAGGAGTTTGCCAAGTCTAGTCAAAGGAGGTGTAATGGCGGGTTGGCTCTAATCTTATTTTTTTCATCACCTTCTGGAATGTCAAGAGAAGGCAAAGTAAGTGTCTGCTTGCGGGCACTACACTTCCATCCACGTCTTGGGGACTTAACGACTTTTCCTTAACAGCCCTTGATGTCTTTTTCTGGGCTCTCTTCTAACTCTTCGACATCTTACATTCCCCCTCTAAATAAGCCAGTCGAGTCATCCAAATCATGAAATGTAGCCATTTTCTCTGATTATGACCCAGGTTGAGAAGCAGAAGTAGGGTAGACTGGAGAGATAATGAAGGACCGCTCAGTAGAGGAGTAGCAGTCAAAGCGCTTGTCGTCACTTGAATCAAAGGAGTAAAAATGGATCTAATTTCAGTTCCTTCAGGCACGATAGGATAAGGCTTCGGAGTGTCAAGGCCTAATTTAAATGAATGATAATCAAAGAACTCATTGTACCTATATGGAGTGAATAAAATGTCCAAGTTTGGTAGGACTGGGTCATTGCCAGTTTTACCTAAGATGAGAGGTCATCTGAGCTTTACTTCATAGGCACTAGGGTCATCATTATAGCCATCTTCATCTTCTGAATGCTACTCAAATGCCTCATTCTTTTCTCCAGGAATAGCAGTGGGCTCTATGGAAGGAACAATGGGAGGCTTGGGATCAGAAATGTTAGCATCAGTGGAAGTAGTCTCGGCAGCGGCAACGGCTAATCTGAAACATGCTCTTTAGAAGATCCAAGTCTAGTTGCTAAGCCATGCTCCTTCTTGAGTTCTTCTTTTCTCTGGGCCAGGGTAGCGTGGGCCTCTTCGTCCAAATAATGCTCCAAGAGCTCCTCCTTCATATAACCACTGCCATTGAGCTTCACAAGAACAAACTCCCAAACCTTGGCCAAAGTGATCAAATATTTATCTTGCACGAAAGATAAACTCCCTGTCCCTATGACACTGATAGTGTTGAACTTAAATAAAGTGTTGTTGAATCTCGCCTTGGTAGCAGCATATGCTTGCTTGCTCAGCAGCTGCTTTATCTGAAAGAGCCTTGTTTCTCTCTCGCTCAAGTTCCTCCACTCTGGTCCTCAGTGAATAAATATTTGAATCCTAGGAGTTAACTTTTTCTGCAAGCTAGCAGTGCTTTCTCTATAAGTTTTGATAGCTCTCTGCTCTACGGGCAGTCTATCTTCAGCATTCTTTTGAGCTGAATGAGCATCTTTAACTTGGGCAGCCAGCATGAATTCCTTATGCTAACAGACAGAAAAAGCAACATAAAGCTCTTCCTTAACCCTTTGATTTTCATCCATCAGCTCCTCATTTCTCTTAGAAAGAAATTTGATGTCGGTATCGCGGGCCTTAAGTGTTCTGTCCCATTCAGCCATGTCTTCCTCCATAGTAAAAAGAGCTTCATAACTAAGTCTGTTGACTCCCTGGAGTACGCCAGACAACTTCCGCCAATTGGTCAGCTTCTCGACATTGTCATTTATCGTCTCAACGTTTCTAAACATCACCTCCCTATCCAATAAATTTATCTTCACATCAAAGCGAACTCCTTTCAGAAACCAGTGGGGAAACCGTGAAGAGAGTTTGCTAGGTGTAGGCGAGAGAGTGTAACATGGCCTTCGAATAATCTTCTGGATATCAATAGGAGGGGAAGTTGCACCTGGAGGTGCAATTGGTTGAAGACTTATGGAAGTTTAAACAGCGGAAACAGGATCCTTGTTAGTTCTATGATACTTCACATCCCTACCATGATCCTTTTCCTTATCATCCCTCTTCTTCCACTTCCACTGGTCCTCTTCCTTTCGCATGTCCCGATCATGATGGCCTTCACGGGCTTTCCTATTCTGCTCATCTCTCTCTCGACGGTCTTGACCTTCTTTAGCCTTTCTTGCTCGTCGCTCTTCATCAGTCTTCCTGTGAACACGAGGTAGCCCATAGCACCATGGATTATAAGAGCTCGTATAGCAGTTGAATTCATCCATGTATGGATGGCTCATGACTTGACCTAAAACCTAAGGATCACAAGAGTTCAGTCTCTAAAGAAGGAAATATTAGGGCTAGACGGGAAGATACGTATGCAGGAGGTCAAAAGCCCTAAGTGTGTGTTGTGTGTGATCTAACGTGCATCGAGAAATGAACCACTCATCCTTTTCAAAGTCAAAGTGGCTCAATCTCAGAGATGGACTTCGAGAGGAAGGATTAAGAGCCAATTCAGAAGATGTCTTTGAAGCCGATGAAGTAAGACGGGAAGTTGTGATGTCACCCGTAAAAAGCTCGCTAGGGGTTACAACGAGGTCGCCAAATCCCCGTATATATCAATAAATTCATCTTCAATCGCAGCTAGAAGTGCGGGGTTGCCATCACCCCTTTCAACAATAGAATTGCCTTTACCCGCGATCTCTCCTTCTTCAAGTTGCTCACCCGTCTTTGCGGGAGCCTTTCCCTCATGATGCATAATTTATTCCTCAATAATGGAAGGTAATTTAGGCTAGGCAGATGATCTAGCTTTGCTAGCAGGGTCCGAGCACTTCTTTAATATGGACTCCTCAGTGGGACTTTTCAATGCAGTGTTGTAACACCCCACCTCTGCTAGGGTCACTCACAAAGGGAATGCACTAGTTTTGGAGAGGTATTATCTAGTAAACAGGCACAGAGATAACACAAGACAGAACATAAACTAAACAGAGTATATAAAGCAGCGGATATAAATTTAACCAAATATCATTATGTGGAAAATAGAGTCAAAACCTCGTACATCAAAATACCAAGTCATTATTTCATTACATCAAGTTCTAAAGAAGAAAAGTACTTAAAATAACATAAGTCCAATATTATTCCCCAAAAAGAGCATGAGTGCAGCCATAGTATAGCTCAAGACCAAACCGTACATGAGCTGTCAGAAAGCAAGCAAAGTCCAAGCTAAGAGCTTGAGTTTCCTCCCTGAGAACCTGGGGGGGAAGAAAGAAAAAGAGGTGGAAGAAAACGGGTTAGTCAAAAAGACTGGTAAGCCCTAGTGACTATCAGCATAAAAACTAACAAAGTTAACTGGACATGAGAAACTGAGATTAAACATAAACATAATAACTGGACTGGCATGATAATAAAAGGTAACATGATAAGGGTGGCATCGCATATACAAGGTTTACTGCACTAACTGTACTAGTGTCCAAATCCATGTCAAGTATAAATCCAGAATTGATCCCTAAACCCAATAACGTGAAATGACCCAATACGGGGTCCAACAGTCCATCCTAGTCGATCGGCTTTACTCGTCATGTATCGGTGTCATACGGCCCAATCGCGGAATGTAGTCACATGTGCTAGGTCCACCCTAGGGTGTATCAGGTCCTAGGGTGTCAACCACTGACACAATTCAGGCTCGCACAATGTAGTACTATGGGTGCCCATGCCTACTTTTTCAACTCCGGACTAAGTGCATGACCCTAGTCCGCCTGAACCTACACTGGCGCACCTTACTCAGCCGTTATTCTTGGTCGCTTACAATCAACCCAGTAATCGTGCCCCACCCTGCCTAGTCCCCAGGGTATCGTGATACTTCTAAGTGGGTTACTGCTGAAAGGGACCACGTGGCTAGGATTTCTAATGGGTTAAGTGTTGTCATTAAAAAGGTCATGACTTAAACCCTATCCAAACATGTATCAAATTGGTTAAGTGTATTCAAGTGGTCCATGACTTAACCCTATCATATGGCATTAATTTACTTAACGCACCCCAACCTCTCAGATTAGATGTAATGACCCGTATTCTACACACCATAGGATTGTAGAATATTTATTTCTTTCTCATATGAAGTTGTATGGTCATGTAACTTTGGGGAACATTTATTTGAGTCATTTCCCATGTTCATGATTTTTTTCGATTTTTAAATGACCATTTTGCCCCTAGTTGGTACTGTTTTTGCCATAACTTTTGATTGGAAAGGAATTTTGACCTGAAACCACTTCCATTTGATTCGTTTGATGGTTTACCTTTCCGTAGAGTGATCACATTAGCCAAACGGACTTACCGTTTGGGAGATATGGCTGAAACAAGGTTTGGAGTGTGAAAAACTGCTTAACCGGGCCAAACCGGGTGATTAGTGAGTAGGCCCATAACCCATTTCGGGATTAGGGTTATGGGAGGGCTGAAATGAGATGGAGAATCATTCCATTTCAGTTTTCTAGCCTCCACTTATCACCAAGGATCCCTAAAAATGGCCTCTAACATCTAAATCACCTCCAAATCATTTTTTGGTCAAGGATTTGGCTTAGCAACCCCTAATCAAGGAAGATCTTCATCAAATCAACATAGGAGCTGCTGTTGGCATTGAGATTCACATCAAATCAGAGAATTATTTCAGATCTTAGTTTATTTGTGGCTAAGGTGAGTGATTTGCATAGTTTTACACTAATTATGACTAATTAGAGATGATTAGTGTTAATTAGCGAATTTAAACATGATAAAATTCTGGAAAAATGTTTATAAAATTTGGAATGATGTTTTAGACCTCTGTTAGAAATTTGGTTCCATTTGGTTTAGTTTTGCTAATCATATCATTGGTTTTGCTTAAAACATGCTTAAAGGAAAATATGGGGTTTTGGTCATGTTTGATCCATTTTGATATGTCATATTGTTGTTTTGGTGTTTGTGGTTGATTCCCTATGTTCCTATGATTGTATGAGATGCTTTTTGGTTGATTAGAAGTGTTAGATTGGTCGAAAACGCCGTCGAGAGGCGAAAATAGCTTGCTGGAATGGTGCAGGTTTTAGGATCAGGAAAAACCGACCAAGCTTCTGACCGACCAGGTTTCGACCGACCGGGGGAAAACTGAACGACCGACCAGGTTCCAGACCGACCAGGAATGAAGGAGGACGACCAACCAGAAATGGTGAAGGAGACCAACCCGAGCTCCAGAACGACCGACCAGGGATGGTGAAGGGTAGACCGACCAGGGGGATAAAACCGACCGACCAGGTTTGATGAAATGCGAACGACCAGGGGGGAACAAAACCGACCGATCAGGGATGATGAAAACCAACCAGGATGAAAGATGCTTGATCAACTGACCCAAACAAGAAAGAAGACCAATAACCCGAGATGCAAAGGTAGTCCAAATGGAGGTTAGAGCTCAGGATCCCTGAACCAGTTGGGAACCAATGAGTTCACTTCATGGTTGGACTTTGCTGCGGGACGTGTGCTAAGGAGTTGTCAATGTTCATAACTTCGATTCACCACTAAAAAGGAACGATGGGCTACTTATCAGTGCAGTAGGGTCATTATGACCTGAGGGGCAAAGTGATGGTAGCAAGACTACGTTATCAGTGCAGTAGGGTCATTTCGACCTGAGGGGCAAGGTGATGCGTAGTAAGACTATGAGCCAGTGCAGTGGGGTTCTTGTGACTCCATGGGGCAGAGTGGGCATAGTAAGGATTAGTAAGGCTATGAGCCAGTGCAGTGGGGTTCTTGTGACTCCATGGGGCAGAGTGTACATAGTAAGGATTAGTAAGGCTATGAGCCAGTGCAGTGGGGTTCTTGTGACTCCATGGGGCAGAGTGGACATAGCGAAGGATTTGTGGCTACGTTATCAGTGCAGTGAAGCCATTTATGACCTCATGGGGCAAAGTGATCGTAGCAAGGTATGTTGGGTGATCGAAGTGGTGAATATCGTATGCTTTAAGCACTGAGTGAGAGATTTGAGGATGGATGTTATGCTTGATTGTTGCCATCATTATGACATGCACACCTCCCCCACCTCTGTATCTTTACACTGTTTGATATGATACCTTAGAGTGTTGTACAGTATGTAGTGCTAACACTTTGGTTGCAGGTCCAGGTTCAGGTATGTTTTAGTCTACCTGTTATTGTTCACTTTAGATGCTTATCGCTCATACCAGGCTTTATGTCTGATCCAGAGTTTTATGTCTCCTCTTATTACTCTGGGTGCTCACACGAGCAGACTAGAGACAGGTTAGCCGGTGATGCGCGAGTAGCTGATTCGGAGGTGGGTAGGAGGCTTCCACGTATTATATATGTATACACATTCTCCCTGTGTCGTTGGTGGTCGCTACTTGGGCATTAGTAGTGTACCTCATTTACCTTACTTTTGCTTTGAGACAGTTTGAAAGTTGTAATAAGCTGTATTCTGAATTTCCGCTGCTATGATGTTTAGTTCTGATTTTCAGCTTATGCACTGTCTCTCCTGTTTTATGTCAAGTATGTTATTATTATATTATTTTGTTCTATGCGCTGTGAGACATTCTACAGATTCCTTGTATGTTCATTTCCTTCTGGCGACCCGTTCCGTGCTAACTGGACATGTGTACAGCGCACTTTTGGAGTAAATGTCGGAGTTGGTGCGGGGCGGGCCGTCACACTTGGTATCAGAGCTCTAGGTTGCGTAGTTAACCTAGGGAAAGACACCAGGGAAAGATAGCACGTATATGAGAGCGCGTATTTGTGCTTACTTTGGTTTTCAAAAGCTATGTATATATATACTATTAGTAGTATAAGAATAAAGTCGCACTGCACTAGCACCACTATGGGGTCGTTAATCGTTTCCCTTTTTCAGATTGACGATGAGCCGAGACACGAGAGGTGCTGGTAGAGGGACCAACCAAGGGAATGCCGCTGACATGAGGGCTATGTTTACTAACCTCATGAGTGACATGCTTAGAGAAGTGCAAGGGGTAGTTCCCAATCCCAGAGTTAGTGTTGGCCCAGTAGTGCAGGCGCCTAGGGTCGATTTCGCCAAGTTGTGCAAGGACTACACTAATCTTGGTGGGAAGCCGTTCCACGGAACGGAGTCGGCCACGGATGTTCAGGACTGGATGGATAGCTGTGACCGTATCTTTGATGACTTGGGTCTCGAGGATGCGATGAAGAGAAGGCTAGCGTCTCGTCAGCTGCAAGGGCGAGCGATGAATTGGTGGAATGCCATTAGAACAGCTACTCCAGAGGACCAGGTTACATGGGATCAGTTCAAGGCTCGCTTTAGCGAGAAGTTTATTCCAGCTGCCCAGAAGTCAGTGTTGTTTAAGAGGTTCTTGGAACTTAAGCAGAATGGAAGGGCAGTTTCTGATTATGTTGCTGAGTTCGACACTTTGTCGAAGTATGGACTGTCTCTTATCGATACTCCTGAAAAGAAGAATGAGAAGTTCATTACTGGTTTGGATGGGCACTTGGGGAAAGACTTATCAACCACATCGATGAGACTTTTGAATCGATTGTGGGGAAAGCTTTGAGATCAGAAAGTCTTTACCCTAAGTCAAAGACTGAGGCTGCATCTGTAGAAGGGCCAAAGCCGCAAGCAGGCGGTGGAGGCAAGAATAACTCTCAGAATAAGAGGAAGCAGGACCAATCTAAGGGTGGCCAGGAAAAGAGCAAGAAGGATGTTGAGTGCTTCAGCTGTGGAAAGAAGGGCCATTACGCTAAAGAATGTCGGGCCAAGCCAGCGGAAAGAAAGTGCTACAACTGTGGTCAAGTGGGACATCAGAAAGATAAGTGTCCGCAACCTCTTAAGGAGAAGCAGATTGTGAAAGCATATGCTATTGATGCTGTTCCTTCTTCGTCGAATGCCCCAACTGCGGCGGAGAAAGGAAAGAATGTTGTTATTCAAGGTATGCTTTCTATTCATGATATACCAGTTCGAGTTTTGTTTGATACTGGGTCTTCCCGTTCCTTCATATCTAGTGACCTGGTAGATAGGTTGGAACAGGAAACCGAGATAGTCGATAGACCATTGATAGTGACGAACCCGATTGGTGGTTCGACTAGCCTTAGTATGATTTGCAGGAATCTGGTCTTATCGAGTCATGGGTGTATGTTTGCATGTGATTGCTTTGTTTTGGGCTTTACTGGGTATGGCATTATATTGGGAGTCGATTGGCTCCAAAGATACGGGGTGGTGGTAGACTGTGAGGGCTTTTTGGTGACAGTGAGGGCGGATGATGGGCGGAGGGTAGTGTTTGGTAGCCTACCTAGTGATGGGGTTATGGCTAGTTTTGTAAATTCCCTCGACATCCCGCAGGATGAGTTGTCAGATGTGCCCGTGGTTGGCCAGTATCCGGACGTCTTCGAGGAGGTGACCGGGCTTCCACCACACCGAGAGATTGAGTTCCGTATTGATTTAGTGAAAGATGCCAGACCTATAGTGATGCCACTTCGTCGTATGTCACCAAGGAAGCAGCGAGAGCTCGGGGTGCAAGTCAGCAATCTTTTGAAGAAGGGATTTATTAGAAGGAGTGTCTCCGAGTGGGGAGCACCAGTTGTGTTTGCCACTAAGGCAGATGGTTCCCTTCGTTTGTGTGTGGACTATCGCGAGTTGAATAAGGTGACGAGGAAGAATAAGTATCCTCTACCGTGGATAGATGATTTGTTTGATCAGCTGGAAGGAGCTAGAGTGTTCTCCCAGTTGGGCGACAGGATTTCATCAGCTTCGAGTAGCAGATGAGAGTGTTCCGAAAACGGCATTTAGGACGCCGTCTGGATTTTATGAGTGGTTGGTTATGCCATTTGGGTTGACCAATGCACCAGCCTATTTTGTGGATCTTATGAATCGAGTATTTAGAGATCAGTTGAATAAGTTTGTTCTTGTGTTCGTAGATGATATCCTTGTTTACTCAAGGACAGAGGAGGAATACAAGGGACACTTGAGGATAGTGATGGAGGTGTTGAGAAAACACCAATTGAAAGAGAAATTCTCCAAGTGTCACTTTTGGAGAAGGGAAGTGAGATTCTTGGGTCATGTTGTTTCAGAGAATGGTATTGCCGTGGACCCTGCGAAGGTGGCTACGGTACAGGATTGGCCTACGCCCAAGAATGCTACAGATGTAAGAAGTTTCTTGGGATTAGCTGGATATTATCGTAAGTTTATCCAGGACTTCTCCAAGATTGCAGCACCGTTGACTCAGTTGACTAAGAAGAATCAGTCCTTCGTCTGGGACGGAGTGTGTGAGGATGCCTTCAAGAGTCTAAAGGAGAGGTTGACGCGTGCGCCAGTGTTAGTCATTCCTAAAGGGAATGAAGAGATGACGGTATACACGGATGCTTGTGGTACCGGACTGGGTGCAGTATTGATGCAAGGAGGTAGGGTTGTAGCTTGTGCTAGTCGACAGCTAAAGCTGCATGAGAAGAAGTATCCTACCCATGATTTGGAATTGGCAGCGATTGTATTTGCGCTGAAGATGTGGAGACATTATCTCTTGGGAGAAAGATTTGAGTTGTTTACCGATCATAAATCGTTAAAGTATCTCTTCTCTCAGAAAGATCTGAATCTCCGTCAGCAGAGATGGTTAGAGTTCTTGGCTTCGTATGATTTTGATATCGCGTATACACCTGGGAAGGGTAATGCGGTAGCCGATGCCTTGAGTAGGAGACATGCCAGCTTAGGGGCAATGTTTCTTGAATGGAAGCAACTGGAGTATATAGCGGGGTTTGATTTCAGACCAAAGTGCGGATTGGATCCAGTTATGCTAGCTAGTTTGACGATCAGACCCACTTTGATGGAGCGGATTGGTTCCAGCCAGAGGAACGATCCTAATCTATTAGAAATCATCTCCAAGTTAGAGATGGGTATTGATGAGGAGATGAGTGTGTATGGGCTTGATCGAGACGGATGGCTTCGAAAGAATGGAAGACTAGTTGTGCCCAACGTGAATGGTTTGAGAGATAAAGTGCTTAGAGAATGTCATCACTCAAAACTAACTATGCATCCCGGTGGTAATAAGATGTATCGAGACATGAAGCGAACCTACTACTTGGAAGGGATGAAAAGAGACGTTGGAAAGTTTATATCCAAATGCATGAATTGCCAGCTGTTAAAGCCAAGCAAATGAAGCCTAGTGGGTTGTTGCAACCATTAGAAATTCCCGAATGGAAATGGGAGCAAGTTTCGATGGATTTCATCGATGGTTTACCAAGGACTAGATTGGGATATGATAGCATTTGGATAATTGTGGATCGATTGACTAAGAGCGCAAGATTTATACCAATCAAATCGACCAGGACAGCAGCTAAGTTGGCAGAATTGTATACGAAGTGGGTAGTGAGATTTCATGGAGTACCCAAAAGCATTGTGAGTGACCGAGACCCGTTGTTCACTAGTGGGTTTTGGAAGAGCTTACAAGAGGCTCTATGGTCAAGATTACATCTCAGTACCGCATATCATCCTCAGACCAACGGTCAGACGGAGAGGGTGAATCGTATATTGGAAGATCTCTTGAGAGCTTGTATATTGGATTTTGGTGGATCATGGGATGACCATTTGCATCTAGTAGAGTTTGCATATAATAATAGCTACCAATCCAGTATCGGTATGGCTCCATATGAAGCTTTGTACGGAAGACCGTGCAACTCACCATCATGTTGGATAGATACTGGCGAGAAGTTTGTGCTTGGACCAGATATGGTGAGAGAAACCTCGGGTAAGATTAAGATCATTCAACAACGAATGAAAGCTGCTCAAGATAGGCAGAAGAGTTATGCTGATAAGAGGAGAAGAGACTTGAAATTCTCCGTTGGTGACTTGGTGTTTGTCAAGATCTCTCCGTTGAAGAGCGTGATACGATTTGGCAGGAGAGGCTAGTTGGCACCAAGATTTGTTGGCCCATTCCCTGTTCTTGAATTAGTCGGGAATTTGGCATATAGAGTTGGCTTACCAGAGAAAATGGCAGGAATTCACAATGTGTTTCATGTTTCCCAACTAAGGAAGTTCGTTCACGACTCAGATATGACTATTTCACCTGATCAGTTAGAGGACTTCGAAGTAGAACCCGAGGCGGTTGGGAACCGCAAGCCGATTCGTATTATGGGGCAGGATACGAAGAAACTTCGAAGGAAGGCGGTGAAGCTAGTCAAGGTTCAGTGGGGCGAGAACGAGAATGATTGTACTTGAGAGACAGAAGAGAGCATTAGGAAGATGCATCCAGAACTCTTTAACTGGTAAGATTTACTTTGCGATTTAGTTATTCCGCATGCTAGGATAGACTTGTTTTGCTTGGTTGCATGTTTGATTGTTGTTTTATGATTGATAGGCATGCGGGAACCTTTGTGTATGTTTGGATTAGGGAATTTCGGGGGCGAAATTTCTTAAGGGGGGAAGAGTGTAATGACCCGTATTCTACACACCATAGGATTATAGAATATTTATTTCTTTCTCATATGAAGTTGTATGGTCATGTAACTTTGGGGAACATTTATTTGAGTCATTTCCCATGTTCATGATTTTTGTCGATTTTTAAATGACCATTTTGCCCCTAGTTGGTACTGTTTTGGCCATAACTTTTGATTGGAAAGGAATTTTGACCTGAAACCACTTCCATTTGATTCGTTTGATGGTTTACCTTTCCGTAGAGTGGTCACATCAGCCAAACGGACTTACCGTTTGGGAGATATGGCTGAAACAAGGTTTGGAGTGTGAAAAACTGCTTAACCGGGCCAAACCGGGTGATTAGTGAATAGGCCCATAACCCATTTCGGGATTAGGGTTATGGGAGGGCTGAAATGACATGGAGAATCATTCCATTTCAGTTTTCTAGCCTCCACTTATCACCAAGGATCCCTAAAAATGGCCTCTAACCTCTAAATCACCTCCAAATCATCTTTTGGTCAAGGATTTGGCTTAGCAACCCCTAATCAAGGAAGATCTTCATCAAATCAACATAGAAGCTGCTGTTGGCATTGAGATTCACATCAAATCAGAGAATTATTTCAGATCTTAGTTTATTTGTGGCTAAGGTGAGTGATTTGCATAGTTTTACACTAATTATGACTAATTAGAGGTGATTAGTGTTAATTAGCGAATTTAAACATGATAAAATTCTGGAAAAATGTTTATAAAATTCGGAATGATGTTTTAGACCTCTGTTAGAAATTTGGTTCCATTTGGTTAAGTTTTGCTAATCATATCATTAGTTTTGCTTAAAACATGCTTAAAGGAAAATATGGGGTTTTGGTCATGTTTGATCCATTTTGATATGTCATATTGTTGTTTTGGTGTTTGTGGTTGATTCCCTATGTTCCTATGATTGTATGAGATGCTTTGTGGTTGATTAGAAGTGTTAGATTGGTCGAAAACACCGTCGAGAGGCGAAAATAGCTTGCTGGAATGGTGCAGGTTTTAGGATCAGGAAAAACCGACCAAGCTTCTGACCGACCAGGTTTCGACCGACCGGCGGAAAACAGAACGACCGACCAGGTTCCAGACCGACCAGGAATGAAGGAGGACGACCAACCAGAAATGGTGAAGGAGACCGACCCGAGCTCCAGAACGACCGACCAGGGATGGTGAAGGGTAGACCGACCAGGGGGATAAAACCGACCGACCAGGTTTGATGAAATGCGACCGACCAGGGGGGGAACAAAACCGACCGATCAGGGATGATGAAAACCGACCAGGATGAAAGATGCTTGATCAACCGACCCAAACAAGAAAGAAGACCAATAACCCGAGATGCAAAGGTAGTCCAAATGGAAGTTAGAGCTCAGGATCCCGGAACCAGTTGGGATCCAATGAGTTCACTTCATGGTTGGACTTTGCTGCGGGACGTATGCTAAGGAGTTGTCGATGTTCATAACTTCGATTCACCACTAAAAAGGAACGATGGGCTACTTATCAGTGCAGTAGGGTCATTATGACCTGAGGGGCAAAGTGATGGTAGCAAGACTACGTTATCAGTGCAGTAGGGTCATTTCGACCTGAGGGGCAAGGTGATGCGTAGTAAGACTATGAGCCAGTGCAGTGGGGTTCTTGTGACTCCATGGGGCAGAGTGGGCATAGTAAGGATTAGTAAGGCTATGAGCCTGTGCGGTGGGGTTCTTGTGACTCCATGGGGCAGAGTGGACATAGTAAGGATTAGTAAGGCTATGAGCCAGTGCAGTGGGGTTCTTGTGACTCCATGGGGCAGAGTGGACATAGCGAAGGATTTGTGGCTACGTTATCAGTGCAGTGAAGCCATTTATGACCTCATGGGGCAAAGTGATCGTAGCAAGGAATGTTGGGTGATCGAAGTGGTGAATATCGTATGCTTTAAGCACTGAGTGAGAGATGTGAGGATGGATGCTATGCTTGATTGTTGCCATCATTATGACATGCACACCTCCCCCACCTCCGTATCTTTACACTGTTTGATATGATACCTTAGAGTGTTGTACAGTATGTAGTGCTAACTCTTTGGTTGCAGGTCCAGGTTCAGGTATGTGTCGGGCGGTTCCGATTACTGGATGTGTTGTACATTAGACTTGGTTACGGTTACTGGATGTGTTGTACATTAGACTTGGTTACGGTTACTGGATGTGTCGGGCGGTTCCGAGCAGTTTTACACCATAACCTAGTCTAACCTCGGGTTTAAAGTGCTATATGACCAACTACTCACATTGGGTCCTATTATTTGCAACTACTGTATTTGCCGGGCGGTTTCGGGCAGATTTACGTTGCAAATTCAACCCAACCTCAAGTTGACCACTTTCAAGTTATCTAATTGTCATGTCCCAAATTCATGTTTTCAAGCTTATTCTCATGTCAAGTTTTCATGTCATATCGTGTCAATTCCATAGCCAATTTCAAGTTTGCCTAATCTACCCCAAAACGTATCCCCAACGTACGTGAATTCGCATTAATACAACATGTTAAAATAGGGATATAACACAAAAGGATAGTCATAGGATGGCAAAGGTGTTCACAAGTTAAGCATGATGATTATAACATTACAGGCATATGAAATAGGGTCTTAACATCAACTTGGAAAAATATGGTGATAGACATGATAAAGGATTGACATAAGATAGTAACCCCAATAATAGTTTCAACATCACAGGCTGTAACACCCCACGTCCGTTAGTGTCACTCACAAAGGGAATGCACTAAGTTCTGTGGAGCATTTTTAGGGTAAAAGATGCAGATAAATTACAAGACAGATAGAAATTAAACAGCGGAAAATAAAACTTTGCTTTGTTGATAAAATAGTTTGTACAATGAATTCTTTACAATATCAGAGTATCATCTGTCTTACAAAATAAAGAAGCATAAAAGTACATTTATATTCCCCAATTCTAGCAAGAGCCAGCCATAGCATCTGAAAAGAGAATCCAAGCAAAACTTCGACAAATCTTCAAGCTGGGAAAGAATGACGGTCCAACCTAGCCTGAGCTATACTATTCCCTCCTTTACTCCCTAGGGAGGGGGGAACGGAAGAAAAGAAGACGAAAGGAAAACAAAGTCAGAAATAAAGCCTGAGTAAGTTCAGTAACTTCTAGCATGTGAACATGGAAAAACAAAACGACATGAATTAACTGAATACAAGATAACACCATGATGATAGGGTCAGCAAGATTAGACAAGATAATCATAAGATATGCTAAGCTAAGATAAACTGGATATGCTCTAATACGCCGCTTCGCTATTTCCTTGTTATACTGGTTTCTATCTCTCTGCACCGCCTAACTAGTGTCCCAACTAGTAACGATAACGTGATCCCAATCCCTGTATCTTTCATTGCCTTCGGGCATCCATTTAGGGTTTCTATCAAATGCTTTCTAAATTAGAGTTTACGCTATCTGCTGAATGCTTCTCGGATTCAGGGTTTATGCCACCTAGTCCAACTAGGGATTATGCTACCTGACGAACGATGCCCCCAAGTCTAGGACACACTACCTAGAGTGGTATATGTTCCTATACTTCCCCACGCATGTATCGCGAAACGCTATCGCTTGTCTAGATGCACATGTCCTGTAATGTGCGGCCCGAGTCCTGTGTCAGGGCAAATCAAGGAATACAGAACTCGGTCGGGAGCTTTCAGACATCTACCGATGCAGATGCTAAGGTCTGTTTTTGTTCCAGTGGCTATGGTCCCACTTGACCCCTCCCTCAACTAATGAACGGCACAACTTGAAAAATGAGAACTATACGCAGGACCCTGGTGCCCTACTATCCTATGGCCATCCTCACCCATAACTAGATAGCAAGTATATGGTCTTTTGGAGTTCTCCGCCTTTCCGCTTCACGTATCTCGATTGACTCAAGATGGATGGTAGACGACGAGTTGCTGTCATAGGGCTACCATTTTTCTCGCCGAATCACGTTGGTCCATCCTGGTCCTTAGGTTGCCATGTATTGCAACCAAGGCATCCCCCTGGTTCTTCTACGCAGACCTTAACCTCTGTGAGCCCAGGAGGATCATCTGCAGCCTCTCACAGAGGGATACCAAGAGTACCCTCACGTCCCCTCGAAGCCTCGGGCTTCGTAACCCAATTCGTTGGTGCCTTCTTTCTACTCAGACGGATATTCGCTCCTTCCCGTGTTATACTAAGAATTACTACTTAGTTTACTAACTAAGATTTACCACTTAGTTTCCAGAATCGTTGTTTTCTTAACTAAGGTTTACTACTTAGTTCTCCTTCCCGTCAATTTGTATTGGTTAAGTGTCATTAGTCTATTCAAGCCAACTTAACCCTCTTCACTCGTCCTGTTATACTGGTTAAGTGTTATCAGTAATTCATGTTGACTTAACCCCACCACAAACCAAGTTATATTGGTTAAGTATTTCTTATTACTTAACCCTACCCATTCATCCTGTATTGGTTAAGTGTTCCTTTTTTACTTAACCTTGCCCGTCTGTTTCAACTAACATGTTATTAATAGTTAAGTATTATCCCTTCATGTTTAGACTTAACCTTATTCTTTTATCACAATCTGATGGCTAAGTGTTCGAGTTTACTTAACCCTACAGTCTAGCCCAGCTAACATATCAAATTGGCTAAGTATACTTACTTAACCCCAACCTCTAGTCTAGTTAACATGTTAATTTGGCTAAGTGTAACACCCCACGTCCATTAATGTCACTCACAAAGGGAATGCATTAACTTCCATGGAGGTTTTAAGTGAATATAGAACAGTAAAATTACAACAAGACAGATATAAAATAGTACTTGGAAATTCAAAAACTTTATTTCATTGTAGCAGAAGTCAAAACATGTTTGATTACATCATAACACCATATTCAATGTCAAGTACAATATCTATCTTGATAAAACAAGTACATAATCCCATTACATGAATAGCCATTAAAAAGAAAGATAACAAGCTGGACTTTACTTCAGCAGTCCAAGCTTTCCAGAAGATAAGCGATCCAACTAGACTCCACTAGAACTTGGCCCAACCTGCGGACCTGAAGGGAGAAAAAGGATGGAAAAGAGGGGGTCAGACATAAAGTCTGGTGAATATGATAATTCTACAATACTATTACCAAAATAACTGGACTAAGGCATAAGCTGGAAAACAAGAAAATGTCTATGAAGAGCAGATTAAGGACATAGACAATCGCTAAAGGCAACGTTATAGGCGCTCCTAAATACTAAAGGATAAACACTATACTGCACCACACCAGTCACCCTAAAGATTCATCCCACTTAGCTTCACTTAGAAACTTTCCCAATGGCTTTACGTACCCCTAGCTGACTACATAGGTGCCGCCTGCCCCTATCTCCACTAGGTGTACCCTACTTCCTATTATTCGATCGGCTCCCTAACTCGTAGATACCCGTGCTGGCCCCACAGTGGGGTGTATCACTCCCTTAAAGTGGCAACCTGATACAACGGACATGCACGGCTTATACCTACACGATGCAACAACGTCTTACCTACCAGCCCGGGTCCACACACGCATATGAAACCCGTTGGACTTGCGTTGCCACCGCTCCCTGTTTTGGCCTCTTATAGTCAAACCCAGTATGCGTGTCCCGTCCTCGACTTGGGTCGAGCCCACAAAGATACGTTTTGGGATACTGGTTGAAATGGGCCCCCCACTATTTACCACAAGCATTCCACCTAAGCTTGTCCCCATTAGTCCATCCCACTTAACCCACTTAGTCATGTTCATTTACATGTGTGTTTGGTTAAGTCTAATCGTATTTCAAATGCCTCTAAAGGCAACCACCAGATTCCTCATGCCACCCAAGGCACCTACTTAACCCCCATGTCCCACCTTACATGATTATCTGGTTAAGTATTTCTTAGTTCATTAAGGCCATAACCTCATAAAGACCTCTCACATTAGACTGGCATTTATGGCAGCTGGATTTGCCGGGCGGGTCCGGGCAGTCTTACACCATAAAAGAGTCTAACCTCGTGTCTTTACAACTGTTATGCTTTAGTTTGGGCCTAGGACCTCTCACATTGGGCCGACATTTGTGACTACTGGATTTGCCGGGCGGGTCCGGGTAGGTTTACATCACAAACGGGTCCAACCTCGTGTCCTAAGCATTGTTTATTAATAATAATCCACTTTCCCCCAATTTTAATAATTCCCTACTTGAATTATTAATTACTTCCAATTTTTAACAATGTCCATAATTGACTCAATTATGGACATTCATTCATGGTATGCAACATCTTACAAAATTGCACCCAATTTATTAATTCCTAATATTACCCCTACCCCACGTTTGAACGTTTATTCGCAAAATATATGTTAGACTCGAATAGCCTAACTCATAGCATAAAAGAGATTATCATAATAACAACATGTATATGTGACCAAATGAATCATAATAAGGGGTGAAACTTTCATATGTCCAACTTGCATAGATTATACATGTCATGGATCTAAAGGTGTCAACTTGTTCAAAATTCACCTAATATGATCTCAATCAATTTTCATAAACTTACATATGAACATGTGTGAATCAACATCATCTAATTTTTTAACAACATGGTTTTATATGGGTACACCTAACTCAATAGGCAAATTCCCATAATCAAGTTTTATTTAATTATAGTTTCAAGTTTATGGGTACACCTAACCTAATAGGCAAATTCCCATAAACAAGATCCATTTAAATTAAGAAAAAAAAACATAACTTTAAGCATGATCCAACAACATCATGATTTTTCAACATAATATAGCATGATTTATAACATGGCATAGTATGATAGTATAACATAGCTTGACATGATTCTCAACATAGCACGACATAGCATAAGAGAATTTACAACATAGCATGACATAGCATATATAATTTACATCATACGACAATATAATAACATAATAAGAGATCCACAATATATAGAATTTACAATTACAAATCACATCACTTTCTTGTGATCCATTCATAACTGAGTCAAATTAGTTTGTAATAGTCTTGTGAGAATCATCATACTCACCAACAAAAGAAGAGAATTAGAGAGAGAGTTCTTTGGTTTGATTTGTTTTGTTGAGTAGAATTTAGTTGTAGTAGATTAGGCTTCCTCTTCTTAGTTTGTGACGGCTACACTGAACTCCATGGCAGCAGCATGACGGTAGCTTCTCTAATTTTACAAGTGATTTAGGTTTTGGGTCTACCTACTTATTTGTAGATTTTAGAATGCATTTAGGCCATTAGATTTAACCTAGAAATAACCGCAGCCGTTCAGACAAGATGGGGTTTATCTTGTTGACTCAGCAATGAGTCAGAAGTGACTCAGCAAACACTCAGAAAATTAATAAACTTCTATTCATGTTTGCATTAACTGCCCATATATATATACATATATATATATATATATATATTCTACAATGTACACATTAGATACATCCCCCCTTTTACACACTTATTATTGTTTTTATATACATATTAGATACATCCCCTCTCTTACACACTTATTAATATTTTTATATTCATATTAGATACATCCCCTCTCTTACACTCTTATTAATATTTTTATATTCATATTAGATACATCCCCTCTCTTACACACTTTTATATTCATATTAGATACATCCCCTCTCTTACACACTTATTAATATTTTAGCAACTTTAGTGTTAATAGAAAATTCGGGGTGTTACATTCTCCCCTCCTTTTAGGATTTCGTCCCCGAAATCTTCAAGTCTGGAAGAATGTATATCCTACCATCCAAACGTCTATCTACTCATCCATCATACACAGGCATCCATTGTCCTTAAAAGACTTCTAATGCTTTATGATCATATGCAAAGTGTGTGTACATGTCCTTACCTAATGCGAAATCAGGCGGTCTACTGATTCAGTTGACCTCCTTAATGCAAATTATGTAAGTGTCATGAATCCATTATGTATGCAAAAGATCCTAATTGCTTACATACTACTTCTATATGCGTGCACACCCATTCAACCGAATGCAGCATCCATATGATGGTACAACCATTATACATCCATTATACTAAATACATCCATATATATGCAATATGCAATATGAAGTGACTGAGCCGATCTAGTGCCTAAAGTGTGTGTATATATGCATCCACGAGCAACCACTAGCAAACACTTGCATCCATTTTGCATCCATCATACATAACATGTCTCAAACACATGTTTCAACCATAGGATTATCCTAACTAAAGGTCAAAGATACTAATGAGAGGACATACTAAAGATAAGATAAGATAAGCTAAGCGATAAAGGAGAAATTAAAAGACATACCCTCAAAAAGAAAAGGGTACAACGAACGCATCTTCTCTTCTGTCTCCCAAGTTGCGTTGCTCTCATCATCTCCCCATTGCACTTTAACCAGTCTGACCTCTCGATTCCTCAACTTTTTGATCTCCGACCCAAGAATGCATGTAGGAGCTCGTCTAATAGTTGCATCACGCTCTATTTCCACCTCTTTAAGCAAGCTTGGCTCTACCACCTCCGCGGTCTTGTGCAAACACTTCCTCAAATGTGATACATGGAATACGTCGTGTACTCCACTAAGTTTCTCAGGCAACTCCACCCTATATGCCATCTTCCCAATCCTGTTTTTTACAGGAAACGACCCTACAAACCTTGGTGCTAGTTTCCCCACGGACCCAAAGCGAACAACATTCTGTAACGTAGATACTTTGATAAAAACCATGTCCCCAATGTCAAACTCAAGATCTGTCCTCCTCTTATCAGCATACGATTTTTGCCTATCTTGTGCTGCTTTCATCCTCCTTCGAATCAACTCAATCTTCTCCGAGGTTTCCCTAACCATATCGGGCCCAAGTAGGATTTTATCGGTAGATTCCCACCAACATGTAGGCGAACGGCAAGGCCTTCCATAAAGAGCTTCGAAAGGTGCCATGCCAATACTAGACTGAAAGCTATTGTTATATGTGAATTCTACTAACGGAAGGTGCTCTTCCCATGTACCCCCAAAGTCTAGGATACAAAGCCTTAAAAGATCCTCTAGAATGCGATTCACCCTCTCGGTCTGGCCGTCTGTCTGAGGATGATATGCGGTGCTCAAACATAGCTGAGTCCCTACCACCTCTTGTAAACTCTTCCAAAATTCGCTAGTAAAGATGGGGTCACGGTCGCTTACTATACTAGAAGGAATACCGTGCAAACGAACTATCTCCTTAATGTATACAGAAGCCAACCACGGAGCAGTCCTCTTACTTTTCACGGGAATAAAATGGGCGCTTTTAGTAAGTCTATCTACTATAACCCAAATCCCCGTGTTACCCTTCCTTGATCTTGGTAATCCATCCACAAAATCCATTGAGATGCTTTCCCATTTCCATAGTGTAACTTCTAATGGGTGAAGCAACCCACCGGGTTTCTTTTGTTCTGCTTTAACTCGTTGGCACACCAAGCATCTAGCGACGTACTCGGCCACATCCTTTTTCATACCGGCCCAAAAGAAAACCCGCTTCATATCTTTGTACATCTTATCCCCGCCGGGATGAATGGTCATTTTTGAGCGATGAGCATCATCAAGAATGGCCTTCCTTAAGTCTTCGTCTTGTGGTACACAAAGTCTATTATCCCTTCGTAACCAACCCTTATCGTCTAGGGTATACCTGCGAAGATGGCTTGACGACTCCCCCCCTTTGAGCTTTTCTACTATCTCAACCAACTGTGGGTCGTCTCGCTGTGCCTCACCAACCCGTCCTAGAAGTGTAGGTCTAACCTCCAAGGATGCTAACAGACCGGGTACTAAGTCAACGGAGGGTCTAAAGTCAAACATAGAGATGAATTCTAAGCTTTGTCGTTCAACAAACAACGGACTCAAGGACAACCTTTTCCTACTTAAGGCGTCTGCCACCACGTTACCCTTGCCCGGGGTATATGCTATTTCAAAATCGTAGGAGGCTAAGAATTTCATCCACCGTTGCTGCCTTAAATTCAAATCCTTCTGAGAGAATAAGTATTTTAATGATTTGTGGTCAGTGAATAGTTCGAATTTCTCACCAAGAAGATAGTGACGCCAAGACTTAAGCGCGAAAACAATTGCGGCTAGCTCTAAGTCATGCGTGGGGTAATTCTTTTCATGAACCCTCAACTGCCTTCCACCATAGGCTATTACTCTTCCCTCTTGCATGAGGACCGTGCCAAGTCCCGTCCCACAAGCATCAGTATAGATGGTAAACGGTTTATTCCCGTCTGGCAGCACTAAGACTGGGGCTGAAGTTAAGGCTCTCTTTAAACGTTGGAACGCATCATCGCAATCTTTGTCCCACGTAAAAACCAGGTTCTTCTTCGTTAACCATGTTAATGGAGATGATATTTTTGCGAAGTCTTTGATAAAATTCCTATAATAGCCAGCCAACCCCAAGAAACTTCTTACTTCGGTTGCATTTTTAGGGACCTTCCAATCTTGGATGGCCACCACCTTTGCGGGATCCACTGCTATCCCTTCTTTGGAAACCACGTGCCCTAAGAACCGTACTTCCTTCCTCCAGAAGTGACACTTAGAAAATTTTGCCTTAAGGTTATGCGCTCGAAGGGTTTCCAACACTTCCCTAAGATGTAGGGAGTGCTCTTCTTTATTCTTAGAAAAGACTAAGATGTCATCCACAAAGACTACCACGAATTTGTTAAGGTATTCCCTAAACACCCTACTCATCAAATCAACAAAATATGCAGGGGCGTTTGTCAAACCAAAGGGCATCACTAGCCATTCATAGAATCCGTCAGGAGTCCTAAAAGCAGTCTTATCTATACTATCCTCAGCCACTCTCAGTTGATGAAAGCCAGTGGCTAAGTCCAACTGCGAAAACACTGAGGCGCCAACTAACTGATCAAAGAGATCGTCAATCCTCGGCAGTGGGTGTCGGTTCTTTTTAGTAAGCTTGTTTAGTTCTCTATAGTCCATACAAAGTCTAAGAGACCCATCCGCCTTTGTGGCAAAAACTACTGGAGCACCCCACTCCGATATACTACGTCTTATGAACCCCTTCTCAAGCAACTCCTTTACTTGCTTATTGAGTTACCTCCTTTCCCGAGGAGCCATGTGGCGCACTGGAAAAGATACGGGTTTAGCATTATCCACAAGATAAATTCGAAAGTCTATCTCCCGCTTTGGAGGTAAGCCCTTCACCTCCTCAAACACATCCGGATATTCCCGGACCACTTCTACCGATCGCAGGTTCTCTACAGACGCGTCAAGCGATTCAAGATAACTTAGCATAACGGAATTTATGGGATTACAAAAGATGTCGAGAGCATTACCAAGGCGAGTCACAAGCCTAACTACTCTCCTTTCACAATCAAGAATGGCCCTATTTCTAGACAACCAATCCATTCCTAAAATTAGCCCATAGCCCGTGAAGCCCAATACATAAGCATCACATCTAAATTCAACGCTAAGTATAGAGATTTTCAAATCCAAACATATCATGGTCAAATGAGCCGAACCCCCAATTGGATTTGAAACGACCAAGGGATCCTCTACTAAACTGGTGTTCAAGTGCAATGATTCAACTAATGATGCAGAGATAAACGAATGAGATGCGCCAGAATCGAATAAGGTACGGACAGGATGATCAAACAGAAAAACTAAGCTTTCAACAGAAATTGTTCTACCTCTTTCTTGCAGCGGTGGGGCCGCAATAGCCTGAACTTGCCCCCTTGCCTGCCCTGGTGCCATAAGAGCCTGCACCTGTCCTCCCGAGGTAGAACCTGCCCTCTGCCCCTTCTTTGGACAGTCCTTCACTAAATGTCCCGCATCTCCACAATGAAAACAACCAGTCTTCTTTTTCTTTCTACAATCTTTGCTGAGATGGCCAGGCGTCCCACAATTGAAGCATTTCTTCTTCCCTTTGCCATTATTGTTTTTACCACCCTTCTTATTTTGCTGTTGGGGTTTCTTCTGATCCCCTTTCTTTTCAACTGCCTTATCCTCATGCATAAGTGCCATTTCTACTAGCTTTTCAAAGGTGGCTCCCATAGGGATGTGGGTCATAGCCAACCCTTGCAACGGTTCATTCAAGCCTCTAACGAACCTCAAAGCTTTCTTCTCTGGCGTGTTCACCAACTCCAAGCCAGACCTTGCTAACTGATTAAATTTATTGACATATTCCTTTACTGATGAGCTCCCTTGCTTTAGTGCCAGGAATTTTTCCATATTTAAGTTCTCCTCTGCCCTTGAAAGAAACTTTGCCTCAAACCTTCGTCTGAAATCCGCCCATGAATCAACTGGACGTTCCCCGTTAGTGACCTCCCACCAAAACGAGGCCTCTCCCTTCATTAACCAAGCAGCTAAATGGACTTTCCTCCCATCTTCCACTTCAAAGATATCCAACAATTCCTCAGTCTCCTTAAGCCAATCTCTGGCCTCCACAAACGTCTCAGTCCCTTGAAAAGTTTTTCCTTCCATAGCCTTGAATTCCTTGCACGTCTTTGCAAAAGTGTCAACACGAGGAGGAGGAGGAGGAGGAATGGGTGCAACTAGGGGTGGAGGAGTATCCGCTGGGCCTGCAGTGGTGGCCCTAGCCTCCAAGTATCTCCTAAACCACCCTGGAATCGTCACACCTTCTGGGAGATTAAGATCTTCAGCCATGCTGAAACGAAAAAGGAAAGATTCAAAATGGAGAATTCGAAAGATAAAGATAAGGATGTGGCTATTTGGGATTATGTTTTTCATAAAAACTCTCTTTAAATAACATGTTTTTTTTTGAAAGCACTTCTTCCAAAAACACTTTAGAAAAAAAATATTTTTCTAAAAAAAAAAAATTATCTGTTCTGGTAACCTTATGCTCTGATACCACGTGTAACACCCCACGTCCATTAATGTCACTCACAAAGGGAATGCATTAATTTCCATGGAGATTTTAAGTGAATATAGAACAGTAAAATTACAACAAGACAGATATAAAATAGTACTTGGAAATTCAAAAACTTTATTTCATTGTAGCAGAAGTCAAAACATGTTTGATTACATCATAACACCATATTCAATGTCAAGTACAATATCTATCTTGATAAAACAAGTACATAATCCCATTACATGAATAGCCATTAAAAAGAAAGATAACAAGCTGGACTTTACTTCAGCAGTCCAAGCTTTCCAGAAGATAAGCGATCCAACTAGACTCCACTAGAACTTGGCCCAACCTGCGGACCTGAAGGGAGAAAAAGGATGGAAAAGAGGGGGTCAGACATAAAGTCTGGTGAATATGATAATTCTACAATACTATTACCAAAATAACTGGACTAAGGCATAAGCTGGAAAACAAGAAAATGTCTATGAAGAGCAGATTAAGGACATAGACAATCGCTAAAGGCAACGTTATAGGCGCTCCTAAATACTAAAGGATAAACACTATACTGCACCACACCAGTCACCCTAAAGATTCATCCCACTTTGCTTCACTTAGAAACTTTCCCAATGGCTTTACGTACCCCTAGCTGACTACATAGGTGCCGCCTGCCCCTATCTCCACTAGGTGTACCCTACTTCCCATTATTCGATCGGCTCCCTAACTCGTAGATACCCGTGCTGGCCCCACAGTGGGGTGTATCACTCCCCTAAAGTGGCAACCTGATACAACGGACATGCACGGCTTATACCTACACGATGCAACAACGTCTTACCTACCAGCCCGGGTCCACACACGCATATGAAACCCGTTGGACTTGCGTTGCCACCGCTCCCTGTTTTGGCCTTTTATAGTCAAACCCAGTATGCGTGTCCCGTCCTCGACTTGGGTCGAGCCCACAAAGATACGTTTTGGGATACTGGTTGAAATGGGCCCCCCACTATTTACCACAAGCATTCCACCTAAGCTTGTCCCCATTAGTCCATCCCACTTAACCCACTTAGTCATGTTCATTTACATGTGTGTTTGGTTAAGTCTAATCGTATTTCAAATGCCTCTAAAGGCAACCACCAGATTCCTCATGCCACCCAAGGTACCTACTTAACCCCCATGTCCCACCTTACATGATTATCTGGTTAAGTATTTCTTAGTTCATTAAGGCCATAACCTCATAAAGACCTCTCACATTAGACTGGCATTTATGGCAGTTGGATTTGCCGGGCGGGTCCGGGCAGTCTTACACCATAAAAGAGTCTAACCTCGTGTCTTTACAACTGTTATGCTTTAGTTTGGGCCTAGGACCTCTCACATTGGGCCGACATTTGTGACTACTGGATTTGCCGGGCGGGTCCGGGCAGGTTTACATCACAAACGGGTCCAACCTCGTGTCCTAAGCATTGATTATTAATAATAATCCACTTTCCCCCAATTTTAATAATTCCCTACTTGAATTATTAATTACTTCCGATTTTTAACAATGTCCATAATTGACTCAATTATGGACATTCATTCATGGTATGCAACATCTTACAAAATTGCACCCAATTTATTAATTCCTAATATTACCCCTACCCCACGTTTGAACGTTTATTCGCAAAATATATGTTAAACTCGAATAGCCTAACTCATAGCATAAAAGAGATTATCATAATAACAACATGTATATGTGACCAAATGAATCATAATAAGGGGTGAAACTTGCATATGTCCAACTTGCATAGATTATACATGTCATGGATCTAAAGGTGTCAACTTGTTCAAAATTCACCTAATATGATCTCAATCAATTTTCATAAACTTACATATGAACATGTGTGAATCAACATCATCTAATTTTTTAACAACATGGTTTTATATGGGTACACCTAACTCAATAGGCAAATTCCCATAATCAAGTTTTATTTAATTATAGTTTCAAGTTTATGTGTACACCTAACCTAATAGGCAAATTCCCATAAACAAGATCCATTTAAATTAAGAAAAAAAAACATAACTTTAAGCATGATCCAACAACATCATGATTTTTCAACATAATATAGCATGATTTATAACATGGCATAGTATGATAGTATAACATAGCTTGACATGATTCTCAACATAGCACGACATAGCATAAGAGAATTTACAACATAGCATGACATAGCATATATAATTTACATCATACGACAATATAATAACATAATAAGAGATCCACAATATATAGAATTTACAATTACAAATCACATCACTTTCTCGTGATCCATTCATAACTGAGTCAAATTAGTTTGTAATAGTCTTGTGAGAATCATCATACTCACCAACAAAAGAAGAGAATTAGAGAGAGAGTTCTTTGGTTTGATTTGTTTTGTTGAGTAGAATTTAGTTGTAGTAGATTAGGCTTCCTCTTCTTAGTTTGTGACGGCTACGCTGAACTCCATGGCAGCAGCATGACGGTAGCTTCTCTAATTTTACAAGTGATTTAGGTTTTGGGTCTACCCACTTATTTATAGATTTTAGAATGCATTTAGGCCATTAGATTTAACCTAGAAATAACCGCAGCCGTTCAGACAAGATGGGGTTTATCTTGTTGACTCAGCAATGAGTCAGAAGTGACTCAGCAAACACTCAGCAAATTAATAAACTTCTATTCATGTTTGCATTAACTGCCCATATATATATATATATATATATATATATATATATATATATTCTACAATGTACACATTAGATACATCCCCCCTTTTACACACTTATTATTGTTTTTATATACATATTAGATACATCCCCTCTCTTACACACTTATTAATATTTTTATATTCATATTAGATACATCCCCTCTCTTACACACTTATTAATATTTTTATATTCATATTAGATACATCCCCTCTCTTACACACTTTTATATTCATATTAGATACATCCCCTCTCTTACACACTTATTAATATTTTAGCAACTTAAGTGTTAATAGAAAATTCGGGGTGTTACACTAAGTGTATTAACTTTACTTAACCCCACCTTCTAGTCTAGTTAACAGGTTAATTTGGCTAAGTGTTTTCTTAGTTACTTAACCCCTACAAATCTGGTCTTGTTACCATAAGTTTGGTTAAGTGTCCCTATGGACTTAGCCCTCCCATTCTAGCTTGACTGTGTTAAGTTGGTTAAGTGTTCATATAGACTTAACCCTCCCATTCTAGCTTAACTATGTTAAGTGTCTGTATGAACCTAACCCCACCCATTGGTTTGGTTATCTTGTTGAATTGGTTAAGTGTCTTAATTAACTTAACCCTACCATTCTTATTCTAGCTTTAATTAAATAGATTAAAGCCACGACCACTAACATTAGACAGATATTGTTGCGAATACTGGATGTGCCGGTTGGTTCCGGGCGGGTTTACATCGCAACTCAGTCTAACCTCGGGTTAGGCATATTCGTGTTTTCTAAGTTCAAAGGGTTTTAAATAGTTTTCAAATCAGGTTTTGAAAGTAACCATCCCGTCCGTCGGATCAGTTAGGGATAGCCAGGGAGAGCAGGAAACTTGTATTTTCCGAACCCAAGCGTAGACACTATCCTCTCTGTCACCCTAGAACTTTCTGGCGTGTTATTAAAATAGATGTCGTTAATAAACCTTTCTTTTGTCTAAATTTACCTTTTCTCATTTAGGACAAATCCTATAAGTAAATTATTCCTAATTTACTTATTTCCTAATTTCTTTTTTAATGTAAATTGTCAACATTCATTCTTATGGCCCATTTCCCCCTCTAAATCATATTTATGCTTTTTGGTATGTAAACTATACCAAATTAAGTGTCACTAACCATGATTTTGCTAAACCTGCCAATTACTCCCAATTATGGCCAATTTCAAATTTATGCTAATATAGTTACCGTGCCAAATTAGCTAATCCAATTCTGATTTAACATTCTAATTCATGTCAAACTGGACTTATTACTCTAGTTCACAATTCATGTAAATGCTAGATTTACACGCTAATGCTAGATTCAAATTACACATCCTATAATTCATGTCAAATTTATCTAATTTGCATGTTGTAATGCATATTCCCAATTTATGCCAATTTCCTAGTTAAAAACTACGTTTTTAGTAAATTTCATATTTTGCCCAAATCGTATTACCACCGTTCGTATAATCGTGATTCAATCTAGATTATAGATAAATCTAGATTCGTAGAAAATAGGGAATGAACCAAAGATGCTATGCCAAAGACAGTCATAATAACTGGCATAAAAAGGATTGAATAACGACGTAGGTTCAAGAACATGGGTAGACCTAACTTAATAGGTAAATTCCCGAGGTCTAAAACCAAAGAAAACCTAGAATAGACAGAATAGAGATGTAGGTTCAAGAACATGGGTAGACCTAACTTAATAGGTAAATTCCCAAGGTCTAAAACCAAGGAAAACCAAGAATAGACAGAATAGAAAATCAGGTTTAGACCCAATTTCGCAGTCACAAAACTTAAGCAGCACTTTCCTAGTCATGAATCACAGTCGTTCTTGTTATGTCATAGGCAATAGTTTATGTTTCCTAATCAAAGGTATAGGCTTGTATTCATAGTCAAGGAAATAATTCTCATTGTCACAGTCACAGTCATAGGCAATGTTCATAGTCATAGGCGATGTTCATAGTCATAGGTAAGGCCTAATTGGTCATCGAATCATAATAGTTCTTAATTAGGTCCAAAGATATAGGCACAGATTCGAATAGAGAGAGATTTGGCATTTTCTTTTTTTCCTTTAATTTCATGTCACGAATAGAGAAAGCGTTCATATCTAAAAATAACTAACTTACAGAGATTAGATTAGAATAGACAGATGGTGATGCTATGATTCGTGCGACGTTGCTCGAAATCGTTTGAGTTAGCCTTTGATTCTCATTCTGAAGCCTTAATCTTGATTCGAACCTCCTCTTGACAATTTGAGCAGCACTTCCTCGTCTTGCTTTATTTTATATATTACTTATTTATATATTTTCTCAGAGGCAGCATAAGGATAGAAAAGAACTGTGAATAGAGAAGAAGACTAGGGTTGTTTATATAGTGTAGAAGTCAACGAATCTGGTCAGAATGGCGTCCGGATACAGAGAAACGGATAAGGTTCAGAAAGCTGGAAAAAGCGGGGGGGGAGGGGGGGTCGACTACCCAGTCGACTCCCCAGTCGACCTGGGTCCTGGGCGGGAAATTTCCCGCCCAGCCCGCTTCTGAGTCTGTTTTGAAATTTAAACTCTGCTGAAACTTCCGGAGGCCATATCTTCCTCATACGGACTCCGATTTACGCAAACTTGGACTCGTTTTCATGCAGAATTCCGAGACGAACGCAATGGCGCAGCACGTTTCCCTTAATTTTGATTTTAACTTTAAATTCTGCCTTGATTTGTAAATCTTAGTGTTACAGAACTACGGGGTGTTACATTCTCCCCCACTTAAAAGGATTTCGTCCCCGAAATCTTCAAGTTAGGAAGAATGTGTCCTACCATCCAATCACCCATCTACTCAACCATCCAATCACAGGCATTCACTGTCCTTAAAAGATTTCTAATGCTTTCATGTTTATATGCATAGTGTGTGTATATGTCTTTATCTAATGCAAAATCAGACGGTCTACTGATTCGGTTGGCCTCCTTAATGCGAATCATGTCAGTGCCATGCGTCCAATCATGTATGCAAGCATCCCTAGTTATGTAAATACTACATGCGTGCATAGCCATTCATCCATATGCAACATCCATATGATAACATATCAATTTCTACTTACAAACAAATACATATCTGTAAATGCAATATGAAAGCGTCCGAACTGATCTAGTGTCTAATATGTATGCATATGCATTCACGGGCAACCATTAGCAACCACTTGCAACCACCAACCATAACATGTTTCAAACACATGTTTACATCCATTGGCTTCTACCTAAGGATCGAAGATACGACCTAGAGGATATACTTTGGAAAGAGAGAAACAATTATGCGTAAAGCTCCTAAAAAAAATCAAGGATGCACCCTTAAGGAAAAGGGTATGATGCAAGTATCTAGCCTTCTTGAGCTTTACTCCACTGTATCTTAACTAATTTAACTTCATGATTGTGAAGTTCCTGATCTCCATTTCCAAAATAAACAGATGTCAATCAAGTACCAAGTATATGTACTAGGATGATTAGAGGTCTCCCTCTTATCCGCCATGCCATAACTATAAGGGTCGAAAGGCTATTACGTGCTTTTTAGAGTGCCTGTCACAACTATTCACCTCTCACGCAAACTATCCTACTCGAACTCGACATTCCTCAAGTACAAGGCCCAAAGGCTTAAACCAATATCAGAAAAGAACCCAAGGAATATCTCTTTCGAATTTAGACGATCTACGTGAGATGATATAAGCAAACTCGATAGCTATTCTCAAATCCCTACTAACCCAAAATAAACTGGTCGGACCACTAATTGGATTTGAGACTCTAGTGGGATCTTTCTACTATACAAGTACTATGGTACAAAGACTTAACTATGGAAGTGGATATGAACAAATGCGAAGCGCTAAAACCAAAGGAAATAGTATGAACAGCAAAACTAGACTCTTCCAACAGAACTTTACTACCTTTCTCCTAGGTACGCTTGGTGGTGGAAGTATGTACTTGCCCTTCTGAAAATCTTGTCCTTGGCCCTTAATTACATGCCCTATTACACCATAGTAAGGATACTTCCTCTTGTCTTAGGTTTTATAATTCCTTCCTCCTTCGTGAGCTAAATCTACATCCATGAATTTCTCATCCAAGGATTGTGCTCCTTAGCCAAACTCCTCATCCTCTTCCGTGTGTAGTCATGTTGACAAATCTCTCGAAAGCTGCTTCCGTCGTACAGAAAACCCTATAAGCTTGAAAGAAAACTGGCCGTAGGTGAAACAACTACTGTTATGGATGGAAGCTAGGCACGACTTCACCCTTCGATGAGGTTACCTCCCAGAAAGCCAGGAGCCCCAGAGACTCAAGAAAGAAGGAGACAAGAATTCAAACAGAGAATCAGAAAGTAGTGCGTATGGCTTTGGGGAATATGCCTTTAAAACAAATCTTTTCTTTTAAAAATGCTTCTTTAAAAACCGTTTTGAAAATAAATTTTCAAATCCTTTATCTGATCTAGTAACCTTCAGCTCTAATACCACGTGTAACACCCCACGTCCGTTAGTGTCACTCACAAAGGGAATGCACTAAGTTCTGTGGAGCATTTTTAGGGTAAAAGATGCAGATAAATTACAAGACAGACAGAAATTAAACAGTAGAAAATAAAACTTTGCTTTGTTGATAAAATAGTTTGTACAATGAATTCTTTACAATATCAGAGTATCATTTGTCTTACAAAATAAAGAAGCATAAAAGTACATTTATATTCCCCAATTTTAGTAAGAGCCAGCCAAAGTATCTGAAAAGAGAATCCAAGCAAAACTTCGACAAATCTACAAGCTGGGAAAGAATGACGGTCCAACCTAGCCTGAGCTGTACTATTCCCTCCTTTACTACCTGGGGGGGACGGAAGAAAAGAAGACGAAAGGAAAACAGAGTCAGACATAAAGCCTGAGTAAGTTCAGTAACTTCTAGCATGTGAACATGGAAAAACAAAACGACATGAATTAACTGAATACAGGATAACACCATGATGATACGGTCAGCAAGATTAGACAAGATAATCACAAGATATGATAAATTAAGATAAACTGGATATGCTCTAATACGCCGCTTCACTATTTCCTTGTTATACTGGTTTCTATATCTCTGCACCGCCTAACTAGTGTCCCAACTAGTAACGATAACGTGATCCCAATCCCTGTATCTTTCATTGCCTGCGGGCATCCATTTATTATTTATTACCTAGATCTTAATCTAGGGTTTTCTATCAAATGCTTTCTAAATTAGAGTTCACGCTATCTACTGAATGCTTCTCGGATTCATGGTTTATGCCACCTAGTCCAACTAGGGATTATGCTACCTGACGAACGATGCCCCCAAGTCTAGGACACACTACCTAGAGTGGTATATGTTCCTATACTTCCCCACGCATGTATCGCGAAACGCTATCGCTTGTCTAGATGCACATGTCCTGTAATGTGTGGCCCGAGTCCTGTGTCAGGGCAAATCAAGGAATACAGAACTCGGTCGGGAGCTTTCAGATATCTGCCGATGCAGATGCTAAGGTCTGTTTTTGTTCCAGTGGCTATGGTCCCACTTGACCCCTCCCTCAACTAATGAAAGGCACACCTTTAAAAATGAGAACTATATGCAGGCCCCCTGTGCCCTACTATCCTATGGCCATCCTCACCCATAACTAGATAGCAAGTATATGGTCTTTTGGAGTTCTCTGCCTTTCCGCTTCACGTATCTCGATTGACTCAAGATGGATGGTAGACGATGAGTTGCTATCATAGGGCTACCGTTTTTCTCGCCGAATCACGCTGGTCCATCCTGGTCTTTAGGTTGCCATGTATTGCAACCAAGGCATACCCCTGGTTCTTCTACGCAGACCTTAACCTCTGTGAGCCCAGGAGGATCATCTGCAGTCTCACAGAGGGATACCAAGAGTACCCTCACGTCCCTACGAAGCCTCGGGCTTCGTAACCCAATTCGTTGGAGCCTTCTTTCTACTCAGACGGATATTCGCTCCTTCCCGTGTTATACTAAGAATTACTACTTAGTTTTACTAACTAAGATTTACCACTTAGTTTCCAGAATCGTTGTTTTCTTAACTAAGGTTTACTACTTAGTTCTCTTTCCTGTCAATTTGGATTGGTTAAGTGTCATTAGTCTATTCAAGCCAACTTAACCCTCTTCACTCGTCCTGTTATACTGGTTAAGTGTTATCAGTAATTCATGTTGACTTAACCCCACCACAAACCAAGTTATATTGGTTAAGTATTTCTTATTACTTAACCCTACCCATTCATCCTGTATTGGTTAAGTGTTCCTTTTTTACTTAACCTTGCCCGTCTGTTTCAACTAACATGTTATTAATGGTTAAGTATTATCCCTTCATGTTTAGACTTAACCCTATTCTTTTATCACAATCTGATGGCTAAGTGTTCAAGTTTACTTAACCCTACAGTCTAGCCCAGCTAACATATCAAATTGGCTAAGTATATTTACATAACCCCAACCTCTAGTCTAGTTAACATGTTAATTTGGCTAAGTGTATTAACTTTACTTAACCCTACCTTCTAGTCTAGTTAACATGTTAATTTGGCTAAGTGTTTTCTTAGTTACTTAACCCCTACAAATCTGGTCTTGTTACCATAAGTTTGGTTAAGTGTCCCTATGGACTTAGCCCTCCCATTCTAGCTTGATTGTGTTAAGTTGGTTAAGTGTTCCTATAGACTTAACCCTCCCATTCTAGCTTAACTATGTTAAGTGTCTGTATGAACCTAACCCCACCCATTGGTTTGGTTATCTTGTTGAATTGGTTAAGTGTCTTAGTTAACTTAACCCTACCATTCTTATTCTAGCTTTAATTAAATAGATTAAAGCCGCGACCACTCACATTAGACAGATATTGTTGCGAATACTGGATGTGCCGGTTGGTTCCGGGCAGGTTTACATCGCAACTCTGTCTAACCTCAGGTTAGGCATATTCGTGTTTTCTAAGTTCAAAGGGTTTTGATTAGTTTTCAAATCAGGTTTTGAAAGTAACCATCCCGTCCGTCGGATCAGTTAGGGATAGCCAGGGAGAGCAAGAAACTTGTATTTTCCAAACCCAAGCCTAGACACTATCCTCTCTGTCACCCTAGAACTTTCTGGAGTGTTATTAAAATAGATGTCGTTAATAAACCTTTCTTTTGTCTAAATTTACCTTTTCTCATTTAGGACAAATCCTATAAGTAAATTATTCCTAATTTACTTATTTCCTAATTTCTCTTTTAATGTAAAGTGTCAACATTCATTCTTATGGCCCATTTCCCCCTCTAAATCATATTTATGCTTTTTGGTATGTAAACTATACCAAATTAAGTGTCACTAACCATGATTTTGCTAAACCTGCCAATTACTCCCAATTATGGCCAATTTCAAATTTATGCTAATATACTTACCGTGCCAAATTAGCTAATCCAATTCTGATTTAACATTCTAATTCATGTCAAACTGGACTTATTACTCTAGTTCACAATTCATGTAAATGCTAGATTTACACGCCAATGCTAGATTCAAATTACACATCCTATAATTCATGTCAAATTTATCCAATTTGCATGCCGTAATGCATGTTCCCAATTTATGCCAATTTCCAAGTTAAAAACTACGTTTTTAGTAAATTTCATATTTTGCCCAAATCGTATTCCCACCGTTCGTATAATCGTGATTCAATCTAGATTATAGATAAATCTAGATTCGTAGAAAATAGGGAATGAACCAAAGATGCTATGCCAAAGACAGACATAATAAATGGCATAAAAAGGGTTGAATAACGACGTAGGTTCAAGAACATGGGTAGACCTAACTTAATAGGTAAATTCCCAAGGTCTAAAACCAAAGAAAACCAAGAATAGACAGAATAGAGACGTAGGTTCAAGAACATGGGTAGACCTAACTTAATAGGTAAATTCCCAAGGTCTAAAACCAAGGGAAACTAAGAATAGACAGAATAGAAAATCAAGTTTAGACCCAATTTCGCAGTCACAAACTTAAGCAGCACTTTCCTAGTCATGAATCACAGTTGTTCTTGTTATGTCATAGGCAATAGTTTACGTTTCCTAATCAAAGGTATAGGCTTGTATTCATAGTCAAGGAAATAATTCTCATTGTCACAGTCACAGTCATAGGCAATGTTCATAATCATAGGCGATGTTCATAGTCATAGGCAATGTTCATAGTCATAGGCGATGTTCATAGTCATAGGCAAGGCCTAATTGGTCATCGAATCATAACAGTTCTTAATTAGGTCCAAAGATATAGGCACAGATTCGAATAGAGAGAGATTTGGCATATTCTTTTGTCCTTTAATTTCATGTCATGAATAGAGAAAGCGTTCATATCTAAAAATAACTAACTTATAGAGATTAGATTAGAATAGAAATACGGCGGTGCTATGATTCGTGCAACGTTGCTCGAAATCGTTTGAGTTAGCCTTTGATTCTCATTCTGAAGCCTTAATCTTGATTCGAACCTCCTCTTGACAATTTGAGCAGCACTTCCTCGTCTTGCTTTATTTTATATATTTTTCTCAGAGGCAGCATAAGGATAGAAAAGAATTGTGAATAGAGAAGAAGACTAGGGCTGTTTATATAGTGTTGAAGTCAACGAATCTGGTCAGAATGGCGTCTGGATACAGAGAAACGAATCAGGTTCAGAAAGCTGGAAAAAGCAGGGGGGATCGACTACCCAATAGACTCCCCAGTCGATCTGGGGGGGTCGACTACCCAGTCGACTCCCCAGTCGACCTGGGTCCTGGGCGGGAAATTTCCCGCCCAGCCCGCTTCTGAGTTTGTTTTGAAATTTGAACTTTGCTGAAACTTCCGGAGGGCATATCTTCCTCATACGGACTCCGATTTATGCAAACTCGGACTCGTTTTCATGCAGAATTCCGAGACGAAGGCAATGGCGCAGCCCGTTTCCCTTAATTTTGATTTTAACTTTTAATTCTGCCTTGATTTGTAAATCTTAGTGTTACAGAACTACGGGGTGTTACATAGGCATGGCAAGATAAAGATCGAAAAGGGGTTTTAGATTAAACATGAATATATCCAAATCAAGTTCATACTGATATTCCACCAGTCAACATTTTAGATGAATAGATTTGGGGTGTACAAAACTAGATTCAAAAATAACATATTAAAAGTGATGGTCACAGGTCCAAGATATACAAGAGTAGATCCAACTTAGTTATCATGTTTAGGGCATAATTTCCGTTTACATCATGTTCAGGTTAATTTTACAGTTTAAATCTAAGAGTGACAAAGGGCTTACAGATCGTAGTCTAGAGAATGAGAAAGCAAAAAGAGTAAAAGCACAATCTCTAGCAAATCCCCAAACCAACGTAGCACTAGCAAAGTTCTGAATAGCCTCCTTGTTCTCTATCTTCCAGTCAGAACTTCAGTAGCATATGGTCGGACAAGAATGTGATAGAAAGTCTAGGGTCAGGGGATGTTTATATAGTGTTTAGAGAGTGAATCTGGACAAGCAACGAGACCAAATACATCTGGCTCAAAAACAGGCTAGGTGACCAGGTCGACTACCAAGTCGACTGCGCAGTCGACCTGGTCCTGGGGGTGTCGACTGCCCAGTCGACCTGGGTCTGGGCGGGAAATTTCCCGCCCAGTCTGTTTTGCGTTTGAAATTCGAATTTTGAATTCGAATTCGAGCTGTTTTGAACTCTGAATATTTCTAAAACTTTGGGGAGCCATAACTTGGTCATACGGACTCCGATTTTTGAAAAATCAGACTCGATTTCATGCAGAATTCCGAGACGAACGCAATGGCGTAACCAGTTTCCCTTGGTTCTTATTTTAAAATTTAATTCTGCCTAGATTTATGGTTATAACACGTTACTAAAATACGGGTTGTTACATTCTCCCCTCCTTAAAGGATTTCGTCCCTGAAATCTCTAAGTTAGGAAGAACGCATCCTACCATCCACATCCATCTACTCACAACATCATTCACGAGCAACCATTGTCCTTAAAAAGATCTCTAATGCTGTATGAACATATGCAGCATGTGTGTGCATATGTTCTTATCTAATGCAATAGATCAGGCGGTTACCGATTTAGTAAACCTCCTTAATGCAAGATATGTTAGTGTAATGAGTCCAACATGTATGCAAATCCCTAACATAACTTAAAATTTCTACATGAGTGCACAAACATCATCCATATGCAACATCCACATGATTGCATAACAAGTTCATCCATGTACAAGTATAAGCACCCATGCAAATGCAACATGAAAAGGTGTCTGAGCCGATCTAGTGCCTATGTGTGTCATGCATCCACTAGAAATCACTTGCAAACACTTGCAACCATTTGCAAACATCAACCATAACATGTTTCAAATACATGTTTACATCCAAAGAGGGTTCTAAGGTTCTCAAGACAAACATAGGTAGCATGATACGATGGGTTTACAAGCTCAAAGGAAAAGAGATCGAGAAAGTACCCTCAAAAAGAAATGGGTAAAGCGCGCATATCTTCTCCTCGGTTTCCCAAGTTGTGTCTTCTTGGGCTTCACACCACTGTACTTTGACTAGCTTGACTTCGCGATTCCTTAGCTTCTTGATCTCCGTCCCTAAGATACGAATAGGAGCTCGCCTCAGCGTTGCTTCTTTCTCCACTTCTACGCCTTCGAGGATGCTTGGCTCAACCACCTCAACTGATTCATGTAGGCACTTTCGGAGATGCGAGACATGAAAGACATTGTGTACTCCAGCCAGCCTCTCAGGTAACTCTACCTTATAGGCCATCTGCCCAATCCTCTCAGTGATAGGGAATGGTCCTATGAATCTCGATGCTAGCTTTCCAATTGCTCCAAAACGAACCACATTGCGCAAAGGAGAGACTTTTATGAAAACCATATCTCCGACTTCGAACTCTAGGTCTGTCCTTCTCTTGTCCGCATAAGATTTCTGTATATCTTGGGCCGCTTTCATTCGTCTTCGTATCAACTCCACCTTCTCAGAAGTGTCTCGTATCATGTCGGGTCCAAGTATAAGTCTGTCATTCGTCTCCCACCAACAAGTTGGTGACTTGCACGGTCTTCCATACAGGGCTTCGAACGGTGCCATCCCTATGCTAGCTTGGTAGCTATTATTATAAGCAAACTCCACGAGAGGGAGATGGTCTTCCCAAGTACCACCAAAATCAAGAACGGATAGCCTCAAAAGATCCTCTAGCACTCTATTTACCCTTTCGGTCTGTCCATCCGTCTGAGGGTGATAGGCTGTGCTTAAATTAAGTTGCGTAGCCATTGCTTCTTGCAGACTATTCCAAAACTGGCTAGTGAAAATTTGGTCACGGTCACTGACTATGCTAGAAGGAACCCCGTGCAACCGTACCATCTCTCGAAGGTAAATAGACGCTAGCCATGATGCAGTCCTTTTGCTTTTCATCGGAATGAAGTGAGCACTCTTCGTGAGTCTATCAACAATGACCCATATGCTAGTATTCCCTTCCTCGACCTAGGCAATCTATCCATGAAATCCATCGAGATACTTTCCCACTTCCATTGTGGGACCTCCAAAGGATGTAATAGCCCACCGGGCTTCTTAGATTCGGTCTTGACTTGTTGGCACACCATGCACTTTGAGACGAATTCTGCCACGTCCTTTTTCATTCCGGCCCAAAAGTAAATGTGTTTCATATCTCTGTACATCTTATCCCCTCCGGGATGTATAGTCATCTTCGAGTGATGCGCCTCTTCGAGAACTTTATTTACTAAGTCTCCCACTAGTGGAACACATAGCCTTCCATCGCGCCTTAGCCATCCTTTGTCATGAATGGCATACCTACTAAGGTGACTTGACGTCTCACCACTGATTAACTTGTTTATGATTTCAACTATCTGTGGGTCTTCTTTCTGCGAGGTCCCTACTTGATCTAGAAGCGTAGGTCTCAGCTCAAGAGATGCTAACGTACCAGTCAATGACTCAATGGCATGCATAAAATCAAAGGTCGCTATAAACTCTAGACCTTTTCTTTCAACAAATAAGGGGCTCAAAGTCAACCTTTTTCTACTTAGCGCATCTGCCACCACATTACCCTTGCCAGGGGTATAAGTTATATCGAAGTCATATGAGGCCAAGAATTCCATCCACCGCTGCTGTCTCAGATTCAAATCTTTTTGCGAAAAGAGATACTTAAGTGATTTGTGGTCGGTAAACAGCTCGAATTTCTCCCCTAGGAGATAATGGCGCCAAGCTTTAAGTGCAAAAACAATCGCGGCTAACTCCAAGTCATGTGTGGGATAGTTCTTCTCATGAACTTTAAGTTGTCTACCCCCATAGCATATCACTCTTCCTTCTTGCATTAGGACAGCGCCTAATCCCATGTCGCACGCATCCGTGTACACTGTAAACGTTTTTCCTCCATCGGGTAATGCTAAAACTGGGGCTGTGGTGAGGGCTCTCTTGAGTCTCTGAAAAGCAATCTCGCATTCTATGTCCCATGCAAACGCTAGGTTTTTCTTCGTTAACTTAGTAAGAGGGGCTGAAATCTTAGCGAAGTCCTTAATGAACTTCCTATAAAAGCCCGCCAAACCGAGGAAGCTTCTCACCTCTGTTGTGTTCTTAGGAGTTTTCCAGTCTTGCACCGCAACTACCTTTGCGGGGTCCACGGCTAAACCTTGCTTAGAAACTACGTGCCCAAGAAACCGAACTTCCTCCCTCCAAAAATGGCATTCGGAGAACTTAGCCTTTAACTGGTGTGTTCTAAGCGTATTCATGACTTCCCTGAGGTGTCTAGCATGCTCTTCTTCATCCTTTGAGAAGATTATAATATCAACCACAAAAACCACCACGAACTTGTTAAGGAACTCCCGAAACACCCTACTCATCAGGTCTACAAAGTACGCAGGTGCATTCGTTAACCCAAACGGCATGACGATCCATTCGAAGAACCCATCTGGAGTCCTAAACGCAGTTTTGTCAATGCTATCCTTAGCCACTCTAAGTTGATGGAATCCTGTGGCTAGATCGAGTTGAGAGAAAACAGATGCTCCCACAAGCCGGTCAAAAAGATCATTGATTCTTGGTAGTGGGTGCCTATTCTTCTTTGTCAGCTTTTTTAACTCAATATAATCTACGCACAGACGAAGTGAACCATCCGCCTAAGTAGCGAATACCACCGGAGCACCCCATTCCGAAATGCTTCGCCTTATGAAATTTTTCTCGAGCAACTCCTTGACTTGTTTACTGAGCTCTCTTCTTTCTCGCGGGGCCGTATGCCTAACGGGCAATGAAACAGGCTTGGCATTATCAACCAGATAAATTCGGAAGTCTATCTCGCGTTTAGGGGGTAACCCCTTCACCTCATCAAAAACATCAGGATATTCTCGGACCACCCTCACAGATTGAAGATTGTCGACAGACGAGTCGAGAGATTCAAGATAACATAACATGGCGGGACCCTTCATGTTACAAGAAAGTTCAAGGGTATTACCAAGGCGTGTCATGAGCCTCACTACCCTTCGTTCACAATCAAGGATAGCTCCATACTTGGACAACCAATCCATGCCCAAAATTAAACCATATCCCATGAATCTGAGAACATAAGCATTACACGTGAATTCCACGCTTAAGATGGAAATCCTCAAATCATAGATAAATGGGCGGAGCCCCCAATCGGATTTGAAACGCTAACAGGATCATCAACTAGACTAGTACTTAAGTGCAGATTTTCAACAATATCAGAAGAGATAAAAGTATGCGATGCGCCAGAGTCAAATAAGGTTCGAACAGGAAATTCAGAAATGTAAACAAGGCTTTCTACAGAAATATTACTACCTCGGCCAAGAGCTGGAGTGGTGTTGAGAGCCTGCAACTTCCCTCCAGAGGGTCCTGCTCGCTATGTCTGCCCTAGCCCCTATCCTTGCTTCTTAGGGCAATCCTTACTGATGTGTCCAGTATCCCCGCAGTGAAAGCATTCACCCAACTTTCTTTTCTTCCTCCTATAGTCTTTAGCTATATGTCCCGTGATACCACAAAATTTGCACTTCCTCGTCTCACGTGGCTTGTTAGCATTGTTGTTGTTGCCCTTGTTATTCTTGTTATTCTTGTTGCCTCCCTTATTGAAGTCAACCTTCTTGTTCTGAGTCTCATTAGACTTAACCTCCTTTTTGTCACCCTTGTCTTCCTCATGAAGTAGGGCCATATTCACCAGGCTTTCAAAGGTCGCCCCCATAGGCACATGAGTCATGGCCATAGTGTGGAGTGGCTCGCTCAATCCTCGAGCAAATCGTAGAGCCTTCTTCTCAGCCGTGTTGACTAAGTCCAAACCAAACCGAGCAAGCTGATTAAACTTATTCACGTACTCCCTAACAGACATGTCCCCTTGCTTGAGTGCCAGGAACCTCTCCATCTGAAGGTTCGCTTCTGCTGACGATAAGAATTTAAGCCCAAACCTCTCTCTAAAGTCTGCCTAAGTCTCAATTGGTCTGGTAGCGTTGGTGACTTTCCACCAAAATGCAGCTTCCTTTTTTAACAACCATGCTGCCAACTGAACTTTCCTATAATCCCCCATCTCGAAGATAACAAACAGGTCTTCAGTCTCCTTTAACCAGTTTCGTGCCTCAGCGATGGTCTCAGTTCCAAGGAAGCTCTTGCCGCCCATTCCTATAAAGTCTTTGCATATTTGGGCGAAGGCGGTGTCGGGAGGAGGAGGAGGAACCGCGGCTACTGGAGGAGGAGGAGGAGGGATGTCTGCCGAGCCCGCATCGTTGGCCCTAGCTTCCAAGTACCTTCGGAACCATCCGGGTATGGGTACTCCCTCGGGAAGGTTAAGATCGGTGATGCTGAAAAACGAAAAGAAAAAGATTCGAACGAGGAAACAAGGAAAGTGCTAATGGCTTTTGGGGAATAGCCTTTTCTTAAAAATAGAACTTTTCTTGAAAATGCTTCTTTATAAATGGTTTGGAAAATAATTTTCAGAAAGTTTTTAAAACTTTTGCCCAGTCTGGTAACCTTCTACTCTGATACCAATTGTAACACCCCACCTCTGCTAGGGTCACTCACAAAGGGAATGCACTAGTTTTGGAGAGGTATTATCTAGTAAACAGGCACAGAGATAACACAAGACAGAACATAAATTAAACAGAGTATATAAAGCAGCGGATATAAATTTAACCAAATCTCATTACGTGAAAAATAGAGTCAAAACCTCTTACATCAAAATAGCAAGTCATTATTTCATTACATCAAGTTCTAAAGAAGCAAAGTACTTAAAACAACATAAGTCCAATATTATTCCCCAAAAAGAGCATGAGTGCAGCCATAGCATAGCTCAAGACCAAACCGTACATGAGCTGTCAGAAAGCAGGCAAAGTCCAAGCTAAGAGCTAGAGTTTCCTCCCTGAGAACCTGGGGGGGAACGAAAGAAAAAGAGGTGGAAGAAAACAAGTCATTCAAAAAAACTGGTAACCCCTAATGACTATCAGCATAAAAACTAATAAAGTTAACTGGACGTGAGAAACTGAGATTAAACATAAAGATAATAACTGGACTGGCATGATAATAAAAGGTAACAACATAAGGGTGGCATCGCATATACAACGTTTACTGCACTAACTGTACTAGTGTCCAAATCCATGTCAAGTATAAATCCAGAATTGATCCCTAAACCCAATAACGTGAAATGACCCAATACGGGGTCCAACAGTCCATCCTAGTCGATCGGCTTTACTCGTCGTGTATCGGTGTCATAAAGCCCAATCGCGGAATGTAGTCAAATGTGCTAAGTCCACCCTAGGGTGTATCAGGTCCTAGGGTGTCAACCACTGACACAATTCAAGCTCGCACAATGTAGTACTACGGGTGCCCATGCCTACTTTTTCAACTCCGGACTAAATGCACGACCGTAGTCCGCCTGAACCTACACTGACGCACCTTACTCAGCCGTTATTCTTGGTCGCTTACAATCAGCCCAGTAATCGTGCCCTACCCTGCCTAGTCCCCAGGGTATCGTGATACTTCTAAGTGGGTTACTGCTGAAAGGGACCACGTGGCTAGGATTTCTAATGGGTTAAGTGTTGTCATTAAAAAGGTCATGACTTACCGCCTATCCAAACATGTATCAAATTGGTTAAGTGTATTCAAGTGGTCCATGACTTAATCCTATCATATGGCATTAATTTACTTAACGCACCCCAACCTCTCACATTAGACTTGGTTACGGTTACTGGATGTGTCGGGCGGTTCCGGGCAGTTATACAACATAACCTAGTCTAACCTCGAGTTTAAAGTGATATATGACCAACTACTCACATTGGGTCCTATTATTTGCAACTACTGGATTTGCCGGGCGGTTCCGGGCAGATTTACGTTGCAAATTCAACCCAACCTCAAGTTGGCCACTTTCAAGTTATCTAATTGTCATGTCCCAAATTCATGTTTTCAAGCTTATTCTCATGTCATATTTTCATGTCATATCGTGTCAATTCCATAGCCAATTTCAAGTTTGCCTAATCTACCCCAAAACGTATCCCCAACGTACGTGAATTCGCATTAATACAACATGTTAAAATAGGGATATAACACAAAAGGATAGTCATAGGATGGAAAAGGTGTTCACAAGTTAAGCATGATGATTATAACATTACAGGCATAGCAAGATAAAGATCGAAAAGGGGTTTTAGATTAAACATGAATATATCCAAATCAAGTTCATACTGATATTCCACCAGTCAGCATTTTAGATGAATAGATTTGGGGTGTACAAAACTAGATTCAAAAATAACAGATTAAAAGTGATGGTCATAGGTCCAAGATATACAAGAGTAGATCCAACTTAGTTATCATGTTTAGGGCATAGTTTCAGTTTACATCAAGTTCAGGTTAAATTTACAGTTTAAATCTAAGAGTGACAAAGGGCTTACAGATCGTAGTCTAGAGAATGAGAAAGAAAAAAGAGTAATAGCAGAATCTCTGGCAAATTCCCAAACCAACGTAGCACTAGCAAAGTTTTGAATAGCCTCCTTGTTCTCTATCTTCCAGTCAGAACTTCAGCAGCATATGGTCGGACAAGAATGTGATAGAAAGTCTAGGGTCAGGGGCTGTTTATGTAGTGTTTAGAGAGTGAATCTGGACAAGCAACGAGACCAGATACATCTGGCTCAAAAACAGGCTAGGTGACCAGGTCGACCACCAAGTCGACTGCGCAGTCGACCTGGTCCTGGGGGTGTCGATTGCCCAGTCGACTCCCCAGTCGACCTGGGTCTGGGCGGGAAATTTCCCGCCCAGTCTGTTTGGCGTTTGAAATTCGAATTTTGAATTCAAATTCGAGCTGTTTTGAACTCTGAATATTTCTGAAACTTTGGGGAGCCATAACTTGGTCATACGGACTCCGATTTTCGAAAACTCGGACTCGATTTAATGTAGAATTCCGAGACAAACGCAATGGCGCAACCCGTTTCCCTTGGTTCTTATTTTAAAATTTAATTCTGCTTAGGATTATGGTTATAACACGTTATTAAAATACGGGTTGTTACAAGTGTCTTCTCCAAAAGTTGGGGCATCCGATGCTTCGAATATAGAAGGAGAAGAAAATGAAATTTATCAAGAAAGGAAAGATCGAGATGGGTCAAGCAACCCGAATTAACGCCGAAATTCCTCTTTAATCAAGAACCTTTTGGTCCTTTTCTTATCATCAAAAGCCTTCAGTATCTCAAGAGTATATTTACAAACGATGGAGTCTTTGATAAGAGATGGCAGTTTTGCGAAAGAGTGGGAAAATTTAATGATCAAAACTTAGAAAAAAATAGATGTGAAGAGGACTGAGCAGATTTGTTCACTCCTTCCATCCAAATTCCATTGAAGCTCTCTAGGCATTGAACATAAAAGAATTGGTTCAGTAATCCCGAAGCGCTATCTTGTAAGTCGATGATAAGCCGACGATTTCGATGAATGTAGTAGAAGGGTGTTTTTCTTCTTCTTCTTTTAAAGACGCATAAAATGCAGATGCCCTAGAAAGTAGGCATGGAATGCACCGTCCTCATAAAAAGTACGCATAACCCTATTAAAATGGCATAGCCATTCGCGTGTAGTCGAAAGGGGTCGATCGCTAAGTGTCAAAGGACCATCTATAAAAATGGATTGAAAGAAGGAACGGCTCTAACTCATTAACATATGACGAATAACTAGAACAAATCGGAAGGGAGGATGATCAGCAAACTCATCCTTTCCCGGTAATCTCATGTCAGTCTTCGGAATGCCAAATTGAGCGTATATTTGGTTAAAAATACGCTGAGTAAGTATGGAAGAGCATTTCTCCGATGTCGGATTGCCAAGAGGACAAGGAACATGAACGTGTTGATTTGGTACCAACCCTAGAACTATAGTCATTCTAGCTTCATTAACTTGAGTAGAAGCTCCAGTCTGAGAAGAAATAGTTGTCTCTTCAAATTGATGATGAGTCTTCTCTCAAGTATCCATTCTACACGAGCAATCTTGTTTTTAAATAATTTACAGGTGCGCATTTCCTAAAGTGTGAAGCATTGTGCAAGATTGTATAAGTTACTTAAAATGAAGCTTGAAATCTGTAGTCGGTGCGTGTTGAGTAGTGGATCTCAAGCGTTGTCACGAATTCAATTTAGAGTGTCATGTCTGTGCAGGCGATGTTCGACAAGTAATAAATGGTTGAACGAAATGATTCTGTATAGGCACTCCATTCAGTTCAAGTCAGGAAATTCGCTATAGTTCATTTTTAATGATTAGACTAATTAGTCGTGGATGTGGGCAATCAGCGACAAAATATTCGCGCAAAATGGTGCAAGTGTTCTTGTTGTTGCAGGACAAGTAGCGATGAAAAGCACGTTCAATTTACAAGTTGCAAGCTTGGATCGTTCAAAGTATGGATCGCTCAAAAAATCAACAACAACAATGATCGATATCAAGCCAAAGCCGATCAATGCAATTTTGGATCTAGCGATCCAAGGTCGGAGAAAGCTCAACGACCAACAACCAACAACCCTAAGATACGATCCATCGATCGACCAAAGCGTGTGATCCATCAATTGCTCAAAACAGGCGATCCATTAGCATCAGTCGAGCAAGACACCAACCAATCAAGCAATGGATCGAGTATAGCGACCCAAGATCGAAGCAAAGCTCAACAAGCGAAGATCACCGGCCTGATCCATTATTTGATTGAAGCATGTGATCCATGAAGAAATCGCGGTCCATCTAACTTGCGATTCAAGGAAGATAGGCGATCGAGTTATAACAATCAACATGCTAAGTAGATTCAACAAATAATTGGAAAATTCACGGATCATCACAAAATCGCAATTGAATTACATCATCCCAAATATCAAAGTACCGAGTCCGACTTCAAGCACGATTCATCAAGACCAACAATTAATAAGATATTTCATATAAGAATCATGAACAACTAACAATTCAAAAAACACAAATCAATACATAAGAATTCAAAGAGAAATTCATAAAAACATTGAAGGTTATGCATCACTTTGAACATCACTTTAAAATCCTATGTGCAAGGCGTGTTGCCGAATTCAAGTACAGATCACCGAAATGGATAATCGATCAAAAATCTGTTGTTTAACATCCTAAAAACACTACAGTAACCAGTGCGCTAGAAAATTAATTCGACATGAAAGCTGAAGGAGACAAACACCTAAAGCTATTATCAATGGCTGGGGATGATCAAATGATTATGTCATAGGTTAGCCGGAGGTTGGCAAAGTAGTAGCTGCTCAAATCTGAAGAAAACTTCGGTGAATTCGGTCGAATTAGCCAGAGAAACAGGCATAAATCGATTTTGAGAATGGATCTAAACATGGTGATCGACAATGGTAGATCTGGTCAGCAATGAAGCAAATCGTTTCACATGAAGCATCATTAGTGGATCAAAGTAGATTTCTCACGGAGGATCGGCCATTACAATTCTCTCTCTCAGTAATTAAAAGATAGAAGAAATAAAGGATCCAAAAGAAAATATAAAGTAATTCTGATAAGGAGCTTTTTTGATCCATCAGATGGGTCGTCCAGGGTCCGTTGCAACTTACTTATGCTGATATATCAAGTAGATCGTTCACAATCCAAAAGAGCAGAGTGTCAATGACCCATCTAAAGTCATCTATGTTGATTCATGTCGAAGCATACGTTTTCTAAGACAACATAACTTTGAGAGGAAAATGTTAATCCACTCTAAAATTGTGTAAATAGAGATGGATCGGTTAGAGGTAAAGGTGATGTGTCAAATTGGCCTTAACAATATGGATCGCAAGACATTTGATTGGTTGATATCCATGAATCGTTGATCAATCCCATGTGAGCATACACATGCATTAAAGTATTGATGGATCAGGATAATATGGATCAGCAAGGACGGGTCGGCTGAAAGTTTAACTGGGAAAGTGTATGGATCATATGAACTGATCCAAGGAGCATGAAGCGCAGAGAATAGGAATCATACGCGATCCATAGGCATGGATTGCTCAAGGCATCATGGACCACATACTAAAGTATGATCACAACTAATCGATAAATATGGAACGAACCACATATAAATGGATCGTTTGGGTCTATGGAGCGCAAGCCCTTTAGGTCAAATGCTGCTATGATGGAGCGCAATCAACCATGGATCGCACGAACACATGGATCGTTGGTTGATCCGTATGGATCGCATGTCAGGGCATGGATCGCATGTCAGATCATGGATCACACATACTACACTTCAAGCTCTAGGACTCGCATTTCCTCACCAATAAATACCGGACCCCTTCACACATAAAAGGGGTGAGATTTTCTCCTCCCGAAGGGCTGCCATTATTGGTCTCCAACATGACTCAAGCTTCTCCATCACCATTAAAGCTTCTTCAAGCATCATTCAAGCTTCTCCAAAATTAGTCTCCTAAAGAAATCAGTGAAGTTCTTCACCAAGATCGATTATCGAAGATCAAATCCGATAATCATCGCTACAAGTGAGATTCAAGTGTTTCTACTTTGGATTCAAGAATTGTTCGAGAATTATAGAGAATTATCGAGAGATTGATAGAGAATTGAGAGAGAATCATTGTAAAAACAATAGAGAAAAGTTTAAATTGAGATCAAATATGTGTCTTCTAATGGAGAGATCGATGAAATGCTCATTCAAATTGATCGTAGGCCAAAATAGAGGCTGGACCACTATAAATCTGCTCTTTACTTTGCTTTTTCTTATAATTTCTGCTTTTAACCTTGTTTTCTATGGTTTAAAGGTGTTCTTACACCTCCTTGGGTGTTAGCGTCGACTTTCGTTGTTAAAAGACTTGATGGTGGGTTACACTAGTATGTGTAGCATTGTTTGCATGATTGCTAAGTCCTTAATTGAATTTCGAGGATGAAATTCTTTTAAGGAGGGAAGATAAAATACTCTTAATTTTTGATAAATATTATTTAAGAGATTTAATTGGTTAAACTAAATAGGAATAACGTATTGGGATGTTGAGATGGGATTTGTAATTAATAAAATGGTTTGTCCTTAGAAACTAATTAACTTGATATAACATAAAAGGAGGTTTATATGAGGGGCAAAAGTGAGAAACACATAACCATTTATTTATACATAACCTTCCACTCTTCCATTCTCTCGCTTTCATTTTGTAAAATCCAGAATAAGAAGAAGACCTAAGGAAAAGCTACAAGAAATTCAAGCTTGGAATTCAACATCAACAAATCTCATCTCTTCCATCCAAAACTAGGTGATTAATGATCTTATCCCTCGATTATTTTGGCTATAGCTAATATCCAAAAGCATTGTGTGTTTTCATGATGGTTTTGATGTTACTATCTTGTTTAGATAAAACCATGTTTGTGTATGCTTGTTTGCATTGGATTTGAACAAGTTTTAAGGGGAAACCTATATTTGTACATCTTCGGTTGACTTGAAACTTTTATATGATGTTCATGACATGTTTTCAGAGATGGGCCTTAAGTTTCATAATTTTCTAAGTACTCAAGAATCTTCTACGAATTTCCTAACATAGGACGTGTGTTGATTACAAAATAATTAAACAGTGAATTTTGATCTAAAATTTCTACACAGCGAAGAAAGGGTTACCTTCGGCCATCTGTGAATTTTTGGGTTTTTCACATGCTTTTGTGAATTACTATGATTTTTCTAAGTTGGACAATTTTAAGATAGTTATGGAATTAATTAAAGGTAGTCAATAAATTTCTAACCTTAAGTCTGAACTATTGTTTAATATAACTTCCAATCATCCAATAAAGTTTTGACAAATAATGTAGAGTACGTAGTGAGTTTTGCTTAAAGAGGAAATAAATCAGTTTTCATGTTATTTGCGGTTAGGTCCATCAACTTACTCAATAAGCACATATTACCTTTGTCGATAAGACCTCATCGCCTATCGTAATTGTCGACAAGCCATTGATGCATGGAATACCAAGAAACATGGTATAGGATGTATCCAAGCTTGTCGCTATACTCTGTCGCCATAGCTTATCGAAGGGGTCCTTGTCACCTATATTCACAGTCATGTTTCTAAAGTCATCCTCTCTGTAAGGGCTTGTCGCCTTTGTACATAAACGATAAAGTTATCGCTATAGTGCATAGGTGAGAAGATCGCATATTCCTTGTCAATGTTGCTTGTGTTGACAAGGTTGTTTTTAACTAGCTTTTAAAAAAGCTTGAGTCTTATCGCCTCTTTACCTTGCCGATGTCGACTGCATCAACATGGATTTTTTTTCTAACTTGTTTTTTTTAAAATGCTTGTGGCTTAGAACCTTTATCCTTTTTCATTCATCGACTTAGTCGATAAGGTTTATTTTCTAACTTGTTTTCAAAAAGAGCTTCGCTTCTAAACCTTGGCGTCATCATTAGCACTTGATTCTAAAATGCTTTGAGGTTGTCAGCTACAAGGCACATTTTCAAACTAGATTTCTAAAGATTTTGAGGTTATCATCTTTGTTGCTTGTCGTTAATTGACTGAACCAACAAGGACTATTTCAATCCTTGTTTTTAAATTGTTTTAATCTTAAAGTAGTTAAACTAGGTATATGGTCAGTAGACCTTTGACTACCGATTTATTCATTTTTGTTGACTTTGACGCTTAGTTAATGAGTCGATAAGGATAACATTGACATACCTTGTCAAGCCAATTGATTTCCAATATTGTCTATAGTAAACCACATATGATATACGCTTATTGAACTAGTCGGCATGGGTTGTCGCCCATTTCTTGTCTATGGTACTTAACCGCATTATCACTTGTTACGTTATCAATATGGGTATCATTATTTGATGTTGTTGTTTATGTTGTTGCACACTACTACACATAATTAGGGATACCAATGGAAATTTAATAATCACATTTACGTTAAGGATACTAATAGGATAGGAATATAAGGGCTACCAATAAATTTAAACTTCCATGGGTTACAAGGTTAAAATTGTTCTAAAGGTTCAAAGTCATTTTACGGGAAAAACTGTAGGGTAAGTGTAGATATTTCACATCCAATAGAGGGTTACTCCATAAAAAGATATATATTTTAGTTTATGTGGGGGGTAATTAACCAAATGGTTGAAAATAAGTAATTCTATTATATACAATGGGATGGATAATCTCAACTTCTTAAACACAAGTAAATAACTTGTTAATATGACAGTTAATCATAAAACGTTAAGATAGTTAGTCATAAGAATGAAGGATAGGTAATCCATTTTATGTTGCACATTTGCACATAATTATAATTGCTTGTTCTAACCATTGTGATTGCAAGTGCATAAGATTTGTAATTTCTAGTATGGTACTAGGGAGAGGGAAACATGTTCCGTTAAGCAGTGTGGTTTCACTAGATATCTATTGGTTTTGGAATAGTAGTTACTATTCACGCCACTTTTTTGACTAGCGCGAAGTTTTTGTTTTTTCCTTAAACTTTTGCATACTCATTTGAGTAGAATGAGAACTAATGTTTTTAGGTTCTTCTTCAACGAATAAGCTTCCGCGTACGTGCAAAAGACATTTAACTATTGTAGGAATCTCTTTCCGTTGTGTGCTATATATTTTTGGATGTATGTAAAGATGAAATTATTTATTGTCAACTGACTCTAATCAACCAAGATGACATCTTCATATATCGTTATTGAAGTTATATTTTATAGTAATTATATTTTGATCTGAATGTAGTCTTACGAACGAGAAATGTAGTGAACGGTTATCAATGGATGTTGTTTTGAAAAAATTCATGTTCCTTTGTTCTCTGATGTTATGATGCATTAACATATCCATTTTCTATTACCGAAAGTTAATACTATAGTGACTACAACATTTGCAGCACTTAGCTTTGAGCCTTAGAAGAATGGGGTGTTATAAGATGACATGATTTCTCCAAATCTTTGGGTATACAAGGAACTTCTCGGTTACGGCCTCTACAGCTTCTTCAACACATTACTCTCTTCTCACAATTAATAATGTCTCAATAATAGGATAATCGGTTCATACCCAATATAAGCCCATATCCCTTAAAATTAGGTACAGACGCATGACAAATAAAATCGGCATTGCATATGTTTGCCACTAATCTATACAAATTTGAGAAAGATGAGTCGGGGCTAAAGACCTCTATTAGACAGTTAACCCAATGGGTTGGAACATTAAAGAAACTTACCACATTCTTTGCTATAGAATAATGTGATACCCCAAATTGAATAAAGTACAAATTGGAATCCCTAAAATAAAAGTCATACCCACTAAAGTTGTTTTTCCTTAATCTCTCGATAGTCTACTCTGGAGCTGTGGCTTCAGTAGCATAAAATTGCCCGTCAATCCCTTCTTTTTCCAACTTCGAGCACTTATTTCAGTATTGTCCTTTCTTATGGCAATGTAATATTTCCCTTATCGAACTTATCCTGCATTCTTCATCTCATGACCCTTGTTATTGGCATTGCTGACAAAACTTGCATTCCCTCTTGAACTTTCCCTTCAATCTCTTTTTACTCCAAAAGTTCCCTTTCTTTTGTGCCTCTTGCTTTGCTTTGATTTATTTTTCTGTACCGGTGGTATATAGGGTAGTTGTCTCTATTAGCTTCTCAAAAGTAGATCCAAAGAGTATTTGGGCCAATAAAATTTTCCCCTAATAGAGAATCAAGGCCTTTTACAAATTTTAATGTCATGACTATGTATGATTCTTTAGATTCATTTCGAACTTAGCCAGCTCAATGACTTTGGTACTCCTTAAGGGTGGAGTCTCCTTATTTGAACTGATAAAATTCCCCAATTCTAAGTTTATTTCTGGCTTTGTCATAAACATTATTTCAGATTTGGTTCTGAATTCTTCCCATGAGAATATTCCAACCACATTCTCTTTAATAACCAAGTACCACCGTTCTCGTGCCTTTCTTTGAAGGTGCCAAGCTGCAGTTCTTTTTCTGAGTTGGTCCTCCGACCCATTCTCAGCAAAATTCCTTTCACAACTATCTAATCAAGCCTTTGCTTCTAAATACGCTTCTATTCAAGAAAAGGTCTTTCCTCTCATACTAACAGAATCTTTTTGTAGCCTAGGAAAATTATTAAAATAGGATTCTTCATTGGCAGATGGGGCATTAAGCGCTATCCGTGTAGTTGGAGGGATATGAATTTGTTCATCAATCCTAAGGCATTGTCGAAACCACTCGAGCATATGAGTGGTTGGTATTTCTCAAGTTGGAACCCCTTAATCAGCAGAAGTTTGATCTTCAACCATATCTACTATCTATAGCTTGAACATTTCAGCCAGAATTTCTTAAGATGGTATTGATATGTGCTGAACAGAAGTTGCTTACTTATGCGTGTATGTCTTATAGGATACAAGAGTGTGTGTGTGTGTAGAGGGGATGTGTGTGTATATTCTTTTGACGACATTTTTAAAATTACAAATACATCACTTATACATACAGTCTTCCCCGTTAATTGGGTAACCTTTGCTCTAATACCAAATGTAACAATCCACCTCGGAATGGGCATAAATTCCGATTGAAAATAGACCCATCAACACTTAGATCCATTCTAAGACAAGCTTTGGTTGAAATAAAGAAACAAATAGTATAGAGCAACTATTATACGATCAGATCTCACATCAGTCTCATGAAAATATAATACTAACATATATTTCCAAAACCAAACATATTACAAATTTGTCTGAGCGCAAGAGTCATGAGCCATCATAATACCATAAAGAAATATCTCGTATAATCCTAAGAGTACATAAGAATAATCACAAAATGATATGTCACCGCCACCAATAATTGCTTCAACTCTCCAAGGTTCATCATCCTTGAATGTCATTCTGACATGTGTTGCTATGAAGAGGGAGTCAAAACAAAAAGTTCTGATGAATAAAATCTTAAACCTTGTCTTTTACATTACTTTTGCATATAATTCACATGATGAACGTGTCTACGAAAAAGCAGTAATCACTACGAAATGATCTACTCGATGTGATAAGGGGCGAGTCCAATAATCGCTTAACACCTTTTGTAAAAGCGCGGATAGTCTAAACAGTCAATACCCTTAGGCAGATTCATCCAGCTACTTAATACCTTCATCCATAAGTAAACTGTGTAACGCGTACCCGATTGGGAGTCATGCGGAACTTTGGTTTAACCCATACCCATAAATATCGTTCATTTGAAATTTCTTAATTGAACAACAATGCAAAAGTTATATTTTTTTATTTAAACTGTAGTATCATCTTTTTATACTAACACTTAGTCTGTTAGAGGAAGAGAAATTAGAGGTAGAGTACTTAATTTAATTCACGAATTCTTGCCTCCAATCTCCCTTGCAACACAACAAAATGACCATATATTTATAGTGGACTACATACCCTTACAAATAGACATGACAATTTAGACAGACACCTTTTTACTTCAACGAACACGATTCTTCATTGAACGGACACTACTCTTCAGAGAACGGAAATGACACTTCACTGTCTAGACATGACTCTTCACTTGGACAGACACGGCTCTTCACCAGGACAGACACGGCTCTTCACTGAACAGACATGACTCTTTACTTGAATAGACATTTTGAATACATGAACAAACATTAAACATAAATAGAAAAGGTCATTTCAAATTATATTCCAACACTCCCTCCTAATTTGAAATTTTCTTTCTTACTCTGTTTGGGTTGGGTGCCTCGAGTTTCATAGGTTAAATCTTTTTTCCAATCAAGATTTTTCCTTTCTCATTTTCATGGTTTGCTTTATCATGTTGCTTGTAAAAACACCAACTGCTAGTCCAAAGGGCGATGTGTTTGCATATCTAATCTTAGTTCAAATCATTGAACTTAAGGAGGGAATGGACTGGTCCAAATATCTCTTCTTTCGCAATGACCATATTATCCTTGAAATATGAGAAAATAGTGAGTTGGATATAATACCCTTTGCTTTCAATTCTCTCACCCCCAGTAACAAGGGAAGCACCACCATCAACTCCTAATTTTATGTAGTGCATGATCTTATTGAATTGCTCCTCATCAATCTGAGGACCTTGTTCTACACCTTTCTTAAAAGGATCACCGACTACACGACTCAAAGCACAAGTTTTGACTTCTGCACAAACTTGTCGTATATTTTTTTATGCACAAAAATACGCGAACCGGCAATGTCCTTGGTTAAAGAACAATGCAAAATGAGCAAGCTCTACAACTTGATCGATATCAGCATCATCTAAGACGATCATTGGAGATTTTCTCCCAGGTTCCAATGTAATAGGCTTGAGGTCGCTTTTTGCAACAATTCCGAGTACCACTTTACCGTTTTCAGTCGATCCAGTAAAAGCAAGCTTGTCGACATTCATGTGACTAGCAAGAGCTGCACTAGTTGTGGAGCCAAAACCAAAGATCACATTAAGAACACCATCAGGACCTCCTGCCTCGTTTTTATCTTCATAATACTTAACGGTATTCTTCACATCAATATTTTTTCCATTATCAATACCAATGTCTTCTTTAATATCAGTTGTTTCTTCTTCATCCTTGTTTGCAACATCTCCGTACTTCATATTGTTTTCATTATCTTTTACATCGTTGGTTAACTTAACATCTTCAATGTGCACTTCAGCTTCAACATCTTTCTTCTTCTCAATATTCATTTTTTTTTAACCATAAGTTTTTTCCATTAATACAAAAAGGAGTACAAAATACAACAAAAGAAAAGCGAATCGCCTATTGGCAACTAACACTAACTAAGCCTATCAAACCAAGCTTCAACTGCAAAAAAAACACTCATACACAAGCTGCCTCATCGGACAAACAACACAAGATCGCCCACCCAGCAAAGCACCAAGAAAAGACAGCTAGACCCAGTGCAAAGCAACAAGCATAGAAGATACATCAAGAGCATAATCATTGTCCAACCAACGCCGAAACAGAAGCATCCAAACAACGAGAAAGACAATCCAGAACATAATAAGGCACAAAACCTCCATAAACACAAAACATACCTCAAAACGCATTGAAAAAGACGATATTCTTTTGTGCATTGAACACCTCCTCTCCACAATAAGGCCAACACCATCAATCAAAAGCTGTTGAAGCCGAGATCATGAGCACTAGTCCACTGATCAAGGTGATGAACACAGTTCTCGAAGAAAGAAACTCTACATGCGAGACATGGAAAGATGATATACAAGCCAAGTCGTGGCGGTTGGCATTGCTACATGCCAAGAACACTCCACCATCAAAACACAACCCTTCAGAACAAAACAAGACAGCCACCAGTTGAAAATCGGAGCAAGCAGACAACTCGGACAAAAAGAAAAGAGAGTCGCATCCCCAAAATATCCTGAAGTGGCCACCATGCTATGATTGAAAGGGAAATCTATAGCATAAGAGGAGAAATAGGCTCGGCAGTGTGGTGACAAGAGAAACAGAAAGTATGGATCGCGGCTATTGCTAGAACAAGGATCCAAAAGGGGACTAGCACTGGGCCAAAAAGCAACAAAGAACCATAGCAAAGCTAAGAAGTAGATCACTACAAGCCAACATAGAGGTCAAATAGCCGCAGTCAAAAGAAACTCCGAAGATAACAGATCCAACCAAAGACACAGAACAACCAATCACCAGGCAAGATGATAACATATCCAACCAACTTGGTTACAAAGCAAATTGTAAATAACTAACCAATCGAATCTAAAGCAATAAAATCACAAATGAACCAACACAAACCAAGACGAAGCTGCAAAATCACTTGCACTGTAAGGACGGAATAACCCATACCATAAAGGCGTGAATTTGTAAGAGCTGAAGAGCCAGAACCGTCCACGAGTTCAAAAGCAAATAGTGAAGCACAACTTAAGGCCCAGGAGCAATAATCTGCGAAACCAGTGTCAGCGAAGATCTGAACGATGAAGAAAAACGCACTGGTAGAAAAAAGGGTGAGCACAAACAACAGCAACCTCACTCTCATCCAAAGAAGAATCGACCCAACTCTCACAGCAAACAAATCCCAAAGACACCTGACGCAGCAGAAAAAGAGGTCTCCAGGCTGACACACAAGATGAAACACTGCCACCGACGAGGTGAAAACACACTCGAAAAAGGTTGAGCAGATCTGGAAGAAGCCCGGCGAGAGTAAAAGCAACGTCGGAATCCACGATAATGGGTAAAACGAGGAGGCTAGATAAAGAGTGGAAAAGGGAAGTAAGAGTGGAAGAAAAGCGAACTGCTAGGGAGGAAAGATTTTGGAAGAGGCGGTGGCTAACCCAAATCGTCCCCTATTAAAACGAAAACCAGACGCGTTTTTCATCTCCTTTTCAATTTTCTTTCGTGTTCTCTTTATTAACAACCAAATTGTTTTCTTCTATCAATTTTGAGTCATCCTTTGCATACACCTCTTTCAATAAATCCCATGAATCTTTTGCGGAACTTTCTCCATGAATATGACCCCATGCTTCTTCATCGATGACGTTCTCACTCATCACAACACGAGCTTGAAGATCTTTCCGTCTCAAACTTGTAAATGATTTTCTTTCTTTCTCCGTCATATTTTTAACATCTTTTGGTCATTCGTAGCCACTTTCAACGATCTCCCATAACCTTTTGGAAATCCATTCTTCTTTCTATTTATTACTCCATTCTTCAAAATTTTCTTTTGTGAGAACAGTGAGAAAAAACGAAAAAAATGGAAATGTCGTAATTTCAACCAGACTCTGATACCACTTTTTAGAGGAAGAGAAATTAGAGATAGAGTGTTTAGTTTAATTAGTGAACACTTTGAATTTCTTGCCTCCAATCTTCTTTATAACACAAAAAATGACCACCTATTTATTGCGGACTACGTGCCCTTACAAATAGACATAATCATTTAGAAAAATACCTTTTTACTTCAACAGACACGACTCTTTATTGAACGTACACACAAAACTCTTCACTTGAACGGACATGACTCTTCACTGAACGGACATAACTCTTCACTTGAATAGACACTTTGAATACATGAACCAACATTAAATATAAATAGCAAAAGACCATTTCAAATTATATTCCAACATATTCATGTGGGACTTAGAGCATCTCCAACAACATTCAGGGTTGGAATGTTACGGTTCGTAACATTCAGTGAGATATCTGAGATATCTACCAATAGGGGCGAGATGACTTATTCGACGCGCCTCAAATAATTCAGCGCACGCCGACTTATTCGACTCGCGAGCCGATTAAGTCGGCGCGCGTCCCTGCCGCATCTATAAGCAGGCGCGGTAGGGCTAATACCTCCTCATATTACCCCATTTTTCCTCCTTTTATTTATTTTTATTGTGCATGACGCCGGGATGCTGCCACGCGTGACGAAGATGGGGAGACACACAGTTCGAGCTCAGGCTGACGACATGGCTGGTCCGGCGCATCCTCCTCCATCAGCAGGGACGATAATTGAGGACTTACGGATCCTTTATGACTTGCCACCGGGATTCACTCATCGTTCGTTTACCGCGCTCGACACCATTCCGGTATAAATTTTAATTTTAACATTTATATTTACTAAACAGTTAAATAGTTTACTAAATTACGTAGGTAGAATAACCTGCTGGTTTCATAGTTATAATTTAGTGCATGTACGTTATAATATTTAATAGTATGAACTGTTGATTTTATAGTTATTGAACTAATATAATTTTTAATAGGAGACGTACATGTACATTCGCAGTAGTTGGGCAAAGTTTAGTACATAGGCCCTTGACATATTACCCTTACATATTCGAGAGTCTCTATTGGCCGGTCCGTTCGGACTATTTTTACGGATTAGACCTCCCAGGTCCTTCGATCGACATTTGGTAAAGGCCTTAATAGAGAGATGGTGGCCTACGATTCACACTTTCCACTTCTCCGATTTTGAGTTAGGTATCACTCTAGCATATTTTTACATGCTTACGGGGATTGAGATTGGCCTCCTTGACATAGTCCCTTGTCCATTCGATACCTCGTATGAGTCACCCGAGTCATATCTTCAGTATTTGCCAGATTTGTCCGTGGCTCATATCGCCAATGGTGTTGTTTCCGTCTCTTAGCTACTTGATTACATTATAGGGCATCTCGTTGTTGCGGATGTCCAAGACATAGTATATCGGGCCACCATTTTATATCTCCTTGGTTCGACATTCTTTTCGAACCAACGAAGTACGATTAGACAGGGCTATATAGCAGCACTAACCGATTTAGATTAGTTGCATATGATTGATTGGGGCAGTGCTATTTTGGGTTATCTATATTCCGCTCTTGACTCCTACGCTTTGGGGTCGGTTCAGCAGATGTTTGGGTTTTGGTACATGTTGTTGTGCTAGTACTACGAGTACACAGCCAACATGCATGATGCATCCACGCATGTTGCCCACCGCCGGTCATGACGCCAAGGCCTTTTTCCCATGCATGCGTAGATGGGAGAGTAGTCACCTAGTCCGGCGTGTCCCTATTGGAGTGAGACACGATTTGATGGAGGCCCGTACCCATTTAGATATGAGGGAGAGGGGTAACCTATTATGAGCACGTTGGGCTTCTTATTGGATGTTACTCTCAGCAGATGGCCCGCTACCTGATGCCCAGCCATTGGTCGTTGCATGTTGTTTATCTATTCGTCGTGTTCTCTTGCTCCCATCGAACCACCTTCCTATTTGGTACTTGGGAGATCGCTTGTATTACCAGGGGACCGGTCAGTTGCACGTACCCGGAGATCCACCTCTTCTCGATGATATGTTTGGGCCTCGTCGTGCTATAGGGAGACAGTACGTACAAGGTCTGAGACAGGAAGGATGGGTTGATACGACCGATTTTTTGTTACCTGATGTTGTTTTTGACCCTTACTGGGTTCGGGTAGCTCCTAGGCGGTACTTGTTGCCAGATTATATGCAGGGTGTGAACTCCAATCACATTGGTCCTCGATTGGTTACTGGTAGAGTTCATCCTCCACAGTTTACTTTTGACCCGACCCCTGCACAGATCTTCGACCCGCTTATGGATTTCGCTCTGGCCGATACATTTTAGGTATACGATCTTAGCGGTGCATAGCTGTCCCTACCTATTATCTACCCTCCTGCTCACATGGTTCATGGTGTCCCTACTGCTGGATTATATCCGGCACATGAGGTATTATTCTTACTTGTGGATTTAATTACCTGTACATTCTAAGTTATAGTAACTGTTTTTATATATTCTATATTTGTAGTATGCACCCCGGCTAGACCAGCATAATATACATATTGTGACTATTCAAGAGATGGCCATGCTACATTCTCAGTCCTTATATCAGGAGCACCAGGTGATAGTTCGGGATTTGCAGGGCCAGATCGATGACTTACATGCCAGACTAGCGGCAGCAGGGGGTGGTGATACAGGAGCATCATGTACCGCACCGGGGGGGTCATGTACTCGTGGAGGTTCAGGAGACGATAGAGGACCAGGTGGGGGTGGAGGACCGGGAGGGGATGGAGGATCGGGAGGGGTTGGAGGAGTTGGTGGTGGTGGCAGACAGGGAGGTGGTAGCGATGATGACGATATTCAGTATTATGACAACGATGATGACGACACGGAGGAGGATGGTGTGGAGTCTGAGCACGATGATGACGATGATGCTACGGATTTAGGATGACTTTCTTGAGGATGTTGATGATGATATTTTGTTTGTTGATATCATAATGTATATATGTGTATGACTTGATGTAGTGGAGTTTATGTTATTCTTTCATGTATGCTCGTTTTCATATGTCACATTGATGCATGTTGTACTATACTTTATTGTCTACACATTATCTTAATTACTGTCTACAACTATATTTTTTGATGTTCTGTGTACTGGACCCGTTATTATCTATATTTTATGATGTTCTGTGTAATGTTAAACGATGTTTGAAACGTTTAATTTTCGAACGATGATCGAAACGTTTAATTTATAATATAATTATAAAACGAACTACAACGGGCGTGGTAGTTCGTAAGATAATGTTTTGAACTTCAATTGGTTGTACATGATCCAATTTAAGTCAGACTTATTTGAAACAAGAAACGTTCAAATCTATTTGATAATATTTTTCTAATGGAAGAGAAAAATTTAGATTTCATGTTGTAGATTTTGTTTTATGGCCAAATCAAATTTTCAAATAGTCACTGTAGAATTCGTTTATAAATTATAATGTTTATATATAAAATAAAGGATTTTAATTTTATTTAATATCGTTTTGGCTAGAAAATCAATTAATAAAGCGGCGCATAACACGATATATTCTCCATTCGTGGAATACCGTTGGGGATGACCCTATTTTTCCCTATATACAGCGGCTATTCTGAAGCCGGCTAAACCCTTATCCGCAATTTCTTTTCTTTCACCCGCCACCTCATTCCTCTTTCCCCATTCCAGCCTTCTACTTGAAAAAGATCTCGAGTATATTTTCCTTACTGGTACATGTGGAAACAATGAAACAAAAGTGTAAGCTCCAACAGTCGCAATTGGGAAAATAACGATGAGGGGGTCGCAAATCAACGACCTGGAAAAGAAAGGGTAGTTGATGGGCGTGCTGTCAACCCTTTCTGCCGTTATGGAGAAGAATCGGTGATGGTTGTTTCGAAAACCGAAAAAAATGCTGGTCGAAGGTTTTTTTGTCATAAAGCCTACGAGAACCACAAGGTTTTTCTTGATGAAATTGATTGTTGTTACTTTAAGCAGTGGATTGACCCTCCGATGTGTGAACATGGAGTTTAGTATGCACTAGAAGCGCAAGCCGAAATAAGACGCTTGAACAAGATTGTTGCTAAGCCAACTCGGGCTGGATTTTTTCCCGTCCGTGGTAGGTTTATGTGGAAACTATGAATTGTCGTTGTACTTTGAATTCGATGTTTATGTGTTCAGTTATTGTAGTTCGTATGATTGTAGTTTGACGTTTCTTATTGTTGTAATTGTCGTTGTTGAAAACTTCTTAGCTATGTTATGAAAACATTGTTGAAAAACACCATTAACCTTGACACAAAATAAGTAAATAAATTTCTCACTACTTAAAACTATGGTACATAAGGATACGCAGTTTAATAATACAAATATTACGCATAGTCTAGGGTTCAAAACGTCTGTGATAGAGAATCTCCACTATGCACTAGTCTCTGTCCATTGTAGCCATGATAGAAAGGCTACACTTTCGTTTTGGCTTAGCATTCAACACGAGAATCTACACTGTCCACTGTAGCCATAATAGATAATCTACATTATCGTTTTGTCTTGGCATTCAAAACGAGCTATTTATTATCGTTTTGGCTTGGCATTGAACATGAGCTATTACGTGGATGACCCTACTTTTTAAATTCCTTGCCTACATTTCGTGGACGACTCTACACACTTAAATTCTTAAGCAGGTAATACGTGGACGACCCTGTTCAATAAAGGAGCTCTCTGTCCAATAAAGGACCGCTCTGTCCAATAAAGGAGCGCTATGTCCAATAAAAGAGCTCTCTGTCCAATAAAGGACCACTCTGTCCAATATAGGAGTGTTATGTCCAATAAAGGAGCTCTTTGTCCACTAAAGGAGCGCTGTGTCCAAGAAAAGAGCTCTCTATCCACTAAAGGAGCTCTCTGTCCAATAAAGTAGCTCTCTGTCCAATAAAGGAGTTACCCACTAACCAATACCTCATACTTATATACAACAGCATAGTCGCAATAATATCTCATATCCAAACATATTCGCAAACAAAAATGGATTTCTATTTTATGAAATGCGTCATGGCTTTTAACAGCGACTCGGAGGAAGAGGAAATCCTTCAAGAGGAAGTGGAAGAAATACAAGAAATACGGGACTTATATCATGAAGCGTACGGTTCATCATCCACAACTCGAGGGGGATCGGTTCCTGGACAAAGGTTTATACACCGAAATCATGCTAAATTCCATAAGTCTCTGATGCATGATTACTTCAATGACAACTGCAATTACGGGCCTGATATGTTTCGTAGAAGATACAGGATGCAAAGAAATTTATTTCTTTGGATATTGGCAGGTATTCAAGGTAACAATGATTACTTTAAGTACAAACAAAATGCATCGAAGAAGCAAGGGTTGTCCGGTGAACAGAAAATGACGGTCGCTATGAGAATGTTAGCTTATGGCACTCCTGCTGATGCTTTGGACGATGCATACCGAATAGCAGAGAGCATGACACTTGAAACACTCGAAATTTTTTGTCTAAGCTGTGGTGGACATCTACGGAGAAGAGTACTTGAGGGCTTCAAACGAAGCAAATGTAGTGTGAATCAGAGAGATGCACGAAAGCAGGGGATGGCCGAGAATGTTAGGAAGTCTGGACTGTATGCATTGGGAATGGAAGAACTGCCCTAAGGGACTACAAGGTGCGTACAATGGCAAGAAAAGGCGACCAACCATCATTTTGGAAGTTGTATCATCGTACGATTTGTGGATATGGCACGCTTTCTTCGGAATCTTCGGTTCGAATAACAACTTAAATGTTATAGAAAGATCTCATCTGTTCAATGATCTTGTTCAAGGCCAGGTACCTCCTTTAACATTTACCCTAGGCTTAAATACTTACAACCATGGCTATTACCTAGGTGATGACATTTACCCGAAATGGAGCACCATTGTTGAAACATGTCCAAATCCATTGACTCCTAAACAAGTCAAATTCGCGACGATGCAGGAGGGACAAAGGAAAGATGTAGAATGAGCATTTGGTGTTTTACAATCTAGATTTGCAATGATAAGTAATCCATGTCGGTTGTGGTCTAGGAAAAAGATGTCTACAATCATGTTTGCCTGCATCGTTTTACACAACATGATTATAGAAGATGAAAGAGATATGGATGAAGAGCAACGTCACTACGAATATGAATGTGCTTTGTAACTACCCCGAGTATTCCAACAGAACACCCCACTAACTGCAGAAGACCTCAACATTTATTTGAACCATCAGGTTATGTTTAGAGATGCACAACTGCATAACTGGCTACAGAAAGATCTTATGGATCATTTATGGAACCTCTATGGCGAGACCTAATTATGAAGTTGTTCAAACTCGTGTCTTATTTTATGATTGTACGAATTTATGTAGTAATGATGTTGTAGGTTTTTATTTCAGCAATCGCTTTCTATTGTATTTGTACGTGTTATTAAACAGCTATTATTATGATCCGAACTTATATCAGTTTATTTTTGTCTTTCAAAACATAACTGTTTTCTACGGAAATGATAACGATTTTATTTCATCATAGTAATATGTGAAATAGAAGACAGAGTAGATAAAATAAAATTTTAATATGCAAGGGATCACACGCCGAAAAATTTATCGGCTCGTGAAAGCGCACCTCGCGCAATCTATTTAGCATCCTGAATGGAAGCCATAACATTTCCATATTACAAAGTAATATTCGTCAAGAACAAAAAATGTACTTAACTATGGATTAAGAGCATAAATGCTCCACCTTTTAGAGTTGCTCTTATGGTTGACGAATTCATATCAATAATGACATATAGTACGAAACACTTAGATAATCTAAACTATGAATGTACGTTTAATTCTCCGTAATATTCATGCTTGACAACTAACACACTACGTCTAAGCTATACCTAGGTAACTCATTCATTTCCAAATCAGAATTTTAATGGAAACTAAGGTTATTACTTGACATTTGAATTTATATGTTTCTTAATTCTCTATTAGTTGAATGTAAGATCTTTAAACGGGTTAAAGAAATAGAGTGGATATGCATGCATATATGCATGTCAACTTTTCTGCATCAACAGTACATCAGCACGGTAGCAGTAACATCATACACTTGTCGCCACATGTATATTTATTTAGGTAGATAAGATACCTAGCTACTACATCTTTATTTTTATACGAAATCAAAGATTTTAATCCATGAAAATTCAACGCCGAATCGTCCAACGAAATCGGCAGCAGCAATAAATAAGCAATAATAATAACAAACGATACTATGTGCACAGAAATATGGTTTAGAACGGGATATGTACTGAATTCATTGAAAAGGAGATAAACATAAACAGTTAGCAGAAATCAACTCTCACATAAACTTCCACTAGTTTAATTAGGCATAACAACAGTATTAAGTTCCATAACCAACCCTCATCACCATAAACATAGAACAACACAATCCACACTGCATGATTATTTAAAACATAAACCACCATCGTAAACGCAAATACGTTTAAGAAAGCTGACCGCAGTCTGCAATCTTCACCGGCTTCTTGGTGCGCCACTCTGCGACCCAACCTTCTCAATATCTCTCACCACTTCCATCCCTTCCACAACCTAAACATCAAATTTTCACAGAAAAAATCCATATAACCATCCCCAATTTTGAAGCCGATTCAGAATCGAATATAACAAACAAATACGCACCTGTCCAAAAACGACGTGTTTCCCATCGAGCCAAGAGGTCTTCTCGGTGCAGATGAAAAACTGCGACCCGTTGGTTCCTGGTCCGGCGTTTGCCATGGAGAGGATCCCAGGTCCGGTGTGCTTCAAGATGAAGTTCTCGTCCTTGAATTTGGCGCCGTAGATGGACTCCCCTCCCGTGCCGTTTCCGGCGGTGAAGTCACCTCCCTGGCACATGAATCCGGGGATGACACGGTGGAAGGAGGAGCCCTTGTAGTGGAGAGGCTTGCCAGACCGGCCCTTGCCCTTCTCGCCGGTGCAGAGAGCACGGAAATTCTCCGCGGTTTGTGGGACTTTGTCGGCGTAGAGCTCCATGACGATGCGACCGGCGGGAGCACCACCGACTTCCATATCGAAGAAAACCTTAGGGTTAGCTGCCATTACTGTGATTTGGATTTGAGATCGAGATTGGGTACGACTTTGAGAACGTTAGGGCTTGAGATATTTATAGCACAGCGGAGGGTCAGGATGGTTGGAGTAGGACAGATGGAGGATCACGATGAAGGGAATGAGAACTTTGGGTGGCTCGTTGCGGGGGATATTCTGCGAACATTAGCAGATAAGCGGTATCATTTTATTTCTGTGCGGCTACACTTTTTCCCTTTTTTTTCTTGACTGATTGACCATCCACTTGACGCTAGGAACATCGTAACATTTACGCATACAAAAACATGGCCGCGCTTTTTATTTAAACGCTTTTGCTATAAGGCCCAAAACGCAGCAGTGCCCGAATGATGCGGGAACAATCCAAGCCGTCTGAATTATTTTCCTCCGTGAATTACACTCGTGCGATCTTCTTCCGCACCTTCCCGCATGAATTTTTTCCGACCCCGTAGCAAAGTTCTTATTTAAAAGTAGTCTGTATTTAAAATTTGGAGATTGTTAAAGAGACTCCACCTTTTTTTAATAAAAAAGAAGACAGTTTTTTTTTTTTTTTTTTTTTTTGAATTATTAAAAGGAGGACAAAATAAATTAGTCTTCTCTTAAATTTAAAATAAAATTTTCAAAACTAACCCTTAGCAAACAACACAGAAAATCAAGTAGTGACTTAGTGTGTATATTAATAATAACAGAAAAATGGCATTTTACGTGACATCTAGCAAGAATTTTTCAATTGTTGTTATAAACAAAATAGGACAAAAATAAATTATTCTTGGTATATCGTCTTCAAGCAAGCAATGTTTGATGTATTCATCAAGTCAGTGAAGAAATTTCAAAATTCTAACTCATGCCTACACTTGTAAACAAGCACTATAAGGACCAAGTCAAAATAAAAGAGGGGAAATAATCAGCGGCTACCTGTATAAATATGTTATGTTTATATTATTCATCACCAGCTTTTGCAATATTATTTCCCATACTTTCAGAGATGAATCATATTTATAACTCGAGTGTAACAATGGAAAATCAAGCAATTGAAAATAACAAAGCTGGAGCAAAGTAGAATATAGAAAGAAGTCTATTGAGTCATAAGACAAGAGTCTAAAATCCAAGCCCCCCCCCCCCCCTCCCCGGCGTAACAAATAAAAAATAAATTGGAGTCCCCTTAAAATTGTATCCCCCTTAACCGAAAGTGGAGTCCCTTTAACAATCCCCTAAAATTGTCCGTTTAATTGTCTTTAATCAAAATTTTGGCCTTCATATTTGGGTATATCTTTTCATTATTATTATCGGTTTCATTATTGCTATTTTCTTCTACACGACAGTCATCATCATTAGCTTTAACATTTACATGAAGATATCTTTATCTGCTTCAGCATCAGATTTATTTAAATTTTCCTTAGCATTTGACTGAAATCATTTACTTTCAAAACTTTATGTAACATACTCTAGCCTTTTTATTATCGAATAGTTCATATGATGTCAAATTTCATATTAAATTCCACTTAATATATAACATGTCATAGCAATTGCTTAAGTAAAGAAGTTTTTAGGTAAATGACTATCATTTAATATAGGTCTTGTAGAGTCTTCAATCGCTCTATTTTTACAACAACAACAAAAAAAAAATGGCAAAGCAATATATTTTACATTTTACTATTGAAAAATTATGTGTAAATACCTTTCTTATTACAAATTTTTTCAAAACTTTCATTTTCGAATTCTCCGCCATAATTACTTCCAGTTGTTTTTGTTTTAATAGACATTTGGTTCAGTGTTCTTTTAGCAAAAACTTCAAATATTTCATATCATTTTAGATTTTACGAATATTGTCCATGGATACGTAGAATGAGCATCCACATTTATAAAAACATATTTATTGTGATTTATAACTTGCATTTGGTCTAAACGAATAAGTTCCAAAGGTTGAGAGGTAAAAATCATATCTTTTGACTTAATGGATCTTCTTCTAAGTCTTTCTGATTTAGTGCATAACATAGATTGTCAACATCAGAAACCATTTTAGGATTCCCTATAATTAAATCATATTTGACAATTTTAGATAGGCGTCCAAAATTCAATGAACAAATCTTTTGTACCAAATTCAAGGATCACTTGATTTAACCAAAATGCATAAATTAGCATTTGATGCTTTTGCACTTAATATATAAAGAGGAGCGTACAGTAGCACCTCATTTAGTGCAACACCCTTTTGGCTCCTAATTTCCACCATGTATTTCCCCCTCTCTACTTCCACTTACTCTATCTACTCTTAGATACTAATATAAATGGGTAGCTGAAATTAGAGGATCAAAAGAATATTGCACTGTTTAGGGCGTTGTTGAACGCTCCTCATATATAAAATTTTCATTTTCTACTACCTTCAAAAATAATTTTGAGTCATTATCTTGGATATCAAATTTTATTCTGAAGTCGTTATCACGCAATTACCTAATACTTAGTAAGTTATATTTTAATTCCTAACTATAAAAATACTAGAAATAGTAGTGGTTTTAGAGTTACTTATATTATCAATGGCAATAATGAATCCTTTGAAGTTAACTCCAAAAATCTCTAAACTTCACCTTTGTAAATGTATCTGCCAAGATTGGGGATTCATTCATATGCCGAAAGCATCCACTATCCAATGTTCATTTATCAGTTTTGATATATGAAGTTTTATCATTAAGCATTTATTCATCATTAGCAATGTAATACATCTGTTCTTGAAAATCGTACCTTTTCAAAAGTTCAAATGGATTTTCATAATGAATAGATGTAAATTTATAAAGTAATGCGATATTAATTTTCAAAAATCATTATCAATTAAAATGTCAAAATTAAACAAAACTTTTACCTATAAATTTTTCAAAAATCAAATTACTAACTTTTGAAAAGCAATGCTTTGATACCAATTATGGATCCTAGAAATGTGAATCTTAAGGCTAAATTAACGACGCTGGATAGTGTTATAAGTGCTTTATAAATAGTGGATTTTTATTGACACTTCAACTATTGTAAAGGGGAGGTCAATTTAAAAAGAAAATAGAATTTATTAAGAGGAATATCAATGCAGAGAGCACCCCCTTAACAAATAAAGTTTATTTTACCAAATTAATCTTCTTTACAATAATCCTTTTTTAGTTGTTAATTAAAAAAAAAGTATGCGGTATATTAGTCGAACTACATCAGATTTTTGTACCAAATTATCAATAATCTCATTTTTCGATATGGATCATATCAGATGAAAATATATCATTCATAGGAAATCGATATGCATATATCGACAAGTTTTTTTTATACGGATACATGTTCTTCGTTTGCAACATTATTTTTCTCAAACAATCGTTTTTTTGTCTGCAAATAATTTAAGGATTTGGATTTTTTGCATTTGAAATTGAGGGTAACTGATGTTATTACCAGAGTAAAAAAGGAACATAAAAAATTAAGGGTGCTACTATTCACACCCCGGTTTACACTTCCGGCTACCAAAATTAAAAGCACCCCAAATATTTCAAATATCCTCTTTTGGCCACCTTGTAAGTTAAAAACCTGAAAATTTAGAGGACACCAGCAGCTACCTCTACACGAATACTTCCTTTCTCACTTAGAGCTCTTCCACTGCGAATCAAATACTCAAAGTAAAATAGTTCAAGAAAAAATTAACGTAATCCATTTTCATAACCATATTAGCAATTTTAATTTTAATAAACGAGCACTTACTTCGTCGGTTGTGAAATGATTCGTCATAAATCAACATTTATGTCTTTTGAGTCATTTGATCGAACATTTTGCTTCATATTATCACAACCATCATGTTTATCATCAAAATTATCATCATTTAAATACTCCATCTATCAAATGACCAAAAAAAGTATCAATTCTTAAAAGATGTTATGTAAGTTATACAGATAAAAATCCTATAAATCAAAACTTACATTGTCATTCTCTATTACAATGTCATCAAATTAAATGTCCTCCAAGCATGAAATTTCCAGCATAGTGGAAAAAATTTCCTAAAACACAATGGAAAACCCTAACCACTAAAAAAATCATAATAGCATGTTTTATATCATAATAAAAAACAATAAAAATCTAGCAATTCTAACCTCTTTTTAATTTTTATCTTCCATCTCCAATAGGCACAGAAGAATATTGGCTTTTGTTAGGGTTTATGATGTGAAATTGTAGAGAAGTACGTGTTTATTAGGAGAAGTACGGTGGTGAATGACTGAGTGAAGGAATAAGATATGGTGGCCAGAAGAATATAAAAAATAATCGTATGTATTAAATTTATATAGATGGCCGGAAGTGTAAACCGGGGTATGAATAGTAGCACCCAAAATTAATTACGTGACTCACCCTAACATTCTTCTTATGATTTGAGTGTTTTTAAAATTTGACTCTCCTTTGACAAGATTTGGAGAGTCAATAACAAAGCCCTGTAAAATATTCTTGAATTCTTTTTAAATTAAAATTAAACAGTGAAAATATAATGATCACAAATACACACATAAATCAAAGTAAATGTAATAAAAGTAAAAGTAAGAGTCGGGGAGGCCACATAAGGATATTCATACTAGTTCAAATCTAGTCTTGTACAATTTCTTGTACATGTTTCTTTTGAATATTAAATTACAATAATCTCGATTTCAAGGTTATGTGAGACACCCTCCAAATTATTAGGGCTTTGAATACATCTGATTGATTTATCGAGCTATAAGCATATCCACTTAATTTCAGGGGCAATAAACACAACCATTTTGATTTCATAGGCCGCCAAACACAGCCACAATTATCTGATTATGATTTGATAGATTTTACAAAATCATTTTTTTTTTGGATAAAATTAATTCTATAACCTCTTAATTAACACTTTGATTATGTTTTGGGAGGGAGAGAGAGATTAGCGCAAAACTAATAGGAACTCAATCAAGTGTGCTTGAATTTGATTCGACTTGAGTTTGATAAGCATTTAAGTCGGTTTTCTTCTAGGAATCAAAAGAGTGAAAGATTTCTAAGAATAAGTGAGGAGTTAGTTTTAAATTTAATTGGAAATAACCCTTGTTTATAAAGAAGCAATAGTCACGTCCAGTTGCCAAGAAATATAAAGAAATGATATTTTAATTCAAAACTTGAAATTTGAATTTTTTAGCATATATATTAACTTATCCATTACATATATCGACATATCCCTTTACAATCTGAAAACGTTTTCATTTACAATTGATTTGAAAATGTTAAATTATGCTAAATATTTTGAAATTTTGTACAATCATTTAAGCATAGTTTATACACATTTCAATCATAATAGAACTTTGTAAAATTATTTCTGAAATATTAAATATATAAAGGATTTAATTGTAAGTTTCTATTTGAAAAACAAAAATAATAATATATTACGTACAAATACACACACACACACACATATACTTAAGGGAAATATAAAAATACAATTATATCATTGCACACAGAAGTTTTTCATCTCTCCAATGAGGACTAGGTTTTCCTTCGCCGCTACCTTCTTTTTTTCTTCGCTCATTTTTTAGCCTCCTTTCGTAATCGCTCTCTCATACTATTCATCACCTTCGGCTTTTTTCCCAATCCATCTCTTTATTCATTTTTCGATCCCTAACCTAGCTTTTCTCTTGTGATTTTGGTACTCTTCCTCCAGCTTTAGTTTTTTCCTCTAGCTTTTACCTTCCTCGGACTAGTCAGTGGATCTAGTCTTTTTCACGCTTTAACTTCGCCTTTCCTTGACGAGTCGCTTTCCTAACTCCATTTGAAAACCCCACTCCACCCATCCTTCTGCCATTTCCCACCGAGTACCTTAGTTACCCTTAGTCCCTGCAATTTTGGTGCGTGGATTTTTTTCATTCGGGATTTTATCAGATCTTTTGATGTATCCTTTTACGCCCCAGTTTCACGCTTGCACGACCACACAGATCGTCTGATTGTTATAAAACTTCAAATCTTACAGTAACTTTTTATTCTAGATCCGATTAAATTGATTTCATCGAAATCCGAGATCGATTACAAAAGCACTATTTTTATGTGTTAATAAAATCGAATTAAAAATAATTTGATTTCAAAACACTTAAATTTATTAATAATAAATTTTTATTATTGTATATATTCCAGTAGAATTTTACGTAGCTTCTAAATAAACTTAATTAGATCTTTAACAAAATATTTAAATTTCATGTTAATTTTATATTCAAACTATCTTTTAAATTTAATTCAAGTCATTAAATATTAAAATTAATCGTTTTAATATTTACATTATTTAAATATTCCTATATTAAAAATCCAGATTGTTACATTCTTCCCCCATAAAAGGACTTCGTCCTCGAAATTAAGTAGAATGTTACAAAATTATTGATTTTACTTCAAAGATATTTTTTATAAAATCATGCTAAATTTTCTAACAGTTGAAATTAAGGAAAATTTTGGCAACACCACCTTCGCACGACTCGATCCAAAAAAATTCACAACATCAATATATGACATTATACATCTCATTTCAATGATAAGGCATCTCAAACCATGGAGAAACAATATATAAGACCCACTTACGATATATAATCCGAAATATGTACCATTTGTTGGGCAAACAAATATTTATCAATGAAACCGAAAGCCATAAGCACACTAGCGAGCTTTTGTTTCCATATTCTTGTATAAGCTTATATAACCCAACAGAGAGTTAAGAAAAATGGACAGGTAACATAATGAATACAACATAAGCATGAATTCATATCCTTAATTTTATGTATAAATTTATACATAGAAAAATTAAGAAATTATTCCTTTTAAATCTTAAAAAACCATTTTTCAAATTTACCGGAAATTCATATCCTTCAATTATCAACTGAACTACATTTTTTATTTTTAAATCTCATTTATAAATCTACACCTATAAAATTCTAGTTCTATATAAGATTACATCGCACATGTTCAACCTTGTTTAAATTCATATTAAACAAATTACTTAAGTTGAATTCTTATCCCACATCATCATCGAACATCATATGGTCAAATCATGGAAGTAATTTATGAAAGGGTTTTTTCCCAATGTTCTTCTACTTTAAAATCTATCCAACACATGCAAGAGAGCGATAAGATTGCTCTTACCAAGACAAAATAGCTAATACCCATAATTGGTCGATTATAACTACAATCAATCATAGTAAATGCTTGAAAGTGAGCATAACTAATAAAACAATAAACAACAAAATTAAATATCATCGTTTCATTGCATAAAAAATATACTTATCTTGAATATATATATATATATATATATATTACAAAATATTGGTAAAATTGTTTCATTTACCACACAATATAGCATTGCAAGACTTATTTAAGTGTTTTGGAATTCACACGCACACATACACATACATACACACACAGAACTCTATTTATGTTATTACTAACCCCATCTCTACTGAGTTACGTCACAGAGCCAATGTAATAGCCCACCTTTTACGTATCGGAGGATCATAGAATATTTTTATTTAATTTCTCGAGGGTTGGATCATTCTCATATTTTGATATATTGTTTATGGGGATATGAGACATGTCCATAATTTTTACCCATTTTATTTATGACCATTTTCCCCCTATCAGTTTGGTATAGGGAATAACTTTTGACTGGGATTGAATCGGGTGTTGAGATTGATTTCATTGGAAAGGAAATGATGTTGTCAATTCCGTGGAGTGGTCACATTAAAGATTTGGTTCATCGATTTGGGAGGAATAGTTGTTTTAGGGTTTCACACTTTTCTGTACATGATTTGGTGCCATTGATGGGCTGATTTGGCGTAGCCCATTAGTGAGCTGGTTTGAGGCTATAAATAAGGGGATATAGGCATGGAAAATAGTGTATTTTCCTCATTCTCTCATTTGGTTGAGCTAGTGATCCTCCTTGCTCAATTAAATACACCTTTCCACCAACAAATTATAGATCTACATGTGAAGATTAAGACCAACATCAAACAAATCTAGATCTACATCAATACAGAGAGATCGGATCAAATCAAGATGTTTGAAGATAATTCTTCACTGTCCGGGTCGAGAATTTAGTGTTTTCAGGTTACTTCGAAGAATTGGTGAGTGATAAACATCTCTCGCACGGATTCAGTCGAGTATATGGATTGTTTTAACTTGTTTTCATCATTTATATGTTATTTTCACCTAGATCTACATTATGGTAAGTATATTTTCATTTAAATCACCATTGGATTTAATCTTGCAAATTAAAACCGGTAATTTCTATGTTAACTCATATGTTTATGCAAGTTAGATCCATTGTTTTAGTTTATTCATTGATTTATCATGATTTGGTAAATTTTATATGATTTTTGATTATTAATCGTCATTTATGTGTTGATGATTTCATAAAGTGTTGATGGTAGAACTGGATGATTAGATGAGTTATTTGAATTGATGTTGTTGTTTGGTGATGATTTAGTCAAGATTGGAGCTATTTTCGTCAGATCTGGAGTTGGGTTATTTTTCTTAGGTCGTTGATGACATGGCATGGAGGTTGGGTCATATGACTTCTTCTCCAAGACAGGATCATGTCGTGGTGCAGTCAAAGGCTTCAGGTCGTTTGAATTTACGGCTTCGAGTCGTTCATCTTCAAGTGGTAAGGCACGAAAGTCAGGTCGTTCAATCAAGGGTCATTGGTTCTAGGTCTTGGAATTTAGGTCGTTGCACGTGGCTTGGGAAGCACGAAAGGAAGTGGACATGTCTAGATCACTAGAATGGGGTCGAAGCTCGTTAGGTGGTTGAGTAACCTAAAGAGTTAGGTCGGATTCATTGGGACGGGTTGCTGGAAGACCTTAGGTCGTGAATATCAAAGTTGGGTCATTGGTAGCTTAGGACGCTAGAGCTTCAGTTGGTCAATTCATTCGAGGCATGCAGAGTTAGGTCATTGGAATAACCTAATGGGTTAGGTCGTTGGAGCGAACTATTAATGTTAGGTCATTATACGACCTACAAGAAGAGACAACGTTCAGAAATGCAGTGAATTGAGTTTCAAATGTTGTGGTTTGTTTTCATAGCGAGAAAGCTGGAAATGCTATGAAGCGGGATATCAATCAAATGATGTATATTTTGGGTCGAAGATGGTTATGACTTCGAGGTGAATCTAAAGAGGAATGTTCAAAGTGTCGTTATGAGTTCGACGATCGCCGAAATGCAATGAATGTGAAGATGACTCAAAGTGATGAGCTGATAGATAATGGTTGCTTGAGGGGGTTTCTTAAGCTATGAATATTCATCGGGGATGATGACTAGAGATACTGAAAGTGGAGGAATTGTCGTTATCGTAGGTTCTAGCGGACTCAAAGCAGGGTACGCCCAAAAGACCAGTTAAATGTTCGAGTACCCTGGGCAGTCATGATGTGCTTAGAGATACGAGTCACGATGGCGTATGGAGTTTTTGCTATAACCGAGGTTACCACAATCCCTTGACGTATGACAGGGTTGGTCATCATACAATTAGCGATGGTTTCGAAGCAGGATAAACAGTGATAGCCAGAGTAATGGATGTTGGTTGTTTTGCTTGTATCGTCTCACGTAGATTGTCCGACGTCGAGGGAGACGTTTCTTGGGTGCTTGTCTGATGTTGGTTTAGGCCTTCGGGGATTGTACTTGAGTAATATTGATCTCGATTAGGGTGGTTTATGTGAGATATAACTGCTTGTTATGATTGCTATTGTCTGTTTACTTCTGGTTGCTTGTAAAGGCTATCACTATCAGATGTGGGGAAGACGAATTTGGGTTTCTTATCTGTTGATGTGGGTAGAATAGTTGGTTGATCTACCAGTTTTCTTATACTTTATTGACGATGTTAGATAGTTGTTTTATCGCTCATTAAGACTGTTGTCTGACTCAAGGTTTTATGTTTCCTCTTATTACCTTAGGCTGTTCATCCGATTGTGGATGGGCAGACTAAGTAGTAAATGACAGGTGATTGATCATAATGAGATGATGTTGTTGTGCGATGACGAGAAGGAGGCTGGCATATTACTTTCTATTGTTTACTATTTCGGATTTTTCGCTCTTTGACGTGTTCTTTGCGTGTCTTATAGTGAGGCTTTATGTACAGAATTAGTGATGTAATCCAGTGGTGTTATGGACACACCTTGATGATATGGAATCTTAAAATTCTGTTTAATTATGCTTCACTATTACTGCCTATTGTATATGTTCTATTATATATTATCCTTGCGCTGTTAGTTATGCGACAGGTTCCGCTTGTGTTATCTTACCTTGATGATCGTCCATGGTTGCCTGGCGCACCTTTCAACGCAGTTTTCCTCTTGATTAATGCAGGAGTTATGGGCGATCGTCACATTTGGTATCAGAGCTCGGGTTATCGATTTTAGCCAAAGTTCACGGACATAATTACGTATGAGGGACAGATTTGTAGATTTATGATGAATTTATACTATATATTAGTATATAGTATCGTAGGGTTTGAACTTCATTGCAGTTTATCTCCTATATGGACTAATCATCCTATTTTTAGATTTAGAATGAGTCGTCAAACTACGGGAAACACTACTAGGGATGAGCCAGAAACTGGTAGGGTAGAAGATGGTAGCCAGCTGGGAGCTTCAGCTGCTATACCGGAATATCTGGTTATGTTTGGGGTCGTGATAGCAGCAGTCATAATGAGGACGCCCATTCCAGAAGCAGCCGTAGGGCATGGTGTTCCTTTGCAAGTACCTAAGGAGGATTCTGCTAAGCGATAAAGGGGTTATTCTCCTACGGATGAAGGTTGTGTTGAGAAGGAGTATAGCTTTGGAGCGACCTCGGCGCCGAGTTGAGGAGCGAGAAGAAAGGATTAATGCTTCTTTGGATGAGTCTTTTAGAAGCAGGAATGAATGCCGTAAAGAAACTTTTACTGACCCCGATGCTATAAAGAAACCGAATAAGAAAAGTGAAAAAGCAACAGAAAGGGAATGATGGCCAAAAGAGGAAACCTAAGAAGGATGTCATCTGCTTTAACTGTCAGCTGAAGGGCCATTATTCCATGGATTGTAAGAAGCCAAAAGCCGGGAGGAGGTGCTATAACTGAGGCAAGCCTGGACATGAGAGGAAATATTATCCAGATTTTTTGAAGAATAGGCAACTGGAGGAAACATGTGTTCTGGATTCTATCCCAATTTCCTGTTGCATTCCTAATGAGAATTAGGAGAAGCTGTTGTTTGTTTAGATATGCTTTCTGACGGTGTAGTTTGTTTGAGTTCTGTTTGGTACTAGAGCATTGCCTTCTATTACCTATAATAAGATTGTATGCTGAATAGGTTTAGAACTTGAAGTTGTATTAGACCTTTGATTGTAACTAATTCAGTGTAGGGTTCATCTACTCTTTGTATGACTTGTTGTGGTCTAGTTTATTTAGTCATGGTTGCTCTTTTATGGATGATTGTTTTGTTATGAACTTCGCTGGGTTTGGGGTCATCTTAGGTATGGATTGGCTCAAGAGTATGTAGCAAGAGTGAATTGCGAGAAGTTTGAGGTGAGAGTCGGGGATGTGGAGTGGCGAAGGTTTTTTATTTTTGATGCAAAAGGTAGTTAATCATCAGATTCACGCCTTCATATATTTCAACTAAAAGGACCAGTACATCAACATGTCCAGTACATTATCATACGTGTATATACAACATATATATTGAGCCAAAATAAACCAGACCATCAGCATATCAGATACAGTAGTGCATTAAAAAGACGTACATATACATATTACAAAAGAAATAAAGCGACAACAAAATAAAACAGCCAACATGAGAAGCATCATGCCGCTGAATCTAAGCAAGCTAAGCATTATCCTTCCTCCATGCTCTAGCATGGACAAAAGCAGCTATGGTGTCAGCAAATTTCAAATTCTTTTTGCCTGCCCACATGAAAACGTATCTGAGAATGATGTAAATAATTTTATTAGGCTTTCTCATTATGCATTTTAATTTCCTGGAATTGCGTTCACGCCATAAAATCCACATAAAAGCAAAGTTAACCAAGACGAAGTGGTGTCATTTGGGTAAGGCAGTCAAAGAAGGGAAAATATGTTGCCAGAAACTAAATTGATCTTTGATAAAAGCACCCTACTCTAGGTCCAAATCCAAGTAAACCATGCATTTGGTCCAGATGGAGAATGCAAAGTCACATTCCCAATATAAGTGTAAATAATCCTCATCAGCCGCTTCACAAAAAACACAACCACCGCTAACATTCATGCCTTTATGAGGAAAACTGCAAACTGTGTTCAATCTACCATGCATTACAATCTACATATGAATCTTGACTTTTGCAGGAATCATCTTGAAACCTCACATATGATCAAATCCCGTCCACCTTCTACCAGTAGAATTCATCATCTTATAAAGGCCTCCAACACGAAACAAGTTCTTCTCACCCTCCAACATCCAAAAAGACTCATCCCTTCTCATCATTTAAGAAGACGACCCCCAACAATTGGAACAAATGACAATTCTACAAAATGACAGCTTCCATTTAAAATTGATAGCGTTCAAAGTGTACATCTGTCCAACAGTGAAGTGTTTATTACATGCTATCGAAAACAGATCATCAAAATCAGTCTTCAAAGGAACAGAAAGTAGCCAGCTATCATACTAGAACGAGATGCTAAAGCCATTTTTCATCACTACAATTGTGCCAATCTTAATCCATTAAAAAAAATGCTTATAACACCTTGCCAGAAAGCAGAACAGTGAGTAGTATCCAAATTCTAATCAAATCTACCATTGTAGCATGTATTAATTATCAAGTACTTCCAAAAAATTGCTTGCTACTTATCATCACCTATAACCATTTACAAAGAAAAGAAGAATTCGTGTTTCTCAAATTAAGAACACCCAGACTCCCTTGATCTTTAGACATGCATATTTGATCCCATGAAATAAGACAGTTGAGCCTCTTGGTTTCCTTATCACCAATCCAAAAGAAATTTCTTCTAATTGCATCAATCTCATCTATTACCCATCCAGGACATTTGAAAAAGTATAACCAGTAAATTGGGATAGAAGAGACCACAGATGTAACAACCCGTAAAATGTGAGCCAGTTTGAAATTTTTATTTTGGCAAATTTAGCGAGTTTTGATTATTTAAAATGAATTATTTTAAATAATATCATCGAGAAATTTATTTCGAATATAATTAGAACGTATATATTATACGCGTCGTCGTTAGAATATAAATAATTATATATAATTATAAATAGAATTGAAAATGGCGCGGTAGTTCGATAATTCGATTTCAAACTTCAATTGAATGTACCGGGTGCAAAACAATCCGGATTTTAGTGAAACCAAAAATAATAGGATCTAATTGATAGCATCTTTCCAACGAATCCGACCAATCGAAATTTGATAGCGGGAATCAAAAGATATGTCCAGTTGAAAATTCTGAATAGTCGCTATAGAATTCAGGCCCTTAAAAATGGACATTTTGCAAACGACCTCGGATTTCGACGAAACCACTTTTGTTAGATCCGCAGTGTCAGGTTATTGCTAGGTTTCAAATTTCATAATTTTTCGAATCAATATGTGAGCGTGGCAAAGGAAAACGCGTTTGACCAGTTTCAGTTGATTTTAATCGACTGAAAATTGGCCATTTTGCAAACGGTCTCAGAATTCGACGAAACTAGTTTTGTTAGGACCGTATCGTCAATACGAAGCTAGAAAATATTTTTCTGGAATTTTTCTAGTTAGTATGTGACCCCGGTAATTTGAAATGCGCGTTTAAAATTCAATATAGTGATTTAAATGAAAATTCAAAAGGAAACTGATTGTAACGATCAAATCAGCTTGCGATACATATCCCATTGTGTTCGGAATGGGGGTGAAACGCTATGGGCGACAGGCGGTGGGCCTCGTTTCGAGGTCGTATGTAAAAGTCAACCATTTTGCAAATTTAAATAATAATAAAAAAAATATATAATTTTTAATTTCCCTCCCTCCTTATCTCCTGCCTGCCCCCACCCCCCCGACTTCATTTACCAGAAAAGAGGAAAAAAAAAAAAAAAAAAAACCTAAATCGATTCGATCCGCCCCCCCCCTCGTCTCGACGTCGACGAAGCATCGCGCCCCCCCCCCCCTCGAGGCCCGACGCCGACGAACCCTGCCGCCCCCCTGAACCAATCGCGAGCCCCTCCCCGTCAAATCAAATCGAGCCTCCCCCGTTCGAACCCCGAGCGCCACCACCTCGAGGCACCTCCGACGATCGGTGAAACCAGCCCCCCCTCTGTAAGTATTTTGTTATTTTAATAATTTAAAAACTGTGATTTTAATTAGATTTTTAAAACTGATTTTATAATGATTTAAAGACTGTTTTTTTATTTGAATTCAAAACTGTTTTTTTAGTTGCATAAAACTGATTTTAAAATGATTTTTAAAACTGATTTTATAAGCATTTTTAAACTGTTTTTAAAAGCATTTTAAAAACTGATTTATAAAAATATAAAAACTGATTTTCTGAGATTATTAAAAACTGATTTTTAAAAATGATTTATAAACTAGGAAGAGGTTAGAAATTTAAAAGTAAAAATCATATTTGTATATGTTGAAAGCAAAAGTAAAAATCATATTTTTATATGTTGAAAGCGAACTAAAAATTCGATTTTTATATATTGAATAGCGAACTAAAAATTCGATTTTTATATATTGAATAGCGAACTAAAAATTCGATTTTTATATATTGAATAGCGAAGTAAAAATTCGATTTTTACATAGGTAGTGAAAGCGGGCAACGAAGATGAAAAAGGATGCGATGACGACGAAGACTTCTGCAAAAGAAGTGCCGTGGAGCTAGGATAGCTATATGTGAGAACTTCTCACCTTTCAATTTCTTTTTCTAGTTATATATATACTAGGATGCAGACGGTGCTTAGTAGCACCCGACACAATCGTCCACAGACCATGGACTTGTTTGTTTGGTTGCATAGCTTAGTTATATGATTTGATTTGAATTTGTTTGTTTGGTGAATTTGATTGATGTGTGAATGGCGTGGGCCTTCACTAGACCGGGGACAAGGCTAGGCCTCGTCCCGTTTCTAGTATCGTGCCGTTATGCCGCCGAAATTTTCTAAAATAAGTTAGAAAATTAAAAATATCATTTTATTTAAAGAATGAACTGAATAGAAATTCATATGTTGAAATAAAATGTTTTATCGTTAAAAAATATAATTTTTAATGTGAATGCGAATAAATAAATATTCATTTACAAACCAGACGGTTTGTTTATGTACACCTATTTGAAGGACATTGATTGGGACGATAAATTTTACACATCGCCCAACTGCACGAATAAAAATCTGTGTTTGATTGTTTGAAACCCCACACGGGTGTTGGGATGAAATTTGAAGTTCACTCATCCTGATTGATTAAATATGTCGATCGATTGATTGACAGGCTGTTGTAAGCGTTGAATATCTATATTTGATGCTTATACAGTGTAGTGCACTTTGGTTGATGGTTGATTATTTTTCAATGCTATTATATACATGTGTTGTATGAAAATCCATATAATTAACTTTATATGGTAATTGATTGGGCCTCATTCCAATTTGAAAAATAAAGAATATTATAAAATAAAAGTTCATGTGTTGACAGTACTCATTCATTGAGATTGGTCATGTGTTGAACGAAATATTTTAGTAATAAAATTTGCACCTTTATCGATATAAAATAAAAGTTCATGTGTTGACAGTACTCATTCATTGAGATTGGTCATGTGTTGAACGAAATATTTTGATAATAACAACTATTTTGAAAAAGAAATATTTGAAATAGAATATTTGAAAATAGAAATTTATGAAGCCGTGTTGATTAGATTGACGCCACTTTGACGTGAACGATATTTATATCGATTTTATTCGATTTCGAAATGAATTGAATATATAACGATTTCGAAATGAAATGAATTGAAAACGATTTCGAAATGAAATGAATTGAAAACGAATTCGAAGTGAAATGAATTGAAAACGATTTCGAAATGAATTGAATATATAACGATTTCGAAATGAAATGAATTGAAAACGATTTCGAATTGAATTGAAAGCGAATTGAAATGAATTCAAATTGAATTGAAATTTGAATTGAAATTTGAATTGAATAGAAATGAATATTAAAACGAATTTATAAAGAAGAATTCAATTTTGCTTTGAATTGAAATGGAAGTTGAAATAGATTTTGAAACGAATTTTAAAACTATTTATATAATTCGTTTTAAATAGAAATCGACGAAATATATTATATATATATTATATATATAATAAAATGGCCTGAATAGAACGCGCCGCGCCGCGGCAGTTCGCGAATTTCGACCATTTATTTCAAACGGACAAAACGGGAGATCCGACCGTCGGATTCTCCTAAAACCGGAACCGTTGGGTTCGTATCGAAAAGAGCTTTCTAACGAATATTAGAAATTTGAAATCTAACGGTTGGATTTGGAGTTACGTCCAAATCAAATTTGAAAAAGGTCGCTGTAAGTGCAGTTCGATGGCCATTGATAGAAATCGACTGTACGGGCCTTGATAAAATTATTAAAAATAGCAATAATTTGTGTAAAATCATAAGAAATGATTTGTGAAGATTTGGGATGAAAAACTCCATATTTGAAAAGATAAAAATAGATTTTTATCGAAATGAACTAGTTTTGAACCAGAATAGTAATTCTATTTATTTTTAAATAAATAAATTGAATTAGAAAAGAGTTTTAAAAATAACCAGAATATCCAATGATTGCATTGGAGTGGATTTGAATCGAAATTGTCTTCGGAATATTTCGATGTTGGAATTCGTGATTATACAGGTGTTGTTATGGAAATTTGAAAGATATATTTGTATCGTTATTTCCAATACGACATTTGTTAATCGTAGAATTTGATATTGAATATAAGCCGATATATTTTCTATTCAGAGCCTTATATTGAATATCAAATGTGATTTGGGTTTGTCGTGAATGGTGTCTTCACTAACACTGTTCTTGGACCCAGTGGAGAAAAGATTAAATCTTTTTATTTAGATTTAATGAAGTGTACCAATTAAATAATGTTTAATTGGAATTAAATCGATATTGATTTTTGGGTTTATCGTGGACAGTGTTTTAAATAACACTCGTTCTTTAACCCGATCATTAATGAAATGTGATTTTGGGTTGTCGTGAACGGTATCTTCAATAATACAGTTCTTAGACCTAAAGGAGTTAAGAAAATTAGAAACTAACTGGAGATTAGTTAAGTTGAATAGTTTCCGAGGCATTGATCTGATGTTGGTTTCGGCCTTCGGGATTAATACTTAGGGAATTGCTCACTTGCTAATTTACAATTAGGGACTGATTGAAATGTGATGTGATTTTGGGTTTATCGTGAACCGTGTTTTAAATGACACTGATTCTTTAACCCAGTCACAGATTAAAACTAAGTGGAGTTTTAATGAATCTTTAATTAGATTGAAATAATCGAAATGGAGTATCACCAGTTTTGCTCCAGGCGATAGATAAATCTTTAATTAGATTTGAACGTGAAATGGTAATTGAATTTACCGATAACACTGTGGTGTTAGATATGAAGTATTACCAGTTTTACTTCATGGGATAAATAGGTTGGGATTGGGAAATTAAAACCAATGATTACTTCGGTAAGGTTCGTTAATCTCGACTAGTTGAATCGAAATTCAAAAGAAGAATAAATTCAAGAAATTTATCTTGGATAAAATTAATGGGAACCTTTCCCTATGAATGTGAAATTTAGAAACTAACTGTCGGTTGGCCAAGCAGAATGGTTTTCTGGATATTGATCTGATGTTGGTTTCGGCCTTCGGGGTTAATATTTGGGGAATTATTCTCTTGAATAATTTACGGTTAGTGACTGATGAATTGGAATGAGGCGTATGTTGTGTTTGTGTAACACTTATTTAAAATATACGCGAGTTATTCGGAAAGACCGGGTTTATCCCATTCTGAATAACTGATACGACGATAGGTCGAAGATGAAGACGATGGTCGAAGACCGGAGGTCTTCACGTCGTTTGGGTAATTACTGATGATCTTGATTGGGTTGTACACCCAAGAAGATGGAAACAGTTAGTGATCGTCCATACGTACTTGGAGATCGATGGATATGCGGGGTACTAGGTGCCTCCGTTTTCGTTCAGACCCAGAACGGACTTGTAAATGGACTGTGTGTCTGACATTGGATTTTAGTCCGTGTGATTGATCTCTATTAAATATATATCTGTTTGGCGGCGGAGAATTTATTCTCTTGCTTAACGCCCTTCTCTGAGACGTACGAGCTCAGGGGTTATATATTGATGGATATCAAACGCATGGAGTGAATTGCCTGTGTGGCATGCCTAAGTGGCAATTGATCAAGGCTTCTGTTGAAAAGCAAAGTCTTGTGGTGATGATCAAAGCAAGGCCTTTGTGGCGTAGCTTTGTGTAACGTTTCCTTCGCGTGTTTCACACCCGGTATGAACCAAAAACGGGAGACGGACCTCAGGGAGGGCATGCGTTTCCTTCTAGATAAAAAGTGGCGTCAGTGGTTTTACACGCCATGACGAGTTTGACTTATGTGGTTGTTGCTGTTGCGAGGCGCCTCGGATTGATCGGTCGTTCTCGAACCGATGGAGTCATTTAGTTGGCTCGTTTACGCCCCAAAGGGCGGGGAAACGTAGTGTTCAGGCATTTTAATCCACATCGGTGGACCGGCCCTGTCGCTCCAAGGGTCACTCGAGCTCTGATCCTGAGACATGGGCTAGATTGTCTCGAATCGGTTGAGGACTATCTTTTGCCTCAGTTCATAGACGAAAATCCAATTTCCAAATACGTGACATTTGCGGTTTTATTTGTAAACCTATATATGGCGACATAGTGGCATGGGACGCTCATGCCGCCTATGATTGATACTTATGATTTGAAGTTGTTTTATACACTATGCACTTATTATGGTATCAAAAGATTTGTTTTAAACGTATCAAGCATTCTTTGGCTGTTATAAGGGAAAACCCTATCCCCCGGCTTGCGTTGCATTGTGTGATAGGACCTGGGTCTTATAACAGCTTCATCTTTCTTTATTTAGCATTGCGCTATTTGTTTTATGCACTGGTATTCTTGGGAGGAAACCCGTTCCGTGTTATACGGCGTGGTCCCTTGATTTACCTAACTTTAAAAATAAAGATTAATAGCTGTTTTAGTTCTCACACCAGTCCCATGACTGACCTGGAGTTTATTGTTTTAACCTAAACTCTGGGTGCCCTTATTTTGACACGGGCAGCTAGTAGTTTTGGTTTTGCAGATTTATATTCACAGGATCCTGGTTTACAGCTGGAATGATATCTGGAAAGCTTTGTATCCGTATATCTCTTCTAGTTGTGTATTGTACTATTTTCCGCTGCTATGTATTTAAATGTAATTTAAATCTCTGATATTTCTGTGTAATATTTATTCATTTATACTCTGTATATTCTTGTAATCTGATGCATTGTTGTAATATACAATGAAATGTTCTTTCATATGCGTTCTGTTGTGGTTTGTTCTCGAACTATCCGACACTTTCCTTTACGGGGAAGTTGCGGGTCTTTACACGTGGTATCAGAGCTTTGGTTTACCAAGCTCAGAGAACAAGACACATTAGAACTATACGAAAGAATTCATCAGATATTGGGTTAGTAATATCCAATGGGAATGACTCGTTAGAGATGGGATCAGTAGTATCCTAGAACGAGTGTGAAGAGTATATTTTTCAAATGAAAACAAATTTTTGTTTTGAAAATTTAAATCAATTATTCGTATTTGATTATTTATTTATATTGATGTGGACAATCCAGTATATATAGATTTTGCGTATACGTCTGATCCGCGTGTATTTGAAATTTTAATATACTGGATAGATATAGAATCACACTCTAGTCGCCCGAAGATGATTCTGATGATAGTTCGAACATCATCAGAATTGGTATTCGTGTTTCGAAGGTGTGACATCTATATATTTCCTATTGACTGGTGTGAGAACCAAAATTAGATAGGGCCTATTGTTGTGATTTGGCATCAAAAATCTGATTTTTGTATATGTATCAAAATTATGAATTTGAAACTCTAATTCACTAATTGATTGATGTTTGGGTTGATTGTTTATTTGTTTGCTAATTTTTAGCCAATTATGCCTAATTGAATCAAATATTGAATTATATTGAAAATTGGTTGTATTTGCTTGCATATACATATATATCATTGAACAGGTCATAGCAAGGAGGCTAGAGCCAGAGAATAAAATTTGTTTGCCCGACAAATAGGTACATGTTTACTACATAATTTCCTGTTTTGTTTGGGTGATGATGATTTTGTGAGCCTATTGGCTAGCCGCTTGGCTTTTTCTTTTTCTTTTTGAGATCTGAAGGACCGGGGAAGCTATTTGAAATTCCCCGATGCTCCCGGTGCAGGGGAGGTTATGGCGAAATTTTTCGAAAATTTAGGGTGTTAGCCAAATTTTTGAAAATTTGAAAATTCTCAGAAACTAAAGAGTTGGAGAATGGAAGTCAGATCGAGCGTAGAGTTAAATAATCAAACCACTTTCGACTTTGTTCCTTTTCGGGGACGAAAAGTTTTAAGTGGGGGAGATTGTAACAACCCGTAAAATGCGAGCCAGTTTGAAATTTTTATTTTGGCAAATTTAGCGAGTTTTGATTATTTAAAATGAATTATTTTAAATAATATCGTCGAGAAATTTATTTCGAATATAATTAGAACGTATATATTATACGCGTCGTCGTAGAATATAAATAATTATATATAATTATAAATAGAATTGAAAATGGCGCGGTAGTTCGATAATTCGATTTCAAACTTCAATTGAATGTACCGGGTGCAAAACAATCCGGATTTTAGTGAAACCAAAAATAATAGGATCTAATTGATAGCATCTTTCCAACGAATCCGACCAATCGAAATTTGATAGCGGGAATCAAAAGATATGTCCAGTTGAAAATTCTGAATAGTCGCTATAGAATTCAGGCCCTTAAAAATGGACATTTTGCAAACGACCTCGGATTTCGACGAAACCACTTTTGTTAGATCCGCAGTGTCAGGTTATTGCTAGGTTTCAAATTTCATAATTTTTCGAATCAATATGTGAGCGTGGCAAAGGAAAACGCGTTTGACCAGTTTCAGTTGATTTTAATCGACTGAAAATTGGCCATTTTGCAAACGGTCTCAGAATTCGACGAAACTAGTTTTGTTAGGACCGTATCGTCAATACGAAGCTAGAAAATATTTTTCTGGAATTTTTCTAGTTAGTATGTGACCCCGGTAATTTGAAATGCGCGTTTAAAATTCAATATAGTGATTTAAATGAAAATTCAAAAGGAAACTGATTGTAACGATCAAATCAGCTTGCGATACATATCCCATTGTGTTCGGAATGGGGGTGAAACGCTATGGGCGACAGGCGGTGGGCCTCGTTTCGAGGTCGTATGTAAAAGTCAACCATTTTGCAAATTTAAATAATAAAATAATAAAAAATATATATATAATTTTTAATTTCCCTCCCTCCTTATCTCCTGCCTGCCCCCCCCCCCCCGACTTCATTTACCAGAAAAGAGGAAAAAAAAAACAACAAAACCTAAATCGATTCGATCCGCCCCCCCCCTCGTCTCGACGCCGACGAAGCATCGCGCCCCCCCCCCCCCCTCGAGGCCCGACGCCGACGAACCCTGCCGCCCCCCTGAACCAATCGCGAGCCCCTCCCCGTCAAATCAAATCGAGCCTCCCCCGTTCGAACCCCGAGCGCCGCCACCTCGAGGCACCTCCGACGATCGGTGAAACCAGCCCCCCCTCTGTAAGTATTTTGTTATTTTAATAATTTAAAAACTGTGATTTTAATTAGATTTTTAAAACTGATTTTATAATGATTTAAAGACTGTTTTTTTTTAATTCAAAACTGTTTTTTTAGTTGCATAAAACTGATTTTAAAATGATTTTTAAAACTGATTTTATAAGCATTTTTAAACTGTTTTTAAAAGCATTTTAAAAACTGATTTATAAAAATATAAAAACTGATTTTCTGAGATTATTAAAAACTGATTTTTAAAAATGATTTATAAACTAGGAAGAGGTTAGAAATTTAAAAGTAAAAATCATATTTGTATATGTTGAAAGCAAAAGTAAAAATCATATTTTTATATGTTGAAAGCGAACTAAAAATTCGATTTTTATATATTGAATAGCGAACTAAAAATTCGATTTTTATATATTGAATAGCGAACTAAAAATTCGATTTTTATATATTGAATAGCGAAGTAAAAATTCGATTTTTACATAGGTAGTGAAAGCGGGCAACGAAGATGAAAAAGGATGCGATGACGACGAAGACTTCTGCAAAAGAAGTGCCATGGAGCTAGGATAGCTATATGTGAGAACTTCTCACCTTTCAATTTCTTTTTCTAGTTATATATATACTAGGATGCAGACGGTGCTTAGTAGCACCCGACACAATCGTCCACAGACCATGGACTTGTTTGTTTGGTTGCATAGCTTAGTTATATGATTTGATTTGAATTTGTTTGTTTGGTGAATTTGATTGATGTGTGAATGGCGTGGGCCTTCACTAGACCGGGGACAAGGCTAGGCCTCGTCCCGTTTCTAGTATCGTGCCGTTATGCCGCCGAAATTTTCTAAAATAAGTTAGAAAATTAAAAATATCATTTTATTTAAAGAATGAACTGAATAGAAATTCATATGTTGAAATAAAATGTTTTATCGTTAAAAAATATAATTTTTAATGTGAATGCGAATAAATAAATATTCATTTACAAACCAGACGGTTTGTTTATGTACACCTATTTGAAGGACATTGATTGGGACGATAAATTTTACACATCGCCCAACTGCACGAATAAAAATCTGTGTTTGATTGTTTGAAACCCCACACGGGTGTTGGGATAAAATTTGAAGTTCACTCATCCTGATTGATTAAATATGTCGATCGATTGATTGACAGGCTGTTGTAAGCGTTGAATATCTATATTTGATGCTTATACAGTGTAGTGCACTTTGGTTGATGGTTGATTATTTTTCAATGCTATTATATACATGTGTTGTATGAAAATCCATATAATTAACTTTATATGGTAATTGATTGGGCCTCATTCCAATTTGAAAAATAAAGAATATTATAAAATAAAAGTTCATGTGTTGACAGTACTCATTCATTGAGATTGGTCATGTGTTGAACGAAATATTTTAGTAATAAAATTTGCACCTTTATCGATATAAAATAAAAGTTCATGTGTTGACAGTACTCATTCATTGAGATTGGTCATGTGTTGAACGAAATATTTTGATAATAACAACTATTTTGAAAAAGAAATATTTGAAATAGAATATTTGAAAATAGAAATTTATGAAGCCGTGTTGATTAGATTGACGCCATTTTGACGTGAACGATATTTATATCGATTTTATTCGATTTCGAAATGAATTGAATATATAACGATTTCGAAATGAAATGAATTGAAAACGATTTCGAAATGAAATGAATTGAAAACGAATTCGAAGTGAAATGAATTGAAAACGATTTCGAAATGAATTGAATATATAACGATTTCGAAATGAAATGAATTGAAAACGATTTCGAATTGAATTGAAAGCGAATTGAAATGAATTCAAATTGAATTGAAATTTGAATTGAATAGAAATGAATTTTAAAACGAATTTATAAAGAAGAATTCAATTTTGCTTTGAATTGAAATGGAAGTTGAAATAGATTTTGAAACGAATTTTAAAACTATTTATATAATTCGTTTTAAATAGAAATCGACGAAATATATTATATATATATTATATATATAATAAAATGGCCTGAATAGAATGCGCCGCGCCGCGGCAGTTCGCGAATTTCGACCATTTATTTCAAACGGACAAAACGGGAGATCCGACCGTCGGATTCTCCTAAAACCGGAACCGTTGGGTTCGTATCGAAAAGAGCTTTCTAACGAATATTAGAAATTTGAAATCTAACGGTTGGATTTGGAGTTACGTCCAAATCAAATTTGAAAAAGGTCGCTGTAAGTGCAGTTCGATGGCCATTGATGGAAATCGACTGTACGGGCCTTGATAAAATTATTAAAAATAGCAATAATTTGTGTAAAATCATAAGAAATGATTTGTGAAGATTTGGGATGAAAAACTCCATATTTGAAAAGATAAAAATAGATTTTTATCGAAATGAACTAGTTTTGAACCAGAATAGTAATTCTATTTATTTTTAAATAAATAAATTGAATTAGAAAAGGGTTTTAAAAATAACCAGAATATCCAATGATTGCATTGGAGTGGATTTGAATCGAAATTGTCTTCGGAATATTTCGATGTTGGAATTCGTGATTATACAGGTGTTGTTATGGAAATTTGAAAGATATATTTGTATCGTTATTTCCAATACGACATTTGTTAATCGTAGAATTTGATATTGAATATAAGCCGATATATTTTCTATTCAGAGCCTTATATTGAATATCAAATGTGATTTGGGTTTGTCGTGAATGGTGTCTTCACTAACACTGTTCTTGGACCCAGTGGAGAAAAGATTAAATCTTTTTATTTAGATTTAATGAAGTGTACCAATTAAATAATGTTTAATTGGAATTAAATCGATATTGATTTTTGGGTTTATCGTGGACAGTGTTTTAAATAACACTCGTTCTTTAACCCGATCATTAATGAAATGTGATTTTGGGTTGTCGTGAACGGTATCTTCAATAATACAGTTCTTAGACCTAAAGGAGTTAAGAAAATTAGAAACTAACTGGAGATTAGTTAAGTTGAATAGTTTCCGAGGCATTGATCTGATGTTGGTTTCGGCCTTCGGGATTAATACTTAGGGAATTGCTCACTTGCTAATTTACAATTAGGGACTGATTGAAATGTGATGTGATTTTGGGTTTATCGTGAACCGTGTTTTAAATGACACTGATTCTTTAACCCAGTCATAGATTAAAACTAAGTGGAGTTTTAATGAATCTTTAATTAGATTGAAATAATCGAAATGGAGTATCACCAGTTTTGCTCCAGGCGATAGATAAATCTTTAATTAGATTTGAACGTGAAATGGTAATTGAATTTACCGATAACACTGTGGTGTTAGATATGAAGTATTACCAGTTTTACTTCATGGGATAAATAGGTTGGGATTGGGAAATTAAAACCAATGATTACTTCGGTAAGGTTCGTTAATCTCGACTAGTTGAATCGAAATTCAAAAGAAGAATAAATTCAAGAAATTTATCTTGGATAAAATTAATGGGAACCTTTCCCTATGAATGTGAAATTTAGAAACTAACTGTCGGTTGGCCAAGCAGAATGGTTTTCTGGATATTGATCTGATGTTGGTTTCGGCCTTCGGGGTTAATATTTGGGGAATTATTCTCTTGCTTAATTTACGGTTAGTGACTGATGAATTGGAATGAGGCGTATGTTGTGTTTGTGTAACACTTATTTAAAATATACGCGAGTTATTCGGAAAGACCGGGTTTATCCCATTCTGAATAACTGATACGACGATAGGTCGAAGATGAAGACGATGGTCGAAGACCGGAGGTCTTCACGTCGTTTGGGTAATTACTGATGATCTTGATTGGGTTGTACACCCAAGAAGATGGAAACAGTTAGTGATCGTCCAGACGTACTTGGAGATCGATGGATATGCGGGGTACTAGGTGCCTCCGTTTTCGTTCAGACCCAGAACGGACTTGTAAATGGACTGTGTGTCTGACATTGGATTTTAGTCCGTGTGATTGATCTCTATTAAATATATATCTGTTTGGCGGCGGAGAATTTATTCTCTTGCTTAACGCCCTTCTCTGAGACGTACGAGCTCAGGGGTTATATATTGATGGATATCAAACGCATGGAGTGAATTGCCTGTGTGGCATGCCTAAGTGGCAATTGATCAAGGCTTCTGTTGAAAAGCAAAGTCTTGTGGTGATGATCAAAGCAAGGCCTTTGTGGCGTAGCTTTGTGTAACGTTTCCTTCGCGTGTTTCACACCCGGTATGAACCAAAAACGGGAGACGGACCTCAGGGAGGGCATGCGTTTCCTTCTAGATAAAAAGTGGCGTCAGTGGTTTTACACGCCCTGACGAGTTTGACTTATGTGGTTGTTGCTGTTGCGAGGCGCCTCGGATTGATCGGTCGTTCTCGAACCGATGGAGTCATTTAGTTGGCTCGTTTACGCCCCAAAGGGCGGGGAAACGTAGTGTTCAGGCATTTTAATCCACATCGGTGGACCGGCCCTGTCGCTCCAAGGGTCACTCGAGCTCTGATCCTGAGACATGGGCTAGATTGTCTCGAATCGGTTGAGGACTATCTTTTGCCTCGGTTCATAGACGGAAATCCAATTTCCAAATACGTGACATTTGCGGTTTTATTTGTAAACCTATATATGGCGACATAGTGGCATGGGACGCTCATGCCGCCTATGATTGATACTTATGATTTGAAGTTGTTTTATACACTATGCACTTATTATGGTATCAAAAGATTTGTTTTAAACGTATCAAGCATTCTTTGGCTGTTATAAGGGAAAACCCTATCCCCCGGCTTGCGTTGCATTGTGTGATAGGACCTGGGTCTTATAACAGCTTCATCTTTCTTTATTTAGCATTGCGCTATTTGTTTTATGCACTGGTATTCTTGGGAGGAAACCCGTTCCGTGTTATACGGCGTGGTCCCTTGATTTACCTAACTTTAAAAATAAAGATTAATAGCTGTTTTAGTTCTCACACCAGTCCCATGACTGACCTGGAGTTTATTGTTTTAACCTAAACTCTGGGTGCCCTTATTTTGACACGGGCAGCTAGTAGTTTTGGTTTTGCAGATTTATATTCACAGGATCCTGGTTTACAGCTGGAATGATATCCGGAAAGCTTTGTATCCGTATATCTCTTCTAGTTGTGTATTGTACTATTTTCCGCTGCTATGTATTTAAATGTAATTTAAATCTCTGATATTTCTGTGTAATATTTATTCATTTATACTCTGTATATTCTTGTAATCTGATGCATTGTTGTAATATACAATGAAATGTTCTTTCATATGCGTTCTGTTGTGGTTTGTTCTCGAACTATCCGACACTTTCCTTTACGGGGAAGTTGCGGGTCTTTACAACAGAATTCACCAAAACCAGCCTACCTGCCGTTGAAAGAGAGTGTCCTTTCCACCTTGCCAGCCTAGTATCAACTTTGTCAGTGAGTGGTCGTTAATCTTGCTTCATCAATTTCTTTGGACGAATACACATCCCCAAATAGTTCAATGGAAACTTGTCAGCCTTGCAATTGAGCTGCTCTGCACATTTTCTGTTCAAGTCTGCACTACACCCTAAAGTGTAAACACTCCTTTTGTGAAAGTTAATTTTCAAACCTGACAAACTTTCAAAAGCATACAATAAGAATTTAAGAGAAATAATATATTTACATTCAAGGGCGAAGGGTTTTGATTCGATGTAAGCCTGAAGATGGTGTTTTCGTGAGCTTTGTATATTCGCTTCTAATTCCATAGGAAGACTTGTCATCTGTGCTGATCGCTAGTGAGTTTGAGGAGGTCAAAGGTTTGTAGCCGCATCGTGGGATTGAGTTTAGATTCGATTTGGTCGAGGGTGCCAGACCTATCATTATGCCTCTTAGGCGGATAGCGCCTACGGAACATCGAGACTTAGAGGTGCAAGGTCATGATCTTTCAGGAAAAGGATTCATTCAGAGAAGTGTGTCAAAATGGGGTGCACCAATTATTGTTGCAACCAAGGCAGATGGATCTTTGAGATTGTGTGTGGACTATCGTGAGCTGAACAAGGTAACCAAGAAGAACAAGTATCCTTTGCCGAGGATAGACAACTTGTTCGATCAGCTTCACGAAGCCAAGGTGTTTCCTCAGATGGATTTGGCAATAGGATTTCACCAGTTGAGGGTGGCAAAGGACAGTGTGACAAAGACTGCTTTTAGGACACCATCCGGTTTCTTCAAATGGTTGGTAATGTCATTTGGGTTGATTAACACGCTAGCGTATTTTGTGGATCTTATGAATAGGGTTTTCAAAGATCAGTTGAGCAAGCTCGTGCTTGTGTTCGTGGATGATATTTTGGTTTACTCTCGGAATGAGGAAGATCATAAGATGCACTTGAGTGTTGTTTTGGAAATCTTGCAAAAGCATCAGCTGAAAGCTAAGTTTTCGAAGTGTCACTTCTTGAAGAAGAAAGTGAGGTTCTTAGGCTATATTATTTATGGAAATGGGATAGCGGTTGACCTCGCTAAAGTGGCAGCAATCCAGGACCGGGATAGACCTAAGAATGCAACAGACGTGAGAAGTTTCCTTGGATTGGCAGGTTATTACCAGCGGTTTATCAAGGATTTCTCCAAGATAGATGCCCCATTAACAGAATTGATGAAGAATAACCAAGTGTTCACATGGGATGCAAAGTGTGAGCAAGATTTCAGAATCATGAAAGAGAGACTGATGAGTGCTCCTGTTTTGACGATTCCAAGTGGAAATGAGGAAATGGTGGTATACACTGATGCATGTGGTATTTAGCTTGGAGCAATGCTGATGCTGAAGGATATGGTTGTGGCATATGCGAGTCGATAGCTGAAGCCGCACGAAAGGAATTATCCAACCCATGATTTGGAGTTGGCAGTGATTATGTTTGCTCTGAAGATGTGGAGACATTACCTGTTGGGAGTTCAATTTGAGTTGTTTACAGATCACAAGTCATTGAAGTATCTTTTCTCCCAAAAAGATTTGAATCTTCGGTAGCAAAGGTGGTTAGAGTTTCTAGCACCATATGATTTTGGTATAGCTTATACTCGTGGTAAATGTAACGCAATAGCAGATGCATTGAGTCAAAGACACGCAAGTTTGGGAGTGATGTTTTCGGAATGGAAGTACCTCGAGTGCTTAGTATAATTTGATTTCAGACCACGGTGTGAGTTGGAACCTGAAATGTTGGCAAGCTTATTGATAAGACCTACTCTCATCGAAAGGATTGGCAAGAGCCAAAAGTGTGATGCAAAGCTTGTCGAGATTATCCAGAAGTTGAAACCAGAGGATGAAGAATTCGACGATCGAGAGGGATGGCTTCAAAAGCAAGGACGACTGGTTGTTCATGATATCGACAGACTAAGAGATGATGTTCTAAGGGAATGTAATCACCCGAAGCTAATGATTCATCCTGGTGGTAATAAGATGTATCAAGACATGATGCGAGCTTACTACTGGGAAGGGATGAAAAAGGGATGTGGGAAAATTTATTTCCAAGTGCATGAACTGTGAGTTGATGAAAGTTGAACAGAAGAAACCAAGTGGATTGCTTCAGCCATTAGAAGTTCCTACATGGAAGTGAGAGCGGATATCGACGGATTTTATCAATGGACTACCAAGAACTCGGGCAGGAAATGAAGGAATTTGGGTCATCATGGATCGCTTGACCAAAAATGCAAGTTTTATTCCTGTCAGATCAACTAGGACCATCTACATTTAGTTGAGTTTGCGTACAACAATAGCTACCAGTCGAGCATTGGGATGGAACCATACGAGGCGTTTATGGAAGACCATGTAATCTTATGGCTTGTTGGTTAGAAACTGGAGATAAGTTGATACTTGTGCCAATGATGATTAGAGAGACTTCAAATTGTATCGAGATTGTTCGACAACGAATGAAAGCAGCCCAAGAATGTCAGAAGAGTAATCTAGATAAGCATCAAAGCGATTTGGAATTCGACGTCGGCGATACGGTTTTCATGAAGATTTCTCAATTGAAGCATGTTGCTCGGTTTGGAAGCAAAGAAAAGTTACCTCCAAGATTCGTTTGTAACAACCCGCATTTTACGTATCGAAAGATCGTAAAATATTTTTATTTTATTCCCTGTGGGTTGGATCATTCTCATCTTTTAATATGTTACTTATGGGTATGTGAGACATGTCCATAATTTTTACCGATTTTGTTTGTGACCATTTTGCCCCTATCAGCCTTGTACAGGGCATAACTTTTGACTCAGGTCAAATCAGAGGGTGAGACCTGTGCCATTGGAAAGGAATTGATGATTGTCATTTCGTAGAGTGGTTACATTAAAGATTTGGCTCAGCGGTTTGGGAGAAATCACCGTTTTAAGGTTTTACAGTTGGCTTTTCAGGTTTTGGAGCCTTGGTGAAATCCTACAAATAGGGGGTGAGAGTGGAGGGAAAAGGTTTACTTTCTCATTCTCTCATTTGGAGGCATTGATCTCCTTCTTCCTCTAACACATTTCCACCATTAAAAATCCGAATCTAAGAAGGGAAATCATAGATCTACACCATTGGAGGCTGGATCTACATCATTTCAAGTAAGGATTCATCAAATCGAAGGGCTAGAAGCTATCTCTTTGCTGTCTAGAATTCTATTTCATCATTTTGCTTTGTTTTGGATAATTAGTGAGTGCTTTATATCTCTCACATGAATGCAATGAAGTATATGAGTGTTTGTGCATGTTTCTCATCAAATCGGAATGTTTTACCATAAATTTACACCATTACATGTCCATTTTCATATGCATCACCCTATGATCTAATCTAACAAGTTTTACTCGCTAATTTCATGTCATTTTACATGTTTATGTTAGTTAGATCTCTCATTTTAATCATATGTTCATTTTAATGGTTTTTGGTGAGAATTACATCATTTCTGTGGTAATCGTCCTATTCGTTCGGTTAGTAATGTTATGATATGTTTATGACGGTGTTTGACGATTTTGGTTAAGTTGGTTTCATCGGATTCGTCGTTTGGCAAAGTTTTGGTCGAAATCGGAGTTGAAATGCAGTATGCAGGTTTTGACTCGGCCATAATTGGCTTGAGTAGAAGTTGGCTAAGGCAGAAGTTGGATCGGGCAGAAGTTGGCTCGGGCAGAAGTTGGCTCCGCCAGAAGTTGGCTTGGGCAGAAGTTGGCTCGGGCAGAAGTTGGATCGGGCAGAAGTTGGCTCGAGAAGAAGTTGGCTTAGCCAGAAGTTGGATCGGATAGAAGTTGACTCGGGCAGAAGTTGGCTCAGCCAGAAATAGGATCGGACAGAAGTTGGCTCAGCCAGAAGTTGGATCGGGCAGAAGTTGGATTGGTCAGAATTGGCTCAGCCAGAATTGGATCAGCCAGAAGTGTTTCAGACTAAAGTGACCCGGACATTTCCAATGATGGTGTGACTTCAAAGTAAATTTAATTGGGAAGTCAGGGAGTGCTAAAATAATGCTATGGATTGCTTTGAACCTTATAAAGATGTTGGTTGGTTCAACGATGGTGGTGGCTTCGACAAGAGTCCAGAAGGGGATGTTCGAAGTGATGTGATATGTTCGTCGATCGGTGAAAAGCAGCGAATAGGCAGACAACTCAAAGGTCGTGAGTTGGTGGATAGTGGTTGCTCGAGAAGGTCGCTTGAGCAGTAAATAGCCGTCAAGGTTGAACGACTAGAGATATTGAAGGCCGAGAGATTATCGTTGTCGTAAGTTCTAGCAGGATTACGATAGGGGCACCCAAAAGACCGATTGTAGGTCAAGTACCTTGGGTATCGTTGAAAGGCCTAGTTGTCAAGGTTGGACATATGGAGTTTATGCTAGAACTGGGATTACCATTAGCCCTTGACCTTTGGCAAGGTTGGCCATCATATGATTAACAATGGTTTCAAAGCAGGATTGGCGGTGATAGCCAGATTCAGTCATGGATGATTGGTTGTTCTGTTTGTACCGTCTCATGTAGGTTGTCCGAAGTCGAAGGAGATGTTTCATGGGTGCTTGTCTGATATTGGTTTAGGCCTCTGGGGCTTGTACTTAAGGGATGTTGAATTTGATTAGGATGGTCTACATGAGATAAATATAGTCTGGATGTTATGAGTGCTTTCCGTGATTGAATGGGTGTTATGGTTTCCATGGATGGATGAATGATTGAATTGTTTACAGTAAAGGCTATCACTGTCCGATGTGGGTTTGAGTTCTTCTCTGGTGTCGTGGGTAGATTAGTATGCTTATCTATTCCTTCTCATATACTTTATCGTTGAAGTTTGTTAGCTGTTTTATCGCTCACTAAGACTATTGTCTGATCATGGTTTTATGTTTCCTCTTATTACCTTGGGTTGTTCATCATATTGTTGGATGGGCATACTAAGTAGCAGGTAATAGGTAGCTTAAGTGAGGACAGTGTTGATGTTCGGAGGTGAGCAGGAGCGTACTATTTTTACTACTATTTAGTATTTGTTTCTGTTGTGTGCTATTTTTATGAGTGTTGTAGTGAGGCAAATTGTACAAACACTACTGTTGTTATCCACGTGTATGGTAATACTTTGTAGTTGTCATGAAAGTTTAGTGTTTTCTGCTTCACTATCATTACCTGTTGTATATGTTCTATTATATTTTATCCTTGCGCTGTGAGTTTACGACATATTTCGTTTATCTACCATACCTTGATGATCGTTCATAGCTACCTGGCACACCTTTCAGTGCATTATTCCTCTTGTATACTGTGAGGGCTGTGGGCGGTCGTCACATTTGGTATGAGAGCTCTGGTCAACGATTTTTGGCCAAAGTTCAAGGACATAATCACGTATGAGAGACAAACTTGTAGATTTCAGCTAGATGCTTACTATATATATTTGCATATATAGTAGTAATGGTTGTTTTCCTTTAGCAGTTTTTCTTGAAAGTGACTAATTATTCTAAATTGCAGATTTAGAATGAGTAGACGAGAAACAAGACACACTGCTAGGGGAGCCAATACTGGAGGGGGAAATGGTGTTGAACCTAATTACCCGGCCATGTTTGAAGCCATGACAGAAGCAATTATGCGAAGGGCACCCGCTCCAGTGGCAGCAACGGTAGATGTTGGTGTGCGAGTTCCTAAAGTAGTAGATTTTGCAAAGCTGTGCAAGTACTTTATATCTCTAGGGGAAAACCAGCTGAAGTGGTTCAGAGGTGGATGGATTCATGTGTCCAAATCTTTGGAGACTTGGGTATTGTGGATGCAATAAAGAGAAAACTTGCATCAAGGCAACTATAAGGCAGGGCCATAGAGTGGTGGAATTTTGTTACACTCAAGACGCTAGAGGAAGAAATTTCATGGGAACTATTCCTAGCTAAGTTTGGAGCAAAGTTTATCTCCACTGCTCAGAAGTCTGTTCTCTTCAAGAAGTTCGTAGAGTTGAAGCAGAATGGAAAATCAGTTCTTGACTACATTTCTGATTTTGAGGCTTTTTCTAAATATGCTCATTCATACATTGATACACCCTACCAGAAGGACGGGAAGTTTGTCTTGGGTTTGGATTCTTATATCGGAAAGCCGTTAATGGACCATCTTGATGACTCATTTGAGAAGATTATGGAAAAAGCTATTCGTCATGAGAGCTTGTTTCCTAAGGAAGCAAATGTTGTTGCTGCGACCAAAGAGGCTCAGAAACTACAGCAGAGTGGTAATAATAAGAAGAGGAAGCAGCAATGGCAAAAAGGAAAAGATGGTCAAAAGAAGCCCAAGAGTGAGGTGGTTTGCTTTAACTGCCAATAGAAAGGCCATTTTACTAGTGAGTGCAATAATCCCAAAGCTGAGAAGAAGTGCTTCAAATGTGGGAAGCCTGGGCATGAGAAGAAACATTGTCCAGAATCAGCTAAGGGCAAGCAGATTGTGAAGGCATATGCTTTGGAAGCTATGCCATCTTCTTCGAGAGCTCCTACCGCAGAGGAGAAGGGAAAGGGTGTCGTGGTGCAAGGTACTCTGTCTGTTAAAGGTGTTTCAGTTCGTGTGCTTTTTGATACTAGAGCATCACATTCTTTCATTTGCAACGAGCTTGTGTGTCTCTTGGGTTTGGAACATGACATTTGTGATAGACCCTTCATAGTGACTAATCCAATTGGGGGTTCGTCAAATCTTTGCATGATATGTCGTGGTCTAGTGTTGTCAAGTCATTGTTGCTCTTTTGTGTGTAATTGCTTTGTTCTTAACTTCGCTGGGTTTGGGATCATCTTGGGCATGGATTGGCACAAGAGGTATGCGGCCAGGGTGAACTGCGAGAAGCTAGAGGTGAGGGTCGGGGATGTGAAGGGCGAAAGGTGTTGATTAGATGTAAGTGCGAAGGCGGGGTCTTTGTGAGTTGTAACGGCCTGCAAATCCGTACCCTTTGAGTTGACTAATAACACCACACGTCCAACCCAAATGACACAGAAGTACGAATCATTAGTAGAAAGAAGTTAGAGTATGAGGAATAGAAAGAAAGAAAAGTTGGAATATAAGAAAAACGAAGAACACAAATCTCGCAGCGGAAAGAATAAAATATATTAAATAACATAACTTTTGAAATACAAATCAGTAACTGTATATAACCATTATCAGAGCACAACAGTTATTCCTGGAACAGTTATAAACACATGTTTCTAGATACAACATAGTACACAGTGGAGATATGATAGTCTATAGCTAACTGGTGAAGCCTCCTGCTTCCAGCTCTTCCAGGTGAATATGAAAAATCCCGACTACTTGACTGCCCGTACAAATATGGACACCCAAGAGTTTAGGGAAAACAAAACAAAATAAACTCTTGGTCAGTCATGGGATTGGTGTGAGTAAACTCCAACCATTTGTTTAACTTTCAAAATCCTTTCGAAAGAAAGGATAATAGTAAGACCAGCCCACACATAAACATGGACGGTTTTTACCTTGCTATAACCCAAAACACTTTGATACGAAAATCCAGTGATATTATAATAGCGTCTAAATCAAATAAATAACAATCTGGCAGAACGCTTGCATCTCACGCTCCATATATAATATAAAAACAAAAACCGCAGGGCGCTTATTGGAGATTGGATTTCCAATATGACAAGGTATGGAACCACCTTCCGATCAGTGTATCTCTAGAGAGGAATACATTGGGTTCAACAAGAACATCTTGCAACCCGGCCCACACATGACCGACCATTCATTTCGCTTGAGTGTATTGAATGTATATCACCAACGGTTGGGATCAGCAACCGTTTCTCGAAAAGGGACAACATCGATAGATTAAAGAAGTAAAAGGAATTTCTCTAGATAGGTGATTATACACCCTAATGGGAGCGACCCACATAGCCATGATGCCTGCCCGATTTTTGTCATTTCCCGGTTTTTGAGGCCTGAGGCTACGATTACTTATCATTCCTTGATAGCACAAGCACTTTGAATGCCACATTGTCAGATCCGTTAATCGCTAATTGATTTGCACAAATACATTCCGGATATTATGCTAAGAGAATAAATTCTCTGCCACCATATATATCTGTACAGATCAACATATGTGATCTCTGGAAATACTCTGTCAGACATTCGTCCATATACGTTCGTTCTGGGATTGAACGAAACTGAAGGCGCAATTTCTATTAATAGAAAAAGCCCTTGCACTTTACTCCATCTTCGATTATTTCATATAATCTGATTCACAACGTTACTGCCAATACGGAGTGGTTCTCGGGTAATAATCCAACCGGTCTCTCCATATTGACAACGATATTGGCAAATACTTTGATAGTCGGTTATTTAACTATCGAAGGAAAACAAACAAATATTCGTCTATAACATCAAACCATCACTGGGCCCGTTAATTAATATTTCATTAATTAAATCATCCTTCCTATTTCCTTATCAATATTTGTTAAACAAATATTTTCAATTACCATCTTGGTCTTTTCGCTATTTGGAAAACATTTCCATATATCGCCTTCTTTTATCTTCGGTACTTAGAAAATATCCTTTACTTATAATTGGAAACATTCCAATTATTTATCTCTTCCACGACTGTTCATTTCTACACTCAAGAAATATTATATTTCCAAAATTCCACTTATTTGGGTTAAAACAAATGTTGTGTAAAACATCATTACGACAACCCAAAATACTACATTCAACTTAACTCTTTTAGACATTTTTCTTCGAGACTGGATCCTGCTATTTAAAAATGAAATCAAACAAGTTGGGGTATAACTACCTCTCAAACCTTGACTGAAAACATCCTTAACTTCAAAACGGACAAGACCACTTACCTCGAATAATCAACATCATACAAACCAATTATTCATTTTTAAAACCGTATACGTTTCGCTTTCTAATTTTACCAGATTTTATTATAGATTTTCTTTTTGTTTATAGAATACTATTTTTAAGTTTATTTCCTTATCGAATTCTATATATATCGATACATTGATTTCTAATTATCAAATTTTCTTAAAAATATTCTAACTCCTTAAATTTCCGGAAAAAATCGCTATAAGCTCCTTTGTACCAACAAATAGTTCAAACCTCAACTCGCCTCTCTAGGCCTTTCCCATTCAAAAAGAAAATCAAAAAGCCAAGTGGCTTGCCGATTCGGTGCATAAAACCTCATATGGAATTTAATTATGTATCTTATTGTCGGGCACACAAATTATAATCTTCATATACTTCATTCCATACCTGCTTAACACATTTTCACCTGTTTTCAATTCAATTCAACTCAATCCAATCATTTGAATTCAGTTTCGCCCATTTATTCTTTAATTAGCTTCTTAGCCTATTTCACTTGTTATTTGAACATATCATGTTCGTATGTATATTAGTTTGCTTATAAATCAATTGAATTTCATTTTCATTTAAGGTTTCATATTCGTTTTCGAATATGAAATTCACAAGTCTCATTTTCTTATCAAAAGAAATATCTCGATCTAAAATTCGATTAACAAATTATTCTTCCACTTAGTTAATTCTATTCAAAAATAAATAACTGATTTTGTTTAAAAAAAATCAATCCATTTACTCCACTTGAGTTCATATTTATTTTATAACTCAAGTCCATATTTGTCCAATGGAAATTCAGATTTTGTTTATATAAACCATTATGGTTTTTAAACGATTTTGGCGCTGCTTTTCTGAAAATTTGATTTTGACATAACTCAAAATCTATCAGACAAAATCTAGATTTTTCTCTTCAATTAGAAAACTATTACTCAACCGGTCCTGACGATTCTTGTTTCAAAGAATTCAGACTTAATTTGAGTTTTATATACTCAATTGAAGTTCGAAATGCCAATTCACGAACTACGGCGCTGCGGCGAGTTAGTTTTAATCATATTTAATATATTAATATTTAAACTTCGTTTATATATAAATTCCAACTCTATTCTAATATATTTTAATATATATTAAACTAATTTTCCCAATTCAACTTAATATTTTCAATTATCTATAATTGTTGACTTTTCCTTACTCGGTAATAAATTTATTTATACTTCGATCTTCTATATTTAATTCCAATTCCTTTTATAAATAAATTATTTATAAAAATTTGATATAATCGAATTTCAATTATAAACCCATTAAATTCTTCTCAATTCAGCTTATATTCAGAATTCCGAAATAAAATCAATAGTTTTGTTTCAAAACACTTCCCAATTTACTTAAATTCCTATTTGAATTTAAATGGTTTAAATTATCCAAATGATAATTTATTTACTATATTTATAAACACCATTTTATAAATTTCTTTGTTTTATATTTAAACAAGTCTATTTCAAAATCTATTTAAAACCAAAATCTTATTTTGGAAATTTCTATTTATAATAATATATATATATAACGCCCAATTTATTTTCATATTCAATTTAACTTCTATTTAAATAAATTCGAATTAATCGAATTCAAATCATAAATCCTTATGGATTTATTTTAGTTTAATTTATATTCTGAACATTAGAATAAATTCCATCGTTTATTTCTTTAAAACGATTTCCCCATTTCTATTTTTAAATTCACATTTGAATTTAAATATTTAAATTATCTAAATGATAATTTTTCCACTTTATTTATAAACCCCGTTTATAAATTCAATTCAATTGCCTTATTATCCAATGAAAATCATTCTATTTCATTTATAAACACCGTTTATAAATTCATTTCAATTTCTTGTATTATTTAGTTTATAACATCGTTTATAAATTCAATACTTGTTTTATTTATTTTCAAAACAAGCAAATATCTTTAGCCCATTCTAAATTCAAATTCTATTTTTAAAAACAGAATTGCTCTTTTAAATCTCAAAATATCCTTTCCACGATATTTTTATATATCAATATTTTAGGCATAGTGATATTTCAAACACCCAAACAACCAATTATAAATGACAGGTTTTCTAACACATCATATATGATAATATATATGAAAAACAAATAAATAATAATATTTTTGAGGAATCCAGTTGGATCCCTCCAACCTGTTTTCCTGCATCCACAGATGTTAGTCAACAAGAATAATACCCATCCTGCTTCGTGGCAGGATATCGTGGTATAGAAGGCCATCCACTATCTTAGCGTGGGGCGTATAGGATCATCCGCTAATGATACTACGAGCATCCGCTAACGGTACTGCGGGAATCTAACCACCAATATATATATATATATATATATATATATATAATAACCACAAACACCAATCTTAATTAACTAATATATATTTAATAGCCACAGATATTTTAATGCAACCAAACAACCGTCAAACAATTATTTTTAACTGATAAAAATAATTCTAAATAAAATTTGAGTGAGATTTATTCACCGTGATTTTTACTTCGATGATTCTCGTTGTTCTATCTAATTTTAAACAACGGTTTAAAATTAGATAAAAATCCCAGAAAGCTTCAAAACACTTCCAACCCATCCCATGGCATAGCTTATGATCATATGAACACAACGCTTCTAGTTTCGATCGAATCTAAATTCATATGGAATATATATATCGTCATTACAGGTTTGTAAATGGTTTAAGAAACCATTAACCATTAGTTAACTTTTAAATTTAAACCTTGTATAATATTTCTCAGTAGTTGATTAACTAATTTAGTAACTAAAACATACTTGACCAAATTAAATTAACTTTCATTAACATAGGTAATGACTCCCCAAAACCCTACTGTCTGGAGGATGTGAGCTTGAAGTAGGACTCGATGTAATTCACACAAAGGAAGGTAATAGCTGTAATGACTCCCCAAAACCCTACTGTCGCACTCATCCCCTTTGTGCCAATGACTTCGACTTGCCTCCTTTGTTGTTTGATAGCCAATCCCCTCACCAAATAGAGTCGTGTCACCTCCCTGATACACTCGCGTGAAGAGTAACTCCAAAACAAGTTATCGCGATTTCGATTTTTGAATTGTTGTAATTTGTTGAAGAATTGGGGTGAGGGCCTCGATTTCCGATTTTGTTGAGGATGTTAAGAGAAAGGCTTCATTGATTCAAAGGAATGAAGGATTCGACTTAGTGGAGCGCGCATTTTTGAAAGTGAAGCATCCGATTTTGATTTTTGATCTTAGAAGCCATTCCGATTTTTAGTGTTTGCTACTCTCAAATGAAGTAACAAGGCCCCTATTCCCTTCGGTTTTCTAATTTATCAAGGAGTAACCATTTCTAAAGTTTGATTTCCAGAAGAATGAAACAAGGAAGAGTATCGCAGTTTATAAAGGAAACGAGGGAACAAATAGTACAACCATTTCAATTCATGTTACCCAAAGTACAAACAAATCTTTTTATTTAATTTAAAAATATTTTCTATTCAATTCGATTTGGTTTCTTTTTGACCGCGATTTGATCTCGTATTTAATACGATTCGATATAAAGCGATTTTTATTCTTTTTAGATGGATATTGATTTGATTTCAAACCTATCCACAATCAAATATTTCGAGGTCCATTAATTTAAATCACGAACTGATATTCTAGCGTACCGGCTGACATTTCAATGTAATAACCCTATTCTGAACTCAACAGCAATATTCTGAAATTTAATTTCAACATGTATACCATTTTAAATTAATATAATATAATTTAAATTCGAAAATCGTTTATTCTCTAATAATAGATTATTTATTATTATCGTTTATATTCAAATACTATTTCTCTAAATCATTTGAATCATTCTGACTTAGTTATAAATTTCAAATTGAATTATTTTAGATTTCCATATTTACGATATTAATTCGAAATAAATCGTATATCGGTTATTAAATCGATAGCTCAATTTAAAATTCATTTATATTATCAACTCAATATTTAAAATAAACTGTTCGTAAAATCCGGATTGTGACATGAGTTATCTATATTCGCTTGGGATTCCACAAGAAGACCTATCATCAGTTCTGATCGCTAATGAGCATGTAGATATCTTTGACGAGGTCAAAGGGTTGTCGTCGCATCGTGAGATCGAGTTTAGGACCGATTTGGTCGAAGGTGCTAGATCAATCGTTATGTCTCTTAGGCGGATGGCACCTATGGAACAACGAGAGTTAGAGGTGCAAGTTCGTGACCTTTTGGGAAAAAGATTCATTCGGAGGAGTGTTTCCAAGTGGGGTACACCAGTCGTATTTGCAACCAAGGCGGATGACTCGTTAAAATTATATATGGACTATCATGAGCTGAACAAGGTGACGAAGAACAAGTATCCGTTTCCAAGGATAGATGACTTGTTCGATCAGCTTCACAAAGACAAAGTGTTTTCTCAGATGGATTTGGCAACAGGATTTCACCAGTTGAGGGTGGCTAAGTATAGCGTGTCAAAGACTGCTTTTAGGACACCAACCGTTTCTTCGAATGGTTGGTGATGCCATTCAGGTTGACTGACGCACCAGCATATTTTGTGGATCTTATGAATAGAGTATTAAGAGACCAGTTGAACATGTTTGTGCTTGTGTTCATGGATGATATTCTGGTTTTCTCAAGAAATGAGGGAGAACATAAGACTCACTTGAAAGTTGTGTTAGAGATCTTGCCGAAGCATCAGCTTAAGGCTAAGTTCTCAAAGTGTCACTTCTGGAAGGATGAAGTGAGGTACTTAGGTCATGTAGTTTCTGGAAAAGGGATAGCGGTTGACCCCACTAAAGTTGCAGCAATCTAGGACTGTGATCGACCTAAGAATGCGATAGATGTTTGGAGTTTCCTTGGGTTGGCAGGATATTACCGACAGTTTATCAAGGATTTCTCCAAAGTAGCTGCACCGTTGACAAGATTGACGAAGAAGAACCAAGTGTTCACATGGGATGCAAAGTGTGAACGAGCGTTTGAAATCCTGAAGGAGAGATTGACGAGTGCACCTGTGTTGACCATTCCAAGTGGGAATGAAGAGATGGTGGTATATACCGATGCACGTGGTACTGGACTTGGAGCAGTACAAATGCAGAAGGATAAAGTTGTGGCCTACGCAAGTTGACAGCTAAAGCCGCATGAGAAGAATTACCCAAGTCATGATTTGGAGTTGGCGGCGATTGTATTTGCTCTGGAGATGTGGAGACGTTACCTGTTGGGAGTTCAATTCGAGTTGTTTACGGATCACAAGTCGTTGAAGTATCCTTTCTCCCAAAAGGATTTGAATTTTCGGCAGCAAAGATGGTTAGAGTTTCTGACATCGTATGATTTTGCCATAGCCTATACTCCGGGCAAGCGTAACGCAGTTGCAGATGCATTAAGCCGAAGACATGCAAGTTTAGGAGCGATGTTTACGGAATGGAAGAGCCTAGAGTACTTGGCAAGGTTTGATTTCAGGCCAAAGTGCGAGTTGGAACCGGAAATGTTGGCAAGCTTATCGATATGACCTACTCTCATCGAAAGGATTGGCTATAGCCAAAAGGCAAGATGCAAAGCTTGTCGAGTTTATCCCAAAGCTTGATCCGAAAGACAAAGAGTTTGATGTCAATCGAGAAGGCTGGCTTCAAAAGCATGGGCGATTAGTTATTCCTGAAATTGACAGATTGGGAGATGAGGTTCTGAGAGAATGTCATCACTCGAACTTGACGATTCATCCCGGTGGTAATAAAATGAATCAAGATATGAAGTGAAACTAACACTAGGAAGGGATGAAGCGATATATTGGAAAGTTCATTTCCAAGTGCATAAATTGTCAGTTGGTGAAAGCTGAACAGAAGAAGCCGAGTGGGTTGCTTCAACCATTAAAAGTTCCTACGTGGAAGTGGTAGCAAGTATCGATGTATTTTATCATTGGACTACCTAGAACCAAGCCAAGAAATGGGTCGGTCATGTTGGAGGAGTTTTCTGCGACGCTTCTAAATGCTGTGGTGGGTAGCTTAAGTGCTGTGGGTTGTTGGACCGGTTCTGATAGATGACCAAATCCGAAAGCTCATGTATAAAGTGATTTTACGCGAGGGATGTAGAGTGTGCACAATATTCCGTGAGTCGTTTTTGCAAAAATATTTGCATGGTCCGGATGTGGTAGTACCTCAGGAGTAGTACGTCAACCTTGTAGTTCAGTTTGCAATTAAGAAACCTTATAAGTCGCTTCGTATTATGGAGAATAACACGAAACAGCTTAGGGAGAGGGCGTTTTATTTAATTAAGTTATAATGGAGTGGAGATGGCGACGATGGTATGTGGGGGACGAAGGAAAGTATAAGGAAGACCCATCCAAAATTCTTCATCCATAGGACTCATTGATATCGCGCCATCATCACATCATTATTACTTGTTGTCATTATTGTTACTTGTTGATATTTTTGTTATTTTGGGGTTGTTTGATAGAATTCCGCGTGCTAGGATAAGGCTATTGATGCATGGCTTTTTGTTTGCTAGTTTGGGTGATAGAAATGGCTTCTCATGGATGATAGGCATGCGGAAATTGTTGTAGTTGTTTATGTTTACTTAGAATTTCGGGGGCGAAATTCTTAAGGGGGGAAGAATGTAATAGCCCGCATTTTACGTATCGGATGATCATAAAATATTTTTATTTTATTCCCTGAGGGTCGGATCATTCTCATCTTTTAATATGTTGCTTATGGGGATGCGAGATATGTCCATAATTTTTACCGATTTTGTTTGTGATCATTTTTCCCCTGTCAGACTTGTAAAAGGCATAACTTTTGACTCAGGTCGAATCAGAGGGTGAGACCTGTGTCGTTGGAAAGGAATTGATGACTGAGTGGTTACAATAAAGATTTGGCTCAGGGGTTTGGGAGAAATCTATGTTTTAAGGTTTTACAGTTGGCTATTCAGGTTTTGGAGCCTTGGCGGAATCCTATAAATAGAGGGTGAGAGTGGAGGGAAAAGGTTTACTTTCCCATTCTCTCATTTGGAGGCATTGATCTCCTTCTTCTTCTAACACATTTCCACCATTAAAAATCCAAATCTAAGGGGGGAAATCATAGATCTACACCATTGGAGGCTAGATCTACATCATTTCAAGTAAGGATTCATCAAATCGAAGGGCTAGGAGTTATCTCTTCACTGTCCATAATTCTATTTCATCATTTTGCTTTTTTTTGGATAATTGGTCAGTGATTTACATCTCTCACATGAATGCAATGAAGTATATGAGTGTTTGTGCATGTTTCTCATCAAATTGGAATGTTTTACCATAGATTTACACCATTACATGTCCATTTTCATATGCATCACCCTATGATCTAATCTAACAAGTTTTACTCGTTAATTTCATGTCATTTTACATGTTTATGTTAGTTAGATCTCTCATTTTGATCATATGTTCATTTTAATGGTTTTTGGTGAGATTTACATCATTTCTGTGGTAATCGTCCTATTCATTCGGTTAGTAATGTTATGATATGTTTATGACGGTGTTTGACGATTTTGGTTGAGTTGGTTTCATCGGATTCGTCGTTTTGCGAAGTTTTGGTCGAAATCGGAGTTGAATTGCAATATCCAGGTTTTGACTCGGCCATAATTGGCTCGAGTAGAAGTTGGCTCAGCCAGAAGTTGGCTCGGGCAGAAGTTGGCTCGGCCAGAAGTTGGCTTAGCCAGAATTTGGATCGGCAAGAAGTTGGCTCGGCTAGAAGTTGGCTCAGCCCAAAGTTGGCCCAGGCAGAAGTTGGCTCGGGAAGAAGTCGGATCGGGCAGAAGTTGGCTCAGCCAGAAGTTGGAACGGGCAGAAGTTGGCTTGGGCAGAAGTTAGCTCGGGCAGAAGTTGGATCGGGCAGAAGTTGGATCGGGCAGAAGTTGGATCGGCCAGAAGTTAGCTCGGGCAGAAGTTGGATCAGGCAAAATTGGCTCCGCCAGAATTGGAACAGCCAGAAGTGATTCGAAATAAAGTGATGCATACATTTCCAGTGATGGTGTGACTTCAAAGTAAATTTAATTGGGAAGCCAGGAAGTGCTAAAATAATGCTCTTGATTGCTTTGAACCTTATAAAGATGATGGTTGGTTCAATGATGGTGGTGGCTTCGACAAGAGTCCAGAAGGGGATGTTCGAAGTGATGTGATATGTTCGTTGATCAGTGAAAAGCAACGAATAGGCAGACAACTCAAAGGTCGTGAGTTGGTGGATAATGGTTGCTCGAGAAGGTCGCTTGAGCAGTAAATAACCGTCAAGGTTGGACGACTAGAGATATTGAAGGACGAGAGATTATCGTTGTCGTAAGTTCTAACAGGTTCAATGCAGGGGTACGATGGGGGCACCCAAAAGACCTATTGTAGGTCGAGTACCTTGTGTTAGAGTTTGTGCCCTAGAGGCAATTCATTTGATGAGATTGATAACACTATTGATGTAATTATTTTATTTGGAATAAAATATTATTCTATTATATTGTATTTACTGCGTAATATAAATAATAATATAATAGAAGTCCTTAGAATAATAATACGGAATTATATAGTTCGAGTAAGACTGAACTTGAGATTATATAATGTGATAAGTATTATAATTCTTAAATGCCTCTAGTAGAGTTTTATTGTTTATAAAGGACAACAATAAAGCGTTAAGACTAGTATATTGATTGACTGATGATCACATCTCATTGATCATTAATATACGTGATATTAGAGTCAAGATATAAATACGTATTAGAGAATAGCGTATTGGGCTGACCCACTATGAGATAACTCCATGGAATATGATTAACAGTATCATGAGTTATTCTCATAGTGATATAATGGTCCTCAGACCTGAAATCATTATAATTTTATTCGAGTATATTTGTGTTTTGATATCATCTAAAGTTATTTCGTAACAGAGTAACGATAACAGTGATTGTTGGATACATATCGAATCGAATGAAAATTATGAATGATCTAGATGGAATTTAACCCTACGATATATTCATGGCGATATCCATGGGCCTCTTGATTGAGTGAGACTGTGAAATGCATGGCCGTGCTCAAATTGTAACAACCCTGAATTTTGGGGCCAATTTAAAATTTATTTTAAGTGATTTTAAATGAGTTTTGATATTTAAAATAATCTATTTTAAATAATAAGGATCACAAATTTGGTTCAAATCGAAGTTAGAATGAATAAATTAATTTTAATTATAAAAAGAGCTAGAAATAGCGCGGTAGTTTGAAAAGTCAAACTTGAACTTTGACTAACCATACAGGATGCAAAATTTAACGGATTTTAGTAAAACCAAAAATATTAGAATCTATTTAAAAATATCTTTCCAACGAATCCAAAAAATTGAAATTTCATAGCGGAAATCAAAAGTTATGGCCAATTCAATTTTTAGAAAGGTCGTTGGGTAATTTGCATAGGACAAAAATGCTACTTTTTGCATATAAAGAAATTTCGACTCGAAACCACTTCCATTGAGTTCGAAATGACGTTTCTGCATTGAAAAATAGTAAACACTTATATGTTTCGAGTTTCAGAAAATATTTGTTTAAAAATGTATTTTTAATATTAAATATACTGGCCTTAAAAATAGTCATTTTTCAAAAAGTCTCAGAATTCAACGAAATAAATTTTGTTGGATTCGTATCATCAAAACAAAGCGAAAAATATTTTTTCGGTAATTTTTGGAATTAATATATAATTATAATTGATTTTTCAGTGTAAACGGACAATTTTTGACTTTAAAAATTCATTAAAAATTCATACGGGCTCAGAATTGAACGAAATTAATTTTCATAGGTCCACAGCATCAAAACATAGCTAAATATATTTTTTGAGAATTTTTGAAGTTAATTTGTGACCTCGGTGAATTTTCATGTACGGTATACATTAAAATATTAATAACATAATATAATTATTCCAGAAATATATATAAATTTCGGAATTGGGTCCTGAGATATGTTCCATTGCGTTCAGAAGGTGTCAAAACCTTAAGAACGACAGTAAGCAGGTCTAAATCGGGGTTCGGACCAAAACGGGCTTTAACGGGCTAATTAAATTACTAAATAATGATTAGGAAAACCTAATATAATATTATAAAATTCGGAATTACTGTTCATTCGTCTTCCTCTTCGTCATTTCAGCCGCAAATGAACCCACCTCCCTTCGAAAATTCAAACTCAGTTTTCTCTCTCATTTCTTAACGGAATTTGGCGTGTGAGTACTCGTTTCGAAGCTCTCGCCGAGCTCTTCGATTTGGTACCAACCTCAGCCATTCTCGTGCCTCGATCCGCCCGCCCCGTCCCTCCAAAGAGCCGCCGGTCGCAGCCTCCCCTGGGCCCCACGCCGCCGCCGCACCTCGCCACTTTCTGGCTGTGCGTAGCTCTCTCGTAGCCGGTCCTTCTCCAACAAACGGCTCGTCGTTTCGTCAACTACAACTCCAGTAAATCGAATTTGAAGTTTTGAACGTTCTAAGGTAGATTTTTTTTTTAGATTCCCCCACGCTTTTAAGCGTTACACAGCCAGTTGTAAAAAGCTGATTTTTGATTTTGTGTATGAATTTGTATTCGAATCGTTCCAGATCTGAAATCGTCTTGAATTGGAACACCGAATCTGATCGAACCTGAATCTTCTTCTCTGACCAAACACTGTGAGAATTTTATTTTTAAAATTTAATTTAATTTATTAAATTATTATTTGCATGATTATTAACAGTAGAATTAATATGACACGATGTTTAAACATAGATCTAAACCGTTTATAACATATGATGTGGAATCTAAATTGCCTATGGTGCTATGTGATTAGATCTGAAATTTTAGGCTTAAATCTGAATTCATAATTAATTAAAATTAATTATGTGTTATTTATTTAACCATGCCATGTTGATTTTACATATGCTGTGTAAAACCCCATCTTACAATTTACCTCGATGTTAGTATCGAATCTGATCCTATTGTTGTATTTGGATGTTGTTATGCGATGTGATGAGAATTTACAGTTTATTTGATGTAAATAAGAACGCGACTTGTGATGAAATTTACCTATTCTTTTTTTTTTAAATTGAAATAGGGAAAAATTGACATTTATTTTGATGTTAATAATAAGTAATTTTCAATGCATGAAAAATTAACATTTTTAATGTTAATTAAATAGTAATTTTACCGCAAGTGTACATTAACATTTTTTTTATGTTAATATAAAAAGAAATAAAACGTAGGATGAAATTAACATTTTTAATGTTAATATTATAAAAATTCAACCGTATGTACATTAACATTTTTAATGTTAATATTATAAAAATTCAACCGTATGATGACATTAACATTTTTAATGTTAATATTATAAATTAAATATTGGACATGTAAAATTTCACATTTTTACTTATGTGAATAAAATAAATTATTAGACATGTAACACATTTTTATTAATGTGAATAAATTGTAATGTGAATAAAATGGTAATTTTAACTGTATGCACAATATACATTCTTATTAATGTAATATATATAAGAATTTACTCCGCAGGTGAAATTTAAATTTTTAGAAATGTAACTAAAGTTTACCTTTTATTTTATGTAAACAAATTGAGAATGTGAAATGTAACTAAAGTTTACGTTTTATTTTATTAAGAATGTGATATGTAAATAAAGTTTACATTTTTATTAATGTAATATATTCAAGGACTTCACCGTAGGAAAAAGATTACATTTTTATTAATGTAATTAAAGTAGGAATTGGTGTTAACATTAAATTTACATTTAATTATGTAAAATTAAGGTATGAAATTTGGAATGACATAAATTCACATTTAATTATGTAAAACCAAAGTAGGAATTTGTGTTAACATGAAATTTACATTGAATTATGTAAAATTAAAGTGATGAGAAATTAACATTTTGTTTAATGTTAAATATAAGGAATTTACATGGTATGAGAAAGTAACATTATTTTTAAATGTTAGTAATAAGAAATTACACCGCATGAGCAATTAACATTATTTTTAATGTTAATTAAATAGTAATTTCACCGCATGTGTAAATTAACATTTTTAATGTTAAAGATAACACCGTATGATGTAATTAACATTTTTAATGTTAATATAATAAAATTTTAGCCGTAGGATGTCATTAATATTTTTAATGTTAATATAAAAGTATTTACAACGTATGATAAATTAACATTTTTGTGTCAATGTTAAAAATAAGTATTCACATCGAATGAAAATTAACAATTTTGTTAATGATACAAATAAGAATTTACGTTGTATGAGGAATCAATAATATTATTGATGTTAAAAATAAGTAATTTACAATGCATGAAAAATGGACATTTTTAATGTCAATTAAATAGTAATTTTACCGTAGGATGAAATGGACGTTTTTAATGTAAATTAACTAGAAATTTCAACCGTAGGATTTAGTTAACATTATTTATAATGTTAATATAAAGGAAATTTAACCATATGATAAAATTAAATTTATTTTTAATGTTAATGATGCGTAATTTAAACGTATGATAAGATTAACACTATTTTTAATGTTAATAAAAAGAATTTACACCGTAGGATGATTAACATTATTTTTAATGTTAAATAAAAAGAATTTACATCGTAGGATGATTAACATTATTTTTAATGTTAAAGTAAAAGAATTTCACCGTAGAAGGATTTAACATTATTTTTAATGTTTAAATAAAAGAATTTCACCATAGGGTAATTAACATTATTTATAATGATTAGTATATAAGGAATTTGACCGTAAGATGAATTAACATTGTTTTTAATGTTAATATATAGTGAATTCCACCGTAGTATGAATTAACATTATATTTTGTTTATGTTAAAATAAAGGAAATTCAACCGTAGGTTGAATCAACATAATTTTAATGTTAAATTAAAGAGCAACTTAACCGTAGGTTTGAGTTACGTTATTTTTAATGTAAAGTAATAATGTAATTTAACATAGGATGAGATTACATTATTTTTAATGTTAATAAAGGATAATTTAACCATAGGGTTAATATACATTTATTTTTAATGTTAATATTAAGAGAATTACTTCGTAGGATAAAATTAACATTATTTTATAATGTTAACATAAAAGAGAATTGACCGTAGGAATGTTACATTTTTTTTATGAAATTAAGAAGGAATAACACCATAGGGTGAGTTAACATTATTTTTAATGTTAATAAAGGGTAACTTAACCATAGGATAAGTCAACATTATCTTTAATGTTAAAATTAAGAAAATATGCATCGTAGGATGAGTTAACATTATTCTAAATGTTAATATAAAAAGTGTATATACCATAGGGAAAAATTTACATTATTTTAATGTTAAAATAAAGGAATTCCACCGTAGGATGAGTTTACATTTTATTCAATGTAAATAAGGAAGAATGCGACATGTAAATGCAAGTTTACATTTTATTCAATGTAAATAGGTAAGAATGTGACATGTAATTGCAAGTTTACATTTTATTAAATGTAAAGAAAACAAGAATGCGACATGTAATGAAAGTTTACATTTTATTCAATGTAAATAAGTAAGAATGCGACATGTAATGAAAGTTTACATTCTATTCAATGTAAATAGGTAAGAATGCGGCATGTAAATGCAAGTTTACATTTTAATTAATGTAAATAAAAATATGATTTTGAGAATGCGTCGTTAAATAAGAAGTTGACCATTTTTAATTAAAATAGAATGAATTGTTAATAAAAATAATTATTAACAAATAAGAAGGATTTTCAAGATATATATATGTATATACATACGAGGATTGTCTGGGAAGTCCGAGATATTCTCATCCCAAATTAATCCAGTGGCGTTAAAGATCGAAGTAAGAAGACGAAGCATGAAGACCGTTAATCTTCCCTCGAATGGACAGCGATCGAGACCCTAAATTGACTTGCTACCAATTCATGGGTCAAGGTCATTGCCCAGACGTACGTGTTAGTTTCACGGATTTGACTTTCGTTCAGACCCAAAGCATAAGTTTAAATGGATGGTGTGTCTGACATCGTACTTCGTTATATATCATATTGTTGATTTTCTGTTAATATATAAATATTGGTGGTGGAGAATTTATTCTCTACTTAAAACCCATTTATGTATTGATGGAGAAGCAATGGTATGGCATGGAGTGACAGTGTGGCATACTAAGATGCAATGATCAAGGTTTCTTGTTGAAAAGCAGAACCTTGTGGTGACGATCAAAGCACTGCTTGAACAAGCGTAGCTTTGTGTAAACGTGACTTCGCGAGCCTCACACACCGGTTGAGTCAAAAACGGGCGAAGGGAACGTAGGGAAAGCAGCACGTTTCTTTGTAGCTAGAAGTAGTGTCAGGGACCTCCCAACGCTGATACTTTACTTATGTGGATGATGGAATGTGGCGCGCCTCGGATAGATCCTATAGGACCGGGAAACGTGTGCTTAGGAATCGCCAATCCGCTAAGCTGTATCTGCGGACCGGCCCTGCCATTTCCAAGGGTTCTCCGCGGGGAATCCTGAGGCACTAGCTAGAGTGTCTCGAATCGGTAAGGAGCTCCGCTCTAGCCTTGACTCATGATGGAAACCAAAATCCAAATACGAACCGACGAATTTTATTGTATTACTAGTATGGAGGCATAGTATATGGTACCTATGCTTCCTAAGATTAATACATTTACTTTGAAATGCTTTCATATACACTAATAATAATATTAGATGCGTATTTGCCGTATTTAGCATGTTTAATCACCATAAGGTAAAACCCTATCCTCTGGTGTGCGTTGCATTGTGTGATGGGACTTGGGTCTTATGGTGATTCCATTTTTTCCAAAAAGCATTGCGTTGTTTACGATGTATTTAATTATTTGTTATGAAACTTTAAATTATGCACGGCAATCCATTAGAGTAAACACGTTCCGCGTTAGCGGCGTGGTCTTTGGATTTTCCTTATATCTACTAGTTATTTTACTTAAGAATTCTCACACCAGTCCCACGACTGACCCATAGTTTGTTTCACCTTTTTGCAAACTTGGGTGCCCTCTCTTATACACGGGCAGTCAAGTAGACAGGTTCATTCTTTGCTTGTAGTCTTTTCTTTGGAGCTGCTTATTTTCTGTCTCTTGGATTTGCTGAAGTAGAGAGGTGATGACTTTGAGCTTGAAGACATTTATCTTTTGTTTCTATGGCATCTTTTCTTTTCTTTTTAGACATCAAACTTATTTCTTTTCTGCAACTTGTTGTAATAGCTTAGATTCTATGACTGTGGATTTTCTGTGATTGATGACATTATATTTTTCCGCTGCTATAATATTATTACTCTATGAATTTCCTTTGCTATATTGTATCTGTGTTCTGTTTTATTGTATTTATGTTGTATTCCAAAAATGATTACTCCTACTTTCATTCCGTGGAAGTTTGGGGTTATCACACAAATATTGATTTGTTATAAGAAGTCTACTCATTGATCAATAAAACAGATTAAACGATAAGGAGGATGATACGATCCATGACTTTAGTTTAATCTTGGATATAACGGTTAAAAGGACTAAATTATATTGATATACTACTCACAAAGGTCATATCGAATCATTGATATTGTTGTAGCTTGGGTAGCAGTTATGTACTACTAAGTGCCGCTCACTGTTTACAGTTTAAGTGTTTAAATTGTTTCCAACGCTGCAATAACCTACAGGGTCACACATATAAGCGTTGTATAAGGTGAGAACGTTTAGAATAAAAGGGAAATCAAAAGGTTTGACATATTCTTTTATTTTAAAACAAAGGTGAACGGGTTCTAAGGGTTCACTAAAATTGTGGTGTGAGACATTATAAAGGAGGCCGCCTCCTTTACATTTTAGTTTATCCGATTCACAAATCAGAAAACCCTAGATCCCAATCCTCATGGCTAGTACCAGGCTCTCCTTCTCTCGGTTCCATCAGAGGATCTCGAGAACATCGTTTGTGGATACCAATAGAGGGCTCAGCGCCTCTGTCGTGCCTTTGATTCGATCGATCGAGTTTCTTCGTGGTGTCAATTCGTTTGTTTTTCATCATAAAAGGTATGAGTTCTAACCTAATTTTGTTTTGATTTCAATTTTATTGCATTGATCCGCGAATTTAAGTGTTAAATTGATAATTAATTTAGGGTTTCAGTTAGATCTAGTTTCCCTAAATTTCTTTCACCTTGGGTATCGGAGCTGGGATTTGCAATAATTTGTACTTTGAATTCAATTTTAGGTTTAGTTTTGTTCAAATGCCTAATTATTTGATAATAGTGGATATAGAATTTTAGGGTTTTGATTCCGGTTTGTGTAATTAGGAATTTAATATGGTTTCGTTTCTGAAATGAAAAAATATTCCATCACGTATTGGACTTGTATTTGGTATGAAATATGGGATGATATCATGGATTAATTTCTGATATTAACCCTGTTCTGTCATTGTTTTAAATATTTGATTGGATTTAAAATATAAAAGACAGTCGATTCTAGGATGGAAATGTTTTATAATTAACAAAATTGTTTGGTTATTAGTAAACAATCCAGAATTAATATGTGATATTAATTCAGTCATATGTTTTAAAATCCCTGTTCTAAAATGTCAAAACTTTTGATATTGATTAATTGTTCATAATATGTTTGAATGCATATATACGGTTTTGGATCTGTGAACTGTTAGACCACTCTAATAATCTATGATCACTTTGTAGTTGATTATTTCAAAAGTCATGAATTCAAGACTTAATGACAAAATCGATTTAAAAGTTAAATTATTTCACTGTCATTTAAGACTGTTTTGATATTATCTGTAAAACTGTTTTACTATAGACAAAATTTTATATTTGATATAAATTTTTGAGCTGGATTTATTGTTGACTAAATGTGAATTTTAACTAAAGTTAAAATTGATGTTACCATGATTGTTTATCATGAAATCCTGTTGATAGATCAAAACAGTTTTGATTGATTAAAATGACAGGTCATTAGTGATACTGATCTCATAAAACATAGTATTGCTAGAATTTAAAGTAAATTCGATTGTAGCAGTAAAATTGTTTTTACTATAAAGTAATTTCGAATTGATATTTGATACTGGTTCGATTATGTATATTCAAAATTCCAGAAATTTTGTTGAAACATATGATAGTTTAATCCATGGACTGTGGGTATTCAGGCATGAGCATAACTCATTCACAATTATGTATGAATACATATTTATAAACATTTACATGTTTGATGATATGTGCTTACATATATGTCATCGCTTCTTGAACACAGTCACATCTGGATAATGATTGTTTTATGATACAAGTATGTTGATATTTGAACAACAGATTTTATGTTAGTTAATATATGTATGAATACATATTCTATTTTTATCGTGATAAATACATAGTATAATCAGATTTCAAATCTACAGGAAATAAGTTTTCCAGTTCAATTTTGTTTTCTATACTATTGGTATATATTAGCTGAGCCAAGATACTATAATGATAAAAGATCATTTTGATACGCTGCATGTACCCAAGTGCATTTGTAATTGACCTGTTTACAAGTGTGACTTGTAAATGGATCCATAAGTGTTACTCTGTCTGAAAATATAATTGCAGGAATAAAACAGAGCACATTTTATGTATTACATGTTGATGTAATTTTGAAATTTAAAATGCTGACTGGTTTATCTATGTGTATGAACACACAGTTTAATATAACAATATGTATTCGATTAATGATTGTGAATTTAATTCATATGTTGATAAATAATCATTGGATGATTGTCACAACTCAGTATTAGTGTTGACTAATATAATGCATTGCATTTGAGTATCATAACTATACACATAAAACTAATTTAGTATTTTATGATGATGATCATAAAGTCTACCCTGAACACCAAAAGTGGCTTAGTCGTATCCTTTCACTTTTGTCTGATGTGTTTTATTATCTTACATACATATAATACTCTGTTGAGTTCAAAAATCTGTGAGACAGAAATGTTGAAGTTTCATATGTAGATTTAGATACATAAATACATTGGTATTGGGATATTAAGTTAAACTGTATCTTGATACATAGATAGATATTCTGTTGTATATATACATACACACACATAAATGTATTTAGTATTTTTTTTAGGTACTATCAGAATTACTTTTAGCATCTAGATAATATTCATGAACCAAGTGTATGGTCAGTGTGTTTGTGTGTGCATATGTATAAACTGGGATTAATGTACATATTTTTTCATTTAAGTCCCAAACAAATGGATAGGATTTGTTTACACAGTTATTTGCAATGTGCATCTTCGATTAATCTTTGTATGTTACCCTAGTATAACATTAACGTGTATATCACCTATGGCTTTATTAAAAGCCAGTTTACCAAGCACTACATGATGATGCTCGTAAATGCTTTAAAAACGAATTTTAAACCTTTAGCTTGGTATAGGTAACTTCGTAAAATTTTGGAATCTATACATACTACAAAATGCATTACTGAATGCGTGCTGAAGAAACTTTATGTTATGCATATGACATTAAAAATAGAAAATAGTTTATTTGTTTTGGTTATAGACAGTTGCTTCAGGGAGCAATAATGCAACTTGTTTTATAAGAGGACATGGGATCATTGATCCATTTAAACCTCTTATATACACAGGCAGTGTTATGAACACTATTAATTAAATAAACATATATGTATAAATACTCCATTATAAAGATAATGATATTTGAATCGATGAAGCATCTGATGATATATATATATATATATATATATGCAATCTGGTAGGTTACAATATTGATTAATACTGCTTAATATATATATACATTTGATATACCTCTTGCATACTCAAACATACAGTTTATGTTCAAAAATCTATGACTGCAAATTTGATTTGCTACTTAACATATCTACAAAAATACAATACTGATTTGTATTACTCACCTATATATTTGATATATATAGTTGAGATTGAAAAGTGTTATATATATTTATATATATAATGCGTGCTATGATGCACTGTTTGATTTCAATGGATATTGGATCTGCTGTTATATTTGCAGATATGACCTACAACAATCCCATTACATGGGACAGTATGACTGATGTGTGCGTCCGGGAGAACATCTTGGTGCAAGAGGATGAGCAGTCCCTGAAGAAAACATGATGTTAAAACCTTTGGTGTATGACTGAATGAGTTTTAAATAAGAAGTGTACAAATATTCATATATTTGTTATTGTATAATTGTCTATATAGTGTAACCAATAATATTGTCTAATGCAAAAAATGTTTACTATGTTGTAAATGTATATGATTCAAGAAATGCAAAATAGTTATATATTTGAAGAATGAATGAAAGTACATGTGTAAATGCTATGTCAAAATCTTTATACCGTTTGATATTATTACTGAAGTTAATTTGAATGAACCTATGGATGTAATCTACACTGGACTGTATATATATTGATATGTTTTGTTTACCTCCATGTCCTTTTGATTATTCCATTTTCCTATGGGCTTGTAAAATATAAAATACATATATTTTGCAAATATCTTTTGGAATTAATTGTAAGTATAGTTTTGATACTCAACAAGGCAAAAGGATAAGTCCGACCGTAACTTTGAAATGTTCAATAAAAGAAGAGGCAGTCTACCTATATACACCATTGAATTTAAATATAATATATGTGATTCATGTATTTTATTTAAATTCAATTTATATTACGAATATAAAATACATATATTTTGATATATGTAAATAACTCTAATATTTTCGCCACTACGAATTATAATTCCCTATAAAGCAATTTTTTGTTATATTAAGTCATGGTGAAGTCTTCCAATAGTGCACCCATCACTGTCCAATCTCATTGGATGTAGGTAATGCCAAAGCATTGTGCAGTCTTTTAGTTTGGTTACATGCGGTAGGAGTAATTGTGGTGCTTCGACTGTATTATTGGGTTTGGCTTAACTAGGTTGCATAATTCAAGTATGGCCTTAGAGACAATAGCATGAATTATTCTATATTTTGAGCAAATGAATAATACTGAACAAAATGTTCATCATGCGATCCAAGAATTATATACGATATAATTGACATAAGATGTCTACCTAAAAGGTTGTGTTTTGGGGATTAGCCAAAGCTAGGTCAAGGCATGACTAGATATGGAACTTGGAACATCGTTATATATATATATACCGATATATGTATATAAACAGAGGGATGTTAATTTGAGTGGGAGCGTATTTTAGTTTAAAATATATACATTTGTGTTAATATAAATTTTGATTGTCGAAATTTGTATTAAGTGAATATTAAAGAATCAGTTATTATTATCTACTATGGATACTAAATATCAAAATTAATTCGATAATTTAAATTGATCCTTGAGAAGGATAAATTGAATTAAACCAAATTTCTTGACCGACATTGAAATTTGAGGATTGTCCTCAAACAAATTAAAACGTAATTGTTCTAAGAAATATAGAGGATATAAAACAAAAGTTAAAGTATGACTTCAACTAAATTAGATATAAATGTTATAATAATCTACTTATACATTCCTAGTATTAGATACTTGTAATAACCCGGAAAATCTGGGCCAGTTTAAAATTTTTATTTTGGCAATTTTAGCAAATTTTGAACATTTGAAATGAATTATTTTAAATAATATCGACGATAAATTTATTTTGAATATAATTCGAACGTATATATTTATACGCATCGTCATTAGAATATAAATATTTATATATAATTATAAATAGAATTGAAAATGGTGCGGTAGTTCGATAATTCAATTTCAAACTTCAATTGAATGTACCGGGTGCAAAATAAACCGGATTTTAGTGAAACTGGAAATAATAGGATCTAATTGAGAATATCTTTCCAACGGATCCGGAAAATCGAAATTTTATAGCGGGAATCAAAAGATATGTCCAGTTGAAAATTCTGAATAGTCGCTATGGAATTCTGGCCCTTAAAAATGGGAATTTTGCAAACGACCTCGGATTTCGACGAAACCACTTTTGTTGGGTCCGTGATGTCAAATTATTGCTAGATTCCAAATTTCATAATTTTTCGAATCAATATGTGAGCGTGGCAAAGGAAAACGCGTTTGATCAGTTTCAGTTGATTTTAATCGACTGGAAATGGCCATTTTTCCAACGGTCTCAAAATTCGACGAAACTAGTTTTGTTAGGACCGTATCGTCAATACGAAGCTAGAAAATATTTTTCTGAAATTTTTTGAGTCAGTATGTGACCCCGATAAAATGAAATACGCGTTCAAATTCAATATATAGAGTTATATGTTGATCTTAACGAAAACTGATCGAATCAGCTTACGATACATATCCATTGTGTTCGGAATGGGGTTAAAACGCTAGGGACGACAGTCGGCGGGTTTGATTTTGAATTCAAAATAGAAATTTGCTTTTTGAATTTAAAAATAAATTAAATAATATAAAATAATTAACTCCTCTCTCTCCCTCTTCCTTTAATTTCTGCCCCCCCGTTCGATTTAGTTCAATCAGAAGGAAAAAAAATAGGAGGAGAGCGACGGGGGGGAGCCACCGCTGCATCGCCCCCCTCCCCGATGAGTTGCCGCCGCCCCAGGTGGGGCGCCACCACTGACCCGCCACCCTTCAACCGCGATGCAGCTCCGCCCCACCAGACCCGAACCCGCAACCCACCCCGCCTCGCGCCGACGCCAGTACCTCCCCCCACCCCGATGCAACCCCCTGGCGCCGCCACTGGACCCCACCTCCGCCATGAAGACCATCTCCTCCGCCTTAATCCGAAAACTAGTGAGCTCCATGTTTTTTCTCTATTTTATTTTAGGAAAAAATATAGGGTTTTGATGATATGAATAACACCATAAAAGCTTAGGTTTTATATAGATAAAAATAGGATTTTTATATAGAAAAAGCTTAGATTTTATTTTAATTTTTATATATAAACAAAGTTGGATTTTTATCATAGCAAAGATTTGATTTTTTACAATAGAAAAGATTAGATCTTTAAACTATAAAAGATTTGATTTTTAAACTATGAAGGAATTTGATTTTTAACTTTGAAAAAGTTTGATTTTTAACTAGAGAATGATCGGATATTTTACCATTGTAAAGACGATATTTTTATCATTGTAAAGAAGCGATTTTTCATAGAAAAAGAAATGATTTTCAATAATATGAAAGTTTAATTTTTATATTCATGAAGGTGAGATTTTTATTCGAAGAAAGGCCGAATTTTTAACAATGGAAAAGCGATATTTTTCATATTGAAAAGGCGATATTTTTCATATTGAATAGGCGATATTTTTATTCGATGAAGAGTTATATTTTTATAACATGAAAGTTTATATTTTTAATAACGAAGAGATTATATTGTTAGCAAAGTAAAAAATTCGATTTTTAAATTGAAAGTGAACAAATAAAAATGTGATTTTTATTTTAAAGACATCAGTATATAAAAATGTGATTTTTATATATGTAGTGACTACGGGCAGCGAAAGTGACAAAAGGCGAGAACAGTGAAGATTTCCTACATTAGAAGTGTCGTGGAATTGGAATAGCTATTGGTGAGAATTTCTCACTCTTCAATTTATTTTCTAGTTATATATATATATATATATATACTAGGATGCAGACGGTGCTTAGTAGCACCCGACACAATCGTCCACAGACCATGGACTTGTTTGTTTGGTTGTGTAGTTGGTTAGATTATTTGGTTTGAATTGAATTGTTTGGTGAAATGGAATAGATTGATTGATGTGTGAATGGCGTGGGCCTTCACTAGACCGGGGATAAGGCTAGGCCTCATCCCGTTTCTAGTATCGTGCCGTTATGCCGCCGAAATTTTCTAAAATATGTTAGAGAAATAAAAATATCATTTCATTGAATAAATGAACTGAATAAAAATTCATGTGTTAAAATAAAATACTTTATCGTTAAAAATATAATTTTTAACGTAGAAGTGAACAAAATAAATATTCATTTACAAACCGGACGGTTTGTTTATGTACACCTATTTGAAGGACATTGATTGGGACGATAAATTTTACACATCGCCTAACTGCACGAATAAAATCTGTGTTTGATTGTTTGAAACTCCACACGGTTATTGGGATAAAATACGGCATACACTAATCCCAATAATTAGTTGTATGTCGATCGATGGATCGACATGCTGTTATAAGCGTTAGATATCTATATTTGATGCTTATACAGTGTAGTGCACTTTGGATGATGGTTGATTATTTATCGTTGCTATTATATACATGTGTTGTATGGAATCCATATAATTAACTTTATATGGTAATTGATTGGGCCTCATTCCAATTTATAAGATAAAGAATATTATAGAATAATGGTTCATGTGTTGACAGTACTCATCCGTTGAGATTAGTCATGTGTTGAACGAAATATTTTAACAATAAAATTTACATCTTTATCCTATATGAAATTTGAAATCAACTAGAAAATAGATGAGATGAGTGGTCTCCTGGACATTGATCTGATGTTGGTTTCGGCCTTCGGGGTTAATATCCAGGGGGTCGTTCTCTTACTAATTTACGGTTGGAGTCTGATTTTAAATCAAATGATAGATACCATAATTTTTATAAAATATATTAAATAACAAAAATAGTCACACGTGGACAGTACTCATTCGATGAGATTATTCGTGTGTTGACAAAGATATAGAATCATGTATTGAAAGAAATATAGATCCATTTGTTGAATATAAAGCCGTGTTGATTAGAGATGCGCTATTTTGACGCGAACGATATTTATATCGATTATATTTGTTTTTAAATTTGAATTGAATCGAATAGAAGACCAATTTGAATTGAATCGAATAGAAAACCAATTTGAATTGAATCGAATAGAAAACCAATTTGAATTGAATCGAATAGAAAACGAATTTGAATTGAATCGAATAGAAAACCGATTTGAATTGAATCGAATAGAAAACCAATTTGAATTGAATTGAATAGAAAACCAATTTGAATTGAATAGAATAGAAAACCAATTTGAATTGAATCGAATAGAAAACCAATTTGAATTGAATTGAATAGAAAACCAATTTGAATTGAATCGAATAGAAAACCAATTTGAATTGAATCGAATAGAAAACCAATTCGAAATGAATTGAATATAAAATGAATTCGAACTGAATTGAAAACGAATTCGAATTGAATTTAAAACGAATTGAAATGAATTCAAATTGAAATGAATTCAAATTGAATTGAAATTTGAATTGAGTAGAAATGAATTTTAAAACGATTTTTTAAGGAAAAATTCAATTTTGATTTGAATTGAAATGGAAGTTGAAATTGTTTTTGAAACGAATTTAAAACTATTTATATAATTCGTTTTAAATAGAAATCGACGAAATATATATTATATATATATATAATATAATGGCCTGAATAGAACGCGCCGCGCTGCGGCAGTTCGTAAATTTCGACCATTGACTTCGAACGGACATTACGGGAGATCCAACCGTCGGATTCTCCTAAAACCGGAACCGTTGGGTTCGTATCGAAAAGAGCTTTCTAACGAATATTAGAAACTTGAAATCTAACGGTTGGATTTGGAGATACGTCCAAATCAAATTCAGAAAAGGTCGCTGTAAGTGCAGTTCGATGGCCATTGATGGAAATCGACTGTACAGGCCTTGATAAAATTATTAAAAATAGTAATAATTTGTGTAAAATCATAAGAAATGATTTGGGAAAAACTGGGATGAAAAACTCCATTAAAAAGATAAAAATAGATTTTTATCGAAATGAACTAGTTTTGAACTAAAGTTAAAACCAATTTATTTTTAAATAAATAAATTGGATTTGAAATGGATTTTAAATAGAATTTATTTGTGGGTTTATCATGAATGGTGTTTTAAATAACACTAGTTCTTTAACCCGATGATAAATAGAATGTGATTTGGGTTTATCGTGAACTGTGTTTTAAATAACACTAGTTCTTTAACCCAGTAAAAGGAGTTCTAATGAATCTGCAATTATATTGAAATGTGAATTGATAATCTAAATTATCAAATTTAGAAAGTAAGCGAGAATGTAGTATCACCAGTTTTGCTCCAAAGCGATAGTTAAATCTTTAATTAGATTTGAACGTGGAATGGTAATTAATTTTAGCGACAACACTATGGTGTTAGATATGGAGTATTACCAGTTTTGCTTCATGGGATGAATAGGTTGGGATTGGAAAATAAAATAAATAATTACTTCGGTGTGGTTCGCTAATCTCGACTAGTTTGGAAAACCATAATCTGGTTTGAAATGACATCCAAAGGACGATTAAAGGATAAATTTTAAAGAATTTATCTTGGATAAAATTAATGGGAACCTTTCCCTAAGAATGTGGAATTTAGAAACTAGCTGTAGGTTAGCTAAGAATAATGGTTTCCTAGGTATTGATCTAATGTTGGTTTCGGCCTTCAGGGTTAATATTTGGGAAATTGTTCTCTTGTTGATTTACGGTTAGTGACTAATGAATTAGAATGAGGCGTATGTTGTGTTTGTGTAACATTTGTTTTTAATATACGCGGGTAGTTCGGAAAGGCCGAGTTTATACCCATTCTGAATAACCGATTCGACGATATGTCGAAGATGAAGACGGTGGTTGAAGACCGAAAGTCTTCACATCGTTTGGGTGATTACTGATGATCTTGATTGGGCTGTACACCCAAGATGAGGGAATCAGTTGGTGGTCGTCCAGACGTACTTGGAGATCGATGGATATGCGAGGAAAGTGCCTCCGGTTCCGTTCATACCCAGAACGAACTTGTAAATGGATTGTGTGTCTGACATTGGATTTTATTCTGTGTTGATTGATTTCTGTTATATATATATCTGTTTGGCGGCGGAGAATTTATTCTCTTGCTTAACGCCCTTCTCTGAGACGTACGAGCTTAGAGGTTATATATCGATAGATATCAATCGCATGGCATGAATTGCCTGTGTGGCATGCTGAGTTGCATAGATCAAGGCTTCTGTTGAAAAACAAAGTCTTGTGGTTGATGATCAAAGCACGACCTACGTGGCAGCTTTGTGTATAGCGTGGATTCGCGAGCCTCACACCTCGGTATGAGTCAAAAACGGGATACGGACCGCTGGGAGGACACGACGTTTCTTTCTAGCTTTGGTGGTGTCAGTGACTTACCAGCCCTGACATTTATATACTTTTCACCTTTGTGGTTGTTGGAATGAGGCACCTCGATTATAGGTCTGTAAGGACTGAGAAACGTGTGTTTAGGAATAATTAATCCTCAAAGGTAAGAGAGGACCGGCCCAGCCGAATCCGGGGTTGCCCAGAGTGTGTAGTCCCGAGGCATTTGCTAGAGTGTCTCGAAGCGGAGAGGAGCTTGCCCCTTGCCTCGACTCATGACGGAAATCCAATTTCCAATACGTGTATTGCGACTTTATTTGTAGAGCCTAGTATGGCGACATAGTAGCATGGGATGCTATGCCGTCTATGATTGATATTTATGATTGAAATTGTTTTCACACTATACACTTATTATAGTATCAAATGATTTATTTTAAACGTACCAAACATGTTTGGCTGTTATAAGGTAAAACCCTATCCTCTAGCTTGCGTTGCATTGTGTGATGGGACCTGGGTCTTATAATAGCTTCACTTTTCGAAAAAGCATTGCGTTGTTTATTCTATGCACTGGTATTCTTGGGAGGAAACCCGTTCCGTGTTATACGGCGTGGTCCCTTGAATTACTCTCTTCTAAAGTAAAGTTTTAAATAACTGTTTTAGGTCTCACACCAGTCACATGACTGACCTGGAGTTTATTGTTTTAACCTAAACTCTGGGTGCCCTTATTTTCGACACAGGCAGCTAGTAGTTTTGGTTTTGCAGATTTATATTCACAGGATCCTGGTTCACGGCTGGAATGATATCCGGAAAGCTCTGTATCCGTATACCACCTTCAGTTGTGTTTTGTATTATTTTCCGCTGCTATGTAATTTATTGTAATCTCTGATATTTGTCGAATGTAATTTATTCAATTATACTCTGTATATTCTTGTATCTGATGAAATTGTTGTGATAGCAATGAAATGTTCTTCCATCTGGGTTCTATTTTGTCCTGTTCTCAAACGATCAGAGGTTTCGAACGGTCTAGAGCGGTTTAACGACTGATTCGGATCGAGCGAAATTCCAGGCCGTCACACTACTAGATATAAATCAAATAAATGTATGTTGATTTAAAGAAATTGCAGAATAAGTAGAAAACTGATAAAAGGACAAATAGACTTGTGATTGAAAATAAAACAAATGTTATTGGATTATCCACAACAAGTTGATTCTTGTTCTATATACTGGCTTAATTAAAATAGATAAAATAACTATTATTATGAAATTCCATTTAAAATAAATGTTATTATAAATCTTGTTTTGACAGGTTTAAATTTCATTTGTAGTAAAAGAACAATTGTTGTTCATTTTATTTAAATGAAATATCTAATGGAATTTCACAAATAGTTAATGAATTTTATAAATCTTTAACTATAATGTACCTGACATAAATACCAAGTGGATTAAATTTAGTGATTTAAATCCAACATACTTTTAGCATTACCAGTTAGCTAATATAAACAAGAAAGTATATCAAAATCCATAATGATGGAATTTTGAGATCATCTGATTTTGAATTATATGAGGAATACAAATCTTGTTTATTAGGCAAAATAATTGAATCACTTATTCACTTGACACAATAATTGAGTGACAAGTATTAGGTCTCTAACATAATGATGTATATGGAGCAACTAATACATAAGCTAGAGGTAGGTTTTATTACTTCATTATATTTACTGATGATATCAGTAGATATAGATATGTATATCTTATGAAATACATATCAAAATACTTTGAAAAGTTCAAAGAAATCAAAGTGAAGTTAGAAACCAATTTTTAATAGAAAATAAATATTTTTCGAATAGTTCGAAAGAGAACATTTAAGCCGATAAATTTAATGACTATCTGAATGAGTTTGGAATTGTTTCACAACTCTGTCCACTTAGAACACCATATTAGAATGGTATGTCTGAACGGAGATATCGAACCTTATAAGATATAGTACGATTAATGATAAGTCATATAGATCTTCCTATAAGTTAAATTTAGAACAATTATATTAAATCCTACTAAAATGATTTGAAGACGCCATATAAGATATGAACTAGGAAATGTCCTAGTGTGTCTAATACGAAGATTTGGGATGTAAGGCGTTTGTTAAACGTCCTTCCTCTGATAAGATCGAACCCAAATCAGATAACTATTTTGTGGATACAAATTCTCTAAGAATAAAATGTTTATTACTTGATTTGGTATCCTTTATAAAGGAGAACCAGTCTCTAAGATACCGATAGGAATGAAATAGAAGTCGAAATGTCTCGAAACCACAAAATACCGTTGAATCTTGTATAGACAAGAAATTGAGCGGGAGTGAGACAATAATTCTAATGTTATTTGATAACACATTAATTATTGTAAATAATGTTAGTTTTAAAACAAGAAAAAAACACTGATTCTAAGAAGGAAATGTTCGGATTATGAAGTTCATAATTGGACTTAATTCATTGTTGATCCAATGACATACATTGCGACAACAATGTGGCTGTTGCTCAGGCCTAAAACATTAAACTCATCATCAATCCAAACATATATTTTAAGAAATATAATTCTTATGTGAAGTTGTTCACAGAAGAAATAAACATATCTACAAAGTTACAAAAGTTGTAATGTTGCAGACCTACAGAATTAAACTCTGTCGTAGCAGAAGTTTAATAGTCACAAGTATACGATACGTAAATGATTGACTCTAGTACAAGTGGGAGACTGTTAGAGTTTGTGCCCTAGAGGCAATTCATTTGATGATATTGATAACACTATTGATGTTATTATTTTATTTGGAATAAAATATTATTCTATTATATTGTATTTACTGCGTAATATAAATAATAATATAATAGAAGTCCTTAGAATAATAATACGGAATTATATAGTTCGAGTAAGACTGAACTTGAGATTATATAATGTGATAAGTATTATAATTCTTAAATGCCTCTAGTAGAGTTTTATTGTTTATAAAGGACAACAATAAAGCGTTAAGACTAGTATATTGATTGACTGATGATCACATCTCATTGATCATTAATATACGTGATATTAGAGTCAAGATATAAATACGTATTAGAGAATAGCGTATTGGGCTGACCCACCGTGAGATAACTCCATGGAATATGATTAATAGTATCATGAGTTATTCTCATAGTGATATAATGGTCCTCAGACCTGAAATCATTATAATTTTATTCGAGTATATTTGTGTTTTGATATCATCTAAAGTTATTTCGTAACAGAGTAACGATAACGGTGATTGTTGGATACATCTCGAATCAAATGAAAATTATGAATGATCTAGATGGAATTTAACCCTACGATATATTCGTGGCGATATCCATGGGCCTCTTGATTGAATGAGACTGTGAAATGCATGGCCGTGCTCAAATATTGATTTGTTATAAGCAGTCTATTCATTGATCAAGAAAACAGATTAAACGATAAGGAGGATGATACGATCCATGACTCCAGTTTAATCTTGGATATAATGGTTAAAAGGACTAAATTATATTGATACACTACTCACAAAGGTCATATCGAATCATTGATATTGTTGTAGCTTGGGTAGCAGTGATGTACTACTAGGTTTCGCTCACTGTTTACAGTTTAAGTGTTTAAATTGTTGCCACGCTGCAACAATCTATAGGGTCACACATATAAGCGTTGTATAAGGTGAGAACGTTTAGAATAAAAGGGAAATCAAAAGGTTTGACATATTCTTTTATTTTAAAACAAAGGTGAACGGGTTCTAAGGGTTAACTAAAATTGTGGTGTGAGACATTATAAAGGAGGCCGCCTCCTTTACATTTTAGTTTATCCGATTCACAAATCAGAAAACCCTAGATCCCAATCCTCTTGGCTAGTACCAGGCTCTCCTTCTCTCGGTTCCATCAGAGGATCTTGAGAACATCGTTTGTGGATACCAATAGAGGGCTCGGCGCCTCTGCCGTGCCTTTGATTCGATCGATCGAGTTTCTTCGTGGTGTCAATTCGTTTGTTTTTCATCATGAAAGATATGAGTTCTAACCTAATTTTTTTCGATTTCAATTTTATTGCATTGATCCGCGAATTTAAGTGTTAAATTGATAATTAATTTAGGGTTTCAGTTAGATCTAGTTTCCCTAAATTAATTTCACCTTGGGTATCGTTGAAAGGCCTAGTTGTCAAGGTTGGACATTATCAAGGTTGGACATATAGAGTTTATGCTAGAACCGGGGTTACCATTAGCCCTTGACCTTTGGCAAGGTTGGCCGTCATACGATTAACGATGGTTTCAAAGCAGAATTGGTGGTGATAGCCAGAGTCAGTCATAGATGATTGGTTGTTATGTTTGTACCGTCTCATGTAGGTTGTCCAAAGTCGAAGGAGATGTTTCATGGGTGCTTGTCTGATATTGGTTTAGGCCTCTGGGGCTTGTACTTAAGGGACGTTGAATTCGATTGGGATGTCTACATGATATATATATATAATCTGGATGTTATGAGTGCTTTCCGTTATTGAATGGGTGTTTTGGTTTCCATGGATGAATGATTGAATTGTTTATAGTAAAGGCTACCACTGTCTGATGTGGGGAAGATAAGGTTGAGTTCTACTCAGGTGTCGTGGGTAAATTAGTATGCTTATCTATCCCTTCTCATATACTTTATTATTGAAGTTGGTTAGTTGTGTTATCGCTCACTAAGACTATTGTCTGACTCAAGATTTTATGTTTCCTCTTATTACCTTGGTCTGTTCATCCGATTGTTGGATGGGCAGACTAAGTAGTAGGTAACAGGTAGCTTAATTGGGGACGACGTTGTTGTTCGGAGGAAAGCAGGAGGCTAGCGTACTATTTTTACTACTATTTAGTATTTGTTTCCGCTGTGTGCTATTTTTATGAGTGTTGTAGTGAGGCAAATTGTACAAAAACTACTGTTATTATTCACGTGTATGGGAATACTTTCTAGTTGTCATGAAAGTTTAGTGTTTCCTGCTTCACTATCACTACCTGTTGTATATGTTCTATTATATTTTATCCTTGCGCTGTGAGTTTCTGACAGATTTCGTTTATCTACCATACCTTGGTGATCGTCCATAGCTGCTTGGCACACCTTTCAACGCATTATTCCTCTTGTATAGTGCGGGGGCTGTGGGCGGTCATCAAATCGTTGGACCGTTTCCGATAGTCCAGCGAATTGGGAAGCTCACATATAGATTAGATTTACCCGAGATGATGTCGACTGTGTATAATGTTTCCCATGTGTCGTTTCTATGGAAGTGTGTGCATGACTCAAATGTGGCGGTATCTCTAGAGCAGTACGAAGACCTAGAAGTCGAGTCCGTAGTTACGAAACCTCGTAAGTCGCTTCGTGTTGTGCGGAATGACACGAAACAACTTAGGAGGAAGACAGTTAAGCTAGTCAATGTACAATGGAGTGAGGATGATGACAATTGTACATGAAAAACGGAAGAGAAAATGAAGGCGACCCATCCAGAACTCTTCGTTGGTATGTCCCATAATGTCGTATCACTCTTACCCCATTGTAACTTGTACTGTTGTGGTTGTTGTTTTTAGAATTCCACGTGCTAGGATAAGGCTATGGATGCATGTTTTGATGGCTATTAGTTTAGACGATAGAATTTGCTGCTCGTGGATGATAGGCATGTGAAATTGTGTTGGTTGCTTGTGTTTGCTTGGGATTTCGGCGCGAACTTCCTAGGGAGGAGAATCTAACAGCCAGCCTTTTACGTTTCGAAGGATCGTCAAATATTTTTATTTAATTCCCTAAGGGTTGGATCATTCTCATATTTTTATATGTTGTTTATGGGGATGTGAGACATATCCATAATTTTTACCCATTTTATTTGTGACCATTTTGCCCCTTTCAGTTTTGTATAGGGAATAACTTTTTGCTGGGATCGAATCAGGTGTTGAGATTGATTTTATTGAAAAGGAAATGATGTTGCCAATTCCGTAGAGTGGTTGCATTAAAGATTTGGTTCAACGGTTTGGGAGGAATCGCTGTTTTAGGGTTTCACAATTTTTTGTGCAGGTTTTGGTGCCATTAATGGGCTGATTTGGGGTGGCCCATTAGCGGGCTGGTATGAGGCTATAAATAGGGGATAAAGGCATGGAGAATAATTTACATTCTTTATTCTCTCATTTAGTTGAGCTCATGATTCTCCTTGCTCAATCAAATACACCTTTCCACCATTAAAATTCTAGATCTACATGTGGAGTTGAAGATCAACATCAAACAAAGCTAGATCCACATCAAGTAAAGAGAGATCAGATCAAATCAAGAGGCTTGGAAATAATTCTTCACTGTCCAGGTCGATAATTTATTCATTTATTTATCATGATTTGGTGAGTTTTATATGATTGTTGACGATTAATTATCGTTTATGTATTATTGATGATTTCATAAAGTGTTGATGGTTGAATTGGATGATTCAGATGAGTTGTTTGAATCGATTTTGTCGTTTGGTGATGATTTGGTCAAGATTGGAGCTACTTTGGTTAGATCTGGAGTCGAATCATTTTTCTTAGGTCATTGATGACTTGGCATGGAGCTTAGGTCATATGACTTCTTCTCTAAGGCAGGATCGGGTCGTGGCACAGTCAAAGGCTTCAGGTCGTTTGAATTGATGGCTTCGGGTCATTCGTCTTTAAGTGGTAAGGCACGGAAGTTGGGTCGTTCAATCAAGGGTTGTTGGTTCCAGGTCATGGGCTTTAGGTCGTTGTACGTGGCTCGAGAAGCATGAAAGGAAGTGGACCGGTCTGGATTGCTAGAATGGGGTCGGAGCTCGTTAGATCGTTGGGCAACCCAAGGAGTTAGGTCGGGATTCATTGGGTTGGGTTGCTGGAAGACCTTAGGTCGTAAATAACAAAGTTGGGTCATTGGTGGCTTAGGTCACTGGAGCTTCGGTTGGTCAATTCGTTTGAGGCATGGCAGAGTTAGGTCATTGGAATGACCTAATGGGTTAAGTCGTTGGAGCGAACTATTAACGCTAGTTCGTTAAACGACCTAAGGGAAGAGACAGCGTTCGAAAACGCTGTGAATTGAGTTTTAAGTGTTGTGGTTTGTTTTCATAACGAGAAGGCTGGAAATGCTATGAAGCGGGATTTCGACCGAATGATGTATATTTTGGGTCGAAGATGGTTATGACTTCGAGATGAATCTAAAGAATAATGTTCGAAGTGTCATAATGAGTTCGTTGATCGTCGAAATGCAACGAATGTGAAAATGACTCAAAGTGATGAGTTGATGGATAATGGTTGCTCGAGGGGGTCGCTTAAGCTATGAATAGCCATCGGGGAGGATGACTAGAGATATTGAAGGCAAAGGAATTATCTTTGTCGTAGGATCTAGCGGACTCAAAGCAAAGGTATAATAGGGACGCCTAAAAGTCTTGTCGAATGGTCGAGTACCCTAGGCAGTCATGATGGGCCTCGAGATACGAGTCACGATGGCATATGGAGTTTTTGCTAGAACCAGGGTTACCAGTTGCCCTTGACGTATGGCAGGGTTGGTCGTCGTACGATTAACGATTCGAAGCAGGATAGGCAGTGATAACTAGAGTCATGGATGTTGGTGGTTTTGTTTGTACCGTCTCATGTAGATTGTCTAACGTCGAGGGAGGCGTTTCTTGGGTTCTTGTCTGATGTTTGTTTAGGCCTTCGGGGATTGTACTTAAGGGATGTGGATCTCGATTAGGATGGTTTACGTGAGATATAATTGCTTGCTATGATTTCTACTGTATGTTTACTTCTGTTTATTTGTAAAGGTTATCACTGTCATATATGGGGAAGACAAATTTGGGTTTCTTCTCTGTTGATGTGGGTAGATTAGTTGGTTGATCTACATATTCTCATATACTCTATTGATGATGTTAGTTAGTTGTTTTATCGGTCATTAGGGTTGTTGTCTGACTCAAGGTTTCATGTTTCCTCTTATTACCTTGGGTTATTCATCCGATTGTGGATGGGCAGACTGAGTAGCAAGTGACATGTGATTGATCTTAATGAGACGATGCTGCTGTGCGATGACGAGCAGGAAGTTGGCGTATTACTTTCTACTATCTACTATTTTGGTTTTTCGGCTGTTAGATGTATTCTCTAAGTGTCTTGTAGTGAGGGTTTATGTACATAACTGGTGATGTAATCCAGTGGTGTTATGGATATACCTTGAAGGTATAGAATTTTAAAATTTTGTGCAATTATCCTTCACTATTACTGCATGTTGTATATGTTCTATTATATATTATCCTTTCATTGTAAGTTATACGACAAGTCCCGCTTGTGTTATCTTACCTTGATGATCGTCCATAGTTGCCTGGCACACCTTTCAGTGCAGTTTTCCTCCTTTTTAGTGCAGGAATCATGGGCAATCGTAACAGCCAAGGTTCTCTCTAAACTTTGCACTGATACCAAATGTAACGAACTGAAAAATTCGACCCTATTTCGGTACTAGTACATTGACTATATTTAAATGCCCAAAACCCAAGTACCAAAAACTTAGAAGTTAGAAGGTTGGAAAGAAGAACAAAAAAACAAAGATTAGAATATAAGGAAAAGAGGAATACGAACACATTAGATCATATAAGATTATAATCTCACAACGGAATGAATAAAATATAATATATCAATACTTTTTACATAACAGAAAAAATATATATATGCAAGGATGAATAATCAAAGTACGCAAATAGATCTGCCTATGCAGTCATAAAAATCTGTCTAAACAATGGATGACAAATACAACACATAGAGGAAATAAGATAATGCAACAAATACGAGAATATGTCTTGACTGCAACTTCTCTCCTGTAGTTTCAAGCAAATCCAAAGTATGTTCGAAAAATATACTCGGTCTGACCTGAGCATATTTGAGGAAACAAAATGCCTAGATCAGTCTAAAATACTAAAGTGAGGAAACTCACATCACAATAACTTGCTTAACTATAGAAATCTTCCAAATAATGGAAATCTCATATGACACGCTCACACATAAAGACATCACATATTTTTCCCTTATGAAAACCAAAACACTTTTATATCAGATCAAATGTTATTATTATAATGTCAATTAAGTCATCTTAAAATAAAATAATAAACATATGCGAAACTGTTAGCCATAATTAAATTCCACGCCCTAATGGGCTCTACATACAGAAACATAGCACGTATTGGGATTTGGATTTTCGTACAGTAATAAGGCATTGGGGTATCACTTGTCACGGTACCTCTCTAATAAAGCGTACCGAATGACTTGCATGGACTCCCTATGAATGAGGATCAACCAACCACTCTCTGTATTGTACCAAATATTTTACCTCTTTGGTTGTAAGTAACAACAACCACAACATACAATAATCAAAGGGTCACCCCTTCTAGATTAAGTAGTGATAATAGCCTACTTGTGCGCTAACCAATTAGCTCTGAAGCATCTCCCATGTTTTAGTCATTAGCGATTGATGAGGCAAGAGGCTACATTTTTACCTTTCATACTTGGCAGACGAAAAGTTTTTCAGTGAGCAGGAATGTAACGACCCCTATTTTTAGTCATTTTAAAATATGTATTTAAACATGTTTAAAAGGATTTATACATGAATAAGTCTGATTTAAATTTCCAAATTTTAGTAAATACTGAATCTGGACTTGATTATAATTGATAATAAATTCTAAACTTGGTTTTATATTTTACTGGGATTAAAACAAGGTTAGCAAAATTTTAAATTCAAATTCAAATTCAAAAGTAAATATTGAAATCAAATTTTAGCAAATACCCATCTTTGAAGGTCACATCGTCATTTCATCGATCGCTAATTGACCCTTAAAAGAATACATTATCCGGACTCATTCATCTTAGAGAAGGGTGCTAAGCTAAGAGAAGTTGCCTTCTCCGCCACCAATAGATGTATGTTTGTAAAAATTAATGTATGTAATCTAAAAAATGCAATGTCAAACATCCATCCATATAAAATGCTTACGAATAAGAAAAATCGAAGGCATTCTTTTACCATATCTTACTGGGAACAATCCATAGAACTAGTAACAAGAAGTACTCGCATCTTACAAACCACAAAACATAGGTACTACTGCTACAAGTATGATTTTAGTAGCTAACCAGAGACATTAACAAGTAGTCGTTTCTGCTCCATGTGTCGACGCATTCAAATAGATATAAGCATGGGTATACCTGTAGTTTCCATTTCAAACACATAACATGTTCGAAGTGGTTTTGGATCCATCTCCAATCCTGATTCCTTGAACCAACATGTTATAAGTTAAAAGAAAATCTGTTGACAGTTAATTCTTTAACAATCAATCACAACCGTACAGTTAAGTACAATAGTAGTATAAACCCTTTTAATTAAATCTTTCATTAAAATCACTTCATCAATTTTTTAAAATCAATTTCATATACTTATCCCTATGAAATAAGCATATTCATAAATCTCTCTTGTTTATTACTTCGAAAACCATTGACATTCACTTATTTCTTTGGAATAAGTGTATTCACAAATCATATTATTTCCACTACTTAGAAAATAGTTTTATGTGCTTAATCAAATGGTATAAGTATAGTCACATTCTTATCTTCAAGATAAATAGAAAGTTTTTAACAGAAAACCTGATATTCAGTAAATGCCACAATAAGTTCCATTTACTATTCGATTGAAATGGAGTTTTTAAACACCCATTCTTACATTTGGAAAACTCTTTCCAATATAATCATTTTTACTTAATTCCTTTATTAAGTAAAAACTTTTTTAAACCCATTTAATTAGCTTTAAATCTCTTTTATGAACCTTGTTTGCAAACCTGAATACATTACAAAATCCCTTTATAAAACCTTTATAATAATTCATTTAAAAATCTTATTATGAATTTTTTTTATTTCTTTATTAAACTTGTTCAAAACAGTTGAAATCACTTATAAACTCATTTAGTTTTAAAACTTGGTTTTATAACCTCATAATACTTATTTATAAAACTTTGTAAGTTTTAATCCTCGAAATCTCCAATTATATAACTTGTTTATAAAACAGGAGTTTAATTACACAAATTATTCTATAATCTCTTTATAAAATCCAACTATAAATATGGATTTATTATAAAACTTCTATTTTATATAACCTATATAAAATTCAATACAAAATCTTACTTTTGTTATTGAAAAAAATTATAACTTCAACTGAGTTAATTCGCCTTAAGGGAATCAACTTCTTTAAAATAATAAATTTAGGTCATCTGCTACCGGCAACATAACAAATACTGACTATTGATTAATAATACACTAGTGTTAAATTTAATTCTACAATTATCATTAAAATCAAAATTTGATTTTACTTATGTTATAAAGTTCACGTGTGAATAATACGAAAGTAAGCAATATTCAAAACATTAAGGAATCCTGTTGGATCTCTCCAACTAGTCCCCCTGCAACGCAGGTCATATATTAATTCATATATGCATATAAATCAGATAATATTATCTTATTTATTCATACGCATAATTTATAATATTATAATCTCATAATTTTTACAAAACGTTTCACGCTCGCACGACCACACCGATCTTTCAATTGTTATGAAATTTCAAATCTTACAATAACTTACTATGCCGAATCCGATCAAATTAGTTTCACCGAAATCCGAGATCATTTGCAAAATCATTGTTTTTATGTATTAACAAAATCGAGTTAAAAATATTTCGATTCTAAAACACTCAAATTTATTGATAATAAATTTTTATTATCGTATATATTCAAATACAAAATTACATAGCTTCAAAATAAACTTAACTGAATCTTAAACTCAATATTTACAGTTTCATGTTAGTTTCACATTCAAACTATCTTTTAAATTTAATTCAAGTCAATAAATATTAAAATTAATCATTTTAATATTTAAATTAATTAAATATTCCTATATTAAAAATTCGGGTTAGCTAGATACATGAAATATATGACATGATTATTCAATCTTATATACTTAAATACTTGATATGATATGTTTTTGTTTCGGTAGCCTTGTTCCTCGTATTGTTGTTCTTTGTGGTCAACCTTGACGCAATATATTTCTTTTGATGCCATGATTCAGTTTTTTATTTTATATTGAAGATTACCGATGTTGTTTAATGCTTCTATAATTCTGTTAAACATTATTGGTTAATTGACTATAATCTCGCGGTATCCTGTTGAGCATGCAAAGATAGTAATAGAGTTTCTTATACTTGACATATAAATAATAAATATTATTAATTTATTATCTTTCAAATGCATTAAAATTTCAGTAATAAAATAAAATTAAATTACTTTAAAGAAAATAAATTTTAGAATTACAACAAAAAATTATATGCATATATATACACACACATATTATATACACACGGTCGTTTTTCCTCATCATTGTACAGTTATACTTGTTTTTGTATGCGTGGGCTCATTTTTCTTCCAGCCTGTCTCTTTTTATCAAGACTAGAAGGTGGTCATTCCTAAAAAGGCGCTTTATTCTATTTCGGCTAAAAATCAAAAAGTTAGAACGTTTATTAAAAAATATCAAAAAAATGGTCGTGTACTTGATAAAATCAAGGTTTCAAGATGAAAGTTGATGGTTACTTTTTCATTTTGGGATGTTGCCAATATACCTAAGGCAAGTGATGCTATTTGATATGTGATGCTTGCATGATACCATGTTACCTACTTATATTTAGATGAAAACGTCCTGGACGACTTTGGGCTAGGGCAGACAATTAGAACCGAGAACCGAAAAACTAAACCGAACTAATCCGAAAAGACCCAAACCTGAACTGAATCCGATGAGTCTCGGGTTGGGTCTAGGTGATGAAAAATAAAATGAAGACCCGATTAAAATGACCCGAAAGACCCAATCCAAAAGCATTAAAATACATGTATTTTAGTGTTGTTATCCAATCGAACCTGAACCGAAGTGCGGGTCGGGGCCAAATTCTTGAAATGTGTAGTTTAGACCCAACAAAACCCGATCTCCTAGAACCGTGACCCACCGGGTTGGGTTCGTGTTCAATGGGTCAGGTTTAATAATGTAACAACCTTCTCGGAGTGGGCCTAAATTCTGACCCAGAAAAGGCCCATTGAAACTTATAGCCACTCTAAACGGATCGTTGGTTCCTATGAGGAATTACATTTGCATAGATTAATAGATAACATAACGTTATGGAATCTCACACAGTAGAACGAGAAAGCATAATAGCAAAATAAGATGCACCATTTATTAAAAGCCATAGATTCAGATACAAATTGTCAAATACAATTATTCAAAATTATACATCATCATTTTTCATAATCTAGAGCTTCCATAAGCAAAATAGCAATAATAGCTAATAATAATAACATAATAGTCTCTTCGCCTTCTTCAGGCTCCATCATCGTTTCATCCATTGAGTCGCTGCCCCACCTATTGACCTATTAGATATGTTAAGGAGATGGGGCAGAACATAAAGTTCTGTGAGAATGAAAATAATATTTGCTTAAAGACTATACCCTAGATTTGGCGGGTTATATATGTCAAGGTATGTCTATGAAATAGATAAGCACGCACATGTAAAGAAATATTTTAATCAATGAGGCGGGTATCCGAATCAATCACTTAGGACCTCTATTGATGCATTTAGGGTTAAGACCCAAGAGGTGGATGTTCTCGGTGACATAAATCCCATTCTAATTTATTAAGGGTAGTTTCTCATGATCTCTTATGACCCTAAGGCGGACCCTAGATACTTAAGACCCCGTCCTAATACGCCAACTTTCTTAAGTATATATTCTCATAAGTAATATGAGAAGTAGTATCTCGCTGCTTAGTACGAGTTTGGGTAGGGCCGTATATAGCCATTTAAGACCCCTCCTGCGGAAGCCTCATGTTACTATTTAACTGATATTATGGTGAACACCAATGCCGCTTAAGACTTCCCTTAGACAGTTGGTGAATTAAATAGCATGCTACACCCCACGTATACCAATCATGTCCCTAGGTTGGCCCTCACGAAGCTCCTAGAGGAAGTGGACATTCCGTTAAACTACCCTACTCCATTATCTCCAAGACTAAACCACTTTTAGAGAAGGAGGACCCATATACCTACTTCGAATCTAATAAGGGAAGGTCACATGACTTTGGTCCACATCTAAGGAATAAACCTTTGGAGTGATCCTAGTCCTAACCACTTAAGACCCAAACTAGATAAGAAGAAAGTCAGTCACTTGATACCTTCTGAAGGCATAGTAAGCCTGCCTATTTACACACATAATAGGTATATATATACACACACTAGACCTCTCACATTATGCCGTATACCTGTAAATGCTGGATATGTCGGGCGGTTCCGAGAAGACTTCTACTACAAGTGGGACTAACCTTGTGTTATAGTGTAATAAATAAAATGGCCCATGACATCCGGACCTCTCACATTAGCTAAACTCACTTGTGATCACTGGATTTGCCGGTTGGTTCCAGGCAAACTTCTACCACAAACGACGACCAACCTCAAGTCTGTGTATCATTATTTAATATATGAACAAGCAACTTTATGTGCACACACAAACAAAAAATTATTTGGGGACATTTCCAATTTTCTAACCATATTCTAATGCATTTATTTCATCATTATTACGTTGAATTACGTTATTTACGTTATATATATAGAAAATTCAATATGTATAATAAGTGCTAATTTCCATTTGAATGAAGAAATATTTTAACGGTGTAAATTGTTAATTCGGTCTAAATTAAAAGCATACAAGTTAATTCCCACATCAAACCACAAAATACATGACATAGTGGCATAATTAATGATAGAAGTAATGGGGAAAATAACAACATTACTGTCAAAACTTTCATCTTAGGTTTGTCAGAACAAATTAGGTAATGAATTTAGAACAAGGTGTAAATTTCATTCAACATTTATATATATATATACATAGACCTCTATTTAATCTAATTTACCCTTTTCTATGTTGTACATAAAAACATTGACATTTGATTGGTTTCAAATCTGAATATATTCAAATTATCCATTTATAATGGAAATCCAAAGCTATTCAAATAATAAAACTAAATCAAATCTGAACCTTTTTACATCACAAACACTTTTAAATAAAAAGGACAAATCAAACCAAACAAAAGTAAATCACCCAAAATGTTCTTCATCCATAACCCAAACAAATTCACAAACACAAATATTTATTGATAATTCTTGCGAAACATATATAAAAATAGGAGATTTGGGGGGTTTTACAATTTGATATTATCGTGAATCCGAATCTCCCTAGGCATACTAATCAATATAAGAATCTACAAAATATAGAATTTTTCTAAACAATAATTATTTCCACTCATAGTGATTTGACAGTATGGCAATGTCGCATGTTTGACAATGTTTGCCTATTAGATCTAAAAACCTTCAAGAACGAACACAAATGCGAACTCCAATCCCTTAGAAATATATATATATATACGTATATATTTTTATATATATAAGAAGTAAACAGTTAGAATTATTATATATATATATAAATCTTATGATTTCAGAATCATATCCTATTCAAATTCTATAAGAACAGGGATTAGAAAAGAAAATGGATTTAAAAGAGGAAGAAGAAAATCTACAAAATATTTCTCTAAGATCAATGGCAGAGTGGAGGCAGGAAAGGAGAAGAAGACTAGGTTTTGGTTTGAGGTTTAGGGTGTTATTTATAAGTGTGTGAGTGAATAATAGTCTTAGGATTATTTAGATTAAATCTTGGCAGCCAATTTATAAACAAACACCAAAAATGTAATGCCCCATCCCGTGACTCACCCTAATAAAGAGCATTACAAGGTAATGTTGTCTATTAGAGCGGAGAATAGGGTTGGTTAAGGGCGACCACTCATAGATTTGCATTAGCAAGTCTTAAGCACATCCAGAAAGTGCTCGTAAATTTTCTTTCAAAAGGATTGACATACTTAATCCTTATGTAATACAATTCCACAGTGGCTATAGAATCAGCTCAGAACATAGTACATATAAAAACACAATCACAGTCCCTAGAACAGTTGCACAATATTACATCGTTAGAGTACAACAAGTACATGTGCTACAATAAGAATTGATACAACACTAGCACTTATACAACATGATACAAATGAGTCATTAGAAAACCTTTACATTTCGATCTCAACTGCCACAGTAGCTATAGAATCAGCTCAGAACACAGTACATATAAAAACACAATTACAGTCCATAGAACAGTTGCACAATATTACATCGTTAGAGTACAACCAATACATGTGCTACAATAAGAATAGATACAACACTAGCACTTATACAACATGATACGAATGAGTCATTTGAAAACCTTTACATTTCGATCTCAACTGGAAGTTGCGATAGAAAAGATGTCCCAAATAACCCGCTAATCCCAAAGTCAGCAACTATACATGGAACATCTTGGTTTGACTCGAGGAATACTCACACGGGTTAGTCCAATTTACAAATCAGTATAAGAAATAAATAAGCACTAGATGCCTAACTCTTTACCCTAAGATTTGTGAATACGATGACATAAAGGCGTTAATTCGTTTTAGATCACATATCATGGCACACAGGATAAACGTACATGTCTCATGGACTAGTATTAGGCTAAGTACATCACCGCACTCGAGCCACAATGAAAATATACACCAAAACCATCATACACATCTCAAGCAAGTTAAATGATTAATAAAGGGAGTACCTCACTCCAAAACATCTAAATCTCAAAATATGATGGATTAGAAATCCAAATGCACTTTGCAAATGTATGATCATCCCGATCGAGTTAAAATCATCAAATCCAACTCATAAAAGAAATCATAAGAAATGTGCGCATGCCATAATAACAAAGCCCATCCCGAGCTATAATGTTGCTCATCCTGAGCAATAGCCAGATATTAGCAAATGAAAATCATCAACATCAAATCATTACATGAAATCATTAAATAATGTGCACGTGCTATTAAGTAAATTATAGCCCACCCGAGCTATAGTATTTCCCATCCTGAGCAATAGCCAAGTGCTTATACATATCCAAATTTAGGCACCTCTCACTGCGACTACCCCAGCCGAGTATATCTTGATCATTCTGATCAAGTGAATACGTATATAAGGCCCGTCCTGAGTCCTGGCTTCATCCTAAAGCTAGTAGTGGCTTAACATCCATAGAATTCATCAATGACTCCCAATTATTAATCTAAACAGCGATAACAGTGCATCCCAAACAACACATTCTCACTACTTGGTTTACTTGCTTCTAATCAACTCCGCATTGGAAAACATCGAAAACAGCAAATCATCATTAATAAAACATCTGCTTCAATCTGTCTATACTAGAATTAACCAACTTCGTACACTTTCATGTCCCACGCCATGGAGTGTATGATGTCGTTTAAGATCCAATATGTTATCTCGAAGGGCGCAAGATTGTGTATATTATATATAAGAAAATACTTGATTTCAAAGTAAGTTATGAATTATTTTACATAATCAATAGTTTTCTTTCTTCGAAAGCTATAGATTTGAAGATAGGTTTTTTTCCTACTATTGTTTCAAGGCCACTTAGTGTAAAAACTAAAATTATAAATCTAATTTAGCCTCAAAACTATAATGAAACTTAATTTATGAGTATATCAGAAAACTAGTTTAAATCGTGCAATGTGTGCTCAAAACTCATCTCTAAATACATAAAACACAAATTAAGCATTAGTGATAATTTGGGCTCCTCCATTAATAACGTAAGCCAAAATATAACACAAAAAACATTGATTAAAACTAGATCAAGAAAAACATGAAAACACTTAAGGAAAGACGCCCAAATTTACACTTGAGACATAAAACACACCTAGAAATCAATCTGGATTGCCACTTTTAGGGTAGTTTTGAATAACCAAACGACCACCGAATGGTCTACAATTTGATGTGCACAATCAAGAAAGACCTGGATTTCTAATGAAAAAGAATTCACTAAATTTTGGTATTGCATGAAAAAGTTATTAGGCTCTAAACTTGGACTGAATTTCAACTTGGGCTGAAATCACTTTAAGGTCAAACTTTGGGACCAGGTTTGAATGCTCAAATGATCTCGGACTAGCCTACAAATTTGCAGATAAGTAGAAAAATTCTCAAGATTTATAAAAAAATCATCCAGAACAGATCAATGACCATGAAGTTATAACAACCCAAAGTTACACTTTGGTTGTGATTTCAGTAATTAGAGCAAGATGAACAAAAAAATTTCAGTTTGATTTCATGATGAAGCCCTGACATTAAGGGCTGATTTCACCTATTTCTAGTGATCGAAACATAATCAAACTTTGCAAAATTATTGACAAGATCCCAAACTTTGAAATAAAAAGAAATCACTCAAACTCGATTAATAATGAAGGAGATACAAAACCCAAAAGTTTTACCTGTGAGCTATTTTATTTCAGGTCGATATCACAGCGAAAGCCTAATTTTCAGGCCATATTCTGGCACTTTAACAGTGTCGGATTGAGCTGAAAATTTGTGAATATACTCTTAGTGCTCTTTAAAACAAAATGAAAAAAAATCATACCAAAAGATTTAATAATCAGAGGGTTATGAAGGCTCAAAGTGAGGGTTTGGCTGTGTTTTCAACAATACAAAACAAGATGAAAAAGCTTCGGGGAACAACGTATTTCCACTTCAATTCAGCAAAACGTATATTGATATATCAAATCAAATGTAAAATAGAATGCATGAATCAATCGACTCACCTTAACCTCCTGATTTTGCATGCCTCGGCACATAAACATTCCTATGAAAAAAAAACTGCATTTTTGACATTGGTGCACGAGCAATATCAATTATTTTCCTACGATATTTCTACAGAAGGTGCGTTTATGAGTTGAGAACAACATATCCAAATTTTAGAATTTTTTGATTTTTCTAGAATTAGTTATGATTTTATACTGACCTCTATTTTTAGCCCAGATCTGACCCGAAAATCACTAGAGAAAAGAAGACGTTTGATCGATCAACACTAATCCAAATGCCACGAGATTTGATGTAGAGGTGCTGGAACATCTCAGCAACATCATATCAAGATTTGAGTATTTTTGAAAATTTGTTTGATTTGTTATGAATTTTAGAGTATATAAGGTTTTGGGTTTGCGGAGGAAGAGAACCATTATTTCTTTGGGAAAGCTCTGGAGTATCAACTCTTCACGTGAATGAATGAAGGAGAAACCTTTTTTTTCATTCTCCAGATAATTATTGAGTTGAGAAATAGAGCAATCCCCTCTATTAATCCCAGAACAATTCAATTAAGCTAGTTAGGTTCAATTACACAAGGCTTGGTACTCCAAACACGGTTTAATCTCATTTTTTTCCTTAATTCAACATAAAAATTAACACACCAAACATATTTACACCGTTTTAAATATTAATTCAACGTGATACACTAAAATAATTATGGTTGACATAAATATCTCTATTTATTCTTGTGCAATCTCTACAACACAATAAATAAATACCAGTAACGACTCATTTTAACAAAACACACATTTTCTCTTTATTATTAAATACAACAATCTATTATAGCCCAAAATTATAATAATTGTTTTGTTAACAAAATATTTATAATTATTGTTATCAAACTATAATAAAACGGTTTTGACTTAATAACTATAACATAAACACTTCCTCATCTTGTTACTACAATTTAAGAATACTCACATGTTTATGCGTATTGTCGGTATTCAAAAACACAAATTTTCCCAATTTATTACGATAATAATGCTATTTTATACTTTATTACTCAAAAAATTAAATTTATTATCAATGATAATAAAATGCACTAAGACTATAAATATTTATTCTCATATAATTAACAAACAAATTTATTCATTGATTAACATTTTAAAAGTCACATGTACACTTTAAATTCATTAATGTAATTTAAACACAATTCCTCTATTGATATCATTATTAAAGATACATCTAGTATTAAAAACCTCAAGTAATAATTTAATAATTACAACCAACAATTAGTCCCAGATATTGAAAATTTATTTTCCCTTTAAGTATTGGTTCCCAATCAATATTTTATATTTTCAATATCCCAAAATAATTTAATTGCGATCTTGAAGTGATAATATATAGTGGAATAAATCCTTTATTATGACCAAGTTATATATATTTATTCCAAATACTCAGTTTAGAAATGCTCAAAGCTTTATTTTCTTATTTAAACGTTATACGAGTTAGTCTCACAAACTCGTATCATCAACATATTATCTTAAGAATCACAAAACCCCCATTAAATTTGTATTTCTCGGTTACCCGAAAATCCGGCTTGTGACAGACTTCCTCCCTTAAATAAATTGCGTCCTCGCAATTTTTTAAGATTAGTTCTTCATCAATTTAGATTCTACAACTTATATATCTCAATTTGCTTCTTAAATCTTCTTTATTTAGGAAGCTAACAAATGGAATTTAGAAAATTTCTTCATATTAAATTTTTAACATCAAAATCTCCCATTTTAACTTACCCAAGCCTTAAATAAAGTTTTAATCCTATTTATTAGCTCATTAATATCAATTTTTAAACAACACAACTTACCTTTCACAAGGCGTATTTTAAAGTACACACTCAAGATTCTCACTTCCACATCGTTACTTGATGCTACCTTGCCATCGAGATTAACTAAATTTTCTCAGTAATGACTGCTACTTGGATTTTTCAATCATCAAATAGCCTTGCCATTCTTCGGGGTTATATCCAATTCAATGGCGGCAACTTCTCAAAAGAATGTAATTATGAAGGTTTATTCCAAAAATGACGCATTTGTTTTAAAAAATTGTATTTTAAAACTCTATTATATTCAACCCATTATATTTTTACATTTACAATTCAATTGGAATAACATAAAACCACTATTTTCCGTCAATCCTTCTTAATACTTGGCTGCGATGTCGACAAATCATTGCCATTGCCTCGCCAAAGTCACTATACTCTGCATTCCACATAGTAATTTAACACTATTCCAACGTGATAATTTCATAAGTTACTTTGCAACAAATCAATTTCACTACTCATCTTCAGTGTTACATAGCGTCGAATAAGCGTTTAAGAAATTTCTATCGATATCATTGATTAGACGTATCAACCAATACCCTTAAAACATTCATTGGACCATTCACACCTAAAATGGTCACCAATTTATTATAATTATCAGCTTACAAAGTAATTAGTTCATCAATATTTGTCATTATTCTAATCTCTTATCCCATGCTTGAAGTCAAAACCACTTTTAAATTTTAAGTTACAAATACCCTTAAATTCCTTTTACCATACCCAATAATCAACTCAAATATCAAGGATAAGGTGAAATTTTTTCCCAAAATTCTACCCAAAAGCTCAAATTTTGAAAGATAAAGTGGACGAAAAAAATTCCCTTATCAAATCACATTACGAAAAGAAATATTGACAATGGAGTACTTATGGAATAATCACCTTATTCCTAAATGTATTCCTCAACCACAAGGATCACTACGACTCTCAGACAAGAAATTCAAGATAGGATACAAAGAAAATGATAAAGTAGACACGATTGTTATCGTTCCACGTTGTAACACATGTACTATTCTGGTTCTGCATTGTGTCTGATGTACTTTGTTTTGAACTTCTGCTCTGATACCAACTGTAACGCCTTACCCTGAGACCTACCCTAATAAAGAGCATTACTAGGTAATGTTGTCTATTAGAGCAGAGAATAAGGCTGGTTAAGGGCGATCACTTGTAGATTTTCATTAGCAAGTCTTAAGCACGTCGAGAAAGTGCTCGTAAATTTTCTTTTAAGAGGTTCGACATACTTAGTCCTTACGTAATACAATTCCACAGTGCCTATAGCATCAGCTCAAAACACAGTACATGTAACCCATAATTTTAACAAAAATAAAAGAGGATAAATTAAATAATAATTGATTTAATATTTAAAATTAAGTGAAACGGACTACGTCATTGCGTCTGTCTCAAAATTCTCATCAAGATAGATATATGGTTTGCATAAAACGGACACCATATGAAGAAGTTACGAGGATTTGAAGTTTGTATACCCGCAAAATAATTATATATATAGGGCCCAAGAATTCAAAATATTCAGTTCAAAATTCAAAATCGCAGAAATCAGGTGAAGCGGGAAAAATCCCGTCTAGGGGAGTCGACCCCATAGGAGGGGTATCGACCCCGGGGCCCCTCAAGAGGGATGTCGACCCATGGGTTGACCCCCTACGGATCTGAATTATGTGGACGTCTAAATTATTAATCAGATCTAGCTTATTATTTAGATCTTCTTGTGCTTATCATAATAGATCTGAACCCGTTGGACATCTGAATAAATATTTAGATCTTGTCATGTGTAACACCCCACCTCCGCTAGGGTCACTCCCAAAGGGAATGCACTAGCTTTGGTGGAGTCTTTATCTAGGTAAACATGCACAGAAATATTACAAGACATAACATATAAAACAGCGGAAGAAAACATGATTTTATTACTTTATAAAAGTAGTAAGGTCTAAAACCTTTTACATCAAAGTGCCATTAAATTACTTACATCGAAACCTGTCTTGCAATAATAAAGAAGCATAAAACCATAGTCATAAATTATTCCCCAAGTAAAACAGTAAAATAGCCATAGCCAAGAAAAGATCCAAGCCATACATGATGACCTTGAAGCAGAAGAAGTCCGAGCTAAATAACAATATTTCCTCCATGAAAACCTGGAGGGGGGGGGGAACGGAAGACAAAGAGGCAAAAGAAACGGGGTCAGTCATAAAGACTGGTAAGTCCTATCTACTTCTAGCATAAAAACAGGTAAAGGTAACGTGACATGCATAAACTGAAAGTAAACATAAGGATGATGACAAGATAGACAAGCTAAACTAAGCTAACAGGATGAACTACTGTATAGAGATAAACTACGGTCACTATGCATCAAGTATAACATCCCAAGGTTCTATCGAGTATAACATCCCAAGGTTCTATCGAGTATACAATCCCAAGGTTCTATCGAGTAATACACCCAAGGTTCTATCGAGTATAACATCCCAAGGTTTCATCGAGTAATACACCAAAGGTTCCATCAAGTATATTTGCCCTGCACCTTCCGTACTAGTATCCCAAGCCGTGTCATGTGTTAGCTACTAAATGTCCCTTGCCCAATGTCATGAAATGGTCCATGTCAACCTAATGTAGATTTTCCCAACTCGCATGTTTCTTCCCCTATATATGTTTAGTCCTTTGCCGTAAATCCTATGGGCTTCCTCACCTAGTTCTAATTATCCTTGAAATTGTTTGGACTATCACCCTTGATCTAGCTGTATTTTCTTATCATGAATTATCGCGTGTTCATCTAGGATTTACGCCACCTAGGACCACTAGGGATTATGCTACCTATTGGACGTTTTCTAGATTCGACCAGGGTTTATGCCACCTAGGACCACTAGGGATTATGCTACCTATCGAACAACACCCTTTTTCCACATAACGATCTAATCGATCGGCTCCCTACAAGTCCTAGCTCGTCGTGTGTCGGTGTCATATGGCCCCATCACGAATGTAGCTACTATGTGCTAGGTCCACCCTAGGGTGTATCAAACCCTAGGGTGTCAACCACTGACACCATTCCAAGCACGCACAGTGTACAACTATTGGTGCCCACGCCTGCTTTTTCAAATCCGGACCACGTGCACGACCATAGCCCGCCTGAACCTACGATGGCGCACCAAACTCAACCGTCGTTTTGGTCGGTTACAATCAGCCCAGTAATCGTGCCCCACCCTAGCCTAGTCCCTAGGGTATCGTGATACATCCAAGAGGGTTACTGCTGAAAAGGACCGCGTAACTAGGGTTTCCGTCTAGCAGGTTAAGTGTTGTCATCTAAATTCAAGACTTAACCCCTATCAGCCTAGCATGTCAAGTTGGTTAAGTGTGGTCATTCCCGTTCGTGACTTAACCCGTCTACATGTAATGTCAAGTTGGCTAAGTGTTGTCATTCAAGTTCATGACTTAGCCCTACGAATCACGTGTCAAGTTGGTTAAGCTTATTCCAGCGGTTCATGACTTAACCCTATCCAAATCATCGTGTCAAATTGGTTAAGTATACATAAGCTTAACCCCATCAAATTACAGTGTTAGATTGGTTAAGTATATTCAAGCGATTCATGACTTAACCCCATCAAGTTATCATGTTAGATTGGTTAAGTATATTCAAGCGATTCAAGACTTAACCCCATCAAGTTATCATGTTAGATTGGTTAAGTATATTCAAGCGATTCATGACTTAACCCCATCAAGTTATCATGTTAGATTGGTTAAGTATATTCAAGCGATTCATGACTTAACCCCATCAAGTTATCATGTTAGATTGGTTAAGTATATTCAAGCGATTCATGACTTAACCCCATCAAGTTATCATGTTAGATTGGTTAAGTATATGTTAACCTAACCCCATCCACTAGTCAAATTATAATGGTTAAGTGTTACCCTCATGAGTTTACTTAACCTTACAATGCATTGCGTTATACTAGTCGGGTGTTATAGACCCATTCAGGTTAAACTAACCCATCCTCTAATCGTGTTATATGGTTAAGTGTCATCAAGAAATCAAGTCCGGTTTTACTTAACCCACCCATCCACGTTATATTGGTTAAGTGTCATTAGTCTAATCAAGTTACTTAACCCACCCGTCCATGTCATATTGGTTAAGTGTCATTAGTCTAATCAAGTAACATAACCCACCCGTCCATGTCATATTGGTTCAGTGTCATTAGTCTAATCAAGTTACTTAATCCAGCCGTCCATGTCATATTGGTTAAGTGTCATTAGTCTAATCAAGTTACTTAACCTTATCATGTGGCATTAAGTAAATTAATGCACCCCAACCTCTCAAATTAGACTTTGTTGTGGTTACCAGATATGCCGGGCGGGTCCAGGCAGCTTTACACCACAATCTAGTCTAACCTCGGGTTTCAAGCGAGATATGACCAACTTCTCACATTGGGTCCTATTGTCTGTAGCTACTGGATTTGCCGGGCGGTTCCGGGCAGATTTATGCTACAAACTCAACCCAACCTCGAGTTGGCCACTTTCATGTTTTTCTACTTATCATGTTCATGTCAAACCACCAGGAAAATATTTTGTGCATGAACAGGCTCGGTTCTTATCGGTTGATTTGAAATTTTCTCGATCTTGTAGGTTCATATATTAAACTTCTACAAGGCGGATCCAAGTCGAACCACCAGCTACCTGGGTCGGTCTTTTCTTCAGTCGAGAATATATGGCCTTTTAGACTTATTTAGTTGGCTTCCATGAAGTTAATGTTCTTTTGATGTTCTTGCCAAAAGGATGGTCAACAAGTATATTGCGCATGTTTATGATGATTTGGTTACTATTGAACGTAAGTGTGTGTGATGGAGTTTGCAAATATTATAATTTATGCAAACATGAAGTATATATTATGTTAGGGTTGATTGTAATTTTGGATAATTTGTGTGAATACGAGTTTTGTGTTTATGCAAACACGTGAATTGATTTAACATATAATAAATTTTGGATGACTTGAAATGATTTTGATAGGAATCGTCGTAGTTAGAATTCAACAAATTGTAAAAATATATTATTTTGGTACATATGTAATAAAATGATAAAATACAAACAAATTATGTATTTAAATTTTTGATAAACAAATATTCAAACCCTTAGATATTATTTGGCCCCGTCTGACAAGTGTCGTATGTAACTGTTATATGGATATTCATTTTTTCTTTCTACAAAACAGACAACCTTATTCATCTAATATCAGCATTTATCCGATTTGTCCTTGTACTGGACAAGTTACATACACTACAAAGTAATTATGTTTTGTAAATCATATCACTTTAAATGGTTGACGAAATTTCAATGGCATTTCCTTCGCGTTCCTTGTGTACACGCATTTTTGTACGATACAACGAACACGAGGGAAATGCTACTGAAATTTTGTGAAATCGTTTGAAATGATATGATTCACGGAATGTAATTACTATTGTTTTTGTAATGGGAAGTAATATGATCGACCATCATAGAAGACATGTAAGTGTCAATGAACCAATAGTTGTTTATTTAAAATAAAGTTTGTAAAAAATATCAAATTCAGTATATGTTTACTAAATCAGTAACTAAAATTTAAACAAAATATAAAACAAACTAATGATCATTTTTTTACTTCATCATAGGTTTTAAAGTAGGAAAAATGGTCAATTATTCTATTGATCGGAGTTAGATGTATCAAAGAAGGGAAACGAGTGGCGCATTAAGTGAACATTTTCTAAATGACAAGTGTTCATTGAATTTTCTTTAAGTAGTATTAGAAACGATGAAGAAATTCGTTGTTTATGTAGTAGGTGCAAATGGTTGGACTATTTAATACCGAATATGGTTAAGGTTCATTTGTGCTAATATGGTTTCGTACCCAATTATTTGTTGTGGGATCATCATGGAGAAATTGTAGCCGATAATAATAAAGGACAGTTGGTGGTAGTCATTAGTGATGAAGTTAGTACGAATCTCATAAAACATATGGTCAAAGATGCAGCACGATCAATGTTCCCTACTTTGCAACAGATAATGAAGATGTTAACATCAAAGAAGTACCAAATGTTGGAGCAAAAAAATATATGATTTATTGGACCATACTAAAAAAACCTTTGGAATGGATGTACAAGCGACACTCAATTAACGGTAACAGCAGAATACATTGCAATGATATCAAAATACAACGTTATGGAATCTAGATTTATGGCTATTGTTCAAGCTGATAAACGCTACATGCCATCCGATAATTTAATGTGCGAAACTTATTAGAAGGGAAAAAACTTATGTCATCTTTCGGTTTGCTGTATCAAAAAATAGATACATGTTTGAATGGTTGCATGTTGTATTGGAAGGAAAACATCAATCTTAGAAATCGTAAAATATGTAATAAAAAAAGATACAAACCAAGGAAAAAGAAGGGAAAAGAAGTTTCCCACAAGCATATGCATTATTAACCTATCACCCCAAGACTTCAAAGGTTATATTCATCATCTATAATAACACATCATATGAGATGACAGAGTGTTAGAACACCTCAAGATGGTACGTTGGCACACCCGTCTGATGGGAAGCATGGAAATATTTTGAGAAGAAATATCCTTGATTTCGTAGTGGAGAGCCGCAACGTTAGACTAGGTTTGTTCATAGATAGCTTCTTACCGTTTTCTCAGTTTGGTTCTAAATATTCATCTTCGCCTATAATAATCATACATTACAATCTACCCCCGTGGATATGTATGAAAACTCCATATATGTTTCTCACAATGTTGTCCCTGACCTATGATATGACATATGGCACTAATGTTTACTTACAACCGTTAATCGAAGAGTTGAGAAAATAATGGTATGAAGTTGAAACATACGACGTATCAAACAAGAAATTATTTTCGGATGTTCGCTTCTTTATTATGGACTATTAGCGATATTCCTGCATATGTAATGTTTTCGAGTTAGAGTACAGCCAGTCATTTTGCTTATTCTTATTGCATGGAAGAAACACGAGCATTTTTCTTATCGCATGGGAAGAAAATTTCATGTTTGATTGTCATTGATGTTTTCTTCATATTAACCATCCTTTTAGAAGAGGCAAAACAGCTTTATAGCTGATAGACATGAGACTCTACGACCACCAATGGTTTGGTCAAGCGAGGATATATATGAACTTGTAAAAGATTATCCAAAGATACAAAAAACCGGAAAATAAATTGAAATTCAAGGTAAATCAACAGTTCATATTTGGTGCAAACAGAGTATATTATGAGAATTTCCTTATTGGAAAATCCTCTTAATCCATCATAACATTGATGTGATGCATTACGAGAAAAACGTATTTGATAATGTGTTTAATATAGTTTTGAATGTTAATGGCAAGATTAAGGACGATCGGAAATCTAAATGTTATATAGAGGAAGTATGTAATTGTCCTGAGCTTCATGTGAAGCTCAAGGATAGTAAAAAAAACCTAAAGCATGTTATGAACTAGACAATAACCAAGTTAAAGTACTGTTAAAATGGCTAGAAAGATCACGATTTTATGATGGAATTTCCTTTAATCTTCGTAGATGTGTCGACTATAAAAATAGAAGACTAAGTGGAATGAAAAGTGATGATTGTCATGTATTAATGGAAAATTTGTTACCCGTCCCTCTCAAAGAACTATTACCTGTAAAAGTTTGGAAGGTAACTGTAACGACTTAGGGAATTCGATGCCCAGATTTCGACAATAATACAAAAATCCCTATTACTTGCCAAGAGTTAAGTATCAAAAACACCAGATAATTAATAAAAAGAAATTATATGGTGAGATAAGAAAGAAAGAAATATTAGAATAGAAGAAGAAGACCAATGAACCAACACAGAATCAGAGTCTTACATCGCAATGGAACAAAATATAATATAGAGAAAAAAATCTTTATTGATAGCTTGAAATAATACTTACAATCATCAAAGTACATCATACAATCAAACATTTGGACAATTATAACAACCTATCCTCATATACAGCACACAACGGAATAAATACTAGTACATCTGAACCCCTCCAGTTTATCTTATGAAGTTCGTAGCTTCCAAACCTAAACCTGTAAAAATCGGTTCGACACGAGCATTGCAAATGCTAGGATCAGTCTGGTGAACCAGAGTGAGAAAACTCACTAAGTTTATAGGTAGCATCCAAGTCGATTTTTAAGTCAAAAGCATTTCTTTTCGAAAGAAAAGGATGATCGTAAGACTAGTCCACACATAAACGTGAACAGTTTTTACCTTATGATAACTAATTTTTTTGAAATGATATCTATTTTGATATTATAATAGTGTCTAAATCATATAAATAACCATCTAGCAGAATGCTTGCATCTCACGCTTTAGTATATAATTGAAAACCGCTGGAGCTTATTGGAGACTGGATTTCGACTGTGACAAGGTATATAACCACCTTATGATAGTGTATCTCCAGAGAGGAATATACTGGATTCAACAAGAACATTTGCTACCCAGCCACACTTGACCGACCACTCATTTTGCTTGAGTGTATCAAATGTATATCACCAACGGTTGGGATTAGCAACTGTTTTCCGAATGGGACAACATTGATAGAATAAAGAAGGAAATTGATTTTCTCTAGATAGGTGAAAGTACGCCCTAATGGGAGCAACCCACATAGCCATGCTGCCTGCTCGAATTTTTCATTTCCATATTGAGAAGCTTGAGGTTATAATTACCTTTTTAAGATATCACGCCACCATTTACTTTGAAAGAAACATCGTCAGATCTGCCAAATAACAAACTGACGTCCATAAAAAATAATTTAGGAGTTTGCACCACCAATAGAAGTACATTTGTAAAAATCAATGTACGTGACTCTTAATAAATACTCTATCAGACATCCGTCCATACAAGTTATCCTGGAACTGGATAAATTAAAGGCACCCTCCTACCGCATCTGATGAATTACCCTATGGATCAGTAGCGAGTAGTTCTTGCAACCCACAGATTCTAATTGCGATCGAGTTACCATCAAAATAATCTAGTTTCAATCCAGAGTAATTTATCAAGTAGCCCCTCCGTTTATGAACCACGGTGTTTAGTTGCACCATCTTTAATCTGCATCTTCTACGATTTCGTATTTGCTGGCTCGAAATGGTTTTTTCGAACATAAATTCGATCTCGGTCTTTCCGTACCAACAATCGCATAGGCCAGATTTGATAGTTGATTATTAAACTATCAAATAAACAACTATTCAATCATGAAAATAAAAATGAGTTCAATGGTTTAGTACTTGGCATTACTTGGCATTTTTTTGAATAATTAACAAATGGTTAATTTCAAACTTCTACATCTTTCAATATTTTTAACACAGTATTTACTTCTTATTTTAATATAATAGTATTTGCAAAACCATTTAAATACTTTAGAATTAAATCATATATATATATATCATTTTGGTTTAACAAATTTAAAGTAAAGCATTGTTACGAAATCTCTTTTGTTTCAATGCTTGAAAAACAATAACTAATACTTATCCCCTTTGAATAAACCTATTCAAACTTATCTCTTTAGTTCCTTAAATCTCGAAAATATCATTATATTTTTACATAATCTCCTTTTATTTTCATTGTTTTGGAAATATCATTTTATATTCTCAAATCCTTTTCATAAGTTGGAAATATTCTTATTTCTTATTCATGCATTTCTATACTTCAACATTTGTTAGTCTCTGACCGTAAATTGGTAAGAGAATAACTCCCTAAGTATCAACTCTGAAGGCCAAAATCAACATCAGATTAATAATCAGAAAATCACTCAACTCAACCAATCTCCAGTTAGGTTCCAATTCTTTTATTTCTTTTCTTAACTCCTATCAACCCATATTATTCCACTTCTAATCCATTCAACCATTTTCTTCTTTGAAAATCTCATTTCAATTCCATTCATTTTAAAATCAACATTATAACTTCATACCTCTTTTATAAATATAATTTATAAACTCACGTTTAATATAAACTCCTTTTTATGTCAATTTCCTTTTTACGTAATTCAAATGTTAAATAATCACTTATTTTAAACCATCATATTTGCTTAAAATCTCTTTTATGAATTCGTTATAAAAACTCAGGTTTTATGATAAAATCCATTCATAAACTCCTTCCAGCGTTCAACTAGATTTATTCCAAACTCAATTTTTACATAAATGAATTTCATTTATAGTAATCACTTAAATTATTATTAATTAGAATAATAATTTACTTCATCATTAACTAGAAAAATTATTAAATTTCTTATTAAAATCTTATTAAGTTAAAACTACTATTCATTAAATTATTTCATCAGGTTAATTGACAACTAACTAATTTAAAAATCAGTTCCAGTTAAATGGTTGACTTAGTTAACTCAAAACACGGTTATTTCATTAACCGATTTCAATTAGTTCTTCCTATAAATTAACTAATAATATAATTAATTTAAAAAACCCCATTTAATTGTCTCTTAGAAAAAATTAATCCCACTTTTAATCCTAATGTTAAATTATACTCACTTGCTTATAAAACATAAGAATTTGTGTTATAAAATCATCCCATAATTTATAAACTTAAATAATCAATAATAAATATAATTTCCTTTTTATAAACTTTTTTTGAAATTAGTAGATTTCAAAATCTATCATCAGTTATAAAATAAATTTTATTATTTATTTTGTCGATTTACCTGACGGTAAATCAATATTTACAAAATGATTGGTTTAGAGGCCATATGCCGCCAATTACTCAACTAATGCTGCCCACTGGTTAAAATAAAATAAACATTTAATTTCAGGTCAATGATCAACAACCAAATCAATCATCCACTCAGACCAGTTCATATAATGACAATATGAAAACAAATAACATTTAATATATTTGAGGAATCCAGTTCGATCCCTCCAACCAATTTTTCCCTACATCAAATAGGTTACTTCAAATAAAATCATTCAATTCATTATACGGATATAATTTCTAACAATCAACCATTAATGGTAGTTTAAACATCCAATTACTAATTTTATACATTTATAGTATTATGAACGTGTCCAACATGGTAAGTTACCTCAATTGGTTACAATCGTTAAAGATAACGATTGAATTAAATTAAACTAACTTTTAATTTAATCAGTTCAGTTAGGACTGGCAATTAGAACCGAGAACCGAAAACCTGAACCGAACCGACCCAAAAAGACCCGAACCCAAACCGAACCCGATGGGTCTCGGTTCGGGTCTGGGTGATGAAAAATACCATCAAGACCCGATAAAACCCGACCTGCATAGACCCGACCCGAAAGACCCGACCAAAAAGTACTGAAATATATGTATTTTTAGTGTTATTATTCTACCAAACCGGAACCGACCCGACCCAACCCGAGTTTCGACACGACCCGACCCGAACCGAAGCTCGGGTCGGGTCCAGATTTTTGAAATGTATATTTTAGACCCGACAAAACCCGACCCGCCTAGAACCGAGACCCGACGGGTCGGGTCCGGGTCCATCGGGTCGGGTCTAATTGCCACCCCTAAGTTCAGTCAATATAAAATAATACATTCAGTAAACATCCAATAAAAAACATTCATAGCACACAAATAGTAACCTCGAATTATATAAGATATAATTGGCATAAAACTAAGTGAGTTGTACTCACCTTGGTTATTAATCATTAAATAACAATTAATTTAATCAGCTGTTTTTCCAAAATTGCTCCAAACCAATTTTATTGTGTTACACTTGTCGATATGGTCCCAGCGTGTCCAACGACATTCAATTCTATTTAAGTATGAGTGAGATATAATATTTTAAAAGTTGTGTATACATTTTAATTAAACAAAATTTAGTTAAGACTAAATTGGGCCTTACCCTTTCAATGAGCCCACTATCCGATTGAACCCCCTGTCTATAATATATGCCTTCCTCTCCCACTGGAAATTTACGGGACACGCTGCTTCACAAACACCATTGCCAATCCTTTTGTCGCCTCCCTCTTCCACGTTCCTCCACAGTTTTCAAAAAGGAACCCACCACCATCCTTTTCTTGATCTACACTCTAGATACCATCTATTCAAACTCGCACAAATCCTCCAACATGCGATCGAGTGCTTCCCCACTTTGCACAATCATCCAATGCAAACCCAATAGCGCTTAAATTATGCAAATCTTGTGCACTAGTTCGAAATCCACTTAGGAACCCTTCTAAAATATTTATACCAAGAATCGATGCTTATATTTGATGCATACTCGTACCCTAATCCATACGACTATTTTCCAATTCGACAAAGTTTGCTGAGTTCCAGGAAATTTATATGATCGTGTAGAGCATGTTAAAGTGAGATCAATGGAATAAATCTTAAGATTTTTAGTAGCATATAACCTTCATTTTGAAATTTTATGTGTCTTGAAAACTTGCGGCATGACTATTATCTGGAAGAAGAAAAAAAGAATGGAGTTTCGAGCATATTTATATTGAAGGGATCCTTGGCATCCAAGTATATGGCTGGTAGGTATGCAGCGGGTAGGGTAGGCTATGATTGATGGTGAAGGTGAAGCATGTGCGGTAGGCTTTGTAGAAGAATGGAGGTTTGCAGAGGTTAGCTTGTGACTTAAGGAGGAAGAAACAGGGTAGCCTACTCTCAAATTTACAATTCAAATATAGGGTAGCTGTGTTCTTTTCAATTCAGTGAGAAGATGTATTTGCGTACTGGTGATTAAACAAATCAGAGTGTTTTTCTTTGCTAGAAAGGAAGTCCTGCGTGTACTGTGTGTATACTTCCATTAATTAGGCATGAAGTTATCCATATATTAAGGTATAGGCAAGTGATGACGGGTACAGTAGGTTAGGTCTGCACATTATATTATTTAAGTATGATATAGGTTATAGGTAGGCTTTTATACCAAATTCTTAGAAGTAAAGCTTTCATATTTTATTTAATTTAAGACGGTATTAAATTCTATCGCATATAACCGTTAACCGTTTATATTCGTATCGCCAAAAGCGAACTGTGAAGGCAAAGAAAATGGACACACCGCTATGTCTTGGCGTTCTAGTCCCAATGAAATTCGTTTTGTTAAAATCTGACTTCGTTTGCAAAATGACATTATCTTAGTTTCAATTTATTCATTGGTTCACCTTTAAATTGCACAAACAAATAAAACAACACCGATTAGCTCCAAACTGGAAATCTAGTAATAATTAGTTATAGATATTCTAATAAAATTCACTTTGTCAAAAACGAAGCTTGTTTGAAAAATAACTATTTCTAAGGCTTATATAATATTGATAAAATATAATTAAATCCAAATAAATTCTAAATAATAAATTATTGTTATTGTATATCTTCAAATGAAATCTTATATAGCTTCACAACAAACCAATGTAGATTTTAAACTCAACATTAAAATTTTCAAGTTAAACGATATCCAGCATATATAAAAATCCTTTATAAAATTTATTAAATAAACGTTATAGTTTATAAACGATTCCATAGCTACTATTTGAAATATTGATTTGGACATAACTCACAATCTATATTATGAAATCTCCATTTTTCTCTTACATTAGAAAAATATATTTAAATAGGTTCGAACGTTTTTTGTTTCACAGAAGTTCGACTTATACCGGATCCTATATATTCAATTGAAGTCAAAACGTAAATTATGAACTAACTTGATGTTACGAGCTTGATTTATAATTAAACATAAATTATACATTCAAACTTCGTTAGATAAACGAATTCTATATTATAATTCCATTTAAAATTCCAAATCAATAAATTAAATTAAATATCTGACTGCCAAAAATATGGGACGTTACAATAATAACAGAACTTAGTTTATTTTACAAGGAGTTTTATTCAACTACGTTAAAAGTTGACCGTCTACTTAAACTTAAAGAAGAAATTCCTACACTGCTCTTCAAACTGGAGAAAATATTTCCTTTGGGTTCCTTAAATGTAATGGAGCATTTACCTGTTCATCCTCCATATGAAGCACGTCTTCGAGGTCCTGTGCAATATGGATGGATGTATCCATTCGAAAGGTATGTTACTATATTGAGTATGCAAATGTTAATTTATTTATAAATAAAAGTCAATATTGAACCGAAATATTTTTCATTAGGCACTAAATCATTTAAAGAAAAAGGTGAGACAAAAAGCTCGAGTTGAAGGTTCTATTTGCAAATCATATATCAAAGAAGAAGCTTCTTTCTTTTTCTTTCATTATTTCAATGATCATGTGAACTTATCATTTGAACATGTTACGCGTAATGATGAGGCCATTGAACATGATTCTACTTCTAAAGAAATGTTATCTATTTCAAACAACATGACTGACATGCTGGAAAATGTGTGAAAGTATGGCAAGGTGATAAAGATTACCATGTAGCATACACATATATTCTTCTTAATTTTCCTGAAGTTGCACAATTGTTAAGTAATTATCACATTACAAGTTTTGTTAAATTTAATACAACATGTTTAAATAAATAATAATGTAATATATCATGTTTATATTTTCAGTATTTATGAATCAGAAAATCCAAGCTGCGATTTAAGCAAAGATTTCAGTACTTGGTTTTTGAACTACGTTTCTGATCCCACAGATCATGTGCTTAATGAAGGACTGAAACATTCGGTGTTTTGACCGAAAAGAAAAATTAAAACTTGTCCAATATTTTTCGTTAATGGATATAAATTCAACACCAAAGAATACGGTGCTAAAAAATTAACAAACAATATTGGTGTATTTTTCAAAGGTTGTGATGATTCAAATAATCATATAAATGATTTATGGCATGTTAACTTAGATTCTGCAATTGACATATTTTACAAGATCTGCAGAGGATGTTTATTTGTTTAGGTGCAACTAGTTTAGAAATGTTACAGGTTCTGGTATTAACAAGTATCCAAATTATAATCTTATAAAAATTAAATATACCTAGCATTATCAAAAGTACAACCCTTTTGTACTAGCCAAACAAGCCATACAAGCTTATCATACCCCTTATCCATCTCTAAAAAGGGATAAAGCAGATTGGTCTGCGGTTTTTAAAACCAAGGCAAGATTTACATTCGATGGAAAGAATGTTCTAAACGAACAAGCCTATCAAGTAGAACTAGAGGAAAATGTTGAAATAGCAATCACAAATGATTAAATTGATTTTGGACCTTTAAATGATGAGACAAATGAATTACTCGAAGCATCTGGGAGTGTACAGGAAAACAAAGAGAAAATAAAACAGAGTCTGAATCAGAAAAAGACGAGGACTAAGTAGTATCCAGTAATTTGTACAATTATTCACATTACATTTATCTTTGATTAATATTGCATTTATCCAAGTTATACAATTTTAATAACAAGTGTATACTCACACATAACACATACACAACATGGACATGTGTAACATGTATTGCATTTTCTAATGGTTCATCATATCATAATTATTATGAATTGGTATGTATGTGGCAGGTATATTATATCTGGATCTGGCTCTCGACGACGTAGCCCTTCCGGGCAGATCGGTGAGAGTAGTGGCGAGCTACAAGCTCGTCCAATTGTTTACTTGAAGCCAAAGGCTGATCATGCATAAGTATCAAAATTAAAAGCATAGCAATTTTTTTTACATGATATATCTATAATTGTCTATAGTTCTATTTTATATTTAACGCAGAGGGTTTGAGTTGGAGCTATCGTCAGTAGTTCCGAACATTTCTAAGAATGCGTATATAGCTAGGATAAGCAATTTCTAGCCTAAGTGGAGCAAGATTCCCGACACCACGAGAGAGGCCATTTGACAAGATTTTTCAGTAAGTTTATACCGCTTTACAAAATGATTAAATACAAATAAATAATCAGTAATATTTTTTATTGTATATGGTGATATAGATTTGAAGGAGTCTGACATCATCCTAGGTCAGCAACACCGAACTCAATCGTCGCTAAGAACTACAGGGAGAAAATGTCATAGATTAAAAAATTGCGGAAGAAACCGAAGTGGATGAGCGCAGTTGTATGGGAAAAGTGGGTAGACTGGTGGAACACTGATGAATTCAAGCTAAATCTACAATGAATCTCATTATTATTTTTGCGATTATTAAATAATTATTTAATGTAAATTTGCAGGCGGAGTCAGCAAGGAACTTAATAAACATGATGTAACGACCCAGAAAATCTGAACCAATTTAAATTTTTTAAATTGGCTAAAATAATAGATTTTAAATATTTAAAATAAATATTTTAAATAATGGCAATGGAAAGTGAGTTTGAATCGACATTGGAAAACGAATATAATTAATTATAATTATAAACAAGGCCTAAATGGCGCTGTAGTTTCAAAAATTGAATTCAAACTTTGTCGGACTGTACCGGGTGCAAAACAAAACGGATTTGAGTGAAACCAAAAATATTTAAATCTGTTAGTGAATACCTTTCTAACGAATCTGAAAAATCGAATTTTCATAGCGAAAAGCAAAAGTTATGGTCGAATGAATTTTTGGAAAGGTCGCTATGGAATTTATATAGCTCGTGAAATTGGCCATTTTGCATACGTCCTCGGAATTCGACGAAACCACTTTTGCTGGATCCGAGATGGGAAGTTATTGCTAGGTTTCAAATTTCATAATTTTTAAAGCTAGTATGTGAGCGTGGCAAAGGAAAACGTGTTTTGGTCAATTACAATTAAATTGGATCGACCAGAAATGGGCCTTTCTGCAAACAGTCTCAGAATTCGACGAAACTAGTTATTTTGGGACCGTATCGTCAAAACATAGCTGGATTTATTTTTCTGGAATTTTTCGAAATAGTTTGTGGCCCTGGCAAATTGAAATGCACGTTCAAATCAAATATTGAATGCTTTATATTTTAATTTGAAGAAAAACTAACTGAAACAGTCGAATGGGCCTTCGAAACATATCCCATTATGTTTGGAATGGGGGTAAAACGCTAGGGACAACATTCGTTGGGTTTAGATTTGTGGTCGCGTCAGAAAACCCTTATAAAACCTACCGGCCAATCAGAATTTAACTAAAAAAAATAGAAAAATCCCTTTTCTTCCCCCCCGTAACAACTGCGATCGACGACGACAAAAGCACCCTGCTTCCCTCCTCCTTATCTCCTTCCACGCGCCACGATAGCCAACGCCGCAGTTGGGAATTTTGAAGGCCTCTCCGAGAGCTTCAAATCCATACCCACCCCCAACAGTATCATCGCGTGAATCGAGGGAATCACCCTCACGAAGTTGCGCCGCCTCAAGCCCGATTCCTCCTCTGATCCTCCATCGCACTGGGTCCTACCGCCATCGACAGGAGCGTGGCTCCAAGCTCTACAGCTTGGTGGAAGCCGATCGCTCTCTCGTGTTACGAATCCGAAGATAGATCCAACCCTAGTTTCGAACCCATGAACCGAGGTACAGGTTTATCTATTTTAAACTGATTTTCACACTATAAAGCATTGCAAACCTTGTAAAAATCATATCTTTTTGCTATGTGGTCGAAATTCAGCGAAACAAGAGACAGCGGACTCGTGAGGACGTCTTCTACATTTTAGAAGAGACCACATATTTTTCTGAGCCTTCTGCTATTTTTTGGTGGAGTGGAACCCAATGTGAGATTTCTAATTTATAAACGATATGGAAAACGACGATGTATAAATTATATAGTCAATGTATGAGTTATATAAGCGTTGTACACCTCTTGTATAAGCGTTGTATAAGTTGTATGTTCGATGTATAAGTTATATATGCATTGTAAAAATTATATATATGTTGAAATAGAAGTGAATTGCTTTATATATATATATATATATATATATATATACATATATATATACGCCCCTCGTCCACAAACCATGGACGATATTTATTGATTGTGATTGGTGTGGAAATTGATTGATAGCGAATGGTTGTTTGGGATTGTTTGTGGTTGATATTGATTGATTGTGGTTGAAAAATACCCATTTGTGGTTGAAAAATATTTGATTGAAAACACATAGGATTAGTTTGTGGAAATGAAATAAATATATACATGCCGCCTGCGTGCGAACTAGATGCATTATCCCTAATGTCAAAAACCGCGAGGTTTTAAGGTAGAGGGAGGAGCCGTACTAGGGACGGTCCCGGGTTTAACTACCCTGTCGTTATGCTGCCGAAATTTTGAATAATATTCATGTGTTTGAATTATTTTCATTTGCTGAAACTATATTTATTCATTGAATAGAAAACCTTCATGTGTTGAATCGATATTCATTCGTTGATTAGAAATTCATGTGTTGAATGGTATTCGTGTTTTAAATATAAAAATCACATTTTGTCTATATAGAAACTATAGAAAACCTTCATGTGTTGAATCGATATTCATTCGTTGATTAGAAATTCATGTGTTGAATGGTATTCGTGTTTTAAATATAAAAATCACATTTTTATCTATATATAGAAACTATAGAAAACCTTCATGTGTTGAATCGATATTCATTCGTTGATTAGAAATTCATGTGTTGAATGGTATTCGTGTTTTAAATATAAAAATCACATTTTTATCTATATATAGAAACTATAGAAAACCTTCATGTGTTGAATCGATATTCATTCGTTGATTAGAAATTCATGTGTTGAAAGGTATTCATATTTTGAAATAAATTGTCTCATAGTAAAAATCACCTTTTATCAATTATATGAAATGTATAAAATAATCCTGTTTTGAAATAAATTGTTTTTACAATAAAAATCCTACTTTTATCACCTATATAAACTATATAAAATAATCCTGTTTTGAAATAAATTGTTTTACAATAAAAATCACATTTTTATTATATACATGAATTGTTGAAATGTGAAGTGTTAAAAATAGCAACTTGTTCAAATAAATATGCATGAGTCAAAATATTCATTAATTAGCTAATGATATGATTTTTGCCTATGCATGCAACATTAGAATGAATGGTGTTTTTTAAACCAAATGGAATCAAATATGAAGTTGAATGGAAAATGATAAGTGATAAGAACTGTATATATGTACATGCATATTTATTGAACATGTTTTAGCAAAGTGGCTAGAGAAGAAGAATAAAATTTTGTGCCCGACAAATAGGTACACATTTACTATTTTGTTTGGGTGATGATTTTATGAGCCTGTTGGCTAGCCGCTTGGCTTTTTCTTTTTCTTTTTAACATGAGACGCCCGTGTGGCTATTTGGGAATTTTCCCAGCCCTTCCCGTACAAAGGAGGTTATGGCGAAATTTTCCAAAATTTAAAGGCGTTAGTGAAATATTTGAAGTGAAAACGATATTGAAATTGTTGAATGAACTATATTTATATAAATATATAAATATAAATAAAATTAAAACGAGACGTGGCCGTGCAGTTCGTGTTTTGAAACCGTGATTTCAAACAACTAGTGCGGGAAATCCGACCATTGGATTTTCCCGAAACCGCAACCGTTGGGTTCGCCTTGGAAATATCTTTCCAATGGCACCAACTTTGTAAAAATCCAACGGTTGGATTGTCTGGAATGTTTAATTCAAATCTGAAGAAAAAAAGCGTCAGAAACGATTATATTTATTTAAATATATATATATATAAATATAATTATATTTAATCGAATAATGACGCTGCAGTTCGTATTTTGAAATCGAAACTTCAAACGATTGTACCGGGAGATCCGACCGTCGGATTTTCCCGAAACTGGAACCATTGGATTTGTTTTGAAAAGACCTTTCTAATAATGTAAATTTTTTGAAGATCCAATGGTTAGATTTTCAGAGATGTGTAAATCAAATCTGAAGAAAAACAGCGCCACGGCCGCGTTATGGCCCGAAGCGTCGTTTTGACTAAATTGGCTATTTTAAAATAAATAAAAATAGCGATAAATTGTTATAAAATATCATAAATGATATGGAATGGAAATAAACTGAATTTGCTCGATTTATGTGGTATTGGATGGTTGAATGTGTTTGGTATGAAAATTACATTAAAGAACAAAATTGGTATTGTCGAATGATTTAACCATTGAAATAAATTGATTTGAAATTCTAAATATACGTGAATTATTTGAAATGGCCGAGTTAATTCTCATTTCAAATAATTGATCGACGATTGAAAGTCGAAGAGGAAGACGGTGGTCGAAGACCGGAGATCTTCACCTCGTTTGGATGGTAACCGAGGTCCTGATTGGGAGGCATCCCGAAATATGGATAATGAGTGGTGATCGTCCCGACGTACGTGGTGATCGATGGGTTTGCGAGGTATTTAGTTCCTCCGGTTTCGTTCAGACCCAGAACGGACTTGTAAATGGACTGTGTGCCTGACATTAGAGTTTATTCTGTGTTGATTGATCTCTGTTAAATATACATTTGTTTGGCGGCGGAGAATTTATTCTTTTGCTTAACGCCCTTCTTTGAGACACACGAGCTCAGAGGTTGTATACCGATGGACACCAGTCGCATAGCATGAATAGCTAGTGTGGCATGCCTAAGTGGCAAATGTACAAGGCTTCTGTTGAAAAGCAAAGTCTTGTGGTGATGATCAAAGCGCCGCCTGTATGGCGTAGCTTTGTGTATAACGTGAATTCGCGAGCCTCACACACTGGTATGAACCAGAAACGGGAGAAGGACCTCAGGGAGGGCATGCGTTTCTTCCTAGCTAGGGTGGTGTCAGTGACCTACCAGCCCTGACATTTATATACTTTTCACCTGTGTGGTTGTTGCTGTTGTGAGGCGCCTCGGTTAGATCGGACGATCCAGGTCCGATGGAGTCATTCGTTGGCTCACTTAAGCCCCAAAGGGCGGGGAAATGCATGGTTCAGGCATTTTAATCCACATCGGTGGACCGGCCCTGACGATCCTAAGGCTTGACAGAGTACTTGCCTGAGGCTCGGGCTAGGAAGTCTCGAATTCGGTAAGGACTATCTTTTGCCTTGGTTCATGACGGAAATCCAATTTCCAAATACGACATCGTGCGGTTTTGATTGTATATATAAATGGCGACATGATATATGGTGCCCATGCCGTCTATGAATTATAGATATGATTTGAAATTGTTTTTAAAACATATAAACACTAGCAATAATATCAATTGCCTTTGTTTTATTCGTATCAAGCATATTTTGGCCGTTATAAGGTAAAACTCTATCCTCCGGTTTGCGTTGCATTGTGTGATGGGAACTGAGTCTTATAATGGCTTCATTTTTATAAAATACATTGCGTTGTTTAAAAGAAAGAATTGTTTTAAAGCACTGGCAATCCAATGGAGTAAACCCGTTCCACGAAAGTGGCGTGGTCCTGTGATTGGCAATATTATATATGTGTTGAGTGGATTTCTCATACCATTCCCATGACTGACTCGTAGTTTGTTTCACTTTCAAACTTGGGTGCCCCTTTTTCTACATGGGCAGCCTTGTATTCAGGTTTAGCAGGCTTTATCTAGATAGCTGGAGCTGAAGATGGATTCTATCATTTATCTCTTTTTATGCTGTTCAGCTCCTATTGTACATATTTTGTTTATTTCCGCTGTAGGCATTTATGTATAGCTGAACTGTATTTGTACTAAGTAAGATCCTGTATACTGTGTAACTCTGATGATTACGTTTATCCAGTATATTCTATTGTTCATTATCTGGTGTATTTCATTATTCTGTTCTGCTATTATCTGTTTCTGTGTTATATTCCATGGATTACCCTTGCCGCCGTCAGTACGGGGTTTGGGGACGTCTCATTTGGTATCAGAGCTTTGGTTAAGCTTAGTTCTGGAATATAACATATTAACGAACTCGTCAGAAATAGAACCAGTAGTGTTCTAGGACGGGCAACTCAATACAGATAGGATCAGTAATATCCTAGTATGAGTGAAGCAGAATGAAATAACACCTCGATAGACACATTTACATTGAAGTATATGTTTCTATATTTTAAATTATCTTTTCTGTGACCTGACACTTGATCGTCTGTTTGCAGAAGTATTAGAAAATGAGTGTCCGAAACAGAAGGAATGCAGAACCGGATATTGAGGCCCTATTAATCAAATATCGAAATATGGGTGGAATACCGTTCTCTGGTGAAGAATCAATTATGAAGACACAGGCTTGGATTCGTTCGGCTGAAAAGATCTTTGATGGTTTAAAGCTGAGGGATGACCAGAAAAGATTACTGGCCTCCTAGACACTCAAAGATGAAGCTTTGTTCTGGTGCGATTCAGTTACTGAGAATAATCTAGAAGGTGATATCACCTGGGACAGATTCAAGGTGATTTTCCTGGAAAGATTTACTCCTCCAGAAGCGACTGAGCGATTATGCGACGAATTTTCTTATCTGATACAAGGTGACATGACCATCCCAGAATATCATAAGAAATTCAACGAACTTTCTCATTTTGCTCCTCATTTGATTAAAAACCCAAAGAGGAAGAATCTTAGATTTATACACGGACATCAAAAAAAATGTCAGAACAGTGTGATGAGGAATGTGAAGCTTCCTTTCTCAGAAATGATTTATATGGCTTATCAGTATAAAGATCTCGATAGGAAAGGTATGTTGCGTGGCAAAGAGGAAGTCAGCTCTAGCGATAAGGTTGAATCAGAAACTGATCGTCCTGAGGCCAGTACAATGTCGGAGGTCAGTAAGAAGCCCAGTGCCAAGAGAAAAAGGGCTAAATCTAAGAGCGATCCAGTAACAGCCGCCACATGCTCTAACTGCAATAAACAGGGCCATTTGTCCAGAAAATGTAAATCTTTAAAGAAGCAGAAGAAGAATGAATCCAAACCTACTAAGAAAAGGAACCCAAATGGAGAAAGGACATGCCATGAGTGTCATCAAGTAGGTCATATTGCACGGGAGTGCCAACTCTCAAAGGAACCCGAAGCAGTACATATAAATGAAATAGCAGAAATTTCTGAGCCCTCAGATGTTCTGGAAAGGCCAGATGTTTTAGAAGGCACGCTAACTGTCAAAAATATTCCAGTTAAAGTGTTGTTTGACACAGGCGCGTCACGAAGCTTCATTGCAAAGGATGCAGCTAAGAAACTGGATTTGAATTTGAAAAAGCTGAAGGAACCAATGATTGTCCAGAATCCAGTTGAGGGTTCCATTGATCTCAGTTGGGTTTGTGGAGTGCCGGTTTCTTTCTCTCGTTATCGGTTTCCCACCATCGCGGTCGTCATGAATTTTAAAGAGTTTGATCTTATCTTGGGGTTAGATTGGTTGACTAAATATGAAGCTGAAGTTAAATGCGCCGACAGAGTCGTAAAGGCGAAGATTAAATTAGGTAATTATATAACTATTCCCTGTGAAAGTCAGAATTCTAATAGAAAAGACTTCTGGGCAGCTTTGAATGTTTCTCCAGCCCAAATAGGAAATGTCCCTGAAGGAACAGAGAATATTCCCGATCTAGTGAAAGACATCCCTGTCGTCAAGAACTATGCGGATGTGTTCGAAGAAGTTGTTCGCTTACCTCTGCAGAGAGAAATAGATTTCAAAATTGCTTTGATTCCTAATGCAAGGCCGGTAGTTCACGCTATTCGAAGAATGTCCTTGAAAGAGAAAGAGGAATTAGTCAATCAAACACAACAGCTTGTATGGAAGGGTCTGATCAGGCCTAGTTTCTCTGATTGGGGAGTAACAGTCGTATTTGTCCCAAAATCTGACGGTACTCTACGACTATGTGTGGATTATCGTGATTTGAACAAACAGACAATAAAGAACAAATATCCATTGCTACGGATTGATGATTTGTTGGATCGATTAAATGGCGCACAAGTATTCTCAAGGATGGACCTAGCTACAGGTTTCCATCAACTTCGAATTGCCGAAGAGTGTGTTCCAATGACAGCATTCAAAGGTCCCGACTTATTCTACGAATTGTTAGTAATGCCGTTCGGCTTATGTAACGCTCCTGCTTACTTCGTCAATTTGATGAATAGGGTGTTCAGACGGGTTTTGAATAAATTTGTTCTGGTTTTCATTGACAATATTCTAATCTTCTCTAAATCAAAGTCAAAACACGAAAAGCATCTGGAACAGGTTCTAGAAATTCGAAGAAGGAACGTTCTAAAAGCCAAACTATCCAAATGTATATTCTGGCAGGATGATGTGAAATTTCTAGGCCACGTCGTATCTAAAGAAGGAATTGCTGTGGATCCAAGCAAAATCACAGATATTCAGAACTGGAAGCAGCCTAGTACTCCCACTGAAGTCCGCAGTTTTCTCGGATTGGCTAGCTATTACCGGAAGTTCGTTAAAAACTTTTCGAAGATATCTGGTCATTTAACGAAGCTTACGAAGAAGCACTCTAAGTTCAAATGGACTCCCGAAAGTGAGGAGGCTTTCGAAGAGCTAAAGTTAAGATTAACGACAGCTCCAGTGTTAACCATCATCGATGGCAACCAGGATTTAAAAGTATGGACTGATGCTTCTAGAGAAGGCCTTGGCGCAGTGTTAATGAAAAGGTGTCAAGTGATTGCTTATGCTAGCCGTCAGTTGAAGCCACATGAAAAAAACTATGTAACTCATGATCTTGAGTTATTGGCTATAGTGTTCGCTTTGAAAATCTGGAGACACTATCTTCTGGGTGAGAGATTTGAACTGTTTACAGATCACCAGTCGCTAAAGTATTTGTTCACCCAGAAGGACGTGAATCTGAGGCAGTAGCTTTGGCTGGAGTGTCTTGTCGCATATGACTTTGAAATTATATACACTCCAAGGAAAGCCAATGTCGTGGCCGATGCGTTAAGCAGAAAGAATGAGATGATCGCCAACTTTATTATCACGACTTCATTGATAGATAAAATATCGGCTCTTCAGAGGGATGATCACTTCATTCAGAAGATCAGGGAGATAATTCAACAAGGCGAACCCTCGAGTTTTCAAGTTGATAATGATGAGGTTCTAGGGATCAAAGGTCGAATCTGTGTCCCTAACATTCCTGAGTTTCGAAAGGAAGTACTGGATGAATGCCATAAGTCAAAACTTAGTATCCATCCGGGAGTAAGCAAAATGTACAATGACATTAAATGCACTTTCTGGTGGAAGTCGATGAAGAGGGACATTTCTTTATATGTTAGTCGATGCCCTACTTGCCAGCTAGTCAAAAGCGACCAACAGAAACTAGCTGGATTATTACAACCGCTAGACGTTCCAGGCTGGAAGTGGGAACATATTTCTATGGATTTCATTGATGGTCTGCCCAGGACCAGAAAAGGGAATGACAGTATTTGGGTGATCGTAGATCGCTTCACGAAGACTGCCCATTTTATACCTGTCAGAGCAAATAGAACTGCTCAGAGTCTGGCGTAGATATACTTCAGGGAAATAGTTAGACTACATGGAGTGCCGCTCAGTATAGTCAGTGATAGGGATACAATGTTTACTAGTAAAATCTGGGAGGCATTTCAAGTCGAACTGGGAACGAAGTTGAACTTAAGCACCGCCTATCATCCTCAGACAGACGGTCAGACTGAGAGGGTGAATCGTATTTTAGAAGATCTATTGCGGGCTTGTGTTCTAGATTTCGATGGATCATGGGAAGACTATCTGCATTTGGCTGAATTCTCTTATAACAACAGCTACCAGGCGAGTCTGACAATGTCACCATTCGAAGCATTGTATGGTAGACCGTGCCGATCTCCTGCTTGTTGGGTCGAACCTGGTAATAAACTTGTGTTGGGTCCTGATATGATCCGAGAAGCTGCCGACAAAGTCGATTTTATTAAGAAGCGATTACTCGTCGCTCAAAGCCGACAAAAGATCTATGCCGATAGAAGAAGAAGAGATATATCCTTTGCTGTTGGCGACTACGTGTATTAGAAAGTATTGCCGATGAGAGGAGTTATCCAGTTCGGTAAAACTGGAAAGTTGGCGCCCAAATTCATTGGTCTGTTTCCTATTCTGGAACGGATCGGAACTCTCGCTTATAGGGTTTAAATTGCCTGACTGGTTGCCTGGAGTTCATGATGTATTTCACATATCTCAACTTCGAAAGCACGTTCATGATCCAGACTTGATCGTGGAAGAAGCAGCTCAGCATGACATTGAAATTACTCCAGAATTAGCTGTGAGGCGAGAGCCGTTAAAGATCATCGGCAAAGAAACCAAAGAGCTGAGGAACAAGAAGGTTCACTTAGTCAAAGTGCAATGGAGTGGAGGTCCACGAGATTGTACTTGGGAAACAGAGGAGAGCATTCAGAAAGCCTATCCCAGATGCCGAGTAGATATCTCTGATTGACTCCGATGCAACGTACATTTACCATACTTTGCACTACCATTTAATTCTCTACTCTATTGTTATTTTCTTTCCATGAATGTGCACTTTTAAATTCTATAGTCTGAATGATTTAAAAAAAAAAGTATAGAAGTTGATCAGTATATTTTTGAAAGGTTAAAACGATTTTATTGTTGGTTGTGTTGTGTGATTGTAGATTTATCAAACCACTTTCGACTTTGTTTCTTTTCGGGGACGAAAAGTTTTAAGTGGGGGAGATTGTAACGACCCAGAAAATCTGAACCAATTTAAAATTTTTAAATTGGCTATAACAGTGGATTTTAAATATTTAAAATGAATATTTTAAATAATGGCAATGGAAAGTGAGTTTGAATCGACAATGGAAAACGAATATAATTAATCATAATTATAAACAAGGCCTGAAATGGCGCTGCAGTTTCAAAAATTGAATTCAAACTTTGTCGGACTGTACCCGGTGCAAAACTAAACGGATTTGAGTGAAACCAAAAATAGTTAAATATGTTAGTGAATACCTTTCTAATGAATCTAAAAAATCGAATTTTCATAGCGGAAAGCAAAAGTTATGGCCGAATGAATTTTCAGAAAGGTCGCTATGGAATTTATATAGCCCGTGAAATTGGCCATTTTGCATACGACCTCGGAATTCGACGAAACCACTTTTGTTGGATCCGGGATGGGAAGTTATTGCCAGGTTTCAAATTTCATAATTTTTAAAGCTAGTATGTGAGCGTGGCAAAGGAAAACGTGTTTTGGTCAATTACTGTTAAATTGGATTGACCAGAAATGGGCCTTTCTGCAAACGGTCTCAGAATTTGACGAAACTAGTTTTGTTGGGACCGTATCGTCAAAACATAGCTGGATTTATTTTTTTGGAATTTTTTGAATTAGTTTGCGGCCCTGGCAAATTGAAATGCACGTTCAAATCAAATATTGAATGCTTTATATTTTAATTTGAAGGAAAACTGACCGAAACAGTCGAATGGGCCTTCGAAACATATCCCATTGTGTTCGGAATGGGGGTAAAACGCTAGGGACAACAGTCGTTGGGTTTAAATTGGTGGTCGCGTCAGAAAACCCTTATAAAACCTACCAGCCAATCAGAATTTAAATAAAAAAATAGAAAAACCCTTTTCTTCCCCCCCGTAATAGCTGCGATCGACGGTGACAAAAACACCCCGCTTCCCTCCTCCTTATCTCCTTCCATGCGCCACGATAGCCAACGCCGCAGTTGGGAATTTTGAAGGCCTCTCCGAGAGCTTCAAATCCATACCCACCCCCACCAGTATCATCACGTGAATCGAGGGAATCACCCTCACGAAGTTGCGCCGCCTCAAGCCCGATTCCTCCTCCGATCCTCCATCGCACTGGGTCTCACCGCCATCGACAGAAGCGTGGCTCCAAGCTCTACAGCGTGGTGGAAGCCGATCGCTCTCTCGTGCTACGAATCCGAAGATAGATCCAACCCTAGTTTCGAACCCCTGAACCGAGGTACGGGTTTATCTATTTTAAACTGATTTTCACACTATAAAGCGTTGCAAACCTTGTAAAATCCATATCTTTTTTCTATGTGGTCGAAATTCAGTGAAACAAGAGACAGTGGGCTCGTGAGGACGTCTTCTACATTTTAGAAGAGACCGCATATTTTTCTGAGCCTTGTGCTATTTTTGGTGGAGTGGAACCCAATGTGAGATTTCTAATTTATAAACGATATGGAAAATGACGATGTATAAATTATATAGTCGATGTATGAGTTATATAAGCGTTGTACACCTCTTGTATAAGCGTTGTATAAGTTGTATGTTCGATGTATAAGTTATATATGCATTGTAAAAATTATATATTTGTTGAAATAGAAGTGAATTGCTATATACATATATACATATATATACATACATATATATATATATATACGCCCCTCGTCCACAAGCCATGGACGATATTTATTGATTGTGATTGGTGTGGAAATTGACTGATAGCGAATGGTTGTTTAGGATTGTTTGTGGTTGATATTGATTGATTGTGGTTGAAAAATACCCATTTGTGGTTGAGAAATATTTGGTTGAAACCACATAGGATTAGTTTGTGGAAATGAAATAAATATATACATGCCGCCTGCGTGCGAACTAGATGCATGATCCCCATTGTCAAAAACCGCGAGGTTTTAAGGTAGAGCGAGGAGCCGTATTAGGGACGGTCCCGGTTTTAACTACCCTGCCGTTATGTTGCCGAAATTTTGAATAATATTCATGTGTTTGAATTATTTTCATTTGCTGAAACTATATTTATTCATTGAATAGAAAACCTTCATGTGTTAAATCGATATTCATTCGTTGATTAGAAATTCATGTGTTGAATGGTATTCGTGTTTTAAATATAAAAATCACATTTTTATCTATATATAGAAACTATAGAAAACCTTCATGTGTTGAATCGATATTCATTCGTTGATTAGAAATTCATGTGTTGAATGGTATTCGTGTTTTAAACATAAAAATCACATTTTTATCTATATATAAAAACTATAGAAAACCTTCATGTGTTGAATCGATATTCATTCATTGATTAGAAATTCATGTGTTGAATGGTATTCATGTTTTAAATATAAAAATCACATTTTTATCTATATATAGAAACTATAGAAATCTTCATGTATTGAATCGATATTAATTCGTTGATTAGAAATTCATGTGTTGAAAGGTATTCATATTTTGAAATAAATTGTCTCATAGTAAAATTCACCTTTTATCAACTATATGAAATGTATAAAATAATCCTGTTTTGAAATAAATTGTTTTTACAATAAAAATCCTACTTTTGTCACCTATAAAAACTATATAAAATAATCCTGTTTTGAAATAAATTATTTTACAATAAAAATCACATTTTTATTATATACATGAATTGTTGAAATGTGAAGTGTTAAAAATAGCAACTCATTCAAATAAATATGCATGAGTCGAAATATTCATTAATTAGCTAATGATATGATTTTTGCCTATGCATGCAACATTAGAATGAATGGTGTTTTTTAAACCAAATGGAATCAAATATGAAGTTGAATGGAAAACGATAAGTGATAAGAACTGTATATATGTACATGCATATTTATTGAACAGGTTTTAGCAAAGTGGCTAGAGAAGAGGAATAAAATTTTGTGCCCGACAAATAGGTACACATTTACTGTTTTGTTTGGGTGATGATTTTATGAGCCTGTTGGCTAGCCGCTTGGATTTTTCTTTTTCTTTTTGACATGAGACGCCCGTGTGGCTATTTGGGAATTTTCCCTGCCCCTCCCGTACAAAGGAGGTTATGGCGAAATTTTCCAAAATTTAAAGGCGTTAGTGAAATATTTGAAGTGAAAACGATATTGAAATTGTTGAACGAACTATATTTATATAAATATAAATAAAATTAAAATGAAACGTGGCCATGCAGTTCATGTTTTGAAACCGTGATTTCAAACAATTAGTGTGGGAAATCCGACCATTGGATTTTCCCGAAACCGCAACCGTTGGGTTCGCCTTGGAAATATCTTTCCAACGGCACCAACTTTGCAAAAATCCAACGGTTGGATTGTCAGGAATGTTTAATTCAAATCTAAAGAAAAACAGCGCCAGAAATGATTATATTTATATATATATATATATATATATATATAATTATATTTAATCGAATAACGGCGCTGCAGTTCGTATTTTGAAATCGAAACTTCAAACGATTGCACCGGGAGATCCGACCGTCAGATTTTCCCGAAACTGGAACCATTGGATTCGTTTTGAAAAGACCTTTCTAATAATGTAAATTTTGTGAAGATCCAACGGTTAGATTTTCAGAGATGTGTAAATCAAATCTGAAGAAAAACAGCGCCACGACCGCGTTATGGCCCGAAGCATCGTTTTGACTAAATTGGCTATTTTAAATTAAATAAAAATAGCGATAAATTGTTATAAAATATCATAAATGATATGGAATGGAAAAAAACTGAATTTGCTCGATTTATGTGGTATTTGATGGTTGAATGTGTTTGGTGTGAAAATTACATTAAAGAACAAAATTGGTGTTGTCGAATGATTTAACCATTGAAATAAATTGATTTGAAATTCTAAATATACGTGAATTATTTGAAACAACCGAGTTAATTCTCATTTCAAATAATGGACCGACGATTGAAATTCGAAGAGGAAGACGACGGTCGAAGACCGGAGATCTTCACCTCGTTTGGATGGTAACCGAGGTCCTGATTGGGAGGCATCCCGAAATATGGATAATGAGTGGTGATCGTCCCGGCGTACGTGGTGATCGATGGGTTTGCGAGATATTTAGTGCCTCCGATTTTGTTCAGACCCAGAACGGACTTGTAAATGGAATGTGTGCCTGACATTAGTGTTTATTCTGTGTTGATTGATCTCTGTTAAATATACATCTGTTTGGCGGTGGAGAATTTATTCTTTTGCTTAACGCCCTTCTCTGAGACGCACGAGCTCAGAGGTTGTATACCGATGGACACCAGTCGCATGGCATGAATTGCTAGTGTGGCATACCTATGTAGCAAATGAACAGGGCTTCTGTTGAAAAGCAAAGTCTTGTGGTGATGATCAAAGCGCCGCCTGCGTGGCGTAGCTTTGTGTATAACGTGAATTCGCGAGCCTTACACACCGGTATGAACCAAAAACGGGAGAAGGACCTCAGGGAGGGCATGCGTTTCTTCCTAGCTAGGGTGGTGTCAGTGACCTACCAGCCCTGACATTTATATACTTTTCACCTGTGTGGTTGTTGCTGTTGCGAGGCGCCTCGGTTAGATCGGACGATCCGGGTCCGATGGAGTCATTCGTTGGCTCACTTACGCCCCCAAAGGGCGGGGAAATGCATGGTTCAGGCATTTTAATCCACATCGGTGGACCGGCCCTGACGATCCTAAGGCTTGACATAGTACTTGCCTGAGGCTCGAGCAAGGCAGTCTCGAATTCGGTAAGGACTATCTTTTGCCTTGGTTCATGACGGAAATCCAATTTCCAAATACGACATCATGCGGTTTTGATTGTATATATATATATGGCGACATGATATATGGTGTAATAACCCGAAAATCTGAGCCATTTTAAAATTTTTATTTTGGCAATTTTAACGAATTTTGAACATTTAAAATGGATTATTTTAAATAATATCGACGAGAAATTTATTTTGAATATAATTAGAACATATATATTATATACGTCGTCGTTAGAATATAAATAATTATATATAATTATAAATAGAATTGAAAATGGCGCGGTAGTTCGATAATTCGATTTCAAACTTCAATTGAATGTACCGGGTGCAAAACAATCTGGATTTTAGTGAAACCAAAAATATTAGAATTTAATTGATAATATCTTTCCAACGAATCCGAAAAATCGAGATTTCATAGCGGGAATCAAAAGATATGTCCAGTTGAAAATTATGAATAGTCGCTATGGAATTCAGGCCCTTAAAAATAGACATTTTGCAAACGACCTCGGATTTCGACGAAACCACTTTTTTTGGATCCGTGGTGTTAAATTATTGCTATGTTTCAAATTTCATAATTTTTTGAATCAATATGTGAGCGTGGCAAAGGAAAACGCGTTTGACCAGTTTCAGTTTATTTTTAATCGACTGGAAAATGGCCATTTTTCCAACGGTCTCAGAATTCGACGAAACTAGTTTTGTTAGGACCGTATCGTCAATACGAAGCTGGAAAATATTTTTCGGGAATTTTCCGAGTTAGTATGTGACCCCGGTAAATTGAAATGCGCGTTTAAATTCATTATATAGAATTATATGTTGATTTTGACGGAAACTAATCAAAACAATCGAATCAGCCTACGATACATATCCTATTGTGTTCGAAATGGGGGTAAAACGCTATGGACGACAGGCGGTGGGCCTCGTTTTGAGGTCGTATGTAAAAGTCAACTTTATGCAATTAAAATAATAGTAAAAATAAATATCTCCTTCCTTTAATCTCTGGCCCCCCTTTCTTGTTTTCATTCCAGAGAGAAAAAAAAGAGGTCCCGATCCACGAATCAACGCCGCCCCCCTCGCATCCCATCGCGCCGCCCAAAGCTAACGCCACCGTCACCGTACCTCCCCCTCAGCTCGACCGCCGTCCTCCCCCTAGTTTCCTCCCTCCACACGCGATCCCTGCCTCATCTGAAACCGTACCCCGCGCCCATCCCCCAATTCAAAACCGCCAAACCCAATTCCCCCACAAACCCTAACCGCGAGCACCACCCACCGCCTCCACCTGGCCAGCGAACCCCCTTCAACCCTCCGACCCTCCGACGCCGGAGCCACCACCACTGCCGAGCTCTGAAACCCTCCCCACGACAATGATAAGGTAAATTTATTTAATCAAATTTTCAGTTTTATTTTATATGATAGGAGAATAAAAATATAATCTTTTACATTATAGAAGTGGTAAAAATATCATCTTTTTATATGTAGCAAAATAAAAATGTGATTTTTATAGTGATGAAACCTTTATTTGAAAAGATCAAAATTTTAAAATGAAAAGATTAGATTTTTAAAATGAAAAGATTAAATCTTTAAATTTGAAAAGGCGAAATCTTTATATAGAGAATAGCGGTGTGAAAATAGAATTTTTATCCATATAATAGCATAGTAAAAATTCGATTTTTATATATTGAATAGCGAAGTAAAAATTCGATTTTTTTTATATTGAATAGCAAAGTAAAAATTCGATTTTTATATATTGAATAGCGAAGTAAAAAATCGATTTTTATATATTGAATAGCGAAGTAAAAATTCGATTTTTATATATTGAATAGCGAAGTAAAAATTCGATTTTTATATATGTAGTGAATACGGGCAACGAAGATGACAAAAGGCGAGAACGATGAAGATTTCTATCGAGGAAGAGTCGTGGTATTGGATAGCTTTTGGTGAAAACTTCTCACTCTTCAATTTCTTTTTCTAGTTATATATATATATATATACTAGGATGCAGACGGTGTTTAGTAGCACGCGACACCTGTCATCCACAGACCATGGACGGCTTGTTTGTTTAACTGTTTGATTGTGTAGTTGGTTAGACTATTTGGTTTGAATTAAATTGTTTGGTGAAATGGAATGATTTGATTGATATGTGAATGGTGTGGGCCTTCACTAGACTGGGGATAAGGCTATGCCTTGTCCCGTTTCTAGTATCGTGCCATTATGGCGCCAAATTTTTCTAAAATATGTTAGAAAATATAAAAATATCATTTTTATTGTGTAAATGAACTGAATAGGAGTTCATGTGTTGAAATAAAATATTTTATCGTTAAAGATATAATTTTTAACGTGAATGTGAATAAATAAATATTCATTCACAAACCGGACGGTTTGTTTATGTACACCTATTTGAAGGACGTTGATTGGGACGATAAATTTTACACATTGCCCAACTGCACAAATAAAATCTGTGTTTGATTGTTTGAAACCCCACACGGGTGTTGGGATGAAATTTGAAGTTCACTCATCCTAATTGATTAAATATGTCGATCGATTGATTGACAGGCTGTTATAAGCGTTAGATATCTATATTTGGTGCTTATACAGTGTAGTGCACTTTGGTTGATGGTTGATTATTTTTCAATGCTATTATATACGTGTGATGTATGAAAATCCATATAATTAATATTATATGGTGATTAATTAGGCCTCATTCCAATTTAGAAAATAAAGAATTTTATAAAATAATGGTTCATGTGTTGACCGTACTCATCCGTTGAGATTAGTCATGTGTAGAACGAAATATTTTAACAATAAAATTTATATCTTTATCTTTATAAAATAAAGGTTCATGTGTTGACTGTACTCATCCGTTGAGATTAGTCATGTGTTGAACGAAATATTTTAACAATAAAATCTACATCTTTATCATATATAAAATTAGAAACTGAATGGAAAATAGATAAGATGAGTGGCCTCCTGGATATTAATCTGATGTTGGTTTCGGCCTTCGGGGTTAATATTCAGGGAATTGTTCTCTTACTAATTTACGGTTGGAGTCTGATTTAATATCAAACGATAGATACCTTAATTTTCATAAAATATATTAAATAACAAAAATAGTCACACGTGGACAGTACTCATTCGTTGAGATTAGTCATGTGTTGACAAGAATAAATATTCATTTGTTGGATAGAATAACGGAATTATTGAAATATATAAAGCCATGTTGATTAGAGATGCGCCATTTTGACGCGAACGATATTTATATCGATTATATTCGTTTCTAAATTTGAAATGAATTGAATTTGAATAGAAAATGAATTGAATTTGAATAGAAAATGAATTGAATTTGAATAGAAAATGAAAATGAATTGAATTTGAATAGAAAATGAATATGAATTGAATTTGAATAGAAAATGAATTTGAATTGAATCGAATAGAAAACCAATTTGAATTGAATCGAATAGAAAACCAATTTGAATTGAATCGAATAGAAAACCAATTTGAATTGAATCGAATAGAAAATGAATTTGAATTGAATCGAATAGAAAATGAATTTGAATTGAATCGAATAGAAAACCAATTTGAATTAAATCGAATAGAAAACCAATTTGAATTGAATCAAATAGAAAGCCAATTTGAATGGAATCGAATAGAAAACGAATTCGAAATGAATTGAATATAAAACGAATTTGAATTGAATTAAAAACGAATTGAAATGAATTCGAATTCAATTGAAATTTGAATTGAATAGAAATGAATTTTAAAACGAATTTATAAGGAAAAATTCAATTTTGATTTGAATTGAAATGGAAGTGAAATGTTTTTGAACTGAATTCAGAACTATTTATAAAATTCGTTTTAAATAGGAAATCGATGAAATATATATTATATATATTATATATATATAATATAATGGCCTGAATAGAACGCGCCGCGCCGCGGCAGTTCGCGAATTTCGACCATTTATTTCAAACGGACATTACGGGAGATCCAACCGTCGGATTCTCCTAAAACCGGAATCGTTGGGTCTTATCGAAAAGAGCTTTCTAATGAATATTAGAAAGTCAAAATCTAACGGTTGGATTTGGAGATACGTCCAAATCAAATTCGAAAAAGATCGCTGTAAGTACAGTTCGATGGCCGTTGATGAAAATCGACTGTACGGTCCTTGATAAAATTATTAAAAATAGTAATAATTAGTGTAAAATCACAAGAAATGATTTTGGAAAAATTGGGATGAAAAACTCCATCTTTGAAAAGATAAAAATAGATTTTTATCGAAATGAACTAGTTTTGAACTGAAATTATAACCCATTTATTTTTAAATAAATAAATTGGATTTAAAAAGGGGTTTTAAATAGTCAGAATTTCTAATATATTTGATGGAAATTAAATTAGAAGTGATTTGTGGGTTTATCGTGAACAGTGTTTTAAATAACACTTGTTCTTTAACCCGATAATAAATAGAATGTGATTTGGGTTTGTCGTGAACTGTGTTTTAAATGACATTAGTTCTTTAACCCAGTAAAAGGGAGTTTTAAGGAATCTGCAATTAGATTGAAATGCGAATTGATAATTTAAATTATCAGATTTGGAAAATGAGCGAGAATGGAGTATCACCAGTTTTGCTCCAAGCGATAGTTAAATCTTTAATTAGATTTGAACGTGAAATGGTAATTAATTTTACCAATAACACTGTGGTGTTAGATGTGGAGTATTAACAGTTTTGCTTCATGGGATGAATAGGTTGGGATAGGGAAATAAAATAAATAATTACTTCGGTGTGGTTCGCTAATCTCGACTAGTTTGGAAAACCATAATTTGGTTTGAAATGACATCCAAAGGAAGACTAAAGGATAAATTTTAAAGAATTTATCTTGGATAAAATTAATGGGATCCTCTCCCTAAGAATGTGGAATTGGAATGAATCGTATGTTGTGTTTGTGTAACATTTGTTTTTAATATACGCGGGTTGTTCGGAAAGGCCGGATTTATACCCATTCTGAATAACCGATTCGACGATATGTCGAAGATGAAGACGGTGGTCGAAGACCGGAAGTTTTCACATCGTTTGGATAATTACTGACGATCCTGATTGGGCTGTACACCCAAGAGGATGGAAATAGTTGGTGGTCGTCCAGACGTACTTGGAGACGGATGGATATGCGAGGAAATTGCCTCCGGTTTCGTTCAGACCCAGAACGGACTTGTAAATGGATTGTGTGTCTGACATTAGATTTTCTTCTGTGTTGATTGATTTCTATTAAATATACATCTGTTTGGCGGCGGAGAATTTATTCTCTTGCTTAACGCCCTTCTCTGAGACGTACGAGCTTAGAGGTTATATATCGATAGATATCAATCGCATGGCACGAATTGCCTGTGTGGCATGCTGAGTTGCATGGATCAAGGCTTCTGTTGAAAAGCAAAGTCTTGTGGTTGATGATCAAAGCACGGCCTACGTGGCGTAGCTTTGTGTATAGCGTGGATTCGCGAGCCTCACACCTCGGTATGAGTCAAAAACGGGATAAGGACCCAAGGAGTGCATGACGTTTCTTATTAGCTATGGTGGTGTCAGTGACTTACCAGCCCTGACATTTATATACTTTTCACCTATGTGGTTGTTGGAATGCGAGGCGCCTCAATTATAGGTCTGCAAGGACCGGGAAACGTGTGTTCAGGAATAACTAATCCTCTAACATAAGTGAGGACCGACCTTGGAGGATCCAGGATTGCCCAGAGTGTGTAGTCCTAAGGCATTTGCTAGAGTGTCTCGAACGCGGAGAGGAGCTTGCCCCTTGCCTCGACTCATGACGGAAATCCAATTTCCAATACGTGTATTGCGGTTTTAATTGTAGAACTAGTATGACGTCATGATATATGGTATCCATGTCGTCTATGATTTATATTTATGATTGAAATTGTTTTGACACTATACACTTATTATAGTATCAAATGATTTGTTTTAAACGTACCAAGCATGTTTGGCTGTAATAAGGTAAAACCCTATCCTCCGGCTTGCGTTGCATTGTGTGATGGGACCTGGGTCTTATAATAGCTTCATTTTTCGAAAAAGCATTGCGTTGTTTATTCTATGCACTAGTATTCTTGGGAGGAAACCCGTTCCGTGTTATACGGCGTGGTCCCTTGAATTACTATCTTTAAAGTAAAGTTTTGAATAACTGTTTTAGTTCTCACACCAGTCACATGACTGACCTAGAGTTTATTGTTTTAACCTAAACTATGGGTGCCCCTATTTTCCGCACGGGCAGCTAGTAGTTTTGGTTTTGCAGATTTATATTCACAGGATCCTGGTTTACAGCTGGAATGATATCCGGAAAGCTCTGTATCTGTATATCACCTTCAGTTGTGCTTTGTGTTATTTTCCGCTGCTATGTAATAAATGTAATCTTTGATATTTATCGAATGTAATTTATTCATTTATAATCTGTATATTCTTGTATCTGATGGAATTGTTGTAATATACAATGAAATGTTCTTCTGTTTGTGTTCTGATTTTGTCCTATTCTCAACGATCAGGGGTTTTGAACGGTCCAGATCGGTTTAACGACTGATTCGGATCGAGCGAAATTCCAGGCCGTCACATTTGGTACCCATGCCGTCTATGATTGATAGTTATGATTTGAAATTGTTTTCAAAACATATAAACACTAGCAATAATATCAATTGCCTTTTTTTTATTCGTATCAAGCATATTTTGGCTGTTATAAGGTAAAACTCTATCCTCCGGTTTGCGTTGCATTGTGTGATGGGAACTGAGTCTTATAATGGCTTCATTTTTATAAAATACATTGCGTTGTTTAAAAGAAAGAATTGTTTTAAAGCACTGGCAATCCAATGGAGTAAACCCGTTCCACGAAAGTGGCGTGGTCCTGTGATAGGCCATATTATATATGTGTTGAGTAGATTTCTCATACCAGTCCCATGACTGACTCATAGTTTGTTTCACTTTCAAACTCGGGTGCCCCTTTTTCTACACGGGCAGCCTTGTATTCAGGTTTAGCAGGCTTTATCTGGATAGCTGGAGCTGAAGATGGATTCTATCATTTATCTCTTTTTATGCTGTTCAGCTCCTATTGTACATATTTTGTTTATTTCCGCTGTAGACATTTATGTATAGCGGAACTGTATTTGTACTAAGTAAGATCTTGTATACTGTGTAACTCTGATGAATACGTTTATCCAGTATATTCTATTTTTCATTATCTGGTGTATTTCATTATTCTGTTCTGCTATTATCTGTTTCTGTGTTATATTCCACGGATTACCCTTGCCGCCGTCAGTACGGGGTTTGGGGACGTCTCACATGAGTAGGGATCTACTAACTCATCGTGGAGGATCCAATTCTTTCCAGCATCACCACGAGGACCTGGTAAATTTATTAGTTATTACATTTGTATATTGATCAATTCAGTAATTAGCTACGTGGAATTGAATTATCCAAATTAATTAATTGCCGGAATGAGCTCATGGACATCCCGTGTCCTACATGGATGTAGTTGCTCACACCCAAGCATCTAAGCAAGTGGACGAGGCTGGCAACATCGCATATCAGTGGGTTGATCAGAATAGGGTGACAACTGCATATGTATGCATATTTTAAATTATATAACTCACATCGATAAGTTTATTGATTACTAGCTATGTAAAATAAAAATAACTATTCTACTATTTTTCAACTGAAATAGTTATTTGCATTATAGGCAAGATTTCAGGAAACACAATCTCATGCGCTTGAGAAGTCATGTCGTGATGAGTTGAGACTAGAGGAGGAGGATAACATATTTGACACTGTTATGGATCCGACGCAACTGAGTAGACATTATGGCTTTGGGAACCTAATGGTAATTAACTCTTTTGCATATATACAACAAATTATCATGTAGATATACAACATTATAATATTTTATATGCTGACATAACCCATTTTCTATTCATTCTATTTGCATGCTCGAGCAGCTCAAAAGGTCCAAGACAAAGCAGAAATGAAGGAGCTTAGAACAATGATTGAGCAGCAGCAGGAGCAGCAGTAGGAGCAGAATCATCTGCAAGCTATACAGATGGAGTAGCTGAATCAAAATCTTGTAGAATATGCATAGAATCATGGTTCTTTTCCTTCATCGTCTGGTGCTTCTGGAAACGACAAAGATGCTTGAGGTATGTTTTTTGTGTGTTTATGATTGCACGATAAATATATTGACTTGGAGATGGTGAGGATTTTGTTTTGATGTTGTATATGTTGGTAAGGAGTGGGTGGGGATGATATTTTGGGTATATTTTGATGGCAGGTACATGGTTTGTTGACATGTGATGTTGATGAGTTGGTTTATATTTGGATGGTTATTTTTTTATATTGATGTTTATTTAAATTATGTTGGTTATTTATATTGTTATTGATATATACATGGATATGTGTAGAATTGATTGAAAATGGACTAAAAATTAAAGGATTGGAAATGGGGTGGCTAAAAGGTAATAGGCTTGCTGTTATAAAGAAATTCACCTAGATTTCCAACAGCTTGAAATAGTTATCAACAACATATTGGTCATCTATTTGAAACGGTTTCCAACGGCAAGCAACTATTGAAGGCCGTTGGAACAATCATTGGAAATGCTCCATTGATTCCCGTTGGAAATCGTTAGAATTCATTGATTATATTCCAACGGCTTTGAATAGCTGCTAACGGCTCCCAGCCATTGGAATAGTCATATTCTCTTGTAATGCTGGTGCATAAAACTTAAGACATAGTTCTCAAAATGTCATTTTTTACATGAATAGGTACATTTCTTGAGGCATATGCCTTCTAGAGATGGTATGGTTATGGATCTTGCCATGGTAGTGGCAATATAAGATTGAAAGACCCACAAGAATGCCACTGAGATGTGGATATTTCTTTGTTTAGCAGGGTATTATAGAAACTTTATTTAGGATTTTGCGAGGATTTCAGAACCTCTTATCCGTTTGACCACTTAAAATTTAGTATTCTTATAGGATTGTGAGGATTCCTTCATGAGACTTAAGAGTTCCCTTACTAGTGCACTAGTATTAGTTTTTTTGGATGGTAATACTTCTTTTAAAGTCTATGGTGTATGTGGTACTGACCTAGTGGTTGTATTAATGCAAAAAAAGAAAGGTAGTATGTTATGGGAGCTGACAATTAAAGGCCTAGGAGAAGAACTACCCACAACTTAGAATTGGTGGTTATCGTATTTGCACTCAAGTCATGAAGTGTAACGTACCATTATTTTCCGTATATTTAAATTTAGATTTAAAATAAGTAAATTGAATGATATTGGTTATAAATTCAAATTTGATTGATTTTAATAATGATGATGGTTTGAATTGAGTGTGAAGATTTTAAATTGGGTTTATATTTAGAAATGTGTAGTTTGGAATTTAATATTTAAATGACTAAGTAAATTTGAGTTGTTTAATTTATAATTGGAATTCAAAATTAATTTTGTAAATGGTGGAATTCTAAGTTAATATTAGAATAATTGAAGATAAATAGAGTTCATTTATTCTGTAATTGCAATTCAAATTTAAATTCGAAATAATCAAATTTTGGGAACTTTAAATTTGTGAAATCGATTAATAAAATTATTTATGTAGTAATTGGATTGAAATGAAATTTAGTAAATATTTGAATTGAATTAAAACAGTTAAGCGAATAACTGAATATTTTCTTAATTAATTAACTGTGAAAATTTAACGATTTTGGCAATTGTCTCGGAATATGACGAAATCAGTTTCATCGGATCCGGAACGGTGAATTATTGTAGAATTTCAAATTTCGTTAAAATCGGACTTGTCATTTGATCGTACGGAATAAAATGTGAAAGGAGTCAATGTAATATGAAAATTGTTTGTTCTCCTGTTGGACCCTCTATATATAAGCTAATAAATTTTATTTCCACCTCACCAGCTCATTTCTCAATCGCGTATATTCTTCCATCTGTCTATTCTTTCTCCAATGGCTGAAAAAATTCCAATCCTTGATTTGATTAAGAAAATTCAAACTTCAAATCCCCACAAAACCAAGCAAATTATTTATCAATTCAAAGCCCTCGACGATACGAAGCTGCTGGTATGTTATATTTCAACATGCAGTGCTTGGATTGGTCGGAAATCATCAGTTAAAGGCCTGATTTTCGCAACCCTAGAGTCAAGTTTGGGCGTTTTTGATTGATGAGTTAATCGTTGAACCAGGGATATGGGTTTTGAAGAGCAGATTCATACGAGCTTGTCGGTGGTGGCCTTTGGTGTGACATCGAGTGTAGTGTCGGAATTTGAGGTTTGAAAGTTGGTAAACACGGTTTGAAGGGGGTTCGACGCGATGAGCTAGGGTTGGACGGAAGGGCAGTCGACGTTAGGGGAGGTACGACTTTCGATGGTCTCTTGCATGGTGGTGGTAACATCAGTTCCAGTGGTTGGAATCCACAGCTGGAGATTGTAATAACCCGAAAATCCCAACCAGTTTAAAAATTTTATTTTGGCAATTTTAGAGAATTTTGAATATTTAAAATAGATTATTTTAAATAATAACAACGAGAAATTTATTTTGAATATAATTCGAGCGTATATATTATATACGTCGTAGATAGAATATAAATATTTATATATAATTATAAATAGAATTGAAAATGGCGCGGTAGTTCGACAATTCGATTTAAACTTCAATTAAATGTACCGGGTGCAAAACAATCCGGATTTTGGCGAAACCAAAAACATTAGGATCTAATTGATAATATCTTTCCAACGAATCCGAAAAATCGAAATTTCATAGCGGGAATCAAAAGATATGTCCAGTTGAAAATTCTGAATAGTCGCTATGGAATTCAGGCCCTTAAAAATGAAAATTTTGCAAACGACCCCGGATTTCGACGAAACCACTTTTGTTGGATCCGTGATGTCAAATTATTGCTAGATTTCAAATTTCATAATTTTTCGAATCAATATGTGAGCGTGGCAAAGGAAAACGCGTTTGTCCAGTTTCCGTTGATTTTAATCGACTGGAAATTAGCCATTTTTCAAACGGTTTTGGAATTCAACGAAACTAGTTTTATTAGGACCGTATCGTCAATTCTAAGCTAGAAAATATTTTTATGGGATTTATAGAGTTAGTATGTGACCCTAGTAATTTGAAATGTACGTTTAAAATTCAATATAGCGATTTAAAGGTAAATTCAACGGAAACTGATTCAAACGATCGAATCAGCTTACGATACATATCCCATTGTGTTCGGAATGGGGGTAATACGCTATGGACGACAGGCGGTGGGCCTCGTTTAGAGGTCAAAATAAAAGTTGCTTTTTAGTGAAAAATAAAATAATTAAATAATAAAATTTAAACTCTTTCCTCTCCCCTTAACTTCGCACTGCCCCCCCCCCGTTCATATTCATTTCAACAGAACCCAAAAAAAAAAAGGAGAAAGCGGGGAGGAGCTCGTCGCTCCTCCGATCGATTTCCCCCACCGCCGAGCCCCTCCCTAGGCAGCGCGCCGACCGAAGCCCCCCCCCCCTCTCGCAATTGCCGACCGAAGCCCCCCTCCATCCTGCGCCGACGCAGCAACCCCACCCACGCACCATTTCCCCCCTCCAGACGCCATGGGACCCACATCCGACGCCGCCGCAACACTGTCCTCCGGCCACCTGTCCGCTCCAACAGCCCCTTCTCCGATTGGAACCCCCCCCCGCGCTGTAAGTTCTTGACCCTTTTTATTTTTATTTTTAGTTTATTTAGTTTACTTAAATCCTTTTATGCAATGATCTTTAAATAAAATCAGCCTATTAGGATTTTTAAAAGTAAATATAAAGGTGCGATCTTTAAATATATTCATCACTATAAAAAGGACATTTTTATTTAGATAATGAAGTGATTTTTGTTTAAATAAAGATGTGATTCTAAAGTAGGAAGAATATACTTTTATGGCAAGAAAAGATTATATTTTGATATATGAAGAAATTAGATTTTTCTTTATTGAAATGACAAGTAAAGATAGGATTTTTAAAACTGTAAAGATAGGATTTTTAAAACAGTAAAGATAGGATTTTTAAAACTGTAAAGATAGGATTTTTAAAACTGCAAAGGTAGAATTTTTAACACGGTAAAGCTTTGATTTTTGTTGGAGGAAAATATGATCTTTACTATGTAGAAGATGTAAAAATATAATTTTTACATGATGGGCGTATTAGAAATGAAATCTTTATATGTGTAGAAAAACTAAAAATGTGATTTTTATAATGTTAAGTTTAAAAAGGCGAAATCTTTATATTTGAAAAGGCGAAATCTTTATATTTGAAAAGGCGAAATCTTTATAGTTGAAAAGGTGAGACTTTTATATATTGAATAACAAAGTAAAAATAGAATTTTTATCTATATGGCAACGTAATAAAAATTTTGATTTTTATATATTGAATAGCAAAGTAAAAATTTGATTTTTATATATTGAGTACCAAAGTAAAAATTTGATTTTTATAAATTGAATAGCATAATAAAAATTTGATTTTTATATATTGAATAGCAAAGTAAAAATTCGATTTTTATATATTGAGTTCCAAAGTAAAAATTTGATTTTTATATATTGAATAGCTTAATAAAAATTTGATTTTTATATATTGGATAGCAAAGTAAAAATTCGATTTTTATATATTGAGTACCAAAGTAAAAATTCGATTTTTATATATTGAATAGCGTAGTGAAAATTCGATTTTTACATATGTAGTGAATACGGGAAACGAAAGCGACAAAGGGCGAGAATGGCGAAGATTTCTATAAATGAAGTGTCGTGGAATTGGGATAGCTTTGGTGAGAATTTCTCACCTTTCAATTTCTTTTTCTAGTTATATATATATATATACTAGGATGCAGACGGTGTTTAGTAACACCCGACACAATCGTCCACAGACCATGGACTTGTTTGTTGGATTGCAAAAATTAGTTGGATTATTTGATTGAAATTTGAATTGTTTGGTGAAATGAATGGATTTGATTTATGTGTCAATGGCGTGGGCCTTCACTAGACCGGGGATAAGGCTAGGCCTCGTCCCGTTTCTAGTATCGTGCCGTTATGCCGCTGAAATTTTCTAAAATAAGTTAGGAAAATAAAAATATCATTTTATTTGATTAATGAACTGAATAAAAATTCATATGTTAAAATAAAATGTTTTATCGTTAAAAATATAATTTTTAACGTGAATATGAATATAGTGGATGTGAATAAATAAATATTCATTTACAAACCGGACGGTTTGTTTATGTACACTGATTTGACTGACATTGATTGGGACGATAAATTTTACACATCGCCCAACTGCACAAATAAAATCTGTGTTTGATTGTTTGAAACCCCACACGGGTGTTGGGATGAAATTTGAAGTTCACTCATCCTGATTGATTAAATATGTCGATCGATTGATTGACAGGCTGTTATAAGCGTTGGATATCTATATTTGATGCTTATACAGTGTAGTGCACTTTGGATGATGGTTGATTATTTATCATTGCTATTATATACGTGTGATGTATGAAAATCCATATAATTAACTTTATATGGTAATTGATTGGGCCTCATTCCAGTTTAGAAGATAAAGAATATATAAAATAAAGGTTCATGTGTTGACTGTACTCATCCATTGAGATTAGTCATATGTTGAACGAAATATTTTAAAAATAAAATTCATATCTTTATCAATATAAAATAAAGGTTCATGTGTTGACTGTACTCATCCGTTGAGATTAGTCATGTGTTGAACGAAATATTTTAAAAGTAAAATTCATATCTTTATCAATATAAAATAAAGGTTCATGTGTTGACAGTACTCATCCGTTGAGATTAGTCATGTGTTGAACGAAATATTTTAAAAATAGAAATATTTGAATAAGTAATATTTGAAAATAGAAATATATGAAGCCGTGTTGATTAGATTGACGCCATGTTGACGTGAACGATATTTATATCGATTTTATCCATTTTAAAATGAATATTGAAAAGTGATTTCGAAATCGAATATTTTGAAACGAATTGAATTTGAATTGAACTGAATAGAAAACCAGTTTGAATTGAATCGAATAGAAAACCAATTTGAATTGAATCGAATAGAAAACCAATTTTAATTGAATAGAAAACCAATTTGAATTGAATCGAATAGAAAACCAATTCGAATTGAATCGAATAGAAAACCATTTCGAATTGAATTGAAAACCAATTCGAAATGAATTGAAAACGAATTCGAATTGAATTGAAAATGAATTGAAATGAAGTCAAATTGAATTGAAATTTGAATTGAATAGAAATGAATTTTAAAACGAATTTATAAGGAAGAATTCAATTTTGATTTGAATTGAAATGGAAGTTGAAATTGTTTTTGAAACGAATTTAAAGCGATTTATAAAATTCGTTTTAAATAGAAATCGACGAAATATATATTATATATATTATATATATAATATAATGGCCTGAATAGAACGCGCCGCACCGCGGCAGTTCGTGAATTTCGACCATTTACTTCAAACGGACATTACGGGAGATCCGACCGTCGGATTCTCCTAAAACCGGAACCGTTGGGTTCGTATCGAAAAGAGCTTTCTAACGAATATTTGAAATTCAAAATCTAACAGTTGGATTTGGAGATACGTCCAAATCAAATTCGAAAAAGGTCGCTGTAAGTGCAGTTCGATGGCCGTTGATGGAAATCGACTGTACGGGCCTTGTTAAAATTATTAAAAATATCAATAATTTGTGTAAAATCATAAGAAATGATTTGGGAAAAATTGGGATGAAAAACTCCATATTTGAAAAGATAAAAATAGATTTTTATCGAAATGAACTAGTTTTGAACTAAATTTAAAACCCAATTATTTTTAAATAAATTAATTGGATTTAAAAAGGGGTTTTAAATAATCGGAATTTCTAATATATTTAATTGGATTTGAAATGGGTTTATCGTGAACTGTGTTTTAAATAACACTAGTTCTTTAACCCGATAATAAATAGAATGTGATTTGGGTTTGTCGTGAACTGTGTTTTAAATAACACTAGTTCTTTAACCCAGTAAAAGGAGTTTTAATGAATCTGCAATTTGATTGAAATGTGAATTGATAATCTAAATTATCAAATTTGGAAAATGAGCGAGAATGGAGTATTACCAGTTTGCTCCAAAGCGATAGTTAAATCTTTAATAAGATTTGAACGTGAAATGGTAATTAATTTTACCAATAACACCATGGTGTTAGATATGGAGTATTACCAGTTTTGCTTCATGGGATGAATAGGTTGGGATTGGGAAATAAAATAAACAATTACTTCGGTACGGTTCTCTAATCTCGACTAGTTAGGAAAACCATAATTTGGTTTGATATGACATCCAAAGGAAGATTAAAGGATAAATTTTAAAGAATTTATCTTGGATAAAATTAATGGGAACCTTTCCCTAAAAATGTGCTTTTATGAATAAAGGAATATTCTGAACTGGAATGAGGCGTATGTTGTGTTTGTGTAACATTTGTTTTTAATATACGTGGGTTGTTCGGAAAGGCCGGGTTTATACCCATTCTGAATAACCGATTCGACGATATGTCAAAGATGAAGACGGTGGTCGAAGGCCGGAAGTCTTCACATCGTTTTGATAATTACTGACGATCCTGATTGGGCTGTACACCCAAGAAGATGGAAGCAGTTGGTGGTCATCCAGATGTACCTGGAGATGGATGGATATGCGAGGAAAGTGCCTCCGGTTTCGTTCAGACCCAGAACGAACTTGTAAATGGATTGTGTGTCCGACATTGGATTTTATTCTGTGTTGATTGATTTCTGTTATATATATATCTATTTGGCGGCGGAGAATTTATTCTCTTGCTTAACGCCCTTCTCTGAGACGTACGAGCTTAGAGGTTATATATCGATAGATATCAATCGCATGGCATAAATTGCCTGTGTGGCACGCTGAGATGCAATGATCAAGGCTTCTGTTGAAAAGCAAAGCCTTGTGGTTGATGATCAAAGCACGGCCTACGTGGTAGCTTTGTGTATAACGTGAATTCGCGAGCCTCACACCTCGGTATGAGTTAAAAACGGGATACGGACCGCTGGGAGAGCACGACGTTTCTTTCTAGCTTTGGTGGTGTCAGTGACTTACCAGCCCTGGCATTTATATACTTTTCACCTATGTGGTTTTTGGATGCGAGGCGCCTCGATTATAGGTCTGTAAGGACCGGGAAATGTGTGTTCAGGAATTGCCAATCCTCTAACGTAAGTGAGGACCGGCCCAGTCGATTCCAGGGTCGCCCAGAGTGCGTAGTCCTGAGACATTTGCTAGAGTGTCTCGAACGCGGAGAGGAGCCTGCCCCTTGCCTCGACTCATGACGGAAACCCAATTTCCAAATACGTGTATTGCGGTTTTAATTGTAGAACTAGTATGGCGACATGATATATGGTACCCATGCCGTCTATGATTTATATTTATGATTGAAATTGTTCTGGCACTATACATTTATTATAGTATCAAATGATTTGTTTTAAACGTACCAAGCATGTTTGGCTATTATAAGGGAAAACCCTATCCTCCGGCTTGCGTTGCATTGTGTAATGGGACCTGGGTCTTATAATAGCTTCATTTTTCGAAAAAGCATTGCGCTGTTTATTCTATGCACTGGTGTTCTTGGGAGGAAACCCGTTCCGTGTTATACGGCGTGGTCCCTTGAATTACTCTCGTTTAAAGTCAAATTTCAAATAACTGTTTTACTTCTCACACCAGTCACATGACTGACCTGGAGTTTATTGTTTTAACCTAAACTCTGGGTGCCCCTATTTTCCACACGGGCAGCTAGTAGTTTTGGTTTTGCAGATTTATATTCACAGGATCCTGATTTACAACTGTTATGATATCTGGAAAGCTCTATATCCGTATATCACCTTCAGTTGTGCTTTGTATTATTTTCCGCTGCTATGTAATTTATTTTAATCTCTGATATTTACCGAATGTAATTTATTCATTTATACTCTGTATATTCTTGTATCTGATGGAATTGTTGTAATAGCAATGAAATGTTCTTCCGTCTGCGTTCTGATTTGTCTTGTCCTCACAGTAATTCGTTCTTTCTCATCCCTTCGGAGACCGGGGAAGTTCGGGTCGCTTCATTTGGTATCAGAGCTTTGGTTTACAGATCTCGAGAACAAGACACATTAGAACCTTACAAAAGAATTCATTAGATATTGGATTAGTAATATCCAATTAGAATGACTCGTTAGTGATAGGATCAGTAGTATCCTAGAACGAGTGTGAAGAGTATATTTTCAAATGAAAACAATTTTTGTTTTGAAAATTTAAACCATTTTATACGTATTTGATTATTTATTTATTTTGAATTTGGATAATCGAGTATATATAGATTTCGCGTATACGCGTCATGAACGTATATTCGAAGTTTTAATATACTAGATAGATATAGAATCACATTCTAGACATCCGGAGATGATTCTGATGATGGTGCATCATCATCAGTATTTATATTCGAGTGACGAAGGTGTGATATCTATATATTTCCATTAGGCTGGTGTGAGAACCAAAACTAATATAGCTAGAACACATTGTTGTGAATTGGCATCAAAAACATGATTTTTTGTATATATATCAAAATTATGAATTTAAAACGTTAATTCACTAATTGATTGATGTTTGTGTTGTTTGTTATTTGTTTGCTAATTTTGAACCATTATGCCTAATTGAACCAAATATTTAACTGTATTGAAAATTGGTCGCATTTGCTTGTATATACATATACTTACATTGAACAGGTCATAGCAAGGAGGCTAGAGCCGAAGAATAAAATTTGTTTGCCCGACAAATAGGTACATGTTTACTACATAATTTACTGTTTTGTTTGGGTGATGATGATTTTATGAGCCTATTGGCTAGCCGCTTGGCTTTTTCTTTTTCTTTTTGAGATTAGAAGGCCTATATGGCAATTTCGGGATTTTCCCGTGGCTCCCGGTGCTGGGGAGGTTATGGAGAAATTTTTCGAAAATTCCGGGTGTTAGGCAAATTTTTGAAAATTCCCAGAAACTGAAAAGTTAGAGAACGGAAGCCAGATCGAACGAAGAGTTGATTAATCAAACCACTTTCGACTTTGTTCCTTTTCGGGGACGAAAAGTTTTAAGTGGGGGAGATTGTAATAACCCGAAAATCCGAACCAGTTTGAAATTTTTATTTTGGCAATTTTAGCGAATTTTGAATATTTAAAATAGATTATTTTAAATAATAACAACGAGAAATTTATTTTGAATATAATTCGAACGTATATATTATATATGTCGTAGATAGAATATAAATATTTAAATATAATTATAAATAGAATTGAAAATGGCGCGGTAGTTCGATAATTCGATTTCAAACTTCAATTGAATGTACCGGGTGCAAAACAATCCGGATTTTGGCGAAACCAAAAACATTAGGATCTAATTGATAATATCTTTCCAACGAATCTGAAAAATCGAAATTTCATAGCGGGAATCAAAAGATATGTCCAGTTGAAAATTCTGAATAGTCGCTATGGAATTCAGGCCCATAAAAATGGAAATTTTGCAAACGACCTCGGATTTCGACGAAACCCCTTTTGTTGGATCCTTGATGTCAAATTATTGCTAGGTTTCAAATTTCATAATTTTTCGAATCAATATGTGAGCGTGGCAAAGGAAAACGCGTTTGACCAGTTTCAGTTGATTTCAATCGACTGGAAATTAGCCATTTTTCGAACGGTCTCGGAATTCAACGAAACTAGTTTTATTAGGACTGTATCATCAATACTAAGCTAGAAAATATTTTTATGAGATTTATAGAGTTAGTATGTGACCCCGGTAATTTGAAATGTACGTTTAAAATTCAATATAGCGATTTAAAGGTAAATTCAACGGAAACTGATTCAAACGATCGAATCATCTTACGATACATATCCCATTGTGTTTGGAATGGGGGTAATACGCTATGGACGACAGGCGGTGGGCCTCGTTTAGAGGTCGAAAATAAAAGTTGCTTTTAGTGAAAAATAAAATAATTAAATAATAAATTTTAAACTCTTTCCTCTCCCCTTAACTTCGCTCTGCCCCCCCTCCCCCCCCCCCCCCTCGTTCATATTCATTTCAACAGAACCCAAAAAAAAAGGAGAAAGCGGGGAGGAGCTTGTCGCTCCTCCGATCATTTCCCCCACCGCCGAGCCCCTCCCTAGGCGGCGCGCCGACCGAAGCCCCCCCTCTCGCAATTGCCGACCGAAGCCCCCCTCCATCCTGCGCCGACGCAGCAACCCCACCCACACACCATTTCCCCCCTCCAGACGCCATGGGACGCACATCCGACGCCCGCAACCGCCGCAACACTGTCCTCCGGCCACCTGTCCGCTCCAACAGCCCCTTCTCCGATTGGAACCCCCCTCCCCCCCCCCCCCCCCCGCTGTAAGTTTTTGACCCTTTTTATTTTTATTTTTATTTTGATTTTTAGTTTATTTAGTTTATTTAAATCCTTTTATGCAATGATCTTTAAATAAAATCAGCCTATTAGGATTTTTAAAAGTAAATATAAAGGCGCGATCTTTAAATTATATTCATCACTATAAAAAGGATATTTTTATTTAGATAATGAAGTGATTTTTGTTTAAATAAAGATGTGATTCTTAAGTAGGAAGAATATACTTTTATGGCAAGAAAAGATTATATTTTGATATATGAAGAAATTAGATTTTTCTTTATTGAAATGACAAGTAAAGATAGGATTTTTAAAACTGTAAAGATAGGATTTTTAAAACAGTAAAGATAGGATTTTTAAAACTGTAAAGATAAGATTTTTAAAACTGCAAAGGTAGAATTTTTAACACAGTAAAGCTTTGATTTTTGTTAGAGGAAAATATGATCTTTACTATGTAGAAGATGTAAAAATATAATTTTTACATGATGGGCGTATTAGAAATGAAATCTTTATATGTGTAGAAAAAATAAAAATGTGATTTTTATAATGTTAAATTTAAATAGGTGAAATCTTTATATTTGAAAAGGCGAAATCTTTATATTTGAAAAGGCGAAATCTTTATAGTTGAAAAGGCGAGACTTTTATATATTGAATAACAAAGTAAAAATAGAATTTTTATCTATATGGCAACGTAATAAAAATTGGATTTTTATATATTGAATAGCAAAGTAAAAATTCGATTTTTATATATTGAATACCAAAGTAAAAAATTTGATTTTTATATATTGAATAGCATAATAAAAATTTGATTTTTATATATTGAATAGCAAAGTAAAAATTCGATTTTTATATATTGAGTACCAAAGTAAAAAAATTTGATTTTTATATATTGAATAGCATAATAAAAATTTGATTTTTATATATTGGATAGCAAAGTAAAATTTCGATTTTTATATATTGAGTACCAAAGTAAAATTTTGATTTTTATATAATGAATAGCATAGTGAAAATTCGATTTTTACATATGTAGTGAATACGGGCAACGAAAGCGACAAAGGGCGAGAATGGCGAAGATTTCTATAAATGAAGTGTCGTGGAATTGGGATAGCTTTGGTGAGAATTTCTCACCTTTCAATTTCTTTTTCTAGTTATATATATATACTAGGATGCAGACGGTGTTTAGTAGCACTCGATACAATCATCCACAGACCATGGACTTGTTTGTTGGATTGCAAAAATTAGTTGGATTATTTGATTGAAATATGAATTGTTTGGTGAAATGAATGGATTTGATTTATGTGTGAATGGCGTAGGCCTTCACTAGACGGGGATAAGGCTAGGCCTCGTCCCGTTTCTAGTATCGTGCCGTTATGCCGCTGAAATTTTCTAAAATAAGTTAGGAAAATAAAAATATCATTTTATTTGATTAATGAACTGAATAAAAATTCATATGTTAAAATAAAATGTTTTATCGTTAAAAATATAATTTTTAACGTGAATATGAATATAGTGGATGTGAATAAATAAATATTCATTTACAAACCGGACGGTTTGTTTATGTACACTGATTTGACTGACATTGATTGGGACGATAAATTTTACACATCGCCCAATTGCACAAATAAAATCTGTGTTTGATTGTTTGAAACCCCACACGGGTGTTGGGATGAAATTTGAAGTTCACTCATCCTGACTGATTAAATATGTCAATCAATTGATTGACAGGCTGTTATAAGCGTTAGATATCTATATTTGATGCTTATATAGTGTAGTGCACTTTGGATGATGGTTGATTATTTATCGTTGCTATTATATACGTGTGATGTATGGAAATCCGTATAATTAACTTTATATGGTAATTGATTGGGCCTCATTCCAGTTTAGAAGATAAAGAATATATAAAATAAAGGTTCATGTGTTGATAGTACTCATCCGTTGAGATTAGTCATGTGTTGAACGAAATATTTTAAAAATAAAATTCATATCTTTATCAATATAAAATAAAGGTTCATGTGTTGACTGTACTCATCCGTTGAGATTAGTCATGTGTTGAACGAAATATTTTAAAAATAAAATTCATATCTTTATCAATATAAAATAAAGGTTCATGTGTTGACAGTACTCATCCGTTGAGATTAGTCATGTGTTGAACGAAATATCCTAAAAATAGAAATATTTGAATAGGTAATATTTGAAAATAGAAATATATGAAGCCGTGTTGATTAGATTGACGCCATTTTGACGTGAACGATATTTATATCGATTTTATCCATTTTAAAATGAATATTGAAAAGTGATTTCGAAATCGAATATTTTGAAACGAATTGAATTTGAATTGAACTGAATAGAAAACCAATTTGAATTGAATCGAATAGAAAACCAATTTGAATTGAATCGAATAGAAAACCAATTTGAATTGAATCGAATAGAAAACCAATTTGAATTGAATCGAATAGAAAACCATTTCGAATTGAATTGAAAACCAATTCGAATTGAATTGAAAACGAATTCGAATTGAATTGAAAATGAATTGAAATGAAGTCAAATTGAATTGAAATTTGAATTGAATAGAAATGAATTTTAAAACGAATTTATAAGGAAGAATTCAATTTTGATTTGAATTGAAATGGATGTTGAAATTGTTTTTGAAACGAATTTAAAACGATTTATAAAATTCGTTTTAAATAGAAATAGACGAAATATATATTATATATATATAATATAATGGCCTGAATAGAACGCGCCGCGCCACGGCAGTTCGTGAATTTCGACCATTTATTTCAAACGGACATTACGGGAGATCCGACCGTCAGATTCTCCTAAAACCGGAACCGTTGGGTTTGTATCGAAAAGAGCTTTCTAACGAAAATCTAACGGTTGGATTTGGAGATACATCCAAATCAAATTCGAAAAAGGTCGCTGTAAGTGCAGTTCGATGGCCGTTGATGGAAATCGACTGTACGGGCCTTGTTAAAATTATTAAAAATATCAATAATTTGTGTAAAATCATAAGAAATGATTTGGGAAAAATTGGGATGAAAAACTCCATATTTGAAAAGATAAAAATAGATTTTTATCGAAATGAACTAGTTTTGAACTAAATTTAAAACCCAATTATTTTTAAATAAATTAATTGGATTTAAAAAGGGGTTTTAAATAATCGGAATTTCTAATATATTTAATTGGATTTGAAATGGGTTTATCGTGAACTGTGTTTTAAATAACACTAGTTCTTTAACCCGATAATAAATAGAATGTGATTTGGGTTTGTCGTGAACTGTGTTTTAAATAACACTAGTTCTTTAACCCAGTAAAAGGAGTTTTAATGAATCTGCAATTTGATTGAAATGTGAATTGATAATCTAAATTATCAAATTTAGAAAATGAGCGAGAATGGAGTATTACCAGTTTTGCTCCAAAGCGATAGTTAAATCTTTAATTAGATTTGAACGTGAAATGGTAATTAATTTTACCGATAACACCATGGTGTTAGATATGGAGTATTACCAGTTTTTCTTCATGGGATAAATAGGTTGGGATTGGGAAATAAAATAAACAATTACTTTGGTACGGTTCGCTAATCTTGACTAGTTAGGAAAACCATAATTTGGTTTGATATGACATCCAAAGGAAGATTAAAGGATAAATTTTAAAGAATTTATCTTGGATAAAATTAATGGGAACCTTTCCTTAAAAATGTGATTTTATGAATAAAGGAATATTCTGAACTGGAATGAGGCGTATGTTGTGTTTGTGTAACATTTGTTTTTAATATGCGCGGGTTGTTCGGAAAGGCCGGGTTTATACCCATTTTGAATAACCGATTCGACGATATGTCAAAGATGAAGACGGTGGTCGAAGGCCGGAAGTCTTCACATCGTTTGTATAATTACTGACGATCCTGATTGGGCTGTACACCCAAGAGGATGGAAGCAGTTGGTGGTCGTCCAGATGTACCTGGAGATGGATGGATATGCGAGGAAAGTGCCTCCGGTTTCGTTTAGACCCAGAACGAACTTGTAAATGGATTGTGTGTCCGACATTGGATTTTATTCTGTGTTGATTGATTTCTGTTAAATATATATCTGTTTGGCGGTGGAGAATTTATTCTCTTGCTTAACGCCCTTCTCTGAGACGTACGAGCTTAGAGGTTATATATCGATAGATATCAATCGCATGGCATAAATTGCCTGTGTGGCACGCTGAGATGCAATGATCAAGGCTTCTGTTGAAAAGCAAAGCCTTGTGGTTGATGATCAAAGCATGGCCTACGTGGCAGCTTTGTGTATAACGTGAATTCGCGAGCCTCACACCTCGGTATGAGTTAAAAACGGGATACGGACCGCTGGGAGAGCACGACGTTTCTTTCTAGCTTTGGTGGTGTCAGTGACTTACCAGCCCTGACATTTATATACTTTTCACCTATGTGGTTGTTGGATGCGAGGCGCCTCGATTATAGGTCTGTAAGGACCGGGAAACGTGTGTTCAGGAATCGCCAATCCTCTAACGTAAGTGAGGACCGGCCCAGCCGATTCCAGGGTTGCCCAGAGTGCGTAGTCCTGAGACATTTGCTAGAGTGTCTCGAACGCGGAGAGAAGCTTGCCCGTTGCCTCGACTCATGACGGAAACCCAATTTCCAATACGTGTATTGCAGTTTTAATTGTAGAACTAGTATGGCGACATGATATATGGTACCCATGCCGTCTATGATTTATATTTATGATTGAAATTGTTTTGGCACTATACACTTATTATAGTATCAAATGATTTGTTTTATACGTACCAAGCATGTTTGGCTATTATAAGGGAAAACCCTATCCTCCGGCTTGCGTTGCATTGTGTGATGGGACCTGGGTCTTATAATAGCTTCATTTTTCGAAAAAGCATTGCGCTGTTTATTCTATGCACTGGTGTTCTTGGGAGGAAACCCGTTCCGTGTTATACGGCGTGGTCCCTTGAATTACTCTCTTTTAAAGTCAAATTTTAAATAACTGTTTTAGTTCTCACACCAGTCACATGACTGACCTGGAGTTTATTGTTTTAACCTAAACTCTGGGTGCCCCTATTTTCCACACGGGCAGCTAGTAGTTTTGGTTTTGCAGATTTATATTCACAGGATCCTGATTTACAGCTGGAATGATATCTGGAAAGCTCTGTATCCGTATATCACCTTCAGTTGTGCTTTGTATTATTTTCCGCTGCTATGTAATTTATTGTAATCTCTGATATTTACCGAATGTAATTTATTCATTTATACTCTGTATATTCTTGTATCTGATGGAATTGTTGTAATAGCAATGAAATGTTCTTCCGTCTGCGTTCTGATTTGTATTGTCCTCACAGTAATTCGTTCTTTCTCATCTCTTCGGAGACCGGGGAAGTTCGGGTCGCTTCAGAGATAGTCAAAGTTTCTCGGATTTGGGAATTTCATGTACGAGTACTGTGGCTTCACGAGAGGAAAGAACGAACGGGAGAGATGCTTTCGAATCTGACGTGGCATGTAGGTTTATATTTTTAGTTATTTTAATTTATATATGTGTGTGTGTGTGTGTTTAGCTTATAATGCTAATAACTTTTACATACGACATCGGATTCAAGCGCAGTTTGTTGCGTTGCATTCGTGGTGAAATTGCGGATGCTCTGACACTGATTTAGTTGCATTAGAAAACTTAATTTTTTGGTCCTTGGTTGGATGTTAGATCAGATAAAGGCCCAAAGGTAAGTGAATTTCTCGCTCACAATTAACTGAATTATTTCCATATTTATTAAATTAAATTATGAAATAAATTTGGCTGTCTGGTTGTGATTGATTGTCAATTGGTTGCTTAAACTGACGTGAAAATGTTAATGTGCAAAATTGATATTGATAATTAGTTATTTAAATTAAATTAAAATGGCTAGTTGAAAAATCCTGATCCTTGCTAAGAGCGGGATTTGGGAAGACTGTGGACTACAGCTAAGGGCGACATGTGAGTATTAGTAATTATTTTAAATTTTAAGTAACAGAAATAATAATATTTTTAATAGTTGTAGTTTTAAAGTATTTCTTACTATTTTAAGTTATTTTTATGTGAGCTTATTTTTAGTCTTTTTCTTTATAGATTTTATTTTTCTACAGTTATTTACAGTTTGTCTACAATCCTTTTGCATTTGTTTTTAATTACTAATATATCTGCAAATGTTAGTTTTAGAAGGTAAATTTAATCATCTTTCTGACATGAAAAATAATAAAAAGACGTGAATTTCACGAACACGAATTAAATAATGGAACACTAAATTTCCAGAGAACATTTTTGAACCATATAGGTTTGTAATAAAAAGAAATTAGACTGAAATAGGAAAATCTTGGATATTTGCAAGTAAATTATGGAAAATGTTATAGTTGAGGAGAAAGAAAAATGAAAATGCTTATCATGATATTAAAAACTATATTGGGAAGTTAAAAAAATCATATTAAATTAAATGCAAAGGGAAGAATCAAAGTTATTATGATATTATGGACTTACATTGATAAAATACGGTATCAGACGAAAGGAACAGGTTAAGGACTGAGGCAATGGGTTATATACTCGGATCTTGGATTGGGTCAATAAACAATACTTAGATCATTGATTAAGTTAACAAATAAAACTCAGGTAAAGAACCGAGTATGCGGGGGAGGAGGCGATTAGAATATTGGTTGTTAGGACCAAAACAACATTTTCATTCAGATAAAGGATTACGATCTCAGATCTTGGGAGATTAGGATACGCCGTGTTGTTAGTTTGTCAAAACCTAGGGCAATAGCTAGAAACTCGATGATAACCGTGCATTCGGAATTGATTAGGGATGATTACGTCCATGCACTAATTTATGTCTTTGTCGGTGAATCGACGGTTGGTATTTCATGTATTATGGTTTCACGACGGACATGTTCATTGTAACATTCGACTATATTAAAAGATAGTAGACTATCGTGCTAATAGGTGGTAGGTTGGAAAAGCTGATCGTTCGGTAGAGTGAGGAAATTTATCCTAATAATAATATTTCTATAGTTGTATAATCGGTGCAAACAATCGAACAGTCTATTTGAACAAAATCTTATTGTCTCAAAACTATCTTTAGTTTGTGAACAAAGATTTCTCCTTGTAATACTAGAACTACTGCTTAGTCTATTATTATCTTTAGTTTGCTTAAACATGTTAGTAATTACTTTTATTCACCTGATTTTATCCCCGACTTACTCGTCTTTCTTCCTTTTTCTCCCCATTGGGCTCGCAGAGTTGAGATTGATTGGTTCATGCAGCTTGGAGGTTCATTCTCGGAGTTTTTGTTTCATTTCTGATGTATCTTTCTACTTTGTTGTCTTTTTTCATTTGTTTTTGTTGTACTAGTGCTTGTGAGGGGGATTGTTTTTGTACTCTTATTTGCATTGTGAGATTGAGGTTTTGTGAGATGTGTGATTTGTTTTCTATAATGATTTATTTATTAGAAGTTTGGTTTTGAAATAAAAAATTGTGTTTTTAAATGTTTCCACTGTATTTATCTTTATGTCCTATGTATCTTAGTCTGTATGATTGTTTTTTTATACCTAGATGCTCCATATTCTTTGACATGGCATGTTTGGGGAATGCTAAGGGGTGTGGGGTGTTACACAAGCACAACCTAGTCAATTTGATAACTCAGATCCAACTTTCCTTTGTGCAATTTTCATTGCTTCATTGACAATGTCTTCACATTTTTTAGTTGAGTTGTTTGAACCACTTTTCCATCGTAGTATGTCTCTTTAATACTTCGGAGTAACTCATCAATTCATTGGGGAATCACTTGATCACAAATCTAACATGAATGTATACGAATCTATGTAAGTGATGAGGCAAAGATGCATGTACCCGACCTTTGGTCTTAATTCAGCTCTCTGTAAAGGTGTTCCCCCAACCTTGGTGAAATTCCATTGATCCCTTTCTTAGTCTCTTCTAAGTGTATTTGTCAAGTTTCAAATCACTCTGATTTCATTTCAATCTTTCAAGTCCAATTGAAGCTTGTTTCACTCTCGGATACACATATAATAGTAAGTTCAAATATGCAAGATAACCTCGACATATTTAGAAAGAACGGGATAAGGTTACGATCGTTGACTATTAGCTTAAGTAGCAATTAACATCCATTTTATAGAATCAACCAAAGAATCTATATGTAACGTCTTGGATTTTTAGTCGATTTATTATAAACATTTGAATATTGAATTGGAAATATAAATGAAATTTTATATGGAATTTATCAGTTTAAAAACCGATATACAATTTAATTTTTAATATATCGGGCTATAGTAATACGAAAACAAAATGCAAGTAAAGTCAGAATTTAAAACTGAGTCAAAACAATTTAGTCGATCAATATAAATTCGATATTGGATTGGAACGAGAATGATAATTTATTTTCGATGAATTTAATTGTTTGAATTCGATTTATATTTTACATCAAATTTAGTTTAATTCGTTAATTTTAAATTGCATCTCTTTTATATAGTTGAATTAAAATTTAGAATTGGTTCCATGGAGCTTAGAATAACATTATAATCTGAAACTGTCGGTCGTTATATTTAATTTAAGGTTCGTAACACAAGATATTTCAAACCAGATCACCTCATTCCAAATTAAAATAAAATAAAGTAATAAAATCAAATCAAATAAATAAATAAACTACCGACCTACTCCTGTTAAAAAGCAGACCTATCTCCCATTTCGAGCTGAAGAAATTGTTTCCTCCCTTCACGCTGAAGTTAAACATCGCATTAACGGCCTGTATGCCCCTTGTACCCTCTATCCCTTATATAAACCATCGAACCCGTTATTTTTCCATCCTCAGATCAAAAACGAATCAAACCATGCCTTCTTTCCACAACATAAATTCGTACCCCCTTTCCTCTCCTTTTCTTCTGTAAAATTGAAAACTAATCCTACAATAATCCTAAAATTGGTAAAGACAATTGTTCGAATTTGCTTTGGATTATTCTTCACTGCAGCATGGCTTGTTTAGGGTGCGGTTCATTTCCAAGTTATCCAACTTCGAACGAGCGCAGCATGGAACTTTCGATTTTAGGGTTCAGATCGCTATTTCCAGAAATTGATAATGGTTTCTAACTCTTGTTGGAGAGCAACAACTTACGTGAAGATGAAAAGGGTTTTCGAATTGGAAGTTGTCGATAGGGTTCCCGTAACACGCGAGATGGAGGAATGCAATTAGAAGAGCGCGATGGTTCTGCTGAGTCGAGATGTAAAATACTGAGGTGGATTTGGTGGGAGCAACATTGATATGGGAGTTCGATGCTGGAAGATTTTGGAGGTGTGATGATGGTTCTTTTGAGGGTTCGAATTTTGGATAGAGTTTAGTCTGGTTATGGCGAATTGGAACTGAGTTCGAATATTTACTAGTGATTGGTTTGGGGTTAAGAATTGCAGCAATATGTATTTGAGGAGTTGATAAAGAAATATTTAGTGGAAGACATTGTTATTAGTGGCATTTCGAACTGGGAAGGTTTGGTTGTGGCAATTTATGAGTATTCGATAGTGACTGGAATGGGGACTGGTACGAACTGTAAGGGCTGGAGAATCTACAGTGTCAATGATAGGAATGTCTGCATATGGGCTGATCTAATTTGAAGTAAAAACATTTGAGAGGTGTTGATTGAATATAAGGATCGTTGATTGGAGGCAATGAAATGGTGCTATGTCATTTTGGGGATGTAGAAAATAACATTTCGGTGGTGGCTAGTTGATAGAAGAAGGATATAGATGGTTGGTGCAGCGCTCGATGAAAGTGGAAAATGACATATTTTAGGGTTGTTTTCAGCGAAGGGGATCAGTGATATTTGAGCATACTTCGTAATGTTCAAGAATTAAGGTATACATTTTTAAGAAATTTAAATACTTAGAATAAATTATTTATTCATGTTATTAGTTATTATAAATTAATCACAGTTTAATCGTTAAATAAAATTAAATAACCATAGGTGATAAATTTATTCGAGAGGATTCATAAATGCGACGATATGGAATTTAAATGGAATATTCGGCAAGGGAAATAAGGTGAGTAAACTTACTCTTTTGTTCGATTATAATTATAATCGAATTTTTATTTAATACAAATATTTATATGTTGTTTGTTTGATTGCATTACGGTTTGATAATAAATCTTGGTTATTGTATATGTTAGTTAATTAGGTTTGGTGGTTGTGGCTATTTTATGTGTATATATATATTGTGGTGATTGGATATTTCCCACAGTACCATTAGCACATGCCTGCAGTATCATTAGCTGATGACCCTATCGCCCCACGATATATGAGTGGATGACCTTTTTATACCATGATATTCTACCTTAAAGCAGGATTGGTATTATTTATGTTGTCTGACAAATGTGGATGCAGGAAAAATAGGTTGGAGGAATCCAGCTAGATTCCTCAAAATTTTATTTTTTATTGTTTACCTATTTATATATGTGTGAAGTGTTAAATTGGATTAATTGTTTGTGTTTGGTTGTTGAATATCACTGGCCCTAGGTATTGATATATATAAAAAGGGAAATTGAATATCGAGTGAATTAGTAAATATTATTTTGTTTTCAATAGTAAATACAAGTAACCGAATTTATGAACGATGTTTAAATGGAAAGAAAAATTATCGTTTGATAATAATATATTTTTGAATTCAAGTCTGAGTTTAAAAGGGGAAATTTAGTTTTCCGAAATGGAAATTTGATTTCAAATGGAATTTGAAATAGAAATTTGTTTTAATATTTAAAACAAGAAAATGTAATTTTTAAATGATGTTTTTAAATGGAAGAGGATAATTATCAGAGTATAATTTGATTATTTAAATTCAAGTATGAATTTAAAAAGGAAAATTGGGGTTCGTTTCAGAAGAAACGATAAAATCATTTCTGATGATCAGAATATAGATAAAATTTGAATAAATCCATACAGATTTATAATTTGAATTCAACTAGGTAAAATTTATAAAAAAAATAAATTATTTTCAGAAAGAATATTGGAATTAGTTTTAGAGAAATCTAAAATATAATATTAAATAGGAAAATGGATGCTACGTTTATATACATATATATAGTCTATGAAAATAAAATATTCCAAATAGAATTGAATTTAAAAATGGATTTTTACCGAGCTTGTTTTAAATTAAAAAATAAGTTAGTTGAGTTATAAACAATGTTTATAAATGTGATGAAGTAATTTTCATCAAGAAATTTGGAAATGAATTTCCAAATGTAAGAAATAGAATCAAAGGTGGGTTTTAAATCGAGTTTTTGTATCACAGGCTATTATCTATCTCAAGATAAGAACATTGTCGGTCAAGGTCTAAGAGGTAAATAAAATACCCCAACTTGAACGACTTTGCTATTATCAAGGGATGATACTAGTTTGTAATGGTAAAGAATGTTGAATTAATTTATTATTTCCGTAAAAAAGAAATTTACTACTGGAATACGATTATATCAAAATTATATAAAATAATTTATCAAAATTGGAAGTAAATATAGGGGTTGATTTATGAATAATTAATAACAGAGTTGTGAAATCGGAATGAAATAATCAATGATTTCTGGAAAATCGAGATTTTTTAGTTAGATTTGGAAAACAATTTTAAAATTATATTTAAATATTTAGGAATGGAGTTGGCGTTTTATTTATAAATCAAGTTTTTAAATGTTTATTATTAAATTTGATTAAACGAACTCGTCGCAGCGCGGTAGTTCGTAATTTGGCATTTTGAACATCAATCGAGTATATAGAACTCAATTGTAACGACCCGAATTTCCGTACCCTTTGGGTCGACTAATAACACCACACGTCCAACCCAAATTGCATAGAATTACGAATCATTATTAGAAGTTAGAGGATGAGAAATAGAAAGAAAGAAATATTAGAATAGAAGAAAAACGAAGAACACAAGTCACAAAGCGGAACGAATAAAATATAATATACAACATAACTTTTGAAATACAAGTCAGTGACGGTATATACATTCATCAGAGCACAACGGTTATTCCTGGAACAGTTATAAACACTTGTTTCCAGATACAACATAGTACACAGCGGAAATATGATAGTCTATAGCTAACTGGTGAAGCCTCCTTCTTCCAGCTCTTCCAAGTGAATCTGAAAAATCACGACTACTTGACTGCACATATAAATTTGGGCACCCAAGGGTTTAGGGAAAACAAACAAAATAAACTCTGGGTCAGTCATGGGACTGGTGTGAGTAAACTCCAACCATTTTTTTAACTTTCAAAATCCTTTCGAAAGAAAAGATAATCGTAAGACCCATCCACACATAAACATGGATGATTTTTACCTTACGATAACCCAAAACATTTGGATATCAAAATCTGATGATATTATAATAGTGTCTAAATCAAATAAATAGAATCTAGTGGAACGCTTGCATCTCACGCTCCATATATAATATAAAATCAAAAACTCCAGGGCGCTTATTGGAGATTGGATTTCCAACATGACAAGGTATGGGACCACCTGCCGATAGTGTATCTCTAGAGGCGAATACACTGGGTTCAACAAGAATGTCTTGCAACCCAGCCCTTACATGGCCGACCACTCATTTCACTTGAGTGTATAGAATGTAAATCACCAACGGTTGGGATCAGCAACCGTTCCCCGAAAAGGACAGCATTGATAGATTAAAGAAACAAATGGAATTTCTCTAGATAGGTGATTATACGTCCTAATGGGAGTGACCCACATAGCCATGCTGCCTGCCCGATTTTTGTCAAATTCTGGGTTATGAGGCTTGAGGTTTGAATTATCTTCCAGAACATCTGGTTACCATTCACTTTGAATGTCATATCGTTAGTCAAATTCCGAGTTGTGAGGCTTGAGGTTTGAATTATCTTCCAGAACATCTGGTTACCATTCACTTTGAATGCCATATCGTCAGATCCATCGAAATCACTAATTGGTTCCCACAAAAATACCCAGATTGTTAAGCTAAAGAAGTTTCCCTTCTTTGCCACCAACTTCGCACGTTTGAAGGAATCAACGTATGTAATCCCTTTGGAAATACGCTGTCAGATACTCGTCCTTACAAGTTGTTCGGGGTCTGGACAAACTGAAGGCACCGTTCTATTAATCCATCTTGGGCAATTTCTACCTAGGGTTAATAGAATAGCCCTTGCATCTTACTCCATCTTCAATTATCTTCAGCATAAGTTGATTCGTAACGCTTATACCAATACGGAGTGGTTTTCAGATATTAAATCTGATCCCGGTCTCTCCATATTGACAACGGAGGTATAAAATAAATCAAAACTTTGATAGTCGGTGATTTAACTATCAAAGGAACATAAACTCAACCAACGACCCTACTTCCAAATGGAAATTCTACCAATCAACCATCAAGCAATACTGGCCCCTATTTATAAAAATTCTTTATTTTGTTATCAACTCCAAATTTCCATCTTTCCTATCTTTTCAAAGCTCGATTTTCTCTCTCGATTCTTGTAAAACATTTTTAATATCCTAATTTCTTTATTCAAGAAAATATCTCTTATTCCGGTTATAAAATAATTCTATATATTCACGATTCATTATTTTCTATATTCAGAAAATATACTTTATTAATATCCGAAAATACTTCCATATTTCTTTTCTTAATTCCTGGTTGACCAATTCATTTCATTTTTTGCGCATAGAAAATATTTCTTATTTTATTTGGGGAAAACATTTCAAAATCCCTTAGAAATTAGCGTGATGTTATAAAACATCGTGATTATAACTCAAACCATTAATCATTTATTAACTAACCATATTACTAACCAATCTTCACTATCGAACCTTAATCATTTCTCCATCAATCAAGAAGTCAATCAAGTTGGGGTATAATTACCTCCTAGACCTTAACTGAACAACACTCTCAACTTTGAAATAGCCAAAGCTCACAACTTCAAATAAAATACGCTTGCGCGACTTTCGGATTCAATCTAAGAACACACCTCTTTTACAGAAAAATATTGATTATAATGGCAATATTATAATCACTGTTTCCAAATATTTGATTTATAAAACATTACTTTTAACAACAGCGTTACAATCGCTGTCTAGAATTATAGAACATCTATTATAATCGTAGCGTTAAGATCGCTGTTTAAATTTACAAAACATTTATTATAACGGCAGCGTTAAAATCCCTGTTTAGAGTTACAAAACATTTATTATAACAACAGCGTTAAAATCGCTGTTTTCAAATATTTGGTTTATAAAAATAGAACTTGTACTTATTTATTTCAATAAATAAATTAATAAGTAAATAGATAAATAATTAAATTTGATTCAAACTGGAAAGTAAGAATACTGCTTCCCTAAATTCGATATAATCAAATTCCAATAAATAACTTTCTCTCAATAATCTATATTCGATTTATATTCCGAATTTCGGAATTTATCTACCATTTAGGGTAATTCAAAATCCCAAAATTCACTTTTGAATTTACGCTCTCTAAATTCTTACCAAAATCCTTTATACCCATTTCAGTCTACAAAACATTATCCCAGTTTATTCTATATTCCAAATGTTGGAATAAAACTCATCGTTTCTTTAAACGATTATCCATTTCTTTTTCTCATTCAATTTCCAATCTTTTTTCATGTTTCAAATCTGAATTTCCTTTAGAGATATTTCATTTACAAAATATTTCCTTTAAACCCCTATTCACTCTGATCATGAATATACTTCTTTTATATACAATCAAATCTATTTGAATATTATACTTGTAAACAACATTTCAAATCAAATTTCCATTTGTAACGTCTATTTAGAATTTATTCATAGGAAGACTTACTTTAATTTCATCCATTTATAATCATTCTTACAATTTCCTTTATAATCGCTACATTCCATTTTCCATTACAAATATCGTTTTCAAACCCGATTTCCACTTTTCCATTATGAATTCAAACTTGAATTTATATCTTACTTTATCTCAAGATAATATTTTTACTAATCTATAAACATCGCTTTTTAAACAACTTCTTGTTTTATTTAAACAAGTTTCTATTTTAAGTTTATTCGAATTTTAATTCCTATTTTGGAAATAAATTCTATTTTTAAATTCCAATTTTCTTTTCCACATTCGAAAATATTTTACGGTATCTAAAATACCATGTTTCTAAGGCCAGGGTAAATCAACACAACATATCCAACCATGGATTATATAACACATCATATATCACAACAAAAATAGTAAAATAAATGTTGAGGAATCCAGTTGGATCCCTCCAACCTATTTCCCTGCATCCACAGATGTTAATCAACATCAATAATATTAATTTCACATCCATATGAAATATCAGAACTGATAATTGATCAATGATGTAATCATATCAACATTTCAATCAATTTTATCAACTATTCAACCAATCAACCATCACGCAGTATAAAATAACAATAAAATAAATTTAAAACTCATTTATGTAAAATATAAACGGGTCAGAGTTAGTGAGTTTACTCACACTGTTTTCACAGTTGTCAATTTTTCTTTTGTTCTGTTTAAAATCAAACAAGCATTTGATTTTTTTTCTCCATGAAATTCCAGTAGCGTTGTTCTCAGCTGCGTCAGTTCCACAGCGAAGATCTTGCTGCTACGACTCCCACATGACCGGTTTTGTCTGATTCTGATAACGTATAAAATACTTATACTTGTTACAAGTTTATAATCTAATGTAAATAATAATCCACAAATGATCTTAATTAAATATTAATTACCATAATTAGTCCCACTAACCATGCCATTAACTAAATCCGACCTCCTTAAACTCTATTCTTCCTCGAAGGAAGACAGACCTGCTATTGCCATTTTTTTAATTATGATTTAACTATCATTAGTTTAATTAACAACAAAGTAAATAAAACTTAATTACTTATTCCATGTAATCGGGTCTGTAATTGCTTTCCTCTCCGACATCAAGACAATGCGACTGCCAGAGATCCATTTTGCAACATTGATCAACCCTTGAGCCATGTTTTAAAATTCTTAATCATGTTACTGTTAATACACCTCCCCGTTCAAAGAATCAACATCTGCACCACTCCACTCCAGTCACTGAATGTTAACTTCCGATCAAATTTCCAAACCAAGGATCATTCTTTTCCATTCAGTAACCTTCACATTTTACACTACCATATTAAATCATTTACTAATCCAGCATTAAACTTTAAGTAGCAGTAACCAACCTTCTTCCCCAGGAATTGCGAAACCCACTTCCTCCTTACAGTTTCATGGCCTCCTTCCCAAAAATCAAAACTCCTTTATGCATTTGCTAAACTAATAGCAAACCACCCCATTACCCTTTTTTTATATGCCTAATCTCCACTAAATCCTCCTTCCCCCCAAGGATTTGAACATAGCAAATTCCCATTGATCAACTACATCAACCCCCCTCATTACTCCACAATCCCACAATCGGTAACCACCATCAACACCCCTGTCGCAAACTCCATCAATTTCGCACCTTTTGTCAAGCTCGACTTCCCCTTATCCCATGCCTGAAGTACCGCTCCCTGCTTCGCCTGCATTCATCGGAATCGGCTCACAACTGCCACAAAAAAAACACATCGCGCTTTGTAATAGTCACCGAGAAGCGAAGAGCATCACGCAAGGGGATCACAGATCAAGTATTATGAAATTTAGGATTTTTTTTTTCCAATTTAATATTGAATTTGAGAAGCGTAATTTGGTTTTGAGGGTAAGAGCCTTTGGTTTTGTTTAACGGTGAAAAGAATTAGGGTCGGCTTGTTTATATAGGTTTAAATAGCTTGGCCTTCACGGTAAAGATAACTTGCCACGCACGAATGTAAAACTTGGCTTGCAGGGCACGAGCAAACTTTTTCTTAAAGGGTACGGGATCAATTGGTTTAGGGCACACGAAACAAAACTTGGCATGCACGGTTGGTAATGGTGGAGAGCACGATGTTCTGAAGTGTATAGGAAAAAGTAGTAATAAATATTTATTAGAGGTTCATGCATTACCCGTTATAAAGAATTCCATATATTTATAACCTCTACGAACAAGAATAAAAATATAACCATGGCAAGCAATGTGCCATGATCCCGGAAATATAATAAAATAGACAAGCTGGCTTATTTTGTGGAGTTCCAAAAATACCAATACAGGGTGCAAATTATGTTGAACAAAAAGTTATTTATATTCCAAATTAAAATTTTCAGTAAAATTCTACAAATTAAATTAAAAACACATCTCAAAAATCTTTCAAGAATTAACTATTTCGGATTTAATAAAATTAATCTCATTAAAATCATATATTGTTTGGAAATTAAATCGAATCAATTTCAAAATGAACAAATAAAATACTTATCCAATCTGAATATATACATATAGCTTCAAAATAATCTAATTTGAAATTTAAACTCGATATTTCTATTTTTAAATTAAAACGATATTCAATATATTTTAAAATCCATTTATTAAATAAATTCCTTAAAAAATTCTATATATATAATTTGAATAAAATATTTAAAACAAATTTAAATATTCAGAATTCAATGGCTAAAAATTCGGGTTGTTACATCAATATAAGTCGAAATTCGATGAAACAAGAAACGCCCAAACCTACTGAATGATAGTTTTCTAATGGAAAAGAAAAATATTGATTCCGTCGTAGTGATTTTGAGAAATATCAAAATCAAATTTTTAGAAAATAGTGCCATAATTGTTTTTAAACCATAACGGTTTATTTAATAAATTAAAAGGATTTTAAGTGGGTAAAATCCGATTTTCAATTAGAAAGATCCAAATTTGAGTTATGAACTAAATATAAACCTGATTTTATTTGTCTACTGATTGATGTTAACTAATTCCATATAGAACTATTTAATAGAGTTTGATTCGAGTTGAACTTAGTTTAAATGAATTGAATTTGTAAATCGAGATTGGGAATTCGAATGTAAAACTTGGATTTGAAATTTGTAAGCAAGAAGATTGAGTTGAATTGAGAATAAGTGAATACAAACACATTTGAACATGATATGTTCAACTTAAAAGTAAAATGGAACCAAGAAGCTAATTTGAAATTTAGTTAGCGAATGTAAAGCGAGTTATGTAAGCCAGTTTGAAATTTAGTTAGCGAATGTAAAGTGAGTTATGTAAAAAGGGATGGATTGATTGAAATGAATTGGAAATGGCCATGTATATTTTAAACAGGTATGGAATGGAGATTATGAAGATTTATAATTTTAGTGCCCGATAAAAAGGTACATGTTTCAATTTCCATATGAGATTTTATGAGCCTATTAGACAAGCCGCTTGGTTTTTTTATTTTCTTTTTAAATGGAAAGGGCCTAAAGAGGCGAGTTGAGGTTTGAACTATTGACCGGTACAAAGGAGGTGCTGGCCAAATTTTCCGAAAATTTAAGGAGTTAGAATATTTTTGAGAAAATTTGATAATAGAATCAATATGTCATATATATAGAATTCGATGAGGAAATGGGAAAATAGTTCATGAATGAATATTAATTAAAAAGGGCCAGTGATTTGTTTGATGGATGTTTTATTTTCTTTGATAGTTAAATCACCGTCTATCAAAGATTTTGGGCCATCGTTGTCAATACAGAGAGACAGGTTGGATTTGTTATCCGAAAAGCACTCCGTATAGGCATAGGCATTGCGAATTAGATTACGCTGAAGATAATTGAAGACAGAGTGAAATGAAAGAGTTGTTATGTTTGTCCAGACCCAGGACAATTTGTATGGACGAATGTCTGATAGAGTATTCCTAATGAATCACATAAGATGATCTTTTCAAGGTATAACGTCTGGTGGCAGAGAAATTCGTTTCTCTTAGCTTTTATACACGTAATATTTTTGGGAAGATCAACTGGTGATTCGACGGATTTGAAGATGTGGCATTCAAAGTGTATAGTGGCCAGATGTTCTAAAACGATACATAGCCTCAAGCCTCACAACCGGGAAATGACAAAATTCGGGTGGGCAGCATAGCTAGTTGGGTCATAACCAAGCAGGGTATATTTGTCACCGATTTAGAGAAAATTCAATTATTTGTTCTTCTTTTGATTCTGTATCTTACGGATTATGGTTAGATGGCCGACAACCGTGGATGACAATATATTTGCTACACTCAAGCTAAATGAGTGGGCGGTCATGTGTGGCCTGGTTGCAAGACGTTTTTGTTAAACCCCAGTGTATCCCCTATAGATTACACTGATCGGGAGGTGGTCCGATACCTTGTCATAGTTGGAATCCAAACACCAATAAGCGCCCCGTGGTTTTTGATTTTATATACTATATATGTAGAGCGTGAGATGCAAGTGTTCTACTATTTGGTTATTTATTTGATTAGACATTATTACAATATCACCGAATTTTGATTCAAAAATGTTTTGGTTGTAGTAAGGTAAAAACTGTCCATGTTTATGTGTTGTTCGGTCTTACTATTACCCTTTCTTTCAAAGGATTTTCAAAGTTAAACAATATGGATTTATGAGCCACTACATTTGGTATCAGAGCTTAGGTTGAGCGAACACCTAGGCTTTGGTGGGGGTTACTCATTTGAGATAGGTTCAGTAGTACCCTAGAATGAGTTCAGTGTATATATGTGCGAGAGCGTATCTGTAAACTGATATAAAAATTGTTTTATATTGTGTTGGCTTGTCTGTTGAGTAGTTTATGAATTCTGGTCGAATCGTGGGACGCCACGACTTCGATAGGAGTTTATAAACACTTGAGCAAAATAGTTCGACATGATATTGTTTTAAAAGGGGGTAAATTAAATAATTTTACCCAAATTATATTTTTATATAAAATGAATAATTTTCTAAAACTATTTATATATGGATGAGTTAGTTGCTATTATTATAATCAAATGAGATTATAAAAATTGAAAAGGTCATATAGAATCAAATTGACTATGTATATGAGAATGATATATACAAATGAGATGAACTAAAATGAATTAAAGCCAGAATTTGAATTTAAATCTCGGAAAGTAGGAAAATATTTTTCCAAAGTGTATTAAAATAGTATAGCTTTGTTTTGGAAGGATTTTTGAATAATAATAATTTTTAAATGGATTTTGAAAGTGACAAAGCACTGAACTCACTTCAGTGGCTGGAAAATAATTCTGATAATGACTGCAGCATCATCAGTGTTCATTTTCGAGATTTTAAGTGATGGACTACTACCATAATGGGATTTCCAAAGGAAATTCGTTTTAGAAAACAAGTTAGTTTTAAAAATCAAATGTTTTGAATTTTTGATGGTTATAAATACATCTACCTATATATCTATATGATTTCAAAAAGGGAATTGAGATAAAAACCGGGTATTTGTGTTCTGGAATTTAAAATTTAACTCATGCAAGTTAAATAGATTAAGATGGATAAAGTAATTTGAAATCAATCCAAATTAGCCAAATAATAATAAATGGTTATTAATAACCAGATAATATCAAATATACACAGAGAATTAAATATTTCCATGAGAGAAAAAACTGAATGGAAATTGAGTTACAAAATATGAAAAGCTGAGTTATAGCAAAGTGGGCTTTTGAAAAGTTAACGGGTCTGTAGCATTTCTTCTATCTTAGTTATTTCAGGCACGAAATTCTTTTAAGGGGAAAGGAATGAAACGTCCCGGATTTTTAGTCAATTTATTTTAAACATTTAAATATTGAATTGGAAATATAAATGAAATTTTTAAATGGAATTTATTAGTTTAAAAATCGATATATAATTTAATTTTAAATATATCGGCTATAGTAATACGGAAACAAAATGCAAGTAAAGTCTAAATTTAAAACTGGGTCAAAACAATTTAGTCGATCAATATAAATTCTATATTGGATTGGAATGAGAATGATAAATTATTTTTGATGAATTTAATTATTTGAATTCGATTTTTATTTTACATCGAATTTAATTTAATTCGTTAATTTAAATTGCATCTCTTCTATGTAGTCGAATTAAAATTTAGAATTGGTTCCATAGAGTTTAGAATAGCATTATAATTTGAAACTGTTGGTCGCTATGTTTAATTTAAGGTTCGAAACACAAGATATCTCAAAACAAATCACCTTATTCCAAATTAAAATTAAAAAAAGTAATAAAATCAAATTAAATCAATAAAAAAACCTACCTACTCCTGTTAAAAAGCACACCTATCTCCCATCTCGAGATGAAGAAATTATTTCCTCCCTTCACGCAGAAGTTAAACATCGTATTAGTGGCCTGTGTACCCCTCGTCACCTCTCGCCCTTAAATAAACCATTGACCTCGTTATTTTTCCATCCTCAGATCAAAAAGGAAACAAACCATGCCTTCTTTCCACAACATAAATTCGTACACCCTTTCCTCTCCTTTTCTTCTGCAAAATCGAAAACTAATCCTATAATAATCCTAAAATTGGTAATGGAAATTGTTCGAATTCGCTTTGGATGATTCTTTACTTCAGCATGGCTTGTTTTGGGTGCGGTTCATTTCCGCGTTGTCCAACTTCGAACGAGCGCAACATGGAACTTTCGATTTTAGGGTTTAGATCGCTATTTCCAGAAATTGATAATGGTTTTGAACTCCTGTTAGAGAGAAATAGCATACGTGAAAATGAAAAGGGTTTTCGAATTGGAAGTTGCTGATGGGGTTCCCGTAGCACGCGAGATGAAGGAATGCAATTAGAAGAGCGCGATGGTTCTGGTGGGCCGTGATGTAAATACTGATGTGGATTTGATAGGAGCAACATTGATATGGGAGTTTGATGCTGGCAGATTTAGGAGGTGCGATGATGGTTCTGTTGAGAGTTCGAATTTTGGATGGAGTTTAGTTTGGTTATGACGAATTAGAACTGAGTTCAAATATTTACTTGTGATAGGTTTGGGGTTAAGAATTGTGACAATATGTATTTGAGGAGTTGATAAAGAAGTATTTAGGGGAAGACATGGCTGTTAGTGGAATTTTGAACTGGGAAGGTTTAGTTGTGGAAATTTATGAGTATTCGACAGTGACTGGAAGGGGGAATGGTATGCACAGTAAGGGTTGGAGAATCTACAGTGTCAATGGTAGGAATGTCTGCATATGGGCTGATCTAGTTTGAAGTAAAAACATTGGAGAGGTGTTGATTGAATATAAGTATCGTTGATTGGAGGCATTGAAAGGGTGCTGGGTTATTTTGGTGATGTAGGAAATAACATTTCGGTGGTGGCTAGTTGATAGAAGAAGGATGTGGATGGTTGGTGCAGTGCTCGATGAAAGTGGAAAATGACATATTTTAGGGTTGTTTTCAGCGAAGGGGATCGGTGATATTTGAGCATACTTCATAGTGTTCAAGAATTAATGTATATGTTTTTAAGAAATTTAAATATTTATAATAAATTATTTATTCATGTTATTAGTTATTATAAATTAATCAAAGTTTAATTGTTAAATAAAATTAAACAACTGCAGGTGATAATTTATTCGAGAGGATTCATAAATGCGACGATGTGGACTTTAAATGGAATATTCGGCAAGGGAAATAAGGTGAGTAAATTCACTCTTTTGTTCGATTATAATTATAATCGAATTTTTATTTAATACAAATATTTATATGTTGTTTGTTTGATTGCATTGCGGTTTAATGATAAATCTTGGTTATTGAATATATTAATTAATTAGGCTTGGTGGTTGTGGCTATTAATTATATATATATATATATATTGGTGATTGGATATTTCCCGCAGTACCATTAGTGGGTGCTCGCAGTATCATTAGCGGATGACCCTATCGGCCCACGATATATGAGTGGATGATCTTTTGTACCGCGATATCCTGCCTTGAAGCAGGATTGGTATTATTTATGTTGTCTGACAACTGCGGATGCATGAAAAACAGGTTGGAGGAATCCAGCTGCGTTCCTAAAAAATTTATTTTTATTGTTTACCTGTTTATATGTAACACCCCACCTCCATTAAGGCCGCTCAGAAAGGGAATGCCTTAACTTCGGTGGAGCGATTTGGTAGACAGAACAAAAATTTACAAGACAGATAAACAATACTTGAGAAATTATAACTTTATTACAGCGGAAAATAGAAATCAGTTTGGTTACATCTTTCCCAAAAACTCAAGTACCTAAATATCAGTCTTGTTCAGAAAATCATCAGCGTACAAAAATTAAAATCATAGTCCCCACAGAAGCTGCCATAAGGAGTTAAGCCATACTTTAAGCACTCTAAGTACTTCAAGCAGAAGAAATCCGAATCAAGCTAAAGTGTTCCCTTCTTGGAGAACCTGGGGGGAACGGAAGAAAAAAGGGCGAAAACAAGCAAGGTCAGACATAAAGTCTGGCAAGTCTAGTGACTTTCAGCATATGAACAGATAATAATAATCATGAAATGAAAATAAGCTAGATAAGAGATATCAGTAACAGGAGAAGCAGATGTACTTAGGTTAAACAGAGGAAACATAATAATATTACTTTTCATTTCTCTGCACTAATACTAGCATAACAGGACTAGGTGTCACCCTAATGTCTAAACTGAAACAGAAACGGGAACAGAATAATTTCCACAGAAGAGAATGCTAGAAATGGGCCTTTACCACCCCAATAGAAACAGACAGAAACAAAATGCTAATAATGGGCCTTTACCACTGAACAGAGACAGACAGAAACAGAATGCTAATAATGGGCCTTTACCACCCGAACAGAAGGTACAGAAACAGATTAATCCATATGGAAACAGAATGTAGAATTAGGTGTACACTAGTAAATGGGCCTTTATCACCGAATAAACGGTACCACGCAGAAACAGACAGTTGTTGCCACCCTACAGAAACAGATAGAACTAAGCGTACCCTGAAACCATACCCCAAGCGATCGGCTCCCTAATACATAAATACCCTGTGTCGGCCCCACAATAGGGTGTATCACTCCCTAAAGTGACAACCAATTGGCACAGACCTATTTACAGATGTCACGACATCTTACATACTCAAAGGCAGACCGGGATCCATGCACACACATGACCCGGTTGGAACGCACCATCTGCACCCCTCACCATTATCAGAATGAACCGCTTATAATTAGTTCAGTAAGCATGCCCGGACCCTACCTACTGTTGGGTCAAAGTTTTGATACCAGAAAGGGTTACTGACTAATATAGGTCCCAAACAACAGACGACACAAGTAATTTCCCTCCTAACCTTGTGCCCCCAGACTAACAGATTTCAGATTAACTTGCTTACAAGTTCAGATATATAGAGTTCAGATCAACTAGTTCACAATCAGACAAGTTTTCAGACTAACGGATCAGATATACGGATTTAACAGATTTACAGATTTGTCTAACATTGTAATTGGGCCTACAGATTCACGAAATGGGTTTGTTAAATTCATTAGCCCAATTGGTTTAACCCTATCCACCCAACACGTTTTAGACATCATATTTATCCCAGATTTGCATTAATTAAATATTAATGCACAGACCTCTCACATTAGGTCAGTAGCTTGTGGCTGCTGGATATGCCAGGCGGTTCCGGGCAGACTTCTGCCACAAGCCAGACCTAACCTCATGTCTAAGCATATTTTAGTTATGCCTACGACCTCTCACATTAGACTGACAGTTTGCGGTCGTTGGTTAAGCCGGTTGGTTCCAGGAAGGCTTCTACCGCAAACAGAGCCTAACCTCGTGTCATAGCCAATTCATTCCAATACAGACTTTTCAGATATCAGACTAATTCTGTTTATTTAACAGATTAAACTTCTTCATAGGATATAACAGATTAATCAAATTTCCATGTTCTACTAAATCTTAGGTCGAGCCTACGGATTTCCATACCCAGATTACCATTATCTAGTTTCAACAGATCAGACAATTCAACGGGTAGCAGATCTAGCAGTTTAAGCGATTCAACAGATTTAGCAGATAACAGATTTAGCAGTTTAGGCAATTCAACAGTTTTTAGCAGATAATGGATTAGGCAATTTAACAGATTTAGCAGTTAACATATTTAGCAGATTATATATATCTAAAACTCTGTTTACATATCTTGCCTAATCATAAATTTAGCCTAAACTTACATGCCTAAATCAAGGTCATAATTCATAATACAATATATGCCCCAAATTTTTGCCTTAATATTCCCATTTACAGTTCATGTCAAAACTAGATTTAATATTCTGGTTCACCATTTATGTCCAAGACTAATACACATGTAAATCATTCTCTATTATAGCCAACTCAGATTATGCCAACATATTTGCTATGCCAAATTTACTTAATTAAGTTACGCCCAATCCCCGTATAACATGTTTCCACAAGTTCTCTAAATACTCATGAAATGGCCCTATAGGCTCGATGTACATAACAGTAAATGGGAATAAACTAGCAAAGTTACATACTAAGATCTAACATCATTAAGGGAATAGGCATAAGAAACTAACTACCATAGTTCTAGGCAACTAACCATAATAGTCATGGGCAACTAATCACAATAGTTTCTTATTCAATGTCTTAGGCTATAGTCTCATAGTCATGAATCATAGTCATAGGCAATAGTCTCATAGTCAATGAATCATAGTCATAGGCAATAGTACCGTAGGCAACAGTTACATGTCCAATTATGCATTATTATTTGTCCCAAAATTTAGCGTTCGTTCATTAATCTCTTATGAGATGAGGCGCAGGCTCGTGGTAGCCTGGCTATAGAACAGAAAGAAGAAAAAGATACAGAATAAAATATATTAGAACAGAACTTACACAGCCTCAAAATTCAGATTTACAATCATGTCACAATTATAATTACAGTTTATAGCAGAAAATAACTGTACTTGCCTTTCGTGGTTTTAAGAAAGGATAATAAAATGTTGTTGATGTAGAAATCCTGAATTATTCCTCTTTAATTGTTGTCGTAGCTCTAAACTTGGATTTGAAATTTGATTTAGCTTTTAATTCTATTCAGGTTGGAAGAAGATGCATCAGTCCAAGTTTTGATTCCAGTTGGGTAGCGACGCCATTTTTATTTTTAATTAGAACAGAGGCAGAATATAGACAGAATGAAATTGTGTTGAGAAAATGAGGCTAGGGGGCTGTTTATATAGGATTAGGCGGACGAATCTAGACAGAAACGAGAGCGGATACATCAGAATGAACCAGGTTCAAAAACTGGGCTTCGGGAGCAGGTCGACCCCTAGGTCGACTCCCTATTCGACCTGGTCATGGGGAGGTCGACACCCCAGTCGACCTGGTTGGGGAGGGGTCGACTCCCCAGTCGACCTGGGTACATGGGCGGGAATTTTCCCGCCAGCCTCCTCTGGGTTTGAGTTTCGAATTTCTGGCTTTATTTTCGAGCTGTTTTATTTTATTTAAATTCCTGAAACTTCGGAGGGTCATAACTTGATCATACGGACCCCGTTTTTCGAAAACTCGGACTCGTTTTCAAGCAGAATTTCGAGACGAACGCAATGGCGCAGCCCATTTCCCATGATTCTTATTTTAAAAATTAATTATTCTCTGATTTGTTACTTATACGTTTACAGAAAATACGGGGTGTTACATTCTCCCCTCCTTAATGGATTTCGTCCCCGAAATCTTCAAGTTAAGAAGAATGTGTCCTACCATCCAGTCATCCATCTACTCAACCTTCATCCACAAGCCTCCATTGCCCTTGGAAAACTTCGAATGTTATATGAACATATGCAAAGTGTGTGTATATGTTCCTTATCTAATGCAAAGATCAGGCGGTCCACTGATTCGGCTGACCTCCTTAATGCGAACTATGTCAGTGTCATGAGTCCAACATGTATGCAATTTTCCTATTTGATACATATTATTCTTATATGAGTGACAACCATTCATTCATATGCAACATCCATGTGATGAGTCAATCATTTTGCATCTACAGAAATTGAAAATGCTCACACATCCATATGCGGTATGAGAGTGTTTTCGAGCCGATCTAGTGCCTAGTGTGTGTATATGCATCCACAAGCAACCACTAGCAACCACTTGCATCCACTTGCAACCATCAAACATAACATGTCTCAAACACATGTTTACATCCATAGGATTCCTATCTATAGGTCAAAGACTCGATTGATAGGATACAGTTGAGTGATGGGAGTGAGTGCAGATAAACAAAAACTTGGTTTCCATTAGACCTTGGTTGAGAGACAAATTCCCCTAAGTATTAACCCCGAAGACCGAAATCAACATTAGATTGAAATCCAGAGGATTACCCTCTTTAGACAATGTCAAAACTGGAAATCTCAACCTTATCAGAAATATTCAGATATTTACAGATTACCGGTATAGAGAAGATTACTAAATGATTCTTAGGAAACTAAGCATGATAGAAACCCAGAATGTATGTGTCATAGTCAACTTAACGCTCAACAAAGATACCCAACTTACCACGCTTAGATGAGTCATAACCCTTATGGGTCCGAGTCTACAGTGGAATCAGAAACAATACTAGTATTCAAGTGCAGAGTATCGATTACAGAATCGAAATGCCAGAATCAGAAAAGAGTTTTAACCCAAAAATCAGATAAAGAAATTAAACCTCCTACAGAAGGTTTTCCTATTTCTATCCTATCCACTAGCCTCGAGAGTGTTCGCCTTCCTTGCAGAAGTTGGTCCTGCCCTCTGCCCTTGCCCTCGTTTCTTCGGACAGTCCCTAGTGAAGTGTCCCATCTCTTCACAGTTGAAGCAAGTGCCCTTTCTTTTTCTGTAATCCTTGTTCAGATGAGTCGAGCTTCCACATGTAAAGCACTTTTTCTCCTTCTTATCTTCGGACTTTTCACCCTTCTTTTGTGTTTCCTTTTTGGGCCATGCTTTCTTGTTCTGTGGTTCTTCCTTCTTTTCCTCTTTATTGTCGTTGTCTTCCTCGTGCAGTAGTGCCATATCCACCAATCTCTAATAAGTCGCTCCCATGGGTACATGGGTCATGGCTAGGCTGTGCAGTGGCTCGTTCAATCCTTTAACAAAGCGGAGAGCCTTTATATGCTGGGTGTTGACTAAATCTAGCCCGAACCTGGCCAGTTGGTTGAACTGGTTGACGTATTCCTTGACCGTCATACTTCTTTGCTTAAGAGATAAGAACTTTTCCAGTTGTAGACTTTGTTCAGCTGGCGAGAGGAATTTTGTCTCAAACCTTGTTCTGAAATCCATCCATGTTTCAACCGGTCTCTCGGCGTTAGTGACTTCCCACCAATTAGAAGCTTCGTCCTTGAGCAACCACACCGCCAATTGTACCTTCTACCTATCGTCCACCTCGAAGATAACGAACAGATCCTCAGTTTCTTTGAGCCAGTTCCTTGTTTCTACGAATGATTCAGTTCCCTTGAAATACTTTCCACCCATGGCCCTAAAATCTTTACAGATCTTTGAAAAAGCAATTGCACGAGGATGGGGCGGAGGAAGAGGAATCGCTGCAGCTGGAGGAGGAATATCTGCTGGGCCTGCATCGTTGGCCCTAGCCTCTAAGTATCTCCTGAACCAGCTAGGTATTGGCACGCCCTCTGGAAAGTTAAGATTCCCAGACATGCTGGAATGAAAGAAAAAGATTTAAAACGGAGAACGGAAAAGATAGATATATGGATTTTTTGGGGATTATGTTTTCCAAAATAAACTTTATTTTTGAAAATACTTCCTTTCAAAACCTTTTTGAAAATAGTTTTCAAAACTTTTTATCTAATCTGGTAACCTTCAGCTCTGATACCAAGTGTAACACCCCACCCCCATTAAGGTCACTCACAAAGGGAATGCCTTAACTTTGGTGGAGCGTTTTAGTAGACAGAACGGAAATTTACAAGACAGATAAACAATACTTGAGAAATTATAACTTTATTACAGCGGAAAACAGAAATCAGTTTGGTTACATCTTTCCCAAAAACTCAAGTACATAAATATCAGTCTTGTTCAGAAAATCATCAGCATACAAAACTTTAAAAACATAATCCCCACAGAAGCTGCCATAATAAGTTATGCCATACTTTAAGCACTCTAAGTACTTCAAGCAGAAGAAATCTGGATCAAGCTAAAGTGTTCCCTCCTTGGAAAACCTGAGGGGGAACGGAAGAAAAAGGGGTGAAAACAAGCAAGGTCAGACATAAAGTCTGGCAAGTCCAGTGACTTTCAGCATATGAACAGATAATAATAATCATGAAATGAAAATAAGCTGGATAAGAGATAACAGTAACAGGAGCAACATATGTACTTAGGTCAAACAGAAGAAACAGAATAATATTACTTTTGATTTCTCTGCACTAATACTAGTATAACAGGATTAGGTGTCACCCTAATGTCTAAACTGAAACAGAAACGGGAACAGAATAGTTTCCATAGAAGAGAATGCTAGTAATGGGCCTTTACCACCCCAACAGAAACAGACTGAAACAGAATGCTAATAATGGGCCTTTACCACCCGAACAGAGACAGACAGAAACAGAATGCTAATAATGGACCTTTACCACCCGAACAGAAGGTACAGAAACAGAAATAGATTAATCCCTACGGAAATAGAATGTAGAATTCGGTGTACACTAGTAAATGGGCCTTTACCACCCGAACAGACGGTACCACGCAGAAACAGACAGGTGTTGCCACCCAACAGAAACAAACGGTACCAACAGAAACAGATAGAACTAAGTGTACCCTAAAACCCTACCCCAAGCAGTCAGCTCCCTAATACATAAATACCCTGTGTCAGCCCCACAATAGGGTGTATCACTCCCTAAAGTGACAACCAATTAGCATAGACCTATTTACAGATGTTACGGTGTCTTACATCCTTAGAGGCAGACCCGGATCCACGCGCACACATGACCCGATTGGAACGCACCATGAACACCCCTCTCCATTATCAGAATGAACCGCTTATAATTAGTTCAGTAAGCGTGCCCGAACCCTACCTATTGTTGGGTCAAAGTTTTGATACCAGAAAGGGTTACTGACTAATATGGGTCCCAAACAACGGATGACAAAAGTAATTTCCCTCCTAACCTTGTGCCCCCAGACTAACAGATTTCAGATTAACTTGTTTACAAGTTCATACATACAGAGTTCAGATCAACTAGTTCACAGATCAGACGAGTTTTCAGACTAACGGATCAGATATACGGATTTAACAGATTTACAGATTTGTCTAACTTTGTAATTGGGCCTACAGATTCACGAAACGGGTTTGTTAAATTCCTTAGTCCAATTGGTTTAACCCTACCCACCCAACACGTTTTAGACATCATATTTATCCCAGATTTGCATTAATTAAATATTAATGCACGGACCTCTCACATTAAGGTTGTAGCTTGTGGCCGCTGGATATGCCAGGCGGTTCCGGGCAGACTTCTGCCACAAGCCAGACCTAACCTCGTGTCTAAGCATATTTTAGTTATGCCTACGACCTCTCACATTAGACTGACAGTTTGCAGTCGCTGGTTAAGCCGGTTGGTTCCGGGAAGGCTTTTACCACAAACAGAGCCTAACCTCATGTCATAGCCAATTCATTCCAATATAGACTTTTCAGAAATCAGACTAATTCTGTTTATTTAACAGATTAAACTTCTTCATAGGATATAACAGATTAATCAAATTTCCATGTTCTACTAAATCTTAGGTTGAGCCTACGGATTTCCATACCCAGATTACCATTATCTAGTTTCAACATATCAGACAATTCAACAGGTAGCAGATCTAGCAGTTTATGCGATTCAACAGATTTAGCAGATAACAGATTTAGCAGTTTAGGCAATTCAACAGTTTTTAGCAGATAACGGATTAGGCAATTTAACAGATTTAGCAGATAATAGATTTAGCAGATTATATATATCTAAAACTCTATTTACATATCTTGCCTAATCATAAATTTAGCCTAAACTTACATGCCTAAATCAAGGTCATAATTCATAATACAATACATGCCCTAAATTTTTGCCTTAATATTCCTATTTACATTTCATGTCAAAACTAGATTTAATATTCTAGTTCACCATTTATGTCCAAGACTAATACACATGTAAATCATTCTCTATTATAGCCAACTCAGATTATGCCAACATATTTTCTATGCCAGATTTACTTAATTAAGCTACGCCCAATCCCCGTATAACATGTTTCCACAAGTTCTCTAAATACTCATGAAATGGCCCTATAGGCTCGATGTACATAACAGTGAATGGGAATAAACTAGCAAAGTTACATACTAAGATCTAACATCATTAAGGGAATAGGCATAAGAAACTAACTACCATAGTTCTAGGCAACTAACCATAATAGTCATGGGCAACTAATCACAATAGTTTCTTATTCAATGTCATAGGCAATAGTCTCATAGTCATGAATCATAGTCATAGGCAATAGTCTCATAGTCAAAGAATCATAGTCATAGGCAATAGTCCCATAGGCAACAGTTTCATGTCCAATTATGCATTATTATTTGTCCCAAAATTTAGCGTTCGTGCGTTAATCTCTTATGAGATGAGGCGCAGGCTCGTGGTAGCCTGGCTATAGAACAGAAAGAAGAAAAAGATACAGAATAAAATATATTAGAATAGAACTTACACAACCTCAAAATTCAGATTTACAATCATGTCACAATTATAATTACAGTTTATAGCAGAAAATAACTGTACTTGCCTTTCGTGGTTTTAAGAAAGGATAATAAAATGTTGTTGATGTAGAAATCCTGGATTATTCCTCTTTAATTGTTGTCGTAGCTCTAAACTTGGATTTGAGATTTGATTTAGCTTTTAATTCTATTCAGGTTGGAAGAAGATGCATCAGTCCAAGTTTTGATTCCAGCAGGGTAGCGACGCCATTTTTATTTTTAATTAGAACAGAGGCAGAATATAGACAGAATGAAATTGTGTTGAGAAAATGAGGCCGGGGGGCTGTTTATATAGGATTAGGCGGACGAATCTAGACAGAAACGAGAGCGGATACATCAGAATGAACCAGGTTCAAAAACTAGGCTTCGGGAGCAGGCCGACCCCTAGGTCGACTCCCTATTCGACCTGGTCATGGGGAGGTCGACACCCCAGTCGACTTGGTTGGGGAGGGGTCGACTCCCCAGTCGACTTGGGTACATGGGCGGGAATTTTCCCGCCAGCCTCCTCTGGGTTTGAATTTCGAATTTCTGGCTTTATTTTCGAGCTGTTTTATTTTATTTAAATTCCTAAAACTTCGGAGGGTCATAACTTGGTCATACGGACTCCGTTTTTCAAAATCTCGGACTTGTTTTCAAGCAGAATTTCGAGATGAATGCAATGGCGCAACCCGTTTCCCTTGAATCTTATTTTAAAAATTAATTATTCTCTGATTTGTTACTTATGTGTTTACAGAAAATACGAGATGTTACATTATATATTGTGATGTATTGAATTGGATTAATTGTTTGTGTTTGGTTGTTGAATATCACTGGCCCAAGATATATATATATATATATAGGAAATTGAATATCAAATGAATTAGTAAATATTAATTTGTTTTCTATAGTAAAAACAAGTAACAGAATTTATAAATGATGTTTGTAAACAAAAAGAAAAATTATTGTTTGATAATATTATATTTTTAAATTCGAGTCAGAATTTAAAAAGGGGAAATTTATTTTTTCGAAATGGAAATTTGATTTCAAATGGAATTTGAAATTTGTTTTAATATTTAAAACAAGAAAATGTAATTTTTAAATGATGTTTTTAAATGGAAGTGGATAAATACCATCGTATAATTTGATTATTTAAATTCAAATATGAATTTAAAAAGGAGAATTAGGGTTCGTTTCAGAAGAAATGATAAAATCATTTCCGATGATCAGAATATAGATAAACTTTGAATAAATCCATACAGATTTATAATTTGAATTCAACTATGTCGAATTTATAAAAATATAAATATTTTGAGAAAGAATATTGGAATTAGTTTTATAGAAATCTAAAATATAATATTAAATAGGAAAATGGATGCTATGTTTATATACATATATATATATAGCCTATGAAAATAAAATATTCCAAATAGGAATTGAATTTTAAAATGGATTTTTAACCGAAAGCTTGTTTTAAATTATAAAATAAGGTAGCTAATTCATAAACGACGTTTATAAATGTGATGAAGTAATTTTCATCAAGAAATTTGGAAATGAATTTCCAAATGTAAGAATTGGAATAAAAGGTGAGTTTTAAATCGAGTTTTTGTATTACAAGTTATTATATATCTCAATATAAGAACGTTGTCGGTCAAGGTCTGAGAGGTAAATAAAATACCCCAACTTGAACGACTTCGCTATTATCAAGGGATGATGTTAGTTTGTAATGGTAAAGAATGTTGAATTAATTTATTATTTCCGTAAAAAAGAAATTTATAATTGGAATTCGATTATATTGAAATTATATAAAATAATTTATGGAAATTGGAAGCTAATATAGGGGTTGAGTTACGAATAATTAATAAATGAGTTATGAAATCGGATGAAGTAATCAATGATTTCTGGAAAATCGAGATTTTAGTTAGATTTGGAAAACAATTTTAAAATTATATTTAAATATTAAGGAATGGAGTTGGTGTTTTATTTAAAAACAAGTTTTTTAATGTTTATTATTAAATTTAATTAAACGAACTCTCCACAGCGCGATAGTTCGTAATTTGGCATTTTGAACTTCAATCGAGTATATAGAACTCAATATAAGTCGGAATTCGATGAAACAAGAAATGCCCAAACCTATTGAATGATAGTTTTCCAATGGAAAAGAAAAATCTTGATTTCATCGTAGAGATTTTGAGTTGTATCAAAAACAAATTTTCAAAAAAACAGCGCCATAATTGTTTCTAAACCGTAATGGTTTATTTAATAAATTAAAAGGATTTTAAGTAGGTAAAATCCGATTTTCCATAGAAAGATCCAGATTTGAGTTATGAACTAAATATAAACTCAAGTCGAGTAAATGGATTGATTTTCAGAATAAAAAATCATATTTTTATTTGTTTATTGATCGATGTTAGCTAATTCCAAAAAGAACTAGTTAATAGGGTTTGATTCGAGTTGAACTTAGTTTAAATGAATTAAATTTGTAAATCGAGATTGGGAATTCGAATGTAAAACTTGGATTTGAAATTTGTAAGCAAGAAGATTGAGTTGAATTGAGTGTAACGACCCAGATTTCTAGCTAGTTAATTTTAAATATTTAATATGGTTTTAAATATTGTATTGATAATATAAAGGAATTTTTATAATTAGTTATCGATTTAATAATCAATTTCGATTTAATATCGAATATATATAATCATCGTAATACGAGAATCAGACATAATTAATTCAGTTCAAAATTAAAACAAAGTCAAAACTGAATCAATTTATTTCAGATAATCAATATAAATTGTGTTAGATAATAAAAGCAATAATATTAATTTATTATCGAGATATCAATTGTTTTGAATTTATTTTATATCAGTTTAAATTAATATCTCCTCCATACGGTTTAATGGAGCTTCTAAACCTATTCCACTGTGTTCAGAATAGTGTTATAACCCTAGAAAACGCTGGTTGTTGCGCTCAAATAGGAGTTCGTAACCCCGAAATATATTTTTATATAGTGAATAAGCTTAAAATCACATCAGAATCCATTTAAAAGAAATAAAAATCTCTTTATTTCACATCAAATTAATAACAGTGTACGTTATACACTGTAAACGCCTTAGTCCCTAAGTATCACCATTCATAAAAATCGCGTTCTCCTATTACCATTTTCATTCATCCTCAAGCAAAGAAAAATCACAGTGACCTTTTTATACCACAAATCAAACCGCTACTTCCCTTATATAAATCAAAAACCCCAAATCAGTTTCCAAAGGAACCGAAAGAAAATCCAAGCCGATTCCTCTAATTGAAAATCCAGCGTTCTTGCTCTTCAAACTCCTGCGATTCAAATCTAACGCGAGTGCCAATTGGAGGGACGACGTTCAACGTCGATTGATTTTTGGGTATGGGGCCAACGCTCGTCGCGATGAAGCAAGGAGGGGTCTCGGGGCTCGAACTGAGGTGCGATGCTCACCTCCGTGCTCGAATTCGAAATGGGAAATTAGGGCTCGATCTAGCTCGCAATTAAAGAGACTGCAATGATTTAGGGTTCAAGTTATTGGAGGGGATGACGACAGTATAAGAGTTCGAACTAGGGTTCTGGACTGGTGCGAATTACCTGATGGTTAAGCACTCGAGTTCAGTTTTTGGTCAAGGGCTTTGGGGAGGTTCTGACGTGGGTAATTGGAGGATGCGAATCTGTGAAGTGGAGGTTGAAGTCGGTTATAGGTTGATTGCAGTGGTAGCTCGCTTCATGATTTGTTGAGGCAGCGAGGTGCAAATAAATTTCGTGAAGATGATAAAAGATGATTAAGGTAATATTTAGTTTTTCTAAATTAAATTAATGATGGTTTAATTCATTTTTAAATGCCTAGGAAATTAGTTAATTAAGAAATAAAATGTATAAACTAATCGTTTAAAATAAAATTCAGGTACTTACTTGTAAATTAGTTAAGGCCTTTTTATATAGATTTGATTAGTTGAAATTTATTTAGAAAGTCATTTTAAAATTTTAAAATAATTGATCGATAATAATAAAATTTAATTATCGTAGGTGCTAAACAAATAAATTCGAGAAGATTCGTAGCTAGTGGTTTGGAAATAAACAGGATATTCGACAACTGAAATTACAGTGAGTGAATCTCACTCACCTTTTATTTATAATTATTTTTACTTCGTAAAAATAATTGTTGTTGCTTGTTTGGATTTTTCTGCTTGTTTTATATATATTAGTTATTAGGCTATTATATATATATATATATTGGGTTGATTGATTGGTTGGATTCCCGCATCCACATAAGTAAGATGTCAGCCAGTTTAAGCATTGACACTACCCCTAGCTAGAAAGAAACGTGTGCACTCCCTACGGTCCATATCCCTTTTTGACTTATACCGAGGTGTGAGGCTCGCGAAGTCACGCTATACACAAAGCTATGCCAAAACAGACTATGCTTTGATAATCAACCACAAGGCCTGCTTTTCAACAAAAGCCTTGATCATTGCATCTTGGCGTGCCACATTGACAATTCACGCCATGCGATCGATAACTATTACTATATACCAGGGTGTTAAGCAGAGAATAAATTATCTACCACCAAACAGACATATATTAATACAAATCGATTTAATTACATGGAATGAATCCCAACGTCAGACACGCATCCATTTACAAGTCCATTCTGGGTATGAACGAAACTGGAGACACCTAAAAGGCGCTCGCTTATCCGCACGACCAACACATACGCCCGGACAACTACTGCTTCAACCCCGTCCTGGGAGCAAGTCAGTCCAAGGCATCAGTAGTCGTCGTCCATTCGATATGAAGATCGCCGGTCTTCAACCACCGTCTTCTTTACCTTTTATTTAATCGTCGTGTAATTAATTGAAATGAGTTGAACTCGGCCTTTTCAAATAATTATCGCAAAATTATCATTTAAAACATTTCATATATATTTATAACTATTTATCGCTATTTTTATTTATTTGAAAATAGCTCAAAATAAATAAACGACGCTTCGGGTCAGTGGGCTGCCCTGGCGCTGCTTTTACCAAATTTTGTTTTACCCATATCTTGAAATCTAACTGTCAGATTTTGACAATTTTTATATCGTTGGAAAGCCCTTCCCAAAGCGGTCCTAACGGTTCCGGTTTTGGGAAGATCCAACGGTCGGATCTTTCGGTATAATCGTTTAAAGTTACGATTGCCGATAAGCGAACTGCCGCGCGCGTTTCGTTAAATTTTATATTTATATTAATATATATAACATTTATAAGTATAAATCATTTAGCGATTTCAATTATTTTAATTTATTCTTTTTATTGCACCCTAAGTGACGATAAAATTAACATTTCTAATTTCTACTCTTTTATTGCATCTTGTCATAATGATAAAAAATGTGTTTCCTAAATTCATTTTTTTATTTGCAAATGGTTTGCAAATAAAAATACACTTATTTAAAATGGTGTTTTTATTTTATTCTACATGTGCATAAATGTGATTTTCACTTCTTCTTATTTATTTACGCTACAATGTAAATAAATGGTTTCATTTCCTTATTTATTTAACTAAATGTAAATAAGTGCTTTTATTATAAATATGTTCTTATTATTTACATAAGAAATTGTAAATAAAATGTCATCGTAAAACTTGTTCTTTCTATTTACATAAGAAAATGTAAATAAAGTAAATTCTTTTTATTCCTTTTTAGTTTTTCTTGTTTATTTACAGCAAATGTAAATAAATGTCCTTTTTGTCTAATTCATTTTTAATACATAAAAATGTACTTTTTCTCTAATTCATTTTTATAACATAAAAATGTACTTTTTCTCTAATTCATTTTTACAACATAAAAATGTACTTTTTCTCTAGCATTGAAAATGTAAATTTTCAATATCTCTTTCTTTACATTGGAAAAAAATGTAAATTTTCTAATATTATATTAAAGATATGTTTTTAAACGTAAAAACATTTTTTATAAAAATATGTTTTTAAATGTAGATCATATTTTTCTTAGTAAAATATGATTCTTTTACTACTCTTTTTATTTCATGTTATATTTGTGTTGTGAACACAACAACAAAGAAAAATGAACTTATTTGTCTATGTAATATTTGCATTGTAAAATGCAAATAAAAAGGTGAACTTTTAGTTCTAAGTTTTTGGTGTCAACGTATATGTTAAATATGATATCTCAACCTAAATTTTGGTGTCAATCTACATGTAATTTAGTGTTTAATTTTTCATGTCAACACAATGATGGCAACCTATAATTCGGTGTCAGGTTTCATGTCAACATTCACATCAACAACATATGATTTGGTGTATAATTCTCATGAATCGAAACAAAGCTCTCATCTTTATTTTATTTTGTAAATCAAAATAAAATCTAATCTTTATTTATCTTTTAATTAAAATTTTAAAAGATTTAAACTTTCCTTATTTTATAAATCATAAAACAAAATAAAGATTCAACCTTTTTGTTTATTTTGCAAATCAAAATAAAAATTCAAACTTTCATTTATTTTGTGAATCAAAAGTAAAGATTTACCTTTCTTTTATTTTGTTAATCAAAATAAAATTCAACTTTTCATTTTATGTTGTGAATCAAAAATAAAGATTTAAACTTTCTTTATTTTACAAACCATAAAACAAAATAAAGATTCAACTTTAATTTTGTTAATCAAAAAAAAGATTCACTTTTCTTTTTATTTTGTAAATCAAAATATAAATCCAACTTTTTCATTTTATTTCAAAATATTCTGGCTTTCTTTTATTTTGTAAAACAAAATAAAAATTCAAACTTTATTTAGTAAATCAGAATAAAAATTCAAATTTTCATTTCTAGAAAGAAATAAAAATAAAATAATAAAGATGAGAACTTTATAGAGATTACATCAGAATTTATAGATCTAAACTAACATGGCTATATCATGACATCACAACACATCTTAACAATCACAACATCGCAGATCAGAAATAATAACATGAAGATCGTGATTTCATAATTATAATTAATTTAATAAATCAGAATTCTCACTGATATTGAACTCTGAATAGATCCGCTTTGAATTTGGCCAAAAATTAGACTTGCTCAGAATTGTTTCTACTCTATCTAGAAAAATAGATCTCTGAATTACGATCCCGACGGTCCTGAAATCGTCAAATTCCGAGTTCGAACGAACGAGTTATGTTCAAATTAAGATGGATAATATTTTATATTAATTAATTAATTAGAAAATAAACCTTTCTTCCACTTCACAGATGAAGGCTGCGGGGTTTAACTACTTTGTTCAAATTTAGGTCTGACAATTACGCTCGACACAGGACACGGGAGGGGGATCGGAAGGTGGCACCTCGATCGGCTAGGGGCGGCGCCGCCATGCCTGGAAGGGGGGAGAAGTCGTTGCACCCTGATAGGCCCGGCGGCGGTGCAAACCTACGGAGTTTGGGTGCTGGTTTCTCGGTTTGAGCGCCAAATCAGGGTATGATACCCGTATGGATTGAAAGAGGAAGAAAATCTCTTCGAAGTGGTGTATGGGTTGGGTTCTAACTCATGGAGATGGAAGAGAAATTAGAGGAGGAAATTTCGAGCTCCCATGGCCATTGAACGAAGGGGTGGCGGCGACTACAGAAATGAATGGTGGCTAGGGTTTCTAATTTTCTATTATTTATATAATTCAAATGGTAAATTTGCAATTAAATCTATATGCTTTAAATCGGTCTAATTCCAGTCCAGCAGAAAGTGACCCTAGCCAATAGCCCATGTTCCGGATCCAAGGGCCAGGTCCCATCAGCCCAAACGGCTGTCTATGGCCTGAATTATTTAAATTAATAATTAAATCCTTTATAAATTTAATTCATTCGCACAAATAATTTCACCGAGGCCACATATGGACTCAGAAAAATCCAGAAAAAATATATTTGGCTTCGTTATGACGATACGGCCCTGACAAATTAATTTCGTCGAATTCTGAGACTGTTTGAAAAATGGCTATTTTTCAGTCGACCAAATTTGACTAAAATCGACAAAACACATTTTCCTTCGCCACGCTCACATATTAATTTGAAAAATTCTAAAAATTGAAATCTAGCAATAATTTGACATTCCGGTTCCAACAAAAGTGGTTTGAAAATTGACTATTTTCACTGGCTTTAATATTATTTAAAAATGAAAATTTTAATTTCTGCCACAGTTTTCCACCAAATTATTTTAAATAAAAATTTTAAATTGGTTCGGATTTTCCGGGTCGTTACAATCTCCCCCACTTAAGAGTTTTTTGTCCTCGAAAAGGAAATAAAGTAAAGTAGGAAACAAGATGGAAAATGTAAATTGGGGTAAATGTACCTTAATACAAAAGTTATTCAGAGATGTCCACTCTGCACTTAGGGTAAGCCTTTTTGATGCTATCCTCTGTCTCCCAAGTACAGTCTCTAGGATCCCCACTCCATTGAACTTTGACTAGGTTGATCCTCTTGTTCCTCAAAATTTTGGTTTCTTTTCCAATGATCATAATCGGGTCTTTTCTCACTGTTAGATTCGGAGCAATATCCAGGACCTGTTGATTTAATTCATCCTCAATTAGATCTGGATCATGCACATGCTTGCGGAGTTGAGACACATGAAATACATCGTGCACCTCTGGTAACCAGTCAGGCAACTGCACTCTATAAGCGAGAGTACCAATCCTTTCGAGAATAGGAAATGGACCAATGAATCTCGGTGCCAACTTTCCCATCTTCCCAAAACGAAGCACGCCTCTCAAAGAAGAAACCTTCAAGTATACTCGATCACCCACAGAGAATTCTAAATTTCTTCTTAGTTGGTTTGCATAGCTCTTCTGTCGGCTCTGAGCAGTCAACAAGCATTTCTTAATCAAGTCAACCTTATCCGATGCTTCACAAACCATGTCGGGGCCCAAGACTAGTCGATTGCCTGTCTCCACCCAACATGCCAGAGATCGGCATGGCCTGCCATATAGTAATTCAAATGGTAACATCTTCAAGCTTGCTTGGTAGCTATTATTATAAGAGAACTCCACCAAGTGCAAGTGGTCCTCCCATGAACCTCCATAATCAAGGATGCAAGCTCGCAACAAGTCTTCCAAAATATGGTTCACCCTCTTAGTCTGGCCATCTGTCTGAGGGTGAAAGGCAGTGCTCAGATTCAACTTTGTCCCAAGCCTTCTTGGAAAGCTTCCCAGAATTTGCTTGTAAGTATAGGATCCCGATCACTAACAATGCTTTTGGGAACTCCATGTAGTCTGACAATCTCTTTAAAATAAAGCTGTGCCAAACTTCGAGCTGTTCTGTTGGACCTGACAGGGATGAAATGGGCAGACATTGTTAAGCGATCCACAATCACCCATATGCTATCATTCCCTTTTCTGCTTCGGGGCAAGCCATCTATAAAGTCCATAGAAATTTCCTTCCACTTCCAACCTGGAACTCCCAGTGGTTGCAACAAACCGGCCAACTTCTGTTGATCACTTTTAACTTGCTGACAAGTGGGACATCTAGCAACGTAAATAGAAATATCTCTCTTCATCTCTTTCCACCAAAAGGTGCGTTTAAGATCATGGTAGATCATGGTACATCTTGTTTACACCCAGATGGACGCTGATTTTAGATTTGTGGCACTCATCCATAACTTCTCTTTTTAGCTCAGCAATGTCTAGCACACAGATTCGCCATTGCAATCTAAGGGCCCCATTACTGTCAATTTGGAAACTTGAGGCCTCACCCTTTTGAACTCGCTCATAAAGCTTCTGAATAAATTTATCATTCTTCTGAAGAGAAGAAATTTTATCAATCAAAGTAGGAGTGATAATGAGACTAGCGAGAATGAGATTGTTGCTATCTGCATTCTTTCTACTGAGCGCATCGGCTACAACGTTGGCTTTCCCTGGAGTATATAGGATATCCAGGCCATATGAGGCAAGAAATTCAACCCAGCGTTGCTACCTCATATTCAAATCTCTTTGGGTAAAAAGATGTTTCAAGGATTTGTGATCTGTGCAAATTTTGAACTTCTCACCCAAGAGATAATGCCTCCATATTTTAAGAGCAAATACAAAAGCCATTAGCTCAAGATCATGCGTGGCGTAATTCTTCTCATGCGGTTTCAGCTGGCGGCTAGCGTATGCGACTACTCTGCCTCTTTGCATCAGCACTGCACCAATACCTTAAATAAATAAGGGATAACATGTTAAAATGAGATTTGACATTAAAGGAAAATGTTATCTCTGACATGTTGATGTGTAAAAGAAACAACCTTGTTTAGAAGCGTCGGTCCAGACCTTCAAATCCTGATTGCCATCTATGATGGTCAACACAGGAGCATTGGTCAACCTCTTTTTTAGCTCTTGGAAAGCTGTCTCGCATTCGGGTGTCCAATTCAATTTCGTATGCTTCTTGGTCAGGTTTTCAATGTACAAGCTACCTTCGAAAAATCTTTGATAAATTTCCGATAATAGCCAGCCAGTCCTAAGAAACTCCTGACCTCTGTGGGAGTTCTAGGCTGCTTCCACTCTTGGATGGCTGCGATCTTTCCTGGATCTACTGAGGTGCCTTCTTTTGATACAACATGGCCGAGGAATTTCACCTCTTCTTGCCAGAATACGCATTTGGAGAATTTGGCTTTCAGCACATTTCTTCGCAAAATCTCCAAGATTTCTCTCAGATGCTGTTCGTGGTCAGAAGTGGATTTAGAAAAGATGAGGATGTCATCGATAAACACGAGCACAAATTTATTTAAAACATCTCTGAACACTCTATTCATCGGATCAACAAAATATGCTGGAGCATTACATAGATCGAAGGGCATTACTAGCCATTCATAAAATATATCCGGTCCTCTGAAAGCAGTTAAAGGCACACACTCTTCTGCAATGCGAAGTTGATGGAAGCCTGTAGCTAGGTCCATCCTAGAAAATACTCGTGCTCCATGCAAGCGGTCAAGTAAGTCATCAATACGCAGCAGTGGGTATTTATTTTTTAGTGTTTATTTGTTGAGATTGCGGTAATCCACACATAGCCTGAGGGTACCATCTGATTTTGGGACGAACACCACCACTGCACCCCATTCTGAGAAACTAGGCCTGATCAGACCCTTCCACATAAGCTGCTTGGTTTGATTTCTCAGCTCCTCTTTTTCTTTTGGTGACATTCTCCGAGTAGGATATACAACAGGCCTTGCATTTAGAGCTAAGTCAATTCTGAAGCTGATTTCTCTACGCGGAGGTAAGCCCTCAACTTCTTTGAATACATCAGCATAATCTTTGACGACACGGATATCCTCAATAGAAGTAGGTGTGACTTCTAGAGAAGACCAGAATGTTTTCCTATCGGTGGCTGAGCCATGGCACGGAATACATACATCACCAAGTTTAGTTTTAACTTTGACAATTCTTTCGGCATATTTAACTTCGGCCTCATGCCTTGATAACCAATTTATCCCAAGAATAATATCATACCCAGAGAAATCCGTGACGATCAAATTTATAGGAAATTGATAACGTGAGTAGGAGATCGGCATAGATCTAATTAATTCTTTAAGTTTTCTTGGTTTCAATTTCAACTTTTTAATTGCATCATTAGAAATAAAGCTTCGTGCAGCACCAATATCAAATAAGAAAGTAATAGGGATGTTCTTAATATTAAACATACCTCCTAAGACATCGGGTTTACCTGTCCCTTCGGTAGAAGCTGGTGCATCTGCTCCCTCATAAACATGTGCCACTTGAGCATTCTTTAGCAGTGGGCAGTTCGCCTTAATGTGCCCCTTTTGACGGCAATTGTAGCAATCCCTCTTGTCCTGAGAACTCTGGCCCCGATTCTGAGGATTCTGGTTACGATTCTGGCTAGGTCCTGATTCGTCCCTCTTGACCCTTTTAGGAGCTCTACACTCGAAATCAAAATGTCCAATCTTGTCGTAATTATAGCATGTCACCTTGCTTCTTCCCTTGGGGCTTAGCAGCAGAAGAACTGCTTGACTCTGGTTTCTTGTTAGCCTGTTCCTTCTGGTTGTTGCCATGACTTTTCACTCTATCCTGTGGTCCAGGCTCGTCATTTTCCTTGTAGCGGCACGCCATCTCTACGACTTCATTGAATGGAAGCTTGATATGATTAGTGACTCGGTTCAAATATTTCTTTGAAAGACCCTTGATGAATTTTTTATTCTTCTCTATTGGATCTTGAATCAACCCAGGAGCATATTGTGAAAGCTCATCTAACTTCCTCACATACTCAGAAACGGTCATATTCCCTTGCTGTAGGTTAACGAACTGCTCGCGCAGTCGCTCTCTTGCTTGTGGGGAAACATACTTCTCATTGAAAAGTTCCTTAAATTTGGCCCAAGACATATTGGCCACGTCGTTGCAGATCTTGACCGTATCCCACCAATGCCCGGTTTCATCCTTTAATTACCATATAGCCAGGAAGCGCTTTCGCTGATCTTCTAATTCTAAGCCCTCTAGGATCTTTTCACAAGCTTTAAGCCATGCCTCTGCCTAAATCGCAGACTCTCGCCCCGTGAAAGGTACACCTCCTAGGTTTTTGAATTTCTTTGACATTCTCTCCAAATCGAAGGGCTGTGGAGGTGGAGGTGCTACGACCTCTGAAGTAGGCTGTTCTTGAGTAATGGAGGTCTCATCTCTAGCTTGTCCTCTAGCTCCCCCTCGGGCTTCTCCTCTGGCCCTGCCTCGAGTTCCACCTCGAGCTCCACCCCGGGCTGTTCTTGCTCTGGTATCGATTTGAATCAGTCTGTACCATCAAGGAAAGAGTCAGACCAACCGAAATGAAAATTTTCAAGAAGAGATAAGGTAAGGACAAGATGAAAAGATAATGATGTAACGACTTATAAATATGTGTTATTCTGCTGTGCTCATTCTAGGACATTACTAGTCCTATCTCTAATAAGCTACTCTCCTTAGAATATTGTGGATTTTATCTAGACGAATTGTTATAAATATGTTATTCCGAAGCTAAGGTTAACCTTAAGCTCTGATACCAACTGTGATAACCCCAAACTTCCATGGTGTGAAAATTAGGATAATCATTTGGAATACAACATATTTATAACGAAAACATATCTCAGATGATATCATAACACATAATTATTGCAGCGGAAAGATATAAGTCATAAACATCACATCAACAGAACCACAGAGTACACAGTTTACAGGACACAACTTAGCAAAATAAAAGTCTGAATCAAAGGAAATAAGTTCCAACTCCAAACGTACATCAAAATCCAAGATAGAATAAAGTCTCTAAAGCAAAAGATAAAGATAAAAGAGAGTCTTCGCCTTCTCCTTCCAATTAGTCTTCAATCCAGGAAATGTCTCCCTAAGAACCTGTCACTCGGCTGCCCGTGTAAAGAGAGGGCACCCGAGTATGCCAAGTGAAACAAACATCGAGTCAGTCGTTGGCCTGGTATGAGAAATCTTCCTATACTAGTTAACATTATGGCGAATCTCAGGACCACACCGTTAACGCGGAACGGGTTTACTCCATTGGATTACCAGTGCATAATTGAATAAAGTTTATACAAAAACAACGAAATGACTTTTGAAAAATAAAATCATCATAAGACTCAAGTCCTATCACACAATGCAACGCACACAGGAGGATATAGTTTTCCCTTATGATGATCAAACATGCTTAATACGTTAAAATAATATTTTAATATTATTGTTAGTGTCTAAGCAGTGTTAAAATACTTCAATATAAATATATCAATCCTAGACGGCATAGTACCCCATCCTACTATGTCACCGTATATAAGTTACAATCAAGACCGAAATGTCGTATTGGAATTTGGTTTTCTGTCATGAAACGAGGCTAGGGATCATCCTCTCCAATTAGAGACACTCTAGAAAATGCCTCAGGATCCCCCGTAGTGAACCCTTGGATGCGGTAGGGTCGGTCCCCACCTAACGGTAGTGGATTAATTATGCCTGAACACACGTTTCCCGGTTCCTTTGAACCTATAGTATGACCACTTCCGACCTATAAAAAACCCGAGGTACCTCAATCCATCATCCACATAAGTAAGATGTTAACCAGTTTAAGCACTGATACTACCCCTAGCTAGAAAGAAACGTGTACACTCCCTACGGTCCATATCCCGTTTTTGACTCATACTGGGGCGTGAGGCTCGCGAAGTCACGCTATACACAAAGCTATGCCTAAACAGACTATGCTTTGATCATCAACCACAAGGCCTGCTTTTCAACAAAATCCCTTATCATTGCATCTTGGCGTGCCACATTGACAATTCACGCCATGCGATCGATAACTATTACTATATACCAGGGTGTTAAGCAGAGAATAAATTCTCCACCACCAAATAGACATATATTAATACAAATCGATTTAATTACATGGAATGAATCCCAACGTCAGACACGCATCCATTTACAAGTCAGTTCTGGGTCTGAACGAAACCGAAGACACCTAAAAGGCGCTCGCTTATCCGCACGATCAACACATACGTCCGGACAACTACTGTTTCAACCTCGTCCTGGGAGCAAGTTAGTCCAAGGCATCAGTAGTCGTCGTCCATTCGATATGAAAATCGCCGGTCTTCAACCACCGTCTTCTATACCTTTTATTTAATCGTCATGTAATTATTTGAAATGAGTTGAACTCGGCCTTTTCAAATAATTATTGCAAAATTATCATTTAAAACATTACATATATATTTATAACTATTTATCGCTATTTTTATTTATTTGAAAATAGCTCAAAATAAATAAATGACGCTTCAGGTCAGTGGGCTGCCCTGGCGCTGCTTTTACCAAATTTTGTTTTACCTATATCTTGAAATATAACCGTCAGATTTTGACAATTTTTATATCGTTGGAAAGCCCTTCCCAAAGCGGTCCTAACGATTCCAGTTTTGGGAAGATCCAACGGTCGGATCTTTCGGTATAATCGTTTAAAGTTACGATTGCCGATAAGCGAACTGTCGCGCGCGTTTCGTTAAATTTTATATTTATATTAATATATATAACATTTATAAATATAAATCATTTAGCGATTTCAACTATTTTAATTTATTCTTTTTATCGCACCCTAAGTGATGATAAAATTAACATTTCTAATTTCTACTCTTTTATCGCATCTTGTCATGATGATAAAAAATGTGCTTCCTAAATTCATATTTTTATTTGCAAATGGTTTGCCAATAAAAATCCACTTATTTAAAATGGTGTTTTTATTTTATTCTACATGTGCATAAATGTGATTTTCACTTCTTCTTATTTATTTACGCTACAATGTAAATAAATGGTTTCATTTCCTTATTTATTTAACTAAATGTAAATAAGTGCTTTTATTATAAATATGTTCTTTTTATTTACATAAGAAATTGTAAATAAAATGTCATCGTAAAACTTTTTCTTTCTATTTACACAAGAAAATGTAAATAAAAGTAAATTCTTTTTATTCCTGTTTAGTTTTTCTTGTTTATTTACACCAAATGTAAATAAATGTCCTTTTTGTCTAATTCATTTTTAATACATAAAAATGTACTTTTTCTCTAATTCATTTTTATAACATAAAAATGTACTTTTTCTCTAATTCATTTTTACAACATAAAAATGTACTTTTTCTCTAGCATTGAAAATGTAAATTTTCTATTTCTTTTTCTTTACATTGGAAAAAAAATGTAAATTTTCTAATATTACATTAAAGATATGTTTTTAAATGTAAACCTATTTTTTTATAAAAATATGTTTTTAAATGTAGATCATATTTCTTAATAAAATATGATTTTACTACTCTTTTTATTTCATGTTATATTTGTGTTGTGAACACAACAACAAAGAAAAATGAACTTATTTGTCTATGTAATATTTGCATTGTAAAATGCAAATAAAAACGTGAACTTTTATTTCTAAGTTTTTTTTTTCACATTAGAGAACTCAAATAAAAGGTTAATTTATTTTCCTATGTAATATTTGCATTGTAAAATGCAAATAAAAAGGTGAACTTTTAGTTCTAAGTTTTTGGTGTCAACGTATATGTTAAATACGATATCTCAACCTAAATTTTGGTGTCAACCTACATGTAATTTAGTGTTTAAGTTTTCATGTAAACACAACAATGGCAACCTATAATTCGGTGTCAGGTTTCATGTCAACACACACATCAACAACATATGATTTGGTGTATAATTCTCATGAATCAAAACAAAGGTCTCATCTTTATTTTATTTTGTAAATCAAAATAAATATCTAATCTTTATTTATCTTTTAATTAAAATTTTAAAAGATTTAAACTTTCCTTATTTTATAAATCATAAAACAAAATAAAGATTCAACCTTTTTGTTTATTTTGCAAATCAAAATAAAAATTCAAACTTTCATTTATTTTGTGAATCAAAAGTAAAGACTTACCTTTCTTTTATTTTGTTAATCAAAATAAAAATTCAACTTTTCATTTTATGTTGTGAATCAAAAATAAAGATTTAAACTTTCTTTATTTTACAAACCATAAAACAAAATAAAGATTCAACTTTAATTTTGTTAATCAAAATAAAGATTCACTTTTCTTTTTATTTTGTAAATCAAAATATAAATCCAACTTTTTCATTTTATTTCAAAATATTCTGGCTTTCTTTTAATTTGTAAAACAAAATAAAAATTCAAACTTTATTTAGTAAATCAGAATAAAAATTCAATTTTTCATTTCTAGAAAGAAATAAAAATAAAATAAAAATAAAATAATAAAGATGAGAACTTTATAGAGATTACATCAGAATTTATAGATCTAAACTAACATGGCTATATCATGACATCACAACACATCTTAACAACCATACAACAATCACATCGCAGATCAGAAATAATAACATACAGATCGTGATTTCATAATTATAATTAATTTAATAAATCAGAATTCTCGCTGATATTGAACTCTAAATAGATTCGCTTTGAATTTGGCCAAAAATTAGACTTGCTCAAAATTGTTTCTACTCTGTCTAGAAAATTAGATCTCTGAATTACGATCCCGATGGTCCTGAAATCGTCAAATTCTGAGTTCGAACGAATTAGTTATGTTCAAATTAAGATGGATAATATTTTATATTAATTAGTTAATGAATTAATTAGAAAATAAACCTTTCTTCCACTTCATAGATGAAGGCCGTGGGTTTTAACTACTTTGTTCAAATTTAGGTCTGACAATTGCGCTCGACATAGGACATGGGAGGGGGATCAGAAGGTGGCACCTCGATCGGCTAGGGGCGGCACCGCCACACCTGGAAGGGGGGAGAACTCGGTGCACCCTGGTGGGCCCGGCGGCGATGCAAACCCGTGGTGTTTGGGTGCTGGTTTCTTGGTCTGTGCGCCAAATCGAGGTATGATACTCATATGGATTGAAAGAGGAAGAAAATCTCTTCGAAGTGGTGTATGGGTTGGGTTCTAACTCTTGGGGATGGAAGAGAAATTAGAGGAGGAAGTTTCAAGCTCCCATGGCCATTGAACGAAGGGGTGGCGGCGGCTACAGAAATGAATAGTGGCTAGGGTTTCTAATTTTCTATTATTTGTATAATTTAAATGGTAATTTTGCAATTAAATCTATATGTTTTAAACCGTTCCAATTCTAGTCCAGCAGAAAGTGACCCTAGCCAATAGCCCATGTTCCGAATCCAACGGGCCAGGTCCCGTCAGCCCAAACGGTTGTCTGTGGCCTGAATTATTTAAATTAATAATTAAATCCTTTATAAATTTAATTCGTTCGCACAAATAATTTAACCGAGGCCACATACGGACTCAGAAAAATCCAGAAACAATATATTTGGCTTCGTTATGACGATACGGTCCTAACAAAATTAGTTTCATCGAATTCTGAGACTGTTTGAAAAATGGCTATTTTTCAGTCTACCAAATTTGACTGAAATCGACAAAACACATTTTCCTTTTCCACGCTCACATATTAATTCGAAAAATTCTAAATTCCGGCTCTAACAAAATTGGTTTTGTCGAAAACAGAGATCATTTGAAAATTGACTATTTTCACTGGCTTTAATATTATTTAAAAATGAAAATTTTAATTTCTGCCACATTTTTCCACCAAATTATTTAAAATAAATTCTTTTAATTGGTTCAGATTTTCCGGGTCGTTACAAGAAAATTCTTTACCGATATCTCCGTTTGGATGTTCACATTCATAAACGCTGTAAATAGAAATAAATTTTTACATTAATCATACATACGCAAAAGTGTAGAAATGAATATAGCACTAATTGATATTTCAGATTACCAAACAACTAGTGCAATTTCAGCACAATTTAGAAGAATATAAGTGTGTGCTACATGGAGATCTTTATCGTCTAGCCATATGCCTACACATTTTCTAGAAGGTCGACCATGTTGTCAAAAATAGACAAAACTATTTGAGATGGTTCTTGTTCGTCTCCTTCGTCGTTTCGAGGAACACTTTCAAATGATATATTCACATGATCACTGAAATAATGAGAGAAAAAGAACGAAGCTTCTTCTTCGATGTAAGATTCACATGATCACTTTTGTCTCATTTTTTTCTTCAAATGATTCAGATATCTATGCAAAATTAATTTACATTATTTCATATTTTTAAGTGCAATTAAATTAATGGGTAACATGTTTATATTTACCTCTCAAATGGATACATCCATCCATATTGGACGAGACCTCGTAGTCGGGCTTCAGTTGGAAGGTGAACAGGTAAATGCTCCATTACATTAAAAAAAACTGGTGGGAATATTTTCTCCAATTTGCAAAGCAATATTGGAATATCTACTTCAAATTTACGTAAACATTCCACTTTTAAAGTAGTCGAACATCGATGGTAGTCAAAAACATCGATGGTAGTCAAACCATGAAATTTTCTTACCAAATGGTAAGGAAAATGCTCATGTCTCTTCCATGCAATATGGACATGATAGACGACCAGCAGTACTCCATCCTGAAAGCATTGCATGGACAGGTAAATCACTTATAGTCCACAACAAAGAAGCAAAAATACGAAAAAATTTCTTCTTCGAAATATCGTATGTTTCTACTCCTTCGTTTCACAATGTTTTTAATTCTTCAATTCATGGTTGTAAATAAACATCAATTTCTTGGGCCGGATCATCGGGGCCAGGAACAACAACAGTAAGAAACATATATTACATTTTCATACACATCCATGGAGGCAAATTATAAAGTGTGATGATAATGGGTCATGATGAGTATTTAGAACCAAATTGAGAAAATGGTGAAAAACCATCCGTACATAATCCTTGTCTGACATTATGACTCTCCGCTGCAAAATTGGGATAAGTTTTATCAAAATGCTTCCATGCTTCCCCATCAGCCGGATGGGTCAACGTACCTTCTTCTTCCGATCTCACCTTATGCCATCTCATATGAGATGCAGTTACAAAATATGCATATAATCTTTGAAGCCTTGGAGTAATGGGTAAGTAATGCATACGTTTGAATGGAACTTCCTTTCCCTTCTTCTTTCTTGACTTATATCATTCTTGATTACATATTTTACAATTTCTAAGGTTTATGTCATCTTTCCAAAACAACATGCATCTTTTTAAAAATGTATCTATTTCCTGATAAGATAAACCAAATGGCGACATAAGTTTTTTAACTTCGTAGTGATTTTCACACATAAAATTATCTGGCGGCATGTGCCTTTTGCAGCTTGTACAATAGCTGTTGTAACACCCCGTATTTTCTGTGAACGTAAGAATGACAAAGCAGAGAATAATTAAATTGTAACCAAATAATTAAGAGAAACGGGTTACGCCATTGCATTCGTCTCGAAATTCTGCTTGGAATAGAGTCCAAGTTTGCGTAAATCGGACTCCATATGAAGAAGATATGGCCTTCATAAGTTTCAATAAAAACTAATCCGAAATTCAAAAATTCAGATTTCGAAATTCAAAACAAACACCCGGGCTGGGCGGGAAAATTCCCACCCAGGACCCAGGTCGATACTAGGGTCGACCTGGGTAAACAGGTCGACACTAGGGTCGACCTAAGGGGGGACCTCCCCCCTTTTCCTGATCTGGAGACAGATCCATTTTTCTGCACCTCGACGCCTTTCTGACCGGATTCGTGAGCTCTAACCTATATAAACACCCCCAAACCTAGCTTTCTCTCCACACAATTTCATTCTTCCTATACTCTGCCTCTATTCTAATTAAAAATAAAAATGGCGTCGCTACTCTTTTGGAATCAAAACTAGAACTAGTGCATCTTCTTCTAATCTGAATAGAGTTAAAAGAGAATAACTATTTTCTAATCTAATCGATAGTCTACGCCAAAAGGGCGCTATTCAGTGTCAGAATACAGATCCCAAAAATCAAAGATTTACCTTTTCAATCGTGAGTACAGTTATTTTCAGATATGAAATTTAATTATTATCTTGACATTTTTGTGAATCTGGATCTGAGGTTATGCATACTTTTCTGTGGATCTATATTTTAAATATTAGTGTGACTGTTCTGTATCTGTTCCCTCTTTTCTTCCTTTTTGGTTATAGCCAGGTTACCACGAGCCTGCACACAATCTCATAAGAGATTAACGCACGAAAGCTAAATTTTGGGACAAATAATGGATAATGCATAATTGGACATGACTGGTCTTTGACTGATTTGAGAAATGGACATATGTTGTAAATTAGATCTAGACCTGTGAATACTCTGTAATTTGGAAGAAGAAGAATCATTGAATGATAACATATGACTTGGAACTTGGGGACATAATGCATATAAAAGTTAAGATATGATTTTGAGAGGATATAATTTAAAGATCTAGAATTTTTGGGTTCATGACTTGAAAAAGGAATATGTGACGTAGGCATAGAGATCTATATTATAATAGGATAACTATCAATGTGAATACGCCTAAAAGTGGATTTTTGGATATTTGGCATTAAAAGCTATAATTTGGCATAATTCATATGGTATATCATGATTTGGGGCTTTTAGAGAATATTTTGTACTGTGCAAAGTTTAAACTAAAATTTGGGGGCATATATTGTATTATGACCATGATTTAGGCATATAAGTTTAGGCTTAATTTATGCTTAGGCAAGATATGTAAATAGAATTTTAGAAATGATAAATCTGTTGAATTGCCTAATCTGCCAAATCTGATATCTACTAAATCTGTTGAATTGCCTAATGTGCTAAATTTGTTATCTGTTATTTGCTAAATCTGTTGAATTGCCTAAATCTGTTATCTGCTAAATCAGTTGAATTGACTAATCTGCTAAACCTGTTATCTGCTAAATTTGTTGAATCGCCTAATCTGCTAGATCTGTTATCTGTTGAATTGCCTAATCTGTTGAAAGCTGAATAATTGTAATCTATAGGATCAATCTAAAATTGAGCAAAACATGTTAATAGAACTTTGGATAATCTGCCGTAACTTGTAAAGAAGTTAAATCTGTTAAATGGACATAATTATGCTGATATTTTCTGTAATGGAATAAATTGGCTATGACACGAGGTTAGACTCCGTTTGCGGTAGAAGCCTGCCTGGAACCAACCGGCTTAACCAGCAACCGCAAACTGTCAGTCTAATGTGAGTGGTCGTAGGCATAACTAAAATATGCTTAGACACGAGGTTATGCCTGGCTTGTGGCAGAATTCTGCCCGGAACTGCCCGGCACATCCAGCGGCCACAAGCTACCGACCTAATGTGAGAGGTCTATGTATTAATTTTTAATTAATGCAAATTTAAGAGGAATGTAGTGTCTAAAAACGTGTTGGGTTGATAGGGTTAAATCAAATGGACTGATGAATCAAATAAACCCGTTTCATGAATCTATAGGCCCAGTACAAACTTAGACAATCTATAAGTCTACTAAATCCATATATCTGATTTGTTAATCTGAAAACTTGTTAACTTGATTGTCTGATCTGTGAATTAGTAACCTGATCTCTATCTGAAATCTGTAAACAAGTTAATCTGAAATCTATTAGTCTGGGGACACAAGGTTAGGAGGGGAATTACTTGTGTCATCTGTTGTGTGAAACCCATATTAGTCAGTAAACCTTTCTAGTATCAAAACTTTGACCCCATGCTATGTAGGGGCCCGGGCACGCATATTGAACTAATTATAAGCGGTTCATTATGATAATGGCGAGGGGTGTTGATGGCGCGTTCCAACTGGGTCATGTGCGTGCATGGATCGGTCTGCTCTGAGGACGTAAGACACCGTGACATCTGTAAATAGGTATGTGCCAATAGGTTGCTACTTTAGGGAGTGATACACCCTACTGTGGGGCCGACACAGGGTATTTATGTATTAGGGAGTTGATCGCTTGGGGATAGGACTTAGGGTACACTTAGTTCTGTCTGTTTCTGTTGGTACCGTCTGTTTCTGTTGGGTGGTAACACCTGTCTGTTTCTGCGTGGTACCGTCTGTTGGGGTGGTAAAGGCCAATTACTAGTGTACACCTAATTCTAACATTCTATTTTCGTAGGGATTATTCGGTTTTCGTCTCCGATTTCGTTTTCGATTTTATTTCCGTATCTTCTGTCTGTTGGGGTGGTAAAGGCCCATTAGTTGGGTGGTAAAGGCCCATTATTAGTATTCTGTCTGCCTCTATTCGGGTGGTAAAGGCCCATTACTAGCATTCTGTTTCTATAGAGATTATTCTGTTTCCATTTCTGTTTCAGTTCAGACATTAGGGTAACACCTAATCATGTTATACTAGTATTAGTGCAGAGAAGTTAAAAGCTTAGCTTAGCCTATATCATTCCATTTCTTCTGTTAACCTGCTATTCCTGTTATGGTTATTTCTCATCCAGTTTTATTTACATGTCACGATACTATTATCTGTTTATATGCTGAAAGTCACTGGTCTCACCAGACTTATATATGATTTAGTTTGTTTCGCCTCTTTTCTTTCCGTCCCCCCCCCCCAATGTTTTCAGGGTGGAAACATAGGAGCTTGATTCAGAATCTCTCTGCTTGAAGTAATTGAAGTGTTTCTTGGCTTTGGCTCTATCTTTCCACGGCAGTTTATATTGGGGATTATGGCTTTAAAAACTATGCACTCTGAAGGCTTTTGTACAAGACCGATATTTATGTACTTGAATTCCGATATTGTGATTTTGAAAGATGTAACCAAACTTATTTCTGTTTCTGTTGTAATAAAGTTATAAATTTTTCAAGTACTTGTCTTGTTAATTTCTGTTCTGTCTACTAAAAACGCTTCACCAAAGTTAAGGCATTCCCGTTGCGAGTGACCTTAACGAAGATGAGGTGTTACACTTGGTATCAGAGCTGAAGGTTACCAGATTTGATAAAAAGTTTTTGAAAACTATTTTCTAAAAGGTTTTAAAAGGAAGTATTTTCAAAAGTAGAGTTTGTTTTGAAAAACATAATCCCCAAAGCCATGTGCCTATCTTTCTATCCTTTGTTTTGAATCTTTTCTTCTCTTTCGTTTCAGCATATCTGGGGATCTTAACCTTCCAGAGGGCGTACCGATACCTGGCTGTTTCAGGAGGTACCTAGAAGCTAGGTCTAATAATGCGGGCCCAGCAGACGTCCCTCCTCCCCCAGCTGCAGCGGTTCCTCCTCCTCCTCCGCGCGTGAATACTTTCCCAAAGATATGTAGAGACTTTCGAGCCATGGGTGGGAAGAACTTTAATGGAACTGAATCCTTCGTGGATGCAAGGAACTGGCTCAAAGAAACTGAGGATTTGTTCGTTATCTTCGAGGTGGACAATAGGCAAAAGATACAATTGGAGGTATGATTGCTTAAGGACGAAGCTTCTTTTTGGTGGGAGTTCACAAATGGAGAGCGTCCGGTAGAGAGATGGATGGATTTCAGGCATAGGTTCGAGATGAAATTTCTCTCACGAGCGGAAGAGAGTCTATACATAGAGAGGTTCTTAGCATTGAAGCAGGGGAATTTATCAGTGAGAGAGTACATCAACAAGTTTAATCAGTTGGCGAGATTCGGCTTAGATTTGGTAAATACACCGCATAAGAAGGCACTACGGTTTGCTAAAGGTTTGAACGAGCCACTACACGGATTGGCAATGTCCCACATTCCTATGGGGGCTACCTTCGAGAAATTAGTTGACATGGCATTGACGCATGAAGAGGAAACCAAAAGTGGGAAGAAAGAAGAAAAGCTTGAAGAACCACAAAACAAGAAGGCGGGGCCCAAAAAGGAAACACAAAAGAAGGATGAGAAGTCTGAAGATAAGAAGGAGAAGAAGTGCTTTACTTGTGGAAGCTTGACCCATCTGAAAAAGGATTGCAGAAAGAGGAAGGTCACTTGCTTCAACTGTGGAGAAATGGGGCACTTCACTAGGGACTGCCCAAAGAAACGAGGACAAGGGCAGAGGGCAGGACCTACTTCTGGAGGGCAGGCGAATGCTCGTGAGGCTGGTGGATAGGAAAGAAATAAGAAAATTTATGTAGAAGGTTTAATTTCCTTATCCGATTATGGAGTTAAAACTCTTTCTGATTCTGGCATTTTGATTCTATAATTGAAACACTGCACGTTAATACTAGTCTTGTTTCTGATTCTGCTGTAGACTCAAACCCATAAAGGTTATGACTCATCTGTTTGTGATAAGTTGGGGTTTGAGGGTATCTGTGTTGGACGTTAAGTTGACTATGACGCATACATTCTGGGTTTTTATCATGCTTATTTCCTAAGAGTCATTTGGTAATCTGATCTGTACCAGTAGTCTATAAGTATTTGAATATTTCTGAAAAGGATAGGGGTTTTTACTCAAAGCGTGAAGTAGATTTCCAGTTGGGCATTTTTTTAATGGGAGTGATTCTCTAAGTATCAATCTGATGCTGATTTCGGTCTTCGGGGTTGATACTTAGGGGGTTATTCTCTTAAACCGATGTCTGGTAGGAACAAAGCTTTTGTTTTAATTGTACTTGCTTCTATCACTCGGCTGTATCCTATCGATCGAATCTTTGACCTTTAGGTAGAAACTAATGGGTGTAAACATGTGTTTGAGACATGTTATGTTTGATGGTTGCAAGTGGATGCAAGTGATTTCTCGTGGATGCATATACACACACTAGGCACTAGATTGGCTCAAAAACACTCTCATACTGCATATGGATGTGTGTGCATTTTTAAAATTTTTATGGATGCAAAATGGTTGACACAGCACACGGATGTTGCATATGAATGAACGGTTGTGCACTCATATAGAAATGATATGTATCAAATAGGAAAATTGCATACATGTTGGACTCATGGCATTGACATAATTCGCATTAAGGAGGTCAACTGAATCAGTGGACCGCCTGATCTTTGCATTAGATGAGGAACATATACACACACTTTTGCATATGTTCATATAGCATTAGAAGTTTCTAAGGACAATGGATGCTTGTGGATGATGGTTGAGTAGATGGGTGATTGGATGGCAGGACACATTCTTCTTAACTTGAAGATTTCGGGGACGAAATCCTTTAAGGAGAGGAGAATGTAACACCCCGTATTTTCTATGAACATAAGAATGACAAACCAGAGAATAATTAAATTGTAACAAAATAATTAAGGGAAACAGGTTACGCCATTGTGTTCATCTCGAAATTTTGCTTGGAATAGAGTCTAAGTTTGTGTAAATCGGACTCCGTATGAAGAAGAAATGGCCTTCAGAATTTTCAATAAAAACCAGTCCGAAATTCAAAAATTCATATTTCGAAATTTAAAACAGACACCCGGGATGGGCGGGAAAATTCCCGCCCAGGACCTAGGTCGACACTAGGGTCGACCTGGGTAAACAGGTCGACACTAGGGTTGACCTCCCTCCCCCCTCCCCCACCCTTTAAAGATCTGGAGACAGATCCATTTTTCTGCACCTGGACGCCTTTCTGACCGGATTCGTGAGCTCTAACCTATTTAAACACCCCCAAACCTAGCTTTCTCCCCATACAATTTCATTCTGCCTATATTGTGCCTCTATTCTAATTAAAAATAAAAATGGCGTCGCTACTCTGTTGGAATCAAAACTAGAACTAGTGCATCTTCTTACAATCTGAATAGAGTTAAAAGAGAACAACTATTTTCTAATCTAATCGATAGTCTACGCCAAAGGGGCGCTAATCAGTGTCAGAATATAGATCCCAGAAATCAAGATTTACCTTTTCAATCGTGAATACAGTTATTTTCAGATATGAAATTTAATTATTATCTTGACATTTTTGTGAATCTGGATCTGAGGTTATGCATACTTTTCTGTGGATCTATATTGTAAATATTATTGTGACTGTTCTGTATCTGTTCCCTCTTTTCTTCCTTTTTGTTTATAGCCAGGTTACCACGAGCCTGCGCCAAATCTCATAAGAGATTAACGCACGAACGCTAAATTTTGGGACAAATAATGGATAATGCATAATTGGACATGACTGATCTTTGACTGATTTGAGAAATGGACATATGTTGCAAATTAGATCTAGATCTGTGAATACTCTATAATTTGGAAGAAGAAGACTCATTGAATGATAACATATGACTTGAAACTTGGGGACATAATGCATATAAAAGTTAAGATCTGATTTTGAGAGGATATAATTTAAAGATCTAGAGTTTTTGGATTCATGACTTGAAAAAGGAATATGTGACTTAGGCGTAGAGACCTACATTATAATAGGATAACTATTAATGTGAATACGCCTAAAAGTATATTTTTGGATATTTGGCATTAAAAGCTATAATTTGGCATAATTCATATGGTATATCATGATTTGGGGATTTTAGAAAATATTATGTACTGTGCAAAGGTTAAACTAAAATTTGGGGGCATATATTGTATTATGACCATGATTTAGGCATGTAATTTTAGGCTTAATTTATGCTTAGGCAAAATATGTAAATAGAATTTTAGAAATGATAAATCTGTTGAATTGTCTAATCTGCCAAATCTGTTATCTGCTAAATCTGTTGAATTGTCTAATCTGCTAAATCTGTTATCTGCTAAATCTGTTGAATTGCCTAAATCTGTTATCTGTTAAATCTGTTGAATTGACTAATCTGCTAAACCTGTTATCTGTTAAATCTGTTGAATCGGCTAATCTGCTAGATCTGTTATCTGTTGAATTGCCTAATCTGTTGAAAGCTGAATAATTGTAATCTACAGGCTTGATCTAAAATTGAGCAAAACATGTTAATAGAACTTTGGATAATATGTCGTAACTTGTAAAGAAGTTAAATCTATTAAATGAAAATAATTAGGCTGATATTTTCTGTAATGGAATAAATTGGCTATGACACAATGTTAGACTCCGTTTGCGGTAGAAGCCCTCTCGGAACCAGCCGGCTTAACCAGCAACCGCAAACTGTCAGTCTAATGTGAGAGGTCGTAGGCATAACTAAAATAAGTTTAGACACGAGGTTAGGCCTGGCTTGTGGCAGAACTCTGCCCGGAACCGCCCGACACATCCAGCGGCCACAAGCTACCGACCTAATGTGAGAGGTCTATGCATTAATATTTAAGTAATGCAAATTTAAGAGGAATGTGGTGTCTAAAAACGTGTTGGGTGGATAGGGTTAAACCAACTGGACTGATGAATCTAATAAACCCGTTTCGTGAATTTGTAGGCCCAATACAAAGTTAGACAATCTGTAAGTCTGTTAAATCCGTACATCTGATCTGTTAATCTGAAAACTTGTTAACTTGATTGTTTGATCTGTGAACTAGTAATCTAAACTCTATCTGAAATCTGTAAACAAGTTAATCTGAAATCTGTTAGTCTGGGGACACAAGTTAGGAGGGGAATTACTTGTGTCATCTGTTGTGTGGAACCCATATTAGTCAGTAACTCTTTCTGGTATCAAAACTTTGACCCCACTCTATGTAGGGATCCGGGCACGCATACTGAACTAATTATAAGAGGTTCATTCTGATAATGGTGAGGGGTGTTGATGGCGCGTTCCAACCCGGTCATGTGCGTGCATGGATCCGGTCTGCTCTGAGGATGTAAGACACCGTGACATCTGTAAATAGGTCTATGCCAATTGGTTGCTACTTTAGGGAGTGATACACCCTACTGTGGGGTCGACACAGGGTATTTATGTATTAAGGAGCCGATCGCTTGGGGGTAGGACTTAGGGTACACTTAGTTCTGTCTGTTTCTGTAGGTACCGTCTGTTTTTTGTTGTGTGGTAACACCTGTTTGTTTCTGCGTGGTACCGTCTTTTGGGGTGGTAAAGGCCCATTACTAGTGTACATATAATTCTAACATTCTGTTTCCGTAGGGATTATTTTGTTTTTGTCTCCAATTCCGTTTTCGATTATATTTCCGTACCTTCTGTCTGTCGGGTGGTAAAGGCCCATTAGTTAGGTGGTAAAAGCCCATTATTAGTATTCTGTTTCTGTACCTTCTGTCTGTTGGGGTGGTAAAAGCCCATTATTAGCATTCTGTATCTGTACCGTCTGCCTCTGTTCGGGTGGAAAAGGCTCATTATTAGCATTCTGTTTCTATGCCGTCTGTCTCTGTTCGGGTGGTAAAGCCCATTACTAGCATTCTGTTTCTGTAGAGAATATTCTTTTTCCGTTTCTGTTTCAGTTTAGACATTAGGGTAACACCTAATCCTGTTATACTAGTATTAGTGCAGAGAAGTGAAAAGCTTAGCTTAGCCTATATCATTCCGTTTCTTTTGTTAACTTTCTATTCCTGTTATGGTTATCTCTCATCCAGTTTTATATACATGTCATGATACTGTTATCTGTTTATATGCTGAAAGTCACTGGACTCACCAGACTTATGTGTAGCACCCCGTATTTTCTGAGAGTATTAAAAAAAATGGTTAATTATGAAGAATTTATTAAGCCTTCAAGTTTATATGCATATGAGAGAAATATATATAAATATATATAAAAATTAAATAAATAAACATGCAAAAAAGGTCCAAAACAAAGAATTGGGAGGGGGAATAACCGAACCGGCCCATTTTTGAGGTCGACCTGAGCCCCGCTAGGTCGACTAGGGGTTAATCCAGGGTGTTTGGCTGTCATCCCGTGGGCCGATTGGCTCAAATGCAGATTTTGCATTTGAATGGTTCTCATGATTCAGGGTTAATCTAGTGGTCCTAAATAACTTCCTACACCTAAATATACATCCCTAACCTGAACCTAAATCTCATATACAATTCTCTAGCCTCCATTGCTCTCTTCCTCTCTAAAAATAAATAAATCAATGGTGTCTCTAATCTACTGAAACCTAAGCTAGGACTTGTGCTTCTTCTTCCTCCAATTCTGATTAGGATTAAAAGAGAACAACTACAACACCTTTTTCTTTTAGAATCCAACCAAGGCAAGTGCAGTTATTTTCTGATATAAACTTGAATTATAATTGTGACATGATTGTAAATCTGAATTTGAGATTGCGTATGTTCTGTTCTGATCTATTTTATTCTATATCACTTTCTTCTTTCGGTTCTATAGCCAGGCTACCCCGAGCCTGCGCCAAATCTCATAAGAGATTAACGCACGAATGTTAAACTTTAGGATAAATAATGAATGATGGCATAATTGGACATGGCTAATCTGTGACTAAAAGGACATAGGTTGTAAACTAGATTTAGATCTGTGCATATTCTGTGAATTGGAAGAAGAGGAACCATTGTATATTAACATGTGACTTGAGACATTGGACATAACGCATATTTTTGAATTAAAGATCTGTTATAATTAAAAGTTCTAGATTGTTGGGCATATTGTTTATATAGAAATTCATGATTTGGGATAAAAAGGGAATATGACTTAGGTGTGAAGATTTATGTTAAGATTTGATAACTATTAAATGTGAATAACACCTAAGTGGGAGATTTTTGAATATATGACATGCATTGAAATCGATGGCTATATTTGGTATAATTTATATGTGAATCTTTTGTACTAGGCAAGTTTAACTAAATTTGAGACGTGTGTTATATGGTAAATTATGACCATAATCTGTGCCATGTAAATTCAATGCAAACGTGGGGTATATGATCATAATGTGAATCATGACAACTATTTAGGCATGCAAACTTAGGCCAAATTTATAATTAGGCAAGATATGTTTATGAAGGAATGATTAAATCTGTTATATGGCATAATCTGCTAGTTCTGTTATATTGCCTAATTTGCTAGTTCTGTTATATTGCCTAATCTGCTAGTTCTGCTATAATCTGCTATATCTGTTCATGTACCAAATCTGTCATCTGCTAAGTCTGCTGAAGATGCCTTAACTGTTATATGATTGATCTGCTAGTTTGCTTAATCTGCTAAATCCGTTAAGTCGCCTAATCTGAAAAATCTGTTATCTGCAATATCTGTTGAGTTGATATAATTAGTCCGCTATTGACATAATCTGAATTGGCTATTCATAATTGACATGTATATTAGGCGTGGGTATAAATGGTGAATCATAAATTAATTGGACGCAAAGATAAACATGGCTAACTCGAGGTTAGAATGAGTTTGCGGTGTAATTCTGCCCGGAACCGCCCGGCATATTCCAGTGGTCGCAAACAATAGGTTCTAATGTGAGAAGTTAGTCATAACGTGCTTGAAATCCGAGGTTAGACTCAGTTTGCGACAGAAACCTGCCCGGAACCAACCGGCCTAACCAGTAGCCGCAAACTGTCAGTCTAATGTGAGAGGTTTGGGCATTAATATTTAATTAATGAAAATCTGAGATAATTATGATGTCTAAAACGTGTTGGGTAAGGCTAAACCAATTGGACCAATGAATCTGATAAACCCGTTTCGTGAATCCGTAGGCCCGATACAAAGTTAGATAATCTGTAACCAGTTAATCTGTAAGTCTGTTAATCTGTAGCCAGTTAATCTGTAAGCCTGTTAATCCGAACATCTGATCCGTTAGTCTGAAAACCTGTTAACTTGATTGTCTGATCTGTGAACTAGTTAATCTAAATTTTGTATGTCTGAAACTTGTAGACAAGTTAAGCTGAAATCTGTTAGTCTGGGGACACAAGGTTAGGAGGGGAATTACTTGTGTCATCTGCTGTTTGGGACCCATATTAGTCAGTAACCCTTTCTGGTATCAAAACTTTGACCCAACAGTAAGTAGGGTCCGGGCATGCTTACTGAACTAATTATAAGCGGTTTATTCTGATAATGGCGAGGGGTGTTGATGGTGCGTTCCAACCGGGTCATGTGCGTGCATGGATCCCGGTCTGCCTCTGAGGATGTAAGATGCCGTGACATCTGTAAATAGATCTGTGCCAATTGGTTGTCACTTTAGGGAGTGATACACCCTATTGTGGGGCCGACACAGGATATTTATGTATTAGGGAGCCGGTCGCTTGGGGTAGGGTTTTTGTAATAACTCGTATTTCGATAACATGTTAAAACGAGAATCAAGGCAGAATTTAATTTTAAATTCTGAATCAAGTAAAACGGGCTATTCCATTGCGTTCGTCTCGGAAAAATACGCGAAATAGAGTCCGAGTTTTCGAGAATCGGAGTCTGTATGACCCGTAAAAGGCCCAAAGAAGGTTTCTGGGAATTTGAATTTTGGAAACAATTTTGGGAATCAGATCTGGGGGCTAGGCGGAAAGTTTCCCGCCTAGGCCATGTCGACAGGGCTGTCGACATGCCTGTCGACTTGGGCCCAGACCAAGTCGACAGCCCTGTCGACTTGCCTGTCGACAGGGGGTGGCCGAGGCAAGTTGCCTGGCGCACCTGTTTGTCTCACCTGGTCTTGTTCTTGGGCTGGTTCTGGAAGCTTCCGAGATCTGATGGTCCTAATCTATCCTAGATCTAATCCTATGGCCTAAAACACACCCTAATCTCTATAAAAAGACCCTAAACCTAACCTAAATCCCTAAAAATCAAACCTAGCAACTAAGTGCTGCCAAAATCAATTTTGATCATGGCCTCCATCTCCAATCCCTAGAGCCTATGCATTCAAATCGGGTTCAAATCAAAAGGTGCAAGCTTGCTACACCAAATAGAGGCCAAATCAACATTGCTATGCGAGTTTCATGAAGGTTCTTCTTCAAAGGAGCCACCTTCCTTCGTCAAGATGATGCATGACCCCTTTTCTAAGCCTTGCCTATGTAAGTTCTAGCTACTTATGGATCAAAACGGTATTTTTAATGTTGACATGGGATAAAATGAGATAAAGCATAAGTATGCATGTATGTGAACCTAACTTTGTCCCTTTTCTATGATCTATGACCTTAGACTAAGATGTAGCAACTTAATCATGTCACTCATGTTATGTTTAGCCTAGTTTATCTTGCAAGTTTGGATCTTTGTCTATGGAAGATTTGCATGAACCTTTGGGAACCATTTGACTTGTGAAACATAGGCAAATACTTGACCTTGGGGCTTATGCATGCATATGAACACAAACCCCTTATGTTTCATGCATGTTTATGGCAAAACCTCCTTATGATATTATGCAAGTTTGTGGCCAAATCCTATATGATAGTATGCATGCTTATGTTCAATCCCTATATGACTCTATCATGCATGTTTTAAGGCCAAACCCCCTTATGACGCCATGCATGTTTGGAGCCAATCCCTTTTGTGGCATCGTGCATGTTTTGGGGTCTACATGTAGCCATAGTATACCTACTATGTTGACTCGCTTTGCTTGCGTTGGGAAAACACGATTTTGGGTAGTTAGATAAACATGAACATGTCGCGAAATCTTAACTTGAATATGACATGTGTTTATACTTGAAAACATAACTTGAAATGTAACATGGAAGTTGACATGTAAGTATGCATAAAAACATAAGCTTGGGAATTTACCTATTAAGTTAGGTCTACCCATTGGGAATTTACCTATTAAGTTAGGTCTACCCAATTGCTTGAAAACTTGACTATGAACATGACACTAGACCAAACATGAAAGTGGCCAACTCGAGGTTGGGTTGAGTTTGCAACGTAAAACTACCCGGAACCGACCGGCCTAACTAGTAGTTGCAAACAATAGGACTCAATGTGTGAAGTTGGTCATGTTGTGCTTGAACCCGAGGTTAGACCAAGTTGTGGTGTAAATCTACCCGGACCCGCCCGGCTTAACTAGTAACCACAACAAAGTCTAATGTGAGAGGTTGGGGTGCATTAAATAATTAATGCCACATAATAGGGTTAAGTTAATTTGATTAATGAGGCTTAACCAAATATGACATGGACAAATGGGTTAAGTAATTTGATTAGGCTAATGATACTTAACAAAACATGACAGGGTTGGGTAGGTTAAGTAACTTGATTTGCCTAACGACACTTGACCATTTTTATACGACGAGGGGACGGGATTAAGTTAACCAACACTTAATCAATCCAACACGATAACTTGATAAGGTTAAGTAAATTTTCTTAGTAACACTTAACTGTTTAATACAGTTAATGGATGGGGTTAAGTCAACTCAGACCTAACTAATCTAAACATGGTAATTGGACGGGGTTAAGTTAATTTACACTTAACTAATCCAACTCGTTAGTTTGATGTGGTTAAGTGACCTATACTTAACCAATCTAACGTGAAAACATGATAAGGCTAAGTCACGAATCACTTGAATACGCTTGACCGATTTGACTCGGTAATTTGACAAGGTCAAGTTAATTTATATAATTAACCAATCTAAAATGATAATTAGACGAGGTTAAGTTATGGGTTGCTTAATATACTTAGCCAACTTGACACATGGTTTGTAGGGTTAAGTCTTGGACTTGGATACTTAGCCAATTTTGACATGGTTTGTAGACGGGCTAAGTTATGAACTTAAGTGACACTTAACCCATTAGATAAACCCTAATTCGGAGGATTAGGTAAATAACCATAGTTAACAAGGATTATGGAAATAAGGCTAAGTGGTAAACCTTAGTTAAGGGAAACTAAGTAATAATTCTTAGTCAAGGAAATTTGGACCATTTCTTAGATGGATTAGTAACCCGATACGTTAGGTCAACGTTTAAGTATGCGTGTAGGAGCAGGCTATCTGATTTAGATAAAGGCTCCAACGAACGGGGTAACGAAGCAGCGGCTTCGGGAACGTGAGGATATTCTTGGGATCCCTCTGTGAGCTGCCAGGTCAATATACTAGGCTCACGAGAGGTTGAGGTCTGCGGTAGAAGAACTAAGAATATGCCTTGGTTGCTATGCGAGCGACCTAAAGACTGGGGTGGATAGCAGTGAGTCGACGAATACATAAGGTGCCCGAGATAGCAAGTTCGTCGATCATCTACCATCTTGAGTCAAGCGTGTACGTACGGAAAGGCAGGGAACACCCAACAGACCATAATTGCTATCTAATTATGGGTGAGGTAGGCCGTAGGATGTGGGCTGGCCGGAGTGTAGTTCTCATGCAAGATTTTCTCTTGTGTTGCCTTTCACTAGTTGAGGGAGGGGTCTCGTGGGACCATAGCCACGTGTAGAAAAGCAGACCTTAGTATCTGCATCGGCAGATAAATCTAAAGCTCCCGACCGAGTCCTGTATTTCTTGTTTTGCCCTGTGACAGGACTCGGATGGCACGATGTGATACATGTGCATACAGTTATAGAAAAACGATTCACGATGAATGCGTGGGAAAAAGGGCGCGGTTGAGGGTTAGCGTAATCCCTAGTGGCCTAGGTGGTTTAACCCAAACCGAAATACGAAAACGTGCAATAGGTAAGCGTAATCCCTAGTGGTGCTAGGTGGCGTAAGTCCTAGTAGTTCAAACGATGATTCATATGGAAGAGCCTAGCTAGAACAAGGGTGACAGTCCAAACGATTTCAAGAATAATACGACATGAGGAAGCCCGTACGAGGTACGGCAAAGGACTGAACTTATATACATGGAAAGAAACAAATGATTTGAGTAACCTTTATATGCGATATATTAGGTTGACATGGACCATTACATGACATTGGGCAAGGGACATTCATGGTTAACACATGACGCGGGTTGGGATACTAGTACGAGAGGTGCAGAGCAAATATACATGTTAGAACTAGGAAGAATATACATAATAGATACCGTGGGATGTTAGACGGGGCAGATACCTTGGGATAATGTACTCGATAGAAATCTGACGATGTGATACCTTGACTTATCATAACACTGTAGTTTATCATGATACCTTAGTTTACCTTGCCACAGTAGTTCAACCGGCTACCCTGGTTTAGTTTATCTATCTTGTAGTTATCCTTATGTTCACTTTCAGTTTATGCATGTCATGTTACCTTTACCTGTTTTTATACTGGAAGTAGATAGGACTTACTCAGTCTTTTTGACTGACCCGTTTTGTTTCGCCTCTTTTCTTCCGTTCCCCCCCCCCCCCCTCAGGTTACAGGGAGGAAACACTGCTGTTTAGTTCGGACTTCTTCTGCTTGAAGGTCATCATGGATGGCTTGGACTTTTCCTGGCTATGGCTACTTTACTGTTTTACTTGGGGAATAATTTATGAAAAAAAGTCTTTATGCTTCTTTACTATTGCAAGACAGGTTTTGATGTACTCTGATGTAAAAGGCTTTAGACCTTATGTATTCATGTTATGAAAGATTGATTTTACTTCCGCTATTTTATATGTTTTGTCTTGTGATATTTCTGTGCATGTTTACCAATAATGCCCCTCTAAAGCTAGTGCATTCCTCTGCGAGTGACCCTAGTGGAGGCGGGGTGTTACATTTGGTATCAGAGCAGAATGTTACTAGACTGGGCAAAAGTTTTTAAAGACCTTCTGAAAATTATTTGAAAAACCGTTTACAAAGAAGCATTTTTCAAGAAAATTTTCTTTTAAAAAGAAAAAGGCTATTCCCCAAAGGCCATTAGCATTATCCTTGTTTCCTTGATTGAATCTCTTTTCCTTTCTTTCCTCCATCTGTAGTCACAGTGGTTTTGACTGCGACTAGTCTTTCTAGCTGCGTAAGTGTTTCCCGTACGATGGAGGTGGTTCTCGAGAGACCGTTGCAGAGTTATGCATGAAAGGATAGTAAGAACAAGGATAAAGGATACGAGCTCAGGGATAAGCAACATGTTGGTATGGCTGAGTCCTAAAAGGAGGGAGAAAGATGAACAATGAAACCCATGACGAGAGAGTACCTTTGGCATGGTGAAACGGGACGGATAGTTAAGTATCATGGAACAGGGACAAGATCATTCGGAGGGCAATAGTATGCTCTCATTTCTAGGGTACCTCAGAAGGAGGGTAACGATTTTGTTAAAGGTTTAGCTTTTCTTCTCTATCATCCTGTCGGGACTTTGTTTTGATCACCGCATCTTTTAAGTCCGCTTCGATAGTTGAGTCTCTGCACCTTAGTACTAGCGTAGTAGAGGATCCCGTTTTTGTCTCAAGTCCTATTGGAAGATCGGTCCATTTACTCATGGCTTGTTTGGATTTGAGAATGTCTATATCAAGTGTTGAGCTTGGAAATAATGCTTATGTTTATAAGTTGTGGATGGATTCTAGGGATGAAGTGGTTATCCAGTAAGGGGTGCCACTCTCGGTTTTAGAAGGAGGGTAGTTAGACTCTTGGCTTGCTTTAGTAATACCCTTGAAGTATCGCGTAACCTTTTGGGTTCTGTCATGATTAGTTACTTAGAATCCCTAGATGCCTTTGTTGGAAATTAGAAACCCGATCGAATGGTGTTCGTTAATAAGACGGATGGTTTACTTCGATTATGTATGGGTTATGGGAATTACCCTAGTAAGTGCGCACAGTAACTTGTTTACTTTCAAGAGAAAGTTTTTCTACGTGGAATACCTTATGGTACAAGGTCCAGGATTCACTAGTGAATTTTGAGGGCTCGCATGGAATAATGTGTACGCAGTCCTGTTTGCGCCAAGTACTCTAGAAGGAGAATAAGTGCAAGTGGAACGAGAGGCGACGAGGAAATGAGTTCCAACTCATGTTATGGAAACAGGAAATAAGAAGCTGCGAAATCGTGAAGAAAAAGGGGCGGTCAAGGCACGATGGAACTAAGCTCAAGGTAATGCGACTCAGGAGACTGAAGACTAAATACGTGCATGATATCTCTTTTGGGAATATATCCCCGATCCCTGTTTTTCTGTTGAGCTTGCTTGTAGGCTATCTTTTATGGATATCCTCTCGGTCCTGTCTCTGTTACAAACCCCGTACGGAGTTTGTTTTGTTTATCTTCTCGACCCTGTTTCAGGGAATCCTAGGTAGAACCCTATGGATGTAAACATGTATTTGAAACATGTTATGATTGATATGGTTGCAAATGGTTGCAAGTGGTTGCTCGTGGATGCGCGAATACATATTAGATACTAGCTCGACTCGGTCACATTTCATATTGCATATGCACGAGTATTTATACTTGTTTATGGATGAAATCGAATGTGTTATCATGCGGTTGTTGCATATGAATGAATGATTGTGCACGCATATAGTATCTATATGACTAGGACTATTTGCATACATGTTGGATTCATGGCACTATACATATTTTGCATTAGAAAGATTATTCAGGCCTGATCATTAGCATTAGCTAAGGAACATGTACACACACGTTTTGCATATATTCATATAGCATTAGAAATCATCTAAGGACAATGATTGCTTGTGGATGATGTTTTGAGTAGATGGGTGATGGATGGTAGGATATGTTCTTCCTAACTTGGAGATTTCGGGGACGAAATCCTAAAAGGTGGGGAGAATGTAACAACTCGTATTTCGATAACATGTTAAAACGAGAATCAAGGCAGAATTTAATTTTAAATTCTGAATCAAGTAAAACGGGCTATGCCATTGCGTTCGTCTCGGAAAAATACGCGAAATAGAGTCCGAGTTTTCGAGAATCGGAGTCTGTATGACCCGTAAAAGGCCCAAAGAAGGTTTCTGGGAATTGAATTTTGGAAACAGTTTTGGGAATCAGATCTGGGGGCTAGGCGGAAAGTTTCCCGCCTAGGCCATGTCGACAGGGCTGTCGACAGGCCTGTCGACTTGGGCCCAGACCAAGTCGACAGCCCTGTCGACTTGCCTGTCGACAGGGGGTGGCCGAGGCAAGTTGCCTGGCGCACCTGTTTGTCTCACCTGGTCTTGTTCTTGGGCTGGTTCTGGAAGCTTCCGAGATCTGATGGTCCTAATCTATCCTAGATCTAATCCTATGGCCTAAAACACACCCTAATCTCTATAAAAAGACCCTAAACCTAACCTAAATCCCTAAAAATCAAACCTAGCAACTAAGTGCTGCCAAAATCAATTTTGATCATGGCCTCCATCTCCAATCCCTAGAGCCTATGCATTCAAATCGGGTTCAAATCAAAAGGTGCAAGCTTGCTACACCAAATAGAGGCCAAATCAACATTGCTATGCGAGTTTCATGAAGGTTCTTCTTCAAAGGAGCCACCTTCCTTCGTCAAGATGATGCATGACCCCTTTTCTAAGCCTTGCCTATGTAAGTTCTAGCTACTTTTGGATCAAAACGGTATTTTTAATGTTGACATGGGATAAAATGAGATAAAGCATAAGTATGCATGTATGTGAACCTAACTTTGTCCCTTTTCTATGATCTATGACCTTAGACTAAGATGTAGCAACTTAATCATGTCACTCATGTTATGTTTAGCCTAGTTTATCTTGCAAGTTTGGATCTTTGTCTATGGAAGATTTGCATGAACCTTTGGGAACCATTTGACTTGTGAAACATAGGCAAATACTTGAACTTGGGGCTTATGCATGCATATGAACACAAACCCCTTATGTTTCATGCATGTTTGTGGCAAAACCTCCTTATGATATTATGCAAGTTTGTGGCCAAATCCTATATGATAGTATGCATGCTTATGGTCAATCCCTATATGACTCTATCATGCATGTTTTAAGGCCAAACCCCCTTATGACGCCATGCATGTTTGGAGCCAATCCCTTTTGTGGCATCGTGCATGTTTTGGGGTCTACATGTAGCCATAGTATACCTACTATGTTGACTCGCTTTGCTTGCGTTGGGAAAACACGATTTTGGGTAGTTAGACAAACATGAACATGTCGCGAAATCTTAACTTGAATATGACATGTGTTTATACTTGAAAACATAACTTGAAATGTAACATGGAAGTTGACATGTAAGTATGCATAAAAACATAAGCTTGGGAATTTACCTATTAAGTTAGGTCTACCCATTGGGAATTTACCTATTAAGTTAGGTCTACCCAATTGCTTGAAAACTTGACTATGAACATGACACTAGACCAAACATGAAAGTGGCCAACTCGAGGTTGGGTTGAGTTTGCAACGTAAAACTACCCGGAACCGACCGGCCTAACTAGTAGTTGCAAACAATAGGACTCAATGTGAGAAGTTGGTCATGTTGTGCTTGAACCCGAGGTTAGACCAAGTTGTGGTGTAAATCTACCCGGACCCGCCCGGCTTAACTAGTAACCACAACAAAGTCTAATGTGAGAGGTTGGAGTGCATTAAATAATTAATGCCACATAATAGGGTTAAGTTAATTTGATTAATGAGGCTTAACCAAATATGACATGGACAAATGGGTTAAGTAATTTGATTAGGCTAATGATACTTAACAAAACATGACAGGGTTGGGTAGGTTAAGTAACTTGATTTGCCTAACGACACTTGACCATTTTTATACGACGAGGGGACGGGATTAAGTTAACCAACACTTAATCAATCCAACACGATAACTTGATAAGGTTAAGTAAATTTTCTTAGTAACACTTAACCGTTTAATACAGTTAATGGATGGGGTTAAGTCAACTCAGACCTAACTAATCTAAACATGGTAATTGGACGGGGTTAAGTTAATTTACACTTAACTAATCCAACTCGTTAGTTTGATGTGGTTAAGTGACCTATACTTAACCAATCTAACGTGAAAACATGATAAGGCTAAGTCACGAATCACTTGAATACGCTTGACCGATTTGACTCGGTAATTTGACAAGGTCAAGTTAATTTATATAATTAACCAATCTAAAATGATAATTAGACGAGGTTAAGTTATGGGTTGCTTAATATACTTAGCCAACTTGACACATGGTTTGTAGGGTTAAGTCTTGGACTTGGATACTTAGCCAATTTTGACATGGTTTGTAGACGGGCTAAGTTATGAACTTAAGTGACACTTAACCCATTAGATAAACCCTAATTCGGAGGATTAGGTAAATAACCATAGTTAACAAGGATTATGGAAATAAGGCTAAGTGGTAAACCTTAGTTAAGGGAAACTAAGTAATAATTCTTAGTCAAGGAAATTTGGACCATTTCTTAGATGGATTAGTAACCCGATACGTTAGGTCAACGTTTAAGTATGCGTGTAGGAGCAGGCTATCTGATTTAGATAAAGGCTCCAACGAACGGGGTAACGAAGCAGCGGCTTCGGGGAACGTGAGGATATTCTTGGGATCCCTCTGTGAGCTGCCAGGTCAATATACTAGGCTCACGAGAGGTTGAGGTCTGCGGTAGAAGAACCAAGAATATGCCTTGGTTGCTATGCGAGCGACCTAAAGACTGGGGTGGATAGCAGTGAGTCGACGAATACATAAGGTGCCCGAGATAGCAAGTTCGTCGATCATCTACCATCTTGAGTCAAGCGTGTACGTACGGAAAAGCAGGGAACACCCAACAGACCATAATTGCTATCTAATTATGGGTGAGGTAGGCCGTAGGATGTGGGCTGGCCGGAGTGTAGTTCTCATGCAAGATTTTCTCTTGTGTTGCCTTTCACTAGTTGAGGGAGGGGTCTCGTGGGACCATAGCCACGTGTAGAAAAGCAGACCTTAGTATCTGCATCGGCAGATAAATCTAAAGCTCCCGACCGAGTCCTGTATTTCTTGTTTTGCCCTGTGACAGGACTCGGATGGCACGATGTGATACATGTGCATACAGTTATAGAAAAACGATTCACGATGAATGCGTGGGAAAAAGGGCGCGGTTGAGGGTTAGCGTAATCCTTAGTGGCCTAGGTGGTTTAACCCAAACCGAAATACGAAAGCGTGCAATAGGTAAGCGTAATCCCTAGTGGTGCTAGGTGGCGTTAGTCCTAGTAGTTCAAACGATGATTCATATGGAAGAGCCTAGCTAGAACAAGGATGACAGTCCAAACGATTTCAAGAATAATACGACATGAGGAAGCCCGTACGAGGTACGGCAAAGGACTGAACTTATATACATGGAAAGAAACATATGATTTGAGTAACCTATATATGCGATATATTAGGTTGACATGGACCATTACATGACATTGGGCAAGGGACATTCATGGTTAACACATGACGCGGGTTGGGATACTAGTACGAGAGGTGCAGAGCAAATATACATGTTAGAACTAGGAAGAATATACATAATAGATACCGTGGGATGTTAGACGGGGCAGATACCTTGGGATAATGTACTCGATAGAAATCTGACGATGTGATACCTTGACTTATCATAACACCGTAGTTTATCATGATACCTTAGTTTACCTTGCCACAGTAGTTCAACCGGCTACCCTGGTTTAGTTTATCTATCTTGTAGTTATCCTTATGTTCACTTTCAGTTTATGCATGTCATGTTACCTTTACCTGTTTTTATACTGGAAGTAGATAGGACTTACTCAGTCTTTTTGACTGACCCGTTTTGTTTCGCCTCTTTTCTTCCGTTCCCCCCCCAGGTTACAGGGAGGAAACACTGTTGTTTAGTTCGGACTTCTTCTGCTTGAAGGTCATCATGGATGGCTTGGACTTTTCCTGGCTATGGCTACTTTACTGTTTTACTTGGGGAATAATTTATGAAAAAAAGTCTTTATGCTTCTTTACTATTGCAAGATAGGTTTTGATGTACTCTGATGTAAAAGGATTTAGACCTTATGTATTCATGTTATGAAAGATTGATTTTACTTCCGCTATTTTATATGTTCTGTCTTGTGATATTTCTGTGCATGTTTACCAATAATGCCCCTCTAAAGCTAGTGCATTCCTCTGCGAGTGACCCTAGTGGAGGCGGGGTGTTACAGTTTTAGGGTATACTTAGTTCTGTTTGTTTCTGTTGGTACCATCTGTTTTTGTTGGGTGGTAACACCTGTCTGTTTTTGTGTGGTACCGTCTATTTGGGTGGTAAAGGCCCATTACTAGTGTACAGCTAATTCTACATTCTGTTTCCGTAGGGATTAATCTGTTTCTTCTTCTGTCTGTTTCTGATCGGGTAGTAAAGGCCCATTATTAGCATTCTGTTTCGGTTAAATTATTCTGTACCCGTTTCTGTTTCAGTTTAGACATTGGGGTGACACCTAATTCTGTTATGCTAGTATTAGTACAGAGAAGTGTAAAGCAATAGCTTATATCATTCGGTTCTTCTGTTATATCTGTTACATCTGTTACAGTTATCTCTCATCCAGTTTTATTTTCATGTCATGTTATTATTATCTGTTCATAACTGAAAATCACCGGACTTGCCAGACTTTTTTCTGACCCTTGTTGTTTCGCCTCCTTTCTTCCGTTCCCCCCCCCTCCCGGTTTTGTAGAAAGGAATACTCTAGCTTGATCCAGATTTCTTCCGCTTGCAGTGCTTAAAGTATGGCTTGTCTTCTTCTGTGGGGATTATGATTTTAAACTATGCATTCTGAAGGCTTTTGTACAAGACTGATATTTTGTACTTGAATTCTGATATTGTGATTTGAAAGGATGTAACCAAGCTTCTGTTTGAAATAAAGTTATAATTTTTCAAGTACTGTTTATCTATCTTGTAGTATTCTGTTTCTGTTTACTAAAATGCTCCACCAAAGTTAAGGCATTCCCTTTGTGAGTGACCTTAACGGAGGTGGGGCGTTACACTTGGTATCAAAGCTGAAGGTTACCAGATTTGATAAAAAGTTTTTGAAAACTATGTTTTAAAAAGGAAGTAAATTCAAAAGTAAAGCTTATTTTGAAAAAAAAAACATAATCCCCAAAAGCCATATATCTTTCTTTCGATTCTTTGTTTAGAGTTCCTTCCTCTTTCCATTTTGAATCTCTTCCTCCGCGTATAGATGCTTTTTCTAAGATATGTAAGAACTTCCGTGTGATGGGCGGAAAACCGCTTTATGGGATTGAGACGTTGTCGGGGCTAGAAGTTGGCTCAACGGAGTAGAGGACTTGTTGGTACCTTTGAGATAGACGATGGGAGGAAGGTTCAACCAACTGCTTGGTTAATGAAAGATGAAGCTTCATTTTGGTGGAAGGTCACGAATGGAGAACGTACATGGGAGATATGGATAGGACACACGATAAGAAAGTGGATCCAAAGAAGGTCGCTTGCTTCAACTGTGGTGAGATGCGACACTTCAATAGGGACTGCCCGAAGAAACGATGGCTAGGGCAGAAGATAGGACCTACTTCTGGAGGGCAGGCGAACACTCTCGAGGCTAGTGGATAGGATAGAATTAGGAAAACTTTCTGTGAGAGGTTTAATTTATTTATCTGATTGTTGAGTTAAAACTCTTTCTGATTCTGACATTTTGATTCTGTAATCGATACTCTGCACTTTAATGCTAGTATTGTTTCTGATTCCGCTGTTGACTCAAACCCATAAGGGTTATGACTCATCTGCTTGTGATAAATTGGGGTTTGAGAGATATCTGTGTTAGGCGTCAAGTAGGACGCATACATTCTGGGTTTTATCATGCTTAGTTTTCTAAGAATCATTTGGTAATCTGATCTGTACTAGTAGTCTGTAAATATCTGAATATCTCTGATAAGGTTAAGATTTCCAGTTTTGACATTGTCTAAAGAGGGTAATCCTCTGAGTGTCAATCTGATATTGATTTCGGTCTTTGGGGTTGATACTTAGGGGAATTATTCTCTCAACCAATGTCTAATGGGAACCAAGTTTTTGTTTTATTTGTATTCGCTTCCATCGTTCGATTGTATCCTATCGATCAAATCTTCGAACTTTAGGTAGAAACTAATGGGTGTAAACATGTGTTTGAGACATGTTATGTTTGATGGTTGCAAGTGGATGCAAGTGGTTGCTAGTGGTTTCTCGTGGATGCATATACACACACTAGGAACTGGATCGGCTCAAAAACACTCTCATACTGCATATGGATGTGTGTGCATTTTTTTAATTTTTGTGGATGCAGAATGATTGACTCCTCACATGGATGTTGCATTTGGATGAATGGTTATGCACTCATATAGAAATGATGTGTATCAAATAGGATTTCTTGCATACATATTTGGACTCATGACACTAACATGATTCGCATTAAGGAGGTCAACTGGATCAGTAGACCACCTGATTTTGCATTAGATAAGAAACATATACACACACTTTGCATATGTTCATACGGCATTAGAAACCTTTTAAGGACAATGGATGTCTGTGATTGAATGGTTGAGTAGATGGATGTTGGATGTTAGGATACATTCTTCTTAACTTGAAGATTTCAGGGACAAAATCCTTTAAGGAGGGGAGAATGTAACACCCCGTATTTTCTGAGAATATTAAAAAAAATGGTTAATTATGAAGAAGTTATTAAGCCTTGAAGTTTATATGCATATGAGAGAAATATATATAGATATATATAAAAATTAAATAAATAAACATGCAAAAAAGGTTCAAAACAGCGAACTGGGAGGGAGAATAACCGAACCGGCCCATTTTTGAGGTTGACCCAAGCCCCGCTGGGTCGACTAGGGGTTAATCCAGGGTGTTTGGCTGTCATCCCGTGGGCCGATTCGCTCAAATGCAGATTTTGCATTTGAATGGTTCTCATGATTCAGGGTTAATCTAATGGTCCTAAATAACTTCCTACACCTATATATACATCCCTAATCTAAACCTAAATCTCATATATAATTCTCTAGCCTCCATTGCTCTCTTCCTCTCTAAAAATAAATAAATCAATGGCGTCTCTACTCTGCTGAAACCTAAGCTAGGACTTGTGCTTCTTCTTCCTCCAATTCTGATTAGGATTAAAAGAGAATAGCTACAACACCTTTTTCTTTTAGAATCCAACCAAGGCAAGTGCAGTTATTTTCTAATATAAACTTTAATTATAATTATGACATGATTGTAAATCTGAATTTGAGATTGCATATGTTCTGTTCTAATCTATTTTATTCTATATCTCTTTCTTCTTTCTGTTTTATAGCCAGGCTACCCCGAGCCTACGCCAAATCTCATAAGAGATTAACGCACGAACGTTAAACTTTGGGATAAATAATGAATGATGACATAATTGGACATGGCTAATCTATGACTAAAAGGACATAGGTTGTAAACTAGATTTAGATTTGTGCATATTCTATGAATTGGAAGAAGAGGAACCATTGTATATTAACATGTGACTTGAGACATTGGACATAACGCATATTTTTGAATTAAAGATCTGTTATAATTTAAAGTTCTAGATTGTTGGGCATATTGTTTATATAGAAATTCATGATTTGGGATAAAAAGGGAATATGACTTAGGTGTGAAGATTTATGTTAAGATTTGATAACTATTAATTGTGAATAACACCTAAGTGGGAGATTTTTGAATATATGACATGCATTGAAATCGATGGCTATATTTGGTATAATTTATATGTGAATCTTTTGTACTAGGCAAGTTTAACTAAATTTGAGACGTGTGTTATATGGTAAATTATGACCATAATCTGTGCCATGTAAATTCAATGCAAACGTGGGGTATATGATCATAATGTGAATCATGACAACTATTTAGGCATGCAAACTTAGGCCAAATTTATAATTAGGCAAGATATGTTTATGAAACTTTAAGGAATGATTAAATCTATTATATGGCCTAATCTGCTAGTTCTGTTATATTGCCTAATTTGCTACCTCTGTTATATTGCCTAATCTGCTAGTTCTGCTATAATCTGCTATATCTGTTCATATACCAAATCTGTCATCTGCTAAGTCTGCTGAAGATGCCTAAACTGTTATATGCTTGATCTGCTAGTTTGCTTAATTTGCTAAATCCGTTAAGTCGCCTAATCTGAAAAATCTGTTATCTGCAATATCTGTTGAGTTGATATAATTAGTCTGCTATTGACATAATCTGAATTGGCTATAGTTATGAATAATTGACATGTATATTAGGCATGGGTATAAATGAAGAATCATTAATTAATTGGCCGCAAAGATAAACATGGCTAACTCGAGGTTAGAATGAGTTTGCAGCGTAATTCTGCCCGGAACCGCCCGACATATTCCAGTGGTCGCAAACAATAGGTTCTAATGTGAGAAGTTAGTCATAACATGCTTGAAACCCGAGGTTAGACTCAGTTTGCGACAGAAACCTGCCCGGAACCAACCGGCCTAACTAGTAGCCGCAAACTGTCAGTCTAATGTGAGAGGTTTGGGCATTAATATTTAATTAATGAAAATCTGAGATAATTATGATGTCTAAAACGTGTTGGGTAAGGCTAAACCAATTGGACCAATGAATCTGATAAACCCGTTTCGTGGATCCGTAGGCCCAATACAAAGTTAGATAATCTGTAACTAGTTGATCTGTAAGTCTGTTAATCTGTAACCAGTTAATTTGTAAGCCTGTTAATCCGAACATCTGATCCGTTAGTCTGAAAATCTGTTAACTTGATTGTCTGATCTGTGAACTAGTTAATCTAAATTTTGTATGTCTGAAACTTGTAGACAAGTTAAGCTGAAATCTGTTAGTCTGGGGACACAAGGTTAGGAGGGGAATTACTTGTTTCATCTGTTGTTTGGGACCCATATTAGTCAGTAACCCTTTCTGGTATCAAAACTTTGACCCAACAGTAAGTAGGGTCCGGGCACGCTTACTGAACTAATTATAAGCGGTTCATTCTGATAATGGCAACGGGTGTTGATGGTGCGTTCCAACCGGGTTATATGCGTGCATGGATCACGGTCTGCCTCTGAGGATGTAAGACGCCGTGACATCTGTAAATAGGTCTGTGCCAATTGGTTGTCACTTTAGGGAGTGATACACCCTACTGTGGGGCCGACACAGGATATTTATGTATTAGGGAGCCGGTCGCTTGGGGTAGGTTTTTAGGGTACACTTAGTTCTGTCTGTTTCTGTTGGTACCGTCTGTTTCTGTTGGGTGGTAGCACCTGTCTGTTTCTGCGTGGTACCGTCTGTTCGGGTGGTAAAGGCCCATTACTAGTGTACACCTAATTCTACATTCAATTTCCGTAGGGATTAATCTGTTTCTGCTTCTGTCTGTTTCTGATCGGGTAGTAAAGGCCCATTATTAGCATTCTGTTTCGGTTAAATTATTCTGTACCCATTTCTGTTTCAGTTTAGACATTGGGGTGACACCTAATTCTGTTATACTAGTATTAGTACAGAGAAGTGTAAAGCAATAGCTTATATCATTATGTTCTTCTGTTATATCTGCTACATCTGTTACAGTTATCTCTCATCCAGTTTTATTTTCATGTCATGTTATTATTATCTGTTCATAACTGAAAATCATTGGACTTGCTAGACTTTTGTCTGACCCTTGTTGTTTCGCCTCCTTTCTTCCGTTCCCCCCCCCCCCTAGGTTTTGTAGAAGGGAATACTCTAGCTTGATCCAGATTTCTTTCGCTTGCAGTGCTAAAAGTATGGCTTGTCTTCTTTTGTGGGGATTATGATTTTAAACTATGCATTTTGAAGGCTTTTGTACAAGACTGGTATTTTGTACTTGAATTCTGATATTGTGATTTGAAAGGATGTAACCAAGCTTCTGTTTGAAATAAAGTTATAATTTTTCAAGTACTGTTTATCTGTCTTGTAGTATTCTGTTTCTGTTTACTAAAATGATCCACCAAAGTTAAGGCATTCCCTTTGTGAGTGACCTTAACAGAGGTGGGGTGTTACATTATGTTTGACCTAGTTTATTTCGCATCTTTTCTTTCCGTTCCCCCCCCAAAGGTTTTCAGGGTGGAAACATAGGAGCTTGATTCAGATTCTCTCTGCTTGAAGTGATTGAAGTATTGCTTGGCTTTGGCTCTATCTTTCCACAGCAGTTTATATTGGGGATTATGGCTTTAAAAACTGTGCATTCTGAAGGCTTTTTTTGTACAAGACCGATATTTATGTACTTAAATTCCGATATTGTGATTTTGCAAGATGTAACCAAACTTATTTCTGTTTTTGTTGTAATAAAGTTATAAATTTTTCAAGTACTACTTTATCTGTCTTGTAAATTTCTGTTTTGTCTACTAAAAACGCTTCACCAAAGTTAAGGTATTCCCTTTGCGGGTGACCTTAACGGAGGTGGGGTGTTACAGCTGTAAACCCAGCTTCAGTGATGTTGTATTTTGATTTCATCGCAATGTATTATGCGATTACCGATAGCTGAGTGTCGCTTTTACAACCATCCCAAATAGTTTTCTTAGCATTATCCTACAAATCATAAATTTCCTTAGCTTCAATATTCGGTTCTTTATCATTTCCATAATCGTCGTCAACTGCAATCATAGGAAACATTGATCGTGCTGTGTCTTCGACCATATTTTCAATACGAGTCGTACTAACATTTTCATCAACAACACTTTCCACCTCAGTCTCTACAGGAGTATTCGATACTACTTCTCCGTGACGATCCTAAAAATAATACTCGGGTACGAATTCATTTTTGCACAAATGGACTTTCATAACATCGGGTAACAAATATATAAATGTCTACACTTGCTACACGGACAACTAATTTCAGGATCACTTCCGTTATTACTTAAAGCGAATTCAACAAAGACATTTATACCATTATAAAAATCTTCTTTTATTGAACCTCCCTGTCCTCTTCTTTGGTACATCCAACTCCTCCGATCAACAAAATAATCAATCATTTTTCCTATTTAAGAAATTTGGTCGTCAGTTCAAAAATTAATATTTATTTTCAACAATTCAAATTCGAAAAAACTTATTAATTATGGTCATAAAACGCACGTATATATAACGGTTGAAAGTAAATAACATTTTGATTAAGTTAAAAAAAAAACTAATTTGGCACTGTAACAACCCGAATTTTTATAACATGTTAAAACAAGAAATCAGGGCAGAATTAAATCATAAGTTAAGAATCAATGGGAACGGGTTAGGCCATTTCGTTCGTCTCGAAATTCTACTTGAAAACGAGTCCAAAATTTCGTAAATCGGAGTCCGTATGACCAAGATATGGCCCATAGAAGATTTCAGAAAAATTCAAAATTCAGCCCGAAATTCAAATTTAGCCAGAAGCAGATTGGGCGGGAAAATTTCCCGCCCAACCCCAGGTCGACTGGGGGGTCGACTGGGGAGTCGACCTGCCCCTCCCAGGTCGACTGGGGAGTCGACCTGGGTATCGACCTGGGGGTCGACCTCCCTGGTCCCCCCAGGTCGGACCCTGTTGGTCTGGTTCACCAGTTTGCTCCTTTGGTCTGTTTACTTGGCCTGTGACGGGATTTGATGGTTCAGATCTAAACTAGGGTTAATCCTATGGCCTAAACTAGTCTCTACACCTATAAAAACACCCTAATACCTAGCCTAAACCATCACAAATCATCCTAACAACTAAATTTTGCCAAAATGCTCCCTAATCATGGCCTCCATCTTCATCTTGAGAGCTTCTAAGGCAGAAAGGAGCAATCTTTCTTCATCAAATCAAAGGAGCTACTTATTCTCAAGGCTTCTAGTGTTGCTACATCATTCCTAGAGCTTCTACAACGTCTCTATCTTGTTCTATTTGGTTATAGTTCTCATAGCCACGCTTTGTAAGCCCCACTCTACTCTTAGATTTAAACTATGAAGTTAAAATGAACATGTAGCAAGTTGAAATGAGATTTTTGGTGTAATACTTGTCTTGGGTTATATTTGTATGCATAAATCCATTTATGACTCTTTTGATCTATGATTGTGGGACTATCATGAACCTTGTATCATTCACCTTGATTTTTGGGTAGAAAGCTATGAGCTTTATTTGGGGATTATGCATAATGCAACATAGAACCCCTCATAACCTTGATGTTAACTTGCCTATGATGTTGAACTACATGCTAGTCACAAGTTTATCACTCTATGTCAACTATTACCATGTTATCTATTTTCTAAGTTTGATGTCACACATGTTTTGAGGCCAATAATCCTATATGCTAGTTGTGATGAACACCTTTGCCTCAAATATCATCATGTTTAACTTATGACCAACTTTATCACCTTATGCCCATCTTTGTCATGTTGTTATGTTCCCCTTCTTGATCTATTTGTATTGATGCGAATTTATGTGCGAATGGGAATACGTTATGGGTAGTTAGGCAAACTTGAAATGACATGAAAAACATGATTTGAAATGTGACATGAAACTTGATTATGCTTGAAAACGTGAATGCGGTCATGACATGTAGAAAACTATAAAGTGGCCAACTCGAGTTTGGGTTGAGTTTGTAGCGTAAATCTGCCCGGAACCGCCCGGCAAATCCAGTGGCTACAAACAATAGGACCCAATGTGAGAAGTTGGTCATATCGCGCTTGAAACCCGAGGTTAGACTAGGTTGTGGTGTAAATCTGCCCGGACCCGCCCGGCATATCCAGTAAGCACAGCAAAGTCTAATGTGAGAGGTTGGGTGCATTAAATTAATTAATGCCACATGTTAGGGTTAAACCACTTGGATACACTTAACCAACTTGATACATGATTGGATAGGGTTAACCACACTTCACCCGCTAGAAACCCTAGTTACGTGGTCCTTTTCAGCAGTAACCCTCTTGGATGTATCACGATACCCTAGGGACTAGGCTAGGGTGGGGCACGGTTACTGGGCTGATTGTAAGCGACCAGAACGACGGCTGAGTTGGTGCGCCGGTGTAGGTTCAGGCGGACTATGGTCGTGCACATAGTCCGGAGTTGAAAAAGCAGACACGGGCACCGGTAGGTTCAGACTGTGCGTTCTTGATTCGTGTCAGTGGCTGGCACCTTAGGACTTGATACACCCTAAGGTGGACCTAGCACAGTTGACTGCATTTCGTGATTGGGCCGTATGACACCGACACTCGACGAGTTAGGCTTATAGGGAGCCGATCGATTAGGCCGTGTAGTTGGACCTTGATTTGGGTCATCTCATGATATTGGGCCAAGGGATCATTTATACTTGACATGGGCTAAAATACTAGTACTTTTGGTGCAAAACTAAACCTTGTATATGCGATGCCACACTTGATCTACCTTGTTATCTATTTATCATGCCAGTTTGTTACTATCTTTATGTTTCATCTCAATTTCTCATGTTTAGTTAACTTCATTAATTTTTATACTAATAGTAGGTAGGACTTACCAGTCTTTATGACTGACCCTTTTTCTTTCGCCTGTTTTCTTCCGTTTCCCCCCCCCCCCAAAGTTCTCAGAGAGGGAACTCTAGTGCTTAGCTTGGACATTTGGCTTGCTCTCTTGACAGCTCACATACGGTTTGGACTTGAGCTTGCTATGGCTTCACCACATCTATATTGGGGATAGTTTACTTTATCTTTTTTTCAGTTTATGTTTTCTAGACTTGTGGTAGTTGGAAAATAATGATTAAGTACTTTGATGTAAGCTGACTATTTGGTTTTGAAATGGTTAACTATGGTTTTTAAATTTCTACCGTTGCTTTACTTATTTATTTATCTATGTTCTGTCTTGTGATATCTCTGTGCATGTTTACCTAGACAACACCCCTACAAAGCTAGTGCATTCTCTCGTGAATGGCCCTGGCAGAGGTGGGGTGTTACATTTAGTATCAGAGCATAAGGTTTTACTAGACCGGACAAAAGTTTTAAAAACCCCTTTGAAAAACTATTTTCAAAACCAATTAAATATTTTTCCAAGGAAAGTCTAGTTTATTTTAAAAGTTTTTCCCCAAAAAAATCCATTAGCACTATCCTTCGTTTCCTCGTTCTAAATCGATCTTTTCCTTTTTCAGCATGGTCGATCTTAACCTTCCCGAGGGAGTACCCATACCCGGATGGTTCCGAAGGTACTTGGAAGCTAGGGCCAATGATGCGGGCCCAGCAAACACTCCCACTCCTCCTCCCGTACCTGAGGTTCCTCCTCCTCCCCCTCCTCCTCACCGTCCACAAGTGGATTTCGCGAAGATCTGCAAGGACTTTAAGGCGATGGGTGGCAAGAATTTTGTTGGGACAGAGACTTATGTTGAGGCAAGAAACTGGTTAAAGGAAACTGAAGACCTTTTTGCTATCTTTGATGTAGAAGATCGTAGGAAAGTTCTGTTGGCAGTATGGCTATTGAAAGAGGAAGCTGCTTATTGGTGGGAAGTCACCAATGCTACTAGGCCTATAGAGACTTGGGCCGACTTTAGGATGAGGTTTGGGCTTAAGTTTCTATCATCTGCTGAAGAGAATCTGCAAATGGAGAAGTTTATATCTTTGAAGCAAGAGGACATGACCGTGAGGGAGTATGTGAATAAGTTTAACCAGCTTGCTCGATTCGGTTTGGACATGGTTAACACACCTCAGAAGAAGGCTCTACGCTTTGCTCGAGGATTGAATGAGCCATTGCAACGATTGGCCATGTCTCATATACCCATGGGGGCCACTTATGAGAGCTTAGTGGATATGGCCTTGCTTCAAGGAGATGATAAGAATGGCAAGAAAAAAGTTAAGCTTAATGAGACTCAAACCAAGAAGGAGGACTCCAAGTGGGGAGGCAACCAGAACAATCAGAACAACAAGAACAACAAGGGTAGCAAGGCCAACAACAACAAGGCAAGGGAGACAAGAAAGTGCAACTTCTGTGGGATCACTAGACACATAGCCAAAGATTGTAGAAAGAATAAGAGGAAGTTGGGAGAATGCTTTCATTGCGGAGAGTTTGGACACTTCAGTAAGGATTGCCCAAAGAAGCAAGGGCAAGGGTAAGGACAGACTCAGCGAGCAGGACCTTCTGGAGGGCAGATGCATGCTCTCAACAATACTCCAGGTCCAGACCAAGGTAGTATTTCTGTAGAAAGCCTTGTTTACATTTCTGGTTTTCCTGTTCGAACTTTATTTGATTCTGGCGCATCACATACCTTTATTTCTTCTGACATTGTTGAAAGTTTGCACCTAAGTACTAGTCTAGTTGAGGATCCCATTAGTGTTTCAAATCCAATTGGGGGTTCCGCCCATCTATCTATGATTTGTATGAATTTGAGGATTTCTATCTTGACCGTAGAATTCACATGTAATGCTTATGTTCTCGGGTTCATGGGATACGGGTTGATTTTGGGCATGGATTGGTTGCCCAGTTATGGAGCCATTCTCGATTGTGAGCATAGGGTAGTGAGGCTTATGACTCGCCTTGGCAATACCCTAGAGATTTCTTGTAACCCTCTGGATCCTGTCATGTTATGTTATCTTGAATCCCTCGACTCGTCTACTGACAATCTTCAATCTGTGAGGGTGGTCCGAGAATATCCTGATGTTTTTGATGAGGTGAAGGGGTTACCCCCTAAACGCGAGATAGACTTCCGTATTTATCTTGTTGATAATGCCAAGCCAGTTTCATTGCCTGTTAGGCATATGGCCCCGCGAGAAAGAAGAGAGCTTAGCAAGCAAATCAAGGAGTTGCTTGAGAAAAATTTCATTAGGCGAAGCATTTCTGAATGGGGTGCTCATGTGGTATTCGCTACTAAGGCGGATGGTTCACTTCATCTATGTGTTGATTATTGTGAGTTAAACAAGCTACCAAAGAAGAATAGGCAACCGTTACCAAGGATTGATGATCTCTTTGACCAGCTTGTTGGTGCTTCTGTTTTCTCTCAACTCGATCTAGCCACCGGATTCCATCAGCTTAGAGTGGCTGAGGATAGTATTGACGAGACTGCGTTTAGGACTCCAGATGGATTCTTTGAATGGCTCGTCATGCCGTTCGGTTTGACTAATGCACCCGCATACTTCGTTGATTTGATGAGTAGGGTGTTTAGGGAGTTCCTTAACAAGTTTGTGGTTGTCTTCGTGGATGATATTCTGATCTTCTCTAAGGACGAGGAAGAGCATGCTATACATCTCAAGGAGGTTATGGATACGCTTAGAGCTCATCAGTTAAAAGCCAAGTTCTCCAAATGACACTTCTGGAGAAGGGAAGTTCGGTTCCTTGGGCATATAGTTTCTAAGCAAGGCATAGCTGTGGATCCCGCTAAAGTAGTGGCGGTACAAGACTAGAAAGTTCCGAAGAATGCAACTGAAGTGAGAAGCTTTCTCGGTCTGGCAGGATTTTATAGGAAGTTCATTAAGGACTTTGCTAAGATTTCAGCCCCTCTTACTAAGCTAACGAAGAAGAACTTAGTCTTTGCATGGGACTTAGAGTGTGACTTGCTTTTCAAAGGCTCAAGAAAGCCCTCACCACAGCTCCAGTTCTAGCATTACCCGATGGAGGGAAGTTGTTTACCGTGTACACCGATGCATGTGGCATGGGATTAGGTGATGTCCTGATGCAAGAAGGGAGAGTGATATGCTTTGGGGGTAGGCAACTCAAAGTTCATGAGAAGAACTATCCCACTCATGATTTGGAGTTGGCGGCGATCGTCTTTGCACTCAAATCTTGGCGCCATTATCTTCTAGGTGAAAGGTTTGAGTTATATACTGATCACAAGTCGCTCAAGTACCTCTTCTCGCAAAAAGATTTGAATCTAAGGCAGCAGAGGTGGATGGAATTCTTGGCATCATATGACTTCGATATAGCTTATACCCCTAGCAAGGGTAATGTTGTGGCGGATGCGCTAAGTAGAAGAAGCTTGACTTTGAGTCACTTGTTTGTTGAGATGAGGAGCCTAGAGTTCTTGGCAACCTTTGATTTTACACCTGCTGTTGAGACGATGACTGGTTCGTTAGCATCCCTTGAGCTTAGACCTACACTTCTTGATCAAGTTGGGGCTTCACAGAGGGAAGACCCGCAGAAAGTCGAGATCATGGACAAGTTGGCTCATGGTGAGACGTCAAGTCACCTCGCTAGATATACTATTGATGACAAAGGGTGGCTAAGGCGTGATGGAAGACTATGTGTCCCACAAGTGGGAGACTTAGCAAATAAAGTTCTTGAGGAGGTGCATCACTCGAGGATGACCATACATCCCGGAGGGGATAAGATGTACCCGGACATGAAGCGCATTTTCTTTTGGGAGGGGATGAAAAAGGATGTTGCAGAGTTTGTTTCTAGATGCATTGTTTGCCAACAAGTAAAGGCCGAGTCGAAGAAGCCCGGTGGGCTACTACATCCATTGGAGGTCCCGCAATGGAAGTGGGAAAGTATCTCTATGGATTTTGTGGATGGATTGCCGAGATCAAGGAAGGGGAATACTAGCATATGGGTCATAGTGGATAGACTCATGAAGAGCGCCCATTTCATCCCAGTGAAGAGCAAGAGGACCGCATCATGGCGAGCATCTGTTTATCTTCGAGAGATAGTGCGATTGCATGGGGTTCCTTTTAGCATAGTTAGCGATCGTGACCCAATCTTCACTAGCTAATTTTGGAATAGCTTGCAAAAAGTGATGGGTACGCGATTGAATCTAAGTACAGCCTATCACCCACAGACGGATGGTCAGACCGAAAGGGTGAACAGGGTACTAGAAGATCTGTTGAGGCTGTGCATTCTTGACTTTGGTGGCACTTGAGAAGACCACCTTCCTCTCGTAGAGTTTGCTTATAATAACAGCTACCAAGCAAGCATAGGGATGGCACCATTCGAAGCTTTGTATGGGAGGCCGTGCAAGTCACCAACATGTTGGTGGGAGACGACGGATAAGCTTATACTTGGGCCCGACATGATAAGGGACACATCCGAGAAGGTTGAGTTGATTCGAAGGCGGATGAAAGCTGCCCAAGACAGACAGAAATCCTATGCAGACAAGCGAAGGACAGACTTAGAGTTTGAAGTTGGAGATATGGTCTTTGTGAAGGTTTCTCCCTTGCGAAATGTGGTTCGCTTTGGGGTAGTTGGAAAGCTAGCACCAAGGTTCGTAGGACCCTTCCCTATCATCGAGAATATTGGGCAAATGGCTTATAGGGTGGAATTGCCCGAGAAGCTGGCTGGAGTGCACAATGTCTTTCATGTCTCGCATCTCCGAAAATGCCTACATGAATGAAGTAGTTGAGCCTAGTATTCTTGAAGACCTGGAGGTAGAGAAAGAGGCAACCCTGAGGCGAGCTCCGATTTGTATCTTGGGAACGGAGATCAAGAAGCTGAGGAATCGAGAAGTAAAGTTAGTAAAGGTTCAGTGGAGTGAAGCCGATGAAGATGCAACTTGGGAAACCGAGGAGAAGATGCGTGGGCTTTATCCATTCCATTTTTAGGGTACATTCTCAATCTCCTTTCCTAGTTAGCATATCTTTTGCTATCCATGTTTATCTTGCTATTTCGTTAATCTTGTCATGAGAACCTTAGGTAGAAACCCTTTGGATGAAACATGTATTTGAAACATGTTATGCTTGATGGTTGCAAATGGTTGCAAGTGTTTGCAAGAGGTTACTCGTGGATGCATGATACACGTTAGGCACTAAGATCGGCTCACACACTTTCATATTGCATATGCATGAGTGTTTATGCTTATTCATGGGTGAAACTTGTTATGCTATCACGTGGATGTTGCATATGGATGAATGTTATGTGCACTCATGTAGAGATTATAAATTATATTAGGAATTTGCATACATTTGGACTCATTGCACTAACATATTCTGCATTAAGGAGGTTTACTGAGTCAGTAACCGCCTGATTTTCGCATTAGATAGGTGCATATACACACACTTTTGTATAGGTTCATACAACATTAGAAATCTTTTAAGGACAATGATTACTTGTGGATGATGTTTGAGTAGATGGATGATGGATGGTAGGATACGTTCTTCCTAACGTGGAGATTTCGGGGACGAAATCCTTTAAGGTGGGTGGAATGTAACAACCCGAATTTTTATAACATGTTAAAACAAGAAATCAGGGCAAAATTAAATCATAAGTGTAACACCCCGCCTCCGCTAGGGTCACTCGCAAAGGAATGCACTAGCTTTAGAGGGGCATTATTGGTAAACATGCACAGAAATATCACAAGACAGAACATATAAAAAATAGCGGAAGTAAAATCGAACTTTTATAAACATTAATAATTCAGGTCTAAAGCCTTTTACATCAGAGTACATCAAAACCTGTCTTGCAATAGTAAAGAAGCATACAGACTTTTTCATAAATTATTCCCCAAGTAAAAACAGTAAAGTAGCCATAGCCAAGAAAAGTCCAAGCCATCCATGATGACCTTCAAGCAGAAGAAGTCCGAACTAAACTGCATTGTTTCCTCCCTGTAACCTGGGGGGAAACGGAAGGAAAGAGGCGAAACAAAACGGGTCAGTCAAAAAGACTGAGTAAGTCCTATCTACTTTCAGTATAAAAACAGGTAAAGGTAACATGACATGCATAAACTGAAAGTAAACACGAGGATAACTACAAGATAGATAAACCAGGGTAGCTGGTTGAACTACTGCGGCAAGGTAAACTAAGGTATCATGATATACTACGGTGTTATGATAAGTCAAGGTATCACATCGTCAGATTTCTATCGAGTACATTATCCCAAGGTATCTACCTCGTCTAACATCCCACGGTATCTATTATGTATATTCTTCCCAGTTCTAACATGTATATTTGCTCTGCACCTCTCGTACTAGTATCCCTACCCGCGTCATGTGTTAACCATGAATGTCCCGTGCTCCAGGTCGTGTAAGGGTCCATGTCAACCTAATATCGCATATATAGGTTACTCAAATCATATGTTTCTTTCCATGTATATAAGTTCAGTCCTTTGCCGTACCTCGTACGGGCTTCCTCACGTCGTATTATCCTTGAAATCGTTTGGACTGTCACCCTTGTTCTAGCTAGGCTCTTCCATATGAATCATCGTTTGAACTACTAGGACTTACGCCACCTAGCACCACTAGGGATTACGCTTACCTATCGCACGCTTTCGTATTTTGGTTTGGGTTAAACCACCTAGGCCACTAGGGATTACGCTAACCCTCAACCGCGCCCTTTTTCCCACGCAATCATCGTGAATCGTTTTTCTATAACTGTATGCACATGTATCACATCGTGCCATCCGAGTCCTGTCACAGGGCAAAACAAGAAATACAGGACTCGGTCGGGAGCTTTAGATTTATCTGCCGATGCAGATACTAAGGTCTGCTTTTCTACACGTGGCTATGGTCCCACGAGACCCCTCCCTCAACTAGTGAAAGGCAACACAAGAGAAAATCTTGCATGAGAACTACACTCCGGCCAGCCCACATCCTACGGCCTACCTCACCCATAATTAGATAGCAATTATGGTCTGTTGGGTGTTCCCTGCCTTTCCGTGCGTACACGCTTGACTCAAGATGGTAGATGATCGACGAACTTGCTATCTCGGGCACCTTATGTATTCGTCGGCTCACTGCTATCCACCCCAGTCTTTAGGTCGCTCGCATAGCAACCAAGGCATATTCTTGGTTCTTCTACCGCAGACCTCAACCTCTCGTGAGCCTAGTATAATGACCTGGCAGCTCACGGAGGGATCCCAAGAATATCCTCACGTTCCCCGAAGCCGCTGCTTCGTTACCCAGTTCGTTGGAGCCTTTATCTAAATCAGATAGCCTGCTCCTACACGCATACTTAAACGTTGACCTAACGAATCGGGTTACTAATCTATCTAAGAAATGGTCCAAATTTCCTTGACTAAGAATTATTACTTAGTTTCCCTTAACTAAGGTTTACCACTTAGCCTTGTTTCCATAATCCTTGTTAACTATGGTTATTTACCTAATCCTCCGAATTAGGGTTTATCTAATGGGTTAAGTGTCACTTAAGTTCATAACTTAGCTCGTCTACAAACCATGTCAAAATTGGCTAAGTATCCAAATCCAAGGCTTAACCCTACAAACCATGTGTCAAGTTGGCTAAGTATATTAAGCAATCCATAACTTAACCTCGTCTAATTATCATTTTAGATTGGTTAATTATATAAATTAACTTGACCTTGTCAAATTACTGAGTCAAATCGGTCAAGCGTATTCAAGTGATTCGTGACTTAGCCTTATCATGTTTTCACGTTAGATTGGTTAAGTATAGGTTAACTTAACCTCATCAAATTAACGAGTTAGATTGGTTAAGTATAGGTCACTTAACCTCATCAAATCATCGTGTTAAATTAGTTAAGTGTTTAACTTAACCCCATTAAATTACCAAGTTGGATTAATTAAGTCTAGGCTAACTTAACCCCATCCGATTACCATGTTTAGATTAGTTAAGTCTAATCTTAACCCCATCCATTAACTGTATTATACGGTTAAGTGTCATTAAGAAAATTTACTTAACCTTACCACGTTATCGTGTTGGATTAATTAAGTGTTGGTTAACTTAATCCCGTCCACTAGCCGTATAAAAATGGTCAAGTGTCGTTAGGCAAACCAAGTTACTTAACCTACCCAACCCTGTCATGTTTTGTTAAGTATCATTAGCCTAATCAAATTACTTAACCCATTTGTCCATGTCATATTTGGTTAAGCCTCATTAATCAAATTAACTTAACCCTATTATGTGGCATTAATTATTTAATGCACCCCAACCTCTCACATTAGACTTTGTTGTGGTTACTAGTTAAGCCGGGCGGGTCCGGGTAGATTTACACCACAACTTGGTCTAACCTCGGGTTCAAGCACAACATGACCAACTTCTCACATTGAGTCCTATTGTTTGCAACTACTAGTTAGGCCGGTCGGTTCCGGGTAGTTTTACGTTGCAAACTCAACCCAACCTCGAGTTGGCCACTTTCATGTTTAGTCTAGTGTCATGTTCATAGTCGAGTTTTCAAGCAATTGGGTAGACCTAACTTAATAGGTAAATTCCCAATGGGTAGACCTAACTTAATAGGTAAATTCCCAAGCTTATGTTTTTATGCATATTTACATGTTAACTTACATGCTATATTCAATGTTGCATGTTGTCATGTTATACCCATTTAACCCAAATCATGTTTCACATCATATTTCATGGAACTTCAAGTTAAGTTTCTCATGTATATTCACACTCGTCTAACCCAACCCCAAAACGTGTTTCCGACGTAAGTATAGACGAGTCAACATAGTAGGAATACTATGACTAGAAATTGGCCTCGAACATGCATAGTGTCATAAAAAGGGTCTTGGCCACAAACACACAAAATGTCACAAGGGAATTCGGCCACATCATGCATATTATCAAAAAGGGTTTGGCCATAAACATGCACAACTTAAAAGAGGGGATTGGCCATAAGCATGCATAATCTCATAAAGGATTTGGCCACAAACTTGCATGATAACATAAGGGGTTTGGGTTCATAAACATGCATAAGCCCCAAAATCTTGTCTTAGCCAATGTTTCACACATAAAGTGGTTCCTAAAGGTTCATGCTAGCATTTCATGCATAATGATCCAAACTTGCAAGCCAAACTAGGTTATGCATAGCATGAGAGGCATGATTAAGTCACTCACATGGCCTAAAATCATAATCATGAACATAAGAGGCAAGGTAAGGTTCATATAGGTTCGCATAATCATGTTTAGCCTCATTTTATCCCATGTCATTATCAAAACTACCGTTTCCATCTAAAAGTAGCTAGAACTTACCTAGGCAAGGCTTAGGAAAGGGATCATGCATCATTATGACGAAGAAAGGTGGCTCCTTTGATGAAGAACCATCACGAAACTCGCATAGAAATGTTGATTTGGCCTCTATTTGGTGTAGCAAGCTTGCACCTTTTGATTTGAACTTGATTTGAGTGCATAGGTTCTAGGGATTTGAGATGGAGGCCATGAGAGTAGAAATTTGGCCATAGTTTAGTTACATGAGTGAATAATGAGGGTTTAGGGGTAGGTTTAGGGTCTTTTTATAGAGATTAGGATGGTTTTAGGCCCTTAGATTAACCCTAGGACCAACCTGAACCGTCAGATTTCAAACCAGGCCCAAAAACCTAGCCAAGATAGAAAATAGGTGCACCAGACCAGAATCAGCCGACAGGGCAAGTCGACAGCCCTGTCGACATGCCTGTCGACATGCCTGTCGACATGCATGTCGACATGCCTGTCGACATGCCTGTCGACATGTCTGGGCGGGAATTTTCCCGCCTGGCCCCATTTTTGCATGTTTCGAAATTCAAATTTCCCGAAAACTTCTTTGGGCCCTAACCGGGTCATACGGACTCCGATTTTCGAAAACTCGGACTCTATTTCGCGTATTTTTCCGAGACGAACGCAATGGCACAGCCCGTTTTACTTGATTCAGAATTTAAAATTAAATTCTGCCTTGATTCTCGTTTTAACATGTTATTGAAATACGGGTTGTTACATTCTCCCCACCTTTTAGGATTTCGTCCCCGAAATCTCTAAGTTAGGAAGAACATATCCTACCATCCATCATCCATCTACTCAAAACATCATCCACAAGCAACCATTGTCCTTAGATGATTTCTAATGCTGTATGAATATATGCAAAACGTGTGTGTACATGTTCCTTAGCTAATGCTAATGATCAGGCCTGGATAATCTTTCTAATGCAAAAATATGTATAGTGCCATGAATCCAACATGTATGCAAATAGTCCTAGTCATATAGATACTATATGCGTGCACAATCATTCATTCATATGCAGCAACCGTATGATAACACATTCAATTTCATCCATAAACAAGTATAAATACTCATGCATATGCAATATGAAATATGACCGAGTCGAGCTAATATCTAATGTAAATTCGCGCATCCACGAGCAACCACTTGCAACCATTTGCAACCATATCAACCATAACATGTTTCAAATACATGTTTACATCCATAGGGTTCTACCTAGGATTCCCTGAAACAGGGTCGAGAAGATAAACAAGACAAACTCCTTATGGGGTTTGTAACAGAAAATAGGACCGAGAGGATGTCCACAAAAGATAGCCTACAAGTAAGCTTTACAGAAAACAGGGATCAAGGATATACTCCCAAAAAGAGATATCATGCGCGTATCTAGTCTTTGACCATCAAAGTCGTATTTCCTTGAGCTCAATTCCATTGTGCCTTGACCGTCCTTTAACTTCGCGATTTCGTAGCTTCTTGATTCCTATTTCCAAGGTGTGAGTGGAACTCATTTCACTGCCGCCTCTCGTTTCACTTATTCTTTCCCTAGTATGCTTGGCTCAAACATATCTGCGTACTCATGCAAGCTCTCCAAAATTCACCAGTGAATTCTGGATCTCGTTTTCCGATGCCAATCCATGTTGCCAAGAGTTCTTACTAGGGTGATTCCCATAACTCATGCATAATCGAAACGAACCATCCGCCTTAGCGGCGAATCCTATTTGAACGGATTACCAACAAATGCATCCCGGGATTCTAGGTAACTAACCATGACAGAATCCAAAAAGGGTTACACGAGACTTCGAGGGTATCACCAAGGCAAGTCAAGAATCCAACCACCCTCTTTCTAAAACCGAGAATGGTATCCCTTACTGGATGACCACTTTACCCCTAGAATCCATCCGCAACTTATAAACATAAGCATTATTTCCAAGCTCAACACTTGATATAGACATTCTCAAATCCAAACAAGCCATGAGTAAATGGACCGATCTTCCAATAGGACTTGAGACAAAAACGGGATCCTCTATTACGCTAGTACTAAGGTGCAGAGACTCAACTATCGAAGCGGACTTAAAAGATGCGGTGATCAAAACAAAGTCCCAACAGGATGATAGAGAAGAAAAGATAAACCTTTAACAAGATCGTTACCCTCCTTCTGAGGTACCCTAGAAATGAGAGCATGCTATTGCCCTCCGAATGATCTTGTCCCTGTTCCATGATACTTAACTATCCGTCCCGTTTCACCATGCCAAAGGTACTCTTTCGTCATGGGTTCCATTGTTCATCTTTCTCCCTCCTTTTAGGACTCAGCCATACCAACATGTTGCTTATCCCTGAGCTCGTATCCTTTATCCTTGTTCTTACTATCCTTTCATGCCTAACCTTGCAACGGTCTCTCGAGAACCACCTCCATCGTACGGGAAACACTTACGCAGCTAGAAAGACTAGTCGCAGTCAAAACCACTGTGACTACAGATGGAGGAAAGAAAGGAAAAGAGATTCAATCAAGGAAACAAGGATAATGCTAATGGCCTTTGGGGAATAGCCTTTTTCTTTTTAAAAGAAAATTTTCTTGAAAAATGCTTCCTTGTAAACGGTTTTTCAAATAATTTTCAGAAGGTCTTTAAAAACTTTTGCCCAGTCTGGTAACATTCTGCTCTGATACCAAATGTAACACCCCGCCTCCGCTAGGGTCACTCGCAAAGGAATGCACTAGCTTTAGAGGGGCATTATTGGTAAACATGCACAGAAATATCACAAGACAGAACATATAAAAAATAGCGGAAGTAAAATCGAACTTTTATAAACATTAATAATTCAGGTCTAAAGCCTTTTACATCAGAGTACATCAAAACCTGTCTTGCAATAGTAAAGAAGCATACAGACTTTTTCATAAATTATTCCCCAAGTAAAAACAGTAAAGTAGCCATAGCCAAGAAAAGTCCAAGCCATCCATGATGACCTTCAAGCAGAAGAAGTCCGAACTAAACTGCATTGTTTCCTCCCTGTAACCTGGGGGGAAACGGAAGGAAAGAGGCGAAAGAAAACGGGTCAGTCAAAAAGACTGAGTAAGTCCTATCTACTTTCAGTATAAAAACAGGTAAAGGTAACATGACATGCATAAACTGAAAGTAAACACGAGGATAACTACAAGATAGATAAACCAGGGTAGCTGGTTGAACTACTGCGGCAAGGTAAACTAAGGTATCATGATATACTACGGTGTTATGATAAGTCAAGGTATCACATCGTCAGATTTCTATCGAGTACATTATCCCAAGGTATCTACCTCGTCTAACATCCCACGGTATCTATTATGTATATTCTTCCCAGTTCTAACATGTATATTTGCTCTGCACCTCTCGTACTAGTATCCCTACCCGCGTCATGTGTTAACCATGAATGTCCCGTGCTCCAGGTCGTGTAAGGGTCCATGTCAACCTAATATCGCATATATAGGTTACTCAAATCATATGTTTCTTTCCATGTATATAAGTTCAGTCCTTTGCCGTACCTCGTACGGGCTTCCTCACGTCGTATTATCCTTGAAATCGTTTGGACTGTCACCCTTGTTCTAGCTAGGCTCTTCCATATGAATCATCGTTTGAACTACTAGGACTTACGCCACCTAGCACCACTAGGGATTACGCTTACCTATCGCACGCTTTCGTATTTTGGTTTGGGTTAAACCACCTAGGCCACTAGGGATTACGCTAACCCTCAACCGCGCCCTTTTTCCCACGCAATCATCGTGAATCGTTTTTCTATAACTGTATGCACATGTATCACATCGTGCCATCCGAGTCCTGTCACAGGGCAAAACAAGAAATACAGGACTCGGTCGGGAGCTTTAGATTTATCTGCCGATGCAGATACTAAGGTCTGCTTTTCTACACGTGGCTATGGTCCCACGAGACCCCTCCCTCAACTAGTGAAAGGCAACACAAGAGAAAATCTTGCATGAGAACTACACTCCGGCCAGCCCACATCCTACGGCCTACCTCACCCATAATTAGATAGCAATTATGGTCTGTTGGGTGTTCCCTGCCTTTCCGTGCGTACACGCTTGACTCAAGATGGTAGATGATCGACGAACTTGCTATCTCGGGCACCTTATGTATTCGTCGGCTCACTGCTATCCACCCCAGTCTTTAGGTCGCTCGCATAGCAACCAAGGCATATTCTTGGTTCTTCTACCGCAGACCTCAACCTCTCGTGAGCCTAGTATAATGACCTGGCAGCTCACGGAGGGATCCCAAGAATATCCTCACGTTCCCCGAAGCCGCTGCTTCGTTACCCAGTTCGTTGGAGCCTTTATCTAAATCAGATAGCCTGCTCCTACACGCATACTTAAACGTTGACCTAACGAATCGGGTTACTAATCTATCTAAGAAATGGTCCAAATTTCCTTGACTAATTACTTAGTTTCCCTTAACTAAGGTTTACCACTTAGCCTTGTTTCCATAATCCTTGTTAACTATGGTTATTTACCTAATCCTCCGAATTAGGGTTTATCTAATGGGTTAAGTGTCACTTAAGTTCATAACTTAGCTCGTCTACAAACCATGTCAAAATTGGCTAAGTATCCAAATCCAAGGCTTAACCCTACAAACCATGTGTCAAGTTGGCTAAGTATATTAAGCAATCCATAACTTAACCTCGTCTAATTATCATTTTAGATTGGTTAATTATATAAATTAACTTGACCTTGTCAAATTACTGAGTCAAATCGGTCAAGCGTATTCAAGTGATTCGTGACTTAGCCTTATCATGTTTTCATGTTAGATTGGTTAAGTATAGGTTAACTTAACCTCATCAAATTAACGAGTTAGATTGGTTAAGTATAGGTCACTTAACCTCATCAAATCATCGTGTTAAATTAGTTAAGTGTTTAACTTAACCCCATTAAATTACCAAGTTGGATTAATTAAGTCTAGGCTAACTTAACCCCATCCGATTACCATGTTTAGATTAGTTAAGTCTAATCTTAACCCCATCCATTAACTGTATTATACGGTTAAGTGTCATTAAGAAAATTTACTTAACCTTACCACGTTATCGTGTTGGATTAATTAAGTGTTGGTTAACTTAATCCCGTCCACTAGCCGTATAAAAATGGTCAAGTGTCGTTAGGCAAACCAAGTTACTTAACCTACCCAACCCTGTCATGTTTTGTTAAGTATCATTAGCCTAATCAAATTACTTAACCCATTTGTCCATGTCATATTTGGTTAAGCCTCATTAATCAAATTAACTTAACCCTATTATGTGGCATTAATTATTTAATGCACCCCAACCTCTCACATTAGACTTTGTTGTGGTTACTAGTTAAGCCGGGCGGGTCCGGGTAGATTTACACCACAACTTGGTCTAACCTCGGGTTCAAGCACAACATGACCAACTTCTCACATTGAGTCCTATTGTTTGCAACTACTAGTTAGGCCGGTCGGTTCCGGGTAGTTTTACGTTGCAAACTCAACCCAACCTCGAGTTGGCCACTTTCATGTTTAGTCTAGTGTCATGTTCATAGTCGAGTTTTCAAGCAATTGGGTAGACCTAACTTAATAGGTAAATTCCCAATGGGTAGACCTAACTTAATAGGTAAATTCCCAAGCTTATGTTTTTATGCATATTTACATGTTAACTTACATGCTATATTCAATGTTGCATGTTGTCATGTTATACCCATTTAACCCAAATCATGTTTCACATCATATTTCATGGAACTTCAAGTTAAGTTTCTCATGTATATTCACACTCGTCTAACCCAACCCCAAAACGTGTTTCCGACGTAAGTATAGACGAGTCAACATAGTAGGAATACTATGACTAGAAATTGGCCTCGAACATGCATAGTGTCATAAAAAGGGTCTTGGCCACAAACACACAAAATGTCACAAGGGAATTCGGCCACATCATGCATATTATCAAAAAGGGTTTGGCCATAAACATGCACAACTTAAAAGAGGGGATTGGCCATAAGCATGCATAATCTCATAAAGGATTTGGCCACAAACTTGCATGATAACATAAGGGGTTTGGGTTCATAAACATGCATAAGCCCCAAAATCTTGTCTTAGCCAATGTTTCACACATAAAGTGGTTCCTAAAGGTTCATGCTAGCATTTCATGCATAATGATCCAAACTTGCAAGCCAAACTAGGTTATGCATAGCATGAGAGGCATGATTAAGTCACTCACATGGCCTAAAATCATAATCATGAACATAAGAGGCAAGGTAAGGTTCATATAGGTTCGCATAATCATGTTTAGCCTCATTTTATCCCATGTCATTATCAAAACTACCGTTTCCATCTAAAAGTAGCTAGAACTTACCTAGGCAAGGCTTAGGAAAGGGATCATGCATCATTATGACGAAGAAAGGTGGCTCCTTTGATGAAGAACCATCACGAAACTCGCATAGAAATGTTGATTTGGCCTCTATTTGGTGTAGCAAGCTTGCACCTTTTGATTTGAACTTGATTTGAGTGCATAGGTTCTAGGGATTTGAGATGGAGGCCATGAGAGTAGAAATTTGGCCATAGTTTAGTTACATGAGTGAATAATGAGGGTTTAGGGGTAGGTTTAGGGTCTTTTTATAGAGATTAGGATGGTTTTAGGCCCTTAGATTAACCCTAGGACCAACCTGAACCGTCAGATTTCAAACCAGGCCCAAAAACCTAGCCAAGATAGAAAATAGGTGCACCAGACCAGAATCAGCCGACAGGGCAAGTCGACAGCCCTGTCGACATGCCTGTCGACATGTCTGGGCGGGAATTTTCCCGCCTGGCCCCATTTTTGCATGTTTCGAAATTCAAATTTCCCGAAAACTTCTTTGGGCCCTAACCGGGTCATACGGACTCCGATTTTCGAAAACTCGGACTCTATTTCGCGTATTTTTCCGAGACGAACGCAATGGCACAGCCCGTTTTACTTGATTCAGAATTTAAAATTAAATTCTGCCTTGATTCTCGTTTTAACATGTTATTGAAATACGGGTTGTTACAATAAGTTAAGAATCAATGGGAATGGGTTACGCCATTTCATTCGTCTCGAAATTCTGCTTGAAAACGAGTCCGAAATTTCGTAAATCGGAGTCCGTATGACCAAGATATGGCCCATAGAAGATTTCAGAAAAATTCAAAATTCAGCCCGAAATTCAAATTCAGCCAGAAGCAGATTGGGCGGGAAAATTTCCCGCCCAGCACCAGGTCGACTGCAGGGTCGACTGGGGAGTCGACCTGCCCCCCCCCCCCAGGTCGACTGGGGAGTCGACCTGGGTGTCGACCTGGGGGCCGACCTCCCTGGTCGGACCCTGTTGGTCTGGTGCACCAGTTTGCTCCTTTGGTCTGTTTACTTGGCCTGTGACGGGATTTGATGATTCAGATCTAAACTAGGGTCAATCCTATGGCCTAAACTAGTCTCTACACCTATAAAAACACCCTAATACCTAGCCTAAACCATCACAAATCATCCTAACAACTAAATTCTGCCAAAATGCTCCCTAATCATGGCCTCCATCTTCATCTTGAGAGCTTCTAAGGCAAAAAGGAGCAATCTTTCTTCGTCAAATCAAAGGAGCTACTTATTCTCAAGGCTTCTAGTGTTGCTACATCATTCCTAGAGCTTCTACAACGTCTCTATTTTGTTCTGTTTGGTTCTAGTTCTCATAGCCACGCTTTGTAAGCCCCACTCTACTCTTAAATTTAAACTATGAAGTTAATATAAGCATGTAGCAAGTTGAAATGATATTTTTGGTGTAATACTTGTCTTGGGGCTATATTTGTATGCATAGATCCATTTATGACTCTTTTGATCTATGATTGTGGGACTATCATGAACCTAGTATCATTCACCTTGATTTTTGGGTAGAAAGCTATGAGCTTTATTTGGGGATTATGCATAATGCAACATAGAACCCCTCATAACCTTGATGTTAACTTGCCTATGATGTTGAACTACATGCTAATCACAAGTTTATCACTCTATGTCAACTATTACCATGTTATCTATTTGCTAAGTTTGATGTCATACATGTTTTGAGGCCAATAATCCTATATGCTAGTTGTGATGAACACCTTTGCCTTAAATATCATCGTGTTTAACTTATGACCAACTTTATCACCTTATGCCCATCTTTGTCATGTTGTTATGTTCCCCTTCTTGATCTATTTGTATTGATGCAAATTTACGTGTGAATGGGAATACGTTATGGGTAGTTAGACAAATTTGAAATGACATGAAAAATATGATTTGAAATGTGACATGAAACTTGATTATGCTTGAAAACGTGAATGTGGTCATGACATGTAGAAAACTATAAAGTGGCCAACTCGAGGTTGGGTTGAGTTTGTAGCGTAAATCTGTCCGGAACCGCCCTGCAAATCCAGTGGCTACAAACAATAGGACCCAATATGAGAAGTTGGTCATATCGCGCTTGAAACCCGAGGTTAGACTAAGTTGTGGTGCAAATCTGCCCGGACTCGCCCGGCATATCCAGTAACCACAACAAAGTCTAATGTGAGAGGTTGGGTGCATTAAATTAATTAATGTCACATGTTAGTGTTAAGTCATGAACCACTTGGATACATTTAACCAACTTGATACATGATTGGATAGGGTTAACTACACTTAACCCGTTAGAAACTCTAGTTACGTGGTCCTTTTCAGCAGTAACTCTCTTGGATGTATCACGATACCCTAGGGACTAGGCTAGGGTGGGGCACGATTACTGGGCTGATTGTAAGCGACCAGAACGACGGCTGAGTTGGTGCGCCGGTGTAGGTTCAGGCGGACTATGGTCGTGCACATAGTCCGGAGTTGAAAAAACAGACACGGGCACCAGTAGGTTCAGACTGTGCGTGCTTGATTCGTGTCAGTGGTTGGCACCTTAGGACTTGATACACCCTAAGGTGGACCTAGCACAGTTGACTACATTTCGTGATTGGGCCGTATGACATCGACACTCGACGAGTTAGGCTTATAGGTAGCCGATCGACTAGACCGTGTAGTTGGACCTTGATTTGGGTCATCTCATGATATTGGGCCAAGTGATCATTTCTTGTTTATACTTGACATGGGCTAGAATGCTAGTACTTTTGGTGCAAAACTAAACCTTGTATATGCGATGCCACACTTGATCTACCTTGTTATCTATTTATCATGCCAGTTAGTTACCATCTTTATGTTTCATCTCAGTTTCTCATGTTTAGTTAACTTCATTAGTTTTTATACTAATAGTAGGTAGGACTTACCAGTCTTTATGACTGATCCTTTTTCTTTCGCCTCTTTTCTTCCGTTCCCCCCCCCCCAGGTTCTCAGGGAGGGAACACTAGTGCTTAGCTTGGACATTTGGCTTGCTCTCTTGACAGCTCATGTACGGTTTGGACTTGAACTTGCTATGGCTTCACCACATCTATCTTGGGGATAGTTTATTTTATGTTATTTTCAGTTTATGTTTTCTAAACTTGTGGTAGTTGGAAAATAATGACTAAGTACTTTGATGTAAGTTGACTATTTGGTTTTGAAATGGTTAACTATGGTTCTTAAATTTCTACCGCTGCTTTACTTATTTATTTAACAATGTTATGTCTTGTGATTTCTCTGTGCATGTTTACCTAGACAACACCCCTACAAAGCTAGTGCATTCTCTCGTGAATGGCCCTGGCAGAGGTGGGGTGTTACAAGCACTTGTTTTAATTGTAATTCTTTTACATGGTCAGACATCCTACTTCCCATTATAAAGAGATTAAACATTTACAATTGTATATTACTTCGTCTCAAACGATTCGATAAAATTTCGGCAGCATACCCTTTTGTTTCCTGCATTTTGTACACATGTACGCAGGAAACAAAAAGAAAAATTGAACCAAAATTTTGTGAATCTTTTGAAACGAAGTATGAAGCAAAATGTAAATCCTTAACGCGTTTATAACTTGTCAAATACAAGGACAAATCCAGCAAATATTGTACTGGATGAATATAAACGATCGTTTTTTATTTTGACAAAAATGATTGTTTATATAATGATCATGTACAACACCCGTCGGACGGGGCCGAAAACACTCTAGGGGATATTAGTCAATTAGATGTGTGCATTTTACTATAAAAGTATGTTTTACTGCAACACAAAATTATTTTATTTTATCACATTTGCTTGACATTTCAATCAACTTAACACTAATACTATTATCGTCGATTCAATAGGTTAAACTACAATTTAGACTCATGCTTTTTTGCGTATAAGTCAAAATTTGCACGATGTACTTTTCCTAGTTCATCCATTCAATTTTTTTTTTGTATGTCAACTAACACATACAGGAATGACAAACGCACAACGGCACACACACATACACAAATATCCAAAATTATATAATGGAAAAAATCAAGCTAAATTGAAACACATACACACCCACATACATACACACGCACATACATTTTTAATTTGACCCGTGAATACACTAAAATCATCACTTTCGTATCTAACCATTGTTATGACCACTGCCACAACAACCTATCCAAAACATGCCTAATTTTCAATGTAACATACACAAATATCCAAATATTTAAAATAAATCTTTCAATTTCAGCGTAGCACATGAAATACGCATATAATATGATGATATAACCTACTACAACATCATATGAACCAATTGCAATCAACAATTAACCCTAATTTGCTAATTTTACAAAATTTAAATTTAGGTAAAAATTGAAATTTTAAGCAAAAAACGAGATTATACCTTAAATTGTTTTTCCTGGAGGTTTGTGTGGACGTCGGGAACAATCGGAGATGAAAATTTGGTGTTTGGAGGCTAAAGATGGCGGATTAGGGAGTTTAGGGTTTTAAATTTCATGGTGGAAATAAAAATTAGGGGAGGAGGAATGAAACTGAAAGCTCTTGGGTGGAAGATAATTCGTTTATAATCGACGGTTTCCACCATGATACAATTTAAGTAAAACCTAAACAAAAAGAATTGCAAAGAGCAAAGCTGAACCGTACTTGCAGAAAGAAAGCTCTGTACATACGCTGTGTTTATGTTGTAGTAAACAATGATGTATTTATTTATTACAGGGAAGCATAAACCATAAAGCTGAACGTATGTTGAACTGCTAACAATAGTTTCTAACAAATATAAGACTCACTAAATCACGCTCTATTTCTTTGAATATAAGTGGGTTGAGTTTGGTATCATTTTCGCAAATTATTAATCGTTTCCAAAATTATTCTTTTATTACTTTTTCCATATATTAAGCGGAGTATGGATTATTTTATATGCTAATTCAACTCTTACTGTGATAAAACTGCTCAAATGGTAGAGATTATCTTCTATTATCAGGAATGATTTTTTTCAAACCTTGCCACATACAACAGTAGAAAAATGCAAATGTTTCATAAATAGCTTGAACAACTTGTTTAACATATTAATTCTAATGTTAATACACTTTATTACTAGCTAGTTGTACACATTATTACTAGCTAGTTGCATGGGCGGCTTTGCAATTGGACATTGGACCTTTTTTTTTTTTTTTTTCACTAGAAATGAGTACATTAATACATCAGTAGACTCTTCATGAAAATAGCGACATTTACTTTTTACTATATTGTTTCAGCTAATTCAATTGGTGTATTAAAACAAAAGAAACTTTCAATATAGATAAGCCTTTGGCTGTAGACAGAGGAACTTAGAAAGAAAGCACTGCTGTTTTCCACACCTTGGGAACCTTCCAAGAGTTCAAAAGGTGGCTGTTACTATAATCTTGGGAACTACGTCGTGATTAATAACAGAAGAAAGGGGAAAGATTACACTGCTTACAAAGACGGCAAAACCGACAATGATACTGAGACTAAGGGGCTGTACAGCAGTCCAAAACGGACCGTCTAACAAACAAACGGATGCACCCGACGCGTCGGATATGATCATTAGCCAACAATCCATTTTGGACCGTTGGCCCAGTGGCTGAAAATCCAACAGTTGGAAAACTACGCGTCGAACACAAAAAACTACTACTGTAGCCAATGGTCCAAAACACTACTGTTGACGTGGTAAAGATTAAATGCTTGACGTAGTCCGTTCAGAATTTCAGATACAACATCCGATCGCAAAAAATTCGACCAGAATCACTCAATAACAACCACGATTTATGAGTCGACCTCTTCCTGGCAGATATAAAAGCAAAGTAATATGCAGTGCTGTATAAAAGCTGGTAAAGAAAGAAAAGAAAAGAAAAAAAAAAAGATCATCAGTATCAACACTTAATTTACTAGTTCTGGCATATTTACATATAAATGCTTACAACTGCAAAACCCAGAATAGAAACTAATGTCTGCAACAATCACTACTGACAGGAACAGTTGTTAGACCAACTAAATGAAATAAGCCACTTTTTTCTTTCAAACTTTTCATACTACACTCTGCAAACTTGACCCAACTCCATCACATTGACTTCTATGCTCCCATTTTAGCTTCATGGCTGACCGCAAATAACCATTAAATATCCTGAGATCTATAATCTGCATTATTCAAAAGATGCATATTACTCTATGATCTTATATAAATAAATGTAAGTGTTGAAGTTAACCTGAAATCAAAGGCATTGCCTTCGGAATATATAGTAAAATCGATAGATTTCCGATACAACGAAGTTAAAAAGAGGGATTTACATACACAGTGTTTATGGCCATGGCTGTGGATCAAAAACCCAACAAGCACGGGAACAACTCCTAAAATTTCAAACGTTCAAAAGATCAATCTCATAAATGAAGTACAGGAAAGTAAAAGTGATAAATAAGGACAGTTGGGAAGCACAAAGCACCAATTAACTTCTACCCATGCCCCTATATCTTCCCCCATACACAGACAAGCTCACGCTATTTCCACTTCTCACCTCTCCCTTTCACAATCAAAACATTTGAACTTCATATTTGACTTCTCCAACAATGGATCACTTTAGGAATTTCTCATCAATTATTGGATTAACTATAGTCGCCATAACGGTAGCAATGGTATTGAAGGTAAACGCAGATGCTATGGTCTCAGGATCTGTGTTCTGTGACCAGTGCAAAGATGGAGAGCGTAGCTTCTTCGATTACCCACTCTACGGTAATCATCACTTATATTCCATCTCTACATAAGTGTATGTACATTATAATACATTATAATTTCGCGTACTAGTTGATCAACATGGCCATTATTGGACCAATGCAGGTGCCAAAGTGGCGGTTGCTTGCATAGGAGCAAACAGAAGGATATCAGCATACAAAGAAGAAACAACAAGCTGGATGGGCAGCTACGCAATGCGCTTCGAAGGAAATCCGGACCTTAGAACGTGTTATGCACGCGTGCTAAGAGGCCCACCATCGTGCGGTGCTTCAGCCGGACCGGCACATCGGCTTAACTTGATGTTCACCATGTTTGGAATGCATATGTATGGGGTTGATCCACTGCTCTTGCAGCCTGGAAAGCCCATGTCGTTTTGCCCTAATCGAACTCAGCCTTCCCCCACTCCCAGATTCTTGCCACCTATGCCAATTGCACCAGTTATGCCAGCCCCACCGCCACCGGCGAACTCACATGCCCCGCCTTTTTCTAGATCTCGCGCTTCAGCTTGCTCTTATGAGTATGTTTGCTGTTTACTTATCTACACATATATTGTATACCATAACTGTACTACTGGTGCCACTCACAATGGCACAAAACAAAACCACTTGAGTTTAAACCATGATACAGTTATGAATCTGTTTCACTATATGGAACTTCCTTTTATATGCACTAACTCTAAATGACAATTGTTAGCAAATGGATGATGCCCGAATACAAGTGCTACTGGAAACTGTTGAGACCAGACACAAAGGTGGCACTAGCATTCGGATCCGTTGCAGCTGGAAGATATGGAACAGACATGACACTTACAGAAGCACTTCACGGAAAAGGAGACACGTTCCGAACACTTCTCAGAGAGGCAACAGCCGCGCTTCTCAACTCCTACAACAGCCTACAGTTCCCATATTCTAGCATTAGCGTGATAAATCATATGAATTGGGCTTTGTTAGGATCTCCCCGGCAGGCACTAAGGACAGCGTTAAGTTTCAAGAGGGCTAACACAGGTGCTACTGGAGATAGCTATTGCAATTTTAAGCCATGCACTTGAGATTTTGATGTAACTACAGTTGGATTATTTTATGTTGTATGGCTTATGAATGAAATGATATATGCAAGGCTGTATTCTTATAACTAAACCATGAACAGCATCATAAAGTGACTCTAATCCATTACTTTGCAGCTAATGCACCAAGTCCATGCATTAGTTGACTAATCATTGGTTTTTCCAATGTGTAATGGAACAGTTCTCATTAAACAAACCTACTACACATACAAATACTCATCTATAAAACCTCATTCCTTAATGCATTTTACTTATTCATCTTACACCTAAACAAACACAATGAATAACTTCTCAACCCTAATTCTTAACCTCTTTCTCTTCGCCGTCCTTCAACTTGCTGCGTCCGAAACTGCACCCACATCGTACTCTGGCATCATCCAACGTGTAACAAAACAACAAATATTAGTTTCAATCCCTGCAGACTCGCCGACTTCCACACCCACACCATTCCTGACCTCACCTTCAGGGAAGTACACAGCGTTCCTGATACGGACACCCTCTGCCCCAACGGCAGGAGGGTTTGGTAACGACTTCTGCTACATTCAGATACACGACACAGAAACCTCGCTGTGGGAGTCTGAATGTGCACCCGTAAGCACTTCAAACGCGTGCTCGCTCATATTTGACGATGCAGGACTTGAGGTTTTTGATGGAAGTGAATCGGTGTACAACACGCAGGCAGATGGGAACCATGTGAATTCGTTGGAGTTACTGGACGAAGGAGATATGAGGATCGTAGATAAGGACGGAGAGCTAGCGTGGAAGGCTAGCGATGAGCCCAGGAACGGGCAGAGGTGTGGGCAGCCCGGTGCTGTTGGACTGGCTCCGGATTCACCCCCATTTGCAGATGTGATAGGTGGGGGAGGTGGGAATGGTGCATTTGGGCAGTCTGCGCAGCCGCTTGTGGATAGTACTGTGTTTGATAGTGGAAACTTCAAAGGAGTGGGGTTTGAGTGGATTTGGATTGTCTGTTTTGGTGCTGCTGCTGCTGCAATGGTTTTAGTTTGATGTTTTGGTTTGTGAGTGCTTGATGATGATGACTAAAGTTTATTGGCGAGTTCCATTTTAAAACTGTGTTTTAGGTTTGCAGAGTGGCACCTAAGGTGTTAAGTGTATGTTTGAGGTTTATTTGTTTTCGGTAAACCACTGATATGGAAATTGCATTTAAGTTGAAATTGGGTCATTTTGGAAATTGGAATGGCTAATTGCTTATAACCTACACTTTTGCTAGGATGCTGCAAAAGGTGTTTTTCTGTATTTCTTGTTTAGAGAAAAAATTGAATGGAGCAAGATTTTAAAGCTCAAATTTGAGTCACATTTCGTTAGGGAGATTTGAAACATGATACCTCATGTCTTATATGAGAACCTAATGTAATAGATGTACTTCAAACAATCATCTCAAATTTAGATCTTTCTCAAGTTTAGAAGTCTAATCATTAGAACTAAATTTTAGGTTTAAAAATTATTTCCACACACAACTAAATTTGTAATTATTACCTTAAAAAGCAATTAATTTAGCCTGCTTGATTAGGTATACTCCTTAGAAAAACAAAACCTATAACACAGTTTTTAATCAAGCATAGATCAAATACAATGGGAAAACTAAAATATACTTTTAGTCTTTAATTAGGTGCACCGCAATGGAAAGGATGTTCCTTAATTTGGTTACCCTCTGTCTTGCATATATTTCTCACAAAAAAGAGTACATGAGGGTTATAAGTTGCCATAAGTTAAACGTAGGCATGCACAACTTAAATTCCACTGGGATTTAAGGGTCTGCCAGGTCTTCCAAAAGTCCCCTATATCGCGGAGTTTCTAAAAAATAAAAAATAAAATCTACATTCGTATTCAAAAATAAAAATCCACATCTGATCCAAATCAGCTACCTGCATCTGGATCTGCCGTCTGCGGGGATATGGAAGTTCATATCCGTATCTACAGATATCTTCTAATGTCTGAATAAATTTGTGTTTGAAAACTAACATACAGTATCTAAAAACATCTGCATTTGGAAAACAAAATGTGTGGTTTTGGATATTCAAAAGTGTGTTGCAAAAAAATTAAAATATTCATTCAAAATAAATGTTATTGATTTAAAATTGCATTCCTTAATTTAAAATTAAAATTTTCAACTAAAATTTATATTTTTCATTTTAAAATGGCATTTTCATTTAAAATGCAATTCTTAATTTTAAATTTGCAATATTTCGATTAAAATTGATGTTTTATAACCAGACAACTAAAAAAATCACAGGACCAAAATTTTTTTATACCTAATTTAACTTTTAAGTTAAACTCTTTTTTATAAAATGGACATAAATGATGATTTGTTTATTTGTTTTAAAGCTAACAGCCTGACATACTTGAAAACATTGAACGATCAAAATCATTTGAGACTAATTTGTTACATTGAATGAACTTCCTTGAAAGTTGAAAGCTACTGGAAAACTTTGAATCTCCAGACAGCTGACACGAAAAAATAATAATTAATTTACCAAATGTTGAATGCATATTGATCTGAATCTGAAAACAATTACATTTACAGCAAAAATACATTTTTATATAGATCTTTTATTTACTCATTTAGCCATGTACCTTTCTGAAACCAAAACTCAAGTTCACATGATGAATATTTTTCAGATGTAAATACCATCATATCCGTATCCAACTATCATATATATGCAACCGATTTTCAGATATTGGATATTTTTCATATTTTTGAATATGAATACGAATGCAAATGGATTTCAGATTTTTCGATTTCTCATCGACAACCCTGAACCATAACATCTTCAACAAGGAAAGGACAACGTTGGCCAAAATGGGGAAGAATAACATATTCTCTAATCATTTTCCAATTTGCAAAAAATGGATATTGATTCAGCATTTTAATGAAAGGAGAGTTACATTTGCCAAAATGGAGAGAGCCACTACTATGTTTCATTTGGCTCTCCATTTTGACAAATTAGACAACGAAGGAATAGATCATAGTACACTTTTTCTCCAAGTTGTTTGAATGGAAACGAACCATATTTTGTGATTCGAGGTTCTTTAGATTTTTTTTTTTTTTTTTTTTTTTTTTTTTTTAAATGAATTGGGTACTTTATATATAAGTTTAGATATAAAATACTACCATGGCAAGTGAGTTAAATTCCGTAAGGCCGGATTCTTTAGGAACTTATATCACTTTCAAATTTATACTACAAATAAAATCTGATTACTTCAAAAATAAAACTTCATATTCATGTGTTTTATTCATCACTGAAAGTTGCAAGTTCCACGCATTTACACAGATGCTAAAGGTGCAAATTATAAAGCCGAAACCTTAAGAAATGTAATGAATAGGATATACATTCAAATGCTGCCGGACTGCAGCTTAACAAATTATTTGAACATTATTGCATACAAACTAGAATTTTACTTCAGCACACCACAATCCCTACAAAACATCAAACATTCTCACCCTGCTAACCGAGATCCAGAATAAAGCAACAATAAAAGCATCAGGCTGTGCTATTAAAAGCACAAAAAGGTTCTTCAAAGAACACTAAAAAAATTAAAGATAGAAAGCACTGAGTGCTAGTTTAAGTTACTCACAATGTATGCTCCGTAGACCTAATCCATCATCTCAGAAGAATCAAATAGTGCGCGCTTAACATGTCTAAACAGTGGAATGAGAGAAAGCAAAGCAATCTGAAGCTGATCCGTGGTATTAAAACGCAATCCAACCTGACCGCTCCCTTTATTGTTATAATTTGCATGCCCAATGACATTGCTTCCTCTTCCAATTGGAATTTGAGACTGCATATTGCATACAACCGATGTATCTCCATGCCAATCTACGACATTGAACGCAACAGTTGACAAATTCCTACCAATTGGATAATCTCTATCTCTTAAAGTCGCCTCCAGCCGAGCCCCGTAAGCTATGTCTCCTTTGCCAGTCATGGCTCCACCACTCATGAGCATTTTGAACCTCTTGTTAACTATCAAACTATCTTCTACTTTCACGCCAGCAGACATGGTGTCTACTAAATGAGTAACTGATACACCGGCCACTGTGCTATTTCTTCTAAAACTTTTAATTCTTGTTTCACCACGCAACGTATAGGACATGTCTTTGCCTACAGTTTGCATATCTAAACCTAGAGTTGTAGTCCCAACATCTCCATGCTTTAAAGAACTGGCTAGCTCTGCCTGAAATGTGCACTCTTTCTTGTCTTTAGTGAGCTGTCCAGAAAAAGAAAATGGAACTTTATTTCTTATTGCAAACAATCTCTCAACATTTAAACCGTCATATCCAACATCATGATCCCAGACATGGTTTTCAAGCACGGGTCTGACAATCCACTGTGAAGAAGTATCTAGGGCACGATATCGATGAGTAGGATTGTCGGAATCAAATGAAGAAGGTAATGGTAAATCAGGCATAGCTACAGGAACAGATGCTTGGCTATTTTCACTTTCACCCTCTATGTTATCTGTGCCACTGCCTCGTGGCAAGTCTTTAACTGCTTCAGACATTTTCTTCATTAGCTTTCGATGTTTTTTTTCTTCTTTTAACTGCTTCCTAAAAAACAGCTTCTCTCTGTATTCTAATTCCTCGAAGTATGCCTTCTTCTGCAGTTTGCTTAACTTATCAAGTTGAGATTTGCTTAGAGTTCTAAATGGTGGCAAATCATCATATTCAGTTTCATCTTCCAGATCAGACAACTCATCCAAATCATCATCGACAGTAAAATCATCACCGTACTGCTCATCAGGCAATTTCAAAGGAACTCTTGAATGAAGTAGAGAAGACAAAAAGTATGGTAATGGAGGAGATCTTGCTCGTGGTCTACCAACAGGAGCTTCTTGCAACTGAAGAAGAGTGTTTGCTTCTGCTAAAATTTTCGAGGCAAATGAAAGCAATAACAAATGTGGTTTCCAAACCTGCCCATTTGGTAGGACCCGCTGACCTGCTCTATTTGTTCTACACGCAGAGTGATTTTCTACTAAAGAAACCGGGTTCATCAGTCGTATATCTTGGGCAGCATGTCTAATTGCTTGTTGAACAACATGAGATCTCTGTGATACAAACATTTCATAGCTTAATGGAGCACCATTTGGTCCATCAGGTGGAGCAGATGCAGCATGAGTCAGCACAATTATAGCATTAAACCAGATAGAAGAGCCAAATATATTAGTTATCGATTTTAAAAGTGGCACATCACCATAATCCCTGCTTTGCATGTCTAACCGATCGAAGTAAAGAACAATATCAGGAGGAGACTTGCTTATAAACTTCTTAACAGAGCGAAGAATTTTCTCGTTTTGCCATTGATCCGAGGAAGTAGGGTATAATCCGGGTGTATCAATAATTCTAACTTTGATTCCTTGAACTGTGCCAACAAAATCCTGAACTTTCCTGGTAGATAATTGAAATGCATCTGTTTGATTTCTGTGTTCATCAAATATCGAATTGATGGTTGCACTCTTGCCTACTCCAGTCTTACCAATAACCAATATGGTGCAAGAAAAATCAAGCGGTTCTATTCCAGCTGCTTCAATTTTTTCAGCCATGACACTTGCACGATCAAAGCTAAAAACACCAGGACTGTTAGTGTTTCTTCTAATGTGTTCCGCCAAACCAAGCCTATATAGTACTTGTGCAACCACTACATTGTGTGGGGTTTGTCCAAGTCTATGAGTAAGTCTCAAGAACTTGACACGAATCATTTGAAGTTTTTCCCTTGTCTCATCATTCTCTTCTGAGTCGTCATTTGCATTGCCATTTGTGGATTCTTCTGTTGATTGTGGTTGCCTTTGTGGAGCTACACTGTTGGCCCTGTTTTGCTGAATAGGCCGAGAAGCAGGTTCTGGTAAAGGTGCAGATGACCCAAGTCCAGCTGGACGTTGTGGTAAATTTAAACTTCCATTACTTTCAGAACGAGAAGTCGTATTTGCCACAGGAGCAGGTGATGGTAAGGACGGATTTTTTTTAATTTCATCATCCTTTTTGGACCCTGATTCACTCTCACTTTTTACCAAAGCTGGTATGACACCAAAATTATCTTTTGATACTGAATTAGACAAGTCCGCCTTACTTTGTTCCAATGGTGAAATGCCCTCATTAACAATGGAGCCATGTGAATTTGTTATGCTTCTATTATCTGTTTTGAAAATAGCACTTGACGGTTGAATAAGAAGATCATGTGAGTTACTTGCAAGGGCATCCTTAGCCGCTTCATTCCTTGGATTGTGTTCCTCGGATGCTGTTGCTGTATCCAGAACCAGTTGATCAAAATTGCACTCTTCTTTTGGAAGGTCTTCTTCACTCAGCTTCTCTATGCAAGTCTCGAGAATAACATGATCATCATTATATTCAGATTCAGTAATATCTTCCGTAATACACTTATAGTTCACATTAACAGACTTAGCTTCATCCAACTCATTCTCATCATTTTCTGTGACAATAGGATTTACAAGATGATTGGATTCTGTAACAGCTTCCATACTGAAATCATCACAAGAAGCAAGAAGAATATTTTCAACTTCATGGGTTTCTTTACTTGAAATATTTTCAACTATCTCCTTATTCTCATTTTCCACCATCTCTTTGTCTTCATCCCTCGTGACCTCAGCAATATCTGAGCTAAATACGTCATCCATCTCCATACCATTCAATTTACATTTGAATTCTTCAGTATTTCCAATGGCAGTATAATCATCATCTGGCTGTTTTCCTTCATTAGCATCTACACCGTTCAAAATCAATTCAGTTTCTCGAGTATTTTCAGCATCAATCAGATCGACAACCGTCTGTATTTCATCGTTAGCATCAGCACTATTCAGTTCAGGTTCAAAATTACCTATTTTATCATCTAATACATCAAAATTCTCTGGATTGATTGCTTCCTCAAAAACCAAATCCTGCGAATCTTTTGAATCTGAAGCTATGTGTCTAATCGCTGGTTCATATAAACTCTCTTGGTCAACCACCGTCTCTTCAAATTTATCATTTTCATCCAAATCCTTCATCTTATTGTCAGATCCAGTATCCATAGATTGATTCGAATCTAATATCTGCTCATTTTCTACCCCGTTCTCCATCAACATGAAAGAACCTAAATTGGTGCAATTATTAAAAAGATAATCAATTAATCCCAACGAATCAATCTAGCAGAGTCAACTAACAGCACAGGAAATGTAATAAGAGAGCTATAATTAAATAGAAACAACCAACCTTTGGTGAGAGGAAGACAAATCGAAACCTTATTCGGAAAAATGAAAATTTCAAAGATTATCGAGTTTCAGCCGGAAATTTGATTGGATAAGGAGAAGAATGGACGAATGTGATAAGCTGAGATCGGATCGAACGATACGGAAAGGTCTGGGCGTTTGATGCTTGGGGACGGTCGCCAAAAAAGGGAAGAAAAGTGGGGCTGGTGATCATTTTAAAGGAAACGTCTTGTGCATTTGTGTCACGTGATTAAAAACCTAGTAATGTTCCACTAATTCTACTAGCTTCCCACAACCCTATGAAATTTCTTAAAAGAATTTAAACAACAGAACGTCCGTGATCGATTAAAATAAACAAAAAAATTCATAATGCAAAATTTATAAAAATTAGATCTTTTTCTCTCTTTCAAAGTGGTTAGGAAGACGGATCATGTAAATGTTAGGGATTGCGGAAAGGATTGCAAAACAAACACTAGAGAGGGGTGAATAGTGGTTTTGAGAATTTAACGAAAATCTAAAACTTATGTGAATTACTAGGTGAATCAAACACCACAGAAACAATCATAGACACAGAATCAAACTCAGATGCAAAATAAACGGAAATAAAAATGCAGAAAAGGAAAGAACTCACCAGATTTTATACCAGTTCGGATTGCTCCTACGTCCATCCCACGCAACGCTGGATTGCGCAGAGTTTTATATCAATTGTCAATTACAACCTCCTTGATTTCACGGCTACAGGGGATACCACCGATTCCGTCCTTGATTTCACGGCTAAAAGGGATACCACCGATTCCGTCCTTGATTTCACGGCTACAAGGGATACCACCGATTACTTACACAACCCAAACAATTACAAACAACCCTATAACTCTTCAATAGCACTTGATTCAGAGAGTAATGAATAGAGAGTGTAGAGAGAAAAAGTTTGATCAAAACGGAATTGAATTCGGTAGAGTATAAGTGTAGAAATCGTAAAAAAATGATTAAGAATAATGGTGTAATGAAAGAGAGTGAAGTTAGAGAAGAAGAGATGATTAAAAATTCGAATTCAAACCCTTTTTTATAGTGTGTGAAAAGTTGCAACGTTTCTGGAGCGTTACAAATAATGAAAAGACATTTCCTTTCAAATTTAAATTTCTGACAGTTATAGGTCGACATAGCCTTTATTTTATGTCGACATATCTGTGACGGCCCGCCCCGCACCAGTCAACATTTCCAATGAAAGTGCGTTGTGCCAATGCCCGACCAGCACGGGACGGTCGCCAAAGAAAGAAAAAGAAAGGAATTTGAACTAACAAAGAACTTGTAGAATGTCTCACAGCGCATGGAATAAAATATAATAATAACATACTTTGACATAAACAGGCGAGACAGTGCATAAGCTGAAAACTAAAAATCACAACAGTGGAAAATCCAAATACAGCTTATGTTCCACATCATCATTATTACAATCTTTGAAAACAGTCTCTAAAGCAAAGTAAAGGAAAGGTACACTACTAATGCCCAAAGTAGTGACCAGCAGCGACACAGGGAGAATATTTATATATGTCATACGTGGGAGCCTCCTGCTCGTCTCCGGTACAGCTACTCGTGCATACCACCTAACCTGTCTCTAATCTGCCCGTTTAAGAGCCCTAGAGTAATAAGAAGAGACATAAAACTCTGGGTCAGACAAAAGTCTGATATGAGCGATAAGCACCAAAACAGAACAATAACAGGTATACTAAACCATACCTGAACCTGCAACCAAAGAGTTAGCACTACATACTGTACAATACTCTAAGGTGCCACTAACATATGGTGTAAAGATACGGGGGTGGGGGTGTGCATGTCATAGTGATGGCAAACAATCAAGCATAGCAACCATCATCACATCTCTCACTCAGTGCGTAAAGCATATGATATCTACCACTTTAACCACCCCATGTCTTGCTATGATCACTCTGCCCCATGGAGTCGTAATGACACCACTGCATTGATCCATAACCACTAATCCTTTGCTATGTCCACTCTGCCCATGGAGTCATGATGGCTCCACTGGAATGGCTCAAAGCCTTGCTACGATCACTTTGCCCCGTGAAGTCATGACAACTTCACTGCACTGATCCATAATCAATATCCGTCTTTCCGTGGTGAGTCAAAGCTATAAACGTCGATAACCCCTTTGCACGCGTCCCGCAGCAAAGCCCAACTCTTGAAGTTAACTCGTTGGTTCCCAACTGGATCCTGGGTTCTACTTCCCATTTGGACTATCTTTGCATTTCGGGTTTTGGTCTCCTCCGGAGCGGTTCGGGTCTCCTCCTCCTATCTGGTTCGGTTCGGGTCTCCTCCTCCTATCCGGTTCGGTTCGGGTCTTCCTCCTGTCCGGTTTGGTTCGGGTCTCTTCCTCCTATCTGGTTCGGTTCGGGACTCCTCCCTCCTATCCGGTTCGATTCGGGTCTCCTTCTCTCCTTCTCCTATCCGGTTCGGTTCGAGTCTCCTCCTCCTATCCGGTTCGGTTCGGGTGTCTTCCTCCTATGCGGATCGGTTCAGATGTCTTTCTCCTATCCGGATCGGTTCGGGTGTCTTTCTCCTATCTGGATCGTTTCAAGTGTCTTTCTCCTATCTGGATCGGATCGGGTGTCTTGCTCCTATCCGGATCGTTTGTTCCTCCTAACCGATTCTGAGAATCAGCTACTATTTCCAGCAAGCTATTTTCGCCAAACGACAGCGTTTTCAACCATTCTAACCTTTCTATGACATCACAAAACATTCCAAACAGCGGTAACAACATATAGAATCAATCAGAAACATTAAAATATCATTCACATGAAATATTTTAGATTAAATATACCCAAAAAGCATGATTTTCTCCTTAATCCCCTTAATCATGACTTAATCATACAATTAGTAAAACATGTCCAAATTAACCCAATTTTTTATCAGAGCCCTGAAATAATATTTAAGAATTTTATAAAAAAATTTCAAATTTTTCTGAGCCATAATTTCGCTAATTATCACAAATCAAATCTAATTAGCCGTAATTAGTGAAAAACAATGCAAATCACTCACCTTTGCCACAATTAAAATTTTCAAAATTGAAACTTCGCTGATTTGGGCGAGTACTGATGTCTAACGGCGGCTCTAACACTGATTTGGTGAAGATCTTCCTTGATTTGGCGTTGCTAAGCTTAATCCTTGATTAGAGAGCGATTTTGGATGATTTTAGAAGGTAGAGGCCATGGCTAGGGTTAAGGAATAGTTTTAGATGGCTGAAAAATGAAATAAAATTCATTTCCCTATTGTTCTCACCTCCCCATAACCCTAATCCTGAAATGGGTTATGGGCCCTCTCGCTAACCACCCTAATTAGGCCCGATTAAGCTGTTTTCCACCTTTTAAACCTTGTTTCAGCCCCCCAAATGGTGAGTGTGTTTGGCTAATGTGACAACTAGACAGAATTGTAAACTATGATCCGAAGCCAATGGAAGTGGTTTCAGGTCAAAACTCCTTTTCAATCAAAGGTTATGACCGAAATAAGATCAGCTAGGGGCAAAATGGTCATTTAAAATCGGCAAAAATCATGAACATGGGAAATGACCCCCATAGTCGTTCCCCAAAGTTACATGACCATACAACTTCATACGAAAAAGAAATAAATATTCAGCGATCTTTCGATGCGTAGAACACGGGTTGTTACATTCTCCTTCCCTTAGGAAATTTCGTCCCCGAAATTCCTTAACCAAAACATACAAAGAGTCCCGCATGCCTACCAATCATTTACAGCAATCAACATACAAAACAAACAAACAAGTCTATCCTAGCATGTGGAAAACTAAATCGCAAGTAGAATCTTACCAGACAAAGAGTTCTGGATACAGCTTCCTAATGCTCTCCTCTGTCTCCCAAGTACAGTCATTTTCATTCTCGCCCCACTGAATCTTTACTAGTTTCACTGGTTACCTTCGAAGTTGCTTCGTATCATGCTCGACAATACAAATCGGCTTGCGCTTCCCAACCGCCTCGGGTTCTACTTCGATATCATCCAACTGATCAGGTGAAATAGTCATATCGGGGTCGTGCACGAACTTCTTAATTGGGAAACATGAAATACGTTGTGAACTCCCGCCATCTTGTCAGGCAACTCGACTCTATATGCCAAATTCCCAACTTGCTCGAGAACTGGGAATGGACCAACAAATCTTGGTACCAAAAAATCTTGGTACCAACAAATCTTGGTGCCAACTTTCCTCTCCCACCAAATCGAATAACATTTTTTAATGGAGAGATCTTGACAAATACTAAGTCACCAACGGAGAATTTCAATTCTCTTCTCCTTCTATCAGCATAACTCTTCTGCCTATCTTGGGCAGTCTTCATTCGCTGTTGATTGATCTTGATCTTGTCTGAAGTTTGTCTTATTACATCCGGCCCAAGCACAAACTTCTCGCCAGTTTCCAACTAACATGATGGTGAGTTACACGGTCTTCCGTACAAAGCTTCAAATGGAGCCATACCAATACTGGATTGATAACTGTTATTATAGGCAAATTCTACTAGATGCAAATGGTCGTCCCATGATCCCTCAAAATCCAATATACAAGCTCTCAAGAAATCCTCCAATATACGATTTACCCTCTCTGTCTGACCGTCGGTTTGAGGATGGTACGCGGTACTGAGATGTAATTCTAATCCCAACGCCTCTTCTAAGCTCTTCCAAAATCTACTAGTAAACAACGGATCTCGGTCACTTACAATGCCTTTGGGTATTCCATGAAATCTTACTATCCACTTCATATACAGTTCCGCTAGCTTAGCTGTAGTTCTACTCGACTTGACGGGTATGAACCTTGCACTTTTAGCCAATCGATCTATGATTACCCAAATGCTATCATGACCTGATCTAGTCCTTGGTAAACCGTCGATCAAATCCATTGAGACCTGTACCCATTTCCATTCTGGGATTTCTAACGGTTGTAACATACCACTAGGCTTCTTTTGCTCAGCTTTAACTAACTGGCAATTCATACACTTGGATATACACTTCCCAACGTCTCTTTTCATCCCTTCCCAGTAGTAGATCTGCTTCATGTCTTAATACATTTTGTTACCACGGGGATGTATGGTCAGTTTTGAGTGGTGACATTCTCTAAGCACTTCATCTCTCAATCCATTCACGTTGGATACAACCAGTCTTCCACTCTTTCTAAGCCATCCATCTCGATGAAGCCCATACTCGTTCATCTCCTCATCGATGCCCATCTATAACTTGGAGATGATTTTCAATAAGTTAGGATCGTCCCTCTGACTGGAACCAATCCACTCAATCAAAGTGGGTCTGATCGTCAAACTTACTAACATTTCTGAATCCAATTCGCACTTTGGTCTGAAATCATAACCAGTGATGTACTCCAGTTGCTTCCACTCAAGAAACATAGCCCCTAAACTGGCATGTCTCTTACTCAACGCATCAGCTACCGCATTGCCCTTTCCTGGTGTATATGCGATATCGAAATCATAGGAAGCCAAGAACTCTATCCATCTTTGCTGATGGAGATTTAGATCCTTCTGAGAGAAAAGATACTTTAACGACTTATGGTCAGTAAACAACTCGAATCTTTCCCCCAAGAGATAATGTCTCCACATCTTCAATGCGAACACGATCGCTGCTAATTCCAATTCGTTGGTAGGGTATCTTTTCTCATGTGGTTTCTGTTGCCGGCTTGAATAAGCTACAACCCTACCTCCTTGCATCAACACAGCACCTAGTCTGGTACCATATGCATCCGTATATACTGTCATTTCTTTCTTCCCTTTAGGAATGACTAACACTGGTGCACGCATCAACTTTTCCTTTAGACTCTTGAATGCATTCTCGCACCTTTCGTCCCAAACAAAATCTTTATTCTTCTTGGTCAAGTGAGTCAACGGTGCTGCTATCTTGGATAAGTCATGGATAAACTTACGATAATATCCAGCTAATCCCAAGAAACTTCTTATGTCCATTGCATTCTTGGGCGTAGACCAATCTTGTACCGTAACCACCTTCGCAGGGTCCACGACAATACCATTCTCTGAAACAACATGACCCAAGAATCTCACTTCCCTCCTCCAGAAGTGACACTTGGAAAACTTTGCTTTCAATTGGTGTTTTCTCAACACCTCCATCACTACCCTCAAATGTTCCTTGTGTGTCCTTGAATAAACCAAGATATCATCCACGAATACAAGAACAAACTTATTCAATTGATCTCTGAATACCCTATTCATAAGATCCACAAAATATGCTGGTGCATTGGTCAACCTTAATGGCATGACCAACCACTCATAGAATCCAGACGGCGTCCGAAATGCCGTTTTAGCTATACTCTCAGCTTCCACCCTAAGGTGATGAAAACCTGTCGCGAGATCCAACTGGGAGAACACTCTCGCGCCACTCAACTGATCAAACAAATCATCTATCCACAGTAGAGGATACTTATTCTTCCTCATCACCTTATTCAGCTCGCGGTAGTCCACACACAATCGAAGGGAACCATCAGCCTTGGTAGCAAACACAACTGGTGCTCCCCACTCAGAAACACTTCTTCTGATAAATCCCTTCTTCAAAATACCGCTCACTTGCACCCCGAGCTCTCGCTGCTCCCTTGGTGCCATACAACGAAGTGGCATCACTATAGGTATGGCATCTTTCACCAAATCAATATGGAACACAATCTCTCGGTGTGGTGGAAGTCCGGTCACTTCCTCGAAGACGTCTGGATACTAGCCAGCCACAGGCACATCTGACAACTCATCATGCAGGATGTCGAGGGAATTTAGAAAACTAGCCATTACCCCATCAATGGGTAGACCACCAAACACTACCCTCCGCCCATCATCCGCTCTAACTGTCACCAAAAAGCCCTCACAGTTTACCACCACCCCGTATCTTTGGAGTCAATCGACTCCCAAAATAATGCCAAACCCAGTAAGTCCCAAAACAAAGCAATCACAAACAAACATACATTCATGACTCGATAAGGCCACATTACGGCAAATCATACTAAGGCTAGTTGAACCACCAATCGGGTTCGTTACTGTCAATGGTCTATCGACTATCTCGGATTCCAATCCCAACCTATCTACCAGGTCACTAGATATGAAGGAACTGGAAGCTCCGGTATCAAACAATACTCTAACTGGAACATCATAAATGGAAAGCATACCTTGGATAACGACATTCTTTCCTTTCTCCGCCGCAGTTGGGGCATTCGACGAAGAAGGAACAACATTGATAGCATATGCTTTCACAATCTTCTTTTCTTTAGGGGGTTGCGGACACTTGTCCTTGTGATGTCTCACTTGGCTGTAGTTAAAGCACTTCCTATCCGCTGGCTTGGCCCGACACTCTTTGGCATAGTGGCCCTTCTTACCACAGCTGAAGCACTTTACATTTTTCTTACTCTTTTTCTGGCCATCCTTAGCTTGGTTTTGTTTTCTCTTATTCTGCGAGTTATTCTTGCCTCCACCGCCTACTTCCAGTTTTGGCTCCCCTGCAGGTACAACATTAACCTCAGTCTTTGGCTTAGGGTAAAGACTCTCCAACCTCAATGCTTTCCCCATAATTTATTCAAACGTCTCATCGATGTGGTTAATAAGCCTTTCCCCCAAGTATCCATCCAAACCAGTTATGAACTTCTCGTTCTTCTTCTCAGCAGTATCAATAAGAGATAGTCCATATTTCGATAAAGTATCGAACTCAGCAATATATTCCGAGACTGCCCTACCATTCTGCTTAAGCTCCAAGAACTTTGTAATGACCCGGAAATGCGAGCCAATTTAATTTTTTTTTTGGCGAATTTAGCGAATTTTGAATTTTTAAATAATATCGACGAGAAATTTATTTTGAATAGAATTAGAACGTATATATTATATAGATTGTCGTTGGAATATAACTATTTTATTTTAATTATAAAAGGAATTGAAAATGGCGCGGTAGTTCGATAATTCGATTTCAAATTTCAATTGAATGTACCGGGTGCAAAATAAACCGGATTTTATCGAAACCAAAAATATCAGAATCTATTTGAGAATATCTTTCCAACGAATCTGAAAAATCAAAATTTCATAGCGGGAATCAAAAGTTACGCCCAGTTGAAAATTCAGAATAGTCGCTATGGAATTCAGGCCCTTAAAAATGGAAATTTTGCAAACGACCTCGGTTTTCGACGAAAGCACTTTTGTTGGATCCGGTACGTCAATTTATTGCTAGGTTCCAAATTCCGTAATTTTTCAAATCAATATGTGAGCGTGACAAAGGAAAACGCGTTTGACCAGTTCTAGTCGATTTGAATCGACTCGAAAATGGCCATTTTTCAGACGGTCTCAGAATTTGATGAAATTAGTTTTGTTAGAACCGTATCGTCAATACGAAGCTAGAAAATATTTTTCGGGAATTTTTAGAGCCCGCATGTGGCCCCAGTAAATTGAAATGCGCGTTCAAATTTAATATATAGAGTTATATTTTGATTTTGACGAAAACTGATCGAGACGATCGAATCAGCCTACGATACATATCCCATTGTGTTCGGAATGGGGGTAATTGGCTATGGACGACAGTCGGTGGGTTCGATTTCGAGTTCAAAATAAAAAGTTACTTTTTGAAATGGAATAAAATAAAATAAATAATAAATTAATTAAATAAACACCCCTTTACCTTCACCCCTCCTCTCTCTTTCAGTTCGATCAAACAAATAAAAATAAAAAAGAGAAAGAAAACCCGTCGCCAGTCCCACGCACGCGCTCCTCCTCCACCGGCCGTCGCGGCCAGCGCCGTCCTCCCCCCGCCACCAACGCCCGCCCTCCCCAGCTCCGACCTCTTCTCTTCTCTCTCCTCCTTCCCCTTTTAAATGCCAAACCCCTGCGCCCTAATCCTTGATCCATCCGCCACTACCAGAGAACCTGGGCCCGCCATCCGACACCAGATCGGCGCCACCACCTGCGCGAGGACCCCAGACCCCCTTGACCTCCGGCGAGCGCACAAAACCCTCCTTCTCTCCTCCGATAACACCGTGAGCTTCCTGATTTTGTTTTTGATTTTATTTTTTTACTTGTATGAGGCTATGATCTTTAATCATTTTTAACATTGAAAAGTTCATATTTTTAACATTGAAAAGTTCATATATAAAGTGAAGTAAAAATTCGATTTTTATATATTGAATAGCGAAGTAAAAATTTGATTTTTATATATTGAATAGCGAAGTAAAAATTTGATTTGTATATGTTGAATAGCGAAGTAAAAATTCGATTTTTATATATTGAATAGCGAAGTAAAAATTCGATTTTTATATATTGAATAGCGAAGTAAAAATTCGATTTTTATATATTGAATAGCGAAGTAAAAATTCGATTTTTATATATTGAATAGCTAAGTAAAAATTTGATTTGTATATGTTGAATAGCGAAGTAAAAATTCGATTTTTATATATGTAGTGAAGTGGGCAACGAATTTGATAAAAGGCGAGCACGACGAAGATTTCTACGTAAAAGAGTCATGGCGTTGGTTTAGCTTTCGGTGAGAACTTCTCACTTTAAATTTCTTTTTCTAGTTAAATTATATACTATGATGCAGACGGTGCTCAGCAGCACCCGACACCCGTCGTCCACAGACCATGGACGGCTTTGTTGTGTTGTGAAGTTTGTTTGTGATGTTGATGTGTAGTGTGTTGAAATAAATTAATTATCGTTAAAAATATAAATTTTAACGTGAATATGAATATAGTGAAAGTGAATAAATAAATTTACAAACCGGACGGTTTGTTTATGTACACCAATTTGAAGGATATTGATTGGGACGATAAATTTTACATGTCGCCCAATTGCACAAATAATATTCAGTGTTTGTTGATTTGAAACCCCACATGGGTATTGTGATAATATACGATATACACTAATCCCAATAATTAGTTGTATGTTGATTGATTGATTGACAGGCTGTTATAAGTGTTAGATATTTATATTCGATGCTTATACAGTGTAGTACACTTTGGATGATGGTTGATTATTTATCGTTGCTATTATATATATGTGTTGTATGGAATCCATATAATTAACATTATATGGTAATTGATTGGGCCTCATTCAAATTGGGAAAATAAAGAATATTAGAATATAAAAATAGTCATGTGTTGACGATGCTCATATGTTAAAACTATTCATGCGTTGAGTAAAATATTTTAACAATAAAATTTACATCTTTATCATATTTAAGATTAGAAACTACTTTATGGTTGGAGTCTGATTAAAAATCAAACGATAGAAACCATAATTTTATAAAATATATTACATAACAAAAATAGTTAGGTGTTGGCAGTACTCATGTGTTGAGATTAGTCATGTGTTGAAAGAAATATAGATTCATGTGTTGAATAGAATAAACATTCATTTGTTGAATAGAATAACGAATTTATTGAAATATATAAAGTCGTGTTGATTAGAATGACGTGAACGATATTTATATCAATTATATTCGTTTTTATAATGAATATTGAAAAGTGATTTCAAAATCGAATATTTTGAAACGAAATTCGAATTAAATTGAAACGAATTAGAATTCAAATTGAATTATAAATAAAATGAATTCGAATCGAATTGAAATTGTATAGAAATGAATTTGAATCGAATTGAAATTGAATAGAAATGAATTCGAATCGAATTGAAATTGAATAGAAATGAATTCGAATCGAATTGAAATTAAATAGAAATGAATTCGAATTGAAATTGAATAGAAATGGATTCGAATTGAAATTGAATAGAAATGAATTCGAATTGAAATTGAATAGAAAATGAATTCGAATTAAAATTGAATAGAATTGAATTCTAATTGAATTGAAATGAATTCGAATTGAAATTAAATTGAATTGAAAACGAACTGAAATTGAATTCAATTTTGATTTGAATTTGAAATGAAGTTGAAATGGTTTTGAAAACGAATTTAAAACGATTTATAAAATACGTTTTGAAAGGTAATCGACGAAATATAATATATATATATATATAATGGCCTGAATAGAACGCGCCGCGCCGCGGTAGTTCGTGAATTTCGACCATTGACTTCAAACAGATATTACGGGAGATCCGACCGTCAGATTCTCCTAAACCGGAACTTTTGGGTTTGTATCGAGAAGAGCTTTCCAATGAATATTAGAAATTTGAAATCTAACGGTTGGATTTGGAATTATGTCCAAATCAAATTTGGAAAAGGTCGTTGTAAGTGCAGTTCGATGGCCGTTGATGGAAATCGACTGTACGGGCCTTGATAAAATTATTAAAAATATCAATAATTTTTGTAAAACCATAATATGTGAATTGGAAAGAACTGGGATGAAAAATTCCACATTTGAAAGGATAAAAATATATTTTTATCGAAATGAACTAATTTTGAAATAGAATTAAAATCAATTTATTTTTGAAATAAATAAGTTGAATTTGAATTGGTTTTGAAAATAAGCAGAATTTCCAATATATATAAAGTGGAACTGGATTTGAATCGAAATTGTCTTTGGAATATTTCGATGTTGGATTCCATGATTATACAAATATTGTTATGAGAATTTGAAAGATATATTTATATCGTTATTTCCAATACGATATTTGTTGGTTTCAGGATTTGATATTGAATATAAGATGGTATATTTTCTATTCAGAGCCTTGTATTTAATATCAAATGTGATTTGGGTTTGTCGTGAATCGTGTTTTAGGTGATATTGATTCTTTAACCCAGTTAAAGACATAATATTAATTTTTGGGAAGATTAAAACTAAATGGAGTTTTAATGAATCTATAGTTAATTGAAATGTGAATTGATAATTTAAATTATCAAATCTGAAAAGTGATCGAGAATGGAGTACCACCAGTTTTGCTCCAAAGCGATAGTTAAATCTTTAATTAGATTTGAACATGAAATGGTAATTAACATTTACCGATAACACTGTGGTGTTAGATATGGGGTATTACCAGTTTTGCTCCATGGGATGAATAGGTTGGGATTGGGAAATAAAATAAATAATTACTTCGGTGTGGTTCGCTAATCCCGACTAGTTTGGAAAACCATGATATGGATTGAAATGATATCCTAAAGAAGATTAAAGAATAAATTTAGAAGAATTTATCTATGATAAAATTAATGGGAACCTTTCCCTAAGAATGTGAAAATTTGAATAAAAGAATATTCTGAATTGGAATGAGGCTATGATGTGTTAGTGTAACACGTGTTTATTATATACGTGGGTTATCCGGAAAGGTCGGGTTTACACCCATTCTGAATAACCGATTCGACGATATGTCGAAGATGAAGACGGTGGTTGAAGACCGAAAGTCTTCACATTGTTTAGGTGATTACTGATGATATTGATTGGGCTATACACCCAAGAGGAGGGAATCAGTTGGTGATCGTCTAGACGTACTTGGAGATCGATGGATATGCGAGGAAAGTGCCTCCGGTTTCGTTCAGACCCAGAACGAACTTGTAAATGGACTGTGTGTCTGACATTGGATTTTATTCTGTGTTGATTGATCTCTGTTAAATATACATCTGTTTGGCGGCGGAGAATTTATTCTCTTGCTTAACGCCCTTCTCTGAGACGTACGAGCTCAGAGGTTGTATATCGATGGACATCAGTCGCATGGCATGAATTTCCTGTGTGGAACGCCTAAGTGGCAAATGATCAAGGCTTCTGTTGAAAAACAAAGTCTTGTGGTTGATGATCAAAGCACGGCTTGTGTGGCGCAGCTTTGTTATAGTGTGAATTCGCGAGCCTCACACCTCGGTATGAGTCAAAAACGGGATAAGGACCCAAGGAGTGCACGACATTTCTTTCTAGCTAGTGGTGGTGTTAGTGCTTAAACTGGCTGACATTTATATATACTTTTCACCTGTGTAGTTGTTGGATTGTGAGGCGCCTCGGATATAGGTCTGTTAGGACCGGGAAACGTGTGTTCAGGAATAACTAATCCTCAAAAGTAAGAGAGGACCGGCCTTGGAGGTTCCAAAGGATCATGGTGGGGTCCTGAGATATTTGCTAGAGTGTCTCGAATCGGAGAGTAGCTTGCCCCTTGCCTCGACTCATGATGGAATCCAATTTCCAATACGTGATAATTCGGTTTTATTTGTAGAACCTAGTATGGCGACATGATAGATGGTACCCATGCCGCCTAGGATTGATATTTATGGTTGAAAATTGTTTTGACACTATACACTTATAATAGTATCAAGTGATTTGTTTTAAACGTATAAAGCATGTTTGGCTATTATAAGGGAAAACCCTATCCTCCGGCTTGCGTTGCATTGTGTGATTGGACCTGGGTCTTATAATAGCTTCATTTTTCGAAAAAGCATTGCGTTGTTTATTCTATGCACTAGTGTTCTTGGGAGGAAACCCATTCCGTGTTATACGGCGTGGTCCCTTGAATTACTCTCTTTTAAAGTAAAGTTTTAAATAACTGTTTTAGTTCTCACACCAGTCACATGACTGACCTGGAGTTTATTGTTTTAACCTAAACTCTGGGTGCCCCTATTTTCTACACGGGCAGCTAGTAGTTTTGGTTTTGCAGATTTATATTCATAGGATCCTGATTTACAACTAGAACGATGCTCGAAAAGCTCTGTATCCGTGTATTACTTTCAGTTGTGTTTTGTATTGTTTTTCCGCTGCTATGTAATTTATTGTAATCTCTGATATTCTTTGTTGTATAATATTTATTCATACTCTGCGTATTCTTGTATTCGATGGAATTGTTGTAATATACAATGAAATGTTTTTCTGTTTGCATTCTATTTTGTCGTTTTCTCAAAACGATCAGGGGTTTCGAACGGTCTTTGTCGGTTTAACGATCGATTAGGATCGAGCGAAATTCCTTACCATTACATTTGGTATCAGAGCTTTGGTTTACAGAGCTCGAGAACAAGACACGTTAGAACCGAACGAAAGAATCCATCAGATATTGGATTAGTAATATCCAATTAGAATGACTCGTTAGAGATAGGATCAGTAGTATCCTAGAACGAGTGTAAAGAGTATATTTTTAAAATGAAAAAAAATATTGTTTTGAAAATTTAAACCTTATTCAACGTATTTGAGTATTTATTTATATTGAATTTGGACAATCCAATATATAAAGATTTTGCATATACGCGTCATGAACGTATATTCGAAGTTTTAATATACTGGATAGATATGGGATCACACTCTCGTTGCCCGAGGATGATTCTGGTAATGCGGCCGCATTATCAGTATTTATGTTCGTGTTTTGAAGGTGTGATATCTATATATTTCCATTAGACTGGTGTGAGAACCAAAATATAGATAGGTTTATTGTTGTGATTTGGCATCAAAAACATGATTTTCTATATATATATATATATATCAAATAATGAATTTGAAACGTTAATCCACTAATTGATTGATGGTTGTGTTGTTTGTCTGTTTGTTTGAAATTTTGAACCATTTAGCCTAATTGAATCAAATATTGAACTGTATTGAAAATTGTTTGAAATTGCATGCATATACAAGTACTTACATTGAACAGGTCATAGCAAGGAAGCTAGAGCAGAAGAATAAAATTGTTTGCCCGACAAATAGGTACATGTTTACCATAATTAACTGTTTTGTTTGGGTGATGATGATTTTATGAGCCGATCGGCTAGCCGCTTGGCTTTTTCTTTTTCTTTTTGATTGAAGAAGGCCATGGGAGGCTATATGAAATATCCCGAAGTCCCCGGTGCAGGGGAGGTTATGGCGAAATTTTTCGGAAATTTAGGATGTTAGCCAAATTTTTGAAAAATTTGAAAAGTTCTTAGAAACTGAAAAGTTGAAGAACTTTAACCGTAAAGAAAATGCTGGAAGTTGAGTTGATTTGTAAAACTACTTTTGGCTTCGTTCCTTTTCGGGGACGAAAAGTTTCAAGTAGGGGAGATTGTAATGACCCGGAAATGAGAGCCAATTTAAAAATTTTATTTTGGCGAATTTAACGAATTTTGAATATTTAAAATGAATTATTTTAAATAATATCGACGAGAAATTTATTTTGAATAGAATTAGAACGTATATATTTATATAGATCGTCGTTGAAATATAACTATTTTATTTTAATTATAAAAGGAATTGAAAATGGCGCGGTAGTTCGATAATTCGATTTCAAATTTCAATTTGAATGTACCGGGTGCAAAATAAACTGGATTTTAGCGAAACCAAAAATATTAGAATCTATTCGAGAATATCTTTCCAACGAATCCGAAAAATTGAAATTTCATAGCGAGAATCAAAAGTTACGCCCAGTTGAAAATTCAGAATAGTCACTATGGAATTCAGGCCCTTAAAAATGGAAATTTTGCAAACGACCTCGGTTTTCGACGAAACTAATTTTATTGGATCCGGGATGTCAAGTTATTGCTAGATTTCAAATTTCGTAATTTGTCGAATCAATATGTGAGCGTGGCAAAGGAAAACGCGTTTGACCAGTTTCAGTCGATTTTAATCGACTGGAAAATGGCCATTTTTCAAACGGTCTCAGAATTTGACGAAATTAGTTTTGTTAGGACCATATCATTAATACGAAGCTAGAAAATATTTTTTGGGAATTTTAGAGCCTGCATATGGCCCCGGTAAATTGAAATGCACGTTCAAATTCAATATATAGAGTTATATTTTGATTTTGACGAAACCTGATCGAGACGATCGAATCAGCCTACGATACATATCCTATTGTGTTCGGAATGGGGGTAATTGGCTATGGACGACAGTCAGTGGTTTCGATTTCGAGTTCGAAATAAAAAATTACTTTTTGAAATGGAATAAAATAAAATAAATACTAAATTAATTAAATAAACACCCCTATACCTTCACCCCTCCTCTCTCTTTCAGTTCGATCAAATAAAAAAAAAAGAGAAAGAAAACCCGTCGCCAGTCCCGCGCGCGCGCTCCTCCTCCACCCCCCGTCGTGGCCAGCGCCGACCTCCCCCTGCCACCAACGCCCTCCCCAGCTCCGACCTCTTCTCTCTCCTCCTTCCCCTTTTAAACGCCAAACACCTGCGCCCTAATCCCGGATCCATCCGCCACTGCCAGAGCACCTAGTCCCGCTACCTGACACCAGATCGGCGCTACCACCTACGCGAGGACCCCAGACCCCCCTGACCTCCGGCGAGCGCACAAAACCCTCCTTCTCTCCTCCGATAACACCGTGAGCTTCCTGATTTTGTTTTTGATTTTATTTTTTTACTTGTATGAGGCTATGATCTTTAATCATTTTTAACATTGAAAAGTTCATATTTTTAACATCGAAAAGTTCATATTTTTAACATTGAAAAGTTCATATTTTTAACATTGAAAAGTTCATATTTTTAACATTGAAAAGTTCATATATAAAGCGAAGTAAAAATTCGATTTTTATATGTTGAATAGTGAAGTAAAAATTCAACTTTTATATGTTGAATAGCGAAGTAAAAATTCGATTTGTATATGTTGAATAGCGAAGTAAAAATTTGATTTTTATATATTGAACAGCGAAGTAAAAATTCGATTTTTATACATTGAATAGCGAAGTAAAAATTCGATTTTTATATATTGAATAGCGAAGTAAAAATTTGATTTTTATATATTGAATAGCGAAGTAAAAATTCGATTTGTATGTGTTGAATAGCGAAGTAAAAATTCGATTTTTATATATGTAGTGAAAGCGGGCAACGAATTTGATAAAAGGCGAGCACGACGAAGATTTCTACGTATGAAGAGTCATGGCGTTGGTTTAGCTTTCAGTGAGAACTTCTCACTTTAAATTTCTTTTTCTAGTTAAATTATATACTAGGATGCAGACGGTGCTTAGCAGCACCCGACACCCGTCGTCCACAGACCATGGACGACTTGTATGCTTGTTTGTTGTGTTGTGAAGTTTGTTTGTGATGTTGATGTGTAATGTGTTGAAATAAATTAATTATCGTTACAAATATAATTTTTAACGTGAATATGAATATAATAAAGGTGAATAAATAAATATTCATTTACAAACCGGACGGTTTGTTTATGTACACCAATTTGAAGGATATTGATTGGGACGATAAATTTTACACGTCGCCCAACTGCACAAATAATATTCAGTGTTTGTTGATTTGAAACCCCACACGGATATTGGGATAATATGCGATATACACTAATCCCAATAATTAGTTGTATGTCGATCGATTGATTGACAGGCTGTTATAAGCATTAGATATCTATATTCGATGCTTATACAGTGTAGTGCACTTTGGATTATGGTTGATTATTTATCGTTGCTATTATATACATGTGTTGTATGGAATCCGTATAATTAACATTATATGGTAATTGATTGGGCCTCATTCCAATTGGGAAAATAAAGAATATAAAAATAGTCATGTGTTGACGATGCTCATGTGTTGAAACTATTCATGTGTTGAGTAAAATATTTTAACAATAAAATTTACATCTTTATCATATTTAAGATTAGAAACTACTTTATGGTTGGAGTCTGATTAAAAATCAAACGATAGATACCATAATTTTATAAAATATATTACATAACAAAAATAGTCAGGTGTTGACAGTCCTCATGTGTTGAGATTAGTCATGTGTTGAAAGAAATATAGATTCATGTGTTGAATAGAATAAACATTCATTTGTTGAATAGAATAACGAATTTATTGAAATATATAAAACCGTGTTGATTAGATTGACGTCATTTTGACGTGAACAATATTTATATCGATTATATTCGTTTTTATAATGAATATTGAAAAGTGATTTCAAAATCGAATATTTTGAAATGAAATTCGAATTTAATTGAAACGAATTAGAATTCAAATTGAATTGTAAATAAAATGAATTCGAATCGAATTGAAATTGAATTGAAAACGAACTGAAATTGAATTCAATTTTATTTGAATTTGAAATGAAGTCGAAATGGTTTTGAAAACAAATTTAAAACGATTTATAAAATACGTTTTAAAAGGAAATTGACGAAATATAATATATATATATAATATATATATATATATATATATATATATATATATATATATATATATATAATGGCCTGAATAGAACGCGCCGCGCCGCGGTAGTTCGTGAATTTCGACCATTGACTTCGAACAGATATTACGGGAGATCCGACCATCAGATTCTCCTAAAACTGGAACTGTTGGGTTCGTATCGAGAAGAGCTTTCCAATGAATATTAGAAATTTGAAACCAACGGTTGGATTTGGAATTATGTCCAAATCAAATTTGGAAAAGGTCGTGGTAAGTGCAGTTCGATGGCCGTTGATGGAAATCGACTGTACGAGCCTTGATAAAATTATTAAAGTTATTAATAATTAGTGTAAAATCATAATATGTGAATTGGAAAGAACTGGGATGAAAAATTCCACATTTGAAAGGATAAAAATATATTTTTATCGAAATGAACTAATTTTGAAATATAATTAAAATCAATTTATTTTTGAAATAAATAAATTGAATTTGAATTGGTTTTGAAAATAAGCAGAATTTCCAATATATATAAAGTGGAAGTGGATTTGAATCGAAATTGTCTTTGGAATATTTCGATGTTGGATTCCGTGATTATACAGATATTGTTATGGGAATTTGAAAGATATTTTTATATCGTTATTTCCAATACGATATTTGTTGGTTTCAGGATTTGATATTGAATATAAGCCGGTATATTTTCTATTCAGAGCCTTGTATTTAATATCAAATGTGATTTGGGTTTGTCGTGAATCGTGTTTTAGGTGACATTGGTTCTTTAACCCAGTTAAAGACAAAATATTAATTTTTGGGAAGATTAAAACTAAGTGGAGTTTTAATGAATCTGTAGTTAATTGAAATGTGAATTGATAATTTAAATTATCAAATCTGAAAAGTGATCGAGAATGGAGTACCACCAGTTTTGCTCCAAAGCGATAGTTAAATCTTTAATTAGATTTGAACGTGAAATGGTAATTAACATTTACCGATAACAACGTGGTGTTAGATATGGGGTATTACCAGTTTTGCTCCATGGAATGACTAGGTTGGGATTGGGAAATAAAATAAATAATTACTTCGGTGTGGTTCGCTAATCCCGACTAGTTTGGAAAACCATGATATGGATTAAAATGATATCCTAAGGAAGATTAAAGAATAAATTTCGAAGAATTTATCTTTGATAAAATTAATGGGAACCTTTCCCTAAGAATGTGAAAATTTGAATAAAAGAATATTCTGAATTGGAATGAGGCGTATGATGTGTTAGTGTAACACGTGTTTATTATATGCGTGGGTTATTCGGAAAGGCCGGGTTTACACCCATTCTGAATAACCGATTCGACGATATGTCGAAGATGAAGATGGTGGTTGAAGACCAGAAGTCTTCACATCGTTTGTGCGATTACTGATGATCATAATTAGGCTGTACACCCAAGAGGAGGGAATCAGTTGGTGATCGTCCAGACGTACTTGGAGATCGATGGATATGCGAGGAAATTGCCTCCGGTTTCGTTCAGACCCAGAATGAACTTGTAAATGGACAGTGTGTCTGACATTGGATTTTATTCTGTGTTGATTGATCTCTGTTAAATATACATCTGTTTGGCGGTGGATACTTTATTCTCTTGCTTAACGCCCTTCTTTGAGACATACGAGCTCAGAGGTTGTATATCGATGGACATCGGTCGTATGGCATGAATTGCCTGTGTGGCACGCCTAAGTGGCAAATGATCAAGGCTTCTGTTGAAAAGCAAAGTCTTGTGGTTGATGATCAAAGCACGGCCTGTGCGGCGCAACTTTGTGTATAGCGTGAATTTGCGAGCCTCACACCTCGGTATGAGTCAAAAACTGGATAAGGACCCAAGGAGTGCACGACGTTTCTTTCTAGCTAGTGGTCGTGTTAGTACTTAAACTGGCTGACATTTATATATACTTTTCACATGTGTGGTTGTTGGAATGCGAGGCGCCTCAGATATAGGTCTGTTAGGACCGGGAAACGTGTGTTCAGGAATAACTAATCCTCAAAAGCAAGAGAGGACCGGCCTTGGAGGTTCCAAAGGATCATAGTGGGGTCCTGAGACATTTGCTTGAGTGTCTCGAATCGGAGAGGAGCTTGCCCCTTGCCTCGACTCATGATGGAATCCAATTTCCAATACGTGATAATTCGGTTTTATTTGTAGAACCTAGTATGGCGACATGATAGATGGTACCCATGTCGCCTAGGATTGATATTTATGACTGAAAATTGTTTTGACACTATACACTTATAATAGTATCAAGTGATTTGTTTTAAACGTATAAAGCATGTTTGGCTATTATAAGGGAAAACTGTAAAAACCCGCAACTTCCCCGTAAAGGAAAGCGTCGGATAGTTCGAGAACAAGCCACAACAGAACGCATACAGAAGAACATTTCACTGTGTATCACAACAATGCATCAGATTACAAGAATAGACAGAGTATAAATGAATAAATATTACACAGAAATATCAGAGATTTAAATTACATTTAAATACATAGCAGCGGAAAATAATACAATACACAATTAGAAAAGATATACGGATACAAAGCTTTCCGGATATCATTCCAGCTGTAAACCAGGATCCTGTGAATATAAATCTGCAAAACCGAAACTACTAGCTGGCCGTGTCAAAATAGGGGCACCCAGAGTTTAGGTTAAAACAATAAACTCCAGGTCAGTCATGGGACTGGTGTGAGAACTAAAACAGTTAATCTTTATTTTTTTAAAGCTAGGTAAATCAAGGGACCACGCCGTATAGCACGGAACGGGTTTCCTCCCAAGAATACCAGTGCATAAAACAACAGCGCCATGCTAAAAAAGAAGAATGAAGCTGTTATAAGACCCAGGTCCCATCACACAATGCAACGCAGTCGAGGATAGGGTTTTCCCTTATAACAGCCAAAGAATGCTTGATACGTTTAAAACAAATCGTTTGATACTATAGTAAGTGCACAGTGTATAAAACAACTTCAAATCATAAGTATCAATCATAGGCGGCATGGGTACCATATATCATGTCGCCATATATAGGTTTACAAATAAAACCGCAAATGTCACGTATTTGGAAATTGGATTTCTATCTATGAACCGAGGCAAAAGATAGTCCTCAACCGATTCGAGACGCTCTAGTCCGTGTCTCAGGACCCAGACACAGGTGGGCCCTTGGATCGTCAGGGCCAGTCCACCGATGTGGATTAAACTTAAACCCTGAACATGCATTTCCCCGCCCTATGGGGCGTAAACGAGCCAACTAAATGACTCCATCGGTTCGAGAACGACCGATCAATCCGAGGCGCCTCGCAACAGCAACAACCACATAAGTCAAACTCGTCAGGGCGTGTAAAACCACTGACGCCACTTCTAACTAGAAAGAAACGCATGCCCTCCCTGAGGTCCGTCTCCCGTTTTTGGTTCATACCGGGTGTGAAACACGCGAGGTAAACGTTACACAAAGCTACGCCACAAAGGCCGTGCTTTGATCATCACCACAAGACTTTGCTTTTCAACAGAAGCCTCGATCAATTGCCACTTAGGCATGCCACACAGGCAATTCACTCCATGCGTTTGATATCCATCAATATATAACCCCTGAGCTCGTACGTCTCAGAGAAGGGCGTTAAGCAAGAGAATAAATTCTCCGCCGCCACACAGATATATATTTAATAGAAATCAACCACACAGACTAAAATCCAATGTCAGACACACAGTCCATTTACAAGTCCGTTCTGGGTCTGAACGAAACCGGAGGCACCTAGTACCCCGCATATCCATCGATCTCCAAGTACGTCTGGACGATCACTAACGGTTTCCATCTTCTTGGGTGTACAGCCCAATCAAGATCATCAGTAAGCACCCAAACGACGTGAAGACCTCTGGTCTTCGACCATCGTCTTCATCTTTGACTTATCGTCGTATCAGTTATTCAGAATGGGATAAACCCGGTCTTTCCGAATAACTCGTGTATATTTTAAATAAGTGTTACACAAACACAACATACACCTCATTCCAATTCATCAGTCACTAACCGTAAATTAATCAAGAGAATAATTCCCCAAATATTAACCCCGAAGGCCGAAACCAACATCAGATCAATATCCAGAAAACCATTCTGCCTAGCTAACCGACAGCTAGTTTCTGATTTCACATTCATAGGGAAAGGTTCCCATTAATTTTATCCAAGATAAATTTCTTGAATTTATTCTTCTTTTGAATTTCGATTCAACTAGTCGAGATTAACGAACCTTACCGAAGTAATCATTGGTTTTAATTTCCCAATCCCAACCTATTTATCCCATGAAGTAAAACTGGTAGTACTTCATATCTAACACCACAGTGTTATCGGTAAATTCAATTACCATTTCACGTTCAAATCTAATTAAAGATTTAACTATCGCCTGGAGCAAAACTGGTGATACTCCATTTCGATTATTTCAATCTAATTAAAGATTCATTAAAACTCTACTTAGTTTTAATCTGTGACTGGGTTAAAGAATCAGTGTCATTTAAAAACACGGTTCACGATAAACCCAAAATCACATCTCAATCAGTCCCTAATTGTAAATTAGCAAGTGAGCAATTCCCTAAGTATTAATCCCGAAGGCCGAAACCAACATCAGATCAATACCGCGGAAACTATTCAACTTAACTAATCTCCAGTTAGTTTTTGATTTTCTTAACTCCTTTAGGTTTAAGAACTGTATTATTGAAGATACCGTTCACGACAACCCAAAATCACATTTCATCAATGATCGGGTTAAAGAACGAGTGTTATTTAAAACACTGTCCACGATAAACCCAAAAATCAATATCGATTTAATTCCAATTAAATATTATTTAATTGGTACACTTCATTAAATCTAAATAAAAAGATTTAATCTTTTCTCAACTGGGTTCAAGAACAGTGTTAGTGAAGACACCATTCACGACAACCCCAAATCACATTTGACATTAAATACAAGGCTCTGAATAGAAAATATCCCGGCTTATATTCAATATCAAATTCTACGATTAACAAATGTCGTATTGGAAATAACGATATAAATATATATCTTTCAAATTTCCATAACAACATCTGTATAATCACGAATTCCAACATCGAAATATTCCGAAGACAATTTCGATTCAAATCCACTCCAATGCAATCATTGGAAATTTTGGTTATTTTTAAAACCCTTTTCAAATTCAATTTATTTATTTAGAAATAAATAGAATTATAATTCTAGTTCAAAACTAGTTCATTTCGATAAAAAATCTATTTTTTTTCTTTTCAAATATGGAGTTTTTCATCCCAATTCTTTCTAAATCATTTCTTATGATTTTACACAAATTATTACTATTTTTAATAATTTTATCAAGGCCCGTACAGTCGATTTCCAACAATGGCCATCGAACTGCACTTACAACGACCTTTTTCAAATTTGATTTGGACATAATTCCAAATCCAACCGTTAGATTTCTAATTTCTAATATTCGATAGAAAGCTCTTTTCAATACGAACCCAACGGTTCCGGTTTTAGGAGAATCCGACGGTCGGATCTCCCGTAATGTCCGTTTGAAATAAATGGTCGAAATTCACGAACTGCCGCGGCGCGGCGCGTTCTATTCAGGCCATTATATTATATATATAATATATATAATATATACTTCGTCGATTTCTATTTAAAACGAATTATATAAATAGTTTTAAATTCGTTTCAAAAGCAATTTCAACTTCCTTTTCAATTCAAATCAAAATTGAATTCTTCTTTATAAATTCGTTTTAAAATTCATTTCTATTCAATTCAAATTTCAATTCAATTTGAATTCATTTCAATTCGCTTTCAATTCAATTTGAATTCGTTTTCAATTCATTTCGAAATCGTTTTCAATTCAATTCATTTCGAAATCGTTTTCAATTCATTTCGAAATCGTTTTCAATTCAATTCATTTCAAAATCGTTTTCAATTCAATTCATTTCAATATGAATAAAATCGATATAAATCGTTTACGTCAAAATGGCGTCAATCTAATCAAAACGTCTTCATAAATTTCTATTTTCAAATATTTTATTTCAAATATTTCTTTTTCAAAAATAGTTGTTATTATCAAAATATTTCGTTCAACACATGACCAATCTCAATGGATGAGTACTGTCAACACATGAACTTTTATTTTATATCGATAAAGATGTAAATTTTATTACTAAAATATTTCGTTCAACACATGACTCAATGGATGAGTACTGTCAACACATGAACTTTTATTTTATATCGATAAAGATGTAAATTTTATTATTAAAATATTTCGTTCAACACATGACCAATCTCAATGAATGAGTACTGTCAACACATGAACTTTTATTTTATATCGATAAAGATGTAAATTTTATTATTAAAATATTTCGTTCAACACATGACCAATCTCAATGAATGAGTACTGTCAACACATGAACTTTTATTTTATATCGATAAAGATGTAAATTTTATTATTAAAATATTTCGTTCAACACATGACCAATCTCAATGAATGAGTACTGTCAACACATGAACTTTTATTTTATCTTATTCTTTATTTTTCAAATTGGAATGAGGCCCAATCAATTACCATATAAAGTTAATTATATGGATTTTCATACAACACATGTATATAATAGCATGGGAAAATAATCAACCATCAACCAAAGTGCACTACACTGTATAAGCATCAAATATAGATATCTAACGCTTATAACAGCCTGTCAATCAATCGATCGACATATTTAATCAATCAGGATGAGTGAACTGCATATTTCATCCTAACACCCGTGTGGGGTTTCAAACAATCAAACAAATATTTTATTTGTGCAGTTGGGCGATGTGTAAAATTTATCATCCCAATCAATGTCCTTCAAATAGGTGTACATAAACAAACCGTCCGGTTTGTAAATGAATATTTGTTTATTCACATTCACGTTAAAAATTATATTTTAACGATAAAACATTTTATTTTAACTTATGAATTTCTATTCAGTTCATTCTTTAAATAAAATGATATTTTCATTTTTCTAACATATTTTAGAAAATTTCGGCGGCATAACGGCACGATACTAGAAACGGGACAAGGCCTAGCCTTATCCCCGGTCTAGTGAAGGCCCACGCCATTCACACATCAATCAAACCATTCAATTTCACTCAAACAATTCAGTTCAATCACATAATCAAACTAATCTATGCAACCAAACAAACAAGTCCATGGTTTGTGGACGATTGTGTCGGGTGCTACTAAGCACCGTCTGCATCCTAGTATATATATATATATATATAACTAGAAAATAAATTGAAGAGTGAGAAATTCTCACTTATAGCTATCCTAGCTCCACGGCACTTCATTGATAGAAATCTTCATCGCTTTCGCCTTTTTGTCACTTTCGTTGTCCGCTTTCACTACATATGCAAAAATCGAGTTTTTACTTCGCTATTCAATATATAAAAATCGAATTTTTATTTCAAAGTTCAATATATAAAAATCGAATTTTTATTTCAAAGTTCAATATATAAAAATCGAATTTTTAGTTCAAAGTTCAATATATAAAAATCGAATTTTTAGTTCGCTATTCAATATATAAAAATCGAATTTTTAGTTCGCTATTCAATATATAAAAATCGAATTTTTACTACTATGTTATATAGATAAAAATTATATTTTTATCACGCTATTTTCCACCTTTTCAAAAATAGATCTTTCACCTTTTCTACAATAAAGATTTCACCTTTATAAAAATATAGACTTCGCCTTTTCAAATTTAAAGATTTCATCTTTATAAAAATCTCATTTTTATTTTTCTACACATATAAAGATGATATTTTTAATATTCCTATCATGTAAAAATCATATTTTTACATCTTCTATATAGTAAAGACTATATTTTTAATACTTTAAAAATATAAAAATCATATTTTTAATACTTTAAAAATATAAAAATCATATTTTTAATCTTCTACTATAATAATAAAAAAAATATTTTTAATCTATAGCAATAAATAAAAACGTTTTTTTCTACTAAAAATACAGTCTTTTCTACATTGAAAATCCAAAAATCTACTTTTTATTATCAACATAAAAATCTAATTTTTATCATCATATTAAAATCTAATTTTTTTTTTATCATCACATTCACCAAATCAATTACCCTAAAAAGAAAATGAATTAAACTAAGAACTCACTATGCTATTCAAGGAGGGAGGAGGGGCATCAGTCATCGAGGAGGCGCGTGGGACTGGAGGCTGGCCCTTAGAGGTGGCGGTGGACATCCTGGGTGGAGGTGCTTGCAACGCTGGTGAGGGGGCGAGCAAAGGGGTAGCGGCGGTTTACTGTGGAGGAGGGGTTGGAGGCGGATGAGGGTTCGAGGGGTATGGGTTCGCGGGGGAAGGGGACTGGAGGCGCGGTGGTTGGGGGAGGAACGTCGGCGGCGCGACGCGTTGGATGGGGAGGGAGCGGGCGATTTCATCTGGGGTTTTTTTTTTCGTTTTTTAATTTTGAACGTTGACTGGGAATAGTGGAAGAGAGAGAGGGAGATAAGGTTTTATATAATAAATATATAAATTTATTATTTTTGATTTCAAAAAGTTAGTTTAAATTTCGAACTCAAAATCAAACCCACCAACTGTCGTCCATAGCGTTTTACCCCTATTCCGAACACAATGGGATATGTTTCGTAGGTTGATTCGGACGTTACAATCAGTTTCCGTTAAATTTACATTTAAATCTCTATATTGAATTTTAAACGTACATTTCAAATTACCGGGGTCACATACTAACTCTAAAAATTCCAGAAAAATATTTTCTAGCTTCGTATTGACGATACGGTCCTAACAAAACTAGTTTCGTCAAATTCTGAGACCGTTTGAGAAATGGCCAATTTCCAGTCGATTAAAATCCACTGAAAATGGTCAAACGCATTTTCCTATGCCACACTCACATATTGATTCGAAAAATTATGAAATTTGAAACCTAGCAATAATTTGACATCACGGACCCAACAAAACTGGTTTCGTCGAAATCCGAGGTCATTTGCAAAATGTCCATTTTTAAGGGCCTGAATTCCATAGCGACTATTCAGAATTTTCAACTGGACATATCTTTTGATTCTCGCTACGAAATTTTGATCATTCGGATTCGTTGGAAAGATATTATCAATTAGATCCCATTATTTTTGGTTTCACTAAAATCTGGATTGTTTTGCACCCGGTACATTCAATTGAAGTTTGGAATCGAATTATCGAACTACCGCGCCATTTTCAATTCTATTTATAATTATATATAAATATTTATATTCTAACGACGACGCGTATAAATATATACGTTCGAATTATATTCAAAATAAATTTCTCGTCGATATTATTTAAAATAATTCATTTTAAATAATCAAAATTCGCTAAAATTGCCAAAATAAAAATTTCAAACTGGCCCAGATTTTCGGGTTATTACAATCTCCCCCACTTAAAACTTTTCGTCCCCGAAAAGGAACAAAGTCGAAAGTGGTTTGATTAATCAACTCTACGATCGATCTGGCTTCCATTCTCCAACTCTTTAGTTTCTGAGAATTTTCAAAATTTCAAAAATTTGGCTAACACCCTAAATTTTTGAAAAATTTCGCCATAACCTCCCCTGCACCGGGAGCATCGGGGAATTTCAAATAGCTTCCCCGGTCCTTCAGATCTCAAAAAGAAAAAGAAAAAGCCAAGCGGCTAGCCAATAGGCTCACAAAATCATCATCACCCAAACAAAACAGTAAATTATGTAGTAAACATGTACCTATTTGTCGGGCAAACAAATTTTATTCTCTGGCTCTAACCCCCTTGCTATGACCTGTTCAATGATATACTTGTATATGCAAGCAAATGCAACTAATTCTCAACACAATTCAATATTTGGTTAAATTAGGCATAATGGTTCAAAATTAGCAAACAAATAAACAATCAACACAAACATCAATCAATTAGTGAATTTAACGTTTCAAATTCATAATTTTGATACATAGTCAAGAATCAGATTTTTGATGCCAAATCACAACAATAGGCCCTATCTAATTTTGGTTCTCACACCAGTCTAATGGAAATATATAGAAAGCCCACTTTCGTCACTCGAACATAAATTCTAATGATGGAGCTCCATCATCAAAATCGTCTCCGGGCGATTAGAGTGTAATTCTATATCTATCCAGTATATTAAAATTTCGAATACACGCGGATCAGACGTATACGCAAAATCTATATATACTGGATTGTCCACATCAATATAAATAGATAATCAAATACGAATAATCGATTTAAATTTTCAAAACAAAAATTGTTTTCATTTCCAAAAATATACACTTCACGCTCGTTCTAGGATACTACTGATCCCATCTCTAACGAGTCATTCTCATTGGATATTGCTAATCCAATATCTGATGAATTCTTTCGTATGTTTCTAATGTGTCTTGTTCTCTAGCTTTGTAAACCAAAGCTCTGATACCAACTGTAAAAACCCGCAACTTCCCCGTAAAGGAAAGCGTCGGATAGTTCGAGAACAAGCCACAACAGAACGCATACAGAAGAACATTTCACTGTGTATCACAACAATGCATCAGATTACAAGAATAGACAGAATATAAATGAATAAATATTACACAGAAATATCAGAGATTTAAATTACATTTAAATACATAGCAGCGGAAAATAATACAATACACAATTAGAAGAGATATACGGATACAAAGCTTTCCGGATATCATTCCAGCTGTAAACCAGGATCCTGTGAATATAAATCTGCAAAACCGAAACTACTAGCTGCCCGTGTCAAAATAGGGGCACCCAGAGTTTAGGTTAAAACAATAAACTCCAGGTCAGTCATGGGACTGGTGTGAGAACTAAAACAGTTAATCTTTATTTTTTTAAAGCTAGGTAAATCAAGGGACCACGCCGTATAGCACGGAACGGGTTTCCTCCCAAGAATACCAGTGCATAAAACAACAGCGCCATGCTAAATAAAGAAGAATGAAGCTGTTATAAGACCCAGGTCCCATCACACAATGCAACGCAGTCGAGGATAGGGTTTTCCCTTATAACAGCCAAAGAATGCTTGATACGTTTAAAACAAATCGTTTGATACTATAGTAAGTGCATAGTGTATAAAACAACTTCAAATCATAAGTATCAATCATAGGCGGCATGGGTACCATATATCATGTCGCCATATATAGGTTTACAAATAAAACCGCAAATGTCACGTATTTGGAAATTGGATTTCTATCTATGAACCGAGGCAAAAGATAGTCCTCAACCGATTCGAGACGCTCTAGTCCGTGTCTCAGGACCCAGACACAGGTGGGCCCTTGGATCGTCAGGGCCAGTCCACCGATGTGGATTAAACTTAAACGCTGAACATGCATTTCCCCGCCCTATGGGGCGTAAACGAGCCAACTAAATGACTCCATCGGTTCGAGAACGACCGATCAATCCGAGGCGCCTCGCAACAGCAACAACCACATAAGTCAAACTCGTCAGGGCGTGTAAAACCACTGACGCCACTTCTAACTAGAAAGAAACGCATGCCCTCCCTGAGGTCCGTCTCCCGTTTTTGGTTCATACCGGGTGTGAAACACGCGAGGTAAACGTTACACAAAGCTACGCCACAAAGGCCGTGCTTTGATCATCACCACAAGACTTTGCTTTTCAAAAGAAGCCTCGATCAATTGCCACTTAGGCATGCCACACAGGCAATTCACTCCATGCATTTGATATCCATCAATATATAACCCCTGAGCTCGTACGTCTCAGAAAAGGGCGTTAAGCAAGAGAATAAATTCTCCGCCGCCACACAGATATATATTAAATAGAAATCAACCACACAGACTAAAATCCAATGTCAGACACACAGTCCAATTACAAGTCCGTTCTGGGTCTGAACGAAACCGGAGGCACCTAGTACCCCGCATATCCATCGATCTCCAAGTACGTCTGGACGATCACTAACTGTTTCCATCTTCTTGGGTGTACAGCCCAATCAAGATCATCAGTAAGCACCCAAACGACGTGAAGACCTCTGGTCTTCGACCATCGTCTTCATCTTTGACTTATCGTCGTATCAGTTATTCAGAATGGGATAAACCCGGTCTTTCCGAATAACTCGTGTATATTTTAAATAAGTGTTACACAAACACAACATACACCTCATTCCAATTCATCAGTCACTAACCGTAAATTAATCAAGAGAATAATTCCCCAAATATTAACCCCGAAGGCCGAAACCAACATCAGATCAATATCCAGAAAACCATTCTGCCTAGCTAACCGACAGTTAGTTTCTGATTTCACATTCATAGGGAAAGGTTCCCATTAATTTTATCCAAGATAAATTTCTTGAATTTATTCTTCTTTTGAATTTCGATTCAACTAGTCGAGATTAACGAACCTTACCGAAGTAATCATTGGTTTTAATTTCCCAATCCCAACCTATTTATCCCATGAAGTAAAACTGGTAGTACTTCATATCTAACACCACAGTGTTATCGGTAAATTCAATTACCATTTCACGTTCAAATCTAATTAAAGATTTAACTATCGCCTGGAGCAAAACTGGTGATACTCCATTTCGATTATTTCAATCTAATTAAAGATTCATTAAAACTCTACTTAGTTTTAATCTGTGACTGGGTTAAAGAATCAGTGTCATTTAAAAACACGGTTCACGATAAACCCAAAATCACATCTCAATCAGTCCCTAATTGTAAATTAGCAAGTGAGCAATTCCCTAAGTATTAATCCCGAAGGCCGAAACCAACATCAGATCAATACCGCGGAAACTATTCAACTTAACTAATCTCCAGTTAGTTTCTGATTTTCTTAACTCCTTTAGGTTTAAGAACTGTATTACTGAAGATACCGTTCACGACAACCCAAAATCACATTTCATCAATGATCGGGTTAAAGAACGAGTGTTATTTAAAACACTGTCCACGATAAACCCAAAAATCAATATCGATTTAATTCCAATTAAATATTATTTAATTGGTACACTTCATTAAATCTAAATAAAAAGATTTAATCTTTTCTCAACTGGGTTCAAGAACAGTGTTAGTGAAGACACCATTCACGACAACCCCAAATCACATTTGACATTAAATACAAGGCTCTGAATAGAAAATATCCCGGCTTATATTCAATATCAAATTCTACGATTAACAAATGTCGTATTGGAAATAACGATATAAATATATATCTTTCAAATTTCCATAACAACATCTGTATAATCACGAATTCCAACATCGAAATATTCCGAAGACAATTTCGATTCAAATCCACTCCAATGCAATCATTGGAAATTTTGGTTATTTTTAAAACCCTTTTCAAATTCAATTTATTTATTTAGAAATAAATAGAATTATAATTCTAGTTCAAAACTAGTTCATTTCGATAAAAAATCTATTTTTTTTCTTTTCAAATATGGAGTTTTTCATCCCAATTCTTTCTAAATCATTTCTTATGATTTTACACAAATTATTACTATTTTTAATAATTTTATCAAGGCCCGTACAGTCGATTTCCAACAATGGCCATCGAACTGCACTTACAGCGACCTTTTTCAAATTTGATTTGGACATAATTCCAAATCCAACCGTTAGATTTCTAATTTCTAATATTTGATAGAAAGCTCTTTTCAATACGAACCCAACGGTTCTGGTTTTAGGAGAATCCGACGGTCGGATCTCCCGTAATGTCCGTTTGAAATAAATGGTCGAAATTCACGAACTGCCGCGGCGCGGCGCGTTCTATTCAGGCCATTATATTATATATATAATATATATAATATATACTTCGTCGATTTCTATTTAAAACGAATTATATAAATAGTTTTAAATTCGTTTCAAAAGCAATTTCAACTTCCTTTTCAATTCAAATCAAAATTGAATTCTTCTTTATAAATTCGTTTTAAAATTCATTTCTATTCAATTCAAATTTCAATTCAATTTGAATTCATTTCAATTCGCTTTCAATTCAATTTGAATTCGTTTTCAATTCATTTCGAAATCGTTTTCAATTCAATTCATTTCGAAATCGTTTTCAATTCATTTCGAAATCGTTTTCAATTCAATTCAGTTCAAAATCGTTTTCAATTCAATTCATTTCAATATGAATAAAATCGATATAAATCGTTTACGTCAAAATGGCGTCAATCTAATCAACACGGCTTCATAAATTTCTATTTTCAAATATTTTATTTCAAATATTTCTTTTTCAAAAATAGTTGTTATTATCAAAATATTTCGTTCAACACATGACCAATCTCAATGGATGAGTACTGTCAACACATGAACTTTTATTTTATATCGATAAAGATGTAAATTTTATTACTAAAATATTTCGTTCAACACATGACCAATCTCAATGGATGAGTACTGTCAACACATGAACTTTTATTTTATATCGATAAAGATGTAAATTTTATTATTAAAATATTTCGTTCAACACATGACCAATCTCAATGAATGAGTACTGTCAACACATGAACTTTTATTTTATATCGATAAAGATGTAAATTTTATTATTAAAATATTTCGTTCAACACATGACCAATCTCAATGAATGAGTACTGTCAACACATGAACTTTTATTTTATATCGATAAAGATGTAAATTTTATTATTAAAATATTTCGTTCAACACATGACCAATCTCAATGAATGAGTACTGTCAACACATGAACTTTTATTTTATCTTATTCTTTATTTTTCAAATTGGAATGAGGCCCAATCAATTACCATATAAAGTTAATTATATGGATTTTCATACAACACATGTATATAATAGCATGGAAAAATAATCAACCATCAACCAAAGTGCACTACACTGTATAAGCATCAAATATAGATATCTAACGCTTATAACAGCCTGTCAATCAATCGATCGACATATTTAATCAATCAGGATGAGTGAACTGCATATTTCATCCTAACACCCGTGTGGGGTTTCAAACAATCAAACAAATATTTTATTTGTGCAGTTGGGCGATGTGTAAAATTTATCATCCCAATCAATGTCCTTCAAATAGGTGTACATAAACAAACCGTCCGGTTTGTAAATGAATATTTGTTTATTCACATTCACGTTAAAAATTATATTTTAACGATAAAACATTTTATTTTAACTTATGAATTTCTATTCAGTTCATTCTTTAAATAAAATGATATTTTCATTTTTCTAACATATTTTAGAAAATTTCGGCGGCATAACGACACGATACTAGAAACGGGACAAGGCCTAGCCTTATCCCCGGTCTAGTGAAGGCCCACGCCATTCACACATCAATCAAACCATTCAATTTCACTCAAACAATTCAATTCAATCACATAATCAAACTAATCTATGCAACCAAACAAACAAGTCCATGGTTTGTGGACGATTGTGTCGGGTGCTACTAAGCACCGTCTGCATCCTAGTATATATATATATAACTAGAAAATAAATTGAAGAGTGAGAAATTCTCACTTATAGCTATCCTAGCTCCACGGCACTTCATTGATAGAAATCTTCATCGCTTTCGCCTTTTTGTCACTTTCGTTGTCCGCTTTCACTACATATGCAAAAATCGAGTTTTTACTTCGCTATTCAATATATAAAAATCGAATTTTTATTTCAAAGTTCAATATATAAAAATCGAATTTTTATTTCAAAGTTCAATATATAAAAATCGAATTTTTAGTTCAAAGTTCAATATATAAAAATCGAATTTTTAGTTCGCTATTCAATATATAAAAATCGAATTTTTAGTTCGCTATTCAATATATAAAAATCGAATTTTTACTACTATGTTATATAGATAAAAATTATATTTTTATCACGCTATTTTCCACCTTTTCAAAAATAGATCTTTCACCTTTTCTACAATAAAGATTTCACCTTTATAAAAATATAGACTTCGCCTTTTCAAATTTAAAGATTTCAACTTTATAAAAATCTCATTTTTATTTTTCTACACATATAAAGATGATATTTTTAATATTCCTATCATGTAAAAATCATATTTTTACATCTTCTATATAGTAAAGACTATATTTTTAATACTTTAAAAATATAAAAATCATATTTTTAATACTTTAAAAATATAAAAATCATATTTTTAATCTTCTACTATAATAATAAAAAAAATATTTTTAATCTATAGCAATAAATAAAAACGTTTTTTTCTACTAAAAATACAATCTTTTCTACATTGAAAATCCAAAAATCTACTTTTTATTATCAACATAAAAATCTAATTTTTATCATCATATTAAAATCTAATTTTTTTTTTTTTATCATCACATTCACCAAATCAGTTACCCTAAAAAGAAAATGAATTAAACTAAGAACTCACTATGCTATTCAAGGAGGGAGGAGGGGCATCAGTCATCGAGGAGGCGCGTGGGACTGGAGGCTGGCCCTCAGAGGTGGCGGTGGACATCCTGGGCGGAGGTGCTTGCAACGCTGGTGAGGGGGCGAGCAAAGGGGTAGCGGCGGTTTACTGTGGAGGAGGGGTTGGAGGCGGATGAGGGTTCGAGGGGTATGGGTTCGCGGGGGAAGGGGACTGGAGGCGCGGTGGTTGGGGGAGGAACGTCGGCGGCGCGACGCGTTGGATGGGGAGGGAGCGGGCGATTTCATCTGGGTTTTTTTTTTCGTTTTTTAATTTTGAACGTTGACTGGGAATAGTGGAAGAGAGAGAGGGAGATAAGGTTTTATATAATAAATATATAAATTTATTATTTTTGATTTCAAAAAGTTAGTTTAAATTTCGAACTCAAAATCAAACCCACCGACTATCGTCCATAGCGTTTTACCCCTATTCCGAACACAATGGGATATGTTTCGTAGGTTGATTCGGACGTTACGATCAGTTTCCGTTAAATTTACATTTAAATCTCTATATTGAATTTTAAACGTACATTTCAAATTACCGGGGTCACATACTAACTCTAAAAATTCCAGAAAAATATTTTCTAGCTTCGTATTGACGATACGGTCCTAATAAAACTAGTTTCGTCAAATTCTGAGACCGTTTGAGAAATGGCCAATTTCCAGTCGATTAAAATCCACTAAAAATGGTCAAACGCATTTTCCTATGCCACGCTCACATATTGATTCGAAAAATTATGAAATTTGAAACCTAGCAATAATTTGACATCACGGACCCAACAAAACTGGTTTCGTCGAAATCCGAGGTCATTTGCAAAATGTCCATTTTTAAGGGCCTGAATTCCATAGCGACTATTCAGAATTTTCAACTGGACATATCTTTTGATTCTCGCTACGAAATTTTGATCATTCGGATTCGTTGGAAAGATATTATCAATTAGATCCCATTATTTTTGGTTTCACTAAAATCCGGATTGTTTTGCACCCGGTACATTCAATTGAAGTTTGGAATCGAATTATCGAACTACCGCGCCATTTTCAATTCTATTTATAATTATATATAAATATTTATATTCTAACGACGACGCGTATAAATATATACGTTCGAATTATATTCAAAATAAATTTCTCGTCGATATTATTTAAAATAATTCATTTTAAATAATCAAAATTCGCTAAAATTGCCAAAATAAAAATTTCAAACTGGCCCAGATTTTCGGGTTATTACAATCTCCCCCACTTAAAACTTTTCGTCCCCGAAAAGGAACAAAGTCGAAAGTGGTTTGATTAATCAACTCTACGATCGATCTGGCTTCCATTCTCCAACTCTTTAGTTTCTGAGAATTTTCAAAATTTCAAAAATTTGGCTAACACCCTAAATTTTTGAAAAATTTCGCCATAACCTCCCCTGCACCGGGAGCATCGGGGAATTTCAAATAGCTTCCCCGGTCCTTCAGATCTCAAAAAGAAAAAGAAAAAGCCAAGCGGCTAGCCAATAGGCTCACAAAATCATCATCACCCAAACAAAACAGTAAATTATGTAGTAAACATGTACCTATTTGTCGGGCAAACAAATTTTATTCTCTGGCTCTAACCCCCTTGCTATGACCTGTTCAATGATATACTTGTATATGCAAGCAAATGCAACTAATTCTCAACACAATTCAATATTTGGTTAAATTAGGCATAATGGTTCAAAATTAGCAAACAAATAAACAATCAACACAAACATCAATCAATTAGTGAATTTAACGTTTCAAATTCATAATTTTGATACATAGTCAAGAATCAGATTTTTGATGCCAAATCACAACAATAGGCCCTATCTAATTTTGGTTCTCACACCAGTCTAATGGAAATATATAGAAAGCCCACTTTCGTCACTCGAACATAAATTCTAATGATGGAGCTCCATCATCAAAATCGTCTCCGGGCGATTAGAGTGTAATTCTATATCTATCCAGTATATTAAAATTTCGAATACACGCGGATCAGACGTATACGCAAAATCTATATATACTGGATTGTCCACATCAATATAAATAGATAATCAAATACGAATAATCGATTTAAATTTTCAAAACAAAAATTGTTTTCATTTCCAAAAATATACTCTTCACGCTCGTTCTAGGATACTACTGATCCCATCTCTAACGAGTCATTCTCATTGGATATTGCTAATCCAATATCTGATGAATTCTTTCGTATGTTTCTAATGTGTCTTGTTCTCTAGCTTTGTAAACCAAAGCTCTGATACCAACTGGAACGATGCTCGGAAAGCTCTGTATCCATGTATTTCTTTCAGTTGTGTTTTGTATTGTTTTTCCGCTGCTATGTAATTTATTGAAATCTCTGGTATTCTTTGTTGTATAATATTTATTCATACTCTGCGTATTCTTGTATCTGATGGAATTGTTGTAATATACAATGAAATTTCTTCTGTTTGCGTTCTATTTTGTCATGTTCTCAAAACGATCAGGGGTTTCGAACGGTCTTTGTCGGTTTAACGATCGATTAGGATCGAGCGAAATTCCTTACCATTACAAACTTCCTAAAAAATTCTGACTACTGGGCAGCTGGGATAAACTTATCACTGAATCGGGCCTTAAACTGATCCCAAGTAACTTGATCCTTTGGAGTAGCTGCCTCAATAGCGTTCCACCAATTCATGGCCCGTCCTTGCAGCTGACGAGATGCTAGTATTCTCTTCATCGCATCCTCGATACCCAAGCCTTCGAAGATATGCTCACAGCTATCCAACCAATCCTGAACATCTGTAGCTTACTCCGTTCCCTGGAACAGCTTCCCACCAAGGCTAGTGTAATCCTTACAGAGCTTGGCGAAATCGGCCCTAGGCACCTGCACATCTGCACCTCCACCATTAGCAGCATTGGGAACTGCCCTCTGAACATCCCTAAGCATCTCTCTCATAAAGTCAGTGAACATCGTCCTTATGTCAGCAGCATTCACATTATTGGCTCATCTACCAGTACGCCTCATATGTCGGCTCATAGTTCAACCTGTAAGGAGAAAACGATTAACTATCTCTTCAGTGGTGTCAGTGCAGTGCGACTCCATCCTTAGATACACTAATAGCATATATATATACACACACACATATCTTTTGAAAACCAAAATATCACAAATACGCGCTCTCATATATGTACTATCTCCCCTTGGTGTCTTTCCCTAGGTTAATTATGCAACCTAGAGCTCTGATAGCAAATGTGACGGCCCGCCCCGCGCCAGTCGACATTTCCAATGAAAGTGCGCTGTGCCAATGCCCGACCAGCACGGGAAGGTCACCAAAGAAAGAAAAAGAAAGGAATTTGAACTAAAAAGGAACCTCTAGAATGTCTCACAACACATGAAATAAAATATAATAATAACACACTTTGACATAAACAGGCGAGACAGTGCATAAGCTGAAAACTAATCATCACAGCAGCGGAAAATCCAAATACAGCTTATGTTCCACATCATCATTATTACAACTTTTGAAAATAGTCTCTAATGCAAAGTAAAGGAAAGGTACACTACTAAAGCCCAAGGTAGTGACCAGTAGCGACACAGGGAGAATATCTATATATGTCATACGTGGGAGCCTCCTGCTCGTCTCCGGTACAGCTACTCGTGCATACCACCTAACATGTCTCTAGTCTTCCCGTTTAAGAGCACCCGGAGTAATAAGAAGGGACATAAAACTCTGGGTCAGACAAAAGTCTGGTATGAGCGATAAACAGAAAAACAGAACAATAACAGGTATACTAAACCATACCTGGACCTGGAACCAAAGAGTTAGCACTACATACAGTACCCTAAGTGCCACTAACATATGGTGTAAAGATACGGGGGTGGGGGTGTGCATGTCATAGTGATGGAAAACAATCAAGCATAGCAGTCATCCTCACATCTCTCACTCAGTGCGTAAAGCATACGTTATCTACCACTTTGACCACCCCATGCCTTGCTATGATCACTCTGCCCCATGAAGTCGTAATGACACGACTGCACTGATCCATAGCCACTAATCCTTTGCTATGTCCACTCTGCCCCCATGGAGTCATGATGGCTCCACTGCAATCATAGCCTTGCTACGATCACTCTGCCCCATGAAGACATGACAACTTCAATGCACTGATCCGTAACCAATATCTATCTTTTCATGGTGAGTCAAAGCTATATACGTAGATAACCCCCTTTCACGCGTCCCGCGGCAAAGCCCAACTCATGAAGTTAACTCGTTGGTTCCCAACTGAATCCTGAGTTCTACTTCCCATTTGGACTACCTTTGCATCTCGAGTTTTGGTCTCCTACGGATCGGTTCAGGTCTCCTCTTCCTATCTGGTTCGGTTCGGGTCTCCTCCTCCTATTTGGTTCGGTTTGGGTCTCTTGCTCCTATCCGGTTCGGTTCGGGTCTCCTCCTTCTATCCGGTTCGGTTCGGGTCTCCTTTTCTCTTTCTCCTATCAGGTTTGGTTCGGGTCTCCTCCTCCTATCCGGTTCGGTTCGGGTGTCGTCCTCCTATCCGAATCGGTTCGGGTGTCTTTCTCCTATCCGGATCGGTTCGGTTGTCTTTCTCCTATCCGGATCGGTTCGGGTGTCTTTCTCCTATCTGGATCGGATCGGGTCTCTTGCTCCTATCCGGATCGGATCGGGTGTTCCTCCTAACCGATTTTGAAAATCTACAACTTTTACCAGCAAGCTATTTTTGCCAAACGACGGCGTTTTCAACCATTCTAACCTTTCTATGACATCACAAAACATTCCAAACAGCGGTAACAACATATAGAATCAATCAAAAACATTAAAATATTATTCACTTGAAATATTTTAGATCAAATATAACCAAAAAGCATGATTTTCCCCTTAATCCCCTTAATCATGACTTAACCATACAATTAGTAAAACATGTCCAAATTAACCCAAATTTTTTTCAGAGCCTTGAAATAATATTCAAGAATTTTACAAATTTTTTCTAGATTTTTTTGAGCCAGAATTTTGCTAATTATCACAAATCACCCCTAATTAGCCGTAATTAGTGAAAAACAAAGCAAATCACTCACCTTTGCCACAATCAAAATTTTCAGAACTGAAATTTCGCTGATTTGGGTGAATACTGGTGTCTAACAACAGCTCTAACACTGATTTGGTGAAGATCTTTCTTGAATTGGTGTTGCTAAGCTTAATCCTTGATTAGAGAGCGATTTTGGATGATTTTAGAAGGTAGAGGCCATGGCTAGGGTTAAGGAATAGTTTTAGACGACTGAAATGAAATAAAATTTGTTTCCCTACTGTTCTCAGCCTCCCCATAACCCTAATCCCGAAATGGGTTATGGGCCCTCTCGCTAACCACCCTAATTAGGCCCGGTTAAGTTGTTTTCCACCTTCTAAACATTGTTTCAGCCATACCTCCCAAACGGTGAGTCCGTATGGCTAATGTGACCACTCTACGGAATTGTAAACCATGATCCGAAGCCAATGGAAGTGGTTTCAGGTCAAAACTCCTTTCCAATCAAAAGTTATGAATGAAACAAGATCAGTTAGGGGCAAAACGGTCATTTAAAAATCGGCAAAAATCATGAACATGGGAAATGATCCCAATAGTCGTTGCCCAAAGTTGCACGACCATACAACTTCATACGAAAAAGAAATAAATATTCTACGATCTTCCGATGCGTAGAACGCGGGTCATTACAATATCTATCAATTTTATGTTTTAAAAGCATTTTTAAAGTATTTAAATCAATATTTAAATTCTGGAAATTCTGGAAATTCCTGAAATAAAACTAGTTGCTAAAACATTATTTTTCAAGTATAAAAACACAAGAAAATATTATTTAAACATATGATTAAATACTTAATATATATGTGATATGAAAACTATATATAATATAATAATAAACATATATAATGTAATTATAAACATACATCTAGTAATTTATAAAGAGATATTTATAAACTATATATAAACAAAAGGTTATATGAAGAATCAAATATAAACTTAGTAAAATATGTTTAATAAAACTATAAAAAGAAGAATACTTGTAAATTAGAAAATATATTTGAAATCGTAAGTTTGAAATTCTTTGGTCAAAACTTGATAATATAAATAAATATTCTAAAGTGTAAATCATATGAAATCATACACATACTTATAAAGTTATAAGATTTAAAACTATTAAACTGTATAACTATATAATCTTATATAAACTCATATAATATAATTAAAACTTTTAAACTTATATGTTTGAAATCATAAGTAAAATAATTTAGAATTTAAAATTTGAAAATTAGAATTTTGAAAAAGAGAATTTGAAATTTGAAAAACAGACCCAGGAGTGCTATTCAGAGTCTTACATAAACTAGACTCTATTACTATATTTATCTTAAACTCTTGAAATCTTGATTACTCATGAGTCTTGAATTTTAAATCTCTTGAATCTCTAAAACTCTAATACTGTACAGTCTTCAGTACTTAAGTCTTTGTATACAAAACCTGCATATATATGTTTATATATTCTAGATAGTGATGTTAGTATATACTTTATAATCAATGATAATTGAAATAAGGTTGTTGCCATCAGAACTCCATTTCCAACAATCTCCCCCTTTTGATGATGACAACCTTAGTTTATAAAATACCACTGTATATACCTGTTGATGATGATCCTTTTAATACTCCCCTTGTCTATATGAATTCTATAAACTATGTCTATATTATATAATTTCTTCCCCTTTGGCATTATCAAAAAGAAATTCTAAAACAACTCCCCCTAAGTCCTATAAGTATCTAAATAATTCCTATACTAAAGTAAAGTACTCCCCCTGAATCCTAAATCTATCTATACCTTATAAAATACTCCCCCTAAATTTATGCCTATATAATATCCTAATTGTATAATTTCCCCTAAATCTATATCTCTCCCTTAATCTATAATTTTCTATAAATTTCTATAACTCCCCCTAAATTTATGACTACACTAGTCTAATAACCTTAGTAGAAGGATAATAAACTAAGCGAACCAATCAATTCAGATAAGCAAATCAATCAAAACAAGCAAATCAATCCAAACAAGAAAATCAATCCAAACAAGCAAATCAAACCAAACAAGCAAACCAAACAAACTCTAAACAATTAAATCAACTAAAGCGTTCTTGAACCTTCAACTAATTCTTAGAAACTCTAAAACTCTTCCTTAATCTAATACAAGACTATCCTAAACTCTAATTTCCTTAAAACTATAATAAGACTTTAATATGGACTTTAAGAAATAACTTTGATAAGATATTCTTAAAATTATGACGTAAGTAAAGCAGTTTAATACAAACAATCAATTAATTTTAGTTTTGTTGTCACAAAACCTCTGTTTATCCTTAAACTTATAAAGCTCCTATCAACTACAAATGCGTAAGTATATTTCTAACATACCTATCAACCACTAATGAAATTCAACCATGTCAAACAATTCAAACAAGTCAATCAAATCAAGCCAAACAAATCAAACAAACCAAACAAAACAATCAATCCAATTAAGTCAGTCAACTCAATTAATTCAACCAAGTCAATCAAGTTAACCAAGACAAAGTAAATATGTTATGTATTTGATTATTAATCCTATATTTCTAATTAGATAAAACTTTTCATATTATGTACTTGTTGTGTGTGGAGTTAAAGTTAACATGTAATGCAGTGTGTTGGTTATAACGCAGTATGTTATATGCAAAATTATATGAAGTGACATAATGAATGAAATGCAACTTGGATGTGAATAATTTTAATTTGAGATGTACTCTAATAATGATGTATGATATGAAATAAGAAGTGTAATGATAGTATGCAGAATGATTTGGTACTTATATCTATTTAGGTAAAATTATATTCAAAGTACTATTTTGTTGTGTAACGACGGTCGGAACAAAGTCCCCTTCCTTGCTCGCATATGAGCTGGCATACAACTCCCATATAACAAAAGGAATCCCGGATGTTACGTGCATACCAACTCATATTTGTACATTACTCCTTAAATTTATTCCATGATGTGGTACTATTGTATCCAAATCATCATTCCTCCTTAACAACATGCGAGGCAACCCTAACTGTCTCCCCCTTGACTCGCATCCTACGAGTATCTTTTGAGAGCACTGCCTTGCCTGCATAGCCCAGTCCGTAACCTTCAGCTTTGATACCACTGTTTTGTAATGACGGTCAGAACAAAGCCCCCCTTCCTTGCACGCATAAGAGCTGGCCACAACTCACATATAACAAAAGGAATCCTTGATGTTACGTGCCTACCAACTCATATTTGTACACTACTCCTTCAATTTATTCCATAATGTAGGACTATTGTATCCAAACCATCATTCCTCCTTAATAACACGCGAGACAACCCTAACATATTTAACTATTATGCATATGCATATATATTATACATTATTTGAACTAAACAAGGGTAATATATTAATTTCTAGACTTAGGTTAATGATACTTATAAAAGAGATTGAAAGGATAGTAAAGATAAAAGTTTATGGTATTCATAATATATAATAAAATATTTAAAATAATTCTATGAGAAATGTGGAGTTAAATAATCTTAATAGGATGCTTCTTTAATATAGCAAAAATTGAAGATCTTTTTAAAGAGAATATAGAATTGCATCATATAAAGTAAACATATAGTTATATATATATATAAACTGTTTTTAAAAAGGATTTAAAATTTAGTTTATTATAAAACATAAATCAAACTTTTGATACAAATCAATTTTAAAGTTAAACTTTTAGAAATCAAAATATATTAATTTGTTAAGGAACCATTTATATGTTAAAACTTTAAAAAGAAATCTATAGTCATAACAAAATTATGAAATCTAGATATAAATTAAACTATAAAACTATAATTTCTTATATTTAATACATAAAATCACATATATATTATTTTTATACCAAAATATTTGGTTCAATATTTAAGCTTTTATAAATATTAATAAGAAATCAAACTACGTATTTAAGTTACAAATAATATTTGTGATAATGTATCCCAAAATTTTTATGAAATCATATGAATATATATAAATTAAACTATGCAAGTTTTAACTATATAAAAGATAAATAAATTTATATTTTATAACAATATCAAAAAGTTATATTAACTTTGTATATCATATTAACATGTTTATATAACTTTATTAATTTATAAACTTTTAATATATATATGTTTTGAAACAAGATATAAGAAAATAAGTAGATAAACAAAGTTAATAACCAGAGTTTGAACTGGCATTTTCTAATGAAAAAGATGGAGCGAAGTTTGAAAGTTTAAACTTTTGAAATTAAAAATTTGAATTTAATTATGTCGACATACATGTAGAAAATCAAAAAACATATTGTTTTGACTTCTTGGTTTTATTATATTATCGATTTATATTTCAGGTTTAACCATCTCCTGAAATAATATTAATCCTAACAAACATTCAAGATTTATTATTATTATAAAATTATTATTTTGAGTTTCAAAATTCAAAATTCAAAATTCAAATATCAATTTTAAGTTTGACTTTTAAAGTTTATATTTTAAATTCAAAACTAGGAAAACAAAACAAAGCAAACAAAACATCCATTCAACCAAAAAGAATTTAAAAATTAAAAAAGGCGTACCGATTTTTAGATCCATTTCTTCAATATTTTCTGAATTGCTGTGAAATGCATGTTTGAATCTCCGGTTTGTGGCTCTCCATCGCTTAATGATGAATCTGAATCATATTTACATCTTCCAAAATTTGACGATGAGATCGATGATTTAGTAGTTTAACCAACTTGGCTCCAAAATTTTGAATTTTAAATGAACAGACACTTCAACTACTATAACCCCAAAAGTCATATCTCTTCATAAACTCTTCTTTTCTTGATTGATAAATAATCATCTTGGTGTCTTTCGGCCAATAGTCATCAGCCATAACTCTTTCCTTGTAAAACAACATACCGTTTCAAAGAATTAAGTGATTTTTTAAAATAAAAAATTGTAATTTGAAATAATAACATCATGATGATTTTGTGACATATCCATTTAAACTTTCCAAGAAATCATATCATGATAACTTGATATTTCAATAAAATTGAATTCATACTCATCTAATACAAATGCAAGATATGAATTTAAATTGGTATTCAAAATTTGCAATTTAAAATTTTCAAAAATCAGATTTTGAACTTTTTGAAAAATCTTTCTCTGATACCAATTGTTAGAGATTGCGGAAATGATCGTTAAGGCAAAACACAGAGGGGGGTGAATAGTGTTTTTGAGAATTTAACGAAAATCTGAAACTTACGTGAATTACAGATGAATCAAACACCACAGAACCAATCACAAACTCAGAATCAAACATAGATGCAAAATAAACAAAAATAAAAGTGCAGAAAAGGAAAGAACACACTAGATTTTATACTGGTTCGGATTGCTCCTACATCCAGTCCTATGCAATGCTGGATTGCGCAGAGTTTTATTACTATATCAATAGTCAATTACAACCTCCTTGATTTCACGACTACAAGGGATACCACCAATTCCGTCCTTGATTTCACGGCTACAAGGGATACCACCGATTCCATCCTTGATTTCATGGCTACAAGAGATGCCACCAGTTCCGTCTTTGATTTCACGGCTACAAGGGATGCCATTGATTACTTACACAACATAAACAATTACAAACATCCGTATAACTCTTCAATAACACTTGATTCAGAGAGTAATGAGTAGAGAGTGTAGAGAGAAGAAGTTTGATCAAAATGGAATTGAATTCGGTAGAGTATAAGTGTAGAAATCATAAAACATGATTAAGAATAATGGTGTAATAGAAGAGAGTGAAGTTAGAGAAGAAGAGATGATTAAAAATTCGAATTCAAGCCCGTTTTATAGTATGTGAAAGGTTGCAACGTTTCTGGAGCGTTACAAATAATGAAAGGACACTTCCTTTCAAATTCAAATTTCTGACAGTTGTATGTCGACATAGCCTTTATGTCGGCATATCTATCAATTTTATGTTTTTTTAAAGCATTTTTAAAGTATTTAAATTCTGTAAATTCCCGAAACAAAACTAGTTGCTAAAACATTATTTTTCAAGTATAAAAACATAAGAACATATTATTTGAACATATGATTAAATGCTTAATATATATATATGAAAACTATATATAATATAATTATAAACATATATAATATAATTATAAACATATATATAGTAATTTGTAAAGAGATATTTATAAACTATTATAAACAAAAGGTTATGTGAAGAATCAAATAAAAACTTAGTAAATATGTTTAATAAAACTATAAAAATAAGAATACTTATAAATGAGAAAATATATTTGAAATCATAAGTTTGAAATTCTTTAATCAAAATTAATAATATAAATAAATATTCTAATGTGTAAAATCATATGAGATCATATACATACTTATAAAGTTATAAGGTTTAAAACTATGAAACTATATAATCTTATATAAACTTATATAATATAATTAAAACTTTTAAACTTATATGTTTGAAATCATAAGCAAAATAATTTAGAATTCGAAATTGAAAATTAGAGTTTTGAAATTTGAAAATTTGAAAAAGAGAATTTGAAATTTGAAAAACAGAATTTGAACTTGGAGTGCTATTCAGAGTCTTACATAAACTAGACTCTATTACCATATTTATTTTGAACTCTTGAAATCTTGATTACTCATGAGTCTTGAATCTTGAATCTCTTGGATCTCTAAAACTTTAAAACTGTATAGTCTTCAGTACTTAAGTCCTGTATACAAAACCTGCATATATATGTCTATATATTCTAGATAGAGATGTTAGTATATATTTTATAATCAATGATAACTGAAATAAGGTTGTTGTCATCAAAACTCCATTCTCCAACAGTAAAAAATTTATATCACAATTTTTTTCATTTTTTCCCTCTTGCATTCCATTTTATTTTCATTTACACAAAAATAACATTCTTCTTAAAGTTAAATCAAGGTACACTAGTGATAATCAGATCTATTCGATCATCTATTGGTCTAATTCAGATTACAAATCGGGTAAGACTACAAATTTTGTCGAATAAACTTTATTTATGATTTCGTAACTTGTACTTACTTCAATTTATTTGTATTAGTAGAACACTGTTTATTATAGATTTAAATCAACTTCCAATTGAAGAATTAACATCTATAGAATATTCCACCCATTCAGCGTGTTCCTTGGATTTAAATCGACTTCGACCTGCTATAAAAAGATATTTGTTAAAGTTTTTAAAAATATCGAACCTATTAAATAATAAGGGAATTGTTAAAGGGACTCCGCATTTAGTTAAGGGGAGGACCAATTTTTATTTATTGTATAATTGTTATGGGGAGGACAAAATAAATCAGCCTTCCATTAAACATATAAATTAAAATTCCGATATTGACCCCCTATAATCCTCATTAAAATAAACCATGTAACTTAAAACTTAATTAATGCTAACAATTTAATAATGCATATAAAAATAAAAAGGCTAATTCTATTTATACACCAAAAATTGCTAAACATAAACAAAAAATATATAATAAACTACTATACACCATATATTATTTTACATACACCGTTTATTTTACTAAATTATCAATGTTATCATCTTATTTTTCTTTCCTCTTTCAAACTTAAAACACAATTACCCAAAATTAAAAATTCTGCATCAAACTGAGTAAAATTTAATAAAATGAAATTTATATCTTTTACTAATATTGTAATTTTTATAAACTTTTTGAAAAAAAAAATTCAATTTCAACAAAATTACTGTAATTTTACAAAATAAATCAACACTTCTAAATTAGACATTATTTCTGAATGTTTTCTTAATTGAAATTTTAGATTTGATGATTAAATAATTCATTAACATCTTTGTTAACATATATTGTTTGCACCAAGTTTTAATACTTTTAAGAATAATTTTACTTTTTATATGCAAAAGTTTTAGAAAAGCAACTATGAGAAAAGAGTAATTTAGCAATATAATTTATAGAAAAATAATGGTGTATGTTAAGTGGTTTTCGGTGTATAAATAGAATTTTCCAAATAAAAAATAGATATATTTAATGTAATGGAGACACAAGAAAGCTTCATGGTGATCAGAAGGCATCAGATTAGGTAATTAATTTTAATTTCATATTAGAATTGGTATGGTTAATTTAAAATAAATGCAAAAAAAAAAAAAAATTAATCTAATGTGTTGTATCTAATTTGAGTGATTGATATGTTTAGTAATTTCCAAGTTTGTTATTTGCATTGAATTTAGTAAGTTAGAGTTTAACATAAGTGACAAGCCTTGGGTAGTTTGGTTTCGTTTTCTTTTCTTTTTCAAATAAACCAAACCCCCTTAACAACAAAAAATAAGCTGGAGTCCCCTTAAAATTATCCTCCCCTTAACCAAATGTGGAATCCCTTTAACAATCCCCAATAATAATAAAGCATAAACATTTTAAAGCTCTCTCCTAAATTTTGAGATCTTTTCTCTATTCTCCTTACTTCTCTCTATATATTTTAAATTAACTTATCACTTTACACTTATATAACATCCCGTGTATTTCAGTCATTTAAGTTATTGAATTAAATTTAACTATTGAATTTAAAATGGTTTTTTAATAAAATTTATGACATTATTAATGAAATTTATTAACTTATGTTGAAAGTTTGATTACAAATAATGTATATATTCCAAATGAAATAAATTCTAGCAACATACATGTATATATCTTTGGCTATCATATTTATTTTTGTCTATTAAAAAATAAGCTCTGCTCATTCAGTTTTCTTTTGAAATCAAAGTAATTGATGAAACATATGGAAATACAAAACATGAGATATCTATTCGTCCGAATCAATTACATTTCTTCATTAAGAAGAAACGTATGTCAATTCCCATTTATAACTATTCAGGTTTCCCATGAATGCTTCCTACCTCCCAAACTATTCATGAAAAAAAAGGAATATAATAATATGCCAAAACAAATAAATGAAAGACATATTTCTTTTATTCCAGTTGCTTCCCTCTTCTTTACCTTCTTAATATTCAGCACGTTACTTAAGGTGCAACTCGTTTCATTACTTAATGTAGCCATTCCAAAAAAAAAAAAAAAAAAAAAAACGAAAGCTTTTGTTTAATATATTAAAAAAATACATTCTACATGTATATGCATGGCGCATGAACACATTTAAATGTATATTTCTAACTAATGCTGTTTTGTAGGCATTTTAATTTTTTTTTAAAAAGGGAGTAATAAATGCATGCGCTTGCCTTTTTCATACCATGCATTAGGAAAGACAAACGCATTTGTCATAAATTTGCATGCATGCATTCATTTTACAAGCTTTTAAGTCAAATTATGGGGATTGTTAAAGGTACTCCAAATTTGGTTAAGAGAAGGATAATTTTAAGGGAACTCCAGCTTAATATTTTTTTGTTAAGGGGAATCTGATTTATTTAAAAAAGAAAAATAAAAAAAAAAGACCTGACTACCCCTGATTCATCACTTATGTTAAACATCAACTTACTAAATTCAGCGCAACTAACAAACGTGCAAATTACAAAACATCTCAATTACAAAAAGGCTAATTATATTTATACATCAATAACATCTTTACATACACCATAAAATAAAATAAACTACTATACACTAAAAATTACTTTTCATACACCTTTTTTTAACAATACTAGCCTTATTTTTTTTCTTCCTCATCCCTCTCTAAAACTTTAAAGTTATTTACAAAAATAGGAAACCTATAACACTAAATAAAGTTTAAATTTAGTAAAATGGATTTTAATTTTTTTGAGCACATACAATTTATTATGCTACAAAAAAATTCTTAATTTCAGCAAAAGAGATCCTACTTTTAAATTAAATAACTCTAAATTATCACTTACTTGTAAAAGTTATCGTAATTCAAATTTTAGGTTTCATGTTTAAAAATACATTATGTTCTTTAAATTGTTTTACATAGATATAATCAAATATCGTTAGTTACAATGTTTTAGTTTGATGAGTTATCATTAAAAAGGTAAAAGAAAATACAATAAAAAAGAAGGGTAATTTAGTAGTATATATTTTTAGCAAAATAATGGTATACATAAGGTAATTTTTGGTGTATGAGTAGAATTTGCCTTATAAAAATTCGATTCAACATATTAGAACAAAATTTTCGTTTTTGCACTTAAAATTAATCATACCAATTCCAATATGAAATTATAATTAATTACCTAATCCAATAACTTCTGATTACCCATGAAATTTTCTTGTGTCTCTATTACATGAACTATATCCATTGTTTACTTTTATGAGCAACATTAAATTTTAACCAATAATTAAGGTTTAGGCTTTATAGTTTATATCAATGAGGACTGTAGGAGGTTAATATTGAAAATTTAATTTATATGTTTAAGGGGAGGCTAATTTACTTTGTCCTCCCCATAACAATTATACAATAAATAAAAATTGGTCCTCCCCTTAACCAAATGTGGAGTCCCTTTAACAATTCACCAAATTATCACAACGCATGCTACATTTTAATGCATGCATTACAAGTCTCTCTCACTCTTCCTTTCCTCACTAATATATATATATATATATATATATATATATATATATATGCGCCTCATTCTCTTTATGTTTCATCATTCCTAATTTTCATGTATATTCAGAAACTTTCCACTTTATTTCCTTCCACTACCATTCTTATAACCGTTCATTTCATATTCCATATGTGTCCATTCATTACAAAATCCATTTTCATTTATGTGTATCCGTCCTGCCGCTTTTTTTTTCTTCTTATTTTGTGAAACGCATGAAAAAAAATGAAATGAAAGATCCCACGCCATATATGTATAAAAAAGGGCATCTATCTTATCAAACCGACCGTTAGTGAGGTTTGCCTACTGTAAAAGCCAAAACCAAATTGTCTGAGCCAATAAACTAAGCCTTAACTTTCGCTCAACAATAATATTATCTCCGTCGTTTCCTTCTTTCTCTTCCTCAGATCTGCGTTTTCCTTAAATACAATTCAGTCACAGATTCCTCCTTCATATAAACGCATATTCCTCCTTCATATCAACGCTATTTCCTCACAAATTGGATTCAGTCACAAATTCATTTTCTTAACTCCAAAAGAACTGATTTTGAATCAAATTTGCGAAATTGAAAGCCGATTTTGATCCCAAAATTAACGATTGGAGGACTGGTGCTTGGATTTTGCCTGCTTATATTTTAGGATTTCCTATCCTCCAGGTATGATTATCTCATAAATGGTTGCGGTGATTTTCATTTTTTTTCTTTTAAATATTCAACAATCTATCAGTTTAGTGTTTTGCATTCGACTCTTATTTAGATTGTCAAATGATTCAGCACTATCGTCTTGATTATTAAATTGCGTTCCTTTTGAAATTTGGGAACCTTGCGGTTTTTTTTTGAGCCATTACAGTATTTACATGATTCAGACTCTAGAGAATGGCTAGAAATTCCATTCGTTGATAGTGCATTTCCTATAAGAAAAAGAAAAGGTGTTATTGTAGATTGTAATGGATTTTATGATATAATTTGTCTTGGTTAACTTGGAAGTATTCACTGATTTAATGTTGGCTTAATTCATTTTAACAATTTATTTATTTTAACTTCTGTTGTAAATAGATTCTTTTGACTGAGAACTACCCGTCGAAGGAAGCTAGAGTATTTGCATGGAGATAGTTGTATTAGCTCGGTTTGGACTAAAACGATTGAAATATTCATAATATATAAATGTTTTAGAACCTGAAAAATGCAAGTGACTGAATAATTTAAAAATAAATCTCATTTTTCTCTTCAGACCAAAAATAATAACTTGATTTGATGCTAGTAGAAACACTTATGTCTAAAAATCTTTTATGAGTCTTTTCTTCTGCATTTCATGCATCTTTTTTAAATATTGTTTACATAATTTGCTCTTTTCTTTCAATCGTTCTAATATTTTCTTACTGCTCTTTAAAAGTTTAATTTTGCTGATTACAGGACCGGAGATGTCAAATATGTCACTATTTTAACTATTAGTTTCATGGTCATTCAACTATTAGTTTCATGGTTTATTACAGGACCGGAGATGTCAAATATGTCACTATTTTAAAATAAATAAACAACCTTAAGGTGGTTATTACAAATGTTACACTTCCTCTATTGTGTCTAACATGATTCAATTTTGGCAAAGTTGAAATTTCTTAATTAAATATTTTAACATATAGCTAGTAACTTGTTACCTTCTAATTATAGCAGGTGTTCAACTTTTTATATATTTAGTTTCTTAGTTTGATTATCAGCAATATAACGATTTTTGATAAAGAGGCGTTATTATCTTGCCTCTGTATTATAAGCCAACATTTTTAACTGAAATCATGCAAAAAGGCTTTACCACCCAAGGGTGAGTATCGCATGCTTACCCCTTCCCTATTTTAAAAGCTAACATCATAGCCAATTAGTCATGCAAGTTAATATAATCGGATGTATTCTCAAGTTGAATAAGTTTGATATGAAATAACTGCCCCTTGGTATCAATTTCCTGAGCAATAATTGCATTAACTTTGATACTTATTTCAAGATTGGTACAAAAAGAGCACATTTATAATTTCTTTAGCTCATCCTAGTTGACAATGCATTTTCAAATGATGCAGAGCTTTTATATCCAACATTTTTGCTTTATGTAGTTGGAACTTAGCAGCTTTGCTGTGTAACTTGAAGTATATCAAAGTTTCTTCTTGTCTTAGTTGCTTTGATTATTTATATAGCATTTGAATTTGAAATGTTATTTGAATTCTAAAGCAGCCCTTATTGCTTTTTATTGAATAATTTGTTCCCAAGAGTATAGTTTCCGAAGTTGATTTATTCCCAGGTAAATGCCATTGTGATCAGATCAGTTGAATAAACAGAAATGATAGGAGTACCAGCACGGATAATCCACTGGCTTAGTACCAGCGAGGATCATAAGCAAACTCATATGGTTGAGATCTAATAACTTCTTTTTACTTCAAACTTCATCTCGTTTTCATTTGCATTTCAATGTCATTTATTGTATGCACACTTTTCTAATTGCTTTATACACATTTCTTCGATTATCAATGCAGTCATCTCTTAACTATTAAAAAAAACTTCTCTTTTCATACTAGTATTAAGTTGCTTGGTTATACTTCTTTTATAGGCATTGTGGTTGAGACTCTGCGTTGTTTGCTTAACTTTGTATAGACAGAATATATAGTATAGTGTTCTCCTTTTCCAGTATGGCATTTTCAGTTTCCTCTTTATTGCTTTGGGTTAGTTCTATATATATTGTCATGTTATATCATGTAATTATTGGCCATCTAAAATTCTTAACTTTCAGATTTCTAATATAGTATAAGGATACATTTCCTCACAAAGCTTTCATAATATGTTATCAAATTTTATTTCAGTCTTTAGCTAAGTTGTGAAGTTATACTCCTATTCGTGACCTCATTTAAAATAGATGAAGATGATTTCATTCATGCAAATAGTTGACAAAATTTTATCACTAGTCTTAATCTAATTCGTGAAATTCTACTCCCAACCATGGCCTTGTTTTAACCAAATGAATGTGACTACATTTGTGTAAATAGATGACAATTTTTTTTTTCAATCTCTGTTAGATATCTGATATTTTTAGTCTTATAAAAAAATTTGATTATAGAGTTCACCTTTTGCATTTAGTTTAACTAATTGTATTGTGATTTGCAGGCATGCCACAAGCAATTGCATCTATTGCTTCTCATAAAAGTTCACAAGTGGTTGGAATTGTGTCCAAAATAACTTTCTTTCCCAACAAATGTTTTTCCATTATACTCGTCTGCTGACAATATCGTGTGCAGGTTGCATTTTTTTTAGTCATACTATGCATTTCTTCATACTGCACCAGAAGAGGTACATAAATTTTGTTGTGAGTCCAGCATTCGATGTCATCCAAATTCCAATGGACAAATGGTCAAAATTACTAGATTACAAGTACGCTTTGTGTGTATGTGTGTTTTTTTAACCTGTAACGACCCGCAAATCCATACTATCTGATTTGACTAATAACACCACACGTCCAACCCAAATTGCACAGAAATACGAATCATTATTAGAAAGAAGTTAGAGGATGAGAAATAGAAAGAAAGAAATATTAGAATAGAAGAAAGACGAAGATCACAAACTCACAGCGGAAGGAATAAAATATATTTCATAAAATAACTCTTGAAAATACAAATCAGTAATTGGATATACATACCATCATCAGAGAACAACAGTTATTGCTGGAACAATTATAAACACCTGTTTCCAAATACAACATAGTACACAGCGGAATATATGATAGTCTATAGCTAACTGGTAAAGCCTCCTTCTTTTAGCTCCTCCAAATGAATCTGTAAAATCCCTACTACTTGACTGCCCGTACAAATTTGGGCACCCAAGAGTTTAGGGAAAATAAAATAAAATAAACTCTGGGTCAGTGTGACGGCAAATAATTTCGCTCGGTCCGAACCAGTCGCTAAACCGATCCAGGCCGTTCGAAACGCCCTATCGTTTGAGAACACGACAAAGTAGAACGCATACAGAAGAACATTTCATTGTATATTACAACAATGCATCAGATTACAAGAATATACAGAGTAACAATGAATATTACACAGAAATATCAGAGATTTAAATTACATTTAAATACATAGCAGCGGAAAATAGTACAATACACAACTAGAAGGAGATATACAGATACAAAGCTTTCCGGATATCGTTCCAGCTGTAAACCAGGATCCTGTGAATATAAATCTGCAAAACCAAAACTACTAGCTGCCCGTGTCGAAAATAGGGGCACCCAGAGTTTAGGTTAAAACAATAAACTCCAGGTCAGTCATGTGATTGGTGTGAGAACTAAAACAGTTATTAATCTTTATTTTAAAAGTTAGGTAAATCAAGGGACCACGCCGTATAACACGGAACGGGTTTCCTCCCAAGAATACCAGTGCATAAAACAGCAGCGCAATGCTAAATAAAGAAAAATGAAGCTGTTATAAGACCCAGGTCCTATCACACAATGCAAACGCAAGCCGGGGGATAGGGTTTTCCCTTATAACAGCCAAAGAATGCTTGATACGTTTAAAACAAATCATTTGATACTATAATAAGTGCATAGTGTATAAAACCACTTCAAATCATAAGTATCAATCATAGGCGACATGAGCGTCCCATGCCACTATGTCGCCATATATAGGTTTACAAATAAAACCGCAAAGTCACGTATTTGGAAATTGGATTTCCGTCTATGAACCGAGGCCAGGGATCGTCCTCTACCGATTCGTGACTCTCTAGCCCGAGCCACAGGAACAGCCGCAACTGCCCCTTGGATCGTCAGGGCCGGTCCACACGGAGTGGATTATTATACCTGAACAATACGTCTCCCCACCCTATGGGGTGTAAGTCTGGTCCGTCAGCCGACCAAAATGCATTCGGCCGAAACCGATATAACCGAGGCGCCTCGCAACCGCAACAACCACATAAGTCAAACTCGTCAGGGCGTGTAAAACCACTGACGCCACTTCTAGCTAGAAAGAAACGCAAGTCCTCCCTGAGGTCCGTCTCCCGTTTTTGGTTCATACCGGGTGTGAAACACGCGAGGTAAACGTTACACAAAGCTACGCCTCAAAGGCCGTGCTTTGATCATCACCACAAGACTTTGCTTTTCAACAGAAGCCTTGATCATTTGCATCTTAGCATGCCACACAGGCAAACCATCCTATGCAACCGATATCAGTCACACAGAATGAAATCCGATGTCAGACACACAGTCCATTTACAAGTCCGTTCTGGGTCTGAACGAAACCGGAGGCACCTAGTACCCCGCATATCCATCGATCTCCAAGTACGTCTGGACGATCACTAACTGTTTCCATCTTCTTGGGTGTACAGCCCAATCAAGATCATCAGTTATCACCCAAACGACGTGAAAACCTCCGGTCTTCGACCATCGTCTTCATCTTCGACTTATCGTCGTATCAGTTATTCAGAATGGGATAAACCCGGTCTTTCCGAATAACTCGCGTATATTTTAAATAAGTGTTACACAAACACAACATACGCCTCATTCCAATTCATTAGTCACTAACCGTAAATTAATCAAGAGAATAATTCCCCAAATATTAACCCCGAAGGCCGAAACCAACATCAGATCAATATCCAGAAAACCATTCTGCTTGGCTAACCGCCAGTTAGTTTCTAAATTTCACATTCAAATCTAATTAAAGATTTAACTATCGCCTGGAGCAAAACTGGTGATACTCCATTCTCGATCTTTTCAATCTAATTAAAGATTCATTAAAACTCCACTTAGTTTTAATCTGTGACTGGGTTAAAGAATCAGTGTCATTAAAAACACGGTTCACGATAAACCCAAAGTCACATCCCATTAATTATCGGGTTAAAGAACAAGTGTTATTTAAAACACTGTTCACGATAAACCCAAAAATCAATATCCATTCAATTCCAATTAAATGTTATTTAATTGGTACACTTCATTAAATCTAAATCAAAAGATTTAATCTTTTCTCAACTGGGTTCAAGAACAGTGTTAGTGAAGACACCATTCACGACAAACCCAAATCACATTCATTAATTATCGGGTTAAAGAATAAGTGTTATTTAAAACACTGTTCACGATAAACCCAAAAATCAATATCAATTCAATTCCAATTAAATATTATTTAATTGGTACACTTCATTAAATCTAAATCAAAAGATTTAATCTTTTCTCAACTGGGTTCAAGAACAGTGTTAGTGAAGACACCATTCACGACAAACCCAAATCACATTTGATATTCAATATAAAGCTCTGAATAGAAAATATATCGGCTTATATTCAATATCAAATTCTACGATTAACAAATGTCGTATTGGAAATAACGATATAAATATATATCTTTCAAATTTCCGTAACAACATCCGTATAATCACGAATTCCAACATCGAAATATTCCGAAGACAATTTCGATTCAAATCCACTCCAATGCAATCATTGGAAATTTTGGTTATTTTCAAAACCCTTTTCAAATTCAAATTATTTATTTAAAAATAAATAGAATTATATTTCTAGTTCAAAACTAGTTCATTTCGATAAAAATCTATTTTTATCTTTTCAAATATGGAGTTTTTCATCCCAAATCTTCACAAATCATTTCTTATGATTTTACACAAATTATTACTATTTTTAATAATTTTATCAAGGCCCGTACAGTCGATTTCCATCAACGGCTATCGAACTGCACTTACAGCGACCTTTTTCGAATTTGATTTGGACATAATTCCAAATCCAACCGTTAGATTTCAAATTTCTAATATTCGTTAGAAAGCTCTTTTCGATACAAACCCAACGGTTCCGGTTTTAGGAGAATCCGACGGTCGGATCTCCCGTAATGTCCGTTTGAAATTAATGGTCGAAATTCGCGAACTGCCGCGGCGCGGCGCGTTCTATTCAGGCCATTATATTATATATATAATATATATAATATATATTTCGTCGATTCCTATTTAAAACGAATTATATAAATAGTTTTGAATTTGTTTTAAAAAAAATCCATTTCAACTTCCCTTTCAATTCAAAGCAAAATTGAATTCTTCTTTATAAATTCGTTTTTAAAATTCATTTCTATTCAATTCAAATTTCAATTCAATTTGAATTCAATTCAATTCGAATTCGTTTTCAATTCAATTCATTTCGAAATCGTTTTCAATTCAATTCATTTCGAAATCGTTTTCAATTCAATTCATTTCGAAATCGTTTTCAATTCAATTCATTTCGAAATCGTTTTCAATTCAATTCATTTCGAAATCGTTTTCAATTCAATTCATTTCGAAATCGTTTTCAATTCAATTCATTTCGAAATATTCGATTTCGAAATCACTTTCCAATATTCATTTTAAGATGAATAAAATCGATATAAATATCGTTCACGTCAAAATGGCGTCAATCTAATCAACACGGCTTCATAAATTTCTATTTTCAAATATTCTATTTCAAATATTTCTTTTTCAAAATAGTTGTTATTATCAAAATATTTCGTTCAACACATGACCAATCTCAATGAATGAGTACTGTCAACACATGAACTTTTATTTTATATTACAAAGATGTAAATTTTATTACTAAAATATTTTGTTCAACACATGACCAATCTCAATGAATGAGTACTGTCAACACATGAACTTTTATTTTATAATATTCTTTATTTTTCAAATTGGAATGAGGCCCAATCAACTACCATATAAAGTTAATTATATGGATTTTCATACATTACACACATGTAATAGCATTGAAGAATAATCAACCATCAACCAAAGTGCACTACACTGTATAAGCATCAAATATAGATATCTAACGCTTATAACAGCCTGTCAATCAATCGATCGACATATTTAATCAATCAGGATGAGTGAAATTCATATTTCATCCCAACACCCGTGTGGGGTTTCAAACAAACAAACACAGATTTTATTTGTGCAGTTGGGCGATGTGTAAAATTTATCGTCCCAATCAATGTCATTCAAATAAGTGTACATAAACAAACCATCTGGTTTGTAAATGAATATTTATTTATTCACTTCACGTTAAAAATCATATTTTTAACGATAAAATATTTTATCTCAACATATGAATTCCTATTCAATTCATTTATTCAATAAAAATGATATTTTTATTTTTCTAACATATTTTAGAAAATTTCGGCGGCATAACGGCACGATACTAGAAACGGGACAAGGCCTAGCCTTATCCCCGGTCTAGTGAAGGCCCACGCCATTCACACATCAATCAAACCAATTCATTTCACCCCACAATTCAATTTCAATCAAATAATCTAACCAACTACACAACCAAACAAACAAGTCCATGGTATGTGGACGGGTGTCGGGTGCTTCTAATAAGCACCGTCTGCATCCTAGTATATATATATATAACTAGAAAAATAAATTGAAAGGTGAGAAATTCTCACATATAGCTATCCTAGCTCCACGGCACTTCATCGATAGAAATCTTCGTCATCTTCGTTGCCCGGATCCTCTACATATGTAAAAATCGAATTTTTATTTCAAAGTTCAATATATAAAAATCGAATTTTTATTTCAAAGTTCAATATATAAAAATCGAATTTTTAGTTCGCTATTCAATATATAAAAATCGAATTTTTAGTTCGCTATTCAATATATAAAAATCGAATTTTTAGTTCGCTATTCAATATATAAAAATCGAATTTTTAGTTCGCTATTCAATATATAAAAATCGAATTTTTAGTTCGCTATTCAATATATAAAAATCGAATTTTTAGTTCGCTATTCAATATATAAAAATCGAATTTTTAGTTCGCTATTCAATATATAAAAATCGAATTTTTAGTTCGCTATTCAATATATAAAAATCGAATTTTTAGTTCGCTATTCAATATATAAAAATCGAATTTTTAGTTCGCTATTCAATATATAAAAATCGAATTTTTAGTTCGCTATTCAATATATAAAAATCGAATTTTTAATATTAAAAATCCTATTTTTCTATCGAAGTTCAATATATAAAAATTCTATTTTTCTACTTCTTTTAAAAAAAAATCGAATCTTTTATGGCCATGTTTTTATTATAAAAATCATACTTTGTATAAGAAAAATCATAAATTTGCTATAAGAAAAATCATACTTTACATGTTAAAAATTGTATACTTTCAATGTTGAAAATCATATATTCTCAATGTTAAAAATTAACATTTCCTATGCTAAAACTTAAACTTTTCCTAAACAAAATCACATTTTAATCTATGAAGAAAACTGAAAAGGAAATTCAGTTAAAAACCTCACCTTTGCCAAAAATCGAGTCTTCGTTGAAGGGGGGGGGGGTTTCTTGTCGGGGAGGCGCTGGTGGTTGCTCCGAGGTGATCGGAGGTTGCTCGCAGGGGGGGGCTGCTCCGACGTGGCGGATGACGGGGAGGGGGGCGCTGCGGTCGAGGCTAGGGTTTCGGGGGTGTCCACGGTTCACGCGCTGAAGGTGGAGGAAGGAGGAAGGGGGAGCGGTCACTGCGGCGCGACGAGGAGGGGGAGGGCCTCCGGTGGCGGTGCGATGGTGGATCGCCGACGTCGTCGGGTTCTTTTTTTTTTTTTCTTGATTTGGGAACGAAAGGGTATCGGGGGAAAAGGTAAATAAAAGAGGGGCTGAGGTGTTATTTATAAATATATATATTTATTTTATTTTATTTTTCTCCTAAAAGCAACTTTAATTTTCGACATCAAAACGGGGCCCACCGCCTGTCGTCCATAGCGTATTACCCCCATTCCGAACACAATGGGATATATATCGTAGGCTGATTCGGCTATTACAATCAGTTTCCGTTAAATTTACATTTAAATCACTATATTGAATTTTAAACGTACATTTCAAATTACCGGGGTCACATACTAACTAGAAAAATTCCCGAAAAATATTTTCTAGCTTCGTATTGACTATACGGTCCTAACAAAACTAGTTTCGTCGAATTCCGAGACCGTTGGAAAAATGACCAATTTCCAGTCGATTAAAATCAACTGAAACTGGTCAAACGCGTTTTCCTTTGCCACGCTCACATACTGATTCGAAAAATTATGAAATTTGAAACCTAGCGATAACTTGACATCCCGGACCTAACAAAACTGGTTTCGTCGAAATCCGAGGTCGTTTGCAAAATGTCCATTTTTAAGGCCTGAATTCCATAGCGACTATTCAGAATTTTCAACTGGACATATCTTTTGATTCCCGCTATGAAATCTCGATTTTTCGGATTCGTTGGAAAGATATTCTCAATTAGATTCCATTATTTTTGGTTTCACTAAAATCCGGATCGTTTTGCACCCGGTACATTCAATTGAAGTTTGAAATCGAATTATCGAACTACCGCGCCATTTTCAATTCTATTTATAATTATATATAAATATTTATATTCTAACGACGACGTTTATAATATATACGTTAGAATTATGTTCAAAATAAATTTCTCGTCGATATTATTTAAAACAATCTATTTTAAATATTCAAAATTCGCTAAAATTGCCAAAATAAAAATTTTAAACTGGCCCAGATTTTCCGGGTTATTACAGTCAGTCATGGGACTGGTGTGAGTAAACTCCAATCATTTGTTTAACTTTTAAAATCCTTTCAAAAGAAAAGATAATAGTAAGACCAGCCGACACATAAACATGGACGGTTTTTACCTTACTATAACCCGAAACACTTTGATATCAAATCCAGTGATATTATAATAATGTCTACATCAAGTAAATAACCAAATAGCAGAACGCTTGCATCTCACGCTCCACATACATAGTATAAAATCAAAACCCGCATGGCGCTTATTGGAGATTGGATTTCCAACATGACAAGATACGGAACCACCTTCCGCTAGTGTATCTCTAGAGAGGAATACACTGGGTTCAACAAGAACACCTTGTAACCCGGCCCACACATGACCGACCACTCATTTCGCTTGAGTGTATCGAATGTATATCACCAGCGGTTGGGATCAGCAACCGTCTCCCGACTGGGACAGCATCGAATAAAATAAGAAATTAAATGAACCTCTAGATAGGTGATTACACATCCTAATGGGAGCGACCCACATAGCCATGCTGCCTGCCCGATTTTTGTCATTTCCCGGTTGTTGAGGCCTGAGGCTACGATTACTTATCATTCATTGATAGCACCATCACGTTGAATGCCACATTGTCAGATCCGTTAATCACTAATTGATTTGCACAAATATTCTGGATGTTATGCTAAGGGAATAAATCCGTTGCAACCATATATATTTATACAGACTAACTCAATAGATCATTGGAAATACTTTGTCAGACATTCGTCCATTTACGTTCGTTCTAGGATTGAACGAAACCGAAGGCACAATTTCTATTGGTAGAAAAAGCCCTTGCACTTCACTCCATCTTCGATTTTCTTCATATAATCTGATTTGCAACGCTACTGCCAATACAGAGTGGTGCACGGATAATAATCCAACCGGTCTCTCCATATTGACAACGATGGTAAAAACTTCGATAGTCTGTGATTTAACTATCGAATAAAAACAAGTGTTCAATCAACATATCAAACAAATCACTGGGCTCTTTAATTAATATTTCATTAATTAAATCTCTTCTTCATTTCCCTATCAATATTTGTTAACCAAACATTTTCAATAATCATCTTGGCCTCTTATGCCATTTGGAAAATGTTTCCAAATATCAACTTCTTTTATTTTCTATATTTAGGAAATATCTCTATTTGCAATTTGAAAACAATTTCAATCACTTATCTCTATCCCGACCATTTTAATTATACTCAGGAAATATTTACTTTTATATTTCCAAAATTTCATCACTTGAGTTAAAACGAATGCTGTGTAAAACATCGTTACAACAACCCAAAATATTTTATTCAACTATCTCTCATTCAAACACTTCTCTTTCGAGATTGGATCTGGCTATTTATCAATTAAAAATGAAATCAATCAAGTTTGGGTAAAATTACCTCTCAGACCTTGACTGAAGACATCCTCAACTTCAAAACGACAAAACCACTAACCTCGAATAAACACACTATAAAACTCAATTATTCATTTTCTTTAAACGTATATATGTTTCTCTTTCTATCTCCAACTTGTCGATTTCCTTTATGGTTATAATCTTCTATTTTAAATTCGTTTCCTTATCGAATTCAATATATATTGATATATTGATTTCTAACTATCAAAATTTCTTAAAAATATTCTAACTCCTTAAATTCCCGGAAAAATTCGCCATAACCTCCCTTGTACCGGGAGCTTCGGGATATTTCAAATAGCCTCCCATGGCCCTCACCAATCCAAAAGAAAAAGGAAAAGCCAAGCGGCTTGCCGATACGGCGCATAAAATCCCATATATGAATTTAAACATGTACCTTTTTGTCGGGCACATAAATTAAACCTTCATATACTTCATCCCATACCTGTCTAACACATGTTCACCTGTTTTCAATTCAATTCAACTCAATCCAATCATTTGAATTCAGTTTCGCTCATTTATTCTTTAATTAACTACTTTGCCTATCTCACTCCTTTGTTTGAACATAACATGTTCAAATAAAATATTTAACTTGCTCATAACCAAATTGAAATTTCAATTTCAAATTCTAGTTTCCTGTTTGATTTCGAATATAAATTTTCAAATCGAATTCACTTATTCAAAGCCCAATATCAATTCAAAACCTCATTAACTAATTTCCATTCAAATTAGTTAATTCTATTCAATAAATCAAAAATTTGGTTTCTGTTTCAAAAATCATATTCATTTACACAACCTGAATTCGCATATATTTTACAACTCAACTCTGAAATTTTCTAAATAGAAATTCGGGTTTTATTCGCCTAAAATCCTTTTATAACATTAAATAAACCATTATGGTTTCAAAACGATTTTGGCGCTGCTTTTCTGAAAAATAGATTTTGATATAACTCAAAATCTGTTTGACGAAATCCAGATTTTTCTCTTCCATTAGAAAATTATTATCAAATCGGTCCTGACGTTTCTTGTTTCGAAGAATTCCGACTTCAATTGCGTTCTGTATACTCAATTGAAGTTCGAATTGCCAATTTTCGAATTGCAGCGCTGCGGCGGGTTCGTTTTAATTATATTTATAAATATAAATGTTTTAAAATTCCGTTTAAATAGTTTTAACTCTATTCTGATATATTTTAATATATATCAAATCCATTTCAACATAGCATTCCTGATCTATTTTACTTCCATTAGAAATTCTATATTCGAATTCCATTTCACTTCTATTTGAATTCTATATTCAAATTTTCATTTCACTTCTGTTGAATTCTACTATTCACATTCCCTTTACATCTCCATTTGAATTTCTATTCGAATCTATTTTCCAACTTCATTCGAATTTCTATATTCAAATCTATTTCAATTCTATTTGAATTTTATATTCAAAATCTATTCAAATGCTATATTTGAATTTCCTTTATTTTTCTATATTCAAATTCTATATTTGAACCCCATTTGAATTACATATTCAAATTCCATGGTTTAAATTCCATTTGAATTCTCTATTCAAATTCCATATTTATTCAATTTGAATTTCAAATATTCAAACTCCAATTTAATTCTATTATTCAAATTCTATTTAAATCCTCTTTATTCAAAATCTATTTAAAAATTCAAATTCGATTTTTAAATCCCATTTGAATATCTATATTCAAATCCTACATTTAAACTTCATTTGAATTCTATTTTCAAATCTATATATTTTTAATTTTCATTTGAACTTTCTTTATTCAAATCCATTTGAATTCTTTTGAATCCAAATTCCATTTGAATCCCTTTGAATTCAGATTTCTGTATATTCAAATTCTATTCAAATTTAATATATTCAAGTTCTATTCAAATTCTATATACAAATTCTATTTAAATTTTCTATATACAAATTCTATATTTGATTCTTCTTTGAATTTCTATATACAAATTCCATATTTAAATTCTCTATTCAAATCCCGTTTAAATTTCTATATTCAAATTCTATATTCGATTCCTATTTTTAAATTCACATTTAAAATTAAATATTCGAATTATCCAAGTGAAAATTTTCCACTTTTCATTTACAAGCACCATCTTGTTTTCTTTTTAAACCAAGTCTCGACTTCAAATTTATTTTTAAATTTCTACTTTTGAAAAATAATTATCCCTTTTCAATTTCACATTCGTATTTTTATTTCTGAATTATCCAATGATAATTCTTTTCACTTCATCTATAAATTTTGTTTATAAAAGAACTATTTATAAACTTTGTTTATAAAGGAACTACTTGTTTTATTTCAAAACAATTTTATATTTCTATTCCATTCAAATTTCAAATTCTATTTAAAAATAGAATTTTCCCTTTAAATCTCAAATATCCTTTTCACGATATTTTAAATAAATTAACCCTTAGCCCAGTGATATTTAAAACAATCAAATCATCAAATTTTCAATCATTTGATTTTTTACACATCATATATGAATATATGAAATCAAGCAAGCAAACAAACAGATAATATATTTTTGAGGAATCCAGTTGGATTCCTCCAACCTGTTTTCCTGCATCCACAGACGTCAGTCAACATAGTAATACCCATCCTGCTTCGTGGAAGGATATCGCGGTATAAAAGGGGATCCACTTATTTATGTGGGCGTAGGGTCATCCGCTAATGATACTGCGGGCATCCGCTAATAAAACTGCGGGAATCCAACCAATCACCAAACCAGTATGTATATATATGTATATATATATATATATAGTCACCTCAAATAACTACTATATTTTAAACAACCAGAAAGCATTCAAATAAGCAACAACCAATTATTTTAACTGATAAAAATAATTATAAATAAAAGGTGAGTGAGATTTACTCACCGTGATTTTTATTTTCCAGATCTATTCTGATTCCCACTTTAATTCCATTGAGAAGTATTAGACGATGTCAAGCCAATCATCTCGTTTCACCGAGATCTGTTATTGTATAAATAAATTATACTTATTTGAAATATTCGTATCAATAAATAATTTATTTATTTATTTAAATCACTATTTCTCATTTTGTTTAAATAAACTATTTTTCTCCTTTTTAAAATGGTCTACGCCGGCTTACACTAAATAAATTAACTGGACATACATAAATGAATTTAAGCACCAAGAAAATGGTTAAATAAACTACCAAATCTTCTTGTTTTCAATTACCTGATTATACCATAGTCTACTAATTTGTTTTACTCAAACCTGATAACGTATATGAAATAGTTATAGATTTTCATAAATTTGTAACTAAATCTTTATAAACTAACTATATTTATTATTAATAAAATAAATGAATATTACCTAGTTAACAGCCTTCTCCTTTGATTCGGAGTCCTGTTGCTATAACCGAACTCCTTCTACCCCTCTTCTCTCTTTTTCCCGACCAGTACCACTATACTGACTTCACCATTTCCTTGATTACTTGCCACAACAAACACCCAGACTTCGCCACTAGTAAAAACGAGTGCCCTCCTTCATTCACTTTGAATCGCAACCTTCACAGTTCGATTCCCCTTCTCAGAATGGCGGCCTCGACTGTCAACGCGCCAGTACCAGCTATGCCTCACGAGGCCTCATCGCACCACCAAACTTTGCAACCAAGTCGCAACCCTAAATCGCGAGCAACAGTAAGCATCGCGAACTCCCTGTCGTATTCATCAATTTGCGTCGGCTTCTGCTGACATCGTCACACCACCAGAACCTCGAGCCAGTAATGAATTCTAATCGCGGATTCCTCCTGAAACCGAGCATCAGGAAAAGCTGCGGTCTTCATCGATTTCGATTTACAAAAGGGGCCCGACTTTGATTTTGAATTTACTAAATAAAGAATGAAAAGGGGAGGCTTCAATTTATTTCGTGAGTTTAGAACTGAAAAAGCAATGAAGGTCGATGTTTATTTATAGATAGAAGAGGGGACAATGGGTACGAGGACATTAATTTCTTTGTTTAGCTTTGCGTTGAAGGTTAGGGACAAAAATTGGTGCTCGAGAAGGATAATAGGTCTGCTGAATGAAATTAGAGGTCAGCTAAAAAGAATTTGAAAATATTTTGATGTAATAATATAATATCCCCAAAATATCTTGTGGTCCCTAATTCACAAATTTTGAACCGCTATTCAATCGTAACGAACGACGTTATAAGATTATTATGCTATTCTGAATTAAACTGAACATATTTTGATATTTTAATTTCAACGTATATACTATATTAAATTAATATAATATAATATAAATTTAGAACAAACCAAATATTCAAATAGAATTTATACTGGTCCTCTGGATTGTTTTGACTCAGTTTAAATCTCAAATTGAATTATTTCAGTTCTCGTATTTCGATAAATATATATATATATATAAAATCAAAATAAATCATATTTTGATTATTAAATCGATAAATCCAATATAAAATACCAGTTATATTATAATTTCAATATTTAAAACCATACTAAATATTTAAAAAAAATTGTTCAAAAATCTGGGTCGTTACATTCTTCCCCCCTTAAAATAATTTCGTCCTCGAAATTGCTAAGGTAGGAAAAATAGTACAAACCCCTTAACTTTTCAATATCTCACTTGTGTTGAAACTCAACTCTTCATATTCCAACAAATTTAATTCCACCAAAACCTTTTGTTTTCCTCCTTTAATTCGGATGATCTACGATCATTCCATTTAACTAGCTTAAGTTAAATTCCAATTCCAGAATCCAAATCCCAGGGTTTTTATTTCAAAACAATATTGAAATCCCACAAATACATACATATATATTTGTCACTATCTTTAATTTAAAACATTTGAATTTCAAACCACTTGTTTTTCTTTCAAACAAATTACATCAAGAACTTTTCTAAGGTAGCCATTCGTCACTTAGAACTCGAAAATGAATACTGATGAAGCTGCAATCATCATCAGGATTATTTCCCAGCCACTGAAGTGAGTTCAGTGCTTTATCTATTTCAAAATCCATTCAAATATGATTTTTATTCAAACGGTCTTTTCAAAACAAAGCTGTATCCTTTTAATATACTTCCAAAAATATTTCAAACTTCCTAGTTTTTAAATTTCAAATTCTGGTTCTGAATTCAATTTTGATTCATCTCAATTGTATATCTTATTCATATACAAGTTCTATTTGGCTCTATATAACCATTTCATTTCTTATAATCTCATTTAATTATAATATTATCAACCAACAAATCCAATAATTTCCAAGAATTATTATTTCTATATAGAATTTTGGGTAAAAGTATCTCATTTACCCACTTAAAACAATACTGTGTCAAATTCCTCTGTTCAAGTGGTTAGAAATTCCTATCGACTTCGTGGCGTCCCACGATTCGATCAGAATTCATAAACCACTCAACAGACTAACCAACACAATATAAAACAACTTTTATATCAAATTACAAATACGCTCTCTCGTATATATATATACACTCAACTCATTCTAGGGTACTACTGACCCTATCTCTAATGAGCACACTCCCCACAAGCCTAGGTATTCGCTCATCCTAAGCTCTGATACCAACTGTAACGACCCGCAAATCCGTACTATCTGAGTAGACTAATAACACCACACGTCCAACCCAAATTGCACAGAAATACGAATCATTATTAGAAAGAAGTTAGAGGATGAGAAATAGAAAGAAAGAAATATTAGAATAGAAGAAAGACGATGATCACAAACTCACAACGGATGGAGTAAAATATATTTCATAAAATAACTCTTGAAAATATAAATCAGTAAATGGATATACATACCATCATCAGAGCACAACAGTTATTGCTGGAACAGTTATAAACACCTGTTTCCAGATACAACATAGTACACAGCGGAATATATGATAGTCTATAGCTAACTGGTAAAGCCTCCTTCATTCAGCTCCTCCAAATGAATCTGTAAAATCCCTACTACTTGACTTCCCGTACAAATTTGGGCACCCAAGAGTTTAGGGAAAATAAAACAAAATAAACTCTGGGTCAGTCATGGGACTGGTGTGAGTAAACTCTAATCATTTGTTTAACTTTTAAAATCCTTTCAAAAGAAAAGATAATAGTAAGACCAGCCCACACATATACATGGACGGTTTTTACCTCACTATAACCCAAAACACTTTGATATCAAATCCAGTGATATTATAATAATGTCTACATCAAGTAAATAACCAAATAGCAGAACGCTTGCATCTCACGCTCCACATACATAGTATAAAATCAAAACCCGTATGGCGCTTATTGGAGATTGGATTTCCAACATGACAAGATACGGAACCACCTTCCGCTAGTGTATCTCTAGTGAGGAATACACTGGGTTCAACAAGAACATCTTGTAACCCGGCCCACACATGACAGACCACTCATTTCGCTTGAGTGTATCGAATGTATATCACCAACGGTTGGTATCAGCAACCGTCTCCCGACTGGGACAGCATCGAATAGAATAAAAAATTAAATGAACCTCTAGATAGGTGATTATACATCCTAATGGGAGCGACCCACATAGCCATGCTGCCTGCCCGATTTTTGTCATTTCCCGGTTGTTGAGGCCTGAGGCTACGATTACTTATCATTCATTGATAGCACCATCACTTTGAATGCCACATTGTCAGATCCGTTAATCACTAATTGATTTGCACAAATATTCTGGATGTTATGCTAAGGGAATAAATCCGTTGCAACCATATATATTTATACAGACCAACTCAATAGATCATTGGAAATACTTTGTCAGACATTCGTCCATTTACGTTCGTTCTAGGATTGAACAAAACCGAAGGCACAATTTCTATTGATAGAAAAAGCCCTTGCACTTCACTCCATCTTCGATTTTCTTCATATAATCTGATTTGCAACGCTACTGCCAATACAGAGTGGTTCACGGATAATAATCCAACCGGTCTCTCCATATTGACAACGATGGTAAAAACTTCGATAGTCTGTGATTTAACTATCGAATAAAAACAAGTGTTCAATCAACATATCAAACAAATCACTGGGCTCTTTAATTAATATTTCATTAATTAAATCTCTTCTTCATTTCCCTATCAATATTTGTTAACCAAACATTTTCAATAATCATCTTGGCCTCTTATGCCATTTGGAAAATGTTTCCAAATATCAACTTCTTTTATTTTCTATATTTAGGAAATATCTCTCTTTGCATTTTGAAAACAATTTCAATCACTTATCTCTATCCCGACCATTTTAATTATACTCAGGAAATATTTACTTTTATATTTCCAAAATTTCATCACTTGAGTTAAAACGAATGCTGTGTAAAACATCGTTACAACAACCCAAAATATTTTATTCAACTATCTCTCATTCAAACACTTCTCTTTCGATATTGGATCTTGCTATTTATCAATTAAAAATGAAATCAATCAAGTTTGGGTAAAATTACCTCTCAGACCTTGACTGAAGACATCCTCAACTTCAAAACGACAAAACCACTAACCTTGAATAAACACACTATAAAACTCAATTATTCATTTTCTTTAAACGTATATATGTTTCTCTTTCTATCTCCAACTTATCGATTTCCTTTATGGTTATAATCTTCTATTTTAAATTCGTTTCCTTATCGAATTCAATATATATTGATATATTGATTTCTAACTATCAAAATTTCTTAAAAATATTCTAACTCCTTAAATTCCCGGAAAAATTCGCCATAACCTCCCTTGTACCGGGAGCTTCGGGATATTTCAAATAGCCTCCCATGGCCCTCACCAATCCAAAAGAAAAAGGAAAAGCCAAGCGGCTTGCCGATACGGCGCATAAAATCCCATATATGAATTTAAACATGTACCTTTTTGTCGGGCACATAAATTAAACCTTCATATACTTCATCCCATACCTGTCTAACACATGTTCACCTGTTTTCAATTCAATTCAACTCAATCCAATCGTTTGAATTCAGTTTCGCTCATTTATTCTTTAATTAGCTACTTTGCCTATCTCACTCCTTTGTTTGAACATAACATGTTCAAATAAAATATTTAACTTGCTCATAACCAAATTGAAATTTCAATTTCAAATTCTAGATTCTTGTTTGATTTCGAATATAAATTTTCAAATCGAATTCACTTATTCAAAGCCCAATATCAATTCAAAACCTCATTAACTAATTTCCATTCAAATTAGTTAATTCTATTCAATAAATCAAAAATCTGGTTTCTGTTTCAAAAATCATATTCATTTACACGACCTAAATTCGCATATATTTTACAACTCAACTCTGAAATTTTCTAAATAGAAATTCGGGTTTTATTCGCTTAAAATCCTTTTCTAACATTAAATAAACCGTTATGGTTTCAAAACGATTTTGGCGCTGCTTTTCTGAAATTTTGATTTTCATATAACTCAAAATCTATTTGACGAAATCCAGATTTTTCTCTTCCATTAGAAAATTATTATCAAATCGGTCCTGACGTTTCTTGTTTCGAAGAATTCCGACTTCAATTGCGTTCTGTATACTCAATTGAAGTTCGAATTGCCAATTTTCGAACTGCAGCGCTGCGGCGGGTCCGTTTTAATTATATTTATAAATATAAATGTTTTAAAATTCCGTTTAAATAGTTTTAACTCTATTCTGATATATTTTAATATATATCAAATCCATTTCAACATAGCATTCCTGATCTATTTTACTTCCATTAGAAATTCTATATTCGAATTCCATTTCACTTCTATTTGAATTCTATATTAAAATTTTCATTTCACTTCTGTTGAATTCTACTATTCACATTCCCTTTACATCTCCATTTGAATTTCTATTCAAATCTATTATCCAACTTCATTCGAATTTCTATATTCAAATCTATTTCAATTCTATTTGAATTTTATATTCAAAATCTATTCAAATGCTATATTTGAATTTCCTTTATTTTTCTATATTCAAATTCTATATTTGAACTCCATTTGAATTACATATTCAAATTCCATGGTTTAAATTCCATTTGAATTCTCTATTCAAATTCCATATTTATTCAATTTGAATTTCAAATATTCAAACTCCAATTTAATTCTATTATTCAAATTCTATTTAAATCCTCTTTATTCAAAATCTATTTAAAAATTCAAATTCTATTTTTAAATCCCATTTGAATATCTATATTCAAATCCTACATTTAAACTTCGTTTGAATTCTATTTTCAAATCTCTATATTTTTAAATTTCATTTGAACTTTCTTTATTCAAATCCATTTGAATTCTTTTGAATCCAAATTCCATTTGAATCCCTTTGAATTCAGATTTCTGTATATTCAAATTCTATTCAAATTTAATATATTCAAGTTCTATTCAAATTCTACATACAAATTCTATTTAAATTTTCTATATACAAATTCTATATTTGATTCTTCTTTGAATTTCTATATACAAATTCCATATTTAAATTCTCTATTCAAATCCCGTTTGAATTTCTATATTCAAATTCTATATTCGATTCCTATTTTTAAATTCACATTTAAAATTAAATATTCGAATTATCCAAGTGATAATTTTCCACTTTTCATTTACAAGCACCATCTTGTTTTCTTTTTAAACCAAGTCTCGATTTCAAATTTATTTTTAAATTTCTACTTTGGAAAAATAATTTTCCCTTTTCAATTTCACATTCGTATTTTTATTTCTGAATTATCCAATGATAATTCTTTTCACTTCATCTATAAATTTTGTTTATCAAAGAACTATTTATAAACTTTGTTTATAAAGGAACTACTTGTTTTATTTCAAAACAAGTTTATATTTCTATTCCATTCAAATTTCAAATTCTGTTTAAAAATAGAATTTTCCCTTTAAATCTCAAATATCCTTTTCACAATATTTTAAATAAATTAACCCTTAGCCCAGTGATATTTAAAACAATCAAATCATCAAATTTTCAATCATTTGATTTTTAACACGTCATATATAAATATATGAAATCAAGCAAGCAAACAAACAGATAATATATTTTTGAGGAATCCAGTTGGATTCCTCCAACCTGTTTTCCTGCATCCACAGACGTTAGTCAACATAGTAATACCCATCCTGCTTCGTGGCAGGATATCACGGTATAAAAGGGGATCCACTTATTTATGTGGGCGTAGGGTCATCCGCTAATGATACTGCGGGCATCCGCTAATAAAACTGCGGGAATCCAACCAATCACCAAACCAATATGTATATATATATGTATATATTTATATATAGCCACCCCAAATAACTACTATATTTTAAACAACCAGAAAGCATTCAAACAAGCAACAACCAATTATTTTAACTGATAAAAATAATTATAAATAAAAGGTGAGTGAGATTTACTCACCGTGATTTTTATTTTCCAGATCTATTCTGATTCCCACTTTAATTCCATTGAGAAGTATTAGACGATGTCAAGCCAATCATCTCGTTTCACCGAGATCTGTTATTGTATAAATAAATTATACTTATTTGAAATATTCGTATCAATAAATAATTTATTTATTTATTTAAATCACTATTTCTCATTTTATTTAAATAAACTATTTTTCTCCTTTTTAAAATGGTCTACGCCGGCTTACACTAAATAAATTAACTGGACAAACATAAATGAATTTAAGCACCAAGAAAATGGTTAAATAAACTACCAAATCTTCTTGTTTTCAATTACCTGATTATACCATAGTAAACTAATTTGTTTTACTCAAACCTGATAACGTATATGAAATAGTTATAGATTTTCATAAATTTGTAACTAAATCTTTATAAACTAACTATATTTATTATTAATAAAATAAATGAATATTACCTAGTTAACGGCCTTCTCCTTTGATTCGGAGTCCTGTTGCTATAACCGAACTCCTTCTACCCCTCTTCTCTCTTTTTCCCGACCAGTACCACTATACTGACTTCACCATTTCCTTGATTACTTGCCACAACAAACACCCAGACTTCACCACTAGTAAAAACGAGTGCCCTCCTTCATTCACTTTGAATCGCAACCTTCACAGTTCGATTCCCCTTCTCGGAATGGCGGCCTCGACTGTCAACGCTCCAGTACCAGCTATGCCTCACGAGGCCTCATCGCACCACCAAACTTTGCAACCAAGTCGCAACCCTAAATCGCGAGCAAAAGTAAGCATCGCGAACTCCCTGTCGTATTCATCAATTTGCGTCGGCTTCTGCTGACATCGCCACACCACCAGAACCTCGAGCCAGTAATGAATTCCAATCACGGATTCCTCCTGAAACCGAGCATCAGGAAAAGCTACGGTCTTCATCGATTTCGATTTACAAAAGGGGGCCCGACTTTGATTTTGAATTTACTAAATAAAGATTGAAAAGGGGAGGCTTCAATTTATTTCGTGAGTTTAGAACTGGAAAAGCAATGAAGGTCGATGTTTATTTATAGATAGAAGAGGGGACAATGGGTACGAGGACATTAATTTCTTTGTTTAGCTTTGCGTTGAAGGTTAGGGACAAAAATTGGTGCTCGAGAAGGATAATAGGTCTGCTGAATGAAATTAGAGGTCGGCTAAAAAGAATTTGAAAATATTTTGATGTAATAATATAATATCCCCAAAATATCTTGTGGTCCCTAATTCACAAATTTTGAACCGCTATTCAATCGTAACGAACGACGTTATAAGATTATTACGCTATTCTGAATTAAACTGAACATATTTTGATATTTTAATTTCAACATATGTACTATATTAAATTAATATAATATAATATAAATTCAGAACAAACCAAATATTCAAACAGAATTTATACCGGTCCTCTGGATTGTTTTGACTCAGTTTAAATCTCAAATTGAATTATTTCAGTTCTCGTATTTCGATAAATATATATATATATATATATAATCAAAATAAATCATATTTTGATTATTAAATCGATAAATCCAATATAAAATACCATTTATATTATAATTTCAATATTTAAAACCATACTAAATATTTAAAAAAAATTGTTCAAAAATCTGGGTCGTTACATTCTTCCCCCCTTAAAATAATTTCGTCCTCGAAATTTCTAAGGTAGGAAAAATAGTACAAACCCCTTAACTTTTCAATATCTCACTTGTGTTGAAACTCAACTCTTCATATTCCAACAAATTTAATTCCACCAAAACCTTTTGTTTTCCTCCTTTAATTCGGATGATCTACGATCATTCCATTTAACTAGCTTAAGTTAAATTCCAATTCCAGAATCCAAATCCCAGGGTTTTTATTTCAAAACAATATTGAAATCCCACAAATACATACATATATATTTGTCACAATCTTAAATTTAAAACATTTGAATTTCAAACCACTTGTTTTTCTTTCAAACAAATTACATCAAGAACTTTTCTAAGGTAGCCATTCGTCACTTAGAACTCGAAAATGAATACTGATGAAGCTGAAATCATCATCAGGATTATTTCCCAGCCACTGAAGTGAGTTCAGTGCTCTATCTATTTCAAAATCCATTCAAATATGATTTTTATTCAAACGGTCTTTTCAAAACAAAGCTATATCCTTTTAATATACTTCCAAAAATATTTCAAACTTCCTAGTTTTTAAATTTCAAATTCTAGTTCTGAATTCAATTTTGATTCATCTCAATTGTATATCTTATTCATATACAAGTTCTATTTGGCTCTATATAACCATTTCATTTCTTATAATCTCATTTAATTATAATATTATCAACCAACACATCAAATAATTTCCAAGAATTATTATTTCTATATAGAATTTTGGGTAAAAGTCTCTCAATTACCCACTTAAAACAATACTGTGTCAAATTCCTCTGTTCAAGTGGTTAGAAATTCCTATCGACTTCATGGCGTCCCACGATTCGATCAGAATTCATAAACCACTCAACAGACTAACCAACACAATATAAAACAACTTTTATATCAAATTACAAATACGCTCTCTCGTATATATATATACACTCAACTCATTCTAGGGTACTACTGACCCTATCTCTAATGAGCACACTCCCCACAAGCCTAGGGCTCATCCTAAGCTCTGATACAAACTGTAACGACCCGCAAATCCGTACTATCTGAGTTGACTAATAACACCACATGTCCAACCCAAATTGCACAGAAATACGAATCATTATTAGAAAGAAGTTAGAGGATGAGAAATAGAAAGAAAGAAATATTAGAATAGAAGAAAGACGAAGATCACAAACTCACAGCGGAAGGAATAAAATATATTTCATAAAATAACTCTTGAAAATACAAATCAGTAATTGGATATACATACCATCATCAGAGAACAACAGTTATTGCTGGAACAGTTATAAACACCTGTTTCCAGATACAACATAGTACACAGCGGAATATATGATAGTCTATAGCTAACTGGTAAAGCCTCCTTCTTTTAGCTCCTCCAAATGAATCTGTAAAATCCCTACTACTTGACTGCCCGTACAAATTTGGGCACCCAAGAGTTTAGGGAAAATAAAATAAAATAAACTCTGGGTCAGTCATGGGACTGGTGTGAGTAAACTCCAATCATTTGTTTAACTTTTAAAATCCTTTCAAAAGAAAAGATAATAGTAAGACCAGCCCACACATAAACATGGACGGTTTTTACCTTACTATAACCCAAAACACTTTGATATCAAATCCAGTGATATTATAATAATGTCTACATCAAGTAAATAACCAAATAGCAGAACGCTTGCATCTCACGCTCCACATACATAGTATAAAATCAAAACCCGCATGGCGCTTATTGGAGATTGGATTTCCAACATGACAAGATACGGAACCACCTTCCGCTAGTGTATCTCTAGAGAGGAATACACTGGGTTCAACAAGAACACCTTGTAACTCGGCTCACACATGACCGACCACTCATTTCGCTTGAGTGTATCGAATGTATATCACCAACGGTTGGGATCAGCAACCGCCTCCCGACTGGGACAGCATCGAATAAAATAAGAAATTAAATGAACCTCTAGATAGGTGATTATACATCCTAATGGGAGCGACCCACATAGCCAAGCTGCCTGCCCGATTTTTGTCATTTCCCGGTTGTTGAGGCCTGAGGCTACGATTACTTATCATTCATTGATAGCACCATCACTTTGAATGCCACATTGTCAGATCCGTTAATCACTAATTGATTTGCACAAATATTCTGGATGTTATGCTAAGGGAATAAATCCGTTGCAACCATATATATTTATACAGACCAACTCAATAGATCATTGGAAATACTTTGTCAGACATTCGTCCATTTACGTTCGTTCTAGGATTGAACAAAACCGAAGGCACAATTTCTATTGATAGAAAAAGCCCTTGCACTTCACTCCATCTTCGATTTTCTTCATATAATCTGATTTGCAACGCTACTGCCAATACAGAGTGGTTCACGGATAATAATCCAACCGGTCTCTCCATATTGACAACGATGGTAAAAACTTCGATAGTCTGTGATTTAACTATCGAATAAAAACAAGTGTTCAATCAACATATCAAACAAATCACTGGGCTCTTTAATTAATATTACATTAATTAAATCTCTTCTTCATTTCCCTATCAATATTTGTTAATCAAACATTTTCAATAATCATCTTGGCCTCTTATGCCATTTGGAAAATGTTTCCAAATATCAACTTCTTTTATTTTCTATATTTAGGAAATATCTCTATTTGCAATTTGAAAACAATTTCAATCACTTATCTCTATCTCGACCATTTTAATTATACTCAGGAAATATTTACTTTTATATTTCCAAAATTTCATCACTTGAGTTAAAACGAATGCTATGTAAAACATCGTTACAACAACCCAAAATATTTTATTCAACTATCTCTCATTCAAACACTTCTCTTTCGAGATTGGATCTTTCTATTTATCAATTAAAAATGAAATCAATCAAGTTTGGGTAAAATTACCTCTCAGACCTTGACTGAAGACATCCTCAACTTCAAAACGGCAAAACCACTAACCTCGAATAAACACACTATAAAACTCAATTATTCATTTTCTTTAAACGTATATATGTTTCTCTTTCTATCTCCAACTTGTCGATTTCCTTTATGGTTATAATCTTCTATTTTAAATTCGTTTCCTTATCGAATTCAATATATATTGATATATTGATTTCTAACTATCAAAATTTCTTAAAAATATTCTAACTCCTTAAATTCCCGGAAAAATTCGCCATAACCTCCCTTGTACCGGGAGCTTCGGGATATTTCAAATAGCCTCCCATGGCCCTCACCAATCCAAAAGAAAAAGGAAAAGCCAAGCGGCTTGCCGATACGGCGCATAAAATCCCATATATGAATTTAAACATGTACCTTTTTGTCGGGCACATAAATTAAACCTTCATATACTTCATCCCATACCTGTCTAACACATGTTCACCTGTTTTCAATTCAATTCAACTCAATCCAATCGTTTGAATTCAGTTTCGCTCATTTATTCTTTAATTAGCTACTTTGCCTATCTCACTCCTTTGTTTGAACATAACATGTTCAAATAAAATATTTAACTTGCTCATAACCAAATTGAAATTTCAATTTCAAATTCTAGTTTCCTGTTTGATTTCGAATATAAATTTTCAAATCGAATTCACTTATTCAAAGCCCAATATCAATTCAAAACCTCATTAACTAATTTCCATTCAAATTAGTTAATTCTATTCAATAAATCAAAAATTTGGTTTCTGTTTCAAAAATCATATTCATTTACACAACCTGAATTCGCATATATTTTACAACTCAACTCTGAAATTTTCTAAATAGAAATTCGGGTTTTATTCGCCTAAAATCCTTTTATAACATTAAATAAACCGTTATGGTTTCAAAACGATTTTGGCGCTGCTTTTCTGAAAAATAGATTTTGATATAACTCAAAATCTATTTGACGAAATCCAGATTTTTCTCTTCCATTAGAAAATTATTATCAAATCGGTCCTGACGTTTCTTGTTTCGAAGAATTCCGACTTCAATTGCGTTCTGTATACTCAATTGAAGTTCGAATTGCCAATTTTCGAACTGCAGCGCTGTGGCGGTTTCGTTTTAATTATATTTATAAATATAAACGTTTTAAAATTCCGTTTAAATAGTTTTAACTCTATTCTGATATATTTTAATATATATCAAATCCTTTTCAACATAACATTCCTGATCTATTTTACTTCCATTAGAAATTCTATATTCGAATTCCATTTCACTTCTATTTGAATTCTATATTCAAATTTTCATTTCACTTCTGTTGAATTCTACTATTCATATTCCCTTTACATCTCCATTTGAACTTCAATTCAAATCTATTTTCAACTTCATTCGAATTTCTATATTCAATTCTATTTGAATTTTATATTCAAAATCTATTCAAATGCTATATTTGAATTTCCTTTATTTTTCTATATTCAAATTCTATATTTGAACTCCATTTGAATTACATATTCAAATTCCATGGTTTAAATTCCATTTGAATTCTCTATTCAAATTCCATAATTATTCAATTTGAATTTCAAATATTCAAACTCCAATTTAATTCTGTTATTCAAATTCTATTTAAATCCTCTTTATTCAAAATCTATTTAAAAATTCAAATTCTATTTTTAAATCCCATTTGAATGTCTATATTCAAATCCTACATTTAAACTTCATTTGAATTCTATTTTCAAATCTCTATATTTTTAAATTTCATTTGAACTTTCTTTATTCAAACCCATTTGAATTCTTTTGAATCCAAATTCCATTTGAATCCCTTTGAATTCAGATTTCTGTATATTCAAATTCTATTCAAATTTAATATATTCAAGTTCTATTCAAATTCTATATACAAATTCTATTTAAATTTTCTATATACAAATTCTATATTTGATTCTTCTTTGAATTTCTATATACAAATTCCATATTTAAATTCTCTATTCAAATCCCGTTTAAATTTCTATATTCAAATTTTATATTCGATTCCTATTTTTAAATTCACATTTAAAATTAAATATTCGAATTATCCAAGTGAAAATTTTCCACTTTTCATTTACAAGCATCATCTTGTTTTCTTTTTAAACCAAGTCTCGACTTCAAATTTATTTTTAAATTTCTACTTTGGAAAAATAATTATCCCTTTTCAATTTCACATTCGTATTTTTATTTCTGAATTATCCAATGATAATTCTTTTCACTTCATCTATAAATTTTGTTTATAAAAGAACTATTTATAAACTTTGTTTATAAAGGAACTACTTGTTTTATTTCAAAACAAGTTTATATTTCTATTCCATTCAAATTTCAAATTCTATTTAAAAATAGAATTTTCCCTTGAAATCTCAAATATCCTTTTCATGATATTTTAAATAAATTAACCCTTAGCCCAGTGATATTTAAAACAATCAAATCATCAAATTTTCAATCATTTGATTTTTAACACGTCATATAGGAATATATGAAATCAAGCAAACAAACAAACAGATAATATATTTTTGAGGAATCCAGTTGGATTCCTCCAACCTATTTTCCTGCATCCACAGACGTTAGTCAACATAGTAATAACCATCCTGCTTCGTGGCAGGATATCGCGGTATAAAAGGGGATCCACTTATTTATGTGGGCGTATGGTCATCCGCTAATGATACTGCGGGCATCCGCTAATAAAACTGCGGGAATCCAACCAATCACCAAACCAATATGTATATATATGTATATATATATATATATATAGTCACCCCAAATAACTACTATTTTTTAAACAACCAGAAAGCATTCAAACAAGCAACAACCAATTATTTTAACTGATAAAAATAATTATAAATAAAAGGTGAGTGAGATTTACTCACCGTGATTTTTATTTTCCCGATCTATTCAAATTCCCACTTTAATTCCATTGAGAAGTATTAGCCGATGTCAAGCCAATCATCTCGTTTCACCGAGATCTATTATTGTATAAATAAATTATATTTATTTGAAATATTCGTATCAATAAATAATTTATTTATTTATTTAAATCACTATTTCCCATTTTATTTAAATAAACTATTTTTCTCCTTTTTAAAATGGTCTACGCCGGCTTACACTAAATAAATTAACTGGATATACATAAATGAATTTAAGCACCAAGAAAATGGTTAAATAAACTACCAAATCTTCTTGTTTTCAATTACCCGATTATACCATAGTCAACTAATTTGTTTTACTCAAACCTGATAACGTATATGAAATAGTTATAGATTTTCATAAATTTGTAACTAAATCTTTATAAACTAACTATATTTATTATTAATAAAATAAATGAATATTACCTAGTTAACAGCCTTCTCCTTTGATTTAGAGTCCTGTTGCTATAACCGAACTCCATCTACCCCTCTTCTCTCTTTTTCCCGACCAGTACCACTATACTGAGTTCACCTGTAACGGCCCAGATTTTTTGACCATTTAGTTATTATTTAAAAATGTTTTTTTTTTATTTTGGAATTCTAAATGGTTTAATTTCAATAATTTTGAATATTTTATTTTATTCCGAAATGGAAGAAATTTAGTGGATCTGCAATATAATGTGAACTGGCAGTATAAAAGGATAAATTTTTAATTTAAAATAGTACGTTTACAAAGGATGTAGTAGCTAACGAACTCGGATTTCGATGAAATCAGTTTCATTAAATCCGAAATGATGAAATTAGGTAACCAACCAAGTTACGTCAAAAATGGCATCCGTATGTGGAAAAGAAAAAATAAAAGGCCAAAATTTGAACTAAATTTTGACGGTAATTGGAATTTGCTAATGCTAATGGCAAAACTGGAACCTGAGACCTATCCAGGAAAATTCTAAACATAGGATATTAGCTATATATGAAATCTGGGAAAATCCTATAATGGATATAGAAAGTTATTAAGGAAAAAAAATTTAAATAAATTATTTGAAAATCTAAACGAACTCCGATTTTTGATTTGAATACATAGGATTGAAGTACGTTAAAAACCGGACCAGATGGTGGAAGAATTTCTGAAAACCGTTATCGTTTGATACTCCAACATGAGACCGGAAGGTGTTGAAACTAACACAAAACACTATTTTGAATTTGAATTTAAATTATTTGAAAGTTCAAACAAATTCAAAATTTAAATATTTTTATATATTATTGAAGAGCAAGAAAAATTGAACAACATGGTTGAAAAAGATTTTGGATAAGGTATCAATAAGTAAGTCAAATTAACGTCCGAATAGGGTTGAGAAAACACACTTTACTATTAATAAATTATTAAATTTATTTATAATTTAATTAATTTAAGGATTAATCCTAACCATCCATTTTCGACCGTTAGATTCGCGCCACCTTAGCAATCCATGTGACTCCTTCGGCTATAAATAGCCCCCCCCCTTCATTTTAAAATCCATCCTCCTCCTCCTCTTTCAAGCTTTGGCAATGGCAGAAATAATAATAAAATATTAGGAAATAGGGAAAAGGGAAGGAAGGGAGAAAGGAGGGCAAGACGGGGAGCTAGGGACTCTTAGGCAGAGGCTTGGGCTTCGCGGGGTAAGTTTCTAAATAATATTTATTTATTTATTTATTTTTGTAATATATATATATATATATATGTATATATTATAATTAAAATAGAATTTGTAAAAATAAATATCGGACCATTCTAAGGGTGACAGAGAGGATAGTGTCTAAGGCTTGAGTTTGGAAAATATAGTTTCCTGCTCTCCCTGGCTATCCCTAACTGATCCGACGGATGGGATGATTAATTTAAATTTAAATTTTAAATTTAATTTGAATTTAATTTGAATTTAAAACAAACCAGGGGCATTTTCGTAATTTTTAACTATAAACTTTAAAAGCTTATAACTTTTTCAAAACAAGTCGGATTTCCATGAAACAAGGACCGTTGGATTCTTATCGAAAAATACTTTAAAATGAGTGGAAGCAGATTTTTGATCCGAGTTAAAATTTTTAAGTTATAATTAAATGAATACTTTTAAATATTTTATTTGAAAATTAAATTTAATTAATATTAAAATGGTTTTTCAATTTTAAAAAAAAATTGGATATGGCTAGAGATGGGAAAGTAGGATTTTTTAGAAGGGCAGGGAAGGTAATTTGGCTAATAACGCAATTAGAAATTAATTAAGATAAAAATAATTTAATTAATTTAATTAATTAAATATTCATTTAAATTAGGTAGATATTGTAAATAACATAACTTTTGCATACTTTAACGAAATTTAACGAAACAGGATCCGTTGGGATCGTATGGACGAGCACTACGCAATGGAACTGACCGCAAGTGGATTGGAGCTCGTTTGGATTTATGGCAAAATTAAACGCCTGAACCAAATAAATGACCGATTATCGTTATTCAACGATAAACCGTCCAATGTGAGTAAATCTCACTAACTCTGAACACTTTATATTTTTATAAAGTATTTTTAGAATTGATAAATATTGGTTGAATTGCTGTGTGTTGGCTGTTTGGTTGAACTGCTAGTCAGTTGATTGAAATTATCGATAACGATATATATAAATCGTATCGAGATATTGATTCTGTTTATCAGAATATTTTATACTCATGTTATTTATGTGGACTGACATTTGTGGATGCAGGAGAACAGGTTGGAGGGACCCAACTGGGTTCCTCAACATTTATTTTACTATTTTTCATATATGTATTCTTATATATGATGTGCTATATCATCGGCTGACCCTGTGTGTTTTGGATGGAAAATTGACCCTTTTGAATTGGTATTTTTATACCATAAGCGATACTGAAAAGTGAAAAGGGATTTCCAAGAATATTTTGAAAGTAGATTATTTATATAAAATCAACGGATTTTATATATGGAAAATATTGGTTTATTAAAAAAAACATTTTATAAATCAAAGAATATAGAGAAACATATTTGTAAATAAATATAGAGAAAATATTTGTAAAACAAATATAAGGACAAATATTGGCAAAATAAGGAAAAAGGGAGATATTTGCAAATCATTTTGCAAATAGAATAAATAGAAAAGAAAAGGGAAAATATTTGTAAATCATTTACAAATAAGATAGAAAGGGAATTATTTGTAAACAATTACAAATAGGAATAAAAAGGAAATCATTTGAGAAATATTTACAAAATGGAAATAGAAAGGAATATTTGTAAAACAATTATAAATGTATTAAAAGGGATATTTATCAAGAAAATGAACTGAGTTATGGAAAGGAATTATTCATTTAGAAATTAAATAGAATAATGGAATACTTGAAAATGGATAGAAGTGTAATAAAGGAGAATTTTACACTAGGAAGAGTTTCGACCCGTGCTTCGCACACAGGTAAACAGATCATGAATTCAAAGTGAATATTTAAGAGAGATCTGTTTTAACAGATAAAGTGAGAAGGTTAATTTATAAATAAAGTTTTATAAATTAATTTAGTTATTTATCTTTGGGTAAGTAGAGTATATAAGTCAAGACTTATATAGAGAAGTAAAAATCGATTTCCACATCGATATTTGAAACTGAATATGTATGAAAGAGAATTTATCGAATAAGAGTTATTCGAAGTAAAGCTATCAAATATCAGTTTATTCGAAAGGGAGTTTATTGAATATTTGTTATTTGAAATGGGTTGAGCCAAGAGAGTTAATCCAATAGAGTTAATCCAATAAAACAAATTGATTGAGATCAACCGTTAGAGTTAAACTATTAGAGTTGAACTGTTAGAGTTAAACCGTTAGGGTTAAACCGTAGAGTTAAACCGTTGGAGTAAACATTTAGAGTTATTTAGTTAGAGTTAACTAATTAGAGTTAATCGATTAGAGTCTAATCGAACTAGAGTTATCCAAATATAGTAATCGAATGAGGGATGATGGAATATTAGTTAATCAATTAGATTTGCTCGAATTTAGTTATTCGAGATAGAGTTAAACAGAAGTAGTCATTTAAGATAAGCTACCAGTGAGCACGACTGCTAGCGTAATTCGCAGGGCTGCAGATAGCCTAAGGCGGTCGGATGTTTCCTGAGGGAATCAGGCGTAACCATTGTGATCGCTGCGATCTAGAGTCGAGCGAATGGTGTCAAGTCAAATATTAGTTAATTGATAAAAGTAATTTAGTCGAGTTAATTAAGCTAAGTTAGTCCAGTTGAACTGATCAAGTAAGTGGGTCAAAATGAGTAAATCAGACCGAGTTATCTGAACAAGGGTTAGTCCAGTAAGAGTTAAATAGAATAAGAGTAAATTGAATAAGAGTTACAGCTTAGAGTTAACCGAGTATGAGTTAATAATTTAGTTCGTTATTTATTCGAATTAGAAAATCAAAGTATTAATAAAGTCATTATAATTCGGATACAGGGGATTATAACACCATTGTTATAATCAAGTGTTTTTCCGTACGAGAAGCGGATTTGTAAATAAAATCCGAGGATGTCGTAAAGAAGTGTTAAAGATTTAGAAAGATGAACTTTGCCTATTTCGAAGTTAGAAATGTTGTTCAGTTAAGGTCTGAGAGGTAACTATACCCCAACTTGATTGACTTCGTTTTTAACTAAGAAATGGTTAAGATTCGATGGTGAAAAGTGGTTAAGTGGAAACCAAATGAAGGAGATTTGGCATAGTGATGTTTATTCAAACATCTGTTTAATCAAATGAAGGAGATTTGGAAATGTTTTCCAAATGAGAAGCAGAATTGTTTTCTGAATATAGAAACAAGAGATGGAAATGTTTTCCAATGATAATGATATATATTTTCTAAATATAGTGAATACGAAACATTAAACAACAGGAATAGGGGAATGAACGAATGGATGAAATGATGATTGTTCGATAGAGTTTCCTTCGAGAAATAATATCGTTGTTTGCACACCGACATGTTTTCATTTGATAGTTAAATCACCGACTATTAAAGTTTTGACCATTTTACGTTGTTAATATGGAGAGACCGGTTGGATTATTATCCAGAGAACCACTCCGTATTGGCATAAGCGTTGCGAATGAAGTATGCTGAATATATTGAAGATGGAGTTGTGCAAGGGCTATCCTGTTTACAGAATAGTGCCTTCGGTTTGTCCAGTCCCAGGACAAACGTGTATGGACGAGTGTCTGACAGAGTATATCCAATAGATCGCATAAGTTGATCTCTTCAAACGTACTTACGTTTGGTGGCGGAGGAATTCGTTTCTCTTAGCTGTATACCCGTGGTATTTTTGGTGAAATCAATTTGTGATTTGGCGGGTATGACGATGTGGCATTCAAAGTAATGGAGGTGGGATCAGTCAAAAGATACGTTATGACCTCAAGCCTCATCCACCGGGAAATGACAAAAATCGGGCAGGCAGCATGGCTATGTGGGTCGCACCCATTAGGATGTATGATCACCTATCTAGAGAAATTCCTTTTGTTCTTAAATCTATCGATGCTGTCCCTTATCGGGAGACGGTTGCTGATCCCAACCGTTGGTGATATACATTCGATACACTCAAGCGAAATGAGTGGTCGGTCATGTGTGGGCCGGGTTGCAAGATGTTCTTGTTGAACCCAGTGTATTTGCCTCTAGAGATACACGTTCAGAAGGTGGTCCCATACCTTGTCAAAGTCGGAATCCAATTTCCAATAAGTGCCCGCGAGTTTGATTTGTATACTATATATGTAGAGCGTGAGATGCAAGCGTTCTACTAGATTTTAATTACTTGTGATTAGACATTATTATAATATCAGATAATATATGATTTCCAAAGTGTTTTGGGTTATCGTAAGGTAAAAACCGTCCGTGTTTATGTGTGGATTGGTCTTACGATTATCTTTTCTTTCGAAAGGATTTTGAAAGTTAAACCAAATGATTTGAGTTTACTCACACCAGTCCCATGACTGACCCAGAGTTTATTTTGTTTTGTTTTCCCTAAACTCTTGGGTGCCCAAATTTGTACGGGCAGTCAAGTAGTCAGGATTTACAGGTATGCTTGAAGAGCTTGGAGCAGGAGGCTTCAAGATTTTTCTAGCTATTGATTATTCCGCTGTGATGAAAGTGTTGTACTCTGATAATGGTATGATATACATATACTACTTTGATTTCAAGATATGTTGTCTATTATATTTTATTCGTTCCGCTGTGAGATTCGTGTTACTCTGATGTTGTTGTGTTCTTCTTCTTCTTCTGTTCTAATTTTCTATCTTATCTATCCTCACCCTCTAATTTCTTTCTTGGACTATCCGGTAATTTCGACTTTTGATTGTTCGATAGGTGTTATATATCGGATAACCAAGGTCGCTTTTTCCCGGGTCGTTACAGTGGTATCAGAGCGAGGTTAATTATTACCTTGGCTCTGTGGCGTGATTCAGTAGAGATGGGGTTAGTAATACCCTAGACTGAGTTTGAGTGTATATATACGAGTGAACGTATTTGTTATTTGATATAAAATGATTTTATATTGTGGAGATTTATTGGTTGAGCTGTTTATGAATTCTGGTCGATCAGTTTGATCCACTGTATCGATAGGGGTTTCTAAACGCTTTAATACGATGAACCGACACAGTATGTTTTGAAAAAGGGTAAATGAAATAATTTTACCCAAATTATATTTTGATATAAGCAAAGTATAGATCTTTGAAATTATTATAGTATATTGAATGTGTTGGTTGTGATTATAATCGAATAAGATTATAAAATGTGGAATGGTTATGTAAATAACAAATCAAAATTCATATAAGTGAAATATATGAAATCAGATGAATTAAATCTGAATTTAAGTTCAGAACTGGAATTAAAATTGCTAAAATTTGAATAAGCGTTGTAAATGGAATTAAATTGAATATATGTGAATTTTGAAATCCTGGGAGATTTTAAATTTGTTACAAGCATTGGAAAGGGATATTTTGAAATGAATTTCAAAATGAAAATGTTTAAAAATGGGTTTTGAAAGTGCTATAGTATTGAACTCACTTCGTGTAACGACCCGGATTTTGAGCGACTTTGGTTATCGACGTAAGTACGACGTCGATACCCAAAACGTCGAAAAATCCTGGTAATTAGTGAAAGAAATTAGAGGGTGAGGAAAGATAAGATAGAAACTTAGAATAGAAGAAGAAGAAGACAACATCAGAGTAACACAAATCTCACAGCGGAACGAATAACATATAATAGATAACATAACATTGAAATACAAATCTGTACTTGAATATACAATACATTATCAAAGTACAACACTTACAACACAGTGGAAATAACTATAGCTATATGATCCTGAAGCCTCCTGCTCCAGCTCTTCAACTATATCTGTAAATCCAGACTACTTGACTGCCCATACAAATTTAGGCACCCAAGAGTTTAGGGAAAACAACAAAATAAACTCCGGGTCAGTCATGGGACTGGTATGAGTAAAACAGTTTAAAAACAGTTCGAACAAGTAAACGATATCTCATAAGACCACGCCGCATAACGGAACGGGTTTTCCCTTATGAGAATCCAAAATATCTTTATATCAAAAACCTTTTGATATTATAATAATGTCTATCAACCACAACTATAATAATCATCTAGTAGAAACGCTTTCATCTCACGTTCTACATATATAGTATACAATCAAAACAGCAAGCACGTATTGGGTAATGGATTTCCAACTATGACAAGGTATGGAACCACCTATCGCTCGTGTACCTCTAGAGAGGAATACACTGGGTTCAACAAGAACATCTTGCAACCCGGCCACACATGACCGACCACTCATTTCGCTTGAGCGTATCGAATGTATATCACCAACAGTTGGGATCAGCAACCGTTTCCCGAATGGGACAGCATCAACAATAGATTTTTAGAAATGAATGAAACTCTAGATCAGGTGATTATACACCCTACTTCGGTGCGACCGACTTAGCCATGCTGCCTGCCCGATTTCTGTCATTTACCGGATGATGAGGCTAGAAGCTACGCTTTATCATCACATCAGATTCACTTTGAATGCCACATTGTCAAATCCATCAAATCACCTATTGACGTCCTCAACCATACATTATGTGTTAGCTAAAAGAAGTTTCCTTCTCCGCTTCCACTCTTGGTAAGGTTGGAGAAATCAATATACGTGATCGTCTGGAAATACTCTGTCAGACATCCGTCCATACAAGTCATCCAGGAACAGGATGAACCGAAGGCACTATTCTGTAAACAGGATAGCCCTTGTATAACTCCGTCTTCAATTTCCTTTGGCATATATGATTCGCAACGCTTATGCCAATACAGAGTGGTTCTTTGGATAATAATCCAACCGGTCTCTCCATATTAACAACGTTAAAATGGTCAAAACTTCGATAGTCTGTGATTTAACTATCGAATAAAAACAGGTGTGCAAACAACGATATTATTTCCAAATGGAAATTATATCAATCAAACATCATTCCACGTTTATCTCTTTATTTCATAAATTTACTTATCTCATGTTTCCCTATATTCAACATTTTCTTATTTTCTAAATTTAGAAAATATATGTTATTAACAATGGAAAACATTTCCATTTCATGTTTTCTTTATTAGAAAACATTTCTGGTTTCTTCTTTGGAAAACATTTCCAAAGCTTCTTCATTGGACTTAGACAGATGTTTAAACAAACCATCGCGATGCCAACTCAAACCATTTCCTTTTACTGCCGAACATTAACTATTCCTTAGTTAAAAATGAAGTCAATCAAGTTGGGGTAGAACTACCTCTCAGACCTTAACTGAACAACATTTCTAACTTTGAAATAGGCAAAGTTCACTTTATATCCCTTTTACTAACTTCCTTACTTAACCCTCCTTCGAATAGCTATATTCGATTTGCTCTTTTCACTTAACTCTATTCGATTAACCCTTTTCAATTAACTCTATTGGACTAACACTATTGGGTTAACTCTATTCACTCAACTCCTTTCGAATAAACTATATTCGATTAACTCCCTTTTCTCTCTATTCGAATAAACTATATTCGATTAACTCATTTGCTTCTATCCGAATAACTATATTCGATAACTCCTTTTACTGTAACACAAATCGATTAAACTAACATCGATTAGCTCCTTTTCATTAACACTAATCGATTAAACTAACATCGATTAGCTTCTTTTTAACTTTAACACTAATCGATTAACTAACATCGATTAGCTCCTTTTTAACCTTAACACTAATCGATTAACTAACATCGATTAACTTCTTTGCTTTACTCTCTAATCGATTAACTAACATCGATTAGCTCCTTTTGATAAACTATGTTTTTCGTTACAACTATTTCCTTTTTATAACGTTTACTTACCATTACAAATATTTCCTATTTATAACTTCTATTTACCGTTACAAATATTTCCTATTTATAACTTCTATTTATTTTCTAAATAAATATCCCTTTTCTATTTCTATTTATTTTCTAAATAAATATCCCTTTTATAAAACCGTGTTCGTTTTATAAATAATTCCTTTTATAAAATCCTGTGATTTTATAAAATTCCTTTATTTCAATGTACATTGAAATACTTCTTTTTACATCCCAGGGTCTTTATGATATTTAAAATATCGAATAAAAATGATCAACATCATTCCAACACGCATAATCCATAACAGATTATATAACACATCATATATCACAATATATGAAAACAGTAAAATATATGTTGAGGAATCCAGTCGGATTCCTCCAACCTGTTTCCCTGCATCACAGACGTTAAACCATATAGATAACATTACTTTCAGTTCCATATGATATATTCTGTTAAACAGAATCAACATAGAAAATTTAACTAGCTGACTAGCAGTTCAATCAAACAGTCAACATACAGTAAATCAACCAATATCTAACAGTTCTAAAAATACAACATGAATTTATAAACTGTTCAGAGTTAGTGAGATTTACTCACATTGGACTATCATCGTTAATTAACGATAATTGTCGTTGATTCAGATCGGACAATTTATTTTGCTATAAATTGTAACGAGCTCGGATTCACTCCCGGTCAGTCTCATTGTGTTGCTCCCGTCCATACGATCCCAACACAACTTACGGTTCGTCAATCTGATACTGTATGACTAAGATATCGTCATTACAAGTTTAATACTAATTTAGATTTTAATTAAACTAACATATATTGGTTCTAATCCATTGGGCCTTTTTACCTTTCAAACATTGGCCCACCTAGACAAATCAGACCCGACCCTTTCTTCTTCTTGCTTTCTTTCCCCCAAATTATAAATCTCGTATTCCCTTTCTCTGTAAAAACACCCATTGACCTCCTTTGACCAATCCTCACCACCGCATCGGTCAACGACCGACCCTGCAACTACCACCACCAACTACCTCTTCGCAAACCCTACCCGACAGTCTGCACCATCCCAAGCTCGAGACTCCCCCTCCGAAACCAACTGTTTGCCTCAACTCGTCACTGGAAATGACGCAATCCACCACCAAGCACCAAAGCATCCACCTCCGTACTCTCCTTCGAGCCCTCCTCCAAGTTCAACAGACTTTGTTCAACTCGCGGCTTCCACTGGAATGTGATGAACACCCTCACGCTGCTGTGTTGAAGGACGCATCACGAACTGGCGCTGTGAAATGTTTAAGCGTCACGAACTGGGTTTGAACCCAGTAAAAATTATATGGAACTGATGAGTTTCTCGTCAGGAACTGAAATAAATATTTGTCGAGATTTTTTTTCGTTCAATTTGCGTTGAAAATCTTGAATTGTTTACTGGAAAAAGAATGGGACAAACAGTGATTTTCAGATGAAAATAATGAGGCAATTTGTGAAGGATGAAAATGGTTTTACTGTTAGTTGCGTGTTGATATTTATATATATAGGCTTGGATTCCTTCTATTTGGGATTAGGAGGATGTTTTCGCTCCACGGTTTTTAGAAAAAAAAAACCAGCGGCTTTGAAGAAAAATGAAGGCGTGGCTTCTGGATTTCAACGTGATTTTTTTGTGGTTGAGGAAAATGGCGTACGTGCCCTATTTTGATCTAAGAAGGTTGAGATATTTTAGGGAGAATATTATAAAATTTAACCTACCTCGTTTCATAAAATTCCCTTTACATACAGACTGAAATAAAGATACCATTGTATTCAGCGATGTGCTAGGATTCCAAAAATATAATAATACCGGTAGTTTAACTCATATTGTGAAACCCCAAAATGTTGATTACAGGGTGCACAATACCCCAAATAAAAAAGTTGCTTATTTAATTAATTAAAAATTACAGTAAAATTCTAAAAATTAAATTATCACTACTTCCCAAAAGAACCTTGTCTAAATTCAAATCTGATAACTAGTTATTTCGAAATAACCGTTATGGTCGATAAATGATTCTATAGCGACTATTTTAAAATTTGATTTGGACATATCCCAAAATCTACATGACGAAATCCCGATCTTTCTCTTCCACTAGAAAGATATACTTCACCAGCTCCACATGTTTCTTGTTTCACAGAAATCCGGCTTAAAACGAATCCTGTACATTCAGTTGAAGTTCAAATCGCCAATTTACGAACTGCAGCGCCATTTCAAACTCTATTTTAATTATATTATAATTATACGTTCAAACTGACATCGACTGAATATATTCGTTATCCAAATTCAATTCCAAGCTGAATTAAATATCACAGATGATCTGGTTCACATCATATCGCCATTTCAGCCAATTCTGATTATTTCAGAATTAATTATATTATTTAAATTAAATATTCATCATTATTTAATTCCACAACCATTAAATTTACTAACCTACCATTTATACAATAAAATAAATTAATCATAATACCCCTGCCAATGCGGGTCATTACATTCTTCCCCACTTAAAATAATTTCGTCCTCGTAATTGCTAAAAAGTAGGGGACGACCCTATCGACTGAGTAGAACATATTTGTTCACTCCTTAACTTCAGTTTCAACTGAACCAATTTAATTTTAATTAAATATTAATAAATTCTTATCGACGAAAATTTTCAAAAATCCTGAAAATTTTCTAACGCCTTAACTCTTCGAAAATTTTTTTGCCAGCACCTCCTTTGTACTGGTCAATCGGTCAAACTCCAACTCGCCTCTCTGGCCCATCTCCAACCCAAAAGAAAATCAAACAGCCAAGCGGCTTGCCAATTCGGCTCATACATCTTATATCCACTAGAAATATAAACTTGTACCTTTTGTCGGCATATCAACTCTGTCACTTCCATATGCTATCAACTCAGCACACACAAGAGTTACCCCAATCAAATCCAATCTGCTTTTATCCACGACACGACCATTCGCTTATATCCGAGCCCAATATCATTTTAACTCTCGATTCACAACTCTTAACTTGATTATCCCGTTACACTTCAATTTTGAATCTCATAATCCAATTCGTCTTGATATCATTCTAATTCAAACTCAGTTACCACTTTACTGGCTTTACTTTAATTCAAATTTGCTTTCACAAATTTCTGTTAAATTTGTTTTTAATTCAAACAGTCTTTCCCTGGGAGTTTTTAAACAGTTTACTCTTTCCAAAAATCAAAATTTTCCTTTTTGAAATTCAACTGAGCCCATAATCAATATTCCATTAGTTAAATCACTTCTCTATTACTTTATCAATATTTGTTAACCAGATATTTGCAATAACTTTATTGGCCTTTTACGTTATTTGGAAAACATTTCCGAATATCGCCTTCCTTTATTTTCTAAACTTTTAGAAAATACATGCTATTTATAATTGGAAAATATTCCAATTACTTATCTCCTTTCCGATCTCGTTTATTTCTATACTTAGGAATTATTCTTTATTATATTTCCAAGTTACACTTATTTGGGTTAAAATAGATGTTGTGTAAAACATCGTTACGACAACCCAAATACTATGTTCAACTAATTCTTATTCACCATTGATTTCCGAGCCTGAAATCTTACTATTTATTTGTTAATAATGAAATCAATCAAGTTGGGGTATAACTACCTCTCAGACCTTGACTGAATAACATTTATAACGTCAAAACAGATATGACTACTTACTCGAATAATCAATACCATACAACTACTTATTCACTTTTAAACACATATATACTTTCTCTTTCTATTCTTACTAGATTTTATTCTAGACTTCCTTTTTGATTTTGCTATTCTATTTCTAAGTTCGTTTCCTTATCGACTTCTATATATATCGATACGTTGATTTCTAACTATCAAATTATCTTAAAAATATTCTAACTCCTTAAATTCCCGGAAAAATTCGCCATAACCTCCTTTGTACTGGGAGCATCGGGATATTTCAAATAGCCTCCCATGGCCCTCACCAATCCAAAAGAAAAAGAAAAAGCCAAGCGGCTAGCCGATACGGCGCATAAAATCTCATATGGAATTAAATACATACCTTTTTGTTGAGCAATCTATTTATAAACCTTCATACCTTATCCATACCTATCTCATATATATCCATACATTTCTAATTCATTTCAGCTTAATCCAATCATTTTAACTTAGTTCGTTAAGTGATTTTCAAATTACTGGTTTTCCCATTTCACCTTCATATTTGAGTATAACATGTTCAAATATATTTTAACTTCTTTATCAACTAATTGAATTCCTTTTCAATTCTATTTGAATTTCCTATATTCAAATTCCATTTCAATTCTCTTATTCAAATTCTATATTTGAATTTCATTTCAAATCTCTTATTCAAATCCCATATTTGAATTTCATTATTCAAATCTATTTTCAAACTCCATTTGAATTTCTATATTCAAATCTATTTGAATTCTCTTTATTTCATTTTAATTCCCTTTGAATCTTCTATATTCAAATTTCAAATTCAATTCTATTTGAATCCTCTACATTCAAATTTCATTTCACTTTCGATGTTCAAATCCTATATTTGAATCTCTTTATATTTTCTATATTCAAATTCTATATTTGAATTCCATTTGAATTTCTATATTCAAATTCTATATCACTTCAATTGAATTTCATATATTCAAACTACCTTTGAATTTCTATATTCAATTTCTATTTCAACTCTATTTGAATTCTATATTCAATTTTCCATGATTTAAATCTTCTTTATTCAAATCTCATTTGAATTTCTATATTCAAATCCCCTTTGAATTTTCTTATTCAAATTCTATGTTTGGACTTCCTTTATTCAAATTCCTTTAAATAAGTCTCGGTTTCAATTCCTTTTGAAATCGATATTTCTACCTTTGGAAAATAGATTTCCCTTTCAATTCCATACTTGTATTTTTATTTCTGAATTATCCAATGATAATTCTCTTCACTTCATTTATAAACTTCGTTTATAAAGGAACTTCTCGTTTTATTTCTTTTAAAACGAGTTAATATTTCAAATCTATTTAAAAATTCAAATTCTATTTCTAAATCCCATTTTTGAAATTCAACACAACTTGTCTTTCCCAAAACAAATTCAAAATAGTATCTCTGGTAGTAATTCGTCACTTACAACTCGAAAATGAATACTGAGGATGCAGCTGTCATCATCAGAATCTATTTTCCAGCGATCGAAGTGAGTTCAATACTATAAAACCATTTTTAAACATTTCCACTTTGAAATTCATTTCAAAATATAATTCACACTGCTTGTAAAACAATTTAAAATCTCCCAGGATCTTAAATTTTCCTTATTTTTAATCCCAATTTATTTACAAACACTTATTCAATTCTCCAGAGTCTTAACTTCAATTCTGGTTTAAATTTCAGATTTAACTCGTCTGATTTCACGTATTTCACTTATATGAATTCTGATCGATTATTTACATAACCATTTTACTTATAATCTTACTCGATTATAATCACAACCAATATATCCAATATATATCAAAATATACTTTGGGTAAAATTATTTTTATTTACCCTCTTTTCAAAACATACCATGATGGTTCATCGTATTCAAGTGTTTAGTAACTCCTACCGATACAGTGGATCAAACTGATCGACCAGAACTCATAAACGACTCAACCAATGAATCTCCACAATATAAAACAAAATTTTATATCAATAACAAATACGTTCACTCGTATATATACACTCAATCTCAGTCTAGGGTATTACTAACCCTATCTCTACCGAGTCACGCCACAGAGCCAAGTAATTCTTAACTTAAGCTCTGATACCAACTGTAACGACCCGGATTTTGAGCGACTTTGGTTATCGACGTAAGTACGACGTCGATACCCAAAACGTCGAAAAATCCTGGTAATTAGTGAAAGAAATTAGAGGGTGAGGAAAGATAAGATAGAAACTTAGAATAGAAGAAGAAGAAGACAACATCAGAGTAACACAAATCTCACAGCGGAACGAATAACATATAATAGATAACATAACATTGAAATACAAATCTGTACTTGAATATACAATACATTATCAAAGTACAACACTTACAACACAGTGGAAATAACTATAGCTATATGATCCTGAAGCCTCCTGCTCCAGCTCTTCAACTATATCTGTAAATCCAGACTACTTGACTGCCCATACAAATTTAGGCACCCAAGAGTTTAGGGAAAACAACAAAATAAACTCCGGGTCAGTCATGGGACTGGTATGAGTAAAACAGTTTAAAAACAGTTCGAACAAGTAAACGATATCTCATAAGACCACGCCGCATAACGGAACGGGTTTTTCCCTTATGAGAATCCAAAATATCTTTATATCAAAAACCTTTTGATATTATAATAATGTCTATCAACCACAACTATAATAATCATCTAGTAGAAACGCTTTCATCTCACGTTCTACATATATAGTATACAATCAAAACAGCAAGCACGTATTGGGTAATGGATTTCCAACTATGACAAGGTATGGAACCACCTATCGCTCGTGTACCTCTAGAGAGGAATACACTGGGTTCAACAAGAACATCTTGCAACCCGGCCACACATGACCGACCACTCATTTCGCTTGAGCGTATCGAATGTATATCACCAACAGTTGGGATCAGCAACCGTTTCCCGAATGGGACAGCATCAACAATAGATTTTTAGAAATGAATGAAACTCTAGATCAGGTGATTATACACCCTACTTCGGTGCGACCGACTTAGCCATGCTGCCTGCCCGATTTCTGTCATTTACCGGATGATGAGGCTAGAAGCTACGCTTTATCATCACATCAGATTCACTTTGAATGCCACATTGTCAAATCCATCAAATCACCTATTGACGTCCTCAACCATACATTATGTGTTAGCTAAAAGAAGTTTCCTTCTCCGCTTCCACTCTTGGTAAGGTTGGAGAAATCAATATACGTGATCGTCTGGAAATACTCTGTCAGACATCCGTCCATACAAGTCATCCAGGAACAGGATGAACCGAAGGCACTATTCTGTAAACAGGATAGCCCTTGTATAACTCCGTCTTCAATTTCCTTTGGCATATATGATTCGCAACGCTTATGCCAATACAGAGTGGTTCTTTGGATAATAATCCAACCGGTCTCTCCATATTAACAACGTTAAAATGGTCAAAACTTCGATAGTCTGTGATTTAACTATCGAATAAAAACAGGTGTGCAAACAACGATATTATTTCCAAATGGAAATTATATCAATCAAACATCATTCCACGTTTATCTCTTTATTTCATAAATTTACTTATCTCATGTTTCCCTATATTCAACATTTTCTTATTTTCTAAATTTAGAAAATATATGTTATTAACAATGGAAAACATTTCCATTTCATGTTTTCTTTATTAGAAAACATTTCTGGTTTCTTCTTTGGAAAACATTTCCAAAGCTTCTTCATTGGACTTAGACAGATGTTTAAACAAACCATCGCGATGCCAACTCAAACCATTTCCTTTTACTGCCGAACATTAACTATTCCTTAGTTAAAAATGAAGTCAATCAAGTTGGGGTAGAACTACCTCTCAGACCTTAACTGAACAACATTTCTAACTTTGAAATAGGCAAAGTTCACTTTATATCCCTTTTACTAACTTCCTTACTTAACCCTCCTTCGAATAGCTATATTCGATTTGCTCTTTTCACTTAACTCTATTCGATTAACCCTTTTCAATTAACTCTATTGGACTAACACTATTGGGTTAACTCTATTCACTCAACTCCTTTCGAATAAACTATATTCGATTAACTCCCTTTTCTCTCTATTCGAATAAACTATATTCGATTAACTCATTTGCTTCTATCCGAATAACTATATTCGATAACTCCTTTTACTGTAACACAAATCGATTAAACTAACATCGATTAGCTCCTTTTCATTAACACTAATCGATTAAACTAACATCGATTAGCTTCTTTTTAACTTTAACACTAATCGATTAACTAACATCGATTAGCTCCTTTTTAACCTTAACACTAATCGATTAACTAACATCGATTAACTTCTTTGCTTTACTCTCTAATCGATTAACTAACATCGATTAGCTCCTTTTGATAAACTATGTTTTTCGTTACAACTATTTCCTTTTTATAACGTTTACTTACCATTACAAATATTTCCTATTTATAACTTCTATTTACCGTTACAAATATTTCCTATTTATAACTTCTATTTATTTTCTAAATAAATATCCCTTTTCTATTTCTATTTATTTTCTAAATAAATATCCCTTTTATAAAACCGTGTTCGTTTTATAAATAATTCCTTTTATAAAATCCTGTGATTTTATAAAATTCCTTTATTTCAATGTACATTGAAATACTTCTTTTTACATCCCAGGGTCTTTATGATATTTAAAATATCGAATAAAAATGATCAACATCATTCCAACACGCATAATCCATAACAGATTATATAACACATCATATATCACAATATATGAAAACAGTAAAATATATGTTGAGGAATCCAGTCGGATTCCTCCAACCTGTTTCCCTGCATCACAGACGTTAAACCATATAGATAACATTACTTTCAGTTCCATATGATATATTCTGTTAAACAGAATCAACATAGAAAATTTAACTAACTGACTAGCAGTTCAATCAAACAGTCAACATACAGTAAATCAACCAATATCTAACAGTTCTAAAAATACAACATGAATTTATAAACTGTTCAGAGTTAGTGAGATTTACTCACATTGGACTATCATCGTTAATTAACGATAATTGTCGTTGATTCAGATCGGACAATTTATTTTGCTATAAATTGTAACGAGCTCGGATTCACTCCCGGTCAGTCTCATTGTGTTGCTCCCGTCCATACGATCCCAACACAACTTACGGTTCGTCAATCTGATACTGTATGACTAAGATATCGTCATTACAAGTTTAATACTAATTTAGATTTTAATTAAACTAACATATATTGGTTCTAATCCATTGGGCCTTTTTACCTTTCAAACATTGGCCCACCTAGACAAATCAGACTCGACCCTTTCTTCTTCTTGCTTTCTTTCCCCCAAATTATAAATCTCGTATTCCCTTTCTCTGTAAAAACACCCATTGACCTCCTTTGACCAATCCTCACCACCGCATCGGTCAACGACCGACCCTGCAACTACCACCACCAACTACCTCTTCGCAAACCCTACCCGACAGTCTGCACCATCCCAAGCTCGAGACTCCCCCTCCGAAACCAACTGTTTGCCTCAACTCGTCACTGGAAATGACGCAATCCACCACCAAGCACCAAAGCATCCACCTCCGTACTCTCCTTCGAGCCCTCCTCCAAGTTCAACAGACTTTGTTCAACTCGCGGCTTCCACTGGAATGTGATGAACACCCTCACGCTGCTGTGTTGAAGGACGCATCACGAACTGGCGCTGTGAAATGTTTAAGCGTCACGAACTGGGTTTGAACCCAGTAAAAATTATATGGAACTGATGAGTTTCTCGTCAGGAACTGAAATAAATATTTGTCGAGATTTTTTTTCGTTCAATTTGCGTTGAAAATCTTGAATTGTTTACTGGAAAAAGAATGGGACAAACAGTGATTTTCAGATGAAAATAATGAGGCAATTTGTGAAGGATGAAAATGGTTTTACTGTTAGTTGCGTGTTGATATTTATATATATAGGCTTGGATTCCTTCTATTTGGGATTAGGAGGATGTTTTCGCTCCACGGTTTTTAGAAAAAAAAAACCAGCGGCTTTGAAGAAAAATGAAGGCGTGGCTTCTGGATTTCAACGTGATTTTTTTGTGGTTGAGGAAAATGGCGTACGTGCCCTATTTTGATCTAAGAAGGTTGAGATATTTTAGGGAGAATATTATAAAATTTAACCTACCTCGTTTCATAAAATTCCCTTTACATACAGACTGAAATAAAGATACCATTGTATTCAGCGATGTGCTAGGATTCCAAAAATATAATAATACCGGTAGTTTAACTCATATTGTGAAACCCCAAAATGTTGATTACAGGGTGCACAATACCCCAAATAAAAAAGTTGCTTATTTAATTAATTAAAAATTACAGTAAAATTCTAAAAATTAAATTATCACTACTTCCCAAAAGAACCTTGTCTAAATTCAAATCTGATAACTAGTTATTTCGAAATAACCGTTATGGTCGATAAATGATTCTATAGCGACTATTTTAAAATTTGATTTGGACATATCCCAAAATCTACATGACGAAATCCCGATCTTTCTCTTCCACTAGAAAGATATACTTCACCAGCTCCACATGTTTCTTGTTTCACAGAAATCCGGCTTAAAACGAATCCTGTACATTCAGTTGAAGTTCAAATCGCCAATTTACGAACTGCAGCGCCATTTCAAACTCTATTTTAATTATATTATAATTATACATTCAAACTGACATCGACTGAATATATTCGTTATCCAAATTCAATTCCAAGCTGAATTAAATATCACAGATGATCTGGTTCACATCATATCGCCATTTCAGCCAATTCTGATTATTTCAGAATTAATTATATTATTTAAATTAAATATTCATCATTATTTAATTCCACAACCATTAAATTTACTAACCTACCATTTATACAATAAAATAAATTAATCATAATACCCCTGCCAATGCGGGTCATTACACTTCGATAGCTGGAAAATAAATTCCGATGTTGATCCGGACATCATCGGTGCTCATTTTCGAGTTTGTAAGTGACGGATTACTACCAAAGATTTTGTTTTTGAATTGTTTTGAGAAACCGAGTTGTTTTGATATTCCAAAGGGATATTTGATTTTTGGAAAAGGCAAAGCTATTTGAAACTCCCAGGTACAGATTATTGAAATAAACACAAATTAAATAGAAATTTGTGAAAGCAAATTTGAAATTGAATTGAAGCCAGTTCATTGGAAATTGAGTTGAATTGAAATAAAATGGTATCAAGTAGAATTGGACTGAATTAGAGATTATCTGAGATAGAAATGGATGGTCGAGCAAGAAATTTGAATTGAGATTGGAATTGCAGTTTGATTGAAATTTGGCTTGGTTATAAGCAGATGGTCGTGTTGAAGATAAAAGTTATTGGGAGTTTGATTGGGATGATAGCGGTATATGCTAAATTGATAGCAGAATTGAATGCCGATAAAAAGGTACACGTACATATTCATATGAGTTGGATGAGATTTATGAGCCTGTTTGGCAAGCCACTTGGCTGTTTGATTTTCTTTTGGGTTGAAGAAGGCCTAGGGAGGCGAGTTGGAGTTTGAGCTATTGGCCAGTACAAAGGAGGTGCTGGCGAAATTTTTCAGAAATTTCGAGTGTTAGAAAATTTTCATAATTTTTGAAAATTTTCGTTTATAGAAATAAATTAATAAATTAATTAGAATAGATTGGTTTAGTGAAATCAGAGTAACCAAATAATTTTAACCTAGTTATAAAATTCATTTTTCTACCTTAGCAATTTCGAGGACGAAATTATTTTAAGGGGGGAAGAATGTAACGGCCCAGATTTTTTGACCATTTAGTTATTATTTAAAAATGTTTTTTTTTTATTTTGGAATTCTAAATGGTTTAATTTCAATAATTTTGAATATTTTATTTTATTCCGAAATGGAAGAAATTTAGTGGATCTGCAATATAATGTGAACTGGCAGTATAAAAGGATAAATTTTTAATTTAAAATAGTACGTTTACAAAGGATGTAGTAGCTAACGAACTCGGATTTCGATGAAATCAGTTTCATTAAATCCGAAATGATGAAATTAGGTAACCAACCAAGTTACGTCAAAAATGGCATCCGTATGTGGAAAAGAAAAAATAAAAGGCCAAAATTTGAACTAAATTTTGACGGTAATTGGAATTTGCTAATGCTAATGGCAAAACTGGAACCTGAGACCTATCCAGGAAAATTCTAAACATAGGATATTAGCTATATATGAAATCTGGGAAAATCCTATAATGGATATAGAAAGTTATTAAGGAAAAAAAATTTAAATAAATTATTTGAAAATCTAAACGAACTCCGATTTTTGATTTGAATACATAGGATTGAAGTACGTTAAAAACCGGACCAGATGGTGGAAGAATTTCTGAAAACCGTTATCGTTTGATACTCCAACATGAGACCGGAAGGTGTTGAAACTAACACAAAACACTATTTTGAATTTGAATTTAAATTATTTGAAAGTTCAAACAAATTCAAAATTTAAATATTTTTATATATTATTGAAGAGCAAGAAAAATTGAACAACATGGTTGAAAAAGATTTTGGATAAGGTATCAATAAGTAAGTCAAATTAACGTCCGAATAGGGTTGAGAAAACACACTTTACTATTAATAAATTATTAAATTTATTTATAATTTAATTAATTTAAGGATTAATCCTAACCATCCATTTTCGACCGTTAGATTCGCGTCACCTTAGCAATCCATGTGACTCCTTCGGCTATAAATAGCCCCCCCCCTTCATTTTAAAATCCATCCTCCTCCTCCTCTTTCAAGCTTTGGCAATGGCAGAAATAATAATAAAATATTAGGAAATAGGGAAAAGGGAAGGAAGGGAGAAAGGAGGGCAAGACGGGGAGCTAGGGACTCTTAGGCAGAGGCTTGGGCTTCGCGGGGTAAGTTTCTAAATAATATTTATTTATTTATTTATTTTTGTAATATATATATATATATATGTATATATTATAATTAAAATAGAATTTGTAAAAATAAATATCGGACCATTCTAAGGGTGACAGAGAGGATAGTGTCTAAGGCTTGAGTTTGGAAAATATAGTTTCCTGCTCTCCCTGGCTATCCCTAACTGATCCGACGGATGGGATGATTAATTTAAATTTAAATTTTAAATTTAATTTGAATTTAATTTGAATTTAATTTGAATTTAAAACAAACCAGGGGCATTTTCGTAATTTTTAACTATAAACTTTAAAAGCTTATAACTTTTTCAAAACAAGTCGGATTTCCATGAAACAAGGACCGTTGGATTCTTATCGAAAAATACTTTAAAATGAGTGGAAGCAGATTTTTGATCCGAGTTAAAATTTTTAAGTTATAATTAAATGAATACTTTTAAATATTTTATTTGAAAATTAAATTTAATTAATATTAAAATGGTTTTTCAATTTTAAAAAAAAATTGGATATGGCTAGAGATGGGAAAGTAGGATTTTTTAGAAGGGCAGGGAAGGTAATTTGGCTAATAACGCATTAGAAATTAATTAAGATAAAAATAATTTAATTAATTTAATTAATTAAATATTCATTTAAATTAGGTAGATATTGTAAATAACATAACTTTTGCATACTTTAACGAAATTTAACGAAACAGGATCCGTTGGGATCGTATGGACGAGCACTACGCAATGGAACTGACCGCAAGTGGATTGGAGCTCGTTTGGATTTATGGCAAAATTAAACGCCTGAACCAAATAAATGACCGATTATCGTTATTCAATGATAAACCGTCCAATGTGAGTAAATCTCACTAACTCTGAACACTTTATATTTTTATAAAGTATTTTTAGAATTGATAAATATTGGTTGAATTGCTGTGTGTTGGCTGTTTGGTTGAACTGCTAGTCAGTTGATTGAAATTATCGATAACGATATATATAAATCGTATCGAGATATTGATTCTGTTTATCAGAATATTTTATACTCATGTTATTTATGTGGACTGACATTTGTGGATGCAGGAGAACAGGTTGGAGGGACCCAACTGGGTTCCTCAACATTTATTTTACTATTTTTCATATATGTATTCTTATATATGATGTGCTATATCATCGGCTGACCCTGTGTGTTTTGGATGGAAAATTGACCCTTTTGAATTGGTATTTTTATACCATAAGCGATACTGAAAAGTGAAAAGGGATTTCCAAGAATATTTTGAAAGTAGATTATTTATATAAAATCAACGGATTTTATATATGGAAAATATTGGTTTATTAAAAAAAACATTTTATAAATCAAAGAATATAGAGAAACATATTTGTAAATAAATATAGAGAAAATATTTGTAAAACAAATATAAGGACAAATATTGGCAAAATAAGGAAAAAGGGAGATATTTGCAAATCATTTTGCAAATAGAATAAATAGAAAAGAAAAGGGAAAATATTTGTAAATCATTTACAAATAAGATAGAAAGGGAATTATTTGTAAACAATTACAAATAGGAATAAAAAGGAAATCATTTGAGAAATATTTACAAAATGGAAATAGAAAGGAATATTTGTAAAACAATTATAAATGTATTAAAAGGGATATTTATCAAGAAAATGAACTGAGTTATGGAAAGGAATTATTCATTTAGAAATTAAATAGAATAATGGAATACTTGAAAATGGATAGAAGTGTAATAAAGGAGAATTTTACACTAGGAAGAGTTTCGACCCGTGCTTCGCACACAGGTAAACAGATCATGAATTCAAAGTGAATATTTAAGAGAGATCTGTTTTAACAGATAAAGTGAGAAGGTTAATTTATAAATAAAGTTTTATAAATTAATTTAGTTATTTATCTTTGGGTAAGTAGAGTATATAAGTCAAGACTTATATAGAGAAGTAAAAATCGATTTCCACATCGATATTTGAAACTGAATATGTATGAAAGAGAATTTATCGAATAAGAGTTATTCGAAGTAAAGCTATCAAATATCAGTTTATTCGAAAGGGAGTTTATTGAATATTTGTTATTTGAAATGGGTTGAGCCAAGAGAGTTAATCCAATAGAGTTAATCCAATAAAACAAATTGATTGAGATCAACCGTTAGAGTTAAACTATTAGAGTTGAACTGTTAGAGTTAAACCGTTAGGGTTAAACCGTAGAGTTAAACCGTTGGAGTAAACATTTAGAGTTATTTAGTTAGAGTTAACTAATTAGAGTTAATCGATTAGAGTCTAATCGAACTAGAGTTATCCAAATATAGTAATCGAATGAGGGATGATGGAATATTAGTTAATCAATTAGATTTGCTCGAATTTAGTTATTCGAGATAGAGTTAAACAGAAGTAGTCATTTAAGATAAGCTACCAGTGAGCACGACTGCTAGCGTAATTCGCAGGGCTGCAGATAGCCTAAGGCGGTCGGATGTTTCCTGAGGGAATCAGGCGTAACCATTGTGATCGCTGCGATCTAGAGTCGAGCGAATGGTGTCAAGTCAAATATTAGTTAATTGATAAAAGTAATTTAGTCGAGTTAATTAAGCTAAGTTAGTCCAGTTGAACTGATCAAGTAAGTGGGTCAAAATGAGTAAATCAGACCGAGTTATCTGAACAAGGGTTAGTCCAGTAAGAGTTAAATAGAATAAGAGTAAATTGAATAAGAGTTACAGCTTAGAGTTAACCGAGTATGAGTTAATAATTTAGTTCGTTATTTATTCGAATTAGAAAATCAAAGTATTAATAAAGTCATTATAATTCGGATACAGGGGATTATAACACCATTGTTATAATCAAGTGTTTTTCCGTACGAGAAGCGGATTTGTAAATAAAATCCGAGGATGTCGTAAAGAAGTGTTAAAGATTTAGAAAGATGAACTTTGCCTATTTCGAAGTTAGAAATGTTGTTCAGTTAAGGTCTGAGAGGTAACTATACCCCAACTTGATTGACTTCGTTTTTAACTAAGAAATGGTTAAGATTCGATGGTGAAAAGTGGTTAAGTGGAAACCAAATGAAGGAGATTTGGCATAGTGATGTTTATTCAAACATCTGTTTAATCAAATGAAGGAGATTTGGAAATGTTTTCCAAATGAGAAGCAGAATTGTTTTCTGAATATAGAAACAAGAGATGGAAATGTTTTCCAATGATAATGATATATATTTTCTAAATATAGTGAATACGAAACATTAAACAACAGGAATAGGGGAATGAACGAATGGATGAAATGATGATTGTTCGATAGAGTTTCCTTCGAGAAATAATATCGTTGTTTGCACACCGACATGTTTTCATTTGATAGTTAAATCACCGACTATTAAAGTTTTGACCATTTTACGTTGTTAATATGGAGAGACCGGTTGGATTATTATCCAGAGAACCACTCCGTATTGGCATAAGCGTTGCGAATGAAGTATGCTGAATATATTGAAGATGGAGTTGTGCAAGGGCTATCCTGTTTACAGAATAGTGCCTTCGGTTTGTCCAGTCCCAGGACAAACGTGTATGGACGAGTGTCTGACAGAGTATATCCAATAGATCGCATAAGTTGATCTCTTCAAACGTACTTACGTTTGGTGGCGGAGGAATTCGTTTCTCTTAGCTGTATACCCGTGGTATTTTTGGTGAAATCAATTTGTGATTTGGCGGGTATGACGATGTGGCATTCAAAGTAATGGAGGTGGGATCAGTCAAAAGATACGTTATGACCTCAAGCCTCATCCACCGGGAAATGACAAAAATCGGGCAGGCAGCATGGCTATGTGGGTCGCACCCATTAGGATGTATGATCACCTATCTAGAGAAATTCCTTTTGTTCTTAAATCTATCGATGCTGTCCCTTATCGGGAGACGGTTGCTGATCCCAACCGTTGGTGATATACATTCGATACACTCAAGCGAAATGAGTGGTCGGTCATGTGTGGGCCGGGTTGCAAGATGTTCTTGTTGAACCCAGTGTATTTGCCTCTAGAGATACACGTTCAGAAGGTGGTCCCATACCTTGTCAAAGTCGGAATCCAATTTCCAATAAGTGCCCGCGAGTTTGATTTGTATACTATATATGTAGAGCGTGAGATGCAAGCGTTCTACTAGATTTTAATTACTTGTGATTAGACATTATTATAATATCAGATAATATATGATTTCCAAAGTGTTTTGGGTTATCGTAAGGTAAAAACCGTCCGTGTTTATGTGTGGATTGGTCTTACGATTATCTTTTCTTTCGAAAGGATTTTGAAAGTTAAACCAAATGATTTGAGTTTACTCACACCAGTCCCATGACTGACCCAGAGTTTATTTTGTTTTGTTTTCCCTAAACTCTTGGGTGCCCAAATTTGTACGGGCAGTCAAGTAGTCAGGATTTACAGGTATGCTTGAAGAGCTTGGAGCAGGAGGCTTCAAGATTTTTCTAGCTATTGATTATTCCGCTGTGATGAAAGTGTTGTACTCTGATAATGGTATGATATACATATACTACTTTGATTTCAAGATATGTTGTCTATTATATTTTATTCGTTCCGCTGTGAGATTCGTGTTACTCTGATGTTGTTGTGTTCTTCTTCTTCTTCTGTTCTAATTTTCTATCTTATCTATCCTCACCCTCTAATTTCTTTCTTGGACTATCCGGTAATTTCGACTTTTGATTGTTCGATAGGTGTTATATATCGGATAACCAAGGTCGCTTTTTCCCGGGTCGTTACATCACCATTTCTTTGATTACTTGCCACAACAAACACCCAGACTTCGCCACTAGTAAAAACGAGTGCCCTCCTTCATTCACTTTGAATCGCAACCTTCACAGTTCGATTCCCCTTCTCGGAATGGCGGCCTCGACTGTAAACGCGCCAGTACCAGCTATGCCTCACGAGGCCTCATCGCACCACCAAACTTTGCAACCAAGTCACAACCCTAAATCGCGAGCAACAGTAAGCATCGCGAACTCCCTGTCGTATTCATCAATTTGCGTCGGCTTCTGCTGACATCGCCACACCACCAGAACCTCGAGCCAGTAATGATTTCCAATCGCGGATTCCTCCTGAAACCGAGCATCAGGAAAAGCTGCGGTCTTCATCGATTTCGATTTACAAAAGGGGGCCTGACTTTGATTTTGAATTTACTAAATAAAGAATGGAAAGGGGAGGCTTCAATTTATTTCGTGAGTTTAGAACTGGAAAAGCAATGAAGGTCGATGTTTATTTATAGATAGAAGAGGGGACAATGGGTACGAGGACATTAATTTCTTTGTTTAGCTTTGCGTTGAAGGTTAGGGAAAAAAATTGGTGCTCGAGAAGGATAATAGGTCTGCTGAATGAAATTAGAGATCGGCTGAAAAGAATTTGAAAATATTTTGATGTAATAATATAATATCCCCAAAATATCTTGTGGTCCCTAATTCACAAATTTTGAACCGCTATTCAGTCGTAACGAACGACGTTATAAGATTATTACGCTATTCTGAATTAAACTGAACATATTTTGATATTTTAATTTCAACGTATATACTATATTAAATTAATATAATATAATATAAATTCAGAACAAACCAAATATTCAAACAGAATTTATACCGGTCCTCTGGATTGTTTTGACTCAGTTTAAATCTCAAATTGAATTATTTCAGTTCTCGTATTTCGATAAATATATATATATAAAATCAAAATAAATCATATTTTGATTATTAAATCGATAAACCCAATATAAAATACCATTTATATTATAATTTCAATATTTAAAACCATACTAAATATTTAAAAAAAATTGTTCAAAAATCTGGGTCGTTACATAACCATTGAAAAACTTGCATGTACTTATGCTTATATATGTATGACATGTCATTGAACCAAGCAAGTTTTCATTTATGCTAGCATGAAACTGTATCTTAAGGTTGAATTTTTGTTTCTTCTTGACATTGCAGGCTTTCAAAGAGAATTTTTTGTCCTTCACCTTCAATAACCACAAAATTTAGACTGTCCATTCACAATGATCTTATAAGGGGATATTCATTATTGTTTCTGGATTCTTGCTTGGTGCTAATTCTGTTACCACCAATTGTACACGATCACTTTTTTTGATTTCAAGAGGTACTGGTGCTTTTTTGTCTTAAATGACTTTTTTGGATTCACCAGTCACAGTCAAAGTATGTCTGTGGAGTGACTGTAAGTACAATTAATGGTTGAATGATAATACTTTTGAAGCTCCTTCGGTTCCTGTTCAAGGTATTTTTGTAACTTGGTATATTTATTGCTTGCATAACTACTTATCCAGTCATTTTACAAAGTTTCATATTTTCATTTAACAACAAATTAGACCAAAGGATTTTAATTATTATTTTGTTATTCTAATAATCAGTTTATTTATGTTTATAAACCTAAACCATAGTCGGTCATTGCTTTGTTTGTCGAACCATATTTAACGTTTTTCTTCATGAATAACAATTTTTTTATTTGTTAGAGCTGAGTTTGGTTCAAGAAAATCATATTAAGCACAATGAAACTTCAGCTCCAGAAACTGATGTTGCCAATCAAGTGGTGGAAAATGACTGATCTAAAATGAGTAATTGGCGAATCCATATTTGAAACCGAAGTTGCTCTTGCAAATTTGGCAATCGGTAGTTGATAAAATCGATCATAATGAACAACCTTCTCCAAAAGAAACTGTCGAATTATGATCTATTCTATCAAATATGGACTGCATTAGTAAGTTTTAGTTCCTTTGCATGTGCATAATACCATTTTCATTAGCATTATGATCTTTGCTTTTTCATATGTTAATAATAAACTTAAACATTGCCATCTTCTTATCTATAATGGAAAGTCCTGTCCAATAAAGCAATAGTATTATATTGAAAAAGTTTTGATATGAAATTATGAACAATAAGAGAAACATTCACATGTATATAAATAACTTTTTATTTACTGGATGAGCTTTATATCTCAACATTTGTGGCTTGTCAGTATATAATATGCCACCTTCTAAGCACGGGTATTGAATAAACAGATTTAGGGCCTAATTGTGAACTCTGAATAGATGGCATCTTTAAACATTAATATTTGTAAAGAATTTGTATAGTTATGTGATTTTTAATATTTATGATCAAGCATCTCTCTAATGACCAGTTCTATGTGCAATAGATTTTTCAAATAAAAAGGTTACCTTTTTATATCAAATTTTGAAGGATGAATATAACAATTATATCTCAAAATTGAGATGCCAGTCAATTAAAAGATATGGTTTACCTTGTAAAAAAATTCTGAATTATATGGTAAGTCTCTTATTCAAGATTAAACATAATAGAAGACAACATATCAAAATTTTGGTTTATTAGAGTAGATAAAGACAATATAAAGTTGCAGGGAATCTTTAAATTTCATAGGATATAATTTTTGTTAGGAAAGTTTATAGAGTAGAGGGAAATGAGAAGGTTCTGTAAGAAGGAAATTTTTTAGAGAGAGAAGCAAGGAGTTGTAGGAAAGGAAATGTAGAATTAAGGAGATTTACTATTTAATTATGGAAAATATAGAAAGAAAGAAAAGATAAAAACCAAAAAGGAAAGAAAATTAATATGTAGTTAGTAAATCAGGAAAGAAAATGATCTAACATAAATAAATGAATAGGCAACAATTGGGAAAATGAATTGACAGCAATTAATGAACTGGCACAAAATGAATATGTGTTAAGGGAATCTATACTATATTATAATTACCGAGTTTGCAATGGAGCGCTTAGAGGCCTTCTCACAATCTAAAGCTCAACCGTCTCCCCAATATATCAACATTAGACAAACCATTTTGGAATTTTTTGAAACAACGTCGCATTTTCCTATGTTTTTCTTCTTCCCATTGCCAGTTCTCTACTGTTTCGCACAATCTCTTCAACCCTAAATTCAATTGCGTCAATGCAGCATCGTTCCTTTCTGCTAGCCTTACCCTTTTCTCCATCGTTCCAACCTTAAATACCAAAGTACCCCTCTCTTTGTGCCTGTCTCGCCCTATCGCTGTCATCCACCCCTCCCACCGACGTTGCCACCCACATAGAGTTCGTATCAGGTACGAAGGCTTCCTCTTTCGAGCAGTTCCTCTGTTGTATGGATCCAAATAGGGTTAAAACGATGCAAAAATCAACAACAGTACTCAGGTGATTTTTAGTCCTTTGACTCAGCAAATTTAGCTTTACATAGCTATGACTGGTTTGATTACATATTTTACTTTGTATAGAGGATAAATCATCGAATTTTCGTTTTCTAAGCAGCGACGATTTTATCTTTTTGTTTGTTAATTTGCTGATTAGGTTTATTATTTGTTTTCCATGCCACCAGATTTAGGAGTCACTACACGATATTGTTTTTATAATCTCCTTACCTTCTATACTCAATAACCTAACAGTTTGTAAATGATTCGTCTTTATTTTAACATTTCTTACCAACAAAAGTTGCTTGCTGTCCTAGTTAGGCCTTTTATCATAGATTTTGTTGTTGTTGTTGTTGTTTAAATAGACAACATACTAGCTGTTACTGTTATGAGTAAGAACTTATTAGCCTATCTATATTTGGTAGACTTTGTATTAATTTTTATTGATATGGGTGAGAACTTCACAGTCTATCTATATTTGATAAGTAATAAATATTATGTTTTCTCAGGAAAAAAAGTGTATTATTTAAGGGTGTTTTGTTTTTTATTTATTGCTATGCATTAAATTAACAGTAGTGATGATCATAAGCTTGATAATTTAGATTATTTGTTAGCTAAAAAAAAATTAAAAGTAGCAAAATGGATTCAACCCTACAATTTCTTTAAATGCAGAAGTTCAGAAAAAAGCACTAATTTATGATTATCCTATTCATGCTCACTATTTTTTTCTATAGGCCTTAATTTATCACACCAGTATATCTTTCTCCAGTCTTATTTCATGTCATATATAATTTCTTCTACCCTATTAGCTAAGTAATGCCACACGAGTTACAAACTGGTGTTCGTTGAATAAACATGTTTATTCTGTTAAATGTAGGTGTAGCTTCAGGATGTTAGATATTCATATGCAATCTTTGGTATAATTTTGCAGCACGGATTGGAATAGTGTACATAGTTCCATTTAAAGTTCTAAAGCAAATAATGCAAGGAGGCATATTCAACAATGTGGAAGAAGCTGTCATTTTTACCTTGCAATAATATGATTTGCAAGGTTTCTTTCATTGCACCGACTCTAACCTTTGTATGGGTCTTCCTTTCTATGTTTTCGGTTCAGGCCTTAATCAAAAGTTAACAATGGCCATGAAAAAATAAATTCATAGGAGTTCTCAGGAAAAAATCACAAGGTATCATTCATATTCTTTGTTATTCACTAATTGTGTTTATTAGGTTCTATATACCCCATTGTTCTCTCTTCCATTTTTATTTGATGTGCACAATTGCCCGGCTATCATAAGGAATTTGATTTTCCTATTCAATGTGTATGCCATTATTATTCTTTCACAGTTGGCTTTGGATTATTATTTTTAATTGTAATATGAGTGGTGATCTTAACCATGTTGGGGGTTCTTTCTGTTATTAGACCGGTAAATGTATCCACGCTGCCTTTGTGATTACATTGTTATATTCTATCGACCCATATATTTGTTATTAATTGTTTGCTATGGTTTAAATATTACAAAAACTCAATTATAAATTTTGATTTGGTTTTATTGTTATAACCATTTTGATTTGGATATTATTTTTTTGGATATTCTTTGCATGCGATCTTTTTTTCTTTCATAATTTCGAGTTTAATTGACTAATCAATTATAATTTTTTTTGACAGTATCACAAATAAGAAAGGAACGGGTGTTGCAGTGCCAAAGATATATATTACTTTGGCTCCACATATTAGCATAATTGGGAAACGTATTTCTCACAGGAATGTAGCGGTGAGTATAATTTAGTTTTTCGGTTCTTACTGATGCCTATAAATTAATGTTTCTAAATTTAGTTATCTATGGCAATATATTTGCGCTTGCTTTCTTTTTTTCTAAATAATTATCAGTTTCCTCCAATGCATATTAAAAGTTATCATGTAGAATCTGTTAATACCAAATGTAGTTTAATAGTTCTTATGCATAACTCTTTAGTGACATAAATGGTAATTGATATCAATTATGTGAATGTGAATAGGATTTGTTTCAGAATTTCCATGAAAAAACATTTTCCTCCCAGTACAGTGGCACAAATGATAGAGGTGTTACCTGTTGAAAAATGCATCATACTAAATGCTTATGTGTGTGTATATTTATGGGTTTGATGTCTTCTTGATGGAAATGATAGACTACATGAAATATATTACTTCATTGGGTGTATGCACATGCGTGTATTAAAGGATTTAAACAATATTAAATTTACAATTAAGTTGAAGTGAATTTTCCGCTTTTGTTATGTGGCCTTTTTTTTACTATGTTTCTGAATGGTTTTTTGTTTCCCTTTTTAGCATTATTTGTTATAAATTTCTATTTACTCATAGGTTTCATGAATTCACATAGCATTAGCTGATAAATTGTTTAACATATATTTCCAAAACAGTGCTGATAAATTACTAGACTGCATCACCAAACGTAAGTTAAATTGAGAGAAAAAAATCATATAATATTTTTGTACAACATGTCATTATGTTGAACCTTTCCTTTTTTCCATTAGTAACTTAGTGGTATGATAACCAGGTAGGGAATTTGTACTCCCAAATACATCTATTATCTTGATTCCACATAGATTAGCATAAATGAAAGATTTTTTCTAGCACAAAAATATTGTTTAGTGAAGAAAAAAAATTCAGCTTTTTAAGGAATGCATATCAATTTATTACACACACACACACAGACACACACACACACACACACACACACACACACATATATATATATATATATGGTGATCCATGCTTGCATAAATTTTCCACTAACTGATTATTTGGTTGCATATTAGACAGTCTCATTACCAGAAATGAGAAGTTTACTCTCATAAGAATATAATGATGTATTTATGCTTCCTAGAATATGTCATATGATTTCCAAAGATCACTATCATTTCAATAAATGATCCCAAAAAAGAGTGAGCTTTCTAAACGATTGAAAATAAGGTTAGCATTTTTGATAGCTATTATAAAAAAATGCAATATTTTTTCTCTAAATAGAAGTTTTGGTTCACTTATGTAAAGAGAACATGGTAGCTTTATACTGAGTTGTAGTTCCTTTATAATATATTCACGAAAGCAATGAAAATTACACATGGATGGTATCTCAGAGTTCCATATTTTAAAAGATAAATATGTACACACACGGACGTATGCACGCACCGCACATGATGCAGAGTTGTATTAATTACGAAGATCGCCTCAAAATAGTACTTTTGCACAGTGAGCCCAATTTTCGAAGAAACCGAGGACCAACATATCATATTTCCAACCAAAATTTTGAAAGTTGGGTCATATCCCTATTTTTTAGACTTATTCATTCTATGTCCTTTCCTTTTTTTAATTTATTTTCTACGTCCCTATTTTTTTATTTTCCTTTCTCCTATTCTTACCATTTTCAAACTTAAAAGTGGCAACTCCAGGATGAGTTACAGTTATCAGGCTTTCTCAAATGCTTTGCACCTATCATTTTAGCACGGTACTGAGCTTTGCACCTATCATTTCAGCTCCTCAAATGCTACATGGTAATTAACTCCTTTAATGTAACTTATAAAACTCTGATAAATAATGGTCTTTTCCTCTCCTAAGCTTTCCCTTTGCAACTATTAATGTTACATAGTAATTTGCTCTTTTAAAATATCCGTAAACCTCCAAAAATATATGTGGTTTCTTCTTGCATATCATAATCTGCCAACTCCATATCAAAGTATGTCCATACCATTAACAAACAAAAGAATGACACGGTGTATAAATACCAATATACTTAGAATTTTAATCTTTGGTGATTATTGTTTTTTTAGCGTTTTCTGATCTTTATTTTATCATTCATATTTTCAGGAAGAAGCCCTAATGGACACAACTATATCTGGCTAATAATGTTCACTGCAGCTGGACAAACTACATACAGCTTTTTAGCTTTACTAACAATGTTATTTCGCTATACTATGCACGGTACTATTTTTTTTCCAGTTTTACTACCTTCTGATTTTATTGCTAGGCAATATATGGAAAGTGAAAACCCATGACATTGAGCGCTTGATCTAATAACAGTCAAAGCTGTTGAAAGTTTTCTTATTCTAAACTTTGCTTTCAACATCAACTTTTTTTATTGTGGTAAATAAAATGTGTATGTTGATGTTATTGAATATGTTATTAGCTTTTGCCTTTTATGATTATGCTTACTATTTTATTGAGGTGACCAAAAAAGCAAACAAAATATCTGTTGTTTGCTGCATTCTATGGGGAACATATTTTTTCATTGTATCTGTTGATTATTAGATCTCTTTCTTTTGATTCACCTGTGCAGAGCCTGGAACTCTTTTGGAACAGCCGACTTTTATAATATCTTTTCTTAGGCATTCAACAGAAACCATACTTTAGGCTGTTGATAATAATGACATTACTAATTTCCAATGTGCATGGGTTTAATCAATAGTTGTATGAACCACATACTATATTCTTTTATTTTAAAACTATTAATTGAATTTTTTTTCAAGCTATGTTCAAATATTATCTCTTAGCACTACATTTTATTCTTAGCACAGCTTAAAATATTATATTAGCATGTTGATTTAATTATATGAAAAACCAAAATGTAATTTAACGAACATATATTTCCATGCAATCTTGATCTTGCAAGGTGACTACTATTGATTTAGAGCATCGTCTTGAGTATCAATACAACTAAACGCTGTATGTTTTCCCTTCATTTTGCAAGTTTAAAAAATTTCAGGTTTAAAATGAAAAAAATTCAAAATTAATCTTCTCTTTGTATTTTTTAATGTGAATTTTTGAACTGAACCAAGGTACTGTATTTCCCATTTATTCAGATATTGTTTTTTTAAAATATAAGTGATTGTAATCATATTGCAAAGTAGCTGAGGTGGTTACTAATTTTGGATGATAGGTGTAGGAAGTTTATACATAACAAACTGCACATTTGATTTTTTTCTGTTCATGTATTGTTGGTTTCTGTCCGATTGCTAATCAGTTTTATAACACTAATATTTGGATAATTATATAGGGACCACAAAACTTGAGTGGTAAATGGGTGCGAATGTTGATAATGGGTAGTTTGACCCTACTAAAGATGTTAATGAGCATCAAGCTCTTTCCCCCTTCCAGTTTTGAACTAATAAGACTGTTATTTCTTTTAATGGTCGACGTCACCACACATAATCGTTGATGGTGATGTGTCTGCAGGAGATTTAGAACAACATAGCTCAAACTGTGGATATATTCATCGATTTGTACTTCCCGTATTCCGATATTTATTTTCTTTCGTCTATAGTGTTACACTGATATGATATACATTCATTTTTTTTCTTTTGAATTTTTACAAATATTTATTCCATTTCTTATAGTTAATATCCTTTAATTTTCATTCAACTATGAATAAAGTCATTACTGTCAACAATCATGCTTATAATTTTATTACATACTATTACTATTTGTATACAAACATGTTCACATTTCTCAAACATGTTATTTCTATATTGAATTCAGATTTTGTATGTATTTCTTAGAAGCAACTTCAAATTCGAATTATCCGCCTATGTACCTCCTTTTACCTCACTAACTTATACAAATAAGGAAGAAACATAAGATTATATATATATATATATATATATATATATATATATATATATATAGATTAGGCATTTTGAGTTTGTTTCATATAAGCAATATATGTAAAAATTTCTGATTGTATCTCTCCTTACGTCACCTGAGTTTTCCTTTTATCTCTATTATAGTATATGTAGAAATGAATTTGTTCCATAAATGTTTTTAATATCTTTGCTTCAAATTCGAATTATCCGCCTGCATACGTCCTGTTACCTCACTAAGTCATACAAATAAGGAAGAAACATAAGATTATATATATATATATATTAGGCCTTTTGATCATAAAAGCAATATATGTAAAAATTTGTAACTGTGTATCTCTCCCTACGTCACCTGAGTTTCCTTTTATCTCTATCGTAGTATATGTAGAAATGAACGTGTTCCATAAATGTTTTTAATATCTTTGATTATGAGAATACATTTTTCACATTTAACGCCCTTTTCCTGTTGTTTCTTCCTTCATTTGCGAATGTATCTTCCAACAAATCTATTTTCCACTTTAATTTAATACAGACAAATAGTATGTTCTTCAATTCAGATAACATTTCTTATTCCTACTTTCTATCCTGATCCTCATAAACTCTATGTTTCTTTTCCAAATGCCTCATTATCAAACTATTGCGACTTCATTTTATGAGAAAATTTATTTCCATCTCAGATTAATTCATCCGTGCAACGTGTTATTCAACTAAGAGAGCATTTCTACTTCCTATTTTCTAACCTGATTCTCATAAACTCTTTCGTTCCCCATTTTATCCATATTCAATCGTGAATAAAACCCAATCATGAAGAAAAACATTAGTAAGGTTTCTTTAAAAATCAAGTGGATCTTCAATTTAATTCTCAATAAGAAAAGCCCTTTCTTTCTCTAACAAAACCGATGAAATAAAGTCCTGTGAATCTGAAAATAAGTGGTCAAAAGGGAACTAACATATATTTGATTTGTTAACTTCCTTTTCATATTTTGCAAATAATCAAATTAAATAGTCTAGAAGTCATTCAAGCAATGTTTCTGTTAGCACGAAAGGATGGTACTATTAGCAATAATAACAAGTGTTTATGATATATAACGTTTGCTTCAGTATTATTTCTTTAGCATATATAATTGATTTTTTTTTGGCATAGCAAGCGAGGTTGGATAAATTGATAATTTTATAAATGGGTAACATTTTAAGCTAATTAAATGGAGTTGTATAGGAAGCTTATTTACATTTTGCTACATTGTGCAGCATTGATTATATATGTTGAAACTTACCAATCAGTTTTGTGTCATTTATCTAAATATCTGAAGCCGTTGAAGGGACAAAAGGATTATTCAGTCCATGCTCAAATGCCTACTAGATGATGCTTTGTGAGAATGATCAAATGCCTTAAAACGGTAAGCATTTATTTAAGGAGACCTTTTTTGTGAAAATTACAGCAAACCTCTCAGAGGTCCTGTATTATGATTTTAGGTCATGTCAATTTCAAAACTTCTTTGGAGTCAATACAAGTATCAGTAGAACGAGTTTTGAAGCTCATTTCACATGTCTGAAAGAGAAATGATAGATTAGCTAGCAGAACACGACCTGCTTGCACAATTCAACTATTTATTTTTGTTTTTCTCCTAGAGAGCTTACAAATATGAAACAGAAAAGTCAACTTATGCATAATTTCTTTGTGTGACATGTAAACTGCATCTATCATTTTTGCACATAAAATATATTTCTATATTTAACTTGGTTTTTAGTGGAAGTTTGAGCAAGTTTTGAAATTTAAGGAATTTTCTTTGTGTATATGGAATTAGAAAAATAGAATTAGATAGTTTGATGGTTTTCTTTTTTATTGTTGCTTTTTTTAAATAATGGTTAAAAGAGGTCCAATGTAATGTAAGTATTACTGCATGTCATTTAGTAGAATTTTGTTAAGGTGATTTAATTTGAGGTGGAATTTCCCCCAAAATTTTAGTGATCTTATTATCATCTTAATGAAAATTTCTTTTGCCCTTGCAGTAAAGATATTAACATGGTAATTGCATGATGTTGCTTTGCATGCGGTCTCCACCAATGTACTAATGGAGTTGGCTTTGTTGTCAGCAAATACATCATTTTTAATCATTCCATGATTTTTTTCCAGAGCTTTCAAGTCGCTTTTGCTTTTGAATATTTTGTTCCAGGACTTTTGACATCCTGTTTTTTTTTTCATTTTTTATTGGGAATGAACTCATATCATTTATATCTATATGACTACCTTAGAAAATAAAAATGATCACTGATCGGTGAATACCTTTTGGCATAGGTCATCCAAAATCAGATCAACTTCAAAGAAGAGAAGTTGGATTTGTTGTAGATGTAAGATGAATATCATTTAAACATATTGTGTTATTTCTAGCAGAAAATGTGGGTTAGGCAAAATGTGTTATATTCAGCAGATCGGATTTCCTTTCGGCTACAGGAAGTTTACATTAATTGAAGCATCTAACACTTCAAAAACTAACCTTTTATTTAATTCTACATTGGGATGATAATTCATACAAAAAAATGATGTAGGATAATAAGCAACCCTGGACTATAATAACGATAGATTCTCAAACAATCGAACAAAAATAAAAATAAAAATACATGCACAGCTTTAAAAGCAATTATGTGATAAGAGTATAAGAACTGATAGATAATCATCCAATAGTTACTATATGAGTTTGCAATTCAAGTGACTGAATAACATCAAAAAATAAAATCAATGTAAGATCACTATCAAAAAATAAAACTAATGAGTGCAATGTAAGAAGATCTTATGTTTAACAACTTCAGAGTTTTCCAGGCATTTAATTTCCTAATGCAATTCTGAATAAGTTTATTTATTTTTGGGGAGGGGGGTTGAAAATGTTACAGGTATTAAAATTCCATCCATTACCTATACAGGAGTTGTTGTTTTTTTTTGCGGTCTCTTTTTTTTGTTTTACTTTTGCAATCTCCGATTTGAAGCTTCAGAATGTTTGGTTTTGTTTTTGTTTTTGCAGTTTCTTCATTTTGAAAATTCACTAGCCTTTTTGTACCAACATACAGTTATTAACAAAGATTGTGATTCTATCTTAATTTGCTACATTGTCATATTATAGGTTATTTTCTTACAGTGTGAATGCATTACCATGCGCTTAACACATGGATGATTCTTATTTTCTTTGTAAAAAAAAATTCAACAATGTTATCTTTTACTAAATAGTTCCAGGTCTAACAAATTCTAATTATTCAAATTCCATTTGTTCCCATTATAAATCATTTTAAAAAAGGTTCTTACATATGTTCTTTTCACTGCTTTGCTTGATTATATGGTTTATATAATTTTAAGTGAATAACTTAATAAGTAGTTTACTTTAGCTGTTTAGTTGTCTTACAGTTGTCTTATAATTATATGGAATGACGCAAAATTTTGAAGTTTGTTCGGTCCAGTTGATAATTATATGGAATGACACAGAATTAAAACATATAACAATTAATCCATAGAATTAGAGTATCAATGAATATATTATGTATGTGTAAATGAATGCAGGGTTAACAGAGAAGGAAGAAGTGCAGAATTGCTTGACAATTTCAGCGAAGGGAAGAAATATGCACAGCACAGGCTTAGGAAGTCTACCAAAAACCCTGAAATAATCCCTTGATCAACTCCTACTTTGCCAATCCCAAATGAAACTCCTTAGCCTCGGGCTTTTTTGTTCTCATTTTATTTTTTTTATTTTTTGTTGGCTTTTTGTATGCAGATAAAGCTTATTTTGTATTGGACTGGATTTTGGTTTGAACTGTTGTTGCATTCATCTTGCAATTAAATCAAACATTGCAGTCATCCTGCAAGTATATCAGTCTAAATTTATCAGATTCTATTATGTTGTATCATCCTGATTGTCAAATGACGGGGAGATCAAGAGGAAGTGCAAATCGAGATCAAAGAAACATTTGGCCAGTGAAGAAATTGCATTTAAAACATGCGTTCTGTTGCTAACTTTATATAAATTCTGAGTTCTAAAACTCGTTAACATGCAGAGCATGTCTTGGGTATCTGATTTGCTGTAATGGTCAAAAATGGAATTTGTAGTATATTTTAACTTTTTATCCCTTCACTTAGGCATAGTTTATAAAGTAAGCAATATTTTTGTAATTCTTCTATAAGTTAAATGTTGTTCTATATGCTAGGATGTTTATTTTACCTTACAGAGTTGTTATATTTGTATTGAACCTAAAAAGCATAACAAATGTCCATATTTTGTGAATGAGCAAGTATTACTCTAGGTCTTATAGTAGTTATATTTATAGGGATCGAGGTTTGTTCCTTCATATTGATGGTTCACGTTGGGTTGCTTAACGCATGATTGTTCTCTTTTGAATATTCTCATTCCCTGATCTTAAAATTATTATTTTTTGGGTGTGTATGGTTGTATTTATGGGTATTGTCAGAGTTGGAATAGTTTTCCTTGAGATAAATAATTTATACGGAAATTGTGTAACGTTTTTATGTTGTCATAATAATACATTTTGTAAGCGAAGTTTAACTATTGTTAATGTTTTTTAGAATTGCTCAATTATTTTATTCTTTGCCAACTCAAATGTTGAACAAATTAGATTTTAAATTGATTTTTCGTAATATGAACTTAATGTCATGCTGAATGTAATTTTCATATTAATAAATTTATAGCAAAACAAATATTAGCTAATAATTAAAAATATATATAACTGCAGCTCGCGTGCGAAGCACGGGTTCGCACTTGTCTTCAATCAGTATGCAAATCTCGTTAACCCCTAAGTAAATAGATTCAATAGAGGAAACTAAATTAAGGAAAAGAATGCCACTCAACAATAATGATCAGGCAACAATTAGGCCAAGATTAAATGAAACCCCAATTACTGCGTATTATACCATTTTAACCTGCAATAGATTTGGAAACCTAATTAACACCCAAAAACATATGAATTACTTTCCTTAACTCTGAGCGTAGTAAATGAAGAAAGAAAATATATTGTATTTCTCCACCATTTGAACTTTAATCTCCTTCCTGATATCTCTTCTAGTATGAGATATCTTAAAATATCATTAAGTGCCATGTAATTTATTCCTATGTCCTTTTCAGACCCTTCTGCTGGTTCACTCATTGTATGAGTTTTTCCTGATCACATCTGACCATAAGCAAATATGCGTAGATTATATTCATCCATGACAGATCGAACAAGAGGTTGTGTTTCCTTGTAAATATCCTCTTGAGAAGAAGCAGGGGCAAATACTTTGTTAAACTGAAACATTCTGCGGCTGTTTTGTGGCTTAGATGGATAAAGGACTATCAAAGAGCCGTCACTTCCAGTGTAATCAATGGAAGATTTGGTCTTTGAGTTGTAGTTTGGTTTGATTTTGCAAAATACTCAGATATTTCTTCTTAGATATTGAACCATGTTGTATAATTTTTGATTTTCCTTAATAGCTTCATGGTGTCCAAAGGCAGCAGTGGAGAGCTATAATATCATGCTTGCTGATTGAGCTATGTCATTCTGCATTTGAGACCACTGGCTCTTGTCGGAAAGCAGCAATTATATATGTTGTTGGCTTTTGGGTTTTAGTTTATCTATCAATGCAGTGCAAGTAAGCTTAGTACATTAACACCGATAATTTTATGTATTACAGCTACATGTTATACGCTAACACCTAATATAATGTATGATGTTTGGTGCAAGGACCAACTTGTGCTCTTGTGGCAGATGTTTCAGGTTTTTATTTAAATTTTTGCTTGATAGCTGTACATATGTTTCATTTTTTTATTTGTGAACTTGAGTTTGTTTTTAAAATCTAATTAGGCAAGCATGGATGCACCATAGAACAATGCTATATTAGCATGCTGGCAAGCATGAAGCATTTGGTTTACTCTTGAATTTTGTAAGGCCAACTTATTTCATTTCGTCGATACAATTATTAAGAAAAAATTGATTATGATTGGTCTTTGGTAATATACACTGCAGATTTCTTATCCAGATTCAGTATTCAATCATAATTGCACCATATTCAGTTTTCTTACCAAGTTTCAACATTCCATCATCAGTTTTCTTGCTGAGTTGGCTTATTATAATAAAATTACCCATTGGCAATGCATGTTTATGTCTCTGGTCACTAGTCGGGGATAATTTGTATTATGTAATATGTGTTATGCTGGTCGGGGATAATTTGTATTATGTAATATGTGTTCTACTGTGTTGGATTTGTCCTCGGACTATGCTAGAATGTTGAGTCAATCTATGTATTATAATCACTTGGATTTGGCTCAAATTTTATTAGTAGTGTTGTGTGTTATATTGCTATGCTAAGACTATAATTTTCGCTTTGGTTACTTCCTTTCACGTTATTAGCAGTTTTGGCTAATTTTGATTGCTAACTATGGTTAATTGTTTTTTGTTTTTGTTTGTAGTAATCTTGACTAGTACATCAAATTGGACACCAAAGCAGTACTTTGGCATTTTAAGGATTTAAGGTTATTATTACTTAGGCAAATCATTTTTCCGTTATAGGCATGGCACTACATATTTGATAGTATAATCATTTCTTATGACCATCTTTCTTTACTTTGCGTGCAACAAAAATACATTTCTACTAATGAATCTGGGAGGTTGGTCATCTTGACCAATGAATCAATGCTGATATTTTTTTTATCAACTTCATAATAATAAAAAAAAAAATGTCAACAATTTTTTTATCCTTTTGATTATATACAATTTAACGGTCGGTTTTCCCACGTTGTACGGTATTACTAGTTTTACTTCTCATTTTCCTTTGTCTCTCCATACAAACTCACACATGAATAAAATGAGGACTCCATTCATTCCCCTTCTAAAAATACACAAGGATAGCGAGACCCATTCATGCTATATATGCAACTAAGGAGAAAAACAATTAGGCTTTCATTTCTTTTCATTTCTTCCTTTCTAAAAAAAAGACACAATATTCACCATAATATGTATTCTTACATATAATCGTTTATATTGCCTAAGAGCTGCGCATGAATGTTGCAATAGGTAGTGCTAGGCCTGGGTGTTTAATGTGAATATGGGATGCTCAGCTAAGAAGAAAATAAAGGAGAATGCGAGAAATGAAACAGTTTGTGTTTTATGATTGTGTTATCATGCTTGCGCCGTGACAGAATATCCATATCATTCCTTTCCATAGCTTATATCCATCTCAAACCATGCAAGGTGAGTTTCTCACGATTAATATAATTCAAGTATTGTAACATCGATATAAACTAGATATAATAGTTGAATCTTGATTGTTGTTGGTTGCCTTATGTTATTTCTTTCCCTTTGTCACCTTGAAAGTGTTACATATTCAAATAATAATTGCATGTCGGTTTGACTAGGTATTTGGTGCATGGCCTCCACCCTTGTTGCTTGCAACCTGCTTCTCTATTATGTTGAACCTTGTTTTTCATATTGAACCTGTTGGTGTGTGTGACGATCCCAAAACCCCGTGACACGGTGTTAAGGATAATCATTGGAATATAACACATTAATCATCATTAGCAGATCACAAATAGTAGCATAAACAGAAAATAGAATAATTTACACACATATGACAGCGGAATCATATAGATATCATCACGTCAGAGAAGCACAGTACAGGATACAACTTAGTGCATAATGATACATAATCAGTCACCATCGCTAGAGGCGGAATCATACATAAAGAGTACACAAAAGGAATATCTGTCTACATCGCCAGTGGCGGAATCATAATATAGATACAATAATGGCGGAGAAAATCCAAGTCAGCACAGTGTAGTCAAGCCTCGCCATGAGTCAAAAAGGTGCGTCAGAAACCTGTAACTAGGCTGCCCGTGTGAAAATGAGGGCACCCGAGTTTGCAAGGTGAAACAAACTACGAGTCAGTCATGGGACTGGTATGAGAAATCTATTCAACTTATTAACAACAATAATAAGGCAAATCAAAGGACCACGCCACTTTCGTGGAACGGGTTTACTCCAATGAGTGCTAGTGCATGAAATAAAATAAATGATTAAATCAACGCAATGCTTTTTATAAAATGAAGCCATTATAAGACTCAGTTCCCATCACACAATGCAACACAAGCCGGAGGATAGAGTTTTTACCTTATAATGGCCAAAGATGCCCCATACGAATAAAACAAAGGTGTTTGATATTATTACTAGTCCATATATGTTTCAAAAGCAAATTCAATCATAAATATCAATCCTAGGCGGCATAGCTACCATCTACTATGTCGCCGTACTAGTAATACAATCACATCCGCAAATTTCGTATTGGAAATTGGATTCCTTCATGAGTCGAGGCAAGGGGCAAGCTCCTCTCCGATTCGAGACACTCTAGCAAATGTCCCAGGACCCCACTATGATCCTTGGAATCGGCTGGGCCGGTCCTCTCTTACTTTTGAGGATTGGCAATTCCTGAACACACGTTTCTCGGTCCTTACAGACCTAAAATCGAGGCGCCTCGCATTCCAACAACCACACAGGTGAAAAGTATATATAATGTCAGGGCTGGTAGGTCACTGACACCACCATAGCTAGAAAGAAACGTCGTGCACTCCCAGCGGTCCGTCTCCCGTTTTTGACTCATACCGAGGTGTGAGGCTCGCGAATTCACGTTATACACAAAGCTATGTCACACAGACCATGCTTTGATCATCAACCACAAGACTTTGCTTTGCAACAGAAGCCTTGATCATATGCCACTTAGGCGTGCCACATAGGCAATCCACTCCATGCGACTGATTTCTGTCAATACATAACCTCTGAGCTCGTACGTCTCAGAGAAGGGCGTTAAGCAAGAGAATAAATTCTCTGCCGCCAAACAGATATATATTTAACAGAGATCAACCAACACAGAACAAAATCCAATGTCAGACACACAGTCCCTTTTCAAGTCCGTCCTGGGTCTGAACGAAACCGGAGGCACCAATTCCTCGCATATCCGTACAATCAACAGTATGTTTGGACGGCTACTACTTCAATTCCTTCATGGTAGCTACTCCAATCACGAGTATCAGTAGCGCCCATCCATCCAATGTGGAGATCGTCGGTCTTCAGTCGTCTTCGACTCTTCGACTTCTCAACGTCGATCGATTATTTGAAATGAGATAAACTCGGCCTTTTCAAATAACCCACGTATATTTAGATTTTCAAATCAATTATTCACATGGTTGGACTATTCAACATTCACATTTCAGTTATTTAGTTATGATTTTCATGTCAAATACATTCAACCATCACATATCAAACAAACACAACAAAATTGGTTTATTTTCACTCTATATCGTCTATAACACTTTATAACGATATATCGCCATTTTTATTTAATTTAAAACGACCATATTTAATTAAACGACGTTTCAGGTCGTGTCGATGCACTGGCGCTGCTTTCCACTAATTTTGTCTTACACATATAGGAAAATCTAACCGTTGGATCTTCACAAATTTTACATCATTAGGAAGGTCTTTTCAAAACGAATCCAACGGTTTCAGTTTTGGGAAAATCCGACGATCGGATCTTCCACACTAACCATTTGAAGTTACGATTTCAATTTACGAACTGCAGCGTCGTTATTCGATTTAATTTAATTATATATATATATATATATATATATAAATATAATCGTTTCTGGCGCTGTTTTTCCTTAATTTTGAATTAAACATTCCAGACAATCCAACCGTCGGATCTTCACAAAGTTGGTGCTGTTGGAAAGATATCTCCAAGGCGAACCCAACGGTTGAGGTTTCGGGAAAATCCAATGGTCGGATCTTCCGCACTAATCATTTGAAATCACGGTTTCAAAATATGAACTGCACGGCCACGTTTCGTTTTAATTCTATTTATATTTATATATTTATATAAATATAGTTCATTCAAAAATTCCTATATCGTTTCCACTTCAATTATTTCACTAACGCCTTTAAATTTTGGAAAATTTCGCCATAACCTCCTTTGTACGGGAGGGTCTGGGAAAATTCCCAAATAGCCACATGGGCGTCTCATATCAAAAAGAAAAAGAAAAAGCCAAGCGGTTAGCAAACAGGCTCATAAAATCATCACCCAAACAAAGCGGTAAATGTGTACCTATTTGTCGGGCACAAAATTCTATTTCTCTTCTCTAGCCCCTTTTGCTTTAACCTGTTCAATAGACATGCATGTACATATATACAATTTCTAACATTTATCATTTTCCATTCAATTTCATATTTGATTTGCTTTGGTTTAAAAACACCATTCATTCTAATGTTGCATGCATAGGTTAAAATCATATCATTAGCTAGTTAATGTATATTTCAACTCATGCACGTTTATTTGAACAAGTGGCTATTTTTAACACTTCTCATTTCAAAGATGATAATTTTGGCGAACTAAAATAGATTTCAACACATGACTATTTTATTTAGTTCCTATGCATGTTAAAAATAATATTTCTATCACAAATATTTATTTCAACGTCCGCATATCTTTAGCATATCACACATATGATAAAAATGATATTTTTATCATTTAAAATATTTATTCAACCAATGGATGGTTTCAACACTTCATAGTTTCAATAAAAATGTAATTTTTATTGTTCGATCTTTTTATTCAACACATGAATATTTCCACTACACACATTTCTCAACAAATGAGTATTTCCACACATGGACATTTTCTTTAGGTTGTTCATATTAGAAAGATGGGATTTTTATGATTGAAATTATTTATATAAGGCGAATATTTTTCATACTTCATATATATATAAAAATGTGATTTTTATTGTTTAAACTCTTCATTCATTCACAAATGAATTTAATTTTTACACAACACTTTTCAACACATGAACATTTCCACACATGGATATAGTTTCAATATATGGCTTTAATTTCTATGCATGCAAATAATTTCAACATATGAAAATAATTCTAACACACAAAGATTATTCAAAATTTCGGCAGCATAACGGCAGGGTAGTTAAAACCGGCACCGTCCCTAGTACGGCTCCTCGCTCTACCTTAAAACCTCGCGGTTTTTGACAATGGGGATTCATGCATCTAATTCGCATGCAGGCGGCATGTTTATTTTTATTTCCACAAATATTTCCAATTCATTTCAACCACCAATGGGTATTTTTCAACCACAACCAAACAATATCAACCACAAACAATTATTCAACCATTCGTATTTTTCATCCAATATTTCACACCAATTCACCACAATAAATATCGTCCATGGTTTGTGGACGAGGGGAGTATATATATGTATATCTATAATATATTTTATTTGCTATATTTCACTTGCATTTCAACACATATATCAATTATTCTATGCATGTAAAAATTCATACTTCGCTTATATAGCTTACACTACGCATGTACATGAGGTATACAACACGTATGTAATTTATATTTCGCTTATATGAATTATACACGACATTTTCCATTCAATTTCACGTTAATTTAGATTTCTCACCTTGGTTTTCTGAGCGCTAAAAATCGATACGATGTTAGAAAAATCCGCAGCTTCTTCTATTGGGTAGAGAGCTTCCTTGCGGTCTCGATGTTTCCTGTTTCATCGAATTTCATCAACATACCAAAAAGATATGATTTTTCAAAGTGAAAAGATCAAAGAAAAACGCACTTTCAGAAAGCTTCAAAACTAGGTTTGCAAAAATCGCGAGATCCGTTGATCGTTGAGACGATCGGCCTGCACCACCACGTCGGCCTTGGAGAGGGCTCTCCGTCGATAGTCACCACCCTCAGTTCGATGGCGGCAGGAAGGCAGGGCGGCGCTCGATAGGGTCGGACTTTGGAGGCTCGATTTGCACGCAACACGAGGTGGTAGGAGGCGAGGTTGGTATGGATTTGAAGGTGGAGGGAAGGGCTGTCGTTTTTGGGTAGTGGCGGCGTCTGAAAGTGGCGGAGGCGGCGGCGATCTGGTCTGGAACGGGGAAGCACGAGTCGCCGTTGAACGGGGGGGGGGGGGGGGGGGGTTCTCTTTTTTTATTTTTTATTTTATGAAAGAAAAAATATGATTGGCCGAGACTATATAAAATTTTTTAAATAGTGTTTTCTTAAACGAACTCCTTTTTAAACCCAACGACTGTCGCCCCTAGCTAAATACCCCCATTCCAGACACAATGGGATATGTTTCGTAGGCCAATTCGACTGTTACAATCAGTTATTTTTCAAATTAAAGTTTAAAATATTTAATTTTTAACTCTGAACGCACATTTCAATTTGCCAGGGCCACAAACTGATTCGAAAAATTCTTGAAAAATAAATCTAGCTATGTTTTGACGCTACGGTCCCAACAAAACTAGTTTCGTCGAATTCTGAGGTCGTTTGAAAAATGGCCATTTTCTGGTCAATCCAATTTAACAGAAATCGACCAAACACATTTTCTTTTGCCACGCTCACATACTAGCTTCAAAAATTATGAAATTTGAAACCTAGCAATAGTTTGACATCCCGGACCCAACAAAAGTGGTTTCGTCGAATTCCGAGGTCGTATGCAAAATACCAATTTTCCAGGCCTATATATCCTATATACCGACCCTTCTGAAAATTCATTCGGCCATAACTTTTGATTCTCGTTATGAAACTTTGATTTTTCAGATTCGTTAGAAAGGTATTGACTAACAGATTTAAATATTTTTGGTTTCGCTAAAATCCGTTCTATTTTCCACCCTGCACAGTCAGTCAAAGTTTGAATTCAAATTTTCAAACTGACTTACTATTTCTAATTCACTATTTTATTGAAATATTCTATTTCAATTGTTCAAATTCCTTTGAAATAATCAATTTAAAAATTTTAAATTGGCTCGTATTTTCCGGGTTATTACAATCTCCCCTACTTAAAACTTTTCGTCCTCGAAAAGGAAACAACAGTAAAGTAGGAAATAAAATGTAAATGCAAAGTATGGTAAAGGTACCTTGCACCGGAGTTAGTCAGAGATATTCACTCTGCATTTGGGGTAAGCTTGCTTAATGCTTTCCTCAGTTTCCCAAGTACAGTCTCTAGGATCACTGCTCCACTGCACTTTAACTAAATAAACCTTTTTGCTCCTGAGTTCCCTGGTTTCTTTGCCAACAATTTTTAATGGCTCTCTTCTGAGTGCTAATTCTGGAGTTATCTCCACATCCCGTTGCGCTGCTTCTTCTACAACAAGATCCGGATCATGCACATGTCTCCTAAGTTGAGATACGTGAAATACATTGTGCACTCCAGGCAACCAATCTGGCAATTGAACCCTATAAGCAAGAGTTCCAATTCGCTCAAGTATAGGAAAGGGACCAATAAATCTCGGTGCCAACTTCCCAGTCTTTCCAAATCTGATTACTCCTCTCATCGGAGAAACCTTTAAATAAACATGATCACCAATAGCAAATGTCAAATCTCTCCTTCTAGAGTCTGCATAACTTTTCTGTCGGCTTTGGGCGGTTTTCAATCGCTTCCTGATGAAGTCCACTTTATCAGATGCCTCCCTAATCATATCGGGTCCTAGTACAAGTCTGTTGCCTGGTTCTACCCAACATGCTGGAGATCTGCAGGGTCTGCCATATAATGCTTCAAACGGTGACATTCTCAAACTCGCTTGATAGCTATTGTTATATGAGAACTCTGCCAGATGCAAATGATCTTCCCATGACCCACCAAAATCGATTATACAAGCCCGCAATAAATCTTCTAGAATTCTATTCACCCGCTTAGTTTGACCATCTGTTTGGGGGTGATAAGCGGTGCTCATATTCAGTTTTGTCCCCAATTCTGTCTGGAAAGCCTCCCAGAATTTGCTAGTAAATAGGGGATCTCTATCACTGACTATGCTGATGGGAATTCCATGCAGCTTAACAATTTCTTTGAAATATATCTGTGTTAGACTTTGGGCAGTTCTATTGGACCTGACAGGTATAAAATGGGCAGTTTTCGTGAAGCGATCTACGATTACCCAAATGCTGTCATTACCTTTCTTGGTTCACGGCAAACCATCTATGAAATCCATGGAAATCTGTTCCCATTTCCAACCTGGGACTTCCAACGGTTGCAACAGTCCGGCTAGCTTCTGTTGGTCACTCTTGACCAATTGACAAGTAGGGCATCTGCTAACATACAAAGAAATATCTCTTTTCATTGCCTTCCACCTGAAAGTGCGTTTGATATCGTTGTACATTTTACTCACCCCAGGATGGATGCAAAATTTGGATTTATGGCATTCGTCTAGCACTTCTCTTCGAAGGCCTGGAATATTTGGGATGCAAATCCTGTTATTTAGCCTGAGAACCCCCTTATTGTCAATACGGAAACTCGTGGTTTCACCTTCCTTGACTCTCTTACTGATTCCCTGATTGAATTCATCGTCTTTCTGAAGGGCTGAAATCCTATGAATCAATCTAGGTGTAATTATAAGATGGGCAACGATTGCGGTCTTTCTACTAAGCGCATCCGCTACTACGTTAGCTTTCCCCGGCGTATACAGGATATCAAGATCATACGCTGCAAGAAATTCTAGCCAACACTGTTGTCTCAGATTCAGATCTTTCTGGGTATATAAATACTTCAATGATTGGTGATCTGTGTACAATATAAATTTCTCGCCCAATAAGTAATGCCTCCAGATTTTCAAGGCAAATACGATGGCTAGCAACTCAAGATCATGAGCACATAATTCTTCTCATGTGGTTTCAATTGGCGGCTTGCATAAGCGACTACTTGGCCTCTCTGCATTAATACTGCACCAAGACCTCTAATAGAAGCATCTGTCCAAACCGTTAAATCCTGATTGCCATCAATAATTGTTAACACTGGAGCGGTGGTCAGCTTCGATTTCAATTCCTGGAAAGCTCCTTCACAGTCGGAAGTCCACTTAAACTTCTCATGTTTCTTGGTGAGCTTCGTTAACGGACCGGATATCTTCGAAAAATCCTTAACGAACTTTCGATAATAACTAGCCAACCCCATAAAACTTCTAACTTCTGTGGGAGTAGTGGGTTGTTTCCAGTCTTGAATCGCTATTATTTTGCTTGGGTCAACAGAAATTCCTTTCTCGGACACGACATGGCCAAGAAATTTGACTTCTTCTTGCCAGAAGACACATTTAGAGAATTTGGCTTTGAAGACGTTCTTCCTTAGAATCTCTAATACTTGTTCTAAGTGTTTTTCATGGTCTGGTTTTGATTTGGAGTATATTAAAATATCATCGATGAATACGAGGACAAATTTATTCAGAACTCCCCTGAACACTCTATTCATTAGATCGACAAAGTATGCTGGAGCGTTACATAGGCCAAACGACATTACTAACCATTCATAAAACTGAAAGCGGTCAAAGGAACACACTCTTCTGCTATTCTCAATTGATGAAAACCTGTAGCTAGGTCCATTCGGGAAAATACTTTCGCCCCATTCAATTGGTCTAGCAAATCATCAATGCGGGGTAATGGATATTTATTTTTAAGCGTCTGTTTGTTGAGGTCTCGGTAATCAACACACAATCCAAGAGTACCGTCTGACTTTGGGACAAACACAACTGCTGCACCCCAATTAGAAAAACTCGGTCTGATTAGACCCTTCCACAACAGTTGACGAGTTTGATCGCCTATTTCTTCTTTTTCTTTCGGAGTCATTCTACGAATTGGATGCACCACGGGTCTGGCATTAGGAATTAGATCGATTCGGAATTCTATTTCTCTTTGCGGAGGTAAGTTTTCAACTTCTTCAAACACATCCGCATAGTTGCTAACAATCGGAATCTTTTCCATGGAAGTGGGGATAAGTTCTAATGCTGACCAAAATTCTTCTCTATTCGGATTCGAACCATGACAGGGAACCGTAATATATCCAAGCTTCGTTCGAATTTTAACGATTCTTTCTGCACAATTCACTTCAGCTTCATATTTCGTTAACCAATCCAGCCCGAGAATAATATCGAATTCGGGAAAATCCATAACGATTAAATCAAAAGGAAACTTGTATCGAGAAAAAGAAATAGGAACTTTACAATATGAACCGAGAGTAATAGGACCCCTATCGGGTTATGAACTTCAACCGATTCTTTAAGCTTTCGCTGTTTTAACTTTAATTTGTGCACTGTGTTTCTAGCAATAAAACTACGCGATGCACCTGTGTCAAACAATACAGAGACAGGAATATTTTTAATTGTAAGGGTACCTCCCAAAACATCGGGTTTACCTGCTCCGTCGGAAGCAGCTGGCGGGCTAGACCCGTCATAGACATGAGCTACAGTAGCTTTCTTCAGCAAAGGACAGTCTTTGACTAAATGATCGGTCTTGCGACAATTAAAGCACGAGCGAGGGTTCTGAGAGCCTTAGCTCGAGCCTTGAGAGTTTGTTTTCTATTTCTTTGGAGCTGTGCAGACGTTTGAGTAGTGCCCCGGCTTACCACAGTTAAAGCAATTTCCTCTTGGCGGCTTGCCAGTCTGAGGCTTTGAAGATGCTGCTTGGCTTGACTCGCCTTGATTAATAGCAGGCTTGCGCTTGTTTCCGGCTTGGCTTCTAGCGCGATCCTGATCCAGATGCCTTTGATCAAGGTCTTCATAGTTGCATGTCATTTCCACTAGCTCGTTGAAATCCAGCTTGACATGGGCCATGGCTCTATCATGATATTGTCGTCTTAGTCCAAAGATAAACCTCTTATTTTTGGATTTCGCGGTGGCGACAAGCTCTGGAGCATAGGGCGACAGCATTGTAAATTTGTTCAGATAATCTTGCACGGAAAGATCCCCTTGCTGGAGATTGGCGAAGTCATCGTGCATTCTTTCTAGAGCTTGTTCTGGGACATATTTCTCCTTGAAGAGTTCTTTAAATCCATCCCATGTTCTTCCAGCTTCTCTATTCCCGGCGGTAAGAGATTCCCACCATAATTCGGCTTGTTCCTGCATAAGCCAGGCGCCCATAACAGCTTTGTCTTCGTCTCCTAGCCTTAGGCCTTCAAGAATTTTCTCGCATGTTTTGAGCCATGCAAGGGCCTCTATTACGGTGCCAGTTCCCGAGAAGGTCTTGCCTCCTAAGTTCTTATATCTCTTAGCTACATGGTCGAACTCGAAGTATTGAGCTGCCGGAGGTTATATCAAAGGTCCTTCTTGAGCTGGGATTTCTCCCCTTCCTCGGCCTCGGCCGGGGCCGGCACGGCCTCCTCTAGCGGCGGCTGCTCTGGTAGCCATTTGTCAAATTCTGTATAAGTAACGAAAAAGTCAGTTAACAGAAATAATAGTCTATTGCATAGTTAAGCAGAAATTCCTACGGAAAGATAACGATGGACTGATCAATTGTTTTTGCTATTCTGCTCAGCTCATTCTAGGACCTTACTAGTCCTATCTCTAATGAGCGACTCGCCATAGAATACTACTGATTCTATTTTGACGAAGTGTTTAATGTGTTAGACTCCAGAACTAAGGTTAACCAAAGCTCTGATACCAGCTGTGACGATCCCAAAACCCCATGACACGGTGTTAAGGATAATCATTGGAATATAACACATTAATCGTCATTAGCAGATCACAGATAATAGCATAAACAGAAAATAGAATAATTTACACACATATGACAGCGGAATCATATAGATATCATCACGTCAGAGAAGCACAGTACAGGATAAAACTTAGTGCATAATGATACATAATCAGTCACCATCGCCAGAGGCGGAATCATACATAAAGAGTACACAAAAGGAATATCAGTCTACATCGCCAGTGGCGGAATCATAATATAGATACGATAATGGCGGAGAAAATCCAAGTCAGCACAGTGTAGTCAAGCCTCGCCATGAGCCAAAAAGGTGCGTCAGAAACCTGTAACTAGGCTGCCCGTGTGAAAATGAGGGCACCCGAGTTTGCAAGGTGAAACAAACTACGAGTCAGTCATGGGACTGGTATGAGAAATCTATTCAACTTATTAACAACAATAATAAGGCAAATCAAAGGACCACGCCACTTTCGTGGAACGGGTTTACTCTAATGAGTGCTAGTGCATGAAATAAAATAAATGATTAAATCAACGCAATGCTTTTTATAAAATGAAGCCATTATAAGACTCAGGTCCCATCACACAATGCAACGCAAGCCGGAGGATAGAGTTTTTACCTTATAATGGCCAAAGATGCCTCATACGAATAAAACAAAGGTGTTTGATATTATTACTAGTGCATATATGTTTCAAAAGCAAATTCAATCATAAATATCAATCCTAGGCGGCATAGCTACCATCTACTATGTCGCCGTACTAGTAATACAATCACATCCGCAAATTTCGTATTGGAAATTGGATTCCTTCATGAGTCGAGGCAAGGGGCAAGCTCCTCTCCGATTCGAGACACTCTAGCAAATGTCCCAGGACCCCACTATGATCCTTGGAATCGGCTGAGCCGGTCCTCTCTTACTTTTGAGGATTGGCAATTCCTGAACACACGTTTCTCGGTCCTTACAGACCTAAAATCGAGGCGCCTCGCATTCCAACAACCACACAGGTGAAAAGTATATATAATGTCAGGGCTGGTAGGTCACTGACACCACCATAGCTAGAAAGAAACGTCGTGCACTCCCAGCGGTCCGTCTCCCGTTTTTGACTCATACCGAGGTGTGAGGCTCGCGAATTCACGTTATACACAAAGCTACGTCACACAGACCATGCTTTGATCATCAACCACAAGACTTTGCTTTGCAACAGAAGCCTTGATCATATGCCACTTAGGCGTGCCACACAGGCAATCCACTCCATGCAACTGATTTCTGTCAATACATAACCTCTGAGCTCGTACGTCTCAGAGAAGGGCGTTAAGCAAGAGAATAACTTCTCTGCTGCCAAACAGATATATATTTAACAGAGATCAACCAACACAGAACAAAATCCAATGTCAGACACACAGTCCCTTTTCAAGTCCGTCCTGGGTCTGAACGAAACCGGAGGCACCAATTCCTCGCATATCCGTACAATCAACAGTATGTTTGGACGGCTACTACTTCAATTCCTTCATGGTAGCTACTCCAATCACGAGTATCAGTAGCGCCCATCCATCCAATGTGGATATCGTCGGTCTTTAGTCGTCTTCGACTCTTCGACTTCTCAACGTCGATCGATTATTTGAAATGAGATAAACTCGGCCTTTTCAAATAACCCACGTATATTTAGATTTTCAAATCAATTATTCACATGGTTGGACTATTCAACATTCACATTTCAGTTATTTAGTTATGATTTTCATGTCAAATACATTCAACCATCACATATCAAACAAACACAACAAAATTGGTTTATTTTCACTCAATATCGTCTATAGCACTTTATAACGATATATCGCCATTTTTATTTAATTTAAAACGGCCATATTTAATTAAACGACGTTTCAGGTCGTGTCGATGCACTGGCGCTGCTTTCCACTAATTTTGTCTTACACATATAGGAAAATATAACCGTTGGATCTTCACAAATTTTACATCATTAGGAAGGTCTTTTCAAAACGAATCCAACGGTTTCAGTTTTGGGAAAATCCGACGGTCGGAACTTCCACACTAACCATTTGAAGTTACGATTTCAATTTACGAACTGCAGCGTCGTTATTCGATTTAATTTAATTATATTTATATATATATATAAATATAATCGTTTATGGCGCTGTTTTTCCTTAATTTTGAATTAAACATTCCAGACAATCCAACCGTCGGATCTTCACAAAGTTGGTGCCGTTGGAAAGATATCTCCAAGGCGAACCCAACGGTTGAGGTTTCGGGAAAATCCAATGGTCGGATCTTCCGCACTAATCATTTGAAATCACGGTTTCAAAATATGAACTACACGGCCACGTTTCGTTTTAATTCTATTTATATTTATATATTTATATAAATATAGTTCATTCAAAAATTCCTATATCGTTTCCACTTCAATTATTTCACTAACGCCTTTAAATTTTGGAAAATTTCGCCTTAACCTCCTTTGTACGGGAGGGTCTGGGAAAATTCCCAAATAGCCACACGGGCGTCTCATATCAAAAAGAAAAAGAAAAAGCCAAGCGGCTAGCCAACAGGCTCATAAAATCATCACCCAAACAAAGCGGTAAATGTGTACCTATTTGTCGGGCACAAAATTCTATTTCTCTTCTCTAGCCCCTTTTGCTTTAACCTGTTCAATAGACATGCATGTACATATATACAATTTCTAACATTTATCATTTTCCATTCAATTTCATATTTGATTTGCTTTGGTTTAAAAACACCATTCATTCTAATGTTGCATGCATAGGTTAAAATCATATCATTAGCTAGTTAATGTATATTTCAACTCATGCACGTTTATTTGAACAAGTGGCTATTTTTAACACTTCTCATTTCAAAGATGATAATTTTGGCGAACTAAAATAGATTTCAACACATGACTATTTTATTTAGTTCCTATGCATGTTAAAAATAATATTTCTATCACAAATATTTATTTCAACGTCCGCATATCTTTAGCATATCACACATATGATAAAAATGATATTTTTATCATTTAAAATATTTATTCAACCAATGGATGGTTTCAACACTTCATAGTTTCAATAAAAATGTAATTTTTATTGTTCGATCTTTTTATTCAACACATGAATATTTCCACTACACACATTTCTCAACAAATGAGTATTTCCACACATGGACATTTTCTTTAGGTTGTTCATATTAGAAAGATGGGATTTTTATGATTGAAATTATTTATATAAGGCGAATATTTTTCATACTTCATATATATATATAAATGTGATTTTTATTGTTTAAACTCTTCATTCATTCACAAATGAATTTAATTTTTACACAACACTTTTCAACACATGAACATTTCCACACATGGATATAGTTTCAATATATGGCTTTAATTTCTATGCATGCAAATAATTTCAACATATGAAAATAATTCTAACACACAAAGATTATTCAAAATTTCGGCAGCATAACGGCAGGGTAGTTAAAACCGGCACCGTCCCTAGTACGGCTCCTCGCTCTACCTTAAAACCTCGCGGTTTTTGACAATGGGGATTCATGCATCTAATTCGCACGCAGGCGGCATGTTTATTTTTATTTCCACAAATATTTCCAATTCATTTCAATCACCAATGGGTATTTTTCAACCACAACCAAACAATATCAACCACAAACAATTATTCAACCATTCGTATTTTTCATCCAATATTTCACACCAATTCACCACAATAAATATCGTCCATGGTTTGTGGACGAGGGGAGTATATATATATATCTATAATATATTTTATTTGCTATATTTCACTTGCATTTCAACACATATATCAATTATTCTATGCATGTAAAAATTCATACTTCGCTTATATAGCTTACACTACGCATGTACATGAGGTATACAACACGTATGTAATTTATATTTCGCTTATATGAATTATACACGACATTTTCCATTCAATTTCACGTTAATTTAGATTTCTCACCTTGGTTTTCTGATCGCTAAAAATCGATACGATGTCAGAAAAATCCGCAGCTTCTTCTATTGGGTAGAGAGCTTCCTTGCGGTCTCGATGTTTCCTGTTTCATCGAATTTCATCAACATACCAAAAAGATATGATTTTTCAAAGTGAAAAGATCAAAGAAAAACACACTTTCAGAAAGCTTCAAAACTAGGTTTGCAAAAATCGCGAGATCCGTTGATCGTTGAGACGATCGGCCTGCACCACCACGTCGGCCTTGGAGAGGGCTCTCCGTCGATGGTCACCACCCTCAGTTCGATGGCGGCAGGAAGGCAGGGCGGCGCTGATAGGGTCGGACTTTGGAGGCTCGATTTGCACGCAACACGAGGTGGTAGGAGGCGAGGTTGGTATGGATTTGAAGGTGGAGGGAAGGGCTGTCGTTTTTGGGTAGTGGCGGCGTCTGAAAGTGGCGGAGGCGGCGGCGATCTGGTCTGGAACGGGGAAGCACGAGTCGCCGTTGAACGGGGGGGGGGGGGGGGGGTGTTCTCTTTTTTTATTTTTTATTTTATGAAAGAAAAAACATGATTGGCTGAGACTATATAAAAAATTTTAAATAGTGTTTTCTTAAACGAACTCCTTTTTAAACCCAACGACTGTCGCCCCTAGCTAAATACCCCCATTCCGGACACAATGGGATATGTTTCGTAGGCCAATTCGACTGTTACAATCAGTTATTTTTCAAATTAAAGTTTAAAACATTTAATTTTTAACTCTGAACGCACATTTCAATTTGTCAGGGCCACAAACTGATTCGAAAAATTCCAGAAAAATAAATCTAGCTATGTTTTGACGCTATGGTCCCAACAAAACTAGTTTCGTCGAATTCTGAGGTCGTTTGAAAAATGGCCATTTTCTGGTCGATCCAATTTAACAGAAATCGACCAAACACATTTTCTTTTGCCACGCTCACATACTAGCTTTAAAAATTATGAAATTTGAAACCTAGCAATAGTTTGACATCCCGGACCCAACAAAAGTGGTTTCGTCGAATTCCGAGGTCGTATGCAAAATACCAATTTTCCAGGCCTATATATCCTATATACCGACCCTTCTGAAAATTCATTCGGCCATAACTTTTGATTCTCGTTATGAAACTTCGATTTTTCAGATTCGTTAGAAAGGTATTGACTAACAGATTTAAATATTTTTGGTTTCGCTAAAATCCGTTCTATTTTCCACCCTGCACAGTCAGTCAAAGTTTGAATTCAAATTTTCAAACTGACTTACTATTTCTAATTCACTATTTTATTGAAATATTCTATTTCAATTGTTCAAATTCCTTTGAAATAATCAATTTAAAATTTTTAAATTGGCTCGTATTTTCCGGGTTATTACAGTGTGTTTTTCATCTCCACTTTGATTTCAGAAAAGTTGAAACCTGTTTTGAGTCATGCTGCAATATACATGCCCATTTTGCCAAAATTGTACTTTGCTTGACTGCACCTAATGAATGCTTTATAACTTGCTTATGTACATGTTTTTGTAAACTGAAAAACATCTGATGTCGTGCGCATACCCTATTTAAATACGCATGCTGTCATTTTTCCCTTTGCCTTAGTGTTAATGCATGTACTTTGTCTACTTTTTAACCATCACCTTGTTGATGCACCTGTATGTATTGCATGTATCCACCAACCTGGTTGTTTTCAATTACCACTTAAATGAAATGCTTGTTACACTTGATCATAAATAGTGGCTTTCTAAACTGAGTAACTGCACATATTATTTGATATACTTATTATTGGTACAACTAAAAGTTGGAAATTCGTTCAAGTTAGGATTAACTATTTTATTTCAATATTTTTTGAAGTTGATTTACTTGAATAAAGTTAATCCTGACTGGAGTGTTTTGTGTTTTGCATGAAACATTCAGGTCAGACCCGAGTGTTGCAGATTTAGAGATTTTCAGCTATTAGTGAGAGACACGAGAAGATGTGCACGCTCTGGATCGAAAACTCTATAAATTTTGAAGCCATGTATTTTCCGCTGTGTAAAATTTATTGTACAACTCTGATATTTTGTGTAAAATGCATTTGCTGTGAGATATTGTAGTTTATTTATTCTGTGATTTCTGTGTCTGATTCTATTTAAATCTGAAAGCTAAATTGTTGGAGAATGATGTTTTGATGACAACAACCTTATTTCAATGTTAATTGATTATAAAATATGTACTAACACTTCTATCTAGATTATATATATATATATATACACACACACACACACATACACACACATATGCAAGATTTATATAGAGGAAATATTACTGAGGACTGTAAAGTTTAAAGATGTTAGAGATTCAGAATTTAGAGATATTTCAAGACTCTTGAGTATTTAAGATATTAAGAGTTCAAGATAAATATAGTTATAAAGTCTAGATTGTGTAAGTCTCTGAATAGCACTCCAAGTTCGAATTCAAAATAATTTCAAATTTTGTTTTTCAAATTCTATCTTCAATCTCTTTCTTTTCTATTTTACTTTCTATTTTTATTTGATTTAAACTTAAGTTTTATATATCTATATTTTATATACTTTATATTTATATAGTTTTAAAATCTATAGTTTTATAAATATGTTTATATAGTTTATACTTATGTTTTCATATGATTTTCTACTTTATAATATTTATTTATAACACTATATTTTAATTCAAGAATTTCCAAAATTATATATATATATCAAAACACTTGAAAAATATTAAAATTTCAATTTTGTACATATATATGTCGATATATATATATATATACACATGTCGACATATAACTGTCATTTTTTCAAATTTGAAAGGAAGTGCTTTTTCACTATTTGTGACAGTTCTGAGATGTTGCAACCTTTCACACATTATAAAAGGGGCTGATTTCGAATTTTTAATCACTTCTTCTTCTCCATTTTCATTCCCTTTCGTTACACCATTATTCTTTATCATTTTTATGATTTCTACACCTATACTCTGCCAAATTCAATTATGTTTCCGTTGATCTTCTTCTCCTTACACTCTCCACTCATTACTATCTGAATCAAGTGTTGTTAAAGAGTTATAGGGGTGTTTGGGTTGTGTAAAGTAATCGGTGATATCCCTTGTAGTCGTGAAATCAAGGACGGGTAATCGGTGGTATCCCTTGTAGCTGTGAAATCAAGGAGAACTTGATCAAGTGTGTGTGGAATCGGTGGTATCCCTTATAGCCGTGAAATCAAGGAGGGTTGTAATTGGATATTGATATAGTAATAAAACTCTGCACAATCCAGCGTTGTGCAGGACTGGACGTAAGAGCAATTCCAAACCAGTATAAAATCCAATGTGTTCTTTCCTTTTATGTACTTTACTTTTGTTTGTATTTGCATTTTTGTTTGATTCTGTGTCTGTGATTGTTTCTGTGGTGTTTGATTCATAAAGTATTTCATATAAGTTTTGATTTTGTTTAAATTATCATAAAACACTATTCACCCCTCTAGTGTTTGTTTTTCCTTAACGATTCATTCCGCAATCCCTAACAATTGGTTTTAGAGAAGGGTCTTTCAAAATGTTTGTAATCTGATTTTTGAAAATTTTTAAATGGCAAATTTTAAAGTGATTTATAACACTAGTTTAAATTCATGTCTTGCATCAGTATTATATGAGTCTGCATTCAATTTTATTGGAAAAAGCAAGTTATTATAATATGATTTCTTGAAAAGTTTAAATAGTTATATCACAGAATCATCATGATGTTAATACAATTAGTTATTCTGAAAAGTCACTTGATTCTTTGAAAAGGTATGTTGTTTTGCAGGAAAGAAGTTATATCTAATGACTGTTGGCCAAAAGACACCAAGATGATCATTCATCAATTAAGAAAAAAAAATTATGAAGGGAAATGACTTTCAGGCTTATAGTAGTTGAAGTGTCCGTTCATTCAAAATTCAAAATTTAAATTCAAAATTTTGAAGCCAAGATGGTTAAACTACTAAATCATCGATCTCATCGTCAAATTCTGAAAAGATGTAAATAAGATTCAAATTCATCAAAAAGCGATGAAGAGCCAGAAATTGGAAATCCAAATATGTGTTTCACAGCGATTCAGGATTTTGAGAATAATAATGAAATGGATCTAAAAACCGGGTACGCCTTAATTAATTTTTAGTTTTTCGGTTTAATGGATGCTTTGATTGGATTGCTTATTTGCTTTGCTTTGAATTTGAAATTTAAAACTTTAAAATTCAAAATTGAAAATTAAAATCTAAAATTTGAATTTTGAAATTCAAAATAATAATATAATAATAAATAACAAATAAAATAATAAAATAAATTGTTTGTGTGTTTGATAGGATTAGAATTATTTTAGGAAATCGTTAAACCTGAAATATAAATCGATAATATAAATCACATTTCACAAAAATCAAATTTCCCTTGATAATGAGTACATATGTCGACATATCTGACCAGTAATTTAAAATTCAAAATTTGAATTTCGAAGGTTTAAACTTTCAAACTTCCCTCCAACTTTTCACTAATGCCCAAGGTCTGAAAAGGTTCCATTTAAGCCTGAAAGGTTATGCCTATTCAGTTCATATCCATTCAATTTCTATATATACATCTATTCTCTCTATCTTTGATTCACAATTCAAAACAATATTCTTCATATCTATTCTCTTCAAAATTATCAATTCAATGGCTTCCTCATGTTCATCTCAAAAACTGAAAATAACCAAAACAATCAAAAGTTATCTCCATAATGATAAAGGGGCTATCAAAACCTGTGCTAACTATTTAGCAAATGCTAAGGTTAACACGGGTGCTTTCGCCGTCTTCGGAGATTTTCCTTCCTACGATCTTGCCTCTTTCTTTCAACACAACAAAGTCTTGAGTCTCGTTGACTCTCGTGATAACGATGAAGTGTGTTATCCCAAACTCGTCAAGATGTTCTATGCAAATCTCAATCGCAGATTTTATGAAGGCAACGAAAACCAAATTTAGACTAGCATCAAAGACACGCAAATTATTCTAAATGCCGAACTCTTTGGCATTATTCTAAATTGTAGAAGCACGGGCTTAGATTTTTTGGATTTTGTTATCGAAGAAACCGATTTAGAGACCTAGCACGGCATATTTGAAGATGATGCTCCTATGGAGTTCAAAAATCGCTTGTTTCGTCCAAAAAAAAGAATCTTTGAACCTTCTCCTTCAACATAGCATCACTCCCCATTTCGGAAATTTCAACAATGCAACTCTCAAAGTTCAAAAGGCTCTCTTTTCTATTATGGGTGGCTATACTATCAATTGGGCCGACATGATTTTAAATGAAATTAGGCCCATAGAATTGTCCAAAAAGAGAAAACACTCTCTACTATGGTGTTTATCTCACTCGTATTTTCAAATACTTTGGAGTTGATGTAACGACCTGAGGATTTTCAATCCAGAAAATTGACATAAATGCATTTACTGTATCTCATGTTGACCTTCTAAACACTGAAACACAGGAACATTTATAGAAAGAAATTAGAGGGTTAGATAAGAGAGAAAGAAATATAAGAACAGAAGAAGAAGAATCAATACAACACAGTAACGACCTGAGGATTTTCAATCCAGAAAATTGACATAAATGCATTTACTGTATCTCATGTCGACCTTCTAAACACTGAAACACAGGAACATTTATAGAAAGAAATTAGAGGGTCAGATAAGAGAGAAAGAAATATAAGAACAGAAGAAGAAGAATCAATACAACACAGAAAGTCCCACATCGCAGCGGAACAAAATATAATATAAAAATAAATCTTTATTGAGAGCTTTAAATAAAACTTACAATCATCAGAGTACATCAACACATCTGGATAGTTATAATAACCTATCCTCATATACAACACACAACGGAAAAATATTATATAATATCATACGTTTGAACACCTCCAGCTCGTCTCTGGACTTCACAGCATCCAATAACCTGGACCTGCACAACCCGGTCTAACCCGAGCATTACAAACACCGGGTAAGTCTGGTGAACCAGAGTGAGAAAAAAAGCTCACAAAGTTTTAAGGGGGATCATCCAACTTGATTTTAAAGTCCAAATTTTTTTCGAAAGAAAAGGATAATCATAAGACCAAATCCACAGATAAATACAGATGGTTTTTACCTTACGATGACCCTAAACATTTTTGGAATCAATATATTTTCTGATATTAAAATAGTGTCTAAATGCAAATAAATAACAATCTAGCAGAACACTTGTGTGACAGCCCGCCCCGCACCAACCGGCATTTACTCCAAAGGTGCGTTGTACACATGTCCAGTTAGCACAGGACGGTCGTCAGAAGGAAAGGAAAGAAGGAAATGAACTAACAAGGAACCTGTAAGATGTCTCACAGCACATAGAATAAAATATAATAACAACATACTTGACATAAAACAGGTGAGACAGTGCATAAGCTGAAAACAACTAACATAGCAGCGGAAAATCCAAGTACAGCTTATGATCCAAAGTTAACATTATTACAACTTTTCAAACTGTCTCCAAAGCAAAAGCAAGATAAAGGAGGTACACTACTAATGCCCAAGTAGCGACCACCAACGACACAGGGAGAATATCTATATATCATACGTGGAAGCCTCTTGCTCGCCTCTGAATCAGCTACTCGCGCATCACAAGCTAACCTGTCTCTAGTCTGCTCGTGTGAGCACCCAGAGTAATAAGAGAAGACATAAAACTCTGGGTCAGACATAAAGCCTGGTATGAGCAATAAGCATCTAAACAGAACAATAACAGGTAGACTAAAACATACCTGAACCTGCAACCAAAGAGTTAGCACTATATACTGTACAACACTCTAAGGTGCCATTTCAAATGGTGTTAAGATAACGGGGGTGGGGGTGTGCATGTCATAGTGATGGCAAATGATTAAACATAGCAACCATCCTCACATTCTCTCACTCAGTGCGTAAAGCATATGATATTCACCGCTTCGATCACCCAACATACCTTGTTATGATCACTTTGCCCCATGAAGTCATAAATGGCTTCACTGCACTGATACATAGCTACAAATCTTTCGCTATGTCCACTTTGCCCCATGGAGTCACAATGACCCCACTGCACTGACTCATAGCCTTACTAATCCTTTACTATGTCCACTCTGCCCCATGGAGTCACAATGACCCCACAACACTGGCTCATAGTCTCACTACACATCACTTTGCCCCTCGAGTTGTAATGACTCTACTGCACTGATAACGTAGTCTTGCTACCATCACCTTGCCCCTCGAGTCATAATGACTCTACTGCACAGATAAGTAGTCCGTCATCCATTTTCAGTGGTGAATCGAAATTATGAATGTCGACAACTCCTTAGCACACGTCCCACAGCAAAGCCCAACCATGAAGTGAACTCATTGGTTCCCAACTGGATCCTGAGCTCTAACTTCCATTTGGACTACCTTTGCATCTCGGGTTATTGGTCATCACCGGATCTGTTCGGATCTACCCTTAGTCATCAGTTCGGTTCAGATCGGAATGCGTCTTCTTCTTTGGATCAGACCGGGTCATCTTCACCTCAGCGGGTCGGATCGAGTCTCCATGTCCAATCGCCATCATCGGTTCGGGTCGGAGTCCTCCAATGTGCCACAGTTCGGATTGGCTTCTTCTAATCAACTCAGGTCGGGTCGTAGTCTCCAAGCCTTGTCATAGTACATTGGTTCGGGTCGGGTACTATGGCGAATCGGGTCGGAGAATATCAGGCGGGTCGGATCGGACGATGCATGCCACAAGAAGAGCGAATAGATCGAAGAGTAAAATATAGGGGCGGATCGGATCCTCCCTCCGTTCCGATCCGGTTCGGATGTCTTCCTACACTTCTTCCAGCAAGCAATTTACGCCACTCGACGACGTTTTCGACCATTATACCTATTCTAATCAATCACAAAGCATACCATACAGTCATAGTAACAAGTAGAAGTGACCTCAAACACTAAAATAACAATCATACCATGTAAAATGGATCAAACATACCCAAAACCTCATATTTCCCCTTAAGCGTGTTAGGTGAAACTAATGATGTGATTAGCAAAACTTAACCAAATTACCCAAATTCATATCAGAGGTCTAAAACATCATTTCGAGTTTTATAAATATTTTTCCAGAATTTTATCATGTTTAAATTCGCTAATTAACACTAATTACCCTTAATTAGCCATAATTAGTGAGGAACTATGCAAATCACTCACCTTAGCCACAAAGAAAACTTAGATCTGAAATAAATCTCTGATTTGGTGCAAATCCCAATGCTAAACAGCAGCTCTCACGTTGATTTGGTGTAGATCTCCCTTGATTTGATGTTGCTAAGCTTAATCCTTGATTAAAGGATGATTTGGAGGTGATTTAGAGGTTGGAGGCCATTTTTAGGGTTTCTAAGAGGTAAGTGGAGGCTAGAAAACTGAAATGGAATGATTCTCTACCCCTTTTCAGCCTCCCCATAACCCTAATCCCGAAATGGGTTATGGGCCCATTCACTAATCACCTTATTTGGCCCGGTTAAGCAGTTTTTCACCTTCCAAATCTTAATTCAGCCATATCTCCCAAACGGTAAGTCCGCTTTTCACATGTGACCACTCTACGGAAAGTTAAACCATCAAACGAAACTAATGGAAGTGGTTTCAGGCCAAAATTCCTTTCCAATCAAAAGTTATGGCCAAAACAAGATCAGCTAGGGGCAAAACGGTCATTTACAAATCGAGAAAAATCATGGACATGGGAAATGAGTCTAATGGTTGTTTCCCAAAGTTACATGACCATACGCCTTCATATGGGAAAGAAATAAATATTCTACGATCCTCCGATGCGTAGAATGCGGGTTGTTACATTCTCCCCCCCATAAGAAATTTCGCCCCCGAAATTCCCTAACCAAAGCACACAAAAGGGTCCCGCATGCCTATCAACCATAAAACAACAATCAAACATGCAAAACAAGCAAAACAAGTCTATCCTAGCATGCAGAATAACTAAATTACGAAGTAAATCTTACCAGACAAAGAGTTCTGGATACGTCTTTCTAATGCACTCCTCTGTCTCCCAAGTACAGTCATTCTCGTTCTCGCCCCACTGAACCTTGACTAGCTTCACTGCCTTCCTTTGAAGTTGCTTCGTATTGTGCTCGACAATACGAATCGGCTTGCGGTTCCCAACCGTCTCGGGTTCTACTTCGAAGTCCTATAACTGATCAACTGAAATAGTCATATCTGGGTCGTGAACGAACTTCCTTAGTTGGGAAACATGAAATACGTTGTGAACTCCCGCCATTTTCTCTGGTAAGTTAACTCTATATGCCAAATTCCCGACTAGTTCAAGAACAGGGAATGGGCCAACAAATCTTGGTGCTAACTTTCCTCTCCTGCCAAATCGTATCACGCTCTTCAACGGAGAAATCTTGACAAACACCAAGTCACCAACGGAGAATTTTAAGCTTCTTCTCCTCTTATCAGCATAACTCTTCTGCCTATCTTGGGCAGCTTTCATTCGTTGTTGAGTGGTCTTAATCTTATCTGAAGTTTCCCTCACCACATCTAGTCCAAGCATAAACTTCTCGCCAGTCTCTATCCAACATGATGGTGAGTTGCACGGTCTTTCGTACAAAGCTTCATATGGAGCCATACCAATACTGGATTGGTAGCTATTATTATATGCAAACTCTATTAGATGCAATTGGTCATCCCATGATCCACCAAAATCCAATATACAAGCTCTCAAGAGATCTTCCAATATACGATTTACCCTCTCCGTCTGATCGTCGATCTGAGGATGATATGCGGTACTGAGATGTAATCCTGACCCTAGAGCCTCTTGTAAGCTCTTCCAAAACCCACTAGTGAACAACGGGTCTCGGTCACTCACAATGCTTTTAGGTACTCCATGAAATCTCACTACCCACTTCATATACAATTCTGCTAACTTAGCTGCCGTTCTGGTCGATTTGACTGGTATAAATCTTGCACTCTTGGTCAATCGATCCACAATTACCCAAATGCTATCATATCCCGATCTAGTTCTCAGTAAACCATCGATGAAATCCATCGAGACTTGCTCCCATTTCCATTCGGGAATTTCTAATGGTTGCAATAAACAACTAGGCTTCTTTTGCTCGGCTTTAACTACCTGGCTATTCATGCATTTGGATATAAACTTCCCAACGTCTCTTTTCATCCCTTCCCAGTAGTAAGTCTTCTTCATGTCTCGATACATCTTATTACCACCGGGATGTATAGTCAGTTTTAAGTGATGACATTCTCTAAGCACTTCATCTCTCAAACCATTCACGTTGGGTACAACTAGTCTTCCATTCTTTCTAAGCCATCCATCTCGATCAAGCCCATACACATTCATCTCCTCACCGTCGATGTTCATCTCTAACTTGGAGATGATTTCCAATAGATTAGGATCGTCTCTCTGGCTGGAACCAATCCGCTCTATCAAAGTGGGTCTGATCGCCAAACTAGCTAGCATGACTGGATCCAATTCGCACTTTGGTCTGAAATCAAACCCCGCGATATACTCCAGTTGCTTCCATTCAAGAAACATAGCCCCTAAACTGGCATGTCTCCTACTCAAGGCATCGGCTACCACATTACCTTTCCCAGGTGTATATGCGATATCAAAATCATACGAAGCCAAGAACTCTAACCATCTCTGCTGACGGAGATTCAGAACTTTCTGAGAGAAGAGATACTTTAACGATTTATGATCGGTAAACAACTCAAATCTTTCTCCCAAGAGATAGTGTCTCCACATCTTCAGCGCAAACACGATCGCTGCTAGTTCCAAATCATGGGTAGGATACTTCTTCTCATGCGGCTTTAGCTGCCGACTAGCATAAGCTACAACCCTACCTCCTTGCATCAATACAGCACCTAGTCCAGTACTACAAGCGTCCGTGTATATCGTCACCTCTTCATTCCCTTTAGGAATGACTAACACTGGCGCACGCGTCAACTTTTCTTTTAGACTCTTGAATGCATTCTCACACACTCCGTCCTCGACAAAGGACTGATTCTTCTTAGTCAACTGAGTCAACGGTGCTGCTATCTTGGAGAAGTCCTGGATAAACTTACGATAATATCCAGCTAACCCAAAGAAACTTCTTACGTCTGTTGCATTCTTGGGCGTAGACCAATCCTGTACCATAGCCACTTTCGCAGGATCTACGGCAATACCATTCTATGAAACAACATGGCCCATGAATCTCACTTCCCTTCTCCAAAAGTGACACTTAGAGAATTTCGCTTTCAATTGGTGTTTTCTCAACACCTCCATCACTATCCTCAAGTGTCCCTTGTGTTCCTCCTCTATCCTTGAGTAAACATGGATATCGTCTACGAACACAAGAACAAACTTATTCAACTGATCTTTGAATACTCGATTCATAAGATCCACAAAGTAGGCTGGTGCATTGGTCAACCCAAATGGCATGAACAACCACTCATAGAATCCGGACGGTGTCCTAAATGCCGTTTTCGGAACACTCTCATCCGCTACTCGGAGCTGATGAAATCCTGTCGCGAGGTCCAACTGGGAGAACACTCTTGCTCCTTCCAGTTGATCAAACAAATCATTTATCCGTGGTAGAGGATACTTATTCTTCCTCATCACCTTATTCAACTCGCGATAGTCCACACACAAACGAAGGGAACAATCTGCCTTAGTGGCAAACACAACTGGTGCTCCCCACTCCGAGACACTTCTACTAATAAATCCCTTCTTCAAAAGATTGCTGACTTGCACCCCGAGCTCTCGCTGCTCCCTTGGTGCCATACGACGAAGTGGCATCACTATAGGTCTGGCATCTTTCACTAAATCAATACGGAACTCAATCTCTCGGTGTGGTGGAAGCCCGGTCACCTCCTCGAAGACGTCCGGATACTGGCCAACCATGGGCACATCTGACAACTCATCCTGCGGGATGTCGAGGGAATTTATAAAATCACACAAGAACGAAATAATTTCAGAGTTTTTTTGAAGCTTTGGGGTTTCGATGCTAAGTTGCTTGGACGATAATAAATAAAAAAAGAGAAGAGGAAGAAAGTAGGATGCGAATTTATATAAAAAAACTAGGGTGACCACTCGTTTTTCTAGCCTACTTCATTCCGTTCGGACTGGGAGTCAAGCCCATGAAGGAACTCTGGCCTATTAGTCTATGGTGTTGCAGTATTGAAAGGCCCATCCGAGTGTGCTACAGAAGGAAACCCGTTCAGATCGGGATCCGAACCGAAGAAGGTTATGCTCATGGACTTATCATGAAGGCTAAATTCGAGGAGAAATAAAGAAAAGCTAACCTGGAGGAATCATCCGACATTAAAAAGAAGCTCTTAAATTCTTTTGAAAATGAAGTAAGTGATTCATATGGATTATGGATATATGTAAGCAGAAAAAGCCACGACTTTATGAAGTGACACAACACTACAAGTAAATGGAGGCGATCATTCAATGATTCTAGTTCAAAGGATGTTTTGTAAATTGCTTCGAAGCACACTCTATCTTAAATAAGAGTGTACTTCGAGGGGGCAAAATGTTAGCCTACTTTGTGAACTAGGCTACACAAAGAGTAAATAGTGAGATAGACAACAATCGGTTTAGATCGGAGGAAGATAGTGCAGGAGGTGAGTAAAGATCAAGAACGCAGAGAGCACATCAGATCGAATCGGAGAGATACGTCAGCAGTATCGAAGGATAGCAGGTGGCCTCAACGTATCGGTTCAGATCAGTGATACTTCAGCAATCTTAGAAGACAATGGACGATCTCATCGGATCGGATCGGAAGAACATGACAGCGACATCATACAACAAATGGCCTCATCGGATCGAATCGGAGGAGTACGCAAGCAACATCAAGGGATAGCAAGCTGCCTCACCGGATTGGATCGAAGGCCCCAATCCGAACCCCTTTTTCCCCTTGAATCTGCAACCGTTGCTGCGCATATCTCCTAAAGGCTCGGATTAAGCCTGACCGTTTCTCCCACGATCTTCCACTAAATCAATGCGCTGTCACCATCTTGAAGCCTCCGAACCCGACTCTCAAGGGATGGGTGCCACGTGATTCCGAACCGGAGCCACTTCGAAGAGATTTTTCACCTATAAATACACCATCTAAAGGCATTTGAAAGGATCTTTTGAGCAAATTCTCAGTCCTTACTTCCTCCATAGCCGAATTATACAATCATATTCAGATCAAAATCATCTCTTAAAGTCCATTTTTGATAGATTTGAGTGAGTTTATGCATTGTAATTGTGAAGTTGAGTGAGAATCATTGCTGTATTTGTATTCAAATCATCAATTAAAAGAAACCAAAGTGGACGTAGGCTCGTTAACGCCGAACCACTATAAATTGCGTGTTCTTTATTGCTTTTTGATTCTATTTCATTGAATTCATAGCTAATTTGTGTGTTAGAGCCAATTTTTGGTCTAACAAACTAGTTATTAACTAGATTTGAAATCTAATAATTTTTAAATAAATTGGAGTTGTGAATGGTTTTAATCTAACCAGAATTTTCTAATATATGAATTGGAATGGATTTGAATAGAAATCATCTTGGGGATATTTCGATATTGGATTCCGTGACTATACGGATATTGTGGAGGAATTTGGAAGATAGATATATATTGTTATTCCCCATACGATATGTGTTGGTTTCAGAATTTGATATTGAATATAAGCCGATATAATTTCTGTTTAGAGCCTTATATTTAATATTAAATTGGATTTCGGGTTTGTCGCGAACGATATATTAAATAACACTGTTCTTAAACCCCAGTAGAGAAAAGAATAAATCTTTTAATTAAGATTTAGTGAAGTTTTCCAATTAATTAATATTTAATTGTAATTAAATAAAAGAATTGGATTTTGGGTTTGTCATGAATGGTGTCTTCATTAACACTGTTCTTAAACCCAATTGAGAAAAGAATAAATCTTTTAATTAAGATTTAGAGAAGTTTACCAATTAATTAACATTTAATTGGAATTGAAATAAAAGTTGATTGTGGGTTTATCGTGAACCGTGTTTCAAATGACATTCGTTCTTTAACTCAAATTAACAGTGAAATGTGATTTGGAACTTATAAATATTTTAATTAAGATTAATGGAAAATTTTCAAAGTAAAGTTTTCCAATTTAATATATTAAATTGGAATTGAATGGAATTCGATTTAGTAATAATCGAAGTGAGTTTCTATGGAGGAAGACTGTCAATATATATGGAATTTAAAAGGCTTTGTCATTATTCCATTTATATTATTAGTCGAATAAGGAAATTGATATCGATTATATATATTGATCTGTTTTCTGTGAAGATTCCATAATTAATGGAATGTGATTTTAGGTTTATCGTGAACCATGTTTTAAATGACATTAGTTCTTTAGCCCAATTAAAGACAGGATTACATGTCTAACATTGTATTTCGAATTGTATTGTTGATCTCTGCTAAATAAATATCTGTTTGGTGGTGGAGAATTTATTCTCTTTCTTAACACCCTTCTCTGAGACATATGTGCTTAGAGGTTATATATCAATAGAAATCAATGATACAATGTAGATTATCAATGCAGCATGTTTGATTTTCCAAAGTTAAATAATCATTAATATTGATTTTTGGGAAGATTAAAACTAAGTAGAGTTTAATGAATCTTTAATTAGATTAAAATGTGAAAGTGATAATTTAAATTATCAAATTTGGGAAATGATCGAGAATGGAGTACCACCAGTTTTTACTCCAAGCGATGGTTAAATCTTTAATTAGATTTGAACGTGAAATGGTAATTAAATTTACCGATAACACCATGGTGTTAGATATGGAGTATTACCAGTTTTGCTCTGGGATGAATAAGTTGGGATTGGAAAATAAAACAAATTATTACTTCGGTAAGGTGCGCTAATCCCGACTAGTTTGGATAAACCTTAGTTTTGTTTGAATTGATATCCAAGGGAAGATTTAAGAATAAATTTAAAGAATTTATCTTTGATGAAATTAATGGGAACTTTTACCTAATGATAAGAATATTTGAATAAAAGAATATTCATAATTGGAATGAGGCGTATGTTGTGTTTTTATGGCACTTGATTATAAGATACGCGAATTATTCGGAAAGGCCGGGTTTTATACCTATTTTGAATAATTGATTCGACGATAAGTCGACGATGAAGACGGTGGTTGAAGACCGGAGTTCTTCACATCGTTTGGATGATTACTGATGTTTTGATTAGGCAGTACACCTAAGATAAGGTAATAAGTGGTGATCATCCAGATGTACTTAGAGATCGACTTGATATGCGAGGACCTCTCTCCTGTATTGGACATATGGGACGAGGAATAAGGTGCCTCCGGTTTCGTTTAGACCAAGAACGAACTAGTAAATGGATGTTAGTCTGACAATGGATTTTATTCTGCGTTGATTGATCTCCATTAAATATATATCTGTTTGGTGGAAGAGAATTTATTCTTTTGATTAACACCCTTCTCTAAAACGCAAGAGCTTAGAGGTTACATATCGATAGACATCAGTTGCATGGCGTGAATTGTTAGTGTGGCATGCTGAGATGCAAATGACCAAGGCTTTTATTGAAAAGTAGAGTCTTGTGGTTGATGATCAAAGCACATCTTTAAATATCATAGCTTTGTGTATAGCATTAATTTGCAAGCCTCACTCCTCGGTATGAGTCAAAAACGAGATCGGACTACAGAGAGTGCACGACGTTTCTTTCTTGCTATGGGTGGTGTCATGGTATGGAGCCAAGACATTTATATATTTTTACCTATGTGGATGATGGATTGTGAGGCGCCTCGAATATATCGGTCACTACGGGGCCGATGGATAGGTCCGATAGGACCGGGAAACGTGTGTTCAGGAATAACTAATCCTCAAACCTAAGGGAGGACCTGCCCTGAAGCATCCAAGGGTTTCCCGTAGGTATGATCCTGAGGCATTTGCTGGAGTGTCTCGAATCGGTGAGGAGCCTTCCCTGGCCTCGACTCATAGATGGAATCCAATTTCCAATATGCGACATTTCGGTTTTAATTGCAGAACCAGTATGGCGACATAGTAGCATGGGATACTATGTCGTCTATGATTGATACATTTATATTTGAAGTTGTTTTTGACACTATACACTTATAATAGTATCGAATGATTTTTTTTAAACGTATCAAGCATGTTTGGCTATTATAAGGTTAAACTCAATCCTCCAGCTTGCGTTGCATTGTGTGATGGAACCTGAGTCTTATAATAGCTTCGTTTTTTCCAAAAAGCATAGCGTTGTTTGTTTTATGCTGTAACGGCCCGAAGGATTTTCGACCCTGAAAATCAACATAAAACACAATGTTGACTATTCAAGTATCGAAAATACCGGGTCATTAATAGAAAGAAGTTAGAGGGTGAGAAAAAAAGAAATATTAGAATAGAAGAAGAAGAAGAACACAAATGAACATAATCAGAGTAAACACGGATCTCTCAGCGGAACGAATAAAATATAATATATAACATAACTTTGGAATACAAAATCTGAATTTGCATAACATGCCATATCAGAGTATAACTCATATACATTACAACGGAAATAATCTCTAAATAACTAACAGTGAAGCCTCCTGCTTTGATATCCTCCAAGTGAATCTGTAAAATCCTGAACCACTTGACTGCCCATACAAATTTAGGCACCAAAGAGTTTAGGAAAACACAAACAAAATAAACTCTGGGTTATTCATGGGACTGGTGTGAGTAAACTCCAACCATATTGTTTAACTTTGAAAATCCTTTTGAAACAAAAGGATAATAGCAAGACCAGTCCATAAATAAATATGAACGGTTTTTACCTCACTATAACCCAATAACATTTTGACATCAAAATCCAGTGATATTATAATAATGTCTAATCAAGTAAATAACCAAATAACAGAACTCTTGCATCTCACGCTCCATATATATAAATATAAAATCAAAAACTGCAGCGCGCTTATTAGAGATTGGATTCCAACAGACAAGGTATGGGATCACCTTTCGATCAGTGTACTCTTGAGGGTATACACTAGGGTTCAACAAGAACGTCTTGCAACCCGGCCACCCATGGCCGCCCACTCATTTAGCTTGAGTGTAGCGAATATATTGTCACCCACGGTTGTCGGCCGTCCAACTGTAACTCGAAGATACAGAATCGAAAGAAAAACAAATATGAATTTTCTCTAGGTCGGTGACAATAAACCCTGCATGTGTATGACCCAACTAGCCATGCTGCCTTCCCAATTTTTGTCATTTCCGGGTTGTGAGGCTAGAGGCTATGTCTATATTCAGAACATCTGGTCACCATTGAATTTGAATGCCACATCGTCAAACCCGTCCAATCACTAGTTGATCTTCCCAAAATATTACGGGTATAGATGCTAAGAAGAACGAATTCCTCCGCCACCAGACATAATACCTTGGAAAGACCGTCTTGTGTGATTTTGTTAGGAATACTTTGTCAGACATTCTTCATACAAGTTGTCCTGGGACTGGACAAACAGAAAGCACTATTTTGGAACAAAACGACCCTTGCATTTCACTCCGCCTTCAATTATCTTCAGCATAATCTAATTCGTAACGCCTTTGCCTATAAGAAGTGGTTTTCGGATAACAAATCCAACCGGTCTCTCCATATTGACAGCGGTGGTAAAAATCTTTGATAGCCGGTGATTTAACTATCATAGGAAAACAAACATCCATTCCAATTTATAGCTGAGCATCAAACAATCACTGGCCCTTTTTAATTAACCTTAATTTTCCAACTTCCCATCTTTTCCCAAATATTTCCCAAACCCCGTTTAGTCCTCTATACTTCTTAGAAAACATTTCCAAATATTATAAACTTTATTTTCCTATATTCCCAAAAATATGCGTTATTAATGTTTGAAAATATTCCCTCTTCACATTCCTTATTTTTGTATTTCAGAAAATATACCATATTACACTGGAAAATATTTCCAATTCCCATTACAACCATTTTACATCGCATACAGTTTGCTTCTATAACATTACCCACTTTAAACCGTGGATATTATTCTTTATAGAGATTTAGTTTCATTAAATCAATATAAACTTGGGTTTATAGATGAATATCATTACAAATTAAAATCTCATTTATCAAGTTATTGCCTAAATTTAAAATCCAACTTTGCTTCATAAACTCCATTTACACATCAACTTCCCCTTCGTTATGAACCTACTTTATAACTTATTCTCGATTTCATATCCTGTTATAAATTATTGATTTTAAACCAAATGTTAACTATATTATCAAATTCTAGATTATATAATGTAATTTTAAAAGAAATAATTCACTTTAATAACATCCGATATCGTTGAATTCTAATTACAGATACTCATGGATTTATTTTCATTCTACTTACATTTCGACCATCAAACAACTTCATCGCTTCCATTTTAACGATTCCTAATTTCTCCTTTTTAAGATTCTTTCTTCAATTCATATCTCTAAATCATTCAATAATTATTACTTCATTCAATTGTAAATATTTTCTAAATCAAACTACTTGTTTTATGTAATTAAAATAAGTTGTCGTATTCTAGCCCAATAAAAATTCAATTTCTATTTTAAAAAATAATAGATTTCTCTTGAATTCATTTTTAATATATTTTTGTGCTATTGAATACAAATTATTTAAGGGTCAGTGTAATTCCACATCTCAAACAAACAATAATCAATCACATATTATTTGTCACGCCATATAATGCAATATTTGAAAAAACAATATAATTTGTTGAGGAGTCCAGTTGGATCCTTCCAACCTGTTTCCCTGTGTAATGACCCGGATTTCTAGTTGATTAATTTTAAAATATTTAATATGGTTTTAAATATTGAATTGATAATATAAATGAATTTTTATATCAAGTTATCGATTGAAAAATCAATTTCGATTTAATATCAAATATATTAAATTATCGTAACACGAAATATAATGGAAATCGAAATTAAAAACTGATTCAAAATGATTCAAATGATGTATAGGAATTTTGTTTGACTACAATGGTAATAATAAATTGTTATCGAGAAATGTGTTTGTTTCTGAATTTAAATTATATTGGATGTTTTATATATGTGTTCAAATTAGAATTCAAAATATATTCTGTTGAACTCAGAATATCGTTATTACATTTAAATGCCAGTCTATAGGCTAAGATAGCAATTTGTGATTTAAATTAATGGACCCTGAAATATTTGATTATGGATAGGTTCGAAATCAAATCAGTATTTATTTAAAAAGAATAATAATCTCCTTAAATCAAATCACATTCAAATCAAATTAAATATTTGGTACTTAACCTATAGCTACCTCTGCACCTACGCAGACTACAATTCTTTGGTGCCAAAGTTTTTCCATCTATAAATCGTGACAAACCCATTTCAGTTCTTTCCATTTTCTTCTATTGTAATTAATTTAATTGGCGAACATCAGAAACCAAAAATGGCCATTCCCTTTAAATGTAACGGCGGGATTTTCGACCCAAAAAATCAACATAAAAACACACTGTTGACTATTCAAGCATCGAAAATACCGGGACATTAATAGAAGAATTTAGAGGGTGAGAAAGAAAAGATAGAACTAATAGAATAGAAGAAGAAGAAGAAGATCACAACTGAACAGAATCAGAGTAATACGAAACTCGCAGCAGAACAAAATAAGATGTATTATATAACATAACTTTGAATACAAAACTGTATTGTATATACATACCATTATCAGAGTACAATACATCATATCACAGCGGAAATAACTCTACATAACTAATGGTGAAGCTTCCTGCTTTTGAGCTCCTCCAAGTGAATCTGCAAAGCCTGAAACACTTGACTGCCCGTACAAATTTGGGCACCCAAGAGTTTAGGGAAAACAAACAAAATAAACTCTGGGTCAGTCATGGGACTGGTGTGAGTAAATTCCAACCATACTGTTTACTTTGAAAATCCTTTTCAAAACAACAAGATAATAGTAAGACCGGCCCACACATAAATATGGACGGTTTTTATCTTACTATAACCCAAATTACTTTGATATAAAAAACAATGATATTATGATAATGTCTAAACAAATAATTATCCAAGTAGCAGAACGCTTGCATCTCACGTTCCACATATATATATAGCATAAAATCATAAACCGCAGGGCACTTATTGGAGATTGGATTTCAACGGACAAGGTATGGGAGCACCTTCTGAATAGTGTACTCTAGAGGGGATACACTCAGGGTTCAACAAGAACGTCTTGCAACCCGGCCACACAAGACCGCTCACTCATTTAGCTTGAGTGTCGCGAATATATTGCCACCACGGTTGTAGGCCATCCAACCGTCAATCCGAAGATACAGAATCGAAAAAGAAGTATAAATATGAATTTTCTCTAGATCGGTGAAAATACACCCTGCTTGGGGATGACCCAACTAGCCATGCTGCCTAGCCCAACTTCTGTCACTTCCTGGTTGTGAGGCTAGAGGCTACGTCTATCTTCAGAACATCTGATCACCATTCACCTTGAATGTCACATCGTCAAATCCGTAATCACACATTGATTAAACAAATGCACACTGGGTGTAGAACAAAGAGAAGTCACCTTCTCCCCACCAACTTGGTATATTCATAAAATCAACGGCGTGACCGTTGGAAATACTCTGTCAGACACTCGTCCATACAAGTTGCCCTGGGATTGGACAAACAAATAAACATCATTCTAGAACTGGACGACCCTTGCATTTAACTCCGTCTTCAATTATCTTCAGCATATCTAATCGCACGCTTATGCCTATACGGAGTGGTTCTCAGATAACATATCCAACCGGTCTCCCCGTATTGACACGATGGTCAAAACACTTCGATAGTCGGTTATTTAACTATCGAAGTAAAAACAACATTCATTCTAATGTATAATTAACATCACACAACCACGGGTATTTTTAATTTTAACATTCGACTTTATTATTCGAATTCTCATATCTTACCAGGTATTTCTCAAATCCCGTTTTAGCCTTTCCATACTTCTTGGAAAACATTTCCAGTTATTATAAACTCTTATTCTTTCATGTTCCAAAAAACATACGTTATTAACGTTCGAACTATTTTCATTAATTTCACATTCTTTATTTTCTACCCTTGGACAATCTACCCTATTTGCATCGGAAAATACTTCCAATTTCATTTTAACCTTTTAATCGGCCCAACGTTCACTTTTAAAACATTATTCACTTTGAAATGTGAATATCATTTCTATTATAGAAATCTGAACATCTTTATCAAATAAATCAATACCATGATCCCGTTTATCGAAATCTCTTTCATACTTTATATATTCCTATTCCACTTTGTAAACTCTGTTTCTAAGTCAACTTCTTATCAAATCGATATCAAGTTTAAACTAAGTACTGACTCCTATCCTCTTTAACATTTATTTGTTTACAACTAAATGTTAATTATTATATCAGATTATAATCCCTAAAAATAGTTTACTTTTAATACATTCGGCATCGTCGAATTCTAGTTCCAAATCCTAATGGTTTAATTCTAATCACATTTCGTACATCGAAATGCTGTCATCAGTTTCTAATACGATTCCCCAATTCTTTTTCTAAACTCTTTCTTATATTTCTTTGAACAAACGTCGTTCCTTATTACTCTAGAATAAGTGGATTTCAAACCAACTGTTACATTTCCTAGGAAGTGCTGCTATATATAAAAGTCACGCTTAAGTCAAATCAACAGCAGTAAATTTGTCGCTATAGTTCTAAACTTGTCATACGCTATAATATTCTTATAACTAATTACAGTCACACTTACCTTATCAACAGCGTTATTTTATTGCTATAGTTCAACTTGTCATGCGCTGTAATATTCTTTGTTATAACTAAACTTGACATAACAGTCACACTTATCTTAACAACAGCGTTATTTTATCGCTATAATTCTAAGACTTGCATACGCTGCCGTATTCCTTTTATACACATCTTGACATCTCTTTCCGTTACAAACTGTTATCGTTCCTCGATAATAGTGAAGCCGTTCAAGTTGGGGTATTTTATTTACCTCTCAGACCTTGATCGACAACGTTCTTACCTTAGAACCGATACAAGTCTGTATACAAATTCCTTATTACTTAATATATTTATTAAATCGTATTTCCTTGTTGTATTTTGGAATATGGTTTTACAACACCATATTCTTACTTTGGAATCTCTGTAGTTTATGAATATTAAATTTAAACATTAACTCTTTGCTTTCTCCATTTCCCAGTTCTTATCTATAACTTCTTAAATGGTAATTAACTCTCATTAATTTCGATAAACTTATTTCTAACATGTTTTCATTAGATTAATTAAAGACCAATTAATCTAATAATCATGTTCCCAAATAACAGTTGATTAAATCAACTTATTTCCATCAGTAAATTCGTTAACTGATTTTAATTACTTCTTAACATTAGATTAATCTAATTAATCTAATGATATCTCTAAATTATTTATCTTAAATATAATTATCCAAATATTTAATCGTCGGATAGTTTTTACTTTATAAACTTGTTTTAAATGTCAATAATCGCTTTTATTTGCTTTATAAAAACGAACTCTAAAATACTGGTTTATAATAGAACTCCTATTATAAATTTAAATCTTCTTTTTAATTACAAAAATATAATTTTTATAATTAACCTAGTTGATTTGCCTGACGGCCAATCAACTCTTTAACCAAACGATGGTTTTACGGTCGACTGTTAACACTTTCTAAATCGATATCGTTTATTTATTTAATCTAAACAAATGTTGAATTTCCGTTCAACATCAATATTCACACCGGGTTTTAAATATAATTCGGGTTCAAACAGTGCATACAAAACAAACAGTACATATAAATATCGAGGAATCCGGTCGGATTCCTCCAACCGGTTTCCGCATCCACAGATGTCAGTCAACACAATTTGCACTAACTCTATACTAAGGGATATTCTAATTGATGGAATCAGTGTCCAATCGATGATGTATGCATATGTAACGGTATATATTGTAATCTACCTAATCGACCATCACACAGCATTCAAACAACATTAAAATATAATTAAAATATTTTAAAATAGATCAGAGTGAGTGAATTTACTCACCTTGGCGCGTTAACCGTTAAATAACGATTTGCGTCGGTTGATTAAACCAGACGTTCAATTTTGTCATGAATTCCAACGTGACCAGTTCTGTTTGATTCTTTAATTCTGGATTTACGCCATCCTTATTTCCACCGCTTTCCACGACAATAGCATCCCCTTTTTAAACCCGAACCAACCCGCTCTTGTTATATTTCGAATTGAATTCCATGGCCATACTCTCCTTGCTGCTCCTTATTCATTCTTACAAATTTGCACATAATAGAGCATACTTCTCCGAAATACACGGCGTACCCAGAAATAAAAACCCGGGTCCTCTATACCGAAGAACACACTATTATCTGCGCTGCTCCATTTGTATAAGTTTCTGACTCTCTTTTTCCAAACAATAGATCTGCTCCTAGTGTATATCCTTCCACTCCAAGTTCTGCACTTATACTTCATGTATTTAAAGATATCACCTCCTGTCCGATCTCGCACGCCTTGTAACTGCTTATCTCCCTTAAGCCAAAGTCTCTCATATTGTTACATGCCATGACCCATCATGCTTCAGCATCTCACATCTTCCCACCTTCATGCATGCGCACCATAACACCTCACGTTTAAATCCCCCCAGTTCCAGTCATTTCAAAACAGTTTTCGCTTGCACCCATGCAGTGCTTCATCTTCCGCTACTTCCCTTGTGCGTGTGTCCACCTTCCAAACACGGTATTCATGTGTGTACGTAGCTCCAGTATACACATATATCTCTCCGCCAACTCTATACACGCCCAAAACACGTCCAGGTGTCGCACCATTCAAGCACTACTGCTCTAGAATCCTTCTTCACTTCATGCAATACCACCAAACTTGCTGTTGTCCTCTCCTTTCTTCCAACTGAATACACAAACACAGCTCCCCATACCTTTTCCCTCTCGTTAGAACGTTCTCGCTCCATCTCTATTTGGCATGAACCCAAGACAACGTGTTCCATCCACCGTCCATCTATAGTAGCGCTACCACAAAAACACCCCTTTGATGCCACTCTCGGCCCATGCTCACCCAGTATATGAAGTGCGAACCCTATTCATCAACATGTCCACCATTTCTTTGGCCGAGCTTATCTTTACACTTCACTCCAACTTCACCCTTGAACTTGGCAGCTTCATAGGACTCACGCCCTCCCCATGAACCCACTAAAACATGCTTTGTTAACTGCTCCTTGTTAACATCTTGGCAACTGCATCTCTCTTTGTTCGCATCAGGAATCCATCTTCGATTTAGTGATTCCCTATTGTTTCATCCTTTCCGATCCCTCATCTCGTCTCTATATTTTATTTTCTCGGAACGAAATATACATATTATAGAAGGAGGAGTCTTGCGTTTTTGTTTTTGATGCAAAGAATGAGACTTAGATGTTGTATTTATACTATTACAATCCTTCGTTGTTAAGGCATAGCTAATAGGATAGTACGCTGTAGGGTTATGGCTTGATATTTATAAAAATGAAATGGTGGCGTCAGCTCTCGGTTTATATGGGGTAGGTTTTCAAAAAGGACGGACAGTAATGTATTTTATATGTAATCTTTCCCTTGAATTTCGGTCTGGTTGAAGGATAGGGTAAGGTGTTTTAAATACGAAAAGACATGGCCATACACCTAGGTTCATGCTAGTAATAGATTAGTTGAAAACTTCTTAAAGAAACATGGCGGCCCTTACGTTTTGTCTCCTTCCAATTTATGAATACTTAGAAAGGTATGGCAGTGCATAATTTCAGGGAATGGTGAATAAGGTGTAGAACGTGTGAATTTGTCTCAGCTTTAATTAATGTGCCGAGATTATTTTGGTTTATATGGTTAGATGTATAGGGGTCCATTACATAAAATTCTGTTCACGTACGGACAGAAGTAAGAGTACTGTTGTGCTCAACAAGGTGTCACGATCCCAAAAATATAATAATACCGGTAGGTTGACTCATATTTTGAAATCCCGAAATATCGATACAGGGTGCGAATAAAAAGTTGCATATTTAATTAATTAAAATTTGCAGTAAAATTCTAAAAATTAAATTATCGCTGCGCCTCAAAAGAATCTTGTCCCGATTTTCAACCGATATCTAGTTATATTTAAATAACCGTTACGGTCGATATACGCTTCTAAAACGACTTTTTGAACACTTGATTTGGGCATATCTTGCAATCTATTCGACGAAACCTTGGTTTTTCACTTCTTTTAGAAAGATACAGTTCAACAGATTCCAACGTTTCTCGTTTCGAAGAAATCCGATTCAAAACGAGTTCGATACACTCAGTTGAAGTTCAGAACGTTAAATTACGAACTGCAGGGTCGTTCTAAGCTCGTTTATAATTAATATATATTTTTATATGTTCAGATTCGTTTTAATTAATATATAAATTCACTTATATTACAAATCCAATATTTAAAGTGATTTAAATATTCAAATACAAACCGACAAAAATGCGGGACGTTACAGTCCTTCCCCCTTAAAATAATTTCGTCCTCGAAATTGCTAAGATGAGGAAAATGCTACAATCTCTGTTATAAACAGGTTAAAAATCTTTTTTTGGTTTACTTCATAATTTCAGCTTCAACTGAACTGATTAATTCCAATTTAAAATATAAATTCCTTCTTATTTCGAATATTTTCAAAATTTCTGAAAATTCCCTAACAGCTTAAATTTTCAGAGAATCTCGCCAGCATCTCCTCTGCATGGCTCACTCGGTACTACAACAACTTGCCACTCCGCGCCTTCTCCAATCCAAAAGAAAATCAAACAGCCAAATGGCTTGCCCAAACTGACTCATAAAAATCTCATACTCGTATATAAACGTGTACCTTCTCTGTTGGGCATTCAACTCTATCTCTGCCATCTGCTATCAAACCAGCATATCCAAGCATCCTTGGTTGATCTCCCATCAATCCGTTCTCAAACCAGTCTTTCGCCTTTACTAAGCCAAATTTCTATTTCAACTCCGATTCCACTCTCAGTTCTTAACCTTGTTAAGTTTTATTACGACATTCCATTTACTGATTTATTTCTCAAATCAGTTATCTCCATCTCTAATTCAAAATTCGATTCATATTCTCCAAGAATCAATTCATTTTTAATAACTCGAATCTCCAATATTTTTCTTTTATAATTTTCATTCTAGATCTTTCCAAATTCAGTCCAGTTTTGTTATCTTTGTCTAAATTCCATTTTTACCAATTTAACTCCATAAGTTAAATTTTTATTTCAGAATTCAAATTCCTGGGATTTATTTCAAATCAGTTTGAAATCATATATAATTCAAAACATTTGAATTTTCTGACAACTTGTTTCTCAAACAATACAAAACAAAATCCTTGGTAGTAATCCGTCACTTACCAGCTTGAAAATGAACACCGACAATGTCGTGATCATCATCGGAATTTATTTTCCAACCATCGAAGTGAGTTCAATACTATATTGCTATAAAAACTCATTAATAATCACTCTATTTTTGAAATTACTTCAAAATATCTTTCATAGCACTTGGAAAACAAATTTTCAAATCTCCCAGGATTTTAAAATTCCCTTATATTTAATTCAAATTCAATTTCAATTCTTTTCCAAGTTTCTAGAGTTTTATTTCAATTCTGGTTTTATCTTCAGATTCAGCTCATCTGATTTTTCATATAATAATTCGATTGGTAATTTATATAACCAACTCAATTATAGATCTTATTTGATCATAATAACGATCAATACTAATAATCTCAAGATACATAATCCTTTTTATATCAAAATATAATTTGGGTAAAATTATTTTATTTACCCTCTTTTAAAAACATACTGTGTCGAATTACTCTGTTCAAGAGTTTAGAAACATCTATCGACGCAGTTTGCATTACAGTTTCGACCAGAATTCATAAACCACTCGACTGACCAGTCAACACAATATAAAACAGTTTTTATATTTATTTACAAATACGCGCTCATATACATACACTCAAACTCAATCTAGAGTATTACTAACTCCATCTCTACTGAGTCACGCCACAGAGCCTAGGTAATCACTTAACCTTATACTCTGATACCATCTGTAACGGCGGGATTTTCGACCCAAAAAATCAACATAAAAACACACTGTTGACTATTCAAGCATCGGAAATACCGGGACATTAATAGAAGAATTTAGAGGGTGAGAAAGAAAAGATAGAACTAATAGAATAGAAGAAGAAGAAGAAGATCACAACTGAACAGAATCAGAGTAATACGAAACTCGCAGCGGAACAAAATAAGATGTATTATATAACATAACTTTGAATACAAAACTGTATTGTATATACATACCATTATCAGAGTACAATACATCATATCACAGCGGAAATAACTCTACATAACTAATGGTGAAGCTTCCTGCTTTTGAGCTCCTCCAAGTGAATCTGCAAAGCCTGAAACACTTGACTGCCCGTACAAATTTGGGCACCCAAGAGTTTAGGGAAAACAAACAAAATAAACTCTGGGTCAGTCATGGGACTGGTGTGAGTAAATTCCAACCATAATGTTTACTTTGAAAATCCTTTTCAAAACAACAAGATAATAGTAAGACCGGCCCACACATAAATATGGACGGTTTTTATCTTACTATAACCCAAATTACTTTGATATCAAAAACAATGATATTATGATAATGTCTAAACAAATAATTATCCAAGTAGCAGAACGCTTGCATCTCACGTTCCACATATATATATAGCATAAAATCATAAACCGCAGGGCACTTATTGGAGATTGGATTTCAACGGACAAGGTATGGGAGCACCTTCTGAATAGTGTACTCTAGAGGGGATACACTCAGGGTTCAACAAGAACGTCTTGCAACCCGGCCACACATGACCGCTCACTCATTTAGCTTGAGTGTCGCGAATATATTGCCACCACGGTTGTAGGCCATCCAACCGTCAATCCGAAGATACAGAATCGAAAAAGAAGTATAAATATGAATTTTCTCTAGATCGGTGACAATACACCCTGCTTGGGGATGACCCAACTGCCATGCTGCCTAGCCCAACTTCTGTCACTTCCTGGTTGTGAGGCTAGAGGCTACGTCTATCTTCAGAACATCTGATCATCATTCACCTTGAATGTCACATCGTCAAATCCGTAATCACACATTGATTACACAAATGCACACTGGGTGTAGAACAAAGAGAAGTCACCTTCTCCCCACCAACTTGGTATATTCATAAAATCAACGGCGTGACCGTTGGAAATACTCTGTCAGACACTCGTCCATACAAGTTGCCCTGGGACTGGACAAACAAGTAAACATCATTCTAGAACTGGACGACCCTTGCATTTAACTCCGTCTTCAATTATCTTCAGCATATCTAATCGCACGCTTATGCCTATACGGAGTGGTTCTCAGATAACATATCCAACCGGTCTCCCCGTATTGACACGATGGTCAAAACACTTCGATAGTCGGTTATTTAACTATCGAAGTAAAAACAACATTCATTCTAATGTATAATTAACATCACACAACCACGGGTATTTTTAATTTTAACATTCGACTTTATTATTCGAATTCTCATATCTTACCAGGTATTTCTCAAATCCCGTTTTAGCCTTTCCATACTTCTTGGAAAACATTTCCAGTTATTATAAACTCTTATTCTTTCATGTTCCAGAAAACATACGTTATTAACGTTCGAACTATTTTCATTAATTTCACATTCTTTATTTTCTACCCTTGGACAATCTACCCTATTTGCATCGGAAAATACTTCCAATTTCATTTTAACCTTTTAATCGGCCCAACGTTCACTTTTAAAACATTATTCACTTTGAAATGTGAATATCATTTCTATTATAGAAATCTGAACATCTTTATCAAATAAATCAATACCATGATCCCGTTTATCGAAATCTCTTTCATACTTTATATATTCCTATTCCACTTTGTAAACTCTGTTTCTAAGTCAACTTCTTATCAAATCGATATCAAGTTTAAACTAAGTACTGACTCCTATCCTCTTTAACATTTATTTGTTTACAACTAAATGTTAATTATTATATCAGATTATAATCCCTAAAAATAGTTTACTTTTAATACATTCGGCATCGTCGAATTCTAGTTCCAAATCCTAATGGTTTAATTCTAATCACATTTCGTACATCGAAATGCTGTCATCAGTTTCTAATACGATTCCCCAATTCTTTTTCTAAACTCTTTCTTATATTTCTTTGAACAAACGTCGTTCCTTATTACTCTAAAATAAGTGGATTTCAAACCAACTGTTACATTTCGTAGGAAGTGCTGCTATATATAAAAGTCACGCTTAAGTCAAATCAACAGCAGTAAATTTGTCGCTATAGTTCTAAACTTGTCATACGCTATAATATTCTTATAACTAATTACAGTCACACTTACCTTATCAACAGCGTTATTTTATTGCTATAGTTCAACTTGTCATGCGCTGTAATATTCTTTGTTATAACTAATCTTGACATAACAGTCACACTTATCTTAACAACAGCGTTATTTTATCGCTATAATTCTAAGACTTGCATACGCTGCCGTATTCCTTTTATACACATCTTGACATCTCTTTCCGTTACAAACTGTTATCGTTCCTCGATAATAGTGAAGCCGTTCAAGTTGGGGTATTTTATTTACCTCTCAGACCTTGATCGACAACGTTCTTACCTTAGAACCGATACAAGTCTGTATACAAATTCCTTATTACTTAATACATTTATTAAATCGTATTTCCTTGTTGTATTTTGGAATATGGTTTTACAACACCATATTCTTACTTTGGAATCTCTGTAGTTTATGAATATTAAATTTAAACATTAACTCTTTGCTTTCTCCATTTCCCAGTTCTTATCTATAACTTCTTAAATGGTAATTAACTCTCATTAATTTCGATAAACTTATTTCTAACCTGTTTTCATTAGATTAATTAAAGACCAATTAATCTAATAATCATGTTCCCAAATAACAGTTGATTAAATCAACTTATTTCCATCAGTAAATTCGTTAACTGATTTTAATTACTTCTTAACATTAGATTAATCTAATTAATCTAATGATATCTCTAAATTATTTATCTTAAATATAATTATCCAAATATTTAATCGTCGGATAGTTTTTACTTTATAAACTTGTTTTAAATGTCAATAATCGCTTTTATTTGCTTTATAAAAACGAACTCTAAAATACTGGTTTATAATAGAACTCCTATTATAAATTTAAATCTTCTTTTTAATTACAAAAATATAATTTTTATAATTAACCTAGTTGATTTGCCTGACGGCCAATCAACTCTTTAACCAAACGATGGTTTTACGGTCGACTGTTAACACTTTCTAAATCGATATCGTTTATTTATTTAATCTAAACAAATGTTGAATTTCCGTTCAACATCAATATTCACACCGGGTTTTAAATATAATTCGGGTTCAAACAGTGCATACAAAACAAACAGTACATATAAATATCGAGGAATCCGGTCGGATTCCTCCAACCGGTATCCGCATCCACAGATGTCAGTCAACACAATTTGCACTAACTCTATACTAAGGGATATTCTAATTGATGGAATCAGTGTCCAATCGATGATGTATGCATATGTAACGGTATATATTGTAATCTACCTAATCGACCATCACACAGCATTCAAACAACATTAAAATATAATTAAAATATTTTAAAATAGATCAGAGTGAGTGAATTTACTCACCTTGGCGCGTTAACCGTTAAATAACGATTTGCGTCGGTTGATTAAACCAGACGTTCAATTTTGTCATGAATTCCAACGTGACCAGTTCTGTTTGATTCTTTAATTCTGGATTTACGCCATCCTTATTTCCACCGCTTTCCACGACAATAGCATCCCCTTTTTAAACCCGAACCAACCCGCTCTTGTTATATTTCGAATTGAATTCCATGGCCATACTCTCCTTGCTGCTCCTTATTCATTCTTACAAATTTGCACATAAAAGAGCATACTTCTCCGAAATACACGGCGTACCCAGAAATAAAAACCCGGGTCCTCTATACCGAAGAACACACTATTATCTGCGCTGCTCCATTTGTATAAGTTTCTGACTCTCTTTTTCCAAACAATAGATCTGCTCCTAGTGTATATCCTTCCACTCCAAGTTCTGCACTTATACTTCATGTATTTAAAGATATCACCTCCTGTCCGATCTCGCACGCCTTGTAACTGCTTATCTCCCTTAAGCCAAAGTCTCTCATATTGTTACATGACATGACCCATCATGCTTCAGCATCTCACATCTTCCCACCTTCATGCATGCGCACCATAACACCTCACGTTTAAATCCCCCCAGTTCCAGTCATTTCAAAACAGTTTTCGCTTGCACCCATGCAGTGCTTCATCTTCCGCTACTTCCCTTGTGCGTGTGTCCACCTTCCAAACACGGTATTCATGTGTGTACGTAGCTCCAGTATACACATATATCTCTCCGCCAACTCTATACACGCCCAAAACACGTCCAGGTGTCGCACCATTCAAGCACTACTGCTCTAGAATCCTTCTTCACTTCATGCAATACCACCAAACTTGCTGTTGTCCTCTCCTTTCTTCCAACTGAATACACAAACACAGCTCCCCATACCTTTTCCCTCTCGTTAGAACGTTCTCGCTCCATCTCTATTTGGCATGAACCCAAGACAACGTGTTCCATCCACCGTCCATCTATAGTAGCGCTACCACAAAAACACCCCTTTGATGCCACTCTCGGCCCATGCTCACCCAGTATATGAAGTGCGAACCCTATTCATCAACATGTCCACCATTTCTTTGGCCGAGCTTATCTTTACACTTCACTCCAACTTCACCCTTGAACTTGGCAGCTTCATAGGACTCACGCCCTCCCCATGAACCCACTAAAACATGCTTTGTTAACTGCTCCTTGTTAACATCTTGGCAACTGCATCTCTCTTTGTTCGCATCAGGAATCCATCTTGGATTTAGTGATTCCCTATTGTTTCATCCTTTCCGATCCCTCATCTCGTCTCTATATTTTATTTTCTCGGAACGAAATATACATATTATAGAAGGAGGAGTCTTGCGTTTTTGTTTTTGATGCAAAGAATGAGACTTAGATGTTGTATTTATACTATTACAATGCTTCGTTGTTAAGGCATAGCTAATAGGATAGTACGCTGTAGAGTTATGGCTTGATATTTATAAAAATGAAATGGTGGCGTCAGCTCTCGGTTTATATGGGGTAGGTTTTCAAAAAGGACGGACAGTAATGTATTTTATATGTAATCTTTCCCTTGAATTTCGGTCTGGTTGAAGGATAGGGTAAGGTGTTTTAAATACGAAAAGACATGGCCATACACCTAGGTTCATGCTAGTAATAGATTAGTTTAAAACTTCTTAAAGAAACATGGCGGCCCTTACGTTTTGTCTCCTTCCAATTTATGAATACTCAGAAAGGTATGGCAGTGCATAATTTCAGGGAATGGTGAATAAGGTGTAGAACGTGTGAATTTGTCTCAGCTTTAATTAATGTGCCGAGATTATTTTGGTTTATATGGTTAGATGTATAGGGGTCCATTACATAAAATTCTGTTCACGTACGGACAGAAGTAAGAGTACTGTTGTGCTCAACAAGGTGTCACGATCCCAAAAATATAATAATACCGGTAGGTTGACTCATATTTTGAAATCTCGAAATATCGATACAGGGTGCGAATAAAAAGTTGCATATTTAATTAATTAAAATTTGCAGTAAAATTCTAAAAATTAAATTATCGCTGCGCCTCAAAAGAATCTTGTCCCGATTTTCAACCGATATCTAGTTATATTTAAATAACCGTTACGGTCGATATACGCTTCTAAAACGACTTTTTGAACACTTGATTTGGGCATATCTTGCAATCTATTCGACGAAACCTTGGTTTTTCACTTCTTTTAGAAAGATACAGTTCAACAGATTCCAACGTTTCTCGTTTCGAAGAAATCCGATTCAAAACGAGTTCGATACACTCAGTTGAAGTTCAGAACGTTAAATTACGAACTGCAGGGTCGTTCTAAGCTCGTTTATAATTAATATATATTTTTATATGTTCAGATTCGTTTTAATTAATATATAAATTCACTTATATTACAAATCCAATATTTAAAGTGATTTAAATATTCAAATACAAACCGACAAAAATGCGGGACGTTACAGTCCTTCCCCCTTAAAATAATTTCGTCCTCGAAATTGCTAAGATGAGGAAAATGCTACAATCTCTGTTATAAACAGGTTAAAAATCTTTTTTTGGTTTACTTCATAATTTCAGCTTCAACTGAACTGATTAATTCCAATTTAAAATATAAATTCCTTCTTATTTCAAATATTTTCAAAATTTCTGAAAATTTCCTAACAGCTTAAATTTTCAGAGAATCTCGCCAGCATCTCCTCTGCATGGCTCACTCGGTACTACAACAACTTGCCACTCCGCGCCTTCTCCAATCCAAAAGAAAATCAAACAGCCAAATGGCTTGCCCAAACTGACTCATAAAAATCTCATACTCGTATATAAACGTGTACCTTCTCTGTTGGGCATTCAACTCTATCTCTGCCATCTGCTATCAAACCAGCATATCCAAGCATCCTTGGTTGATCTCCCATCAATCCGTTCTCAAACCAGTCTTTCGCCTTTACTAAGCCAAATTTCTATTTCAACTCCGATTCCACTCTCAGTTCTTAACCTTGTTAAGTTTTATTACGACATTCCATTTACTGATTTATTTCTCAAATCAGTTATCTCCATCTCTAATTCAAAATTCGATTCATATTCTCCAAGAATCAATTCATTTTTAATAACTCGAATCTCCAATATTTTTCTTTTATAATTTTCATTCTAGATCTTTCCAAATTCAGTCCAGTTTTGTTATCTTTGTCTAAATTCCATTTTTACCAATTTAACTCCATAAGTTAAATTTTTATTTCAGAATTCAAATTCCTGGGATTTATTTCAAATCAGTTTGAAATCATATATAATTCAAAACATTTGAATTTTCTGACAACTTGTTTCTCAAACAATACAAAACAAAATCCTTGGTAGTAATCCGTCACTTACCAGCTTGAAAATGAACACCGACAATGTCGTGATCATCATCGGAATTTATTTTCCAACCATCGAAGTGAGTTCAATACTATATTGCTATAAAAACTCATTAATAATCACTTTATTTTTGAAATTACTTCAAAATATCTTTCATAGCACTTGGAAAACAAATTTTCAAATCTCCCAGGATTTTAAAATTCCCTTATATTTAATTCAAATTCAATTTCAATTCTTTTCCAAGTTTCTAGAGTTTTATTTCAATTCTGGTTTTATCTTCAGATTCAGCTCATCTGATTTTTCATATAATAATTCGATTGGTAATTTATATAACCAACTCAATTATAGATCTTATTTGATCATAATAACGATCAATACTAATAATCTCAAGATACATAATCCTTTTTATATCAAAATATAATTTGGGTAAAATTATTTTATTTACCCTCTTTTAAAAACATACTGTGTCGAATTACTCTATTCAAGAGTTTAGAAACACCTATCGACGCAGTTTGCATTACAGTTTCGACCAGAATTCATAAACCACTCGACTGACCAGTCAACACAATATAAAACAGTTTTTATATTTATTTACAAATACGCGCTCATATACATACACTCAAACTCAATCTAGAGTATTACTAACTCCATCTCTACTGAGTCACGCCACAGAGCCTAGGTAATCACTTAACCTTATACTCTGATACCATCTGTAACGGCGGGATTTTCGACCCAAAAAATCAACATAAAAACACACTGTTGACTATTCAAGCATCGAAAATACCGGGACATTAATAGAAGAATTTAGAGGGTGAGAAAGAAAAGATAGAACTAATAGAATAGAAGAAGAAGAAGAAGATCACAACTGAACAGAATCAGAGTAATACGAAACTCGCAGCGGAACAAAATAAGATGTATTATATAACATAACTTTGAATACAAAACTGTATTGTATATACATACCATTATCAGAGTACAATACATCATATCACAGCGGAAATAACTCTACATAACTAATGGTGAAGCTTCCTGCTTTTGAGCTCCTCCAAGTGAATCTGCAAAGCCTGAAACACTTGACTGCCCGTACAAATTTGGGCACCCAAGAGTTTAGGGAAAACAAACAAAATAAACTCTGGGTCAGTCATGGGACTGGTGTGAGTAAATTCCAACCATACTGTTTACTTTGAAAATCCTTTTCAAAACAACAAGATAATAGTAAGACCGGCCCACACATAAATATGGACGGTTTTTATCTTACTATAACCCAAATTACTTTGATATCAAAAACAATGATATTATGATAATGTCTAAACAAATAATTATCCAAGTAGCAGAACGCTTGCATCTCACGTTCCACATATATATATAGCATAAAATCATAAACCGCAGGGCACTTATTGGAGATTGGATTTCAACGGACAAGGTATGGGAGCACCTTCTGAATAGTGTACTCTAGAGGGGATACACTCAGGGTTCAACAAGAACGTCTTGCAACCCGGCCACACATGACCGCTCACTCATTTAGCTTGAGTGTCGCGAATATATTGCCACCACGGTTGTAGGCCATCCAACCGTCAATCCGAAGATACAGAATCGAAAAAGAAGTATAAATATGAATTTTCTCTAGATCGGTGACAATACACCCTGCTTGGGGATGACCCAACTAGCCATGCTGCCTAGCCCAACTTCTGTCACTTCCTGGTTGTGAGGCTAGAGGCTACGTCTATCTTCAGAACATCTGATCACCATTCACCTTGAATGTCACATCGTCAAATCCGTAATCACACATTGATTACACAAATGCACACTGGGTGTAGAACAAAGAGAAGTCACCTTCTCCCCACCAACTTGGTATATTCATAAAATCAACGGCGTGACCGTTGGAAATACTCTGTCAGACACTCGTCCATACAAGTTGCCCTGGGACTGGACAAACAAATAAACATCATTCTAGAACTGGACGACCCTTGCATTTAACTCCGTCTTCAATTATCTTCAGCATATCTAATCGCACGCTTATGCCTATACGGAGTGGTTCTCAGATAACATATCCAACCGGTCTCCCCGTATTGACACGATGGTCAAAACACTTCGATAGTCGGTTATTTAACTATCGAAGTAAAAACAACATTCATTCTAATGTATAATTAACATCACACAACCACGGGTATTTTTAATTTTAACATTCGACTTTATTATTCGAATTCTCATATCTTACCAGGTATTTCTCAAATCCCGTTTTAGCCTTTCCATACTTCTTGGAAAACATTTCCAGTTATTATAAACTCTTATTCTTTCATGTTCCAGAAAACATACGTTATTAACGTTCGAACTATTTTCATTAATTTCACATTCTTTATTTTCTACCCTTGGACAATCTACCCTATTTGCATCGGAAAATACTTCCAATTTCATTTTAACCTTTTAATCGGCCCAACGTTCACTTTTAAAACATTATTCACTTTGAAATGTGAATATCATTTCTATTATAGAAATCTGAACATCTTTATCAATTAAATCAATACCATGATCCCGTTTATCGAAATCTCTTTCATACTTTATATATTCCTATTCCACTTTGTAAACTCTGTTTCTAAGTCAACTTCTTATCAAATCGATATCAAGTTTAAACTAAGTACTGACTCCTATCCTCTTTAACATTTATTTGTTTACAACTAAATGTTAATTATTATATCAGATTATAATCCCTAAAAATAGTTTACTTTTAATACATTCGGCATCGTCGAATTCTAGTTCCAAATCCTAATGGTTTAATTCTAATCACATTTCGTACATCGAAATGCTGTCATCAGTTTCTAATACGATTCCCCAATTCTTTTTCTAAACTCTTTCTTATATTTCTTTGAACAAACGTCGTTCCTTATTACTCTAGAATAAGTGGATTTCAAACCAACTGTTACATTTCCTAGGAAGTGCTGCTATATATAAAAGTCACGCTTAAGTCAAATCAACAGCAGTAAATTTGTCGCTATAGTTCTAAACTTGTCATACGCTATAATATTCTTATAACTAATTACAGTCACACTTACCTTATCAACAGCGTTATTTTATTGCTATAGTTCAACTTGTCATGCGCTGTAATATTCTTTGTTATAACTAATCTTGACATAACAGTCACACTTATCTTAACAACAGCGTTATTTTATCGCTATAATTCTAAGACTTGCATACGCTGCCGTATTCCTTTTATACACATCTTGACATCTCTTTCCGTTACAAACTGTTATCGTTCCTCGATAATAGTGAAGCCGTTCAAGTTGGGGTATTTTATTTACCTCTCAGACCTTGATCGACAACGTTCTTACCTTAGAACCGATACAAGTCTGTATACAAATTCCTTATTACTTAATATATTTATTAAATCGTATTTCCTTGTTGTATTTTGGAATATGGTTTTACAACACCATATTCTTACTTTGGAATCTCTGTAGTTTATGAATATTAAATTTAAACATTAACTCTTTGCTTTCTCCATTTCCCAGTTCTTATCTATAACTTCTTAAATGGTAATTAACTCTCATTAATTTCGATAAACTTATTTCTAACCTGTTTTCATTAGATTAATTAAAGACCAATTAATCTAATAATCATGTTCCCAAATAACAGTTGATTAAATCAACTTATTTCCATCAGTAAATTCGTTAACTGATTTTAATTACTTCTTAACATTAGATTAATCTAATTAATCTAATGATATCTCTAAATTATTTATCTTAAATATAATTATCCAAATATTTAATCGTCGGATAGTTTTTACTTTATAAACTTGTTTTAAATGTCAATAATCGCTTTTATTTGCTTTATAAAAACGAACTCTAAAATACTGGTTTATAATAGAACTCCTATTATAAATTTAAATCTTCTTTTTAATTACAAAAATATAATTTTTATAATTAACCTAGTTGATTTGCCTGACGGCCAATCAACTCTTTAACCAAACGATGGTTTTACGGTCGACTGTTAACACTTTCTAAATCGATATCGTTTATTTATTTAATCTAAACAAATGTTGAATTTCCGTTCAACATCAATATTCACACCGGGTTTTAAATATAATTCGGGTTCAAACAGTGCATACAAAACAAACAGTACATATAAATATCGAGGAATCCGGTCGGATTCCTCCAACCGGTTTCCGCATCCACAGATGTCAGTCAACACAATTTGCACTAACTCTATACTAAGGGATATTCTAATTGATGGAATCAGTGTCCAATCGATGATGTATGCATATGTAACGGTATATATTGTAATCTACCTAATCGACCATCACACAGCATTCAAACAACATTAAAATATAATTAAAATATTTTAAAATAGATCAGAGTGAGTGAATTTACTCACCTTGGCGCGTTAACCGTTAAATAACGATTTGCGTCGGTTGATTAAACCAGACGTTCAATTTTGTCATGAATTCCAACGTGACCAGTTCTGTTTGATTCTTTAATTCTGGATTTACGCCATCCTTATTTCCACCGCTTTCCACGACAATAGCATCCCCTTTTTAAACCCGAACCAACCCGCTCTTGTTATATTTCGAATTGAATTCCATGGCCATACTCTCCTTGCTGCTCCTTATTCATTCTTACAAATTTGCACATAAAAGAGCATACTTCTCCGAAATACACGGCGTACCCAGAAATAAAAACCCGGGTCCTCTATACCGAAGAACACACTATTATCTGCGCTGCTCCATTTGTATAAGTTTCTGACTCTCTTTTTCCAAACAATAGATCTGCTCCTAGTGTATATCCTTCCACTCCAAGTTCTGCACTTATACTTCATGTATTTAAAGATATCACCTCCTGTCCGATCTCGCACGCCTTGTAACTGCTTATCTCCCTTAAGCCAAAGTCTCTCATATTGTTACATGCCATGACCCATCATGCTTCAGCATCTCACATCTTCCCACCTTCATGCATGCGCACCATAACACCTCACGTTTAAATCCCCCCAGTTCCAGTCATTTCAAAACAGTTTTCGCTTGCACCCATGCAGTGCTTCATCTTCCGCTACTTCCCTTGTGCGTGTGTCCACCTTCCAAACACGGTATTCATGTGTGTACGTAGCTCCAGTATACACATATATCTCTCCGCCAACTCTATACACGCCCAAAACACGTCCAGGTGTCGCACCATTCAAGCACTACTGCTCTAGAATCCTTCTTCACTTCATGCAATACCACCAAACTTGCTGTTGTCCTCTCCTTTCTTCCAACTGAATACACAAACACAGCTCCCCATACCTTTTCCCTCTCGTTAGAACGTTCTCGCTCCATCTCTATTTGGCATGAACCCAAGACAACGTGTTCCATCCATCGTCCATCTATAGTAGCGCTACCACAAAAACACCCCTTTGATGCCACTCTCGGCCCATGCTCACCCAGTATATGAAGTGCGAACCCTATTCATCAACATGTCCACCATTTCTTTGGCCGAGCTTATCTTTACACTTCACTCCAACTTCACCCTTGAACTTGGCAGCTTCATAGGACTCACGCCCTCCCCATGAACCCACTAAAACATGCTTTGTTAACTGCTCCTTGTTAACATCTTGGCAACTGCATCTCTCTTTGTTCGCATCAGGAATCCATCTTCGATTTAGTGATTCCCTATTGTTTCATCCTTTCCGATCCCTCATCTCGTCTCTATATTTTATTTTCTCGGAACGAAATATACATATTATAGAAGGAGGAGTCTTGCTTTTTTGTTTTTGATGCAAAGAATGAGACTTAGATGTTGTATTTATACTATTACAATCCTTCGTTGTTAAGGCATAGCTAATAGGATAGTACGCTGTAGGGTTATGGCTTGATATTTATAAAAATGAAATGGTGGCGTCAGCTCTCGGTTTATATGGGGTAGGTTTTCAAAAAGGACGGACAGTAATGTATTTTATATGTAATCTTTCCCTTGAATTTCGGTCTGGTTGAAGGATAGGGTAAGGTGTTTTAAATACGAAAAGACATGGCCATACACCTAGGTTCATGCTAGTAATAGATTAGTTGAAAACTTCTTAAAGAAACATGGCGGCCCTTACGTTTTGTCTCCTTCCAATTTATGAATACTCAGAAAGGTATGGCAGTGCATAATTTCAGGGAATGGTGAATAAGGTGTAGAACGTGTGAATTTGTCTCAGCTTTAATTAATGTGCCGAGATTATTTTGGTTTATATGGTTAGATGTATAGGGGTCCATTACATAAAATTCTGTTCACGTACGGACAGAAGTAAGAGTACTGTTGTGCTCAACAAGGTGTCACGATCCCAAAAATATAATAATACCGGTAGGTTGACTCATATTTTGAAATCCCGAAATATCGATACAGGGTGCGAATAAAAAGTTGCATATTTAATTAATTAAAATTTGCAGTAAAATTCTAAAAATTAAATTATCGCTGCGCCTCAAAAGAATCTTGTCCCGATTTTCAACCGATATCTAGTTATATTTAAATAACCGTTACGGTCGATATACGCTTCTAAAACGACTTTTTGAACACTTGATTTGGGCATATCTTGCAATCTATTCGACGAAACCTTGGTTTTTCACTTCTTTTAGAAAGATACAGTTCAACAGATTCCAACGTTTCTCGTTTCGAAGAAATCCGATTCAAAACGAGTTCGATACACTCAGTTGAAGTTCAGAACGTTAAATTACGAACTGCAGGGTCGTTCTAAGCTCGTTTATAATTAATATATATTTTTATATGTTCAGATTCGTTTTAATTAATATATAAATTCACTTATATTACAAATCCAATATTTAAATAACCACACTCGCCTTCCTTTAAATAACCACACTCGCCTTCCTTTATTTCAATCTCTGAACCAAATTAATTAAAGTGAATATTAGGATCACATCCCTAAAAGCAAAGTTAATTAACCTCACATCCTTGTCATGTTTTAAATTAGAATCCGCCCCCTATTTTTGACCTGCGCCTCCTTTAATTTAGGATCTTCCGCCGTCTCCGTTTTCTTGCTGAAAAAAATGCGGCATTGCTTAGATTTTTTTTTCTAAAATCTGGAAATATTGTCAGGAGTTCTTAACCAAAAAAAAAAGTTGCATACATGTATGCAACTATGATGTATATTTTGCATACATATATGAAATTTTTTGAGTACACATGCATATATTTATGCACGCCTCTTGAATATCTGCATATATGTATGTAGTTTTTTTGTATTAATGCATACATGTAGGCAGGTATGTCAAAATCTATGTAAAAGTGAAAAAATTGCACGTACGTATACAGGTTTTAAATCAAAGTATCAGATTATGCACGTATTCACATTATGTGCATACATGTATGTATTTATTCTGCAGTTTGGACGAAGATTTGAAATAAATGCGTACATATATGCAACTATTGGGTAATATATGCAATTTACTGCATTTCGTTCTTTTTCTGTAATTTCTAATTTTCGCACGGTTTTTCATGTTTTTTCCACCTGATTTTTTTACATATTAATTGTTTTAATTAATTACGAATTTACGTGTTCTTTTTATTTATTTTTACTGAATTTTCAAAAAATGGGGACTAAATTTATAATAAGTTTATGACCGGACCTGAGCCTAATTTAAAACGTTAATGGGGACCTGTAAAAAACGCACCTTTAATTAAAGCTGTGTTTTCCTTTTCTCTTGGTTTGAATCGAAACCACTGATAAAAGGGGATCGAAATTAGATTCGATTTCGATTTCACAGATAAGAGCAACATGAAGCTCGACACAGTTGTAATAACCCGGAAATTCTAAACCAGTTAAAATTTTTTATTATGGCAATTTTAGCGAATTTTGAATATTTAAAATGAATTATTTTAAATAATATCGACGAGAAATTTATTTTGAATATAATTCGAACATATATATTTATACGCGTCGTCGTTAGAATATAAATAATTATATATAATTATAAAAGGAATTGAAAATGGCGTGGTAGTTCGATAATTCGATTTCAAACTTAAATTGAATGTACCGGGTGCAAAACAATCCGGATTTTAGCGAAACCAAAAACATTAGGATCTAATTGATAATATCTTTCCAACGAATCCGAGAAATCAAGATTTCATATCGGGAATCAAAAGATATGTCCAGTTGAAAATTCTGAATAGTCGCTATGGAATTCAGGCCCTTAAAAATAGCCATTTTGCAAACGACCTCGGATTTCGACGAAACCTCTTTTGTTGGATCCGTGATGTCAAGTTATTGCTAGATTCCAATTTTCACAATTTTTCGATTCAATATGTGAGCGTGGCAAAAGAAAACGTGTTTGACCAGTTTTAGTTGATTTTAATCGACTGGAAAATGGCCATTTTTCAAACGGTCTCAGAATTCGACGAAATTAGTTTTGTTAGGACCGTTTCGTCAATACGAAGCTAGAAAATATTTTCCGGGAATTTTTCTAGTTAGTATGTGACCCCAGTAAATTGAAATACGCGTTCAAACTCAATATATAAAGTTATATGTTGATTTTGACGAAAACTGGTCGAAATGGTCGAATCGGGTTACGAAACATGTCCCATTGTGTTCGGAATGGGGGTAAATAGCTAGGGGCGACAGTCGTTGAGTTTCGTTTGGTGTTCGAATGAAAAAGAATATATATGGGAATTAATTAATAAATAAATATAATATAAATTTGTTTTCAATAAACCCCCCCGTTACTTTTCCCATTCAAAATAAATTGAGCCCCCTGTTTACAGAAACCCCTCCCCCGTTGACCCTCCTACCTCCCCCAAATCGATCGTCGATGATGGCGCTCCACTGCCCCACGCCTCCGCGTCCTCAGCTCCGCCACCTCCTCCAGGTCTTGAAGCTCCTCCCCCTCCATCGGAAATCAACGACAAGCAGCTCCCTCCCTCGAATGCGAGGGACCCCACAACCTTAAATCGAGGCGGCAAGCACCCTTGGGCCCGCGCACCCATCCTGCCGCCGCCGCTGACCGCTGACCCTCCTCCATCGCCGTCGCAGCTCCGGCAAACCTCCCCTTTTCCCCCTCTGCGCCATTCCTCAGCCCAGATTCCGACAACAAAACCCCCCTCGCATCAAATCTAACTGTAAGCTCTTCTATTTATATATTCAATTTAGTTAATTACTTCTATTTATCTACTCTAAGTAATTTTTGCAATAAAATCAGTTTTTTTATTATACATGGTGTGGGAGGATTAAAAATATAATTTTTATTATAGTAGGAAGGTTAAAAATATAATTTATATATAGTAGAAAGAATAAAAATGTAATTTTTATATAGTAAAAATAATAAAGATGAGATCTTTATAGAAGTAGCGAAGTAAAAATTCGATTTTAATATATTGAATAGCAAGGTAAAAATTCGATTTTTATATATTGAATAGCGAAATAAAAATTCGATTTTTATATATTGAATAGTAAAGTAAAAATTCGATTTTTATATATTGAATAGCAAAGTAAAAATTCGATTTTTATATATTGAATAGCGAAGAAAAATTTTGATTTTTATATATTGAATAGCGAAGTAAAAATTCGATTTTTATATATTGAATAGCGAAGTAAAAATGTGATTTTTATATGTAGTGGCTACGGACGACGAAAGTGATAAAAGGCGAGAATGTTGAAGATTTCTACTAATGAAGTGTCGTGAAGTTGGGATAGCTTTCGGTGAGAACTCCTCACTCTAAATTCTCTTTTTCTAGTTATATATATATATATATACTAGGATGTAGACGGTGCTTAGCAGCACCCGACACCCGTCATCCACAGACCATGGATGGCTTGTTTGTTTGATTGATGTGATGTGAAAATTGTTTGTGATGTTGATGTGAAATCGATAATAAAAAATATCGTATATATTGAAAGTGAAAATATTATATATAGTGAAAGTGAAAATATTATATATAGTGAAAGTGAAAATATTATATATAGTGAAAATAAAAAATATCGTATATATTGAAAGTGAAAATATCGTATATAGTGAAAGTGAAAATATCGTATATATGAAAAGTGAAAATATCGTATATATGAAAAGTGAAAACGATATATATATGAAATGTGAAAACAATGTGTATATATATATATAAAACGTGAAAATGATTTGATTGATAAAAATATAATTTTTAACATATATATATACACTGTATAAAATTGTCATGTATATGAAATATTCGATTTTGATAGAAACTAGAAAACGAATTCGAATTGAATTCAATTGAAAACGAATTCGAATTGAATTGAATAGAAAACGAATTCGAATTGAATTGAATAGAAAACGAATTTGAATTGAATTGAATAGAAAACGAATTGGAATTGAATAGAAAATGAATTCGAATTGATATAAAATAGAAAATGAATTCGAATTGAATAGAATATGAATTTGAATTGATATAAAATAGAAAATGAATTCGAATTGAATAGAATAGAAAATGAATTCAAATTGATAAAAAATAGAAAATGAATTCAAATTGATATAAAATAGAAAACGAATTCGAATTGAATAAAAATAGAAAATGAATTCGAATTGAATAGAATAGAAAATGAATTCGAATTGAATTGAATAGAAAATGAATCTGAATTGAATTGAACAGAAAATGAATCCGAATTGAATTGAAAAGAAAATGAATTCGAATCGAATTAAAATCGATTTGAATTGAAATCAAATAGAAATGAAAGTAAAAAGGATTTATAATAGAAAATTCAATTTTGACTTGAATTTGAAATAAGAAGTTGAAATCGATTTGAAAAGGAATTTAAAACGATTTATAAAATTCGTTTTAAATAGAAATCGACGAAATATATATTATATATATTATATATATAATATAATGGCCTGAATAGAACGCGCCGCGCCACGGCAGTTCGCGAATTTCGACCATTGACTTCGAACGGATATTACAGGAGATCCGACCGTCGGATTCTCCTAAAACTGGAACCGTTGGGTTCGTATCGAAAAGAGCTTTCTAACGAATATTAGAAATTAGAAATCTAACAGTTGGATTTGGAATTATGTCCAAATCAAATTTGAAAAAGATCGCTGTAAGTGCAGTTCGATGGCCGTTGATGGAAATCGACTGTACGAGCCTTGATAAAATTATTAAAAATAGTAATAATTTGTGTAAAATCATAAGAAATGATTTGTGAAGAACTGGGATGAAAAACTCCATATTTGAAAAGATAAAAATATATTTTTATCGAAATGTACTAGTTATTAACTAGAAAAATAATCCAATGGTTATAAATAAATAAATTGGATTAGATTTGAATTGAAATTATCAATGGATATTTTCGATATTGGATTCCATGATTATACAGATATTGTGATGGGAGTTTGGAAGATATCGATATCGTTATTCCCAATATGATATCTGTTGGTTTCAGGATTTGATGTTGAATATAAGTCGATACTATCTTTATTCAAAACCTTATATTTAATGTCAAATTTGATAGATTGATTTTTTGGATTGTGCTCGACCAGTTTATGAGCAGAATATACTTTTACATTTAGCATTGGGTTGGGTTAAAAATATCTATGTGCTAACGCCTTGTGAAACACTTCACGATTTGACGATAAGGTGTTTAGCGATGTTGTGTCCATTTCAAATTTAATGAATGATTGTGAAATGACATTTTTCTTAAGTGAAAAGAAATGTATTCCCGATTTTGGACAGGGAATGTTTTATAAAAATGTTTTATAAAACAGAAAGGATTTCGAGGCCCAAAACCCGATGATTTCTAAAATGATTTAGAAATGTATTATATGTTACATTGTGGTTCATCGCATATTCGATTAGTTGCTATTGATGATGTATCTGTTTGGTGGCGGAGAATTTATTCTCTTGCTTAACACCCTTCTTTGAGACGTACGAACTCAAAGGTTATGTGATTAATAGTGACTGATCATATGCGTGAATTACTGATGTGAAGTACTATATTTTGAAAGTACTTGTGATTATTATGTTGTGAAATGATTTTCCCTACTTTGGGATATGAAATGATTTACTATATGGCTAAAGATTCGGGTAACCCTGAGACTAAAAGTATGGGTGAGAGGGCGGTGTATGCTCTCCATGTGTGGGAGGTGCATCGTCGGTGTAGCCTACTCCTACGTGGGGTAGGTGCACATTTATATATTGAGTTGCGAGGTGCGTACCCTTTGCCTTGTCGATGGGGAGCACGATATTTGGTTGCATACTTGTTTGTATGCATTGTTATGTTTTGGAATTCACATTTCCAAATGATTTGATTTGAGATCCCGAAGTGAAATCTACTTTGATATAGAAAGTTAGATATGTATTTCAAATGATTTGAAATAAGAAATCGGGAATAGAATCCAAAGGAATGATTTCTGTAAATTAAATTAGATTTAGAAAATCTAAGTGTAGTGATTAATCTAAGTGGGTAGATTGGGATATTGCATGTTGATTGATGCATAGTAGATCCATATATCTATATTGATTGTTGTTTATACACTAGTATTCATGGGGGTAAACCCGTTCCGCGTTAGCGACGTGGTCCCGTGATATACCATATTATCAAATAAGTTAATTATAACTGTTAGAGTTTCTCACACCAGTCCCATGACTGACCTGTAGTTTGCTTTTCCCTTGCGAACTCGGGTGCCCCTATTTTCCACACGGGCAGTCGAGTAGTTTTATTTTGCAGATGTATTGAGTAGGATTCTGGATTGAAGCTTTAAGCTGTGTCCAGGCATTTACAGTCTTCCGCTGTGTAGTTTATATTTCCGCTGTGCATTGTATTACATTTATGTAAATTTATCTTCCGCTGTGTATTATTTTCGATATACTCTGATATTCTGTACTCTGATGTAACATTATTATGATGTTTATTGAAGTCTTCTGTTATTTGTTCTGATGTGTTGTATACCCAAAGTTAGCGTATGCGGGATTCGAACGGTCTTGGTCAGTTTAGCGATCGATTAGGTCCGGGCGAAATCCGTGTCGTTACATATGATATCAGAGATTTGGTTAAACTCAAATCTTTGGGGTACAACTCGTTAGAACAGAATAAAAGACTCATCAGAGGTAGGATTAGTAATATCCTATGAAAGAATCCTCATTAAAGATAGAATCAGTAGCATTCTAGAGTGAGTGACTCATTAGAGATGGGGTTAGAAATGCCCTAGAATGAGTCGAGAGTTATTTGTTTATAAATAACGTATTTGTGATTATATATATAATCTGGTTTTAGAAAATATGATTTTTAAATATATAAAATTATATATTTGAAAATATAATCAATTAATTGATTGATGTTTGCGTTGTTTGTTAAATTGTTTGATAATTTTGAACCCTTTAGCCTAATATAACCAAATATTGAACGATATTGAAAATTGGTCGCATTTGCTTGCATATACATATACTTACAATGAACAGGTCATAGCAAGGAGGCTAGAGTAGAGAATAAAATTTGTTTGCCCGACAAATAGGTACATGTTTACTATAATTTACTGTTTTGTTTGGGTGATGATGATTTTATGAGCCTATTGGCTAGCCGCTTGGCTTTTGCTTTTTCTTTTTGAGATCAGAAGGCCTATATGGCAATTTCGGGATTTTCCCGTGGCTCCCGGTGCAGGGGAGGTTATGGCGAAATTTTTCGAAAATTTAGGGTGTTAGCCAAATTTTTGAAGAATTTGAAAATTCTCAGAAACTGAAAAGTTGGAGAATGGAAGCCAGATCGAACGTAGAGTTGAATAATCAAACCATTTTCGACTTTGTTCCTTTTCGGGGACGAAAAGTTTTAAGTGGGGGAGATTGTAATAATCCGGAAATTCTGAACCAGTTTAAAATTTTTATATTGGCAATTTTAGCGAATTTTGAATATTTAAAATGAATTATTTTAAATAATATCGGCGAGAAATTTATTTTGAATATAATTCGAACGTATATATTTATACGCGTCGTCGTTAGAATATAAATAATTATATATAATTATAAAAGGAATTGAAAATGGCGTGGTAGTTCGATAATTCGATTTCAAACTTAAATTGAATGTACCGGGTGCAAAACAATCCGGATTTTAGCGAAACCAAAAAAATTAGGATATAATTGATAATATCTTTCCAACGAATCCGAGAAATCAAGATTTCATAGCGGGAATCAAAAGATATGTCCAATTGAAAATTCTGAATAGTCGCTATGAATTCAGGCCCTTAAAAGTAGCCATTTTGCAAACGATCTCGGATTTCGACGAAACCACTTTTGTTGGATCCGTGATGTCAAGTTATTGCTAGATTCCAATTTTCATAATTTTTCGATTCAATATGTGAGCGTGGCAAAAGAAAATGTGTTTGACCAGTTTCAGTTGATTTTAATCGACTGGAAAATGGCCATTTTTCAAACGGTCTCAGAATTCGACGAAAATAGTTTTGCTAGGACCGTATCGTCAATACGAAGCTAGAAAATATTTTCAAGGAATTTTTCTAGTTAGTATGTGACCCTAGTAAATTGAAATACGCGTTCAAACTCAATATATAGAGTTATATGTTGATTTTGACGAAAACTGATCGAAACGGTCGAATCGGGTTACGAAACATGTCCCATTGTGTTCGGAATGGGGTAAATAGCTAGGGGCGACAGTCGTTGAGTTTCGTTTGGTGTTCGAATGAAAAAGAATATATATGGGAATTAATTAATAAATAAATATAATATAAATTTGTTTTCAATAACCCCCCCGTTACTTTTCCCCTTCAAAATAAATCGAGCCCCCTGTTTACAGAAAACCCCTCCCCCGTTGACCCTTTTACCTCCCCCAAATCGATCGTCGATGGTGGTGCTCCACTGCCCCACGCCTCCCCGTCCTCAGCTCCGCCCCCTCCTCCATGTCTTGAAGCTCCTCCCCCTCCATCTGAAATCAACGACGAGCAGCTCCCTCCCTCGAACGCGGGGGACCCCACAACCTTAAATCGAGGCGGCCAGCACCCTTGGGCCCGTGCACCCATCCTGCCGCCGCCGCTGACCCTCCTCCATCGCCGTCGCAGCTCCAGCAAACCTCCCCTTTTCCCCCTCTGCGCCACTCCTCAGCCCAGATTCCGACAACAAAACCCCCCTCGCATCAAATCTAACTGTAAGCTCTTCTATTTATATATTCAATTTAGTTAATTACTTCTATTTATCTAGTCCAAGTAATTTTTGCAATAAAATCAGTTTTTTTATTATACGTGGTGTGGGAGGATTAAAAATATAATTTTTATTATAGTAGGAAGGTTAAAAATATAATTTATATATAGTAGAAAGAATAAAAATGTAATTTTTATATTGTAGAAATAATAAAGATGAGATCTTTATAGAAGTAGCGAAGTGAAAATTCGATTTTTATATATTGAATAGCAAGGTAAAAATTCGATTTTTATATATTGAATAGTGAAGTAAAAATTCGATTTTTATTGTGACGAAAAGGAATTTCGCTCGGTCCGAACCAGTCGCTAAACCGATCTAGACCGTTCGAAACGCCTGATCGTTTCGAGAACATGACAAAACAGAACCGCAGACGGAAGAACATTTCATTGTATATTACAACAATGCATCAGAATATAAGAATATACAGAGTATAAATGAATATTACACAGAAATATCAGAGATTTAAATTACATTTAAATACATAGCAGCGGAAAATAATACAATACACAACTAGAAGAGATATATGGATAAAAAGCTTTCCGGATATCGTTCCAGCTGTAAACCAGGATCCTGTGAATATAAATCTGCAAAACCAAACTACTAGCTGCCCGTGTCAAAATAAGGGCACCCAGAGTTTAGGTCAAAACAATAAACTCCAGGTCAGTCATGGGACTGGTGTGAGAACTAAAACAGTTATAAATCTTTATTTTTAAAGTTAGGTAAATCAAGGGACCACGCCGTATAACATGGAACGGGTTTCCGCCCAAGAATACTAGTGCATAAAACAAACAGCGCAATGCTAAATAAAGAAAAATGAAGCTGTTATAAGACCCAGGTCCTATCACACAATGCAACGCAAGCCGGGGGATAGGGTTTTCCCTTATAACAGCCAAAGAATGCTTGATACATTTTAAAACAAATCATTTGATACTATTATAAGTGCATAGTGTATAAAACAACTTCAAATCATAAGTATCAATCATAGGCGGCATGGGTACCATATATCATGTCGCCATACTAGGCTCTACAAATAAAACCGCAAATGTCACGTATTTGGAAGTTGGATTTCCATCAATGAACCGAGGCCAGGGATCGTCCTCTACCGATTCGTGACGCTCTAGCCCGCCCCTCAGGAACAACCGCAACTGCCCCTTGGATAGTCAGGGCCGGTCCACCGATGTGGATTATAATGCCTGAACAATACGTTTCTCCGCCCTTTGGGGCGTAAATGAGCCAACGAATGACTCCATCGGACCCGGATCGTCCGATCAAACCGAGGCGCCTCGCAACAGCAACAACCACACAGGTGAAAATAATATAAATGTCAGGGCTGGTAGGTCACTGACACCACCCTAGCTAGAAAGAAAACGCATGTCCCCCTTGAGGTCCGTCTCCCGTTTTTGGTTCACCACCGGGGTGTGAGGCTCGCGAATTCACGTTACACAAAGCTGTGCCACACAGGCTGTGCTTTGGTCATCAACCACAAGACTTTGCTTTTCAACAGAAGCCTTGATCATTTGCATCTTAGCATGCCACACAGACAAACCACTCTATGCAACTGATATCAGTCACACAGAATGAAATCCGATGTCAGACACACAGTCCATTTACAAGTCCGTTCTGGGTCTGAACGAAACCGAAGGCACCTAGTACCCCGCATATCCATCGATCTCCAAGTACATCTGGACGATCACCAACTGTTTCCATCTTCTTGGGTGTACAGCCCAATCAAGATCATCAGTAATCACCCAAACGACGTGAAGACATCTGGTCTTCGATCATCGTCTTCATCTTCGACTTATCGTCGTATCAGTTATTCAGAATGGGATAAACCCGGTCTTTCCGAATAACTCGCGTATATTTTAAATAAGTGTTACACAAACACAACATACGCCTCATTCCAATTCATCAGTCACTAACCGTAAATTAATCAAGAGAATAATTCCCTAAATATTAACCCCGAAGGCCGAAAACAACATCAGATCAATATCCAGAAAACCATTCTGCTTAGCTAACCGACAGTTAGTTTGTAAATTTCACATTCATAGGGAAAGGTTCCCATTAATTTTATCAAAGATAAATCATTAAAATTTATTCTTTAATCTATTTTTGAATATCAATTCAAACTAGTCGGGATTAGCGAACCTTACCGAAGTAATCATTTGTTTGAATTTCCCCATCCCAACCTATTCATCCCATGAAGTAAAACGGGTCTTACTTCATATCTAACACCATGGTGTTATCGGTAAATTTAATTACCATTTCACGTTTAAATCTAATTAAAGATTTAACTATCGCCTGGAGCAAAACTGGTGATACTCCATTCTCGATCATTTCAATCTAATTAAAGATTCATTAAAACTCCACTTAGTTTTAATTTGTGACTGGGTTAAAGAATTAGTGTCATTTAAAACACGGTTCACGATAAACCCAAAATCACATTACATCTCAATCAGTCCCTAACCGTAAATTAGCAAGTGATCAGTCCCCTAAGTATTAACCCCGAAGGCCGAAACCAACATCAGATCAATACCTCTGAAACCATTCAACTTAACTAATCTCCAGTTAGTTTCTGATTTTCTTAACTCCTTTAGGTCTAAGAACAGTATTATTGAAGATACCGTTCACAACAACCCAAAATCACGTTCCATTAATTATCGGGTCAAAGAACAAGCGTTATTTAAAACACTGTTCACGATAAACCCAAAAATCAATATCAATTCAATTCCAATTAAATATTATTTAATTGGTACACTTCATTAAATCTAAATAAAAAGATTCAATCTTTTCTCAACTGGGTTCAAGAACAGTGTCAATGAAGACACCATTCACGACAAACCCAAGTCACATTTGATATTAAACACAAGGCTCTGAATAGAAATTATACCGGCTTATATTCAATATCAAATTCTACGACTAACAAATGTCGTATTGGAAATAACGATATATATATCTTTCAAATTCCCATAACAATATCTGTATCATCACAAAATCCAACATCGAAATAATCCAAAGACAATTTCGATTTAAATACATTCCAATATAATTATTGGAAATTCTGGTTATTTTCAAAACCATTTCTAATCCAGTTTATTTATTTTAAAAATAAATAGAATTATAATTCTAGTTCAAAACTATTTCCTTTCGATAAAAAACTATTTTTATCTTTTCAAATATGGAGTTTTTCATCCCAATTCTTTCTAAATCATTTCTTATGATTTTACACAAATTATTACTATTTTTAATAATTTTATCAAGGCCCGTACAGTCGATTTCCATCAACGGCCATCGAACTGCACGTATACTGACCTTTTTCAAATTTGATTTGGACATAATTCCAAATCCAACCGTAAGATTTCTAATTTCTCACATTCGTTAGAAAGCTCTTTTCGATACGAACCCAACGGTTCTGGTTTTAGGAGAATCCGACGGTCGGATCTCCCGCAATATCCGTTCGAAGTCAATGGTCGAAATTCGCGAACTACCACGGCGCGGCGCGTTCTATTCAGGCTATTATATTATATATATAATATATATAATATATACTTCGTCGATTTCAATTCAAAACGTGCTTTATAAATCGTTTTAAATTCATTTTCAAAACGGTTTCAACTTCATATTCAATTTCAAATCAAAATTGAATATCCCAATTTAAATTCATTTTAAATTCATTTCAAATTGATTTCAATTCAAATTGATTTCTAATTCAATTTCAGTTCGTTTTCAATTCAATTTCAATTATTCAATTTCAATTCGAATTCATTTATATTCATTTTCAATTCTTTTCGAAACATCAGATTTTGAAATCACTTTCGATATTCATTATAAAATGAATAAAATCGATGTAAATGTCGTTCACGTCTAAATGGCGTCAATCTAATCAATACGGCTTCATATATTCCTATTTTCAAATATTCTATTTCAAATATTTCTTTTTCAAATATTTCTATTTTAAAACTGGAATGAGGCCCAATCAATTACCATATAATGTTAATTATATGGATTTTCTACAACACATGCATATATCAACAACGATGAATAATCAACCATCATACAAAGTGCATTCTACACTGTATAAGCATCAAATATAAATATTCAACGCTTATAACAGCCTGTCAATCAATCGATCGACATACAACTAAACAATCGGGATTAGTGTACGTCAAATATCATCCCAATACCCGTGTGGGGTTTCAAGCAATCAAACACAGATTTTATTTGTGTAGTTGGGCGATGTGTAAAATTTATCGTCCCAATCAATGTCCTTCAAATAGGTGTACATAAACAAACCGTCCGGTTCGTAAATGAATATTTATTTATTCACATTCACGTTAAAAATTATATTTTTAACGATCAAACTATTTTATTCAACCTATGAATTTTCTATTTGATTCATTTATTAAATAAAATGTTATCTTTATTTTTCTAACTTATTTTTAGAAAATTTCGGCGGCATAATGGCACGATACTAGAAACGGGACAAGGCCTAGCCTTATCCCCGGTCTAGTGAAGGCCCACGCCATTCACACATCAATCAAATCAATTTCATTTCACCAAACAATTCAATTCAAACCAAATAATCTAACCAACTACACAACCAAACAATTAAACAAACAAGCCATCCTTGGTCTATGGATGACGGGTGTCGGGTGCTACTAAACACCGTCTGCATCCTAGTATATATTTATATAACTAGAAAAATAAAATTAAAGAGTGAGAAATTCTCACCGATAGCTATCCAATACCACGACTCTTCATTGATAGAAATTTTCATCGTTATCGCCTTTTTGTCACCTTCGTTGCCCATATCTCTACATATGTAAAAATCGAATTTTTACTTCGCTATTCAATATATAAAAATCAAATTTTTACTTCGCTATTCAATATATAAAAATCGAATTTTTACTATGCTATTCAATATATAAAAATTGAATTTTTACTATGCTATTCAAAATGTAAAAATCGAATTTTTACTATGCTATTCAATATATAAAAATCGAATTTTTACTATGCTATTCAATATATAAAAATCGAATTTTTATAATTGCCTCATATGGATAAAATTCTATTTTTATACCACTACTATATAGATAAAAATTCTATTTTTATCACGCTATTCTTCATATAAAGATTATATTTCTAATATTCCTATCATGTAAAAAATATATTTTTAATTCTCTACCTAAACAAAAATCATATTTTTATCCTTCTACTATATGAAAGATTATATTTTTAATTTTTTAAAAATATAAAAATCATATTTTTAATTCTTTAAAAATATAAAAATCATATTTTTATCTTCATAATGTATATATAAAAACAGCATTTTTATTCTGCTAAAGTATAAACAGAAAAAAAACTGATTTTCATATAAAAATAAATAAATAAATTACTTACAGTAATCGGCGGAGGGAGGGTCGATTTCAGGCGACGGATGGACAAAGGGGGGGTTGCGGCGGTCTGATGGCGGCGGGAAGGGGGGGGGGGGGTCGTCTGTCTGGTAGCAGGAAGGGGGGGGGGGGGTATCGCGAGGCTCCAGGGGGGGGGGGGTAACGGCGGAGGCGACTGGGGGGGGTGCGGCGTCGCGATGCCAGGCGGCTAGGGTTCCGCCCTCCTCTCTTTTTCTTTTTCTGTTCGCTCAGAAATGAATCGGGGGGAGGGGGGCAGAAGGATTAAAGAGATAGGAGAGAGAGTGAGGATTCTTTTTATTTAATTTCAAAAAGCAACTTTTTCATACGACTTCTAAACGAGGCCCACCGCCTGTCGTCCATAGCTAATTACCCTCATTCCGAATACAATGGGATATGTATCGTAAGCTGATTCGGTCGTTTCGATCAGTTTCTGTTAAAATCAACATATAACTCTATATATTGAATTTGAACGCGCATTTCAATTCTCTGGGGTCATATACTAACTTTATAAATTCCAGAAAAATCTTTTCTAGCTTCGTATTGATGATACGGTCCTAACAAAACTAGTTTCGTCGAATTCTGAGACCGTTTGAAAAATGGCCATTTTCCAGTCGATTAAAATCAACTGAAACTGGTCAAACGCGTTTTCCTTTGCCACGCTCACATATTGATTCGAAAAATTATGAAAATTGGAACCTAGCAATAATTTGACACTGCGGATCCAACAAAAGTGGTTTCGTCGAAATCCGAGGTCGTTTGCAAAATCTCCATTTTTAAGGGCCTGAATTCCATAGCGACTATTCAGAATTTTCAACTGGACATATCTTTTGATTCCCACTATGAAATTTCAATTTGTCGGATTCGTTGAAAAGATAGTCACAATTAGATCCCATTATTTTTGATTTCACTAAAATCCGGATTGTTTTGCACCCGGTTCATTCAATTGAAGTTTGAAATCGAATTATCGAACTACCGCGCCATTTTCAATTTCTTTTATAAATATAAATAAATATTTATATTCTAACAACGAACTATATAATATATATGTTCGAATTCTATTCAAAATAAATTTCTCGTCGATATTATTTAAAATAATCTATATTAAATATTCAAAATTTGCTAAAATTGCCAATTTAAAATTTTCAAACTGGCTCGCATTTTCGGGTTGTTACAATCTCCCCCACTTAAAACTTTTCGTCCCCGAAAAGGAACAAAGTCGAAAGTGGTTTGATCAATCAACTCTACGTTCGATTTGGCTTCCATTCTACAACTTTTCAGTTTCTGAGAATTTTCAAATTCTTCAAAAATTTGGCTAACACCCTAAATTTTCGAAAAATTTCGCCATAACCTCCCCTGCACCGGGAGCCACGGGAAAATCCCGAAATTTCCATATATGCCTTCTGATCTCAAAAAGAAAAAGAAAAAGCCAAGTGGCTAGCCAATAGGCTCATAAAATCATCATCACCCAAACAAAACAGTAAATTATAGTAAACATGTACCTATTTGCCGGGCAAACAAATTTTATTCTCTGCTCTAGCCTCCTTGCTATGACCTGTTCAATGTAAGTACAAGTATATGCAAGCAAATGCGATAAATTTTCAATACAACTCACTTTTTGGTAAAATTTGACTAAATGGTTTAAATTTTAATTAATCAACCAATAATCAAACAACACAACCATCAATCAATTAGTTGATTAGCTTTTGAAATTCATAACTTTGATACATAGTCAAAAATCAAATTTTTGATGCCAAATCACAACAATAGGCCCTATCTAATTTTTGGTTCTCACACCAGTCAATAGGAAATATATAGAAATCTCACTTTCGTCACTCGAATATAAACACTGATGATGAGGCCTCATCATCAGAATCATCTCCGGGCGACTAGAGTGTGATTCTATATCTATCCAATATATTAAAATTTCGAACACACGTTTGCAAGACGTATATGCAAAATCTCTATATACTGAACTGTCCTAATCAATATAAATAAATAATCAAATACGAATAATTGATTTTAAATTTTCAAAACTAAATTTGTTTTCATTTTAAAAATATACTCTTCACACTCGTTTTAGGATACTACTGATCCCATCTCTAACGAGTCATTCCCATCGGATGCTATTAATCCAATATCTGATGAATTCTTTCGTATGGTTCTAATGTGCCTTGTTCTCTAAGCTTTGTAAACCAAAGCTCTGATACCAACTGTGACGAAAAGGAATTTCGCTCGGTCCGAACTAGTCGCTAAACCGATCTAGACCGTTCGAAACGCCTGATCGTTTCGAGAACACGACAAAACAGAACCGCAGACGGAAGAACATTTCATTGTATATTACAACAATGCATCAGAATATAAGAATATACAGAGTATAAATGAATATTACAGAAATATCAGAGATTTAAATAACATTTAAATACATAGCAGCGGAAAATAATACAATACACAACTAGAAGAGATATACGGATACAAAGCTTTCTGAATATCGTTCCAGCTGTAAACCAGGATCCTGTGAATATAAATCTGCAAAACCAAACTACTAGCTGCCTGTGTCAAAATAAGGGCACCCAGAGTTTAGGTCAAAACAATAAACTCCAGGTCAGTCATGGGACTGGCGTGAGAACTAAAACAGTTATAAATCTTTATTTTTAAAGTTAGGTAAATCAAGGGACTACGCCGTATAACACGGAACGGGTTTCCTCCCAAGAATACCAATGCATAAAACAAACAGCGCAATGCTAAATAAAGAAAAATGAAGCTGTTATAAGACCCAGGTCATATCACACAATGCAACGCAAGCCGGGGGATAGGGTTTTCCCTTATAACAACCAAAGAATGCTTGATACGTTTTAAAACAAATAATTTGATACTATTATAAGTGCATAGTGTATAAAACAACTTCAAACCATAAGTATCAATCATAGGCGGCATGGGTACCATATATCATGTCGCCATACTAGGCTCTACAAATAAAACCGCAAATGTAACGTGTTTGGAAGTTGGATTTCCATCAATGAACCGAGGCCAGGGATCGTCCTCTACCGATTCGAGACGCTCTAGCCCGCCCCTCAGGAACAGCCGCGACTGCCCCTTGGATCGTCAGGGCCGGTCCACCGATGTGGATTATAATGCCTGAACAATACGTTTCTCTGCCCTTTGGGGCGTAAATGAGCCAACGAATGACTCCATCGGACCCGGATCGTCCGATCAAATCGAGGCGCCTCGCAACAGCAACAACCACACAGGTGAAAATAATATAAATGTCAGGGCTGGTAGGTCACTGACACCACCCTAGCTAGAAAGAAAACGCATGTCCCCCCTGAGGTCAGTCTCCCATTTTTGGTTCACCACCGGGGTGTGAGACTCGCGAATTCACGTCACACAAAGCTGTGCCACACAGGCTGTGCTTTGATCATCAACCACAAGACTTTGCTTTTCAACAGAAGCCTTGATCATTTGCATCTTAGCATGCCACACAGACAAACCACTCTATGCAACTGATATCAGTCACACAGAATGAAATCCAATGTCAGACACACAGTCCATTTACAAGTCCGTTCTGGGTCTGAACGAAACCGGAGGCACCTAGTACCCCGCATATCCATCGATCTCCAAGTACGTCTGGACGATCACCAACTGTTTCCATCTTCTTGGGTGTACAGCCCAATCAAGATCATCAGTAATCACCCAAACGACGTGAAGACATCCAGTCTTCGACCATCGTCTTCATCTTCGACTTATCGTCGTATCAGTTATTCAGAATGGGATAAACCCGGTCTTTCCGAATAACTCGCGTATATTTTAAATAAGTGTTACACAAACACAACATACGCCTCATTCCAATTCATCAGTCACTAACCGTAAATTAATCAAGAGAATAATTCCCCAAATATTAACCCCGAAGTCCGAAACCAACTTCAGATCAATATCCTGAAAACCATTCTGCTTAGTTAATCGACAGTTAGTTTGTAAATTTCACATTCATAGGGAAAGGTTCCCATTAATTTTATCAAAGATAAATCATTAAAATTTATTCGTTAATCTATTTTTGAATATCAATTCAAACTAGTCGGGATTAGCGAACCTTACCGAAGTAATCATTTGTTTGAATTTCCCAATCCCAACCTATTCATCCCATGAAGTAAAACGGGTCTTACTTCATATCTAACACCATGGTGTTATCGGTAAATTTAATTACCATTTCACGTTTAAATCTAATTAAAGATTTAACTATCGCCTGGAGCAAAACTGGTGATACTCCATTCTCGATCATTTCAATCTAATTAAAGATTCATTAAAACTCCACTTAGTTTTAATCTGTGACTGGGTTAAAGAATTAGTGTCATTTAAAACACGGTTCACGATAAACCCAAAATCACATTACATCTCAATCAGTCCCTAACCGTAAATTAGCAAGTGAGCAGTCCCCTAAGTATTAACCCCGAAGGCCGAAACCAACATCAGATCAATACCTCTGAAACCATTCAACTTAACTAATCTCCAGCTAGTTTCTGATTTTCTTAACTCCTTTAGGTCTAAGAACAGTATTATTGAAGATACCGTTCACAACAACCCAAAATCACGTTCAATTAATTATCGGGTTAAAGAACAAGCGTTATTTAAAACACTGTTCACGACAAACCCAAAAATCAATATCAATTCAATTCCAATTAAATATTATTTAATTGGTACACTTCATTAAATCTAAATAAAAAGATTCAATCTTTTCTCAACTGGGTTAAAGAACAGTGTTAATGAAGACACCATTCATGACAAACCCAAGTCACATTTGATATTAAACACAAGGCTCTGAATAGAAAAAATATACCGGCTTATATTCAATATCAAATTCTACGACTAACAAATGTCGTATTGGAAATAACGATATATATATCTTTCAAATTCCCATAACAATATCTGTATCATCACAAAATCCAACATCGAAATAATCCAAAGACAATTTCGATTCAAATCCATTCCAATATAATTATTGGAAATTCTGGTTATTTTCAAAACCATTTCTAATCCAGTTTATTTATTTTAAAAATAAATAGAATTATAATTCTAGTTCAAAACTAGTTCCATTCGATAAAAATCTATTTTTATCTTTTCAAATATGGAGTTTTTCTTCCCAATTATTTCTAAATCATTTCTTATGATTTTACACAAATTATTACTATTTTTAATAATTTTATCAAGGCCCGTACAGTCGATTTCCATCAACGGCCATCGAACTGCACGTATAGCGACCTTTTTCAAATTTGATTTGGACATAATTCCAAATCCAACCGTTAGATTTCTAATTTCTCACATTCGTTAGAAAGCTCTTTTCGATATGAACCCAACGGTTCCGATTTTAGGAGAATTCGACGGTCGGATCTCCTGCAATATCCGTTCGAAGTCAATGGTCGAAATTCGTGAACTGCCGCGGCGCGGCGCGTTCTATTCAGGCCATTATATTATATATATATTATATATAATATATACTTCGTCGATTTCAATTCAAAACATGCTTTATAAATCGTTTTAAATTCATTTTCAAAACGGTTTTAACTTCATATTCAATTTCAAATCAAAATTGAATATCCCAATTTAAATTCATTTTAAATTCATTTCAAATTGATTTCAATTCAAATTGATTTCTAATTCAATTTCAGTTCGTTTTCAATTCAATTTCAATTCGAATTCATTTATATTCATTTTCAATTCTTTTCAAAACATCAGATTTTGAAATCACTTTCGTTATTCATTATAAAATGAATAAAATCGACATAAATGTCGTTCACGTCTAAATGGCGTCAATCTAATCAATACGGCTTCATATATTCCTATTTTCAAATATTCTATTTCAAATATTTCTTTTTCAAATATTTCTATTTTAAAACTGGAATGAGGCCCAATCAATTACCATATAATGTTAATTATATGGATTTTCTACAACACATGTATATATCAACAACGATGAATAATCAACCATCATCGAAAGTGCATTCTACACTATATAAGCATCAAATATAAATATTCAACGCTTATAACAGCCTGTCAATCAATCGATCGACATACAACTAAACAATCGGGATTAGTGTACGTCGAATATCATCCCAATACCCGTGTGGGGTTTCAAGCAATCAAACACAGATTTTTATTTGTGCAGTTGGGCGATGTGCAAAATTTATCGTCCCAATCAATGTCCTTCAAATAGGTGTACATAAACAAACCGTCCGGTTCGTAAATGAATATTTATTTATTCACATTCATGTTAAAAATTATATTTTTAACGATCAAACTATTTTATTCAACCTATGAATTTTCTATTCGTTTCATTTATTAAATAAAATGTTATCTTTATTTTTCTAACTTATTTTTAGAAAATTTCGGCGGCATAACGACACGATACTAGAAACGGGACAAGGCCTAGCCTTATCCCCGGTCTAGTGAAGGCCCACGCCATTCACACATCAATCAAATCAATTTCATTTCACCAAACAATTCAATTCAAACCAAATAATCTAACCAACTACACAACCAAACAATTAAACAAACAAGCCATCCATGGTCTGTGGATGACGGGTGTCGGGTGCTACTAAACACCGTCTGCATCCTAGTATATATTTATATAACTAGAAAAATAAAATTAAAGAGTGAGAAATTCTCACCGATAGCTATCCAATACCACGACTCTTCATTGATAGAAATCTTCATCGTTATCGCCTTTTTGTCACCTTCGTTGCCCGTATTCTCTACATATGTAAAAATCGAATTTTTACTTCGCTATTCAATATATAAAAATCGAATTTTTACTTCGCTATTCAATATATAAAAATCGAATTTTTACTATGCTATTCAATATATAAAATCGAATTTTTACTATGCTATTCAATATATAAAAATCGAATTTTTACTCTGCTATTCAATATATAAAAATCGAATTTTTACTATGCTATTCAATATATAAAAATCGAATTTTTACTATGCTATTCAATATATAAAAATCGATTTTTTACTATGCTATTCAATATATAAAAATCGAATTTTTATAATTGCCTCATATGGATAAAATTCTATTTTTATACCACTACTATATAGATAAAAATTCTATTTTTATCACGCTATTCTTCAAATAAAGATTATATTTCTAATATTCCTATCATGTAAAAATTATATTTTTAATTCTCTACCTAAACAAAAATCATATTTTTATCCTTCTACTATATGAAAGATTATATTTTTAATTCTTTAAAAATATAAAAATCATATTTTTAATTCTTTAAAAATATAAAAATCATATTTTTATCTTCATAATGTATATATAAAAATAGCATTTTTATTCTGCTAAAGTATAAATAGAAAAAAAAAACTGATTTTCATATAAAAATAAATAAATAAATTACTTACAGTAATCAGCGGAGGTGGGGGTCGATTTCAGGCGACGGATAGACAGAGGGGGGGGGGGGTTGCGGCGGTCTGATGGCGGCGGGAAGGGGGGGTCGTCTGTCTGGCAGCAGGAAGGGTGGGTGGGTATCGCGAGGCTCCAAGGGGGGGTGTAACGGCGGAGGCGACTGGGGGGGGGTGCGGCTTCGCGATGCCAGGCGGCTAGGGTTCCGCCCTCCTCTCTTTTTTTTCTTTTTCTGTTCGCTCAGAAATGAATCGGGGAGGGGGGGTAGAAGGATTAAAGAGAGAGGAGAGAGAGTGAGGATTTTTTTTATTTAATTTCAAAAAGCAACTTTTTCATACGACCTCTAAACGAGGCCCACCGCCTGTCGTCCATAGCTAATTACCCTCATTCCGAACACAATGGGATATGTATCGTAAGCTGATTCGGTCGTTTCGATCATTTTATGTTAAAATCAACATATAACTCTATATATTGAATTTGAACGCGCATTTCAATTCACTGGGGTCATATATTAACTTTATAAATTCCAGAATTTTTTTTCTAGCTTCGTATTGTCGATACGGTCCTAGCAAAACTAGTTTCGTCGAATTCTGAGACCGTTTGAAAAATGGCCATTCTCCAGTCGATTAAAATCAACTGAAACTGGTCAAACACGTTTTCCTTTGCCACACTCACATATTGATTCGAAAAATTATGAAAATTGGAACCTAGCAATAATTTGACACTGCGGATCCAACAAAAGTGGTTTCGTCGAAATCCGAGGTCGTTTGCAAAATCTCCATTTTTAAGGGCCTGAATTCCATAGCGACTATTCAGAATTTTCAACTGGACATATCTTTTGATTCCCGCTATGAAATTTCAATTTGTCAGATTCGTTGAAAAGATAGTCACAATTAGATCCCATTATTTTTGGTTTCACTAAAATCCGGATTGTTTTGCACCCGGTACATACAATTGAAGTTTGAAATCGAAGTATCGAACTACCGCGCCATTTTCAATTCCTTTTATAAATATAAATAAATATTTATATTCTAATGGCGAACTATATAATATATATGTTCGAATTCTATTCAAAATAAATTTCTCGTCGATATTATTTAAAATAATCTATTTTAAATATTCAAAATTCGCTAAAATTGCCAATTTAAAATTTTCAAACTGGTTCGCATTTTCGGGTTGTTACATTTATATATTGAATAGCAAAGTAAAAATTCGATTTTTATATATTGAATAGCAAAGTAAAAATTCGATTTTTATATATTCAATAGCGAAGAAAAAATTCGATTTTTATATATTGAATAACGAAGTAAAAATTCGATTTTTATATATTGAATAGCGAAGTAAAAATGTGATTTTTATTTGTAGTGGCTTCGGACGACGGAAGTGATAAAAGGCGAGAACGATGAAGATTTCTACTAATGAAGTGTCGTGAAGTTGGGATAGCTTTCGGTGAGAACTCCTCACTCTAAATTCTCTTTTTCTAGTTATATATATACTAGGATGTAGACGGTGCTTAGCAGCACCCGACACCCGTCATCCACAGACCATGGATGGCTTGTTTGTTTGATTGATGTGATGTGAAAATTGTTTGTGATGTTGATGTGAAATCGATAATAAAAAATATCGTATATATTGAAAGTGAAAATATTATATATAGTGAAAGTGAAAATATTATATATAGTGAAAGTGAAAATATTATATATAGTGAAAATAAAAAAAATATCGTATATATTGAAAGTGAAAATATTGTATATAGCGAAAGTGAAAATATCGTATATATGAAAAGTGAAAATATCATATATATGAAAAGTGAAAACGATATATATATATGAAATGTGAAAACGATGTATATATATATATATGAAACATGAAAATGATTTGATTGTTAAAAATATAATTTTTAACATATATATATACACTGTATAAAATTGTCATGTATATGAAATATTCGATTATGATAGAAAATAGAAAACGAATTCGAATTAAATTCAATTGAAAACGAATTCGAATTGAATTGAATAGAAAACGAATTCGAATTGAATTGAATAGAAAACGAATTCGAATTGAATTGAATCGAAAACGAATTAGAATTGAATAGAATAGAAAATGAATTCGAATTGATATAAAATAGAAAATGAATTCGAATTGAATAGAATAGAAAATGAATTTGAATTGATATAAAATAGAAAATGAATTCGAATTGAATAGAATAGAAAATGAATTCGAATTGATATAAAATAGAAAATGAATTCAAATTGATATAAAATAGAAAATGAATTCGAATTGAATAAAATAGAAAATGAATTCGAATTGAACAGAATAGAAAATTAATTCGAATTGAATTGAATAGAAAATGAATCTGAATTGAATTGAATAGAAAATGAATCCGAATTGAATTGAAAAGATTTGAATTGAAATCAAATAGAAATGAAAGTAAAAAGGATTTATAATAGAAAATTCAATTTTGATTTGAATTTGAAATAAGAAGTTGAAATCGATTTGAAAAGGAATTTAAAACGATTTATAAAATTCGTTTTAAATAGAAATCGACGAAATATATTATATATATATATAATATAATGGCCTGAATAGAACGCGCCGCGACGCGGTAGTTCACGAATTTCGACCATTGACTTCGAACGTATATTACGGGAGATCCGACCGTCGGATTCTCCTAAAACCGGAACCGTTGGGTTCGTATCGAAAAGAGCTTTCTAACGAATATTAGAAATTAGAAATCTAACGGTTGGATTTGGAATTATGTCCAAATCAAATTTGAAAAAGGTCGCTGTAAGTGCAGTTCGATGGCCGTTGATGGAAATCGACTGTACGAGCCTTGATAAAATTATTAAAAATAGTAATAATTTGTGTAAAATCATAAGAAATGATTTGTGAAGAATTGGGATGAAAAACTCCATATTTGAAAAGATAAAAATATATTTTTATCGAAATGAACTAGTTATTAACTAGAAAAATAATCCAATGGTTATAAATAAATAAATTGGATTAGATTTGAATTGAAATTATCAATGGATATTTTCGATATTGGATTCCATGATTATACAGATATTGTGATGGAAGTTTGGAAGATATCGATATCGTTATTCCTGATATGATATCTGTTGGTTTCAAGATTTGATGTTGAATATAAGTTGATACTATCTTTATTCAAAACCTTATATTTAATGTCAAATTCGATTGATTGATTGTTTGGATTGTGCTCGACCGGTTTATGAGCAGAATATACTTTTACATTTAGCATTGGGTTGGGTTGAAAATATCTATGTGCTAACGCCTTGTGAAACACTTCACGATTTAACGATAATGTGTTTAGCGATGTTGTGTCCATTTCAAATTTAATGAATGATTGTGAAATGATATTTTTCTTAAGTGAAAAGAAATGTATTCCCGATTTTGGACAGGGAATGTTTTATAAAAATGTTTTATAAAACAGAAAGGATTTCGAGGCCCAAAACCCGATGATTTCTAAAATGATTTAGAAATGTATTATATGTTACATTGTGGTTCGTCGCATATTCGATTAGTTGCTATTGATGATGTATCTGTTTGGTGGCGGAGAATTTATACTCTTGCTTAACACCCTTCTTTGAGACGTACGAGCTCAAAGATTATGTGATTAATAGTGACTGATCATATGCATGAATTACTGATTTGAAGTACTATATTTTGAAAGTACTTGTGATTATTATGTTGTGAAATGATTTTCCCTACTTCGGGATATGAAATGATTTAGTATGTGGCTAAAGATTCGGGTAACCCTGAGACTAAAAGTATGGGTGAGAGGGCGGTGTATGCTCTCCATGTGTGGGAGGTGCATCGTCGGTGTAGCCTACTCCTACGTAGGGTAGGTGCACATTTATATATCGAGTTGCGAGGTGCGTACCCTTTGCCTTGTCGATGGGGAGCACGATATTTGGTTGCATACTTGTTTGCATGCATTGTTATGTTTTGGAATTCACATTTCCAAACGATTTGATTTGAGATCCCGAAATGAAATCTACTTTGATATAGAAAGTTAGATATGTATTTCAAATGATTTGAAATTAGAAATCGGGAATAAAATCCGAAGGAATGATTTCTGTAAATTAAATTGGATTTAGAAAATCTAAGTGTAGTGATTAATCTAAGTGGGTAGATTGGGATATTGCATGTTGATTGATGCATAGTAGATCCATATATCTATATTGATTGTTGTTTATACACTGGTATTCATGGGGGTAAACCCATTTCGCATTAGCGACGTGGTCCCGTGTTATACCATATTATCAAATAAGTTAATTATAACTGTTAGAGTTTCTCACACCAGTCCCATGACAGACCTGTAGTTTGCTTTTCCCTTGCGAACTCGGTTGCCCCTATTTTCCACATGGGTGGTCGAGTAGTTTTATTTTGCAGATGTATTGAGCAGGATTCTGGATTGAAGCTTTAAGCTGTGTCCAGGCATTTACAGTCTTCCGCTTGTAGTTTATATTTCCGCTGTGCATTGTATTACATTTATATAAATTTATCTTCCGCTGTGTATTATTTTCGATATACTCTGATATTCTGTACTCTGATGTAACATTATTATGATGTTTATTGAAGTCTTCTGTTATTTGTTCTGATGTGTTGTATACCCAAAGTTAGCGTATGCGGGATTCAAACGGTCTTGGTCGGTTTAGCGATCGATTAGGTCCGGGCGAAATCCGTGTCGTTACAACAGAGGAGATTGCGATCTTGTAAAGTGATGGATCCCATGAAGCTCGATGATTTAGAGTGTACGATGGGGTTTTTCAGTGAGGGACGGAGGAGGTGCGCGGAGTGCGGTTTGTGAGGAGGAACAGGGTGCGACAGTACAGTATGGGTCAGTTCGATTTTCTAACGTTGATTTGGGGCGACAGATGATGAGCGCATGTGCTACCGAGGAGTTTGCAATGGGAAAATGGGTGCCTGGTTGATGTCGTACCATTTTCTGGTTTGTTCGAGTCTTGCTAAGGGTCTAGTTTCAAAATCTTGGAATCCATTTTGAAGTTGTTATCTGTATATTGTTTGAGTTTGAGGAATGGGCGAAGTGAGGCACTGAGATCTGTGAATCAAGAGGAGGGTGTGAGCGTCAAGGCAAGGGTGCTGGAAGATTGATGGTAGTAAGGCTATGGGAGGTGGAAGCTGTTACCTTCATGAGTATTGGAAAGAGTGGAGGTGAGGAGGAAGTCAGCTATGGCATGAGTAATACAGGGAAGTTTGAACTGCTGCATTGGAGAAGGTGATAACATCATGGATAAGGTAGTTTAGGTAATTAATTTGAATTATTTTGGCACAATAATTCATTAGTTATATATATATACATACATAGAGTTAACTAATGAATATTATATTAAATATATACAAGATTTATCAAGCAGAATCAGCTGAGTTGTAAATGCGTGCTACATAATCTGGAATTATATTAGAGTGACCGCAATAAATTATTAGGTGAGTAATTCTCACTCAAGAATTTTATTTAAATTATTTTTATCATTAAAAATAATTTGTTGATTGTTTGTTTGCATGCACTGAAATATTATTTTGGCTATATATATTAGTTGTATAGGGTTGGTGTTTGTGGTTATTATATATTATATTGGTGGTTAGATTCCCGCAGTACCATTAGCGGATGCCCGCAGTATCATTAGCGGATGACCCTATACGCCCCAAACTATGATAGTGGATGACCTATACTGCGATATTCTGCCATGAAGCAGAATGGGTATTATTTATGTTGGCTAACGTCTATGGATGCAGGAAAACAAGTTGGAGGGATCCAAATGGATTCCTCAAAAATATTATTATTTGTTTGTTCTCCTATATATTATTATATATGATGTGTTAGAAAATCTATGGTTGATAATTGGTATTTTTGATTGGTTAAAATATCATTGGACCTGAAATGTTGATATATAAAAATATCGGGAAAAAGATATATTGAAATTTAAAGGGAAAAATCAATTTATCTAAAATAGAATTTGAATTTCAATTGGGCTGTAAATATATTAACTTTTTTTGAATATTTGAAACAAGTAGTGAAATTATTAATGTGTTTATAAATTAATAATGCAGAGAATTGAAATGAATTTATAAACAGTGTTTATAAATGAAGTGGAAAATTATCATTTGATAATTTGAATATTTAAATTCAAATATGAATTTATAAATGGAAATGGGAAATTGTTTTAAAGAAGTAAAAGATAAAGTTTATTCTGATGTTCAGAATATAAACTGAACTGAAATAATCCGTAAGGATTTATGATGTGAATTCGATTAGTTCGCATTTATTTAACTAAAAAATGTCTAGAAAATATTAGGACTTTATTTAAATAGAAGTTAAATTTAAATTTGAAAATAGATTCTATATATCTATATTTATATAGATAAGTTATAATATATAGAATATTCCAAAGTAAGATTTTGGTTTTAAATAGATTTCAAAATAGAACTTGTTTAAATATATAAGACAAGGAAATTTATAAATATAATGAATTGATTATCAAGAGATAATTTGAAATATTAAATTCAAATATGAATTTAAAAGTATAGATTGAAATCATTTCGGAAAAAGGAAATGATAGTTTTTATTCTGGAATTCGGAATATAAAAGGGGTTGGGTTTCAAATAGGTATTTGAAAGGAAAGATTGTTTTAATTTTTATATAAGAAAATTAATTTATAAACAATGTTTATAAAAATAGGGAAATAAATTATCGTTGGATAATTTAGAAGTTTATATTTCAAGTATGAATTGAAAATGAACTGGAAAACGGATTGAAATAGAACGATAAATTTTATTCCGGAATTCGGAATATAAATTGAAGTGAGAAAATTCCAAAGGAATTATAATCAGAATTCGATTATATAGAATTTTATAAACAATTTATTTATAAAAGGAATGGAATTGAATATAAAAGATGGAAGTATAAATAAATTTATTACTAAATAAGGAAAAATCGATGATTTTAGATAATTGGAAATAGTATGTTGAATTGGGGAAAATTGATTTGATATATATTAAAAATATATCAGAATGGAGTTGAATTTATTATAAATGAAGTTTAAACGTTTGTATATATATATAATTAAAATGAACTCACCGCAGCGTGGTAGTTCGTAAATTGGTGTTCCGAACTTTGTAACAACCCGTAAAATGCGAGCCAGTTTGAAATTTTTGTTTTGGCAATTTTATCGAATTTCGATTATTTAAAATGAATTATTTTAAATAAAATCAACGAGAAATTCATTTGGAATGGAATTAGAACGTATATATTATATACGTCGTCGTTAGAATATAAATATTTATATATAATTATAAATAGAATTGAAAATGGCGCGGTAGTTCGATAATTCGATTTCAAACTTCAATTCAATGTACCGGGTGCAAAACAATCCGGATTTTAGTGAAACCAAAAATGTTAGGATCTAATAGTGAATATCTTTCCAACGAATCCGAAAAATCAAAAGTTCGCAGCGGGGATCAAAAGATATGTCCAGTTGAAATTTCTGAATAGTCGCTATGGAATTCAGGCCCTTAAAAATGGACATTTTGCAAATGACCTCGATTTCGACGAAACCACTTTTGTTGGGTCCGTGATGTCGAATTATTGCTAGATTCCAAATTTCATAATTTTTCGAATCAATATGTGAGCGTAGCAAAGGAAAACGCGTTTGACCAGTTTCAGTTGATTTTAATCGACTGGAAATTGTCCATTTTTCCAACGGTCTCAGAATTCGACGAAACTAGTTTTGTTAGGACCGTATCGTCAATACGAAACTAGAAAATATTTTTCTGGAATTTTTCTAGTTAGTATGTGACCTCGGTAATTTGAAATGTACGTTTAAAATTCAATATAAGGACTTAAATGTAATTTCAACGGAAACTGATTGTAACGGTCGAATCAGCTTGCGATACATATCCCATTGTGTTCAGAATGGGGGTAAAACGCTATGGACGGCAGGCGGTGGGCCTCGTTTAGAGGTCGTATGTAAAAGTCAACCTTTTTAGAAATTAAAATAATTAAATTAAATAATAAAATTAAAAATTCTTTCCTTTATACCCCCCCATTCGAATTCCAATTCAGAAAAAAAAAGAAAAAAACAAAAACAAATCGCTCAGGCGATTAACGCCGATCCTCCCGCCGCTCCTCCATCTCCTCCTACCGCCGCCCCCCCTCTGCCGCCGCTGCCGCTCTTCTTCTTCCTCCTCCTCTTGTCGCTTCTCCTCCTCTAGCCTAGACCCCCACCCCGATCCAAATCCAACCCAAACCCCGAGCCCTAGCCGCGCCCCCCCAACCCGCGTCGCCCCCATCCCCTCCGACCTGCCACCTCTCCGACGGCAGCGCCTCCTCCCTCACGAACCCGCGATCGGTGAGGAAACCCCCCCAAGCCTGCTGCGACAGAAAAAAAAACCCCCCTGTAAGTTTTTGCTTATTTATTTTATTTGATTTTTATATAATGTTAAAACCGATTCTTGTTAATTTAAAAACTGATTTGTATTTAACATAAAAGTTTTGATTTTTAAAACATAAAGTTTTGATTTTTAAAACATAAAGTTTTGATTTTTTAAAACATAAAGTTTTGATTTTTTAAAACATAAAGTTTTGATTTTTAAAACATAAAGTTTTGATTTTTTAAAACATAAAGTTTTGATTTTTAAAACATAAAGTTTTGATTTTTAAAACATAAAAGTTTTGATTTTTAAAACATAAAGTTTTGATTTTTAAAACATAAAGTTTTGATTTTTAAAACATAAAAGTTTTGATTTTTAAAACATAAAGTTTTGATTTTTAAAACATAAAGTTTTGATTTTTAAAACATAAAAGTTTTGATTTTTAAAACATAAAGTTTTGATTTTTAAAACATAAAGTTTTGATTTTTAAAACATAAAAGTTTTGATTTTTAAAACATAAAGTTTTGATTTTTTTTAAACATAAAGTTTTGATTTTTAAAACATAAAAGACGATATTTTGAGATGAGTAGTGAAATATAATTTTCATATAAGGAAGATAATCAAAATATGATTTTTATATTTTTAAAGTATTAAAAACATAATCTTTATATGGGTAGTAAAGTAAAAATACGATTTTTATATATAGAACTTCGAAATAAAAATTCGTTTTTTATATATTGAATAGCATAGTGAAAATTCGATGTTTAAAAGTATGAAGCGATTATAAAAATATGATTTTTATATGTTGAACTTCGAATTAAAAATATGATTTTTATATATTGAACTTCGAAATAAAAATTCGATTTTTATATATTGAATAGCAAAGTAAAAATTCGATTTTTACATATGTAGTGAATGCGGGCGAAAGCGGCGAAAAGGCGAGAACGAAGAAGATTTCTATCAATGCAGTGCCGTGGAGCTGGGATAGCTATATGTGAGAATTTCTCACCTTTCAATTTCTTTTCTACTTATATATATATACTAGGATGCAGACGGTGCTTAGTAGCACCCGACACAATCGTCCACAGACCATGGACTTGTTTGTTTGGTTGCATAGATTAGTTGGATATTTGATTTAAATTTGGTTGTTTGGTGAATTTGATTGATGTGTGAATGGCGTGGGCCTTCACTAGACCGGGGATAAGGCTAGGCCTTGTCCCCTTTCTAGTATCGTGCCGTTATGCCGCCGAAATTTTCTAAAATATGTTAGAAAAATAAAAATATCATTTTATTGAATAAATGAATTGAATAGAAATTCATAGGTTGAAATAAAATGTTTTATCGTTAAAAATATAATTTTTAACGTGAATATGAAAATAGTGAAGTGAACAAAATAAAATATTCATTTACAAACCGGACGGTTTGTTTATGTACACCTATTTGAATGACATTGATTGGGACGATAAATTTTACACATCGCCCAACAACACAAATAAAATAGGTGTTTGATTGTTTGAAACCCCACACGGGTGTCGGGATGAAATTTGAAGTTCACTCATCCTGATTGATTAAATATGTCGATCGATTGATTGACAGGCTGTTATAAGCGTTGAATATCTATATTTGATGCTTATACAGTGTAGTGCACTTTGGTGGATGGTTGATTATTTTTCAATGCTATGATATACATGTGTTGTATGAAAATCCATATAATTAACCTTATATGGTAATTGATTGGGTCTCATTCTAATTTGAAAAATAAAGAATATTATAAAATAAAAGTTCATGTGTTGACAGTACTCATTCATTGAGGTTGGTCATGTGTTGAACGAAATATTTTAGTAATAAAATTTACACCTTTATCGAAATAAAAGTTCATGTGTTGACAGTACTCATTCATTGAGATTGGTCATGTGTTGAACGAAATATTTTGATAATAACAACTATTTTGAATAAAGAAACATTTGAAATAGAATATTTGAAAATAGAAATATATGAAGCCGTGTTGGTTAGATTGACGCCATTTTGACGTGAACGATATTTATATCGATTGAAAACGATTTCGAAATGAAATGAATTGAAAACGATTTCGAAATGAAATGAATTGAAAACGATTTCGAAATGAAATGAATTGAAAACGATTTCGAAATGAAATGAATTGAAAACGATTTCGAAATGAAATGAATTGAAAACGATTTTGAAATGAAATGAATTGAAAACGATTTCGAAATGAATTAAATTGAAAACGATTTCGAAATGAATTAAATTGAAAACGATTTCGAAATGAAATGAATTGAAAACGATTTCGAAATGAAATGAATTGAAAACGATTTCGAATAGATTGAATTGAAAACGATTTCGAAATGGATTGAAAACGAATTCAAATTGAATTGAAATGAATTCAAATTGAATTGAAATGAATTCAAATTGAATTGAAATTTGAATTGAATAGAAATGAATTTTGAAACGATTTTATAAAGAAGAATTCAATTTTGATTTGAATTGAAAAGGAAGTTGAAATTGCTTTGGAAACTAATTTAAAACTATTTATAAAATTTGTTTAAAATAGAAATCGACGGAATATATATATTATATATATTATATATAATATAATGGCCTGAATAGAACGCGCCGCGCCGCGGCAGTTCATGAATTTCGACCATTTATTTCAAACGGACATTACGGGAGATCCGACCGTCGGATTCTCCTAAAACCGGAACCGTTGGGTTCGTATCAAAAAGAGATTTCTAACGAATATTAGAAATTTGAAACCTAACGGTTGGATTTGGAATTATGTCCAAATCAAATTTGAAAAAGGTCGCTATAAGTGCAGTTCGATGGCCGTTGTTGGAAATCGACTGTACAGGCCTTGATAAAATTATTAAAAATAGTAATAATTTATGTAAAATCATAAGAAATGATTTAGAAAGAATTGGGATGAAAAACTCCATATTTGAAAAGATGAAAATAGATTTTTATCGAAATGAACTAGTTTTGAACTAGAAATATAATTCTATTTATTTTTAAGTAAATAAATTGAATTTGAAAAGGGTTTTGAAAATAACCAGAATTTCCAATGATTGCATTGGAGTGGATTTGAATCGAAATTGTCTTCGGAATATTTCGATGTTGGAATTCGTGATTATACAGATGTTGTTATGGAAATTTGAAAGATATATATTTATATCGTTATTTCCAATACGACATTTGTTAATCGTAGAATTTGATATTGAATATAAGCCGGGATATTTTCTATTCAGAGCCTTGTATTTAATATCAAATGTGATTTGGGTTTGTCGTGAATGGTGTCTTCACTAACACTGTTCTTGAACCCAGTTGAGAAAAGATTAAATCTTTTTATTTAGATTTAATGAAGTGTACCAATTAAATAATATTTAATTGGAATTGAATCGATATTGATTTTTGGGTTTATCGTGGACAGTGTTTTAAATAACACTCGTTCTTTAACCCGATCACTGATGAAATGTGATTTTGGGTTGTTGTGAACGGTATCTTCAATAATACAGTTCTTAGACCTAAAGGAGTTAAGAAAATCAGAAACTAACTGGAGATTAGTTAAATTGAATAGTTTCCGAGGTATTGATCTGATGTTGGTTTCGGCCTTCGGGATTCATACTTAGGGAATTGCTCACTCGCTAATTTACAATTAGGGACTGATTGAAATGTGATGTGATTTTGGGTTTATCGTGAACCGTGTTTTAAATGACACTGATTCTTTAACCCAGTCACAGATTAAAACTAAGTAGAGTTTTAATGAATCTTTAATTAGATTGAAATAATCGAGGATGGAGTATCACCAGTTTTGCTCCAAGCGATAGTTAAATCTTTAATTAGATTTGAACGTGAAATGGTAATTGAATTTACCGATAACACTGTGGTGTTAGATATGAAGTATAACCAGTTTTACTTCATGGGATGAATAGGTTGGGATTGGGAAATTAAAACAAATGATTACTTCGGTAAGGTTCGCTAATCCCGACTAGTTCGAATTGAGATTCAAACATAAATTCAAGGAATTTATCTTGGATAAAATTAATGGGAGCCTTTCCCTATGAATGTGAAATTTAGAAACTAACTGTCGGTTGGCCAAGCGGAATGGCTTTCTGGGTATTGATCTGATGTTGGTTTCGGCCTTCGGGGTTAATATTTGGGGAATTATTCTCTTGATTAATTTACGGTTAGTGACTAATGAATTGGAATGAGGCGTATGTTGTGTTTGTGTAACACTTATTTAAAATATACGCGAGTTATTCGGAAAGACCGGGTTTATCCCATTCTGAATAACTGATACGACGATAAGTCGAAGATGAAGACGATGGTCGAAGACCGGAGGTCTTTACGTCGTTTGGGTAATTACTGATGATCTTGATTGGGCTGTACACCCAAGAAGATGGAAACAGTTAGTGATCGTCCAGACGTACTTGGAGATCGATGGATATGCGGGGTACTAGGTGCCTCCGGTTTCGTTCAGACCCAGAACGGACTTGTAAATGGACTGTGTGTCTGACATTGGATTTTAGTCTGTGTGATTGATTTCTATTAAATATATATCTGTTTGGCGGCGGAGAATTTATTCTCTTGCTTAACGCCCTTCTCTGAGACGTACGAGCTCAGGGGTTATATATTGATGGATATCAAACGCATGGAGTGAATTGCCTGTGTGGCATGCCTAAGTGGCAATTGATCAAGGCTTCTGTTGAAAAGCAAAGTCTTGAGGTGATGATCAAAGCACGGCCTTTGTGGCATAGCTTTGTGTAACGTTTGCTTCGCGAGTTTCACACCCGGTATGAACCAAAAACGGGAGACGGACCTCAGGGAGGGCATGCGTTTCTTTCTAGTTAGAAGTGGCGTCAGTGGTTTTACACGCCCTGACGAGTTTGACTTATGTGGTTGTTGCTGTTGCGAGGCGCCTCGGTTATATCGGTTTCGGCCGAATGCATTCTGGTCGGCTGACGGACCAGACTTACACCCTATAGGGTGGGGAAACGTAGTGTTCAGGCATAATAATCCACATCGGTGGACCGGCCCTGTCGCTCCAAGGCTTGCCTGCGCGCTTGCCTGTGGCTCGGGCTAGAGAGTCACGAATCGGTTGAGGACTATCTTTTGCCTCGGTTCATAGATGGAAATCCAATTTCCAAATACGCGACATTTGCGGTTTTATTTGTAAACCTATATATGGCGACATGATATATGGTACCCATGCCGCCTATGATTGATACTTATGATTTGAAGTTGTTTTATACACTATGCACTTATTATAGTATCAAATGATTTGTTTTAAACGTATCAAGCATTCTTTGGCTGTTATAAGGGAAAAACCCTATCCCCCGGCTTGCGTTGCATTGTGTGATAGGACCTGGGTCTTATAACAGCTTCATTTTTCTTTATTTAGCATTGCGCTGTTTGTTTTGTGCACTGGTATTCTTGGGAGGAAACCCGTTCCGTGTTATACGGCGTGGTCCCTTGATTTACCTAACTTTTAAAATAAAGAATAATAACTGTTTTAGTTCTCACACCAGTCACATGACTGACCTGGAGTTTATTGTTTTAACCTAAACTCTGGGTGCCCCTATTTTGACACGGGTAGCTAGTAGTTTTGGTTTTGCAGATTTATATTCGCAGGATCCTGGTTTACAGCTGGAACGATATCCGGAAAGCTTTGTATCCGTATATCTCTTTCTAGTTGTGTATTGTATTATTTTCCGCTGCTATGTATTTAAATGTAATTTGAATCTCTGATAATTCTGTGTATTATTCATTTATACTCTGTATATTCTTGTAATCTGATGCATTGTTGTAATATACAATGAAACATTCTTTTATATGAGTTCTGTTGTGGTTTGTTCTCGAACTATCCGACGCTTCCCTTTACGGGGAAGTTGCGGGTTTTTACACGTGGTATCAGAGCTTTGGTTTGCAAAGCTCAGAGAACAAGACACATTAGAACCATACGAAAGAATTCATCAGATATTGGATTAGTAATATCCAATGGGAATGACTCGTTAGAGATGGGATCAGTAGTATCCTAGAACGAGTGTGAAGAGTATATTTTTCAAATGAAAACATTCTTTGTTTTGAAAATTTAAATCAACTATTCGTATTCGATTATTTATTTATATTGATTTGGACAATGCAGTATATAAAGATTTTGGGTATACGTCAGATCCACGTGTATTCGAAGTTTTAATATACTGGATAGATATGGAATCACACTCTAGTCGCCCGGAGATGATACTGATGATTGATATCTCATCATCAGTGTTTATGTTCGTGTTTCGAAGGTGTGATTTTCTATATATTTCCATTAGGCTGGTGTGAGAACCAAAACTTATATATAGCTAGAATACATTGTTGTGAATTGGCATCAAAAACATGATTTTTGTATATGTATCAAAATTATGAATTTGAAACTCTAATTCACTAATTGATTGATGTTTGTGTTGTTTGTTTATTTGTTTGATAATTTTGAACCATTATGCCTATTTGAACCAAATATTGAATTATATTGAAAATTGGTTGCATTTGCTTGCATATACATATATATCATTGAACAGGTCATAGCAAGGAGGCTAGAGCAGAGAATAAAATTTGTTTGCCCGACAAATAGGTACATGTTTACTACATAATTTCCTGTTTTGTTTGGGTGATGATGATTTTATGAGCCTATTGGCTAGCCGCTTGGCTTTTTCTTTTTCTTTTTGAGATCCGAAGGACCGGGGAAGCTATTTGAAATTCCCCGATGCTCCCGGTGCAGGGGAGGTTATGGCGAAATTTTTCAAAAATTTAGGGTGTTAGCCAAATTTTTGAAATTTTGAAAATTCTCAGAAATTGAAAAGTTAGAGAAGGGAAGCCAGATCGAGCGTAGAATTGATTAATCAAACCACTTTCGACTTTGTTCCTTTTCGGGGACGAAAAGTTTTAAGTGGGGGAGATTGTAACAACCCGTAAAATGCAAGCCAGTTTGAAATTTTTGTTTTGGCAATTTTATTGAATTTCGATTATTTAAAATGAATTATTTTAAATAAAATCAACGAGAAATTTATTTTGAATGGAATTAGAACGTATATATTATATACGTCGTCGTTAGAATATAAATATTTATATATAATTATAAATAGAATTGAAAATGGCGCGGTAGTTCGATAATTCGATTTCAAACTTCAATTGAATGTACCGGGTGCAAAACAATCCGGATTTTAGTGAAACCAAAAATGTTAGGATCTAATAGTGAATATCTTTCCAACGAATCCGAAAAATCAAAAGTTCACAGCGGGGATCAAAAGATATGTCCAGTTGAAATTTCTGAATAGTCGCTATGGAATTCAGGCCCTTAAAAATGGACATTTTGCAAATGACCACGGATTTCGACGAAACCACTTTTGTTGGGTCCGTGATGTCGAATTATTGCTAGATTCCAAATTTCATAATTTTTCGAATCAATATGTGAGCGTAGCAAAGGAAAACGCGTTTGACCAGTTTCAGTTGATTTTAATCGACTGGAAATTGTCCATTTTTCCAACGGTCTCAGAATTCGACGAAACTAGTTTTGTTAGGACCGTATCGTCAATACGAAACTAGAAAATATTTTTCTGGAATTTTTCTAGTTAGTATGTGACCCCGGTAATTTGAAATGTACGTTTAAAATTCAATATAAGGACTTAAATGTAATTTCAACGGAAACTGATTGTAACGGTCGAATCAGCTTGCGATACATATCCCATTGTGTTCAGAATAGGGGTAAAACGCTATGGACGGCAGGCGGTGGGCCTCGTTTAGAGGTCGTATGTAAAAGTCAACCTTTTTAGAAATTAAAATAATTAAATTAAATAATAAAATTAAAAATTCTTTCCTTTATACCCCCCCATTCGAATTCCAATTCAGAAAAAAAAAAAAAAAAAAAAAAACAAATCGCTCAGGCGATTAACGCCGATCCTCCCGCCGCTCCTCCATCTCCTCCTACCGCCGCCCCCCCCCTCTGCCGCCGCTGCCGCTCTTCTTCCTCCTCCTCTTGTCGCTTCTCCTCCTCCAGCCTAGACCCCCACCCCGATCCAAATCCAACCCAAACCCCGAGCCCTAGCCGCGCCCCCCCAACCCGCGTCGCCCCCTATCCCCTCCGACCTGCCACCTCTCCGACGGCAGCGCCTCCTCCCTCACGAACCCGCGATCGGTGAGGAAACCCCCCCCCCAAGCCTACTGCGACAGAAAAAAAAAACCCCCCTGTAAGTTTTTGCTTATTTATTTTATTTGATTTTTATATAATGTTAAAACCGATTCTTGTTAATTTAAAAACTGATTTGTATTTAACATAAAAGTTTTGATTTTTAAAACATAAAGTTTTGATTTTTAAAACATAAAGTTTTGATTTTTAAAACATAAAGTTTTGATTTTTTAAAACATAAAGTTTTGATTTTTTAAAACATAAAGTTTTGATTTTTAAAACATAAAGTTTTGATTTTTAAAACATAAAGTTTTGATTTTTTAAAACATAAAGTTTTGATTTTTAAAACATAAAGTTTTGATTTTTAAAACATAAAAGTTTTGATTTTTAAAACATAAAGTTTTGATTTTTAAAACATAAAGTTTTGATTTTTAAAACATAAAAGTTTTGATTTTAAAACATAAAGTTTTGATTTTTAAAACATAAAGTTTTGATTTTTAAAACATAAAAGTTTTGATTTTTAAAACATAAAGTTTTGATTTTTAAAACATAAAGTTTTGATTTTTAAAACTTAAAAGTTTTGATTTTTAAAACATAAAGTTTTGATTTTTTTTAAACATAAAGTTTTGATTTTTAAAACATAAAAGACGATATTTTGAGATGAGTAGTGAAATATAATTTTCATATAAGGAAGATAATCAAAATATGATTTTTATATTTTTAAAGTATTAAAAACATAATCTTTATATGGGTAGTAAAGTAAAAATACGATTTTTATATATAGAACTTCGAAATAAAAATTCGATTTTTATATATTGAATAGCATAGTGAAAATTCGATGTTTAAAAGTATGAAGCGATTATAAAAATATGATTTTTATATGTTGAACTTCGAATTAAAAATATGATTTTTATATATTGAACTTCGAAATAAAAATTCGATTTTTATATATTGAATAGCAAAGTAAAAATTCGATTTTTACATATGTAGTGAATGCGGGCGAAAGCGGCGAAAAGGCGAGAACGAAGAAGATTTCTATCAATGCAGTGCCGTGGAGCTGGGATAGCTATATGTGAGAATTTCTCACCTTTCAATTTCTTTTCTACTTATATATATATACTAGGATGCAGACGGTGCTTAGTAGCACCCGACACAATCGTCCACAGACCATGGACTTGTTTGTTTGGTTGCATAGATTAGTTGGATATTTGATTTAAATTTGGTTGTTTGGTGAATTTGATTGATGTGTGAATGGCGTGGGCCTTCACTAGACCGGGGATAAGGCTAGGCCTTGTCCCCTTTCTAGTATCGTGCCGTTATGCCGCCGAAATTTTCTAAAATATGTTAGAAAAATAAAAATATCATTTTATTGAATAAATGAATTGAATAGAAATTCATAGGTTGAAATAAAATGTTTTATCGTTAAAAATATAATTTTTAACGTGAATATGAAAATAGTGAAGTGAACAAAATAAAATATTCATTTACAAACCGGACGGTTTGTTTATGTACACCTATTTGAATGACATTGATTGGGACGATAAATTTTACACATCGCCCAACAACACAAATAAAATAGGTGTTTGATTGTTTGAAACCCCACACGGGTGTCGGGATGAAATTTGAAGTTCACTCATCCTGATTGATTAAATATGTCGATCGATTGATTGACAGGCTGTTATAAGCGTTGAATATCTATATTTGATGCTTATACAGTGTAGTGCACTTTGGTGGATGGTTGATTATTTTTCAATGCTATGATATACATGTGTTGTATGAAAATCCATATAATTAACCTTATATGGTAATTGATTGGGTCTCATTCCAATTTGAAAAATAAAGAATATTATAAAATAAAAGTTCATGTGTTGACAGTACTCATTCATTGAGGTTGGTCATGTGTTGAACGAAATATTTTAGTAATAAAATTTACACCTTTATCGAAATAAAAGTTCATGTGTTGACAGTACTCATTCATTGAGGTTGGTCATGTGTTGAACGAAATATTTTAGTAATAAAATTTACACCTTTATCGAAATAAAAGTTCATGTGTTGACAGTACTCATTCATTGAGATTGGTCATGTGTTGAACGAAATATTTTGATAATAACAACTATTTTGAATAAAGAAACATTTGAAATAGAATATTTGAAAATAGAAATATATGAAGCCGTGTTGGTTAGATTGACGCCATTTTGACGTGAACGATATTTATATCGATTGAAAACGATTTCGAAATGAAATGAATTGAAAACGATTTCGAAATGAAATGAATTGAAAACGATTTCGAAATGAAATGAATTGAAAACGATTTCGAAATGAAATGAATTGAAAACGATTTTGAAATGAAATGAATTGAAAACGATTTCGAAATGAATTAAATTGAAAACGATTTCGAAATGAATTAAATTGAAAACGATTTCGAAATGAAATGAATTGAAAACGATTTCGAAATGAAATGAATTGAAAACGATTTCGAATAGATTGAATTGAAAACGATTTCGAAATGGATTGAAAACGAATTCAAATTGAATTGAAATGAATTCAAATTGAATTGAAATGAATTCAAATTGAATTGAAATTTGAATTGAATAGAAATGAATTTTGAAACGATTTTATAAAGAAGAATTCAATTTTGATTTGAATTGAAAAGGAAGTTGAAATTGCTTTGGAAACTAATTTAAAACTATTTATAAAATTTGTTTAAAATAGAAATCGACGGAATATATATATTATATATATTATATATAATATAATGGCCTGAATAGAACGCGCCGCGCCGCGGCAGTTCATGAATTTCGACCATTTATTTCAAACGGACATTACGGGAGATCCGACCGTCGGATTCTCCTAAAACCGGAACCGTTGGGTTCGTATCAAAAAGAGCTTTCTAACGAATATTAGAAATTTGAAACCTAACGGTTGGATTTGGAATTATGTCCAAATCAAATTTGAAAAAGGTCGCTATAAGTGCAGTTCGATGGCCGTTGTTGGAAATCGACTGTACAGGCCTTGATAAAATTATTAAAAATAGTAATAATTTATGTAAAATCATAAGAAATGATTTAGAAAGAATTGGGATGAAAAACTCCATATTTGAAAAGATGAAAATAGATTTTTATCGAAATGAACTAGTTTTGAACTAGAAATATAATTCTATTTATTTTTAAGTAAATAAATTGAATTTGTAAAGGGTTTTGAAAATAACCAGAATTTCCAATGATTGCATTGGAGTGGATTTGAATCGAAATTGTCTTCGGAATATTTCGATGTTGGAATTCGTGATTATACAGATGTTGTTATGGAAATTTGAAAGATATATATTTATATCGTTATTTCCAATACGACATTTGTTAATCGTAGAATTTGATATTGAATATAAGCCGGGATATTTTCTATTCAGAGCCTTGTATTTAATATCAAATGTGATTTGGGTTTGTCGTGAATGGTGTCTTCACTAACACTGTTCTTGAACCCAGTTGAGAAAAGATTAAATCTTTTTATTTAGATTTAATGAAGTGTACCAATTAAATAATATTTAATTGGAATTGAATCGATATTGATTTTTGGGTTTATCGTGGACAGTGTTTTAAATAACACTCGTTCTTTAACCCGATCACTGATGAAATGTGATTTTGGGTTGTTGTGAACGGTATCTTCAATAATACAGTTCTTAGACCTAAAGGAGTTAAGAAAATCAGAAACTAACTGGAGATTAGTTAAGTTGAATAGTTTCCGAGGTATTGATCTGATGTTGGTTTCGGCCTTCGGGATTCATACTTAGGGAATTGCTCACTCGCTAATTTACAATTAGGGACTGATTGAAATGTGATGTGATTTTGGGTTTATCGTGAACCGTGTTTTAAATGACACTGATTCTTTAACCCAGTCACAGATTAAAACTAAGTAGAGTTTTAATGAATCTTTAATTAGATTGAAATAATCGAGGATGGAGTATCACCAGTTTTGCTCCAAGCGATAGTTAAATCTTTAATTAGATTTGAACGTGAAATGGTAATTGAATTTACCGATAACACTGTGGTGTTAGATATGAAGTATAACCAGTTTTACTTCATGGGATGAATAGGTTGGGATTGGGAAATTAAAACAAATGATTACTTCGGTAAGGTTTGCTAATCCCGACTAGTTCGAATTGAGATTCAAACATAAATTCAAGGAATTTATCTTGGATAAAATTAATGGGAGCCTTTCCCTATGAATGTGAAATTTAGAAACTAACTGTCGGTTGGCCAAGCGGAATGGCTTTCTGGGTATTGATCTGATGTTGGTTTCGGCCTTCGGGGTTAATATTTGGGGAATTATTCTCTTGATTAATTTACGGTTAGTGACTAATGAATTGGAATGAGGCGTATGTTGTGTTTGTGTAACACTTATTTAAAATATACGCGAGTTATTCGGAAAGACCGGGTTTATCCCATTCTGAAAAACTGATACGACGATAAGTCGAAGATGAAGACGATGGTCGAAGACCGGAGGTCTTTACGTCGTTTGGGTAATTACTGATGATCTTGATTGGGCTGTACACCCAAGAAGATGGAAACAGTTAGTGATCGTCCAGACGTACTTGGAGATCGATGGATATGCGGGGTACTAGGTGCCTCCGGTTTCGTTCAGACCCTGAACGGACTTGTAAATGGACTGTGTGTCTGACATTGGATTTTAGTCTGTGTGATTGATTTCTATTAAATATATATCTGTTTGGCGGCGGAGAATTTATTCTCTTGCTTAACGCCCTTCTCTGAGACGTACGAGCTCAGGGGTTATATATTGATGGATATCAAACGCATGGAGTGAATTGCCTGTGTGGCATGCCTAAGTGGCAATTGATCAAGGCTTCTGTTGAAAAGCAAAGTCTTGAGGTGATGATCAAAGCACGGCCTTTGTGGCATAGCTTTGTGTAACGTTTGCTTCGCGAGTTTCACACCCGGTATGAACTAAAAACGGGAGACGGACCTCAGGGAGGGCATGCGTTTCTTTCTAGTTAGAAGTGGCGTCAGTGGTTTTACACGCCCTGACGAGTTTGACTTATGTGGTTGTTGCTGTTGCGAGGCGCCTCGGTTATATCGGTTTCGGCCGAATGCATTCTGGTCGGCTGACGGACCAGACTTACACCCCATAGGGTGGGGAAACGTAGTGTTCAGGCATAATAATCCACATCGGTGGACCGGCCCTGTCGCTCCAAGGCTTGCCTGCGCGCTTGCCTGTGGCTCGGGCTAGAGAGTCACGAATCGGTTGAGGACTATCTTTTGCCTCGGTTCATAGATGGAAATCCAATTTCCAAATACGCGACATTTGCGGTTTTATTTGTAAACCTATATATGGCGACATGATATATGGTACCCATGCCGCCTATGATTGATACTTATGATTTGAAGTTGTTTTATACACTATGCACTTATTATAGTATCAAATGATTTGTTTTAAACGTATCAAGCATTCTTTGGCTGTTATAAGGGAAAAACCCTATCCCCCGGCTTGCGTTGCATTGTGTGATAGGACCTGGGTCTTATAACAGCTTCATTTTTCTTTATTTAGCATTGCGCTGTTTGTTTTGTGCACTGGTATTCTTGGGAGGAAACCCGTTCCGTGTTATACGGCGTGGTCCCTTGATTTACCTAACTTTTAAAATAAAGAATAATAACTGTTTTAGTTCTCACACCAGTCACATGACTGACCTGGAGTTTATTGTTTTAACCTAAACTCTGGGTGCCCCTATTTTGACACGGGTAGCTAGTAGTTTTTGTTTTGCAGATTTATATTCGCAGGATCCTGGTTTACAGCTGGAACGATATCCGGAAAGCTTTGTATCCGTATATCTCTTTCTAGTTGTGTATTGTATTATTTTCCGCTGCTATGTATTTAAATGTAATTTAAATCTCTGATAATTCTGTGTATTATTCATTTATACTCTGTATATTCTTGTAATCTGATGCATTGTTGTAATATACAATGAAACATTCTTTTATATGAGTTCTGTTGTGGTTTGTTCTCGAACTATCCGACGCTTCCCTTTACGGGGAAGTTGCGGGTTTTTACACGTGGTATCAGTGCTTTGGTTTGCAAAGCTCAGAGAACAAGACACATTAGAACCATACGAAAGAATTCATCAGATATTGGATTAGTAATATCCAATGGGAATGACTCGTTAGAGATGGGATCAGTAGTATCCTAGAACGAGTGTGAAGAGTATATTTTTCAAATGAAAACATTCTTTGTTTTGAAAATTTAAATCAACTATTCGTATTCGATTATTTATTTATATTGATTTGGACAATGCAGTATATAAAGATTTTGGGTATACGTCTGATCCACGTGTATTCGAAGTTTTAATATACTGGATAGATATGGAATCACACTCTAGTCGCCCGGAGATGATACTGATGATTGATATCTCATCATCAGTGTTTATGTTCGTGTTTCGAAGGTGTGATTTTCTATATATTTCCATTAGGCTGGTGTGAGAACCAAAACTTATATATAGCTAGAATACATTGTTGTGAATTGGCATCAAAAACATGATTTTTGTATATGTATCAAAATTATGAATTTGAAACTCTAATTCACTAATTGATTGATGTTTGTGTTGTTTGTTTATTTGTTTGATAATTTTGAACCATTATGCCTATTTGAACCAAATATTGAATTATATTGAAAATTGGTTGCATTTGCTTGCATATACATATATATCATTGAACAGGTCATAGCAAGGAGGCTAGAGCAGAGAATAAAATTTGTTTGCCCGACAAATAGGTACATGTTTACTACATAATTTCCTGTTTTGTTTGGGTGATGATGATTTTATGAGCCTATTGGCTAGCCGCTTGGCTTTTTCTTTTTCTTTTTGAGATCCGAAGGACCGGGGAAGCTATTTGAAATTCCCCGATGCTCCCGGTGCAGGGGAGGTTATGGCGAAATTTTTCAAAAATTTAGGGTGTTAGCCAAATTTTTGAAATTTTGAAAATTCTCAGAAATTGAAAAGTTAGAGAAGGGAAGCCAGATCGAGCGTAGAATTGATTAATCAAACCACTTTCGACTTTGTTCCTTTTCGGGGACGAAAAGTTTTAAGTGGGGGAGATTGTAACAACCCGTAAAATGCGAGCCAGTTTGAAATTTTTGTTTTGGCAATTTTATTGAATTTCGATTATTTAAAATGAATTATTTTAAATAAAATCAACGAGAAATTTATTTTGAATGGAATTAGAACGTATATATTATATACGTCGTCGTTAGAATATAAATATTTATATATAATTATAAATAGAATTGAAAATGGCGCGGTAGTTCGATAATTCGATTTCAAACTTCAATTGAATGTACCGGGTGCAAAACAATCCGGATTTTAGTGAAACCAAAAATGTTAGGATCTAATAGTGAATATCTTTCCAACGAATCCGAAAAATCAAAAGTTCACAGCGGGGATCAAAAGATATGTCCAGTTGAAATTTCTGAATAGTCGCTATGGAATTCAGGCCCTTAAAAATGGACATTTTGCAAATGACCTCGGATTTCGACGAAACCACTTTTGTTGGGTCCGTGATGTCGAATTATTGCTAGATTCCAAATTTCATAATTTTTCGAATCAATATGTGAGCGTAGCAAAGGAAAACGCGTTTGACCAGTTTCAGTTGATTTTAATCGACTGGAAATTGTCCATTTTTCCAACGGTCTCAGAATTCGACGAAACTAGTTTTGTTAGGACCGTATCGTCAATACGAAACTAGAAAATATTTTTCTGGAATTTTTCTAGTTAGTATGTGACCCCGGTAATTTGAAATGTACGTTTAAAATTCAATATAAGGACTTAAATGTAATTTCAACGGAAACTGATTGTAACGGTCGAATCAGCTTGCGATACATATCCCATTGTGTTCAGAATAGGGGTAAAACGCTATGGACGGCAGGCGGTGGGCCTCGTTTAGAGGTCGTATGTAAAAGTCAACCTTTTTAGAAATTAAAATAATTAAATTAAATAATAAAATTAAAAATTCTTTCCTTTATACCCCCCCATTCGAATTCCAATTCAGAAAAAAAAAGAAAAAAAAAAAACAAATCGCTCAGGCGATTAACGCCGATCCTCCCGCCGCTCCTCCATCTCCTCCTACCGCCGCCCCCCCCCCCTCTGCCGCCGCTGCCGCTCTTCTTCCTCCTCCTCTTGTCGCTTCTCCTCCTCCAGCCTAGACCCCCACCCCGATCCAAATCCAACCCAAACCCCGAGCCCTAGCCGCGCCCCCCCAACCCGCGTCGCCCCCTATCCCCTCCGACCTGCCACCTCTCCGACGGCAGCGCCTCCTCCCTCACGAACCCGCGATCGGTGAGGAAACCCCCCCCCCCCCCAAGCCTACTGCGACAGAAAAAAAAAAAACCCCCTGTAAGTTTTTGCTTATTTATTTTATTTGATTTTTATATAATGTTAAAACCGATTCTTGTTAATTTAAAAACTGATTTGTATTTAACATAAAAGTTTTGATTTTTAAAACATAAAGTTTTGATTTTTAAAACATAAAGTTTTGATTTTTAAAACATAAAGTTTTGATTTTTTAAAACATAAAGTTTTGATTTTTTAAAACATAAAGTTTTGATTTTTAAAACATAAAGTTTTGATTTTTAAAACATAAAGTTTTGATTTTTTAAAACATAAAGTTTTGATTTTTAAAACATAAAGTTTTGATTTTTAAAACATAAAAGTTTTGATTTTTAAAACATAAAGTTTTGATTTTTAAAACATAAAGTTTTGATTTTTAAAACATAAAAGTTTTGATTTTAAAACATAAAGTTTTGATTTTTAAAACATAAAGTTTTGATTTTTAAAACATAAAAGTTTTGATTTTTAAAACATAAAGTTTTGATTTTTAAAACATAAAGTTTTGATTTTTAAAACATAAAAGTTTTGATTTTTAAAACATAAAGTTTTGATTTTTTTTAAACATAAAGTTTTGATTTTTAAAACATAAAAGACGATATTTTGAGATGAGTAGTGAAATATAATTTTCATATAAGGAAGATAATCAAAATATGATTTTTATATTTTTAAAGTATTAAAAACATAATCTTTATATGGGTAGTAAAGTAAAAATACGATTTTTATATATAGAACTTCGAAATAAAAATTCGATTTTTATATATTGAATAGCATAGTGAAAATTCGATGTTTAAAAGTATGAAGCGATTATAAAAATATGATTTTTATATGTTGAACTTCGAATTAAAAATATGATTTTTATATATTGAACTTCGAAATAAAAATTCGATTTTTATATATTGAATAGCAAAGTAAAAATTCGATTTTTACATATGTAGTGAATGCGGGCGAAAGCGGCGAAAAGGCGAGAACGAAGAAGATTTCTATCAATGCAGTGCCGTGGAGCTGGGATAGCTATATGTGAGAATTTCTCACCTTTCAATTTCTTTTCTACTTATATATATATACTAGGATGCAGACGGTGCTTAGTAGCACCCGACACAATCGTCCACAGACCATGGACTTGTTTGTTTGGTTGCATAGATTAGTTGGATATTTGATTTAAATTTGGTTGTTTGGTGAATTTGATTGATGTGTGAATGGCGTGGGCCTTCACTAGACCGGGGATAAGGCTAGGCCTTGTCCCGTTTCTAGTATCGTGCCGTTATGCCGCCGAAATTTTCTAAAATATGTTAGAAAAATAAAAATATCATTTTATTGAATAAATGAATTGAATAGAAATTCATAGGTTGAAATAAAATGTTTTATCGTTAAAAATATAATTTTTAACGTGAATATGAAAATAGTGAAGTGAACAAAATAAAATATTCATTTACAAACCGGACGGTTTGTTTATGTACACCTATTTGAATGACATTGATTGGGACGATAAATTTTACACATCGCCCAACAACACAAATAAAATAGGTGTTTGATTGTTTGAAACCCCACACGGGTGTCGGGATGAAATTTGAAGTTCACTCATCCTGATTGATTAAATATGTCGATCGATTGATTGACAGGCTGTTATAAGCGTTGAATATCTATATTTGATGCTTATACAGTGTAGTGCACTTTGGTGGATGGTTGATTATTTTTCAATGCTATGATATACATGTGTTGTATGAAAATCCATATAATTAACCTTATATGGTAATTGATTGGGTCTCATTCCAATTTGAAAAATAAAGAATATTATAAAATAAAAGTTCATGTGTTGACAGTACTCATTCATTGAGGTTGGTCATGTGTTGAACGAAATATTTTAGTAATAAAATTTACACCTTTATCGAAATAAAAGTTCATGTGTTGACAGTACTCATTCATTGAGGTTGGTCATGTGTTGAACGAAATATTTTAGTAATAAAATTTACACCTTTATCGAAATAAAAGTTCATGTGTTGACAGTACTCATTCATTGAGATTGGTCATGTGTTGAACGAAATATTTTGATAATAACAACTATTTTGAATAAAGAAACATTTGAAATAGAATATTTGAAAATAGAAATATATGAAGCCGTGTTGGTTAGATTGACGCCATTTTGACGTGAACGATATTTATATCGATTGAAAACGATTTCGAAATGAAATGAATTGAAAACGATTTCGAAATGAAATGAATTGAAAACGATTTCGAAATGAAATGAATTGAACACGATTTCGAAATGAAATGAATTGAAAACGATTTCAAAATGAAATGAATTGAAAACGATTTCGAAATGAAATGAATTGAAAACGATTTCGAAATGAAATGAATTGAAAACGATTTCGAAATGAATTAAATTGAAAACGATTTCGAAATGAAATGAATTGAAAACGATTTCGAAATGAAATGAATTGAAAACGATTTCGAAATGAAATGAATTGAAAACGATTTCGAATAGATTGAATTGAAAACGATTTCGAAATGGATTGAAAACGAATTCAAATTGAATTGAAAACGAATTGAAATGAATTCAAATTGAATTGAAATGAATTCAAATTGAATTGAAATTTGAATTGAATAGAAATGAATTTTGAAACGATTTTATAAAGAAGAATTCAATTTTGATTTGAATTGAAAAGGAAGTTGAAATTGCTTTGGAAACTAATTTAAAACTATTTATAAAATTCGTTTAAAATAGAAATCGACGAAATATATATATTATGTATATTATATATAATATAATGGCCTGAATAGAACGTGCCGCGCCGCGGCAGTTCGTGAATTTCGACCATTTATTTCAAACAGACATTACGGGAGATCCGACCGTCGGATTCTCCTAAAACCGGAACCGTTGGGTTCGTATCGAAAAGAGCTTTCTAACGAATATTAGAAATTTGAAACCTAACGGTTGGATTTGGAATTATGTCCAAATCAAATTTGAAAAAGGTCGCTATAAGTGCAGTTCGATGGCCGTTGTTGGAAATCGACTGTATAGGCCTTGATAAAATTATTAAAAATAGTAATAATTTATGTAAAATCATAAGAAATGATTTAGAAAGAATTGGGATGAAAAACTCCATATTTGAAAAGATGAAAATAGATTTTTATCGAAATGAACTAGTTTTGAACTAGAAATATAATTCTATTTATTTTTAAGTAAATAAATTGAATTTGAAAAGGGTTTTGAAAATAACCAGAATTTCCAATGATTGCATTGGAGTGGATTTGAATCGAAATTGTCTTCGGAATATTTCGATGTTGGAATTCGTGATTATACAGATGTTGTTATGGAAATTTGAAAGATATATATTTATATCGTTATTTCCAATACGACATTTGTTAATCGTAGAATTTGATATTGAATATAAGCCGGGATATTTTCTATTCAGAGCCTTGTATTTAATATCAAATGTGATTTGGGTTTGTCGTGAATGGTGTCTTCACTAACACTGTTCTTGAACCCAGTTGAGAAAAGATTAAATCTTTTTATTTAGATTTAATGAAGTGTACCAATTAAATAATATTTAATTGGAATTGAATCGATATTGATTTTTGGGTTTATCGTGGACAGTGTTTTAAATAACACTCGTTCTTTAACCCGATCATTGATGAAATGTGATTTTGGGTTGTCGTGAACGGTATCTTCAATAATACAGTTCTTAGACCTAAAGGAGTTAAGAAAATCAGAAACTAACTGGAGATTAGTTAAGTTGAATAGTTTCCGAGGTATTGATCTGATGTTGGTTTCGGCCTTCGGGATTCATACTTAGGGAATTGCTCACTTGCTAATTTACAATTAGGGACTGATTGAAATGTGATGTGATTTTGGGTTTATCGTGAACCGTGTTTTAAATGACACTGATTCTTTAACCCAGTCACAGATTAAAACTAAGTAGAGTTTTAATGAATCTTTAATTAGATTGAAATAATCGAGGATGGAGTATCACCAGTTTTGCTCCAAGCGATAGTTAAATCTTTAATTAGATTTGAACGTGAAATGGTAATTGAATTTACCGATAACACTGTGGTGTTAGATATGAAGTATAACCAGTTTTACTTCATGGGATGAATAGGTTGGGATTGGGAAATTAAAACAAATGATTACTTCGGTAAGGTTTGCTAATCCCGACTAGTTCGAATTGAGATTCAAACATAAATTCAAGGAATTTATCTTGGATAAAATTAATGGGAGCCTTTCCCTATGAATGTGAAATTTAGAAACTAACTGTCGGTTGGCCAAGCGGAATGGCTTTCTGGGTATTGATCTGATGTTGGTTTCGGCCTTCGGGGTTAATATTTGGGGAATTATTCTCTTGATTAATTTACGGTTAGTGACTAATGAATTGGAATGAGGCGTATGTTGTGTTTGTGTAACACTTATTTAAAATATACGCGAGTTATTCGGAAAGACCGGGTTTATCCCATTCTGAATAACTGATACGACGATAAGTCGAAGATGAAGACGATGGTCGAAGACCGGAGGTCTTCACGTCGTTTGGGTAATTACTGATGATCTTGATTGGGCTGTACACCCAAGAAGATGGAAACAGTTAGTGATCGTCCAGACGTACTTGGAGATCGATGGATATGCGGGGTACTAGGTGCCTCCGGTTTCGTTCAGACCCAGAACGGACTTGTAAATGGACTGTGTGTCTGACATTGGATTTTAGTCTGTGTGATTGATTTCTATTAAATATATATCTGTTTGGCGGCGGAGAATTTATTCTCTTGCTTAACGCCCTTCTCTGAGACGTACGAGCTCAGGGGTTATATATTGATGGATATCAAACGCATGGAGTGAATTGCCTGTGTGGCATGCCTAAGTGGCAATTGATCAAGGCTTCTGTTGAAAAGCAAAGTCTTGAGGTGATGATCAAAGCACGGCCTTTGTGGCGTAGCTTTGTGTAACGTTTGCTTCGCGAGTTTCACACCCGGTATGAACCAAAAACGGGAGACGGACCTCAGGGAGGGCATGCGTTTCTTTCTAGTTAGAAGTGGCGTCAGTGGTTTTACACGCCCTGACGAGTTTGACTTATGTGGTTGTTGCTGTTGCGAGGCGCCTCGGTTATATCGGTTTCGGCCGAATGCATTCTGGTCGGCTGACGGACCAGACTTACACCCCATAGGGTGGGGAAACGTAGTGTTCAGGCATAATAATCCACATCGGTGGACCGGCCCTGTCGCTCCAAGGCTTTCCTGCGCGCTTGCCTGTGGCTCGGGCTAGAGAGTCACGAATCGGTTGAGGACTATCTTTTGCCTCGGTTCATAGATGGAAATCCAATTTCCAAATACGCGACATTTGCGGTTTTATTTGTAAACCTATATATGGCGACATGATATATGGTACCCATGCCGCCTATGATTGATACTTATGATTTGAAGTTGTTTTATACACTATGCACTTATTATAGTATCAAATGATTTGTTTTAAATGTATCAAGCATTCTTTGGCTGTTATAAGGGAAAAACCCTATCCCCCGGCTTGCGTTGCATTGTGTGATAGGACCTGGGTCTTATAACAGCTTCATTTTTCTTTATTTAGCATTGCGCTATTTGTTTTGTGCACTGGTATTCTTGGGAGGAAACCCGTTCCGTGTTATACGGCGTGGTCCCTTGATTTACCCAACTTTTAAAATAAAGAATAATAACTGTTTTAGTTCTCACACCAGTCACATGACTGACCTGGAGTTTATTGTTTTAACCTAAACTCTGGGTGCCCCTATTTTGACACGGGCAACTAGTAGTTTTGGTTTTGCAGATTTATATTCGCAGGATCCTCGTTTACAGCTGGAACGATATCCGGAAAGCTTTGTATCCGTATATCTCCTTCTAGTTGTGTATTGTATTATTTTCCGCTGCTATGTATTTAAATGTAATTTAAATCTCTGATAATTCTGTGTATTATTCATTTATACTCTGTATATTCTTGTAATCTGATGCATTGTTGTAATATACAATGAAACGTTCTTTTATATGAGTTCTGTTGTGGTTTGTTCTCGAACTATCCGACGCTTCCCTTTACGGGGAAGTTGCGGGTTTTTACAAACTTCAATTGAGTATACAGGACTCAAATTAAGTTGGAATTCTTTGAAACAAGAATCGTCAAGACCTTTGGAATAATAATTTTCTAATGAAAGAGAAAAATCTGGATTTTGTCGAATAGATTTTGAGTTACGTCAAAATCAAATTTTCAAAAAAAAGCGCCAGAACCATTATAAAGCCATAACAGTTTATTTAAATAAGTAAAAGGATTTTAAGGAAATAAAATCCGAATTGTCGTCAGAAAAATCCAGACTGGAAATATAAAATAAATATGAACTCCAGTGAAGTAAGTGAAATGATTTTTGAAACAAAAATCAGATTTTTAGTCATTAAATAGATTTAACTAGTTTGAAGAATAAATAGTTAATCGAGATTTGAATCGAGATTGGGCGTTGGATAAGTGAAAGAGATTTGAGAATTTTTATTCGAAATCGAATATGTAACTCGAGTTGAAAATGGAATTAGATTGGGTTCATGAGTAGATTAAAATATATTTGAATGTGATATATTCAAATAAGAAGTGAAATAACCAAATATAGCTAATTAGAAAATAAATTACCGAATTGGGTTAAGACGAATGGATTAAGTTGAAACCAAATGGAAATATTTGGACATGTGGTGTTATTAGTCAACTCAGATAGTATGGATTTTCGGGCCATTACACCCTGCATCCACATATGTTAATCAACATAAATAATATTAATATAAAATAGAATCAGTATTCAACGAATGATTGATGTATAATTATCTGTATTGTCTCAACTAATTCATGCAAACAACCATCACACAACATTCAATCATTATCTAGGAATATTAAAATATAATTATAATAATTTATTACCTAACGGAGTAGTGAATTTACTCACCTTGGTTTGCAGTTGATGGCTCTACTATTGTTTCCTTTTAAAATCAACCAAGTGTTTGCTTTTTCTACGAAAGTCAAACATATCTGCTTCATTTTGTTCCAGCTCGTACGCGTTAGCTTCACGGTTGCGAACCCAACGGTTCAAGTTTCACCTACTTCTGTTCACGTTTGAACAAGTCGTGTTTGTTACAAAGTTGAACTGATTTTAAAATGTATTTATATAAAATTTAATTTAATATTAGTCTATCCTAAATCTAATTGACTTATTAACGTTAATACTCGGCTAACCTTCCTTCTCCACATGACTAGCAGAACCACTGCTGCACACTGTCGTATCTCTTACGTCTCCATATTTTCATGAAAATCACAAGATCACTCCCATCCTTTTTCTTTTCTGAAACTTGCGAACACTGCTCCATTTATCTGAACAAAACATTTGCATGACTTCCCATTAACTTCCCTACCATGTTTCTTCGAACTGGTCACTGCTTTAAGTTCCATTCCTCTTGCTATTTGCTGAACCATTCGAACTCCCCTTCCGATTTTCATCCTTCTCTCTTCTATTAATACTCCGACCTCGCAATGCGATCACCTCCAATGTCAACTTACTATCACTTCCCCAACTCCACTACTCAACATCGAACCCACCAACTCTCATGTTCCATTTCTTATATAACCCTTAATTTCCATCTGCTGTAAACACAGAGTCTGCTCCTACGACAAAACGAATTACATCTATATCACTTTGACCATTTCACACATCTGCTTCACCATCCGATATCACCATACTCGATACACCAACCAAAACTTCAACCTCATCTCACTTGCACAACATCCTCTACAACCTGACATAACTCCACATATAAGACTGAAACAAACACCTCCATCACCTCTGCAAACTTCCTAAATACCTCATCTCCCCTTCTTCTGTCAACAATAATTAGCACTTTCACCACAAATGACACATCCATAGTCCCTTACACCATCCAACTCCAATCACCATCACATTCATCAAACTCTTCCTTCCACGTCCATTTAAATACATGTCCTTTTCGCTTCCAGTATTTCAAACGCCATGTCCATTTCTCATATTTGAAGACCCCAAACTCACCACCTGACACTGGCATGGCTCCGCATTCCCTCTATTTTCATCCATCAGTCCCCTCCCCCCGCCAGGTAACTAGTAATACACTATATAATGTACAGATGAAAACTTAACTCAATACTTCCTCGTATACGAATCATGTCACTACAGCACTCACCACACACTGAACAGATGAACTCAGCCCTCCTCATCAGCACCCCAGCATCTCAACGCTGACCTCACTCCCCTTCTTTTTTCCCTGAACTCGAGTGTGAATCATCTCAAGACCTGTTGTAGCTTATTACTGTCAAACCTCATACAAACCCGGCTGGGTTGAAGAGTCGACATGTAGAAACTGAGCAGTTGCTCCCTTTAAACTCGTGCATCTACTTTATTTTTATTTTTATTTTCTATTGATTTTCGAAAGCTATGAGTTTCTTTTGGGTTTGGTTCCTGATAGAAGAAACGAGTGACAAATGTGTGTATATATATATTTGGTAAATTCTTCTGTGTCCAACCCCCGTCCCCGCGTGTGTCCACTAATCAAATCTCCTTATTTTCGCTTTTTTGTATTTAAGTCCCCGGGAAATTGAGGGGTTTAACTGCAGAAGGCAGAAATCAGGGGGCTGTGATTGGTTGGGGACATGGGGCACGCAGGGTTTGGGTACATAAGAATTGGTGCGGTTTATATATAAATGGGTTCGAAATGTTTAGATATTTGTTGTCTTCATGGTGTGTTCCTATGTTCTAAAGCTTCGACCTGAAGGAAACACAAGGGGACGAAAGCAATTTAATGACATCATTATCGTGTAATAGATCCAAGGACAACAGCTGTCAAGGCTTTCATTTCATAGCAAGGTGGAAGACATATCACGTTGAAAAAAGGTTGTACCCAAAGCTTAGCAATAAAGAAAAAAAGAATATATATATTGTAACACACCGAAATTAGTTATACTATACCGTATAGATAATTAATTAAAGGGTTAATTAATTAATGAAGAAAAAATGTATATATATATATATGCAATTAATACAAAAAGTGGAAGGAAATGTGTGGATGCATGCAGTAGAAAGAAAGAAAAGAAGAAGAAGATAAATACAGTCAATTTATTTGGGAAGGAAAGATTTATGCATGTATAAATAGATATATATGTATGTATGTATGTAACTTTATTATGCATTGACTTTGTATGTTACGAGGAAAGTAGAAAAAAGGGAATTAAATTATATACTCGATTTCCACTTTTTAAAATAGGTAAGCAATCAATTTCCATTAGTTGTCAATATTAGAATTTATGAATGGGTGAGTGTGAGTGTGTGTGTATATATATATATATATTTATATATATGGGAAATTAATCTATATGTAAAGGAAGAATATGTAAACATGAATAGATTGAAATTAATTTGTAGATGTGTGTTAATATGGCATTGATTAAAGAACATGTAATTGACCTTAGTGTGTATATGTGTTTGTGCTAATTTGTCATTCATATTAATTGATATTAACTAAAGAAAATATGTTAATTAGGCATTTATGTTCATTTGTAAAAGCATGTTATTTGACATCAAATTGTAAACATGTTAATAGGGTATTGTTAGGAAATCATGTAATTAATCTTAATTTGTATAAATGATTATGCTAATTTGTCACTTATGTCAATTAACATTAACCAGAATATGTCAGTTTGAGGAATATAGTAAATTGGTCACTTATGTTAATTAACAATAAAAAAGGACATGTTAATTGATATCAATTAAGAAGAATACGCTAATCGGAGAAAACATGCAATTAGATGTTTAAGTTCAATTCATATTAATTTAAGGGAAGAAAAATAGAAGGTTGTTAATATATAAAATACATTTGCTGACTCAGCACTAGGTGTACGATACAGATTAAAAACCTAATATCTAAATGCTGGAATAATCCTAGACTTCTATATAAACAATCCAAACCTCAACCCTAGACCTCATAATCTTGCTCAAAGTAGCCGTCATGATGTCCATGGCCAACCTGGCGTTGCCTCCAGTCTTCTCTAAAACTAGAACATCTTCTCTAAACTACAAATCAAAATTATAGACTCATTCGTCTACATCAAAGGATAGCTTTTCAATTTCAAAAATCAGATCCCAGAATACAGGATTTGTTCTTTTGTTTGTAAGTTCAGTTATTGCTTAGATTTAACACATTTCTTAATAGAAATCATGATTTGTTATAAGTTGAATCTAGAACGATGCTTAAGTGTAAGATAATCAAACTTGATTCAAGTTCATCTTAAATTACCTTGGCCTATGAGATTATTGTGATTGATTCAATGGAACCTATCATGTTGTAAATTAAATTCATGGTTCTTTTATGTTTTAACATGCAACTGGTTTAGATATATATATATATATATATATATATATTCAAATTGATCGTGAGTGATATAAAACACAGATATGTGGTGTATAAAATTTAGATTGACTAATTTAGTGTGGTTATGATGATTTGTTGTATTATTGTCATGTGGAATAAAAATATACCTTTTATGTTAACATGAAATGTTAAAGAGTTGATTAAACATAAAAATATACTTTTTATGTTAACATGAATTATTAGAGTTGATTAGACATAAAAATATACTTTTTATGTTAACATGAAATGTTAAAGAGTTGATTAAACATAAAAATATAATTTTTATGTTAACATGAATTATTAGAGTTGATTAGACATAAAAATGTACTTTTTATGTTAACATGAAAATTTAAGAGTTGATTAAACATAAAAATATACTTTTTATGTTAATATGAATTGTTAGAGTTGATTAGACATAAAAATACACTTTTTATGTTAACATGAAATGTTAAAGAGTTGATTAAACATAAAAATATACTTTTTGTGTCAACATGAATTGCTAGAGTTGATTAGACATAAAAATATACTTTTTATGTTAACATGAAATGTTAAAGAGTTGATTAAACATAAAAATATACTTTTTATGTTAACATGAATTGTTAGAGTTGATTAGATATAAAAATATAATTTTTATGTTAACTTGAAATGTTAAGAGTTGATTAAACATAAAAATATACTTTTTATGTTAACATGAATTATTAGAGTTGATTAAACATAAAAATAATATCCTTTTTATGTTAACATGAATTGCTAGAGTTGATTAAACATAAAATATTCTTTTTATGTTAACATGAAATGTTAAGAGTTGATTAAGCATAAAATTATTCTTTTTTATGTTAACATGTTTAATTTGAATTGTCAACAACACAATAATATATATTAAATTACAAGCTTTGGCATAGATTGGCTCATAATCATTTAAATGATTAGTAGCATGAAAAAGTATAATTTGTAAACCATTAATTATGAACATAATTTAAATTGTAAATGTGACATGACAACACTTGTGGATAATTTACAAATAAACTTGACATAAATGACAAATATGTAAATTAAAGAAAACTTGAACATGCCTAACCCGAGGTTAGATTGAGTTGTGGTGTAAAACTGCCTGGAACCGCCCGGCACATCCAGTAACTGCAGCAACACTGATCTAATGTGAGAGGTTAGTGCATCATGCCCAAGAAAAACCCAAGGTTAGATTGAGTTGTGGTGTAAAACTGCCCGGAACCGCCCGGCACATCCAGTAACCGCAACAACACATATCTAATGTGAGAGGTTGGTGCATTAATAAATCAATTAATGTTAATGAACAGATATGCTAAGACTGGTAGGGTTAAATTAACACAAGAGGGTAACACTTAACCAATATCACATGATATGTGGTAAGGTTAAGTTAACACAAGAGGGCAACACTTAACCAACATAACATGATGTGTGGTAGGGTTAAGTTAACACAAGAGGGCGACACTTAACCAATGTAACATGACAAGTGGGTAGGTTAAGTTAACTCGACTGGATTAATGGCACTTAACCAATATAACATGATATGTGGTAGGGTTAAGTTAACACAAGAGGGCAACACTTAACCAATATAACATGATGTGTGGTAGAGTTAAGTTAACACAAGAAGGCAACACTTAACCAATTGTGAAAACCCGTAACTTCCCCGTAAAGGAAAGAGCGGATAGTTCGAGAACAAGCCACAACAGAACGCATACAAAAGAACATTTCATTGTTATTACAACAATGCATCAGATTACAAGAATATACAGAGTATAAATGAATAAATATCACACAGAAATATCAGAGATTTAGATTACATTTAATACATCGCAGCAGAAAATAATACAATACACAACTAGAAGGAGATATACGGATACAAAGCTTTCCGGATATCGTTCCAGCTGTAAACCAGGATCCTGTGAATATAAATCTGAAAACCAAAACTACTAGCTGCCCGTGTCAAAATAAGGGCACCCAGAGTTTAGGTTAAAACAATAAACTCCAGGTCAGTCATGTGACTGGTGTGAGAACTAAAACAGTTATTAATCTTTATTTTTAAAGTTAGGTAAAATCAAGGGACCACGCCGCATAGCACGGAACGGGTTTCCTCCCAAGAACACCAATGCATAAAACAACAGCGCAATGCTAAATAGAGAAAAATGAAGCTATTATAAGACCCAGGTCCTATCACACAATGCAACGCAAGCCGGGGGATAGGGTTTTTACCTTATAATAGCCAAGAATGCTTGATACGTTTAAAAGAAATCATTTGATACTATTGTAAGTGCATAGTGTATAAAACAACTTCAAATCATAAGTATCAATCATAGGCGGCATGAGCGTCCCATGCCACTATGTCGCCATATATAGGTTTACAAATAAAACCGCAAATGTCACGTATTTGGAAATTGGGTTTCCATCTATGAACCGAGGCAAAAGATAGTCCTCAACCGATTCGAGACAATCTAGCCCATGTCTCAGGCAAGTACTCAGTCAAGCCTTAGAGCGACAGGGCCGGTCCACCGATGTGGATTATAATGCCTGAACACTACGTTTCCCCGCCCTTTGGGGCGTAAGTGAGCCAACTGAATGACTCCATCGGTTCGAGAACGACCAATCAATCCGAGGCGCCTCGCAACAACAACAACCACATAAGTCAAACTCGTCAGGGCGTGTAAAACCATTGACGCCACTTCTAACTAGAAAGAAACGCATGCCCTCCCTGAGGTCCTCTCCCGTTTTTGGTTCATACCGGGTGTGAAACACGCGAAGTAAACGTTACACAAAGCTACGCCACAAAGGCCTTGCTTTGATCATCACCACAAGACTTTGCTTTTCAACAGAAGCCTCGATCAATTGCCACTTAGGCATGCCACACGGGCAATTTACTCCATGCGTTTGATATCCATCAGTATATAACCCCTGAGCTCGTATGTCTCAGAGAAGGGCGTTAAGCAAGAGAATAAATTCTCCGCCGCCAAACAGATATATATTTAATAGAGATCAATCACACGGACTAAAATCCAATGTCAGACACACAGTCCATTTGCAAGTCCGTTCTGGGTCTGAACGAAACCGGAGGCACCTAGTACCCCGCATATCCATCGATCTCCAAGCACGTCTGGACGATCACCAACTGTTTCCATCTTCTTGGGTGTACAGCCCAATCAAGATCATCAGTTATCACCCAAACGACGTGAAGACCTCCGGTCTTCGACCATCGTCTTCATTTTCGACTTATCGTCATATCAGTTATTCAAAATGGGATAAACCCGGTCTTTCTGAATAACTCACGTATATCTTACATAAGTGTTACACAAACTCAACATACGCCTCATTCCAATTCATCAGTCACTAACCGTAAATTAATCAAGAGAATAATTCCCCAAATATTAACCCCGAAGGCCGAAACCAACATCAGATCAATATCCAGAAAACCATTCTGCTTAGCTAACCGACAGTTAGTTTCTGATTTCACATTCATAGGGAAAGGTTCCCATTATTTTTATCCAAGATAAATTCCTGAATTTATTCTCTAATCTTCCTTTGAATTTCGATTCAACTAGTCGGAATTAGCGAACCTTACCGTAGTAATCATTGGTTTTAATTTCCCAATCCCAACCTATTCATCCCATGAAGTAAAACTGGTAATACTTCATATCTAACACCACGGTGTTATCGGTAAATTCAATTACCATTTCACGTTCAAATCTAATAAAAGATTTAACTATCGCCTGGAGCAAAACTGGGGATACTCCATTCTCGATCTTTTCAATCTAATTAAAGATTCATTAAAACTCCACTTAGTTTTAATCGTTAACTGGGTTAAAGAATCAGTGTCATTTAAAACACGGTTCACGATAAACCCAAAATCACATTCCATTAATTATCGGGTTAAAGAACGAGTGTTATTTAAAACACTGTTCACGATAAACCCAAAAATCAATATCAATTCAATTCCAATTAAATATTATTTAATTGGTACACTTCATTAAATCTAAATAAAAAGATTTAATTTTTTCTCAACTGGGTTCAAGAACAGTGTTAATGAAGACACCATTCACGACAAACCCAAATCACATTTGATATTCAATACAAGGCTCTGAATAGAAAATATATCGGCTTATATTCAATATCAAATTCTACGATTAACAAATGTCGTGCTGGAAATAACGATATAGATATATATCTTTCAAATTTCCATAACAACATCTGCATAATCACGAATTCCAACATCGAAATATTCCGAAGACATTTTCGATTCAAATCCACTCCAATGCAATCATTGGAAATTCTGGTTATTTTTAAAACCCTTTTCAAATTCAATTTATTTATTTAAAAATAAATAGAATTATAATTCTAGTTCAGAACTAGTTCAGTTCGATAAAAATCTATTTTTATCTTTTCAAATATGGAGTTTTTCATCCTAATTTTTCCCAAATCATTTCTTATGATTTTACACAATTTATTATTATTATTAATAATTTTATCAAGGCCTGTACAGTCGATTTCCATCAACGGCCATCGAACTGCACTTACAGCGACCTTTCTCAAATTTGATTTGGACATAATCCCAAATCCAACCGTTAGATTTCAAATTTCAAATATCCATTAGAAAGCTCTTTTCGATACGAACCCAACGGTTCCGGTTTTAGGAGAATCCGACGGTCGGATCTCCCGTAATGTCCGTTTGAAATAAATGGTCGAAATTCACGAACAGCCGCGGCGCGGCGCGTTCTATTCAGGCCATTATATTATATATATAATATATATAATATATATTTCATCGATTTCTATTCAAAACGAATTATATAAATAGTTTTTAAATTCGTTTCAAAATCCATTTCAACTTCCATTTCAATTCAAAGCAAAATTGAATTCTTCTTTATAAATTCGTTTTAAAATTCATTTCTATTCAATTCAAATCTCAATTCAATTTGAATTCATTTCAATTTGTCTCCAATTCAATTCGAATTCGTTTTCAATTCAATTCAAATTGGTTTTATATTCAATTCAATTCAAATTCGTTATCTATTCAATTAAATTCGAATTCGTTTCGTTTGCTATTCAATTGAAATCAAATTCGTTTTCCATTCAATTCGAATTCATTATATATTCAATTCATTTCGAAATCGTTATATATTCAATTCATTTCGATTTCATTATACATTCAATTCATTTCGATTTCATTTTATATTCAATTCATTTCGAAATCGTTATACATTCAATTCATTTCGATTTCATTTTATATTCAATTCATTTCGAAATCGTTATATATTCAATTCATTTCGAAATCGTTTTACATTCAATTCATTTCGAAATCGTTATACATTCAATTCATTTCGAAATCATTTTACATTCAATTCATTTCGAAATCGTTATACATTCAATTCATTTCGAAACCGTTTTACATTCAATTCATTTCGAAATCGTTATACATTCAATTCATTTCGAAATCGTTTCAAAATATGCGTTTTCGAAATCACTTTTCAATATGCATTTTAAAATGAATAAAATCGATAGAAATATCGTTCACTTCAAAATGGCGTCAATCTAACCAACACGGCTTCATATATTTCTATTTTCAAATATTCTATTCAACAAATGAATATTTATTCTTATCAACACACGACTAATCTCAACGAATGAGTACTGTCCACGTGTGACAATTTTTGTTAAATTATTTCGTTCAACACATGACTAATCCCAACGGATTTGTACAGTCAACACATGAACCTTTATTTTATATTGATAAAGATGCAAATTTTATTATTAAAATATTTCGTTCAACACATGACTAATCTCAACGAATGAGTACAGTCAACACATGAACTTTTATGTTATAATATTCTTTATTTTCTAAATTGGAATGAGGCCCAACCAATCACCATATAAAATTAATTATATGGATTTTCATACATTACACGCATATAATAGCATTGAAAAATAATCAACCATCAACCAAAGTGCACTACACTGTATAAGCATCAAATATAGATATATAGCGCTTATAACAGTGTAACAACCCGAAATTTTGGGGCAATTTAAAATTTTTATTTTTAGAAATTTTATTGGAAATTACGTGAGAAATCCTTTTTACTCAAAATTATTTCATTCATGAGTGAATTTATATAAGATTCCATGTGAGATTTCTTTATTTGAAATTGAAATTAAAATATAATATATATTTATATTTATATTGATTTGATTGTGGTTGTGATGATTGGCTAAATTGTATTGTTGTATGCTTTGCTGAATTATATATACAAATATGTCACTTTGTTGATCATGCTATATTTAAAACAAATATGTCACTTTGTTGATCATGCTATATTGAAAACAAAAATGTCACTTTCTTAATCATGGTATATTGGTATAAATTCATCATTTTTTTTATTATAATTGACGATAGAAAATTGTTAAATTAGAATTGACGATATATAATTTGTCACCTTCGATAATAAAAGGATTGCATTTTGCTATATCATCTAGTGATAATAATAAAAGAAAAGATTACCATTTTTGTTAATGTTGTCTCATTATCACTTTTGTTAATATTGTCTCATTAGTATAAGATTATCACATATATTAGAAACTGTCATGTTACTTAAAAACATCGTTATATTAGAAATTGACATAGTAGACAAAAATACCATCTTTGTTTGTTTACATATGTCATATAGGTTGATTTAAAATTGATAAATTATATATATGTCATGTAGGATTGATTTAAAATTTACAAATTATATATGTCATGTATGTTCTATTTAAATTGATAAATTATATATACGTCAAGTAGGAACTTTAATGACATTGATTAATTCATTGATTGAAAATAATGTGTAGGTTATAAATGAAATAAATTTTGACAATGTATATATATATATGTATGTATATATATATATGTACATGTCTTTGGCTGTCCTCTTAAATATTTCCCTTGTCAATTCATATTTAACATTTAGAAATTCAAAATATAGACCATATGCTTATAAACAAATAGCGTTAATCTAGCATTAATTCTTTCCACTTTATCCTCTCTCTCCCTCTTTCATTGTCATCTACTTTTGAAATTTGAATAATAAAAGAAATAAAATAAATGTGTCATTATTGCGTATAATCAAAAGGGGTTTTAAGGAAACATTTATAAAAACTCAATTAAAACATAAAACGTATTTATTCGTAATGCACATGCATGGTTTTTTGGAATAAAAACAAAACTTTGCCCCACTATCAAATTTGTAATTACCTTGTTACATGCTGAAAATGATTGATATACATACTCGCCAAATAATAGGCTTGCTGAATTTCTTTGCATCATAATAATAAAAGAAAATGTGTTACCGAAAGATAGATAATTAAAATTTGATATGTTTTCCTATTTTGGTTTCATAACTTAATATATATATACATAAATATATATATATATATATATATATATATATATATATATGAGTTGTGATATGTTTTCAATGGTCTTAATCTAGTATAGATAAAATTTATTTAAATATGGAATACATTCTTGGGTATATAAGTTGTTACATAATAGCTTTGTATTAAAAGCAAATATACACGTTATTTAATAGGAAAGCAAATGAAAAGCATAAACAAGTAATTTAATAAGATATATTAATAAAAAAAAAAAATCAACCAAATATGGATATGGGGGGAATGAATATAGGCGGAAATAAATACCATTAATCTTAATTGGTGTTGAAGCTGAATCAAATAAATCTAGTAAGGTTCCAATTTATTTTCTAAAAATTGTCATTCAATGCCCTTTTTATTCTGAAATTTGAAAAAATTAATAATATAATACTATATATTCCCTCATAAAACAAACACTAATTCATTCTATACCCTAGTCGCCGTCATCTACAGTTTTCATGGCCTAAACTCTTCAAATCTTTCTTCCCCAAATTCTTTCAATCCAATCATGAACAATCAAAACTTAATGAATGAAATAATCAAGAGCAAAGCAAGGCTACGAAGTGGCGGTTTCCGATGGTGTTCTGACGGCTTGGGGTTGCGTGCGCAGGTCCTTGGCGAAGTCGACGATGGGTTCAAATTCAGAGAGGCAAATACGATGAAGATGAAGGCAAAGGCAAAAGCGTAAATTAATTTAAGTTTTGTTAGAATCGTGGTGTCGGGATCTACAACCGGGAACTGTCTAGAGCTGAAATAGAGAACGTTGAAAATCCAGAATTAAAAAGCTTTGTGAGACTTCTATCTTTATTTAATAACTAAAATTTAATTATTCTCTTATTATCCAAAATCGATGCATGTATATAATGAAATCCGATTTTTGATTTGCAATTGAAATTTGTTGATTATTGATTTTGGTTGTGATGCTTCGTTGAATTTTATCGTTGTTTGTTAGAAGATCGTTGAAATTAAACATATCATGTTTGTTTAGTTAAAAACAAACATATGTTATTAGTTCTATTGGAAACCAATACCTCATGTCTATTAAGGTAAAATTGTTGAAACCAAAATATCATATTTTTTGGTTAATTAGAAATTTGTTAACGAATGAAATTACCATTTTGCTTGTCATTAGTTATCATAGAAAATGGTTTGCAAAATAACATGTCGCCAAAAAAATTACATTTTTATGTTTGTTTAGAAATGAATGAATTCATGTTAGAGAACATATTAGTATACAAATTTCATTTTTATGTTAATTGAAATGAATTAATGTTAGAAACCCTGTTATCATAAAAATCACATTTTTATGTTAGTTAGAAATGAACAAATTTTTTGTTAGAAAACATAAAATGTAATTTTAGAATAAAAACACAGTTTGTTAACAAAATGTACAATTAGATAAAAATGCGCATTTAGATTAAAACACCGTTGTTTTAACAAGTGTAAAATAAAAATAAAAACACGTTTTAATGTTACGGCAAAAGCATAGGGAAAGATTCAGGTTTTTATTTAAGGAATTATGTTTTACATTAAAATCACATTTTAATGTGATATTAGAAAACATAGAAAGAGTCATGTTTACCAATAAAAACCATGTCATTCATTTAAGATTTGTTTTTGTTAAATAAAAAGAAGTCATATTCGTCTTGTTAAATAAAAAGAAGTCATATTTGTTTTGTCAAATGAAAAGAAGTCATATTTGTTTTGTTAAATAAGAAGAAGAAACAGTAAATATTCATTTGTTTATTATTTATGGAAATTCATAGAAACATGTTTGTGATCTTGTCTGAAATGATTTGTGATTAAATCTGTTGTTGTATGTTGTGGGATGATTTAGAATATTCACGTTGTTTAGATTATATGAAGTTGTATTGCAAGTAACACCCAAAATCATATGTGTTATCATTTGTAGGCTTACTTAATTTGTTAGGAAATTGACAACAAGCATATCAATTTGGCGTGGTATGAAGTATTGGATTTGTTACGTGTGTTAACACCAAACATATAAAAATTGGAGTGTATGGATGTGGGATTATATACGTATGTTGACATCCAATAGATAAAAATTGGGGTGGTTGCAATATTGGGTTTGATATGTATGATTGACATCAAGTTTATTTAAATGGCGTTCTTGTGAAATATGTATTACAAGTATATTATTGATGTAGTTAGTAAAATAGAACTATAATCATAATTTTAGCGTGATTGGTAAAATAGAATTATAATTATATTTTTACCGTTAGCATTAAAAGTGAACGTTAACTTTATTTTCACCTTCTGCATTAAAAAACGAATTTTACTCTTATTTTCACCGTCTACATTAAAATGAGTTTTAAGTCTTATTTTCATTGTTGGCATTAAAAATGAATTGTAATCTTATTTTCTTTGTTGTCATTAAAAATGAGTTTTGATCATATTTTTCCTGTTGTCAATAAAAATGGATTTTTATCATATTTTCACCGTTATTAATGAAAATGAAATATAGACATATTTTCACCGTATTTAATTAAAATGAAATGCAGTTATATGATGTAGAGTTAATGAATAACATGAAATTATAATTAAATTTTGACGTTCAAGGAAAAATACGAATGCAAGTATAATTTTTGACATATCATAGTTGCATACATATGTGGGGCATTCTCGCATATGAAATAAACCATATATTATAGTTGCATACATGTGGATGAAATGATTTCATTTATTAAAGTGGCATTCATGCACATGAAATAAAACATATCCTTAAGTTCGCATTCATTGTTTTATGAAATGATTTCATTAATTATTGTTGCATTCTTGCATATGAAATAAAACATGTATTATAGTGCATTCATGTTTTATGAAATAGATTCATGCTTTGAAGTTCATTCTTGCATATGAAATAAAACATGTATTATAATTGTATTCATGTTTTATGCAATGAATTCATGTATTATAGTGCATTCATGTTATATGAAATGAATTCATGAATTAGTGTACGTTAGTACATCTAGGATATAAATATATGTTAATGTAGCGATAATACGTTAAAAATATAAACATAGGAATAAGTTCATTCTTTTATTTTGTGTTCTTAACACAAAAATAAACATAGAAATAAAGTTCATCCTTTTATTTGTATTTTTCAAATACGACATGCAAATAAAAGTGCATCTTTTTATTTTTGTTCTCTAACACAAATATGACATAGAGATAAAAATGCATCTTTTATTTGTACCCCCTAATATAAACAAACCTTTAACATTTGGAAGGTTATAAACAAATTATTGGAATTATAGTAAATCACATTCCAATTATATTAAGAAGATTATAAATTGAAAAGATTACTTTTTATGTTAACATTAAAAATGGAAGACGGATTTCAAAATTTGAAATGTTTTTAAATTGATTTCATTTTAATATTGAAATGGTAGGTTTTAATATCACAAATTAAAACCGTTTTTTTTATAATTATTATTATTATAATATCACAATAATATGGAAAGTTAATATGTATTGAAATGGAATAATAAAGCTTTATATGAAAGAATATTTCAAGTAAGGAATGATATTAAGTAGTAGGATATTTTAAAATATAAAATATTTTAAAATAATATTCTTGGATAATATTTATAAATAAAAATTTTTTTAATTGTATCTGGACACGAGGTTAGGTCACATTTATGGCGGAAGTCTGCCCGGAACCAACCGGCATATCCAGCAGCCATAAATGTTGGGCCTAATGTGAGAGGTCCAAGTGCGCAAATACGAATTGGGTCAAAACACGAGGTTAAGCCCAACCTGTGGTAGAAGTCTGCCCGGAACCAACCGGCATATCCAGCATCCACAAGTTGTAGGCCTAATGTGAGTGGTCTGACCCGCTATTAAATAATAAAATGTAAAGATAAACATAATAAATGGATAAGGAAAATGAATTGGGCTATTCAGTCCATTTTAAAATAGTAACTCCATTTTAACCTGTATAAATTATGTTATACATTTTATAAAGGAAATCGAAGATGATTAATATTTTATTTAAGATTAAATGAAATACTCTGAAATAAATGATGTCTAATTATATATATTAAATGGGAAATTTATGAAATTTAAATTTGGGTTTATCGTGAATTATGTTTTAAATAACATTTATTCTTTAACCCGAATTTATGATAGAATTAATTCCCTAGAAATTGAATAATCATTTAGTAATGACTTTGGAAGATTAAAACTAAATAAAATTTTAATTAAATCTTTAATTTGATTGAAAAGGAATTAAGTAGTTAAGATCACTGAATTAAGAAAGTGATCGAAAATGGAAAATGAACCATAAAGCAATGAATATTTTCATGTTATAAATGAATAAATGAATGAAAACATGAAATGGTTATATTATTTATATATTTTATATAAATAAAAGTAATGAAACTTTTTATTTACATTTCATATGTAAATAAAAGAATGAAAATAAGAATGAAACTTTTATTTACATTTCGCATGTAAATAAAAGATAAAAATAAGAATGAAACTTTTATTTACTTTTCACATGTAAATAAAAAGATGAAAATAAGAAGGGAATTTTTATTTACATTTCACATGCGAATAAAAATATAAAAATATGAAATGAAACATGATTTAGAAGCATGAACCGCATATGAAAATTTAACATGTTTTAAAAAGCATGAAGTCGCATATGAAACGCATGAAATGAATGGACGATATTTATGAAATGAATGGACGATATATATATACATGAAATGAATGGGCGATATTTATATTTATAAAAGAATAAATAACGATATAGAATGGTTTGCAAATTTATATATGCGAGAATTATTTGGAAAGTCCGAGTTTACTCTCATTCCAAATAATGATACGACGTTCGAAGAGTTGAAGACGGTGATTGAAGACCGACGATCTTCACATCGAATGGGTGTGTTGCTATTGAGACCCATGATGGGAGTAGCTACCTTGAAGGGGCGACAGTAGTAGCCGTCCGGACGTAGTGTTGATTGCACGGATTTGACTTTCGCTCAGACCCAGGGCATAAGTTTATAAATGGAATGTATGTCTGACGTTGTAGTCCCTTATACTACATTCGTTGATCTCTCTTAATATATATCTGTTTGGTGGTTAACACCCTTCTCTGAGACGTACGAGCTTAGGGGTTATATATTGGTAGAAATCAATGGTATAGTATGGACTGACAATGTGGCATGCTAAGATGCATTGATCAAGGCTTTTGTTGAAAAGCAGGCCTTGTGGTTGATGATCAAAGCACGGCCTGTTTAGGCATAGCTTTGTGTATAGCGTGACTTCGCGAGCCTCACACCCCGGTATGAGTCAAAAACGGGATATGGACCGTAGGGAGTGCACACGTTTCTTTCTAGCTAGAGTGGTGTCAGCGACCTGCCAGCCCTGACATTTTACTTATGTGGATGATGGATTTTGAGGCGCCTCGTTATTTTTATAGGCCGTTGGTGGTCATACTATAGGTCCAAAGGGACCGGGAAACGTGTGTTCAGGCATAACTAATCCACTGCCCATTGGCGGGGACCGGCCCTACCGCTTCCAAGGGTTCACTGCGGGGGATCCTGAGGCATTTGCTAGAGTGTCTCGAATCGGAGAGGAGCTTGCCCCTAGCCTCGACTCATGATGGAATCCAAATTTCCAATACGCCCTTGCGGTTTTGATTGTAGAACTAGTATTGGCGACATGCTATATGGTAACCATGCCGTCTAGGATTGATACTTATGATTCAAATGTTTTTATTTAAAATATATACACACTAGTAGTAATCCGTTTTACGTATCAAGCATCTTTTGACCATTATAAGGTAAAACCCTATCCTCTGGTGTGCGTTGCATTGTGTGATGGGACCTGGGTCTTATAATGGTTTCATTTTTCCAAAAAGACATTGCGTTGTTTAACGATTTACTTTAGTTTATGCACCGGCAATCCATTGGAGTAAACCCGTTCCGCATTAGTGGCGTGGTCCTTGGATTTGTCTTATTAGTTATATTAGTTTAGAATTCTCACACCAGTCCCATGACTGACTCGTAGTTTGTTTCACTTTGCAAACTCGGGTGCCCTCTTTTCCACACGGGCAGTCGAGTAGCTTTTGCAGATATCTATCTCTTTAGCAGGATTCTGGATCGAAGCCTAAAGCTGTGTCCAGAGCATAGAAGTCTTCCGCTGTTTAATGTATTAAATCTGTTGTAATTTATCTTCCGATGTAGTTTACTTTATTTGTACTCTGATATTCTGTACTCTGATGTAACATTTATTATTGATGTTATAAAAGTCTGTGTTTTTGTTCTGATGTGTTGTATGCTCAAAGTTAAAGTATTCGAAAATTTCCAACCTTTGGGTCAGACCTGTGTGGTTTATGGTCGATTCAAAGAGCGGGAATTTCCGGGTCTTTACAGTGGTATCAGAGCTCTGGTTAGCTCAAAATCTTTGGGGTACAACTTGTTAGAACTGAACAAAAGACTCATCAGAGATTGGATTAGTAATATCCAATAAGAATACTCATTAGAGATAGGATCAGCAGTATCCTAGAATGAGAAAACTCATTAGAGATGGGGTTAGTAATGCCCTAGAATGAGTTCAGAGTGATAAGCTTATAATTAGCGTATTTTTGATTATATAATCTATTTTTGAAAATAAGATTTTTGAATATATAAAAGAGTATGTATATTTGATAAGTTAGTCAACAAATGAAATTAATAAAAGTAAAATTGAAATTTAGTTAGTAAATTAAACAACTTTTACCTTAGTTCCTTTTCGAGGACGAAAAGTTTTTAAGTGGGGGAGATTGTAACAACCCGAAATTTTGGGGCAATTTAAAATTTTTATTTTTAGAAATTTTATTGGAAATTACGTGAGAAATCCTTTTTACTCAAAATTATTTCATTCATGAGTGAATTTATATAAGATTCCATGTGAGATTTCTTTATTTGAAATTGAAATTAAAATATAATATATATTTATATTTATATTGATTTGATTGTGGTTGTGATGATTGGCTAAATTGTATTGTTGTATGCTTTGCTGAATTATATATACAAATATGTCACTTTGTTGATCATGCTATATTTAAAACAAATATGTCACTTTGTTGATCATGCTATATTGAAAACAAAAATGTCACTTTCTTAATCATGGTATATTGGTATAAATTCGTCATTTTTTTTTTATTATAATTGACGATAGAAAATTGTTAAATTAGAATTGACGATATATAATTTGTCACCTTCGATAATAAAAGGATTGCATTTTGCTATATCATCTAGTGATAATAATAAAAGAAAAGATTACCATTTTTGTTAATGTTGTCTCATTATCACTTTTGTTAATATTGTCTCATTAGTATAAGATTATCACATATATTAGAAACTGTCATGTTACTTAAAAACATCGTTATATTAGAAATTGACATAGTAGACAAAAATACCATCTTTGTTTGTTTACATATGTCATATAGGTTGATTTAAAATTGATAAATTATATATATGTCATGTAGGATTGATTTAAAATTTACAAATTATATATGTCATGTATGTTCTATTTAAATTGATAAATTATATATACGTCAAGTAGGAACTTTAATGACATTGATTAATTCATTGATTGAAAATAATGTGTAGGTTATAAATGAAATAAATTTTGACAATGTATATATATATATGTATGTATATATATATATATATATATATGTACATGTCTTTGGCTGTCCTCTTAAATATTTCCCTTGCCAATTCATATTTAACATTTAGAAATTCAAAATATAGACCATATGCTTATAAACAAATAGCATTAATCTAGCATTAATTCTTTCCACTTTATCCTCTCTCTCCCTCTTTCATTGTCATCTACTTTTGAAATTTGAATAATAAAAGAACTAAAATAAATGTGTCATTATTGCGTATAATCAAAAGGGGTTTTAAGGAAACATTTATAAAAACTCAATTAAAACATAAAACGTATTTATTCGTAATGCACATGCATGGTTTTTTGGAATAAAAACAAAACTTTGCCCCACTATCAAATTTGTAATTACCTTGTTACATGCTGAAAATGATTGATATACATACTCGCCAAATAATAGGCTTGCTGAATTTCTTTGCATCATAATAATAAAAGAAAATGTGTTACCGAAAGATAGATAATTAAAATTTGATATGTTTTCCTATTTTGGTTTCATAACTTAATATATATATACATAAATATATATATATATATATATATATATATATATGAGTTGTGATATGTTTTCAATGGTCTTAATCTAGTATAGATAAAATTTATTTAAATATGGAATACATTCTTGGGTATATAAGTTGTTACATAATAGCTTTGTATTAAAAGCAAATATACACGTTATTTAATAGGAAAGCAAATGAAAAGCATAAACAAGTAATTTAATAAGATATATTAATAAAAAAAAAAATCAACCAAATATGGATATGGGGGGAATGAATATAGGCGGAAATAAATACCATTAATCTTAATTGGTGTTGAAGCTGAATCAAATAAATCTAGTAAGGTTCCAATTTATTTTCTAAAAATTGTCATTCAATGCCCTTTTTATTCTGAAATTTGAAAAAATTAATAATATAATACTATATATTCCCTCATAAAACAAACACTAATTCATTCTATACCCTAGTCGCCGTCATCTACAGTTTTCATGGCCTAAACTCTTCAAATCTTTCTTCCCCAAATTCTTTCAATCCAATCATGAACAATCAAAACTTAATGAATGAAATAATCAAGAGCAAAGCAAGGCTACGAAGTGGCGGTTTCCGATGGTGTTCTGACGGCTTGGGGTTGCGTGCGCAGGTCCTTGGCGAAGTCGACGATGGGTTCAAATTCAGAGAGGCAAATACGATGAAGATGAAGGCAAAGGCAAAAGCGTAAATTAATTTAAGTTTTGTTAGAATCGTGGTGTCGGGATCTACAACCGGGAACTGTCTAGAGCTGAAATAGAGAACGTTGAAAATCTAGAATTAAAAAGCTTTGTGAGATTTCTATCTTTATTTAATAACTAAAATTTAATTATTCTCTTATTATCCAAAATCGATGCATGTATATAATGAAATCAGATTTTTGATTTGCGATTGAAATTTGTTGATTATTGATTTTGGTTGTGATGCTTCGTTGAATTTTATCGTTGTTTGTTAGAAGATCGTTGAAATTAAACATATCATGTTTGTTTAGTTAAAAACAAACATATGTTATTAGTTCTATTGGAAACCAATACCTCATGTCTATTAAGGTAAAATTGTTGAAACCAAAATATCATATTTTTTGGTTAATTAGAAATTTGTTAACGAATGAAATTACCATTTTGCTTGTCATTAGTTATCATAGAAAATGGTTTGCAAAATAACATGTCGCCAAAAAAATTACATTTTTATGTTTGTTTAGAAATGAATGAATTCATGTTAGAGAACATATTAGTATACAAATTTCATTTTTATGTTAATTGAAATGAATTAATGTTAGAAACCCTGTTATCATAAAAATCACATTTTTATGTTAGTTAGAAATGAACAAATTTTTTGTTAGAAAACATAAAATGTAATTTTAGAATAAAAACACAGTTTGTTAACAAAATGTACAATTAGATAAAAATGCGCATTTAGATTAAAACACCGTTGTTTTAACAAGTGTAAAATAAAAATAAAAACACGTTTTAATGTTACGGCAAAAGCATAGGGAAAGATTCAGGTTTTTATTTAAGGAATTATGTTTTACATTAAAATCACATTTTAATGTGATATTAGAAAACATAGAAAGAGTCATGTTTACCAATAAAAACCATGTCATTCATTTAAGATTTGTTTTTGTTAAATAAAAAGAAGTCATATTCGTCTTGTTAAATAAAAAGAAGTCATATTTGTTTTGTCAAATGAAAAGAAGTCATATTTGTTTTGTTAAATAAGAAGAAGAAACAGTAAATATTCATTTGTTTATTATTTATGGAAATTCATAGATACATGTTTGTGATCTTGTCTGAAATGATTTGTGATTAAATCTGTTGTTGTATGTTGTGGGATGATTTAGAATATTCACGTTGTTTAGATTATATGAAGTTGTATTGCAAGTAACACCCAAAATCATATGTGTTATCATTTGTAGGCTTACTTAATTTGTTAGGAAATTGACAACAAGCATATCAATTTGGCGTGGTATGAAGTATTGGATTTGTTACGTGTGTTAACACCAAACATATAAAAATTGGAGTGTATGGATGTGGGATTATATACGTATGTTGACATCCAATAGATAAAAATTGGGGTGGTTGCAATATTGGGTTTGATATGTATGATTGACATCAAGTTTATTTAAATGGCGTTCTTGTGAAATATGTATTACAAGTATATTATTGATGTAGTTAGTAAAATAGAACTATAATCATAATTTTAGCGTGATTGGTAAAATAGAATTATAATTATATTTTTACCGTTAGCATTAAAAGTGAACGTTAACTTTATTTTCACCTTCTGCATTAAAAAACGAATTTTACTCTTATTTTCACCGTCTACATTAAAATGAGTTTTAAGTCTTATTTTCATTGTTGGCATTAAAAATGAATTGTAATCTTATTTTCTTTGTTGTCATTAAAAATGAGTTTTGATCATATTTTTCCTGTTGTCAATAAAAATGGATTTTTATCATATTTTCACCGTTATTAATGAAAATGAAATATAGACATATTTTCACCGTATTTAATTAAAATGAAATGCAGTTATATGATGTAGAGTTAATGAATAACATGAAATTATAATTAAATTTTGACGTTCAAGGAAAAATACGAATGCAAGTATAATTTTTGACATATCATAGTTGCATACATATGTGGGGCATTCTCGCATATGAAATAAACCATATATTATAGTTGCATACATGTGGATGAAATGATTTCATTTATTAAAGTGGCATTCATGCACATGAAATAAAACATATCCTTAAGTTCGCATTCATTGTTTTATGAAATGATTTCATTAATTATTGTTGCATTCTTGCATATGAAATAAAACATGTATTATAGTGCATTCATGTTTTATGAAATAGATTCATGCTTTGAAGTTCATTCTTGCATATGAAATAAAACATGTATTATAATTGTATTCATGTTTTATGCAATGAATTCATGTATTATAGTGCATTCATGTTATATGAAATGAATTCATGAATTAGTGTACGTTAGTACATCTAGGATATAAATATATGTTAATGTAGCGATAATACGTTAAAAATATAAACATAGGAATAAGTTCATTCTTTTATTTTGTGTTCTTAACACAAAAATAAACATAGAAATAAAGTTCATCCTTTTATTTGTATTTTTCAAATACGACATGCAAATAAAAGTGCATCTTTTTATTTTTGTTCTCTAACACAAATATGACATAGAGATAAAAATGCATCTTTTATTTGTACCCCCTAATATAAACAAACCTTTAACATTTGGAAGGTTATAAACAAATTATTGGAATTATAGTAAATCACATTCCAATTATATTAAGAAGATTATAAATTGAAAAGATTACTTTTTATGTTAACATTAAAAATGGAAGACGGATTTCAAAATTTGAAATGTTTTTAAATTGATTTCATTTTAATATTGAAATGGTAGGTTTTAATATCACAAATTAAAACCGTTTTTTTTATAATTATTATTATTATAATATCACAATAATATGGAAAGTTAATATGTATTGAAATGGAATAATAAAGCTTTATATGAAAGAATATTTCAAGTAAGGAATGATATTAAGTAGTAGGATATTTTAAAATATAAAATATTTTAAAATAATATTCTTGGATAATATTTATAAATAAAAATTTTTTTAATTGTATCTGGACACGAGGTTAGGTCACATTTATGGCGGAAGTCTGCCCGGAACCAACCGGCATATCCAGCAGCCATAAATGTTGGGCCTAATGTGAGAGGTCCAAGTGCGCAAATACGAATTGGGTCAAAACACGAGGTTAAGCCCAACCTGTGGTAGAAGTCTGCCCGGAACCAACCGGCATATCCAGCATCCACAAGTTGTAGGCCTAATGTGAGTGGTCTGACCCGCTATTAAATAATAAAATGTAAAGATAAACATAATAAATGGATAAGGAAAATGAATTGGGCTATTCAGTCCATTTTAAAATAGTAACTCCATTTTAACCTGTATAAATTATGTTATACATTTTATAAAGGAAATCGAAGATGATTAATATTTTATTTAAGATTAAATGAAATACTCTGAAATAAATGATGTCTAATTATATATATTAAATGGGAAATTTATGAAATTTAAATTTGGGTTTATCGTGAATTATGTTTTAAATAACATTTATTCTTTAACCCGAATTTATGATAGAATTAATTCCCTAGAAATTGAATAATCATTTAGTAATGACTTTGGAAGATTAAAACTAAATAAAATTTTAATTAAATCTTTAATTTGATTGAAAAGGAATTAAGTAGTTAAGATCACTGAATTAAGAAAGTGATCGAAAATGGAAAATGAACCATAAAGCAATGAATATTTTCATGTTATAAATGAATAAATGAATGAAAACATGAAATGGTTATATTATTTATATATTTTATATAAATAAAAGTAATGAAACTTTTTATTTACATTTCATATGTAAATAAAAGAATGAAAATAAGAATGAAACTTTTATTTACATTTCGCATGTAAATAAAAGATAAAAATAAGAATGAAACTTTTATTTACTTTTCACATGTAAATAAAAAGATGAAAATAAGAAGGGAATTTTTATTTACATTTCACATGCGAATAAAAATATAAAAATATGAAATGAAACATGATTTAGAAGCATGAACCGCATATGAAAATTTAACATGTTTTAAAAAGCATGAAGTCGCATATGAAACGCATGAAATGAATGGACGATATTTATGAAATGAATGGACGATATATATATACATGAAATGAATGGACGATATTTATATTTATAAAAGAATAAATAACGATATAGAATGGTTTGCAAATTTATATATGCGAGAATTATTTGGAAAGTCCGAGTTTACTCTCATTCCAAATAATGATACGACGTTCGAAGAGTTGAAGACGGTGATTGAAGACCGACGATCTTCACATCGAATGGGTGTGTTGCTATTGAGACCCATGATGGGAGTAGCTACCTTGAAGGGGCGACAGTAGTAGCCGTCCGGACGTAGTGTTGATTGCACGGATTTGACTTTCGCTCAGACCCAGGGCATAAGTTTATAAATGGAATGTATGTCTGACGTTGTAGTCCCTTATACTACATTCGTTGATCTCTCTTAATATATATCTGTTTGGTGGTTAACACCCTTCTCTAAGACGTACGAGCTTAGGGGTTATATATTGGTAGAAATCAATGGTATAGTATGGACTGACAATGTGGCATGCTAAGATGCATTGATCAAGGCTTTTGTTGAAAAGCAGGCCTTGTGGTTATGATCAAAGCACGGCCTGTTTAGGCATAGCTTTGTGTATAGCGTGACTTCGCGAGCCTCACACCCCGGTATGAGTCAAAAACGGGATATGGACCGTAGGGAGTGCACACGTTTCTTTCTAGCTAGAGTGGTGTCAGCGACCTGCCAGCCCTGACATTTTACTTATGTGGATGATGGATTTTGAGGCGCCTCGTTATTTTTATAGGCCGTTGGTGGTCATACTATAGGTCCAAAGGGACCGGGAAACGTGTGTTCAGGCATAACTAATCCACTGCCTATTGGCGGGGACCGGCCCTACCGCTTCCAAGGGTTCACTGCGGGGGATCCTGAGGCATTTGCTAGAGTGTCTCGAATCGGAGAGGAGCTTGCCCCTAGCCTCGACTCATGATGGAATCCAAATTTCCAATACGCCCTTGCGGTTTTGATTGTAGAACTAGTATTGGCGACATGCTATATGGTAACCATGCCGTCTAGGATTGATACTTATGATTCAAATGTTTTTATTTAAAATATATACACACTAGTAGTAATCCGTTTTACGTATCAAGCATCTTTTGACCATTATAAGGTAAAACCCTATCCTCTGGTGTGCGTTGCATTGTGTGATGGGACCTGGGTCTTATAATGGTTTCATTTTTCCAAAAAGACATTGCGTTGTTTAACGATTTACTTTAGTTTATGCACCGGCAATCCATTGGAGTAAACCCGTTCCGCATTAGTGGCGTGGTCCTTGGATTTGTCTTATTAGTTATATTAGTTTAGAATTCTCACACCAGTCCCATGACTGACTCGTAGTTTGTTTCACTTTGCAAACTCGGGTGCCCTCTTTTCCACACGGGCAGTCGAGTAGCTTTTGCAGATATCTATCTCTTTAGCAGGATTCTGGATCGAAGCCTAAAGCTGTGTCCAGAGCATAGAAGTCTTCCGCTGTTTAATGTATTAAATCTGTTGTAATTTATCTTCCGATGTAGTTTACTTTATTTGTACTCTGATATTCTGTACTCTGATGTAACATTTATTATTGATGTTATAAAAGTCTGTGTTTTTGTTCTGATGTGTTGTATGCTCAAAGTTAAAGTATTCGAAAATTTCCAACCTTTGGGTCAGACCTGTGTGGTTTATGGTCGATTCAAAGAGCGGGAATTTCCGGGTCTTTACAAACAGCCTGTCAATCAATCGATCGACATATTTAATCAATCAGGATGAGTGAACTTCAAATTTCATCCCAACACTCGTGTGGGGTTTCAAACAATCAAACACAGATTTTATTTGTGCAGTTGGGCGATGTGTGAAATTTATCGTCCCAATCAATGTCCTTCAAATAGGTGTACATAAACAAACCGTCCGGTTTGTAAATGAATATTTTATTTTATTCACTTCATGTTAAAAATTATATTTTTAACGATAAAACATTTTATTCTAACATATGAATTTCTATTCAGTTCATTCTTTAAATAAAATGATATTTTATTTTTCTAACTTATTTTAGAAAATTTCGGCGGCATAACGACACGATACTAGAAACGGGACAAGGCCTAGCCTTATCCCCGGTCTAGTGAAGGCCCACGCCATTCACACATCAATCAAAATCACCAAACAACCAAATTCAAATCAAATCATCCAATTAATTTATGCAACCAAACAAACAAGTCCATGGTCTGTGGACGATTGTGTCTGGTGCTACTAAGCATCGTCTGCATCCTAATATACATATATATAAATAGAAATGAAATTGAAAGGTGAGAAATTCTCACTTTTAGCTATCCTAACTCCACGGCACTTCTAAGGCAGGAAATATTCACTGTTCTCGCCTCTTATCACTTTTTTCGCCCGTAGCCACAACATATATAAAAATCGAATGTTTACTTCGTTATTCAATATATAAAAATCACATTTTTACTTCGATGTTCAATATATAAAAATCACATTTTTACTTCGATGTTCAATATATAAAAATCACATTTTTACTTCGATGTTCAATATATAAAAATCACATTTTTACTTCGACGTTCAATATATAAAAATCACATTTTTACTTCGACGTTCAATATATAAAAATCACATTTTTACTTCGATGTTCAATATATAAAAATCATATTTTTACTTCGATGTTCAATATATAAAAATCGTATTTTTACTTCGATATTCATTATATAAAAATCGAATTTTTACTTCGCTATTCAATATATAAAAATCACATTTTTACTTCGCTGTTCAATATATAAAAATCACATTTTTACTTCGATGTTCAATATATAAAAATCACATTTTTACTTCGATGTTCAATATATTAAAATCACATTTTTACTTCGATGTTCAATATATAAAAATCACATTTTTACTTCGATGTTCAATATATAAAAAACACATTTTTAATAACTGAAAATAGAAAAATGCTTATACATTTTCTTCTAATCTATGTAATTTATATAGAAAAAACCCACATGATTCTCTATTGCAAAATTAATCAAGTTAGATTTAACAATGCTATGTAATTAAAGTAATTAAACTAAAAGAACAAAGAAAAGAAAAAAAACTCACCGTCATCCTCTGAAAGAAGCCACCGCTGTTGCCACTCGCGTTGGTCGGAGCTCGCATTCGACAGCAGGTGGCGCACAGGGTGTTGGCGGGTCTTGGGCGCGGCATACAGCGGAGGGGAAGAGAAGGAGAGGGTGCGAGGTGGCTTGGGGCGGTCGTGTGGCGCTCTAGGGTTCAGGAAGGGCTCGATTTTCGAGCTGGGGTGACGGGAAGTGAGGAGAGGAGGCAGCGCGGTATTGGGGGAGTTCGCCAGAGGGGAGCGACGTTGGGGGTCCGCCTGGGGAGGCGCGTCGAAGATGGGGGGGAGGCGATTTAGAGATCGGGTTTTTTTTTATTTGACTTCTGAACTGAATCGGGGGGGGGGGGGTATGTGAAAAGGAGAGTATTATATTTATTTTTAATTTATTTATTTATTTATTTTCAAAAAGCAACTTTTTATTTCGAATTCGAAATCAAGCCCACCGCCTGTCGTCCATAGCTAATTACCCCCATTCCGAACACAATGGGATATGTATCGTAAGCTGATTCGATCGTCTCGATCAGTTTCCGTCAAATTTACATTTAAATCATTATATTGAATTTTAAACGTACATTTCAATTTACCGGGGCCACATACCAACTCGAAAAATTCCTGAAAAATATTTTCTAGCTTTGTATTGACGATACGGTCCTAACAAAACTAATTTCGTCGAATTCTGAGACTGTTGGAAAAATGGTCATTTTCCAGTCGATTAAAATCAACTAAAACTGGTCAAACGCGTTTTCCTTTGCCACACTCACATATTGATTCGAAAAATTATGAGAATTGAAACCTAGCAATAACTTTACATCACGGATCCAACAAAAGTGGTTTCGTCGAAATCCGAGGTCGTTTGCAAAATCTCCATTTTTAAGGGCCTGAATTCCATAGCGACTATTCAGAATTTTCAACTGAACATAACTTCTGATTCCCGCTATGAAATTTTGATTTTTCAGATTCGTTGGAAAGATATTATCAATTAGATCCCATTATTTTTGGTTTCACTAAAATCCGTTTTATTTTGCACCCGGTACATTCATTTGAAGTTTGAAATCGAATTATCGAACTACCGCGCCATTTTCAATTCTATTTATAATTATATATAACTATTTATATTCTAACGACGACGTATATAATATATACGTTGGATTTCCATTCAAAATAAATTTCTCGTTGATATTATTTAAAATAATTCATTTTAAATAATCAAAATTCGCTAAAATTGTCACAATAAAAATTTCAAACTGGCCCAGATTTTCGGGTTGTTACAATCTCCCCCACTTAAAACTTTTCGTCCCCGAAAAGGAACAAAGTCGAAAGTGGTTTGATCATTCAACTCTACGTTCGATCTGCCTTCCATTCTCCAACTTTTCAGTTTCTGAGAATTTTCAAATTCTTCAAAAATTTGGCTAACACCCTAAATTTTCGAAAAATTTCGCCATAACCTCCCCTGCAATGGGAGCATCGGGAAATCTCAAATAGCTTCCCCGGTCCTTCAGATCTCAAAAAGAAAAAGAAAAAGCCAAGCGGCTAGCCAATAGGCTCATAAAATCATCATCACCCAAACAAAACAGTAAATTATAGTAAACATGTACCTATTTGTTGGGCAAACAAATTTTATTCTTTGCTCTAGCCTCCTTGCTATGACTTGTTCAATGAAAGTATATGTATATGCAAGCAAATGCAACTAATTTTCAATACAATTCAATATTTGATCAAATTGGCTATACGGTTAAAATTTATCAAACAAATAAACGAACAACACAAACATCAATCAATTAGTGGATTAGAGTTTGAAATTCATAACTTTGATATATAGTCAAAAATCAGATTTTTGATGCCAAATCACAACAATAGGCCCTATCTAATTTTGGTTCTCACACCAGTCAATAGGAAATATATAAATATCACATCTTCAAAACACGAACATAAATTCTGATGATGATCGATCAATCATCAGAACCATCTCCGGGTTTCTAGAATGTGATTCTATATCTATCCAGTATATTAAAATTTCAAATATACGTTTGCAAGGCGTATATGCAAAATCTATATATATTGAACTGTCCAAATCAATATAAACTAAATAATCAAATACGAATAATTGATTTTAAATTTTCAAAACAAAATTGGTTATCATTTTTCAAATATACTCTTCACACTCGTTCTAGGATGCTACTAATCCTATCTCTAACGAGTCATTCCCATTGGATATTGCTAACCCAATATCTGATGAATTATTTCGTACGGTTCTAACGTGTCTTGTTCTCTAGCTTTGTAAACCAAAGCTCTGATACCAACTGTGAAAACCCGTAACTTCCCCGTAAAGGAAAGAGCGGATAGTTCGAGAACAAGCCACAACAGAACGCATACAAAAGAACATTTCATTGTTATTACAACAATGCATCAGATTACAAGAATATACAGAGTATAAATGAATAAATATCACACAGAAATATCAGAGATTTAGATTACATTTAAATACATCGCAGCGGAAAATAATACAATACACAACTAGAAGGAGATATACGGATATAAAGCTTTCCGGATATCGTTCCAGCTGTAAACCAGGATCCTGTGAATATAAATCTGCAAAACCAAAACTACTAGCTGCCCGTGTCAAAATAAGGGCACCCAGAGTTTAGGTTAAAACAATAAACTCCAGGTCAGTCATGTGACTGGTGTGAGAACTAAAACAGTTATTAATCTTTATTTTTAAAGTTAGGTAAAATCAAGGGACCACGCCGCATAGCACGGAACGGGTTTCCTCCCAAGAACACCAGTGCATAAAACAACAGCGCAATGATAAATAGAGAAAAATGAAGCTATTATAAGACCCAGGTCCTATCACATAATGCAACGCAAGCCGGGGGATAGGGTTTTTACCTTATAATAGCCAAGAATGCTTGATACGTTTAAAAGAAATCATTTGATACTATTGTAAGTGCATAGTGTATAAAAAAACTTCAAATCATAAGTATCAATCATAGGCGGCATGAGCGTCCCATGCCACTATGTCGCCATATATAGGTTTACAAATAAAACCGCAAATGTCACGTATTTGAAAATTGGGTTTCCATCTATGAACCGAGGCAAAAGATAGTCCTCAACCGATTCGAGACAATCTAGCCCATGTCTCAGGCAAGTACTCAGTCAAGCCTTAGAGCGACAGGGCCGGTCCACCGATGTGGATTAAAATGCCTGAACACTACGTTTCCCCGCCCTTTGGGGCGTAAGTGAGCCAACTGAATGACTCCATTGGTTCGAGAACGACCGATCAATCCGAGGCGCCTCGCAACAGCAACAACCACATAAGTCAAACTCGTCAGGGCGTGTAAAACCACTGACGCCACTTCTAACTAGAAAGAAACGCATGCCCTCCCTGAGGTCCTCTCCCGTTTTTGGTTCATACCGGGTGTGAAACACGCGAAGTAAACGTTACACAAAGCTACGCCACAAAGGCCTTGCTTTGATCATCACCACAAGACTTTTCTTTTCAACAGAAGCCTCGATCAATTGCCACTTAGGCATGCCACACGGGCAATTTACTCCATGCGTTTGATATCCATCAGTATATAACCCCTGAGCTCGTATGTCTCAGAGAAGGGCGTTAAGCAAGAGAATAAATTCTCCGCCGCCAAATAGATATATATTTAATAGAGATCAATCACACGGACTAAAATCCAATGTCAGACACACAGTCCATTTGCAAGTCCGTTCTGGGTCTGAACGAAACCGGAGGCACCTAGTACCCCGCATATCCATCGATCTCCAAGCACGTCTGGACGATCACCAACTGTTTCCATCTTCTTGGGTGTACAGCCCAATCAAGATCATCAGTTATCACCCAAACGACGTGAAGACCTCCGGTCTTCGACCATCGTCTTCATCTTCGACTTATCGTCGTATCAGTTATTCAGAATGGGATAAACCCGGTCTTTTTGAATAACTCACGTATATTTTACATAAGTGTTACACAAACACAACATACGCCTCATTCCAATTCATCAGTCACTAACCGTAAATTAATCAAGAGAATAATTCCCCAAATATTAACCCCGAAGGCCGAAACCAACATCAGATCAATATCCAGAAAACCATTCTGCTTAGCTAACCGACAGTTAGTTTCTGATTTCGCATTCATAGGGAAAGGTTCCCATTATTTTTATCCAAGATAAATTCCTGAATTTATTCTCTAATCTTCCTTTGAATTTCGATTCAACTAGTCGGAATTAGCGAACCTTACCGTAGTAATCATTGGTTTTAATTTCCCAATCCCAACCTATTCATCCCATGAAGTAAAACTGGTAATACTTCATATCTAACACCACGGTGTTATCGGTAAATTCAATTACCATTTCACGTTCAAATCTAATTAAAGATTTAACTATCGCATGGAGCAAAACTGGGGATACTCCATTCTCGATCTTTTCAATCTAATTAAAGATTCATTAAAACTCCACTTAGTTTTAATCGTTAACTGGGTTAAAGAATCAGTGTCATTTAAAACACGGTTCACGATAAACCCAAAATCACATTCCATTAATTATCGGGTTAAAGAACGAGTGTTATTTAAAACACTGTTCACGATAAACCCAAAAATCAATATCAATTCAATTCCAATTAAATATTATTTAATTGTTACACTTCATTAAATCTAAATAAAAAGATTTAATTTTTTCTCAACTGGGTTCAAGAACAGTGTTAATGAAGACACCATTCACGACAAACCCAAATCACATTTGATATTCAATACAAGGCTCTGAATAGAAAATATATCGGCTTATATTCAATATCAAATTCTACGATTAACAAATGTCGTGCTGGAAATAACGATATAGATATATATCTTTCAAATTTCCATAACAACATCTGCATAATCAAGAATTCCAACATCGAAATATTCCGAAGACAATTTCGATTCAAATCCACTCCAATGCAATCATTGGAAATTCTGGTTATTTTTAAAACCCTTTTCAAATTCAATTTATTTATTTAAAAATAAATATAATTATAATTCTAGTTCAAAACTAGTTCAGTTCGATAAAAATCTATTTTTATCTTTTCAAATATGGAGTTTTTCATCCCAATTTTTCCCAAATCATTTCTTATGATTTTACACAATTTATTATTATTTTTAATAATTTTATCAAGGCCTGTACAGTCGATTTCCATCAACGGCTATCGAACTGCACTTACAGCGACCTTTCTCAAATTTGATTTGGACATAATCCCAAATCCAACTGTTAGATTTCAAATTTCAAATATCCATTAGAAAGCTCTTTTCGATACGAACCCAACGGTTCTGGTTTTAGGAGAATCCGACGGTCGAATCTCCCGTAATGTCCGTTTGAAATAAATGGTCGAAATTCACGAACTGCCGCGGCGCGGCGCGTTCTATTCAGGCCATTATATTATATATATAATATATATTTCGTCGATTTCTATTCAAAACGAATTATATAAATAGTTTTTAAATTCGTTTCAAAATCCATTTCAACTTCCATTTCAATTCAAAGAAAAATTGAATTCTTCTTTATAAAATCGTTTTAAAATTCATTTCTATTCAATTCAAATCTCAATTCAATTTGAATTCATTTCAATTTGTCTCCAATTCAATTCGAATTCGTTTTCAATTCAATTCGAATTGGTTTTATATTCAATTCAATTCAAATTCGTTATCTATTCAATTAAATTCGAATTCTTTTCGTTTGCTATTCAATTGAAATCAAATTCGTTTTCCATTCAATTCGAATTCATTATATATTCAATTCATTTCGAAATCGTTATATATTCAATTCATTTCGATTTCATTATACATTCAATTCATTTCGATTTCATTTTATATTCAATTCATTTCGAAATCGTCATACATTCAATTCATTTCGATTTCATTTTATATTCAATTCATTTCGAAATCGTTATATATTCAATTCATTTCGAAATCGTTTTACATTCAATTCATTTCGAAATCATTATACATTCAATTCATTTCGAAATCATTTTACATTCAATTCATTTCGAAATCATTATACATTCAATTCATTTCGAAATCGTTATACATTCAATTCATTTCGAAATCGTTTCAAAATATGCGTTTTCGAAATCACTTTTCAATATGCATTTTAAAATGAATAAAATCGATATAAATATCGTTCACGTCAAAATGGCGTCAATCTAACCAACACGGCTTCATATATTTCTATTTTCAAATATTATATTCAACAAATGAATATTTATTCTTGTCAACACACGACTAATCTCAACGAATGAGTACTGTCCACGTGTGACAATTTTTGTTAAATTATTTCATTCAACACATGACTAATCTCAACGGATGAGTACAGTCAACACATGAACCTTTATTTTATATTGATAAAGATGCAAATTTTATTATTAAAATATTTCGTTCAACACATGACTAATCTCAACGAATGATTACAGTCAACACATGAACTTTTATGTTATAATATTCTTTATTTTCTAAATTGGAATGAGGCCCAACCAATCACCATATAAAATTAATTATATGGATTTTCATACATCACACGCATATAATAGCATTGAAAAATAATCAACCATCAACCAAAGTGCACTACACTGTATAAGCATCAAATATAGATATATAACGCTTATAACAGCCTGTCAATCAATCGATCGACATATTTAATCAATCAGGATGAGTGAACTTCAAATTTCATCCCAACACTCGTGTGGGGTTTCAAACAATCAAACACAGATTTTATTTGTGCAGTTGGGCGATGTGTGAAATTTATCGTCCCAATCAATGTCCTTCAAATAGGTGTACATAAACAAACCGTCCGGTTTGTAAATGAATATTTTATTTTATTCACTTCACGTTAAAAATTATATTTTTAACGATAAAACATTTTATTCTAACATATGAATTTCTATTCAGTTCATTCTTTAAATAAAATGATATTTTTATTTTTCTAACTTATTTTAGAAAATTTCGGCGGCATAACGGCACGATACTAGAAACGGGACAAGGCCTAGCCTTATCCCCGGTCTAGTGAAGGCCCACGCCATTCACACATCAATCAAAATCACCAAACAACCAAATTCAAATCAAATCATCCAATTAATTTATGCAACCAAACAAACAAGTCCATGGTCTACGGACGATTGTGTCGGGTGCTACTAAGCACCGTCTGCATCCTAATATATATATATATATATATATAAATAGAAATGAAATTGAAAGGTGAGAAATTCTCACTTTTAGCTATCCTAACTCCACGACACTTCTAAGGCAGGAAATCTTCACTGTTCTCGCCTCTTATCACTTTCTTCGCCCGTAGCCACTACATATATAAAAATCGAATTTTTACTTCGTTATTCAATATATAAAAATCACATTTTTACTTTGATGTTCAATATATAAAAATCACATTTTTACTTCGATGTTCAATATATAAAAATCACATTTTTACTTCGATGTTCAATATATAAAAATCACATTTTTACTTCGATGTTCAATATATAAAAATCACATTTTTTACTTCGATGTTCAATATATAAAAATCATATTTTTACTTCGATGTTCAATATATAAAAATCATATTTTTACTTCGATGTTCATTATATAAAAATCGAATTTTTACTTCGCTTTTCAATATATAAAAATCACATTTTTACTTCGATGTTCAATATATAAAAATCACATTTTTACTTCGATGTTCAATATATAAAAATCACATTTTTACTTCGATGTTCAATATATAAAAATCACTTTTTTACTTCGATGTTCAATATATAAAAATCACATTTTTAATAACTGAAAATAGAAAAATGCTTATACATTTTTTTCTAATCTATGTAATTTATATAGAAAAAACCCACATGATTCTCTATTGCAAAATTAATCAAGTTAGATTTAACAATGCTATATAATTAAAGTAATTAAACTAAAAGAACAAAGAAAAGAAAAAAAAACTCACCGTCATCCTCTGAAAGAAGCCACCGCTGCTGCCACTCGCGTTGGTCGGAGCTCGCATTCGACAGCAGGTGGCGCACAGGGTGTTGGCGGGTCTTGGGCGCGGCGTACAGCGGAGGGGAAGAGAAGGAGGGGGTGCGAGGTGGCTTGGGGCGGTCGTGTGGCGCTCTAGGGTTCAGGAAGGGCTCGATTTTCGAGCTGGGGTGACGGGAAGTGAGGAGAGGAGGCAGCGCGGTATTGGGGGAGTTCGCCAGAGGGGAGCGACGTTGGGGGTCCGCCTGGGGAGGCGCGTCGAAGATAAGGGGGGAGGCGATTTAGAGATCGGTTTTTTTTTTGACTTCTGATCGGGGGGGTATGTGAAAAGGAGAGTATTATATTTATTTTTAATTAATTAATTTATTTCTTTTCAAAAAGCAACTATTTATTTCGAATTCGAAATCAAGCCCACCGCCTGTCGTCCATAGCTAATTACCCCCATTCCGAACACAATGGGATATGTATCGTAAGCTGATTCGATCGTCTCGATCAGTTTCCGTCAAATTTACATTTAAATCATTATATTGAATTTTAAACGTACATTTAAATTTACCGAGGCCACATACCAACTCGAAAAATTCCTGAAAAATATTTTCTAGCTTCGTATTGACGATACAGTCCTAACAAAACTAATTTCGTCGAATTCTGAGACCGTTGGAAAAATGGTCATTTTCCAATCGATTAAAATCAACTAAAACTGGTCAAACGCGTTTTCCTTTGCCACGCTCACATATTGATTCGAAAAATTATGAGAATTAAAACCTAGCAATAACTTTACATCACGGATCCAACAAAAGTGGTTTCGTCGAAATCCGAGGTCGTTTGCAAAATCTCCATTTTTAAGGGCCTGAATTCCATAGCGACTATTCAGAATTTTCAACTGAACATAACTTCTGATTCCCGCTATGAAATTTTGATTTTTCAGATTCGTTGGAAAGATATTATCAATTAGATCCCATTATTTTTGGTTTCACTAAAATCCGGTTTATTTTGCACCCGGTACATTCATTTGAAGTTTGAAATCGAATTATCGAACTACCGCGCCATTTTCAATTCTATTTATAATTATATATAACTATTTATATTCTAACGACGACGTATATAATATATACGTTGGATTTCCATTCAAAATAAATTTCTCATCGATATTATTTAAAATAATTCATTTTAAATAATCAAAATTCGCTAAAATTGTCAAAATAAAAATTTCAAACTGGCCCAGATTTTCGGGTTGTTACACCAATGTAACCTGACAAGCGAGTGGGGTTAAGTTAATAAGAAACACTTAACCAATATAACATAATGAATGACTAGGGTTAAGTTAATAAGAAACACTTAACCAATATAACATGATGAATGAGTGGGGTTAAATCAATGGGAAACACTTAACCGATATAACATGATGAACGGATGGGGTTAAGTCAAGGGGGAACACTTAACCAATATAACATGATGAATGAACCGGGTCAAGTTAACAGGAAACACTTAACCAATACAACATGATGTGTGGGCGGGTCGAGTTAACATGAGTGGACAATATTTAACCAATATTACATGAATAAGATGGATATGGTTAAGGCAAGCTTCACCAATAATACATATTGACTTGATAAGAAGGAGGGTTAAGTAAACCTTGGGTAGGTGGGTAATGTTAGCATATGTAGGCCCACAAACTTAACAGTTGAATAAACACGCTTGAATCAGTGGGAGGGTTAAGTACATCTCGCGTAGGTGGGTAATATTTGTATATATAGGCCCACAAAACTTAACCAGTAGGAAACCCTAGTAACAGGGACCCATTTCAGCAGTAACCCACATAGATATATCATGGTACCGTGAACTAGGCAGGGTGGGGCACGATTACTGGGCCGATTATAAGCAGTCATAATAGCAGCAGGTGGTGCGGCATTGTAGTTCCGGCGAAGTATGGACGTGGACGTACTCTGGAGTGGAAAGCCAGGCACTGAGCATCAGTAGTATACTCTGTGCATCTTGAATTGTGTCGGGTTGCCATCATAGGACTTGATACACCATATGGTGGGACCATCACAGATATCTACACGCAAGAGACGGGCGATTGACACAGACACAAGGAAGATTAATACAAGTAGGGAGACGATCAATCGGGTAGTAAGGGTACATCTAACATATCCATGGCAATTAGGATGATTGAGGGTTTGACCCTCATACTAGATGTACACTTGAAGGCTACCACAATTGCAGGGTTGGGATCACCTTATTATATAATACATGATACTAGTCGGGACAGTAGTAGGGAATACGAATCATTCTATAAAAGACACTAGTTAGGATGCTAGTTGGGTGGTGCAAAGAAAGTAGGAAGTCAGAGAAAGAATTGAAGTGCATTTAGTTTATCTTGCTTTATCATATCTTATGCTAATCTTATGTTATCTCGTTATTGTGGTATTGTTCTATGTTCAGTTTATTCATGTCATGATCCTTTTCCTGTTTAAATGCTAGTAATCACTGGACTTACAAGACTTATGTCTGACCTTGTTTGTTTTCGCCTCTTTTCTTACGTTTCCCTCAGGTAGTCGAGGAGGGAATAGCTCAGCCTAGTTTGGACCGTTTCTCTTTCCAAGCTTGAAGATTAGTCGATGTATTGCTTTGAACTCCTTTTTCCACTGCTATGGCTGGATCATGCTTTATTGGGGAATATCATTGTCAGTTTATGCTTCTTTATTTTGTAAACAAGACAGATGCTTTGTTGTAATGTGTATTGTTGTTTTGATGTTGGAAAACAATCTTTGTACAAGCTGTTTCACCAAGCTGCTGTTTTATCAATAATGTAAAGTTTTATTTATTTTCCACTGCTTTAATTTTCTGCCTTGTAATTTATCTGCATCTTTTACCTATAACGCTCCACCGAAGTTAAGGCATTCCCTTTGTGAGTGACCTTAACGGAGGTGGGGTGTTACACTTGGTATCAAAGCTGAAGGTTACCTGATCAGATAAAAGATTTGAAAAAAAATATTTTATTTCCAAAACGGTTTTAAAAGAAACATTTCCAAAGGAAAAGTTTTGTTTTAAATACATATTCCCCAAAGCCATATGCACTATCTTTTAATCCTATGTTTGAGTCCTTGTTTTCCTCCTTTCCTGAGTCTTCGGGGCTCCTAGCTTTTTGGGAGGTAACCTCATCGCGACATGGTTCCATAGGCTTGATGAGACTACGACACCGTCAAAGGATGAAGAAGTGCTCAACTTACATATATAGATGTAGTAGTTTCGCAAGGATGGCAAAGATGAGAATGAGGGAGTTTGGATAAGGAGCACCACTTATGATCATCTGACAGAACGAGCGAGTAGGATTTCAGAAGACCTTTTAAGGAAATGTTAGCATGACACAACAGAAGTTGTAGTGCCAAGTATACTAGAAGGAGAAGAGGTGGAATGAGAGGCGACAATGAAATGAGTTCCAACTCATATTTTGGAAACAAAAATTAAGAAGCTACGCAATCGTGAAGTTAAGACAGTCAGTGCACAATGGAGTGAAGCTCAAGAAGATGACTTAAAAGACTGAAGACTAGATACACGCATCATACCCTTTTTGAGGGTATACTCTTGATCTCTCTTTTTTTTGTAAAGATTGTTTGCATGCTAGTCCTTATCTTTTAAGTATATCCTCTCGGTCCTATCCTCGATCCTTAGGTAGAAGCCAATGAATGTAAACATGTGATTGATACATGTTATGTTTGATGGTTGCAAGTGGATGCAAGTGGTTACTAGTGATTTCCAGTGGATGCATATACACACAATTAGGCACTAGATCAGCTCAATCACTTACATATTGCATATGGATGTGTGCATTTTTTTATGGATGCAATATGGTTGGCTCATAACATGGATGTTGCATATTGGTGATGGGTGTGCACACATATAAAATTTATATGTACCATTAGGATTCTTTTGTATACATATTGGATACATGACACAGACATATATTGCATTAAGAAGGTCAACTGAATCAGTGGATCGCCTGATTTCTGCATTAGGATATAGGAACATATACACACACTTATGCATATGTTCATACACGCATTAGAATTCTTCTAAATACAATGGATGCTTGGGTATAATGGATGAGTAGATGGTTGTGGTTGGTAGGATGGTAACATTCTTCTTAACTTGAAGATTTCGGGGACGAAATCCTTTAAATAGGGGAGAATGTAACACCTCGAAATTAGATATACTATACCGTAAAGATAATTAATTAAAGGGTTAATTAATTAATGAAGAAATAAATAAATAAATAAATAAATAAATATGCAATTAATACAAAAAGTGGAAGTAAATGTGTGGATACATGCAGTAGAAAGGAAGAAAAGAAGATAAATACAGTCAATTTATTTGGAAGGGAAAGATTTATGCATGTATATATATATATATGTATGTATGTATGTAACTTTATTATGCATTGACTTTGTATGTTACGAGGAAAATAGAAAAAAAGGGAATTAAATTATATACTCGATTTCCACTTTTTAAAATAGGTAAGCAATCAATTTGCATTAGTAGTCAATATTAGAATTTATGAATAGGTGCGTATATATATATATATATATATATATATATATATATATATATATATATATATATATATATATATATATATATATGGGCAATTAATGTATACGGTAAAGGAAGAAGAATATGTAAACATGAATAGATTGAAATTAATTTGTAGATGTGTGCTAATATGGCATTGATTGAAAAATATGTAATTGACCTTATTTTGTATATGTGTTTGTGCTAATTTGTCATTCATATTAATTGATATTAATTAAAGAAAATATGTTAATTAGGCATTTATGTTCATTTGTAAAAGCACGTTATTTGACATCAAATTGTAAACATGTTAATAGGGTATTATTAGGAAACCATGTAATTAATCTTAATTTGTATAAATGCTTACGCTAATTTGTCACTTATGTCAATTAACATTAAACAGAATATGTTAATTTGAAGAATATAGTAAATTGGTCACTTATGTTAATTAACAATAAAAAAGGACATGTTAATTGACATCAATTAAGAAGAATACGCTAATCGGGGAAAACATGCAATTAGATGTTTAAGTTCAATTCATAGTAATTTAAGGGAAGAAAAATAGAAGGTTATTAATATATAAAACACATTTGCTGACTCAGCAGTAGGTGTACGATACGGATTAAAAACCTAATATCAAAAGGCTAGAATTAATCCTAGACTTCTACATAAACAACCCAAACCTCAACCCTAGACCTCATAACGTTGCTCAAAGTAGCCGTCATGATTTCCATGGCCTACCTGGCGTAGCCTCTAGTCTTCTCTAAAACTAGAACATCTTCTCTAAACTAGATAACCAAATCAAAATTAGAGAATCATTCGTCTACATCAAAGGATAGCTTTTCAATTTCAGAAATCAGATCTCAAAATACAAGATTTGTTCTTTTATTTGTAAGTTCAATTATTGCTTAGATTTAAACACATTTCTTAATAGAAATCATGACTTGTTATAAGTTGAATCTAGAACGGTGCTTAAGCGTAAGATAATCAAACCTGATTCATGTTCATCTTAAATTACCTATGCTTATGAGATTATTGTGATTGATACAATGGAACCTATCATGTTGTAAATTAAATTCATGATTCTTTTATATTTTAACATGCGACTAGTTTAGATATATATATATATATATATATATATATAAATTGATCGTGATAGTGATATGAAACACAAATATGTGGTGTACAAAATTTAGATTGACTAATTTAGTGTGGTTGTGATGATTTATTGTATTATTGTCATGTGGAATAAAAATATACTTTTTATGTTAACATGAAATGTTAAAGAGTTGATTAAACATAAAAATATATTTTTTATGTTAACATGAATTATTAGAGTTGATTAGACATAAAAATATACTTTTTATGTTAACAAGAAATGTTAAAGAGTTGATTAAACATAAAAATATACTTTTTATGTTAACATGAATTGTTAGAGTTGATTAGACATAAAAATACACTTTTTATGTTAACATGAAATGTTAAGAGTTGATTAAACATAAAAATATACTTTTTATGTTAACATGAATTATTAGAGTTGATTAGACATAAAAATATACTTTTTATGTTAACATGAATTATTAGAGTTGATTAGACATAAAAATATACTTTTTATGTTAACATGAAATGTTAAAGAGTTGATTAAACATAAAAATATACTTTTTATATTAACATGAATTGTTAGAGTTGATTAGACATAAAAATATACTTTTTATGTTAACATGAAATGTTAAAGAGTTGGTTAAACATAAAAATATACTTTTTATGTTAACATGAATTGTTAGAGTTGATTAGACATAAAAATATACTTTTTATGTTAACATGAAATGTTAAGAGTTGATTAAACATAAAAATATACTTTTTATGTTAACATGAAATATTAGAGTTAATTAAGCAAAAAAATATTCTTTTTATGTTAACATGTTTAATTTGAATTGTCAACAACATAATAATATATATTAAATTACATGCCATTGGCATAGATTGCCTCATAATCATTTAAATGATTAGTAGCATGAAAAAGGTATAATTTGTATACCATTAGTTATGAGCATAATTTAAATAGTAAATGTGACATGATAACACTTGTGGATAACTTACATATAAACTTGACATAAATGACAAATATGTAAATTAAAGAAAAGCTGAACATGCCTAACCCGAGGTTAGATTGAGTTGTGGTGTAAAACTGCCCGGAACCGCTCGGTACATCCAGTAATCGCAACAACACCGATCTAATGTGAGAGGTTAGTGCATCATGCCCAAAAAACCCGATGTTAGATTGAGTTGTGGTGTAAAATTGCCCGGAACCGCCTGGCACATCCAGTAACCGCAACAACACATATCTAATGTGAGAGGTTTGTGCATTAATAAATCAATTAATGCTAATGAACAGATATGCTAAGAATGGAAGGGTTAAGTTAACACAAGAGGGCAACACTTAACCAATATAACATGATATGTGGTAAGGTAAAGTTAAAACAAGAGGGAAACACTTAACCCACATAACATGATGTGTGGTAGGGTTAAGTTAACACAAGAGGGCAACACTTAACGAATGTAACATGACAAGTGAGTAGGTTAAGTTAACTCGACTGGATTAATGACACTTAACCAATATAACATGATATGTGGTAGGGTTAAGTTAACACAAGAGGGCAACACTTAACCAATATGACATGATGTGTGGTAGGGTTAAGTTAACGCAACAAGGCATCGCTTAACCAATGTAACCTGACAAGCGATTGGGGTTAAGTTAATGAGAAACACTTAACCAATATAACATAATGAATGACTAGGGTTAAGTTAATAAGAAACACTTAACCAATATAACATGATGAATGAGTGGGGTTAAGTCAATGGGAAACACTTAACCGATATAACATGATGAACAGATGGGGTTAAGTCAAGGTGGAACACTTAACCAATAACATGATGAATGAATAGGGTTAAGTTAATAGGAAACACTTAACCAATACAACATGATGTGTGGGTGGGTCAAGTTAACATAAATGGACAACATTTAACCAATATTACATGAACAAGATGGATAGGGTTAAGGCAAGCTTAACCAATAATACATACTGACTTGTTAAGAGGGAGGGTTAAGTAAACCTTGGATAGGTGGGTAATATTAGTATATATCGGGCCCACACACTTAACCTTTAAATAAACACGCATGAATCGGTGGGAGGGTTAAGTACATCTGGCGTGGGTGGGTAATATTTGTATATATAGGCCCACAAAACTTAACCAGTAGGAAACCCTAGTAACGGGGACCCATTTCAGCATTAACCCACATAGATGTATCATGGTACCCTGAACTAGGCAGGGTGGGGCACGATTACTGGGCTGATTATAAGTGGTCAAAATAGCGACAGGTGGTGCGACAGTGTTGTTCCGATGGAGTATGGGCGTGCACGTACTCTGGAGTGGAAACCCAGGCACTGAGCATGAGTAGTATACTCTGTGCATCTTCAATTGGATCGGGTTGCCATCATAGAACTTGATACACCCTATGGTGGGACCAGCATAGGTATCTACACGCAAGAGAGGGCCGATTGACACAGACACAAGGAAGATTAATACAAGTAGGGAGCCGATCGATCGGGTAGTAAGGGTACATCTAACATATCCATGACAATTAGGCTGATTGAGGTAAGATCCTCATATTAGATGTACACCTGAAGGCTACCACAATTGCGGGATTGGGATCGCTCTATTATATAATACAGGATGCTAGTTGGGACACTGGTAGGGAATACGAATCATTCTATAAAAGACACTAATTAGGATGCTAGTTGGGTGGTGCAGAGAAAGTATGAAGTTAGAGAAAGAATCGAAGCGCATTCAGTTTATCTTGCTTTATCATATCTTATGCTAATCTTATGTTATCTCGTTATAATGGTATTGTCCTATGTTCAGTTTATTCATGTCATGATCCTTTTCCTGTTTATATACTAGTAATCACTGGACATACCAGACTTATGTCTGACCTTGTTTGTTTTCGCCTCATTTCTTCCGTCCCCCTCCAGGTAGTCAGGGAGGGAATAACTCAGCTAGTTTGGACCGTTTCTCTTTCCAAGCTTGAAGATTAGTCGATGTATTGCTTTGAAATCCTTTTTCCACTGCTATGGCTAGCTCATGCTTTATTGGGGAATATCATTGTCAGTTTATGCTTCTTTATTTTGTAAACAAGACATATGCTTTGTTGTAATGGGTATTGGTGTTGGAAAACAATCTTTGTACAAGCTGTTTTACCAAGCTGCTATTTTATCAAAAAAGTAAAGTTTTATTTATTTTCCGTTGCTTTAATTTTTTGTCTTGTAATTTATCTGCATCTTTTACCTATAACGCTCCACCGAAGTTAAGGCATTCCCATTGTGAGTGACCTTAATGGAGGTGGGGTGTTATATGTACATATATATAATATAATATAATATTCAATGGTTACTTGAAGCTAGCCTTTCTATTTAGTTATCAGTTAAAAATAAAATATGGTACAAAGTTGAATGCATTTATATTGGTTTGTAGTTATATTACTCACTATTGACAACGTGATCAAACTATCAACTTTGTTGGTATGGCCTCTCCTCTTTCCATGTATGTTATGTGTGATCCTAAATTTTGGGCTGTCAATGAGTCATGTCGAATCGGGTTCGGGTTGATTTATAAACGTGTCGGATCAACCTGTTGATTAAACAGGTAATTTTTACCCAACCCTAACACGACCTGTTTATAAACGGGTTGACCCGACCCGACCCGTGTAACCCGTTTAGCTAAACGGGTCGGGTCGGGTTGACCAATTTGATCCGTTGGCTACTATTATTCATTAATATAAACAGTCAAAGAAATAAAGCCAAAAATCATCAATATATGTTATAACATGACTGCGTAAACCTACCATATAAAATCACCAAGTAACACAACATACAAAATTACCAACATTTCCAAAAATCACCAACAACATAGTACATTCATACAAATTACCAACATACAAAATTACCAAAAACATAATACATTCATACAAATACGAGAAGCTACTCTAGATTTATAGTTTATACAATGTAACAACTGCAGACTTACACTACCTGAAAGCATAATATGTTACATACGTTAAACAAAGCTTCTACATCTTTGATACCATTAAGTTGACTGACTGACTTAATGCCTCAGTACTTGTAAGAAATATTCTATGATCACGCACTATAAGTCTATAACTCCATAACCAATACATGTACTTCATAGTCATTTGCAGTCTGGGCATGCAAAATTGCAAATGCATGTCATTTTATAGAATGGAAAAAATGTAAACAAATAACTTTATATAAGGGTACTGTTAGTCCGTTAAACAAATTAAAGTTCAAATGCATAAGCTAAGCTTTAGCCCTACCTTACACAGTGTTTGTACAAGTAATTCTGCTACTGGTCATGTACTAAATATCGACATGTTTCACTATTTCTTGAAAAGTATTAGTACAAGTAATTCTACCTTACTTACACAGTCCTACCTTACACAGTTTTACCTTACACAGTCCTACCTTTCACGGTGTTTATACAAGTATATGGTGGTATTCAGTAACGACATGCTGGCTTAGTCCTTCAGGGACCTATATATAAACAATATCAAGAGCGAATTCATATCAATCTTACTCATGATACATAAATGCATTTTCTATACGAATTGGTTGTGTCCTATTTGAATATCTAATGATTATTTTGAACCTTTCAAAAAGACTTTTTGACTTCTAAGTTGAGATAAGTTGGTTTTAATGCTTTGCAATTATGATTTATAAGTTATAACTAATGAATGTAAATCACATTATATGATTGGACACATCCATGCAAAAGGATTGATTCACTGAATATTGAAAAGTGGTTTATTCATGGTAGAGTAAATTATCTGAAACCCCAAAGGGTATCTTAATCTTTTACTTGATTGATAACTACTATAAAATATTACCATATATTATAAGCAACAAATAGCTTTTTGTCCAATGTAAATTCTGTTAGGTGTGGCTCGCATTGGAATGGAGTGGGTGCGTGGATTGAACGGGAGAATTGTCACACATCGCAAGATATTAAGAAAGATCGTGGTATATATATGGTATTGGTGGCATGTAACAATAGGGATTCATTTTGTTACAATACTTGCTTGCCAATACCAAATTATATGCTCGATGGGAGATGATGGGGATGTTCAATCAGGACGCCGGCATGAAATACTTCGACCGTTGACTCCGATAGTCACGGTGAAGCGCGTACGGTACGCAGGGAATGCCGAAACTTAACATGGTATCAGAGCTCCATGGTTCGAGGGGACCGGTATGCGTAGCATGACCGAAGCATGGCTCCAAAAGGGGCTTGAGCATGGGATGCTCGTCAAGGTCGAGATACAATGATTAAAGCAACCTGACGCCACTGCTTATGAGAACTCGGGGTAGCAGCCTAGCCAACTGTGAAGATGACTCAAGGTGTAACTCTAAGGTGACTTGAGGAATGCTCGCCAAATTGGAGATTGTTAGATGTGGATCGCATTGGAATGTAGTGGGTGCATGGATTGAATGAGAGAATTGTCCTACATTGCAAGATATTAAGAAAGATCATGGTATATTCATGGTATTGGTGGCATGTAACAATGGGGATTCCTTTTGTTACAATAAGTGCTTGCCAATACCAAATTATATGCTCGATGGGAGACGATGGGGATGTTCAATCGTGACGCCGACATGAGAGACTTCGACCTTTGACTCCGATAGACACGGTGAAGCGCGGACGGTATGCAGGGAATGCCGAAACTCAACAAATTCTACGCTAGTTATGTTTATTTAAACAAGTTGCTTACACGCAGCAAGCATGATAAATATGTACTGAATTTAAATTTACACTGAATGCTCAAAACTTGTCTATCATAATAAAACGGTGTGAGAATTACCAGACTGCATAGCTCATGATAACATGCACATGCTGAACGTATACTCCTGCAATAAATATCAAGAACAACAATAAATATCAAGAACAAATGAATCATAGCAGCAACTGTAAGCCGCTGGTACATAACAGCATCCATGAGCCGCTTCCATGTAACAGAAGTCGTGAGCCGCTGCCATGTTGCAGCAACCGTGAGCCTGCTCATGTCTGCTGCTACATGGCAGCGACTCACGGCTGCTGCTATATGGTAGCGGCTCACGGATGCTGTTACATGGAAGCAGCTCATGGATGTTGCTAGATGGCACTTTGCTATTACTAATGTAGCATGAGTTGTAAAATAAATAACATGTACTGCTTATACTTGTGCGTCAATTTGTGGATTGTTAGAAGAACACTCAGTGCTTTGAGAGTGAGTACTACTGATTTCCATGTTGCTAATATCCTCCCTTAACTCTTCAAGATTAGGTGCCAAAGTAGCAACGCCTGTCAAGTTATTAAATTTTTAGAAAAGAAAAATTTATGCAGTAGAGAAATACAATAAGAAAATTAACCTCCATCTCCAAATTTTTAGAAACTAGTATGTCATCGGGAGAAGATTGACTCTGATTACTAGAAATAGTGTTAGTTCTTTTACCATATAATTGCATGTAAGCATCAAAAAGAGCAAATATAGTTTCACAAACTGTACTCATTTCTACAGAACCAGCACCATAAAGCCTCTTATATGAAAACTCCACAAGCTGAATCTTATATCTAGGATCTAAAATGACAGCAATCGAGAGAACAAGACTATATGCCTTCTAGTATTTCTCAAATTTCCCCATCATTCCACATGCAATCTTACTAATAAAACTATCACCATCAGCCCTAGATTTTTGCAATGTGTCTTGAACAATGAATACTTGAGGGAGATACAAATTCGCAGTAGGATATTTCGTACCAGAAAAAAGACAACTCACTTCATAGAAAACCTTCAAAAACTTACAAATTTGTTCCACTTTCATCCATTCAGATTGAGAAATTGTGTGCTTATAGTTAGAGTCACTCAATCGTAAATGACGAAAAGCACATTGATAATAAATAGCACTCTCAAGCATGAGAAAGGTGGAATTCCATCTACTAGGAACATCCTGATGTAAACCTTTTTTACGCTCCAAAGAAAAATGAGATACGCATTCTAAAAATTTCTGTTTTCGCGCTTGTGAACTTCTTGCATATTTGATGCTCTTCGTAATTTTTGACACACACATATCAACTTATTTTAACCCATCTTGCGCTATAAGATTAAGAATATGAGCACAACATCTAATGTGAAAAAATCACCATCCATCAACAAAAATTCCCTCAATAAAAGTTGCTCTTTTAGCAAATTAACAAATACATCATTCGCACTCGCATTATCTAAAGTAATGGAAAATATTTTATTATCAATGCCTCAATCAGTCAACAAATTATAAATCTTTTCGGACAAAGCAACTCCGGTGTGTGGAGGAGGCATAAAACTAAAATTTAAGACTCTTTTTTGAAGGACCCAATTAGCATCAATAAAACGAGTAGTCAAACAAATATATCCATTAGTTGCTATAGAAGTCCATAGATCGGAAGTCAAACAAATTCTCCTTGGAATTGAAACTAACAATTCTTTAATTCTTGACTTTTTCCTTTCATGCATTTTCATCACGTCGGCTCTAGAAGTATTTCTAGAAATCATCTTAATGTCGGGACAAACATAAGAAAATAATGGCCTAATTCCAACATATTCGACAAATTGAAATGACAAATCATGCATCAATATCCACGTTACTAACAATTCCTTAAACTTTTCTGGATCAAATTTAGAAGACCTAGTTATAATAGAGCCCTCGGCCTGACTTATAAGCAACTGACCTATATCTCGACTATAAATTTTGGAACAAGTTATAATACGACGTTTTAGGTTTCCGGTGCCATAAGAACTATCACATAAATAGATAATACCGCATTTCATCCACTTAGCTTTCTTTCCTTTCATCATCTTGCGATGGAATAATTTTAAACTTAGTCCATACCTCAGAAGTAAGCTTCCTACATCTCTTGCCGAAAAAAAATTCACCCGTTGTTTCTATGTTTTATATTCCCACTTCTTCCATATCGGCATCTCCAATTTGTTCTCCACTGCTTGGTGTAAAAGTTTCTATTGCTTTTCTGCAAAATTACATGCTATGTCAGTTTCTAAATTACATGCTATGTTAAATTAGAATCCATAGTAAATGCTTTGCATTTACAAAAACACAGTCACTCAATTTAATAAATAATGCAAGATTATATTTCGTTTTTAATATATGTAAATAATTTGAGCTACGTGCAGCACATTCAAAATTGGAACTTCGTTTTCCTATAGTTTACTTTAGACATAAAAATGAAAAAGTATGAACCTTTCTGTTTTAATAAGGAAGAGTTCCAAATACTAGAGACTAGAGTTGCTCGAATCGATGGACGGGTCGGCGGCAATGGATACTTGAGTTGCTGACGGAGACCGGCGTTGAGTTTGAGTTGATGTAGATCAGACCGATTGAGTATTCGATGGAGAGGATTAAAAAATTTGAAAGGGTAGAGGAGCAGATTCATATCGATTGCAAATTTGCAATGAAAATGAAGTAGGAAACTAGGTTTGGGTGGCGGCTAAACTAAAAGAGAGTGACGGGCTAAAACTAAAAGAGAAAGTGGCGGCTAAAACTAGGTCACTGCGCTGCTCTACAGAAAGTGTCAAAAACACGGTTACGTACTCATGTGTTATGTTAGCTTTTACTTGCTACAAATACACAAAATAATTTAATATTTCCCTTTTTTTAATATGTTGTATGGGTTTAGCGGGTCAATTTCGGGCTAGAGGACCAACCCTAAACCCACCCATTTATAAACAGGTCAAATTCGGGTTGACCCCAAAATGACCTGCTAATTAAATGGGTCGGGTTGACCTGCTAATTTCCGTGCGGGTTTCGGGTTAGGTCATGGGTCATGTAGGAAATTGACAGCCCTAATCCTAATGTATATTTTTAACCAATATGAGAGCATATGGTTTACAGTCTTCTTCAAATTCACTCACAGTTTACTTTAGTCGTTCAGTACACTGAGTTTATAAAACATCTGTGTATTAAAAGCCTAAGTTATATTGGTCAACAAACCATATTTGAAGTTTTATACGTGATATATGTTATACCGTATTTCGTTTATTTACGGAACGCTATGGATAAAAATAAAAATACCATCGTGTCGTGCGATGTGCCATGATCTAAAAAATATAATAAAATTGACTAGTTAGCTTATTTTGTGAAACCCCAAAAATGCTGATATAGGGTGTAAAATACTTCAAATAAAAAGTAGCTTATTTTCCAAAATAAAAATTATAGTAAAATTCTAAAAAATTAAATTGTAACTACGTCTCAAAGATCTTGTCCAGATTCTGAACCAATATTTAATTATATTAAATAAACCGTTATGGTCCATAAACGATTCAGTAGCGACTATTTGAAAATTTGATTTGGATATAACTCTCAATATATAACGCGAAATTTCCATTTTTCACTTCTACTAGAAAGATAGAGTTCAATAACTTCAAACGTTTCTTGTTTCGAGGAAATCCGACTAGTAACGGATCATGTACACTCAGTTAAGTTCAGAATGTTAAAATATGAACTACTGCAACATTACAGGCTTGTTTTAAATTATATTATAATTAATACGTTCAATTTAAATAATATATTCGTTATAATAATTTGATTATAAACTAAATAAAATCTATTAAATTATCCAATATGCACGATATCGTCAATTCAGCTGTTTCCGACTATCTCGGAAATAAATTTTATTATTCCACTTGTTTATATTCAAAATATTTAAATTCAAACCTTTATAAATTATCAAGCCAATATAGTAAAATAATTAAATTTATTAATTATTAAATCGCTAAAATTCTGGGACGTTACATATGCATTGGTATTTTTGGGAGAAAACCCATTCCGTGTTATACGGTGTGATCCCTTGATTTACTTTATTTTTAAAGTAAAGATTTAATAACTGTTTTAGTTCTCACACCAGTCTCATGACTGACCTGGAATTTATTGTTTTGACCTAAACTCTGGGTGCCCCTATTTTCCACACGGGCAGTTAGTAGTTGGGTTTTTACATATATTTCTATTCTAGGATCCTGGATTTACAGCTGGAGCTATATTCGGAAAGCTTTGTATCCGTGTATTTCTTTCAATTGTGTTATGTATTATTTTTCCGCTGACAATGTAATTTAATCTCTGATATTGTATTTTTCTGACATATATTATTTATTCATACTCTGTTATATTCTTGTACTCTGCTGGAATTGTTGTAATAGCAATGAAATGTTTTGTCGTTTTTGTTCTGATTTATCAGGTTCTCATTACAATCCATGTTTTCCGGTCTCCTCGGAGGCTAGCGAATTCGGGTCATAAAAGTTTTGGTATCAGAGCTTTGGTTTACAGAGCTCGAGAACAAAACACATTAGAACCAAATGAAAGAATTCATCAGAGATTGGATTAGTAATATCCAATAAGAATGACTCGTTAGAGAAGGGATCAGTAATATCCCAGAATGAGTTCGAAGAGTGTTATTTATTAAAAATGAATTTAGTTTTGAAATTTATATCTTATTATACGTATTTGAGTATTTTATTTTATATTGAATTTGGACAATCAAGTATATAAAGATTTTGCAAATACGTCTCGCGAACATATATTTGAAGTCTTAAATATACTGGATAGATATAGAATCACACTCTAGCCGCCCGGAGATGATTCTGGTGATGCCGCGACATCATCAGTATTTATGTTTGAATTTTGAAAGTGGGATATATATATATATATATTTCCAATTGACTGGTGTGAGAACCCAAAACATAGATAGGGTTATTGTGTGATTTGGCATTAAAAATTGGATTTTTGACTACATATAAAGTTATATATTTGAAAAGATAATCAACTAATTGATTGCTGGTTGTGATGTTTGATTATTAATTCGATTAATAAAATCAATAAGAGAATGTAAGGTAATTTAGCCAAATCGAATCTAAAATTGAACTGGATTGAAAATTTGATTGGAATTGAATATATGTACATGTGTATAATTGAACAGGTCATAACATGGACGCTAGGAAGAGGGATAAAATTGTATACGCAACAAATAGATACATATTTACTCTGGGGTTTGATGATTTTATGAGACGATTGGTTAGCCGCTTGGCTTTATCTTTTTCTTTTGGATTGGTGAGGGCCTTGTGAGGCAAGTTGCGGTTTTAAATATCAACCCGTACAAAGGAGGTTATGGCGAAATTTTTCGAAAATTTGAGGTATTAGCCAAATTTTTGAGAAATTAGAAAATTCTTAGAAACTAAAAAGTTGAAGAATGAAAGCCAAAATGAAAGTTGAGTTGGTTAGTTAAACAACTTTCAGCTCCGTTCCTTTTCGAGGACGAAAGGATTTTAAGTGGGGAGATTGTAACAACCTGGAACTTTAGAACCAATTTAAATTTTTTATTTTAGCTATTTTAATGGATTTTCCAATTTTAAAATGATTTATTTTAAATAATGACGACTAAAAATTTGTCTAACTCGAAGTTAGAATGAATAAGTTTATTTTAATTATAAAACGAGTCCGAAATGGTGCGGTAGTTTGAAAATTCAATTTTTAAATTTCAAATGAATGTACTCAGAATTGGACGTAATCAGAAATATTTGAATCTATTTAATTATCTTTCTAATGAATGTGAAAAATCCAGATTTCATAACGGGAATTAAAGTTATGCCCAGTTTAAAGTTTAAAATAACGGCTATGGAATATATATATTTTATATAATATATAGCGCTTGAAATTAGCCATTTTGCAAACGACCTCCGTTTTCGACGAAACCACTTTTGTTGGATCCGGAATATCAAATTATTGCTAGTATCAATTTTCATAATTTTTGGAATTAATATGTAAGCGTGGTGAATTTAAACGCGTTTGGCACTTTCAGTTTGAATTTAATCGACAGGAAAATGATCATTTTTTAAACGGTCTCCAAATTCGACGAAATTAGTTTTGTTAGGACCATATCATCAAAATATAGCTAGATTTATTTTTCTGGAATATTTGGGGTCAGTATGTGGCCCTGGTAAATTAAAATGTATGTTGAAATCAATTTTGAACGTTATATTGATTTATATTTTAATTAAAAAAAAACTGATTGAAATAGTTGAATTGGCTTACGGGACATACCCAATTGTATGCAGAATAGGGGTATTTGGTTAGGGCGATAGTCATTGGGTTCAATTAGGAGGTTGAATAAAATTTTAACTTTTTGGAATTTAAAATGAATTAAATATAAAATTATATAATTCCCCCATCCCTTTCTCTCTCAGATCGACATAAAGAAGAAAAAAAACCCGACGTTGCTTCAACCGCTCCCTTACCCTCCCTCACCGTTGCACCCGTCACTGGCGATCCCCCCTCCGGCCATCGCGCCACCCCTCTCCTTCCCCATCTGCTCCTCCTCCTTCCCAATTCAAAGCCCGAAACCCTCTCCACCTAAAACAGCTACGCCAGGCCCCACCACGACCATCAGTGACCGCCGCGACCTCCCCCTTATCCCCAGATCACCGGTGCCGCCTCCAACACCCGCCACCTCGGACCCCAGGGCCCCTTTTTTCAATAAAAATCCAATTTTTGTATTTTTCAGTTTTGCAAAAACATCCCTGATCTTTTTTAGCCGATATCTCCCAAACCGAGCGCTTCTTGCCAAAATCCTATAATGCTAAAATCGAAAAGCACGATTTTCTCTTCGATTTGGCTATATGAAAGTCATATTTTGGATTGCGGAGTTGATCAGAAAATGTGTCCAAAATCAGCAGTCCAAATTATGTCTTTTCGCGATTTCTGGCGAAATGGACCAATTTCGAAAGAAAGGCCACTAGGCAAAAGTTGTCCAAAATGGCGTGTTTAGACTAGAAATAAGACAACATGAAGATTGAAGCTCGCTTGCAAATTCTGGGATCAGAATAGCAAAACAGAACATCAGAAAAGCACGACGAAGTGGATCCCAAAGTGAGAATTCCTTATCACTCAATTTATTTTACAGTTAAATATATACTAGGTTACAGATGGGGTTTAGAAGCCCCCGACACTATTTATTGTACAAACATAGTTGTTTGTTTGGATTGTATTATGGAAAATTGACTGTACCATGGTTGTTTATTGTATTGTGATTTGGTTGATTGGATTGAATATTTTGTATGGCGCGAGCCAGTATCAGGAGAGGGGTAATGCTAGACATTACTCCGGTTTTAATATCGCGCCGTTATAATGCCGAAATTTTCTGAAATAAATATTCATTCATTAAAAATATAATTTTCAATGTGTATATGAACTGTATAAAATATTCATGTGTTGAATAAAATATTTGAACAATAAAAATGTTATTTTTATTGAATGTATAGACTATTAAAAAATTTCAAGTGCTGAAATAAATATTTTATCGTTAAAAATATAATTTTTAACGCATATATGGATGACATAAAATTCTCCTGAAATGAAAATAAATATTCATTTACATATCAGTCAATTTGTTTATGTATACCCATTTAACTAACACGGATTGTGATGATAAATTTTACATATCGCCCAACTGCACAAATAATATACAGTATTTGTTGGTTGAAACCCCACACGGGTATTGGGATGATATTTGACGTACAATAATCCCAATTGTTTAGTTGTATGCCAATCGATTGGTTGACAGACTATTGTAAACGTTAATTATTTATATTTAATGCTTATGCAGTTTTGTAATACACTTTGGATGAAGGTTGATTGTTTATCATTGTTGTTATATACATGTGCTGTATGAAATCCATATAACTAACATTTTATGGTAATTGATTGGGTCTGATTCCAATTCAGAAGGAACGAATATTTTAAATTAATGAATAATTTAAAATAACGAATAATGAATATTTTAAAATAATATTTAGGAAAGGATTAAAATATGATTTTGATGTACGATTTGGGATGAAAGTGGGAATCGTTTTAAAACGAATTTATAAACGATTTATAAAATACGTTTTAAATGAAAATCAATGAAATATATAATATATGTATATTATATGCATTTAATGGTCTAAATAGAACGCCTCGTGCCGCGACCGTTCGCGTATTTCGACCATTGACTTCGAATTGATATTACGGGAGATCAGACCGTTGGATTATCCTAAACCCGGAACCAATGGGTTCGTATCGAAAAGAGTTTTCCAACGAATGTAAGAGATTTAAAATCTAACAGTTGGATTTGGAATTATGTGCAAATCTAATTTGGAAAAAGTCGTTGTGAGTGTAGTTCGATGACCATTTATGGAAATTGCCTGAAAGGGCCTTAATAAAATTATTAAAAATATTAATAATTTGTGTAAAATCATAATAAATGATTTGGAAAGAATTAGGATGAAAAATTCCATATTTTTAATGATAAAAATAATTTTTTATCAAAATGAACTAGTTATTAACTAGATTTGAAATCCAATAATTTTTAAATAAATAAATTGGAGTTGTGAATGGTTTTAATCTAACCAGAATTTTCCAATGTATGAATTGGAAAGGATTTGAATAGAAATCATCTACGGGATATTTCGATATTGATTTCCGTGACTTTATGGATATTGTGGAGGAATTCAGAAGATAGATATATATCGTTATTCCCCATACGATATGTGTTGGTTTCAGAATTTGATATTGAATATAAGCCGATATAATTTCTGTTTAGAGCCTTATATTTAATATTAAATTGGATTTTGAGTTTGTCGTGAACGGTGTCTTAAATAACACTATTCTTAAACCCGGTTGAGAAAGAATAAATCTTTTAATTAAGATTTAGTGAAGTTTTCCAATTAATTAATATTTAATTGGAATTAAATAAAAGAATTGGATTTTGGGTTTGTCGTGAATGGTGTCTTCATTAACACTATTCTTAAACCTGGTTGAGAAAAGAATAAATCTTTTAATTAAGATTTAGAGAAGTTTACCAATTAATTAACATTTAACTGGAATTGAAATGAAAGTTGATTGTGGGTTTATCGAGAACTGTGTTTTTAATGACATTCGTTCTTTAACTCAAATTAATAGTGAAATGTGATTTGGAACTTATAAATCTTTTAATTAAAATTAATGGAAAATTTTCAAAGTAAAGTTTTCCAATTTAATATATTAAATTGGAATCGAGTGGGATTCGATTTAGTAATAATCAAAGTGAGTTTCGGTGGAGGCAGGCTATTAATATACATGGAATTTAAAAGACTTTGTCGTTATTCCATTTATATTCTTAGTCGGATGCGGAAATTGATATCGATTATATATATTGATCAATTTTCCGTGAAGATTCCATAATTAATGGAATGTGATTTTGGGTTTATCGTGAACCATTTTTTAAATGACATTAGTTCTTTAGCCCAGTTAAAGGTAGGATTACATGTTTAACATTGTATTTCGAACTGTATTGTGGGTCTTTGCTAAATATATATCTGTTTGGTGGTGGAGAATTTATTCTCTTGCTTAACACCCTTCTCTGAGACGTATGAGCTTAGAGGTTATATACCGGTGGAAATCAATGGTACAATATAGATTGTCGATGCAGCATGTTTGATTTCTCAAAGTTAAATAATCATTAATATTTATTTTTGGGAAGATTAAAACTAAGTAGAGTTTTAATAAATCTTTAATTAGATTAAAATGTGAAAGTGATAATTTAAATTATCAAATTTGGGAAATGGTCGAGAATGGAGTACCACCAGTTTCTACTCCAAGCAATAGTTATATATTTAATTAGATTTGAATGTGAAATGGTAATTAAATTTACCGATAACACCATGGTGATAGATATGGAGTATTACCAGTTTTGTTCCATGGGATGAATAGGATGGGATTGGAAAATAAAACAAATGATTACTTCGGTATGGTGCGCGAATCCCGATTAGTTTGGATAAACCTTAATTTGGTTTGAATTGATATCCAAAGGAAGATTTAAGAATAAATTTAAAGAATTTATCTTTGATAAAATTAATGGGAACCTTTCCCTAATGATAAGAATATTTGAATAAAAGAATATTCATAATTGGAATGAGGCGTATGTTGTGTTTTTATAGCACTTGATTATTAGATACGTGAATTATTTGGAAAGGCCGGGTTTATACCCATTCTGAATAATTGATTCGACGATAAGTCAACGATGAAGACGGTGGTTGAAGACTGGATTCTTCACATCGTTTAGATGATTACCGATGTCTTGATTGGATAGTACACCCAAGACAAGGTAATAAGTGGTGATCGTCTAGGCGTACTTGGAGATCGACCGGATATGTGAGGACCTCTATCCTGTATTAGGACGAGGAATAAGGTGCCTCCGGTTTCGTTCATACCCAGAACTAACTATTAAATGGATGTGAGTCTGGCATTGGATTTTATTCTGTGTTGACTGCTCTCTATTAAATATATATCTGTTTGGTGGTGGAGAATTTATTCTCTTGCTTAACACCCTTCTCTAAGACGCACGAGCTTCAAGATTATATATCGATAAACATCAGTTGCATGGCGTGAATTGTCAGTATGGCATGTTGAGATGCAAATGATCAAGGATTTTGTTGAAAAGCAGAGTCTTGTGGTTGATGATCAAAGCACGGCTTTAAAAGCATAGCTTTGTGTACAACGTTATTTCGCGAACCTCACACCTCGGTATAAGTCAAAAACGGGATCAGACTGTAGGGAGTGCACGACGTTTCTTTCTTGCTATGGCTAATGTCATGGTATGGAGCCTAGACATTTATATATTTTTACCTATGTGGATGATGGATTGCGAGGCGCCTCGAATATATCGGTCACTACGGGGACGATGGATAGGTCCGATAGGACCGGGAAACGTATGTTCAGGAATAACTAATTCTCAAACATAAGGGAGGACTGGCACTTAAGCATCCAATGGTTGCCCGTAGTTGTGATCCTGAGGTATTTGCTAGAGTGTCTCTAATCAGTTAGGATCCATCCTTGACCTCGACTCATAGATGGAATCCAATTTCCAACACATGACATTTCAGTTTTAATTTCAGAAATAGTATGGAGACATAGTAGCATGGGATACTATGCCATCTATGATTAATACATTTATATTTAAAGTTATTTTTGACACTATGCACTTATAATAGTATCAAAATATTTTTGTTTTAAATGTATCAAGCATGTTTGGCTATTATAAGGTAAAACTCTATCCTCCGGCTTGCGTTGCATTGTGTGATGGGACCTGAGTCTTATAATAGCTTCATTTTTTCCAAAAAGCATTGCGCTGTTTGTTTTATGCACTGGTATTCTTGGAAAAAACCTGTTCCGTGTTATATGGCATGGTCCCTTGAATTACTTTATTTTTATAATAAAGATTTAATAACTGTTTTAGTTCTCGTACCAGTCCCATGGCTGACCTGGAGTTTATTGTTTTAACCTAACTATGGATGCCCCTATTTTCCACACGGTAGCTAGTAGTTGGGTTTTTGCAGATATTTCTTTTCCAAGATCCTAGATTTACATCTGGAGCTATATTCGGAAAGCTTTGTATCCTTGTATTTCTTTCAAATGTGTTATGTATTATTTTTCTGTCGACAATGTAGTTTAATCACTGATATTGTATTTTTCTGACATATATTATTTGTTCATACTTTGTAGTATTCTTGTACTCTGATGGAATTGTTGTAATAACAATGAAATGTTCTGTCTTTTGTGATCTGATTTGTCATGTTCTCATTACAATCCGTGTTTTTCGGTCTCATCGGAAGCTAGTGAATTCGGGTCGTAACAAACGTTTATAGAAAGAAATTAGAGGGTGAGATAAGAGAGAAAGAAATATAAGAACAGAAGAAGAAGAATCAACACAACACAGAAAGTCTCACATCTCGGCGAAACAAAATATAATATAAAAATAAATCTTTATTGAGAGCTTTAAGTAAAGCTTACAATCATCAGAGTACATCAACACATCTGGACAGTTATAATAACCTATCCTCATATATAACAAAGCGGAAAAATATTATATGATATCTTACGTCTGAACATCTCCAGCTCGTCTATGGACTTAACAGCATCGAGTAACCTGGACCTGCACAACCTGGTCTAATCCGAGCATTACAAACACCGGGTCAGTCTGGTGAACCAGAGTGAGAATAAATTCACAAAATTTTAAGGGGGATCATCCAACTTGATTTTAAAGTTCAAAATATTTTCGAAAAAAAAGGATAATCGTAAGACATGATCCACACATAAATACGGACGGTTTTTACCTTACGATGACCCAAAACATTTTGGAATCAATATATTTTCTGATATTATAATAGTGTTTAAATACAAATAAATACCAGTCTAGCAGAACGCTTGCATCTCACGCTCTACATATATAGTATACAATCAAAACCGCAAGCGCTGATTGGATATTGGATTCCGACTATGACAAGGGATGGAACCACCTGCCGATAGTGTATCTCTAGAGAGGAATACACTGGGTTCAACAAGAACGTCTTGCAACCCGGCCCACACATGACCGACCACTCATTTCAGTTGAGTGTATCGAATGTATATCACCAACGGTTGGGATCAGTAACCATTTCCCATAAAAGGGACAGCATCAAAATAGAGTAAATAAGGAAAAGGAATTTCTCTAGATAGATGATTAAGTATACTAATGGGAGCGACCCACTTAACCATGCTGCCTAACCGATTTTTGTCATTTCCTGGTTAATTAAGCTTGAGATTAGAATTTACCTTTAGAACATCTGGCCACCATTCACTTTGGATGCCACATCGTTAGATCCGCCCAATATCATTAGTTGACGTCCACAAAAGTACTCTAACTGTTAAACTAAGAGAACCATCGTCCTTCGCCATAACTTTGGTACGTTTGAATAAATTAACATACGTGATTCCTTTGGAAATACTCTATCATACATCCGTCCATACAAGTCATCCAGGAACGGGATGAACCGAAGGCATCCTCCTACCACATCCAATATAGGAATCACCCCATGTATTAGTAGCGAGTAGTCCTTGCAAATCGGTCGATTTCAACCACGATAGGATCACCATTAGAATATCTTCGGGTGCAACTCTAGATAATCTGACAAGTAGTCCTTCAGCTTTGTAATGACCCACATTTTTGGTCGATTTATTTTAAATATTTAGTATGGTTTTAATTATTGAATTTATAATATACATGGTATTTTATTTGGGTTATCGATTAAATAATCGAAATACGATTTATTTTGATAATCATCGTAATACGAGAATTTAAAATAATTCAATTCGAAGTTAGAATTAAATCAAAACAATTCAGATGATCAGTATTAATTGTATTTGAATATAGATGATAATAAAAATATTTTATTATCAGAGAATTTATTTGTTTTTGAATTTAAATTATATTTTATCGATTTAGTATGGGTATTTTATATATATAAGTTCAAAATAAATTTCAGAAAAATATTCTGTTGAGTTCAGTATAACGTTACAACATTATAACGACGACCAATAAACTAAAATAGCGTCTCACGATTTTTAATTGTGAATCCCGATTTATTTGATCAGTGGATAGGATCGAAATCAAATCGGTATCTATTTAAATAAACTAAAAATCTCTTTATATCGAATCGTATTAAAATCGAAATCAAATCGTGTGTATGTACTTCGGTAGATAACTATTTAATTAGATGTACTGTTGGTTCCCCCTCCTCTCATTATAAATCGCGACCATGCCTTCTCATTCTTCTGTTCATTTTCGTTCCTAAGAGATCAACTCATAAGATCAAAATGGTTGTTTCCTTATTTAGTTCGATCAGTAATGAAGTATTAGAGCCATTCATTTCTGTTTAAAACACAACTAAATCAAAAAGGGGTCGATCCTCCGTTCCTCATTTTCCGAATCGAATGAGAATCCGATTTCGAGATCTGTTGGTTGACGTGAATACTGAGTTGAACGATTTTAGGTTAGGGGATGGCGGTCATCACAAACTACGGAGATTCGATTTCGAGTTCAAGCTCAGGAGAAGGTCACGATTCAGAGATGGGTGCGGCTATAGGATGCGAAGGTTGTAGGGTTATGAGGCGTTGCGGTTTCAAGAAGGAATCGACATGGTATCGTGATTTGAAACTTCGATCAAAAGTCCACGAGCCTTCTGTAGCTCGACGTCAGTATTGCGATAAGGAACAAGAAGGGATGCCTGGTCGCGATGATTACAATGGTACGATTCAGGATAAGGGGGAGTGAAGTCGTGACCTTGTTGTTCATTTGATGGTGTATTTGAGGTAGGCGGAGGTCGCGACTGTGTTCTGGGCTTCGTGGTTCAACAGTGCATAGGAGGCAGTAGGATTTAGTTGTGTGTTTTACTGAAGAAGGAAGAAGAAGTTAGAAGTGGTTGGAGAAATAAAATTGTCATTGATTTGCATAGGAGGACAGTGGGAGATACAGACTTCCTACTATATTCGGATATGGAAGAAGAAGGTATTAGCTGTTTTTAAATTTTATTTAAATAAATTAGGTTAGGTATGTTAATTATTTATATTAAGTTATTAATTATTAAAATGAATCCAAAGCTGATATAACTTTTATCTCGTTAGTAGAAGACCTGATTATATGAAAACAAGCAACGTCAGATCGTAGCGTCAAATTATATAAGTTGGAATTAAATTTGGAATCAGAGCAGTTCAAAAAAATAAAAGTCACGGTGAGTAAATCTCACTCACCTCTTTATTTAGAATTATTTTTATTCGTTAAAAATAATTTTTTGATGCTTGTTTGAATGCTTTCTGGTCGATTTTAATATATTAGTTATTTAGTGTTGACTATTATATATATATATTGGTTTGGTGACTGGATTGATTCCCGCAGTATCATTAGCGGATGCCCGCGGTACCAATAGCAGATGATTTCCCTATATGCCCCACGCTATGATAGTGGATGACCTTCTATACCGTGATATCTTGCCTCGAAGCAGGATGGGTATTATTTCTATTTACTAACTTCTGTGTTGATGCAGGAAAAACCGGTTGGAGGGATCCAACAGGATTCCTCAAAAATATATTATCTGTTGTTTTTTTGGTTTCATATATGTTATCTTACATGATGTGTTAGAAAACCTAAAATAAATAATTGGTTGTTTGGTGTTTAAATATCACGGGGCCTAAGTGTTGATATTTAAAAACATCATGAAAAGGAATTTCGCAGATTTAAAAGGAAATTCTATTTTTTTTCTAAAGTAGAATTTGAATTTTCAAATGAGGAATTCAAATAGAATTTGAATATGAGAAATTCAAATTAAATTTTGAATATGAGAAATTCAATGGAATTTGAATATAGAAAATGCAAAGAGAATTTCCAAAATAAGATTTTGGTTTTAAATAGATTTCGAAATAGGCTTGTTTAAATAAAACAAGGAAATTTATAAAATAGTGTTTATAAATATAATGAATAAATCCTCAAGAGTTAATTTGAATATTTAAATTCAAAGGAATTTAAATATGGGATTTGAATTCAAAGGAATTGAAATAGAATTTGAATTCAAAGGCATTAAAATAGAATTTGAATTTAAAGGAATTCAAATAGAATTTGATTTCAAAGGAATTCAAATGGATTTGAATAAAGAAAGTGAAATGGAGTTTGAATATAGAAAATATATAGGAATTCAAATATAGAATTTGAATATCGAAAGTGAAATGGAATTTGGATAAAGAAATTTTAAATATGGAATTTGAATATAGAAAATATAAAGGAAACTCAAATATAGAATTTGAATTTAGAAAGTGAAATGGAATTTGAATAAAGGAATTTTAAATATAGAATTCGAATATAGAAATTCAAATGGAGTTTGAATATAGAGAATTTAAAGTAGAATTTCAATATGAAATTCAAATAGAGTTGAAAGGGGAATTTTAATATATAGAATTTGAATAGAATTTGAATATATAGAATTTGAATAGAATTTGAATAGAAATTCAAATAGAATTGAAAATAGAAATTCAAATAGAAATGAAAAATAGAATTTGAATATAGAGAATTCAAATAGAATTTGAATATAGAAATTTCAAAGAGAATTAGAAATAGAAAATTGGAAATCATTTCGAAATGGGAACGACGAAATATATTTCAAAATGTGGATTTTTAAACAGAATAGAAATAAATCCAAAGAATTTGTAATTTATAAAAGGAATTGAAATTAAATATAGAAGATCGAAGTATAAATGAATTTATTACTGAATAAGGAAAAATCGACAATTTTAGAGAATTGGAAATAGTATGTTGAATTGGGAAAAATTGATTTGATATATATTAAAAATATATCAGAATGGAGTTGAATTTATTATAGACGAAGTTTAAACGTTTATATTTATAAATATAATTAAAATGAACTCGCCGTAGTGCTGCAGTTCGTAAATTGGCGTTTCGAACTTCAATTGAGTATACAGAACTCAATTGTAGTCGTAATTTTTTGAAACAAGAAATGTCAGGACCGATTTGATAATAATTTTCTAATGGAAGAAAAAAAATCTGGATTTCGTCGAATAGATTTTGAGTTATATCAAAATCAAATTTTCAGAAAAACAGCGCCATAACCATTTAAAAACCATAACGGTTTATTTAATTTTATAAAAGGATTTTAAGCGAATAAAATCCGAATTTCTATTTAGTAAATTTCAGATTTGAGTTGTAAATTATATGTGAACTCAGGTGGAGTAATGAATTGATTTTTGAAACAGAAATCAGATTTTTGATTATTGAATAGAATTAACCATTTTGAATAGTAATTAGTTAATGAGATTTTGAATTGATATTGGGCTTTGAGTAAGTGAATTCGATTTGAAAATATATATTTGAAATCGAAAAGGAAACTAGAATTTGAAATTGAAATTCAATTTGGTTATGAGCAAGTTAAATACTTTGTTTGAACATGTTATGTTCAAACAAAGAAGTGAAATATGCAAAATAGATAATTAAAGAATAAATGAGCGAAACTGAATTCAAACGATTGGATTGAGTTGAATTGAATTGGTAACAGGTGAGCATGTGTTAGTCAGGTATGGGATGGAGTATATGAAGATTTTAATTTATGTGCCCGACAAAAAGGTACATGTTTAAATTCATATACGAGAGTTTATGCGCCGTATCGGCAAGCCGCTTGTATTTTTCTTTTTCTTTTGGATTGGTGAGGGCCATGGGAGGCTATTTGAAATATCCCAATGCTCCCGGTACAAAGGAGGTTATGGCGAAATTTTCCGGAAATATAAGGAGTTAGAATATTTTTAAGAAAAATTTGATAGTTAGAAATAAATGTATCGATATATATAGAATTCGATAAGTAAACGAATTTAAAATTAGAATGTTATAAACAGAAAGGAAATCGATAGGCTGGTAATAGAAAGAGAAACATATATACGTTTAAAAATGAATAATTTATTTGTATGGTGTTGATTATTCGAGGTAAGTGGTTTTATCCGTTTTGAAGTTAATGATGTTTTCAGTCAAGGTCTGAGAGGTAATTTTACCCCAACTTGATTGATTTCATTTTTAATTGGTAAATTGCAAGATCCAGTCTCGAAGAAAAGTGTTTGAATAAGAGTTAGTGGAATAAAATATTTTGGGTTGTTGTAACGATGTTTTACATACAGCATTCGTTTTAACCCAAGTAGTGGAAATTTGGAAATATAAAAGTAAATATTTCCTGAGTATAATTAGAGTAGTCGGGAAAGAGATAAGTGATTGAAATTGTTTTCAATTGCAAATAGAAATATTTTCTAAATATAGAAAATAAAAGAAGTTGATATTTGGAAACGTTTTCCAAATGGCGTAAGAGGCCTAGATGATTATCGAAAAATTTTGGTTAACAGATATTGATAAGGAAATGGAGAAGAGATTTAATCAATGAAATATTAATTCAAGAGCCCAGTGATTTGTTCGATATGTTGAATGTACACTTGTTTTTATTCGATAGTTAAATCACAGACTATCGAAGTTGTGACCATCGTTGTCAATATGGAGAGGCCAGTTGGATTATTATCCGTTAAGCACTCTGTATTGGCAGTAGCGTTGCGAATCAGATTGTATGAAGATAATCAAAGACGGAGTAAAGTGCAAGGGCTTTTTCTATTAATAGAAATTGTGCCTTCAGTTTCGTTCAATCCCAGAACGAACGTATATGGACGAATGTCTGACAAAGTATTTCCAATGATCGAATATGTTGTTCCGTACAAATATATATGGTGGCAACGGATTTATTCCCTTAGCATAATATCCATTATATTCGTGCAATCAATTAGTGATAAACGGATCTGACGGTGTGGCATTCAAAGTGATTGTTCTAGTAATGAATTGAAAGTAATCGTAGCCTCAGGCCTCAACAACCGGGAAATGACAAAAATCGGGCAGGCAACATGGCTATGTGGGTCGCTCCCATTAGGATGTATAATCACCTATCTAGAGATTCATTTAATTTCTTATTCTATTTAATGATGTCCCAATCAGGAAGCGGTTGCTGATCCCAACCGTTGGTGATATACATCCGATACACTCAAGCGAAATGAGTGGTCGGTAATGTGTGGGCCTGGTTGCAAGAAGTTCTTGTTGAACCCAGTGTATTCCTCTCTAGAGATACACTATCGGAAGGTGGTTACATACCTTGTCATGTTGGAAATCCAATCTCCAATAAGCGCCATGCAGTTTTTGATTTTATACTGTGTATTTGGAGCATGAGATGCAAGCGTTCTGCTATTTGGTTATTTATTTGATTAGACATTATTATAATATCACTGAATTTTCATATCAAAGTGTTTTGGGTTATAGTAAGGTAAAAACCGTCCATGTTTGTGTGTGGGCTGGTCTTACTCTTATCTTTCCTTTCGAAAGGATTTTGAAAGTTTAACAAATGGTTGGAGTTTACTCACACCAGTCCAATGACTGACCCAGAGTTTATTTTGTTTGTTTTCCCTAAACTCTTGGGTTCCCAAATTTGTACGGGCAGTCAAGTTGTTGGAATTTTTTTCAGATTCACTTAGAGGAGCTTGGAGCAGGAGGCTTCTGTGTCAGATATATAATATTTTATTTCCGTTGTGTTGTACTCTGATAACTGTATATTATACAGTGAAAATTTTGTATTTCAAAAGTTATATTATATGATATATTTTATTCGTTCCACTGTGAGTTGTGATCTTCGTTTTCTTCTATTCTAATAGTTCTTTCTTTCTATTTCTCATCCTCTAACTTCTTTCTAATAATGATTCGTATTTCTGTGCAATTTGGGTTGGACGTGTGATGTTATTAGTCAACTCAGATAGTACCGATTTGCGGATCATTACAGTTGGTATCAGAGCTTAGGTTGAGCGAATACCTAGGCTTGTGTGGCATGTGCTCATTAGAGATAGGGTAAGTAGTACCCTAGAATGAGTTGAGTGTATATACGAGAGCGTGTACTTGTAAATTGATATAAAAATTGTTTTATATTGTGTTGGCTAGTTTGTTGAGTGGTTTATGAATTATGGTCGAATCGTGGGACGCCACGACGTCGATAAGAGTTTGTAAATACTTGAACAAAAGATTGAACACGATATTGTTTTAAAGTGGGTGAATGAAATTATTTTACCTAAAATTCTATTTTTGATATAGCAAGAATAATTTTTGAAATTATTATAATATATGGATGTATTGGTTATTATTATTATAATTAAACGAGATTATAAGAAATGAAATGGTTATATAGAACCAAACAGAACTTGTATATGAATAAGATATACAATTAAGATGAATTAAAATTGAATTCAAGCCAGAATTTGGAATTTTAAATCCTGGGAAGTTGGAAAATATCTTTCAAAATATATTTAAATAATATAGCTTTGTGTTAGAAGGATTTTTGAATAAAAATCATTTTGAATGGATTTCGAAAGTGATAAAGCCTTGAACTCACTTCAGTCGCTGGAAAATAATTCTGATAGTGACTGCAACATTATCAGTGTTCAATTTCGAGTTCTAAGTGATGAATTGCTACCGTAGATTGTTTGGAGGAAAACAAATTGGTTTGAAAATTCAAATGTTTTAAATTTGTGATGGAAATAAATATATGTATATATTTATGTGATTTCGAAAGGATTTAAAATGAAATCCCAGGAATGTGAATGTGGAAATTTAAATGAATCAAAGTGAATAAATTAGAATCAAGTTGAATGAATTAGAATGCATATGAAAGAAAACCAAAAGTTTTGGTGGAACTAAATTTGTTGAAATATGAGGAGTTGAGTTTCAACATAAGTGAGATTTTGAAAAGTAATGGATTTGTACCATTTTCCTACCTTAGCAATTTCGAGGACGAAATTATTTTAAGGGGGAAAGAATGTAATGACTCGGATTTTTGGTCGATTTATTTTAAATATTTAGTATGGTTTTAAATATTGAATTTATAATATAAATGGTATTTTATTTGGGTTATCGATTAAATAATCGAAATACAATTTATTTTGATAATCATCGTAATACGAGAATTTAAAATAATTCAATTCGAAGATAGAATTAAATCAAAACAATTCAGATGAGAATTAAATCAAAACAATTCAGATGATCAGTATTAATTTTATTTGAATATTGATGATAATAAAAATATTTTATTATCATAGAATTTATTTATTTTTGAATTTAAATTATATTTTATCGATTTAATATGGGTATTTTATATATACACGTTCGAAATAAATTTCAGAAAAATATTCTGTTGAGTTCAGTATAACGTTATAACATTATATCGACAATCGGTACGCTAAAATAGCGGCTCACGATTTTTAATTGTGAACCCCGATTTATTTGATCAGTGGATAGGATCGAAATCAAATCGGTATCTATTTAAATAAACTGAAAATCTCTTTATATCAAATCGTATTAATATCGAAATCAAATCGATTTAAATAGTGTATGTACTTCGGTAGACAACTATTTAATTAGATGTACGGTTGGTTCCCCCTCCTCTTCAATATAAATCACGACCATACCTTCTCATTCTTCTGTTCATTTTCGTTCCTAAGAGATTAACTCATAAAATCAAAATGTCCATTTCCTTATTTAGTTCGATCAGTAATGAAGTATTAGAGCCATTCATTTCTGTTCAAAACACAACTAAATCAAAAAGGGGCCGATCCTCTGTTCCTCATTTTCCAAATCGAATGCGAATCCGATTTCAAGATCTGTTGGTTGACGTGAAGACCGAGTCGATCGATTTTAGGTTAGGGGATGGCGGTCATCACAAACTCCAGAGATTCGATTTTGAGTTCAAGCTCAGGAGAAGGTCGCGATTCAGAGATGGGTGCGGCTATGGGATGCGAAGGTTGCAGGGTTATGAGGTGCTGCGGTTTCAAGAAGGAATCGACATGGTATCGCAATTTGAAACTTCGATCAAAAGGCCACGAGCCTTCTATAGCCCGACGTCAGTATTGCGATAAGGAACAAGGAGGGATGCCTGGTCGCGATGATTACAATGGTGCGATTCAGGATAAGGGGGAGTAAAGTCGTGACCTTGTTGTTCAGTTGATGGTGTATTTGAAGTAGGTGGAGGTCGCAACTGTGTTCTGGGCTCGTGGTTCAACAGTGCATTGGAGGCAGTAGGATTTAGTTGTGTGTTTTACTGAAGAAGGAAGAAGAAGTTAGAAGTGGTTGGAGCAACAAAATGGTCACTGATTTGCATAGGAGGACAGTGGGAGATACAGACATCCTACTATATTTGGATATGGAAGAAGAAGGTATTAGCTGTTTTTAAATTTTATTTAAATAAATTAGGTTAGGTATGTTAATTAGTTTAATTAAGTTATTAATTATTAAAATGAATCCAAAGCTGATATAATTAAAGTAGAAGACCTGATTATATGAAAACAAGCAACGTCAGATCGTAGCGTCAAATTACATAAGTTGGAATTAAATTTGGAATCAGAGCAGTTCAAAAAAAATAAAAAACATGGTGAGTAAATCTCACTCACCTCTTTATTTAGAATTATTTTAATTCGTTAAAAATAATTGTTTGATGCTCATTTGAATGCTTTCTGGTTGATTTATATATATTAGTTATTTAGGGTTGACTATTATATATATATTGGTTTGGTGATTGGATTGATTCGAGCAGTATCATTAGCGGATGCCCGCGGTACCACTAGCAGATGATATCCCTTACGCCCCACGCTATGATAGTGGATGACCTTCTATATTTCGATATCCTTCCTCGAAGCAGGATGGGTATTATTTCTATTGACTAACGTCTGTGGATGCAGGAAAAACAGGTTGGAGGGATCCAACAGGATTCCTCAAAAATATATTATCTGTTTTTTGTTTGGTTTCATATATGTTATCTTACATGATGTGTTAGAAAACATGAAATAAATAATTGGTTGTTTGGTGTTTAAATATCACTGGGCCTAAGTGTTGATATTTAAAAATATCATGAAAAGGAATTTCGAAGATTTAAAAGGAAATTCTATTTTCTTCTAAAATAGAATTTGAAATTTCAAATAAGGAATTTAAATAGAATTTGAATATGAGAAATTCAAATAGAATTTTGAATATGAGAAATTCAAAGGAATTTGAATATAGAAAATGCAAAGAGAATTTCCAAAACAAGATTTTGGTTTTAAATAGATTTCGAAATAGGCTTGTTTAAATAAAACAAGGAAATTTATAAAATAATGTTTATAAATATAATGAATAAATCATCAAGAGATAATTTGAATATTTGAATTCAAAGGAATTTAAATATGGGATTTGAATTCAAAGGAATTGAAATAGAATTTGAATTCAAAGGCACTAAAATAGAATTTGAATTTAAAGGAATTCAAATAGAATTTGAATTCAAAGGAATTCAAATGGATTTGAATAAAAAACTGAAATGGAGTTTGAATATAGAAAATATATAGGAATTCAAATATAGATTTTGAATATCAAAGTGAAATGGAATTCGGATAAAGAAATTATAAATATGGAATTTGAATATAGAAAATATAAAGGAAATTCAAATATAGAATTTGAATTTAGAAAGTGAAATGGAATTTGAATAAAGGAATTTTAAATATAGAATTCGAATATAGAAATTCAAATGGAGTTTGACTATAGAGAATTTGAAATAGAATTTCAATATGAAATTCAAATAGAGTTGAAAGGTGAATTTGAATATATAGAATTTGAATAGAATTAAAATATATAGAATTTGAATAGAATTTGAATATATAGAATTTAAATAGAAATTCAAATTGAATTGAAAAATAGAATTTGAATATAGAGAATTCAAATAGAATTTGAGTATAGAAATTTCAAAGAGAATTGAAAACAGAATTAGAAATAGAAAATTGGAAATCAATTCGAAATGGGAACAACGAAATATATTTCAAAATGTGGATTTTTAAACAGAATAGAAATAAATCCAAAGGATTTGTAATTTATAAAAGGAATTGAAATTAAATATAGAAGATCGAAGTATAAATGAATTTATTACTGAATAAGGAAAATCGACAATTTTAGAGAATTGGAAATAGTATGTTGAATTGGGAAAAATTGATTTGATATATATTAAAAATATATCAGAATGAAGTTGAATGTATTATAGACAAAGTTTAAACGTTTATATTTATAAATATAATTAAAACGAACTCGCCGCAGTGCTGTAGTTCGTAAATTGGCGTTTCGAACTTCAATTGAGTATACAGAATTCAATTGAAGTCGGAATTCTTTGAAACACGAAACGTCAGGACCGATTTGATAATAGTTTTGTAATGGAGGAGAAAAATCTGGATTTCGTCGAATAGATTTTGAGTTATATCAAAATCAAATTTTCAGAAAAACAGCGCCATAACCATTTAAAAACCATAATGGTTTATTTGATTTTATAAAAGGATTTTAAGCGAATAAAATCCGAATTTCTATTTAGAAAATTTCAGATTTGAGTTGTAAATTATATGTGAACTCAGGTGGAGTAATGAATTGATTTTTGAAACAGAAATCAGATTTTTGATTATTGAATAGAATTAACCAATTTGAATAGTAATTAGTTAATGAGATTTTGAATTGATATTGGGCTTTAAATAAGTGAATTCGATTTGAAAATTTATGTTCGAAATCGAGAAGGAAACTAGAATTTGAAATTGACATTAAATTTGGTTATGAGCAAGTTAAATACTGTTTGAACTTGTTATGTTCAAACAAAGAAGTGAAATATGCAAAATAGCTAATTAAAGAATAAATGAGAGAAACTGAATTCAAACGATTGGATTGAGTTGAATTGAATTGGAAACAGGTGAGCATGTGTTAGACAGGTATGGGATGGAGTATATGAAGATTTTAATTTATATGCCCGACAAAAAGGTAAATGTTTAAATTCATATATGAGATTTTATGCACCGTATCGGCAAGACGCTTGGCTTTTTCTTTTGGATTGGTGAGGGCTATGAGAGGCTATTTGAAATATCCCGATGCTCCTGGTGCAAAGGAGGTTATGGCGAAATTTTCCGAAAATTTAAGGAGTTAGAATATTTTTAAGAAAAATTTGATAGTTAAAAATAAATGTATAGATATATATATAATTCAATAAGTACAAGAATTTAAAATTAGAATGTTATAAACAAAAAGGAAATCGATAGGCTGGTAATAGAAAGAGAAACATATATACGTTTAAAAATGAATAATTTGTTTGTATGGTGTTGATTATTCGAGGTAAGTGGTTTTGTATATTTTGAAGTTAATGATGTTATCAGTCAGGGTCTGAGAGGTAATTTTACCACAACTTGATTGATTTCATTTTTAATTGATAAATAGCAAGATCCAGTCTCGAAGAAAAGTGTTTGAATAAGAGTTAGTTGAATAAAATATTTTGGGTTGTTGTAACGATGTTTTACACATAGCATTCGTTTTAACCCAAGTAGTGGAAATTTGGAAATATAAAAGTAAATATTTCCTGAGTATAATTAGAGTAGTCGAGAAAGAGATAAGTGATTGAAATTGTTTTCAATTGCAAATAGAAATATTTTCTAAATATAGAAAATAAAATAAGTTGATATTTGGAAACGTTTTCCAAATGGCGTAAGAGGCCAAGATGATTATCGAAAATATTTGGTTTACAAATATTGATAAGGAAATGGAGAAGAGATTTAATCAATGAAATATTAATTCAAGAGCCCAGTGATTTGTTTGATATGTTGAATGTACACTTGTTTTTATTCGATAGTTAAATCACAGACTATCAAAGTTGTGAACATCGTTGTCAATATGGAGAGACTGGTTGGATTATTATCCATGAACCACTCTGTATTGGCCGTAGCGTTGCGAACCAGATTATATGAAAATAACTAAAGACGGAGTAAAGTACAAGGGCTTTTTCTATTAATAGAAACTGTGCCTTCGGTTTCGTTCAATCCCAGAACGAACGTATATGGACGAATGTCTGACAAAGTATTTCCAATGATCGAATATGTTGATCTATACAAATATATATGGTGGCAACGGATTTATTCCCTTAGCATAATATCCAGAATATTCGTGCAATCAATTAGTGGTTAACGGATCTGATGATGTGGCATTTAAAGTGATTATGCTATCAATGAATAGAAAGTAATCGTAGCCTCAGGCCTCAACAACCAGGAAATGAAAAAAATCGGGCAGGCAGCATGTCTATGTGGGTCGCTCCCATTAGGATGTATAATCACCTATCTAGAGTTTCATTTAATTTCTTATTCTATACGATGCTGTCCCAATAGGGAAATGGTTGCTGGTCCCAACCGTTGGTGATATACATTCGATACACTTAAGCGAAATGAGTGGTCGGTTATGTGTGGGCCGGATTGCAAGATGTTCTTGTTGAACCCAGTGTATTCCTCTCTAGAGATACGCTATTAGAAGGTGGTTCCATACCTTGTCATGTTGGAAATCCAATCTCCAATAAGCGCCATGCGGTTTTTGATTTTATACTATGTATGTGGAGCGTGAGATGCAAGCGTTCTGCTATTTGGTTATTTATTTGATTAGACATTATTATAATATCACTGAATTTTCATATCAAAGTGTTTTGGGTTATAGTAAGGTAAAAACCGTCCATGTTTATGTGTGGGATGGTCTTACTATTATCTTTCCTTTCGAAAGGATTTTGAAAGTTAAAAAAATGGTTGGAGTTTACTCACACCAGTCCCATGACTGACCCAGAGTTTATTTTGTTTGTTTTCCCTAAACTCTTGGGTGCCCAAATTTGTACAGGCAGTCAAGTAGTCGGGATTTTTTTCAGATTCACTTAGAGGAGCTTGGAGCAGGAGGCTTCAATGTTAGATATAATATTTTATTTCCGCTGTGTTGTAAGTGTTGTACTCGGATAACTGTATGTTATACAGTGAAAATTTTGTATTTCAAAAGTTATATTATATGATATATTTTATTCGTTCCGCTGTGAGTTGTGATCTTCAGTTTCTTCTATTCTAATAGTTCTTTCTTTCTATTTCTCATCCTCTAACTTCTTTCTAATAATGATTCGTATTTCTGTGCAATTTGGGTTGGACGTGTGATGTTATTAGTCAACTCAGATAGTACCGATTTGCGGGTCATTACAAGCTTATGAAGATCCACGGTCTTCAAGTGCTCCATCTTCAAAATCTTCCACGTATTTGCTGGTCGAAATGGTTTTCGATTATAGATTCGATCCCGGTCTTTCTATACCAACAATCGTATTGGTCAGATTTGAAAGTCAGTGATATAAGCATCAAATAAATAATTATAGATGCATGAAATAAGTTTACTGATTCAGTATTTAGCATTGCTTGGCCCTTTTAATTTAAAATAGTTAACGAAAGTTGATTAAACTTTTAAATCTTGCAATATTTTTAAATATTATATTTCTATTTATTTTATTTTAATAGGATTCTCAAAACTATTTCATACACTTTAAAATTAAATCATATATATTCATAACTTTGGGTTTAATCGAATTTCACGGAAATTCTCGTTACGTCATCTCTTTTGTTCATTTCTCAGAAAACAATACTAACATTTCCTCTTTGAATAAACATATTTAAGCTTATCCCATTAATTCCCTAAATCTTGAAAACATCATTATAATTTCACAATTTCTCTTTATATTTCTGTTACTTTGGAAATACTATTTCATATTCTCAAATCCTTTTATTTCCATTACTTCAACATTCCTTAGCCCTTGACCGTAAATTGGTAAGCAAATAACCTCCTAAGTATCAACCCCGAAGACCGAAATCAGCATTAGATTATGTAAAGACCCGCAACTTCCCCGTAAAGGAAAGCGTCGGATAGTTCGAGAACAAGCCACAACAGAACGCATATAAAAGAACATTTCATTGCTTATTACAACAATGCATCAGATTACAAGAATATACAGAGTAAAAAAGAATATTACACAGAAATATCAGAGATTTAAATTACATTTAAATACATAGCAGCGGAAAAATAATAATATACACAACTAGAATGAGATATACGGATATAAAGCTTTCCGGATATCGTTCCAGCTGTAAACCAGGATCCTGTGAATATAAATCTGCAAAACCAAAACTACTAGCTGCCCGTGTCAAAAATAGGGGCACCCAGAGTTTAGGTTAAAACAATAAACTCCAGGTCAGTCATGTGACTGGTGTGAGAACCAAAACAGTTATTAATCTTTATTTTTAAAGTTCGGTAAATCAAGGGACCACGCCGCATAACACGGAACGGGTTTCCTCCCAAGAATACCAGTGCATAAAACAAACAGCGCAATGCTAAATAAAGAAAAATGAAGCTGTTATAAGACCCAGGTCCTATCACACAATGCAACGCAAGCCGGGGGATAGGGTTTTCCCTTATAACAGCCAAAGAATGCTTGATACGTTTAAAACAAATCATTTGATACTATTATAAGTGCATAGTGTATAAAACAACTTCAAATCATAAGTATCAATCATAGGCGACATGAGCGTCCCATGCCACTATGTCGCCATATAGGTTTACAAAATAAACCGCAAAGTTACGTATTTGGAAATTGGATTTCCGTCTATGAACCGAGGCAAAAGATAGTCCTCAACCGATTCGAGACAATCTAGCCCATGTCTCAGGAACAGCCGCAACTGCCCCATGGAGCGACAGGGCCGGTCCACCGATGTGGATTATTATGCCTGAACACTACGTTTCCCCACACTTTGGGGCGTAAATGAGCCAACTAAATGACTCCATCGGTTCGAGAATGACCGATCAATCCGAGGCGCCTCGCAACAGCAACAACCACATAAGTCAAACTCGTCAGGGCGTGTAAAACCACTGACGCCACTTTTTAGCTAGAAGGAAACGCATGCCCTCCCTGAGGTCCGTCTCCCGTTTTTGGTTCATACCGGGTGTGAAACTCGCGAAGTAAACGTTACACAAAGCTACGCCACAAAGGCCGTGCTTTGATCATCACCACAAGACTCTGCTTTTCAACAGAAGCCTCGATCAATTGCCACTTAGGCATGCCACACAGGCAATTCACTCCATGCGTTTGATATCCATCAATATATAACCCCTGAGCTCGTACGTCTCAGAGAAGGGCGTTAAGCAAGAGAATAAATTCTCCGCCGCCAAACAGATATATATTTAATAGAAATCAAACACACAGACTAAAATCCAATGTCAGACACACAGTCCATTTACAAGTCCGTTCTGGGTCTGAACGAAACCGGAGGCACCTAGTACCCCGCATATCCATCGATCTCCAAGCACGTCTGGACGATCACTAACTGTTTCCATCTTCTTGCGTGTACAGCCCAATCAAGATCATCAGTAATTACCCTAAACGACGTGAAGACTTCCGGTCTTCGACCATCGTCTTCATCTTCGACTTATCGTCGTATCAGTTATTCAGAATGGGATAAACCCGGTCTTTCCGAATAACTCGCGTATATTTTAAATAAGTGTTACACAAACACAACATACGCCTCATTCCAATTCATTAGTCACTAACCGTAAATTAATCAAGAGAATAATTCCCCAAATATTAACCCCGAAGGCCGAAACCAACATCAGATCAATATCCAGAAAACCATTCTGCTTGGCCAACCGACAGTTAGTTTCTAAATTTCACATTCATAGGGAAATGTTCCCATTAATTTTATCCAAGATAAATTTCTTGAATTTATTCTTCTTTTGAATTTCGATTCAACTAGTCGAGATTAACGAACCTTACCGAAGTAATCATTGGTTTTAATTTCCCAATCCCAACCTATTTATCCCATGAAGTAAAACTGGTAATACTTCATATCTAACACCACAGTGTTATCGGTAAATTCAATTACCATTTCACGTTCAAATCTAATTAAAGATTTAACTATCGCCTGGAGCAAAACTGGTGATACTCCATTTCGATTATTTCAATCTAATTAAAGATTCATTAAAACTCCACTTAGTTTTAATCTGTGACTGGGTTAAAGAATCAGTGTCATTTAAAACACGGTTCACGATAAACCCAAAATCACATCACATTTCAATCAGTCCCTAATTGTAAATTAGCAAGTGAGCAATTCCCTAAGTATGAATCCCGAAGGCCGAAACCAACATCAGATCAATACCTCGGAAACTATTCAACTTAACTAATCTCCAGTTAGTTTCTGATTTTCTTAACTCCTTTAGGTCTAAGAACTGTATTATTGAAGATACCGTTCACGACAACCCAAAATCACATTTCATCAATGATCGGGTTAAAGAACGAGTGTTATTTAAAACACTGTCCACGATAAACCCAAAAATCAATATCGATTCAATTCCAATTAAATATTATTTAATTGGTACACTTCATTAAATCTAAATAAAAAGATTTAATCTTTTCTCAACTGGGTTCAAGAACAGTGTTAGTGAAGACACCATTCACGACAAACCCAAATCACATTTGATATTAAATACAAGGCACTGAATAGAAAATATGTCGGCTTATATTCAATATCAAATTCCACGATTAACAAATGTCGTATTGGAAATAACGATATAAATATATATCTTTCAAATTTCCATAACAACATCTGTATAACCACGAATTTCAACATCGAAATATTCCGAAGACAATTTCGATTCAAATCCATTCCAATGCAATCATTAGAAATTTTGGATATTTTTAAAACCCTTTTCGAATTCAATTTATTTATTTAAAAAAAAAAAAATAGAATTATAATTCTAGTTCAAAACTAGTTCATTTTGATAAAAATCTATTTTTATCCTTTCAAATATGGAGTTTTTCATCCCGAACTTTCACAAATCATTTCTTATGATTTTACACAAATTATTACTATTTTTAATAATTTTATCAAGGCCCGTACAGTCGATTTCCATCAATGGCCATCGAACTGCACTTACAGCGACCTTTTTCGAATTTGATTTGGACATAATTCCAAATCCAACCGTTAGATTTCAAATTTCTAATATTCGTTAGAAAGCTCTTTTCGATACGAACCCAACGGTTCCGGTTTTAGGAGAATCCGACGGTCGGATCTCCCGTAATGTCCGTTTGAAATAAATGGTCGAAATTCGCGAACTGCCGCGGCGCGGCGCGTTCTATTCAGGCCATTATATTATATATATAATATATACTTCGTCGATTTCTATTTAAAACGAATTATATAAATAGTTTTTAAATTCGTTTCAAAAGCAATTTCAACTTCCATTTCAATTCAAATCAAAATTGAATTCTTCTTTATAAATTCGTTTTAAAATTCATTACTATTCAATTCAAATTTCAATTCAATTTGAATTCATTTCAATTTTCTTTCAATTCCATTTGAATTCGTTTTCAATTCAATTCATTTCGAAATCGTTTTCAATTCAATTCATTTCGAAATCGTTATATATTCAATTCATTTCGAAATCGTTATAAAATCGATATAAATATCGTTCACGTCAAAATGGCGTCAATCTAGTCAACACGGCTTCATAAATTTCTATTTTCAAATATTCTATTTCAAATATTTCCTTTTTCAAAATAGTTGTTATTATCAAAATATTTCGTTCAACACATGACCAATCTCAATGAATGAAACTGTCAACACATGAACTTTTATTTTATATTGAAAAAGATGTAAATTTTATTACTAAAATATTTCGTTCAACACATGACCAATCTCAATGGATGAGTACTGTCAACACATGAACTTTTATTTTATATTGAAAAAGATGTAAATTTTATTACTAAAATATTTCGTTCAACACATGACCAATCTCAATGGATGAGTACTGTCAACACATGAACTTTTATTTTATATTGAAAAAGATGTAAATTTTATTACTAAAATATTTCGTTCAACACATGACCAATCTCAATGGATGAGTACTGTCAACACATGAACTTTTATTTTATATTATTCTTTATTTTTCAAAATGGAATGAGGCCCAATCAATTACCATATAAAGTTAATTATATGGATTTCCATACAACACATGTATAATAGCATTGAAAAATAATCAACCATCAACCAAAGTGCACTACACTGTATAAGCATCAAATATAGATATCTAACGCTTATAACAGCCTGTCAATCAATCGATCGACATATTTAATCAATCAGGATGAGTGAACTTCAAATTTCATCCTAACACCCGTGTGGGGTTTCAAACAATCAAACACATATTTTATTTGTGCAGTTGGGCGATGTGTAAAATTTATCGTCCCAATCAATGTCATTCAAATAAGTGTACATAAACAAACCGTCCGGTTTGTAAATGAATATTTTATTTATTCACATTCACGTTAAAAATTATATTTTTAACGATAAAACATTTTATTCTAACATATGAATTTCCATTATTCATTTACACAAATAAAATGATATTTTTATTTTTCTAACTTATTTTAGAAAATTTCGGCGGCATAACGACACGATACTAGAAACGGGACGAGGCCTAGCCTTATCCCCGGTCTAGTGAAGGCCCACGCCATTCACACATCAATCAAATCATTCAATTTCACTCAAACAATTCAATTCAATCACATAATCAAACTAATCTATGCAACCAAACAAACAAGTCCATGGTTTGTGGACGATTGTGTCGGGTGCTACTAAGCACCGTCTGCATCCTAGTATATATATATATATAACTAGAAAATAAATTGAAGAGTGAGAAATTCTCACAAATAGCTATCCTAGCTCCACGACACTTCATTGATAGAAATCTTCGTCGCTATCGCATCTTCGTCGTCTTCGTTGCCCATAGCCACTGCATATGAAAAAAAAAATCGAATTTTTACTTCGTTATTCAATTTATAAAAATCGAATTTTTAGTTCGCTATTCAATATATAAAAATCGAATTTTTATTTCAAAGTTCAATATATAAAAATCATATTTTTATGCCGAAGTTCAATATATAAAAATCCTATTTTTGTGCCGAAGTTCAATATATAAAAAACCTATTTTTATGCCGAAGTTCAATATATAAAAATCATATTTTTATGCCGAAGTTCAATATATAAAAATCCTATTTTTATGCCGAAGTTCAATATATAAAAATCCCATCTTTTTAAATTAAAAACATAATCTTTTCTAAATAAAAAAATATAATCTTTTTTAAATTAAAGATATAATCTTTTCTAATTGTAAAAATCTTTACTTTCCCATTCTTTTCTCTAAAAACATAATTCTATTCTTTACATAGAAATAAAATCTTTCTTAGGAAGTTAAAAATCCTATTTTCCTGGAAGCAAAACAATATATATTTATATCTATAAAAATAATGCAAATTTATCCTTAAAACTGAAAATTAACTAAATCATTAAATTAAATAAACAAAGCAAAACAAATGCTCACTGGTTTGAGGAGAAAAGGGGGCGGAGGTGCTCACCCTGGAGGTCGAGCGTCGGCCTCAGGCGATGCTGGAGGCGGTGGAGCTTTCGAGGGGGCGCGTCGCGTTTCTGAAACGAGGAGGGGGGGGCTTCGGTGGGCTCGTCGAGGGAGGGGGGCTTCGATGGGAGTTCGACGAGGGAGGGAGGGGAGGTGCGGCGATGGGCGGCAGCGCTTCGGGGGGGGGGGGGGGGGGCGGCTGTCGATACCTAGGGTTTTTTTTTTTTTTTTTTTTGCTTCTGAAATAAATCGTGGGGGGGGCTGGTAGACAAGGGGAGAAAGGGAGAGAGAATTTAATTTTTTATTTATTTAATTATTTTATTCATTAAAAGTTGACTTTTTCATATGACCTCGAAACGAGGCCCACCGCCTGTCGTCCACAGCGTTTCACCCCCATTCCGAACTCAATGGGATATGTGCCGCAAGCTGATTCGATCGTCTCGATAAGTTTCCTTTGAATTTACATTTAAATCACTATATTGAATTTTAAACGAACATTTCAAATTACTGGGGTCACATACGAACTCTAAAAATTCCCGAAAATATTTTCTAGCTTCGTATTGACGATACGGTCCTAACAAAACTAGTTTCGTCGAATTCTGAGACCATTTGAAAAATGTCCAATTTCCAGTCGATTAAAATCAACTGAAACTGGTCAAACGCGTTTTCCTTTGCCACGCTCACATATTGATTCGAAAAATTATGAAATTTGGAATCTAGCAATAACTTGACGCCACGGACCCAACAAAACTGGTTTCGTCGAAATCCGAGGTCGTTTGCAAAATGTCCATTTTTAAGGGCCTGAATTCCATAGCGACTATTCAGAAATTTCAACTGGACATATCTTTTGATTCCCGCTACGAACTTTTGATTTTTCGGATTCGTTGGAAAGATATTCACTATTAGATTCCATTATTTTTGGTTTCACTAAAATCCGGATTGTTTTGCACCCGGTACATTCAATTGAAGTTTGAAATCGAATTATCGAACTACCGCGCCATTTTCAATTCTATTTATAATTATATATAAATATTTATATTCTAACGACGACGCATATAATATATACGTTCGAATTATAATCAAAATAAATTTCTCGTCGATATTATTTAAAATAATTCATTTTAAATATTCAAAATTCGCTAAAATGGCCAAAATAAAAATTTCAAACTGGCTCGCATTTTACGGGTTGTTACAATCTCCCCCACTTAAAACTTTTCGTCCCCGAAAAGGAACAAAGTCGAAAGTGGTTTGATTAATCAACTCTACGTTCGATCTGGCTTCCATTCTCCAACTCTTTAGTTTCTGAGAATTTCCAAAATTTCAAAAATTTGGCTAACACCCTAAATTTTTTTAAAATTTCGCCATAACCTCCCCTGCACCGGGAGCATCGGGGAATTTCAAATAGCTTCCCCGGTCCTTCAGATCTCAAAAAGAAAAAGAAAAAGCCAAGCGGCTAGCCAATAGGCTCACAAAATCATCATCACCCAAACAAAACAGGAAATTATGTAGTAAACATGTACCTATTTGTCGGGCAAACAAATTTTATTCTCTGGCTCTAGCCTCCTTGCTATGACCTGTTCAATGATACATATGTATATGCAAGCAAATGCGACCAATTTTCAATATAATTCAATATTTGGTTCAAATAGGCATAATGGTTCAAAATTATCAAACAAATAAACAAACAACACAAACATCAATCAATTAGTGAATTAGAGTTTCAAATTCATAATTTTGATACATATACAAAAATCATGTTTTTGATGCCAATTCACCACAATGTATTCTAGCTATATATAAGTTTTGGTTCTCACACCAGCCTAATGGAAATATATAGAAAATCACACCTTCGAAACACGAACATAAACACTGATGATGAGATCTCAATCATCAGTATCATCTCCGGGCGACTAGAGTGTGATTCCATATCTATCCAGTATATTAAAACTTCGAATACACGTGGATCAGACGTATACCCAAAATCTTTATATACTGCATTGTCCAAATCAATATAAATAAATAATCGAATACGAATAGTTGATTTAAATTTTCAAAACAAAGAATGTTTTCATTTGAAAAATATACTCTTCACACTCGTTCTAGGATACTACTGATCCCATCTCTAACGAGTCATTCTAATTGGATATTACTAATCCAATATCTGATGAATTCTTTCGTATGGTTCTAATGTGTCTTATTCTCTGCTTTGTAAACCAAAGCTCTGATACCACGTGTAAAGACCCGCAACTTCCCCGTAAAGGAAAGCGTCGGATAGTTCGAGAACAAGCCACAACAGAACGCATATAAAAGAACATTTCATTGCTTATTACAACAATGCATCAGATTACAAGAATATACAGAGTAAAAAAGAATATTACACAGAAATATCAGAGATTTAAATTACATTTAAATACATAGCAGCGGAAAAATAATAATATACACAACTAGAATGAGATATACGGATACAAAGCTTTCCGGATATCGTTCCAGCTGTAAACCAGGATCCTGTGAATATAAATCTGCAAAACCAAAACTACTAGCTGCCCGTGTCAAAAATAGGGGCACCCAGAGTTTAGGTTAAAACAATAAACTCCAGGTCAGTCATGTGACTGGTGTGAGAACCAAAACAGTTATTAATCTTTATTTTTAAAGTTCGGTAAATCAAGGGACCACGCCGCATAACACGGAACGGGTTTCCTCCCAAGAATACCAGTGCATAAAACAAACAGCGCAATGCTAAATAAAGAAAAATGAAGGTGTTATAAGACCCAGGTCCTATCACACAATGCAACGCAAGCCGGGGGATAGGGTTTTCCCTTATAACAGCCAAAGAATGCTTGATACGTTTAAAACAAATCATTTGATACTATTATAAGTGCATAGTGTATAAAACAACTTCAAATCATAAGTATCAATCATAGGCGACATGAGCGTCCCATGCCACTATGTCGCCATATAGGTTTACAAAATAAACCGCAAAGTTACGTATTTGGAAATTGGATTTCCGTCTATGAACCGAGGCAAAAGATAGTCCTCAACCGATTCGAGACAATCTAGCCCATGTCTCAGGAACAGTCGCAACTGCCCCATGGAGCGACAGGGCCGGTCCACCGATGTGGATTATTATGCCTGAACACTATGTTTCCCCACCCTTTGGGGCGTAAATGAGCCAACTAAATGACTCCATCGGTTCGAGAACGACCGATCAATCCGAGGCGCCTCGCAACAGCAACAACCACATAAGTCAAACTCGTCAGGGCGTGTAAAACCACTGACGCCACTTTTTAGCTAGAAGGAAACGCATGCCCTCCCTGAGGTCCGTCTCCCGTTTTTGGTTCATATCGGGTGTGAAACTCGCGAAGTAAACGTTACACAAAGCTACGCCACAAAGGCCGTGCTTTGATCATCACCACAAGACTCTGCTTTTCAACAGAAGCCTCGATCAATTGCCACTTAGGCATGCCACACAGGCAATTCACTCCATGCGTTTGATATCCATCAATATATAACCCCTGAGCTCGTACGTCTCAGAGAAGGGCGTTAAGCAGGAGAATAAATTCTCCGCCGCCAAACAGATATATATTTAATAGAAATCAAACACACAGACTAAAATCCAATGTCAGACACACAGTCCATTTACAAGTCCGTTCTGGGTCTGAACGAAACCGGAGGCACCTAGTACCCCGCATATCCATCGATCTCCAAGCACGTCTGGACGATCACTAACTGTTTCCATCTTCTTGGGTGTACAGCCCAATCAAGATCATCAGTAATTACCCTAAACGACGTGAATACTTCCGGTCTTCGACCATCGTCTTCATCTTCGACTTATCGTCGTATCAGTTATTCAGAATGGGATAAACCCGGTCTTTCCGAATAACTCGCGTATATTTTAAATAAGTGTTACACAAACACAACATACGCCTCATTCCAATTCATTAGTCACTAACCGTAAATTAATCAAGAGAATAATTCCCCAAATATTAACCCCGAAGGCCGAAACCAACATCAGATCAATATCCAGAAAACCATTCTGCTTGGCCAACCGACAGTTAGTTTCTAAATTTCACATTCATAGGGAAATGTTCCCATTAATTTTATCCAAGATAAATTTCTTGAATTTATTCTTCTTTTGAATTTCGATTCAACTAGTCGAGATTAACGAACCTTACCGAAGTAATCATTGGTTTTAATTTCCCAATCCAACCTATTTATCCCATGAAGTAAAACTGGTAATACTTCATATCTAACACCACAGTGTTATCGGTAAATTCAATTACCATTTCACGTTCAAATCTAATTAAAGATTTAACTATCGCCTGGAGCAAAACTGGTGATACTCCATTTCGATTATTTCAATCTAATTAAAGATTCATTAAAACTCCACTTAGTTTTAATCTGTGACTGGGTTAAAGAATCAGTGTCATTTAAAACACGGTTCACGATAAACCCAAAATCACATCACATTTCAATCAGTCCCTAATTGTAAATTAGCAAGTGAGCAATTCCCTAAGTATGAATCCCGAAGGCCGAAACCAACATCAGATCAATACCTCGGAAACTATTCAACTTAACTAATCTCTAGTTAGTTTCTGATTTTCTTAACTCCTTTAGGTCTAAGAACTGTATTATTGAAGATACCGTTCACGACAACCCAAAATCACATTTCATCAATGATCGGGTTAAAGAACGAGTGTTATTTAAAACACTGTCCACGATAAACCCAAAAATCAATATCGATTCAATTCCAATTAAATATTATTTAATTGGTACACTTCATTAAATCTAAATAAAAAGATTTAATCTTTTCTCAACTGGGTTCAAGAACAGTGTTAGTGAAGACACCATTCACGACAAACCCAAATCACATTTGATATTAAATACAAGGCACTGAATAGAAAATATGTCGGCTTATATTCAATATCAAATTCCACGATTAACAAATGTCGTATTGGAAATAACGATATAAATATATATCTTTCAAATTTCCATAACAACATCTGTATAACCACGAATTTCAACATCGAAATATTCCGAAGACAATTTCGATTCAAATCCATTCCAATGCAATCATTAGAAATTTTGGATATTTTTAAAACCCTTTTCGAATTCAATTTATTTATTTAAAAAAAAAAATAGAATTATAATTCTAGTTCAAAACTAGTTCATTTTGATAAAAATCTATTTTTATCCTTTCAAATATGGAGTTTTTCATCCCGAACTTTCACAAATCATTTCTTATGATTTTACACAAATTATTACTATTTTTAATAATTTTATCAAGGCCCGTACAGTTGATTTCCATCAATGGCCATCGAACTGCACTTACAGCGACCTTTTTCGAATTTGATTTGGACATAATTCCAAATCCAACCGTTAGATTTCAAATTTCTAATATTCGTTAGAAAGCTCTTTTCGATACGAACCCAACGGTTCCGGTTTTAGGAGAATCCGACGGTCGGATCTCCCGTAATGTCCGTTTGAAATAAATGGTCGAAATTCGCGAACTGCCGCGGCGCGGCGCGTTCTATTCAGGCCATTATATTATATATATAATATATATAATATATACTTCGTCGATTTCTATTTAAAACGAATTATATAAATAGTTTTTAAATTCGTTTCAAAAGCAATTTCAACTTCCATTTCAATTCAAATCAAAATTGAATTCTTCTTTATAAATTCGTTTTAAAATTCATTTCTATTCAATTCAAATTTCAATTCAATTTGAATTCATTTCAATTTTCTTTCAATTCCATTTGAATTCGTTTTCAATTCAATTCATGTAATGACCCGCATTTTTCAGAGGTAGAATAATTAATTTATTTAATTATTTAAATAAGGAATTAGAGAATTAAATAGTGGTTAAATTAAATTAAGTGGATTATTTAATTAATTTAAATAATAGAATAATATATTTAATTCAGAAATAATCAAAATATTGAAAATCATAATATTCTGTGAACTGGGTCATCCCTGAGATTTAATTCAGCTTAGAGTTGAATTATATTGACGAATATATTCAATCGACGTCAGTTTGATCGTAGAATTTTAATATAATTAAAATAGAGCTCGAAATGGCGCGGCAGTTCGCTATTTGGCGATTCGAACTTCAACTGAGTATACAGGGTTCGTTTTAAGCCGGATTTCTGTGAAACAAGAAACGCGTGGAGCTGGAGAAGTATATTTTTCTAGTGGAAGAGAAAAATCGGGATTTCGTCGTATAGATTTTGATTTACGTGCAAATCAAATTTCAGAAAAGTCGATGTGAAATTCCTTTATAATTCGTAACGCTTTATATACGTTATTAAATGGATTTTTCAATATAAATTGAATATCGAATCAATATGGACTCGGAATAGCAAGTATATAAATATACTGGAGCTGTATGATATTCCTCGGTGAATATATATGAGAATATATATTTATATATATTTAATTTAATAATATTTTAAATATATTTATATATATTTAAATGGGTCATCCAGAGCTTCAAAAATACGCTGTGTGAGCATACGGAGTCGGAATTCGACGAAACCAGTTTCGTTGGGACCGTAATGTCAAACTCTAGCAGCATGTCAGTTTTTGTGATTTTTGGATATCGTGTATGGTCGTAGTGATTTTTAAGGACCGAAGACAAGGAGAAAAACGGGAAAATAAAATACGAAAATCAAATTCGAAATATCCCCTTTATTTTTCTATGATCCAGCACATGCCACTGGGGCCTTCGGTCTCAACCACAAACAAAACCAACCCAAAATAGGGTATAAAACCCGTCAAGAACAGACCACATAAGCGAAATGGATATAGGAAAGAGAATATACCAAGAAGATGCCATTTTAAAAATATCTAAAATATCTAAGTCCTCAAGCCTATAAATACACTTCATTTACAATCCTTTAAGACCTAATACTTCACCTACAGCAAACAAGAAAATCAAGCCGCCACATCTCCAATCCTTCATACAATTAAATCGCCCTCTTTAAACAATGAAATCGGAAGATCTTCGATCTGTTGGAATCACACGAGCGGGAGCTACATAGTGGTGTGCTTCATTACAAGTGCGACGCATGTTTTTTTGAGGTCGACGGTGTACAGTGAAGCTAGGGCTTCAGCTGGAGGTCGAGACGAGGGGTTTTGGTCAAAAGCAAGGTGGCAGGCGGACTCGGGGAGGCCAGACTCATCTGTAGGTGGCATCAGAAGGGACTCCGGTCGACTGGAGTTGCAAGCGACGGAGGGTAGATGTCGATTTAGGGTTCTGGACTTAAGGCGCGGGCTGAGTGCCAGTGGGATGAGGAGAGAGAGCTCGGGGCGGGGAGTTCTCTGGTGGTATTGACGCCGGAGTCTGATGGCCAGAGGAGGGAGCGTCGTCGGTCAAACATGGGTCAACGACGAGGATTGATTTCCTGAGGAGCGGGTTTTCCAAATGGGGGAGGAAGAAGTGAATCGTGGGTTTTTCTAAAGTGATGATGGGCCTGAATGGGAATTGATGGGCCAGGGTTGAAAAGGGTAAAGCCCGATTTAAATTTACTTAAGTATTTTTAATTTAAATTATATGCAAAACTTCAGAATGCGATAACTTACTCATACGACACCGGTTTTCAGCGAAACATGATCCGACAGGACCGTATGGACGAGAGCTTCACAATGAAGCTGTCTGGAAGTCCATCGGAGCTCGTTACAATTTATAGCGAAATAAATTGTCCGTCTCAAACAACGAACGCAAACCGATATTTTTCGATTAACGCGTCAATGTGAGTAAATCTCACTAACTCTGAACAGTTTATAATTTCATGTTGTATTTTTAGAACTGTTAGATATTGGTTGATTGATTGTATGTTGACTGTTTGATTGAACTGCTAGTCAGTTAGTTGAATTTCTATATTGATTCTGTTTAACAAAATATATCATATGGAACTGAAAGTGATGTTATCTATATTGTCTAACATCTGTGATGCAGGGAAACAGGTTGGAGGAATCCAACTGGATTCCTCAACAGATATTTTACTGTGATTTTTATATTGTGATATATAATGTGATATATAACCTGTTGTTGATTGTGTGTGTATGGACGATATTGAACATCGTGATTTGATATGATTGAATACCATGACATACCGGAATGTAGATAAAGGAGATTTTTCAAAGTGATATTGAAAAATAGAATATTTATAAAGTGGAATATTTATAAATAAGAAATGTTTATAAATTGGGATATTTATAAATAGGACATATTTTAAAAAGGAAAATAAATTCAAAACATTTCGTTTTGAATGGAAAGGCCTGTGTGGCGAGTTTGGGGATTTTCCCGATGCTCCCGATACAAAGGAGGTTATGGCGAATTTTCCCGGGAATTTAAGGAGTTAGAATATTTCAAGAATAAATTTGAAAAGGAAATATTTGTAAACCATTTACAAATAGAATTGGAAAGGGAACATTATAAAAAGGAAATCATTTTTAAAGTGTAGAACCGTTATTTAAAAGTAAATCTTTTCAAATGAATAAAACGTTGTTAAAAAGAAAATCTTTATAAAGTGAATAGTTAATCGAATATGGTATTTGAAGTTAGAAATCGAATATGGTATTCGAAGTTAGTTAATCGAATATGGTATTCGAAGTTAGTTTATCGAATATGGTATTCGAAGAAAGTTAATCGAATATGGTATTCGAAGTTAGTTAATCTAATATGGTATTCGAAGTTAGTTAATCGAATATGGTATTCGAAGTTAGTGAATCGAATATAGACATTCGAAAGGAGAAATCGAATATGGTATTCGAAGTTAGTGAATCGAATATAGACATTCGAAAGGAGAAATCGAATATGGTATTCGAAGTTAGTTAATCGAATATAGACATTCGAAAGGAGAAATCGAATATGGTATTCGAAGTTAGTTAATCGAATATAGACATTCGAAAGGAGAAATCGAATATGGTATTCGAAGTTAGTTAATCGAATATAGACATTCGAAAGGAGAAATCGAATATGGTATTCGAAGTTAGTTAATCGAATATAGATATTCGAAAGGAGAAATTGAATATGGTATTCGAAGTTAGTTAATCGAATATAGACATTCGAAAGGAGAAATCGAATATGGTATTCGAAGTTAGTTAATCGAATATGTTATTCGAAAGGGGTTAGTCGAGTCGAGTTAACCAGATAGAGTTAATCAGTTAGAATTAATCGGTTAGAGTAATCAGTTAGAGTTAACCAGTTAGAGTTAATCAGTTAGAATTAATCGGTTAGAGTAATCAGTTAGAGTTAAACCAATAGAGTTAATCAGTTAGAGTTAACCCAAATAATATGCCATTTAGCACGACTGCTAGCGTAATTCGCAGGGCTGCAAATAGCCTAAGGCGGTCGGATGTTTCCTGAGGGAATCAGGCGTAACCATTGTGATCGCTGCGATCTAGAGTCAAGCGAATGGAGTTAAATAGAGTTGTCGAATAGTAGTTATTCGAATGGAGTTAAATAGAGTTGTCGAATAGTAGTTATTCGAATGAAGTTAAATAGAGTTAGTCGAATATAGTTTATTCGAATAGAGTTGAATAGAGTTAATCGAATAGTCGTTATTCGAATAGAGTTAAATGGAGTTAATCGAATAGTAGTTATTCGAATAGAGTTAAATGGAGTTAAATCGAATATTAGTTATTCGATAGGAGTAAATCAAGCTGAGTTAAATAAACCAAGTAAGTCGAGTTAGTCGAGTAAAGTTAAGTTAATCGATGTTAGTTTCATCGAAAGGAGTTATCGATGTTAGTTTCATCGAAAGGAGTTATCGATGTTAGTTTCATCGAAAGGAGTTATCGATGTTAGTTTCATCGAAGGGAGTTATCGATTATAGTTTAATCGAAGTGAGATTTTCAAATATGAGATATTTGAAAAGGAAGAGTTATCGAATATTAGTTATTCGAAGAGAGATTATCGAATATCGTTTATTCGAGAAAAAGTTAATCGAATATAGGTTATTCGAAGAAGAGTTAATCAAATAGAGATTTTCTCGAAGAGAGTTAATCGGCAAATTCGATTATATCGAATTCGGGAAAGTACTTATACTTTCCAGTGTTTAAATAGAGATTTATTTATTTATAAATAAATAAGTGTTAGGTTAATTATTCACTAATAAGAATAGAAGTTATAATTAAAGTTAGATAATTCGAAAGTAAGGATTATAACGTTATCGTTATAACCAATGTTTTAAATATAGAAGTGGATTAGTAAAATTGAATCCGAGAAAGGTGTAAAGAAGTTGTTAAAGATTAAAAGATAAACTTTGACCATTTCGAAGTTATAACGTTGTTCAGTCAAGGTCTGAGAGGTAATTATACCCCAACTTGAGTGACTTCCTTCTTAACTAAGAAATGGTAAAGTTTGATCGTAAAGGAGTGTTGGAAATGTTTTCCAAACGAGAATCAGAAATGTTTTCTGATAAAAGAAAAATAAGAATTTAGAATATTGGGAAACAAGAGATAAGTAAATAAATGAACTAAAGAGATTTATGTTAAATGATGTTTGTTCGATATAATTTCCATTTGGAAATAATATCGTTGTTTGCACACTTGTTTTTCTTTGATAGTTAACTCACCGACTATCGAAGTTTTGACCATTTTAACGTTGTTAATATGGAGAGACCGGTTGGATTATTATCCATAGAACCACTCTGTATTGGCATAAGCGTCGCGAATCATATATGCCAAAGATAATTGAAGACGGAGTAAAATGCAAGGGCTATCCTGTTTACATAATAGTGCCTTCGGTTTGTCCAGTCCCAGGACAACTTGTATGGACGAAGGTCTGACAGAGTATATCCAATGGATCGCGTAAGTTGATCTGTTCAAACGTATTCACGTTTGGTGGCGGAGGAATTCGTTTCTCTTAGCTGTATACCCGTGTTATTTTTGGATAAGTCAATTTGTGATTTGGCGGGTATGACGATGTGACATTTCTAAGTGAATGAAGATGGATGTCTGACATAGTATTTCCAGACGGTCACGTACATTGATTTCTTCAACCGTACCAAGAGTGGAAGCGGAGAAGGAAACTTCTTTTAGCTGACACGTAATGTATGGTTGTAGACGTCAATTAGTGATTTTCGATGGATCTGACAATGTGGCATTCGAAGTGAATCTGATGTGATGATAAAGCGTAGCTTCTAGCCTCATCAACCAGTAAATGACAGAAATCGGGCAGGCAGCATGGCTAAGTCGGTCGCACCGAAGTAGGGTGTATAATCACCTATCTAGAGAATATTCATTTGTTTCTTAAATCTATCAATGCTGTCCCATATATATATACGGGAACGGTTGCTGATCCCAACCGTTGGTGATGTACATTCGATACACTCAAGCGAAATGAGTGGTCGGTCATGTGTGGCTGAGTTGCAAGATGTTCTTGTTGAACTCCAGTGTATCGTTCCTAGAGTACACTGATCGGAAGGTGATTCCATACCTTGTCATAGTTGGAAACCCAATCATCCAATACGCGCTTGCGGTTTTGATTGTATACTATATATGTAGAACGTGAGATGAAAGCGTTTCTGCTAGTTGATATCTATTTGTACATAGACATTATTATAATATCAAAAGGTTTTTGATATAAAGATATTTTGGATTCTCATAAGGGAAAACCCGTTCCGTTATGCGGCGTGGTCTTATGGGATATCGTTTACTTGTTCATATACCTGTTTTAAACTGTTTTACTCACACCAGTCCCATGACTGACCCGGAGTTTATTTGTTGTTTTCCCTAAACTCTTGGGTGCCTAATTTTGTACGGGCAGTCAAGTAGTCAGGAATTTACAGATACTGGAAGAGCGTGGAGCAGGAGGCTTCAAGATCATATAGCTATAGTTATTTCCGCTGTGTTGTAAGTGATGTACTCTGATAAGTGCTATTGTATACATAACTGTTATATTTCAAAGTTATGTTATCTATTATATGTTATTCGTTCCGCTGTGAGGTTCGTGTTACTCTGATGTTGTGTTCTTCTTCTTCTTCTATTCTAAATTTCTATCTTATCTATTCTCACCTTCTAATTTCTTTCATTAACTACCGGGATTTTTAGATGTTTTGGTTATCGACGTCGAGCTTACGTCGATAACCAAAGTCGCTCAAAAATCCGGGTCGTTACAGTTGGTATCAGAGCCAGGTTCAGAATTACTTGGCTCTGTGGCGTGACTCGGTAGAGATAGGGTTAGTAATACCCTAGATTGAGTTTGAGTGTATATATACGAGTGCGTATTTTTATTTGATATAAAAATGGTTGTATATTGTGGAGATTCATTGGCTGAGTTGTTTTTGAGTTCTGGTCGATCAGTTGTATCCACTGTATCGGTAGGAGTAAATAAATACTTGAATACGATGCACCGACACAGTATGGATATGTGATATATTATCATATATAGGTTGTGATTATAATCGAGTAAGATTATAACATGTGAAATGGTTATATATATAACCGATCAGAATTCATATAAGTAAAGTATATGAAATAAGATGAATTAAATATGAATTTAAATCAGATTTGGAATTAAAATAAGGAAATTTTAAGTTCCTGGGAGATTTTGAAATGTTTTCAAAATGGAAGTATTTGGTAATGGTTTGAAAATGATATAGTATTGAAATCACTTGTGTCGCTGGAAAATAATTCCGATGATGACTGCGCAGTATCATCGGTGTGATTTTCGAGTTCTAAGTGGTGGATTACTACCAAAGATTTTGATTTGAATTGTTTTGAGAAAACAAGTTGTTTAGAAATTCAAAGGTTTTGATTTGGTATTATAATTTCAAATTGTTTTGAAAGAAACCCAGGAATTTAAGTTTTGGAATTAAAAATTTAACTAATGAAGTTAAATAAAATGAGATGGTAAAAATAAATTGAAATTTAACTTGAACAGAGTTAAATAGAATTGAATTGGATTAGAGAATAATCTGTTATGGAATTGATTAGCGGATAATCTAGATTTGGATTTGAAATGATAAGCTAAGAGTTTGGAATTTGAAACTCGAATTTGAAATTGAATTCGGCTTGAATAAGCGAATGGTTGTGGTAAGAATAACTTGGTTGGAGTTTGATTGGAAATACATTGGTATATGCTGAATTGACAGCAGGTGAAAGGGATAAAGTTGATATGCCCGACAAAAAGGTACCAGTTTATATTATATATGAGTTTGGGATTTATGAGCCGAATCGGCAAGCCGCTTGGCGTTTTGATTTTTCTTCTGGGTTGGAGATGGCCCAGAGAGGCGAGTTGGAGTTTGAGATATTGACCAGTACAAAGGAGGCGCTGGCGAAATTTTTCGAAAAATTAAGGCGTTAGGAAATTTTCAGGATATTTGAAAATTTTTGTTGATAGAAATTAATTAATATTTAATTAAAATTAAAGTGGTCCAGTGGAAACTGAAGTTGAGAAGTGAACAAATAAGTCTGGCCCGTCGATAGGGTTTGATTTCTACCTTAGCAATTTCGAGGACGAAATTATTTTAAGTGGGGAAGAATGTAATGACCCGCATTTTTCAGAGGTAGAATAATTAATTTATTTAATTATTTAAATAAGGAATTAGAGAATTAAATAGTGGTTAAATTAAATTAAGTGGATTATTTAATTAATTTAAATAATAGAATAATATATTTAATTCAGAAATAATCAAAATATTGAAAATCACAATATTCTGTGAACTGGGTCATCCCTGAGATTTAATTCAGCTTAGAGTTGAATTATATTGACGAATATATTCAATCGACGTCAGTTTGATCGTAGAATTTTAATATAATTAAAATAGAGCTCGAAATGGCGCGGCAGTTCGCTATTTGGCGATTCGAACTTCAACTGAGTATACAGGGTTCGTTTTAAGCCGGATTTCTGTGAAACAAGAAACGCGTGGAGCTGGAGAAGTATATTTTTCTAGTGGAAGAGAAAAATCGGGATTTCGTCGTATAGATTTTGATTTACGTGCAAATCAAATTTCAGAAAAGTCGCTGTGAAATTCCTTTATAATTCGTAACGCTTTATATACGTTATTAAATGGATTTTTCAATATAAATTGAATATCGAATCAATATGGACTCGGAATAGCAAGTATATAAATATACTGGAGCTGTATGATATTCCTCGGTGAATATATATGAGAATATATATTTATATATATTTAATTTAATAATATTTTAAATATATTTATATATATTTAAATGGGTCATCCAGAGCTTCAAAAATACGCTGTGTGAGCATACGGAGTCGGAATTCGACGAAACCAGTTTCGTTGGGACCGTAATGTCAAACTCTAGCAGCATGTCAGTTTTTGTGATTTTTGGATATCGTGTATGGTCGTAGTGATTTTTAAGGACCGAAGACAAGGAGAAAAACGGGAAAATAAAATACGAAAATCAAATTCGAAATATCCCCTTTATTTTTCTATGATCCAGCACAGGCCACTGGGGCCTTCGGTCTCAACCACAAACAAAACCAACCCAAAATAGGGTATAAAACCCGTCAAGAACAGACCACATAAGCGAAATGGATATAGGAAAGAGAATATACCAAGAAGATGCCATTTTAAAAATATCTAAAATATCTAAGTCCTCAAGCCTATAAATACACTTCATTTACAATCCTTTAAGACCTAATACTTCACCTACAGCAAATAAGAAAATCAAGCCGCCACATCTCCAATCCTTCATACAATTAAATCGCCCTCTTTAAACAATGAAATCGGAAGATCTTCGATCTGTTGGAATCACACGAGCGGGAGCTACATAGTGGTGTGCTTCATTACAAGTGCGACGCATGTTTTTTTGAGGTCGACGGTGTACAGTGAAGCTAGGGCTTCAGCTGGAGGTCGAGACGAGGGGTTTTGGTCAAAAGCAAGGTGGCAGGCGGACTCGGGGAGGCCAGACTCATCTGTAGGTGGCATCAGAAGGGACTCCGGTCGACTGGAGTTGCAAGCGACGGAGGGTAGATGTCGATTTAGGGTTCTGGACTTAAGGCGCGGGCTGAGTGCCAGTGGGATGAGGAGAGAGAGCTCGGGGCGGGGAGTTCTCTGGTGGTATTGACGCCGGAGTCTGATGGCCAGAGGAGGGAGCGTCGTCGGTCAAACATGGGTCAACGACGGGGATTGATTTCCTGAGGAGTGGGTTTTCCAAATGGGGGAGGAAGAAGTGAATCGTGGGTTTTTCTAAAGTGATGATGGGCCTGAACGGGAATTGATGGGCCAGGGTTGAAAAGGGTAAAGCCCGATTTAAATTTACTTAAGTATTTTTAATTTAAATTATATGCAAAACTTCAGAATGCGATAACTTACTCATACGACACCGGTTTTCAGCGAAACAAGATCCGACAGGACCGTATGGACGAGAGCTTCACAATGAAGCTGACTGGAAGTCCATCGGAGCTCGTTACAATTTATAGCGAAATAAATTGTCCGTCTCAAACAACGAACGCAAACCGATATTTTTCGGTTAACGCGTCAATGTGAGTAAATCTCACTAACTCTGAACAGTTTATAATTTCATGTTGTATTTTTAGAACTGTTAGATATTGGTTGATTGATTGTATGTTGACTGTTTGATTGAACTGCTAGTCAGTTAGTTGAATTTCTATATTGATTCTGTTTAACAAAATATATCATATGGAACTGAAAGTGATGTTATCTATATTGTCTAACATCTGTGATGCAGGGAAACAGGTTGGAGGAATCCAACTGGATTCCTCAACAGATATTTTACTGTGATTATTATATTGTGATATATAATGTGATATATAACCTGTTGTTGATTGTGTGTGTATGGACGATATTGAACATCGTGATTTGATATGATTGAATACCATGACATACCGGAATGTAGATAAAGGAGATTTTTCAAAGTGATATTGAAAAATAGAATATTTATAAAGTGGAATATTTATAAATAAGAAATGTTTATAAATTAGGATATTTATAAATAGGACATATTTTAAAAAGGAAAATAAATTCAAAACATTTCGTTTTGAATGGAAAGGCCTGTGTGGCGAGTTTGGGGATTTTCCCGATGCTCCCGATACAAAGGAGGTTATGGCGAATTTTCCCGGGAATTTAAGGAGTTAGAATATTTCAAGAATAAATTTGAAAAGGAAATATTTGTAAACCATTTACAAATAGAATTGGAAAGGGAACATTATAAAAAGGAAATCATTTTTAAAGTGTAGAACCGTTATTTAAAAGTAAATCTTTTCAAATGAATAAAACGTTGTTAAAAAGAAAATCTTTATAAAGTGAATAGTTAATCGAATATGGTATTTGAAGTTAGAAATCGAATATGAAGTTAGTTAATCGAATATGGTATTCGAAGTTAGTTTATCGAATATGGTATTCGAAGAAAGTTAATCGAATATGGTATTCGAAGTTAGTTAATCGAATATGGTATTCGAAGTTAGTTAATCGAATATGGTATTCGAAGTTAGTGAATCGAATATAGACATTCGAAAGGAGAAATCGAATATGGTATTCGAAGTTAGTTAATCGAATATAGACATTCGAAAGGAGAAATCGAATATGGTATTCGAAGTTAGTTAATCGAATATAGACATTCGAAAGGAGAAATCGAATATGGTATTCGAAGTTAGTTAATCGAATATAGACATTCGAAAGGAGAAATCGAATATGGTATTCGAAGTTAGTTAATCGAATATAGACATTCGAAAGGAGAAATCGAATATGGTATTCGAAGTTAGTTAATCGAATATAGATATTCGAAAGGAGAAATCGAATATGGTATTCGAAGTTAGTTAATCGAATATAGACATTCGAAAGGAGAAATCGAATATGGTATTCGAAGTTAGTTAATCGAATATGTTATTCGAAAGGGGTTAGTCGAGTCGAGTTAACCAGATAGAGTTAATCAGTTAGAATTAATCGGTTAGAGTAATCAGTTAGAGTTAACCAGTTAGAGTTAATCAGTTAGAATTAATCGGTTAGAGTAATCAGTTAGAGTTAAACCAATAGAGTTAATCAGTTAGAGTTAACCCAAATAATATGCCATTTAGCACGACTGCTAGCGTAATTCGCAGGGCTGCAAATAGCCTAAGGCGGTCGGATGTTTCCTGAGGGAATCAGGCGTAACCATTGTGATCGCTGCGATCTAGAGTCAAGCGAATGGAGTTAAATAGAGTTGTCGAATAGTAGTTATTCGAATGGAGTTAAATAGAGTTGTCGAATAGTAGTTATTCGAATGAAGTTAAATAGAGTTAGTCGAATATAGTTTATTCGAATAGAGTTGAATAGAGTTAATCGAATAGTCGTTATTCGAATAGAGTTAAATGGAGTTAATCGAATAGTAGTTATTCGAATAGAGTTAAATGGAGTTAAATCGAATATTAGTTATTCGATAGGAGTAAATCAAGCTGAGTTAAATAAACCAAGTAAGTCGAGTTAGTCGAGTAAAGTTAAGTTAATCGATGTTAGTTTCATCGAAAGGAGTTATCGATGTTAGTTTCATCGAAAGGAGTTATCGATGTTAGTTTCATCGAAAGGAGTTATCGATGTTAGTTTCATCGAAGGGAGTTATCGATTATAGTTTAATCGAAGTGAGATTTTCAAATATGAGATATTTGAAAAGGAAGAGTTATCGAATATTAGTTATTCGAAGAGAGATTATCGAATATCGTTTATTCGAGAAAAAGTTAATCGAATATAGGTTATTCGAAGAAGAGTTAATCAAATAGAGATTTTCTCGAAGAGAGTTAATCGGCAAATTCGATTATATCGAATTCGGGAAAGTACTTATACTTTCCAGTGTTTAAATAGAGATTTATTTATTTATAAATAAATAAGTGTTAGGTTAATTATTCACTAATAAGAATAGAAGTTATAATTAAAGTTAGATAATTCGAAAGTAAGGATTATAACGTTATCGTTATAACCAATGTTTTAAATATAGAAGTGGATTAGTAAAATTGAATCCGAGAAAGGTGTAAAGAAGTTGTTAAAGATTAAAAGATAAACTTTGACCATTTCGAAGTTATAACGTTGTTCAGTCAAGGTCTGAGAGGTAATTATACCCCAACTTGAGTGACTTCCTTCTTAACTAAGAAATGGTAAAGTTTGATCGTAAAGGAGTGTTGGAAATGTTTTCCAAACGAGAATCAGAAATGTTTTCTGATAAAAGAAAAATAAGAATTTAGAATATTGGGAAACAAGAGATAAGTAAATAAATGAACTAAAGAGATTTATGTTAAATGATGTTTGTTCGATATAATTTCCATTTGGAAATAATATCGTTGTTTGCACACTTGTTTTTCTTTGATAGTTAACTCACCGACTATCGAAGTTTTGACCATTTTAACGTTGTTAATATGGAGAGACCGGTTGGATTATTATCCATAGAACCACTCTGTATTGGCATAAGCGTCGCGAATCATATATGCCAAAGATAATTGAAGACGGAGTAAAATGCAAGGGCTATCCTGTTTACATAATAGTGCCTTCGGTTTGTCCAGTCCCAGGACAACTTGTATGGACGAAGGTCTGACAGAGTATATCCAATGGATCGCGTAAGTTGATCTGTTCAAACGTATTCACGTTTGGTGGCGGAGGAATTCGTTTCTCTTAGCTGTATACCCGTGTTATTTTTGGATAAGTCAATTTGTGATTTGGCGGGTATGACGATGTGACATTTCTAAGTGAATGAAGATGGATGTCTGACATAGTATTTCCAGACGGTCACGTACATTGATTTCTTCAACCGTACCAAGAGTGGAAGCGGAGAAGGAAACTTCTTTTAGCTGACACGTAATGTATGGTTGTAGACGTCAATTAGTGATTTTCGATGGATCTGACAATGTGGCATTTGAAGTGAATCTGATGTGATGATAAAGCGTAGCTTCTAGCCTCATCAACCGGTAAATGACAGAAATCGGGCAGGCAGCATGGCTAAGTCGGTCGCACCGAAGTAGGGTGTATAATCACCTATCTAGAGAATATTCATTTGTTTCTTAAATCTATCAATGCTGTCCCATATATATATACGGGAACGGTTGCTGATCCCAACCGTTGGTGATGTACATTCGATACACTCAAGCGAAATGAGTGGTCGGTCATGTGTGGCTGAGTTGCAAGATGTTCTTGTTGAACTCCAGTGTATCGTTCCTAGAGTACACTGATCGGAAGGTGATTCCATACCTTGTCATAGTTGGAAACCCAATCATCCAATACGCGCTTGCGGTTTTGATTGTATACTATATATGTAGAACGTGAGATGAAAGCGTTTCTGCTAGTTGATATCTATTTGTACATAGACATTATTATAATATCAAAAGGTTTTTGATATAAAGATATTTTGGATTCTCATAAGGGAAAACCCGTTCCGTTATGCGGCGTGGTCTTATGGGATATCGTTTACTTGTTCATATACCTGTTTTAAACTGTTTTACTCACACCAGTCCCATGACTGACCCGGAGTTTATTTGTTGTTTTCCCTAAACTCTTGGGTGCCTAATTTTGTACGGGCAGTCAAGTAGTCAGGAATTTACAGATACTGGAAGAGCGTGGAGCAGGAGGCTTCAAGATCATATAGCTATAGTTATTTCCGCTGTGTTGTAAGTGATGTACTCTGATAAGTGCTATTGTATACATAACTGTTATATTTCAAAGTTATGTTATCTATTATATGTTATTCGTTCCGCTGTGAGGTTCGTGTTACTCTGATGTTGTGTTCTTCTTCTTCTTCTATTCTAAATTTCTATCTTATCTATTCTCACCTTCTAATTTCTTTCATTAACTACCGGGATTTTTAGATGTTTTGGTTATCGACGTCGAGCTTACGTCGATAACCAAAGTCGCTCAAAAATCCGGGTCGTTACAATTCATTTCGAAATCGTTTTCAATTCAATTCATTTTGAAATCGTTATATATTCAATTCATTTCGAAATCGTTATAAAATCGATATAAATATCGTTCACGTCAAAATGGCGTCAATCTAGTCAACACGGCTTCATAAATTTCTATTTTCAAATATTCTATTTCAAATATTTCCTTTTTCAAAATAGTTGTTATTATCAAAATATTTCGTTCAACACATGACCAATCTCAATGAATGAAACTGTCAACACATGAACTTTTATTTTATATTGAAAAAGATGTAAATTTTATTACTAAAATATTTCGTTCAACACATGACCAATCTCAATGGATGAGTACTGTCAACACATGAACTTTTATTTTATATTGAAAAAGATGTAAATTTTATTACTAAAATATTTCGTTCAACACATGACCAATCTCAATGGATGAGTACTGTCAACACATGAACTTTTATTTTATATTGAAAAAGATGTAAATTTTATTACTAAAATATTTCGTTCAACACATGACCAATCTCAATGGATGAGTACTGTCAACACATGAACTTTTATTTTATATTATTCTTTATTTTTCAAAATGGAATGAGGCCCAATCAATTACCATATAAAGTTAATTATATGGATTTCCATACAACACATGTATAATAGCATTGAAAAATAATCAACCATCAACCAAAGTGCACTACACTGTATAAGCATCAAATATAGATATCTAACGCTTATAACAGCCTGTCAATCAATCGATCGACATATTTAATCAATCAGGATGAGTGAACTTCAAATTTCATCCTAACACCCGTGTGGGGTTTCAAACAATCAAACACATATTTTATTTGTGCAGTTGGGCGATGTGTAAAATTTATCGTCCCAATCAATGTCATTCAAATAAGTGTACATAAACAAACCGTCCGGTTTGTAAATGAATATTTTATTTATTCACATTCACGTTAAAAATTATATTTTTAACGATAAAACATTTTATTCTAACATATGAATTTCTATTATTCATTTACACAAATAAAATGATATTTTTATTTTTCTAACTTATTTTAGAAAATTTCGGCGGCATAACGGCACGATACTAGAAACGGGACGAGGCCTAGCCTTATACCCGGTCTAGTGAAGGCCCACACCATTCACACATCAATCAAATCATTCAATTTCACTCAAACAATTCAATTCAATCACATAATCAAACTAATCTATGCAACCAAACAAACAAGTCCATGGTTTGTGGACGATTGTGTCGGGTGCTACTAAGCACCGTCTGCATCCTAGTATATATATATATAACTAGAAAATAAATTGAAGAGTGAGAAATTCTCACCAATAGCTATCCTAGCTCCACGGCACTTCATTGATAGAAATCTTCGTCGCTATCGCATCTTCGTCGTCTTCGTTGCCCATAGCCACTACATATGAAAAAAAAATCGAATTTTAACTTCGTTATTCAATTTATAAAAATCGAATTTTTAGTTCGCTATTCAATATATAAAAATCGAATTTTTATTTCAAAGTTCAATATATAAAAATCATATTTTTATGCCGAAGTTCAATATATAAAAATCCTATTTTTATGCCGAAGTTCAATATATAAAAAACCTATTTTTATGCCGAAGTTCAATATATAAAAATCATATTTTTATGCCGAAGTTCAATATATAAAAATCCTATTTTTATGCCGAAGTTCAATATATAAAAATCCCATCTTTTTAAATTAAAAACATAATCTTTTCTAAATAAAAAAAAATATAATCTTTTTTTAAATTAAAGATATAATCTTTTCTAATTGTAAAAATCTTTACTTTCCCATTCTTTTCTCTAAAAACATAATTCTATTCTTTACATAGAAATAAAATCTTTCTTAGGAAGTTAAAAATCCTATTTTCCTGGAAGCAAAACAATATATATTTATATCTATAAAAATAATGCAAATTTATCCTTAAAACTGAAAATTAACTAAATCATTAAATTAAATAAACAAAGCAAAACAAATGCTCACTGGTTTGAGGAGAAAAGGGGGCGGAGGTGCTCACCCTGGAGGTCGAGCGTCGGCCTCAGGCGATGCTGGAGGCGGTGGAGCTTTCGAGGGGGCGCGTCGCGTTTCTGAAACGAGGAGGGAGGGGCTTCAATGGGCTCGTCGAGGGAGGGGGGCTTCGATGGGAGTTCGACGAGGGAGGGGGGGAGGTGCGGCGATGGGCGGCAGCGCTTCGGGGGCGGGCGGCTGTCGATACCTAGGGTTTTTTTTTTGCTTCTGAAATAAATCGTGGGGGGGCCTGGTAGTTAAGGGGAGAAAGGGAGAGAGAATTTAATTTTTTATTTATTTAATTATTTTATTCATTAAAAGTTGACTTTTTCATATGACCTCGAAACGAGGCCCACCGCCTGTCGTCCACAGCGTTTCACCCCCATTCCGAACTCAATGGGATATGTACCGCAAGCTGATTCGATCGTCTCGATAAGTTTCCTTTGAATTTACATTTAAATCACTATATTGAATTTTAAACGTACATTTCAAATTACCGGGGTCACATACGAACTCTAAAAATTCCCGAAAATATTTTCTAGCTTCGTATTGACGATACGGTCCTAACAAAACTAGTTTCGTCGAATTCTGAGACCATTTGAAAAATGGCCAATTTCCAGTCGATTAAAATCAACTGAAACTGGTCAAACGCGTTTTCCTTTGCCACGCTCACATATTGATTCGAAAAATTATGAAATTTGGAATCTAGCAATAACTTGACGCCACGGACCCAACAAAACTGGTTTCGTCGAAATCCGAGGTCGTTTGCAAAATGTCCATTTTTAAGGGCCTGAATTCCATAGCGACTATTCAGAAATTTCAACTGGACATATCTTTTGATTCCCGCTACGAACTTTTGATTTTTCGGATTCGTTGGAAAGATATTCACTATTAGATTCCATTATTTTTGGTTTCACTAAAATCCGGATTGTTTTGCACCCGGTACATTCAATTGAAGTTTGAAATCGAATTATCGAACTACCGCGCCATTTTCAATTCTATTTATAATTATATATAAATATTTATATTCTAACGACGACGCGTATAATATATATGTTCGAATTATATTCAAAATAAATTTCTCGTCGATATTATTTAAAATAATTCATTTTAAATATTCAAAATTCGCTAAAATGGCCAAAATAAAAATTTCAAACTGGCTCGCATTTTACGGGTTGTTACAGATTAATACTCAGAAAATTACTCAACTCCACCAATCTCTAGTTAGGTCCCAATACTTATCTTAACTCTCATCAACCCGTATTAATCCCCTTTTACTCCATTCAACATTCCCCATTTGAAAATCTTATTTCAATTCCATACATTTAACTTAATTTCATTAATTGTTAATGCTAAATTAGAATCAATGCTTTAACACCTCATCCCCTGGTATAAACTTCGTTTACATAATGCTGCTTTAATATAAACCCTTTTTATCTCGATTTCTTAATTTAAATGTTAACTCAACAACTATTTAAAACATCGTATTCGCTTAAAATTCCCTTTTTGACTTTGTTATAAAACTCGGATTTTTATATATAAAACCCATTCATAAACTCCCTTCCAATTCAATTAAATCTCATTTCACTATACTTGAATTATTATTAATTAAAATAATAATTCATTCCATCATTAATTATTATAGAGGTAGTTAACCTCTTAATTAACTAAAATAAACAGTAAATTCCTTTTAGAAATCCTAGTAAAATTTAAAACAAATATTTATTAAACCATTTCATTGGATTAATTCAAAAATAAATAAATAATCCCTAGTTACAACGGTTGACTTAATCAACCCAAATATGATTATCTCTTTAACTGATCCCAATTAGTCCTCACTTTCTCACTTTAAATTAATTAATTATATAATTAATTTAAATAATTTCATTAAGCCGTTTCTTAACAAAAAAATTAGTCAAATCTTAACCATCAGGTTAATTTTATACTCTATTGCTTATAAATCTGATAAATACCAGAATTTGCTTTATAAAATCATTTATTAATTAAATATAACTTAAATAATAAATAATGAATATTTATTTCCTTTTAATAACTTTTATTTAAATTGTTAAATTTAGAAATGTATCTTGAGTTGTAAAATGGATTTTTATAACTTCATTTCTATTGATTTACTTAACGTAAATCAATATGTAGAAAATGATTGATTTATAGGCCGTATACTGCCAATTACTCAACCAATATTACCCATTGGTTTAAACAAAACAAACATTGAATTTCAGGTCAACATTCAACAGCCAAGTCAATTATCTAATCGGAACAGTTCATACGATAATATGGAATAAATACCAATAAATATATTTGAGGAATCCCATTGGATCCCTCCAACCTGTTCTTCTCGACATCAAATATGTTATCTCAAATATGATCATTTAATTCAAATAAATGACGGTCTTCATAATAGTCAATAACAATAATTCAATAGCAACCAAATTTTTCACACAACCATAACAATTCAAACAAATTCATTAAATTAAACATGTTTATTTAAAAACGTAACCAATTAGGTAAGTTACCTTAATTGGGACTAATCGTTAAAATAACGATTTGGTTTTTCAATGAAATTAAATAACCATTTAATTCCATGTGTCCAATCAATATATGGATATATATTTATCAAACAACAAAAAGTCAACCATTAACAACTATAGCACACAAAATAAAAACCCAACTTATATAAAATATAAGTGGGTAGAACTGAGTGAGTTTAACTCACCTTGATTTGCTTTGTCAATAAACGGTTTGTTTCAGTCAACTTAAACTGACATTTAATTTAGCTGAAAATTCTAGCAGCCTCCATCTTCGTCCGAATCGGTTCCATAATGTAGTGACTATTGGCATGATTTCAGTGTAGATGGTTTGGTCCAATCCTGGTAAGATTGCCACGAGTTATAATTACTATAAGTATACTATTAAGTTAAATAATAAATCCCCTAAATTTTTAATATTACAGAACGCTAATGATTTACTACTTAATTTACTTCTGATTTTAAACTTACGGTCGAATACTTTCTTAGGAATTGTAACGATCTAGGGATTTTCGGCCTCGGAAATTGACATAAATACCTTTACTGTAACTCATGCCGACCTTCCAAACACCGAAAACACTGGACGTTATTAGAAATAAATTAGAGGATGAGGTAAGAAAGGTAGAAATATTAGAATAGTAGAAGAAGGAGAAACAACACAACACAGAGTCTCACATCGCATCGGAACAAAATATAATACAGAAATAACTTTATTGAGAGCTTTTAATAAAACTTACAATATCAGAGTACATCACACAACGGGACAATTATAATAACCTGTTCCCATATACAACACACAGCGTAATAGTAGCTATATAATATCATAGGTCTGAACTCATCCATCTCATCTCTTTACAGCATTCGATAACCTGAACCTGTACACCCCAGGCTAACCCGAGCATTTACAAAACACCGGGTCAGTTTGGTGAACAAGAGTGAGATAAACACACTAAGTTTAAGGGTATCACACAACCTAATTTTAAAGTTAAAATCTTTCAAAGAAAAGGATAATCGTAAGACCAAATCCACACATAAACACGGACGGTTTTTACATTACGATAACCCAAACCATTTTTGAAAACCAATATCTTGTCTGATAATGTAATAATGTCTAAATACAAGTAAAAAGAATCTATTAGAACGCTTACATCTCACACTCCACATATATAGTATACAATCAAAACCGCGGGCACTTATTGGAGATTGGATTTCGACTATGACAAGGTATGGGACCACCTGCCGATAGTGTATCTCTAGAGGCGAATACACTGGGTCCAACAAGAACGTCTTGCAACTCGGCCCTCACATGACTGACCACTCATTTCGCTTAAGTGTATCGAATGTATATCACCAACGGTGGTAGCTAGCCACCGTTTCCCGAAAGGGACAGCCTCGAAATAGATTAAAGAAGCAAATATATTTTCTCTACATAGGTGATTATACACCCTAATGGGAGCGACCCACATAGCCATGTTACCTGCCCGATTTCTATCTTTTCCCGGTTGATGAGGCTTGAGGTTTAGATTTACTTTTTGGAACATCTGGTCACCATTCACTTTGAATGCCACATCGTCAGATCCGTCAATCACTAATTGACGTCCGCAAATATACTCTGGGTATAAAAGAAGTGCCCCTCTTTGCCACCACTCGGTATATTTGTAAAAATCAACGTACGTGGTTTCAGGAAATACTCTGTCAGACATTCGTCCATACAAGTCATCCAGGAACAGGATGAACCGAAGGTACTCTCCTACTGCATCCATATAGGAATCAGCCCATGGATCAGTAGTGGGAAGTCCTTGCAACCCGTAGATTCCAACCACGACAGAACCAAAGTTTATTTCTGGTTGCAATACCAGAGATTAGTAGCGGTTCTTCTGTTCATGAATATCTACGGTCTTCAATGCTCCATCTTGATCATTTTCTGATCTCCTCGGGTATTTGTTGGTCAGAATGGTTTTTGAATATAAATTCGATCCCGGTCTTTCCGTACCAACAATCGTATTGGACAGATTTGATAGTCGGTGATTTAACTATCAAAATAAACAGTGTTTCAAACATGACAATCCAGTGAGTTCACTGGTTTAGTATTCGGTCTCACTTGGCCTTTTAATTAAAACAAACTAACTCACTTCTGCTTAATTAAAACTACTAACTCTTTTAATATTTCAAAATACGATATTTGATCTTTAATAAATACACAAAGGTTTTCAAAAACCCTCTCTTTGTATTACTTAGTAAAGTACTTATAACCATATTCAACTCTCATTTAATTCTCATTTCAAAACATATGTTACATCATTCTCTATTGTCTAAACTTGGAAAAATCCATTCAACTTATTATTTGGGGAAACACGTTACGAAATATCTTTTATTTCGTTCTTGAAATAACTAATATTTATTGGAATAAAATAAAACTCATCTTTACAATTCCTTTTAACCTTGTGGATATCATCATAATTTGACGCAATCTTCTTTATTCCCCTTTTTCTTTGAAATCATCATTTTATATAAATGTTTTCACCAAAATATTTCGTTATCATTTCACTAATGAAATAATAAAGTTTATTAACCACATTTACCATTACAACTCATATCATTCTTAGATAATCCTGAGGTCGTTCAAGTTGGGGTATTTTAGTTACCTCTCAGACCTTGACCAACAATGTTCATACCTTAAAATAAATATAGTTGTAATCCAAAATCAAGATTTCATTCTAATCCCAATACAAATATCATCAAACTATTTTATTATGCTAACTCAAATCAAACTTAACTTAATAAGCAATTTCAGTTACAATGGTTGACTTAGTCAACTCAAGAATCGACTAACCCATTCCCATTTATTTCCTACTTTAAATTAATATAATTTGAATAACTCCATTTAATTAATTCTCAATAACCAATTTTCCAAATTTTAACCGTTTCTATTCCCATATTCATAAATCTGATAAATCTCAGAATTTACTTTGTAAAATCAATTTTTTTATAATAAATTATAAAAATAAATGTTTCTTTCTTTTTAATAAAGTTTTATTCAAAATAATATATTCCAAAATTCTATCTCTAGTTATAAAATAATTTTTATAACTTTACCCCTATCGACTCACCTGACGGTGAATCAATATAACAAAGCGATTTACTTTTAGGCCATTTATAAAACAAGAAATAAACACGCGTTAAATTTTTTCACGATCACCAGATAAATCAAATCAACTTGGAACCTCACAACCCTATAATAATTCTTCAATACGAACCCAACGCCACCAGTTTCGTTGCATTCTGAGACTGTTTCCCCAGTAGGCCATTTTTACGCGCACTGCAATGCCATTTCGGACACCAACTTGCATGGTCTCCAAAAATAACAAACTATATACCTATCCTGACTCTAATCGACAATACGAACTCAACAGAATTGGTTTCGCAGCTTAATTCGATCGTCTGTTCAAGTTATATCCAAATAACCCTTTATTAAATTAATTACGCGCTATAGAAATTGAACGGGCGTTTGTGGCTGCCGTGGTCCCATACGACATCGGTTTGCCACGCCATTCAACACCATAAAATAATTTAACGATACGGTTCTAATGAAACTAATTTTGTCGAAATCTGAGTCCGTTTGTACAATGGCTATTTTAACGCGTATGTTTTAAATAACGATTTTCCATAGCGACTATTTCAAAATTTGATTTGGCCATAACTAACAAATTACAACACGAAAACTGGATTTTTCTCTTTCATATGAAAATTATCATCAATACGGTTCTAATGTTTCTCGTTTCACAGAAATCCAAAGTATATCGGATCCTGTATATTCAATTAAAGTTCAAAATTCAATATTACGAACTGCAGCGCCATTTCGAGCTCTATTTATATTAAATATAAATTTAACGTTCAAATATCGTTTTTAATAACGGATTAATTATTAAAATTTATTAACACTCCAAATATAATATTTAAAATAATAAATTAAATTAAATACTTGACGGCCAAAATACGGCTCGTTATATTCTTCCCCCCTTAAAATAATTTCGTCCTCAAAATTGCTAAGGTAGGAAAGAAAGTCACAAACCCATTATCTTTACAAAAATAATAAATTTAAAACTCGATTTTTATTTCCCAAACAAATCTAATTGGTTTTAAAACCACTTTATTCCAAATAAAAGAATTTCAAAAAATCTTCAAAAAAAATTCTAACACCTTAAATTTTGGAATTTTTTTGGTAGAGTCTCCTCTATACGGAGGACATCTGCAAAATCGCAGGTTTAAGAAATATATATCCATCGACCAACAGGGTCGTGAAAAATTCAAAAACCAAACTCGAAACCCAAATGGAAACCAAAATTTCATATTCTGCAGAGCCGTACCTTTTTGCGATCGTTACTACGCGATAAACGATATTTTATATTCGAGCTTACATAGTTATTACGCAGCTCTATTCAAACTGGATTCAATTAACTCCAGAATTTTCTCTTGGGTGGATTTTAAAACTGAATTGGCACTCTGCACATGTTCTCAACTCAAATAAATTTCATCAGTCCCCAAAATAACATCAATTAGTTTCAAATATCCATATCATATGATCCAACCAATTCTACGCACAATCTAATCCACATGAGATTTATAATTATTTATAATCACTTCATTTATTTCTTTAATTATCCATTCAGATTTATTTATCTGGATTGATTTATCCAACTTATTTATTTTATATTGGTTTCAACCAAGTCTATCATTTTCAGATTTATATTCAAGCAATCAACAACACAATCCAAACATATCATTCAAATCAACCTTAACAATTCGATCGTTTTCCCATATTAAAATAAACTGAGAAAATCATTACTTTTATTATAAAATAAATTGGGCAAAAATAATTTCAAAAATAACTTTAATATTAAATTACAAATACGCGCTCTCATATATATAACAAACCCAATCTAGGGTATTACAAACCCCATCTCTATCGAGTCACACCACAGAACCAAGGTTATCACTAAACCAATAGCTCTGATACCAGTATAACGACCCAGGGATCTTCGGCCTCGGAAATCGACATAAATACCTTTATTGTAACTCATGTCGACTTTCCAAACACCGAAAACACTGGACATTATTAGAAAAAAATTAGAGGATGAGGTAAGAAAGGTAGAAATATTAGAATAGTAGAAGAAGGAGAAACGACACAACACAGAGTCTCACATCGCAGCGGAACAAAATATAATACAGAAATAACTTTATTGAGAGCTTTAAATAAAACTTACAATATCAGAGTACATCACACAATGGGACAATTATAATAACCTGTTCCCATATACAACACACAGCGGAATAGTAGCTATATAATATCATACGTCTGAACTCTTCCAGCTCGTCTCTTTACATCATTCGATAACCTGAACCTGTACACCCCGGGCTAACCCGAGCCTTTACAAAACACCGGGTCAGTCTGGTGAACCAGAGTGAGATAAACACACTAAGTTTAAGGGTATCACACAACCTAATTTTAAAGTTAAAATATTTCAAAGAAAAGGATAATCGTAAGACCAAATCCACACATAAACACGGACGGTTTTTAACTTACGATAACCCAAACCATTTTTGAAAACTAATATCTTGTCTAATATTATAATAATGTCTAAATACAAGTAAATAGAATCTAGTAGAACGCTTGCATCTCACGCTCCACGTATATAGTATACAATCAAAACCGTAGGCGCTTACTGGAGATTGGATTTCTACAATGACAAGGTATGGGATCACCTACCGATAGTGTATCTTTAGAGGCAAATACACAGGGTCCAACAAGAACGTTTTGCAACCCAGCCCTAACATGACCGACCACTCATTTCGCTTGAGTGTATCGAATGTATATCACCAACGGTGGTAGCTAGCCACCGTTTCCCGAAAGGGACAGCATCGAAATAGATTAAAGAAGCAAATAGATTTTCTCTAGATAGGTGATTATACACCCTAATGGGAGTGACCCACATAGCCATGCTGTCTGCCCGATTTCTGCCTTTTCCCGGTTGATGAGGCTTGAGGTTTAGATTTACTTTTTGGAACATCTGGTCACCATTCACTTTGAATGCCACATCGTCAGATCCGTCAATCACTAATTGACGTCCACAAATATACTCTGGGTATAAAAGAAGTGCCCCTCTTTACCACCACTCGGTATATTTGTAAAAATCAACGTACGTGGTTTCAGGAAATACTCTGTCAGACATTCGTCCATACTAGTCATCCAGGAACAGGATGAACCGAAGGTACTCTCCTATTGCATCCATATAGGAATCGGCTCACGAATCAGTAGCGCGAAGTCCTTGCAACCCGTAGATTCCAACCACGACAGAACCACAGTTTATCTCTGGTTGCAATCCCAGAGATTAGTAGCGGTTCTTCCGTTCATGAATATCTACGGTCTTCAATGCTCCATCTCGATCATTTTCTGATCTCTTCACGTATTTGTTGGTCGGAATGGTTTTCAAATATAAATTCGATCCTGGTCTTTCCGTACCAACAATCGTATTGGATAGATTTGATACTCGGTTAACTATCAAAATAGACAGTGTTTCAAACATGACAATCCAGTGAGTTCACTGGTTCAGTATTCGGTCTCACTTGGCCTTTTAATTAAAACAAACTAACTCACTTCTGCTTAATTAAAACTACTAACTCTTTTAATATTTCAAAATACGATATTTGATCTTTAATAAATACGCAAAGGTTCTCAAAAACCCTCTCTCTGTATTACTTAGTAAAATACTTATAACCATATTCAACTCTCATTTAATTCTCATTTCAAAACATATGTTACATCATTCTCTATTGTCTAAACTTGGAAAAATCCATTCAACTTATTATTCGGGGAAACACGTTACGAAATATCTTTTATTTCATTCCTGAAATAACTAATATTTATTGGTATTAAATAAAACTCATCTTTACAATTCCTTTTAACCTTGTGGATATCGTCATAATTTGACGCAATCTTCTTTATTCCCCTTTTTCTTTGAAATCATCATTTTATATATATTTTCACCAAAATATTTCGTTATCATTTCACTAATGAAATAATAAAGTTTATTAACCACATTTACCGTTACAACTCATGTCATTCTAAGATAATCCTGAGGTCGTTCAAGTAGGGGTATTTTAGTTACCTCTCAGATCTTGACCAACAATGTTCATACCTTAAAATAAATATTAGTTGTAATCCAAAATCAATATTTCATTCAAATCCGAATACAAATACCATCGAACTATTTTATTATACTAACTCAAAACAAACTTAACTTAATAAGCAATTTCATTTACAATGGTTGACTTAGTCAACTCAAGACACGACTAACCCATTCCCATTTATTTCCTACTTTAAATTAATATAATTAATTTAATAACTCCATTTAATTAATTCTCAATAACCAATTTTCCAAATTCTAACCGTTTCTATTCCCATATTTATAAATCTGATAAATCTCAGAATTTACTTTGTAAAATCAATTTTTTTATAATAAATTATAAAAATAAATGTTTATTTCTTTTTAATAAAGTTTTATTCAAAATATTATATTCCAAAATACTATCTCTAGTTATAAAATAATTTTTATAACTTTATCCCTATCGACTCACCTGACGGTGAATCAATATAATGAAGCGATTTACTTTTAGGCCATTTGCTGCTGATTATTCAACCAATATAGCCCATTGGTTAAAACACAACACATGTTGACTTTTCAATCAATGATCACTACTAAAATCAATAACCCAATCACGACAGTTCATATATGATAATATGAAATAAATAATATATTTGAGGAATCCGGTTGGATCCCTCCAACCTATTCTTCCCTGTATACAAATGGTTATCTCCCCACAGTTTAAAACAATTCAAACAGATCAAACAATCCAAACCATTAAACACATTTATTGATAAACGTGACCAATAAGGTTTATTGGAATCTAATCGTTAAAATAACGATTTAATCCGATTAAATTAAACAAATGTTTAATTTAATCAATAAATATTTAAGATATTCAACAGACAGGCAAACAGTCACCCAATCATCGATCATTAACAATAATTTCACACAAAATAAAAACCCAGTTTATAAAAATATAAACGGGATAAACTGAGTGAGCTGAACTCACCTTGGTTTTCATCTATCATTCAAACAGTTCGTTTTAATTGTTCTCAACTTCGTCCAATCCAACTTCATAATGTTACGTCCGTCGACATGGTTCCAACGCTCCTGATTTTGTTCAATTCTGTCACCGTATGACACGGTTATAAATTTTTAAATGTTATTTACTTATCTAATAATATTATTAAAGATTAAACAAAAATTTATTATCTAATCTCTAATTAAATTTTAATGACCCCTTTTAAATAATTTAAAACTTGATACTATATTATTACCTAACAAAATACTTAAAGTTACACCCTCTACTTACGTTGTGAAGTGGACTTGTATGAACCATTGTGACGTTAGGAAGTAGAAACTTAAGGTAATCTTAGGAAAACAACATTTTAACGTTGAAACGAAGACTCGACACTTTCAATTACTTTACAAATATATGGCAGTGTTATTAATTACTTAAAACTTTATTAGACAATAAACTACCATTAGGCACTGTTAAAGTAATTAGGCATAATGTTTATTCCTCCTCTTTTTAAATTATTAAGTCCCGTTTAAAAGCTGGGCACGACTAACCCCAATTGTCAAACTAAGGTTGGGCATATACTAAACCACAATTAAAAATTCGATTAGGCTCCGTATTGTAATTAGGCATACTTAATTTGTTTTCTTTTAAACCTGCTGCTACCACACGTCAGTCCAAGACTTCCCACGCGCCGCTGATCTCCCCAACCTCGACCGTCAACCCATCTTCCTGACCACCACACTTCGGCTGTCCTCCTTTCGACTCCTTCACGTTTTGCTTCCCACTTGCTTACTGTATACTCGTCTTCTCCTGCATCCATACATCACCGCACACCGAACTCCATCACTACTCACCCTGACCGGTTTGTTCCCAGGTAAGATGAAAGTCCTTCATTCATTACACAGTAAGTTAATAACTCAACCTCCTAGCAAAGATCACCCATACACCGCGTTATGTCCCCGAGCTGCCACCCATCATCGTCCACCCAACTTGAAGCTTTCTCCCCTCACCGAAGCTCCGTCGCCAATGGCCTAGAGCCGAGCCCTACTGCACCACCGTGATCGTCTCAACACAGCACCCCTCTAGTCTGAAACCCGTTCACCTCGATATACCTACTTCTCTAGAACGAGATCGACTTTGGAAGTGGAGATGTATATATTATTAGCTTACGGTTTTCATTTCCTAAATGGAGCTCACAGTCTTTCTTGTAGGGCAAGTTTATGGTTGTGTGCTGAAAACATAAAATGAGTTGCTTATTTATAGAAGAAGTGGGCGAATAGGATGAGAGCGACGTCCATCACAGTTTAATCGTAGCCATAGGTAGCTGGAAGATATAGGGTAGTTTGCAGCATGTGTTAGCTTGTCAAATATAAGTAGATGCAGCGATTTTTCATCTCAGAGATCCATAGCTGTATATGTTAAGTCATATTAGTTGAGCGGTTTTTGTTTAGATTTATTGAGACCTTATGAAAATGACGTGCGGATTGAAAAGCAATCCATATTTTACAAAGTCCTGCCACGTATCCAGAAGATTTTATAAAGAAATCCCATTTAGATTTTACAGATTATGGCCGATCTTTCTGAAAGATTTGGTTCAAAAGATGTACGGGTTGCGCAAGATCTTGGATCAGAATAAAATTCTGTATATATTATGTAATGACGTATTGAAAGCATTCCATTACAATATCTTATGGTTTCGGATTTCAATCAAACAGCCCACTGATGTTTAAGGTAATAACTGTAAATTTAAAATATTGTTTCTAAAACTTCATGTAATGACCCAGATTTTTAGCGACTTTGGTTATCGACATAAACACGATGATGACTAACCAAACATCAAAAAATCCCGGTAATTAATGAAAGAAATTAGAAGGTGAGAATAGATAAGATAGAAACTTAGAATAGAAGAAGAAGAAGAACTTACATCATCAGAGTAAACACGAATCTCACAACGGAACGAATAAAATATAACATAACTTTGAAATAAAACATTTATGTACACAATAACACTTATCAGAGTACAACACTTACAACACAGCGGAATTAAACAATAGCTATATGATCTTGAAGCCTCCTGCTCCAAGCTCTCCAAGTATATCTATAAATCCCGACTACTTGAATGCCCGTACAAATTTAGGCACCCAAGAGTTTAGGGAAAACAAACAAAATAAACTCCGGGTCAGTCATGGACTGGTATGAGTAAAACAGTTTAAAACAGTTGAACAGGTATATGATATCTCATAAGACCACGCCGTGAATACGGAACGGGTTTTTCCCTTATGAGAATCCAAACATCTTTAACAAGCAATATCATTCTGATATTATAATAATGTCTAAGTACAAATAGATATCAATCTAGCAGAAACGCTTTCATCTCACGTTCTACGTATATAGTATACAATCAAAATCGCAAGCACGGATTGGATAATGGATTTCCAACTATGATAAGGTATGGAACCACCTTCTGCTAGTGTACCTCTAGAGAGGAATACACTGGGTTTAACAAGAACATCTTGCAACCCGGCCACACATGACCGACCACTCATTTCGCTGAGTGTATCGAATGTATATCACCAACGGTTGGGATCAGCAACCGTTTCCCGAATGGGACAGCATCAACAATATATTTTTTAGAAGTAAATGAAACTCTAGATCAGGTGATTATACACCTTAATAGGTGCGACCTACATAGCCATGCTGCCTGCCCTATTTCTTTCATTTACCGGATGTGAGGCTAGAAGCTACGCTTATCTTTTCACATACCACATCTTCATTCACTTAGAATGTCCCATCGTCATACCCTCTAAATCACAAATTGATTTTCCCAAAAATACCACAGGTATAAGCTAAGAGAAATGAATTCCTCTTCCACCAACGTAAATACGTTTGAAACGATCAACTTACGTGATCTACCATATATACTCTGTCAGACCTTCGTCCATACAAGTTGTCCTGGGACTGGACAAACCGAAGGCACTATTCAGTATATCCATCTTAGGCACTGTTATCTAAGACTTATACAATAGCCCTTGCACTTTACTCCGTCTTCAATTATCTTTGGCATATATGATTCGCAATGCTTATGCCAATACAGAGTGGTCCTCTGGATAATAATCCAACCGGTCTCTCCATATTAACAACGTTAAATGGTCAAAAACTTCAATAGTCTGTGATTTAACTATCGAAGGAAAATATGTGTACAAACAATGATATTATTTCCAGAAGGAAATTCTATCAATCAATCATCAATCTCTACCATTCCATAACTATCAGACTCTAACTGTAAACTAATAAGAGAACAAATTCCCAAGTATAAACCTCGAAGGCCGAAACCAACATCAGATCGATACTCAGGAAACCATTCAACTTATTAATCTCTAGTCATTTTCTAATTTTGCTTAACTCTATTTCTTTAACTCTATACGATTAACTCTAGTTCGTTTTTAACTCTAATCGATTAACTCTATTTGATTACCTCTAACTGGTTAACTCTAACTGATTAATTCCTTTCAAAGAAACTATATTTGATTTACTCCTTTAACTCTAACTGATTAATTCTAACTCCTTTTATAATATCGTATTTATTTTCTAAATAAATATTTACTTTATTCTATTTATTTTCTCAAATAAATATTCCTTTCCTCTAATTCTATTTATTTCCTAAATAAATAAATAATCCCTTTTAATCTATTTGTAAATGTTCTACAAATATTTCTCTTTCTATTTGTTTGACAAATATTTTCCCTTTTTATTTATTTTACGAATATTTCCCTCTATATCTGTTTAACCAATATAATTCCTTTTATTCCAAATCCTTTTTCTTTTATAATATAAAATCCATTGATTTTATATAAATAAATTATTTTCAAGATATACTTTGAAAATCCCTTTATCGTATTCTAGTATTTCTTATGGTATTTAACACACCATATAACAACGATAAATATCGTCCAAATACACATAATCAACAACATATTATATATCACATCATATATCACAATATATGAAATCACAGTTAAATAAATGTTGAGGAATCCGGTTGGATTCCTCCAACCTGTCTCCCTACATCACAGATGTTAAACAATATAGATAACATCACTTTTAGTTCCATATGATATATTCTATTAAACAGAATCAATATAGAAATTTAACTAACTGAATAGCAGTTCAATCAAACAGTCAACACACAGTCAATTAGCCAATAATTAACAGTTCTAAAAATACAACATGAAATTATAAACTGTTCAGAGTTAGCGAGATTTACTCACATTGGACTATCATCGTTAATAACGATAATTATCATTGATTCAAATTGGACAATTTATTTCACTATAAATTATAACGAGCTCAGATGGACTTCCAGTCAGTTCCATGACGTAGCCACCGTCCATACGATCCTAACGCAACTTACGGTTCTCGATTCTGACCTTGTATGGGTGAGATATCACATTCACAAGTTAATACAAATTTTGATTAAAATAAAACTTGATTTGTTTTTAGCATTTGGGCCTCACCCCTATGTACCGGCCCACTCCTCCATTTAAAAGCCCAACCCGCCCGTTCCTTAACACCATCTTCCCCAAATCCAATCTTTGTTGTGACCTGCTTCCAATATTTCCTCCATTTCACTGACCTTAAACCGCCCGTCCTCCATGAATCCTACCACCGAATTCAACAAGGATACTACCGACTCTCTCCTCATCACACCCTCAACAAACTCATACCTAACACTCACGGTTCGATCCCCCCTTCATCTCACGACACCCACGCCTCCAGTGAAAGACAACGACGAACTTCACCACCGAATACCCTAAATCTCCGCGTATAGGTGCGGCTTTCAATGGCGACCCCAAATCCAAACTCGATTTCATGAATCCATCACCACACAAATACCAACGTCGAACCCTAGGTTCTGTATATATATCGAACTCAATAAAGAAGATGTCGGACCAACCAACAAGTACACAGAAATGAAGCGCATCCATCCATGATCACAATGATGGTTGAATTTTGATTTATAGCTTTTACTTGGATTTTTATTTGATTTTAGAAGAGGATGGTATTCACGTTTTAGGTGTTTTTAACCATTTTGGAACTGGTGGCTCTAACTTGATTTTATAGGGAGGATTATATTTTTGTGTGGCTCTAAACGAGAATGGTGTGGCTATGTTTAGTCCATTCATTAATTAGGATATTTTCTTTTTATTATCTTATACTCGTTTCAGTCTTCTAAAAATCTGTGTGCTCACACACAATACCTAAAAATCATGAAAATTAACATGCAACTAGAGTTCGATATTACGATCCCAACGAAACTGGTTTCGTCGAATTCCGACTCTGTATGCTCACACAGCGTATTTTTAACCGTCAAAATACTGACTGTTTCTCACTTTAAAAGTCGGTATGGCCACATACTGACTTCAAAAATCACGGAAATTGAAATCTAGCAATAATATAATATTGCGGATCCAACAAAATTAGTTTCATCGAATTCCGACTTCGTTTGCAAAAGTGGCTATTTTTAAAGCTCTAAATAGCCTATTTAAATATATAAATATATTTAAATATAATTAAATTTAATATTTAAAAATAAATATTATCGTCTATATTCACAGTGGAATACCATACAGCACTAGAATATTCCTATATGAATTTCTAACTTGATATTCACTTCTGGGTCAATCCGATATTGGATTTATATTGAAATTCCTTTTTAAAATATAAATAATTCCTTTATAAAATATAAAGGAATTCCACAGCGACTTTTCTAAAATTTGATTTGGACATATCTCAAAATCTACATGACGAAATCCCCATTTTTCTCTTCCACTAGAAAGATATACTCCACCAGCTACACACGTTTCTTGTTTCACAGAAATCCGATTTAAAACGAATCCTGTACATTCAGTTGAAGTTCAAATCGCCAAATATCGAACTGCAGCGCCATTTCAAGCTCGATTTTAATTATATTATAATTCTATGTTCAAACTGTCGTTTATATAATATATTCGTCATTTAAATTCAATCCCAAGCTAAATTAAATATCACAGACGATCCAGTTCACACCATATCGTCATTTCAGCCAATTCTGATTATTTCAGAATTAAATATATTATTTAATTTATTATTTTAATTAAATATTCATCATTATTTAATCCCACGATCATTAAATTGACTATATCACTATTTATATAATTAAATAAATTATAATACCTCTGCCAATGCGGGTCATTACACTTCATGCTAAAGTAACATGTAAAACTAACCATAATTGATTTCTATTTATTGATAAAAAAGGTAATCTTGGTCTAAAAAGGTATTCTGGATACAATGGGACAAGTTTCGTCGAAATCTGAGGTTGTATGTAAAAATTTCCTTTATAAAACCAGAAATAAACACGCGTTTAATTTTTTCACGATCACCAGGTAAATCAAATCAACTTGGAACCTCGCAACACTATAATAATTCTTCAATACGAACCCAACGGCACCAGTTTCGTCGCATTCTGAGATTGTTTCCCTGGTAGGCCATTTTTACGTGCACCGCAATGCCATTTCGGACACCAACCTGCACAGTCTCCAAAAATAACAAACTATATACCTATCCTGACTCTAATCGACGATACGAACTCAACGGAATTGGTTTTGCAGCCTAATTCGATCGTCTGTTCAAGTTATATCCAAATAACCCTTTATTAAATTAATTACGCACTATAGAAATTGAACAGGCGTTTGTGGCTGCCGTGGTCCCATACAACATCGGTTTGCCACGCCATTCAACATCATAAAATAATTTAACAATACGGTTCTAATGAAACTAATTTCGTCGAAATCTGAGTCTGTTTGCAAAACGGCTATTTTAACGCGTATATTTTAAATAACGATTTTCCATAGCGATTATTTCAAAATTAGATTTGGCCATAATTAACAAATTACAACATGAAAACTGGTTTTTTCTCTTTCGTATGAAAATTATCATCAATATGGTTCTAACGTTTCTCGTTTCACAGAAATCCGACTTATATCGGATCCTGTATATTCAATTAAAGTTCAAAATTCAATATTACGAACTGCAGCGCCGTTTCGAGCTCGATTTATATTAAATATTAATTTAACGTTCAAATATCGTTTTTAATAACGGATTAATTATTAAAATTTATTAACACTCCAAATATAATATTTAAAATAATAAATTAAATAAAATACTTGATGGCCAAAATACGGGTCGTTATAGGAACTTCAGTACCAAGCCGATAGCTTTTCTATCCATTCGTTCGTTCAAAGCCAACTGATGTCGTCCCTTCAGCCTTCACATTTGTTCCCTCAAACATCTGCCCGCCTATCTATTCCCTCCTGCATCTACGTTTCCAATCGAATTCCTTTTCTTTTTTCTTTTTCTTAAAGGCCCGAAAGCCCACAACACCCTCAACCCATCGTCTTCACCTTATTATTTTCCTTACAGCTGTTTTCTTCTTCCACTTTATATTATCTTCCCACTGCATCTTCTTCGTTCACATTTATTCCGAAAACAGTATGCCCATCAGCTCCTTCCCATGCCGAGACTGCCTATTTCACTATTTCTGAGACCGCCCCTCATGCTTCCCAGCTCTTCACGTTTCAACTGCCAACTTCCCTTTATGTATTACTCCTACTTCCCTCTCCTGACACTATTCCTCCCATCTACGTAAATATCATCCCTATCCCACTGGCCCACCGTATACCATCTCCATTCCATCTTACTGTTGTTCGAAACTGGCTCGCACGAACTCTTCTCCCGTTCTCGTAACCTTCCTCTGTCTCAGCAAGCCACCACCTGGCACCGTTTCCGACCAACACTCCATCTCTCACACCCGCACGCCGACCTTCCTTCTTCTTGCTACTATTTCTTTCTAGTGCGACTTCCTCTTCTTTAACTTACAAACCCCACTACGTAATTCCTTTCCAATATCACTTCGTGTTTCTCCTGCTCTGATACTCCCTTTTACCCCATCTGAAAATCTCTAGTCATGTCCTTCTACCTGAGTTGTTGTGAACCCCATCAAAATAAGTGCTCATATTCATAGCAAATACCCAATTTGCTTTCTTGGACCAGCCACATGTATTTTAGTTTACTTGTTCCTTTCTTTTTTTTACAAAGGAAGCTTGCACATTCCATAATGGCCGAGAGAGTTCGAGGTTACAGAGACAAATTGGCTCAATTTCTGAAATGAGAAGCAATAGGGTGTATTTATATGGTTAGGAAGTTTAGATTGAAACAATGTCTATCTCATCGAGTACGAGATAGAGTTAGGGTTACAAACGGTAGAATAGTTGTGTTGATTCGCAATTTGAATTGAAAAATCAAAACTAGGTTGTTACAAAGAAAAGAGATAGGGTGCCAGTTTTTATTCTTTGGGTCAGAGAGCACATGTGCTGATTTACCATTTCAAATGTCGAGCCATTGAAGAGGAGGTTCATGCCTGAGAGAACATAAATCGGATCATAGCTGAGAAATAGGGCAACGGCTATGCGCATTCTCCTTTCATTAGCTCGTGATTGATTTTAAGTTTCCCTTTTAATCAACAACCTATAACATAGGGTAGGTAGAAGATATGAAAAGAAATGGAATGGGTGTAGTTGAAAAGGGATTGTAGCTGAGTATGTCATCTGCAGTGTAAAGTAGACAAGCGTTAACAAGAAAGGAATAGGGTAGTAGGGTATGTGTTGATGTAAGTTTGCATGTTAATTTGTATGTGATTGGTCTTGCATTGTGTATTCATAGGGTAGCTTAGACTTCAGTAAAACGTGTGCGCATTCTATTCTACTGCATTTGGAAGAGAAACAAAGGCATACAAAACTTTTCTTCTAAGTTAAACATAATTATACTTGCCTTGAAAGGAAAGGAATCAGTGGCTTTCGAGGTAAGGTTTTTATTTCGTTTTTTTTTTGGTACATCAGTTAAACGATAATATAGTTCCATCGCTATTTAACGTTGAATGTTAAATATATGCATTGCCACACACTAACTTCAAATGTAACGAAAATAGATGTACCGCTACGTTTTAACTTTCTGGTCCCAATGAAATTGATTTCGTTGGAAACCGACTCCGTTTGTACAATGACATTATTTTAATCTATCGGTTTACCTTTAAATTGAATGTACCGATAAAACGACTTCAATTTGCTCCAAAGTGGAAAATAAACAATAACTAACTGTAAGTATTCCAATAAAATTTGTTTCATCGAAAATAGAGTCTATCTGGGAAAATAATTATTTATACGGCTTATATAATATCGTTAAAATGTATATAACACCAAAACAATTTAATAAATAAAAATAAGGGTGCGTTTTTTACAGGTCCCTATTAAGTTTCAAAATATAAAAAAAACCCGGCGATAAAAGTAATATAGAAAACATCCCTATTTTTGAATTTCCGCTAAAAAAATTCCAGATCTACCCTTACACACCTAAAAAACTATCCAACAACTATTTGTCCTCATTTACTTAGTCTATCGCTCCTATTATCTCGCTCATAAACCTAATCCAACAATTTTGGAAAACATTCAATCACTCCAACGTGGTTTTTTTTTTTTTTTACGAAAAACTACACAAATATTTACATAAATTACGTAAAATGAATTTTTTTATTACTTTTTTTTTTACGAAAAACTAGACAATTATATACATACATTACGTAAAATGATTTTTTTTTTTTTTCACGAAAAACTGGACAACTATATACATATATTACGTAAAATTGCATACATTTATGCAACTAAGTGTAATAATTGCATAAATATAGTAATATTATGCAGAAAATAAATTATTAGTTTTGCGCAACTAAGAGAAATAATTGCATATATATACAGAACTGTACTGCACAATTGCTGAAACAAAAAAAAATGACAAAAAAGTAAATACAGATAATTATAACAAAATGCATATATATATGCAAATAACAGAAATATGTGCATACTTACATGAAAAAATTCATATCATTTACATGTACTACATCAAAAAATAAGTACAGACCACATTTACATGTACTACATCAAAAATTTCAGAACATTTACAAAGCAGAGATGATGGTCTTTTGAAGAACAAGTTATTTTGTTAAGACCCAGCTTATTGCGTAAACCACATCTAGTAGTCTCTGTAGAAACAACAAATGTGTTCAATCATTCGGAAAAAGATGGACGACCGAGCTTCAACAACACTAGTACACCAATATCCGCCGGAACACTGTTATCAAAAAAAGAAAATCAACATTAATAAGCTTAACGTGCAGTAACCTAAATTACAAAAACTGCTTCAGAATAATATAAATACATGCGTACAATTCAGCAAAATAACAATAATTTCTGAATATTTATATGCAAGTATTCCAGATATATGCATAGAAATATGAATATATTTGTAAAATAATATGTTTTTCTGTTTGTTTGATAAAAAATTGCATACATATATGCATATATTAAGAATAGCTGCATATTTCTCCTCAACTTTTTAGCAGAAGTTCAGCAAAAATCAAAGATATTTTCCTACATCTTACACAATTATTTCTGAAATATTTATATGCAAGTATTCCAGATATATGCATAGAAATATGAATATATTTGTTAAAATAATATGTTCTTCTGTTTTTTGATAAAAAATTGCATACATATATGCATATATCAAAAATGGCTGCATATTTGTCCGCAACTTTTAATCATAAGTTCAGCAAAAAACAAAGATATTTTCCTACATCTTACACAAAAATTTCTGAATATTTATATGCAAGTATTCCAGATTTATGCATAGAAATATGAATATATTTGTAAAATAATATGTTTTTCTGTCTGTTTGATAAAAAATTGCATACATATATGCATATATTAAGAATAAATGCATACTTGTGCACAACTTAAACGTAATAAAACCTGCTGCGCCAATTAAATGTAAAAAATCAAAAAGATATTTTATATTGTTTGCTGGAATATAGAGTAAAATCCAGATCTTGAAACAACTTGATTATAGAAATACATTTTACCATGCTCAAGCATATAGTATCAAAATTATCAGCAAGTAAATTAGCTGCATAAATATCAGTGACTTAAAAAGACAACTTAATACAACTCTGAGCAATCAAAGAAACATGAAAAAATTAGATTGATGACACAGCAATTCCAACAACAGAAAATCAAGTACCTTTCGATGTCTGGCATAAATATCAGTGAGGTTAAGGTGGTGATTTTCGAGCTTCAATGGAGAAGAAAAGCACTGTTCCGACCGCGATGCAAGATGAAAGGACAGGAAACAGCGGTGCTCGGTGGAGGCAAATCCTTGAAGTAGACGCTGACTGGCATGGACTCGGATCTCGATTGAGGGCCGAGAAGGAAACAGTCGTTGGAGATGGCGACTTAATTTCCGCTGCCATGGATTTGATTTAGGGTTCGGTGCTGGAGCCGCTGCCATGGATTTGATTTAGGGTTCGGTGCTGGAGCCGCCGCCATGCTTTTGGTGTTGTAGCCGCCGCCATGGATTTAGGTTTGAAGCGCCGCCATGGATTTAGGTTTACAGAAAATTGTGTTTTGTGATGTAAAAAAACAATACGTAACCTATAAACAATAACTAAGGGCATTTCCGGAAATGTAAAAGCTGTGTTTTAAAAATAGGGATGAGATTTAAGTGTTTCAAAAGAGAAGGATGTGAGCCTAATTAACTTTAGTTTTAAGGATGTGAGCCTAATATTCACTAAAAATAAATTATTTTTGTCGAATATATATCCAAATAATATAATATAGCATTTCAAATATAACCCAATATGAAATTATAACCTAAATTAACATTTTCCAGTTAAACGATGTCCAAATTATATTAAAACCCTTATAAATATATTAAATAAACGTTATAACTAAATAACGATTTCCATAGAGACTATTTTAAAAATTGAGTTGGATATAACTAATAATCTATAACACGAAATCTGGATTTTTCTCTTCCATATGAAAATTATAATCAAATAGATTCCAATGTTTCTTGTTTCACAGAAATCCGACTTAAAACGGATTCTGTGTATTTAATTGAAGTTGAAAACTCAATATTATAAACTACCGTGCCATTATGAGCTTGATTTATATTATATATAAATTTAACGTTAAAACATCGTTTTAATAATCGAATTAAATATTAAAATTCATTAATATTCAAAATATAATATTTAAAATAACAAAATATATTAAATATTTTACTACCAAAATTACGGGATATTACAGTTGATCTTCATGGAGAAGAGTTTGTGCCTAGAAAAGTGTTTGACTCATCAAATATACATCTCATGCAAATTACTTTCACTTTCAAGCCATACGAGACATTTGAAGCCAAACAAGCTTGAATGCAACAAGAACAAGCACTGATAGAAGTCGAAGAAGAAGAAATTTCTTCAGAAAGTGTTGAATGTCCAACCAACACTAGACATATTTCCAAAGAGACGATTGTTCAAAATCAAGTTAAAATTGTCAATAATCAAAGAAGCTTAAGAAGAACTTCTCCAAAATGACCAAGGTAATGGTCAAGATAGGAAGAAAGCTTGGAATCTCACCTCCCTCATCATCATTAGAAAACTAGACTATCTAGTTTAATCTATCTTTATGTATTTACTTATGTTTTGCCTTCGAATCTCTTATTTAGTGTGTCTTAATTAGTTGGATGTATTTTCTTTCTATTAAGTAATGAATGGAGTTTTATTTATGTTAAAATCATCTTTAAGTCTCTGTAAAAACTTTAGAATTAATTATAGTTTAATATAAGTTCAAAAGATTCAAAATTTAAAAAAATTCAAAATTATTAATAGGGAATGTCGGCATACATTTATGTATATGTCGACGTATTACTACTAGATTTTAAAATTGTTTCAAATTTTAAAATTAATTAACTACTCATGTCCATTCAAAATCCAACGAGTTCCAGTCCCTATTTAAGTCTATTTCTTCCAAAAAAATTCATTATTATATTTTTCCTTTTTCCTTATTCATTTCTTATCAAATCCATGGCAAATCCAATTCATAATCTTAGTGAAAATCTCAAAGAAAACTTGAATTCATTCAAGAATATCCTCTCTATAATTCTACGAAACCAACGTCATCTTGAACTAAGCCAAATAAAGATGTTTGAGTAGCAAGAAAAACATTTTGATGTAATTCGGTGGCTAATCTCTTCTCTTTTCAGAGATGAAGATAATAATCTCGTAAAGGCTCCACCAACCAAAGAAGATGATGATTGGGAGGTCATCAAGAAGATCCAATCTTTAGAGAAGATGGTTGGGTTGAAGTCCTAAGAAATGTTTAATTGATTGGTATGGTTGATTTGATTGGTTTTTTTGAATTTGATTTGGATTTTATAACTTGAAACTTCTATATATTAAACATATAGTATGGTGTGCTTTGATTTGGTTTGGTTTGTATAATTGATATCAAACAAATGTAACTATATAATACTTGGATTGGTTTGTATTTGATAATCATAATGTAAGGAATTACTATTATAGGTTTATACCGATTATGGGGGAGTATAACAATGTTTTAGGGGGAATATCCTACTTTGAATTAGAAGTCACTTAGTTACTTATTGGTTTTTACTTAGAGAATTATACGATTTAGAGGGAGTAGTTTCAGATTTTCTTTTTGGTAATGGCAAGGGGGGAGAAATTATAAAATATGGACATAGTTTATAGGATAGGATTTGTATAAACATGGGGAGTATTTGAAGGATCATCATCAACAGGTATATACAGGTATGATATTTTATAACCTAAGGTCGTCATTATAAAAAAAGGGGAGACTGTTGGAGAATGGAGTTTTGATGACAATAACCTTATTTCAATATTGACCGATTATAAAATATATACTAACACTTCTATCTAGAATATATATATATATGTACACACACACACATACACACACACATATGCAGGATTTATATACAGGAAATATTGCTAAAGACTGCACAGTCTAAAGATGTAAAAGATTCAGAATTCAGAGATATTTCAAGAGTCATGAGTATTCAAGATTTCAAGAGTTCAAGATAAATATAGTTATAGAGTCTAGATTATGTATGTAACGGCCAGCCTCGGACCAGCCGACATTTCCCTTGAAGTGCGTTGTCCTAATGTCCAACTCGCACGAGACGGTCGTCAGAAGAAAAGAAAGAAGACGAAGAAACAAACTTCCAAAGAACCTGTAGTATATCTCACAGCACATGGAATAAAATATAATAATAACATAACTTTGACATAAAACAGGTGAGGCAGTACATAAGCTGGAAAACTAAACCATCATAGCAGCGGAAATCCAAAATACAGCTTGTGATCCAAACCATTATTACAATTTCAAAACTTCCTCTAAGGCAAAAGAAAGAAAAGGTGTACTACTAGTGCCCAAGCAGTCACCATCAACAACACAGGAGGAAAAATAAATATCATACGCGGAAGCCTCCTGCTCGTCTCCTGATCAGCTATTCATGCATACCCAGCTAACATGCCTCTAGTCTGCTCGTGTGAGTACCCAGAGTAATAAGAAGAGACATAAAACTCGGGGTCAGACAAAAAGTCTGGTATGAGCGATAAGCAACAAAACAGAACAATAACAGGCATAATCCAATCATAACTGAACCTGGACCTGCAACCAAAGAGTTAGCATAACATACCGTACAATACCCTAAGGTGCCACTAAACATATGGTGTAAAGAATACGGGGAGGGGTGTGCATGTCATAGTGATGGCAAACAATCAAACATAACAATCATTCCTCACGTCTCTCACTCAGTGCGTAAAGCATACGATATCTACTACTTTGGTCGCCTAATCCTTTGGGGAATAACGGAGTCCAACCCCGTATAACTATCACTACAAGCCCCTAATCCATCTCTTAGTGGTGAACCAAAATTATGGATATTGATAACCCCTTTTCATGATCGGGGTGTAGGGTTCGTGGTCATTCCCCACGATCGGGTTGTGGGGGGGGGGGGGGGGAGGGGGATCCGATTCGGTCCAAATTCCTGCAACTCTTCCAACGAGCTATTTACACCGTACGACGAGGATTTTGACCAATCTAACTTTTCTAAACAATCATAAATCATTTCAAACAGTCATAGAAAAATGTATAATCAACCATAAACACAAAAACAACAATATGACAAGTTTAAACGGATCGAACATACCAAAACCCCCTATTTTCCTTTTAATCGTGTTTAGGCATAACTAATGATAGGATTAACAAAAATTGTCCAAATTAAAACAAATTTCCAACAGAGGTCTAAAATAATATTTAGGGATTTTTACAAATTTTTCCAGATTTTTACAACACATAATTTCGTTAATTGCCCTAATTAGCCATAATTAGTGAAAAACAAAGCTAATCACTCACTTTTGCCACAAATAAAACTTTCAGAACTGAAACTCCTCTGATTTAGGGCGAATACTGATGTCTAACAGCAGCTCTACTCTGAAATGGTGCTATTTCTCCTTGATTTGATGTTGCTAAGCTTAATCCTTGATTAGAAAGTGATTAGAGATGATTCTAGGTGTTGGGGGCCATTGTTAGGGTTTCTATGATGTAAGTGGCGGCTGGAAAGTGACTAAAAACCGAAATTCCTAACCCTAACAGCCCTTAAATACTCCAAATCCCGAAATCCCCCATTGGGCCTAGCTGCTAATCACCCGGTTAAGCCCAATGAAGCTGTTTTCACCCTCTAAATCTTAATTCAGCCATATCTCCCAAACGGTAAGTCCGTTTGGCTAATGTGACCACTCTACTGAAAGTTAAACCATCATTCGGATCTAATGGAAGTGGTTTCAGGTCAAAACTCCTTACCAATCAAAAGTTATGGTAAAAAAAGATCAGCTAGGGGTAAACGGTCATTTAAAAATCGACAAAAATCATGAACATGGGAAATGACCCCAATAGTCGTTCCCCAATGTTACATGACCATACGACTTCATACGAAAAAGAATTAAATATTATACGCTCCTCCGATGCATAGAATGCAGGTCGTTACATTCTCCCCCTTAAGAAATTTCATCCCCGAAATTCCTTAACCAAAACATACAAAGGATCCCGCAAGCCTACCAATCATTTGCAACAATCAATCATGCATAACAACACACAACAAGCCCATCCTAGCATGCAGTTTACTAATAAGGGGGTGCTATATCGACAAAGATCTCACCAGGCAAAGAGTTCGGGATACTTCTTCCTTATGTCCTCCTCTGTTTCCCAAGTATAGTCTTTCTCATTATCACCCTACTGAACTTTGACTAGTTTCACCACCTTCCTTCGGAGCTGCTTCGTATTGTTCCCAATAATACGCATCGGTCGGCGGTTCCCAACTGCCTCCGGTTCAACCTCGATATCATCCAACTGATCTGGTGAAATAGCCACACTAGGGTCATGCACAAACTTCCTTAACTGGGAAACATGAAATACGTTGTGAACTCCCTCTATCTTGTCTGGTAACTCCACTTTAAATGCCAAATTCCCAACTTGTTCAAGAATCGAGAATGGACCAACAAATCTTGGTGCCAACTTGCCTTTCCTACCAAAATGAATCACACTCTTCAACGGAGAAATCTTTACGAATACCAAGTCTCCGACTGAGAACTTCAAATCTCTTCGCCTTTTATTAGCATAACTTTTTTGCCTATTCTGGGCAGCCTTCATTCGCTGCCGAATGATTTTTATCTTTTCTGAAGTTTCTTTTATAACCTTAGGTCCAAGCACAAACTTCTCACCGGTTTCCAACCAACATGATGGTGAGCTGCACGGTCTTCCATACAAAGCTTCAAATGGAATCATACCAATGCTGGACTAATAACTATTGTTATATGCAAACTCAACCAAATGCAAATGGGCGTCCTATGACAAATCCTCAAAAGAGCCTCTAATACACGATTCACCCAAATACCATCATAACCTGATTTAGTTCTTGGTGAACCACCAATGAAATCCATTGAGACATGTTTCCACTTCCATTCGGGAATTTCCAACGGTTGTGACAAACCACTGGGCTTCCTCTGCTCAGCTTAATCTAACTGGCAATTCATGCACTTGGAGATAAACTTCCCAACGTCTCTCTCCATCACTCAATCCTTTTACGTTGGGTACAACCAGCCTTTCATTCTTTTGAAGCCATCCTTCTCGATCAAGTCCTTACTTGATCAATCTCTCGCCATCGATATACATCTTTACCTTAGAGGTGATTTCCAATAGGTTAGGATCATTCCTCTAACTGGAACCAATCCACTCAATCAAAATCGATCTAATCATCAAACTTGCTAACATTTCTGGATCCAATCCATACTTAGGTCTAAAATCATATCTCGCGATATACTCTAATGGCTTCCATACCAGAAACATAACCCCTAAACTGACATGTCTCCTACTCAATGTAACTATTACCGCACCTAAATCCTTTGCTATGATCACTCTTCCCCATGGAGTCATGATGGCTTCGCACTGATCCATAGCCATTAATCCTTTGCTATGTCCACTTTGCCCCATGGAGTCATAACAACTCCACTGCACTAGCTCATAGCCTTGATACGATCACTCTGCCCCATCGCTAGAACCCTGCAGGTGATAGTCTCTCAAGAGAAGAAAGATAGAAACAAACATAGAAACCATAGCATCCATCAAACAAGTCCTACTTATCACTTGCTAAAGCCATGAATACGTCGATACCTGTATGTCTGGTCCAACCAACATCAATAACTAAAGGAAGACCAGCCTCCAAATGGAATACCGTACGTCCAACGCACGTTTATCCTCCAAGGAAAACTAGATCACGACCAACGAATCCAAGGTTACGGGCATCCCCAGATACCCCTGCTTTAAGTCCGCCTAAAATACATGATTCCCACCCAAGTCTATCCATTGTCTTGCTTCCCTCTCGAGTCCAACTCGAGCTATATCCAATTCCTCGCATCCTTCTCGAGTCTAACTCGAGTCAATCAATAACTCATACCCAGTCTTGAGTATCCATTACCGAAAAACCCTAGTCCAACGTGAGTCGTTTCCCTATTCGTTGCATCTCCAAGATCAACGAACACCCATTTCGTTTACGAGTTCAAGTCCAACTTGAATCGTCCTAATCTTCGTTGCATCTTCCATGATCAACGAACACATCATATCCCTTCAAAGTTCTACTATCCAAAGAGAACACCAACATAGGGTCCTAAACAATCCATTACTTTGCATCTTTCTCGAGTCCCAGTCTAGCCATCTCATTACCCTATCGAGTCTAACTCGGGGCAGTCCATGCCATTGAACAGTCTTATCATGTCACGGCTGCCCATCACTCCTCGAGTAAACCAAGATATCATCCAATGAAAAATCGCAACAACTATTTATCTCTCACGTGAACCATCCTAATTGAACTCGATATTCCCCAAGCACAAGCCCTAAAGGCCTAAACCAATATCAGACAAGCACCCAAGGAACATCTCCTCCGAATTCGGACAATCCACGTGAGGTGATACTAGCAAAACAATCAAGCACTGGAGCACTCATTTGCCTTCCAGAGACAACTAAAACTTATTACAATGATAACCTCTGAGCTTCCTTAACTCCAGTTACTATCGCCATCACTAGGTAGGTACCTAATACCACCCTATACCTTTGGAGTAGATTGACTCTCCAAAATAATGCTAAACCCAGTAAAGCCTAAACAAAGAAATCACAAGCAAACATACATCCATGACTCAATAAAACCAAACTACAACAAATCATACTAAGATCAGTCGAACCACCTATCAGGTTCGTCACAACTAGAGGTCTATCGACTATCTCGAGTTTGTCAAACAATACTCGAACAGAAACACATTAAATAGAAAGCATACCTTTGATAACGACATTCTTTCCCTTATGCGCCGCGGTTAGAGCATTCGATGAAGAAGGAACAACGTTGATAGCATATGATTTCACAATTTGCTTCTCTTTAGGGGTTGTGGACAATCATCCTTGTGATGTCCCACCTGGCCGCAGTTAAAGCACTTCCTTTCCCCAGGCTTTTCTTGACAATTTCTGGCATAGTGTCCCTTCTTGCCACAACTAAAGCACTCGCCACCATTCTTATTCTGACTGTAACACCCCGTATGTTGAATAACTTGTTATAATATAAATCAGGGCAGAATTAAATTTTAAGATCTGAATCAGGGGAAACGGGCTATTCCATTGCGTTCGTCTCGGAAAAATACGCGAAATAGAGTCCGAGTTTTTGTAAATCGGAGTCCGTATGACCCAGTTATGGCCCAACAAAGTTTTCAGAAAATTCTAAGTTTAAAACAGATTTAAATTTCAAGTTCAAAATTCAAAAATCAGGCCAGGCGGGCTAGGCGGGAAAATTCCCGCCAGCCACCCCAAGTCGACTGGGGAGTCGACTTGGGAGTCGACACAGCAGGACCCAAGTCGACTTGGGAGTCGACACAGGTGGCCGGGCAGTTTTGCCTGGTGCACCATTTAAGTGAATTGGTCAGGTTTTGGGCTATGTTTGGTGGCCGGTGACGAAATCTGATGGCTCTAAACTAATCTAGGGTTAATCTAAGGGCCTAAACTACATCCTAAATCTATAAATACACCCTAAGACTACCCTAATCCATACTAAAAATAGATACAACATCATCATGCGCTCAAAATGCAACTTAGAAGGAGCCTCCACAAATTAGAGAGGAAGATAGCTTCTTAAATCAACTTCTAATCAACTATAGCAACTAAATCTTCTTCATAGGAGAGCTAATCAACAAGTTGTGAGTTTCTGTGCCATTAGCAAGCAATTGCTAAACTAATTATGATAGGATGTAATGAGGTTATGGTTATGAATGTGGATCAATGCAAGTTATGTTATCATATGCTATGTGCTCATGATGTTAGTTATGCAAGTTTTGTGCTATGATGCTAGTTATGCAAGTCTTATGCTATATGTTCATGATGCTAGTTATGCAAATCACTATGATAAACATTGATCCATTATGACACCATGTTATGCAAGTTTGGTGTTTGATTATATGCAAGTTCATATATGACATGTTATGCAAGTTTGGTGTTTGATTATATGCAAGTTCATATATGACATTTTATGCAAGTTTGGTGTTTGATTATATGCAAGTAACATGTGCAAGTTTACACCTTTGTATGATATGCATACATATGCAAGTTTACCCCTTTGTATGTCATGCATATATATGCATGTTTACCCCATTTTACGATATGAGTAACATATGCAAGTTCATCCCTTTTTAGACCTATGACATGTATGCAAGTTTATTCCTTTATGATAGGTCTATGACATGAACATCTATGCAAGTTACCCTCTTTATGACATATGTGATTCATGCAAGTTTGGGTTGATTATTTATGCTAGTTGGGTTTGATGCTATGGTCATATATGCAAGTTGACACCTTTAAAACCCATGTTGATGCTAATGTTATGCTAAGTTGGACCCATTGTATTTGTGATGAATCTTCCCTTTTAAGTATGTCATGTTAGAGTATTACGTGGGGAACGATGGGGTTAATATTCATGTTAACAAATTTGTGGTGAAATTGGTATGAAGTTGCATACCATAAGTGGATGGACACAATTGAGTCAATTATGTACATCATTAAATTGGAATTAATTAGGGAAAATTAATTCAAAATATGGGGGTGATTAATTAGGTGTAATTAATCGACTAAGACATGAGGTTGGACCCTTTTGTAGCATAAGACTGCCCGGACCCGACTGGCAAATCCAGTGGCTACAAATGATTGGCCCAATGTGAGAGGTCTTAGGCATAAACTAAATACGTGACAAGTGTAAAGACACGAGGTTAGACTCTGTTATGGCGTAAGGCTGCCCGGACCCGACCGGCAAATCCAGCTGCCATAAAAGACAGTTTAATGTGAGAGGTCTTTACAAAGGTTACGGTCTTAATCAATTAAGAAACACTTAACCAGATAAGCATGTAGTGGGGCATGAGGGGTTAAGTGGGTGCCTTGGGTGGCATGTGGAAATCTAGTGGGTGCCTTGGGTGGCATGTGGAAATCTAGTGGTTGCCTTGGGTGGCAATAGAAAATACGATTAGAATACTTAACAAAAGTGGAAACATGTAATTAAACATGATTAAAGGGTTAAGTGGGATACACTAGAGGGAGCAAGCTTAGGTGGGTAGCTTGTGGGGGCCCATTTCAACCAGTAACCCATATGTATCTTTGTGGGCTCGACCCATGTCTGGGCTTGACTATAAGAGGACAAAACGGGTTAGCGGTGGCAACACAAGTCCAACGGGTTTCATATGCGTGTGTGGGCCCGGGCTGGTAGGTAAGACGTTGTTGCATCGTGTAGGTATAAGCCGTGCACCGCTGGTTGTATCGGGTTTCCACTTTGGGGAGTGATACACCCCACTGAGGGGACAGCACGGGTATCTACGTTAGGGAGCCGATCGCTTGGGGAGTAGTGGGTACACCTAGTGGAGATAGGGGCAGACGACACCTATGTGGTCAGCTAGGGGTACACGAAACTACTAGTTAAAATTTCAAAGTCCTTGAGTGGGATCAACCTTTAAGTAGGAATGAATGGTGTGGTGTAGTGTAGTAATTACCCTTGGGTGGGTAGATGCGTCTTTACCGATATCTTAGTTCATCCTATGTCTAGTTGGCTGCTTAGTGTAGTCATTTATCCCCAGTCATTACCGTACCAAGTTTATATCATACCCTAATTACTTTAATGATTGTATTGTTAAAGTTTTAGGACTCGCTCAGACTTATGTCTAACCCCGTTGTTTTTATCTTTTTCCCCCGCAGGTCCTCAGGTTGGGCCTAGCACTAGTGGGCTTTGATCAGATTTCTTTATCTATCTTTTGGAGCTTGGACCGTTGATGTAAAGCTCAGCTTATCTTTTCTATTATGGCTATTAGTTACGTAGTGGGATTATGTACTTATGTTTTTATCAGGATGGATATTTAGTACTTGACTCTTGTTTTATGGTTTTGTAACCAAACATGTTTACCTTCTGCTGCAATGAAATGATGTTTTAGTTAACAAGTATTATTTATATCTGTCTTGTTGTAATTTTTCTGTTCTATATTCACTTAAAATACTCCACTGAAGTTAAGGCATTCCCTTAGTGAGTGACCTTAGCGGGTGTGGGGTGTTACACGTGGTATCAGAGCTGAAGGTTACCAGAACAGATAAAACTTTTAGAAAAACTATTTTTCTAAAAACATTTTCGAAGGAGTATTTTCAAAAACATGTCTTTTAAGAGAAAAGTTTTTGAAAGAAAAGCATAATCCCCAATAGTCATATCTTTATCTTTTGAATTCTCCGTTTTGAATCTTTCTTTTTTCATTTCAGCATGGCTGAAGATCTTAACTTTCCGGAGGGTGTAGCGATACCAGTATGGTATAGGAGATTGATGGAGGCTAAGGCCGCCGCTGCGGGTCCAGCAGATGTTCCTCCACCACCAGTTGCACCCGATCTTCCTCCCCCTCCTCCTCCTCGCGCGGATACTTTTGCTAAGACTTGCAAGGAATTTAAGGCTATGGGAGGGAAACCTTTTTGAGGATCAAAAACTTTTGTGGAAGCTAGGGATTGGCTTAAGGAAACGGAAGAGTTGATAGACATCTTTGAGATGGAAGAAGGAAAGAAAGTCAAGTTAGCTGCTTGGTTAATGAAGGGAGAGGCCTCGTTCTGGTGGGAGGTCACTAATGGAGAGCGCCCTGTTGACTCTTGGGCGGATTTCAGACAAAGGTTTGTAGCAGAGTTTCTCTCAAGGGCGGAAGAAAATCTGTATATGGAAAGGTTCTTGACTCTAAAGCAAGGAAACCTATCAGTGAAGGAATATGTCAACAAGTTTAATCAGTTGGCAAGGTTTGGCATAGACATGGTGAATACACCGGAGAAGAAGGCTTTGAGGTTCGTTAAAGGCTTGAATGAACCAATGCATGGATTGGCTATGACTCACATCCCTATGGGGGCCACCTTTGAGAAGCTAGTAGACATGGCACTTATGCATGAGGAAGAGAAGGGTCCCAATGCCAATAAAGCACCCGAGAAGAAAGGAGATCAGAAGAGACCTCAACAACAACATCAAAACAAGGGTGGGAAAGGCAACGGTGGCAAGGGAAAGAAGAAGTGCTTCAATTGTGGGACACCAGGCCACCTAAGCAAAGATTGTCGGAAGAAGAAGAAGACTGGCTGCTTCCACTGTGGCGAAGCAGGGCATCTAGTGAAGGACTGCCCTAAGAAGGGACAAAGGACGGGATCTACCTCAGGAGGACAGGTGCAGGCTCTTATGGCACCAGGTCGGGCAAGGGGGCAAGTTCAGGCTCTCGCGGTTCCACCGATTCAGGAAAGAGGTAGAACTATTTCCGTTGAAAGTCTGGTTTTTCTGTTTGATCATCCTGTCCGTACTTTATTCGACTCTGGCGCATCGCATTCGTTTATCTCATCATCATTAGTTGAGTCACTGCACTTAGACACCAGTCTAGTAGACGATCCCTTGGTTGTTTCAAACCCAATTGGGGGCTCCACTTATTTGTCCATGATATGTTTGGGTTTGAAGATTTCCATACTTAGCGTTGAGTTTAGATGTGATGCTTTTATTTTGGGCTTCACGGGCTATGGGTTGATTTTGGGCATGGACTGGTTATCCAGTAATGATGTCGTTCTTGATTGCGAAAGGAGAGTTGTTAGGCTCATGACCCGCTTGGGGAACACTCTCGAGATCTCTTGTAATCCCATGGATTATGTTATGCTAAGTTATCTTGAATCGCTTGACGCTTCGGTCGAGAGTTTGTGATCCGTTAGAGTGGTCCGGGAATACTCGGATGTGTTTGAGGAGGTGAAGGGCTTACCTCCGAAGCGGGAGATAGACTTCCGAATATATCTGGTGGACAATGCTAAGCCAGTATCTTTGCCAATGCGCCACATGGCTCCTCGTGAGAGGAGGGAACTCCATAAGCAAGTAGGGGAGTTGCTTGAGAAGGGGTTTATAAGACGAAGTATATCGGAGTGGGGTGCTCCAGTAGTTTTTGCCACGAAGGCGGATGGGTCCCTCAGACTTTGTGTAGACTATAGAGAACTCAACAAGCTTACAAAGAAGAATAGACACACATTGCCAAGGATTGATGATCTCTTTGATCAGTTGGTTGGTGCCTCAGTGTTTTCGCAGTTGGACTTAGCCACGGGGTTTCATCAGTTGAGAGTGGCTGAGGATAGCATAGACAAGACTGCCTTTAGGACTCCGGATGGTTTCTATGAGTGGCTTGTGATGCCATTTGGTTTGACGAACGCCCCCGCATACTTTGTTGATCTGATGAGTAGGGTGTTCAGGGAGTACCTTAATAAGTTCGTGGTGGTCTTTGTGGATGACATCTTAGTCTTTTCTAAGAGTGAAGAAGAGCATGCCCTACATCTTAGGGAAGTGTTGGAGACTCTTCGAGCGCATAGCCTTAAGGCTAAATTCTCTAAATGTCACTTTTGGAGGAAGGAGGTGCAGTTCTTAGGGCACGTGGTCTCCAAAGAAGGGATAGCTGTGGATCCCGCGAAGGTAGTGTCCATCCAAGATTAGAAGGTTCCGAAGAATGTTACCGAGGTGAGGAGTTTCTTGGGGTTGGCTGGCTACTATAGGAAGTTTATCAAGGACTTCGCGAAGATATCAGCCCCATTAACTTGCTTGACGAAGAAAAATCTAGTCTTCACATGGGACGTAAATTGTGATGATGCGTTCCAACGGTTAAAGAGAGCTTTAACCACAGCTCCAGTCTTAGTGTTGCCAGATGGGAGTAAGCCATTTGTTGTCTATACCGATGCTTGTGGGACAGGACTTGGCGCAGTCTTAATGCAAGAGGGAAGGGTAATAGCCTATGGGGGAAGGCAGTTGAGAGTGCATGAGAAAAATTACCCTATGCATGATCTAGAGTTGGCCGCTATTGTTTTTGCGCTTAAGACTTGGCGCCATTATCTTCTTGGCAAGAGGTTCGAATTGTTCACTGACCACAAATCATTGAAGTACTTGTTTTCTCCGAGGGATTTGAACTTAAGACAGCAAAGGTGGATGGAGTTCTTAGCATCCTATGATTTCGAGATAGCGTATACCCCTGGCAAGGGTAACGTGGTGGCGGACGCCTTAAGCAGAAAAAGGTTGTCCTTGAGTCCATTGTTCGTGGAACAACGAAGCTTGGAATTTATCTCGATGTTTGACTTCATACCTTCCGTTGACTTTGTACCCGGTTTGCTAGCATCCTTAGAGGTCAGACCTACTCTTTTGGGACGGATTGGCGAGGCACAGCGGGACGACCCACAGTTGGTTGAGTTAGTAGAGAAGCTCATAAGGGGGGAGTCGTCCAGCCATTTGAGTAGGTACACCCTAGACGATAGGGGGTGGTTGCGTAGAGACGGTAGACTTTGTGTACCACAAGACGAGGGTTTGAGGAAGGCTATTCTTGATGATGCGCATCGTTCAAAGATGACCATTCATCCCGGCGGGGACAAGATGTACCAAGACATGAAGTGAGTTTTCTTTTGGGCCGGTATGAAGAAAGATGTGGCCGAGTATGTCGCTAAATGCTTGGTGTGCCAACAAGTGAAAGCGGAGCAAAAGAAACCTGGTGGGTTGCTTCACCCATTGGAAGTTCCGCAATGGAAGTGGGATAGCGTCTCGATGGATTTTGTCGATGGGTTACCGAGATCGAGGAAGGGTAATACGGGAATTTGGGTTGTGGTAGACAGACTTACTAAGAGCGCCCATTTCATACTCGTGAAGAGTAAGAGGACTGCGCCATGGCTAGCTTCAGTCGACATTCGAGAGATAGTTCGGTTGCATGGTGTACCTTATAGCATAGTGAGCAATCGAGATCCTATCTTCACTAGCGAGTTTTGGAAGAGTTTGCAAGAGGCGGTAGGGACTCAGTTGTGTTTGAGCACCGCATATCATCCTCAGACGGACGGCCAGACCGAGAGGGTGAACCGTATTCTAGAAGACCTTTTGAGGCTATGTATCTTAGATTTTGGAGGTACATGGGAAGAGCATCTTCCATTGGTGGATTTCGCGTATAATAACAGCTTTCAGTCTAGTATTGGTATGGCTCCTTTTGAAGCTCTTTATGGAAGGCCTTGTCGATCACCTACATGTTGGTGGGAATCTACGGATAAGATCTTGCTTGGGCCAGATATGGTTAAGGAGACTTCGGAAAAGATTGATTTGATTCGAAGAAGGATGAAAGCAGCGCAAGATAGGCAGAAATCGTACGCGGATAAGAGGAGGACGGATCTTGATTTTGATGTTGGGGACTTGGTCTTTGTTAAAGTATCTCCATTACGGAATGTTGTTCGCTTTGGGTCCGTTGGGAAGTTAGCACCAAGGTTTGTAGGACCGTTTCCTATTAAGGAAAGGATTGGACAGATGGCATATAGAGTGGATTTACCCGAGAGACTTAGTGGTGTACATGACGTATTCCATGTGTCGCATTTGAGGAAGTGCCTACATGAGATCGCGGAGGTGGTAGAGCCGAGCTTGCTTAGAGAAGTGGAGGTAGAGCATGATGCGACGATTCGACGAGCTCCTACTCGCATCCTTGGGTCAGAGATTAGGAAGTTGAGAAACAGAGAGGTTCAACTAGTCAAAGTGCAATGGGGAGATGATGAGAGCAACACTACTTGGGAGACAGAAGCGAAGATGCGTTCACTGTACCCATTCCTTTTTGAGGGTATGTCTTTTAATTTCTCCTTTATCGTTTGTCTAGTTCTTATCTTATCTTTGGTATGTCCTCTCATTAGTACCTTTGACCTTTAGATAGGGTAAACCTATGGTTGAAACATGTGTTTGAGACATGTTATGATTGATGGATGCATGTGGATGCAAGTGTTTGATAGTGGTTGCTCGTGGATGCATATACACACACTTTAGACACTAGATCGGCTCTGTCACTTCATGTTGCATATTGCATATAACTGTGTGTAGGTAGCTATATTCATGGATGTATAATGGTTGTGTTATCATATGGATGATGCATTTTGGTGTATGGTTGTGCACACATGTAGAGATAGTATGTGTCGATAGGGTTCTTTCGCATACATATTAGATGCATGGCACTATCATAGTTTGCATTAAGGAGGTCAACTGAATCAGTAGACCGCCAGATTTTGCATTAGGCAGGGAACATATACACACACTTTTTGCATATGTTCATACGTCATTAGAAATTTTAAGGACAATGGATGCTAGTGTTTGATGCTTTAGTAGATGGTTGTTTGGATGGTAGGATACGTTCTTCTTGACTTAGAGACTTCGGGGACGAAATCCTTTAAGTAGGGGAGAATGTAACACCTCGTATGTTGAATAACTTGTTATAATATAAATCAGGCAGAATTAAATTTTAAGATCTGAATCAGGGGAAACGGGCTATGCCATTGCGTTCGTCTCGGAAAAATACGTGAAATAGCGTCCGAGTTTTTGTAAATCGGAGTCCGTATGACCCAGTTATGGCCCAACAAAGTTTTCAGAAAATTCTAAGTTTAAAACAGATTTAAATTTCAAGTTCAAAATTCGAAAATCAGGCCAGGCAGGCTAGGCGGGAAAATTCCCGCCAGCCACCCCAAGTCAACTGGGGAGTCGACTTGGTAGTCGACACAACAGGACCCAAGTCGACTGCCCAGTCGACTTGGGAGTCGACACAGGTGGCCGGGCAGTTTTGCCTGGTGCACCATTTGAGTGAATTGGTCAGGTTTTGGGCTATGTTTGGTGGCTGGTGACGAAATCTGATAGCTCTAAACTAATCTAGGGTTAATCTAAGGGCCTAAACTACATCCTAAATCTATAAATACACCCTAAGACTACACTAATCCATACTAAAAATAGATACAACGTCATCATGCCGTCAAAATGCAACTTAGAAGGAGCCTCCACAAATTAGAGAGGAAGATAGCTTCACAAATCAACTTCTAATCAACTCTAGCTACTAAATCTTCTTCATAGGAGTGCTAATCAACAAGTTGTGAGTTTCTATTCCTTTAGCAAGCAATTGCTAAACTAATTATGATAGGATGTAATGAGGTTATGGTTATGAATGTGGATCAATGCAAGTTATGTTATTATATGCTAAGTGCTCATGATGTTAGTTATGCAAGTTTTATGCTATGATGCTAGTTATGCAAGTCTTATGCTATATGTTCATGATGCTAGTTATGCAAATCACTATGATAAACATTGATCCATTATGACACCATGTTATGAAAGTTTGGTGTTTCATTATATGCAAGTTCATATATGACATGTTATGCAAGTTTGGTGTTTGATTATATGCAAGTTCATATATGACATGTTATGCAAGTTTGGTGTTTGATTATATGCAAGTAACATGTGCAAGTTTACACCTTTGTATGATATGCATACATATGCAAGTTTACCCCTTTGTATGTCATGCATATATATGCATGTTTACCCCTTTTTATGATATGAGTAACATATGCAAGTTCATCCCTTTTTAGACCTATGACATGTATGCAAGTTTATTCCTTTATGATAGGTCTATGACACGAACATCTATGCAAGTTACCCTCTTTATGACATATGTGATTCATGCAAGTTTGGGTTGATTATTTATGCTAGTTGGGTTTGATGCTATGGTCATATATGCAAGTTGACACCTTTAAAACCCATGTTGATGCTAATGTTATGCTAATTTGGACCCATTGTATTTGTGATGAATCTTCCCTTTTAAGTATGTCATGTTAGCGTATTACGTGGGGAACGATGGGGTTAATATTCATGTTAACAAAATTGTGGTGAAATTGGTATGAAGTTGCATACCATAAGTGGATGGACATAATTGAGTCAATTATGTACATCATTAAATTGGAATTAATTAGGGAAAATTAATTCAAAATATGGGGGTGATTAATTAGGTGTAATTAATCGACTAAGACACGAGGTTGGACCCTTTTGTAGCATAAGACTGCCCGGACCCGACCGGCAAATCCAGCGGCTACAAATGATTGGCCCAATGTGAGAGGTCTTAGGCATAAACTAAATACGTGACAAGTGTAAAGACACGAGGTTAGACTCTGTTATGGCGTAAGGCTGCCCGGACCCGACCGGCAAATCCAGCTTCCATAAAAGACAGTCTAATGTGAGAGGTCTTTACAATGGTTACGGTCTTAATCAATTAAGAAACACTTAACCAGATAAGCATGTAGTGGGGCATGAGGGGTTAAGTGGGTGCCTTGGGTGGCATGTGGAAATCTAGTGGGTTCCTTGGGTGGCATGTGGAAATCTAGTGGTTGCCTTGGGTGGCAATAGAAAATACGATTAAAATACTTAACAAAAGTGGAAACATGTAATTAAACATGTTTAAAGGGTTAAGTGGGATACACTAGAGGGAGCAAGCTTAGGTGGGTAGCTTGTGGGGGCCCATTTCAACCAGTAACCCATATGTATCTTTGTGGGCTCTACCCATGTCGAGGACGGGACACGCGTACTGGGCTTGACTATAAGAGTCCAAAACGGGTTAGCGGTGACAACGCAAGTCCAACGGGTTTCATATGCGTGTGTGGGCCCGGGCTGGTAGGTAAGACGTTGTTGCATCGTGTAGGTATAAGCCGTGCACCGTTGGTTGTATCGGGTTGCCGCTTTGGGGAGTGATACACCCCACTGTGGGGCCAGCACGGGTATCTACGTTAGGGAGCCGATCGCTTGGGGAGTAGTGGGTACACCTAGTGGAGATAGGGGCAGACGGCACCTATGTGGTCAGCTAGGGGTACACGAAACTACTAGTTAAATTTTCTAAGTCCTTGGGTGAGATCAACCTTTAAGTAGGAATGACTGGTGTGGTGCAGTGTAGTAATTACCCTTGGGTGGGTAGATGCGTCTTTACCGATATCTTAGTTCATCCTATGTCTAGTTGGCTGCTTAGTGTAGTCATTTATCCCCAGTCATTACCGTACCAAGTTTATATCATACCCTAATTACTTTAATGATTGTATTGTTAAAGTTATAGGACTCGCTTAGACTTATGTCTGACCCTGTTGTTTTTATCTTTTTCCCCCTCAGGTCATCAGGTTGGGCCTAACACTAGTGGGCTTTGATCAGATTTCTTTATCTATCTTTTGGAGCTTGGACCGTTGATGTAAAGCTCAGTTTATCTTTTCTATTATGGCTATTAGTTATGTAGTGGGATTATGTACTTATGTTTTTATCAGGATGGATATTTAGTACTTGACTCTTGTTTTATGGTTTTGTAACCAAACATGTTTACCTTCTGCTGCAATGAAATGATGTTTTAGTTAACAAGTATTATTTATGTCTGTCTTGTTGTAATTTTTCTGTTCTATATTCACTTAAAATACTCCACCGAAGTTAAGGCATTCCCTTAGTGAGTGACCTTAGTGGGTGTGGGGTGTTACACTGACCATCCTTGGTCGGGTTCTGCTTCCTCTTGTTCTAAGAATTCTTCTTGCCTTCACCGCCTGCTTGCGGCTTTGGCTCCTCTGTAGATGCAATAGCAACCTCAGTCTTCGACTTAGGGAAAAGGCACTCTGACCTTAATGCCTTTCCTACAATAGACTCGAACGTCTCATCAATATAGTTTATAAGTATTTCCCCCAAGTACCCATCCAAGCCAGTTATGAACTTCTCGTTCTTCTCGACTGTATCGTTAAGGGACAATCCATATTTTGATAAAGTATCGAATTCGGCGATACACTCCGAGACTGCGCTACCATTCTGCTTAAGCTCCAAGAACTTCCTGAACAATTCTTATTTCTGAGCAGCTGAGATAAACTTATCGCAAAAGCGAGTCTTAAACTGATTCCAAGTAACTTGATCCTCAGGAGTAGCTACCTTAGTAGCATTCCACCAATTCATAGCCCGTCCTTGCAGTTGACGCGGTGCTAGCTTCCTCTTCATTGCGTCTTCGATTCCTAGATCCTCGATGATGCGCTCACAACTATCTAGCCAATCTTGGACTTCTGTAGCCGACTCCATTCCGTGGTACGGCTTCCCACCAAGACTAGTGTAATCCTAGCACAGCTCGGTGAAATCGGCCCTAGGCGCCTGCACTACTGCACCACCACCGTTAGCAGCGTTAGGAACTGCTCCCCGAGCATCCCTAAGCATCTCTCTCATGAAGTCAGTGAACATAGTCCTCATATCAGGAGCATTCCCATTATTGGCTCCTCTACCAGTACCCCTTGTATATCGGCTCATCGTTCAATCTATACACAGAAAACGATTAACCATCTTCTTTGTGGTGTCAGTGCAGTGCAATCTCATCCTTAGATATAATGATAGTATATATATAGCTTTTGAAAACCAAGATAATCAAAAATACGTGCTCTCATATACGTATACTATCTCTCCCTGATGACTTCCCTAGGTTAACTACGCAACCTAGAGCTCTGATACTAAATGTGATGGCCCGCCCCGGACCAGCTGACATTTCCCTTGAGTGCGATGTCCTAATGTCCAACTCGCACGGGACGGTCGTCAGAAGAAAAGAAAGAAGACGAAGAAACAAACTTCCAAAGAACCTGTAGTATATCTCACAACGCATGGAATAAAATATAATAATAACATAACTTTGACATAAAATAGGTGAGATAGTGCATAAGCTGGAAAACTAAACCATCATAGCAGCGGAAATCCAAAATACAGCTTGTGATCCAAACCATTATTACAACTTCAAAACTGCCTCTAAAGCAAAAGAAAGAAAAGGTGTACTACTAATGCCCAAGCAGTCACCATCAACAACACAGGAGGAAAAATAAATATCATACGCAGAAGCCTCCTGCTCGTCTCCTGATCAGCTATTCGTGCATACCCAGCTAACATGTCTCTAGTCTTCTCGTGTGAGCACCCAGAGTAATAAGAAGAGACATAAAACTCTGGGTCGGACAAAAAGTCTTGTATGAGCGATAAGCAACAAAACAGAACAATAACAGGTATAATCCAATCATAACTGAACCTGGACCTACAACCAAAGAGTTAGCACAACATATCGTACAATACCCTAAGGTTCCACTAAACATATGGTGTAAAGAGTACAAAGGAGGGGTGTGCATGTCATAGTGATGGCAAACAATCAAACATAGCAATCATTCCTCACGTCTCTCACTCAGTGCGTAAAGCATACGATATCTACTACTTTGGTCACCTAATCCTTTGGGCCATGACAGAGTCCAACCCCGTATAACTATCACTACAAGCCCCTAATCCATCTCTTAGTGGTGAACCAAAATTATGGATATCGATAACCCCTTTGCACACATTGGCAGCAAAGCCCAATCATGAAGTTAACTCGTTGGTTCCCATCTGGATCCTGAGTTCTAACTTCTCAATTGAACTACCTTTGCGTCTCGGGTTTTAGTCATCATCATCTCGGCTCGACCTCCTTTCGGTTTGTAGCTCCAAGCTTCCATTCATGTCCATACTTCAGTTCAGATGTGCACGGTTCGTGATTCGCCAGTGGTTCGCGGTCCTGGTCATGCACAACTCATGGGTCTCCTATTCAGGTCGTGATCCATGGACGACTTGTGGTCCTCTTCTGCATCAACTCATGATCCTCTTCCTCATGATCTCCCTCTTAGGGTTCGCCATATTCCTCTCTGTTGTGGTGTGAGGATTTGTCATCTTCCACACGGTCGAGTTGTGCGGATCGTGATTTTCCCTCACGGTCACAGTGTGCGGATCGTGGTCTTTCCTCACTGTCGCTGTGTGCGGATCGTGGCCTTCCCTCACGGTCGAGGTGTGCGGATCGTGGTCATTTCCCATGATCGGGGTGTGGGGTTCGTGGTCATTCCCCACGATCGGGGCGTGGGGTTCGTGGTCATGCCTTACGATCAGGGTCATTCCCCACGATCGGGGCATGGGGTTCATGGTCATTCCCCACGATTGGGGTGTAGGGTTCATGGTCATTACCCACGATGTGGAAGGGCCGTGGGGTTCGTGGTCAATCCCCACGATCGGGGTGTGGGGTTCGTGGTCATTCCTCACGATCGGGGTGTGGGAGGGGAGATCCGATCCGGTCCAAATTCCTGTAACTCTTCTAGCGAGCTATTTACGCCATACGACGACATTTTTGACCAATCTAACTTTTCTAAACAATCATAAATCATTTCAAACAGTCATAGCAACATGTATAATCAACCATAATCACAATAACAACAATATGACAAGTTTAAACGGATCGAACATATCAAAAACCCATATTTTCCCCTTAATCATGTTTAGGCATAACTAATGATAGGATTAACATAAATTATCCAAATTAACCCAAATTTCTAACAGAGGTCTAAAATAATATTTAGGAATTTTTATAATTTTTTCCAGATTTTTACAACACATAATTTCCCTAATTACTCTAATTAGCCATAATTAGGTAAAAACAAAGCTAATCACTCACCTTTGCCACAAATAAAACTTTCAGAACTGAAACTCCTCTTATTTAGGGTGAACACTGATGTCCAACAACAGCTCTACTCCGAAATGGTGCTATTTCTCCTTGATTTGATGTTGCTAAGCTTAATCCTTGATTAGAAAGTGATTAGAGATGATTATAGGTGTAGGGGGCTATTGTTAGGGTTTCTATGATATAAGTGGTGGCTGGAAAGTGACTAAAACCGAAATTCTTAACCCTAGCAGCCCTTAAATACTCCAATTCCCGAAATCCCCCATTGAGCCTAGCTGCTAATCACCTGGTTAAGCCCAATTAAGTTATTTTTCACCCTCTAAATCTTAGTTCAGCCATATCTCCCAAACGGTAAGTCCGTTTGGCTAATGTGACCACTCCACGGAAAGGTAAACCATCATTTGGATCTAAAGGAAGTGGCTTCAGGTTAAAACTCCTTACAAATCAAAAGCTATGGTCAAAACAAGATCATCTAGGGGTAAAACGGTCATATAAAAATCGACAAAAATCATGAACATGGTAAATGACCCCAATAGTCGTTCCCTAATGTTACATGACCATAAGACTTCATACGAAAAAGAATTAAATATTCTACGATCCTTCAATGCGTAGAATGCGGGTCGTTACAATGTAAGACTCTGAATAGCACTCTAGGTTTAAATTCGAAATAATTTCAAATTCTTTTTTTCAAATTCTGTTTTCAAATTCTATCTTCAATCTCTTTATTTTCTATTTTACTTTCTATTTTTATTTGATTTTAAACTTAAGTTTTATAGATTTATACTTTATAAGTTATATATAGTTATATTTTATATACTTTATATTTATATATTTTAAAACTCTATAATTTTATGAAGTGAAAATTAGGCTCACATCCTTTAAATTTAATTTAATTAAGCTCACATCCCCCCTTTTAATTTTATGTAAATTTCACCCCTATTTTTAAATATCCGCATTTTCTTTTCAAGAATTGCCCATTTATCCAAATAACGGCGTAATTAACGTGATCTGTTATACATTTCAGCGATTTAGGGTTTTAATTTTTTTAGAAACATATATTTCTCAATCATGGCGGTGCCATCATCGTTTTGATTTTTTCCACTTTGGTTTCCGTTGATCTAAATTTTACTTTCCTCAGATTTTTTTTCCAGTGATTTAATTAGATCCATCCTTGATTTATATAATCAATGTTTCTTCTTCCAGGTAATTTGTACTTTTTACTTATTTTTTTATACGAATACCATTTTTTACTCGATCTTTTTTGATTGATTAATCTAATCTTCTTTAATTGTATAGTTTTGTTGATGACAATTTATTAATTTTATATAAAGTTTTAATGTTATTATAGATCATACAGTTTTATTTATTAAATTTTCAATATATTTGTTCTATATTTTGAACATGTGTATAAAAATATGCATAAGTTGTGCATATGAGCATACAAATATGCAAATATTGTTAGAACTTGTGTATAGGGCATTGGAATATACAGCTCCAAATTTTTGCACACAAGTATGCATGTGTTATTGATATATGCGTACATGTATTCATGTATTTATAATAATTTGAAGATGTTTATGTAATGTTATTTTATTATTGCAGATTAGCCTTATTAACGTTGATTCTCTTCCTTGTATAACAGTGTTCGTGCTGATATTCGTGTATTGGTACTGTTGAAGTTTGGGAATGATAGCTGTTCTATTCGTATTTATTTTGATAGTTCTGTATATTTGAAGTTTGGGAATGATTGGTATTAATTTTTTTTTGTAATCTATTCCTTAAATATTATGCAGTTCTCTTTGTACAATATGTATTTTAAAAAACAATGGCAGCATTGCTTATCTGTTTAATACTGCAAATATCAGCAGTTAGGTAAGCAATTATCTAGAAAAATTGCATGAATGTATGAAATTTGAATAAATGTCTACATGAATGCAACAATTCTGATAAAATTCATTGATTTATGCAACTATTTTGTATGCATTCAATGATGTATGCAAATGTAACGAATATATGCTTGCATACATGAAATTTTCTGAATATATTCAAATGTACGGATGTGTTTTAACTTTGAATAAAATTTTCATTGAATATGTCGAATTCTTTTATTCAAATTTACTAATTATCAGTTATAATTCTGTAAACCTTTCGCACTTCTGATCGTGTATTTAGTACTAAAAAATTAATGGCAACAATATATTCTTGATTACTTCTGCAAATATGTAGTAATGTAGGGAATTATGCCAAATTAATGCATAAATGTATGCATTAATTGAAATTATATGCACACAATTACTACACGAATAATTTGCATATAACTCTGCTGATATTTTATTTAATTATGTACCAGTAAGCAAAATAGCAAGATATCATGTAAAATCAAAATATCTTCAGTCAGTACATAATATTCCCCCATAATTCAGTTTTGAAAATAATAATCAAGCGACCGTAGTTTGAAAACAAAATACTAGTATATATATTTACAAAAACACTGAACATCAAAATTTCCAAATTTATTCCGTGTTGCTTGCATTATATAGCAACCAGTTCTGTGTCAGGTCTTGAGTTGGAGTCAAGCTATTTTATCACACGATCTTGAGTTGCATTAGTAAAAACTTTGGCTCCTCTTCAACTTTATGTTTTTTCTGACATGTAAAGAAGCTTTCGGTTGATCAGTTGTAACCTCCTGCTCACTTTCAATTAACTTATTTTCTACTACATTAGTTCACTGCAAAACAAGGTAGAACAATTTTAAATAACCATGATTAACTGCATATAATTATGAAATAATCAACGGATAACTGCATCAACACAATCATTCAACCATCAGGTGATAAATGCACATTTGTATTCTACAGTTCTAATTAAATGCACAAATTTATGGACCTGTTTGTTGATGGTTGGAGAATTGCATCCATCAATTCTAATTAAGTGCATAGGATCATGCAACATTAACATAATAACTACACAATAACATGCAAATTTTACTAACAAATTCAATCGAATAATATGATAATCAGGTAATAAATGCAGAATTTCATGCAGCAATTTTTAAAAAATGCCTACGAGAATATTATAATACTTAATACATTCCATAAAGTATAAAAATGTTCTATATAAATTCATGTTTTTATGCAACTATGTTGAATATATTCATCTACGAATGCAACTGATTTGAATATATGCATGTACGTTTGCATATTTACTGTATATATGTCGTAAAATTCATATAATCATGCAACAATCAGATAATAAATGCACTTTCATATGTAAGAATTCTTATTACATGCATATATTCAAGCATTATTCAGGGGATAAACGCCTACTTGTACGCAACATTTCTGGCAAACTACATATAATCATGCAACTATCTATTTACAATTGCACACTTGCATTCAATAATTATTACTATAATTCAGAGATATATTCAACAATCAAACTATATCTTCACAATTGTACTCAATATTATTTCATAATAAGGTCTTTGAACAATGGTACAAATATGTAAATCAACATATTACAAATATTTTTTGCAACCTAAAACCTTTTTCAACCAAAATTGCAATAATATTTGTGTAAAATCATATAATCATGCAACAATTTCAAGTTAATTTATACTTCAATATCTAATATGCAAAGATGATTAGTTGTTTGAAATAAAAATAAGAAAATCAGAATTATACCTTCGTTCTGGATAATTCGTTGAAAATTTCTGATCAAATCGGCATCAGTTCTCAATATTTACAATCGACCGAGAATAAAACATTGAAAATCGGCTGCATACCTTTTATTTTCTACTTCGATCATCTGCAGTAAATGAGCGGTTTGATAAATGAAATGATATTAATTTATGGAATGAGTGTTTTTAGGGTTTAAAGGATAGGAATGGAATTTTATCAGGCGCGTTTCAAATATAGGGATGTAATTCGTATGCTTTTTACGGCTGATTTTTTTTTTTACATTTTAAAAGTTAATAGGGACCTGTAAAAAACGCACCCAAAAAAATAATCAAAACTCAAGCATCAATATTTCAAAGAGCAGAGAAATTAAAATTCAGATTTACTCACAATTTACAGGAAGTTTCGATCGCCACAAATTCCCCAAACCAAATAACATTCAATCGAAGAAGCAAACAACTTGAGTCTGAATCCACAAGAGGTTTTTTCTTTCAGCAATCGATTTGGGGAAGATTTCAGAAAACCCTAGTAGCCGATGCCATTTCTATTTCCAAAGAGCAAGGGAGATTGGATCCAACAAGAGAAACAAGTGTGGTCGTCCAAATTTGTTTAAAAGGGCTAAGGTCGAATGGATTTATTATTTAAATACAAACTAGGGTTTTAATTCTAAGGGGTTTTTTAAATTGTTTTTTAATTTGTTTTTATTGTTTTCAATTTGTAATCGTCTTTAGAGTTTTCTAGTTTGTCTATAAAACTAGGGAGATGAATTACGGGGTTTGTAATTCAGGGAAATCTGGTTTCGGGGATAGAAACCAGTGCAGGGTTTTGAGCGTAGGATTAAGAATAGCTAGGAGCGAGTGTCGCGAGTTTACAGGGGATTGTAAGAGTAGAGATTGTTTTAACTCCTAGTAGAAACCTTGGGGAATGCAGCAGTAGGCAGGGTTTTGCCGAAGCTAGGTATATCTGTGTGTTATTTATTTTCAGCATTTATTTTGATTATTATCTGTGTTGTTATTATTTAATTACTCAGCTAAAATCTGCGATAAACCCTATTCATCCTCCCCTTAATTTCGATCCTACAAGTGGTATCAGAGTAGGTATTTTTTATTATTTTAACTCTAGAGTCATGAATCTGTCTAATAACGCTTTTTCTGATGGTCAAACCATAGCTAGGCCACCGATGTTTAATGGAACAGATTATGCCTATTGGGAAGCTAGGATGAAAATTTATTTGTGTTTACTCGATTATGATGTGTGGTATATTATTGAAACGGGTTATAAATCTCCCACTGTTACTGTTAATGGTATTTAAATTCCTAAATCAAAAGACAGGTAGGATGCTAATGACAAAAAAATTGTTTTCAACTAATGCTAAAGCGATGAATGCTTTAATCTGTGCTCTTGATGAAAAAGAATTTAACCGAATTTCTCGTTCTGAAGCTGCACAGGAAATATGGCATACATTGGAGGTCACACATGAAGGTACTTCTCAAGTTAAGGAATCTCGTCTCGCTTTACTCAGCAATTAATATGAAAATTTCTCTATGAAAAAAAACGAAGATATTAAAGAGATGTATGGACGCTTCTTATCACTAGTATACAATGCAAAAGCTCATGGAAAAACCTATATGAAGTGGAATTGATTAGAAAAATATTAAGAGTGCTACCAATGAATTTTGAAGCTAAGGTGATGGCGATTCAAGAATCAAAAGATCTGAATAAAGTAAGAATGGAAGAGTTAATCGGAAATCTGATTACTTACGAGATGGAGTTAAAATCAAGAGAACAAAAGAATTCTGAATAAAAGAAAAAGACGACCGCTCTAAATAATACTGTTGAAAGTGATGACGATGGTCCCGCTGAAAAGCTAGCCATGGTTTTGAGAAAGTGGGCCAAAGGAAATTAAAAGACACAAAAGAAGAATTCAAAAAATAACAAATCCAAAAGTTCAGAAAGTTCAGAAGATGAAGTATTTTGCTATAATTGCAAGCAACTCGGACATATCAAACCAAATTGCCCACAGCTTAAAAATGAAAAGAAGTAGAAGTTCGGAAGAAAGAAGAAGGCTTTTGCTGCTACATGGGATGACGAGGAAGGAGAATAAGTTTCTGAAAGTGATGAAGAGGAAGCTAATTTGTGTCTTATGGCACAATTTGATCCAGAGAGAAGTGAAGAGGATTCAAGCGAGGTATCGAATTTTACTTATAAAGATTTAATTTTAATGTGTCACGATCTCACAAAAACCATTGATTCTCTTGAACTAAAAGTTAAGAAATTGAAATCTGATAGTTCAAAACTAGTTCATGAAAATAACAGTTTAGAAAGAAAACCTGAAAAAGTTAAGAATTCACTGTTTTCAGAATGCGAAAAATATCTATTATTGAGTAATGATCCTTTGAAATTCAAAACTGATTTTGAGTTACTTAAAAGTGAAAACGTGAATCTAAGAATGAAAATCGTGATTTTGAGAAGGAGATTGAAAAGCTTAGAGAATCTGAAAAACTTGATTTTGAAAAGCGATAACAATTTGAAATTGAAATTTCTAAGTCCAATAATAAAATCAAAGCACTTGAAAACGAAAATTTAGTTTTGAAACAAACTGATGCTGAAAAGAGGAAAATCGCTATTAATCATTGTTCAAATTTAATGAAAGAAAATAGCGAACTTAAATTTAAAATTCAACGACTTGAGTCAACTTTGACTAAATTTTCTAAAGAAGAGAAATCGTTGAATACGTTGTTAAAAAACCATTTTTTTTAGAATAAAAAGGGACTTGGTTTTTTATTTGACCCAGTTGAAAAGCTAAATTTTAATGATTTTAAAAATCCTTTATATGGTTCTAAAAACAATCGAATTGAAAATTTGAAATCTAATAATTTCAAAGGGTTTTTAAATCATAAACGAAATGATAAGTCATTTAAAAACAATTAATTTAAACATGTTTGGATTGCAAAAAATAACAAAATGAATTTGAATAAGTCTAAATGAATTTGGGTTCCAAAGGGTACTTTAATAGATAATAATGGATTGTTATATAAACGGGTTTGGGTACCAAAACGTGTAAACGAAGATAAGAGTGGTAAAACAACTTTTGTTAGACCACTCGATCCTATAAACATTTAGGTATCGAGGGAGGCTAAGGAACAAATGTGCTTAAGAGAGATAAAATTCAAATTGATTCACATTATCGAATTATTTGAGTTCCTTAGCCATAGATTTTGAGTTGGAGATTCATTGGTTTACATTGATTATGGTAAGACAGGTATGATCTCTAAACTCTTGTTTTTATTTTATTTCCTTTTAATTTTATTTCTTTTTTTATTTTATTTTATGTTGATTTATTTTGACAGGGTCATAACATTTTTTGCACATCTTGAAAACTATAAATATGAATTTTGAAATTTACGATGTTCTCGAATGCTAATGAAATTTCACAATTTTTTTCTATTTTGACTTTCTTCTTAATTTTGGAAAATATTGAAAAACTGAACTCAATACAGTGGATTACTTGAAAGCCATGATTGATTAGTTGTGAAAATTTCATTTTTTTAACTTGGCTTGATTATATTGATTTTGAAATCAATCTTGATTCATTGCTGAATTTCTTAGATTATAAATTTTTTTTTTCAAGTGATTTCAAATAATTTCCTTCAGATTTGATCGTTGACTGTTTCTTGTGCTTGTTTAAAAATTCTCTGAAAATTTCACTTGTGATTCTTGCTTTGAAAACGATCTTGTGCTGCTCCAATAAGGAAATTTATTTGATTCGTTTAAGTGTCTTGGTAATTGAATGATGGTTGGAAAATCAGTGACTGGACTTAATTAAAATTCATTGGCAATTTGAGTTAAATATATAAATGGTTTTGAAATTGTCTATGAGCAATTAGCATTAGAAATATTAGATAATTTCACATTCCACTGATTGATTTTTGAAGCTAATTTTCAACTTGCATTGATGTTTTTAAAATCCCTCATGAATTTGATATTTTCAATTTTAAAATTATTTTTGATTATTTATTCAAAAATTGAAATTATTGATTAATTTAAACCATTTTGTGACTCAACTAAATTATTAATAGATTTATGAAATTATGATGAGTTGTGACTATGGTATAATTCATAACTAGAGGATATGTTATTTTAAAATCTCATGATGATTGGACAGATTTTATAATTTCTTTGAATTAGAGCTTATTTCACGACCATCTTCTATATCTACCATATTTCTGTCATTCATCATGGTTTTATTTAATTTGGGGAGTTCTAATTACTCTTGGAAATAAAAATAGAATTAAAAGAAGAGAAAAAGAAAAATATATTATATTATTTATCCTTGGTATTCACTCCCATTTAAGCGGTTATGCATGGGTGAATTACCTTAATCTCTATGTGCTTCCATTCTCACTTAAAAGACCTTTGGGCTTTGCATTGATGGAACTCATTAGAGAGGATAAATTTAAGTTACTACTAACCCCATTTAAAAGACCTTTGGGTTATGCATGGTTAACAAGTGATTAACACAGTTTGAGCTTATTTAAAATCTTTAAAGTTCATATTCAATTATTCAATTTTTATTGAACTCTCCTCATTCTATAAAATCATCGTAAATCCATTCATTTTGAAAGTGAAATTTGTTTCTGATTTAAAGATTATTATGATTTTTGTTTGATTAATTGGGATTTGCGACATATATTCTCTCTCTTAATCTGAATTTATATTTCTAGCCTATATTCATCACTGTTTTGATTTTTATTATTCTTTTGATGAAAATAAAAGGGGGAAGAATGGCCAAGATTTTGATTGATGGGTATATAATTCAAAATTATATAGGGGAGTTCACTTGTAGAGGGAGCAACAAATAGGGGGAGTAATATATTTCACGTTCAAACACATTTAACACATTCAAAATCTTGTATATGTTTGTCATCATCAAAAGGGGGAGATTGTTGGATACAACAATGTGTTGTATGATTTTTGTTTGATGATAACAAACATATAATATTGGTTAAATGTGTTTGTAACTGTACTATTTTATATTTCATTTCATAGAAATAATTATTTATTGAATAATAAACTATTATACACAGTTCACAATATATTTATTCAATTAAATATTTTATTTCAGTATCTGAAATAGTACAACAATATAACTCCACTATTGTATATTCACAGTTATAATATTTTACATGGAATCGTAATAACTGAATTAATTTGAATATGATGGGAAAATTGATTTGAACACAATAAAACAATATTTTATTTCAGTCAAATTTGTTACAAATATTAGTACAATCTTCTCATACAGTACATTTGTTCCTCACTACATCATTCATCACTCACTACAGTTCACTCTGTCACTCATATATTGTTACATACTCTTTCAGTTGTACAAACACTATTTCTTACATATACACAGACACTGACACTCTGTCTTCAGTCTTCTGAATCTTCACGTGCTCCAATCCAGTCTAGTCATCTCCATACCTATCACAAAAACACACACGTAGTAAATTGGAACAAAAATAAAATAAAATACAAGCAAATAAAAATTTATTTTTAAATTTTATTTTCCTCAGAATTATGGTGTGTTTCTTATCATTTTTCTAATTCAATCTTATATACAAGGACAAGAATATTTTCTAAATGGCTGCATATACACACATGTACATGCATACCCGTGTGCACTGCCTCACCAATCCAGTGTGCAACTGAGGAGTAGCCACATGGACATTCTCAACCCAATGAACAAATAAAAATGGTAGAGTCATGATCAAGCAAAGTCAACATAGTCAACAAAGCCAAGTAGTCGAGCAAGTGGCTCAAGTGGGCAATGCTAGCCACGATCAAGATAGACAAGAGTCATAAGACAAGCCAAACATGCAAAAGTTTGAAGAGCGGTGCACAGGAACTCAAGTGAATGAGTGAAAGGGGAGTTTAGTTCATATACATATATAATTTAAGCATGTCAACATGTAGAGCCATGCAATAACAAGGCTCAGGTGCATCATTCAAAGTGTCATGGAGAGTGTAGGTGATAAAACATTCAAGACATTAAACACAACTAGGTCGAGCATAAGCAACAATATGACAAGCCAGTCAAGACATTCAACATATCAATACCAGTGAAGCATGATGCAAATGGTAAAGGCAGCAGTTTTATATAGTTGCGAGTGCATGATTAATTACAATGGTGAATATCGTACAAGAAGTTAGAATACATATATGGAGCATTTCAGTTTTAAGGAAGAAAACAATGCAGCTGATATTACACAACACAAGTGTGCAACATGATTGAACACAACAAACAAGAATGGCCAAGCAAGTTACAAGATAATACAAGCTACATCAATGACATAGTGAAATAGGACTAGGAAGAAAACAGTTTATGGTTCGAGCTCAAGACACTGAACAGAGAAGTGTACAAGTGTAGATTTGACTACAAGACTGACATAATAGTGCAATTGTGTATGATTCTTGAGCAAGCCAGATTAAGACAGTAAAACAATGGCAATTAGAACAGGTTCATATATATATATATATATATGATTTTCAAGCAGTTCACAATGATTCCAAATTCAGCACAGACCAAAAAAGTGTATGGCTCAAGTACAAGTGCAAGGTACAAAGTCAAACAATAAAGAGATACATGACAGCACCACAAGCATCTAAATTGATATATTTCAAGTGAAGCAATCATTCTTAACAAATAAATGGTGCAGTTAAAATTATACCCAGCATAGTAACTGTTCAGTACATGGCAGCTGATCTTTTCAATACTAACTTAGAGCCAGGGGCAAATTCAAGGTCAAGGCAATTCATGTGTAGTACCATTTAAAATTTTTATAGCAACTTAGTGATCAAGGCATCAGTTGAGGGTGCCATAAATTGACATAGTAATTAATGGGATTAAAAAGCAGTTCATGTTGAACCAATGTGGAACAAGTGGAAATCAATGGATAACATTAACGACAATGTGATATTCAGAAATCACGGTGTATTCTCGACAAGAAAATAACTTAGCAATTTTTTGGATAAAAATCAATTTCGAAATCCTTTTACTTCCAGAAATTAAGGGCAGAATTTTATTCTAGAATTCACGCAAAAGTTCCAGAAATTAGGGGATCGATTCAAAGCAGAAAACTCAAGTTTAAAATATAAAGATTAACACAAGTTGCTCCAAAAAGTTTGTATTTTTCAAACTTAATCAAATTTCAAAAGTCGCAGAATGAATATTCCAGAAGCAATGAAGATTTCAAGCCCAAAATCCACGAATATATTCAAGACCAAATCAACAAAGAAAATCAGATAATTAATTTTTCTAGAGCATTCACAATACCCTATAAATAGTCACCGATTCATCATTGGCTAAAAAAATAATCGAAACTCAAGCATTAATATTTCAAAGAGCAGAGAAATTAAAATTCAGATTTACTCACAATTTACAGAAAGTTTCGATCGCCACAAATTCCCCAAATCAAATAACATTCAATCGAAGAAGCAAGCAACTGGAGTCTGAATCCACAAGAGGTTTTTTCTTTCAGCAATCGATTTGGGGAAGATTTCAGAAAACCCTAGTATCCGCCGCCATTTCTATTTCCAGAGAGCAAGGGAGATTGGATCCAACAAGAGAAATAAGTGTGGCCGGCCAAGTTTGTTTAAAAGGGCTAAGGACTAAAGGATTTATTATTTAAATAGAAACTAGGGTTTTTATTCTAAGGAGTTTTTTATATTGTTTTTTAATTTGTTTTTATTGTTTTCAGTTTGTAATCATCTTTAGAGTTTTCTAGTTTGTCTCTAAAACTAAGCAAACAAATTACGGGGTTTGTAATTTGGGGAAATATGGTTTCGTGGATAGAAACCAGTGCAAGGTTTTGAGTGTAGGGTTCAGAACAGTTGGGAGCGAGTGTCGCGAGGTTACAGGGGATTGTAAGCATAGAGATTGTTTTAACTCCTAGTAGAAACCTTGGGGAATGCAGAAGTAGGCCGGGTTTTGCCGAAGCTTGGTATATCTGTGTGTTATTTATTTTCCGCATTTATTCTGATTATTATCTGTGTTGTTATTATTTAATTACTCAGCTAAAATCTACGATAAACCCTATTCACCCCATCTAGGGTTAATTTAGATCCTACAAAAGCTCTTTGATATATATATATAAATAAATTATAATTTCTATTCTCAAATAAGGTTGAAAAGACTAATGCAATTTTTGTGTGTCAAATGTCTGATTTGGAATTAAATGTTGATTATTCAAATATTCGGGTTTGAATATTCAGATGCCTAATTATTCCAATTCATATGTCTAAATAGGAAAACTTGTGCGCATTTATATTTATTTTAGAATTCTAGGCATTTTTTAGACTTTTGAATTATAAATTCAAAAGGCTAAACTGAAAGGTAGCTACTTTTTAAAGTGTCGTACTCTTTAATCCAAGAGTTATGACTATATCTTTTGATCAAATCATTTCACAAATAACTGCAACCCTTTATAAATTATAAATACACTTAAGAATCATTTGTTTCAAACATCGAACTTTATCGAATTATCTATTCTTTGATTCTGAACAATGTTTTATTATACATTCACTTGTGCTCTCAAATATTCAATATTACATGATTATAAATCACTTTGCATTCTATTCTTCACTTGCTATAACGAACCAAAAAATTCGATCCTCAAATTTTCGGCACAAATACATCCGGTGTCCAACTAAAGTACCGAAAATCTAGACCGTTTAAGAAAGAAGTTAAAGGTGAGATAAGAAAGAAAGAAAGATTAGAAAAGAAGAAGAACAACCAACCACAATATAAGAGTCTTACATCATAGCGGAATAAAATAAAATACAGAAATAAATCTTTATTGAAAGCTTGAAACAATACTTACAATTTTATCAGAGTACAGCGGCCATTTGATTCATTTGGACAGTTATAACAGTTTGTCCTCATTTACAACACACAACGGAATACTATATATATGGTACGTCCGAACTCCTCCATCTTGTCTGCTGAAGTCCATATCATCTTACCCTGAACCTGTAAACTCGGTCAGACCTAACTCGGTCTAACCCGAGCATTACAAATGCCACAGGTCAGTCTGGTGAACCACCGTGAGAAAAACCCACTAAATTATTGGTATCATCCATCTTGATTTTAAAGTTAAAAATCATTTTCGAAAGAAAAAGATAATCGTAAGACCAGCCCACACATAAACATGGATGGTTTTTACCTTATGATAACCCATAACATTTCTGAAATCAATATCTTTTCTAATATTATAATAAAGTCTAAATACAAATAAATATTAATCTAGTAGAACGCTTGCATCTCACGCTCTACATATATAGTATACAATCAAATCCATGGACGCTTCTTGGGAATTAGATTTCCAACTATGGCAAGTTATGGGACCATCTGACGATAGTTTATCTCTAGAGGGGAATACACTGGGTTCAACAAGAACGTCTTGCAACCCGGCCCACATGTAACGACCCAGAAATTTCAACGATTGGAATACACGATTAATTAAAGAATTTACTATTAATAGCCAATTTATGTTGACATTTGAATTAAAAATCAAATATATTGTTGTGTGTATGGATTTAATTCTTCAGAACATTGGTTGAGAAACAAATAGTTATTGTTGAATAGTTGAATGGGATTTGATTGAATATTGATTTGGATTTCGACTAAAAATTTAAATGGTTGAATTAAAAATAATAAAATAAACGATAAATAAATTGGAGAATTTTATTTGTTTAGATATATGGAAATAGGCTTGGATTTGTGTATATTGGTGTATATAAAGATATTGAATTAAACATTTCGAATGAAATCGAACGGAATTGTTATTGGACAAAAGAAATAAAATTGGCAAACCAATAAAATATTTTTAAAAATAAAATAACATCGTATATAAACGAAATCGCGTTACAACCGAACTAACTTTATTAGATTTAAAACATCAAGATGTAGCGGCACGTCAAATTTCGTTGCGGTTGGAATTGTGTTAACGGTACAAATATTGAGGGTTCAATAATTGTTTACGATACAGTTTAATTTTTAATTAAACCAGATAAAACCTTCCCGAGTAATTTCACACAGACCTATACTCTGAAACACGCCACCACCTAAAAACCTATCGAGTGACTTCGTTCTTATCCAGCTCCTTCTCTTCTATAAAATCGAGCTCCTCATTCTCATTTTCTCAGTAAACAAATTTGTTTTTCCAGTTTAATTTTTACGGCCATCGAAACCCAAATCCAATCTTTTCCCAATATATTTCGCCACTGAAAATTGGCAGTGCCCTTCACCGTTGTTGACCAATCCTCCATTGCATTGAAACCCTAATCGAAACCTGTGTACCCAATTTGAAGCCACTGGCCATCGCCCAACCACCATCATCGAGTCGCTCCATCGCCAACGTTTTTGCCCCTCCCTTTTTCTATTTAACAAGCCGTTGTTTTGTTTCCTTCCTCTAAATCAAAAATCAGTTTTTCCCCAAATCGAATTTCCTCAAAATCATATTAATGGATGTCATCGCCACCGAGTCAGCCCCTAGCCATCGCAGCACTTCTAATCGAGGCATCGCTCACCGCTAGTCCATCTTGCGCTCGAGGCCGCTCCCTCTGTCAAATCGGAGCCACCATCAGCACTACTTCGGAACTCACAGCTGTAATCTACCGAAGGCTCTCCAACCAAGGCCATTGCTTTCCGTCTAAGGCCATCATGGTTAAAGATGAGTATCTCACTCACGATTAAAAATAGTTTCAAGTAGTTTAACTTTGGTTTAAACTAGGAATGTTGTAGTTAATGGCCATTGCCATGTTCTATGCTTCACTTCTGTTGTTGAACTGTATGTTATCATCATTTCTACTTGAAACTCACCTTCTTGCTTCATTTCTGTGCTATACGGCATTGGGCTGCTATTTATGCTATATGGTTTCATTTGTTTGAGACACTTGTATGGATTTATAGCTCAAAGAAACGTTGGATTTTATAGCATTTGTTAGTGATAGACAAAGCTTCTGGGTGAAAAAAAGTTTAAGGAAATTAAGCAGTCCGTGCATCAAAATAATAATAATATAACTAAGCAATATTTGCCTTGTATTGTCTCTTACATCTTCGCGTGAGGGCCTGAACAATGGTTAATTAAACCATTGTGTTCCTCTATTATTTTTCCTTACATTCTCATTCGTTAAAAGTCAACCAAAATTAAGAAAAAAACAACTGGCAGTCTAGGTAAACAATCTTATGCCAACAAATCATCTTTTGGTTATGATTGTTGGTAATACGAAGAAAGCATAGCCTGTGTTAGTGAGTATGATTACATCTAAATGTCTAAAGTCTAAAAAGAAAAAGAAAAATATGCAGAACCTCTTAAGATGAATAAACAAACTTGAACAAAGAAAAGGAAAACCATTTTGACAAAATATAAAACTCAAATACTTGATCCACGTTGTGTGGTAGGAAACAGTATAATATTGTTTTCATATTGACAAGTGAATAGCTGACCCATTGAGTCTATAAATTATGCTTCTATGCATGTGACAATTGTATATTCGTATCCACTCAAGTGACCAGCCCATGTAATCAGAATCGCTCACTTGACCGACGTCTTCCGCACTTGCTATTACTTCCACTGTTTCACTAGAAATATCTAAGTCTAGCATACATTTTCTTTGATGTGATATATATAACAAGAGTAGTAAAAATAATTATAAGATATCAACTAATATGTTTAGGCGAATCTTTAATAGTATTTTTAAAATCATATTATTGCTCCTGGAAGTGGTTTATTCATGATAAATCTGATTAATCTAATGTTAAGTTACATGCCATTAGTCAGGCTGACAGAAGAAAAATTGTTCCATGGTACAGACAAAATATCGCCTGACAAATTTTGTGAATGCACTTATATTTTTATACATCAAAAACCCGAAATGGGAAAAATCGGCTGACTCAATTTCAGTTCTTGGATATTAGCTGGGTAAGAGTATATGGATTTCCATGCTAGTGCCTTGAAACAGAAATATAAACCAAATGCGATAAATGTCTCGTATGCAGTTAAACATCTCATATATGCTAGTGCACTACACTCATAATACTTTGTCACTTTATAAAAGATTGTACCTGAATTCCTGATGTATAAAATTATAACCTGGCTTACCAGGAACACTTATGGTCTTGTCTTTCTCTATAATTTCTCAAACTGGCATGTTCTAACCGCACCCTATGTGTACATTGATCTGTTCATTGTAATTAAGCTTGCTGACCCGCACCCATGTAAATGTTGTATATTCTTGCATGAACCGAAAATATATATGAGTACATACACCCTACACTGCTGCAGCTTCATGATGTTGTATATGTATATATTGCCGCAGCATATGTGGATTTGACCCTAGAATACATTTTTGGCCATATTAATTGATTATACCCTTATTTCCTTTAATAACTTAACTATCTTGGGAATAATCTGCTAACGAAATACATAAAATATGGTTATGCTCATTTATTCCAATTAGCTATTGTTCCTTCACCATAAGGCATTGTCTGAATGACAACGTATAATTGGTTATCTGTATATCTTAAATTGTAAGGATTTTAGTTATATACTTTGATCAACCATGTTTAATGACAGTGACTTACATTTTGGCAACCATGTTTAATGACAGTGACTTACATTTTGGCACTTATGGTTTTGTAAGATATATGTATGGATTTCATGCAGACTCCTTTCTAAGATCAAATACAAATTTACCTGAACCCACCCCTGTGTTGCCTTAAAATATACGCACTTCTGGAAGCAATGAATAAAACCTTGCCATAAATTTGTCATGTGATTCTGGAACCGTTAAAAAGCATGCCCATTTATAAATTGTGGAAATTGGCCTTATGTTAATCTGATGCATGCTGAACCCTTAGATATTTTAATCAAACAGTAAACAGACTTTTATTTATATTGTTAGATGCTCAAACCTGCTAATCTTATACCATTAGTATACAGTTTTTTTATTAACTTCTACTTTGACAATGATATAAATGGGTTGTTTGGTACATATGTTTTAAACCATTTGTGAAACCAAATGTACACTAAAGTTATACCTATACTAGTTGATGCCTTGTCCTGAAACTCGAGCATGTTTGCTGTGCCTTTTTGCATTTGGGTTTTCCTGAAACTCAAGTATTTTGTACTGTGCCCCATTGTATTTCGAACCCAAGTGGACTTAATTTGTTGCCAACTATGTTTCGACAGTATAAATTTTTTGGCATATAATATTTTGGTTGCTTACCCATTTTTATGGACCTGCTGGGTTATCACTTGGTGCTATAAAAAATCATTTTTGCATCGTTGCTGCCATATGCACCCTATCCTATCTATGTGATCATGACTGCACGTGTTATTCTGACTTCAGTGATGCTGAGGTAGTACACACATGTACCTATACATGTGTGTATGCAAGCTCCTGGAATTGCCTACGTTATTATTTTTACTCGGTTAGGGACGTTGAGGTGGTGTACACGTGTATATCATATACACATGTACACTCGCAAATGCCCAATACCGTTCGTCCCTGGAAATAGATACATTGACATGAATAGATACTACCACAGTTTATTTTAGATATGACATCGATGATAGGGTTAACTGTTATATTTCAGTTTATATTGAAATTAATATACTTGAACTATGATTTAATCCTGACTCGAGTGTTTTATGTTTTTGCACGGAACGCTCGGGTCTGACCCGAGCGTTTCAGATTTAAAGATTACAACTCAGGATTCAAAGATTGAAAAAGTTGGGGATTCTGCAGACGCGAACTCTGAAGTTTTACAAAACAGTAAATATTTTCTTGTATTCAAGTCGTTTTAAATTTTCCGCTGTTTGGAGAAAATCTTGTATTCAAATTTTTATTAAATGTAAAAGGGTTATTTTGTGGTTAATACTGTGTCATTTATTTATTCTATATTTTTTTGTGTTAATTCTGTTTTTTAAACTTTATAAGCTAAATACGCTCCGTCAATTTGGACATTTTAAGTTGGTTTAAATACCGATTTGAAGCAGTCAGAAAGGCAGTCGTTACAGTGGTATCAGAGCTTTGTTTTATTCAAAGCTTAGCTTATTGAGTTTTAAAACGAATCTTGAAAATGTTTTGGAAAATAATTTTAAAGTACAAATTATTTTAAAATAGATTTTAAAGGAAAATTATTTCGGAAAAAATATATTATATATGTTTTGAAGAATGACAATTTGAACCAATATAACGGAAAATTTATTTTTAAATTTTAAGATTTTCGGAATCCCCAGTCTTCGGATCTAGGCTTGCGAAATCAATTTTTCGGTAAGGCCCTCTTAGATTTGAATCTCGAATACATCATCGAACGACATTAGAGTAAGATAAGTATAGAAAAATCAATTGTGTATTTTAGAAATCAAAGATAACAGAAATCTATTGGGAATAAGAATTCCAATAAAAATTTGAATGGAATGGGAAATCGTTTCAAAAAATGAAACGATGAGTTTGATTTCGATATTCGGAATATAAAAGAATGATAATAAAATTAGGAATGTTATATTGGAATTCGATTATGTTAAATTGTATTACCAACTTGGCACGATTAATTATTATTTGTTTAAACGAATAAGGTGTAATCAAATATATGAATTCGATGGTAAGATGTAAACTTGTTAATTAATTAACAAGATGTGAATTGTGAACGAGGGTTATAAATGAAAAGAATCGTAAATGTAGTGAAGCGAGATATGAATGAAGATTAAAAAAAATGTGAACCCGTATTTAAATGAATTCAAAGCTGATTTGATGCGATGTGTTCAAAATCGTATAAGAAGGAAATAATATTTACTTTTTGGAAGTAATGTGAAAAAGCACAGATGTTGCGAATGAAATTGAGAATAGAGGAATGTAGTTAACTAGTATGGTTAGATTATTTTGAAATCCAGAATATAAATCAAATGAGATTTTTCGAAAGTTCGAAATATATTATCGAATAAAGGATTATTCGAAAGAAGGTTATTCATGGAAGTCAGTAATATTGAATTTCAGGAAAATACTATTGATTTTCCAGCTTGAATTAAAATTTTAATATATTATTAATTAATTGTTTATGTATTCAGATTAATAAATAAAGTATACTTTGAAGTTAAATATTTTGAAGGTGTAAATTATTTTTAACTTGAAGTCGAGAATTACGAGAATGAATGTTTTGTTGGTGTTCGAAGTCATGAACTTTATCTATTTCGAAGTTAATAATGGTGTTTAGTTAAGGTCTGAGAGGTAATTATACCCCAACTTGATTGACTTCATTGTTAACTAAGAAATGGTTGAGGTTCGATAAGTAAATAAGCGACAATGGTTAAGTGGGAATAACGATGTTTGTTACACATCTGGTTCAATCTAAATAAAGAATTTAAAAATGTTCCCCCTGAGAATAAAGTATATTTTCTATAGAGAATGAAGATTTGTGAATACTTAGAAATGTTTTCCAATGGTGATGTGATGTTTTATAGAATTATAAAAATGAAATATTGGAAAAAATGTATATATATATATAAGATAAGACTATGGTGAATTTGAGAGCTGCTGGATTGGACAGGAATCGATTAAAAATAAAATCTTGTATAATAGAATTTATATAAGAATGAGTAGTCTGAAAAGATGATTTGAAAGAAAATTTTAAGTCAATCAACATAAATATGATTTATGAGAATTTTGAAAATGAAGTACTATATGTATATAGTATTATATGTTTTCAAAGAAAAATAAGGGAAGTACCGTCCTTCTTCTTTGAATTTCGAGCTTAGTGAGATATGCTGCTGGTGGCAGTAGGTTGTCCGGACATAAAACTCATGAGTTTCCATTAAGCACGACTGCTAGCGTAATTCGCAGGGCTGTAGATAGCCTACGATGGTCGGATGTTTCCTGAGGGAATCAGGCGTAACCATTGTGATCGCTGCCATCTAGAGTCGTTGGAATTCGACCATGTAGCGAAATTCGCAGGGCTGCAGATAGCCTACGTCAGATGGATGTTTCTTGGGGTAACCAAGCGTAACCATTGTGGCTGTTGCGATCTAAAGTTGAATTGTAAGGGCGTAATCCATAGAGCAATGAAAGCTTCAGGTATGGATGTTTCCTGAGGGAATCAGGCGTAACCATTGTATACCTGCGGTCCCCATGGCATGTCTACAAGTGAAAGAGATGTAACCACTAGAGTTACTAAAGGTAGAATGGAGCCATGAAATGTGTAAGATGTATTAGTGATGTAGAGCCACCTGTTTGATGCAGCACGGTGTCTTCGTGACCTGATTTGTCTTTATGACTTGATTTGTCCTTGTAACTTGAAGTATCTTCAGAATTCCATGAATGTTTTGTTACTCTGAAATAGAGCGGTTAACGCTCAGTAACCTCCGTTTTCTCTTTTGATTCGTAAATATTTTCCGTTGATCTGTCCATGAAAAAAATTCGTAGGGAAGTGATTTCCTACGGATACGGATGTTTTCTGGGGAATCCAGACGGAAGCATTGTGTATCTACGATTCATGAACAATCAACATTATCGATATCACATTGGTACTTTCCGTATCTATTTTAAAGAGAATTTTTGAAATATATTTTCACTGGGAGTTGTAGCAAGGATATTTAGTACTTGGAGATCTTAGTTGTGCACCTGGCCAGCGTATGCCTAACATCTGTGAGAACGACAATAGACTTGTCAAACTTCGAGTTATCAAATATTTTCAAGTAAATAATTAGAAATTAAAATCTATGTAACTTGATAAATTAAGAAGAAGAAATTCCGTGTATTTCCAATTCTATAGCTTTGGAGTAATAATACAGATATTTCTTATATATGATTTTTCTTAAAAGGATTTCGAATTTGGAAAATTTTCGAGTTGACAGTTTGTAACGTAAAAAGAGATGTTATTTGCACTCCTCAATGGATGTTGAGAAAAATTAAATGGATTGAATGTAAGGAGATTGGGTTGAGGGTTGCTAACCCGAACCCATTTCAATCGAAATGATGGATAAGGAAACTTTGACAGATGGGGTCTATAAAGAAATTTGGAATAATTTGAGAAGCGTAAATCCAACTTATGCGAATTTTGAAATTTAAGAAGAAGTTAGTTTTGGAGAGAAATTTAATGATCAGAGAAAATTGAATATGATGGAAATAAAGAAGATCGATGACTTAAATATCGATAATTAAATCAATTGTGGAATAATTTCACACAAATATGGAAATTTGAAGTGTACATTGGTATAACTCTAACGATTTTTCCTTTTTGAGGCGAAAAGTTTTAAAAGGGGAAAAAATGTAACGACCCAGAAATTTCGACGATTGGAATACACAATTAATTAAAGAATTTACTATTAATAGTTAATTTATGTTGACATTTGAATTAAAAATCAAATATATTGTTGTGTGTATGGATTTAATTCGATTCAGAACATTGGTTGGGAAACAAATAGTTATTGTTGAATAGTTGAACGGGATTTGATTGGATATTGATTTGGATTTCGACTAAAAATTTAAATGGTTGAATTAAAAATAATAAAATAAACGATAAATAAATTGGAGAATTTTATTTGTTTAAATATATGGAAATAGGCTTGGATTTGTGTATATTGGTGTATATAAAGATATTGAATTTAACGTTTCGAATGAAATCGAACGGAATTGTTATTGGACAAAAGAAATAAAATTGGCAAACCAATAAAATATTTTTAAAAATAAAATAACAACTTATATAAACGAAATTGCGTTACAACCGAACTAACTTTATTAGATTTAGAACATCAAGATGTAGCGGCACGTCAAATTTCGTTACGGTTGGAATTGTGTTAACGGTACAAATATTGAGGGTTCAATAATTGTTTACGATACAGTTTAATTTTTAATTAAATCATATAAAACCTTCCCGGGTAATTTCGCACAGACCTATCCTATGAAACACGCCACCACCTAAAAATCTATCGAGTGACTTCGTTCTTATCCACCTCCTTCTCTTCTATAAAATCGAGCTCCTCATTCAAATTTTCTCAGTAAAAAAATTTGTTTTTCCAGTTTAATTTTTATGGCCACCTAAACCCAAATCCAATCTTTCCCCAATATATTTTGCCACTGAAAATTGGCAGTGCCCTTTACCGTTGTTGACCGATCCTCCGTTGTACCTAAACCCTAATCGAAACCTGTGTACCCAATTTGAAGCCACTGGCCACCGCCCAACCACCATCATCGAGTCGCTCCATCGCCAACGTTTTTGCCCCTCCCTTTTTCTATTTAACAAGCCGTTGTTTTTTTTCCTTCCTCTAAATCAAAAATCAGTTTTGCCCCAAATCCAATTTCCTCAAAATCATATTAATGGATGTCGTCGCCACTGAGTCAGCCCCTAGCCATCGCATCACTTCTAATCAAGGCGTCGCTCACCGCCAGTCCATCTCGCGCTCGAGGCCACTCCCTCTGTCATATCGGAGCCACCATCAGCATTACTTCGGAACTCGCAGCTGTAATCTACCGAAGGCTCTCCAATCAAGGCCATTGCTTTCCGTCTAAGGCCATCACGGTTAAAGGTGAGTATCTCACTCGCGATTAAAAATAGTTTCAAGTAGTTTAACTTCGGTTTAAACTAGGAATGTGATAGTTAATGGCCGTTGCCTTGTTCTTTGCTTCACTTCTGCTGTTGTTGAACTGTATGTTGTCACCATTTCTACTTGAAACTCACCTTCTTGCTTCATTTCTGTGCTATATGGCATTGGGCTGCTATTTATGCTATATGGTTTCATTTGTTTGAGGCATTTGTATGGATTTATAGCTCAAAGAAACATTGGATTTTATGGCATTTGTTAGTGATAGACAAAGCCTCTGGGTGAAAAAAAAAGTTTAAGGAAATTAAGCAGTCCATGCATCAAGAAAATAATAATATAACTAAGCAATATTTTCCTTGTATTGCCTCTTACATCTTCGCGTGAGAGCCTGAACAATGGTTAATTGTGTTCCTCTATTATTTTGCCTTACATTCTCATTCGTTAAAAGTCAAGCAAAATTGGGATAAAAACAACTGGCAGTCTGGGTAAACAATCTTATGCCAACAAATCATCTTTCGGTTACGATTGTGGGTAATACGAAGAAAGCATAGCCTGTGTTAGTGAGTATGATTACATCTAAATGTCTGAAGTCTAAAAAGAAAAAGGAAAATATGTAGAACCTCTTAAGATGAATAAACAAACTTGAACAAAGAAAAGGAAAACTGTTTTAACAAAATATGAAACACAAATACTTGATCCATGTTGTGTGGTACGAAACAGTATAATATTGTTTTCATATTGACAAGTGAATAGATGACCCATTGAGTCAATGAATTATGCTTCTATTCATGTGACAATTGTATATTCCTATCCACTCAAGTGACCAGCCCATGTAATCAGAATCGCTCACTTGACCACTTGACCGACGTCTTCCACACTTGCTATCACTTCCACTGTTTCACTAGAAATATCTAAGTCTAGCATACATTTTCTTTGATATGATATATATATATATAACAAGAGTAGTAACAATAATAAAAAGATATCATCAACTAATGTGTTTGGGCGAATCTTTAATATTATTTTTAAAATCATGTTATTGCTCATGGAAGTGGTTTATTCATGATAAATCTGATTAATCTAATGTTAAGTTCCATGCCATTAGTCAGGCTGACAGAAGAAAAATTGTTCCATGGTATAGACAAAATATCGCCTAACAAATTTTGTGAATGCACTTATATTTTTATACATCAAAAACCTGAAATGTGAAAAATTGGCTCAATCAATTTCAGTTCTTGGATATTAGTTGGGAAAGAGTATATGGATTTCCATGCTAGTGCCTTAAAACAGAAATATTAACCAAATGCGATAAATGTCTCGTATGCAGTTAAACATATCATATATGCTAGTGCACTACACTCATAATACTTTGTCACTTTATAAAAGATGGACCTGAATGTATGATGTATAAAATTTATAACCTGGCTTACCAGGAACACTTACGGTCTTCTCTTTCTCTATAATGTCTCAAACTGGCATGTTCTAACCGCACCCTGTGTGTACATTGATCTGTTCGTTGTAATTAAGCTTGCTGACCCGCACCCATGTACATGCTGTATATTCTTGCATGAACTGAAAATATATATGAGTACATACACCCTACACTGCTGCGGCTTCATGATTTTGTATATGTATATGTTGCTGCAACATATGTGGATTTGACCCTAGAATACATTTTTGGCCTTATTAATTGATTATACCCTTATTTCCTTCAATAACTTAACTATGTTGGGAATAACCTGCAACGAAATACATAGAAAATGGTTATGCTCATTTATTCCAATTAGCTACTGTTCCTTCACTATAAGGCATTGCCCGAATGACAACCTATAATTGGTTATCTGTATATCTTAAATTGTAAGGGTTTTAGTTATATACTTTGATCAACCATGTTTAATGACAGTGACTTACATTTTGGTAACCATGTTTAATGACAGTGACTTGCATTTTGGAACTTATGGTTTTGTAAGATATATGCATGGATTTCATGCAGACTCCTTTCAAAGATCAAATACAAATTTACCTGAACCCACCCCTGTGTTGCCTTAAAATATACGCACTTCTGGAAGCAATGAATAAAACCTTGCCACAAATTTGTCATGTGATTCTGGAACCGTTAAAAAGCATGCCCATTTATAAATTGTGGAAATTGTCCTTATGTTAATCTGATGCATGCTGAACCCTTAGATATTTTATTCAAACAGTAAATGGAGTTTTATTTATATTGTTAGATACTCAAACCTGCTAATCTTATACCCTTAGTATACAGTTTATTTTGTTGTTAACGTCTACTTTGACAATGATATAAATGGGTTGTTTGGTACATATGTTTTAAACCATTTGTGAAACTAAATGTACACTAAAGTTATACCTGTACTAGTTGATGCCATGTCCTGAAACTCAAGCATGTTTGCTGTGCCTTTTTGCATTTGGATTTTCCTGAAACTCAAGTATGTTGTACTGTGCCCCATTGTATTTCGAACCTAAGTGGACTTAATTTGTTGCCAACTATGTTTCGATAGTATAATTTTTTTGGCATATAATATTATAATATTTTGGTTGCTTACCCATTTTTATGGACCTACTGTGTTACTCACTTGGTGCTACAAAAATTCATTTTTGCATCGTTGCTGCCATATGTATCCTATCCTATCTATGTGATCACGACTGCACGTGTTATTCTGACTTCAGTGATGTTGAGGCAGTACACACATGTACCTGTACATGTGTGTATATGCAAGCTCCTGGAATCGCCTATGTTATTATTTTTACTTGGTTAGGGACGTTGAGGTAGTGTACACCTGTATATCATATACACATGTACACTCACAAATGCCCAATGCCATTCATCCCTGGAAATAGATACATTGACATGAATAGATACTACCACAGTATATTTTAGATATGTTATCGATGATAGGGTTAACTGTTATATTTTAGTTTATATTGAAATTAGTATACTGGAACTATGATTTAATCCTGACTCGGGTGTTTTATGTTTTTGCATGGAACGCTCGGGTCAGACCCGAGCATTTCAGATTTAAAGATTACAAATTCAAAGATTGACAAAGCTGGGGATTCTGAAGACGCACACTCTGAAGTTTTACAAAACAGTAAATATTTTCTTGTATTCAAGTCATTTTAAATTTTCCGCTTTTCATAGAAAATCTTGTATTCAAAATTTTGATTAAATATAAAAGGGTTATTCTGTGGTTCAATACTGTGTCATTTATTTATTCTATATTTTTTGTGTTAATTCTGTTTTAAACTCTGTAAGCTAAATACGCTCCGTCAATTTGGATGTTTTAAGTTGGTTTAAATACCGATTTGAAGCGGTCAAAAAGGCGGGTCGTTACATCACACATGACCGACCACTCATTTCTCTTGATTGTATCAAATATATTGTCACCTACATTGCTAGCAACATAACCGTTCCCGGAAGATACAGAAGCGAAAAGAAGTAACAAATATGAATATTCTCTAGATGGTGACAATAAACCCTAATGGGGGCGACCCATATAGCCATGTTGCCTGCCCGATTTCTGTCATTTCCCGGTTGTGAGGCTTGAGGTTATAATCGTATTTTTAGATCATCTGGCCACCATTCACTTTGAATGCCACATCGTTAGATCCATCGTAAAATCATTAATTGATTTCCCTAAAAATACTCATATTATTAGGGTTAAGAAGTTTCCCTTCTTTGCCACCAACTTCTTACGTTTGGAGAAATCAACGTATGTAATTACTTTGGAAATACTCTGTCAGACATTCATCCATACAAGTTGTCCTGGGACTGGACAAACCAAAGGCACTCTCCTACTGCATCCTCGGAATCACCCCATAGACTAGTAGCGAGTAGTCCTTGCAATCCGTTGATTTCAACCACGATAGGATCACTATTAGAATATCCCCGGGCGCGACTCCAGAGAATTTGGCGTAGTCCTTTCGCTTATGAAGATCCATGGTCTTTGCTGCTCCATCTTCAATCAGCATTTTCCACGTTTACGTATTAGTTGGGTCGGAATGGTTTTCGAATAAATTCGATCCCAGTCTTTCCGTACCAACAAGCGTATAGGCCAGATTCGATAGTCGGTTATTTAACTATCAAATAAACAACCATTCATCCATCAAAGAAAATTGAATTCACTTTTTAATATTCTACATCATTTTATCCTCTATTGATTAACCATTCGTTAATTCAAAACTTCTCTTCCTTTCCAATATTTGAAATCCTCATTTCTTTTCTTATATTAATATAAGAATATTCAAATCCCTTCAATTTAAAATACTTTTAAAATCGTATCTCTCATCTTGGTAATTAGTCCCTAACCGTAAACTAGTAAGAGAATGATTTCCTCAGTATCAACCCCGAATGCCGAAACTAACATTAGATCGACACTCAGAATATTGGTAACGACCCGGAAAATCTGAACCAATTTAAAATTTTTAAATTGGCTAAAATAGTGGATTTTAAATATTTAAAATAAATATTTTAAATAATAGCAATGAAAAGTGAGTTTGAATCTACATTTGAAAACGAATATAATTAATTCTAATTATAAACAAGGCCCGAAAAGGCGCGGTAGTTTCAAAATTTGAATTCAAACTTCGACAGACTGTACCAGGTGCAAAACAAAACGGATTTCAGTGAAACCAAAAATATTTAAATCTATTAGTGAATATCTTTCTAAGAATATGAAAAATCGAAGTTTCATGGCGGAAAGCAAAAGTTATGGCCAAATGAATTTTCAGAAAGGTCGCTATATAATTTATATAGCCCGTGAAATTTGCCATTTTGCAAACGACCTCGGAATTCGACGAAACCAGTTTTGTTGGATCCAGGATGTGAATTTATTGCTAGGTTTCAAATTTCATAATTTTTGAAGCTAGTATGTGAGCGTGGCAAAGGAAAACATGTTTTGGTCAATTATAGTTAAATTGGATCGACCAGAAGTGGGCCTTTTTGCAAACTGTCTCAGAATTCGACGAAACTAGTTTTGTTGGGACCGTATCGTCGTAACATATCTAGATATAATTTTTCTGAAATTTTTAAAAGCAGTATGTGGCCCCGACAAATTAAAATGTATGTTCGAAACAGAATTTGAATGTTTTATATTTTAATTTGAAGAATAAGTGACTGTAACAGTCGAATTAGCCTACGAAACATATCCCATTGTGTTCGGAATGGGGGTATTTAGCTAGGGATGACAGTCGTTGGGTTTGGATTGGAGTTCGTATGTGAAAGGGGTATTTTCATATTTTAAATAAATTAAAAATTAAAATAAAACCCTCGACCAATCACGTTCAAGCCCCATTATCTCTCTCCCCGTCTTCTTCAAAATCGCGACGGCGAAAAACATAGTCCACCATCTCTCCTCCGTTCCGCCCAAACCAAGCACCAAAACACGTCGCTCCTGTGGGGGATTTTGAGGAGGGTCTCGAGAGCTTCACATCCACGCAAGCCTCACCCTCTCACGATCAGTATCTGACGAGATCCAAGCCCACGAAGTCAGCAACTTCGCCGCGCCGCCGTGACTGCAGCCCAACGTCGATCTGACCGCTACCCACACCGATCTACGCGCCTCTCGAAGCTCTACGCAGTGGCGAAGGCTGATCGTCCCCTAGCTACATGGATTTCGAGAAAAAGGATGACCTAGTTTGGAACCATTTCAGAAAAGGTACGGACTTGTTAATTAAAACTGATTTTAAAACCATTAAAGTGTCGCAAAGTTTGATTTCACGGTAAAAATCAAATCTTTTTGCTATGTTGTCGAAATTCAGTGAATCAAGAGACGCCGGGACCGTGAGGACGTCTTCTACATTCTAGAAGAGACCGGATATTTTTCCGAGCCTTCTACAATTTTTGGCAACGCGAAAAGCAATGTGAGATTTCTAATTTATAAACGATATGGAAAAAGACAATGTATAAATTATATAGTCGATGTATGAGTTATATAAGAGTTGTACACCTCTTGTATAAGCGTTGTATAAGTTGTACGTTCGATGTATAAGTTGTATATGCGTTGTAAAAATTATATATGTGTTGAAATAGAAGTGAAATGACACACACACACACACACACACAGATATATATATATATATATGCCCCTCGTCCACAAACCATGGACGATATTTATTGGTTGTGATTGGTGTGAAAATTGATTGATAGCGAATGGTTGATTGGAATTGTTTGTGGTTGATATTGATTGATTGTGGTTGAAAAATACCCGTTTGTGGTTGAGAAATATTTGGTTGAAACCACATAGGATTAGTTTGTGGAAATGAAATATATATACATGCCGCCTGCGTGCGAACTAGATGCATGATTCCCCATTGTCAAAAACCGCGAGGTTTTAAGGTAGAGCGAGGAGCCGTACTAGGGACGGTCCCGGTTTTAACTACCCTGCCGTTATGCTGCCGAAATTTTGAATAATATTCATGTGTTAGAATTATTTTCATTTGTTGAAACTATATTTATTCGTTGAATAGAAAACCTTCATGTGTTGAATTAAAATTCATTCGTTGAATAGAATTCATGTGTTGAATGACATTCGTGTTTTTAAATATAAAAATCACCTTTTTATCTATATATATAAACTACAGAAAACCTTCAAGCGTTGAATCGATATTCATTCGTTGGATAGGATTCATGTGTTGAATGGTATTCGTGTTTTAAATATAAAAATCACATTTTTATCTATATATATAAACTATAGAAAACCTTCATGTGTTGAATCGATATTCATTCGTTGGATAGGATTCATCTGTTGAATGGTATTCGTGTTTTAAATATAAAAATCACATTTTTATCTATATATATAAACTATAGAAAACCTTCATGTGTTGAATCGATATTCATTCGTTGAATTGAAATTCATGTGTTGAATGGTATTCGTGTTTTTTAAATATAAATTCACCTTTTTATCTATATATACAAACTATAGAAAACCTTCATGTGTATAATCGAAATTCATTCGTTGAATTGAAATTCATGTGTTGAATGGTATTCATGTTTTAAATATAAAAATCACCTTTTTATCTATATATATAAACTATAGAAAACCTTCGTGTGTTGAATCGAAATTCATTCGTTGAATTGAAATTCATGTGTTGAATGGTATTCATATTTTGAAAGAAATTGTTTTATAATAAAAATCCTATTTTTATCATCAATATGAACTATATAAAATAATCTTGTTTTGAAAGAAATTATTTTATAATAAAAATCCTATTTTTATCATCAATATGAACTATATAAAATAATCTTGTTTTGAAATAAATTGTTTTATAATAAAAATCCTGTTTTTATCACCTATGTTAACTATATAAAATAATCTTGTTTTGAAATAAATTGTTTTATAATAAAAATCCTATTTCTATCACCTATGTTAACTATAATAAATAGTCGAGTTTTGAAATAAATTGTTTTACATTAAAAATCACATTTTTTTATATACATGAATTGTTAAAAATAGTGAAGTGTTGAAATAGAAGACAGTTAGATAAAAATATAATTTTTATCAAATGTATGAAAAGAATATAGCTTTGAAATCGAAGAATCGATATATATATATATATATATAAATAGAATTAAAATATATCGAATAAAGAAGCTGTTGTTTGTATTCTGATACCGTGATTTCAAATGATTAGTGTGGGAGATCCGACCATCGGATTTTCCTGAAATCGCAACCATTGGGTTCGCTTTGGAAATATCTTTACAACGGCACCAACTTTGTAAAAATCCAACGGTTGGATTGTCTGGAATGTTTAATTCAAATCTGAAGAAAAAAAGCGCCAGAGTCTATTATATATATATATATATAATTATATTTAATCGAATAACGACGTTGCAGTTCGTATTTTGAAATCGAAACTTCAAACGATTATACCGGGAGATCCGACCATCGGATTTTCCCGAAACTGGAACCGTTGGATTCATTTTGAAAAGATCTTTCTAATGATGTAAATTTAGTGAAGATCCAACGGTTAGATTTTCAGATATGTGTAAATCAAATCTGAAGGAAAACAGCGCCACGGCCGCGTTATGGCCCGAAGCATCGTTTTAAATAAATTGGCCATTTTAAAATAAATAAAAATAACAATAAATCATTATAAAATATTATAAACGATATGGATGTGAAATTTAGAAACTAACTGAAGGTTAGCTAAGTCGAATGGTTTCTTGGGTATTGATCTGATGTTGGTTTCGGCCTTCAGGGTTAATATTTGGGGAATCGTTCTCTTACTGATTGACGGTTAGTGACAAATGAATTGAAATGAGGCGTAGTAGTGTTTGTGTAGCACTTGTTTATTATATACACGGGTTGCTCAGAAAGACCGGGGTTATCCCATTCTGAATAACTGAATCGACGATAAGAAATCGAAGATGAAGACGGTGGTCGAAGACCGGAGATCTTCACCTCGTTTGGATGGTAACCGAGGTCCTGATTAGGAGGCATCCCGAAATATGGATAATGAGTGGTGATCGATGGGTTTGCGAGGTATATAGTGCCTCCGGTTTCGTTCAGACCCAGAACGGACTTGCAAATGGACAGTGTGTCTGACACTGGAATTTATTCTGTGTAATTGATAGCTATCAGTTGCACGGTGTGAATTGCTTGTGTGGCATGCTAAGATGCAATGATTAGGGCTTCTGTTGAAAAGCAAAGTCTTGTGGTGATGATCAAAGCACCGCCTGTGTGGCGTAGCTTTGTGTATAACGTGAAATTGCGAGCCTCACACCCCGGTATGAACCAGAAACAGGAGAGGACCTCGGGGAGGACGTGCGTTTCCTTTCTAGCTAGAAGTGGCGTCAGTGGTTTTACACGCCCTGACGAGTTTGACTTATGTGGTGGTTACTGTTGTGAGGCGCCTCGGTTAGATCGGACGATCCGGGTCTGATGGAGTCATTCGTTGGCTCATTTACGCCCCAAAGGGCGGAGGGACGCATTGTTCAGGCATTATAATCCACTTCATGTGGACCGGCCCTGAAGATCCAAGGTATGGTTGTGGCCTGAGACTCGGGCTAGACAGTCTCGAATTCGGTAAGGATTATCTTTTGCCATGGTTCAGGATGGAAATCCAATTTCCAAATACGAGATCGTGCGGTTTTGATTGTATAACTATATATGGCGACATAGTGGTATGGGGCATTAATGCTGTCTATGATTGATAGTTATGATTTGAAATTGTTTTCAAGACATATAAACACTAGTAATAGTATGAAATTCTTTTGTTTTATTCGTATCAAGCATATTTTAGCCATTATAAGGTAAAAAATCTATCCTCCGGTTTGGGTTGCATTGTGTGATGGGAACTGAGTCTTATAATGGCTTCATTTTTATAAAAAGCATTGCGATGTTTAAAAGGAAGATTTGTTTTAAAGCACTGGCAATCCGATGGAGTAAACCCGTTCCACGAAAGTGGCGTGGTCCTGTGATTAGCCATATTATCAATGTGTTGAGTAGATTTCTCATACCAGTCCTTGTTGCTGGCCCTGAGTAGGCCGGGTACGCATGATAGGGTGTTCTCGCTTCGCGGTTTGGTGGCGAACGGGGGACTCTTACTCCTACATGTCGCAGTTTAGAGCATTGGTTCGGCAGTAGTCGCGAGACTCGAGAGGGTCGCCGTAAAACAAGGGATTGGGGGATCAGTGTGAGCCACGGTGGGTTTTACCTGCTGTACTAGAGGATGAAGGGATGGTTGTAAAGCCTACCGGATTTCGCGGTAACGTCTCATTTGGTATCAGAGCTTTGGTTAAGCTTAGTTCTGGAATATAACATATTAACGAACTCATCAGAGATGGAACCAGTAGTGTTCTAGGACGAGTAACTCATTACAGATAGGTTCAGCAATATCCTAGTATGGGTATAACAGAATTAGAACAACTCGTTAGAGATGGAGTCAGAAGTGCCCCAGGACGAGTCGAGAGTTATATGTTTTTAAATGATGTATTTATGATTATATATATAGTCTGGTTTTAGAAATATAATTTTTGAATATATAAAAGATATATTTTTGAAAAGTTAAAAACAAATTTCTTGTTGTTTGTGTTGTGTGATAGATTTGATTAATTAAAATTATTGAAACAATAGTTAATTTAATCAATAATAGAATGAATGGTAGAATTTATTCGATTAAATCACACATTGAACTGATTAGAAAATAGATAGAAATATATATACATGTCCATTATATATGTTTGAACAGGTAAATGGATTAGCTGTTGAGTAAAGAAATTATTTGCGTGCCCAACAAATAGGTGAACCTTAATGAGTTGGATGCGAAATATTATTATATCAACACCTGTGAATGCCATTGGATGCGGAGTGTTGGTTTTTCTATATGTAATAATAAACGTCGCCATAGGATAGTAACAATTAATTTTGAACTACATTGCATGGCATACTTCTGAAGATAGGCATACTTCATCATATACCACATAAGAATTTGGAGCTTGTGTGACGAGGTAGAAGATTTACCATACGAGCGAGAGGCTTGTATGGCAATGACTATATTTTATAGATTGACCTGATGATTGATATGGACTATTTAAATTGTAACGATAAAATTGCCAGATTAATAAAAACCCCACATGGGTCTGGAGTTGACAATAATCACGTCTCTCTAGTTATTAGATACGGCACATGGTCTATTTATTTCCCACACGGGACGAGGTAACGAGGATTTATCCTCTGGAGCAATTAAAATACACACTCCCTCAGGCTTTGACAGGGTGACGAGAATTTATTCTCTGGAGTTATTATCTATACACGCTCCCCTGTAAACACCAGAATATATCACTATAAATATGTGCATGCTTTATAGGATTTATTGGGAACCTGATACGGCCCAATAAATTTCCGAACCTCTTCCCGTACAAAGGAGGTTATGGCGAAATTTTTCGAAAATTCCGGGTGTTAACCAAATTTTTGAAGATTTTGAAAATTCTCAAAAACTGAAAAGTTGGAAAATGGAAGCCAGATTGAACGTAGGGTTGATTAATCAAACCACTTTCGACTTTGTTCCTTTTCGGGGATGAAAAGTTTTAAGTGGGGGAGATTGTAACGACCCGGAAAATCTGAACCAATTTAAAATTTTTTAAATTGGCTAAAATAGTGGATTTTAAAAATTTAAAATAAATATTTTAAATAATAGCAATGAAAAGTGAGTTTGAATCGACATTTGAAAACGAATATAATTAATCCTAATTATAAACAAGGCCTGAAAAGGCGATGTAGTTTCAAAATTTGAATTCAAACTTCGGCAGACTGTACCGGGTGCAAAACAAAACGGATTTCGGTGAAACCAAAAATATTTAAATCTGTTAGTGAATATCTTTCTAATGAATCTGAAAAATCGAAGTTTCATGGTAGAAAGCAAAAGTTATGGCCAAATGAATTTTCAGAAAGGTCGTTATGGAATTTATATAGCCCGTGAAAATGGCCATTTTGCAAACGACCTCGGAATTCGACAAAACCAATTTTTGTTGGATCCGGGATGTGAAGTTATTGCTAGGTTTCAAATTTCATAATTTTTGAAGCTAGTATGTGAGCGTGGCAAAGGAAAACGTGTTTTGGTCAATTATAGTTAAATTGGATCGACTAGAAATGTGCCTTTTTGCAAACGGTCTCAGAATTCGACGAAAATAGTTTTGTTGGGACCGTATCGTTGTAACATAGCCAGATATAATTTTTATGAAATTTTTAAAAGTAGTATGTGGACCCGGCAAATTAAAATGTACGTTCAAAACAGAATTTGAATGTTTTATATTTTAATTTGAAGAATAAGTGACTGTAACAGTCGAATTGGCCTACGAAACATATCCTATTGTGTTTGGAATGGGGGTATTTAGCTAGGGACGACAGTCGTTGTGTTTGGATTGGAGTTCGTATGTGACAAGGGGTATTTTTGGTTTTTAAATAAATTAAAAATTAAAATAAAACCCTCGACCAATCACGTTCAAGCCCCATTATCTCTCTCCCCGTCTTCTTCAAAATCGCGACGGCGAAAAACATAGTCCACCATCTCTCCTCCGTTCCGCCCAAACCAAGCACCAAAACACGTCGCTCCTATGGGGGATTTTGAGGAGGGTCTCGAGAGTTTCACATCCACGCAAGCCTCACCCTCTCACGATCAGTATCTGACGAGATCCGAGCCCACGAAGTCAGCAACTTCGCCGCGCTGCCATGACTGGATCCCGACGTCGATCTGACCGCTACCCACACCGATCTACGTGCCTCTCGAAGCTCTACGCAGTGGCGAAGGCTGATCGTCCCCTAGCTACACAGATTTCGAGAAAAAGGATGACCTAGTTTGGAACCATTTCAGAAAAGGTACGGACATGTTAATTAAAACTGATTTTAACACCATTAAAGTGTCGCAAAGTTTGATTTCATAGTAAAAATCATATCTTTTTGCTATGTTGTCGAAATTCAGTGAAACAAGAGACGCCGGGACCGTGAGGACATCTTCTACATTCTAGAAGAGACCAGATATTTTTCCGAGCCTTCTACAATTTTTGGCAATGCGAAAAGCAATGTGAGATTTCTAATTTATAAATGATATGGAAAACGACGATGTATAAATTATATAGTCGATGTATGAGTTATATAAGCATTGTACACCTCTTGTATAAGCGTTGTATAAGTTGCACGTTCGATGTATAAGTTGTATACGCATTGTAAAAATTATATATGTGTTGAAATAGAAGTGAAATGCTATATATATATACGCCCCTCGTCCACAAACCATGGACGATATTTATTGGTTGTGATTGGTGTGAAAATTGATTGATAGCGAATGGTTGATTGGAATTGTTTGTGGTTGATATTGATTGATTGTGTTTGAAAAATACCCGTTTGTGGTTGAGAAATATTTGGTTGAAACCACATAGGATTAGTTTATGGAAATGAAATATATATACATGTCGCCTGTGTGCGAACTAGATGCATGATTCCCCATTGTCAAAAACCGCGAGGTTTTAAGGTAGAGCGAGGAGCCGTACTCGGGACGGTTCCGGTTTTAACTACCCTACCGTTATGCTGCCGAAATTTTGAATAATATTCATGTGTTAGAATTATTTTCATTTGTTGAAACTATATTTATTCGTTGAATAGAAAACCTTCATGTGTTGAATTAAAATTCATTCGTTGAATAGAATTCATGTGTTGAATGGCATTCGTGTTTTTAAATATAAAAATTACCTTTTTATCTATATATATAAACTATAGAAAACCTTCATGTGTTGAATCGATATTCATTCGTTGGATAGGATTCATATGTTGAATGGTATTCGTGTTTTAAATATAAAAATCACATTTTTATCTATATATATAAACTATAGGAAACCTTCTTGTGCTGAATCGATATTCATTCGTTGGATAGGATTCATGTGTTGAATGGTATTCGTGTTTTAAATATAAAAATCACATTTTTATCTATATATATAAACTATAGAAAACCTTCATGTGTTGAATCGATATTCATTCATTGAATTGAATTTCATGTGTTGAATGGTATTCGTGTTTTTTAAATATAAAAATCTCCTTTTTATCTATATATACAAACTATAGAAAACCTTCATGTGTTGAATCGAAATTCATTCGTTGAATTGAAATTCATGTGTTGAATGGTATTCGTGTTTTAAATATAAAAATCACCATTTTATCTATATATATAAACTATAGAAAACCTTCATGTGTTGAATCGAAATTCATTCGTTGAATTGAAATTCATGTGTTGAATGGTATTCATATTTTGAAAGAAATTGTTTTATAATAAAAATCCTATTTTTATCATCAATATGAACTATATAAAATAATCTTGTTTTGAAAGAAATTGTTTTATAATAAAAATCCTATTTTTATCATCAATATGAACTATATAAAATAATCTTTTTTTGAAATAATTTTTTTTATAATAAAAATCCAATTTCTATCACCTATGTTAACTATAGAAAATAGTCGAGTTTTGACATAAATTGTTTTACATTAAAAATCAATTTTTTTTATATACATGAATTGTTAAAAATAGTGAAGTGTTGAAATAGAAGACTGTTAGATAAAAATATAATTTTTATCAAATGTATGAAAAGAATATAGCTTTGAAATCGAAGAATCGATATATATATAAATAGAATTAAAATATATCGAATAACGAAGCTGCAGTTCGTAATCTGAAACCGTGATTTCAAACGATTAGTGTGGGAGATCCGACTATCGGATTTTCCTGAAATCGCAACCGTTGGGTTCGCTTTGGAAATATCTTTACAACGGCACCCACTTTGTAAAAATCCAACGGTTGGATTGTCTGGAATGTTTAATTCAAATCTGAAGAAAAAAAGTGCCAGAATCAATTATATATATATAAATAAATATAATTATATTTAATCGAATAACGACGCGGCAGTTCGTATTTTGAAATCGAAACTTCAAACGATTATACCGGGAGATCCGACCGTCGGATTTTCCCGAAACTGGAACCGTTGGATTCGTTTTGAAAAGATCTTTCTAATGATGTGAATTTTGTGAAGATCCAACGGTTAGATTTTCAGATATGTGTAAATCAAATCAGAAGGAAAACGGCGCCACGACCGCGTTATGGCCCGAAGCGTCGTTTTGAATAAATTGGCTATTTTAAAATAAATAAAAATAGCGATAAATCATTATAAAATATTATAAACGATATGGATGTGAAATTTAGAAACTAACTGAAGATTAGCTAAGTCGAATGGTTTCTTGGGTATTGATCTGATGTTGGTTTCAGCCTTCGGGGTTAATATTTGGGGAATCGTTCTCTTACTGATTGACGGTTAGTGACAAATGAATTGAAATGATGCGTAGTAGTGTTTGTGTAGCACTTGTTTATTATATACACGAGTTGCTCAGAAAGACCGGGTTTATCCCATTCTGAATAACTGAATCGACGATAAGAAATCGAAGATGAAGACGGTGGTCGAAGACCAGAGATCTTCACCTCGTTTGGATGGTAACCGAGGTCCTGATTGGGAGGCATCCCGAAATATGGATAATGAGTGGTGATCGATGGGTTTGCGAGGTATATAGTGCCTCCGGTTTCGTTCAGACCCAGAACGGACTTGCAAATGGACAATGTGTATGACACTAGAATTTATTCTGTGTAATTGATAGCTATCAGTTGCACGGTGTGAATTGCTTGTGTGGCATGCTAAGATGCAGTGATCAGGGCTTCTGTTGAAAAGCAAAGTCTTGTGGTGATGATCAAAGCACCGCCTGTATGGCGTAGCTTTGTGTATAACGTGAAATCGTGAGCCTCACACCCCGGTATGAACCAGAAACGGGAGAGGACCTCAGGGGGGACGTACGTTTCCTTTCTAGCTAGAAGTGGAGTCAGTGGTTTTACACGCCCTGACGAGTTTGACTTATGTGGTTGTTACTGTTGCGAGGCGCCTTGGTTAGATCGGACGATCCGGGTCCGATGGATTCATTCGTTAGCTCATTTACGCCCCAAAGGGCGGAGGGACGCATTGTTCAGGCATTATAATCCACTTCGTGTGGACCGGCCCTGACGATCCAAGGTATGGTTGCGGCTGTGCCTGAGACACGGGCTAGACAGTCTCGAATTCGGTAAGAATTATCTTTTGCCTTGGTTCAGGACGGAAATCCAATTTCCAAATACGACATCGTGCGGTTTTGATTGTATACCTATATATGGCGACATAGTAGTATGGGGCATTAATGCCGTCTATGATTGATAGTTATGATTTGAAATTGTTTTCAAAACATATAAACACTAGTAATAGTATGAAATTCTTTTGTTTTATTCGCATCAAGCATATTTTGGCCATTATAAGGTAAAAACTCTATCCTCCGGTTTGCATTGCATTGTGTGATGGGAACTGAGTCTTATAATGGCTTCATTTTTATAAAAAGCATTGCGATGTCTAGAAGGAAGATTTGTTTTAAAGCACTGGCAATCCGATGGAGTAAACCCGTTCCACGAAAGTGGCATGGTCCTGTGATTAGCCATATTATCAATGTGTTGAGTAGATTTCTCATACCAGTCCTTGTTGCTGGCCCTGAGTAGGACGGGTACGCATGATAGGGGGTTCTCGCTTTGCGGTTTGGTGGCGAACGGGAGACTCTTACTCCTACATGTCGCAGTTTAGAGCGTTGGTTCGGCAGTAGTCGCGAGACTCGAGAGGGTCGCCGTAAAACAAGGGATTGGGGGACCAGTGTGAGCCACGGTGGGTTTTACCTGCTGTACTAGAGGATGAAGGGATGGTTGTAAAGCCTACCGGATTTCGCTGTAACGTCTCATTTGGTATCAGAGCTTTGATTAAGCTTAGTTCTGGAATATAACATATTAACGAACTCATCGGAGATAGAACCAGTAGTGTTCTAGGAAGAGTAACTCATTACAGATAGGATCAGCAATATCCTATTATGGGTATAGCAGAATTAGAACAACTCGTTAGAGATGGAGTCAGAAGTGCCCCAGGACGAGTCGAGAGTTATATGTTTTTAAATGACGTATTTGTGATTATATACATAGTCTGGTTTTAGAAATATAATTTTTGAATATATAAAAGATATATTTTTGAAATGTTAAAAACAAATTGCTTGTTGTTTGTGTTGTGTGATAGATTTGATTAATTAAAATTATTGAAACAATAGTTAATTTAATCAATAATAGAATGAATGGTAGAATTTATTCGATTAAATCACACATTGAACTGATTAGAAAATAGATAGAAATATATATACATGTGCATTATATATGTTTGAACAGGTAAATGGATTAGCTATTGAGTAAAGAAATTATTTGCGTGCCCAACAAATAGGTGAACCTTAATGAGTTGGATGTGAAATATTATTATATCAACTCCTGTGAATGCCATTGGATGCGGAGTGCTGGTTGTTCTATGTGTAATAATAAACGTCGCCATAGGATAGTAACAATTAATTTTGAACTACATTGCATGGCATACTTCTGAAGATAGGCATACTTCATCATATACCACATAAGCATTTGGAGCTTGTGTGACGAGGTGGAAGATTTATCATACGAGCGAGAGGCTTGTATGGCAATGACTATATGTTACAGATTGAACTGATGACTGATATGGACTATTTAAATTGTAACGATAAAATTGCCAGATTAATAATGTAACAACCCTGAATTTTGGGGCCAATTTAAAATTTATTTTAAGTGATTTTAATGAGTTTTATTTTAAATAATAATGATAACAAATTTGATTCAAATCGAAGTTAGAATGAATAATTTAATTTTAGTTATAAAAAGAGTTAGAAATAGCGAGGTAGTTTGAAAAGTCATACTTGAACTTTGACTGACCATACAGGATGCAAAATTTAACGGATTTTAGTGAAACCAAAAATATTAGAATCTATTTAAAAAAATATCTTTCCAACTAATCCGAAAAATCGAAATTTCATAGCGGAAATCAAAAGTTATGGCTAATTCAATTTTCAGAAAGGTCGCTGGGTAATTTGCATAGGTCAAAAATGCTACTTTTTGCATATAAAGGAATTTTGACTCGAAACCACTTCCATTGAGTTCGAAATGATGTTTCTGCATTGCAAAACAGTAAACACTTATATGTTTTGAGTTTCAGAAAATATTTGTTTCAAAATGTATTTTTAATATTAAATATATTCACCTTGAAAATAGCCATTTTTCAAAAAGGCTCAGAATTGAACGAAACAAATTTTGTTGTGATCGTATCGTCATAAGAAAGCCAAAAATAATTTTTTCGGATTTTTCTGACTTCGTATGTGGGCCCGGCAAAATTATATTTACGTTTGAATTAAAAAAAAAGATTTATTTTAAAAATAAAAGAAACATGCGTATAACTTCAGAATTGGATTTTGGGAATAGCGCCATCGTGTTCAGAAGGCGTCAAAACGTATAGTTCGACAGTCGTTGAGCGCGATTCAGAGTTCGGACGGAAAATCACTATTTTCTGGAATTATTAAATAAAATAATCATTAGAAAAACCTAAAATACTGTATAAATACGGAGGCCGTATACCACTGCTTCTTCCTCCTCTCGTTTGTTCCGCCACATAACCCATTATGGCTCAAAATTTCAAACTTTTATTTCACCCTCAATTCTTCACGAAATCCATCGCCGTTGGTCACATTTCGAAGAGAAATCCGAGCTCTACGATCTCAGACAAACCCCGCTCCTCCCCGTGCCTTGTCGAAGCCGCCCCGTCCCTCCAAACGGCCACCAGTCGCACCGCCGTGGGCCCCGCCTGAAGCCGCCGAGCGCCACCCCCTTCCCGGCGCGCATAGATCTCTCCTCCCCGGTCCTCATCCAACAAACGACACCCAAAACCGTTCAGCAAATCGGGAGAAAACTAGAATTGAAATTCTGAACAAAACTGAAAATTCAAAGGTAATTTCTATTTCAGAAATTGCAACGCTTTTAAGCGTGACTGTAGCAGTTGTTAAAAACCAGTATGTTTAAAACATTGATAACTAATGCATATGAACTTCGATTCTGAAAATTTCAGAACCGTGACGACGATTAGGACCTTCTGTGATTGACTGGAACATTCTGAACATTTCTTGCATTTATTATAATTCTATCCAAACAAGGTGAGAGTTCTTTTTTTTAAAATTTAATAAAATTAAACTATTCCAGTACGATGAATGATTCAGATATGTTTGTGATGCTTTGTTCTATGATTGAGTAGTTAGGATGTATCCCTTTTGATGTCATGTTTATACTCTGTCATGTTATCACTATCACATGTTATCGCTTTGGGTTGAAATTACATTGATTCAATTTTCAGTGTAAAGTAAAAGAGAATATAATGGTCACCATTTGTATGTTATCCCTTGTGTTAGGATCGGATTGATTTAACTTATCAATTCCGAAACAAAGATTTACATTGTATGAATAATTGGCATTTTTGTTTAATGTTAAATTAGAAGATTTACATCGTATGAATAATTGGCATTTTTATTTAATGTTAAATTAGAAGATTTACATCGCATGAATAATTGGCATTTTTATTTAATGTTAAATTAGAAGATTTACATCGTATGAATAATTGGCATTTTTATTTAATGTTAAATTAGAAGATTTACATCGTATGAATAATTGGCATTTTTGTTTAATGTTAAATTAGAAGATTTACATCGTATGAATAATTGGCATTTTTGTTTAATGTTAAATTAGAAGATTTACATCGTATGAATAATTGGCATTTTTGTTTAATGTTAAATTAGAAGATTTACATCGTATGAATAATTGGCATTTTTATTTAATGTTATTTAAAAGAAAAGAATTCACCGTATGATTGATTAACATTATTTTTAAGATAATTTTCATCGTAGGAAAATATCATTCTTGTTAATGTAATAAGAAGAGTGGAAATTTACATTGTACAAAAAGATTGAATTTGCATTTTAATATAAAGATTAAATTTACATGGTATAAGAAATTGACATTTTGTTCAATGTTAAAATATGTTAATAAAAAGAGAATGTATCGTATGTTAAATTAACATTTATTTTTAATGTTAATAAATAAGGAATGCATTGTTTGTAAATTTAACGTTATTTTTAATGTTAATAAATAAGGAATGCATTGTATGTAAATTTAACATTATTTTTAATGTTAATAAATAGGAAATGCATTGTATGTAAATTTAACGTTATTTTTAATGTTAATAAATAAGGAATGCATTGTATGTAAATTTAACGTTATTTTTTAATGTTAATAAATAAGGAATGCATTGTATGTAAATTTAACGTTATTTTTAATGTTAATAAATAGGGAATGCATTGTATGTAAATTTAACATTATTTTTAATGTTAATAAAAAGGAATTGAACCGTATGTAAATTTAACATTATTTTTAATGTTAATAAAAAGGAATTGAACCGTATGTAAATTTAACATTATTTTTAATGTTAATAAAAAGGAATTGAACCGTAGGTAAGATTATCATTATTAATAATGTTAAACAAAAGAGAATTTACCTCGTAAGAAAAATGTACATTATTTATAAATGTATATGAAAAGGAAAGATTGATTTACATTATTCTAATGTAAATATTAAAAGAGAATGGACCATATGATTTATTAACATTATTTTAATGTTATATAAAAAGAAAAGATTGTTTAACATTATTTTTGATATTGATTAAAAAGAAGATTGCACCGTATGTATTAACACACTTTTATTAATGTATGTATAAAAAGAGAAATTTACATTGTAAGAGAAATTGGCATTAACATTTATTTATAATGTTAATATTAGAGTATTTTCACCACATGATAAGATGTACACTTTTATTTGTAAAAGTAAGTTGGCATTTTCACTGTATGATAAGATTTACTTTTTAATTGTAAAATAAGGTAGGAATTCACCGCATGACAAGGTTTACTCTTTATTTTGTAAATATAAAGTAGGAATTTGCGTTGTATCAAAATATACATTTTTCATGTGTAATGTAAAGATAGAAAAATTAACATTATTTTCAATGTTAATAAAAATAGAAAATGCATTGTACGTTAAGGTAACATTATTTTCAATGTTAATAAAAAGAAAAACATACTGTAGGATAAAAAACATTATTTTTAATGTATATTAAAAGAGAATTTTTCATCGTAGGAAATGTACATTATTTATAAGGTGAATAGAATGGAAATGTCATCGTAAAATAAAATTACATTTTAGATGTAATTGAGATTGAGAATGCATTTAGAAAGAGAATGAGTATTTTATATATGTAAATGGAATCATAATATAATTGAAAGATGAAATGGAATAAATAGAGCGATGAATTATAATTTACATTTTAATGTAAATTATAAAGATTTTAAAATAAAAATAAAATAAAAGGGAATAATTCACCGTCTAATTATAAATTACATTTTCATGTAAGATTAAGAAGTGAAAAAAAAAGAATAAAGGAAAAGGGGAGATGTATGTAGGAACGATGAATTAAACGTATTATTTATATATATATTTATATTTATATATATATAATTAAAAGAATCGAGCGCGGTAGTTCGCGTTTTGAAATCGAACTTTTAAACGACTATACCGAAAGATCCGACCGTCGGATCTTCCCGAAACTGAAACCGCTAGGACCGTCTTGGAAAAATATTTCCAACGATATATAATACGTCAAAATCCAACGGTTAGATTTTGAGATATGTGAAAATCAGAATTGGTTGGAAACAGCGCCAAAATCGCCATTGACTTGAATCGTCGTTGATTAAAGATTTAATTATTTTTAATTAAATAAAATAGGAAATAATCGTTATAAATTAGAAATAACGATAAGGAAGAGTTTTCAATATATTTACATATATATATATACGAAGATTATTTGGGAAGACCGAGTTAATCTCATTCCAAATAATCAAACGACGATGAGAATTGAAGAAGAAGACGACTAATGAAGACTATCAATCTTCCCCTCAGGAGGACAGCGATTGAGACTTTGAATTGATTTGCTCCCAAGTCAAGGTCATGGTCGTCGTCCGAACGAACATGTTGATTGAACGGATTTGGCTTTCGCGCAGACCCAGAGCATAAGCTTATAAATGGATTGTGTGTCTGACATCGTACTCCATTATATATCATATTATTAATCTTCTGTCGAATGTATGAATGTTTGGTGGCGGAGAATTTATTCTCTTGCTTAACACCCGTTCATATATTTAGGCAAAGGATTGGTAGTGTGATATGGAGTGATGATGTGGCATGCTAAGATGCATATGATCAAGGCTTTGTTGAAAAGCAGGCCTTGTGGGATGATCAAAGCATAACCTGTTTAGGTATAGCTTTGTGTATGATGTGACTTCACGAGCCTCACACACCGGCGGAGTCTAAAACGGGAGAAGGGAACGCAGGGAGAGCAGCACGTTTCTTTCTAGCTAGAGTGGTGTCAGTGACCTACCAGCCCTGACATTTTACTTATGTGGATGATGGAATGAGGCGCCTCGGATAGGTCCTATAGGACCGGGGAACGTGTGCTTAGGAATTGCCAATCCTCTAAGCTGTATTTGAGGACCGGCCCTGCCATTTCCAAGGGTTAACTGCGGGTAATCCTGAGACATTAGCTAGAGTGTCTCGAATCGGTAAGGAGCTCCTCCCTAGCCTTGACTCATGATGGAAACCAATTTCCAATACGTGCCATTCGGTTTTGATTGTATTACTAGTACGGAGGCATAGCATATGGTACCTATGCTTCCTAGGATTGATACATTATGATTGAAATTGTTTTTAAAACATATACACACTATTAATAATATCAAACTCGTATTTGCCGTATTTATCATGTTTGATCACCATAAGGTAAAACTCTATCCTCTGGTGTGCGTTGCATTGTGTGATGGGACCTGAGTCTTATGGTGATTTCATTTTTCTAAAAAGCATTGCGTTGTTTTACGATTTACTTTAAGTTTTGCACGGCAATCCATTAGAGTAAACCCGTTCCGCATTAGCCGCATGGTCTTTGGATTTGCCCTATTAATAGTGATTTATTAGTTAAGAATTCTCACACCAGTCCCACGACTGACCCGTTGTTTGTTTCCACCTTTTTGCAAACTCGGGTGCCCTCTTCTCCACACGGGCAGTCGAGCAGTTTGTCTACAGGTTTACCTCTTTAGCAGGATCCTGGATTGAAGCTTAAAGCTGTGTCCAGAGCATAGTTGTCTTCCGCTGTATCTATTTTATTTCCGTTGCACTGTATTAAATTTATTGTAAAATTTTCTTCCGTTGTATTTTAATTTCGATGTACTGTAATATATTCTGTACTCTGATGTTATATTATCATGATGTAATAAAAGTCTGTTGTTATTGTTCTGATGTGTTGTATTCCCAAAGTTAACGTATGCGGATTTTGAACGGTCTTGGTCGATTTTGCGATCGATTAAGGTCGGGCGAAACCCGTGTCGTTACAGTTGGTATCAGAGCTTTGGTTAGCTCAAATCTTTGGGGTACAACTCATTAGAACTGAACAAAAGACTCATCAGAGATTGGATTAGTAATATCCAATATGAATACTTATTAGAGATAGGATCAGCAGTATCCTAGAATGAGAAAACTCATTAGAGATAGGGTTAGTAATGCCCTAGAATGAGTTGAGAGTAGCAAGCCTATAATATACGTATTTGTGATTAATTATACTTTATTTTGGAAAATATGATTTTGAATATATAAAAAGTTATATATTTGAAAGTTAATCTACTAATGAAATTATTTAAACCAATGGAGGATATATATATATAAATTAGTTAGTTAATTAATCAACTTTTAGCTTCGTCCCTTTTCGAGGACGAAAAGTTTTTAAGTGGGGGAGACTGTAACAACCCTGAATTTCGGGGCCAATTTAAAATTTATTTTAAGTGATTTTAATGAGTTTTATTTTAAATAATAATGATAACAAATTTGATTCAAATCGAAGTTAGAATGAATAATTTAATTTTAGTTATAAAAAGAGTTAGAAATAGCGAGGTAGTTTGAAAAGTCAAACTTGAACTTTGACTGACCATACAGGATGCAAAATTTAACGGATTTTAGTGAAACCAAAAATATTAGAATCTATTTAAAAAATATCTTTCCAACTAATCTGAAAAATCGAAATTTCATAGCGGAAATCAAAAGTTATGGCTAATTCAATTTTTAGAAAGGTCGTTGGGTAATTTGCATAGGTCAAAAATGCTACTTTTTGCATATAAAGGAATTTCGACTCGAAACCACTTCCATTGAGTTCGAAATGATGTTTCCGCATTGAAAAACAGTAAACACTTATATGTTTTGAGTTTCAGAAAATATTTGTTTCAAAATGTATTTTTAATATTAAATATATTCACCTTGAAAATAGCCATTTTTCAAAAAGGCTCAGAATTGAACGAAACAAATTTTGTTGTGATCGTATCGTCATAAGAAAGCCAAAAATAATTTTTCCGGATTTTTCTGACTTCGTATGTGGGCCCGGCAAAATTATATTTACGTTTGAATTAAAAAAAAGATTTATTTTAAAAATAAAAGAAACATGCGTATAACTTCAGAATTGGATTTTGGGAATAGCGCCATCGCGTTCAGAAGGCGTCAAAACGTATAGTTCGACAGTCGTTGAGCGCGAATCAGAGTTCGGACGGAAAATCACTATTTTCTGGAATTATTAAATAAAATAATCATTAGAAAAACCTAAAATACTGTATAAATACGGAGGCCGTATACCACTGCTTCTTCCTCCTCTCGTTTGTTCCGCCGCATAACCCATTATGGCTCAAAATTTCAAACTTTGATTTCACCCTCAATTCTTCACGAAATCCATCGCCGTTGGTCACGTTTCGAAGAGAAATCCGAGCTCTACGATCTCAGACAAACCCCGCTCCTCCCCGTGCCTTGTCGAAGCCGCCCCGTCCCTCCAAACGGCCGCCAGTCGCACCGCCGTGGGCCCCGCCTGAAGCCGCCGAGCGCCACCCCCTTCCCGGCGCGCATAGATCTCTCCTCCCCGGTCCTCATCCAACAAACGACACCCAAAACCGTTCAGCAAATCGGGAGAAAACTGGAATTGAAATTCTGAACAAAACTAAAAATTCAAAGGTAATTTCTATTTCAGAAATTGCAACGCTTTTAAGCGTGACTGCAGCAGTTGTTAAAAACCAGTATGTTTAAAACATTGATAACTAATGCATATGAACTTCGATTCTGAAAATTTCAGAACCGTTAGAACCGTGACGGCGATTAGGACCTTCTGTGATTGACTGGAACATTCTGAACATTTCTTGCATTTATTATAATTCTATCCAAACAAGGTGAGAGTTCTTTTTTTTTAAAATTTAATAAAATTAAACTATTCCAGTACGATGAATGATTCAGATATGTTTGTGATGCTTTGTTCTATGATTGAGTTGTTAGGATGTATCCCTTTTGATGTCATGTTTATACTCTGTCATGTTATCACTATCACATGTTATCGCTTTGGGTTGAAATTACATTGATTCAATTTTCAGTGTAAAGTAAAAGAGAATATAATGGTCACCATTTGTATGTTATCCCTTGTGTTAGGATCGGATTGATTTAACTTATCAATTCCAAAAACAAAGATTTACATTGTATGAATAATTGGCATTTTTGTTTAATGTTAAATTAGAAGATTTACATCGTATGAATAATTGGCATTTTTATTTAATGTTAAATTAGAAGATTTACATCGTATGAATAATTGGTATTTTTATTTAATGTTAAATTAGAAGATTTACATCGTATGAATAATTGGCATTTTTATTTAATGTTAAATTAGAAGATTTACATCGTATGAATAATTGGCATTTTTGTTTAATGTTAAATTAGAAGATTTACATCGTATGAATAATTGGCATTTTTGTTTAATGTTAAATTAGAAGATTTACATCGTATGAATAATTGGCATTTTTGTTTAATGTTAAATTAGAAGATTTACATCGTATGAATAATTGGCATTTTTATTTAATGTTATTTAAAAGAAAAGAATTCACCGTATGATTGATTAACATTATTTTTAATGTTAAAAATAAGATAATTTTCATCGTAGGAAAATATCATTATTGTTAATGTAATAAGAAGAGTGGAAATTTACATTGTACAAAAAGATTGAATTTGCATTTTAATATAAAGATTAAATTTACATGGTATAAGAAATTGACATTTTGTTCAATGTTAAAATATGTTAATAAAAAGAGAATGTATCGTATGTTAAATTAACATTTATTTTTAATGTTAATAAATAAGGAATGCATTGTATGTAAATTTAACGTTATTTTTAATGTTAATAAATAAGGAATGCATTGTATGTAAATTTAACGTTATTTTTAATGTTAATAAATAGGAAATGCATTGTATGTAAATTTAACGTCATTTTTAATGTTAATAAATAAGGAATGCATTGTATGTAAATTTAACGTTATTTTTTAATGTTAATAAATAAGGAATGCATTGTATGTAAATTTAACGTTATTTTTAATGTTAATAAATAGGGAATGCATTGTATGTAAATTTAACATTATTTTAATGTTAATAAAAAGGAATTGAACCGTATGTAAATTTAACATTATTTTTAATGTTAATAAAAAGGAATTGAACCGTATGTAAATTTAACATTATTTTTAATGTTAATAAAAAGGAATTGAACCGTAGGTAAGATTAACATTATTAATAATGTTAAACAAAAGAGAATTTACCTCGTAAGAAAAATGTACATTATTTATAAATGTATATGAAAAGGAAAGATTGATTTAAATTATTCTAATGTAAATATTAAAAGAGAATGGACCATATGATTTATTAACATTATTTTAATGTTATATAAAAAGAAAAGATTGTTTAACATTATTTTTGATATTGATTAAAAAGAAGATTGCACCGTATGTATTAACACACTTTTATTAATGTATGTATAAAAAGAGAAATTTACATTGTAAGAGAAATTGGCATTAACATTTATTTATAATGTTAATATTAGAGTATTTTCACCACATGATAAGATGTACACTTTTATTTGTAAAAGTAAGTTGGCATTTTCACTGTATGATAAGATTTACTTTTTAATTGTAAAATAAGGTAGGAATTCAGCGCATGACAAGGTTTACTCTTTATTTTGTAAATATAAAGTAGGAATTTGCGATGTATCAAAATATACATTTTTCATGTGTAATGTAAAGATAGAAAAATTAACATTATTTTCAATGTTAATAAAAATAGAAAATGCATTGTATGTTAAGGTAACATTATTTTCAATGTTAATAAAAAGAAAAACATACTGTAGGATAAAAATACATTATTTTTAATGTATATTAAAAGAGAATTTTTCATCGTAGGAAATGTACATTATTTATAAGGTGAATAGAATGGAAATGTCATCGTAAAATAAAATTACATTTTAGATGTAATTGAGATTGAGAATGCATTTAGAAAGAGAATGAGTATTTTATATATGTAAATGGAATCATAATATAATTGAAAGATGAAATGGAATAAATAGAGCGATGAATTATAATTTACATTTTAATGTAAATTATAAAGATTTTAAAATAAAAATAAAATAAAAGGGAATAATTCACCGTCTAATTATAAATTACATTTTCATGTAAGATTAAGAAGTGGAAAAAAAAGAATAAAGGAAAAGGGGAGATGTATGTAAGAACGATGAATTAAACGAATTATTTATATATATATATATATATATATATAATTAAAAGAATCGAGCGCGGTAGTTCGCGTTTTGAAATCGAACTTTTAAACGACTATACCGGAAGATCCGACCGTCGGATCTTCCCGAAACTGAAACCGCTAGGACCGTCTTGGAAAAATATTTCCAACGATATATAATACGTCAAAATCCAACGGTTATATTTTGAGATATGTGAAAATCAGAATTGGTTGGAAACAGCGCCAAAATCGCCATTGACCTGAATCGTCATTGATTAAAGATTTAATTATTTTTAATTAAATAAAATAGGAAATAATCATTATAAATAAGAAATAACGATAAGGAAGAGTTTTCAATATATTTACATATATATATATATATATATATATATATATACGAAGATTATTTGGGAAGATCGAGTTAATCTCATTCCAAATAATCAAACGACGATGAGAATTGAAGAAGAAGACGACTAATGAAGACCGTCAATCTTCCCCTCAGGAGGACAGCGATTGAGACTTTGAATTGATTTGCTCCCAAGTCAAGGTCATGGTCGTCGTCCGAACGAACATGTTGATTGAACGGATTTGGCTTTCGCGCAGACCCAGAGCATAAGCTTATAAATGGATTGTGTGTCTGACATCGTACTCCATTATATATCATATTATTAATCTTCTGTCGAATGTATGGATGTTTGGTGGCGGAGAATTTATTCTCTTGCTTAACACCCGTTCATATATTTCGGCAAAGGATTGGTAGTGTGATATGGAGTGATGATGTGGCATGCTAAGATGCATATGATCAAGGCTTTGTTGAAAAGCAGGCCTTGTGGGATGATCAAAGCATAACCTGTTTAGGTATAGCTTTGTGTATGACGTGACTTCACGAGCCTCACACACCGGCGGAGTCTAAAACGGGAGAAGGGAACGCAGGGAGAGCAGCACATTTCTTTCTAGCTAGAGTGGTGTCAGTGACCTACCAGCCCTGACATTTTACTTATGTGGATGATGGAATTAGGCGCCTCGGATAGGTCCTATAGGACCGGGGAACGTGTGCTTAGGAATTGCCAATCCTCTAAGCTGTATTTGAGGACCGGCCCTGCCATTTCCAAGGGTTAACTGCGGGTAATCCTGAGACATTAGCTAGAGTGTCTCGAATCGGTAAGGAGCTCCTCCCTAGCCTTGACTCATGATGGAAACCAATTTCCAATACGCGCCATTCGGTTTTGATTGTATTACTAGTACGGAGGCATAGCATATGGTACCTATGCTTCCTAGGATTGATACATTATGATTGAAATTGTTTTTAAAACATATACACACTAATAATAATATCAAACTCGTATTTGCCGTATTTATCATGTTTGATCACCATAAGGTAAAACTCTATCCTCTGGTGTGCGTTGCATTGTGTGATGGGACCTTAGTCTTATGGTGATTTCATTTTTCTAAAAAGCATTGCGTTGTCTTACGATTAACTTTAAGTTTTGCACGGTAATCCATTAGAGTAAACCCGTTCCGCATTAGCCGCGTGGTCTTTGGATTTGCCCTATTAATAGTGATTTATTAGTTAAGAATTCTCACACCAGTCCCACGACTGACCCGTTGTTTGTTTCCACCTTTTTGCAAACTCGGGTGCCCTCTTCTCCACATGGGCAGTCGAGCAGTTTGTCTACAGGTTTACATCTTTAGCAGGATCCTGGATTGAAGCTTAAAGCTGTGTCCAGAGCATAGTTTTCTTCCGCTGTATCTATTTTATTTCCGCTGCACTGTATTAAATTTATTGTAAAAGTTTCTTCCGCTGTATTTTAATTTCGATGTACTCTGATATATTCTGTACTCTGATGTTATATTATCATGATGTAATAAAAGTCTGCTGTTATTGTTCTGATGTGTTGTATTCCCAAAGTTAACGTATGCGGATTTTGAACGGTCTTGGTCGATTTTGCGATCGATTAAGGTCGGGCGAAACCCGTGTCGTTACAAATAAAAACCCAACACGGGTCTGGAGTTGACAATAATCACGTCTCTCTAGTTATTAGATACGACACATGGACTATTTATTTCCCACACGGGATGAGGTAACGAGGATTTATCCTCTGGAGCAATTAAAATACACACTCCCTCAGGCTTTGACAGGGTGACGAGAATTTATTCTCTGGAGTTATTATCTATACACGCTCCCCTGTATACACCAGAATATATCACTATAAATATGTGTATGCTTTATAGGATTTATTGGGTACCTGATACGGCCCAATAAATTTCCGAACCTCTCCCCGTACAAAGGAGGTTATGGCGAAATTTTTCGAAAATTCCGGGTGTTAACCAAATTTTCGAAGATTTTGAAAATTCTCAGAAACTGAAAAGTTGGAAAATGGAAGCCAGATTGAACATAGGGTTGATTAATCAAACCACTTTCGACTTTGTTCCTTTTCGGGGATGAAAAGTTTTAAGTGGGGGAGATTGTAACGACCCGGAAAATCTGAACCAATTTAAAATTTTGAAATTGGCTAAAATAGTGAATTTTAAAATTTTAAAATAAATTTTTTAAATAATAGCAATGAAAAGTGAGTTTGAATCGACGTTTGAAAATGAATATAATTAATTTTAATTATAAACAAGGCCCGAAAAGGCGCTGTAGTTTCAAAATTTGAATTCAAACTTCGACAGACTATACCGGGTGCAAAACAAAACGGATTTGAGTGAAACCAAAAATATTTAAATCTATTAGTGAATATCTTTCTAATGAATCTGAAAAATCGAAGTTTCATGTCGGAAAGCAAAAGTTATGGCCAAATGAATTTTCAGAAAGGTCGTTATGGAATTTATATAGCCCGTGAAAATGGCCATTTTGCAAACGACCTCGGAATTCGACGAAACCACTTTTGTTGGATCTGGGATGTGAAGTTATTGCTAGGTTTCAAATTTCATAATTTTTGAAGCTAGTATGTGAGCGTGGCAAAGGAAAACGTGTTTTGGTCAATTACAATTAAATTGGATCGACCAGAAATGGGCCATTTTGCAAACGGTCTCAGAATTCGACGAAACTAGTTTTGTTGGGACCGTATCGTCGTAACATAGCCAGATATAATTTTTTTGAAATTTTTAGACGTAGTATGTGGCGCCGACAAATTAAAATGTACGTTCAAAACAGAATTTGAATGTTTTATATTTTAATTTGAAGAATAAGTGACTGTAACAGTCGAATTGGCCTACGAAACATATCACATTGTGTTCGGAATGGGGGTATTTAGCTAGGGATGACAGTCGTTGGGTTTGGATTGGAGTTCGTATGTGACAAGGGGTATTTTCGGATTTTAAATAAACTAAAAATTAAAATAAAACCCTCAACCAATCACGTTCAAGCCCCATTATCTCTCTCCCCGTCTTCTTCAAAATCGCGACGGCGAAAAACATAGTCCACCATCTCTCCTCCATTCCGCCCAAACCAAGCACCAAAACACGTCGCTCCTGTGGGGGATTTTGAGGAGGGTCTCGAGAGCTTCACATCCACGCAAGCCTCACCCTCTCACGATACGTATCTGATGAGATCCGAGCCCAGAAGTCAGCAACTTCGCCGCGCCGCCGTGACTGGATCCCGACGTCGATCTGACCGCTACCCACACCGATCTACGCTCCTCTCGAAGCTCTACGCAGTGATGAAGGCTAATCGTCCCCTAGCTACACGGATTTCGAGAAAAAGATGACCTAGTTTGGAACCATTTCAGAAAAGGTATGGACTTGTTAATTAAAACTGATTTTAACACCATTAAAGTCTCACAAAGTTTGATTTCACGGTAAAAATCATATTTTTTTGCTATGTTGTCGAAATTCAGTGAAACAAGAGACGCCGGGACCGTGAGGACGCCTTCTACATTGTAGAAGAGACCGGATATTTTTCCGAGCCTTCTACAATTTTTGGCAACGCGAAAAGCAATGTGAGATTTCTAATTTATAAACGATATGGAAAACGACGATGTATAAATTATATAGTCGATGTATGAGTTATATAAGCATTGTACACCTCTTGTATAAGCGTTGAATAAGTTGTACGTTCGATGTCTAAGTTGTATATGCATTGTAAAAAAATATTTATGTGTTGAAATAGAAGTGAAATGCTATATATATATATATATATATATATATATATATATATATATATATATATATTTATATATATACGCCCCTCGTCCACAAACCATGAACGATATTTATTGGTTGTGATTGGTGTGAAAATTGATTGATAGCGAATGGTTGATTGAAATTAATTGTGGTTGAAAAATACTTGTTTGTGGTTGAGAAATATTTGGTTGAAACCACATAGGATTAGTTTGTGGAAATGAAATATATATACATGCCGCCTGCGTGCGAACTAGATGCAAGATTCCCCATTGTCAAAAACCGCGAGGTTTTAAGGTAGAGCGAGGAGCCGTACTAGGGACGGTCCCGGTTTTAACTACCCTGCCGTTATGCTGCCGAAATTTTGAATAATATTCATGTGTTAGAATTATTTTCATTTGTCGAAACTATATTTATTCGTTGAATAGAAAACCTTCATGTGTTGAATTAAAATTCATTCGTTGAATAGAATTCATGTGTTGAATGGCATTCGTGTTTTTAAGTATAAAAATCACCTTTTTATCTATATATAAAAACTATAGAAAACCTTCATGTGTTGAATAGATATTCATTCATTGGATAGGATTCACGTGTCTAATGGTATTCGTGTTTTAGATATAAAAATCACATTTTTATCTATATATATAAACTATAGAAAACCTTCATGTGTTGAATCGATATTCATTCATTGGATAGGATTCATGTGTTGAATGGTATTCGTGTTTTAAATATAAAAATCACATTTTTATCTATATATATAAACTATAGAAAACCTTCATGTGTTGAATCGATATTCATTCGTTGAATTGAAATTCATGTGTTGAATGGTATTCGTGTTTTTTAAATATAAAAATCACCTTTTTATCTATATATACAAACTATAGAAAACCTTCATGTTTTGAATCGAAATTCATTCGTTGAATTGAAATTCATGTGTTGAATGGTATTCGTGTTTTAAATATAAAAATCACCATTTTATTTATATATATAAACTATAGAAAACCTTCATGTGTTGAATCGAAATTTATTCGTTGAATTGAAATTCATGTGTTGAATGGTATTCATATTTTGAAAGAAATTGTTTTATAATAATAATCCTATTTTTATCATCAATATGAACTATATAAAATAATCTTGTTTTGAAAGAAATTGTTTTATAATAAAAATCCTATTTTTATCATCAATATGAACTATATAAAATAATCTTGTTTTGAAATAAATTTTTTTATAATAAAAATCCAATTTCTATCACCTATGTTAACTATAGAAAATAGTCGAGTTTTGAAATAAATTGTTTTACATTAAAAATCAATTTTTTTTATATACATGAATTGTTAAAAATAGTGAAGTGTTGAAATAGAAGACTGTTGGATAAAAATATAATTTTTATCAAATGTATGAAAAGAATATAGCTTTGAAATCGAAGAATCGATATATATATAAATAGAATTAAAATATATCGAATAACGAAGCTGCTGTTCGTAATCTGAAACTGTGATTTCAAACGATTAGTGTGGGAGATCCGACTATCGGATTTTCCTGATATCGCAATCGTTGGGTTCGCTTTGGAAATATCTTTACAACGGCACCCACTTTGTAAAAATCCAACGGTTGGATTGTCTGGAATGTTTAATTCAAATCTGAAGAAAAAAAGCGCCGGAATCGATTATATATATATAAATAAATATAATTATATTTAATCGAATAACGACGTGGCAGTTCGTATTTTGAAATTGAAACTTCAAACGATTATACCGGGAGATCCGACCCTCGGATTTTCCCGAAACTGGAGCCGTTGGATTCGTTTTGAAAAGATCTTTCTAATGATGTAAATTTTTTGAAGATCCAACGGTTATATTTTCAGATATGTGTAAATCAAATCTGAAGGAAAACAGCGCCACGGCCGCGTTATGGCCCGAAGCGTTGTTTTGAATAAATTGGCTATTTTAAAATAAATAAAAATAGCGATAAATCGTTATAAAATATTATAAGCGATATGGATGTGAAAATTAGAAACTAACTGAAGGTTAGCTAAGTCTAATGGTTTCTTGGGTATTGATCTGATGTTGGTTTCGGCCTTCGGGGTTAATATTTGGGGAATCGTTCTCTTACTGATTGACGGTTAGTGACAAATGAATTGAAATGATGCGTAGTAGTGTTTGTGTAGCACTTGTTTATTATATACACGGGTTGCTCAAAAAGACCGGGTTTATCCCATTCTGAATAACTGAATCGACGATAAGAAATCGAAGATGAAGACGGTGGTCGAAGACCGGAGATCTTCACCTCGTTTGGATGGTAACCGAGGTCCTGATTGGGAGGCATCCCGAAATATGGATAATGAGTGGTGATCAATGGGTTTGCGAGGTATATAGTGCCTCCGGTTTCGTTCAGACCCAGAACGGACTTGCAAATGGACAGTGTGTCTGGCACTGGAATTTATTCTGTGTAATTGATAGCTATCAGTTGCACGGTGTGAATTGCTTGTGTGGCATGCTAAGATGCAGTGATCAGGGCTTCTGTTGAAAAGCAAAGTCTTGTGGTGATGATCAAAGCACCGGCCATGTGGCGTAGCTTTGTGTATAACGTGAAATCGCGAGCCTCACACCCCGGTATGAACCAGAAACGGGAGAGGACCTCAGGGAGAACGTGCGTTTCCTTCTGGCTAGAAGTGGCGCCAGTGGTTTTACACGCCCTGGCGAGTTTGACTTATGTGGTGGTTACTGTTGCGAGGCGCCTCGGTTAGATCGGACGATCCGGGTCTGATGGAGTTATTCGTTGGCTCATCTACGCCCCAAAGGGCGGAGGGACGCATTGTTCAGGCATTATAATCCACTTCGTGTGGACCGGCCCTGACGATCTGATCGACGCTAGTCTATGAATTAGAAAAGCGCGACATTTGTAATAAATTCTGCAAGCATACAGGTGTGTAGCATACAGGTCGAACATAGGGAGGTGAATTAAATCAAATTATTTATCTAATCTCTTGGGCGTGTTAGACGAAGCTGGAGGTTGATTTTGCAAAACAAAATAAAAAGTGAAACTACAATTAAAAGATGCAATTAAATTTACTGCAGATTCGAATCTAATCAGATATGTAATAAATTCAACGATTAAAGATAAAATAGAACAATGGAAATAAAATTGCAGAACAGAATTAAACGAACAGAAAATAACAATTAGGATTACCACTGAATCTAATCAGACGGTCAATCACTAATGAAAAGAATTGCAAAATACAAATAGTGTTCTACCGAATCTAATCGTGTAGACAACACTAATTGCTAAGAAATAGAAAATTGCATAAAAAGAAAATTGAGTTTTATTAATGAAGAGAATAGAATGAGATATATCAGATGGTGGCTACAATGCCATTACAAGGGTATATATAGGGTAGATAGCCAAACCCTAACCCTAACCCTAATGATAACTGGGCCTGGTCATTACATCACTAATTAGGTTACAATGAGAAACACAAATGGGCCTTAGATAAATAAAGCAAATTTGGGCCTTTTCTCTTTTCCTCTTGCTTCCTTGACACTTCTTCATTGATTTGTGATGTGCAAAGCCTTGTTATCAATCCTTTTCTTGTCCAACAGCAACTAGATGTGATATCTTCATCTACAATTCTTCAAAATGCTAATACATAGCAAATTGAACTCTATTTCTCTACATTTCTGGTTGCATGCGGGCTGGGTTGGAATATCTGTAAAAGTAACAAAACAATACCCAAGTAATATTTATTTATATACAAAAGATAAGATATAAGAGCATAAAATAAACACATTTCTATGTCAATCAAATACCCCCACACTTATCTTTTACTCGTCCTCGAGTAAAACAAGAAATGAAAAACTATCTAGATAGGTCACACTTTCGTAGGAAACACGATTGCTTTGAGCACATGCAACAAGCCGTTAAACCTATAGGTGTCCCTAGTAGGACGAGTGGTGCCTCGTGAGGGTTTTCAGCGGATACTACCCATAAAATCCAAATGTAATATGATTCTAATGAAACTATATGAATGCAATGGACATATGCAAATAAAAACAAAAAATGAAAACACGACTTGTTTCAAGAAAGTGGTACAACAAATTAAGTTAATAATTTCTAACCAGTTGATTTTATTTTAGATACCTCGACTTGTCACAAATTTTCAATATAAATCAAGTTTTCAAATGTTAAATTCCAGTTTGGCCAGTTAGTTCGGTCGATAACATAGTGCAGCCATGAAATAAATTCTTAGTTTGCTTGGCATAGTTTGCAAAGTGGTATTCTAATTTTCTCATGTATGGCTAGTCAAATCAATAAGGTCAAGAAGTGTTTGGGTATCATCGCTTATTCTTTATTCTATAAAATTTTAAGATTCTCAATTAAGTACATACACCTAACTAAAAAGACCAAGGTTTACCACCCATGCACTGCCTCGCGGACTAACGGAGAGTAGGTAAAGAGCTTGGTGGATTGTGCAGGCCGACTTTGACTTTGTCAACAACGTGTCGGTAATCCTTAGGTGTCCAATCTCATAAAATGAGACCAAGATATTCCGACGCTGACTTTGTCAACAACGTGTCGGATAGAGCTTGGCGGGTTTGCACACCAACGCTTGATATACAAGCAATGTTGGATACCCTTGGATTACTATTATTATTATTGAAATTATAAGCACAAAAGAGAGTTATGCGAATTCAACTTAACACAACTTAGTTTTAAAGATTTGAAAAGCCAATATAAGTATTTTAAGTCCTCCACTTGTTTAAACAAAGTCTACAATATAGAATAGATTTCATGGCCATCACCTAAGAATCTCCCTATGTACCGGTTACACTATTATCCCTCAAAATTAAACTTTTCATTATATTTCCTATTCGATCTAAGTTGAGAGAGAAAAATACTATCAACTGGCTAAAAATTGTAAACTTATTTTGCTGTATCAATTGAAAATGAGTCGTATTTCAAAAAAAAAATGGCATGTTATTACAGTCTAAAATGCATGATGGTCCTATTTAAATGGCTGAAAATAAAAAGAAATAAAAACAAAGAAAAATGAAAATGGATGAAATGCAGACTCCCCCCACACTAGAACTATACAGTGTCCACACTATAATTTTTTTCTAGATTTGAAAGATCGTACCCAAAGGTGGATTAAATGCAAAATTATTTGCAGAATGAAATGCAATCTGACTATATGTAAGAATGGATCATATATACAATTATATATGTGTTTGCGGTGCACGCGATGCAAAGAATACCACCATCTTTTCCCCCCACACTTGGTTCTAGGCCTATGAATCCCATTCCCACTATGTCTAGGCATGTTTTCTAGTAAGAAAAGGTTTTTGAAAACCATCTCATGTTTAAACCTAGATTTGTAGTCCAGTAAATGAATGTTCAGGGTCGTCCTAACATGAAGTTTTTCAACCAAGCTAGTATTCCAAAAATACTTCATGTGTTCAACGAATTTATCAGTGTAATTGCTCAAAAATTTGTGATCGTATATAAATTCAGTGAAATTTAAAATCTGAGTGTTGTTCAAGACTATGTGATCACATTTCTTATCATTAACTGACAATGTATTTTCGACACTGACAATTTCAAGTTCATTTGAAATCTCAAAATTTTCAAACTTGGATTCGTGGCCTAATTCTGTTTCATCCTCATTCGGCAACTCATTCTCGTACAATCCAAGGAATTCATGTTCGTCCAAATCCATTTCCACGTTTGAGTTTTCGAAAAATTCAACATTTTCAGTTTGTTCAATTTCAAGGAATTCAAGTTTCTCGCAGCTTGAAAGAGGAAGATCAAAATCTAAGCTTACATGTTTTTCCAAATCGAAGTCCAGATCATTCGTTGAATTTTGAAAAACTTCATTTAGATCGTTATTTTCAATTTCGAAAGCTGTTATTTGAAAATTTTCACCATCAGTAGAGAATGGACTATTTTCTGATTCATCGCTTTTTTGAATTTGATTCTGTTGCTCTCGTTGTTTTTTCAAAGATGTCAATAAACAAAGAAGTTCATCGGCCTTTTTATTTAGTCTTTCTTCCCTCTCTCTAAGAATGTTAAGACGATCGTTGATTTGAGAGCTCTCGTTTTTGATTTCTTGATTCTCAAAATTATAGTCCACATTAATTTCACAATCAATATTAATTCCAATTTAGTAGTTGTTTGAATTTTCAGGAAACTGACAATGATATTGGAATTTTGATCATAGAAATTTAGATCATAACCAAAACTGTTAAAATTCAAGTGAAAATTGCAATTTTGGTCATTTTTAAGATGTTGATATGGGCTATAATTTTGAAAATTTTGGTTTACAACCCCATGTTGATGTTGATCAAAGTTATATTGGGATTCAAAACTATTTTCATGTGGATGTGGTCCATAATCGAAATTGTTGAAATTTGAATTGAAATCGTCATTTCGATCATAACTTTGAAAATGTTGGTCATTTTGAAAATATTGAAAATCGTTGGCATTTGGGTCGCGAAATTTTGGAAAATCTTGTTTCATGAGTTATAATTCAAAATCATACTCTTCAAGAGGACGCCTACTCCGATTATTATCCCACATATCTCTCAATGATTTTTTTTTGAATCAGACATTTTAAAGAAATCACGGCAAAACAGAAATTATTCTCACTTCAAAATAGTATAAAGTACTTAGTTGCGCTCTATTAATTAACTGACTCAATTGGAAGGGGGAAGAGGGTCTTATGGCCGTTCACGTATAGTATAAATACTAAGGGATACGACCAATGTTTTACGGGTAGTATGCAACCTCTTTTGCTAATAGTCCAATAAATTGAACTAATATATATCCGCGATCCAATTATACGAGACAGTCAACTTCACAAAGCACGACTTTTCAATTATATTATTTTGAAATATCTAATCGGATTTTATTGTTGAGAAACGATGAGAATGATGACAGTTATGAAAATATCAGTCCGTACCCAACTAATTCAGAAATTTCAGTCACAGAACAGTCACAGAAATATAAATTGCAGAATTAAATTTTTTTACATTCAAGCCGCTGCCCCTGCAGAAGATTTTTACAACAATTTCTATATTTTTATTTTGCAGCAGAGCACCTGTAGAGTTAAGAGAATTTTACAGCGGGGTATGGCAGTCCGTCCAGTGCAATTGAATAGCGTTGGCGATTTGCAAATTTGCTTGGCTTCCGAGTTTTCTTGTTTTTTTTCGAATTCTTTGCTTTTTGCCTTTGATTTGAATGAGGTTTCTTCTTCTTTTTTTTAATAAAGAGACACAAATAAAACAAAATAAAAATATAAACAATTGAAAAGGAGAAAACCTAAAAAGAAAAAGAAAAAAAACTAACAAAGGAAAAAAAAAAGAAAAAAAAAAAACAAACAAACAAGCGAACCTACTCGATTAAGCCTAAAAAAACGTACTCTTTTTTTTTAAGAAAAAGAAAAGAAGTAAAATCAAAAGAAGACTACAAACTGATAAAAACCTAGAATAAAAATAAAAATAAAACCAAACAAAATAAATAAACTAAACTTAAAATAAAAGCTAAGCCTAACAAAAGAAATAAAAAGTAGGGAACAAGCACTAACGCACTAAATAAAGAATTGCTCCTGAAAAGTCAATTCTCAATCAAAACGCACGCACCCAAAAATAGGCAACACAATCCAATTCTCGCCTTAATTATGCCCCTCAAACCAATTTTTTTTTTTTTTTTTTTTTTTTTGCTATTTGTTTTGGCACAGTTGAACAGGCCAAAAACAAAATACAGGATATGCGCTCCCAAAATCTCTCAGAAACCAAAAATGGCAGTCCTAATTTTTTTTTAATGTGTGTAGTATAATTTACCTTTCACGAAGAGACCACATCAAAAAGAAAATGAAAACAAATCAATTGCCTACTCAATTGCTAAACACCATGCACAAACTTCAATGTTCACCAAAAAAAAAAATTTGCAGTGCCCTAAAAAAAATATTCACGGGAGATCTCACTGAGACGCGCCTCCTCCTTTTCTTGGACAACAGGACGCAACTCCCCTAATAGACTCCACCCACAATCAATCTCCACAACTAAGCTATTCGAGATCCAAAAAAAAGGAAAGTTTTCAATATGAAACTCAAGGCCCCTCCGATTAGTTTTTTCGTTGTTGACTTGGGATTTTTGGCTTGGTTTCGAATTGGCGATTTATGGGTTTCTTGGATCTGTTGCGTGGTGGAGGTGGTGTTGGAATTCGAACGTGAGGTTGGAGGATGATGTCGTGATCGGAGAATCGGATTTGGAGTGGGTATTGGTGGTATTGTGGAGCGGTTTTAGTGGATAGAGGCTGGTAAACGCAGTGGAACTGCTGAGTAGTGCGTTGTGATCGGATTTGATGGCGGTGATGGTGCGCAGAAGTTGTGCGTGGGGTATTTGTGATGGACGAGGGTGACGTGCTGATGTTGGTGGTTGTGAGAAAGGAAGGTTTTGGGGAGGTTATGACTTGCTGTATTAGTTTTCGTTGGTGCAAGATATATGGATTTTTATGGGTATGCGTGAAGATGGTTTTGGTTTTGGTCTTGGTGGAAGAGAAGAAGATGTACGGAATGGCAAGAAGATGAGAAGAGATTGCTGTTGTAATTGCAAAAAGAAAAAGAATGGAAAGAAATAAAGAAATAGCAAAAGAGGGTAGTAATCAAATGACAAAGCAGAGAATTAACTACAAGGAAGAAAGAATGGAAAGTTTTCAATTTTTTTTTAAGGCTATTGAAAGAGAGGTTGTAGAAACTGGGAATGAAATTGAAAAAGGGGAAAGAGTTTGAGAAATTAAATGATGAGTTTTTTTTTGTTTTTGTTTTTTTATTGCTTTGAAAGTAGGAAAGGAAAAAGAAATATAAAAGGAAAAAATTGAAAGGGGGAAGAAATAAATGAGAAAGAAGAAGATAAAATTAAGGAAATTTGGTAAGTTTTTTTTTATTTGGTGGATTACGGTATCATACCAAATCTAACCAATCAAGAGTTTTTCTTCTTCTATATATACAAGAAACAAAAAGAAAAGAAATTAAATGACATCTAATCAAATAGAGAAAATTAATTACAAGGCAGAAAGGAGAAAGATTTTAATAGAGATTTTTTTTAAATATATGGGAAAGAAGAAATGTAAAGATGGGAAAGGAGACCGAAAAGAGGAAAGAAATAAATGAAAATTAAAGAAATAAAATCAAGGAAACTTGACAAGTATTTTTTTTTCTTGCTCAGTTCATGAGAGTACCAATGTAATTGATACACCACTTTACTAATCAAGATTTTTTTATATATATACAAGAAAACAAAAGAGAAAATAAAAAAAAGACTAACACGAATCAGAAATTAAATAAACAATAAAATTTAATCGTTACCTCCCCGGCAACGGCGCCAAAAACTTGATCGACGCTAGTCTATGAATTAGAAAAGCGCGACATTTGTAATAAATTCTGCAAGCATACAGGTGTGTAGCATACAGGTCGAACACATGGAGGTGAATTAAATCAAATTATTTATCTAATCTCTTGGGCGTGTTAGACAAAGCTGGAGGTTGATTTTGCAAAACAAAATAAAAAGTGAAACTACAATTAAAAGATGCAATTAAATTTACTGCAGATTCGAATCTAATCAGATATGTAATAAATTCAACGATTAAAGATAAAATAGAACAATGGAAATAAAATTGCAAAACAGAATTAAACGAACAGAAAATAACAATTAGGATTACCGCTGAATCTAATCAGACGGTCAATCACTAATGAAAAGAATTGCAAAATACAAATAGTGTTCTACCGAATCTAATCGTGTAGACAACACTAATTGCTAAGAAATAGAAAATTGCATAAAAAGAAAATTGAGTTTTATTAATGAAGAGAATAGAATGAGATATATCGGATGGTGGCTACAATGCCATTACAAGGGTATATATAGGGTAGATAGCCAAACCCTAACCCTAACCCTAATGATAACTGGGCCTGGTCATTACATCACTAATTAGGTTACAATGAGAAACACAAATGGGCCTTAGATAAATAAAGCAAATTTGGGCCTTTTCCTCTTGCTTCCTTGACACTTCTTCATTGATTTGTGATGGGCAAAGCCTTGTTATCAATCCTTTTCTTGTCCAACAGCAACTAGATGTGATATCTTCATCTACAATTCTTCAAAATGCTAATACATAGCAAATTGAACTCTATTTCTCTACATTTCTGGTTGCATGCGGGCTGGGTTGGAATATCTGTAAAAGTAACAAAACAATACCCAAGTAATATTTATTTATATACAAAAGATAAGATATAAGAGAATAAATAAACACATTTCTATGTCAATCACGATCCAAGGTATGGTTGCGGCCTGAGACTCGGGCTAGACAGTCTCGAATTCGGTAAGGATTATCTTTTGCCTTGGTTCAGGACGGAAATCCAATTTCCAAATACGATATCGTGCGGTTTTGATTGTATACCTATACAAGGCGACATAGTGGTATGGGGCATTAATGCCGTCTATGATTGATAGTTATGATTTGAAATTGTTTTCAAAACATATAAACACTAGTAATAGTATGAAATTCTTTTGTTTTATTCGTATCAAGCATATTTTGGCCATTATAAGGTAAAAACTCTATCCTCTGGTTTGCGTTGCATTGTGTGATGGGAACTGAGTCTTATAATGGCTTCATTTTTATAAAAAGCATTGCGATGTTTAAAAGGAAGATTTGTTTTAAAGCACTGGAAATCCGATGGAGTAAACCCATTCCACGAAAGTGGCGTGGTCCTGTGATTAGTCATATTATCAATGTGTTGAGTAGATTTCTCATACCAGTCCTTGTTGCTGGCCCTGAGTAGGCCGGGTACGCATGATAGGGGGTTCTCGCTTCGCGGTTTGGAGGCGAACGGGAGAATCTTACTCCTACATGTCGCAGTTTAGAGCGTTGGTTCGGTAGTAGTCGCGAGACTCGAGAGGGTCGCCGTAAAATAAGGGATTGGGGGACCAGTGTGAGCCACGGTGGGTTTTACCTGCTGTACTGGAGGATGAAGGGATGGTTGTAAAGCCTACCGGATTTCGCGGTAACGTCTCATTTGGTATCAGAGCTTTGGTTAAGCTTAGTTCTGGAATATAACATATTAACGAACTCATCAGAGATAGAACCAGTAGTGTTCTAGGACGAGTAACTCATTACAGATAGGATCAGCAATATCCTAGTATGGGTATAGCAGAATTAGAACAACTCGTTAGAGATGGAGTCAGAAGTGCCCCAGGACGAGTCGAGAGTAATATGTTATTAAATGACATATTTCTGATTATATATATAGCCTGGTTTTAGAAATATAATTTTTGAATATATAAAAGATATATTTTTGAAAAGTTAAAAACAAATTGCTTGTTGTTTGTGTTGTGTGATAGATTTGATTAATTAAAATTATTGAAACAATAGTTAATTTAATCACTAATAGAATGAATGGTAGAATTTATTCGATTAAATCACACATTGAACTGATTAGAAAATAGATAGTCATATATATACATGTGCATTATAAATGTTTGAACAGGTAAATGGATTAGATGTTGAGTAAATAAATTATTTGCATGCCCAACAAATAGGTGAACCTTAATGAGTTGGATGCGAAATATTATTATATCAACTCCTGTGAATGCCATTGGATGCGGAGTGCTGGTTGTTCAGTGTGTAATAATAAACGTCGCCATAGGATAGTAACAATTAATTTGGAACTACATTGCATGGCATACTTCTGAAGATAGGCATACTTCATCATATACCACATAAGCATTTAGAGCTTGTGTGACGAGGTGGAAGATTTACCATACGAGCGAGAGGCTTGTATGGCAATGACTATATTTTACAAATTGAACTGATGACTGATATTGACAATTTATATTGTAACGATAAAATTGCCAGATTAATAAAAACCCAACACGGGTCTGGAGTTAAAAATAATCACGTCTCTCTAGTTGTTAGATACGGCACATGGACTACTTATTTCCCACACGGGACGAGGTAACGAGGATTTATCCTCTGGAGCAATTAAAACACACTCCCTCAGGCTTTGACAGGGTGACGAGAATATATTCTCTGGAGTTATTATCTATACACGCTCCCCTGTAAACACCAGAATATATCACTATAAATTTGTGTATGCTTTATAGGATTTATTGGGTACCTGATACGGCCCAATAAATTTCCAAACCTCTCCCCGTCCAAAGGAGGTTATGGCGAAATTTTTCGAAAATTCCGGGTGTTAACCAAATTTTTGAAGATTTTGAAAATTCTCAGAAACTGAAAAGTTGGAAAATGGAAGCCAGATTGAACGTAGGGTTGATTAATCAAACCACTTTCGACTTTGTTCCTTTTTGGGGACGAAAAGTTTTAAGTGGGGGAGATTGTAACGACCCGGAAAATCTGAACCAATTTAAAAAATTTAAATTGGCTAAAATAGTGGATTTTAAAATTTTAAAATAAATATTTTAAATAATTGCAATGAAAAGTGAGTTTGAATCGACATTTGAAACCGAATATAATTAATTCCAATTATAAATAAGGCCTGTAAAGGAGCTGTAGTTTCAAAATTTGAATTCAAACTTTGACAGACTGTACCGGGTGCAAAACACAATGGATTTGGGTGAAACCAAAAATATTTAAATTTGTTAGTGAATATCTTTCTAACGAATCTGAAAAATCGAAGTTTCATGGCGGAAAGCAAAAGTTATGGCCAAATGAATTTTCAGAAAGGTCGTTATGGAATTTATATAGCCCGTGAAAATGGCCATTTTGCAAACGACCTCGGAATTCGACGAAACCACTTTTGTTGGATCCAGGATGTGAAGTTATTTCTAGGTTTCAAATTTCATAATTTTTGAAGCTAGTATGTGAGCGTGGCAAAGGAAAACGTGTTTTGGTCAATTATAGTTAAATTGGATCGACCAGAAATGGGCCTTTTTGCAAAAGTCTCAAAATTCGACGAAACTAGTTTTGTTGGTACCGTATCATCGTAACATAGCCAGATATAATTTTTCTGAAATTTTTAGAAGCAGTATGTGGCCCCGGCAAATTAAAATGTACGTTCAAAACAAAATTTGAATGTTTTATATTTTAATTCGAAGAATAAGTGACTGTAACAGTCAAATTGGCGTACGAAACATATCCCATTGTGTTCGGAATGGGGGTATTTAGCTAGAGACGACAGTCGTTGGGTTTGGATTGGAGTTCATATGTGACAAGGGGTATTTTCGGATTTTAAATAAATTAAAAACTAAAATAAAACCCTCGACCAATCACGTTCAAGCCCCATTATCTCTCTCCCCGTCTTCTTCAAAATCGCGACGGTGGAAAACATATTCCACCATCTCTCCTCCGTTCTGCCCAAACCAAGCACCAAAACACGTCGCTCCTGTGGGGGATTTTGAGGAGGGTCTCGAGAGCTTCACATCCACGCAAGCCTCACCCTCTCACGATCAGTATCTGACGAGATCCGAGCCTCGAGAGCTTCACATCCACGCAAGCCTCACCCTCTCACGATCAGTATCTGACGAGATCCGAGCCCACGAAGTCAGCAACATCGCCGCGCCGCCATGACTGGATCCCGACGTCGATCTGACCGCCACCCGCACCGATCTACGCGCCTCTCGAAGCTCTACGCAGTGGCGAAGGCTGATCGTCCCCTAGCTACACGGATTTCGAGAAAAAGGATGACCTAGTTTGGAACCATTTCAGAAAAGGTACGAACTTGTTAATTAAAACCGATTCTAACACAATTAAAGTGTTGCAAAGTTTGATTTTACGGTAAAAATCATATCTTTTTGCTATGTTGTCGAAATTCAGTGAAACAAGAGACACCGGGACCGTGAGGACGTCTTCTACATTCTAGAAGAGACCGGATATTTTTTTGAGCCTTCTACAATTTTTAGAAATGCGAAAAGCAATGTGAGATTTCTAATTTATAAATGATATGGAAAACGATGATGTATAAATTATATAGTCGATGTATGAGTTAATAAGCATTGTACACCTCTTGTATAAGCGTTGTATAAGTTGTACATTCGATGTATAAGTTGTATATAAATTGTAAAAATTATATATGTATTGAAATATAAGTGAAATGCTATATATATATATATATATATATATATATATATATATACGCCCCTCGTCCACAAACCATGGACGATATTTATTGATTGTGATTGGTGTGAAAATTGATTGATAGCGAATGGTTGATTGGAATTGTTTATGGTTGATATTGATTGATTGTGGTTGAAAAATACCCGTTTGTGGTTGAGAAATATTTGGTTGAAACCACATAGGATTAGTTTGTGGAAATGAAATATATATATACATGCCGCCTGCGTGCGAACTAGATTCATGATTCCCCATTGTCAAAAACCGCGAGGTTTTAAGGTAGAGCGAGGAGCCGTACTAGGGACGGTCCCGGTTTTAACTACCCTGCCGTTATGCTGCCGATATTTTGAATAATATTCATGTGTAAGAATTATTTTCATTTGTTGAAACTGTATTTATTCGTTGAATAGAAAACCTTCATGTGTTGAATTAAAATTCATTCGTTGAATAGAATTCATGTGTTGAATGGCATTCGTGTTTTTAAATATAAAAATCACCTTTTTATCTATATATATATATAAACTACAGAAAACCTTCATGTGTTGAATCGATATTCATTCGTTGGATAGGATTCATGTGTTGAATGGTATTCGTGTTTTAAATATAAAAATCACATTTTTATCTATATATATAAACTATAGAAAACCTTCATGTGTTGAATCGATATTCATTCGTTGGATAGGATTCATGTGTTGAATGGTATTCGTGTTTTAAATATAAAAATCACATTTTTATCTATATATATAAACTATAGAAAATCTTCATGTGTTGAATCGATATTCATTCGTTGAATTGAAATTCATGTGTTGAATGGTATTCATGTTTTTTAAATATAAAAATCACCATTTTATCTATATATACAAACTATAGAAAACCTTCATGTGTTGAATCGAAATTCATTCGTTGAATTAAAATTCATGTGTTGAATGGTGTTCGTGTTTTAAATATAAAAATCACCTTTTTATCTATATATATAAACTATAGAAAACCTTCATGTGTTGAATCGAAATTCATTCGTTGAATTGAAATTCATGTGTTGAATGGTATTCATATTTTGAAAGAAATTGTTTTATAATAAAATTCCTATTTTTATCATCAATATGAACTATATAAAATAATCTTGTTTTGAAAGAAATTGTTTTATAATAAAAATCCTATTTTTAAATATGAACTATATAAAATAATCTTGTTTTGAAATAAATTGTTTTATAATAAAAATCCTATTTCTATCACCTATGTTAACTATATAAAATAATCTTGTTTTGAAATAAATTGTTTTATAATAAAAATTCTATTTCTATCACCTATGTTAACTATAGAAAATAGTCGAGTTTTGAAATAAATTGTTTTACATTAAAAATCACATTTTTTTTATATACATGAATTGTTAAAAATAGTGAAGTGTTGAAATAGAAGATAGTTAGATAAAAATATAATTTTTATTAAATGTATGAAAAGAATATAGCTTTGAAATCCTAGAATCGATATATATATATATATAAATAGAATTAAAATATATCGAATAACGAAGCTGCAGTTCATATTTTGAAACCGTGATTTCAAACGATTAGTGCGGGAGATCCGACCATCGGATTTTCCTGAAATCGCAACCGTTGGGTTCGCTTTGGAAATATCTTTCCAACGGCACCAACTTTGTAAAAATCCAACGGTTGGATTGTCTGGAATGTTTAATTCAAATCTGAAGAAAAACAGCGCTAGAATCGATTATATTTATATATATAAATATAATTATATTTAATCGAATAACGACGCTGCAGTCCGTATATTGAAATCGAAACTTCAAATGATTATACCGGGAGATCCGACCATCAGATTTTCCTGAAACTGGAACCGTTGGATTCGTTTTGAAAAGATCTTTCTAATGATATAAATTTTGTGAAGATCCAATGGTTAGATTTTCAGATATGTGTAAATCAAATCTGAAGGAAAACAGCGCCACGGCCGCGTTATGGCCCGAAGCGTCGTTTTGAATAAATTGGCTATTTTAAAATAAATAAAAATAGCGATAAATCATTATAAAATATTATAAACGATATGGATGTGAAATTTAGAAACTAACTGAAGGTTAGCTAAGTCGAATGGTTTCTTGGGTATTGATCTGATGTTGGTTTCGGCCTTCGGGGTTAATATTTGGGGAATCGTTCTCTTACTGATTGATGGTTAGTGACCAATGAATTGAAATGATGCGTAGTAGTGTTTGTGTAGCACTTGTTTATCATATACGCGAGTTGCTCAGATAGACCGGGTTTATCCCATTCTGAATAACTGAATCGACGATAAGAAATCGAAGATGAAGATGGTGGTCGAAGACCGGAGATCTTCACCTCGTTTGGATGGTAACCGAGGTCCTGATTGAGAGGCATCCCGAAATATGGATAATGAGTGGTGATCGATGAGTTTGCGAGGTATATAGTGCCTCCGGTTTCGTTCAGACCCAGAACGGACTTGCAAATGGACAGTGTGTCTGACAATGGAATTTATTCAGTGTAATTGAAAGCTATCAGTTGCATGGTGTGAATTGCTTGTGTGGCATGCTAAGATGCAGTGATCAGGGCTTCTATTGAAAAGCATAGTCTTGTGGTGATGATCAAAGCACCGCCTGTGTGGCGTAGCTTTGTGTATAACGTGAAATCGTGAGCCTCACACCCCGGTATGAACCAGAAACGGGAGAGGACCTCAGGGGGGACGTGCGTTTCCTTTCTAGCTAGAAGTGGCGTCAGTGGTTTTACACGCCCTAACGAGTTTGACTTATGCGGTTTTTACTGTTGCGAGGCGCCTCGGTTAGATCGGACGATCCAGGTCCGATGGAGTCATTCGTTGGCTCATTTACGCCCCCAAAGGGCGGAGGGATGCATTGTTCAGGCATTATAATCCACTTCGTGTGGACCGGCCCTAACGATCCAAGGTACGGTTGCGGCTGTGCTTGAGACTCGGGCTAGACAGTCTCGAATTCGGTAAGGACTATCTTTTGCCTTGGTTCAGGACAGAAATCCAATTTCCAAATACGACATCGTGCTGTTTTGATTGTATACCTATATATGGCGACATAGTGGTATGGGGCATTAATGCCGTCTATGATTGATAGTTATGATTTGAAATTGTTTTCAAAACATATAAACACTAGTAATAATATGAAATTCTTTTGTTTTATTCGTATCAAGCATATTTTGGCCATTATAAGGTAAAAACTCTATCCTCCGGTTTGCGTTGCATTATGTGATGGGAACTGAGTCTTATAATGGCTTCATTTTTATAAAAAGCATTGCGATGTTTAAAAGAAAGAATTGTTTTAAAGCACTGGCAATCCGATGGAGTAAACCCGTTCCACGAAAGTGGCGTGGTCCTGTGATTAGCCATATTATCGATGTGTTGAGTAGATTTCTCATACCAGTCCTTGTTGCTGGCCCTGAGTAGGCCGGGTACGCATGATAGGGGGTTCTCACTTCGCGGTTTGGTGGCGAACGGGAGACTCTTACTCCTACATGTCACAGTTTAGAGCGTTGGTTCGGCAGTAGCCGCGAGACTCGAGAGGGTCGCCGTAAAACAAGGGATTGGGGGACCAGAGTGAGCCACGGTGGGTTTTACCTGTTGTACTGTAAGATGAAGGGATGGTTGTAAAGCCTACCGGATTTCGCGGTAACGTCTCAATATTATTCAACTCACTAATCCCCAGCCACTTTCTAATTCCCTTAACTTCATTTTTTTTAATGTCTAACCAATAAAAGTATTCCAGTTATTCATTACCACTTTCAAACGAGATATTTATCTTGAATTTATGGTCATTCCAAATATTTTAATTAAAAAGTATGATTTGCAAAACCATTATTAAATGAGTATTCTATTATTTATAACCACCTTTATAGTTTTATTATAACTTATCTTAGTTTATTTTGATAACTGCATCCCATAAAAATATTCATATAAAAATACCATTTGCCAACCCTCTATTATTTCATATGCATTATCTAAAGTCCTATAATCTATATTTTAATTTTCAATTTAGTTCGACTTGAATTAAATTAGAATTCATAATTTAAAAACAACCCTTCCTTCTACTGATCCTCATTTGCAAAATATTTTCCTTTCCCCTTATTTGTCTTAACCGTTGATAATATTTCTTTAATACCAGTTCATACTGAAATCATGCTTGCAATTTCAAGTCTCATTCTATTTATAACTTTTATTGAGTTATAAAATCTTCCTTATTTTTCCCTTGTAAATTGGAAAATTTTAATCCATTTCAAATGTTAGTTTCAAACCACATTTCCTTTTCTGAATCCATGTTCAAAATATTTCCAATATATGATTTTCCCTTTTATAAATGTCGCTTACAAAATCGAGTTCTCACCATACATTAAAACAACATTTACTTTCCAATTCTATTTAATTTGGTTTCTATATAAACATTTCTATTTGGAAATAAATATTTTCTTTTAAGTTCTTTTCATATTTCAATTCTATTTTGAAATCCATATTTTCCAAATTCTTAAATGGTGATCGTTCATTCCTTTATAAACATTGTTTATAAAATCACCTCATTAACACATTTGTTCAAGTAAATCTTTTCCTTTAAACCGTATTTATAATTTGGATTTCAAATGAACATTTTTATTTAAAAATATGTAATTTCTCATAGGAAAATTTCATTTTTATTTTAATATAACGGTTTATTTTACGATTCCCATTTCTTTTCTAATTTCATACACACTTCACATTTTTCTCAAATTTCCAAAATAATAATTCCACTTCTCATAATGTAGTCTATAAAATCACTTCTTCACGATATTTATTTACACAAACATTTGCTTTCAAATCCTATTTAATTTGGATTCTAACTTAACCATTTTCATTTGAAATAAATATTTTAAAATTCTTTTTATATTCCAATTTCTATTTTGAAATCCATATTTTATTATTTAGGATATTTAAAATATCCCAAATCAACAATCAATGTTCCTAAGGCATCCAAACATATCGTAAGCTATCACCAGTTATAAAACACATCATATATCAGTATATATGTAAAAACAAATATTCCAAATTAGAGGAGTCCAGCTGGATCCCTCCAACCTGTTTTTCCTGCATCCACAAATGTCAGTTAATAATAAGAACACCCATCCTGCTTCGAGGCAGGATATTGCGGTATAGAAGGTCATCCACTATATATATTGTGGGGCGCATAGGGAAATCATCCGCTAATGGTACTGCGGGCATCCGCTAATGATACTGCGAGAATTATCCAATCACCAATATTATTATAATATATTATCACTTTATATCAAGCAGGTTATCATCCATCAAGCAATAAAATAAATTTGAACTATTAAAAATAGTTCCCAATAATTTAACTGGGTGAGTTAAACTCACCTTGGTTTCCCATTTCTGAATATCTCCTTTAATTTCCATATCGTCTCAGCTATGAATCGTCTTGAATTGATTTATTCCTACGATTATTTAATTTTGATTAATGATTAAATATTTACTTATTTTTAAATTAATGATTAATAATAAATAAATATTCTATGTAAATTTAAACTTAAAAGAATGTATACCTTCCTGGCACTACTCATCTTCTTTTCATCCTTCATACCCTATTATGAATTACTGCTGCACCATCCATACTTTGTCCAAGTCAGTTTTGCTTTCGGCATCACCATTGGACAGGCCTTCCACCATTTATCACTCTACAAAAACTTATTGTGATTCCTCAAGCCACAATTCTCTACAGTTCCAGCGACTCACCTCCCATTGTTCCATTTAAACTACTGTTAAGCAACTGCAGTGTCCAAGTAAACCAATCTGAACCCCCATCATACTTCCTAATGTCGAACAATCACAGTTCATCAACACTCCCCAAACTTCAATCAATTTCTTCATTCCAGTTTAATTAAGTAATCAAACTTCCCTATTTCTCATATTAGCCACACAAAAATCGAAGCCCAAATTTCGAACTCCAGCTCGCAACAACGTCAAAATGAGTGTCTGGTTCGCATCCCAGTAGCATGCTCATCGCAACGCTCCTCTGTAAAAAATCCAGACAGACTGCGACATTTACAACCTCATCGAATTCATCATCCCCTTCCGTACGCACCACTTCACTTGAGGCCAAAAGCCAACATCGGTCTATACTGCCCAACTCCAGATTAAATTCCAAATCGCAGCACTCCTCCATGTTCTTATTGTTGCACTCGGTTCACCAGCACCAAATTGAATCACCCAGTCACCAATCGAACGCACCCACTAAAACCCATATTCTTCAAATCGCAAGCGTCTTCTGGTGTTGAGTGGGGCTTTAGTTAATCGACGGTTTTATCGCGACTCCTATTTTTTAATTTAACAAAGGAATCACAATTTAGAAAATGACAGAAGAAAGAAAAAGGAATGAAGAATGAACTAGACTGAATTGTTTGAGAATGGGGTGAAGGAATTTTATAGAAGCAAAGGCAAGGACGATGAGAACGAAGTCATTCGGTAGAGTTAGGAGTAGGCATAGCGTCAGTGTACCATCTCTGAAGGCTTCACGGAGAAGGAAGTAAGAAGATGTGAAAGTGAAAGGAAAAGATGACTGAAATTATACAAATAGCATGTGCTAGTGAAAAAGAAAGTCGTCCCCTATACATAGATTTTTATATTTATAATTAAATTTTATTTTAATATATTTATTTTAATAGGTGTACCTTAAATTAAAATATCCATCGCTATCGAACCCCTACTTGAACGCAATGAACAACATTTCCAGGGTTCTACAACCTTTTGAACATACTGGAATAATCACCACGGTCTAATTTGACCATAAACCGAAGATATTAAATTAAATTGATAATTTAACATTAATTTGATTTAATATAAACTGATTTAAAAATAAACAAATCTACTGATTTATTATTCAAAATACACACAAACTGAATTCATATAACTCCAAAATAAATTAACTTGAAACCAAAACTCGTTATTTCATTTTCCAGTTAAACCAATGTTCTATTGATTTAAAATCGATTTGTTTTATTAAATAAATCGTTATGGTTTATAAATGATTTCACGGCGACTATTTGAGAATTTGATTTGGCCATAACTCTCAATATAAAATACGAAATCCCAATTATTCTCTTTTATTACCAAATTATAGTTTAACCGATTCAAATATTTCTTGTTTCCGTGAATTCCAACCTATAACGAATCCTGTACACTCAACTGAAGTTCAAAGCTGAATATTACGAACTACCGTGCCACTTATGAGCTCGTTTTAATTAATATATATTTATACGTTCAAAATTCAATTTAATTATTTACAAATTCAATATTTTAACTAATTTAAATATTTGAATAAAAATCGGTAAAAATGCGCGATGTTACATTCCTCCCCCCTTAAAAGAATTTCATCCCCGAAATTACTAAGTAAGAAAAATAGCTATAACTCATTATCTTCTCCTAATCTACTTATGCAACTCGTCACTAACCCAAATACCCAACCAACCAACTAGTTTCCAATTCCACTCATTAATCTGTAACTTCGATTAACTTTTCGTTAACAAAAAAAATAAAAAAAAATTCAAAACTTTTGAAAAAAATTCTAACTTCCTAAATTTTCAAAAAATTTCGTCAGCACCTCCTTTGTATGGGCCAATAGTTCAAACCTCAACTCGCCTCTCTAGGCCCTTTTCATTCAAAAAGAAAATCAAAAATCCAAGTTGCTTGCCGATTCGGCACATAAAAGCTCATATTGAATTAAACATGTACCTTTTTGCCGGGCATCTCATATTTATTCCTCACACTTGCTCCATCCCATAAACCTGTACAATCACATACATCTCCATTTCTGTTCGATCACAATCAATTTAACTTTTTACTTCCAATTCGCCAGTTTATCCCTTAATTGGTTTTCTTGCTTAACTCGTGATAGTTAAACATATATGTTCAAATATGTATGTAGCTACTTAAAACGAGTCGAGTTTCATTTATAATCCAAGTTCCAGGATTTTATTTCTAATTTACAAGTCCAATTAAATTTTGCATTTGAGCTTCAAATTTAGTTAAACCCAATTTGATTCGTGCTTCACTCAATTTCAATTCAACTCAAGTTTATAATCCAAGTTTAATATTCATTACTCATTAAATACATATTCAGTTCCTTTTCGAGACTCAATTGAATAATATTCTAAGTCATATTCAATTATCTATTCGAATTGGACTAATTGCCATCCACTTCTTATTTCACTTGATATATTCAAATTGTATGTGTAGAGCTCTGTTTAGATTATCAACATCCAATTTATTTATATTTCATCTTGAATTCAAGAATTCTCATTCCATATTGATGTAATAATTCGTTTTGGTTTAATATGATTTCAATTTCAATCCAAATTTACTTCAATTACTTTTAATCAAGTTTCAATCCATTCACTTATGTTGGAATTTGTTTTCCTTAGCTTTCCATTCTGATTTTTATTTAAAAATCAGTTACTTTATCTTTTGGTTATACTTAACCATTCCAATTCTATTTGAACCAATCAAGCAATAAAATATCAATAATAATTTGATAGAATTATTTCTTTTATATAAAAAAATAATTTGGGCAAAATTATTTCGTTTACCCTCTTGACAAAACAATATTGTATAAGTTTCCTGTTCAATGCTTTTCAACACTTGAACCGATCAACCAGCACAATACAAAACATTTGTATATGAAATCTACAAATACGCTCTCATATATATACACTCAACTCAATCTAGGGTTTTACTAACCCCATATTTATCGAGTTACGTCATAGAGCCAAGGTTATTCCTAAACCATTCCTCTGATACCACTGTAACGAACCGGAAAATTCGATCCTCGAATCTTCAACACAACTACATCCCGTGTCCAACTCGAATATCGAAAATCTAGACCGTTTAAGAAATAAGTTGGAGGGTGAGATAAGAAAGATAGAACAATTAGAATAGAAGAAAAGAAGAAGAAAAACCAACCACAATATCAGAGCCTCACATCACAGCGGAATAAAATATAATATAGAAATAAATCATTATTGAAAGCTTGAAACAATACTTACAATTTTATCAGAGTACAGCGGCCATTCAATTCATCTGGACAGTTATAACAGTCTGTCCTCATTTACAACACCCAACGGAATACTATATATATGATTCGTCCGAACTCCTCCATCTTGTCTCCTGAAGTCCATATCATCTTACCCTGAACCTGTAAACTCGGTCAGACCCAACTCGGTCTGACCCTAGCATTACGAACGCCACAGGTCAGTCTGGTGAACTAGCGTGAGAAAAACCCACTAAATTATTGGTATCATCCATCTTAATTTTAAAGTTAAAAATCATTTTCAAAAGAAAAAGATAATTGTAATACCAACCCACACATAAACACGGACGGTTTTTACCTTACAATAACCCAAAACATTTTTGAAATCAATATCTTTTCTGATATTATAATAGTTTCTAAATACAAATAAATATCAATCTAGTATAACGCTTGCATCTGACGCTCTACATATATAGTATTCAATCAATACCGCGGATGCTTATTGGGAATTGGATTTCCAATTATGACAAGGTATGGGACCACCTGTCGATAGTGTATCTCTAGAGGGGAATACACTGGGTTCAACAAGAACATCTTGCAACCTGGCCCACACATGACCGACTACTCAATGAGTGTATCGAATATATTATCACCTAAGGTTGCTAGCATCATAACCGTTCCCGGGAGATACAGAAGTGAAAAGATGTAACAAATATGAATATTCTCTAGATGGTGATAATACACCCTAATGGTGGCGACCCACATAGCCATGCTGCCTCCAGATTTCTGTCATTTCCCGGTTGTTAGGCTTGAGGTTATAATCGTATTTCTAGATCATCTAGCCACCATTCACTTTGAATGCCACATCGTCAGATCCATCGGAAAATCATTAATTGATTTCGCCAAAAATACTCGTATTGTTAGGTTAAAGAAGTTTCCCTCCTTTGCCACCAACTTCGTACGTTTGGAGAAATCAACGTACGTAATCCCTTTGGAAATACCCTATCATACATTCGTCCATACAAGTTGTCCTGAGACTGGACAAACCTAAGGCACTCTCCTACCGCATCCTAGAAATCACCCTATAGATCAGTAGCGAGTAGTCCTTGCAATCCGTTGATTTCAACCACGACAGGATCATTATTAGAATATCCCCAGGCCCGGCTCTAGAGAATTCAGCGTAGTCCTTTCGCTTATGAAGATCCATAGTCTTCGCTGCTCCATCTTCAAGCATCATTTTCCACGTTTACATATTAGTTGGGTCGGAATGGATTAGGAATAAATTCGATCCCGGTCTTTCCGTACTAACAAGCGTATAGGCCAGATTTGATAGTTGGTTATTTAACTATCAAATAAAACAACCATTTATCCATCAAAGAAAATTGAATTCACTGTTTTAATATTCTCCATCATTTTATCTTCTTTTGAATAACCATTCGTTAATTCAAAACTTCTCTTCCTTTTCAATATTTGAAATCGTCATTTCTTTTCTTATATTAATATAAGAATATTCAAATCCCTTCAATTTAAAATACTTTTAAAACTGTATCTCTCATCTCAGTCATTAGTCCCTAACCGTAAACTAGTAAGAGAATGATTTCCTCAGTATCAACCCCGAAGGCCGAAACCAACATCAGATCAACCCTCAGAATATTATTCAACTTACTAATCCCCAGCCACTTTCTAATTCCCTTAACTTCATTTTTTTCTTAATTTCTAACCAATAAAAATATTCCAGTTATTCATTATCACTTTCAAACGAGATATTTATCTCGAATTTATCGTCATTCCAAATATTTTAATTAAAAAAATATGATTTACAAAACCATTATTGAATGAATATTCTATTCTTTATAACCACCTTTGTAGTTTTATTATAATTTATCTCGGTTTATTTTGAGAACTGCATCCCATAAAAATATTCGTATAAAAATACCATTTGCCAATCCTTTATTATTTCGTATGCATTATCTAAAGTCCTATAATTTATATTTTATTTTTCAATTTAGTTTGACTTGAGTTCAATTAGAATTTATAATTTAAAATCAATCCTTCCTTCTACTGATCCTCATTTGCAAAATATTTGCCTTTCCTCTTATTTGTCTTAATCGTTGATAATATTTCTTTAATACCAGTTCATACTTAATTCATGCTTGCAATTTCAAGTCTCATTCTATTTATAACTTTTATTGAGATATAAAATCTTCCTTATTTTTCCCTTGTAAATTGGAAAATTTTAATCCATTTCAAATGTTAGTTTCAAACCACATTTCCTTTTCCGAATCCACGCTCAAATTATACTTTCTCAAAATATTTCCGATATATGATTTTCCCTTCTATAAATGTCACTTATAAAATTGAGTTATCACCTTATTGTTGAAACAACATTTACTTTCCAATTCTATTTAATTTGGTTTCTAAATAAACATTTCTATTTGGAAATAAATATTTTGTTTTAAGTTCTTTTCATATTTCAATTCCATTTTGAAATCCATATTTTCCAAATTCTTAAATGGTAATCGTTCATTCCTTTATAAACATTGTTTATAAAATCACCTCATTAACACATTTGTTTAAACAAAACTTTTCCTTTAAACTGTATTTATAATTTGGATTTCAAATGAATATTTCTGTTTAAAAATATGTAATTTCCCATAGGAAATTTTCATTTTTATTTTAATATAACGGTTTATTTTACGATTCCCATTTCTTTTCCAATTTCATACATACTTCACATTTTCTCAAATTTCCAAAATAATAATTCCACTTCTCATAATGTCATCTATAAAATCACTTCTTCACGATATTTATTTAAACAAATATTTGCTTTTAAATCCTATTTAATTTGGATTCTAACTAATCATTTTCATTTGAAATAAATATTTTAAAATTCTTTTTATATTCCAATTTCTATTTTGAAATCCATATATTATTATTTAGGATATTTAAAATATCCCAAATCAACAATCAATGTTACTAACACATCCAAACATATCGTAAGCTATCACTGGTTATAAAACACATCATATATCAGTATATATGTAAAAACAAATAATCCAAATGTGAGGAATCCAACTGGATCCCTCCAACCTGTTTTTCCAGCATCCAAAGATGTTAGTTAACAATAAGAATACCCATCCTGCTTCGAGGCAGGATATCGCGGTATAGAAGGTCATCCACTATATATATTGTGGGGGCGCGCATAGGGAAATCATCCGCTAATGGTACTACGGGCATCCGCTAATGATACTGCGGGAATTATCCAATCACTAATATTATTATAATATATTATCACTTTATATCAAGCAGGTTATCATCCATCAAGCAATAAAATAAATTTGAACTATTAAAAATAGTACCCAATAATTTAACTGAGTGAGTTTAACTCACCTCGGTTTCCAATTTCTGAATATCTCCTTTAATTTCCATATCGTCTCAGCTACAAATCGCCTTGAATTGATTTATTCCTATGATTAATTAATTTTGATTAACGATTAAATATTTACTTATTTTAAATTAATGACTAATAATAAATAAATTTTCTATGTAAATTTAAACTTAAAAGAATGTATACCTTGCTGACACTACTCAACTTCTTTTCATCCTTCATACCCTATTATGAATTACTGCTGCACCATCCATACTCTGTCCAAGTCAGTTTTGCTTCTGGCATCACCATTGGACAGGCCTTCCACCATTTATCACTCTACAAAAACTTATTGCGATTCCATAAGCCACAGTTCTCAACTGTTCCAGCAACTCACATCCCATTGTTCCATATAAACTACTGTTAAGCAACTGCTGTGTCCAAGTAAACCAATCTGAACCCCCCATCATACTTCCTAATGTTGAACAATCACAGTTCATCCATACTCCCTAAACTTCAATCAATTTCTTCATTCCAATTTAATTAAGTAATCAAACTTCCTTTTTTCTCATATTAGCCACACAAAAATCGAAGCCCAAATTTCGAACTCCAGCTCGCAACAACGTCAAAATGAGTGTCTGGTTCGCATCCCAGTAGCATGCTCATCGCAACGCTCCTCTGTAAAAACTCCAGACAGACTGCGACATTTCCAACCTCATCGAATTCATCATCCCCTTCCGTACGCACCACTTCACTTGAGACCAAAAGCCAACATCGGTCTATACTGCCTAACTCCAGATTAAATTCCAAATCGCAGCACTCCTCCATGTTCTTATCGTCGCACTCGGTTCACCACCAGCAAATCGAATCACCCAGTCACCAACCGAACGCACCCACTAAAACCCATATTCTTCAATTCGCAAACGTCTTCTGGTGTTGAGTGGTGCTTTTGTTAATCGACGGTTTTATCGCGACTCCTGTTTTTTTGTTTTTTTATTTAAAAAAGGAATCACGATTTAGAAAATGAATAGAAGAAAGAAAAAGGAACGAAGAATGAACTAAACCCAATTGTTTGAGAATGGGGTGAAGGCATCTGCTAATTTATAGACGCAAAGGCAAGGACGATAAGAAAGAAGTCATTTGGTTGAGTTAGTAGTAGGCATAGCTTCAGTGTACCATCTCTGAAGGCTTCATGGAGAAGGAAGTAAGCAGACGAGAAAGTGAAAGGAAAAGATGACTGAAATTATACAGATAGCATGCGCTAGTGAAAAAGAAAGTCGTCCCCTATACACAAATTTTTATATTTATAATTAAATTTTATTTTAATTTATTTATTTTAATTGGTGTACCTTAAATTAAAATATCCATCACTATCGAACCCCTATTTGAACGCAACGAACGACATTTCTAGGGTTCTACCGCCCTCCTGAACACAGTGGAACAGTCTCCCCGGTCTAATTTGACCATGTACCGAAGATGTTAAATTAATTTGATAATTTAACATTAATTTGATAATTTAACATTAATTTGATAATTTAACATTAATTTGATTTAATATAAACTGATTTAAAAATAAACAAATCTACTGATTTATTATTCAAAATACACACAAACTGAATTCATATAACTCCAAAATAAATTAACTTGAAATCTAAACTTGTTATTTCATTTTCCAGTTAAAACACTATTCTATTGATTTAAAATCAATTTTTTTATTCAATAAATCGTTATGGTTTATAAATGATTTCATGGCGACTATTTGTGAATTTGATTTGGCCATAACTCTCAATATAAAATACGAAATCACGATTTTCTCTTTGATTACCAAATTACAGTTTAACCGATTCAAATATTTCTTGTTTCAGTGAATTTCGACCTATAACTGATCCTGTACACTCAACTGAAATTCAAAACTCAATATTATGAACTACCGTGCCATTTATGAGCTCGTTTTAATTAATATATATTTATATGTTCAAAATTCCATTTAATTAATATAAAATTTAATCTATTTTACAAACTAATATTTTAACTAATTTAAATATTCGAATAAAAATCGATAAAAATGCGGGACATTACACTTGCTTTCTGATATATATACAAAGCAAAATTATAGGAAAGGTATATTCAAACTTTGACTTATCATTGCTATTCAGAACACATACTCAGTCAAAACAGTCTTTTGTGTTTATTAAGTCCTTTTCAGCTGTTGAGGCAAGAAATCCTCTTCAGCTGCTGAGGCAAAATCACGTGTTGCTTCTCAGGTGTTGTAATACCTCTTCCTCTGAGTTAAGTGAGGGTGCTGATTAGTGAAATTACAGAAGGATTCTGAGACTAGACATCGGATAGTGCTCTAAACCGATATAAAAATCCCCGATGTTATTTTCTTTAATTCACTGCATTTACTTTGCTTATCCATGATATTAGCTCTATATAGTTTTCTCATTGAATATTTACTTGCATAACTATATCAAGAATAATATATCACATAATCAAAATTTCGGCATATACACGCATTTCCATATTACTCAATCCTACTCTTACTTTTCATTTGGTGTCATATAAGGACATCTTATAACCATAAAACAATTATTTGATAACTTGATAATAAGGAAAATAACACTAACACCTGCACTAATGCAAGTTACACAGAAGGTCAATCCACTGCACAACCTCTACTTTTTAATGGAATGAACTATGATTACTGGGTTACACGAATGAGAATTTGTATGCAAGCCAATGGATTTAACACTTGGAATATTACTCAAAAAGAATATACTATTCCCACTACCAACTATTGTGACGGGTCAAATTCACCAAAAAAAAAAAACAGATGCTACTTCAAATGCTAAAGCTATGAATATGTTGCATTGCGCTTTCGGTAGAAATGAGTATAATCATATTGGTATGTGCAATATTGCATATGAATTATGGCAAACACTCAACTCGTTAAGGAACTAACAAAGTAAAGCAAAGCAAGATATCCATGCTTAAAAGTCCATTTCAGAATTTTTAGGATAAATGAAGATGAATATATCAATGACATGTACTCTAGATTTCAAGACATTTATCATTCATTGCCTGTCTTAAGAGAAAAATACTCTGATTTTGATATAGTATCAAAAATCCTAAACTATTTAACAAAATATTGGGAAAGAAAGGTCTTTGTAATTAAAGAAGCTACCGATCTTTCAAGCATGAAACTAGAAGAGCTAATAAGAAATCTAATGTCATATGAAGTGAATTTGTATGCAAAAGAGTTCATGCATAAGATAAAAATAACTTGGCTTTCCATGTAGAAAATGATTAATTAGAATCTGATGAAGAAAACCTAGCTTTTATTGCCAAAAACATTAGAAAGTTTTTGAAATATAAGAAAGAAATCAGAAACAATGGAAAGAAAAATCTCAATATAAATAAAATATCTTCGTCAGTAATTGAGTGATTCGGTTGTCACAAGAAAGGACAATTTCAAAAATATTGTCTGGAACAAAAAAATGGTATCGCAAAAAAATAAGAAGAAGAAATCGAAAAGACGAGTATTTTCAGTAACATGGGATGACTCAGATTCTGCATCTTCAGAAAACGATAGAGAAAGTGATACGGAACAAACAATGTGTGCTTCATGGCAAAGGATAATGAAGTTAGTGATTTTACTATTAAAGATACGGTAGAAATAAATATTTAATTTTTAGAGCCTAGAAATAATTTTCAAAGAAAATATAACAAGCTAATTAGCATAAAAAAAGGGAGAATTCGAAAGTGACATGCTAAAAGATGAAAAAGAGATATAAAAGATGAAAAAGAGATATTAGAAGATGAAATTAGAAAACTTCTAGAATCACTTTTTATTGCAAATTCTCAACTTTCCTTATTTAGTCAAGAAATTGAAACTCAAAACAAAAAGAATAACTTACTAATTTCTAAAAATCAGGAGTTGAAGATTAGGATTAAAATAGTACAATTAGATAATTCTAGTCTCAAAATTAAGATAGATGATATCACTAAAAATGTCACTAATTTTAATAAAGGTAGTGTAGCAACCTGGAAAATCAGAACCAATTTAAAAAAATTATTTCAAGAAATTTTAACAGAAAATGTGTCAAAATTTAAAAATCCCATTTTTTTAAATAATAATAAAGCTATTAAAAATAGCCATTTTACAAGCAACCTCCATTTGGGATGAAACCATTTTTGTTGGATCAGGAATGACAAATTATTGCTAGGTTTAAATTTTTATAATTTTTGGAATTAATATGTGAGCGTGTAAATTAAAATGCGTTCGATAATTTCTGTTTAATTGGATAGACCATTAAAAAGGCCATTTCTCAAGCGGTCTCCAAATTCGACGAAATTAATTTTGTTAAGACCGTATCATCAAAACATAGCTAGATTTATTTTCGAGAATTTTTGGAGTCAGTATGTGGCCCCGGTAAATTAAAATGTACGATCAAATTAAATAATTAAATGGTTTATATTTTAATTTAAAGAAAAGTGGGCTGAAACAATCAAATGTGTTGATGAGACCTAGTCCATTGTGTTCGAAATAGGGGTATTTGTCTATGGGCAACATTCACTTGGATGGATTTGGAGTTAGTATGAGTTAACGGGCTTTTGTTGAATTAATCAATTAAATAATATAATGTTATAATAACCCTTGAATAATCAAACCCTAATCTATACAGAGCCGCCGCCACCCTATTCTCTAATGGCCAGAAATGCTCCTTTCTTCTTCCTCCTATAAATCCTTATCCACACAGTAAAATCCAGTGATCCTTTAGAAGATTTTGCAGTACTCTTTCCAGTCTCCACATCCATACGGACAACGCTACCTATATCGGAGGATTTTGATCGCACCAGAAGCTCAAACCTCAGCCATTCACGTCGCCGCCGCGCCACCTAGGGAGGATCAAACACGCCGCCGTGGGCCCCCGTGCGCCGCTCTCCCTTCTCCATCGTGGCACCATCCGATCGTCTTGAATTTGAACGAGTGGATTGAAAAGCTTAGACCTAGTTTTGAACAAATAAGGAAAACGTGTGGCCTTGGTTTCTGTAGGAATGAGAAGGTGAATTTTTAAATTAATTGATTTATTAATTTAAATTTACAATATTATTTTTATAATAAAATTCATAACTCGTTCATACATTATCGGAATCGCATGAAACTGGAATCGTTTAGATCGTGGCGGAGTCTACTTCATTTAAGCAGTGACCAGGGGAATTTTAAATCGATCTATGAGATTTCTTATTTATAAAAGTTAAAATTAATCATTATTTCGTAGAGAAATTTATTTAACGCTATAAAAATTCATATTGGTGTGTACGAGATTTGAATTGGTTGATGATGTTTGTGGTGATCCGTTGGATTGAATTGAATAGAATTTATAGAAAATCGTTAGACAATAAAATTCCTTTTTATTGTTTACATGTGAATAACAGAATTTGTTATATAATAAAAATGATGTTTTTATTGTACATGCTAATAATTGAATTTTTTGAATTTGTTATACAATTAAAAAAAATCTTTTTATTGTACATGTTGAACATAGTAATTGTAGACAATAAAAATTCTTCCTTTTTATTTGTCATATGAACATAGTAAATGTAGACAATAAAAATTCTTCCTTTTTGTTTGTCATATGAACACAGTAATTGTAGACAATAAAAATTCTTCCTTTTTGTTTGTCATATGAACACAGTAATTGTAGACAATAAAAATTCTTCCTTTTTATTTGTTATATGAACATAGTAATTGTAGACAATAAAAATTCTTCCTTTTTGTTTGTCATATGAACATAGTAATTGTAGACAGTAAAAATTCTTCCTTTTTTTTGTCATATGAAACATAGTAATTGTAGACAATAAAAATTCTTCTTTTTTATTTGTCATATGAACATAGTAATTGTAGACAATAAAAATTCTTCTTTTTCATTTGTTATATAAAACATAGAAATTGCAAAAAAACAAAATATTCTTTTTATTTATACATATGAAATATGTAGATAACAAAATATTATGAAATATGTAGACAACAAAATATTCTTTTTATTTATACATATGAAATACGTAGGCAATCAAATATTCTTTTTTGTTTATACATATGAAATATGTAGACAATAAAATATTCTTTTTATTTATACATATGAAATGTAGAAAATATGTAGACAATAAAATATTCTTTTTATTTATACATATGTAATGTAGAAATTATGTAGACAATAAAATATCTTTTATTGTATACATATGAAATGTAGGAACTGTTAGAATTGGTTAAACAATAAAAATATTCTTTTTATTATGCATGTTCGTAATAGAATTGTTAGGGCTTGTTATGCAATAAAAATTATTCTTTTTATTGTAACATGTAAATAATAGAAATGTTCATACATTTTTTTTTATTGAATATGTAAATATAGAATTTGTTAGAAATGTTCATACAATAAAATATTCTTTTAATTATAACATGTTAATCATGGGATTATTAGAATTTGTTAGACAATAAGATCTACTTTTTATTGTATACATATGTAATGTAGAAATGATGTAGACAACAAAATATTCTTTTTATTATATACATATGAAATGTAGAATTTGTTAGACAATAAAATATTCTTTTTATTATATACATATGAAATGTAGAATTTGTTAGACAACAAAATATTCTTTTTATTGTATAAATATGAAATGTAGAATTTGTTAGACAATAAAAATATTCTTTTTATTTATACATAGGAAATATATAGATAATAAAATATTCTTTTTATTTATACATAAGAAATATGTAGACAATTAAATATTCTTTTATATTGTATACATATGCAATGTAGAAATGGTGTAGACAATTAAATATTCTTTTTATTGTATACGTATGCAATGTAGAAATGGTGTAGACAATGAAATATTCTTTTTACCATATACATATGAAATGTAGAATTTGTTAGACAATAAAATATTTGTTTTATTGTCTACATATGAAATGTAGAAATTATGTAGACAAATAAATTTTCTTTTTATTGTATATATGCGAACATAGGAATTATCAAAATTATTAAACATTGAAGAGAAACATGTTTAGGGAAAAATGTTGAAACATTAAAAAAGGACATTTTTAATGGATATTTAGTTTCATTAAAAATGATTCACTATTAAAAATGATAATGTTCATTAGAAAGTATTTAGAGATTAAAAAGGACATTTTAATGTATATTTAGTTTCATTAAAAATGTTTCACTATTAAAAATGACATGTTCATTAGAAATTGTTTAGAGATCAAAAATGACATTTTTAATTTTTATTTAGTTTCATTAAAAACGACATTTTACATAGTTATTTACGTAAAAAGGAATATATGTTAAACTAGGATTTGTAATCAAAAATGTTACATTTTACATGTTCTTTTAGATTAAAAAGAACGACATATTAAAATGGAACTTGTCGTTAACATATTAATAAAGTAGGAAAAGTGTTTATATGCTAATATGTGTTTTGTTTGATTGAAACATCACTTTTAACATGTTGAGGAAATCGTCGAACGATCTATATATATATATATATATATATATATATATATATATATATATATTAAAATTAAAATTAAACGAATCACTCGCGGTAGTTTGCGTTTCAAAATCGTAACTTTAAATGATTATACCGAAAGATCCGACCGTCAGATTTTCCTAAAACTGGAACCATTAGGTTCGCTTTGGGGAGATCTTTCCAACGATATTAAATTTGTTAAAATCCAACGGTTAGATTTCGAGAAATGTATAAGTCAATTTTGGATAAAAATAGCCGCAGGGCCGCATATTGACCTGAAGCGTTGTTAAATTAAATTAGGCTATTTTTATATAAATAAAAATAGCAATAAATCATTATAAAATAATATTAACGACATGGAATGATTTCAATTATATATTGAAAAGACCGAGTTCAATCTCATTTCAAATAATTATACGACGATTTAAGCCGAAGATATTGGAGACGGCGGTTGAAGACCGACGATCTTCACATCGAATGGACGACAACTGATGACTTTTATTGGAGTTGCTGCCTTGAAAGGGTTACAGTGGTACTTGTCTAGACGTACTTGTTGATTGTCCAGATATGCAGAACCTCTCTTCCGTATTGGACATACGGAACGAGGAATAAGGTATCTCCGGTTTCGTTCAGACCCAGAATGGACCTGTAAATGGATGTGTGTTTGACATTGGATTTCTTTCTTAACACCCTTCTCTGAGACATACAATCTCAGAGATTATATATTGCTAGACATCAGTAACATGGCATGAATTGTCAATGTGGCATGCTAAGATCCAAATCGGCTTTTGTTGAAAAGCAGAGCCTTGTGGTTGATGATCAAAGCACAGCTTATGTAGGCATAGCTTTGTGGGTAGCGTTACTTCACGAGCCTCACACCCCGGCATGAGTCAAAAACGAGATCGTGACTGCAGGGAGTGCATGCATTTCTTTCTAGCTAGAAGTGGTGTCATGGTATGGAGCCCAGACATTTTTACTTATATGGATGATAGATTGCGAGGTACCTCGATATATTGGTCTCTACTGGCCAAGTGATAGGTCCGATAGGACTGGGAAACGTGTGTTCAGGCATAACCAATCCACTAAAGTATTTGTGGACCGGCCCTGAAGATCCAAGGGTTGCCCATAGGTGTGATCCTGGGACATTTGCTAGAGTGTCTCGAATTGGGAGGAGCCATCCCTAGCCTCGACTCATGATGGAAACCCAATTTCCAATACGACATTACGGATTTGATTGTAAACCTATATATGGCGACATAGTAGGATAGGATACTATTCCGTTTAGGATTGATACATTTATCTTGAAAGTGTTTTAAATGATTAGACACTAATAATAATATCGATAATTATTATTATACGCATCAAGCATATTTGATCATTATAAGGTAAAACTCTATCCGCCGGTTTGCGTTGCATTGTGTGATAGGACTTGAGTATTATAATGGTTTCATTTTTCTAAAAAGCATTGCGTTGTTTTAAAAAGGATTTACTTATTTTATGCACTGGCAATCCAATGGAGTAAACCCGTTCCGCGTTAGCGGTGTGGTCCTGTGATTTGCCTTATTATTAGATAAGTTAAGTAAATCTTTCTCATACCAGTCCCATGGCTGACTCGTAGTTTGTTTTCGCTTGCAAATTTAGGTGCCCTTATTTTGACACGGGCAGCCAAGTGACAGGTAACATGCTTATTTTGGATATGCATCGCAACATGGTGTGCTTATGTGTAGAAGAGGAAGAAGACTATCATTATCTTTTATTCCTATTTTTGAACATTTAGACATCATTTTATCTATGTTGTACTTAATGATGTTCTAGACTTATCTCTATTTTGTTGGAACTTCCTATGTATTAAGTTGTATCCTGTGTCTGTGCAACTCAGATGTTGATGACATTTTTAATTCTGCTGCTATGATGATATTATCCTATGATTTCATATGTTATGATGTTATCTGTAATCTGCTGTTGTGATAATTGTGTTATATTCCAATGATTATCCTTGCTTTCGTGGCACAGGAGGTTGGGTTTATCACAGTTGCTATCAGAGCTAATGGTTAATCTTGGATCTAGAGTATAGCATATTTAAAACAATTCATCAAAATAGAATCAGCAGTATTCTAAATTGCGTAGCTCATTAGAGATAGGATTAGTAATCTCGTAGAATGAGCATAGTAGAATAGCACATCATAATCAGTCATTACATCATCGTTTTTCCATAAGTTGTTCTACTTTTATCATTCCGTTAAAAAATATCATTTCCATTGGTCTGACTCTTTCCTTGATGGTACAGAACTGAAAGAGATGAGTACGAGGGCTAGAGCTAAAGGTAGAGATGGAGTAGGCAGATGCCAGGGAAGGGGTGAAATCCCCGCTGCTCAGGACCAACCTAATCCAGAGGCTGTAGTGCCACCACCACCACCGTCGCAACCTTTTGATCTAGATAAAGTAGCAAAGAAATTCAAGAATTAGGGAGGCATGCCATTTACTGGCCGAGAGATAGTGACAGAGGCTCAGGCTTGGCTTAAGACAAGAGAGAAGATTTTTGCAGGCTTAGAACTAGAGGACCATCGAAAGCGATTTATGGCATCATGGCTGCTAAAAGATGAGTCTTTAATTTGGTGGGAAACAGCTACGATAGGAGAAACTGATGTTGCCATGTCTTCGGCAAAATTCAAAAAGCTATTTAATGGGAAATTTATTCCGCGGTAAGAAGTCGAGCGTCTTCATGATGAATTTGCTAGTCTCCAACAAGGGGATCTGACTATTACTGAGTATATGAGGAGATTCGAAGAGCTTTCCAGATATGCACCTGAATTGATTCAGGACCTACTGCAGAAAAACAAGAGGTTCATTAATGGTCTTTCAAGGTAGTATCACAACAGGGCGACGACATATATTGAGCTTCTGTTTGCCAAAGTAATTGAGATGGCTTGTAGATATGAGGAGATCGACAAGAGAAATTCTCAGCAAGATCATGAAAGGAATCAAACTAATAACAAGAGGAAGTAGTCAGATAAGAAGCCGAAGGCGAGCAACACTGCAAACACTAAGCCTCAGGAGAATAAAAGGGCCAAGGTCAAGTGTTTCAACTAGCAGAAACTCAGACACTATAATTATGAATGCAAAGCTCCAAGGAGGCCAAAGAAAAGTGAATCAGAGCCCAGTCAGAATCCCAGTTAGAATCCTTGAATAGCTAACGAGTGCTTCAATTTCCACAAGATGGGGCATTTTATTAGAAACTGTCCAATGCTGAAGAAGTCCGAGGTGGCCCACGTGTATGATAGAGCAAGTGCACCAGCTTCTTCTGAAGGAGCAGGTAAACAAGATGTCTTGGGAGGTACCCTTGCTATTAAGAACATTGCTGTTACAGTATTATTTGACACTGGTGCATCACAAAGTTTCATTTCTAGTAACACAGTTAAAAAGTTAAATTTGAGACCAAGAAATCTTAAAGAATTGATTAGTGTCCATAATCTGATAGGAGGTTCTCTTGTCCTTGGTTTATACTGTAGAGTGCCGATCTCTTATTCTTACTACCGATTTTCTTTTGATCTAATCGTCTTGAATTTGTCTGAATTTGATATCGTTCTTGGGATGGATTGGCTAACAAAATACGAGGCCGAAGTTAAGTGTACCGAAAGAATTGTCAAAGTTAGAATGAAGCTCGGAGATATATTTATACCATGCCACGGCTTAGAAACTAATAGAAAGGAATTTTGGCCTTCTCTAGAAGTTACTCCAACTTCCATTGAGAATATTCCTATTGTTAAAAATTATGCGGATGTGTTCGAAGAAGTTGACAACTTACCTCCGCGAAGAGAAATTGACTTCAGGATTGACTTGGTTTCGAATGCAAGGACAGTTGTGCATGCTATTCGAAGAATGACATTGAAAGAGAAAGAAGAATAGAGAAATCAAACTAAACAGCTTCTATGGAAAGGTATGATCAGGCCTAACTTCTCAAATTGGGGTGCAGCAGTGGTGTTTGTCCCAAAGTAAGACGGTACTCTCCGATTATGTGTGGATTACCGAGACCTCAATAAGAAGACAATAAAAAACAAATATCCATTGCCACGCATTGATGATTTATTAGATCGCTTGAATGGAGCACAAGTGTTCTCTAGAATGGACCTAGCTACAGGTTTACATCAATTGCGAATTGCTAAAGAATGTGTTCCTTTGATAGCTTTCAGAGGATCAGACTTATTCTATGAGTGGCTAGTAATGTCGTTTGTCTTATGTAACGCTCCTGCTTACTTTGTCGATCTGATGAACCGAGTACTCCTCGATGTCTTTAATAAATTTGTGTTACTTTTCATTGACGACATCGTAATCTTCTCTAAGTCCACTGCTGAGCATGAAAAGCATCTGAAAGAATTTTGGAAATTCTAAGAAAGAATGTATTAAAAGATAAATTTTATAAATGCATATTCTGGCAAGAAGAAGTAAAGTTCCTCGGTCGTGTAGCATCAAAGAAAGGAATTTCAGTGGACCCAGGCAAAATCACAGCCATTCGAGATTGGAAGCAGCTTAGCTCTCCTACAGAAGTCAGAAGCTTTCTAGGATTGACTGGCTATTATTGGAAATTTGTTAAAGATTTTTCGAAGCTATCTTATCCATTAATGAAGCTTATAAAGAAGCGTACAAAGCTCAATTGGACACCTGAATGTGAGGAAGCTTTCCAAGAGCTGAAATTAAGGTTGACCACTGCTCCAGAGTTGACCATTATTGATGGCAATCAAGATTCTTGAAGGGGTTGGTGCAGTATTGATGCAAAGAGGCAAAGCAGTTGCTTATGCTAGCCGTCAGTTGAAGCCGCATGAGAAGAGATATCCTACTCATGATCTTGAGTTGTTAGCGGTTATGTTTGCTTGGAAAATTTGGAGGCACTATCTTTTGGTTGAGAAGTTCGAATTATATATAGATCATAAATAATTGAAGTATCTGTTGACCCAGAAGGACTTGAATTTGAAGCAGCATAAAATTTCTTGTGGCATACGATCTGGATATCTTGTATACTCCAGGTAAAGCCATGTTGTAGCAGAAGCGCTCAGCAGGAAGAATGCTATCATCGTCAATTTTATCATTATGCCTTCATTAATTGATAAAATCTCTTCTCTTCAAAAAGACGATAAGTTTATTTAGATGATCAGTGAACGAGTTCGAAAGGACGAAGCTTCAAGCTTCCAAATTGATAGCAAGGGGACTCTCAGATTGCAAGGGCGAATCTATGTGCCGGATATTCCCGAGCTCAAAAGAGAAGTTACAGATGAATGTCACAAATCTAAACTTAGCATCCATCCAGGAGTAAGTAAGATGTATCATGATCTTAAATGCACATTCTGGTGGAAGGCAATGAAAAGAGACATTTCCATATATGTTAGCAGGTGTTCTACTTGCCAACGAGTCAAAAGCGATCAAAAGAAGCTCGCAGGGTTGTTGCAACCGCTAGTGGTTCCAAATTGGAAGTGGGATCAAATTTCCATGGATTTTATTAATGGTTTACCCCGAACCAGAAAAGGCAATGATAGTATATGGGTGATTGTAGACCGTTTCATGAAGACCGCTCATTTTATTCCTGTCCGATCTAATTGAACAACATGAAGTCTGGCGCAGATTTATTTCAGTAAAAATGTCAGACTACACGGAGTTCCCAGTAGCATTGTTTGTGATCGTGATCCAATATTTTCTAGTAAATTCTGGGGTGCATTCCAAGAGGAGCTGGTGACAAAATTGAATCCGAGCTCAACTTATCATCCTCAAACAGATGGCCAGACTAAGAGGGTGAACCGTATACTGGAAGACTTGTTGCGGGCATGCATTCTTGACTTTGACAGGTCATGGGAAGATCAATTGCATCTGGTTGAGTTTTCATATAATAACAGTTACCAAGAAAGCTTACCAATGTCGCCATTCGAAGCATTGTATGGTAGGCCATGTAGATCTCCCGCATGTTGGGTAAAACCAGGTAATCGACTAGTATTGTGACCCGACATGATTCGTGAAGCATCGGATAAAGTCGATTTCATTAAGAAGCGATTTCAGACAGCTCAGAGCCAACAAAAGAGCTATGCAGATTCAAGAAAAAGGGATTTAAAATTTTCTGTTGGTGATTATGTGTACTTGAGAGTTTCCCCATTGAGAGGAGTTGTTCATTTCGGGAAGACAGGAAAGTTGGCACCTAGATTCATTGGTCCATTTCCTATTCTCGAAAGAATTGGAACTCTCGCTTACAGGGATCAGTTGCCTGACTGGTTGCCAGGGGTACATGATGTATTTCATGTGTCTCAACTTCGAAAGCATGTACATGATCCAGACTTGATTGTGGAGGAAGCAGCACAACCAGATTTGGAGATTACCACAAGTTTAGCAGTGAGAAGAGAGCAAGTGAAGATCATTAGTAAAGAAACCAGAGTTCTGAGAAACAAGAGAATTCATTTAGTCAAACTACAGTGGAGCAGAGATCTTAAGGACTATATATGGAGACCGAGGATAACATTAAACAGGCTTATCCCAAGTGCAAAGTGGACATCTCTGATTAGCTCTTGTGTTGAGGTACATTTACAATATTTTGCATTTTCCATTTTGTTTCCTACTTTATTATTGTTTCCTATTCGGGGACGAAAAGTTTTTAAGTGGGGGAGATTGTAACAACCCGGAAAATCAGAACCAATTTAAAAATTTTATATTAAGAAATTTTGATAGAAAATGTATCATAATTTAAAAATCCCATTTTTTTAAATAATAATAAAGCTATTAAAAGTAGTCATTTTACAAACGACCTCCGTCTTCGCCAAAACCATTTTTGTTGGATTCGGAATGTCAAATTATTGCTAGGTTTAATTTCCATAATTTTTGGAATTAATATGTGAGCATGGTAAATTAAAATGCGTTCGATAATTTATTTTGAATTGGATCGACTGTTAAAAAGGCCATTTTTCGAATGGTCTCCAAATTCGACGAAATTAATTTTGTTAAGACCGTATCGTCAAAACATAGCTAGAATTATTTTTCGGGAATTGTTGGAGTCAGTATGTGGCCCCGATAAATTAAAATGTATGATTAAATTAAAAATTTAAATGGTTTATATTTTAATTTAATGAAAAGTAGGCTGAAACGATCAAATGGGCTGATGAGACCTAGTCCATTGTGTCCAGAATAGGGGCATTTGGCTAGGGCCAATATTCACTTGGTTGGATTTGGAGATAATATGAGTTAACGGGCTTTTTGTGAGTTAATCAATTAAATAAAATAATGTTATAATAACCCTAGAATAATCAAACCCTAATCTACACAGAGCCGCCGCCACCCTATTCTCTAATGGCCAGAAATGCTCCTTTCTTCTTCCTCCAGTAAATCCTTATCCACATAGTAAAACCGGTAATCCTTTAGAAGATTTTGCAGTACTCTTTCCAATCTCCACATCCATACAGACAACGCTACTTATACCGAAGTATTTTGATCGCGCCAGAGGCTCAAACCTCAGCCGGTCACGTCACCGCCGCGCCACCTAGGGAGGATTGAACCCACTGCCGTGGGCCCCCCCTGTGCGTAGCTCTCCCCTCTCCGTCGTGGCACCATCCGATCGTCCGAAGTTGAATGAGTGGATTGAAAAGCTTAGACCTAGTTTTGAACGAATAAGGAATACGTGCGGCCTTGGTTTCTATAGGAAGAAGAAGGATATTTTTAAATTAACTAATTTAAATTTGCATTATTATTTTCACAATAAAATTCATAACTCGTTTATACATTATCGGAATCGCATGAAATAGGAACCGTTTAGATCATGGTGGATTCTACTTCATTTTAGCAGTGATCAGCGGAATTTTAGATCGATCTAAAAATTTTGAAGATTTCCAAAGCACTATGAGATTTATTATTTATAAAAATTCAAATTTATCATTATTGCATAGAGAAATTTATTTTATACGCTGTAAAAATTCATATTGGTGTGTATGAGATTTGAATTGGTTGAGTTGTTTGTGGTAATCCATTGGATTGAATTGAATAGAATTTATAGAAAATCATTAGACAATAAAATTCCTTTTTATTGTTTACATGTGAATAATAGAATTTGTTAAATTTGTTATACAATAAAATTGATATTTTTATTGTACATTCTAATAATTGAATTTGTTACATAATTAAAAAAAAGAATCTTTTTATTGTACATGTTTGAACATAGTAATTGCAGACAATAATAATTCTTCCTTTTTATTTGTCATATGAACATAGTAATTGTAGACAATAAAAAATTTTTCTTTTTATTTGTCATAAGAACACAATAATTGTAGACAATAAAAATTCTTCCTTTTTATTTTTCATATGAACATAGTAATTGTAGACAATAAAAATTCTTCCTTTTTATTTGTCATATGAAACATAGTAATTATAGACAATAAAAATTCTTCCTTTTTATTTGTCATATGAACATAGTAATTGTAGACAATAAAAATTCTTCCTTTTTATTTGTCATATGAAACATAGTAATTGTAGATAATAAAAATTCTTCTTTTTTATTTGTCATATGAACATAGTAATTGTAGACAATAAAAATTCTCCTTTTCCATTTGTCATATAAAACATAGAAACATGTAGACAATAAAATATTATTTTTATTTATACATAAGAAATATGTAGACAATAAAATATTCTTTTTATTTATGCATATGAAATATGTAGACAATAAAATATTCTTTTTATTTATACATATGAAATATTTAGCCTATAAAATATTCTTTTTTATTTATTCATATGAAATATGTAGACAATAAAATATTCTTTTTATTTATACGTACGAAATGTAGAAAATATGTAGACAATAAATATTCTTTTTATTTATACATATGAAATGTAGAAATTATGTAGACAATAAAATATCTTTTATTGTATACATATGAAATGTAGGAATTGTTAGAATTTGTTAAACAATAAAAATATTCTTTTTATTGTGCATGTTAATAATAGAATTGTTAGGACTTGTTATGCAATAAAAATTATTCTTTTTATTGTAACATGTAAATTGTAATAACCCGGAAAATCTGGGCCAGTTTAAAATTTTTATTTTGGCAATTTTAGCGAATTTTGAATATTTAAAATGAATTATTTTAAATAATATCGTCGAGAAATTTATTTTGAATAGAATTCGACGTATATATTATACGCGTCGTCGTTAGAATATAAATATTTATATATAATTATAAATAGAATTGAAAATGGCGCGGTAGTTCGATAATTCGATTTCAAACTTCAATTGAATGTACCGGGTGCAAAACAATCCGGATTTTAGTGAAACCAAAAATCATAGGATCTAATTGATAGTATCTTTCCAACGAATCCGAATAATCAAATTTTCATAGCGGGGATCAAAAGATATGTTCAGTTGAAAATTCTGAATAGTCGCTATGGAATTCAGGCCCTTAAAAATAGACATTTTGCAAACGACCTCGGATTTCGACGAAACCAGTTTTGTTAGGTCCGTGATGTCGAATTATTGCTAGGTTCCAAATTTCATAATTTTTCGAATCAATATGTGAGCGTGGCAAAGGAAAACGCGTTTGACCAGTTTCAGTTGATTTTAATCGACTGGAAAATGGCCATTTTTCCAATAGCCTCAGAATTCGACGAAACTAGTTTTGTTAGGACCGTATCGTCAATACGAAGCTAGAAAATATTTTTTGGGAATTTTTCGAGTTAGTATGTGACCCCGGTAATTTGAAATGTACGTTTAAAATTCAATATAGTGATTTAAATGTAAATTTAACGGAAATTGAGCATAACAGTCGAATTGGCTTGCGAAACATATCCCATTGTGTTCGGAATGGGGGTAATTAGCTAGGGGCGACAGTCGTTGGGTTTTGTTTGGAGTTCATATGAAAAAGTCAACTTTTAATGAATAAAATAATTAAATAAATAAAAAAATTTAAATTCTCTCTCCCTTCATCCCTTTAATCCTCCTGCCCCCCCCCCCCCCCCCGGTTCAAAAATCGAAACAAAGAAAAAAAAAACCAAATAACCCACGATCGCTCAGTCCCCTCGTGGACCATCGCCGGAGCCAACCTCGTCGAGCCTGGATCCCCCACCCCTCCGCTCCTCCTCTTCCCCCACCGCCTCTCTCCTTCTCCCTTTCAATCCGTCCAGACCCCCCTTATCACAAATCGAGTTCCAACCTGGTTTGCTCGCAGGGGTTTTTCAAGGCAAAGGGGGCATCGAGTCTCGTGCTTTCTGGAAGAGGGGGTGGCTCTCGGGAAGGTGGTTGGAGGGAGCATCGACGATGGTGGTTCTGACCACCGTGGCAGCGGCAAAAGGGGAAACCCTAGTTCGGAGGTTGGGTTTGAAGAAGGAGCGGCTTTCAGAAACGATTTACAGAGTAAGGGTATAGTTTTTAATTTAAATCAACTTTATTTAAATCAGTTTTTGTTTATATAAATCAGTTTTAAAAACATATGGTAACATTATTCTGTTTCAGTTTTTTTTTGGAAATAAAATGTCCACATCAATGAAAATGAAAACTGAAAATGAAGTTTATATTTTTGTTTTAAATTTTGATAATGAAAATCTGAAAATGAAAACGGAAAAATGAAGTATATATTTTGTTTAAAAATATATAATGAAATAAAATACATATTTGGAAATGGAATATATATAAAATAATTTTAAGACATAAAATATGATTTTTATATATTGAACTTCGAAATAAAAATATGATTTTTATATATTGAATTTCGAAATAAAAATATGATTTTTATATATTGAACGTCGAAATAAAAATTCGATTTTTATATATGTAGTGGCTACGGGCGAAGAAAGTGATAAGAGGCGAGAACAGTGAAGAATTCCTGCATTAGAAGTGCTGTGGAGCTAGGATAGCTATATGTGAGAATTTCTCACCTTTCAAATTTATTTTCTAGTTATATATATATACTAGGATGCAGACGGTGCTTAGTAGCACCCGACACAATCGTCCACAGACCATGGACTTGTTTGTTTGGTTGCGTAGATTAATTAGATTATTTGATTGAATTGAATTGTTTGGTGAAATTGAATGTTTTGATTGATGTGTGAATGGCGTGGGCCTTCACTAGACCGGGGATAAGGCTAGGCCTTGTCCCGTTTCTAGTATCGTGCCGTTATGCCGCCGAAATTTTCTAAAATATGTTAGAAAAATAAAAATATCATTTTATTTAAAGATTGAACTGAATAGAAATTCATATATTAAAATAAAATGTTTTATCGTTAAAAATATAATTTTTAACGTGAATGTGAATAAATAAATATTCATTTACAAGCCGGACGGTTTGTTTATGTACACCTATTTAAAGGACATTGATTGGGTCGATAAATTTTACACATCGCCCAACAGCACAAATAGAATGTGTGTTTGATTGTTTGAAACCCCACATGGGTGTTGGGATGAAATTTGAAGTTCACTCATCCTGATTTATTAATTATGTCGATCGGTTGATTGACAGGCTGTTTTAAGCGTTAGATATCTATATTTGATGCTTATACAGTGTAGTGCACTTTGGTTGATGGTTGATTATTTTTCAATGCTATTATATGTGTGTAATGTATGAAAATCCATATAATTAACATTATATGGTGATTGATTGGGCCTCATTCCAATTTAGAAAATAAAGAATAATATAAAATAAAAGTTCATGTGTTGACAGTACTCATTCATTGAGATTGGTCATGTGTTGAACGAAATATTTTAGTAATAAAATTTACATCTTTATCAATATAAAATAAAAGTTCATGTGTTGACAGTACTCATCCATTGAGATTGGTCATGTGTTGAACGAAATATTTTTGATAATAACAACTATTTTGAAAAAGAAATATTTGAAATAGAATATTTGAAAATAGAAATTTATGAAGCCGTGTTGATTAGTTTGACGCCATTTTGATGTGAACGATATTTATATCGATATATAACGATTTCGAAATGAATTGAATATATAACGATTTCGAAATGAATTGAATATATAACGACTTCGAAATGAATGGAATATATAACGATTTCGAAATGAATTGAATATATAATGATTTCGAAATGAATTGAATATATAACGATTTCGAAATGAATTGAATTGAAAACGATTTCGAAATGAATTGAATTGAAAACGATTTTGAAATGAATTGAATTGAAAACGATTTTGAAATGAATCGAATTGAAAACGAATTCAAATTGAATTGAAAGTGAATTGAAATGAATTCAAATTGAATTAAAATTTGAATTGAATAGAAATGAATTTTAAAACGAATTTATAAAGAAGACTTCAATTTTGATTTGAATTGAAAAGAAAGTTGGAATTGCTTTTGAAACGAATTTTAAAACTATTTATATAATTCGTTTTAAATAGGAATCGACGAAATATATATTATATATATTATATATATAATATAATGGCCTAAATAGAACGCGCCGCGCCGCGGCAGTTCGTGAATTTCGACCATTTATTTCAAACGGATATTACGGGAGATCCGACCGTCGGATTCTCCTAAAACCGGAACCGTTGGGTTCGTATCGAAAAGAGCTTTCTAACGGATATTAGAAATTTGAAATCTAACGGTTGGATTTGGAATTATGTCCAAATCAAATTTGAAAAAGGTCGTTGTAAGTGCAGTTCGATGGCTATTGATGGAAATCGACTGTACGGGCCTTGATAAAATTATTAAAAATAATAATAATTTGTGTAAAATCATTAGAAATGATTTGTGAAGATTTGGGATGAAAAACTCCATATTTGAAAAGATAAAAATAGATTTTTATCGAATTGAACTAGTTTTGAACTAGAATTATAATTCTCTTTATTTTTAAATAAATAAATTGAATTTGAAATGGTTTTGAAAATAACCAAAATTTCCAATGATTGCATTGGAGTGGATTTGAATCGAAATTGTCTTCGGAATATTTCGATGTTGGAATTCGTGATTATACAGGTGTTGTTATGGAAATTTGAAAGATATATATTTATATCGTTATTTCCAATACGACAATTGTTAGTCGTAGAATTCGATATTGAATATAAGCCGATATATTTTCTATTCAGAGCCTTGTATTGAATATCGAATGTGATTTGGGTTTGTCGTGAATGGTGTCTTCACTAACACTGTTCTTGAACCCAGTTGAGAAAAGATTAAATCTTTTTATTTAGATTTAATGAAGTGTACCAATTAAATAATATTTAATTGGAATTGAATTGATATTGATTTTTGGGTTTATCGTGAACAGTGTTTTAAATAACACTCGTTCTTTAACCCGATAAATAATGAATGTGACTTTGGGTTTATCGTGAACCGTGTTTTAAATGACACTAATTCTTTAACCCAGTTAACGATTAAAACTAAGTGGAGTTTTAATGAATCTTTAATTAGATTGAAATAATCGAGAATGGAGTATCACCAGTTTTACTCCGGGCGATAGTTAAATCTTTAATTAGATTTGAACGTGAAATGGTAATTGAATTTACCGATAAAACTGTGGTGTTAGATATGAAGTATTACCAGTTTTACTTAATGGGATAAATAGGTTGGGATTGGGAAATTAAAACCAATGATTACTTCGGTAAGGTTCGTTAATCTCGACTAGTTGAATCGAAATTCAAAAGAAGAATAAATTCAAGAAATTTATCTTGGATAAAATTTATGGGAACCTTTCCCTATGAACGTGAAATTTAGAAACTAACTGTCGGTTAGCCAAGCATAATGGTTTTCTGGATATTGATCTGATGTTGGTTTCGGCCTTCGGGGTTAATGTTTGGGGAATTATTCTCTTGATTAATTTACGGTTAGTGACTAATGAATTGGAATGAGGCGTATGTTGTGTTTGTGTAACACTTATTTAAAATATACGCGAGTTATTCGGAAAGACCGGGTTTATCCCATTCTGAATAACTGATACGACGATAAGTCGAAGATGAAGACGATGGTCGAAGACCGGAGGTCTTCACTTCGTTTGGGTGATAACTGATGATCTTGATTGGGCTGTACACCCAAGAAGATGGAAACAGTTAGTGATCGTCCAGACGTACTTGGAGATCGATGGATATGCGGGGTACTAGGTGCCTCCGGTTTCGTTCAGACCCAGAACGGACTAGTAAATGGACTGTGTGTCTGACATTGGATTTTAGTCTGTGTGATTGATTTCTATTAAATATATATCTGTTTGGCGGCTGAGAATTTATTCTCTTGCTTAACGCCCCTCTCTGAGACGTACGAGCTCAGGGGTTATATATTGATGGATATCAAACGCATGGAGTGAATTTCCTATGTGGCATGCCTAAGTGGCAATTGATCGAGACTTCTGTTGAAAAGCAAAGTCTTGTGGTGATGATCAAAGCAAGGCCTTTGTGGCGTAGCTTTGTGTAACGTTTACCTCGCGTGTTTCACACCCGGTATGAACCAAAAACGGGAGACGGACCTCAGGGAGGACTTGCGTTTCTTTCTAGTTAGAAGTGGCGTCAGTGGTTTTACATGCCCTGACGAGTTTGACTTATGTGGTTGTTGCTGTTGCGAGGCGCCTCGGATTGATCGGTCGTTCTCGAACCGATGGAGTCATTTAGTTGGCTCATTTACGCCCCAAAGGGCGGGGAAACGTAGTGTTCAGGCATTTTAATCCACATCGGTGGACCGGCCCTGTCGCTCCAAGGGTCGATGCGCTCTGACCCTGTGGCTCGGGCTAGAGAGTCACGAAAACGGTTGAGGACTATCTTTTGCCTCGGTTCATAGACGGAAATCCAATTTCCAAATACGTGACATTTGCGGGTTTTTTTGTAAACCTATATATGGCGACATGATATATGGTACCCATGCCGCCTATGATTGATACTTATGATTTGAAGTTGTTTTATACACTATGCACTTATTATAGTATCAAATAATCTGTTTTAAACGTATCAAGCATTCTTTGGCTGTTATAAGGGAAAACCCTATCCCCCGGCTTGCGTTGCATTGTGTGATAGGACCTGGGTCTTATAACAGCTTCATTTTTCTTTATTTAGCATTGCGCTGTTTGTTTTATGCACTGGTATTCTTGGGAGGAAACCCGTTCCGTGTTATACGGCGTGGTCCCTTGATTTACCGAACATTAAAAATAAAGATTAACTGTTTTAGTTCTCACACCAGTCACATGACTGACCTGGAGTTTATTGTTTAAACCTAAACTCTGGGTGCCCTTATTTTGACACGGGCAGCTAGTAGTTTTGGTTTTGCAGATTTATATTCACAGGATCCTGGTTTACAGCTGGAATGATATCCGGAAAGCTTTGTGTCCGTATATCTCTTCTAGTTGTGTATTGTATTATTTTCCGCTGCGATGTATTTAAATGTAATTTAAATCTCTGATATTTCTGTGTAATATATTTGTTTATACTCTGTATATTCTTGTAATCTGATGCATTGTTGTAATATACAATGAAATGTTCTTCTGTATGCGTTCTGTTGTGGTTTGTTCTCGAACTATCCGACGCTTTCCTTTACGGGGAAGTTACGGGTTTTCACAGTTGGTATCAGAGCTTTGGTTTACAAAGCAGAGAACAAGACACATTAGAACCATACGAAAGAATTCATCAGGTATTGGATTAGTAATATCCAGTGGGAATGACTCGTTAGAGATGGGATCAGTAGTATCCTAGAACGAGTGTGAAGAGTATATTTTTGAAAGTGAAAACAAATTTTGTTTTGAAAATTTAAATCAATTATTCGTAGTTGATTGTTTATTTATATTGATTTGGACAGTCCAGTATATAAAGATTTTGCATATACGCCTTGCAAACGTATATTTGAAATTTTAATATACTGGATAGATATAGAATCACATTCTAGACACCCGGAGATGGTTCTGATGATTGATCGATCATCATCAGAATCTATGTTCGTGTTTTGAAGATGTGGTATTTATATATTTCCTATTGACTGGTGTGAGAACGAAAATTAGATAGGGCCTATTGTTGTGATTTGGCATCAAAAATCTGATTTTTGACTATATATCAAAGTTATGCATTTGAAAAGCTAATCAACTAATTGATTGATGTTTGTGTTGTTTGTTTATTTGGTTGATAATTTTGAACCATTTAGCCTAATTGAATCACATATTGAATTATATTGAAAATTGGTTGCATTTGCTTGCACATACATGTATATCATTGAACAGGTCATAGCAAGGAGGCTAGAGCAGAGAATAAAATTTGTTTGCCCGACAAATAGGTACACGTTTACTACATAATTTCCTGTTTTGTTTGGGTGATGATGATTTTGTGAGCCTATTGGCTAGCCGCTTGGCTTTTTCTTTTTCTTTTTGAGATCTGAAGGACCGGGGAAGCTATTTGAAATTCCCCGATGCTCCCGGTGCAGGGGAGGTTGTGGCGAAATTTTTCAAAATTTTAGGGTGTTAGCCAAATTTTTGAAATTTTAGAAAATTCTCAGAAACTAAAGAGTTGGAGAATGGAAGCCAGATCGAGCGTAGAGTCGATTGATCAAACCACTTTCGACTTTGCTCCTTTTCGGGGACGAAAAGTTTTAAGTGGGGGAGATTGTAATAACCCGGAAAATCTGGGCCAGTTTAAAATTTTTATTTTGGCAATTTTAGCGAATTTTGAATATTTAAAATGAATTATTTTAAATAATATCGTCGAGAAATTTATTTTGAATATAATTCGACGTATATATTATACGCGTCGTCGTTAGAATATAAATATTTATATATAATTATAAATAGAATTGAAAATGGCGCGGTAGTTCGATAATTCGATTTCAAACTTCAATTGAATGTACCGGGTGCAAAACAATCCGGATTTTAGTGAAACCAAAAATCATAGGATCTAATTGATAGTATCTTTCCAACGAATCCGAATAATCAAATTTTCATAGCGGGGATCAAAAGATATGTCCAGTTGAAAATTCTGAATAGTCGCTATGGAATTCAGGCCCTTAAAAATAGACATTTTGCAAACGACCTCGGATTTCGACGAAACCAGTTTTGTTAGGTCCGTGATGTCGAATTATTGCTAGGTTCCAAATTTCATAATTTTTCGAATCAATATGTGAGCGTGGCAAAGGAAAACGCGTTTGACCAGTTTAGTTGATTTTAATCGACTGGAAAATGGCCATTTTTCCAATAGCCTCAGAATTCGACGAAACTAGTTTTGTTAGGACTGTATCGTCAATACGAAGCTAGAAAATATTTTTCGGGAATTTTTCGAGTTAGTATGTGACCCTGGTAATTTGAAATGTACGTTTAAAATTCAATATAGTGATTTAAATGTAAATTTAACGGAAACTGAGCGTAACAGTCGAATTGGCTTGCGAAACATATCCCATTGTGTTCGGAATGGGGGTAATTAGCTAGGGGCGACAGTCGTTGGGTTTTGTTTGGAGTTCATATGAAAAAGTCAACTTTTAGTGAATAAAATAATTAAATAAATAAAAAAAAATTAAATTCTCTCTCCCTTCATCCCTTTAATCCTCCTGCCCCCCCCCCCCCCCCCCCCCGTTCAAAAATCGAAACAAAGAAAAAAAAAACAAATAACCCACAATCGCTCAGTCCCCTCGTGGACCATCGCCGGAGCCAACCTCGTCGAGCCTGGATCCCCCACCCCTCCGCTCCTCCTCTTCCCCCACCGCCTCTCTCCTTCTCCCTTTCAATTCGTCCAGACCCCCCTTATCACAAATCGAGTTCCAACCTGGTTCGCTCGCAGGGGTTTTTCAAGGCAAAGAGGGCATCGAGTCTCGTGCTTTCTGCAAGAGGGGGTGGCTCTCGGGAAGGCGGTTGGAGGGAGCATCGACGATGGTGGTTCTGACCACCGTGGCAGCGGCAAAAGGGGAAACCCTAGTTCGGAGGTTGGGTTTGAAGAAGGAGCGGCTTTCAGAAACGATTTACAGAGTAAGGGTATAGTTTTTAATTTAAATCAACTTTATTTAAATCAGTTTTTGTTTATATAAATCAGTTTTAAAAACATATGGTAACATTATTCTGTTTCAGTTTTTTTTGGAAATAAAATGTCCACATCAATGAAAATGAAAACTGAAAATGAAGTTTATATTTTTGTTTTAAATTTTGATAATGAAAATCTGAAAATGAAAACGGAAAAATGAAGTATATATTTTGTTTAAAAATATATAATGAAATAAAATACATATTTGGAAATGGAATATATATAAAATAATTTTAAGACATAAAATATGATTTTTATATATTGAACTTCGAAATAAAAATATGATTTTTATATATTGAATTTCGAAATAAAAATATGATTTTTATATATTGAACGTCGAAATAAAAATTCGATTTTTATATATGTAGTGGCTACGGGCGAAGAAAGTGATAAGAGGCGAGAACAGTGAAGATTTCCTGCATTAGAAGTGCTGTGGAGCTAGGATAGCTATATGTGAGAATTTCTCACCTTTCAAATTTATTTTCTAGTTATATATATATATATATATATATATACTAGGATGCAGACGGTGCTTAGTAGCACCCGACACAATCGTCCACAGACCGTGGACTTGTTTGTTTGGTTGCATAGATTAATTAGATTATTTGATTGAATTGAATTGTTTGGTGAAATTGAATGGTTTGATTGATGTGTGAATGGCGTGGGCCTTCACTGGACCGGGGATAAGGCTAGGCCTTGTCCCGTTTCTAGTATCGTGCCGTTATGCCGCCGAAATTTTCTAAAATATGTTAGAAAAATAAAAATATCATTTTATTTAAAGAATGAACTGAATAGAAATTCATATATTAAAATAAAATGTTTTATCGTTAAAAATATAATTTTTAACGTGAATGTGAATAAATAAATATTCATTTACAAGCCGTACGGTTTGTTTATGTACACCTATTTAAAGGACATTGATTGGGTCGATAAATTTTACACATCGCCCAACAGCACAAATAAAATGTGTGTTTGATTGTTTGAAACCCCACACGGGTGTTGGGATGAAATTTGAAGTTCACTCATCCTGATTTATTAATTATGTCGATCGGTTGATTGACAGGCTGTTTTAAGCGTTAGATATCTATATTTGATGCTTATACAGTGTAGTGCACTTTGGTTGATGGTTGATTATTTTTCAATGCTATTATATGTGTGTAATGTATGAAAATCCATACAATTAACATTATATGGTGATTGATTGGGCCTCATTCCAATTTAGAAAATAAAGAATAATATAAAATAAAAGTTCATGTGTTGACAGTACTCATTCATTGAGATTGGTCATGTGTTGAACGAAATATTTTAGTAATAAAATTTACATCTTTATCAATATAAAATAAAAGTTCATGTGTTGACAGTACTCATCCATTGAGATTGGTCATGTGTTGAACGAAATATTTTTGATAATAACAACTATTTTGAAAAAGAAATATTTGAAATAGAATATTTGAAAATAGAAATTTATGAAGCCGTGTTGATTAGTTTGACGCCATTTTGACGTGAACGAGATTTATATCGATATATAACGATTTCGAAATGAATTGAATATATAACGATTTCGAAATGAATTGAATATATAACGATTTCGAAATGAATGGAATATATAACGATTTCGAAATGAATTGAATATATAACGATTTCGAAATGAATTGAATATATAACGATTTCGAAATGAATTGAATTGAAAACGATTTCGAAATGAATTGAATTGAAAACGATTTCGAAATGAATTGAATTGAAAACGATTTTGAAATGAATCGAATTGAAAACGAATTCAAATTGAATTGAAAGTGAATTGAAATGAATTCAAATTGAATTAAAATTTGAATTGAATAGAAATGAATTTTAAAACGAATTTATAAAGAAGACTTCAATTTTGATTTGAATTGAAAAGAAAGTTGGAATTGCTTTTGAAACGAATTTTAAAACTATTTATATAATTCGTTTTAAATAGGAATCGACGAAATATATATTATATATATTATATATATAATATAATGGCCTGAATAGAACGCGCCGCACCGCGGCAGTTCGTGAATTTCGACCATTTATTTCAAACGGATATTACGGGAGATCCGACCGTCGGATTCTCCTAAAACCGGAACCGTTGGGTTCGTATCGAAAAGAGCTTTCTAACGGATATCAGAAATTTGAAATCTAACGGTTGGATTTGGAATTATGTCCAAATAAAATTTGAAAAAGGTCGCTGTAAGTGCAGTTCGATGGCCATTGATGGAAATCGACTGTACGGGCCTTGATAAAATTATTAAAAATAATAATAATTTGTGTAAAATCATAAGAAATGATTTGTGAAGATTTGGGATAAAAAACTCCATATTTGAAAAGATAAAAATAGATTTTTATCGAAATGAACTAGTTTTGAACTAGAATTATAATTCTATTTATTTTTAAATAAATAAATTGTAATGTCCCGTATTTTTGGCAGTCAAATATTTAATTTAATTTATTATCTTAAATATTTATTTGGAATTTTAAAAGGATTTAAAATATATATTCGTTTATGTAGTGAAATTTTAACGTTAATTTATTTATATTATAAATCGAGCTTGAAAATGGCGTGCAATTCGTGAAATGAAGTTTTGAACTTCAACCGAATATATAGGATCCGATATAAGTCAGATTTCTGTGAAACAAGAAACGTTGGAACCATATCGATGATAATTTTCATATGAAAGAGAAAAATCAAGATTTCGTGTTAAAGTGTGATAGTTATGGCCGAATCAAATTTTAAAATAGTCGCTGTAGAATCGTACATCGACCGTAACGGGTTATTAGATATAATTGCATACCAGTTTCGAATTTGGACGAGGTTCTTTTGAGGCGTAGTGATAATTTAATTTTTAGAATTTTATGGTAATTTTTAATTAATTTAATAAGCAACTTTTCATGTGGAGTATTTTGCACCCTGTAATCAACATTTTGGGGTTTCACAATATGAGTCAAACTACCGGTATTATTACATTTTTGGGACCAGAGCACATCACTCATTTAAATGGTATTTTTGTTTCTGTCCATAACAGTCCCTACGTGAACAGAATATTTCGTAGTGGGGTACGCTATGTTTTTAACTTAAAACAAACTAAACTGAATGGTTAATTGGTCAAACGGACTCAGAATTCAACGATACAAGTTTCATACGAAACCTTAGGAAGAGATCTAATGAAACGTCAAGGCCTCATATTTTTAGGATTTTTTCTGGAATTGTTAGGAATTATTGCTCGGTGTTTTTCATCGATATTTTCTAAGGGATTTTCGCAAACGATGTCGGAATTCGACGAAACCTGTCCCATTGGGTTCGGAATATTTTTTTATGCTAGGATTACCTATTTGTTTGTCAAAAATGGAGGGTTTTTGTTGGAAATTTGACATATTTCTCATTGCAAAGTTTGGGATAATAAAATATTATTAAAAACTATCCACCACTTTAACTTTTCTCTTTATTTGCTTTTCCCTTTTGCTACGTTACTTTTGGACTTGCGTCCCAATCCCTTTGTTTCTTGCGTTGCTTTCACTTTCGTGCATCCCAAACAAGCACCGTACATGCACATCGCATACACAGTTACCCAATATTTTTATGAACCAATGGAATGCTACCGTGCCGACCACGTTGGGAAACATTCACTGTTGAATACAGCTACCTAAATAAATTATGTAAACCTATATGTCCTATTACGTGACAGCCACGCACAATGAAACCTTGAGTGCCAAGGAAATAAGCGTGCTCCCCAAACCATCACTCTCTATATAAACAGGCGCTCGCTTCAGTCTTTCCCATCGTCAAATGAAACCGACCCTGTCTCTCTTCACAAATGAAAAAAAAAAAAAAAAAAAGAAAGAGGCGCAGGCATTTAAAAGGGGAGAGGAGTGTGAGCTGTTTTGAGGAGTGTACGTGGGAAGTTAGAAGAAAACATGGGAAGGTGGCATGCGGTGCAAAGGCTGATGATGGGAGGAATAGTGTAAAAGTGGGGAGGAAAACGTGAATCTGTAGCATGGTTTGGGGTGCGGTATTGTATACGTGGGCCAATTTGAAGTGGGGAGGCATTTCGGCTACAAGTATTTACAAACGTGGAAGACAGAAAAAAAAAAAAAAAAAAAAAAAAATAAGCGAAGAAGGGGAAGTGCGGTTGGTAGCATGAGCACATGCGGAGGAAGGGATGAAGGAGCGGTGGTCCTTTGAAGTGCCAGCATGAGTCTTTGCATGGTGTTGAATTTCGAAATGAATACCCAAGGAGAAGCAGAAAATGAAGAAGAAGGGTGAACAACGTTAGCTGGTATATTTCAAATACTATTAAACATGCCTAAAACGTTTTAATGTTTGCCTAACCGATATTCTATGGTGCCTGATATATATAATTATTTAGTTATAATCATTATAAAGTAGCATGAGTACTTTAGTCCGTGACCAAATATACCTGAACCCTTTTATCGTGAGCCAATTATTTAGATTAACAATTTCCGTGTCTACCCAAATACAATCAACATGGCCAATTAGACCCATTTACTTTGAAAGTTTTAAAATAGAGTCAGATCAGAAGGGTACTCGCTTAATACTAATTTAATATACCTAGTCATGATGTAAACGGGCCGATTAATCAAATTCTGTAATCAGAGTGTGTATGAGTATATATTTCAGCAAGGAGTTGTTAAGCTATTTTAAATCGTCATAAACACGGTAAAGTTTGTTGTAAATTGAAAATTCATGTTTTTTTTTTATTTTAGAAATTGAACCATGAATTGGTTTATTCTCTGAACAAGAAAGGGGGATTGAAAAAAAATGTTTCATTTGAAACCTTTACTAACAAGATAAATGTTACGCTAAGCTAAGCTAATAATAGAATAAAGTCATATGTTATCTCATATACAATCGTCATATGTAAGGCACTACTGGATTAAGTGTTAACGTTGAAACTGAAGGATTTGTCATATGCAGTACTGTAAATAATTTTTAATTAAAGTTTAATTAATTTAAATTTGAAACATGACTGTACAAAATTTATAATGTGCTCATATATTCAGCATTCGACGAAGATCAGTCAGTTGGAACAATATCAGTATGCACGACATACGGAGCTGCTTTGGACGGAGTTGAATGCAACTGAATCGAACCGCTTTAGCGACAAATCAAAACGGTGAGTTAAACTCACTCAGTTACCCTTTTTATATTTTATATAAATTGGGTGTTTTATTTTGTGTGCTCTGCTTGCCAATGGTTGACTGTTTTTCTAGTCATCTGTTTATCTGTTGATTTAACCGATGAAATTAAACCGTGTTTAATTTCAGTAAAATTTCCAAATCGTTATTTTTAACGATTGATTCCAATAAAGGTGACTCACCTTGGTTGGTCACGTTTATTTATAAACGTGTTTAATTGGTTGCATTGTTTGAACTGCTTATGGTTGATGTTAAATGGTCGTCATTTAATTTATCAGTTAAACAAAACTGAACCGTCTGATTTGAGAAAAACCATTTGAATACAGGGAAGAACAGGTTGGAGGGACCCAACCGGATCCCTCAAATGTATTTTTATTTTCATATTCTCATATATGAACTGATCTGTTTGTGTGATTGATTTGATGGTTGATTATTGTATGTTCAACATCTGTTAGTTTAAAACCAATGGGTGATATTGGTTAAAGTGTTTGGCAGAGTATGGCCTTTAAAAATCAATCGGTTTATAGATATGGATTCACCGTTAGGTGAGTCGATAAAAGTGAAGTTATAAAGTTTATTTTATAACTGGACTCAGATCTTGAAATATATTATTTGAATAAAGTATAAAAGGAAATTAAATAAATATTTTATTTATCTAAGACCTTGATTTATGGTTGGGTTATTTTATAAAGTATATGCTGATGTTAATCAGATTTTCAAGTATGAAGATAAGGAATGAATTGAAAGGGTTAAACTTTGATCATTGTTTTGTAAAAGAAAACAAATAATTAGAATTTATTTAAATTAATTATATTTTTAATTAGTTTAAAGCGAGGATTGTTGAAATCGGTTAATGAGATAATCAAGTTTTTGTGTTAATTAGATCGACCGTTTGGAATTAGAATTGTTTATCAAGTTAATGTGTTTTGACTAAATTAGCTAAATGAATATTGTTTGAATTTAAATAAGGATTTAAAAGGGATTTAATATGTAATTTAGTTAATAAAGGGATTAACTACTAAAGTAGTAAATGTTTGAAAGAAGTTATCATTTTAATTAATGATAAAGTTAGGAATATATTTTTAAATGGGAATTCATTTAAAAAGTTACCGAATGTGAGATGCAAGCCAATTGAATGGTGAAAGGAAATAAACGTACTCAATTATATGAATTAAGTGAAAGGAGATTTCGAAAAAGGGTTTATTATAAACCAGAAGGTTTAAGTAAGTTCAAAGGGTTAGGACGTAATTTTACATTAACGTTACTTGAAAACGAGATCAAGTAAAAAGGAGAATTTTACATGAGATTTCAAAGTAGGAAATTGAATATAGTTATTCGAGATAGAATTAGCCAAACATAATTATTGGGCTAAGTTGCCATTTCGTACGACTGCTAGCGTAGTTCGCAGGGCTGCAGATAGCCTACGGCGGTCGGATGTTTCCTGAGGGAATCAGGTGTAACCATTGTGATCGCTGTGATCTAGAGTCAAGCGAATGGAGTTAAGACGAATGTTAATTAATCAATTAGAGTTATTCCAATATCGTGTTTTTGAATATTAAAAGAATTGGATGTTTCAATTTAACAAAAAGGGAATCAGTTTGTTAAAGGCCAAATGATGCTGAATACTGAACCAGTGAACTCATTGGAGTGTCATGATTGAAACACTGTATATTTTGATAGTTAAAACACCGACTATCAAACCTGTCCAATACGATTGTTGGTATGGAAAGACCGGGATCGAATTTATATTCGAAAACCATTCCGTCCAACAAATACGTGAAGATATCAGAAGATGATCGAGATGGAGCATTGAAGACCGCGGGTTTTCATAAACGGAAGAACCACTAATCTTCTCTGCCTGGCAAGCAGAGATAAACTGTGATTCTGTCGTGGTTGGAATCGACGGGTTGCAAGGACTACTCGCTACTGATCCATGGGGTGATTCCTAGATGGATGCGGTAGGAGAGTGCCTTCGGTTCATCCTGTTCCTGGATGACGTATATGGGCGGATGTCTGACAGAGTATTTCCAAAGGATCACGTACGTTGATTTCTTCAAACGTACGATAGTTGTTGGCAGGGAATTGCCATTCTCTAGCTTTCAGCTAGAGTATTTTTGTGGACGTCAATTAGTGATATCTGACGGATTTGACGATGTGGCATTCAAAGTGAATGACGACCAGATGTCAAGAGTTAATTCTGGCCTCAAGCCTCATCAACCGGGAAATGACAAAAATCGGGCAGGCAGCATGGCTATGTGGGTCGCTCCCATTAGGGTGTATGATCACCTATCTAGAGGAAATCCTATTTGTTTCTTTAATCTATGTTTCGATGCTGTCCCTTTTCGGGCAGACGGTTGCTGATCCCAACCGTCGGTGATATACATTCGATACACTCAAGCGAAATGAGTGGTCGGTCATGTGAGGGCCGGGTTGCAAGAAGTTCTTGTTGAACCCAGTGTATTCGTCTCTAGAGATACACTATCGGAAGGTGGACCCATACCTTGTCAAGTTGGAATCCAATTCCCAATAAGCGCCTGCGGGTTTTGATTGTATACTATATATGTGGAGCGTGAGATGCAAGCGTTCCACTAGATTGATAATTACTTGTATTTAGACATTATTATAATATCAGACAAGATATTAGTTTCAAAACTGTTTTGGGTTATCGTAAGGTAAAAACCGTCCGTGTTTATGTGTGGATTTGGTCTTACGATTATCCTTTTCTTTTGAAAAGGTTTCGAACTTTAAAATCATGATTGGATGATTTACCTTTATACTGTGCGAGTTTATCTCACTCTGGTTCACCAGACTGACCCGGTGTTTTGTAAATGCTCGGGTTAGCCCGGAGTGTACAGGTTCAGGTTATCGACTGCTGTGAAGAGATGAGCTGGAAGAGTCCAGACGTATGATATTACTAGTATTCCGCTGTGTGTTGTATGAGGACAGATTATCACTGTCCAGATGTTGATGTACTCTGATATTGTAAGTATTTCAAAAGTTCTCAATAAAGATTATTTCTGTACTATAATTTGTTCCGCTGCGATGTGAGACTCTGTGTTGTGTTGTTTCTTCTTCTTCTTCTATTCTAATATTTCTATCTTACCTATTCTCATCCTCTAACTTCTTTCTATTAATGATCTGGAATGTTCGATGTCTGAATGGTCAACATGGTAGTTTGATGTTGATTTTCGGAGTCGAAGATCCCGGGTCGTTACAGTGGTATCAGAGCTGAAGGTTAAGTAATTACCTTGGCTCTGTGGCGTAACTCAATAGAGATGGGGTTAGCAATACCGTAGATTGAGTTTGAGTGTATACGAGTGAACGTATTTGTAGATTTTACAAAAAAATTGTTTTATATTGTGGAGATTTATTTGTTTGAGTTGTTTATGAATTCTGGTCGATCGGTTTGATCCACTGTATCGATAGGAGTTTCTAAACACTCAAGTACGATAAACCGACACAGTATGTTTTGAAAGAGGGTAAATGAAATAATTTTACCCAAATGATATTTTGATATAAAGAAAATATATATGTTGGAAATATCATAATATATGTGGTGTGTTGTTTGTTATTATAATCAAACAATATTATAATTGAAATGGTTATATAAATAACCAATTAGAATTCGTATAATATGGAATCAGATGAATTAAATCTGAAATCTAAATCAGAATTGGAAATTAAATGGGAAAGGTGACTGCAAATGAACTTGGATTGAATATATAAGAATTTTAAAATCCTGGGAGGTTTTTAAATTGTTTTACAAGCCTTGGAAAGGGATATTTTGAAATGGATTTCAAAATGGAAGTGTTTAGAACTGGTTTCGAAAGTGACATAGTATTGAACTCACTTCAATAGCTGGAAAATAGATTCCGATGATGATCCGGACATCATCGGTGTTCATTTTCGAGTGGTAAGTGACGGATTACTACCAAAGATTTTGTTTTGAATTGCTTTGAGAAAAACAAGTTGTTTTGGATCCTGAAAGGAATATTTGACTTTGGAAAAAGCTGAACTGTTTAAAACTCCCGGGGGAAATTGTTTGAACAAAGGCAAATTAAATAGAAATTGGGAAAGCAAATATGAATTGAATTGAAACAAATTAACTGGCAATTGAATTGGGATATATATATATATATCAAGTAGAATCAGATTTGGGATTTAGAGACAGGAATCTGAAATGGTGTTGGACTGGTAAGTTAAGAGGAGGAATTGATAATGGATGGAAATTGAGTTAAGAGTGAGATTTGGCTTGGACACGTGAAGGATTTGGTTTCGAGGATAAAATTGGAATTTGTTGGAAATGCATTTATATATGCTGACACGGCAACAGATTGAAAGGATATAATGATATGCCCGACAAAAAGATACACGTTTATTTTTATATGGGTTTGGTGATGCATGAGCCTATTTGGCAAGCCGCTTGGCTGTTTTATTTTCTTTTGAATTGGAGAAGGCCCAGAGAGGCGAGTTGTGGTTGTACCGATTGAGCCGTACAGAGGAGGTGCTGGCGAAATTTTTCGGGAATTTAAGGTGTTAGGAAATTTTCAATATTTTTGAAAATATTTATATACAATATTGAATTGATTTTCGATTCATAATAAAATTGGATTTGAAAATTAATGGGTTTGTAATGTTCTTTCTTACCTTAGCAATTTCGAGGACGAAATTATTTTAAGGGGGGAAGAATGTAATGTCCCGTATTTTTGGCAGTCAAATATTTAATTTAATTTATTATCTTAAATATTTATTTGGAATTTTAAAAGGATTTAAAATATATATTCGTTTATGTAGTGAAATTTTAACGTTAATTTATTTATATTATAAATCGAGCTTGAAAATGGCGTGCAATTCGTGAAATGAAGTTTTGAACTTCAACCGAATATATAGGATCCGATATAAGTCAGATTTCTGTGAAACAAGAAACGTTGGAACCATATCGATGATAATTTTCATATGAAAGAGAAAAATCAAGATTTCGTGTTAAAGTGTGATAGTTATGGCCGAATCAAATTTTAAAATAGTCGCTGTAGAATCGTACATCGACCGTAACGGGTTATTAGATATAATTGCATACCAGTTTCGAATTTGGACGAGGTTCTTTTGAGGCGTAGTGATAATTTAATTTTTAGAATTTTATGGTAATTTTTAATTAATTTAATAAGCAACTTTTCATGTGGAGTATTTTGCACCCTGTAATCAACATTTTGGGGTTTCACAATATGAGTCAAACTACCGGTATTATTACATTTTTGGGACCAGAGCACATCACTCATTTAAATGGTATTTTTGTTTCTGTCCATAACAGTCCCTACGTGAACAGAATATTTCGTAGTGGGGTACGCTATGTTTTTAACTTAAAACAAACTAAACTGAATGGTTAATTGGTCAAACGGACTCAGAATTCAACGAAACAAGTTTCATACGAAACCTTAGGAAGAGATCTAATGAAACGTCAAGGCCTCATATTTTTAGGATTTTTTCTGGAATTGTTAGGAATTATTGCTCGGTGTTTTTCATCGATATTTTCTAAGGGATTTTCGCAAACGATGTCGGAATTCTACGAAACCTGTCCCATTGGGTTCGGAATATTTTTTTATGCTAGGATTACCTATTTGTTTGTCAAAAATGGAGGGTTTTTGTTGGAAATTTGACATATTTCTCATTGCAAAGTTTGGGATAATAAAATATTATTAAAAACTATCCACCACTTTAACTTTTCTCTTTATTTGCTTTTCCCTTTTGCTACGTTACTTTTGGACTTGCGTCCCAATCCCTTTGTTTCTTGCGTTGCTTTCACTTTCGTGCATCCCAAACAAGCACCGTACATGCACATCGCATACACAGTTACCCAATATTTTTATGAACCAATGGAATGCTACCGTGCCGACCACGTTGGGAAACATTCACTGTTGAATACAGCTACCTAAATAAATTATGTAAACCTATATGTCCTATTACGTGACAGCCACGCACAATGAAACCTTGAGTGCCAAGGAAATAAGCGTGCTCCCCAAACCATCACTCTCTATATAAACAGGCGCTCGCTTCAGTCTTTCCCATCGTCAAATGAAACCGACCCTGTCTCTCTTCACAAATGAAAAAAAAAAAAAAAAAAGAAAGAGGCGCAGGCATTTAAAAGGGGAGAGGAGTGTGAGCTGTTTTGAGGAGTGTACGTGGGAAGTTAGAAGAAAACATGGGAAGGTGGCATGCGGTGCAAAGGCTGATGATGGGAGGAATAGTGTAAAAGTGGGGAGGAAAACGTGAATCTGTAGCATGGTTTGGGGTGCGGTATTGTATACGTGGGCCAATTTGAAGTGGGGAGGCATTTCGGCTACAAGTATTTACAAACGTGGAAAAAAAAAAAAAAAAAAAAATAAGCGAAGAAGGGGAAGTGCGGTTGGTAGCATGAGCACATGCGGAGGAAGGGATGAAGGAGCGGTGGTCCTTTGAAGTGCCAGCATGAGTCTTTGCATGGTGTTGAATTTCGAAATGAATACCCAAGGAGAAGCAGAAAATGAAGAAGAAGGGTGAACAACGTTAGCTGGTATATTTCAAATACTATTAAACATGCCTAAAACGTTTTAATGTTTGCCTAACCGATATTCTATGGTGCCTGATATATATAATTATTTAGTTATAATCATTATAAAGTAGCATGAGTACTTTAGTCCGTGACCAAATATACCTGAACCCTTTTATCGTGAGCCAATTATTTAGATTAACAATTTCCGTGTCTACCCAAATACAATCAACATGGCCAATTAGACCCATTTACTTTGAAAGTTTTAAAATAGAGTCAGATCAGAAGGGTACTCGCTTAATACTAATTTAATATACCTAGTCATGATGTAAACGGGCCGATTAATCAAATTCTGTAATCAGAGTGTGTATGAGTATATATTTCAGCAAGGAGTTGTTAAGCTATTTTAAATCGTCATAAACACGGTAAAGTTTGTTGTAAATTGAAAATTCATGTTTTTTTTTTATTTTAGAAATTGAACCATGAATTGGTTTATTCTCTGAACAAGAAAGGGGGATTGAAAAAAAATGTTTCATTTGAAACCTTTACTAACAAGATAAATGTTACGCTAAGCTAAGCTAATAATAGAATAAAGTCATATGTTATCTCATATACAATCGTCATATGTAAGGCACTACTGGATTAAGTGTTAACGTTGAAACTGAAGGATTTGTCATATGCAGTACTGTAAATAATTTTTAATTAAAGTTTAATTAATTTAAATTTGAAACATGACTGTACAAAATTTATAATGTGCTCATATATTCAGCATTCGACGAAGATCAGTCAGTTGGAACAATATCAGTATGCACGACATACGGAGCTGCTTTGGACGGAGTTGAATGCAACTGAATCGAACCGCTTTAGCGACAAATCAAAACGGTGAGTTAAACTCACTCAGTTACCCTTTTTATATTTTATATAAATTGGGTGTTTTATTTTGTGTGCTCTGCTTGCCAATGGTTGACTGTTTTGCTAGTCATCTGTTTATCTGTTGATTTAACCGATGAAATTAAACCGTGTTTAATTTCAGTAAAATTTCCAAATCGTTATTTTTAACGATTGATTCCAATAAAGGTGACTCACCTTGGTTGGTCACGTTTATTTATAAACGTGTTTAATTGGTTGCATTGTTTGAACTGCTTATGGTTGATGTTAAATGGTCGTCATTTAATTTATCAGTTAAACAAAACTGAACCGTCTGATTTGAGAAAAACCATTTGAATACAGGGAAGAACAGGTTGGAGGGACCCAACCGGATCCCTCAAATGTATTTTTATTTTCATATTCTCATATATGAACTGATCTGTTTGTGTGATTGATTTGATGGTTGATTATTGTATGTTCAACATCTGTTAGTTTAAAACCAATGGGTGATATTGGTTAAAGTGTTTGGCAGAGTATGGCCTTTAAAAATCAATCGGTTTATAGATATGGATTCACCGTTAGGTGAGTCGATAAAAGTGAAGTTATAAAGTTTATTTTATAACTGGACTCAGATCTTGAAATATATTATTTGAATAAAGTATAAAAGGAAATTAAATAAATATTTTATTTATCTAAGACCTTGATTTATGGTTGGGTTATTTTATAAAGTATATGCTGATGTTAATCAGATTTTCAAGTATGAAGATAAGGAATGAATTGAAAGGGTTAAACTTTGATCATTGTTTTGTAAAAGAAAACAAATAATTAGAATTTATTTAAATTAATTATATTTTTAATTAGTTTAAAGCGAGGATTGTTGAAATCGGTTAATGAGATAATCAAGTTTTTGTGTTAATTAGATCGACCGTTTGGAATTAGAATTGTTTATCAAGTTAATGTGTTTTGACTAAATTAGCTAAATGAATATTGTTTGAATTTAAATAAGGATTTAAAAGGGATTTAATATGTAATTTAGTTAATAAAGGGATTAACTACTAAAGTAGTAAATGTTTGAAAGAAGTTATCATTTTAATTAATGATAAAGTTAGGAATATATTTTTAAATGGGAATTCATTTAAAAAGTTACCGAATGTGAGATGCAAGCCAATTGAATGGTGAAAGGAAATAAACGTACTCAATTATATGAATTAAGTGAAAGGAGATTTCGAAAAAGGGTTTATTATAAACCAGAAGGTTTAAGTAAGTTCAAAGGGTTAGGACGTAATTTTACATTAACGTTACTTGAAAACGAGATCAAGTAAAAAGGAGAATTTTACATGAGATTTCAAAGTAGGAAATTGAATATAGTTATTCGAGATAGAATTAGCCAAACATAATTATTGGGCTAAGTTGCCATTTCGTACGACTGCTAGCGTAATTCGCAGGGCTGCAGATAGCCTACGGCGGTCGGATGTTTCCTGAGGGAATCAGGTGTAACCATTGTGATCGCTGTGATCTAGAGTCAAGCGAATGGAGTTAAGACGAATGTTAATTAATCAATTAGAGTTATTCCAATATCGTGTTTTTGAATATTAAAAGAATTGGATGTTTCAATTTAACAAAAAGGGAATCAGTTTGTTAAAGGCCAAATGATGCTGAATACTGAACCAGTGAACTCATTGGAGTGTCATGATTGAAACACTGTATATTTTGATAGTTAAAACACCGACTATCAAACCTGTCCAATACGATTGTTGGTATGGAAAGACCGGGATCGAATTTATATTCGAAAACCATTCCGTCCAACAAATACGTGAAGATATCAGAAGATGATCGAGATGGAGCATTGAAGACCGCGGGTTTTCATAAACGGAAGAACCACTAATCTTCTCTGCCTGGCAAGCAGAGATAAACTGTGATTCTGTCGTGGTTGGAATCGACGGGTTGCAAGGACTACTCGCTACTGATCCATGGGGTGATTCCTAGATGGATGCGGTAGGAGAGTGCCTTCGGTTCATCCTGTTCCTGGATGACGTATATGGGCGGATGTCTGACAGAGTATTTCCAAAGGATCACGTACGTTGATTTCTTCAAACGTACGATAGTTGTTGGCAGGGAATTGCCATTCTCTAGCTTTCAGCTAGAGTATTTTTGTGGACGTCAATTAGTGATATCTGACGGATTTGACGATGTGGCATTCAAAGTGAATGACGACCAGATGTCAAGAGTTAATTCTGGCCTCAAGCCTCATCAACCGGGAAATGACAAAAATCGGGCAGGCAGCATGGCTATGTGGGTCGCTCCCATTAGGGTGTATGATCACCTATCTAGAGGAAATCCTATTTGTTTCTTTAATCTATGTTTCGATGCTGTCCCTTTTCGGGCAGACGGTTGCTGATCCCAACCGTCGGTGATATACATTCGATACACTCAAGCGAAATGAGTGGTCGGTCATGTGAGGGCCGGGTTGCAAGAAGTTCTTGTTGAACCCAGTGTATTCGTCTCTAGAGATACACTATCGGAAGGTGGACCCATACCTTGTCAAGTTGGAATCCAATTCCCAATAAGCGCCTGCGGGTTTTGATTGTATACTATATATGTGGAGCGTGAGATGCAAGCGTTCCACTAGATTGATAATTACTTGTATTTAGACATTATTATAATATCAGACAAGATATTAGTTTCAAAACTGTTTTGGGTTATCGTAAGGTAAAAACCGTCCGTGTTTATGTGTGGATTTGGTCTTACGATTATCCTTTTCTTTTGAAAAGGTTTCGAACTTTAAAATCATGATTGGATGATTTACCTTTATACTGTGCGAGTTTATCTCACTCTGGTTCACCAGACTGACCCGGTGTTTTGTAAATGCTCGGGTTAGCCCGGAGTGTACAGGTTCAGGTTATCGACTGCTGTGAAGAGATGAGCTGGAAGAGTCCAGACGTATGATATTACTAGTATTCCGCTGTGTGTTGTATGAGGACAGATTATCACTGTCCAGATGTTGATGTACTCTGATATTGTAAGTATTTCAAAAGTTCTCAATAAAGATTATTTCTGTACTATATTTTGTTCCGCTGCGATGTGAGACTCTGTGTTGTGTTGTTTCTTCTTCTTCTTCTATTCTAATATTTCTATCTTACCTATTCTCATCCTCTAACTTCTTTCTATTAATGATCTGGAATGTTCGATGTCTGAATGGTCAACATGGTAGTTTGATGTTGATTTTCGGAGTCGAAGATCCCGGGTCGTTACATAAATTGAATTTGAAATGGTTTTGAAAATAACCAAAATTTCCAATGATTGCATTGGAGTGGATTTGAATCGAAATTGTCTTCGGAATATTTCGATGTTGGAATTCGTGATTATACAGGTGTTGTTATGGAAATTTGAAAGATATATATTTATATCGTTATTTCCAATACGACATTTGTTAGTCGTAGAATTCGATATTGAATATAAGCCGATATATTTTCTATTCAGAGCCTTGTATTGAATATCGAATGTGATTTGGGTTTCTCGTGAATGGTGTCTTCACTAACACTGTTCTTGAACCCAGTTGAGAAAAGATTAAATCTTTTTATTTAGATTTAATGAAGTGTACCAATTAAATAATATTTAATTGGAATTGAATTGATATTGATTTTTGGGTTTATCGTGAACAGTGTTTTAAATAACACTCGTTCTTTAACCCGATAATTAATGAATGTGACTTTGGGTTTATCGTGAACCGTGTTTTAAATGACACTGATTCTTTAACCCAGTTAACGATTAAAACTAAGTGGAGTTTTAATGAATCTTTAATTAGATTGAAATAATCGAGAATGGAGTATCACCAGTTTTACTCCGGGCGATAGTTAAATCTTTAATTAGATTTGAACGTGAAATGGTAATTGAATTTACCGATAACACTGTTGGGTTAGATATGAAGTATTACCAGTTTTACTTCATGGGATAAATAGGTTGGGATTGGGAAATTAAAACCAATGATTACTTCGGTAAGGTTCGTTAATCTCGACTAGTTGAATCGAAATTCAAAAGAAGAATAAATTCAAGAAATTTATCTTGGATAAAATTTATGGGAACCTTTCCCTATGAACGTGAAATTTAGAAACTAACTGTCGGTTAGCCAAGCAGAATGGTTTTCTGGATATTGATCTGATGTTGGTTTCGGCCTTCGGGGTTAGTGTTTGGGGAATTATTCTCTTGATTAATTTACGGTTAGTGACTAATGAATTGGAATGAGGCGTATGTTGTGTTTGTGTAACACTTATTTAAAATATACGCGAGTTATTCGGAAAGACCGGGTTTATCCCATTTTGAATAACTGATACGACGATAAGTCGAAGATGAAGACGATGGTCGAAGACCGGAGGTCTTCACGTCGTTTGGGTGATAACTGATGATCTTGATTGGGCTGTACACCCAAGAAGATGGAAACAGTTAGTGATCTTCCAGACGTACTTGGAGATCGATGGATATGCGGGGTACTAGGTGCCTCCGGTTTCGTTCAGACCCAGAACGGACTAGTAAATGGACTGTGTGTCTGACATTGGATTTTAGTCTGTGTGATTGATTTCTATTAAATATATATCTGTTTGGCGGCTGAGAATTTATTCTCTTGCTTAACGCCCTTCTCTGAGACGTACGAGCTCAAGGGTTATATATTGATGGATATCAAACGCATGGAGTGAATTGCCTGTGTGGCATGCCTAAGTGGCAATTGATCGAGACTTCTGTTGAAAAGCAAAGTCTTGTGGTGATGATCAAAGCACGGCCTTTGTGGCGTAGCTTTGTGTAACGTTTACCTCGCGTGTTTCACACCCGGTATGAACCAAAAACGGGAGACGGACCTCAGGGAGGACTTGCGTTTCTTTCTAGTTAGAAGTGGCGTCAGTGGTTTTACACGCCCTGACGAGTTTGACTTATGTGGTTGTTGCTGTTGCGAGGCGCCTCGGATTGATCGGTCGTTCTCGAACCGATGGAGTCATTTAGTTGGCTCATTTACGCCCCAAAGGGCGGGGAAACGTAGTGTTCAGGCATTTTAATCCACATCGGTGGACCGGCCCTGTCGCTCCAAGGGTCGATGCGCTCTGACCCTGTGGCTCGGGCTAGAGAGTCACGAAAACGGTTGAGGACTATCTTTTGCCTCGGTTCATAGACGGAAATCCAATTTCCAAATACGTGACATTTGCGGTTTTTTTTTGTAAACCTATATATGGCGACATGATATATGGTACCCATGCCGCCTATGATTGATACTTATGATTTGAAGTTGTTTTATACACTATGCACTTATTATAGTATCAAATAATCTGTTTTAAACGTATCAAGCATTCTTTGGCTGTTATAAGGGAAAACCCTGTCCCCCGGCTTGCGTTGCATTGTGTGATAGGACCTGGGTCTTATAACAGCTTCATTTTTCTTTATTTAGCATTGCGCTGTTTGTTTTATGCACTGGTATTCTTGGGAGGAAACCCGTTCCGTGTTATACGGCGTGGTCCCTTGATTTACCGAACATTAAAAATAAAGATTAACTGTTTTAGTTCTCACACCAGTCACATGACTGACCTGGAGTTTATTGTTTTAAACTAAACTCTGGGTGCCCTTATTTTGACACGGGCAGCTAGTAGTTTTGGTTTTGCAGATTTATATTCACAGGATCCTGGTTTACAGCTGGAATGATATCCGGAAAGCTTTGTGTCCGTATATCTCTTCTAGTTGTGTATTGTATTATTTTCCGCTGCGATGTATTTAAATGTAATTTAAATCTCTGATATTTCTGTGTAATATATTTGTTTATACTCTGTATATTCTTGTAATCTGATGCATTGTTGTAATATACAATGAAATGTTCTTCTGTATGCGTTCTGTTGTGGTTTGTTCTCGAACTATCCGACGCTTTCCTTTACGGGGAAGTTACGGGTTTTCACATAAATCATAGAAATGTTCATACAATAATTTTTTTATTGAATATGTAAACATAGAATTTGTTAGAAATGTTCATACAATTAAATATTCTTTTTATTGTAGCATGTTAATCATAGGATTATTAGAATTTGTTAAACAATAAAATATTCTTTTTATTGTATACATATGCAATGTAGAAATGGTGTAGACAATAAAATATTCTTTTTATTGTATACATATGCACTGTAGAAATGGTGTAGACAATAAAATATTCTTTTTATTGTATACATATGAAATGTAGAATTTGTTAGACAATAAAATATTCTTTTTATTATATACATATGAAATGTAGAATTTGTTAGAGAATAAAAATATTCTTTTTATTTATACATATGAAATATGTTGACAATAAAATATTCTTTTTATTTATACATATGAAGTATGTAGACAATAAAATATTCTTTTTTACTGTATATATATGCAATGTAGAAATGGTGTAGATAATAAAATATTCTTTTTATTGTATACATATGCAACGTAGAAATGGTGTAGACAATAAAATATTCTTTTTATTGTATACATATGAAATATATATTTTTTTAGATAATAAAATATTCTTTTTATTGTATACATATGAAATGTAGAAATTGTGTAGACAATAAAATTTTCTTTTTATTGTATATATGTTGAAACATTATAAAAGGACATTTTTAATGTATATTTAGTTTCATTAAAAATGATTCACTATTAAAAATGACAATATTCATTAGAAAGTATTCGGAGATTAAAAAGGACATTTTAATGTATATTTAGTTTCATTAAAAATGACATTTTACATATTTATTTAGGTAAAAAGGAATAGATGTTAAAATATGATTTGTAATCAAAAATGTTACATTTTACATGTTCATTTAGACTAAAAAGAATGACATATTAAAATGGAACTTGTCATTAACATGTTAATAAAGTAGGAAAAGTGTTCATATGCTTATATGTGTTTTGTTTGATTGAAACATCACTTTTAACACGTTGAGGAAATCTTCGAACGATTTATAAATATATATATACACACACATATATAAATTAAAATTAAACAAATCGCACGCGGTAGTTTGCGTTTCAGAATCGTAATTTTAAACGATTATACCGAAAGATCCAACCGTTGGATTTTCCCAAAACTGGAACCATTAGGTTCGCTTTGGGACGATCTTTCCAACGGTATTAAATTTGTTAAAATCCAACGGTTAGGTTTTGAGAAATGTGTAATTCAAATTTAGATAAAAATAACGTCAGGGCCGCATGTTAACCTGAAGTGTCGTTAAATTAAATTGGGCTATTTTTATACAAATAAAAATAGCGATAAATCGTTATAAAATAATATTAACGACATGGAATGATTTGAATAATATATATTCGAGAATTATTTGAAAAGATCAAGTTGAATCTCATTTCGAATAATTATACGACAATTTAAGTCGAAGATATTGGAGACGGTGGTTGAAGATCATCGATCTTCACATCGAATAGCCGACTACTGATGCCTTTGATGAGAGTTGCTGCCTTGAATGGGTTACAGTGGTAGTTGTCCAAACGTACTTGTTGATTGTCCGAATATGCGAGAAGCTCTCTTCTGTATTAGACATACGGGACGAGGAATAAGGTATCTCTGGTTTCGTTCAAACCCAGAATGGACTTGTAAATGGATGTGTGTTTGACATTGGATTTTGTTCTGTGTTAATTGATTTCTATAAATATATATTTGTTTGGTGGCAGAGAGTTTATTCTCTTGCTTAACACCCTTCTCTGAGACGTACGAGCTCAGAGGTAATATATTGATAGACATCAGTTACATGGCGTGAATTGTCAATGTGGCATGCTAGGATGCAAATGATCAAGGATTTTGTTGAAAAGAAGAGCCTTGTGGTTGATTATCAAAGCACAGCTTATTTAGGCATAGCTTTGTGTATAGCGGTACTTCACGAGCCTCACACATCGGTATGAGTCAAAAACGAGATCGTGATTACAGGGAGTGCATGCGTTCCTCTCTAGGTAGAAGTGGTGTCGTGGTATGGAGCCCAGACATTTTTACTTATGTGGATGTTGGATTGCGAGGTACCTCGATATATTGGTCACTACTGGCCTAGTGATAGGTCCGATAGGACCGGGAAACGTTTGTTTAGGCATAACCAATCCACTAAAGTATTTATGGACCGGCCCTGAAGATTCAAGGGTTTCCCATAGGTGTGATCCTAAGACATTTGCTAGAGTGTCTCGAATCGGGGGGAGCCATCCCTAGCCTCAACTCATGATGGAAACCCAATATCTAATACGACATTACGGATTTGATTGTAATCTTATATATGGCGACATATTAGGATGGAGTACTATGTCATCTAGGATTGATACATTTATTTTGAAAGTGTTTTAAATGATTAGACACTAATAATAATATCAGTGATTATTGTTTTATAAGTATCAAGCATATTTGATCATTATAAGGTATGCGTTGCATTGTTTGATGGGACTTAAGTCTTATATTGGTTTCATTTTTCTAAAAAGCATTGCGTTTTTTAAAAAAGGATTTACTTATTTTACGCACTGGCAATCCAATGGTGTAAACCCATTCCATGTTAGCTGGGTGACCCTATGATTTGACTTATTATTAGATAAGTTAAGTAAAGATTTCTCATACCAATCTCATGACTGACTCGTAGTTTGTTTTCACTTGCAAAACTCAGGTGCCCTTATTTTGACACGGCCAGCCAAGCGACAGGTAACAGGTTTATTTTGGATATGCATCGCAACATGGTGTGCTTATGTAGCAGAAGAAGTAGAAGACTATCTTTATCTTTTATTCCTATTTTTGATCATTTAGACATAATTGTATCTATGTTGTACTTAATGATGTTCTAGACTTATCTTTATTTTGTTGGAACTTCCTATGTATTAAATTGTATCCTGTGTCTGTGCGACTCTGATGTTGATGACATTTTTAATTTCGCTGCTATGATGATATTATCCTATGATTTCATGTGTTATGTTGTTATCTGTATTCTACTGTTGTGATAAATGCGTTATATTCCAATGATTATAATTGCTTCCGTGGCACGGGAGTTTGGGGTTATCACAGGTAGGAAGAATTTGTCTAAAATTATAGAAAATTCTCAAAATGTATCAAGCAAAAAAGGACTAGTGTAATAACCCGGATTTTCTGAACCAATTTAACTTTTTTATTTTAGCTATTTTAATGGATTTTGAATATTTAAAATGATTTATTTTAAACATAATGACTAAAAATTTATTTAAATCGAAGTTAGAACATATAAATTTATTTTAATTATATAACGAACCTGAAATGGCGTGGTAGTTTGAAAATTCAATTTTAAATTTCAATTGAATGTACCGAATTCAAACTAAATTAGATTTCAGTAAAATTAGAAATATTTGAATCTATTTAATAATACCTTTCTAACGAATGTAAGAAACTGAGATTTCATAATATAAATTGAAAGCAATGTCTAGTTTAAAATTTAAAATAGTCGCTATGGAATTTATATATATTTCTAAATAATGTATAGCCCTTAAAATAGCCACTTCGCAAACGACTATATTTTTGACGAAACCACTTTTGTTGGATCCGGGATGTCAATTTATTGTTAGGTCTCAAATTTCATAATTTTTGGATTTAATATGTGAGCGAAGTAAATTCAAACGTGTTTTGACTGTTTCAGTTTGAATTGGATCGACCAAAAAATGGCCACTTTCAAACGGTCTCCAAATTCAACGAAATTATTTTTGTTAGGACCGTATCGTCAAAACATAGTTACATTTATTTTTCTATACTTTTTGGAGCTAGTATGTAACCATGCACAATTTAAATGTAAAACATTCAACGTTTTGACTTTAAAAATACGCTACTGGAGCAAACGAACTCGGAATTCGATGAAACAAGTTTCATTGGGTCTACAATGTCAGTATATAGTTATGTGCCAATTTTCATCAAAAACAGGATTTGTATGTGAGCACACAAATTTTTAAATGTTTCATCGGAGGAAATGATTCGATAAAATTAATATAAATGGAATTAAAAAATATATAAAAACCATCCTATATAAATTTAAAACATCCTAACCCTAACCTTAGTTCTTTCTACGGTCAAATACCACAGCCACCTTGAATTTCTTCACCAAAAGAATAAACGTAATTTCAAAATTCCTATTAAATCAATGATAAATTTATAAATTGCAAAACTCCTATATTCGAGATCCTCTTTCCTAGCGCTTCAATCTGGTATGGGTATAGGGCTATTCGAACATGATGAAGTCACTATTAATAAAGCCAACGTCAGCCTAGGGCACATGATCGTGGGAATTTAAAGTTGTTTTGGGTCAAATGGAGATTGAGTTAATGTTTAGGTGTGGAATAGCATCTTGCTAAATTTTTTGGAGGAATTGGCACTGAAAGTGGTTGCTGCCTGTAGGTGCAGCAAGGAGGAGGGTCGAAGTCGCAACACAGATATGGTGTTCGAGTTTAATAATATGGGGTTGGTGATGAAGAGGATTGGATGAGGTTAATTTTAGCAGTTTTTATTTGAATTTAAAGGGATGGGAGAAGGAGAAATGGGAGTTGAAAGAGGCGTGAATAGCCATGGAGCGACACGCCTGGAGCATATACTGGAAGAAGAAGTATTAAGGGGAAGGGATTAGTTAAATAGGTAATTGAAGGTTCTAATGTAATTAATTGAAATAATCACATACACATATTTGTATTGAAGCCTATAAAATTAGTATCTTGCTCATCCGTAGTCAGAATCCGGACAAACCCAGATCCGTTGGAACCGTAATTTCGAGATCTACAACATGGAACAGACCAGAACACAAACGGAAGCAGTTTAGAATTTTGGTTAAATTAAACATGACGTTTAATTTAACTAGAATAATCGTTATTTAATGATCTTTATCCGATCGATATGAGAACTCTCTCTCACTTAAATTATTTTATTATTATTATATAATAGGTTGCAAATAGGCTTAGTAACTCCTGACACTATTTTTTTGAAACCATGGTTGATTGTTTGTTTGGATTGTGATTGGGATTGCCATGGATTGATATTGTTGTATATATAAAATTATTTATATAAAATGTATATAAAAATTATCATAAAAAGAAAATAAAATAAATATTCATTTACAAATCGAATGGCTTGTTTATATACATCTATTTAACTGATATTTATTGGGACGAAAAATTTTACACATCGACCAACTGCACAAATAATAATTAGTATTTGCTGTTTGAAAACCCCACACGGGTATTGGGATGATATTTGACATACGCTGATCCTAATAATTAGTGGTATGTCAATCGATGGGCTGACAGACTGTATAAGCGTTATTTATTTATTTTAATGATTATACAGTTGTAAAATGCACTCTGGATGTTGTATGAAATTTTAATGATTATTTATCATTATTGTCATATACGTGCGATGCATGAAATCCATGTAACTGAAGTTATATGGTAATTGATTGAGTCTGATTCCAGTTCAGAATTAACATTATTTTAAATAATATTCTGTAAATATTGAAATGTGAAGCCGTGTTAAGTAGTTAAACACCATTTTAACACAAACGGGATTTTTTGTCGATCTTATTCATTTTATAATGAATATCGAAAAATGATTTCAAAATCAGATAATTTGAAAATATTATCATTTTAAAATTATAATGATATCGAATATTCAATTTTGATTTAAAATTGAAAATGAAGTTGGAATCGTTTTTAAAATGAATTTATAAATATTTTTAAAATACGTTTTGAACGAAAATCGATGTAATATATATAATATACATTATATATATATATATATATATATATATATTAATGGCCTGAATAGAATTCCTCGCATAGCAACCGTTCGCGAATCTCGACCACTAACTTCAAATGGATGTAACGGGAGATCTGACCGTCAGATTCTCCTACAACCGGAACCGATGGGTTCGTATCAAAAAAAAACTTTCCAATGATTATAAGAGATTTAAATTTGAATGGATGGATTTCAAATTATGTCCAAATCAATTTCAAAAAAGTTCGCTATGAATGCAGTTCCGTGGCCGATATGGAAACCGAATGTAAGGGCCTTAATAAAATTATTAAAAAATGGAAATATTATGTAAATTCATAGTAAGGGTTTTGGAAAGATTTTTGATGAAAAATTCCATATTTGAAAAGATAAAAATATAGTTTTATCGAAATTAACTAGTTAATAATTAGAATAATAATCCAATTATTTTTAGGAATAAATAAATTAGATTTGAAAATGGTTTTAAAAATAACCAGAATTTTCTAACGAATGAATTGGAATGGAAATAATCTTCTGAATATTTCGATATTAGATTCTGTGATTATATGGATATTGTAGAGGAATTTGGAGGATACAAATATCATTATTTCCAATACAATATCCGTTGGTTTCAGAATTTGATATTGAACATATGCCGATATAATTTTATTCAAAGCCTTATATTAATATCAAGTTGGATTTTGGGATTGTCGTGAACAACGTCTTTAATGACACTATTCTTTAACAAAGTAGAGAAAAGAATAAATCTTCAAATTAAGAATCAGTGAAGTTTTCCAATTAATTCATATTTAATTGGAATTGAATAAAAGAATTGGATTTTTGGGTTTATTGTTAACAGTGTTTTAAATAACATTTGTTCTTTAACCCAATTAATAGTGAAGAATATGATTCAGAATTTATAATCTCTTAGTCAAGATTAATGGAATTTTCCTAAATAAAGTTTTCCAATTTAATATATTAAACTGGAATTGAATGGAATTCGATTTAATAATAATCGAGATGAGCTTCTGTGAAGGAAGACCATTACTATATATGGAATTTAAAAGCCTTTGCTGTTATTCCATTTATATTATTAGTCTGATACGGGAATTTATGTCGATTTTATACTATTTGATTTCAGTGTAGATTCCATTTTATGGAAGATGATTTTGGGTTTATCGTGAAATGTTTTTTAAATGAGAGTCGTTCTTTATCCCAGTAAAGGCAGGATTTATTTCCTAAATTTGAATAATTATTAAATAATGATTTTTAGAAATTAAAACTATATAGAGTTTTAATAAATCTTTAATTTGATTGAAATGGGAATGGGATAATTAAAATTATCAAATTCAAGAAAGTGTTCGAAAATGGAGTATCACTAGTTTTACTTCATGCAATAGTTAAATCTTTAATTAGATTTGAACGTGAAATGGTATTTGAATTTACCGATAACGCAGTGGTATTAGATATGGATTACTACCAGTTTTGCTCCACGGGATGAATAGGCTGGGATGGGATAATAAAATGAATGATTACTTCGGTAAGGCGTTAATCCTGACTAGTTTGATAAACCTTAATTTGGTTTAAACTGTGAAAATATACTATAAAATCTTTTGAAATGATTTCCAAAGAAATGGATTAAACAGTGTGTATAAAAGTGATAATCTTTTGATAAGATTAATGAGAACCTTTTCAGAATAAAGAAATACGAATAAAAGAATATTCTGGATTGGAATGAGGCATATGATGTGTTGTGATAGCACTTGATTATAAGATACGCGAGTTATTCGGAAAGACCAGGTTTAATGCATTCTGAATAACTGATACAACGACTAACAATCGAAGAGATTGAAGATGGTGCAAGACCAACGATCTTCACATCGAACGGATAGGTTGCTACTGATACTCATGATTGGAGTAGCTACCTTTAAGGGGATATAGTGGTAGCCGTCTAGACGTATTTGTTGATTGTTCGGATATGCGAGTGCCTCTCTCCTGCATTGGATATATGGGATGATGAATAAGGTGCCTCTGGTTTCGTTCAGACCCAGAACGGACTTGTAAATGGATGGTATGTCTGACTTTGTATTCCTTTATATTGTATTCGTTGATCTCTGCTAAATATTCGTTGATCCAAGTCTGACTTTGTATTCCTTTAATTAGCATAGCTTTGTGATCCAAGCATAACTTTAATTAGCATAGCTTTGTGTAGCATTAATTCGCGAGCCTCACACATCGGTATGATGGTGAACTGATGGTTAGATCAGCATACTTTCGAGAGGAGGATGGATACGGTCGACCGAGATAGGCTGGGTGTGGTCGCTCCACATCTGGTAGGGATAGGGCACACCCCCCTATTCCCAGAAGGATAGAGTAAGCGGCGTTTTCTCATGCACGGGACGTAAATCGTGGAAATACTCGATATCCTGGATATAGTGTGGATGTGCATTACAATGTTTTCTCATGCCTGGGACGTAAGCCATGGGGAATTGCACTACGCGATAGATCTTTCTAATCATGAGTCATCATGATGGAAATCCAAACATCCAATGCGACATTTTTCGATTTTAGTTGTAAACCTATATATGGCAATATAGTGGGATGGGGCGCTCATGCCGTCTATGATTGATGCATTTATATTTGAAGTTGATTCCTTCACTTATAGTAATAATAAAAGATAAATTTCGCGTACTAAGCATATTTGGCTATCATAAGGTAAAACTCTGTCCTCCGTCTTGTGTTGCATTGTGTGGTGGGACCTGAGTCTTATAATAGCTACATTGTTCTTTATTTAGCATTGCGCTGTTTGTTTTATGCACTGGTATTCTTGGGGGTAAACCCGTTCCGTGTTATACGGCGTGGTCCCTTGATTTAACTAACTGTATGAAACGACCCAAACATCCCCATAAAGGAAATCCCCAATTGAGTTGATACCACGACAGATCAGAACATAGACAGAAGAACATTCCATTGTTATTACGACAATTTCATCAAATTACAAGAATATAACAGAGCATGAATAAACAATATACATCAGAAAAATATCATAGATTTAATTACATTTAAATACATAGCAGCGGAAAATAATACATAGCACACTGAAAGAAATACACGGATACATAGCTTTCCGAGTATAGTCCCAGCTGTAAACCAGGATCCTGTGAATACAATATCTGCAAAAACCCAACTACAAGCTGCCCGTAGGGGCACCCAGAGTTTAGGTTAAAACAATAAAATCCAGGTCAGTCAAGTGACTAGTGTGAGAACCAAAACGGTTATTAAAACTTTACTTTAAAATAAAGTAAATTAAGGGACCATGCCGTATAATACGGAATGGGTTTCCTTCCAAGAGTAGTGCGTAAAACAAATAGCGCAATGCTTTTAGAAGGAAAATGAAGCTATTATAAGACTCAGGTCCCATCACACAATGCAACGCAAGCCGGAGTATAGAGTTTTACCTTATAATATCCAAACATGCTTGGTTGTTTAAAACAAATCATTTGATACTATTATATGTGCATAGTGTATAAAACAACTTCAAATATAAATGTATCAATCATAGACAGCATAGCATCCCATGCTACTATGTCGCCTACAAGGCTCTACAATCAAAACCGCAAATGTCGTATTAGAAGTTGGATTTCCATCAGGAACCAAGGCAAGGGATCATCCTTACCGAATTCGAGACAATCTAGCCTACCATGTCTCAGGCTACAACCGCATATGGGGCGTAATGGTCAGTATGTCGACCATATCATCCATTGGCCTCGTAGTGACCGATATATCCGAGGTATCTCACTTTCTAACAACCACATAAGTAAAAATGTCTGGGCTCCATACCATGACACCACTCCTAGCTAGAAAGAAACGCATGTCCTCCCTGCCATCCTTCATCCCGTTTTTGGTTCATACCGGGATGTGAGGCTCACGAATTAACGCTACACAAAGCTATGCTATATTAAAGTCGCGCTTTGATCATCAACCACAAGACTCGGCTTTTCAACAGAAGTCTTGATCCTTTGCATCTTAGCATGCCACACAGGCAATTCAGGTCATGCGACTGATGTCTATCGATATATAACCTTTGAGCTCGTACGTCTCAGAGAAGGGTGCTAAGAAAGAGAATAAATTCTCTGCCACCAAACAGATATATATTTAATAGAGATCAATCAATATAGAATAAAATCCAATGTCAGACACACATCCACTTACAAGTTCGTTCTGGGTTTGAACGAAACTGGAGGCACCTTATTCCTCGTCTCATATGTCCAATACAGAAGAGAGGTCCTCGCATATCTGGTCGTTCTCCAAGTACGTCTGAACGATCACCACTTATAACCTCGTCTTGGGTGTACAGCCCAATCAATACATCAGTAATCATCCGAATGATGTGAAGACCTCCGGTCTTCGACCACCGTCTTCATCGTCGACTTATCGCCTAATCAGTTATTCAGAATGGGTATAAACCCGGCCTTTCTGAATAACTCGCGTATATAATTAACAAATGCTATAAAAACACAACGTATGCCTCATTCCAATCCAGAATGTTATTTTATTTAAATATTCATATCTTTTGGGAAAGGTTCCCATTAATTTTATCAAAGATAAATTCTTTAAATTTATTCTTTAATCTTCCTTTGGATTTCAATTCTAAACTAAATTAAGGTTTATCAACTAGTCGGGATTAGCAAACCTTACTGAAGTAATCATTTGTTTAATTTCTCAATCCCAACCTGTTTATCCCATGGACCAAAACTAGGAATACTCCATATCTAACACCATGGTGTTATTAGTAAAATTAATTACCATTTTACGTTCAAATCTAATTAAAGATTTAACTATCGCTTGGAGCCAAACTGGTGATACTCCATTCTCGATGATTTCCCAAATTTGATAATTTAAATTATCACATTCTCTTTTCAATCTAATTAAAGATCCATTAAAACTCCACTTAGTTTTAATTTTTCCAAAAATCAATATCAATGATTATTTAACTTTGGAAACACAAACATGCCGCATCGACAATCTACACTGTACTATTGATTTCTGCCGATATATAAGCTCTATGCTCGTACATCTCAAAGAAGGATGCTAAGCAAGAGAATAAATTCTCCGCCACTAAACAGATATATATTTAGCAGAGATCAACCGTACAGGTCGAAATACAATGTTAGACATGTAATCCTGTCTTTAACAGGGTTAAATAACTAATGTCATTTAAAACACAGTTCACGATAAACCTAAAATCACATTCCATTAATTATGGAATCTTCACGGAAAACAACTCGATATATATAATCGATATCAATTTCCATATCCGACCAATAATATAAATGGAATAACTGCAAAGCCTTTTAAATTCCATATATAGTAACAGTCTTCCTCCACAGAAGTCCACTTCGATTATTACCAAATCGAATTCCATTCTATTCCAATTTAATATATTAAACTGGAAAACTTTACTTTGGAAATTTTCCATTAAATCTTAATAAAAAGATTTATATATTCCAAATCACATCCTATAAATCGGGTTAAAAAACAAATGTCGTTAAAAACACAGTTCACAATAAACCCAATTCACATTCCATTTTACCAATTAAATGTAAATTAACTAGAAACTCTAATAATCTTAATTAGAAGATTTATTCTTTTCATACGGGGTTTAAGAACAGTGTTAATGAAGACACCATTCACGACAAACCCAAAATCCCATTTGATATTAAATACAAGGCCCTTAATAGAAAATATGTCGGCTTATATTCAATGTCAAATTCTGAAACCAACAAATATCGTATTGGAAATACCGATATAAATATATCTTTCAAATTTCAATAACAATACCTGTATAATTACGAAATCCAACATTGAAATATTCCGAAGATTATTTCGATTCGAATCCATTCCAATTCATGTATTGGAAGTTTTGGTTATATTAAAACCCATTCTCAATCTAGTTTATTTATTTAAAAATAATTGGATTTTAATTCTAGTTAATAACTAGTTCATTTCGATAAAAATATATTTTTAACTTTTCAGATATGGAATTTTTCATCTTGATTGTTTACAAATCATTTATTATGATTTTACACAAATTATAAATATTTTCAATAATTTTATCAAGGCGTGTACAGTCGATTTCCATAAATGGTCATCGAACTGCACTTACAACGACCTTTTCTAAATTTGATTTAGACATAATTCCGAATCCAACCCATAGATTTCAAATCTCTTATATCTGTTGGAAAGCTCATTTCGATACGAACCCAACGGTTCCGGTTTTAGGAGAATCCGACTGTCGGATCTCCCTTAATGTCAATTCGAAATCAATGGTCGAAATTCGTGAATGGTCGCAGTGCGGCGCATTCTATTCAGGCCATTATATTACATATAATATATATAATATATATTTCATCGATTTCCATTTAAAACGTATTTTATAAACCATTTATGAATTCATTTTGAAATGATTCTAACTTCATTTCAAATTTCAAATCAAATTTGAATATTCCTCAATAAATTTGTTTTAAATTCATTTTAAAACGATTTCAAATCCACTTCAAATTTCAAATCAAATTTGAATATTCCTTAATAAATTCGTTTTAAATTCATTTTAAAACAATTTAATTTCCATTTCAAATTTCAAATCAAATTTGAATATTCCAAAATAAATTCATTTTAAATTCATTTTAAAACGATTTCAGTTCCATTTCAAATTTCAAATCAAATTTGAATATTCCATAATAAATTCATTTCATATTCATTTTAAAATGATTTCAGTTCCATTACAAATTTCAAATCAAATTTGAATATTCCATAATAAATTCGTATTAATTTCATTTTAAAACAATTTCAATTCCATTTCAAATTTCAAATCAAATTTGAATATTTCATAATAAATTCGTTTTAAATTCATTTTAAAACGATTTCTATTCCATTTCAAATCAAATTTGAATATTCCATAATAAAATTGTTTTAAATTCATTTTAAAACAATTTCAACTTCCTTTCAAATTTCAAATCAAATTTGAATATTCCTTATCATTATAATATTAAAATGATAATATTTTGAAAATATCTGATTTTGATTATACATTGAATATTATTTAAAAATATTCGTTAATTCTGAATTGGAATCAGACTTAATCAGTTACCATATAATTTCAATTTTATGGATTTCAACATCACATGTATACAACAATAATGATAAACAATCATTAAAAATTCATACAACATCTAGAGTGCATTTTACAACTTTATAAGCATTAAAATAAACAAATAGTGCTCATACAGTCTGTCAACCCATCGATTGACATACCACTAATTATTGGGATCAGTGTATGTCAAATATTATCCAAATACCCGTGTGGGGTTTTCAAACAACAAACACTGATTATTATTTGTGCAGTTGGGCGATGTGTAAAATTCATCGTCCCAATCAATGTCAGTCAAATGGGTGTACATAAACAAATCGTTTGATTTGTAAATGAATATTAATTTTCATTTCATGAACATTTTATGCCATTAATATATACGTTAAAAATTCTATTTTTAATGATAAAATATTTTATTCATCACATGAATATTTTATACAGTTCATATATACAATAAAAATGATATTTTTATTGTTCAAATATTTTATTCAACACATGAATATTTTATACAGTTCATATATACAATAAAAATGATATTTTTATTTTTCAAATAATTTATTTAACACATGAATATTTTATACAGTTCATATATACAACAAAAATAATATTTTTATTGTTCAAATATTTTTAATCACACATGAATATATTATACAGTTCATATATACAATAAAAATGATATTTTTATTGTTCAAATATTTTATTCAACACGTGAATATTTTATACGGTTCATACAAACAATAAAAATGATATTTTTATTGTTCAAGTATTTTTAATCACACATAATAAATTTCACAATCAAATTACACAAATCATCCATGGTATGTACAATAAATAGTGTCAGGTGCTGCCAAGCATTGTTTGCATCCTAGTATATATTTTGCTGTAAAGTAATTTGAGTAAGAAGAAGATCTCACCTTTAGTTTCCACTCCGTCAGGTTTTATTTTGAATTTCTGTTCGGATTCGAAATTGCCTGAAATTCTAATGTGCACCGTTTTTGGCCCGGTCAGTTTTGTGGCGAAGCTCTGGACTCCACGATCGCAACAGATCCAGTTTCGCATGATTTAGACCTCGTATGAGAGTTATTAACGTGTAAAGGTTAATCACTTTTTTATAATTAATTAATGAAGGAATTAATTAATTAAAACCCCCCACCTTCCTCCTGTTTAACACGACAAACCATGATCGAACCCTGCTCAAAACTAGGTTAGGATTTTTCATGCCATAAGAAATGATTGAACTCGATCAGCCACCGCCACGGGTTCTGCTGCCGTGAGAGCTTCCTATGCCGCCCCCTAGGGTTGAACTCGATGACATGGTGCTTTCCACGCAAATTTCTTATGATTCACGAGCTGATGGCAGATCTCGACCATCGGATTCGAAGAACGTGCATGGCTCTACAAGATTCGCTTGGAAAATTTCCTGAATCTCCTCTTGGATTGGAAGATTGGTCGCGAGAATGATTTGAATGACAATTGATGTTAATTGCGTGGAGGCAACGGTTTTTTTCTGGGAATGAAATTAGGTTTAGAATTATTTGATTGGTCGGCTATTTATATTAGTAATTTATTTTATTTTTAATTCCAAAAATAGCTGTTAATTGATACGAACTCCAAATCAAACCTAATGACTTTCGCTCCAGCTAAATACCCCCATTCCAGACACAATGAGATATGTTTCGTAAGCCAATTCGGTTGTTTCAATTAGTTTTCCTCAAAATTAAAATATAAATTAATTTAATGTTCTAAATTGATTTCAATGTACATTCTAATTTACCAGGGCCACATGCTGATTCCAAAAATTCCGGAAAAATAAATCTAACTATGTTTTGATGATATAGTCCTAAGAAAACTAATTTCATCAAATTTGAAGACCGTTTGAAAAATTTCCATTTTCTGGTCGATCCAATTCAATTTAATTTGACAAAACACGTTTTCTTTTGCCACACTCACATATTAATTCCAAAAATTATGAAAATTGGAATCGAGCAATAATTTGACATTCTGGATCCGACAAAAGTGGTCTCATTGAAAAAGGAGGTCATTTGCAAAATCGCTGTTTTTAAGGGCTATATAATATATTAAATTCTATAGCGACTATTCTGAATTTTCAATTGGATATAACGTTTTATTCCCGTTATGAAATCTGGATTTTTCGCATTCGTTGGAAAGATATTTTAAAACAGATTCAAATATTTCTTGTTTCACTAAAATCCGATTTATTTTGAATCTTGTACATTCGATTGCAATTTGAAATCGAATTTTCAAACTATCGCGCCGTTTTCAATTCCCTTTATAATTAAAATAAATATTTATATTCTAATTTCAATTTATATAAATTTATACGTTCTAATTCTATTCAAAATAAATTTCTAGCTGTAATTATTTAAAATAAATCATTTTAAATATTCAAAATTCATTAAAATTGCCAAAATAAAATTTTTTAATTGGTTTAGATTTTTTAGTTGTTACACTTTAAAGTCAGATTAATAACTGTTTTAGTTCTCACACCGGTCTTATGACTGACTCGGAGTTTATTATTTTAACCTAAACTCTTGGTTCGGGCAGCTAGTAGTTTTGGTTTTCGCATATATTTCTTTTCCCAGGATCCTGGATTACAGCTGGAGCTATATTCAAAAAGCTTTGTATCCGTGTATTTCATTCAATTGTGCTAGTTATTGTATTTTTCGCTACGCGTTGTATTTATACGTTTTATTTCTGCTGCTATGTCTTTTAAATCTCTGATATTTTTCTATCTAATATTTATTCATACTCTAATATATTCTTGTACTCTGATATAAATTGTTGTAATATGCAGTGAAATGTTCTATTGTTCGTGTTCTGATTTTTCGTGTTCTCAATTCAATCCGGGCTTTGCCATAAGGGCAAGTTTGATACGTCACAGTCAGGTATCAGAGCTTTGGTTTACAAAGCTAGAGAACAAGACACATTAGAACCTAATTAAAGAATTCATCAGAGATTGAATTAACAATATCCAATAAGAGTAACTCGTTAGAGATAGGATCAGTAGTATCCTAGAATGAGTTTGAAGAATGTTATTTATTTTAAAATCGAATTAGATTTGAAAACTTATATCTTATTATTCGTATTTGAATATTTATTTTATATTGATTTTGGACTATCAATTGTAAGAAGAGTTTGAATATATGCCTTGCTAGCGTGTATTCGAAATCTCAATGGGTAGATATAGAATCACATTCTAGTCACCCGGAGATGATTCTGATGATCGGTATAGCATCATCAGCATGTATGTTCGAGTTTCGAAAGTGGGATATCTATATATTTCCAATCGACTAGTATGAGAACCAAAACTTAGATACGGTTTATTGTTTGTGATTTGACACTAAAAATAAGATTTTTGAATATATATGCAAAAATTATATGTTTTGGAAATTTAATTCACTAATTGATTGTTGGTTGTGTTGTCTGTTTATTAGTTGAACTAATGAAAATATTGGAATAATATAACCAACAAGAGAATGAAAGGTAAATCTAGCCAAATCGAATAAAATATTGAACTAAATTGGAAATTTGTTTAAATTGCATACATGTACACACACACACACACATATATATATATATATAATGAACAGGTCATAGCATGAAAGCAAAAGAGAGGAATAAAATCGTATACCCGAAAAATAGGTACATATTTAATGTATTTCTTGGGTTTGATGATTTTATGAGCCAACTGGCTAGCCGCTTGGCTTTTTCTTTTTCTTTTGGATTGATGAGGGGCCTATGAGGCAAGTTGTGGTTTTACTGATCAACCAGAACAAAGGAGGTTATGGCGAAATTTTTCAAAAATTTAGGGTGTTAGCCAAATTTTTAAGAAATTTGAAAATTCTTAGAAACTAAAAAGTTGAAGAATGAAAGCCAGAATGAAAGTTGAGTTACTTAGTTAAACAACTTTCAGCTCCGCTCCTTTTCGAGGACGAAAAGATTTTAAGTGGGCGAGATTGTAATAACTCGGATTTTTTGAACTAATTTAAAATTTTTATTTTAGCTATTTTAATGGATTTTGAATATTTAAAATGATTTATTTTAGTAATGACTAAAAATTTATTTAAATTGAAGTTAGAATATATAAATTTATTTTAATTATATAACGAGCCTGATATGGAGCAGTAGTTTGAAAATTCAATTTTAAATTTTAATTCAATGTGCAGAATTCAAAATAAATCGGATTTCAGTAAAACCAAAAATATTTGAATCTGCTTAATAATATCTTTCTAACGAATGTAAGAAACTGAGATTTCATAATATAAATTGAAAGTTATGTCTAGTTTATAATATAAAATAGTCGCTATGGAATTTATATATATATTTAAATAATATATAGCCCTTAAAAATAGTCATTTTGCAAACGACCTCCGTTTTCGATGAAACCACTTTTGTTGGATCCGGAATTTCAAATAATTGATAGGTTTCAAATTTCATAATTTTTGGATTTAATATGTGAGCGTAGTAAATTTAGACGTGTTTTGACAATTTCAGTTTGAATTGGATCGACCGGGAAATGGCCATTTTCAAACTGTGTAACAACCCGCAAATTCTGAACCAATTTAAAAATTTTATTTTAGAAAATTTTAATGAATTTTGAGGATATGATATAATTTATATAAATAATAATGGCTAGAATTCATTTTAATCGAAGTTAAAACGAATATAATTTTATTTAAATATAAAAGGAGTTAGAAATGGCGCGGTAGTTTTAAAATTTGATTTTGAACTTTAACTGAATGTACAGGATTCAAAATAAATCGGAATTGAGTGAAACCAGAAATATTTAAATCTGTTTAATCATATCTCTCTAACGAATTTGAAAAATTGAAATTTCATAGCGGAAATCAAAAGTTATGGCCAATTCAATTTTTAGAAAGATCGTGTAGAATTTATATATATAATATATATGGCCCGAAGGGCTACTTTTCACTTATGAAGGAATTGAGTCCGGAATGATGTTTCTGCATTTAGAAAGTATAACCGCTTATATATTTTGAATTTTGAAAATTATTTGTTTAAAAATGTATTTTTAATATTAAATATATTGGCCTTGAAAATAGTCATTTTTAAACGACGTCCGTTTTCGACGGAACCACTTTTGTTGGAACCGAAATGTCAAATTATGGCTAGGTTCAATTTTTAGAATTTTTCGAATTAATATGTGAGCGTGGCAAGTGAAAATGTGTTTTGACTATTTCAGTTAAATTTAAACGACTTGAAAATAGCCATTTTTCAAACAGTCTCAGAATTCGACGAAATTGGTCTTGTTAAAACCGTATCGTCATAAGAAAGCTAAAAATAATTTTTATGGAATTTTTAGAGGTCGTATGTGTCCCCGGCATATTTAAATGTACGATCAATATTTATTTAATTAATTTTTAATGGGATTTTAAATAAATATTCTACCGATTTCGGAATTGGACCCCGGGACATGTCCCATTGCGTTCGGAAGGCCTCAAAACGTTAAGATTGACAGTAAGCAAGCCCAATTCTGAGACAGTCCAGAAATTCACCTTTATAACACGCTTTACGATGAATTTAATAATAAAATAATATATAAAATACGAAATTAAAACCTAATTCTCTCAGCCACCGCCTATTCATTCGAAGGCCAGAAAGCTCCGAATTTCAAATGCTAATTTCTCTTAATCCGTTCAACGAAAATTGGCAAACTATATATCAATTCGAAGAGATTTCCGAGAGCTATAAATCCGTACGGTCAAGATCTGAAACCAAGCCACGGATTGGCCGAATTCTGGCCACAAAGGCGGCGCGGTTGGAGGCGATTTGGTGGCGTTGGGGCCCACCGAGTTCACCCTAGGGCTCGGCGATGGCGTGCGGCGGGCGGTGCTTCGGAGTGGCAGTGTTCGATCAGCGCCAGGGTGGCCGAGGTTGCGTGCGGGGGGGGGGGGGGGAGGGGGGGTTGGCGATGGGAAATTGGGCTCGGCCGAACGTGATCGAAGGAGGGAGAAGGTCTTTATTTTAATATTATTTATTTATTTAATATTTAATTTATCCAAACTTTGAAATTTAATATCTCTTTCATACGAGGGCCGTTTGGCGAACCGTAAATTGCGTTGGATTCGTCTTTCAGAGATCTTCGCAATGGCGCAGACTAGAGCTGAAACCGAGACAGTTGAATTTTCAGCCATATCGATGTGAGAACTCTAATTTTTATTATTTAAATTATTTTTAATTATTTTTCTTGCGTTAAAAATAATTGTATTGTGATGTTAAATCAAATCTGAAATGTTCTGTGTTGTATATATTGTTGATTGTTGCTTGTGTTATGTTTTGTTGTTCATGATATGCTAGATCTGCATTGAATTTTATATACGGTTGAATTTATTTGTGGTTAGAGAATTAGATCTAAATCATATTTTATTTGGATTTAAATCGTAATCTAGTTGCTCTAATTTATTTAAATTATTAAAGTATTAATTTTATTTTTCTAAAATGAACAATAGAATTGGAAAGACGAATAAAAACCCATTTTTATTTGTTGATTTTAGAATAGAAATTGAACGACATATAAAACCTTATTTTTATTTGTTTTCATTACAACAGAATTTGGCTAACGAATAAAATCCTATTTTGTAGGTTTACATTTAGAACACGATTTATGAATTACAGTAAAAATTTCCTTTTTACTGTTACCTGAAAACATAAGAGGTTATAGAATAATAATAACAATAAAATACTAAATTTTATTGTTGATATTAAACATATTTATTAAATAAAACTTTATTTACATTGTATTTTTGAATTAAAAGTTATATTTGGAAACCACCTTTTTGTTTACATTTTTATGTAAATAAAAATCATGTTTTGGAAATCACAATTTTGTTCACATCTTATATGTAAATAAGAAATTATTTTCAGAAGTTACATTTTTATTTGCAAATATTTTTTTTAAAATATAATTTATTCTTTTATTTGCAATCACCAACATATATATGTAATATATCACATTTTATACATTGAATCAAATAATAACATTTTTACGATTAGTGAATTAAAATAACATTTTTGTTAAAACATAAGTATGGAAATAAAAGTAACATTTTCATTAGAATTTGATTTATGAAATAAAAATCACATTTTTAGTAGGACCTGATTTGTGAAATAAAAATCACACTTTTATCAAAACTCGATTATTGAATTGGAAATATCACTTTTGTCGAACCTTAATTATTGAAACGAAAGCAACATTTTTGTCAAATAAGATCATTGGAATAAAACTGTTCTTTATTTGCATTCATAAAAATACTTTAAAAATAGAGCTTGTTCTTTTATTTTGCATTCACTAATGCAAACATACATAGAAAATAATCTTTGTTCATTTATTTGGAATCACCACTGCAAATATATATAATAAATAGAAATTGTTCTTTTATTTGCATTTATCAATGCAAATATATATTGAAACAAATTATTCTTTCATTTGCGCTCACCAATGCAAATACACATATTGAAAATAAAGTTTATTTCTTTCATTTGCATTTATGGATATATGCATTGAAATTATGGTTTATTCTTTTATTTGTATTTATCAATGCAAATATTCAATGAAACTAAAGTCTATCTTTTTATCTACATTTACCAATACAAATGTACACATTTTTACACATTGAATAGAATTTGTTAAAAATATACTTTGAAAACTAAACTATTCTTTAGTTTGCATTCACAAATGCAAATATACCTTGGAAATAAATGTTGTTTCTTTTATTTGCATTCACAAATGCAAATAAACTTTGTAATAGAATATACTTTGAAATATAATATGCTTTGAAGTGAAATAAACTTAAAAAAAATGAAATTTGTTCTTTGATTTCCATTAATTACTGCAAATAAACTTTACAAATGGAAGTTGTATTTACTTTGCATTCACAAATGCAAATACCAATTGAAATTAAAATGGTTCTTTTATTTGCATTCACAAATGCACATATATGTATTGAAAACAAAGTTGTTCTTTTATTTGTAATTACAAATGAAAATATACATTAATAATAGAATTTGTTCTCCATTTTGCATTCCTTGTTTCCAACAAACTAGAAATAAAAGTTACATTTATCTATTTATGTATTTGCTTTCCTTATTGCAAATAAAACATTAAAACAAAAGTTTTGTTGTTACTTGCAATCCTACATGCAAACCAAACATCAAAAGATAAGTTACATTTGTGATTTACATTTTTTATATGAGTAAGACATCGTTTTAAAGTTGTATTTTTATCTGCATTCTTTAATGCAAACAAAACATGAATTGAAAGTTTCATTTTACTTTCAAAATTAAGAGTTACCCTTTTATTCACATTTTCAAATATAAATAAAAGATAGGATTTAAAAACTACATTTTTGTTACATTTTAGTGGTAGCAAAAACGGTAAGAATGAATATTTCCTTTTATTGTCATTTAGAGGACAATAGAAAGAATAGATTTTAGAGTTGCATTCTTATTGAAACTTTATATGAAATAAGAAGAGTCATTTTGTCAAATTGATTAGTTAACATAAAATAAACGCTTTTGTCAATTTATACTAGTTAATAACAAAATATTCACTTTTATCAATTTACATTTGTTGAAAACAATTATTCATTTTAGTCAATTTATACTAGTTAGACCAAAATAGACATTTTGTCAAAAATATTCAGTTTGTCAAAATGAATTAGTTGAAGCAGTTTATATATAGATATATATATATATCTTATGTTTGGCAAGATATATACTTGTCAAGATAGGTTAGTTAAATCTAAATATTTATTTTGTCGAAACAAATATTTGTCCTTTTTGTCTCAATAGGAATTTGCAATAGAGACAAAGTTACTATGCTTATTCATTCATTGCAATAGAGATATTTTCTTGTCACCATTATATATTGTGTATTACACTTCCATTCACAAGTTACCTGACTTGTTTATGTGATTGGGACAATTATTTCCACACATCGCCCAAGTGCACAAATTAGTTTATCATTTGTTTGTTGGTTGAAACCCCACACGGGTGTTGGGATGAAAATTTATATACACTAATCCCAATATTCAGTTGTATATTGATCGTTGGATCGACAGGCTGCGATGAGCGTTATAGTTTCATTTTAACGCTTACACAGTGGAAATTACACTTTAGATGTAGATGGATGACTTGATGATTATACTGTTATTATCATATTTATGATGTGTGTGAAATCCATATAATCAAAATTATATGGTAAATGTTTGAGTCGCCTTTCGATTCAGGTGTTATTTTAAATAAGAATATTTTTACATTAGAAATCCCTTTTTATATAAAGTATATATATTTTCAAAATATATATATATATATATTGTCAATCAAGTATATGTTAAAACAATGAATATTTGTAAAAGATAAAAATATGTAATATAAAGAATACTCCCATTTAGAGTCTTTTATATAAAGAATATTTTCAATGATTACTTTAAATCATGTTTTTTATAATTAATATTTAAAGAGAGATCTTTTAATTAAGATTATTAGAAGTCGAAATTATAAATAAATTGAGATGTGAGGTGGATTTATCGCAGATAATGTTTTAAACGACATTTGTCCTTTAATCCAATTTACATTGAAATTATTATTTGGAATTTATGAATCTATTTTATAGATTTAAAAAGGCATCTTCAAAAAAATCAAGTTTTCCAATTTAATATATTAAATAGGAATTAAGTGGAAATTCGATTGGTAATAATCGAAATGGTCTTCTGTAAAAGAAGACCGATATTATATCTGGAATTTAAGAGGCTTTTCCGTTATTCCATTTATATTATTAGTCTAATACAGAAATCTATATCGATTATGTATTGATTTGATTTCTGTGGAATTCCATATTTTGGAAATTGATTAGTGGGTTTATCGTGAACTGTGTTTTACAGGACACTAGTTCTTTAACCTGTTTAAAACAAGATTTATTCCTTAAAATAAATGACCTTGTAATAATGATTTTTGATATCAAATCAAAACTGGAGTTTTAATAAATCTTTTAAGGAAGATTTAAGATTTTATTTTTAGAGTTTATCTTTGATAAAATTAATGAGAATCTTTTAACACGAATATCTTATTAAAAGAATATTCTGAGTTGGAATGTGGCGTAATGTGTGATTTTTCAATATTTGCTTTTAATCACAAAATACGCGAGTTATTCAGAAAGACCGGGTTTAACCCATTCTGAATAATCATCACGACGATCAAGAGTCGAAGATGAAGACGGTGATTGAAGACCGAAGGTTTTCACATCGTTGGGATGATGATGACTGGTATCTTGAATTGGGATTGGCTGAGACGACCCGAACTTCCCCGTGAAGGAAAGCACGGATAGAATTGAGGACAAGACAAAATAGAACGCATACAGAAGAACATTTCATTGTTATTACAACAATTCCATCAGATACAAGAATATACAGAGTACAAATGAATAAATTACATTCGATAAATATCAGAGATTACAATAAATTACATAGCAGCGGAAAAATATACAAAACACAACTAGAAGTGATACACGGATACAGAGCTTTACGAGCATCCTTCCAGCTGTAAATCAGGACCCTGTGAATATAAATCTGCAAAACCAAAACTACTAGCTGCCCGTGCAGAAAATAGGGGCACCCAGAGTTTAGGTTAAAACAATAAACTCCAGGTCAGTCATGTGACTGGTGTGAGAACTAAAACAGTTATTAATATTGTTTTTAAAGTTAGGTAAATCAAGGGACCACGCCGTATAACACGGAACGAGTTTCCTCCCAAGAATACCAGTGCATAGAACAAACAGCGCAATGCTAAATAAAGAAAAATGAAGCTGTTATAAGACCCAGGTCCCATCACACAATGCAACACAAGCCGGAGGATAGAGTTTTTTACCTTATAACAGCCAAAGCATGCTTGATACGTTTAAAACACATTATTTGATACTATAATAAGTGTATAGTGTCAAAACAATTCAAATCATAAATATCAATCATAGGCGGCATGGGTACCATCTACCATGTCGCCATACTAGTTCTACAATTAAAACCGCAATACACGTATTGGAAATTGGATTTTCGTCATGAGTCGAGGCAAGGGGCAAGCTCCTCTCCGCGTTCGAGACACTCTAGCAAATGTCCCAGGACCCCACTATGATCCTTGGAATCGGCTGGGCCGGTCCTCTCTTACTTTTGAGGATTAGTTATTCCTGAACACACGTTTCCCGGTCCTTACAGACCTATATCTGAGGCGCCTCGCATTCCAACAACCACACAGGTGAAAAGTATATAAATGTCAGGGCTGGTAGGTCACTGACACCACCCTAGCTAGAAAGAAACGTCGTGCTCTCCCAGCGGTCCATCTCCCGTTTTTGTCTCATACCGAGGTGTGAGGCTCGCGAATTCACGTTATACACAAAGCTACGCCACACAGGCCGTGCTTTGATCATCAACCACAAGACTTTGCTTTTCAACAGAAGCCTTGATCAATTGCCACTTACGCATGCCACACTGGCAATTCACTCCATGCGACTGATGTCCATCGATATACAACCTCTGAGCTCGTACGTCTCAGAGAAGGGCGTTAAGCAAGAGAATAAATTCTCCGCCGCCAAACAGATGTATATTTAATAGAGATCAATCAACACAGAATAAAATCCAATGTCAGACACACAATCCATTTACAAGTTCGTTCTGGGTCTGAACGAAACCGGAGGCACTTTCCTCGCATATCCATCCATCTCCAAGTACGTCTGGACGATCACCAACTGATTCCCTCATCCTGGGTGTACAGCCCAATCAAGATCATCAGTAATCACCCAAACGATGTGAAGACTTCCGGTCTTCAACCACCGTCTTCATCTTCGACATCTCGTCGAATCGGTTATTCAGAATGGGTATAAACCCGGCCTTTCCGAATAACCCACGTATATAATAAACGAATGTAACACAAACACAACAAACGCCTCATTCAAATTCAGAATATTCTTTTATTCACAAAATCACATTCTTAGGGAAATGTTCCCATTAATTTTATCCAAGATAAATTCTTCTAAATTTATCCTATAATCTTCCTTTGGATATCATTTCAAACTAGTCGGGATTAGCGAACCACACCGAAGTAATTATTTATTTTATTTCCCAATCCCAAACTATATATCCCATGGAGCAAAACTGGTGATACTCCATTCCTAACACCACGGTGTTATCGGTAAAATTAATTACCATTTCACGTTCAAATTTAATTAAAGATTTAACTATCGCTTTGGAGAAAAACTGGTGATACTCCACTCTCGATCACTTTTCAGATTTGATAATTTAAATTATCAATTCACATTTTAATCTAATTAAAGATTCATTAAAACTCCACTTAGTTTTAATCTTTTCAAAAATCAATATCCTGCCTTTAACTGGGTTAAAGAACCAATGTCATCAAAAACACGATTCACGACAAACCAAATCACATTTGATATTAAATACAAGGCTCTGAATAGAAAATATATCGGCTTATATTCAATATCAAATTCTGAAACCAACCAATATCGTATTGGAAATAACGATATATAATATATCTTTCAAATTCCCAAAACAATATCTGTATAGTCACGAAATCCAACATCGAAATATTCCGAAGATAATTTCGATTCAACTCCACTTCCACTTCACCTATTGGGAATATTGATTATTTTTAAAATCATTTGCAAATTCAATTTATTTACTTCAAAAATAAATTGATTTTAAATTCTAGTTCAAAACTAGTTCATTTCGATAAAAATCTATTTTTATCATTTCAAATGTGGAATTCTTCAGCCCAATTTTTCCCAAATTACATATTATGATTTTACACAAATTATCAATATTTTTAATAATTTTATCAAGGCCCGTACAGTCGATTTCCATCAACGGCTATGGAACTGCACTTACAGCGACCTTTTTCGAATTTGATTTGGACATAATTCCAAATCCAACCGTTAGATTTCAAATTTCTAATATTCATTGGAAAGCTCTTTTCGATACGAACCCAATGGTTCCGGTTTTAGGAGAATCCGACGGTCGGATCTCCCGCAATGTCCGTTTGAAATAAATGGTCGAAATTCACGAACTGCCGCGGCGCGGCACGTTCTATTCAGGCCATTATATATATATATATATATATATATATATATATATATATATATTATATATATTTCGTCGATTTCCCTTTAAAACGTATTTTATAAATCGTTTTACATTCGTTTCAAAACAATTTCAACTTCATCTTCAACTTCAAATCGATTTGATTTCAATTCAATTCGAGTTCATTTCAATTCAATTCAAATTCAAATTCGTTTCAATTCAATTCAATTCGAATTTACCTTCTATTTGATTCAATTCGAATTCGTTTCAAATTGATTTCAATTCAATTTCAGTTCGTTTTAAATTTCAATTTCAATTTAATTCAATTTGAATTCATTTCTATTTTATTCGAATTCAAATTCGCTTCCTATTCAATTCGAATTTTAATCTAATTCAATTTGAATTTCATTTCAAAATATTTAATTTTGAAATCACTTTTCAATGTTCATTATACAACGAATAAAATCGATATAAATATCATTCGCGTCAAAATAACGCATCTCTAATCAACACGGATTTATATTTTTCAAAACTTATTTATTCCATCCAACAAATGAATATTTATCCCATTCAACACATGAATCTATATTTCTTTCAACACACGACTAATCTCCACACATGAGTACTGTCAACACATCACTATTTTTGTTATGTAAAATATTTTATAAAACTATGGTATCTATCATTTGATTTTAATTAGACTCCACCGTAAAGTAGATTCTAATCGTAAATATGATAAAGATGTAATTTTATTGTATAAAATATTTCACTCAACACATGAACCTCATCAACACATGACTATTTTTATATTCAACACATGAATTTTCTTTTATAATATTCATTGTTGTCCCGATTGGAATGAGGCTCAATCTATCACCATATAACGTTAATTATATGGATTCCATACAACACATGCATATAATAGCATTGAAAAATAATCAACCATCAACCAAAGTGCACTACACTGTATAAGCATCAAATATAGATATCTTACGCTTATAACAGCCTGTCAATCAATCGATCGACATATTTAATCAATCAGGATGAGTGAACTTCAAATTTCATCCCAACACCCGTGTGGGGTTTCAAACAATCAAACACAGATTTTATTTTTGCAGTTGGGCGATGTGTAAAATTTATCGTCCCAATCAATATCCTTCAAATAGGTGTACATAAACAAACCGTCCGGTTTGTAAATGAATATTTTATTTTATTCACTTTCACGTTAAAAATTATATTTTTAACGATAAAATATTCAATTTCAACACATGGATTTCTATTCAGTTCATTTATTCAATAAAATGATACTTCTATTTTTCTAACATATTTTAGAAAATTTCGGCGGCATAACGGCATAATACTAGAAACGGGACGAGGCCTAGCCTTATCCCCGGTCTAGTGAAGGCCCACGCCATTCACACATCAATCAAATCCATTCAATTCACCAAACAATTCAATTCAAACCAAATAATCTAACCAGCTACACAACCAAACAATTAAACAAACAAGTCATCCATGGTCTGTGGATGACGGGTGTCGGGTGCTGCTAAGCACCGTCTGCATCCTAGTATATATATAACTAGAAAAAGAAATTTGAAGAGTGAGAAGTTCTCACCGATAGCTATCCTAACTCCATGGCTCTTCTTTTGCAGAAACCTTCGTTGTTCTCGCCTTTTTGTCTCCTTCGTTGCCCGTATGCACTACATATGTAAAAATCGAATTTTTACTTTGCTATTCAATATATAAAAATCGAATTTTTATTTTGTTATTCAATATATAAAAATCGAATTTTTATTTTGTTATTCAATATATAAAAATCGAATTTTTATTATCACGCTATATGGATAAAAATTCTGTTTTTATCTCGCTATTTTCCATATAAAGACTTCGCCTTTTCACATATAAAGATTTTATCTTTTCAAATATAAAGGTCGAACCTTTTCATATATATCGTTATAAAAATCACATTTTTATTTTTCTACACATACAAAGATGATATTTCTAATATTCCTATCATGTAAAAATTATATTTTTACTTCACTACTCATCTCAAAATATCGTCTTTTATGTTTTAAAAATATCGTCTTTTATGTTTTAAAAATATCGTCTTTTATGTTTTAAAAATATCTTCTTTTATGTTTTAAAAATCTAATCTTTTATGTTTTAAAAATCTAATCTTTTATGATTTAAAAATCAAACTTTTATAATTTAAAAATCAAACTTTTCTAGTTTATCTTTTCAAAAACAAATTCTAGTTTATCTTTTTAAAAACAAATTCTAGTTTATCTTTTTAAAAACAAATTGATATACATTTCAAAAACAAAGTGATATACATTTCAAAACAAAAGTGATATACATTTCAAAACAAAACTGGTTTTAAACAACAGATTTTAAACAAGACAGATTTCGAAACAAAACAGATTTTAAAACTAATCAGAATTGAAACTAATCAGATTTTGAACTAATGTTGATTTAACTAAAAAAAAATCACCTTGTTTAACTGCTTCAGGAACACCACTGTTCCTTCTGACCGTAGTCGCCAGTAGCTTCAACTAGGGTTTGATTTTTTTCCGAGCACCACAGTCACTTTGGTGATGATCCGATTGCACCACGCCATCCGCCTTGGAGGGAGCTTTCCACCGCCACCAAACTCCTTCAGTTCGATCGCCACCTGGAGCTGCTGCCTGACGTCGAGCGGCGCCGGTTTTGGGCCAGAAATCGGCCACCTCGAAGCCCTAGTCGCGATCACCTCCGGTTAGAAAGGGAGAGCTCGAAACGCTGGAGGTCCTCTACTTGGTGGCTTCTTGGATTAACGAACGAATGAGTTGGATTTGGAGGAGGAAGAAGGCGAGATTTCAGTCGTCGGTTTTCTCAGATTGAGGCGCGATTTTTTTATTTCTTTCCAGCGAATGAAAATTAGGGCTTGAGATTTTAATATATATATATATATAATTTAATTAATATTTTAATTTGAAAATATCTCGTCCAACTGTAAGAACCCCAAATCAAACCCAACGACTATCGCTCCTAGCGTAATACCCCCATTCCGAACACAATGGGATATGCCAAGTAGGCCAATTCGATCGTTACGATCAGTTTCCGTTAAATTTACATTTCAATCACTATATTGAATTTTAAACATACATTTCAAATTACCGGGGTCACATACTAACTTTAAAAATTGCAGAAAAATATTTTCTAGCTTCGTATTGACGATACGGTCCTAACAAAACTAATTTCATCGAATTCTGAGACTGTTAGAAAAATGGCTATTTTCCAGTCGATTAAAATCAACTGAAACTGGTCAAACGCGTTTTCCTTTGCCACGCTCACATATTGATTCGAAAAATTATGAAATTTGGAATCTAGCAATAATTCGACATCACGGACCCAACAAAAGTGGTTTCGTCGAAATCCGAGGTCGTTTGCAAAATGACTATTTTTAAGGGCCTGAATTCCATAGCGACTATTCAGAATTTTCAATTGGACATATCTTTTGATTCCCGCTATGAAATTTTGATCTTTCGGATTCGTTGGAAAGGTATCATCAATTAGATCCTAATGTTTTTGGTTTCACTAAAATCCGGATTGTTTTGCACCCGGTATGTTCAATTGAAGTTTGAAATCGAATTATCGAACTACCACGCCATTTTCAATTCCTATTTATAATTATATATAAATATTTATATTCTAACGACGACGTATATAATATATACGTTCGAATTATATTCAAAACAAATTTCTCGTCGATATTATTTAAAATAATCTATTTTAAATATTCAAAATTCGCTAAAATTGCCAAAACAAAAATTTTAAACTGGCTCAGAATTTGCGGGTTATTACAATCTCCCCCACTTAAAACTTTTCGTCCCCGAAAAGGAACAAAGTCGAAAGTGGTTTGATTATTAAGCTCTACATTCGATCTGGCTTCCATTCTCCAACTTTTCAGTTTCTGAGAATTTTCAAATTTTCAAAAATTTGGCTAACACCCTAAATTTTTGAAAAATTTCGCCATAACTTCCCCTGCACCGGGAGCATCGGGGAATTTCAAATAGCTTCCCCGGTCCTTCTAATCTCAAAAAGAAAAAGAAAAAGCCAAGCGGCTAGCCAATAGGCTCATAAAATCATCATCACCCAAACAAAACAGTAAATTATGTAGTAAACATGTACCTATTTGTCGGGCAAACAAATTTTATTCTCTGCTCTAGCCTCCTTACTATGACCTGTTCAATGTAAGTATATGTATATGCAAGCAAATGCGACCGATTTTCAATACAATTCAATATTTGGTTTAATTAGGCTAAATGGTTAAAAATTAGCAAACAAATAAACAAACAACACAAACATCAATCAATTAGTGGATTAACTTTTCAAATTCATAAATTTTGATACATATACAGAAAATCATGTTTTTGATGCCAATTCACAACAATGTATTCTAGCTATATTAGTTTTGGTTCTCACACCAGTCTAATGGAAATATATAGAAATCACACCTTCGAAATTCGAATATGAATACTGATGATGATGCACCATCATCAGAATCATCCCCGGATGTCTAGAATGTGATTCTATATCTACCCAGTATATTAAAACTTCGAATATACGTTAATGACGCGTATATGCGAAATCTTTATATATTGGATTGTCCATATTCAAAATAAATATTCAAATATGTATAAAACGATTTAAATTTTCAAAACAAAATTGTTTTCATTTGAAAATTATACTCTTCACACTCGTTCTACGATACTACTGATCCTATCTCTAACGAGTCATTCTAATTGGATATTGCTAATCCAATATCTGATGAATTCTTTCGTATGGTTCTAATATGTCTTGTTCTCGAGCTCTGTAAACCAAAGCTCTGATACCAAACTGAGACAACCCGAACTTCCCCGTGAAGGAAAGCACGGATAGAATTGAGGACAAGACAAAATAGAACGCATACAGAAGAACATTTCATTGTTATTACAACAATTCCATCAGATACAAGAATATACAGAGTACAAATGAATAAATTACATTCGATAAATATCAGAGATTACAATAAATTACATAGCAGCGGAAAAATATACAAAACACAACTAGAAGTGATACACGGATACAGAGCTTTCCGAGCATCGTTCCAGTTGTAAATCAGGACCCTGTGAATATAAATCTGCAAAACCAAAACTACTAGCTGCCCGTGCAGAAAATAGGGGCACCCAGAGTTTAGGTTAAAACAATAAACTCCAGATCAGTCATGTGACTGGTGTGAGAACTAAAACAGTTATTAATATTGTTTTTAAAGTTAGGTAAATCAAGGGACCACGCCGTATAACACGGAACGGGTTTCCTCCCAAGAATACCAGTGCATAGAACAAACAGCGCAATGCTAAATAAAGAAAAATGAAGCTGTTATAAGACCCAGGTCCCATCACACAATGCAACACAAGCCGGAGGATAGGGTTTTTACCTTATAACAGCCAAAGCATGCTTGATACATTTAAAACACATTATTTGATACTATAATAAGTGTATAGTGTTAAAATAATTCAAATCATAAATATCAATCATAGGCGGCATGGGTACCATCTACCATGTCGCCATACTAGTTCTACAATTAAAACTGCAATACACGTATTGGAAATTGGATTTTCGTCATGAGTCGAGGCAAGGGGCAAGCTCCTCTCCGCGTTCGAGACACTCTAGCAAATGTCCCAGGACCCCACTATGATCCTTGGAATCGGCTGGGCCGGTCCTCTCTTACTTTTGAGGATTAGTTATTCCTGAACACACGTTTCCCGGTCCTTACAGACCTATATCCGAGGCTCCTCGCATTCCAACAACCACACAGGTGAAAAGTATATAAATGTCAGGGCTGGTAGGTCACTGACACCACCCTAGCTAGAAAGAAACGTCGTGCTCTCCCAGCGGTCCATCTCCCGTTTTTGACTCATACCGAGGTGTGAGGCTCGCGAATTCACGTTATACACAAAGCTACGCCACACAGGCCGTGCTTTGATCATCAACCACAAGACTTTGCTTTTCAACAGAAGCCTTGATCAATTGCCACTTACGCATGCCACACTGGCAATTCACTCCATGCGACTGATGTCCATCGATATACAACCTCTGAGCTCGTACGTCTCAGAGAAGGGCGTTAAGCAAGAAAATAAATACTCCGCCGCCAAACAGATGTATATTTAATAGAGATCAATCAACACAGAATAAAATCCAATGTCAGACACACAATCCATTTACAAGTTCGTTCTGGGTCTGAACGAAACCGGAGGCACTTTCCTCGCATATCCATCCATCTCCAAGTACGTCTAGACGATCACCAACTGATTCCCTCATCCTGGGTGTACAGCCCAATCAAGATCATCAGTAATCACCCAAACGATGTGAAGACTTCCGGTCTTCAACCAGCGTCTTCATCTTCGACATCTCGTCGAATCGGTTATTCAGAATGGGTATAAACCCGGCCTTTCCGAATAACCCACGTATATAATAAACGAATGTTACACAAACACAACAAACGCCTCATTCCAATTCAGAATATTCTTTTATTCACAAAATCACATTCTTAGGGAAATGTTCCCATTAATTTTATCCAAGATAAATTATTCTAAATTTATCCTATAATCTTCCTTTGGATATCATTTCAAACTAGTCGGGATTAGCGAACCACACCGAAGTAATTATTTATTTTATTTCCCAATCCCAAACTATATATCCCATGGAGCAAAACTGGTGATACTCCATTCCTAACACCACGGTGTTATCGGTAAAATTAATTACCATTTCACGTTCAAATCTAATTAAAGATTTAACTATCGCTTTGGAGAAAAACTGGTGATACTCCACTCTCGATCACTTTTCAGATTTGATAATTTAAATTATCAATTCACATTTTAATCTAATTAAAGATTCATTAAAACTCCACTTAGTTTTAATCTTTTCAAAAATCAATATCCTGCCTTTAACTGGGTTAAAGAACCAATGTCATCAAAAACACGATTCACGACAAACCAAATCACATTTGATATTAAATACAAGGCTCTGAATAGAAAATATATCGGCTTATATTCAATATCAAATTCTGAAACCAATCAATATCGTATTGGAAATAACGATATATAATATATCTTTCAAATTCCCAAAACAATATCTGTATAGTCACGAAATCCAACATCGAAATATTCCGAAGATAATTTCGATTCAACTCCACTTCCACTTCACCTATTGGGAATATTGATTATTTTTAAAATCATTTGCAAATTCAATTTATTTACTTCAAAAATAAACTGATTTTAAATTCTAGTTCAAAACTAGTTCATTTCGATAAAAATCTATTTTTATCATTTCAAATGTGGAATTCTTCAGCCCATTTTTTCCCAAATCACATATTATGATTTTATACAAATAATCAATATTTTTAATAATTTTATCAAGGCCCGTACAGTCGATTTCCATCAACGGCTATCGAACTGCACTTACAGCGACCTTTTTCGAATTTGATTTGGACATAATTCCAAATCCAACCGTTAGATTTCAAATTTCTAATATTCATTGGAAAGCTCTTTTCGATACGAACCCAACGGTTCCGGATTTAGGAGAATCCGACGGTCGGATCTCCCGCAATGTCCGTTTGAAATAAATGGTCGAAATTCACGAACTGCCGCGACGCGGCACGTTCTATTCAGGCCATTATATATATATAATATATATTATATATATATCGTTGATTTCCCTTTAAAACGTATTTTATAAATCGTTTTACATTCGTTTCAAAACAATTTCAACTTCTTCTTCAACTTCAAATCGATTTGATTTCAATTCAATTCGAGTTCATTTCAATTCAATTCAAATTCAAATTCGTTTCAATTCAATTCAATTCGAATTTACCTTCTATTTGATTCAATTCGAATTCGTTTCAAATTGATTTCAATTCAATTTCAGTTCGTTTTAAATTTCAATTTCAATTTAATTCAATTTGAATTCATTTCTATTTTATTCGAATTCAAATTCGCTTCCTATTCAATTCGAATTTTAATCTAATTCAATTTGAATTTCATTTCAAAATATTTAATTTTGAAATCACTTTTCAATGTTCATTATACAACGAATAAAATCGATATAAATATCGTTCGCGTCAAAATAACGCATCTCTAATCAACACGGATTTATATTTTTCAAAACTTATTTATTCCATCCAACAAATGAATATTTATCCCATTCAACACATGAATCTATATTTCTTTCAACACACGACTAATCTCCACACATGAGTACTGTCAACACATCACTATTTTTGTTATGTAAAATATTTTATAAAACTATGGTATCTATCATTTGATTTTAATTAGACTCCACCGTAAAGTAGATTCTAATCGTAAATATGATAAAGATGTAATTTTATTGTATAAAATATTTCACTCAACACATGAACCTCGTCAACACATGACTATTTTTATATTCAACACATGAATTTTCTTTTATAATATTCATTGTTGTCCCGATTGGAATGAGGCTCAATCAATCACCATATAACGTTAATTATATGGATTCCATACAACACATGCATATAATAGCATTGAAAAATAATCAACCATCAACCAAAGTGCACTACACTGTATAAGCATCAAATATAGATATCTTACGCTTATAACAGCCTGTCAATCAATCGATCGACATATTTAATCAATCAGGATGAGTGAACTTCAAATTTCATCCCAACACCCTTGTGGGGTTTCAAACAATCAAACACAGATTTTATTTGTACAGTTGGGCGATGTGTAAAATTTATCGTCCCAATCAATATCCTTCAAATAGGTGTACATAAACAAACCTTCCGGTTTGTAAATGAATATTTTATTTTATTCACTTTCACGTTAAAAATTATATTTTTAACGATAAAATATTCTATTTCAACACATGGATTTCTATTCAGTTCATTTATTCAATAAAATGATACTTCTATTTTCTAACATATTTTAGAAAATTTCGGCGGCATAACGGCACGATACTAGAAACGGGACGAGGCCTGGCCTTATCCCCGGTCTAGTGAAGGCCCACGCCATTCACACATCAATCAAATCCATTCAATTCACCAAACAATTCAATTCAAACCAAATAATCTAACCAGCTACACAACCAAACAATTAAACAAACAAGTCATCCATGGTCTGTGGATGACGGGTGTCGGGTGCTGCTAAGCACCGTCTGCATCCTAGTATATATATATAACTAGAAAAAGAAATTTGAAGAGTGAGAAGTTCTCACCGATAGCTATCCTAACTCCATGGCTCTTCGTTTGCAGAAACCTTCGTTGTTCTCGCCTTTTTGTCTCCTTCGTTGCCCGTATGCACTACATATGTAAAAATCGAATTTTTACTTTGCTATTCAATATATAAAAATCGAATTTTTATTTTGTTATTCAATATATAAAAATCGAATTTTTATTTTGTTATTCAATATATAAAAATCGAATTTTTATTATCACGCTATATGGATAAAAATTCTATTTTTATCTCGCTATTTTCCATATAAAGACTTCGCCTTTTCACATATAAAGATTTTATCTTTTCAAATATAAAGGTCGAACCTTTTCATATATATCATTATAAAAATCACATTTTTACTTTTCTACACATACAAAGATGATATTTCTAATATTCCTATCATGTAAAAATTATATTTTTACTTCACTACTCATCTCAAAATATCGTCTTTTATGTTTTAAAAATATCGTCTTTTATGTTTTAAAAATATCGTCTTTTATGTTTTAAAAATATCGTCTTTTATGTTTTAAAAATCTAATCTTTTATGTTTTAAAAATCTAATCTTTTATGTTTTAAAAATCTAATCTTTTATGATTTAAAAATCAAACTTTTATAATTTAAATATCAAACTTTTCTAGTTTATCTTTTCAAAAACAAATTCTAGTTTATATTTTTAAAAACAAATTCTAGTTTATCTTTTTAAAAACAAATTGATATACATTTCAAAAACAAAGTGATATACATTTCAAAACAAAAATGATATACATTTCAAAACAAAACTGGTTTTAAACAACAGATTTTAAACAAGACAGATTTCGAAACAAAACAGATTTTAAAACTAATCAGAATTTAAACTAATCAGATTTTGAACTAATGTTGATTTAACTAAAAAAAAAAATCACCTTGTTTAACTGCTTCAGGAACACCACTGTTCCTTCTGACCGTAGTCGCCAATAGCTTCAACTAGGGTTTGATTTTTTTCCGAGCACCACAGTCACTTTGGTGACGATCCGATTGCACCACGCCATCCGCCTTGGAGGGAGCTTTCCACCGCCACCGAACTCCTTCAGTTCGATCGCCACCTGGAGCTGCTGCCTGACGTCGAGCGGCGCCGGTTTTGGGCCAGAAATCGGCCACCTCGAAGCCCTAGTCGCGATCACCTCCGGTTAGAAAGGGAGAACTCGAAACGCTGGAGGTCCTCTACTTGGTGGCTTCTTGGATTAACGAACGAATGAGTTGGATTTGGAGGAGGAAGAAGGCGAGATTTCAGTCGTCGGTTTTCTCAGATTGAGGCGCGATTTTTTTATTTCTTTCCAGCGAATGAAAATTAGGGCTTGAGATTTTAATATATATATATATATAATTTAATTAATATTTTAATTTGAAAATATCTCGTCCAACTGTAAGAACCCCAAATCAAACCCAACGACTATCGCTCCTAGCGTTATACCCCCATTCCGAACACAATGGGATATGCCACGTAGGCCAATTCGATCATTACGATCAGTTTCCGTTAAATTTACATTTCAATCACTATATTGAATTTTAAACGTACATTTCAAATTACCGGGGTCACATACTAACTTTAAAAATTGCAGAAAAATATTTTCTAGCTCCGTATTGATGATACGGTCCTAACAAAACTAATTTCGTCGAATTCTGAGACTGTTAGAAAAATGGCTATTTTCCAGTCGATTAAAATCAACTGAAACTGGTCAAACGCGTTTTCCTTTGCCACGCTCACATATTGATTCGAAAAATTATGAAATTTGGAATCTAGCAATAATTCGACATCACGGACCCAACAAAAGTGGTTTCGTCGAAATCCGAGGTTGTTTGCAAAATGTCTATTTTTAAGGGCCTGAATTCCATAGCGACTATTCAGAATTTTCAATTGGACATATCTTTTGATTCCCGCTATGAAATTTTGATCTTTCGGATTCGTTGGAAAGGTATCATCAATTAGATCCTAATGTTTTTGGTTTCACTAAAATCCGGATTGTTTTGCACCCGGTATGTTCAATTGAAGTTTGAAATCGAATTATCGAACTACCACGCCGTTTTCAATTCCTATTTATAATTATATATAAATATTTATATTCTAACGACGACGTATATAATATATACGTTTGAATTATATTCAAAACAAATTTCTCGTCGATATTATTTAAAATAATCTATTTTAAATATTCAAAATTCGCTAAAATTGCCAAAACAAAAATTTTAAACTGGCTCAGAATTTGCGGGTTATTACATTGGCCTTCCAAGGCATGGTATTTAGTAATGATCGTCCAAACGCATTTGGAGATCGACGGACATGTTGTTTCGCTCAGAACCAGAGCAGACTTGTAAATGGATTGTGTGTCTGACATTGTATTCCTTCCTGCTGTATTTGTTGAACGCTATTGATTATATATTTCTGTTTGGTGGTGAAGAAGTTATTCTATACTTATCACTCTTCTCTAAGACGTATGATCTTAGAGGTTATATATATGTATATTGGTAGATGATCAATAATATGGTAGGGTCTGACAATGTGACATGCTAAGATGCAAATGATCAAGGCTTTGTTGAAAAGCAGGCCTTGTGGTTGATGATCAAAGCACAGTCTATTTAGGCATAGCTTTGTGTATATCGTGACTTCGCGAGCCTCACACACTGGTTGAGTTTAAAACGGGAGAAGGGAACGCAGGGAGTGCACATGTTTCTTTCTAGCTAGAAGTGGTGATTGGGCTTTAACACAGCTTGACATTTGCTTATGTGGTTGAAGGAATTTTTGCGAGGCCTCGGTTTATTCTTATCGGTCGCTCTCGGCTGATTTGTAGGTCCAATAGGATCGGGGAGCATGTGTTCAGGCATAACTAATCCACTAAAGTATTTTTGGACCGGCCCTGCTGTATCCAAGGGTTCGCCAGCGTCCAAATCCTGAGGCATTGCTAGAGTGTCTCGAATCGGTTAAGAGCTCCTCCCTAGCCTTAACTCATGATGGAAACCCAATTTCCAATACGCCCTTGCGGTTTTGATTGTATAACTAGTATGGCGACATAGTAGATGGTAGCTATGCCGTCTAGGATTGATATTATATTTGAAATGTTTTAATATACATATATACACACTAATAGTTATATCGTATTTTGCGTATTTATCATCTTTTGACCATTATGAGGTAAAACCCTATCCTCCGGTTTGCGTTGCATTGTGTGATGGGACCTGGGTCTTATAATGGTTTCATTTTTCTAAAAAGCATTGCGTTATTTGACGATTTACTTTATATATGCACTGGAAATCCAATGGAGTAAACCCGTTCCGCGTTAGCGGCGTGGTCCTATGATTAGCCTACTTATTAGATAAATTAAGTATATAATTCTCACATCAGTCCCACGACTGACCTGTAGTTTATTTTACTTTGCAAACTCGGGTGCCCTCTTTTCACACAGGCAGTCGAGTAGCTTTTTTGCAGATATATTTTAAGCAGGATCCTGGATTGAAACCTGAAGCTGGGTCTAGAATATTGATAGCCTTCCGCTGAGATTAGTTCCGCTGCATTATATTTCTTTATTGTAATTTATCTTCCGCTGTGTTTTATTCCGATGTACTCTGATATATTCTATACTCTGATGTAACATTTATTATTGATGTTATAAAAGTCTGTGTTGTTGTTCTGATGTTTTGTATGCCCAAAATTAACGTATGCGGAATTTGAACGGTCTTGATCGATCTTGCGATCGATTGGGGTCGAGCAAAATCCGGGTCGTTACAGCTGGTATCGGAGCCGGGTTAGCTCAAATCTTTGGGGTACAATTCATTAGAACTGAACAGAAGACTCATCAGAGGTAGGATTAGTAATATCCAATAAGAATACTCATTAGAGATATGATCAGCAGTATCCTAGAATGAGAATACTCATTAGAGATAGGGTTAGCAATGCCCTAGAATGAGTCAGAGTGGAAAATTTGTAATTAACGTACTTGTTGTTATATATATAATTCGATTTTAGAAAATATGATTTTGAATATATAAAAGTTATATATTTTTGAAAATTTAATCAACTAATTGACTGATGATTGTGTTGTTTGAATATGAATTCAACTAATAAAATGATTAAACAATTAAAGAATGAAAATTAACTTAGTTAAATAAATAACTTTAGCTTCATTTCCTTTTCGAGGACGAAAAGATTTTAAGTGGGGGAGATTGTAACAATCCGCAAATTCTAAACCAATTAAAAAAATTTATTTTAGAAAATTTTAATGAATTTTGAGGATATGATATAATTTTGTAACAACCCGAAAATCTGGGCCAGTTTAAAATTTTTATTTCGGCAATTTTAGCGAATTTTGATTATTTAAAATGATTATTTTAAATAATATCGACGAGAAATTTATTTTGAATAGAATTCGATCGTATATGTTATATAGATCGTGTTAGAATATAAATATTTATTTATATTTATAAAAGGAATTGAAAATGGCGCGGTAGTTCGATAATTCGATTTCAAACTTCAATTGAATGTACCGGGTGCAAAACAAACCGGATTTTAGCGAAACTGAAAACAATATGATCTAATTGATAATATCTTTCCAACGAATCCGAAAAATCAAAATTTCATAGCGGGAATCAAAAGATATGTCCAGTTGAAAATTCTGAATAGTCGCTATGGAATTCAGGCCCTTAAAATGGAAATTTTGCAAACGACCTCGGATTTCGACGAAACCACTTTTGTTGGATCCGTGATGTAAAGTTATTGCTAGGTTTCAAATTTCATAATTTTCCGAATCAATATGTGAGCGTGGCAAAGGAAAACGTGTTTGACCAGTTTCAGTTGATTTTAATCGACTGGAAAATGGCCATTTTCCAAACGGTCTCAGAATTCGATGAAACTAGTTTTGTTAGGACCGTATCGTCAATACGAAGCTAGAAAATATTTTTTCTGGAATTTTTCGAGTTAGTATGTGACCCCGGTAAATTGAAATGCGCGTTCAAATTCAATATATAGAGTTATATGTTGATTTTAACGGAAACTGATTATAATAGCCGAGTCAGCTTACGATACATATCCCATTGTGTTCGGAATGGGGGTAATTAGCTATGGATGACAGGCGGTGGGCCTCGTTTCGAGGTCGAAAATAAAAGTTGCTTTTTGAAATTAATTAAATAAAATAATATATTTATATATAACCCATCCTTCTCTATTTCTCTCTCAGATCTATCGAAATAAAAAAAATCGAACGAAGCAAAGGGGCGGAGCCTCAGCTCCACCGTCGCATGCACCGGGGGCGGCCTCCTCAGCGCCGCCTTCTCCTCCAAGCTCCCCCCTTTTTCCTCTTCCCTCCTCTCTCCTCCTTCGAGTGACGCCCGCGAGACCCGTAGGCCCCCTCGTCTTCCCCAAACCCTAAACCCATACCCCCCCAAGCGCACGAGCTCCGGAGCCACCACCGGCCACTGCCGTACCCTCCCCGCGTCGCCCTCCCCTCCACAGCCAAACGCCGACGCCGCACCACCCAAATCCGAACCCCCTCTGCCTCGCGAGATCCTCCGGCGCTGCCAACGATGCTCCAGTCCCCAGCGACGATGATGAAACCCCCCCTCCTCTGAAATACACTGTAAGTTTTAAATTTCGAATTTTATTTAAAAACTGATTTAACTTTGAACATGAATAGGATTTTTCCTTTTGAATATAAACATGATTTTACTTTGAACATGAATATGATTTCTACGAAGGAAGAAATAAAAATATGATCTTTCTTTAAAATAAAAATATGATCTTTCTTTAAAATAAAAATATGATTTTTAGTATGTACGTTTTTAAAATAAAAGAGATAAGATTTTTGAAAATATAAAATTCGATTTTTATATATTGAATAGCATAGTAAAAATTCGATTTTTATATATTGAATAGCATAGTAAAAATTCGATTTTTATATATTGAATAGCATAGTAAAAATTCGATTTTTATATATTGAATAGCATAGTAAAAATTCGATTTTTATATATTGAATAGCATAGTAAAAATTCGATTTTTATATATTGAATAGCATAGTAAAAATTCAATTTTTATATATTGAATAGCGAAGTAAAAATTCGATTTTTATATATTTAATAGCATAGTAAAAATTCGATTTTTATATATTGAATAGCAAAGTAAAAATTTGATTTTTATATATTGAATAGCATAGTAAAAATTCGATTTTTATATATTGAATAGCGAAGTAAAAATTCGATTTTAATATATTGAATAGCGAAGAAAAAATTCGATTTTTATATATTGAATAGCATAGTAAAAATTCGATTTTTATATATTGAATAGCATAGTAAAAATTCGATTTTTATATATTGAATAGCATAGTAAAAATTCAATTTTTATATATTGAATAGCGAAGTAAAAATTCGATTTTTATATATTGAATAGCATAGTAAAAATTTGATTTTTATATATTGAATAGCATAGTAAAAATTCGATTTTTATATACTGAATAGCATAGTAAAAATTCGATTTTTATATATTGAATAGCGAAGTAAAAATTCGATTTTTATATATTGAATAGCATAGTAAAAATTCGATTTTTATATATTGAGTAGCGAAGTAAAAATTCGATTTTTATATATTGAACAACGAAGTAAAAATTCGATTTTTATATATTGAATAGCAAAGTAAAAATTCGATTTTTACATATGTAGTGGCTACGGGCAACGAAAGTGACGAAAGGCGAGAACGGCGAAGATTTCTATAAATGAAGTGTCGTGAAGTTGGGATAGCTATCGGTGAGAACTTCTCACTCTTCAATTTCTTTTTCTAGTTATATATATACTATGATGCAGACGGTGCTTAGCAGCACCCGACACCCGTCATCCACAGACCATGGATGGCTTGTTTGTTTAATTGTTTGGTTGTGTAGTTGGTTAGATTATTTGGTTTGGAATGTGAATTGTTTGGTGAAATGAAATTGATTTGATTGATGTGTGAATGTTGTGGGCCTTCTCTAGACCGGGGAAAAGCTAGGCCTTGTCCCGTTTCTAGTATCGTGCCGTTATGCGGCCGAAATTTTCTAAAAATAAGTTACAAAAATAAAGATAACATTTTATTTAATAAATGAACCAAATAAAATATTCATAGGTTGAATAAAATAGTTTGATCGTTAAAAATATAATTTTTAACGTGAATGTGAATAAATAAATATTCATTTACAAACCAGATGGTTTGTTTATGTACACCTATTTGAAGGACATTGATTGGGACGATAAATTTTACACCTCGCCCAACTGCACAAATAAAAATCTGTGTTGGATTGCTTGAAACCCCACACGGGTATTGGGATGATATTTGAAGTACACTAATCTCGATTGTTTAGTTGTATGTCGATCGATTTATTGACAGGCTGTTATAAGCGTTGGATATTTATATTTGATGCTTATACAGTGTAGAATGCACTTTGGATGATGGTTGATTATTCATCGTTGTTGATATATACATGTGTTGTAGAAAATCCACATAATTAACATTATATGGTAATTGATTGGGCCTCATTCCAGTTTTAAAATAGAAATATTTGAAAAAGAAATATTTGAAACAGAATATTTGAAAATAGGAATATATGAAGCCGTATTGATTAGATTGACGCCATTTTGACGTGAACGATATTTATATCGATTTTATTCATTCTATAATGAATATCGAAAGTGATTTCAAAATCTGATATTTTGAAATTGAATATAAATGAATTCGAATTGAAATTGAATATAAATGAATTCGAATTGAAATTAGAATTGAAATTGAATTGAAATTGAATAGAAATGAATTCAAATTGAAATTGAATAGGAATGAATTCGAATTGAAATTGAATAGAAATGAATTCAAATTGAAATTGAAATTGAATTGAATTGAAAATGAACAGAAATTGAATTAAAATCAATTTGAATTAAATCAATTCAAAATGAAATGAAAATGAATTTATGTTGGAATATTCAATTTTGATTTGAAATTAAATATGAAGTTGAAACCGTTTTGAAAATGAATTTAAAACGATTTATAAAGCACGTTTTGAATTGAAATCGACGAAGTATATATTATATATATTATATATATATAATATAATGGCCTGAATAGAACGCGCCGCGCCGCGGCAGTTCGCGAATTTCGACCATTGACTTCGAATGGATATTACGGGAGATCCGACCGTCAGATTCTCCTAAAACCGGAACCGTTGGGTTCATATCGAAAAGAGCTTTCTAACGAATATTAGAAATTAGAAATCTAATAGTTGGATTTGGAATTATGTCCAAATCAATTTTGAAAAAGGTCGTTGTAAGTGCAGTTCGGTGGCCATTGATGGAAATCGATTGTACGGGCCTTGATAAAATTATTAAAAACAGTAATAATTTGTGTAAAATCATAAGAAATGATTTGTGAAGAATTGGGACGAAAAACTCCATATTTGAAAAGATAAAAATAGATTTTTATTGAAATGAACTAGTTTTGAACTAAAATTGTAATTTATTTATTTTTAAAATAAATAAAGTGAGTTTGAAATGGTTTTGAAAAATAACCAGAATTTCCAATAATTATATTGGAATGGATTTGAATCGAAATTGTCTTCGGAATATTTCGATGTTGGATTTCGTGATGGGAATTTGAAAGATATAGATATATATATATCGTTATTTCCAATACGATATTTGCTAGTCGTAGAATTTGATATTGAATATAAGCCGGTATATTTTCTATTCAGAGCCTTGTATTTAATATCAAATGTGATTTGGGTTTGTCGTGAATGGTGTCTTCATTAACATTGTTCTTGAACCCAGTTGAGAAAAGATTAAATCTTTTTATTTAGATTTAATGAAGTGTACCAATTAAATAATATTTAATTGGAATTGAATTGATATTGATTTTTGGGTTTATCGTGGACAGTATTTTAAATAACACTCGTTCTTTAATCCGATAATTAATGGAATGTGATTTTGGGTTTATCGTGAACCGTGTTTTAAATGACACTGATTCTTTAACCCAGTTAACGATTAAAACTAAGTGGAGTTTTAATGAATCTTTAATTAGATTGAAATAATCGAAATGGAGTATCACCAGTTTTGCTCCAGGCGTTAGTTAAATCTTTAATTAGATTTGAACGTGAAATGGTAATTGAATTTACCGATAACACCGTGGTGTTAGATATGAAGTATAACCAGTTTTACTTCATGGGATGAATAGGTTGGGATTGGGAAAATAAAACAAATGATTACTTCGGTAAGGTTCGTTAATCCCGACTAGTTGAATCGAAATTCAAAAGATGATTAAAGAATAAATTCAAGGAATTGATCTTGGATAAAATTAATGGGAACCTTTCCCTATGAATGTGAAATTTAGAAACTAACTGTCGGTTAGCCAAGCAGAATGGTTTTCTGGATATTGATCTGATGTTGATTTTGGCCTTCGGGGTTAATATTAGGGAAATTATTCTCTTGATTAATTTACGATTAGTGACTGATGAATTGGAATGAGGCGTATGTTGTGTTTGTGTAACACTTATTTAAAATATACGCGAGTTATTCGGAAAGACCGGGTTTATCCCATTTTGAATAACTGATACGACGATAAGTCGAAGATGAAGACAGTGGTCGAAGACCGGAGGTCTTCACGTCGTTTGGGTGATTACTGATGATCTAGATTGGGCTGTACACCCAAGAAGATGGAAATAGTTGGTGATCGTCCAGACGTACTTGGAGATCGATGGATATGCGGGGTACTAGGTGCCTCCGGTTTCGTTCAGACCCAGAACGGACTTGTAAATGGACTATGCGTCTGACATTGGATTTTAGTCCGTGTGATTGATTTATATTAAATATATATCTGTTTGGCGGCGGAGAATTTATTCTCTTGCTTAACGCCCTTCTCTGAGATGTACGAGCTCAGGGGTTATATATTGATGGATATCAAACGCATGGAGTGAATTGCCTGTGTGGCATGCCTAAGTGGCAATTGATCGAGGCTTCTGTTGAAAAGCAAAGTCTTGTGGTGATGATCAAAGCACAGCCTGTGTGGCACAGCTTTGTGTAACGTGAATTCACGAGCCTCACACCCCGGTTGTGAAAAAAAACGGGAGAGGACGTCAGGGAGGACATGCGTTTCTTTCTAGCCCTGACATTTATATACTTTTCACCTATGTGGTTGTTGCTGTTGCGAGGCACCTCGGTTAGATCGGACGATCCAGGTCCGATGGAGCCATTTGTTGGCTCATTTACGCCCCAAAGGGCGGAGAAACGTAGTGTTCAGGCATAATAATCCACATCGGTGGACCGACCCTGAGGATCCAAGGCTTGTCTGCGCGCTTGCCTGAGACTCGGGCTAGACAGTCTCGAATCGGTAGAGGACGATCCCTGGCCTCGGTTCACAGATGGAAATCCAACTTCCAAATACGTGATTTTGCGGTTTTAATTGTAGAACTAGTATGGCGACATGATATATGGTACCCATGCCGCCTATGATTGATACTTATGATTTGAAGTTGTTTTATACACTATGCACTTATAATAGTATCAAATGATTTGTTTTAAAACGTATCAAGCATTCTTTGGCTGTTATAAGGGAAAACCCTATCCCCCGGCTTGCGTTGCATTGTGTGATAGGACCTGGGTCTTATAACAGCTTCATTTTTCTTTATTTAGCATTGCGTTGTTTGTTTTATGCACTGGTATTCTTGGGAGGAAACCCGTTCCGTGTTATATGGCGTGGTCCCTTGATTTACCTAACTTTAAAAATAAAGAATAATAACTGTTTTAGTTCTCACACCAGTCACATGACTGACCTGGAGTTTATTGTTTTAACCTAAACTCTGGGTTCCCTTATTTTGACACGGGCAGCTAGTAGTTTTGGTTTTGCAGATTTATATTCACAGGATCTTGGTTTACAACTGGAATGATATCCGGAAAGCTTTGTATCTGTATATCTCTTCTAGTTGTGTATTGTATTATTTTTCGCTGCTATGTAATGTATTGTAATCTCTGATATTTTCCTGTGTAATATTTATTCATTTATACTTTGTATATTCTTGTAATCTTATGGTATTGTTGTAATATACAATGAAATGTTCTTCCGTCTGCGTTCTATGTTGTCTTGTTCTCAAAACAATCAGGCGTTTCGAACGGTCTAGATCGGTTTAGCGACTGGTTCGGATCGAGTGAAATTCCTTGTTGTCACAGTTGGTATTAGAGCTTTGGTTTACAGAGCTCGAGAACAAGGCACATTAGAACCATACGAAAGAATTCATCAGATATTGGATTAGTAATATCCAATTAGAATGACTCGTTAGAGATAGGATCAGTAGTATCCTGGAACGAGTGTGAAGAGTATATTTTTCAAATGAAAACAATTTTGTTTTGAAAATCTAAATCAATTATTCGTATTTGATTATTTATTTGTATTGATTTGGATAGTCCAGTATATAAAGATTTTGCATATACGCCTTGCAAACGTGTATTTGAAGTTTTAATATACTGGATAGATATAGAATTACACTCGAATCGCCCGGAGATGATTTTGATGATGGAGCTCCATCATTAGAATTCATGTTCGAGTGACGAAAGTGGACTTTCTATATATTTCCTATTGACTGGTGTGAGAACCAAAATTAGATAGGGCCTATTGTTGTGATTTGGCATCAAAAATCTGATTTTTGTCTATGTATCAAAGTTATAAATCTGAAATGATAACCAACTAATTGATTGATGGTTGTGTTGTTGATTATTGGTTGATTTATTGAAATTTTAACCATATAGCCAATTTGATCAAACATTGAATTATATTGAAATTTGATCACATTTACTTGCATATACATCTACTTACATTGAACAGGTCATAGCAAGGAGGCTAGAGCAGAGAATAAAATTTGTTTGCCCAACAAAATAGGTACATGTTTATTATAATTTACTGTTTTGTTTGGGTGATGATGATTTTATGAGCCTATTGGCTAGCCGCTTGGCTTTTTCTTTTTGAGATCAGAAGGCCTGTATGGCAATTTCGGGATTTTCCCGTGGCTCCCGGTGCAGGGGAGGTTATGGCGAAACTTTTCGAAAATTCCGGGTGTTAGCCAAATTTTTGAAGAATTTGAAAATTCTCAGAAACTGAAAAGTTGGAGAATGGAAGGCAGATCGAACGTAGAGTTGATTAATCAAACCACTTTCGACTTTGTTCCTTTTCGTGGACGAAAAGTTTTAAGTGGGGGAGATTGTAACAACCCGAAAATCTGGGCTAGTTTAAATTTTTTATTTCGGCAATTTTAGCGAATTTTGATTATTTAAAATGATTATTTTAAATAATATCGACGAGAAATTTATTTTGAATAGAATTCGATCGTATATGTTATATAGATCGTCGTTTGAATATAAATATTTATTTATATTTATAAAACGAATTGAAAATGGCGCGGTAGTTCGATAATTCGATTTCAAACGTGAATGGAATGTACCGACTGCAAAACAAACCGGATTTTAGCGAAACTGAAAACATTATGATCTAATTGATAATATCTTTCCAACGAATCTGAAAAATCAAAATTTCATAGCGGGAATCAAAAGATATGTCCAGTTAAAAATTCTGAATAGTCGCTATGGAATTCAGGCCCTTAAAAATGGAAATTTTGCAAACGACCTCGGATTTCGACGAAACCACTTTTGTCAGATCCGTGATAAAAAGTTATTGCTAGGTTTCAAATTTCATAATTTTCCGAATCAATATGTGAGCGTGGCAAAGGAAAACGCGTTTGACCAGTTTCAGTTGATTTTAATCGACTGGAAAATGGCCATTTTTCAAACGGTCTCAGAATTCGACGAAACTAGTTTTGTTAGGACCGTATCGTCAATACGAAGCTAGAAAATATTTTTTCTGGAATTTTTCGAGTTAGTATGTGACCCCGGTAAATTGAAATGTGCGTTCAAATTCAATATATATAGTTACATGTTGATTTTAACGGAAACAGATTGTAACAGCCGAGTCAGCTTACGATACATATCTCATTGTGTTCGGAATGGGGGTAATTAGCTATGGACGACAGGCAGTGGGCCTCGTTTCGAGGTCGAAAATAAAAGTTGCTTTTTGAAATTAATTAAATAAAATAATATATTTATATATAACCCCTCCTTCTCTATTTCTCTCCCAGATCTATCAAAATAAAAAAAATCGAACGAAGCAAAGGGGCGGAGCCTCAGCTCCACCGTTGCACGCGCTGTTAGACCAAAAAGTGGTTCTAACACCCAAATTAATTAAAAGCAAATGAGATGAGATAAAAATGAAAATGAACACACAGGATTTATAGTGGTTCGACGAAGAAATGCCTACGTCCACTTATCGTTCACTATATTCAATGATTCAGTTGCAAATACAATGTAAGATTCACTTGATTCCACTCACAACTCACTTATATTCACTCAATTGACTAAAACAAATAATAAAAGATGATTTGGATTCTCCGGGAGTATTGGAGTTCGGACTATGGAGGTGGTTGAATTCTCGAAATGCCCAAAAAAGATCCTTTTCTTTGTCTCCAGACGGGGTATTTATAGGTGTGAATTTGCTCAGAACCCGATTCGGATCGGAGCCACGTGTCGTCCATCCCATTAGCCTCGGGTTCGAATGAATCGTTGTGTTGACAACGCATCAGAGTAATGAACGTTATGGGTAGGAACTGGTCATAGCCGATCTGGATATCCAGGCGCTTTAGCTGGAGAATGATATGGAAAATGGGCTCGGGTCGGAGACACACATATAAGGGGTTCGGATCGGGATACCCGATCCGACCCGGATTGGCTTGGAAGCAACGCTTTCTCTTCTTTAATCTGCTCCGCTCCACTCCGACCTATCTCTGTAGCAATTGGGTGGCTTTCCGATCCATCTTGAAGAAGACTGCCCTCCGATCCGAACACACGCTCTCCGCCTTCAAAAGCAATAGCTCACCGATCCGAACAGGAGATTTTATCCGCTCCGAACCGATACGTTTCTTTGACCCGATCCGAACGATTGCAGCTATCCGATCTAGGCTGTAATGTATTCTCCGATCCGAACCGAAGTCTTCTAATTAAAAATGCTCTTCAATGTCTGATATCTTGACTTTGTGTTGCCTAGTTCACAAAGTAGGCTAACACTTTGCCCCCTCAAAGGATGCTTCTGTTGGAAACGGAGCATGCTTTGATTGCTTTTGCACGACGCCTTCATCCTTCCCTTTGAATTCACATGCCAAGCTGTCGTACTGCATCCTGTTCGGTTCGGATTCCGACCCGAACGGATTTCTGGTTCGGGTTCCGACCCGGACGGATCTTCTTCTTCCTATACTCTGCAATGGATTAGTGGGCCAAGCTGCGTCATTGGGCTTTTCGAGCCGGTCCGATCGGGAATACGAATAGTCAGCTTGTTTTTTATATAAATTTACTTCACTTTTCTTCTTTTCTTTCATTCACTGTTCTTGCCTAACCGAACCGATTCCACATCGAAACCCTAGTCTTTCCAAGAAATTTCAAAATTCTCGCTTCAATCTTTGAACCAAATACATAGGTAGTCTTGTAATCTTGAATCTCGTTGCCATAATTGTTTTTAATTCACATTCGCAGTTAAGTTGAACGATTCTAGCAAGGTATTTTGACTTTTTCCATCGCCGCGGCTTCCTTCATCCTCCGCCTTCGTCGTTGATCGCGTCGACGCCATTTCGAGGCGTTGGCGGAGGGTGTTGAGTTTCGTCGTTGAATGCTTGAGTGCTTAAGCACTTGATTTTAATTAAGGCTTGGGATATCGAGTTGGGTTCGCTACTTGAGAGGAGGAAGAGGAAGGAAATTGAAGGAGATCAGTTCGGGTGGGGGAACAGTAGGAGAAAAAGGGAAAGAGAGAATTTTACAGAACCGGACCGGGTTGGGGCAATAAGGCAAAGAAATGGGACTTAACTTGTTTGACCGGGTCGGGTCGGAGCTATGAATAAAATGGAGGTTATGACTTATGCGCCCGGGTCGGACCGGGTTGTGGAACAAAAGAGAGAATAGTAGTATGGTTATTCAGGTTAATCCGACCCGCCCCGAAAGTCAATCCCCGAACCGATCCGGATATATCTCTCTGAGTGTGAGCCTTTGCTTTAAGCTGACACATGACCTTGCCTATCCGATCTGAACCTGGTGTATACATCCGAACCGAAAACTACTCAATCCAAAACACAAACTTTCGTTCAACTATTTAAAAGATATTACTTCCAACTTCATGAACAGTTAGGATAGTGCCTTGCAGACATAAATGAACATTAAGAACTACTCTGACTATCACTTTCTCTTCAAAGTTTCGTCTTACATTGTTGCACTTTTACTTTGCATTTCTCACATTCGCTGCACACATTTTAGTTCGCACACATACACAGGGGGGTACGGGGTAATTTACTCTAATCCGTGCTATTGCTTCTTCAATAGTTCTATGACAATGAGACCCAGACGCTCTTCCAGACTAGCTGAGAGGAAAGAAGCCCCGGAAACCTCTAACAAAATCACTCTTGAGGATATATCTTCTCCTTCGGATCCAGAATGGGACAGCGAGGGTCCAGACTACGGGGTTGGAAGTCGAGAAAGCAACGAGGTGTCTTCAGAGAATGAAGTTTCTCTAGGTTTCGAGGAGGAAGGAGGGATTGGTGACGATCGAGCCCCTGACGAATTTGAATCGGCCATTATATTGGAATCACCTCCAGACTCCGTTGAATCAACAATCGACAACAATCGACTTGTCCGAATTTGCTTAAAGTACGGGATAATGAAAAGGGACACTCTAGTGCCTTCACGCTCTGACCGTCCCCATAACCCTCCAGAAGGATATATGGTGGTCACTCGATTGATGTGCATGGTCGGCGCCATTCCTCCATTCTCTCCCTTCATCGTTGACTTTTTAAGACAAATGCGGATTGCCCCTATGCAGTTGCATCCCAATTCATATGCCTATTTGCACACCTTGTACATAGCATATCGTGAAATCTTATGCATAGAGCTCACGTTCGATGACGTTCACTTCTTCTATAATTTCAAACATCGGACTCGAGAGACTCCATCTTTCTGCTACTTTGAGTCAGTTCCAAAAAGGAAGATAATCTCTGCACCATTCAGCAGTAAAGCTGGAGATTCCAGACTAGAATGGTTCTACGTGAAGCGACAGCCTGGATGCGCCAGGAGGTGGACCAAATCAAGTAAAGCACTGATTTTCTAAATCCGGGCTCTATACACTTGAATCATCACCTTGACTTGTTTTCTTTTTTGTTTGCAGTCGACAATCCCAAACAGATATCAGATCAGGTGTTCTTTGACCGGATGCACCGACTTCTTAATGGCGATCAGAAATTCTTGACTATCGACGGAGCCCTTAAGGACGAATACCTTCACTTTCATGGGCGGTTATCCGTTTTTCGTAGCATTGGTCATGGGACGGTTCCATATGCATACATTCCTCCAGTGGAGGTAGTCCCAGAGACAGGAGAGGGCTCAGGAGTTCCTACAGCGCCTCTTCAAACTTCACCTTCTCCATCTTCTACACAAGATGACGAATTGGCTAATCTGGCCGAAAAGCATCGTGAAGGATATATTGCCCCCGAGGAGACTACTTCTCTGGAAAAGTCAAAATCCTCCCAAGAGTCGCCACTTCATGCTTCCGAGGGGGATGTCCCTAGTACTGATGAGCAAATATTTCAGGGTTTGGGGGATCTCCCCTTACCTGAGACTATATACACTTCAGAGGATTTCAGGAAGGATCCTTTAGTCTTCACCTCTTCTGAAGAGACCACTCCCGCTAAGGCCAAAGAGCCTACCCGTACTAGTCTAGCTTCAGACTCGGGTTGGTTGGGGGGAAACACACCACTTAGGATACACTTTATATAACGGCATTAGCATTCATTGCACCTCTTTCTTCATGAATCCATTAATTCTAAATTTCGTTTGTTTTATCGTGCAGGTACGATGTCTCGATCTTACTACGATATAAGAAAGCTTCGTCGCAGCATGTCCAATCCTCCTCAGGATGTCGAATATGATCGTCGTGATGATCGCGGCAGGGATGAGAGAAGGCCTTACGATCCCTATCGCTCTCGACCCTCACGTTCTCGCTCACCAGTTCGGCCGGAACAAGAGAAATACAAGGGTTATCAAAGCCGTAGGGAAGAGGACAGACCACCATCTAAAGACTCCACTTCGTCCCATGAAAAGCGCAGTAGGGAGAGAACTCCTCCAAAAGAAAATGGGTCTCGAAGTAAGCACAAGGTCCCTGCTACTAAACGACCTAGGACAGACAAAGAGACTACTGAATCCTCTTCACACAGGGACACCGAATTATCAATTCCCGCTCCTCCCCCACTAGATGCGGAAACTGCAGTAAAGCGGGCATATTTAGAGGAGCAATTTCCCGAGCACTACTTCGAGACTTTGACTTTTTTACCTGCTCTTGAACTTATTTCTTCTAAGTGGGCAGATAAGGCCAAAGCAAAGATTGATGCGGTGGAAAAACAATATACTGAGATGTTCAAATATTCACGCAATCTTTCTAGAATCATCCGCACTCTAATCACAAATACCGATTCAATGCAAAAGACCGCGGAGGAGGATGCTAAGGCCTTAAAAGCTCTAGGAAAAGATTTAGAAGACACTCAAGCTCAGTTAGTTGTCGCTCAAAGGGACGCTTCTAACTTCAAACAACAATTCGAGGACATGAAAAAGCGTTATCATGACTTGCTTGAATCTCACACTCAGGAGCGCTCTGAATTATAAAAGCAAGCTGACGAGGCCAAGTCAGAAGCTGCTAAGACACGCCTTGCTTATGCTGAGCTTGAACGGAAAAACGCCGAGTTAGCAAAGAGGAGTGCTGAATTAGAAAAGAAGAATGCCGACTTGGCTTCAAAGCTGTTGGAGGCAGAGAACAGGGCTGCCCTGGCCGAGGGCAATGTGGAGTGTGCTATTAAATCTGCGGAGGAAGCCCGCAAGCAACTATCAGAGGCGGAGGCTGATATTAAGGGTTTCGGCGAACTAATGATTGAATTCTTCGCACATATTATTCGTCGCCGAAACATTTCTTGGATCGAGGACTATCCATCCACTCTAGTTCAAGTATGGAATCAGATCGTCGAGTGGGAAAAAGAGGAACTTAAGGTCGATTCCCTCGATGAAGATAAACTAATGGAGAAATACTTGAGGGATGATGAACCGGAGTGCCTAGCTGAAGGGCGCCGCCTTATTGCTGAGGCCATGGAAGAAGAGAGACGGAAGTCTAAACAAAAAACTGTTCTCGAAGCTGGTTCCTCTTCTTCTGCCCCTGCAACCTCTGAAGTAGAGGGGTATGATCCTGAAAAACCGGGAATTCCCCGAACAACTCTGCTATCCCCTATTCCTGAAACAACACCAGAGGTAGTAGCCACCCCCGCAGAAAAGTCTTCGGAAGGTATCCCTACCTTTTCTCCTCAATTTGCCAAGGCTGTTTCTACCTTTCGCCACGTGATTGAACAATCGATGAAAGACCCATTTTTTCGCTTGAGTTGATAACTGTTGCTTCTCATTCTGTAGGTGTTGAATCATCCGTAAAGACAGATGTGACTCAGGGAGCCACCGTTGGGACAAACCCCGCAGATAAGGCCAAAAAAGGGGAAGACAAGGCTGCTTCTATAGACTTGGGAGAAGGAAGTGAGCCAACTAAGGTCGCCACTCCCCATAGTGAAGAAATGATAGCAGCTTTGAAGGACGATGGCGGAGACGGGGGGCATGAAGAGGAACCAGAAGTTGCAATAGTCGGGGAGTCAAAAAATGCTGATGATGTTACCTTGGCTGCAATGAAAGCCGATCAAGACAAACGCTTGCAATTAAAAGCTGAAGAGCTAGACCCCGAAGTCCTCAAACCCCTCGCAGTCGTGGATGCGGGATCAAGGTTAGTTGTTAAGCTCTCAACTAGATCTATTACAGAGGAACTCGCTAAAAAATCTTCTCTTGATTCCAGCGCCCCGCCCTCCGGGAAGAAGTCTACTGGCTCCAGCACCGCATCTTCAGGAAAAAAGAAGTCAAAACGAATCTTGACGGAGGCTGAGAAAGAAGCAAAGGACGCGGAGAAAGCCGCCAAGAAATCCAAGGCTCATTCAAAATCTAAATAGTGGATTGCCTTGTATCGTTTTAGCATTTAGTGAACCAATAATTGCTGCTACAAGAGTAGCTCCTGCACTTTCTTTTTTAGCCATTTTCCTGTACAAATTCATTCATTTGTAAATAAAAATAATTCATTTTCTGCAATGTTTGTTTGTTAGTAAATCTGCACTTATGTAAAAATGCATGTCTATAGTTATGAAACGAAGTTGTGGAGGGGGGAAATATGCGTATACATACGTGTCCCTAGTCAATTCCCACAAATTATTTAATGCTTAATCAAGCAATCTGAATGCTCCCGATTCTCTAACGGGATAGAACTTCCTGTGTTGTCAGTACCTATCGTTTTTTCTGGCATTTCTTTTATACTCTCTCTCTTTCTCTTGAGAGTTAGAGTTCGAGCTCAGTAATCTATTCATTCCCCGGTTTTTCAACGGGGAAAGATTTCTTTCTCAGCGCTCATTCGGAGATGCCTTTATACTCTCTTTCTCTCTGGAAAGTTAGAGTTAGGAGAAGAATTTCTTTTTCAGCGCTCAGTCGGAGACGCTTTTATACTCTCTCTCTCTCTCTCTGGAGAGTTAGAGTTAAGAGAAGAATTTCCTTTTCAGCGCTCAATCGGAGACGCTTTTATACTCTCTTTCTCTCTGGAAAGTTAGAGTTAAGAATGTCGTTTTCTCATTCTTTTATGTCTTATCGCACAAATAGTCGTTGTGCTTCTTTTTATGTCTAAACTGTTTTCAACCTTTTTAGGCTCTGAGTCATCCTGTATTTTATAATCACAACAGAATAACTGATGAATGTAAATGCATAAAAGTAAATAACACACAATATTTTTATAGTGGTTCGGCTAAGTCGTAGCCTACATCCACTTTATAGTTCTTCATTCATATCGTCAGATTTTCCCAAGGCAAGTCGTGCCTTATTACAAAGTTCATAAGAAAAATAACACAAAGCACAGCATTTCTAACTCAAATATCGCATTAAGTGTTGGGCATTCCATGCTCTGGGGACTTCTTCGCCATCTACGGTCGTTAACTTGAAGGTTCCTTTTTCAAGTTTCCGTTGAATGACAAAGGGTCCTTCCCATTTTGGACCAAGGTGAGGAAGGGATGGAAAGACTCTCTTTAGCACCAAATCTCCTAGTTCAAAAGTCTTGAGGCGAACTTTTTTGTCGTAATAGCGTGCCACCTGACGCCGATGTCTTGCCGCACGCAAATCTGCTTCGTCCCTTTTCTCTTCGACTTCATCAAGAGACTCAAGTAAGAGTGCCCGATTCGTCATCGGGTCATAATATGTCACCCTGTGGGAAGGAACCTCTAGTTCAACTGGAATTACAGCTTCTGAGCCAAAGGAGAGAGAGAAAGGGGTATGACCGGTGGCCGTTTTAAATGTTGTTCGATATGCCCACAAAGCTAGGGGCAATTCATCAACCCACTTTGCCTTTGCACGCTCTAATCGTTTCTTGAGGATGGATTTTATTACTTTGTTTATTGCCTCTACTTGCCCATTCGATTGCGGATAGGCAACTGCAGTATATCGTTTGTCTATCTTATACTTCTAGCAGAAATTTCTGAATTCAGTACTATCAAATTGGGTTCCGTTGTCAGTTATAATCGTCCTTGGGATCCCGAACCGGCATATGATATTTCTGACCACAAAACTTATCACCTTTCTTGCCGTGATCTTGGTCAAGGGCTCAGCTTCCACCCACTTCGTAAAATAGTCCACGGTCACTATTGCATACTTAGCTCCTCCTTTAGCAATCGGTAGAACTCCAATGATATCAATTCCCCACGTGGCAAATGGCCAAGGACTCACCATTGATTTAAGTTGGGTCGACGGTGCCCTGGGGATTTTGGCGAATCTCTGGCACTTATCGCAGCGTCGTGAATAATCAGCTGCATCTTTATTGATCGTAGGCCAGAAGTATCCGTACCGCAATATCTTCTTTGCTAAAGTTTGACCTCCTGTATGATCTCCACACTCACCTTCGTGTACTTCTCTTAGTACACGCTTGATGTCGTCGTGTGCTATACATCGTAACAGGGGCATAGAAAATCCTTGCCTATAAAGAGTATCATCTTGTATGACATATCTGGTAGCTTTGCGAACTACAGCTCTTTTCTCACTCTTCTTTGATGGGAGTGTCCCATTCTTAAGGAAATTCTTAATTGGAGTCATCCACGACTCCTTCTCTGGTTCCGCTTCAAAAGAGAATTCAATTTCCATTGACTTAAAGCTTGGCGATTCCAACCTTTCAATTGGAATTATTTCAGTCTCTTCTGGATTGTCAGAACTAGCCAGCTTTGCCAGCCTATCCGCTTTCTAGTTTTCAACTCTGGGAATGTGTGTTATGTTGTACCGCTCTAAGCTATTCAATAGCTCTTTCACTTTCTTGAGGTAGGCGATAAGTCGAGGTCCTCGAGCCACAAATTCCTCTCGCACTTGGCAAACAACAATTTTAGAGTCACAGAATATGTCTAACATTTTTACTCCGAGGTCTTTAGCAAGCTTCAGCCCGGCAATCAGGGCTTCATATTCAGAGTCATTGTTAGTCGCCGAAAATTCTAATCGCAGGGCGTAATATAACGACCGTCCTTCGGGAGTGACTAAGACGATTCCAGCTCCGGACCTTCGGTCGTTCTTGGCTCCATCTATATATAGTTTCCACGGATTTATCTTTAGCTCATCCTCGGATTTAACCACTCTGTCATTGATTACTTCCTCCTCTGGAATGGTGAACTCTGCAATAAAGTCTGCTAGAGCTTGCCCCCTGATTGACTTTCGTGGTTGAAAATTCAAATCAAACTGACTTAGTTCTATGTTCCATTTGATCAACCTTCCCGATGCTTCGGGTCTCTGCAACACCTTCCTTAAGGGCTGGTCGGTGTATATGGTTATTGGATGGGCTTGGAAATAGTGACGAAGTTTTCGGGATGCGATCAGGAGACTGTAAGCAAGCTTCTCAATTTTTGGGTAGTTGCGCTCTGCCACTGCTAATTTCTTGCTTACATAATACACTGGCCTTTGTACTTTGTCTTCTTCTCGAATCAGGGCTGTGCTGACGGCGTGAGCCGAGACTGCCAAGTAAACAAACAATTCTTCGTGATCTACGGGCTTTAATAAAATCGGTGGTTTCTCTAGCAGTTCCAATAAATTTCGAAAGGCCTCAACACAGTCCGGAGTCCACTCGAAGTTCTTCTTTCCTCTTTTAATCAAATCAAAAAACGGAACACATTTGTCTGTGGCTTTGGAGATGAATCTACTCAGCGCCGCTACTTTCCCTGCAAGACTTTGGACGTCTTTAATTCTCCTCGGCTCTTCGATATTTCTAATCGCTGCTATCTGGCTAGGGTTGATTTCAATTCCTCGGGAACTCACAATGAAGCCAAGGAACTTTCCCGATGCCACTCCAAATGAGCATTTCAGAGGATTCAATTTCATCTGGTACTTTCGCAGGATACCAAACATTTCCGCCAAGTCTTGCGTATGGCTGGAGGACTGCTTCGATTTGACAAGCATATCATCTACATAAACTTCCATAGTTTTTCCTATTTGATTATAAAACATTCTGTTTACCAAGCGCTGATAAGTAGCTCCAGCGTTTTTCAATCCGAATGGCATTACAACATAACAATATAATCCCAAATTCGTAATGAAGCTCGTATGTTCTTGGTCTGGTACGTGCATAGGAATTTGGTTGTATCCAGAATATGCGTCCATGAAAGAGAGAAGTTCATGACCTGCTGTCGAATCTACAAGCTGGTCAATCCTGGGAAGTGGGAAACTATCTTTTGGGCAAGCTTTGTTTAAATCTGAAAAGTCAATGCAAGTCCGCCACTTTCCGTTTGGCTTCTTTACCAAGACGGGATTCGATATCCAGTCGGGATATGTCGAATCTCGAATAAATCCATTCTGCTTCAACTTCTCTACTTCCTCTTTGAGAGCAGCCGACCTCTCTGGGCCCAGCATGCGTCTCTTTTGCTTCACAGGTGGATGTTTCGGGTTTACATTCAATTTGTGACTTATAATGGATGGCGATATCCCACACATGTCAGCATGGGTCCAGGCAAACACGTCTAAGTTTGTCTTCAAGAAGTCCGTTAGTTCTTTAGCTCGACGTGGATCCAATTGAGAACCAATTTTCAAAACTTTTGTCGGATCAACTTTATCAATGGGAATTTCCACTGTCGCTTCATTAGGAGTTGCATTCCTAGCCTCTGGTTCCTCGTCTTTTCTGGGATCCAGGTCTTCAGGCGTTCCTTTGGGCAACTCCTTTGGGGTCAATCTCTCTAATTGCTATGCTGAGTCCCCCTTTGAGGGAGACGAGGCATCTTTACTCTCAATGTTAAGTCCTTTCATCAACATCTTTAATTCGGCCACATAGCAGGCCCGTCCGGAAACTTGATCCCCTCTCAATACTCCAGTTCCGGCTTCGGTTGGGAACTTAAGTAACAAGCACCAAGGGGCGATACAAACTCTAAATTCAGCAAGGGCAGGCCTCCCCAAAAATGCATTATAAGGCGAATCTACGTCCAATACTACGAACTGAAGCATCCGCACTCTTCTACGTTCCCCTTGCCCCAGGGTCACAGGCAACTCTATGTATCCCATGGGAGCTGTCGACGCCCCGTTGAAGCCTCTGATCCATCCTTCACATGGCTTCAAATCTTCAGATTCAAGCTTCATCTAGTTGAATGACTTTTTAAACAAAATATTAATGGAACTTCCGTTGTCTACTAATACCTTATGAACCAAGGCCGGCCCAATGGTGGTAGTAATAACCAACGGATCGTCAGTGGGTGACTGGATCCCAGTATTATCTCGGCTGCGGAATACCACGTCGTCAAACATGGTCTTCTGTTGTTTTATGAGGGTGATATCTTCCAAATCATCACCTTCATTCACGTCTAGATGCTTGGCGGCATTTACATATTGATCCATTGATCTGAAACTTCGGATTGCCGGGTGAGGTCCGCCCACTATGGAGTTGATAACAATTCCTTTACCTTTCTGCTGCGCTGTAGGCTTGGGAGCAGGTAGAATCTGTTTTGGAGCCTGCTCTCCTTGCCCCCTGTCCCTCGGGGCAACCTTGTACTCATCCAACTTCCCTTCACGCAGCAGCTTCTCAATTACATCCCTCAAATGCCGACATTCATTGGTTGAATGCCCATGGGTTCCATGAAACAAACAAAATTTCCCTGTCGCCATTTCTTTCTCGGTCGAATCACGAGGTGGCGGTCTTTTGTACTGTAACTGTAACACCCCGCCTCCGCTAGGGTCACTCGCAAGGGAATGCACTAGCTTTAGAGGGGCATTATTGGTAAACATGCACAGAAATATCACAAGACAGAACACATAAAATAGCGGAAGTAAAATCAATCTTTCATAACATGATTACATAAGGTCTAAAGCCTTTTACATCAGAGTACATCAAAACCTGTCTTGCAATAGTAAAGAAGCATAAAGACTTTTTAATAAATTATTTCCCAAGTAAAAACAGTAAAGTAGCCATAGCCAAGAGAAGTCCAAGCCATCCATGATGACCTTCAAGCAGAAGAAGTCCGAACTAAACAGCATTGTTTCCTCCATGTAACCTGGGGGGGAAACGGAAGGAAAGAGGCGAAACAAAACGGGTCAGTCAAAAAGACTGAGTAAGCCCTATCTACTATCAGTATAGAAACTAGTAAAGTTAACTGACATGAGAAACTGAGATGAACATTAGCATGATAACAAGATAGATAAGCTAAATCAAAATAACAGGATAAACTACTGAACTAAGGTATCATGATAAACTACGGTGTCATGATAAATCAAAGTATCACATCGTCAGATTTCTATCAAGTATACTATCCCAAGGTATCTACCCCGTCTAACATCCCACGGTATCTATTCCGTATGTTCTTCCTGGTTCTAACATGTATATTTGCTCTGCACCCTCCGTACTAGTATCCCAGCCTTGTTATGTGTTAACCATGAATGTCCCTTACTCAAAGTCGTGTAATGGTCCATGTCAACCTAATATATTGCATATATAGGTTACTCAAATCATATGTTTCTTTCCATGTATATAAGTTCAGTCCTTTGCCGTACCTCGTACGGGCTTCCTCATGTCGTAGTATCCTTGAAATCGTTTGGACTGTCACCCTTGTTCTAGCTAGGCTCTTCCATATGAATCATCGTTTGAACTACTAGGACTTACGCCACCTAGCACCACTAGGGATTACGCTTACCTATTGCACGCTTTCGTATTTCGGTTTGGGTTAAACCACCTAGGCCACTAGGGATTACGCTAACCCTCAACCGCGCCCTTTTTCCCACGCATTCATCGTGAATCGTTTTTCTATAACTGTATGCACATGTATCACATCGTGCCATCCGAGTCCTGTCACAGGGCAAAACAAGAAATACAGGACTCGGTCGGGAGCTTTAGATTTATCTGCCGATGCAGATACTAAGGTCTGCTTTTCTACACGTGGCTATGGTCCCACGAGACCCCTCCCTCAACTAGTGAAAGGCAACACAAGAGAAAATCTTGCATGAGAACTACACTCCGGCCAGCCCACATCCTACGGCCTACCTCACCCATAATTAGATAGCAATTATGGTCTGTTGGGTGTTCCCTGCCTTTCCGTACGTACACGCTTGACTCAAGATGGTAGATGATCGACGAACTTGCTATCTCGGGCACCTTATGTATTCGTCGACTCACTGCTATCCACCCCAGTCTTTAGGTCACTCGCATAGCAACCAAGGCATATTCTTGGTTCTTCTACCGCAGACCTCAACCTCTCGTGAGCCTAGTATATTGACCTGGCAGCTCACAGAGGGATCCCAAGAATATCCTCACGTTCCCCGAAGCCGCTGCTTCGTTACCCAGTTCGTTGGAGCCTTTATCTAAATCAGATAGCCTGCTCCTACACGCATACTTAAACGTTGACCTAACGTATCGGGTTACTAATCTATCTAAGAAATGGTTCAAATTTCCTTGACTAAGAATTATTACTTAGTTTCCCTTAACTAAGGTTTACCACTTAGCCTTATTTCCATAATCCTTGTTAACTATGGTTATTTACCTAATCCTCCGAATTAGGGTTTATCTAATGGGTTAAGTGTCACTTAAGTTCATAACTTAGCCCGTCTACAAACCATGTCAAAATTGGCTAAGTATCGAAGTCCAAGACTTAACCCTACAAACCATGTGTCAAGTTGGCTAAGTATATTAAGCAATCCATAACTTAACCTCGTCTAATTATCATTTTAGATTGGTTAATTATATAAATTAACTTGACCTTGTCAAATTACCGAGTCAAATCGGTCAAGCGTATTCAAGTGATTCGTGACTTAGCCTTATCATGTTTTCACGTTAGATTGGTTAAGTATACGTCACTTAACCTCATTGAATTACCAAGTTTAGTTTGGTTAAGTGTTTAGCTTAACCCCATCGAATTACTGTGTCGAGATCAGTTAAGTGTCAATTACTTAACCCCGTTTAATTACCGTGTTTAGATTAGTTAAGCCTTAATTACTTAACCCCATCTAATTACCAAGTCGGATTAGTTAAGTGTAAATTACTTAACCCCATCTAATTACCAAGTCGGATTAGTTAAGTGTAAATTACTTAACCTCCTCCCCTAATCATCTTGCATGGTTAAGTGTCATTAAGAAATCAAACCCGATCCCACTTAACCTTATCAAGTTATCATGTTGGATTGATTAAGTACTGGTTAACTTAATCCCCGTCCACTAGTCGTATAAAAATGGTTAAGTGTCATTAGGCAAATCAAATCAGTTAACCTACCCAACCTTGTCATGTTTTATTAAGTATCATTAGCCTAATCAATTTACTTAACCCCTTTATCCATGTCATATTTGGTTAAGAGTCATTAATCAAATTAACTTAACCCTATCATGTGACATTAATTACTTAATGCATCCCAACCTCTCACATTAGACTTTGTTGTGGTTACTAGTTAAGCCGGTCGGTTCCGGGTAGCTTTACACCACAACTTGGTCTAACCTCGGGTTCAAGCACAACATGACCAACTTCTCACATTGAGTCCTATTGTTTGCAACTACTAGTTAGGCCGGTCGGTTCCGGGTAGTTTTACGTTGCAAACTCAACCCAACCTCGAGTTGGCCACTTTCATGTTTAGTCTAGTGTCATGTTCATAGTCAAGTTTTCAAGCAATTGGGTAGACCTAACTTAATAGGTAAATTCCCAATGGGTAGACCTAACTTAATAGGTAAATTCCCAAGCTTATATTTTTATGCATACTTACATGTCAAATTCCATGTTATATTTCAAGTCATGTTTTCAAGTATAAACACATGTCATATTTAACGTTACATGTTGTCATGTTTATACCCATTTACCCAAGTCATATTCATGTCATTATGTTTTCCCATAATGTGAACCCAACGTTTTTTAAACTCGCATGTACGTTCGCAACCACGTAATGGATTAAAAGAAGAGACTTGGCAAAGGCATAACAAAAATGGATATTAAGCCACAAGTCAATCATGGTGGCGAATGAGGCACAAATGTGGTCATTAGCTTGCATGTTACATTCTTAAGCCTCACAAAAACATGCATAAACCCAAACTTGGTACATAAGCGAATCATGGTGACAAAAGACATGGAATGATGACTAGTAACTCGCATATATCATCATATAAGGGTTATGACTTCATATGCAAGTTGACATAAAGATTATGAAGGTTCTCATGTTGCATAATGCAACATTTCAACATAAAGATTGTAGCTTTTTGCTCATAAGATCAAGATAATGACTTCATAAACTTGCATAACATGATAGCATGCATCATTCTCAATGATCAAACCCAAACTTTCAACATGAACATTTAACTTCATAGTTAATATCTAAGAGTAGGGAAGGGCTTACATTGCTATGAAAGCCTAAATCGATTAATCTAAAGCTTGTGAGGAAGCCTATGCATGCCATCACCCAAAAACCCAAAGATGGATGCTCCAAATCAACAAAAACACCATCTTTATGCACAAAGATCAAAGCTTTTGCCTTGAAATCAACTTGAGAAGCTCTCATACTAACATAGGGACTCTCTAACACTCTCATGATCATGAAATCTTTCATAGCAATGAAGTGGAGGCTAGGATAGTTGAGTGGAGGCCATGAGAGTAGAAATTTTGCCATAGTTTAGTTGCATGAATGAATAATGAGGATTTAGGATAGGTTAGGGTCTTATTTATAGATTAGGCAAGTGTTTTAGGCCATAGGATTAAACCTAGATTCAATCCAAGCCATCAAAGCATGTCTTGGGGAAGAAGTCAAGTGTAGGAACCATCTAGGGCCTTTAGATTAAAGATGAACCATGAGAACCATCCAAATGCAAAATCTGCATTTGAGCGAATCGGCCCACGGGTTGACAGCCAAACACCCTGGATTAACCCCTAGTCGACCCAGCGGGCTCGGGTCGACCTCAAAAATCGGCCGGTTCGGTTATTCCCCTCTCCCAATTCGCTGTTTTGAACAGTTTTGCATATTTATTTATTTAATTTTCAATTATATATATATATATATATCAATATATATATATTTCTCTGCGCAACCCATTTCACTTAATTAAGTATACTTTAATTTGGGAATTTTTCGTGAAACTTCGCGAGGCCATATCTTGGTCATACAGACTCCGATTTTCGAAAACTCGGTCTCTATTTCGCGTATTTTTCCGAGACGAACGCAATGGCATAGCCCGTTTCACTTGATTCAGAATTTAAAATTAAATTCTGCCTTGATTCTCGTCTTTAATCATGTTATCGAAATACGGGTTGTTACATTCTCCCCACCTTTTAGGATTTCGTCCCCGAAATCTCCAAGTTAGGAAGAACATATCCTACCATCCATCATCCATCTACTCAAAACATCATCCACAAGCAACCATTGTCCTTAGATGATTTCTAATGCTGTATGAATATATGCAAAACGTGTGTGTACATGTTCCTTAGCTAATGCTAATGATCAGGTCTGAATAATCTTTCTAATGCAAAATATGTATAGTGCCATGAATCCAACATGTATGCAAATAGCCCTAGTCATATAGATACTATATGCGTGCACAACCATTCATTCATATGCAACAACCGCATGATAATACATTCGATTTCATCCATAAACAAGTATAAATACTCGTGCATATGCAATATGAAATGTGACCGAGTCGAGCTAGTATCTAATGTGTATTCGCGCATCCACGAGCAACCACTTGCAACCATTTGCAACCATATCAATCATAACATGTTTCAAATACATGTTTACATCCATAGGGTTCTACCTAGGATTCCCTGAAATAGGGTCGAGAAGATAAACAGGACAAACTCCTTACAGGGTTTGTAACGGAGAATAGGACCGAGAGGATGTCCACAAAAGATAGCCTACAAGTAAGCTCTATAGAAAACAGGGATCAAGGATATACTCCCAAAAAGAGATATCATGCGCGTATCTAGTCTTTGATCATCAAAGTCGTCTTTTAACTTCGCGATTTCGTAGCTTCTTATTTCCTGTTTCCATAACATGAGCTGGAACTCATTTCTTCGTCACCTCTCGTTCCACTCGCATCCCTGGCGCAAACATGACTGCGTACTCATGGTCTCATGCAAGCTTTCCAAAATTCACTAGTGAATCTCGGGCCTCGTACCATAAGGTATTCCACGTAGAAGAACTTTCTCTTGGAAGTAAACAGATGCCAACCAGGTTATCAAGCGCACTTACTAGGGTGATTTCTATAACCCATGCATAAGTGAAATAAACCATCCGTCTTATCGGCGAACACCACTCGATCAGGCTTCAAATTTCCAATAGAGGTATCAAGGGATTCTAGGTAACTAATCATGACCGAACCCAAAAGGTTCCACGAGACTTCGAGGGTATTACCAAGGCTAGTCAAGAGTCTAACTACCCTCCTATCAAAACCGAGAGTGGCACCCCTTACTGGATAACCACTTCATCCCTAGAATCCATCCATAACCGAGGCATGTCATTCTCAAATCCAAAACAAGTCATGAATAAATGGACCGATTCTCCATAGGACTTGAGACAAAAATGGGATTCTCTAATACGCTAGTACTTAAGGTGCAGAGACTCAACTATCGAAGCAGACTTAAATGATACGATGATCAAAACAAAGTCCTAACGGGATGATAGAGAAGAAAAGCTAAACCTTTAACAAGATCGTCACCCTCCTTCCGAGGTACCCTAGAAATGAGAGCATACTGCTGCCCTCCCGATGATCTTGTCCTTTTCCCATAATACTTAACTATCCGTCCCGTTTTACCATGCCAAAGGTACTCTCTCGTCATGGGTTTCATTGTTCATCCTTCTCTCTCGTCCTGGGCTGAGCCATACCAACAAGTTGCTCATCCTTAAGATCGTATCCTTTATCCTCTTCCTCACTATCCTTTCTTATAACGCGGCCACTGGTCTCTCGAGAACCACCTCCATCGTAAGGAAAACACTTTCGTAGATAGAAAAGACTAGTCGCAATTAAAACCACTGTGACTACAGATGGAGGAAAGAAAGGAAAAGAGATTCAATTAAGGAAACAAGGATAGTGATAATGGCCTTTGGGGAATAGCCTTTTTCTTTTAAAAGAAAATTTTCTTGAAAAATGCTTCTTTGTAAACGATTTTCAAATAGTTTTCAGAAGGTCTTTAAAAACTTTTGCCCAGTCTGATAACCTTCTGCTCTGATACCAAATGTAACACCCCGCCTCCGCTAGGGTCACTCGCAAGGGAATGCACTAGTTTTAGAGGGGCATTATTGGTAAACATGCACAGAAATATCACAAGACAGAACACATAAAATAGCGAAAGTAAAATCAATCTTTCATAACATGATTACATAAGGTCTAAAGCCTTTTACATCAGAGTACATCAAAACCTGTCTTGCAATAGTAAAGAAGCATAAAGACTTTTTAATAAATTATTTCCCAAGTAAAAACAGTAAAGTAGCCATAGCCAAGAGAAGTCCAAGCCATCCATGATGACCTTCAAGCAGAAGAAGTCCGAACTAAACAGCATTGTTTCCTCCCTGTAATCTGGGGGGGAAACGGAAGGAAAGAGGCGAAACAAAACGGGTCAGTCAAAAAGACTGAGTAAGCCCTATCTACTATCAGTATAGAAACTAGTAAAGTTAACTGACATGAGAAACTGAGATGAACATTAGCATGATAACAAGATAGATAAGCTAAATCAAAATAACAGGATAAACTACTGAACTAAGGTATCATGATAAACTACGGTGTCATGATAAATCAAAGTATCACATCGTCAGATTTCTATCAAGTATACTATCCCAAGGTATCTACCCCGTCTAACATCCCACGGTATCTATTCCGTATGTTCTTCCTGGTTCTAACATGTATATTTGCTCTGCACCCTCCGTACTAGTATCCCAGCCTTGTTATGTGTTAACCATGAATGTCCCTTACTCAAAGTCGTGTAATGGTCCATGTCAACCTAATATATTGCATATATAGGTTACTCAAATCATATGTTTCTTTCCATGTATATAAGTTCAGTCCTTTGCCGTACCTCGTACGGGCTTCCTCATGTCGTAGTATCCTTGAAATCGTTTGGACTGTCACCCTTGTTCTAGCTAGGCTCTTCCATATGAATCATCGTTTGAACTACTAGGACTTACGCCACCTAGCACCACTAGGGATTACGCTTACCTATTGCACGCTTTCATATTTCGGTTTGGGTTAAACCACCTAGGCCACTAGGGATTACGCTAACCCTCAACCGCGCCCTTTTTCCCACGCATTCATCGTGAATCGTTTTTCTATAACTGTATGCACATGTATCACATCGTGCCATCCGAGTCCTGTCACAGGGCAAAACAAGAAATAGAGGACTCGGTCAGGAGCTTTAGATTTATCTGCCGATGCAGATACTAAGGTCTGCTTTTCTACACGTGGCTATGGTCCCACGAGACCCCTCCCTCAACTAGTGAAAGGCAACACAAGAGAAAATCTTGCATGAGAACTACACTCCGGCCAGCCCACATCCTACGGCCTACCTCACCCATAATTAGATAGCAATTATGGTCTGTTGGGTGTTCCCTGCCTTTCCGTACGTACACGCTTGACTCAAGATGGTAGATGATCGACGAACTTGCTATCTCGGGCACCTTATGTATTCGTCGACTCACTGCTATCCACCCCAGTCTTTAGGTCACTCGCATAGCAACCAAGGCATATTCTTGGTTCTTCTACCGCAGACCTCAACCTCTCGTGAGCCTAGTATATTGACCTGGCAGCTCACAGAGGGATCCCAAGAATATCCTCACGTTCCCCGAAGCCGCTGCTTCGTTACCCAGTTCGTTGGAGCCTTTATCTAAATCAGATAGCCTGCTCCTACACGCATACTTAAACGTTGACCTAACGTATCGGGTTACTAATCTATCTAAGAAATGGTTCAAATTTCCTTGACTAAGAATTATTACTTAGTTTCCCTTAACTAAGGTTTACCACTTAGCCTTATTTCCATAATCCTTGTTAACTATGGTTATTTACCTAATCCTCCGAATTAGGGTTTATCTAATGGGTTAAGTGTCACTTAAGTTCATAACTTAGCCCGTCTACAAACCATTTCAAAATTGGCTAAGTATCGAAGTCCAAGACTTAACCCTACAAACCATGTGTCAAGTTGGCTAAGTATATTAAGCAATCCATAACTTAACCTCGTCTAATTATCATTTTAGATTGGTTAATTATATAAATTAACTTGACCTTGTCAAATTACCGAGTCAAATCGGTCAAGCGTATTCAAGTGATTCGTGACTTAGCCTTATCATGTTTTCACGTTAGATTGGTTAAGTATAGGTCACTTAACCTCATTGAATTACCAAGTTTAGTTTGGTTAAGTGTTTAGCTTAACCCCATCGAATTACCGTGTCGAGATCAGTTAAGTGTCAATTACTTAACCCCGTTTAATTACCGTGTTTAGATTAGTTAAGCCTTAATTACTTAACCCCATCTAATTACCAAGTCGGATTAGTTAAGTGTAAATTACTTAACCCCATCTAATTACCAAGTCGGATTAGTTAAGTGTAAATTACTTAACCTCCTCCCATAATCATCTTGCATGGTTAAGTGTCATTAAGAAATCAAACCCGATCCCACTTAACCTTATCAAGTTATCATGTTGGATTGATTAAGTATTGGTTAACTTAATCCCCGTCCACTAGTCGTATAAAAATGGTTAAGTGTCATTAGGCAAATCAAATCACTTAACCTACCCAACCTTGTCATGTTTTATTAAGTATCATTAGCCTAATCAATTTACTTAACCCCTTTATCCATGTCATATTTGGTTAAGAGTCATTAATCAAATTAACTTAACCCTATCATGTGACATTAATTACTTAATGCATCCCAACCTCTCACATTAGACTTTGTTGTGGTTACTAGTTAAGCCGGTCGGTTCCGGGTAGCTTTACACCACAACTTGGTCTAACCTCGGGTTCAAGCACAACATGACCAACTTCTCACATTGAGTCCTATTGTTTGCAACTACTAGTTAGGCCGGTCGGTTCCGGGTAGTTTTACGTTGCAAACTCAACCCAACCTCGAGTTGTCCACTTTCATGTTTAGTCTAGTGTCATGTTCATAGTCAAGTTTTCAAGCAATTGGGTAGACCTAACTTAATAGGTAAATTTCCAATGGGTAGACCTAACTTAATAGGTAAATTCCCAAGCTTATATTTTTATGCATACTTACATGTCAAATTCCATGTTATATTTCAAGTCATGTTTTCAAGTATAAACACATGTCATATTTAACATTACATGTTGTCATGTTTATACCCATTTACCCAAGTCATATTCATGTCATTATGTTTTCCCATAATGTGAACCCAACGTTTTTTAAACTCGCATGTACGTTCGCAACCACGTAATGGATTAAAAGAAGAGACTTGGCAAAGGCATAACAAAAATGGATATTAAGCCACAAGTCAATCATGGTGGCGAATGAGGCACAAATGTGGTCATTAGCTTGCATGTTACATTCTTAAGCCTCACAAAAACATGCATAAACCCAAACTTGGTACATAAGCGAATCATGGTGACAAAAGACATGGAATGATGACTAGTAACTCGCATATATCATCATATAAGGGTTATGACTTCATATGCAAGTTGACATAAAGATTATGAAGGTTCTCATGTTGCATAATGCAACATTTCAACATAAAGGTTGTAGCTTTTTGCTCATAAGATCAAGATAATGACTTCATAAACTTGCATAACATGATAGCATGCATCATTCTCAATGATCAAACCCAAACTTTCAACATGAACATTTAACTTCATAGTTAATATCTAAGAGTAGGGAAGGGCTTACATTGCTATGAAAGCCTAAATCGATTAATCTAAAGCTTGTGAGGAAGCCTATGCATGCCATCACCCAAAAACCCAAAGATGGATGCTCCAAATCAACAAAAACACCATCTTTATGCACAAAGATCAAAGCTTTTGCCTTGAAATCAACTTGAGATGCTCTCATACTAACATAGGGACTCTCTAACACTCTCATGATCATGAAACCTTTCATAGAAATGAAGTGGAGGCTAGGATAGTTGAGTGGAGGCCATGAGAGTAGAAATTTTGCCATAGTTTAGTTGCATGAATGAATAATGAGGATTTAGGATAGGTTAGGGTCTTATTTATAGATTAGGCAAGTGTTTTAGGCCATAGGATTAAACCTAGATTCAATCCAAGCCATCAAAGCATGTCTTGGGGAAGAAGTCAAGTGTAGGAACCATCTAGGGCCTTTAGATTAAAGATGAACCATGAGAACCATCCAAATGCAAAATCTGCATTTGAGCGAATCGGCCCACGGGTTGACAGCCAAACACCCTGGATTAACCCCTAGTCGACCCAGCAGGCTCGGGTCGACCTCAAAAATCGGCCGGTTCGGTTATTCCCCTCTCCCAATTCGCTGTTTTGAACATTTTTGCATATTTATTTATTTAATTTTCAATTATATATATATATATATATATATATATCAATATATATATATTTCTCTGCACAACCCATTTCACTTAATTAAGTATACTTTAATTTGGGAATTTTTCGTGAAACTTCGCGAGGCCATATCTTGGTCATACAGACTCCGATTTTCGAAAACTCGGACTCTATTTCGCGTATTTTTCCGAGACGAACGCAATGGCATAGCCCGTTTCACTTGATTCAGAATTTAAAATTAAATTCTGCCTTGATTCTCGTCTTTAATCATGTTATCGAAATACGGGTTGTTACAGTAACACATTGTACGTATCCAGGTAAATATTTTTCCAGGGTGTCGTTCAATGGTGTATAATTCTCGTAGGTCTGGAATCGGGGTTTTTTGTTAGGATCGCTTCCCCTATTTCTGTTTCTTCTGTTACCGTTCGGATTACGGTTATTGTTGTTGCTACCCCCGCTTTCAGCATTGTTGTTTCCACCCTTGTTTCCCACATTTACTTCAACCTTGCCAGAACTTTCCCCAGACTGCTTCACGGCGATATTACTCTGCACATTTTCTTTTGAAGCCGTCTCAGACTTTCTCTTTTGGTTTGCCCTGGCCTCCTCTCGCCTTAGATAAATATCGGCTTTTTCGTAGAATATCTCTCTTGTGGAGGATGTTTTTCCAGAAAGATAATCTCCGAACTCGGATTCAGGATCGACTCCTTCCTTCAATGCCATCAGAATAGTGGGCTCATGCGGGTCACTAACCTCAGTCACCGCTTGGTTAAAACGGTCAAGATATGCCCTCAAAGACTCTCCTGGTGCCTGCTTGATTCTCGATAATTCAATAACACTTTTGGACTTTCGGGCATGGAGTCGAAACTGGTTCATAAAACGCTCGCTTAGTTCCTTGTAATTCGAAATCGAACGAGGAGGAAGTCGGGTAAACCAGAACAGTGCCACATCTTCTAAGTAGATTGGGAATGCTTTGCACTTCACTTCATCAGGGGCAGCAGCAGCATTCATGAGCCACGAGTATCGCATCAAATGCTGTCCAAGATCAGTCCTTCTGTTGTATTTGTCCATCTGTGGCAAGTTAAAGCGTCGGGGAAATTGGAAGTCGAGGATATCATCGGTGAAGGGAGTATGGCTTCGCTCAATGCCATAATCTTCATTTGTATAGTTCCGGCTCTCGGACATGATCTGGCGAACCATTGCCTGCACATCAGCATTAGTTAGGGGCCGCTCAGGTTCCCTGGCCCTAGTATCCGAGTTCCTTTTGGGCTCTTGTTCAGGAGATGCCCTTCTTCTTCGAGCTGCCTCTGCTCGATTCCGTTCCCTGCGCTCCCGGTCGATCTCGGGAGGAGGGGATTGGAGTCTTTGCCCCCGAGTGGGGTCATCGTTTCCTAGCGCTCGTGCAATATCCTCATGAGATCCCAAAGATCCAAATGTCAGCTGCTCCATGTTCTGAGGTCGTTCGAGCGGCCTTCGTTCACGGGGCCGCTCTTCCTCGGAAGATGAAGATTGATCCACTGGTGTGTGACGAACCGGTGATGGAGTTCTCTGTCGACGGAGTTCACTAATCTCCCGACTCATGAGCCTCATATTTTCCTGCATCATGAGATTAGTGCGCTCGTGGACTTTTATAGCCTCCCTTGTGCTCTCAAGCATGTCAAGTAAGCGCGAGAAATCTCCTTGTGTGATGGGCGCAGATGGATTAATCTGATCACTAACCCTGGTGGCTGGAATCGGAGCATTCGTAGGGACTCGAGTGGAGGTTCCAGCTTCGCCAAGCGTCGGATCGGATCGGAGGTAGGAGGTCGGGTCGGTTCGGAGCTGGGGAGCCTGGTCGGATCGTACGTGGCAAGCTGCTCGGGTCGGTTCAGATTGGGGGAATGCACTGCTTCAGAATCTCCTACCCGGATCGGATCGGAGCTTTCCCCCTGTTGGCGGTACGGATTTCCTGCATTGGTTCTTCCTGCTGCAGAACTCTACCCCCGAGACCTTGTTACAACCGCATTTTGCTGCACTTCGCCAGCTCCATTTCCTCGACCAGACTGAACTTCTTTGCCTTTTCCTTTGGCCATGACTCTTTGACAATCACTTCAACAAATATAAAAGAGCGGAGAAACTTAAGGATTAACTTCTTTGAACTCAACGGTCCAAAAAGTAGAAAGAAATCCCGGAAAATACAGAATTTAGATGAGGACTCTCAATGAAAGCACCAAAAATGTTAGACCAAAAAGTGGTTCTAACACCCAAATTGATTAAAAGCAAATGAGATGAGATAAAAATGAAAATGAACACACAGGATTTATAGTGGTTCGGCGAAGAAATGCCTACGTCCACTTATCTTTCACTATATTCAATGATTCAGTTGCAAATACAATGTAAGATTCACTTGATTCCACTCACAACTCACTTATATTCACTCAATTGACTAAAACAAATAATAAAAGATGATTTGGATTCTCCGAGAGTATTGGAGTTCGGACTATGGAGGTGGTTGAATTCTCGAAATGCCCAAAAAAGATCCTTTTCTTTGTCTCTAGACGGGGTATTTATAGGTGTGAATTTGCTCAGAACCCGATTCGGATCGGAGCCACGTGTCGTCCATCCCATTAGCCTCGGGTTCGGATGAATCGTTGTGTTGACAACGCATCAGAGTAATGAACGTTATGGGTAGGAACTGGTCATAGCCGATCCGGATATCCAGGCGCTTTAGCTGGAGAATGATATGGAAAATGGGCTCGGGTCGGAGACACACATATAAGGGGTTCGGATCGGGATACCCGATCCGACCCGGATTGGCTTCGAAGCAACGCTTTCTCTTCTTTAATCTGCTCCGCTCCGCTCCGACCTATCTCTGTAGCAATTGGGTGGCTTTCCGATCCATCTTGAAGAAGACTGCCCTCCGATCCGAACACACGCTCTCCGCCTTCAAAAGCAATAGCTCACCGATCCGAACAGGAGATTTTATCCGCTCTGAACCGATACGTTGCTTTGACCCGATCCGAACGATTGCAGCTGTCCGATCTAGGATGTAGCGTCTTCTCCGATCCGAACCGAAGTCTTCTAATTAAAAATGCTCTTCAATGTCTGATATCTTGACTTTGTGTTGCCTAGTTCACAAAGTAGGCTAACACGCGCCGGGGGAGGCCTCCTCAGCGCCGCCTCCTCATCCAAGCTCCCCCCTTTTTCCTCTTCTCTCCTCTCTCCTCCTTCGAGTGACGCCCGCGAGACCCGCAGGCCCCCTCGTCTTCCCCAAACCCTAAACCCATACCCCCCCAAGCGCACGAGCTCCGGAGCCACCACCAGCCACTACCGTACCCTCCCCGCGTCGCCCTCCCCTCCACAGCCAAACGCCGACGCCGCACCACCCAAATCCGAACCCCCTCTGCCTCGCGAGATCCTCCGGCGCCGCCAACGATGCTCCAGTCCCCAGCGACGATGTTGAAACCCCCCTCCTCTGAAATACACTGTAAGTTTTAAATTTCGAATTTTATTTAAAAACTGATTTAACTTTGAACATGAATAGGATTTTTCCTTTTGAATATAAACATGATTTTACTTTGAACATGAATATGATTTCTACGAAGGAAGAAATAAAAATATGATCTTTCTTTAAAATAAAAATATGATTTTTAGTATGTAGGTTTTTAAAATAAAAGAGATAAGATTTTTGAAAATATAAAAATTCGATTTTTATATATTGAATAACATAGTAAAAATTCGATTTTTATATATTGAATAGCATAGTAAAAATTCGATTTTTATATATTGAATAGCGAAGTAAAAATTCGATTTTTATATATTGAATAGCATAGTAAAAATTCCATTTTTATATATTGAATAGCATAGTAAAAATTCAATTTTTATATATTGAATAGCATAGTAAAAATTCGATTTTTATATATTGAATAGCATAGTAAAAATTCGATTTTTATATATTGAATAGCATAGTAAAAATTCGATTTTTATATATTGAATAGCATAGTAAAAATTCGATTTTTATATATTGTATAGCGAAGTAAAAATTCGATTTTTATATATTGAATAGCATAGTAAAAATTCGATTTTTATATATTGAAGAGCGAAGTAAAAATTCGATTTTTATATATTGAATAGCATAGTAAAAATTCGATTTTTATATATTGAATAGCGAAGTAAAAATTCGATTTTTATATATTGAATAGCGAAGTAAAAATTCGATTTTTATATATTGAATAGCATAGTAAAAATTCGATTTTTATATTTTGAATAGCATAGTAAAAATTCGATTTTTATATATTGAATAGCATAGTAAAAATTCGATTTTTATATATTGAATAGCGAAGTAAAAATTCGATTTTTATATATTGAATAGCATAGTAAAAATTCGATTTTTATATATTGAATAGCATAGTAAAAATTCGATTTTTATATATTGAATAGCTAGTAAAAATTCGATTTTTATATATTGAATAGCATAGTAAAAATTCGATTTTTATATATTGAATAGCGAAGTAAAAATTCGATTTTTATATATTGAATAGCATAGTAAAAATTCGATTTTTATATATTGAATAGCAAAGTAAAAATTCGATTTTTATATATTGAACAACGAAGTAAAAATTCGATTTTTATACATTGAATAGCAAAGTAAAAATTCGATTTTTACATATGTATTGGCTACGGGCAACGAAAGTGACGAAAGGCGAGAACGGCGAAGATTTCTATAAATGAAGTGTCGTGAAGTTGGGATAACTATCGGTGAGAACTTCTCACTCTTCAATTTCTTTTTCTAGTTATATATATACTAGGATGCAGACGGTGCTTAGCAGCACTCGACACCCGTCATCCACAGACCATGGATGGCTTGTTTGTTTAATTGTTTGGTTGTGTAGTTGGTTAGATTATTTGGTTTGGAATGTGAATTGTTTGGTGAAATGAAATTGATTTGATTGATGTGTGAAGGGCGTGGGCCTTCACTAGACCGGGGATAAGGCTAGGCCTTGTCCCGTTTCTAGTATCGTGACGTTATGCCGCCGAAATTTTCTAAAAATAAGTTAGAAAAATAAAGATAACATTTTATTTAATAAATGAACCGAATAGAATATTCATAGGTTGAATAAAATAGTTTGATCGTTAAAAATATAATTTTTAACGTGAATGTGAATAAATAAATATTCATTTACAAACCGGACGGTTTGTTTATGTACACCTATTTGAAGGACATTGATTGGGACGATAAATTTTACACCTCGCCCAACTGCACAAATAAACATCTGTGTTGGATTGCTTGAAACCCCACACGGGTATTGGGATGATATTTGACGTGCACTAATCTCGATTGTTTAGTTGTATGTCGATCGATTGATTGACAGGCTGTTATAAGCGTTGGATATTTATATTTGATGCTTATACAATGTAGAATGCACTTTGGATGATGGTTGATTATTCATCGTTGTTGATATATACATGTGTTGTAGAAAATCCATATAATTAACATTATATGGTAATTGATTGGGCCTCATTCCAGTTTTAAAATAGAAATATTTGAAAAAGAAATATTTGAAATAGAATATTTGAAAATAGGAATATATGAAGCCGTATTGATTAGATTGACGCCATTTTGACGTGAACGATATTTATATCGATTTTATTCATTCTATAATGAATATCGAAAGTGATTTCAAAATCTAATATTTTGAAATTGAATATAAATGAATTCGAATTGAAATTGAATATAAATGAATTCGAATTGAAAATCGAATTGAAATTGAATAGAAATGAATTCAAATTGAAATTGAATAGGAATGAATTCGAATTGAAATTCGAATAGAAATTGAATAGAAATGAATTCAAATTCAAATTGAAATTGAAATTGAATTGAATTGAAAACGAACAGAAATTGAATTAGAATTCAATTTGAATTAAATCAATTCGAAATGAAATGAAAATGAATTTATGTTGGAATATTCAATTTTGATTTGAAATTAAATATGAAGTTGAAACCGTTTTGAAAATGAATTTAAAACGATTTATAAAGCACGTTTTGAATTGAATTCGACGAAGTATATATTATATATATTATATATATAATATAATGGCCTGAATATAACGCGTCACGCCGCGGCAGTACGCGAATTTTGACCATTGACTTCGAAGGGATATTACGGGAGATACGACCGTCGGATTCTCCTAAAACCGGAACCGTTGGGTTCATATCGAAAAGAGCGTTCTAATGAATATTAGAAATTAGAAATCTAACGGTTGGATTTGGAATTATGTCCAAATCAAATTTGAAAAAGGTCGCTGTAAGTGCAGTTCGATGGCCATTGATGGAAATCGACTGTACGGGCCTTGATAAAATTATTAAAAATAGTAATAATTTGTGTAAAATCATAAGAAATGATTTGTGAAGAATTGGGATGAAAAACTCCATATTTGAAAAGATAAAAACATATTTTTATCGAAATGAACTAGTTTTGAACTAAAATTGTAATTTATTTATTTTTAAAATAAATAAAGTGAGTTTGAAATGGTTTTGAAAAATAACCAGAATTTCCAATAATTATATTGGAATGGATTTGAATCGAAATTGTCTTCGGAATATTTCAATGTTGGATTTCGTGACGATACAGATATTGTTATGGGAATTTGAAAGATATAGATATATATATCGTTATTTCCAATACGATATTTGCTAGTCGTAGACTTTGATATTGAATATAAGCCGGTATATTTTCTATTCAGAGCCTTGTGTTTAATATCAAATGTGATTTGGGTTTGTCGTGAATGGTGTCTTCATTAACATTGTTCTTGAACCCAGTTGAGAAAAGATTAAATCTTTTTATTTAGATTTAATGAAGTGTACCAATTAAATAATATTTAATTGGAATTGAATTGATATTGATTTTTGGGTTTATCGTGGACAGTATTTTAAATAACACTCGTTCTTTAACCCGATAATTAATGGAATGTGATTTTGGGTTTATCGTGAACCGTGTTTTAAATGACACTGAATCTTTAACCCAGTTAACGATTAAAACTAAGTGGAGTTTTAATGAATCTTTAATTAGATTGAAATAATCGAAATGGAGTATCACCAGTTTTGCTCCAGGCGTTAGTTAAATCTTTAATTAGATTTGAACGTGAAATGGTAATTGAATTTACCGATAACACCGTGGTGTTAGATATGAAGTATAACTAGTTTTACTTCATGGGATGAATAGGTTGGGATTGGGAAATTAAAATAAATGATTACTTCGGTAAGGTTCGTTAATCCCGACTAGTTGAATCGAAATTCAAAAGCTGATTAAAGAATAAATTCAAGGATTTGATCTTGGATAAAATTAATGGGAACCTTTCCCTATGAATGTGAAATTTAGAAACTAACTGTCGGTTAGCCAAGCAGAATGGTTTTCTGGATATTGATCTGATGTTGGTTTCGGCCTTCGGGGTTAATATTTGGGAAATTATTCTCTTGATTAATTTACGGTTAGTGACTGATGAATTGGAATGAGGCGTATGTTGTGTTTGTGTAACACTTATTTAAAATATACGCGAGTTATTCGGAAAGACCGGGTTTATCCCATTCTGAATAACTGATACGATGATAAGTCGAAGATGAAGACGGTGGTCGAAGACCGGAGGTCTTCACGTCGTTTGGGTGATTACTGATGATCTTGATTGGGCTGTACACCCAAGAAGATGGAAATAGCTGGTGATCGTCCAGACGTACTTGGAGATTGATGGATATACGGGGTACTAGGTGCCTCCGGTTTCGTTCAGACCCAGAACGGACTTGTAAATGGACTGTGTGTCTGACATTGGATTTTAGTCCGTGTGATTGATTTATATTAAATATATATCTGTTTGGCGGCGGAGAATTTATTCTCTTGATTAATGCCCTTCTCTGAGACGTACGAGCTCAAGGGTTATATATTGATGGATGTCAAACGCATGGAGTGAATTGCCTGTGTGGCATGCCTAAGTGGCAATTGATCGAGGCTTCTTGTAACGACCCGGGGATTTTCGATTCCGAAAATCGACACAAAACCCAGCGTCGACTGTTCATACATCGAAAATACCAGGTCATTAATAGAAAGAAATAAGAGGATGAGAAAGATAAGATAGAACTAATAGAATAGAAGAAGAAGAAGTGTAACAACCCGAAAATCTGGGCCAGTTTAAAAATTTTGTTTTAGCAATTTTAGCGAATTTTGATTATTTAAAATGAATTATTTTAAATAATATCGACGAGAAATTTATTTTGAATATAATTCGAACGTATATATTATATACGTCATCGTTAGAATATAATATTTATATATAATTATAAATAGAATTGAAAATGGCGCGGTAGTTCGATAATTCGATTTCAAACTTCAATTGAATGTACCGGGTGCAAAACAATCCGGATTTTAGTGAAACCAAAAATAATAGGATCTAATTGTGAATATCTTTCCAACGAATCCGACAAATCAAAATTTCATAGCGGGAATCAAAAGATATGTCCAGTTGAAAATTCTGAATAGTCGCTATGGAATTCAGGCCCTTAAAAATGGACATTTTGCAAACGACCTCGGATTTCGACGAAACCAATTTTGTTGGGTCCGTGATGTAAAGTTATTGCTAGGTTTCAAATTTCATAATTTTTCGAATCAATATGTGAGCGTGGTAAAAGAAAACGCGTTTGACCAGTTTCAGTTGATTTTAATCAACTGGAAAATGGCCATTTTTCTAACGGTCTCAGAATTGGACGAAACTAGTTTTGTTAGGACCGTATCGTCAATACGAAACTAGAAAATATTTTTCTGGAATTTTTCTAGTTAGTATGTGATCCCGGTAATTTGAAATGTACGTTTAAAATTCAATATAAGGATTTAAAGGTAAATTCAACGGAAATTGATTGTAACGATCGAATCAGCTTGCGATACATATCCCATTGTGTTCGGAATGGGGGTGAAACGCTATGGACGACAGGCGGTGGGCCTCGTTTCGAGGTCGTGGGTAAAAGTCAACTTTATGCAAATAAATTAATTAATAAAATAAAAAAATATATATTATATATTTCCCTCCCTCCCTCTTTTCCACTTCAGCCCCCCCGTTCATTTAAATTTCAAACGATAAAAGAAAAAAAAAACCCTAAGGCATCGACGCCACCGCCCCCTGACAACCCACGACCGCCGAACCCCCACCGCCCTCCGATCTTCTTTCCCCCCCTCTTCCTTGCTCTCGCTCCCCTCCTAACGGCGACGCCCTAAACCCTCAAAGCCGCAACCCCCGAAGCCATCGCCTCTCTCCGAAGCCCTAGCGCCGCCAAGCCTGGCCGTCACTCCCCCCCTCTTCACAGCACAGTAAGTTTTTATTTTATTTTTACTTTTTTTATTCTGATTTTATTTTCGTAGAAAGAATACTGTTTGTTTCTTTTTAGGTTTCAAAACTGATTTTGTTTAAAAGGTTAAAACTGATTTTGTTTAAAAGGTTAAAACTGAATTTTAAAAAAAGAATTTTAAATACTGATTTTTAAAGAAAATAAAAACTGATTTTATTTTAAGATTTAAAATAGAAGGAGATTAGAAATTTAAAAAGAGAAAAATCAGATTTTTATATATTGAAAGTCGAAGTAAAAATCAGATTTTTATATATTGAATAGCGAAGTCAAAATTCGATTTTTATATATTGAATAGCGAAGTCAAAATTCGATTTTTATATATTGAATAGCGACGTCAAAATTCGATTTTTATATATTGGATAACATAGTAAAAATTCGATTTTTACATATGTAGAGAATAAAGGCAACGAAGCGACAGAGTCGTAAAGGCGAAGATTTCTAAAAGTGAAGTTGGATAGCTATCGGTGAGAATTTCTCACCTTTCAATTTATTTTTCTAGTTATATATATATATACTAGGATGCAGACGGTGCTTAGTAGCACCCGACACAATTGTCCACAGACCATGGACTTGTTTGTTTGGTTGCATAGATTAGTTGGATTATTTGTTTGAATTGAATTGTTTGGTGAGATGAAATTGATTTGATTGATGTGTGAATGGCGTGGGCCTTCACTAGACCGGGGATAAGGCTAGGCCTTGTCCCGTTTCTAGTATCGTGCCGTTATGCCGCCGAAATTTTCTAAAATATGTTAGAAAATAAAAATATCATTTTATTGTGTAAATGAATAATAGAAATTCATATGTTGGAATAAAATGTTTTATCGTTAAAAATATAATTTTTAACGTGAATATGAATATAGTGAAAGTGAATAAAATAAAATATTCATTTACAAACCAGACGGTTTGTTTATGTACACCTATTTGAAGGACATTGATTGGGACGATAAATTTTACACATCGCCCAACAGCACAAATAAAATCTGTGTTTGATTGTTTGAAACCCTACACGGGTGTTGGGATGAAATTTGAAGTTCACTCATCCTGATTGATTAAATATGTCGATCGATTGATTGACAGGCTGTTATAAGCGTTGAATATCTATATTTGATGCTTATACAGTGTAGTGCACTTTGGTTGATGGTTGATTATTTTTCAATGCTATTATATACATGTGTTGTATGAAAATCCATATAATTAATTTTATATGGTTATTGATTGGGCCTCATTCCAGTTTTAAAATAGAAATATGTGAAAAAGAAATATTTGAAATAGAATATTTGAAAATAGAAATTTATGAAGCCGTGTTGATTAGATTGACGCCATTTTGACGTGAACGATATTTATATCGATTTTATTCATTTTAAAATGAATATTAAAAAGTAATTTTGAAATCGAAGATTTCGAAATGAATTGAATTGAAAAGATTTCGAAGCGAATTGAATTGAAAACGATTTCGAAATGAATTGAATTGAAAACAATTTCGAAATGAATTGAATTGAAAACGATTTCGAAATGAAGAAAAAGATTTCGAAATGAATTGAATTAAAAAGATTTCGAAATGAATTGAATTGAAAAAATTTCGAAATGAATTGAATTGAAAACGATTTCGAAATGAATTGAATTGAAAACGATTTCGAAATGAATTGAATTGAAAACGATTTCGAAATGAATTGAATTGAAAACAATTTCGAAATGAAGAAAACGATTTCGAAATGAATTGAATTGAAAACGATTTCGAAATGAATTGAATTGAAAACGATTTCGAAATGAATTGAATTGAAAACGATTTCGAAATGAATTGAATTGAAAACGATTTCGAAATGAATTGAATTGAAAAAATTTCGAAATGAATTGAATTGAAAACGATTTCGAAATGAATTGAATTGAAAACGATTTCGAAATGAATTGAATTGAAAACGATTTCGAAATGATTTGAATTGAAAACGATTTCGAAATGAATTGAATTGAAAACGATTTCGAAATGAAATTTGAATTGAATAGAAATGAATTTTAAAACGAATTTATAAAGAAGAATTCAATTTTGATTTGAATTGAAATGGAAGTTGAAATTGCTTTTGAAACGAATTTAAAACTATTTATATAATTCGTTTTAAATAGAAATCGACGATATATATATTATATATATTATATATATAATATAATGGCCTGAATAGAACGCGCCGCGCCGCGGCAGTTCGTGAATTTCGACCATTTATTTCAAACGAATATTACGTGAGATCCGACCGTCGGATTCTCCTAAAACCGGAAGCGTTGGGTTCGTATTGAAAAGAGCTTTCTAACGAATATTAGAAATTAGAAATCTAACGGTTGGATTTGGAATTATGTCCAAATCAAATTTGAAAAAGGTCGCTGTAAGTGCAGTTCGATGGCCATTGGTGGAAATCGACTGTACGGGCCTTGATAAAATTATTAAAAATAGTAATAATCTGTGTAAAATCATAAGAAATGATTTGTGAAGATTTGGGATGAAAAACTCCATATTTGAAAAGATAAAAATAGATTTTTATCGAAATGAACTAGTTTTGAACTAGAATAGTAATTCTATTTATTTTTAAATAAATAAATTGAATTTGAAAAGGGTTTTAAAAATAACCAGAATTTCCAATGATTGCATTGGAGTGGATTTGAATCGAAATTGTCTTCGGAATATTTCGATGTTGGAATTCGTGATTATACAGGTGTTGTTATGGAAATTTGAAAGATATATATTTATATCGTTATTTCCAATACGACATTTGTTAGTCGTAGAATTTGATATTGAATATAAGCCGATATATTTTCTATTCAGAGCCTTGTATTGAATATCGAATGTGTTTTGGGTTTATCGTGAACTGTGTTTTAATGACACTGATTCTTTAACCCAGTTAAAGATTAAAACTAAGGGGAGTTTTAATGAATCTTTAATTAGATTGAAAAGATCGAAAATGGAGTACCACCAGTTTTGCTCCAGGCGATAGTTAAATCTTTAATTAGATTTGAACGTGAAATGGTAATTGAATTTACCGATAACACCGTGGTGTTAGATACGAAGTATAACCAGTTTTACTTCATGGGATGAATAGGTTGGGATTGGGAAATAAAATAAATGATTACTTCGGTGTGTTTCGCTAATCCCGACTAGTTTGAATTGATATTCAAAGGAGATAAAAGAATATTCTGAATTGGAATGAGGCGTATGTTGTGTTTGTGTAACACTTTTATAATATATACGCGAGTTATTCAGAAAGACCGGGTTTATCCCATTCTGAATAACTGATTCGACGTGGTGTCGAAGATGAAGACGGTGGTCGAAGACCGGAAGTCTTTACGTCGTTTGGGTGATTACTGATGATGTTGATTGGGCTGTACACCCAAGAAGATGGAAACAGTTGGTGATCGTCCAGACGTACTTGGAGATCGATGGATATGCGGGGTACTAGGTGCCTCCGGTTTCGTTCAGACCCAGAACGGACTTGTAAATGGACTGTGTGTCTGACATTGGATTTTAGTCCGTGTGATTGATCTCTATTAAATATATATCTGTTTGGCGGCGGAGAATTTATTCTCTTGCTTAACGCCCTTCTCTGAGACGTACGAGCTCAGGGGTTATATATTGATGGATATCAAACGCATGGAGTGAATTGCCTGTGTGGCATGCCTAAGTGGCAATTGATCGAGGCTTCTGTTGAAAAGCAAAGTCTTGTGGTGATGATCAAAGCACAGCCTGTGTGGCACAGCTTTGTGTAATGTGAATTCGCGAGTTTCGCACCTCGGTTGTGAACCAAAAACGGGAGAGGACCTCAGGGAGGGCATGCGTTTCTTTCTAGCTAGGGTGGTGTCAGTGACCTACCAGCCCTGACATTTATATACTTTTCACCTGTGTGGTTGTTGCTGTTGCGAGGCGCCTCGGTTTGATCGGACGATCCGGGTCCGGTGGAGTCATTCGTTGGCTCATTTACGCCCCAAAGGGCGGGGAAACGTATTGTTCAGGCACTATAATCCACATCGTTGGACCGGCCCTGTTGCTCCAAGGGGCAGTTGCGGCTGTTCCGGAGGCTCGGGCTAGAGAGTCTCGAATCGGTAGAGGACGATCCCTAGCCTCGGTTCATATATGGAAATCCAATTTCCAAATACGTGACGTTTGCGGTTTTATTTGTAAACCTATATATGGCGACATAGTGTGAAAACCTGTAACTTCCCCGTAAAGGAAAGTGTCGGATAGTTCGAGAACAAGCCACAACAGAACGCATATAAAAGAACGTTTCATTGTATATTACAACAATGCATCAGATTACAAGAATATACAGAGTATAAACAAATAAATATTACACAGAAATATCAGAGATTTAAATTACATTTAAATACATTGCAGCGGGAAAATAATACAATACACAACTAGAAGGAGATATACGGATACAAAGCTTTCCGGATATCGTTCCAGCTGTAAACCAGGACCCTGTGAATATAAATCTGCAAAACCAAAACTACTAGCTGCCCGTGTCAAAATATGGGCACCCAGAGTTTAGGTTAAAACAATAAACTCCAGGTCAGTCATGTGACTGGTGTGAGAACTAAAACAGTTAATAATCTTTATTTTTAAAGTTAGGCAAAACAAGGGACCACGCCGTATAACACGGAACGGGTTTCCTCCCAAGAATACCAGTGCATAAAACAACAGCGCAATGCTAAATAAAGAAAAATGAAGCTGTTATAAGACCCAGGTCCTATCACACAATGCAACGCAAGCCGGGGGATAGGGTTTTCCCTTATAACAGCCAAAGAATGCTTGATACGTTTAAAATAAATCATTTGATACTACTATAAGTGCATAGTGTATAAAACAACTTCAAATCATAAGTATCAATCATAGGCGGCATGGGTACCATATATCATGTCGCCATACTAGTTCTACAATTAAAACCGCAAATGTCACGTATTTGGAAGTTGGATTTCCATCTATGAACCGAGGCAAAAGATAGTCCTCAACCGATTCGTGACTCTCTAGCCCGAGCCACAGGCAAGCGCGCAGGCAAGCCTTGGAGCGACAGGGCCGGTCCACCGATGTGGATTATTATGCATGAACACTGCGTTTCCCCACCCTATGGGGTGTAAGTCTGGTCCGTCAGCCGACCAGAAGCATCGGCCGAAACCGATATAACCGAGGCGCCTCGCAACAGCAACAACCACATAAGTCAAACTCGTCAGGGCGTGTAAAACCACTGACGCCACTTCTAACTAGAAAGAAACGCAAGTCCTCCCTGAGGTCCGTCTCCCGTTTTTGGTTCATACCGGGTGTGAAACTCGCGAATCAACATTACACAAAGCTACGCCACAAAGGCCGTGCTTTGATCATCACCACAAGACTTTGCTTTTCAACAGAAGCCTCGATCAATTGCCACTTAGGCATGCCACACAGGCAATTCACTCCATGCGTTTGATATCCATCAATATATAACCCCTGAGCTCGTACGTCTCAGAGAAGGGCGTTAAGCAAGAGAATAAATTCTCCGTCGCCAAACAGATATATATTTAATAGAGATCAATCACACAGACTAAAATCCAATGTCAGACACACAGTCCATTTACAAGTCCGTTCTGGGTCTGAACGAAACCGGAGGCACCTAGTACCCCGCATATCCATCGATCTCCAAGTACGTATGGACGATCACTGTGACGGCCCGCCTCGCACCAGCCTGCATTTCCTCCAAAAGTGCGCTGTACACATGCCCGACTAGCACAAGACGGTCGTCATAAGAAAGGAAAGAAGGGAATGAACTAATCAAAGAACCTGTAGAATGTCTCACAGCGCATGGGATAAAATATAATAATAATAATGTACTTGACATAAAACAGGCGAGACAGTGCATAAGCTGATAACAGAAACCAACATCAATCTCAAAGCAGCGGAAATCCAAATACAGCTTATTACAATTTTCCAAATTTACTGTCTCTAAACAAAAGAAAGCTGAAGTAGAAGATACACCAACAATGCCCAAGCAGTGATCTTCAACAACACAGGGAGAATACTATATATATTACGTGGAAGCCTCCTGCTCGTCTCCGGATCATCTACCCATGCATCACTAGCTAACCTGTCTCTAGTCTGCTCGTGTGAGCACCCAGAGTAATAAGAGGAGACATAAAACTCTGGGTCAGACATAAAGCCTGGTATGAGCGATAAGCATCTAAACAGAATGATAACAGGTATACTAAACCATACCTGAACCTGGACCTGCAACCAAAGAGTTAGTACCACATACCGTACAGTACTCCAAGGTGCCATAATAAATAGTGTAAGAATACGGGGTGGGGTGTGCGTGTCAAAATGAGAGCAAACAAATCATCCATAGCAACCATCCTCACATCTCTCTCGCAGTGCGTAAAGCGTACGATATCTACCACTTTGGAACACTAGACACACTGAGGCAACGACGAATCCCGACTTGTAGAAACCCTGCTGTGACCAAGACAAACACTTGGAGCCATGACCAAACATTTCAATGACCCACATCATTGGTCGTAGCCCTTGGTTCTACCGATGCCATAATGGCCCTGAATCCGCCTTCGTACCTCCTACCATAGTGGTCCAAAGCTATAGACGTCAATAACTCCTTGGCACGCGTCCCGCAGCAAAGTCCAACCATGAAGCGAACTCGTTGATTCCCATCTGAATCCTGAGCTCTAACTTCTTATTTGGACTTCCTTTGCATCTCGGGTTTGGTCAAATTGGAGTGGGTCTTCGGAAGAGTCATCGTGCAACAGCAACTCTAGGATTCTGTTTGGTTCGGTAGTCATCACCTTCATCGGTTCGGGTCGGTAGTCCACTTCGGGTCGGGTCGGTGTCTTCCTCCGGGTCGGGTCGGTTCAGTGATTCTCCCCCTTCAGATATCGGGTCGGTTCGGGTGTCTATGCTTGGGTTCGGTTCGGAGGTAGTTCATCCGATCTGATTCCTTCTGTTTAACTTGTCTGCCTGCTCCGATCCGTCCTGTTCCCTTTCTCCGATCCGATCTGCTCTATTGCTCCGATCCGATCTTCTGTCCAACTCCAACTCTAAACAATGGCCTTCCTTCCTGCCAAACTCCTTCCAGTGACAAGTCCCACTCCAGTTCGGATTCCCTTGGTCAGTTCACTTGTCCGATCCGACCCCTGCTCCGATCCGAACCGGTTCGGGACCTGCACATTTCTGCAACTTTCCAGCGAGCTTTCTACGCCATTCGACGACGTTTTCGACCAATTTAACTATTCTAATCAATCATAAAACATACCATAGAGTCATAGCAACATGTAATAGCAACCACAAACAGCAAACAACAATTCAAATGAATCAAAATGGATCAAAAGTGGCTAAAACCTCACATTTTCCTATAATCCCTCTTAATCATGTTTAAGCACATACTTAGTAAAACTTAATCAAATCGTCCAAATTTTCTAACAGAGCCTTAAAACATTATTTTAGAATTTTAAGAATTTTTCCAGGATTTATTTACGTATAAATTCGCTAATCTTCACTAATTACCCTTAATCACCGTAATTAGTGCAAAAGCTATGCAAATCACTCACCTTGGCCACAAACAAAATTCTCAGAACTGAAACTCCTCTGATTTGGGCGAATACTGATGCCCAACAGCAGCCCTAACCTTGCTTTGGTGCTTTTTCTTCTTAATTTGATACCTCTAAGCCTTAATCCTTGATTAGGAAGTGATTTTTGGTTGTTTTAGAGAGATTTAGAGAGTGGAGGCCATGGCTAGGTTAAGAGAAATGAAAGTGGCGGCTGGAAGATGTCTAAAGAAATGTTTCCTAACCCTAATCAGACCCTACATACCCCTAAACCCGAAATTCCCCTTTGGGCCAAGCTGCTAATCACCCGGTTAAGCCCAATTAAGCTGTTTTTCACCAGCTGAAACTTGTTTCAGCCATATCTCCCAAACGGTAAGTCCGTTTGGCTAATGTGACCACTCTACGGAAAGAGAAACCATCATCCGAAGCCAATGGAAGTGGTTTCAGGTCAAAATTCCTTTCCAGTCAAAAGTTATGGCCAAAACAGTGCCAACTAGGGGTAAAATGGTCATTTAAAAATCGGGAAAAATCATGAACATGGGAAATGACCACAATAGTCGTCTCCCAAAGTTATATGACCATACGACTTCGTATGTGAAAGAAATAAATATTCTACGATCCTATGAATGCGGGTCGTTACACTCTCCCCCCCTTAAGAAATTTCGTCCCCGAAATTCCTTAACCCAAAACATACACAGGATCCCGCATGCCTAACACCCACATACAACAATCAAACATGCAAAGCAAGAAAACAAGTTGTAACAACCCGTATTTCAATAACATGTTAAAACGAGAATCAAGGCAGAATTTAATTTTAAATTCTGAATCAAGTAAAATGGGCTATGCCATTGCGTTCGTCTCAGAAAAATACGCGAAATAGAGTCCGAGTTTTCGAAAATCGGAGTCCGTATGACCCGGTTAAGGCCCAAAGAAGTTTTCGGGAAATTTGAATTTCGAAACATGCAGAAATGGGGCCAGGCGGGAAAATTCCCACCCAGACAAGTCGACAGGCATGTCGACTGGGCTGTCGACTTGCCCTGTCGGCTGATTTTGATCTGGTGCAACTATTTTCTATCTTGGCTAGGTTTTTGGGCCTGGTTTGAGATCTGACGGTTCAGGCTGGTCCTAGGGTTAATCTAAGGGCCTAAAACTATCCTAATCTCTATAAAAAGACCCTAAACCTACCCATAAACCCTCATTATTCACTCATGTAACTAAACTATGGCCAAATTTCTACTCTCATGGCCTCCATCTCAAATCCCTAGAGCCTATGCATTCAAATCGGGTTCAAATCAAAAGATGCAAGCTTGCTACACCAAAGAGAGGCAAAATCAACGTTGCTATGCGAGTTCCATGACGATTCTTCAACAAAGGAGGCACCTTTCTTAGTCAAGATGATTCATGCTTCTTTCCCTAGGCCTAACTATGTATGTTCTAGCTACTTTTAGATGGAAACGGTAGTTTTGATAATGACATGGGATAAAATGAGGCTAAACATGATTATGCGAACCTATATGAACCTTACCATGCCTCTTGTGTTCATATTTATGATCTTAGGCCATGTGAGTGACTTAATCATGCCTCTCATGCTATGCATAACCTAGTTTAACTTGCAAGTTTGGATCTTTATGCATGAAATGCTAGCATGAACCTTTAGGAACCACTTTACTTGTGAAACATTGGCTAAGGCAAGATTTTGGGGCTTATGCATGTTTATGAACCCAAACCCCTTATGTTATCATGCAAGTTTGTGGCCAAATCCTTTATGAGATTATGCATGCTTGTGGCCAATCCCCTCTTTTAAGTTGTGCATGTTTATGGCCAAACCCTCTTTTATAATATGCATGTTTGTGGCCAAATTCACTTGTGACATTTTGTGTGTTTGTGGCCAAAACCCTTTTTTTATGATATATGCATGATCGAGGCCAATTTGTAGTCATAGTATTCCTACTATGTTTACTCGTCTATACTTACGTTGGGAACACGTTTTGGGGTTAGGTTAGACGAGCATGAATATACATGAAAACCTTAACTTGAAGTTTCATAAAAATATGATGTGAAACATGATTTGGGTTAAATGGGTATAACATGACAACATGTGACATTAAATATAACATGGAAGTTGACATGTAAGTATGCATAAAAACATAAGCTTGGGAATTTACCTATTAAGTTAGGTCTACCCATTGGGAATTTACCTATTAAGTTAGGTCTACCCAATTGCTTGAAAACTTGACTATGAACATGACACTAGACTAAACATGAAAGTGGCCAACTCGAGGTTGGGTTGAGTTTGCAACGTAAAACTACCCGGAACCGACCGGCCTAACTAGTAGTTGCAAACAATAGGACTCAATGTGAGAAGTTGGTCATGTTGTGCTTGAACCCGAGGTTAGACCAAGTTGTGGTGTAAATCTACCCGGACCCGCCCGGCTTAACTAGTAACCACAACAAAGTCTAATGTGAGAGGTTGGGGTGCATTAAATAATTAATGCCACATAATAGGGTTAAGTTAATTTGAGTAATGAGGCTTAACCAAATATGACATGGACAAAATGGGTTAAGTAATTTGATTAGGCTAATGATACTTAACAGAACATGATAAGCTTGGGTAGGGTAAGTAACTTGATTTGCCTAATGACACTTGACCATTTTTATACGAATGGTGGACGGGATTAAGTTAACCAACACTTAATCAATCCAACACGATAACGTGATAAGGTTAAGTAAATTTTCTTAATGACACTTAACCATATAATACAGTTAATGGATGGGGTTAAGAGTAGACTTAACTAATCTAAACATGGTAATCAGATGGGGTTAGGTTAGCCTAGACTTAATTAATCCAACTTGGTAATTTAATGGGGTTAAGTTAAACACTTAACTAATTTAACACGATGATTTGATGAGGTTAAGTGACCTATACTTAACCAATCTAACTCGTTAATTTGATGAGGTTAAGTTAACCTATACTTAACCAATCTAACGTAAAAACATGACAAGGCTAAGTCACGAATCGTTTCGAATACGCTTGACCGATTTGACTCGGTAATTTGATAGGGTCAAATTAATATATACTTAACCAATCTAAAATGATAATTAGACGAGGTTAAGTCAGGGATTGATTGATATACTTAACCAACTTGACACATGGTCTGTAGGGTTAAGTCTTGGACTTGGATACTTAGCCAGTTTCGACATGTTTTGTAGACGGGTTAAGTTGTGAACTTAAGTGACACTTAACCCATTAGATAAACCCTAATTCGGAGGATTAGGTAAATAACCCTAGTTAACAAGGATAATGGAAATAAGGCTAAATGGTAAACCTTAGTTAAGGGAAACTAAGTAATAATTCTTAGTCAAGGAAATTTGGACCACTTCTTAGATAGATTAGTAACCCGATACGTTAGGTCAACGTTTAAGTATGCGTGTAGGAGCAGGCTATCTGATTTAGATAAAGGCTCCAACGAACGGGGTAACGAAGCAGCGGCTTCGGGGAACGTGAGGATATTCTTGGGATCCCTCTGTGAGCTGCCAGGTCATTATACTAGGCTCACGAGAGGTTGAGGTCTGCGGTAGAAGAACCAAGAATATGCCTTGGTTGCTATGCGAGCGACCTAAAGACTGGGGTGGATAGCAGTGAGCCGACGAATACATAAGGTGCCCGAGATAGCAAGTTCGTCGATCATCTACCATCTTGAGTCAAGCGTGTACGTACGGAAAGGCAGGGAACACCCAACAGACCATAATTGCTATCTAATTATGGGTGAGGTAGGCCGTAGGATGTGGGCTGGCCGGAGTGTAGTTCTCATGCAAGATTTTCTCTTGTGTTGCCTTTCACTAGTTGAGGGAGGGGTCTCGTGGGACCATAGCCACGTGTAGAAAAGCAGACCTTAGTATCTGCATCGGCAGATAAATCTAAAGCTCCCGACCGAGTCCTGTATTTCTTGTTTTGCCCCGTGACAGGACTCGGATGGCACGATGTGATACATGTGCATACAGTTATAGAAAAACGATTCACGATGAATGCGTGGGAAAAAGGGCGCGGTTGAGGGTTAGCGTAATCCCTAGTGGCCTAGGTGGTTTAACCCAAACCGAAATACGAAAGCGTGCAATAGGTAAGCGTAAATCCCTAGTGGTGCTAGGTGGCGTAAGTCCTAGTAGTTCAAACGATGATTCATATGGAAGAGCCTAGCTAGAGCAAGGGTGACAGTCCAAACGATTTCAAGGAAAATACGATATGAGGAAGCCCGTACGAGGTACGACAAAGGACTGAACTTATATACATGGAAAGAAACATATGATTTTGAGTAACCTATATATGCGGTATATAGGTTGATATGGACCATTACACGACTTTGGGCAAGGGACATTCATGGTTAACACATGACGCGGGTAGGGATACTAGTACGAGAGGTGCAGAGCAAAATACATGTTAGAACTAGGAAGAATATACACCGTGGGATGTTAGATGGGGTAGATACCTTGAGATAATGTACTCGATAGAAATCTGACGATGTGATGACTTGACTTATCATAACACCGTAGTTTATCATGATACCTTAGTTTACCTTGCCACAGTAGTTCAACCGGCTACCCTGGTTTATCTATCTTGTAGTTATCCTTATGTTTACTTTCAGTTTATGCATGTCATGTTACCTTTACCTGTTTTTATACTGGAAGTAGATAGGACTTACTCAGTCTTTTTGACTGACCCGTTTTGTTTCGCCTCTTTTCTTCCGTTTCCCCCCAGGTTTCAGGGAGGAAACAATGCTGTTTAGTTCGGGCTTCTTCTGCTTGAAGGTCATCATGGATGGCTTGGACTTCTCTTGGCTATGGCTACTTTACTGTTTTAATTGGGGAATAATTTATTAAAATGGTTTCATGCTTCTTTATTTCGGCAAGACAGGTTTTGATGTACTCTGATGTAAAAAGTCTTTTGACCTCATTTATTAATGTTATAAAAGTTTGTTTTTACTTCCGCTATTTTATATGTTCTGTCTTGTGATGTTTCTGTGCATGTTTACCAATAATACCCCTCTAAAGCTAGTGCATTCCCTTGCGAGTGACCCTAGCGGAGGCGGGGTGTTACATTTGGTATCAGAGCAGAAGGTTACTAGACTGGGCAAAAGTTTTTTTTAAAGACCTTCTGAAAAGTATTTGAAAAACCGTTTACAAAGAAGCATTTTTCAAGAAAATTTTCTTTTAAGGAAAAGGCTATTCCCCAAAGGCCATTAGCATTATCCTTGTTTCCTTGATTTAATCTCTTTTCCATTCTTTCCTCCATCTGTAGTCACAGTGGTTTTGACTGCGACTAGTCTTTCTAGCTGCGTAAGTGTTTCCCGTACGATGGAGGTGGTTCTCGAGAGACCGTTGCAGAGTTATGCATGAAAGGATAGTAATAACAAGGATAAAGGATACGAGTTCAGGGATAAGCAACATGTTGGTATGGCTGAGTCCTAAAAGGAGGGTAACGATCTTGTTAAAGATTTAGCTTTTCTTCTCTATCATCCTGTCGGGACTTTGTTTTGATCATAGCATCTTTCAAGTCCGCTTCGATAGTTGAGTCTCTGCACCTTAGTACTAGCGTAGTAGGGGATCCCGTTTTTGTCCCAAGTCCTATTGGAAGATCGGTCCATTTATTCAGGACTTGTTTGGATTTGAGAATGTCTATGCCAAGTATTGAGCTTGGAAATAATGCTTATGTTTATAAGGTATGGATGGATTCTAAGGATGAAGTGGTTATCCAGTAAGGGGTGCCACTCTCGATTTTAGAAGGAGGGTAGTTAGACTCTTGGCTTGTTTTGGTAATACCCTTGAAGTATCGCGTTACCTTTTGGGTTCTGTCATGATTAGTTACTTAGAATCCCTAGATGCCTTTGTTGGGAATTAGAAACCCGATCGAGTGGTGTTCGCTAATAAAACGGATGGTTTACTTCGCTTATGTATGGGTTATGGGAATTACCCTAGTAAGTGCGCATGGTAACCTGTTTACTTGCAAGGGAAAGTTTTTCTACGTGGAATACCTTGTGGTACGAGGTCCAGGATTCACTAATGAAATTTTGGAAAGCTTGCGTGGAATCATGAGTACGCAGTCCTGTTTGCGCCAAGTATTCGAGAAGGAGAATAAGTGCAAGTGGAACGAGGGGCGACGAGGAAATGAGTTCCAACTCATGTTATGAAAACAGGAAATAAGAAGCTGCGAAATCGTGAAGTAAAAGGGGCGGTCAAGGCACGAAGGAACTAAGCTCAAGGTAATGCGACTCAGGAGACTGAAGACTAAATACGTGCATGATATCTCTTTTGGGAATATATCCTCGATCCCTGTTATTCTGTTGAGCTTGCTTGTAGGCTATCTTTTATGGATATCCTCTCGGTCCTGTCTCTGTTACAAACCCCGTACGGAGTTTGTTTTGTTTATCTTCTCGACCCTGTTTCAGGGAATCTTAGGTAGAACCCTATGGATGTAAACATGTATTTGAAACATGTTATGATTGATATGGTTGCAAGTGGTTGCTCGTGGATGCGCGAATACACATTAGATACTAGCTCGACTCGGTCACATTTCATATTGCATATGCACGAGTATTTACACTTGTTTATGGATGAAATCGAATGTGTTATCATGCGGTTGTTGCATATGAATGAATGATTGTGCACACATATAGTATCTATATGGCTAGGACTATTTGCATACATGTTGGATTCATGGCACTATACATATTTTTGCATTAGAAAGATTATCCAGGCCTGATCATTAGCATTAGCTAAGGAACATGCACACACACATTTTGCATGTATTCATACAACATTAGAAATCATCTAAGGACAATGGTTGCTTGTGGATGGTGTTTTGAGTAGATGGATGATGGATGGTAGGATATGTTCTTCCTAACTTAGAGATTTCGGGGACGAAATCCTAAAAGGTGGGGAGAATGTAACAACCAGTATTTCAATAACATGTAAAAACGAGAATCAAGGCAGGATTTAATTTTAAATTCTGAATCAAGTAAAACGGGCTATGCCATTGCGTTCGTCACGGAAAAATACGCGAAATAGAGTCCGAGTTTTCGAAAATCGGAGTCCGTATGACCCGGTTAAGGCCCAAAGAAGTTTTCGGGAAATTTGAATTTCGAAACATGCAGAAATGGGGCCAGGCGGGAAAATTCCCGCCCAGACAAGTCGACAGGCATGTCGACAGGCATGTCGACAGGGCTGTCGACTTGCCCTGTCGGCTGATTTTGATCTGGTGCACCTATTTTCTATCTTGGCTAGGTTTTTGGGCCTGGTTTGAAATCTGACGGTTCAGGCTGGTCCTAGGGTTAATCTAAGGGCCTAAAACTATCCTAATCTCTATAAAAAGACCCTAAACCTACCCATAAACCCTCATTATTCACTCATGTAACTAAACTATGGCCAAATTTCTACTCTCATGGCCTCCATCTCAAATCCCTAGAGCCTATGCATTCAAATCGGGTTCAAATCAAAAGATGCAAGCTTGCTACACCAAAGAGAGGCAAAATCAACGTTGCTATGCGAGTTCCATGACGATTCTTCAACAAAGGAGGCACCTTTCTTAGTCAAGATGATTCATGCTTCTTTCCCTAGGCCTAACTATGTAAGTTCTAGCTACTTTTAGATGGAAACGGTAGTTTTGATAATGACATGGGATAAAATGAGGCTAAACATGATTATGCGAACCTATATGAACCTTACCATGCCTCTTGTGTTCATATTTATGATCTTAGGCCATGTGAGTGACTTAATCATGCCTCTCATGCTATGCATAACCTAGTTTAACTTGCAAGTTTGGATCTTTATGCATGAAATGCTAGCATGAACCTTTAGGAACCACTTTACTTGTGAAACATTGGCTAAGGCAAGATTTTGGGGCTTATGCATGTTTATGAACCCAAACCCCTTATGTTATCATGCAAGTTTGTGGCCAAATCCTTTATGAGATTATGCATGCTTGTGGCCAATCCCCTCTTTTAAGTTGTGCATGTTTATGGCCAAACCCTCTTTTATAATATGCATGTTTGTGGCCAAATTCCCTTGTGACATTTTGTGTGTTTGTGGCCAAAACCCCTTTTTTATGACATATGCATGATCGAGGCCAATTTGTAGTCATAGTATTCCTACTATGTTTACTCGTCTATACTTACGTTGGGAACACGTTTTAGGGTTAGGTTAGACGAGCATGAATATACATGAAAACCTTAACTTGAAGTTTCATAAAAATATGATGTGAAACATGATTTGGGTTAAATGGGTATAACATGACAACATGTGACATTAAATATAACATGGAAGTTGACATGTAAATATGCATAAAAACATAAGCTTGGGAATTTACCTATTAAGTTAGGTCTACCCATTGGGAATTTACCTATTAAGTTAGGTCTACCCAATTGCTTGAAAACTTGACTATGAACATGACACTAGACTAAACATGAAAGTGGCCAACTCGAGGTTGGGTTGAGTTTGCAACGTAAAACTACCCGGAACCGACCGGCCTAACTAGTAGTTGCAAACATTAGGACTCAATGTGAGAAGTTGGTCATGTTGTGCTTGAACCCGAGGTTAGACCAAGTTGTGGTGTAAATCTACCCGGACCCGCCCGGCTTAACTAGTAACCACAACAAAGTCTAATGTGAGAGGTTGGGGTGCATTAAATAATTAATGCCACATAATAGGGTTAAGTTAATTTGAGTAATGAGGCTTAACCAAATATGACATGGACAAAATGGGTTAAGTAATTTGATTAGGCTAATGATACTTAACAGAACATGATAAGCTTGGGTAGGGTAAGTAACTTGATTTGCCTAATGACACTTGACCATTTTTATACGAATGGTGGACGGGATTAAGTTAACCAACACTTAATCAATCCAACACGATAACGTGATAAGGTTAAGTAAATTTTCTTAATGACACTTAACCGTATAATACAGTTAATAAATGGGGTTAAGAGTAGACTTAACTAATCTAAACATGGTAATCGGATGGGGTTAGGTTAGCCTAGACTTAATTAATCCAACTTGGTAATTTAATGGGGTTAAGTTAAACACTTAACTAATTTAACACGATGATTTGATGAGGTTAAGTGACCTATACTTAACCAATCTAACTCGTTAATTTGATGAGGTTAAGTTAACCTATACTTAACCAATCTAACGTAAAAACATGATAAGGCTAAGTCACGAATCGTTTCGAATACGCTTGACCGATTTGACTCGATAATTTGATAGGGTCAAATTAATATATACTTAACCAATCTAAAATGATAATTAGACGAGGTTAAGTCAGGGATTGATTGATATACTTAACCAACTTGACACATGGTCTGTAGGGTTAAGTCTTGGACTTGGATACTTAGCCAGTTTCGACATGTTTTGTAGACGGGTTAAGTTGTGAACTTAAGTGACACTTAACCCATTAGATAAACCCTAATTCGGAGGATTAGGTAAATAACCCTAGTTAACAAGGATAATGGAAATAAGGCTAAATGGTAAACCTTAGTTAAGGGAAACTAAGTAATAATTCTTAGTCAAGGAAATTTGGACCACTTCTTAGATAGATTAGTAACCCGATACGTTAGGTCAACGTTTAAGTATGCGTGTAGGAGCAGGCTATCTGATTTAGATAAAGGCTCCAACGAACGGGGTAACGAAGCAGCGGCTTCGGGGAACGTGAGGATATTCTTGGGATCCCTCTGTGAGCTGCCAGGTCATTATACTAGGCTCACGAGAGGTTGAGGTCTGCGGTAGAAGAACCAAGAATATGCCTTGGTTGCTATGCGAGCGACCTAAAGACTGGGGTGGATAGCAGTGAGCCGACGAATACATAAGGTGCCCGAGATAGCAAGTTCGTCGATCATCTACCATCTTGAGTCAAGCGTGTACGTACGGAAAGGCAGGGAACACCCAACAGACCATAATTGCTATCTAATTATGGGTGAGGTAGGCCGTAGGATGTGGGCTGGCCGGAGTGTAGTTCTCATGCAAGATTTTCTCTTGTGTTGCCTTTCACTAGTTGAGGGAGGGGTCTCGTGGGACCATAGCCACGTGTAGAAAAGCAGACCTTAGTATCTGCATCGGCAGATAAATCTAAAGCTCCCGACCGAGTTCTGTATTTCTTGTTTTGCCCTGTGACAGGACTTGGATGGCACGATGTGATACATGTGCATACAGTTATAGAAAAACGATTCACGATGAATGCGTGGGAAAAAGGGCGCGGTTGAGGGTTAGCGTAATCCCTAGTGGCCTAGGTGGTTTAACCCAAACCGAAATACGAAAGCGTGCAATAGGTAAGCGTAAATCCCTAGTGGTGCTAGGTGGCGTAAGTCCTAGTAGTTCAAACGATGATTCATATGGAAGAGCCTAGCTAGAGCAAGGGTGACAGTCCAAACGATTTCAAGGAAAATACGATATGAGGAAGCCCGTACGAGGTACGACAAAGGACTGAACTTATATACATGGAAAGAAACATATGATTTTGAGTAACCTATATATGCGGTATATAGGTTGATATGGACCATTACACGACTTTGGGCAAGGGACATTCATGGTTAACACATGACGCGGGTAGGGATACTAGTACGAGAGGTGCAGAGCAAATATACATGTTAGAACTAGGAAGAATATACACCGTGGGATGTTAGATGGGGTAGATACCTTGGGATAATGTACTCGATAGAAATCTGACGATGTGATGACTTGACTTATCATAACACCGTAGTTTATCATGATACCTTAGTTTACCTTGCCACAGTAGTTCAACCGGCTACCCTGGTTTATCTATCTTGTAGTTATCCTTATGTTTACTTTCAGTTTATGCATGTCATGTTACCTTTACCTGTTTTTATACTGGAAGTAGATAGGACTTACTCAGTCTTTTTGACTGACCCGTTTTGTTTCGCCTCTTTTCTTCCGTTTCCCCCCAGGTTTCAGGGAGGAAACAATGCTGTTTAGTTCGGGCTTCTTCTGCTTGAAGGTCATCATGGATGGCTTGGACTTCTCTTGGCTATGGCTACTTTACTGTTTTAATTGGGGAATAATTTATCAAAAAGGTTTCATGCTTCTTTATTTCGGCAAGACAGGTTTTGATGTACTCTGATGTAAAAAGGCTTTTGACCTCATTTATTAATGTTATAAAAGTTTGTTTTTACTTCCGCTATTTTATATGTTCTGTCTTGTGATGTTTCTGTGCATGTTTACCAATAATACCCCTCTAAAGCTAGTGCATTCCCTTGCGAGTGACCCTAGCGGAGGCGGGGTGTTACACAAGTCTATCCTAGCATGTGGAAAACTAAATCGCTAATAAAATCTTACCAGACAAAGAGTTCTGGATACTTCTTCCTTATGTCCTCCTCTGTTTCCCAAGTACAATCATTCTCGTCTTCGCTCCACTGTACCTTGACTAGCTTCACCGACTTCCTTCGAAGTTGCTTCATGTCATGCGCGACAATACGGGCCGGCTTGCGGTTCCCAACCGCCTCGGGTTCTACTTCAAAGTCCTCTAACTGATCAGGTGAGATAGTCATATCTGAGTCGTGAACGAACTTCCTTAGTTGGGAAACATGAAATACGTTGTGAACTCCCGCCATCTTCTCTGGTAAGTCAATTCTATATGCCAAATTCCCGACTAGTTCAAGAACAGGGAATGGACCAACAAATCTTGGTGCTAATTTGCCTCTCCTGCCAAATCGTATTACGCTCTTCAACGGAGAAATCTTGACAAACACCAAGTCACCCACGAAGAATTTTAAGTCTCTTCTTCTCTTATCAGCATAACTTTTCTGTCTATCTTGGGCAGCCTTCATTCGTTGCTGAATGATCTTGATTTTATCTGAAGTTTCCCTCACCACGTCTGGTCCAAGCATAAACTTTTCGCCAGTCTCTATCCAACATGATGGTGAGTTGCACGGTTTTCCATACAAAGCTTCAAATGGAGCCATACCGATACTGGATTGGTAACTATTATTATATGCAAACTCTACTAGATGCAAATGGTCATCCCATGATCCACCAAAATCCAATATACATGCTCTCAAGAGATCTTCTAAAATACGATTCACCCTCTCCGTCTGACCGTCGGTCTGAGGATGATATGCGGTACTGAGATGTAACTCTGACCCTAGCGCCTCTTGCAAGCTCCTCCAAAACCCACTAGTGAACAACGGGTCTTGGTCGCTCACAATGCTTTTAGGTACTCCATGAAATCTCACTACCCACTTCATATACAATTCTGCTAACTTAGCTGCCGTTCTAGTCGATTTGACTGGTATAAACCTTGCACTTTTAGTCAGTCGATCTACAATTACCCAAATGCTGTCATATCCCGATCTAGTCCTTGGTAAACCATCGATGAAATCCATCGAGACTTGCTCCCATTTCCATTCGGGAATTTCTAATGGTTGCAACAACCCACTAGGCTTCTTTTGCTCGGCTTTAACTAGCTGGCAATTCATGCACTTGGATATAAACTTCCCAACGTCTCTTTTCATCCCTTCCCAGTAGTAAGTCTGCTTCATATCTCGATACATCTTGTTACCACCGGGGTGTATAGTTAGTTTTGAATGATGACATTCTCTAAGCACTTCATCCCTCAATCCATTGACATTGGGTACAACAAGCTTTCCATTCTTTCTAAGCCATCTATCTCGATCAAGCCCATACTTGTTCATCTCCTCATCGACTCCCATCTCTAACTTGGAGATGATTTCCAATAGGTTAGGATCGTCCCTCTGACTAGAGCCGATCCGTTCAATCAAAGTGGGTCTGATCGTCAAACTTGCTAACATTTCTGGATCCAATTCGCACTTTGGTCTGAAATCAAACCCCGCGATAAACTCCAGTTGCTTTCATTCAAGGAACATAGCCCCTAAGCTGGCATGTCTTCTACTCAATGCATCAGCCACCGCATTGCCCTTCCCCGGTGTGTATGTGATGTCAAAATCATAGGAAGCTAAGAACTCTAACCATCTCTGCTGACGGAGATTCAGATCTTTCTGAGAGAAGAGATACTTTAACGACTTATGATCAGTAAACAGCTCAAATCTTTCTCCCAAGAGGTAGTGTCTCCACATCTTTAACGCGAACACGATCGCTGCCAATTCTAAATCATGGGTAGGGTATCTTCTCTCGTGCGGTTTCAATTGCCGACTTGCGTAAGCTACAACCCTACCGCTTTGCATCAATACAGCACCCAGTCCGGTACCACACGCATCCGTGTATACCGTCATCTCTTCATCCCCCTTAGGAATGACTAACACTGGTGCGCTCGTCAACTTGTCCTTTAGACTCTTAAATGCATTCTCGCACCTTTCATCCCAGACAAAAGTTTGATTCTTCTTGGTCAACTGGGTCAATGGTGCTGCTATCTTGGAGAAACTTTGGATAAACTTACGATAATATCCCGCTAACCCCAAGAAACTTCTCACATCCGTTGCATTCTTGGGCGTAGGCCAATCCTGTACCGCAGCCACCTTTGCCGGGTCCACGGCAATACCATTCTCTGATACAACATGGCCCAAGAACCTCACTTCCCTCCTCCAGAAGTGACACTTAGAAAACTTTGCTTTCAATTGGTGTTTTCTCAACACGTCCATCACTACTCTCAAATGTTCCTTGTGTTCTTCCTCTGTCCTCGAATAGACCAAAATATCATCAACGAACACGAGGACAGACTTATTCAACTGATCTCTGAATACCCTATTCATAAGATCCACAAAATATGCCGGGGCATTAGTCAACCCAAATGGCATAACCAACCATTCATAAAATCCAGACGGCGTTCGGAATGCCGTTTTAGCTATACTCTCAGCTTCCACTCTAAGCTGATGAAAGCCTGTCGCGAGATCCAACTGAGAAAATATTCTCGCGCCACTTAACTGATCGAACAAATCATCTATCCGCGGTAGAGGATACTTATTCTTCCTCGTCACTTTATTCAATTCGCGGTAGTCTACACACAAACGAAGGGAACCATCCGCCTTGGTAGCAAACACAACTAGTGCTCCCCATTCAGAAACACTCCTTCTGATAAATCCCTTCTTCAAAAGATCGCTGACTTGCACCTCGAGCTCTCGCTGCTCCCTTGGTGTCATACGACGAAGTGGCATCACTATAGGTCTGGCATCTTCTACCAAATCAATACGAAACTCAATCTCTCGGTGTGGTGGAAGTCCGGTCACTTCTTCGAAAACATCCGGATACTGGCCAACCACGGGCAAACCTGACAACTCACTATGCGGAATGTCGAGGGAGTTTAGAAAACTAGCCAATACCCCCTTACTGGGTAGACCACCAAACACTATCCTCCGCCCATCATCCGCTCTAGCTGTCACCAACAAGCCCTCACAGTCTACCACCACCCCGTATCTTTGGAGCCAATCTACTCCCAAAATAATGCCAAACCCAGTAAAGCCCAAAACAAAGCAATCACAAACAAACATGCATCCATGACTCGATAAGACCATATTACGACAAATCATGCTAAGGCTAGTCGAACCACCAATCGGGTTCGTCACTACTAAAGGTCTATCGACAATCTCGGGCTCCAATCCCAACCTATCTACCAGGTCACTAGATATGAAAGAACTGGAAGCTCCGGTATCAAACAAAACTCTAACAGGAATATCATAAACAGAAAGCATACCTTGAATAACGACATTCTTTCCCTTCTCCGCCGCTATTGGGGCATTCGACGAAGAAGGAATAGCATTAAGGGCATATGCTTTCACCATTTGCTTTTCTTTAGGGGGCTGTGGACACTTGTCCTTGTGATGTCCCATTTGGCCACAGTTGAAGCACTTCCTATCCGCTGGCTTGGCCCGACAATTACTAGCATAATGGCCCTTCTTACCACAGCTGAAGCACTCCACATCTTGCTTATTCTTTTTCTTCTGGCCGTCCTTAGCCTGATTCTGCTTTCTCTTATTCTGAGAACCACCTTTGCCTCCACCACTAGCTTGTGGCTTTGGCTCATCTACGGATGCAACCTCAGTCTTCGACTTAGGGTAGAGACTTTCCGATCTTAACGCTTTCCCCACAATCGATTCAAACGTCTCATCGATGTGGTTAATAAGTTTTTCCCCCAAGTACTGATCCAAACCAGTTATGAATTTCTCATTCTTTTTCTCGGCAGTATCTATAAGAGACAACCCATATTTTGACAAAGTGTCAAATTCGGCAATATACTCGGAGACAGCTCTGTCATTCTGCTTGAGCTCCAAGAACCTCTTAAACAGCATTGACTTCTGAGCAGCTGGAATGAACTTCTCACTAAAGCGAGCCTTAAACTGCTCCCAAGTAATCTGATCTTCGGGAGTAGCTGCCTTTATAGCATTCCACCAATTCATTGCCCGCCCTTGCAGCTGACGGGACGCTAGCTTCCTCTTCATCGCATCCTCGATACCCAAATCCTCGAAGATACGTTCGCAACTATCCACCTAATCCTGAACATCCGTAGCCGACTCCGTTCCGTGGAACGGCTTCCCACCAAGGCTAGTATAGTCCTTATTCAGCTTGGCGAAGTCGACTCTTGGCGCCTGCACTATTGGACCACCACCATTTCCACCATTGGGAGCTGCCCTCTGTACATCTCTAAGCATCTCTCTCATGAGGTCAGTAAACATCGTCCTCATGTCAGCAGTATTCCCATTATTGGCTCCTCTACCAGCACCTCTAGTATACCGGCTCATCGTCAATCTGAAAAAGGAAACGATTAACGACTCCATAGTGGTGCTAGTGCAGTACGACTTCACCCTTATACTAGTAATAGTATATATATATATAGCTTTTAAAAACCAAAGTAATCACAAATACGCTCTCTCGTATACGTATAGTATCTCTCCCTGATAACTTCCCTAGGTTAACTACGCAACCTAGAGCTCTGATACCAAATGTGACGGCCCGCCTCGCACCAGCCTGCATTTCCTCCAAAAGTGCGCTGTACACATGCCCGACTAGCACAAGACGGTCGTCATAAGAAAGGAAAGAAGGGAATGAACTAATCAAAGAACCTGTAGAATGTCTCACAGCGCATGGGATAAAATATAATAATAATAATGTACTTGACATAAAACAGGCGAGACAGTGCATAAGCTGATAACAGAAACCAACATCAATCTCAAAGCAGCGGAAATCCAAATACAGCTTATTACCATTTTCCAAATTTACTGTCTCTAAACAAAAGAAAGCTGAAGTAGAAGATACACCAACAATGCCCAAGCAGTGATCTTCAACAACACAGGGAGAATACTATATATATTACGTGGAAGCCTCCTGCTCGTCTCCGGATCATCTACCCGTGCATCACCAGCTAACCTGTCTCTAGTCTGCTCGTGTGAGCACCCAGAGTAATAAGAGGAGACATAAAACTCTGGGTCAGACATAAAGCCTGGTATGAGCGATAAGCATCTAAACAGAATGATAACAGGTATACTAAACCATACCTGAACCTGGACCTGCAACCAAAGAGTTAGTACCACATACCGTACAGTACTCCAAGGTGCCATAATAAATAGTGTAAGAATACGGGGTGGGGTGTGCGTGTCAAAATGAGAACAAACAAATCATCCATAGCAACCATCCTCACATCTCTCTCGCAGTGCGTAAAGCGTACGATATCTACCACTTTGGAACACTAGACACACTGAGGCAACGACGAATCCCGACTTGTAGAAACCCTGCTGTGACCAAGACAAACACTTGGAGCCATGACCAAACATTTCAATGACCCACTTCATTGGTCGTAGCCCTTGGTTCTACCGATGCCATAATGGCCCTGAATCCGCCTTCGTACCTCCTACCATAGTGGTCCAAAGCTATAGACGTCGATAACTCCTTGGCACGCGTCCCGCAGCAAAGTCCAACCATGAAGCGAACTCGTTGATTCCCATATGAATCCTGAGCTCTAACTTCTTATTTGGACTTCCTTTGCATCTCGGGTTTGGTCGAATTGGAGTGGGTCTTCGGAAGAGTCATCGTGCAACAGCAACTCTAGGATTCTGTTTGGTTCAGTAGTCATCACCTTCATCGGTTCGGGTCGGTAGTCCACTTCGGGTCGGGTCGGTGTCTTCCTCCGGGTCGGGTCGGTTCAGTGATTCTCCCCCTTCAGATATCGGGTCGGTTCGGGTGTCTCTGCTTGGGTTCGGTTCGGAGGTAGTTCATCCGATCTGATTCCTTCTGTTTAACTTGTCTGCCTGCTCCGATCCGTCCTGTTCCCTTTCTCCGATCCGATCTGCTCTATTGCTCCGATCCGATCTTCTGTCCAACTCCAACTCTAAACAATGGCCTTCCTTCCTGCCAAACTCCTTCCAGTGACAAGTCCCACTCCAGTTCGGATTCCCTTGGTCAGTTCACTTGTCCGATCCGACCCCTGCTCCGATCCGAACCGGTTTGGGACCTGCACATTTCTGCAACTTTCCAGCGAGCTTTCTACGCCATTCGACGACGTTTTCGACCAATTTAACTATTCTAATCAATCATAAAACATACCATAGAGTCATAGCAACATGTAATAGCAACCACAAACAGCAAACAACAATTCAAATGAATCAAAATGGATCAAAAGTGGCTAAAACCTCACATTTTCCTATAATCCCTCTTAATCATGTTTAAGCACATACTTAGTAAAACTTAATCAAATCGTCCAAATTTTCTAACAGAGCCTTAAAACATTATTTTAGAATTTTAAGAATTTTTCCAGGATTTATTTACGTATAAATTCGCTAATCTTCACTAATTACCCTTAATCACCGTAATTAGTGCAAAAGCTATGCAAATCACTCACCTTGGCCACAAACAAAATTCTCAGAACTGAAACTCCTCTGATTTGGGCGAATACTGATGCCCAACAGCAGCCCTAACCTTGCTTTGGTGCTTTTTCTTCTTAATTTGATACCTCTAAGCCTTAATCCTTGATTAGGAAGTGATTTTTGGTTGTTTTAGAGAGATTTAGATAGTGGAGGCCATGGCTAGGTTAAGAGAAATGAAAGTGGCGGCTGGAAGATGTCTAAAGAAATGTTTCCTAACCCTAATCAGACCCTACATACCCCTAAACCCGAAATTCCCCTTTGGGCCAAGCTGCTAATCACCCGGTTAAGCCCAATTAAGCTGTTTTTCACCAGCTGAAACTTGTTTCAGCCATACCTCCCAAACGGTAAGTCCGTTTGGCTAATGTGACCACTCTACGGAAAGAGAAACCATCATTCGAAGCCAATGGAAGTGGTTTCAGGTCAAAATTCCTTTCCAGTCAAAAGTTATGGCCAAAACAGTGCCAACTAGGGGTAAAATGGTCATTTAAAAATCGGGAAAAATCATGAACATGGGAAATGACCACAATAGTCGTCTCCCAAAGTTATATGACCATACGACTTCGTATGTGAAAGAAATAAATATTCTACGATCCTATGATGCGTAGAATGCGGGTCGTTACAATCACTAACTGTTTCCATCTTCTTGGGTGTACAGCCCAATCAAGATCATCAGTTATCACCCAAACGACGTGAAGACTTCCGGTCTTCGACCACCGTCTTCATCTTCGACTTATCGTCGTATCAGTTATTCAGAATGGGATAAACCCGGTCTTTCTGAATAACTCGCGTATATATTAAATAAGTGTTACACAAACACAACATACGCCTCATTCCAATTCATCAGTCACTAACCGTAAATTAATCAAGAGAATAATTCCCCAAATATTAACCTCGAAGGCCGAAACCAACATCAGATCAATATCCAGAAAACCATTCTGCTTGGCTGACCGACAGTTAGTTTCTAAATTTCACATTCATAGGGAAAGGTTCCCATTAATTTTATCCAAGATAAATTCCTTGAATTTATTCTTTATTCTATTTTTGAATCTCAATTCAAACTAGTCGGGATTAACGAAACTTACCGAAGTAATCATTTGTTTTAATTTCCCAATCCCAACCTATTAATCCCATGAAGTAAAACTGATAATACTTCATATCTAACACCACAGTGTTATCGGTAAAATTAATTACCATTTCACGTTCAAATCTAATTAAAGATTTAACTATCGCTTTGGAGCAAAACTGGTGATACTCCATTTTCGATCATTTCAATCTAATTAAAGATTCATTAAAACTCCACTTAGTTTTAATCGTTAACTGGGTTAAAGAATCGGTGTCATTTAAAACACAGTTCACGATAAACCCAAAATCACGTTCATTGATTATCGGGTTAAAGAACGAGTGTTATTTAAAACACTGTCCACGATAAACCCAAAAATCAATATCAATTCAATTCCAATTAAATATTATTTAATTGGTACACTTCATTAAATCTAATAAAAAGATTTAATCTTTTCTCAACTGGGTTCAAGAACAGTGTTAGTGAAGACACCATTCACGACAAACCCAAATCACATTTGATATTCAATACACGGCTCTGAATAGAAAATATATCGGCTTATATTCAATATCAAATTCTACGATTAACAAATGTCGTATTCGAAATAACGATATCAATATATATCTTTCAAATTTCCATAACAACATCCGTATAATCACGAATTCCAACATCGAAATATTCCGAAGACAATTTTGATTCAAATCCACTCCAATGCAATCATTGGAAATTTTGGTTATTTTTAAAACCCTTTTCGACTTCAATTTATTTATTTAAAAATAAACAGAATTATAATTCTAGTTCAAAACTAGTTCATTTCGATAAAAATCTATTTTTATCCTTTCAAATATGGAGTTTTTCATCCCAATTTTTCCCAAATCATTTCTTATGATTTTACACAAATTATTACCATTTTTAATAATTTTATCAAGGCCCGTACAGTCGATTTCCATCAATGGCCATCGAACTGCACTTACAGCGACCTTTTTCAAATTTGATTTGGACGTAACTCCAAATCCAACTGTTAGATTTCTAATTTCTAATATTCGTTAGAAAGCACTTTTCGATACGAACCCAACGGTTCCGGTTTTAGGAGAATCCGACGGTCGGATCTCCCGTTATGTCCGTTTGAAATAAATGGTCGAAATTAACGAACTGCCGCGGCGTGGCGCGTTCTATTCAGGCCATTATATTATATATATAATATATATAATATATATTTCGTCGATTTCTATTTAAAACGAATTATATAAATAGTTTTGAATTCGTTTCAAAAACATTTTCAACTTCCATTTCAATTCAAATCAAAATTGAATTCTTCTTTAAAAATTCGTTTTAAAATTCATTTCTATTCAATTCAAATTTCAATTCAATTTGAATTCATTTAAATTTACTTTCAATTCAATTTGAATTCGTTTTCAACTCATTTCATTTTGAAATCGTTTTCAATTCATTTCATTTCGAAATCGTTTTCAACTCATTTCATTTTGAAATCGTTTTCAATTCATTTCATTTCGAAATCGTTTTCAACTCATTTCATTTTGAAATCGTTTTCAATTCATTTCATTTCGAAATCGTTTTCAACTCATTTCATTTCGAAATCGTTTTCAATTCAATTCATTTCGAAATCGTTTTCAATTCAATTCATTTCGAAATCGTTTTCAACTCAATTCATTTCGAAATCGTTTTCAATTCAATTCATTTCGAAATCGTTTTCAATTTAATTCATTTCGAAATCGTTTAAAATCGATATAAATATCGTTCACGTCAAAATGGCGTCAATCTAATCAACACAGCTTCATAAATTTCTATTTTCAAATATTCTATTTCAAATATTTCTTTTTCAAAATAGTTGTTATTATCAAAATATTTCGTTCAACACATGACCAATCTCAATGGATGAGTACTGTCAACACATGAACCTTTATTTTATATTGATAAAGATGTAAACTTTATTACTAAAATATTTCGTTCAACACATGACCAATCTCAATAGATGAGTACTGTCAACACATGAACTTTTATTTTATATTGATAAAGATGTAAACTTTATTACTAAAATATTTCGTTCAACACATGACCAATCTCAATAGATGAGTACTGTCAACACATTAACTTTTATTTTATAATATTGATAAAGATGTAAACTTTATTACTAAAATATTTCGTTTAACACATGACCAATCTCAATAGATGAGTACTGTCAACACATGAACTTTTATTTTATAATATTCTTTATTTTTCAAATTGGAATGAGGCCCAATCAATTACCATATAAAGTTAATTATATGGATTTTCATACAACACATGTATATAATAGCATTAAAAAATAATCAACCATCAACCAAAGTGCACTACACTGTATAAGCATCAAATATAGATATTCAACGCTTATAACAGCCTGTCAATCAATCGATTGACATATTTAATCAATCAGGATGAGTGAACTTCAAATCTCATCCCAACACCCGTGTGGGGTTTCAAACAATCAAACAAATATTTTATTTGTGCAGTTGGGCGATGTGTAAATTTTATCGTCCCAATCCATATCAGTCAAATGGGTGTACATCAACAAATCGTTTTGATTTGTAAATGAATATGTTATTTTATTCATTTCCAATAAAAATGATATTTTTATTTTTCTAACATATTTTAGAAAATTTCGGCGGCATAACGGCGCTATGCTAGAAACGGGATAAGGCCCAGCCTTGTCCCCGGTCTAATAATGGCCACCGCCATACCCATATCAATCAAATCACTTTCGTTATGCAAACCACAAAATTTGGAGTAAGAGTCTAACCTAGCCTTACTCCCTCGCCTTATAACGGCGCACGTCTAATCCTAACCAATTTATCGATTCGATTTTTCACACCACAAACCACATTCAAACCAATATCGCAATCAATAACCAAACAGCCAAACAAACAAGTCCATGGTCTGTGGACGATTGTGTCGGGTGCTACTAAACACCGTCTGCATCCTAGTATATATATATATAACTAGAAAAGAAATTGAAAGGTGAGAAATTCTCACCGATAGCTATCCAGCTCCACGACACTCCTATTGCAGAAAATCTTGTCGTTCTCGTTTTTTTGTCATCTTCATTGCCCGCGGCCACTACATATGTAAAAATCGAATTTTTTTTTACTTCGCTATTCCATATATAAAAATCATATTTTTACTTTGCTATTCAATATAAAAAAAATCGAATTTTTACTTCGAAGTCCAATATATAAAAATCGAATTTTTACTTCGAAGTTCAATATATAAAAATCGAATTTTTACTTCGAAGTTCAATATATAAAAATCATATTTTTATTTCGAAGTTCAATATATAAAAATCGAATTTTAGTTCGCACCTTTCAAAAACAAGTTCTAGTTCGTATATTTCAAAAACAAAGGTATATTTCAAAAACAAAGGTATATTTCAAAAACAAAGGTATAGTTCAAAAACAAAGGTATATTTCAAAAACAAAGGTATAGTTCAAAAACAAAGGTATATTTATATTTTTATTAAAACAACTTCGTATATATTTTAATTTCAAACAACTTCATATGTATTTTAATTTCAAACAACTTCATATATATTTTAATTTCAAACAACTTCATATATATTTTAATTTCAAACAACTTCATATGTATTTTAATTTCAAACAACTTCATATGTATTTTTATTTCAAACAATTTCATATATATGTTAATTTCAAACAACTTCATATGTATTTTAATTTCAAACAACTTCATATGTATTTTAAATTTGTATATATAAAAACCAGATTCTTTTTATATTTCAACAATATATAATTACCATATTTTTCTGTAAACCAGTTTAATGTAAATAAATAAATAAACAAATAAATAAACTTAAACCTTTCTTCCTTCAGAATTGTATAGGCTGCACCTCGTCGATATCCTCAAATCCATGCTCGACCAGAAGAATCCCACGCACAACATCATTTCACCAAATCGCATGCCTCCAGGATCAATCGGCCGTCTTCAACTCGATGGGGGGGGTTTGGGGATTGTCGCACAGCAGAGGAGGGAGGCGCGACTTTTTCGGGTGGTGGAAGGCTTTGGGTTTGGGGTTTATACGAAGAGGAGAGAGGCGCGTGGGGTGGTGGGTATGGCGGTGGTCAGAGGGGAGAGAAGGAGATCGGAGGGGGGGGGGTCTGGTGAGGCGCGACGGTGATAGGTAGGTGGGCGGCGCGATTTAGGGATCTGCGGGTTTTTTTTTTCTTTTCTTTTTTTCCAGAAATCAACGGTAGAAGGGGGGTAGGTAGTTAAGGAGATATATATATATTTATTTTATTTAATTTTTTTTTCCATTCAAAAGTATCTTTTAAAATCGAACTCGAAACGAGGCCCAACGACCGTCGTCCATAGCGTTTTACCCCCATTCCGAACACAATGGGATATATATCGTAAGCTGATTCGATCGTTACAATCAGTTTCCTTTGAATTAACATTTAAATCACTTTATTGAATTTTAAACGTACATTTCAAATTACCGGGGTCACATACTAACTAGAAAAATTCCAGAAAAATATTTTCTAGCTTCGTATTGACGATACGGTCCTAACAAAACTAGTTTCGTTGAATTCTGAGACCGTATGAAAAATGGCCAATTTCCAGTCGATTAAAATCAACTGAAACTGATCAAACGCGTTTTCCTATGCCACACTCACATATTGATTCGAAAAATTATGAAATTTGGAATCTAGCAATAATTTGACATCACGGACCCAACAAAACTGGTTTCGTCGAAATCCGAGGTCGTTTGCAAAATGTCCATTTTTAAGGGCCTGAATTCCATAGCGACTATTCAGAATTTTCAACTGGACATATCTTTTGATTCCCGCTATGAAATCTTGATTTGTCGGATTCGTTGGAAAGATATCACCAATTAGATCCTATCATTTTTGGTTTCACTAAAATCCGGATTGTTTTGCACCCGGTACATTCAATTGAAGTTTGAAATCGAATTATCGAACTACCGCGCCATTTTCAATTCTATTTATAATTATATATAAATATTTATATTCTAACGACGACGTATATAATATATACGTTCGAATTATATTCAAAATAAATTTTCTCATCGAGTTTATTTAAAATAATTCATTTTAAATAATCAAAATTCGCTAAAATGGCCAAAATAAAAATTTTAAACTGGCCCAGATTTTCGGGTTGTTACACATAGTGGCATGGGACGCTCATGCCGCCTATGATTGATACTTATGATTTGAAGTTGTTTTATACACTATGCACTTATAATAGTATCAAACGATTTGTTTTAACCGTATCAAGCATTCTTTGGCTGTTATAAGGGAAAACCCTATCCTCGGCTGCGTTGCATTGTGTGATGGGACCTGGGTCTTATAACAGCTTCATTTTTCTTTATTTAGCATTGCGCTGTTTGTTTTATGCACTGGTATTCTTGGGAGGAAACCCGTTCCGTGTTATACGGCGTGGTCCCTTGATTTACCTATCTTTAAAATAAAGATTAATAACTGTTTTAGTTCTCACACCAGTCCCATGACTGACCTGGAGTTTATTGTTTTAACCTAAACTCTGGGTGCCCTTATTTTGACACGGGCAGCTAGTAGTTTTGGTTTTGCAGATTTGTATTCACAGGATCCTGGTTTACAGCTGGAACGATATCCGGAAAGCTTTGTATCCGTATATCTACTTCTAGTTGTGTATTGTATTATTTTTCCGTTGCTATGTATTTAAATGTAATTTAAATCTCTGATATTTCTGTGTAATATTTATTCATTAATACTCTGTATATTCTTGTAATCTGATGCATTGTTGTAATATACAATGAAATGTTCTTCTGTATGCATTCTGATTTGTCGTGTTCTCAAACGATAGGGCGTTTCGAGCGGTTTGGGTCGGTTTAGCGACTGGTTCGGACCGAGCGAAATTCCTTGCCGTCACAAGAAGACAACAACTGAGCAGAATCAGAGTAAACACGAATCTCACAGCGGAACGAATAAAATATATTATATAACATAACTTTGAAATACAAATTTGTTTTGTGTATACATACCATATCAGAGTACAACATAACATTTGATGCAGCGGAAATAACTCTAAATAATCAATAGTGGAAACTTCGTCTTCAAGCTCCTCCAAGTGTATCTGTAAAGCCTGAAACACTTGACTGCCCGTACAAATTTGGGCACCCAAGAGTTTAGGGAAAAACAAACAAAATAAACTCTGGGTCAGTCATGGGACTGGTGTGAGTAAATTCCAACTATATGGTTTAACTTTGAAAATCCTTTTTGAAACAAAAGGATAATAGTAAGACCAACCCACACATAAACATGGACGGTTTTTACCTTACTATAACCCAAAACACTTTTAAAATCAATATCTTTTCTGATATTATAATAATGTCTAAATACAAGTAAATAACAATCTAGTGGAACGCTTGCATCTCACGCTCCACATATATAGTATACAATCAAAACCGCGGGCGCTTATTGGAGATTGGATTCCAACCATGACAAGGTATGGGACCACCTTCCGATGATGTATCTCTAGAGGCGAATACACCTGGGTTCAACAAGAACATCTTGCAACCCGGCCCACACATGACCGACCACTCATTTCGCTTGAGTGTATCGAATGTATATCACCAACGGTTGGACTCAAACCACCGTTCCCGAATGGGCAGAATCGATAGATTTAGAAACAAAAGGAATTTCTCTAGATAGGTGATTATACACCCTAATGGGAGCGACCCACATAGCCATGCTGCCTGCCCGATTTTTGTCATTTCCTGGTTGTGAAGCTAGAGGCTACGTTTACCTTTTAGGACATCTGGCCACCATACACTTTGAATGCCACATCGTCAAACCCGTCAAATCACTAGTTGATCTTCCCAAAATATTACGGGTATAAAAGCCAAGAGAAACGAATTTCTCCGCTACCAGACGTAATATCTTGAAAAGAACGTCTTAGGTGATCTTCTAAGAATACGCTGTCAGGCATTCATCCATACAAGTTGTCCCGGGTCTGGACAAACAGAAAGCACCATTCTGAACAGGACGACCCTTGCACTTCCCTCCGTCTTCAATTTTCTTCAGCATAATTTGCAGCGCTTATGCCTATACGGAGTGGTTTCAGATAGTATATCCAACCGGTCTCCCCGTATAGACAACGATGGTCAAAACACTTCGATAGTCGGTTGTTTAACTATCGAAGTAAAAACAACATCCATTCAATGTACAACCAATATCACACAAATCACAGGCACTTTTTATTTAACATTCATTCTTATATTTCTTTGGACAAACGTCATTACTTATTACTTTTTGAATAAGTGAATTTCAAAACAAGCTGTTTTCCTTCCCTAGGAAGTGCTACTGTATATAAACATCACGCTTAAGTTTGGTTAATAGCGTTTCATTTATCGTTATAGTTCAAACTAGCTATACGCTGTTATATCCCTTTATAACTAATCTTGACATAACAGTCACGCTTAAGCCTAGTCAACAGCGTTACTTTACTGCTATAGTTCTGAGACTTGCAATATGCTACTATATTCCACTTTATAATTATTCTCAACACCTCTTTCCGTTACAAATTCTTGACATCTCTTTTCATTACAAAAATCTTGATATCTCTTTTCGTTACAACAATCTTGATATCTCTTTTCGTTACAACAATCTTTGATATCTCTTTTCGTTACAACAATCTTTGATAGTCGGTGTTTTGAAAATAAACATCCATCAAACCATTTCACAATCTCGGCACTTTCTAATATTTCATTATTCATATTTTTCTAGATATTTCCAAAACTGTTTAACCTCATACTTCTTTGAAAAACCCATTTCCAAATATTATAGCACTTGTTCACCCACATTCAAGAAGATATACATTTATTTAATATCTGGAACATTTCCATCTTCCTTACATTTCTTATTTTCTGTACTTTTAGAAAATACACATTATTAATGTTGGAAAAACATTTCAAAACTCCATTTCTAAACTTCTCGTTAATCAGATCAATTTAGTTTAACACAAATAGAAATATCTACTTACAAAATGTTTACTTTCTGACCACTATTCACTTTTATTAAAATATCATTCGCAATAGGAATCTAGACTCATTTTACTACCCTTATTTCAAATACGATCATACTCCAAACATAGAATTATACTTTATTTCATAAGCATCTTTAAAATCGACTACTTGTTTTTGATATACTTAAAACAAGTCATCGCCTCCTTGTTTAATCAAGATTCAATTTCTGTTATTTAGAAATAATTAATAATCGATTCTTCCTATTTAAACTCGAATCAATTTATATGTAACTCACGGTATCAAAAATACCAGTTTATAATAGAACTTCTATTATAATTTATAATTTCGCTTCAATTATAAAGATATAATTTTTATAATTGATCTTCGTTGATTTGTTTGACGGTCAACCAATTTCTTAACAAAACGATGTGTTTATGGTCGACTGTTGCCACTTTCTAAATCAATATCGTTTATTTACTAAATCAACATAACGTTGAACTTCCATTCAACACAGTTCAAACAGTGCATAAACAGTACATATAAATATTGAAGAATCCGGTTGAATTCCTCCAACCGGTTTCCGCATCCACAAATGTTAGTCAAACAATTATCACTGATTCCATACTGATGGAATCAATATCCAACCGGTGATGGGTACATATGCAACGATATATAATATTTCAACCAATTTAACCATAATTTGCCTAAACAACCATCACACAGCATTCAACCATTATTTAAAATATAAAATATTTTAAATAAAACAAAGTTAGTGAATTTACTCACCTTGGCGCGTTAACCGTTAAATAACGATTTGCGTCGGTACACCGGATCAGACGTTATAATCTCCAACGAGCTTTCAATGGTTTCGAACTAGTTCCAATACTCTCGGTTGCCTTTATCTCTTCGCGGTTTCAGATCTACGCTCAGTCCGTCGGAACATTTTCCTTCTTTTATTTTTTTTCTTTGATGTACGGGCCTTTACCAAATAGATCGGCCCAATGCCCTTTTACAGTATACGTCCGCCACCCCTTTAACCATCAACGCGACCGCGACACCGATCACTCCACTCCAATAAGAACGCTTTAGGCAAGACAGAATGATGCCATCACCTCATCCTTCTAACAATTTACGTTTCCCGTCCCACTTAAGTCTGCAGATCATGGCCTCAACACCTTTCCTTGATGCCTCAAACAGTAGTGCTTCCTCCTCCTTGTAAACATCCGCTCATTTGAATGCTAACCCCTTCACTTTTCTTCCTTCACCTTATATTTACTCCCTCCAGAAACAGTAGTCCCCCACTTCCCATCCGTAAAACCAAGGTTCGTCCCACCATTCACCAAAAGCCAACACGCTAAAGTTATGTTCCCTTTCACACAATTAAACACTACACGCACTTGTACTTCACACACACTCCAGGACTCCATTTAGCTATCACGGTCACCGCATGGTCATTTTCCAAAACTTCTTTGACCAAGCTTGAACACCCCTTACTGTCCACATTAACGGCCATGCACCGCTCCACATCTTCACGTCAGTCACTACTCCCCATGACAGCACGTCACTCCTCTTAGTCCGTTTTCCACTTTATTCTCTCAACCTTCACTTGCAACTGGTGCTTAAAACTCTTGAAAATGGTACTGCAGCATTTGCAGGGAAAAGGAAACGATCTTGAGTTGAGTTCATTCTTTTATATATATATACTAACTTTGTGATTTTCAGTTGACAAAGGACTTCGTTTTTATTTACTTTTGAGGTCGCCATTTAATTACTTAAAATCCGTAAGAAGAAAACGAAGCAGTCCCTTTTTTATATAGAAGTAAAATGAATCCCCTAGCTAGATAACGCCTTGAATATCTCTCTCTTAGTTGTTAAGTAATAAGGTACTGATAGACAGGAGGGTAGATGTTTTAGGTAGGTTTCCGGTCTTATTTGATTTGATAACACAACCATCTGTACGTTCCCTAGTTTTTAGGATGGCAAACCGTAGCTGTTGAAATGAAAGCCTGTTGTAGGAGCAGGGGCTTCATTTAGTGAAGGTATGGGCTTGATTTAATTCAAGTATGGTGTAGTCTTCTGTATAGTCATTTCAATATAGGACGTGAAGAGGAGAATAGCATGCATGACATTTTGTTTTGGGTTTTCACGCTAGTTTGTAGGCTTAGGAGAAGACTGAAAAGGACGGAAATACTTAACATGGAAGGAAAAACTTTATTTGTAGTGCTTTGACTTTTGTGCCATAACATGATACCTGTCACCGACAAAAGATACACAGAAAGAACATGGTGGCAGTCCTATGTGCTAAACTTAGCTGTGAGAACCGGTCTGTGTGTATGTCCCTTTTAGGCATGTTCTTAGGGAGGTGGTACCTTACGTACAACAATGTTTATGTTTAAGGTAGGATAGTTCGGCTTCTAGGATTTGATTGGAAGGCAAGGTATATATATATACACGTAAAAATGTGTATTTGGCTTAACCAAAATTTCGCTTCCGTACTAACTGCTATGGACAGATATAAAAATACCATTGTGTCCAGCGATGTATCGTGATCCCGAAAATATAATAATACCGGTAGAATAACTCATATTGTGAAACCCCAAAATATCGATATACGGTGCAAAATACTCCAAATAAAAAGTTGCATATTTAATTAATTAAAAATTACAGTAAAATTATAAAAATTAAATTATCACTATGTCTCAAAAGAGCCTTGTCCAAATTCGTATTTGATATGTAGTTATATCGAATAAACCGCTATGGTCGATAACCGATTCTATAGCGACCTTTTTGAATTATTGATTTGGATATATCTCGCAATCTATAACACGAAATCTTGGTTTTTTACTTCCATTAGAAAAATGTAGTTCAACAGATTTGACCGTTTCTTGTTTCGCAGAAATCCGACTGATAACAAATCATATATACTCGGTTGAAGTTCAAGACGTTAAATTACGAACTGCAGCGTCGTTATGAGCTCGATTATATTTAATATATATTATTGTACGTTCAACATCGTTTTAATTAATATATAAATCCATTTATACTACGAATTCAATATTTAAACTGTTTTAAATATTCAAATTCAACCTGATAAAAATGCGAGACATTACATTCCTTCCCCCTTAAAATAATTTCGTCCTCGAAATTGCTAAGAAGGGAAAATGCTACAATCTCTGTTGTAAACAGGGAAAAAAATCCTTTTGGTTTACTTCATAATTTTAGTTTCAACTGATCAAAATATCAATTCCCTTCTTTGTAACGAAAATTTTCAAAATTCGGAAAATTTTCAAACACTTTAATTTTTCAGAGAATTTCGTCAGCCTCTCTGTTGCACGGTTCATTTGGTACTATTACCACACGCCACTCTGGCCTTCTCCCTTTATCGGGAATCCAACTTTCTCGTTTCCATTTGCAATCCATTCAGCATACCCAAATGCATCTCCAACTGATCTCCAGTCAGTTCATTCTCAATCAATAATTCTCTTACTTCCCAACTCAAATTTCTTTTTCAAACTCCAGTTCAATTCCAATTCCAAATAATCAAATTTCCAAACCAAGTTCGGTTCCATTCCTAATCTCAATTCACAACTCAACTATTTTGCCAAGTCGAATCCTTATTCTAGTACGTTTTTCCCTTACTTGGCTTTGATTCAACTCCACTTTTATTTGACTTATTTAAATTCGCTGTTTATTTACTTCATAAGTAAATTTTAAATTTCAGAATTCAAATTCCTGAGGTTTTGTTTCAAATCAGTTTGAAATAACATACATATATATTCATAACATATCAATTCAAAACCTTTGAATTTCTGAACAACTTATTTCAAAACAAAATCTTTGGTAGTAATCCGTCACTAAGAAACTCGAAAATGAACACTGATAATGCGGCCGTCATCATTAGAATTATTTTCCCGTGATCAAAGTGAGTTCAATACTATATTGTTTTTCAAAATTCATTTTAAAACACTTCTATTTTGAATTTTACTTCAAAATACCTTTCACAACACTTGGAAAATAGTTTCAAATCTCCCAGGATTTTAAAATCCTCATATGTTTAATTCAAATCCATTTACGACGACTTCTCAAATTTCTAGAGTTTTAACTCCATTTCTGGTTTATCATCAGATTCAATTTATCTGATTTATATATTATATTCATATAATATTTCGATTGGTTATTTATATAACCAACTCACTTATATATCTTTATCTGATCATAATAATGATCAATACATCTAATATACTATAATCTCAAGATATATACTTCCCTTTATATCAAAATATATTTCGAGTAAAATTATTTCATTTACCCTCTTTCAAAACAATACTATGTCGAAATTCTCTATCCAAGCGTTTATAAATCCCTATCGACCTCGTCAGCTAAACGCGTCGATCTGGAATTCATATACCACCCAACAGATCAATCAACACAATATAAAACAGTTTCTATATCAATTTACAAATACGCGCTCATATGTATACACTCAAACTCAATCTAGAGTATTACTAACTCCATCTCTATTGAGTTACGCCACAGAGCCAAGGTAATCACTTAACCTTCAGCTCTGATACCACTGTAACGACCCGGGGATTTTCGGTAGGCTTTTCAACCATCCCTCCAACCCCCAAGTTAGAGGGCTAACCTCCCCCCGTGGCTTACAATGGTACCCCACCAACTCATTTTACGGCCAGCCTTTCGACTTCACAACCAACCCACATTTTCGGGACATATAGGGGTAAGAGTCTCCCGTCCGCCACCTAACGCGAAGCGAGAACCCCCTATCATGCGAAATTCAAGCCCATACCTTCATAAAATGAATCCCCTGGCTAGATAACGCCTTGAATATCTCTCTCTTAGTTGTTAAGTAATAAGGTACTGATAGACAGGAGGGTAGATGTTTTAGGTAGGTTTCCGGTCTTATTTGATTTGATAACACAACCATCTGTACGTTCCCTAGTTTTTAGGATGGCAAACCGTAGCTGTTGAAATGAAAGCCTGTTGTAGGAGCAGGGGCTTCATTTAGTGAAGGTATGGGCTTGATTTAATTCAAGTATGGTGTAGTCTTCTGTATAGTCATTTCAATATAGGACGTGAAGAGGAGAATAGCATGCAGGACATTTTGTTTTGGGTTTTCACGCTAGTTTGTAGGCTTAGGAGAAGACTGAAAAGGACGGAAATACTTAACATGGAAGGAAAAACTTTATTTGTAGTGCTTTGATTTTTGTGCCATAACATGATACCTGTCACCGACAAAAGATACACAGAAAGAACATGGTGGCAGTCCTATGTGCTAAACTTAGCTGTGAGAACCGGTCTGTGTGTATGTCCCTTTTAGGCATGTTCTTAGGGAGGTGGTACCTTACGTACAACAATGTTTATGTTTAAGGTAGGATAGTTCGGCTTCTAGGATTTGATTGGAAGGCAAGGTATATATATATACACGTAAAAATGTGTATTTGGCTTAACCAAAATTTCGTTTCCGTACTAACTGCTATGGACAGATATAAAAATACCATTGTGTCCAGCGATGTGTCGTGATCCCGAAAATATAATAATACCGGTAGAATAACTCATATTGTGAAACCCCAAAATATCGATATACGGTGCAAAATACTCCAAATAAAAAGTTGCATATTTAATTAATTAAAAATTACAGTAAAATTATAAAAATTAAATTATCACTATGTCTCAAAAGAGCCTTATCCAAATTCGTATTTGATATGTAGTTATATCGAATAAACCGCTACGGTCGATAACCGATTCTATAGCGACCTTTTTGAATTATTGATTTGGATATATCTCGCAATCTATAACACGAAATCTTGGTTTTTTACTTCCATTAGAAAAATGTAGTTCAACAGATTTGATCGTTTCTTGTTTCGCAGAAATCCGACTGATAACAAATCATATATACTCGGTTGAAGTTCAAGACGTTAAATTACGAACTGCAGCGTCGTTATGAGCTCGATTATATTTAATATATATTCTTGTACGTTCAACATCGTTTTAATTAATATATAAATCCATTTATACTACGAATTCAATATTTAAACTGTTTTAAATATTCAAATTCAACCTGATAAAAATGCGGGACATTACACTTCTGTTGAAAAGCAAAGTTTTGTGGTGATGATCAAAGCACAGCCTGTGTGGCACGGCTTTGTGTAACGTGAATTCGCGAGCCTCACACCCCGGTTGTGAACCAAAAATGGGAGAGGACGTCAGGGAGGACATGCGTTTATTTCTAGCTAGGGTGGTGTCAGTGACCTACCAACCCTGACATTTATATACTTTTCACCTGTGTGGTTGTTGCTGTTGCGAGGCGCCTCGGTTAGATCGGACGATCCGGGTCCGATGGAGCCATTCGTTGGTGCATTTACGCCCCAAAGGGCGGAGAAACATAGTGTTCCGGCATAATAATCCACATCGGTGGACCGGCCCTGAGGATCCAAGGCTTGTCTGTGCGCTTGCCTGAGACTCGGGCTAGACAGTCTCGAATCGGTAGAGGACGATCCCTGGCCTCGGTTCATAGATGGAAATCCAACTTCCAAATACGTGATTTTGCGGTTTTAATTGTAGAACTAGTATGGCGACAAGATATATGGTACCCATGCCGCCTATGATTGATACTTATGATTTGAAGTTGTTTTATACACTATGCACTTATAATAGTATCAAATGATTTGTTTTAAAACGTATCAAGCATTCTTTGGCTGTTATAAGGGAAAACCCTATCCCCCGGCTTGCGTTGCATTGTGTGATAGGACCTGGGTCTTATAACAGCTTCATTTTTCTTTATTTAGCATTGCGTTGTTTGTTTTATGCACTGGTATTCTTGGGAGGAAACCCGTTCCGTGTTATACGGCATGTTCCCTTGATTTACCTAACTTTAAAAATAAAGAATAATAACTGTTTTAGTTCTCACACCAGTCACATGACTGACCTGGAGTTTATTGTTTTAACCTAAACTCTGGGTGCCCTTATTTTGACACGGGCAGCTAGTAGTTTTGGTTTTGCAGATTTATATTTACAGGATCCTGGTTTACAGCTGGAATGATATCCGAAAAGCTTTGTATCTGTATATCTCTTCTAGTTGTGTATTGTATTATTTTTCGCTGCTATGTAATGTATTGTAATCTCTGATATTTTCCTGTGTAATATTTATTCATTTATACTCTGTATATTCTTGTAATCTAATGGTATTGTTGTAATATACAATGAAATGTTCTTCCGTCTGCGTTCTATGTTGTCTTGTTCTCAAAACAATCAGGCGTTTCGAACGGTCTAGATCGGTTTACCGACTGGTTCGGATCGAGGAAATTCCTTGTTGTCACAAATTTATATAAATAATAATGGCTAGAATTCATTTTAGTCAAAGTTAAAACGAATATAATTTTATTTAAATATAAAAGGAGTTAGAAATGCCGCGGTAGTTTTAAAATTTGATTTTGAACTTTAACTGAATGTACATGATTCAAAATAAATCAGAATTGATTGAAACCAGAAATATTTAAATCTGTTTAATCATATCTTTCTAACGAATTTGAAAAATTGAAATTTCATAGCGGAAATCAAAAGTTATGGCCAATTCAATTTTTAGAAAGGTCGCCGTAGAATTTATATATATAATATATATGGCCCGAAGGGCTACTTTTCACATATGAAGGAATTTCGACTCGAAACCACTTCCATTGAGCCCGGAATGATGTTTCTGCATTTAAAAAGTATAAACACTTACATATTTTGAATTTCGAAAATTATTTGTTTAAAAATGTATTTTTAATATTAAATATATTGGCCTTGAAAATAGTCATTTTTCAAACGACCTCCGTTTTCGACGAAACCACTTTTTTTGGAACCGGAATGTCAAATTATGGCTAGGTTTCAATTTTCAAAATTTTTCGAATTAATATGTGAGCGTGGCAAGAGAAAATGTGTTTTGACTATTTAAGTTAAATTTAAACGACTTGAAAATAGCCATTTTTCAAACAGTCTCAGAATTCGATGAAATTGGTCTTGTTAGAACCGTATCGTCATAAGAAAGCTAAAAATAAATTTTCTGGAATTTTTAGAGGTCGTATGTGGCCCCGGCATATTAAAATGTACGGTCAATATTTAATTAATTAATTTTTAATGGGATTTTAAATAAATATTCTACAAATTTCGGAATTGGACCCCGAGACCTGTCCCATTGCGTTCAGAAGGCCTCAAAACATTAAGATCGACAGTAAGCAAGCGCAATTCTGAGACAGTCCAGAAATTCACCTTTATAACACGCTTTACGATGAATTTAATAATAAAATAATATATAAAATCCGAAATTAAACCTTAATTCTCTCAGCCGCCGCCTATTCATTCGAAGGCCAGAAAGCTCCGAATTTCAAATGCTAATTTCTCTTAATCCGTTCAACGAAAATTGGCAAACTATGTATCAATTCGAAGAGATTTCCGAGAGCTATAAATCCATATGGTCAAGATCTGAAACCAAGCCACGGATTGGACGAATTCTGGCCACAAAGGCAGCGCGGTTGGAGGCGATTTGGTGGCGTTGGGGCCCACCGAGTTCGCCCTGGGTCTCGGCGATAGCGTGCGGCGGGCGGGGCATCGGAGTGGCGGTGTTCGATCGGCGCCAGGGTGGCCGAGGTTGCGTGCGCGGGGGGGAGGGGGGGTTGGCGATGGGAAATTGGGTTCGGCCGAACGTGATCGAAGGAGGGAAACGGTATTTATTTTAATATTATTTATTTATTTAATATTTAATTTATCCAAACTTTGAAATTCAATATCTCTTTCACACGAGGGCCGTTTGACGAACCGTAAGTTGCGTTGGACTCGTCTTTCAGAGATCTTCGCAATGGCGCAGACTAGAGCTGAAACCGAGATAGCTGAATTTTCAGCCATATCGATGTGAGAACTCTAATTTTTATTATTTAAATTATTTTTAATTATTTTTATCGCGTTAAAAATATTTGTATTGTGATGTTAAATCAAATTTGAAATGTTCTGTGTTGTATATATTGTTGATTGTTGCTTGTGTTATGTTTTGTTGTTCATGATATGCTAGATCTGCATTAAATTTTATATACGGTTTAATTTATTTATGGTTAGAGAATTAGATCTAAATCATATTTTATTCGGATTTAAATCGTAATCTAGTTTCTCTAATTTATTTAAATTATTATAGTATTAATTTTATTATTCTAAAATGAACAATAGAATTGGAACGACGAATAAAAACCCATTTTTATTTGTTGATTTTAGAATAGAAATTGAACGACATATAAAACCTTATATTTATTTGTTTTCATTACAACAGAATTTGGCTAACAAATAAAATCCTATTTTATTGGTTTACATTTAGAACACGGTTTATGAATTACATTAAAAATTTCCTTTTTACTGTGACCTGAAAACATAAGAGGTTATAGAATAAGAATAACAACAAAATACTAAATTTTATTGTTGATATTAAACATATTTATTAAATAAAACTTTATTTACATTGTATTTATGAATTAAAAGTTATATTTGGAAACCACCTTTTTGTTTACATTTTTATGTAAATAAAAATCATGTTTTGGAAATCACAATTTTGTTTACATCTTATATGTAAATAAGAAATTATTTTCAGAAGTTACATTTTTGTTTGCAAATATTTTTTTTAAAATATAATTTATTCTTTTATTTGCAATCACCAACATAGATATGTAATATATCACATTTTATACATTAAATCAAATAATAACATATTTATGATTAGTGAATTAAAATAACATTTTTGTTAAAACATAAGTATGGAAATAAAAGTAACATTTTCAATAGAATTTGATTTATGAAATAAAAATCACATTTTTAGTTGGACCTGATTTGTGAAATAAAAATCACACTTTTATCAAAACTCGATTATTGAATTGGAAATATCACTTTTGTCAAACCTTGATTATTGAAACGCAAGCAACATTTTTGTCAAATAAGATCATTGTAATAAAATTGTTCTTTATTTGCATTCATAAAAATACTTTAAATATAGAGCTTGTTCTTTTATTTTGCATTCACTAATGCAAACATACATAGAAAATAAACTTTTTTCATTTATTTGGAATCACCACTGCAAATATATATAATAAATAGAAATTGTTCTTTTATTTGCATTTATCAATGCAAATATATATTGGAACAAATTATTCTTTCATTTGCGCTCACCAATGCAAATACACATTTTGAAAATAAAGTTTATTTCTTTCATTTGCATTTATCAATGCAAATATGCATTGAAATTATGGTTTATTCTTTTATTGCATTTATCAATGCAAATATTCAATGAAACTAAAGTCTATCTTTTTATCTACATTTACCAATACAAATGTACACATTTTTACACATTGAATAGAATTTGTTAAAAATATACTTTGAAAACTAAACTATTCTTTTGTTTGCATTCACAAATGCAAATATACCTTGGAAATAAATGTTGTTTCTTTTATTTGCATTCAAAAATGAAAATATACTTTGTAATAGAATATACTTTGAAATAAAATATATTTTGAAATATAATATGCTTTGAAGTGAAATAAACGTTAAAAAAAAGAAAAAAATGAAATTTGTTCTTTGATTTCCATTAATTACTGCAAATAAACTTTACAAATGGAAGTTGTATTTACTTTGCATTCACAAATGCAAATACCCATTGAAATTAAAATGGTTCTTTTATTTGCATTCACAAATGCACATATATGTATTGAAAACAAAGTTGTTCTTTTATTTGTAATTACAAATAAAAATATACATTAATAATAGAATTTGTTCTCTATTTTGCATTCCTTGTTTCCAACAAACTAGAAATAAAAGTTACATTTATCTATTTATGTATTTGATTTCCTTATTGCAAATAAAAGATTAAAACAAAAGTTTCATTGATACTTGCAATCCTACATGCAAACCAAACATCAAAAGATAAGTTACATTTGTGATTTGCATTTTTTATATGAGTAAGACATCGTTTTAAAGTTGTATTTTTATTTGCATTGTTTAATGCAAACAAAACATGAATTGAAAGTTTCATTTTACTTTCAAAATTAAGAGTTACCCTTTTATTCACATTTTCAAATATAAATAAAAGATAGGATTTAAAAACTACATTTTTGTTACATTTTAGTGGTAGAAAAAATGGTAAGAATGAATATTTCATTTTATTGTCATTTAGAGGACAATAGAAAGAATAAATTTTAGAGTTGCATTCTTATTGAAACTTTATATGAAATAAGAAGAGTCATTTTGTCAAATTGATTAGTTAAAATGAAATAAACGCTTTTGTCAATTTATACTAATTAATAAAAAAATTCAATTTTATCAATTTACATTTGTTGAAAACAATTATTCATTTTAGTCAATTTATACTAGTTAGACCAAAATAGACATTTTGTCAAAAATATTCAGTTTGTCAAAATGAATTAGTTGAAGCAGTTTATATATATATATATATATATATATATATCTTATGTTTGGCAAGATATATACTTGTCAAGATAGGTTAGTTAAATCTAAATATTTATTTTGTCGAAACAAATATTTATCCTTTTTGTCTCAATAGGAATTTGCAATAGAGACAAAGTTATTATGCTTATTCGTTCATTGCAATAGAGATATTTTCTTGTCACCATTATATATTGTGTATTACACTTCCATTCACAAGTTACCCGACTTGTTTATGTGATTGGGACGATTATTTTCACACATCGCCCAAGTGCACAAATTAGTTTATCATTTGTTTGTTGGTTGAAACCCCACACGGATGTTGGGATGAAAATTTATATACACTAATCCCAATATTCAGTTGTATGTTGATCGTTGGATCGACAGACTGCTATGAGCGTTATTGTTTCATTTTAACGCTTACACAGTGGAAATTACACTTTGGATGTAGATGGATGACTTGATGATTATACTGTTATTATCATATTTATGATGTGTGTGAAATCCATATAATCAAAATTATATGGTAAATGTTTGAGTCGCCTTTCGATTCTGGTGTTCTTTTAAATAAGAATATTTTTACATTAGAAATCCCTTTTTATATAAAGTATATATATTTTCAAAAATATATATATATATATTGTTAATCAAGTATATGTTAAAACAATGAATATTTGTAAAAGATAAAAATCTGTAATATAAAGAATACTCCCATTTAGAGTCTTTTATATAAAGAATATTTTCAATGATTACTTTAAATTATGTTTTTTTATAATTAATATTTAAAGATAGATCTTTTAATTAAGATTATTAGAAGTCAAAATTATAAATAAATTGAGATGTGAGGTGGATTTATCACGGACGATATTTTAAACGACAGTTGTCCTTTAATCCAATTTACACTGAAATTATTATTTGGAATTTATGAATCTATTTTACAGATTTAAAAAGGCATCTTAAAAAAAATCAAGTTTTCCAATTTAATATATTAAATAAGAATTAAGTGGAAATTCGATTGGTAATAATCGAAATGGGCTTCTGTAAAAGAAGACCGATATCATATCTGGAATTTAAGAGGCTTTGCCGTTATTCTATTTATATTATTTGTCCAATACATAAATCTATATCGATTATGTATTGATTTGATCTCTGTGGAATTCCATATTTTGGAAATTGATTTGTGGGTTTATCGTGAACTGTGTTTTAAAGGACACTAGTTCTTTAACCTGTTTAAAACAAGATTTATTCCTTAAAATAAATGACCTTGTAATAATGATTTTTGATATCAAATCAAAACTGGAGTTTTAATAAATATTTTAAGGAAGATTTAAGATTTTATTTTCAGAGTTTATCTTTGATAAAATTAATGAGAATCTTTTAACATAAATATCTTATTAAAAGAATATTCTGAGTTGGAATGTGGCGTAATGTGTGATTTTCCAATATTTGCTTTTAATCACAAAATACGCGAGTTATTCAGGAAGACCGGGTTTAACCCATTCTGAATAATCATCACGACAATCAAGAGTCGAAGATGAAGACGGCGATTGAAGACCAAAGGTTTTCACATCGTTGGGATGATGATGACTGGTATCTTGAATTGGGATTGGCCTTCCAAGGCAAGGTATTTAGTAATGATCGTCCAAACGCATTTGGAGATCGACGAACACGTTATTCCACTTGTACCCAGAGCGGACTTGTAAATGGATTGTGTGTCTGACATTGTATTCCTTCCTGCTGTATTTGTTGAACGCTACTGATTATATATTTATGTTTGGTGGTGAAGAATTTATTCTTTACTTATCACCCTTCTCTAAGACGTATGAGCTCAGAGGTTATATATATATTGGTAGATGATCAATAATATGGTAGGGTCTGACAATGTGACATGCTAAGATGCAAATGATCAAGGCTTTGTTTAAAAGCAGGCCTTGTGGTTGATGATCAAAGCACAGTCTATTTAGGCATAGCTTTGTGTATATTGTGACTTCGCAAGCCTCACACACCGGTTGAGTTTAAAACGGGAGAAGGGAACGCAGGGAGTGCACACGTTTCTTTCTAGCTAGAAGTGGTGATTGGGCTTTAACACGGCCCGACATTTGCTTATTTGGTTGAAGGAATTTTTGCGAGGCCTCGGTTTATTCTTATCGGTCGCCCTCGGCTGATTTGTAGGTTTAATAGGATCAGGGAACATGTGTTCAGGCATAACTAATCCACTAAAGTATTTGTGGACCGGCCCTTCTGTATCCAAGGGTTCGCCAGCGTCTGAATCCTGAGGCATTGCTAGAGTGTCTCAAATCGGTCAGGAGCTCCTCCCTAGCCTTGACTCATGATGGAAACCCAATTTCCAATACGCCCTTGCAGTTTCGATTGTATAACTAGTATGGCGACATAGTAGATGGTAGCTATGCCATCTAGGATTGATATTATATTTGAAATGTTTTAATATACATATATACACACTAATAATAATATCGTATTTTTGCGTATTTATCATCTTTTGACCATTATAAGGTAAAACCCTATCCTCCGGTTTGCATTGCATTGTGTAATGGGACCTGGGTCTTATACTGGTTTCATTTTTCTAAAAAGCATTGCGTTATTTGACGATTTACTTTATATATGCACTAGCAATCCAATGGAGTAAACCCGTTCCGCGTTAGCGGCGTGGTCCTGTGATTAGCCTACTTATTAGATAAATTAAGTATAGAATTCTCACACCGATCCCATGAATGACCTGTAGTTTGTTTTACTTTGCAAACTCGGGTCCCTCTTTTCACACGGGCAGTCGAGTAGCTTTTTTGCAGATATATTTTTAGCAGGATCCTGGATTGAAGCCTGAAACTTGGTCTAGAATATTGATAGCCTTCTACTGAGATTAGTTCCGCTGTATTTTATTCCGATGTACTCTGATATATTCTATACTCTGATGTAACATTTATTATTGATGTTATAAAAGTCTGTGTTGTTGTTCTGATGTCTTGTTTGCCCAAAGTTAATGTATGCGGAATTTGAACGGTCTTGATCGATCTTGCGATCGATTGGGGTCGAGCAAAATCCGGGTCGTTATAAACTGTCTCCAAATTCGATGAAATTAGTTTTGTTAGGACTATATCATCAAAAATAGTTAGATTTATTTTACTGTAATTTTTAGAGCTAGTATGTGACCGTGCACAATTTAAATGTAAAACGGTCAATGTTTTGGTTTTAAAGATACGCTACTGGAGCAAACGATCTCAGAATTCGATGAAACAAGTTTCATTGGGTCCGTAATGCCAGGATATTGTTATGTGTCAATTTTCAATGAAAACGGGAATTGTATGTGAGCACACGAATTTTTAAATGTTTGATCTGAGGAAATGATTCGATAAAATTAATATAAAAATGGAAAAAATGTAAAAACCATCCTATATAATTTTAAAACATCCTACTCCTAAGCTCAGTTCTTTCAGCGGTCAAATACCACAGCCGCCTTGAATTTCTTCACCAAAAGTAAAAACCGTAATTTAAAAATTCCTATTAAATCAAAGATAAATTTATAAATTGCAAAACGCCTATATTCGAGATCCTCTTTCCTTGCGCTTCAATTTGGTATGGGTATAGGGCTATTCAAACATGATGAAGCCGCAGCTAAAAAAAGCCAACGTCAGCCTAGGGCACATGATTGTAGGAATTTAAAGTTGTTTTGGGTCAAATGGAGATTGGATTAGGGTTTAGGGTGTGGAATAGCATCTTGCTGAATTTTTTGGAGGGATTGGCACTGAAAGTCGTTGCTTCCTGTAGGTGCAGCAAGGAGGAGGGTCGAAGTCGCAACACTGATAGGGTGCTCGAGTTTGATAGTATGGGGTTGGAGACGAAGAGGATTGGATGAGGTTAATTTTAGCGGTTTTTATTTGAATTTAAAGGGATGGGGGGAGGAGCAATGGGAGTTGAAAGAGGCGTGAATAGCCATGGAGCAACACGCCTGGAGTATATACTGGAAGAAGATGTATTAAGGGGGAGGGATTAGTTAAATAGGTAATTAAGGGTTGTAATGTAATTAATTAAAATAATGAGATACATATATTTGTAGTGAACCCTGTAATATTAATATCTTGATCATCCGTAATCAGAATCGGACAAACCCGGATCCATTGGAACCATAATTTCGAGATCTACAACATGGCATAGACCAGAACACAAATGGAAGCAGTTCATAATTTTGGTTAAATTAAACATGACGTTTAATTTAACTAGAATAATCGTTATTTAACGATTTCTATTCGGTCAATGTGAGAACTCTCTCTCATTCAAATTTTTTTACAGTTACTATATAATAGGTTGCAGGTGGGGCTTAGTAGCTCCTGACACTATTTTTTCTGTACAAATCATAGTTGATTGTTTTTTGGATTGTGATTGCGATTGTCATGGATTGATATTGTTGTATATATAAAATTATTTATATAAAATGTATATAAAAATTATCATAAAGAGAAAATAAAATAAATATTTATTTACAAGTCGGACGGCTTGTTTATGTACACCTATTTAACTGATATTTATTGGGATGATAAATTTTACACATTGCCCAAATGCACAAATAATAATCAGTATTTGCTGTTTGAAAACTCCACACGGGTATTCAGATGATATTAGACATACACTGATCCCAATAATTAGTGGTATGTCAATCGATGGGCTGACAGACTGTATAAGCGTTATTTATTTATTTTAATGCTTATACAATTGTAAAATGCACGCTGGATGTTGTATGAGTTTTTAATGATTGTTTATCGTTATTATTGTATACATGCGATGTATGAAACCGGTATAACTGAAATTATATAGTAATTGATTGAGTCTGGTTCCAGTTCATAATTAACAAATATTTTAAAATAATATTCGGTAAATATTGAAATGCCAAGCCATGTTAAGTAGTTAAACGCCATTTTAACATGAAAGGGATTTTCTATCGGTTTTATTCATTTTTATAATGAATATCGAAAAGTGATTTCAGAATCAGATATTTTGAAAATATTATCATTTTAAAATTAGAATGATATGGAATATTCAATTTTGATTTAAAATTGAAAATGAAGTAGGAATCGTTTTTAAAACAAATTTATAAATATTTTTAATATACGTTTTGAACGGAAATCGACGAAATATAATATATATATATTAATGGCCAGAATAAAACGCGTCGCACAGCGGCCTTTCACGAATTTCGACCATTAACTTCAAATGAACGTAATGGGAGATCCGATCATCGAATTCTCCTAAAACCAGAACCATTGGGTTTATATCTAAAAGATCATTCGAATGAATATAAGAGGTTTAAATTTGAATGGATAGATTTCAAACTATGCCCAAATCAATTTTAGAAAAGGTTGCTATGAATGTAGTTTGGTGGCCGATATTGGAAACCAACTATAAGGGCCTTATAAAATTACTAAAAATATGGAAAAATTATGTAAATTCGTATTAATGGTTTTGGAAAGATTTTTGATGAAAATTTCCATATTTGAAAAGATAAAAATATAATTTTATCGAAATGAACTAGTTTATAACTAGAATGATAATCCAATTATTTTGAGTAATAAATAAATTGGATTCAAAAATGGTTTTATAAATAACCAGAATTTTCCAATGAATAAATTGGAATGAAAATAAACTTGTACAATATTTCGATATTGGATTCCGTGATTATATGTGTAACGTCCCGGATTTTTCGGCGATTTAAATTCGAATATTTAAAACAGTTTATATATTATATTTGAAATATAATGGATTTTTAATTGAATTTATTTATTTAAAATAAATTTAGAATATATATATGTATATTATTTAAAACGAGAATTTTTAATGTTTCGTTCTGAATTAGATACTGGTTAAACTTGAACTATTGGTTTATCAAATACAATGTTATTTGTTGTTTTATTTTTAAATTTGGTTGTTTAGATTTAATATATATGTATGTCCATCGACGTTTTCTTCTGATTCGGCATAATGAGTAAAAACCCGAAATTACAACAAATTTATGCGGTTACATGAATACGAAAACTAGGTGACAAACTTAGACAACCAAATGCAATTTGAATTATAAATCAGTAGAAGCATAAACCCTGCTACGACCAAAGTGCAAATACAAAGGAAACCATATACATTAATAATTTATAAAGGAGAAACCAAAATAAAACATACAAGTCCAAAGTTGCTCGTAATAGCTACATATATTTATGTAAACACATTTAAATCGACAAATGTAATGACCTAGTTCTGAATTGGTATTAGATTTAAATGTATGGCTCCAGTTTGGTATTAATAAATGGTTTTCAAATGTAGCTCCTTATAAATACCTAATTTCATATATATAACATATAAATGATATACATATCTGTTCAGAACTAATACATCACACAACATGTATCATTTAAATGTTATATATATCATTTAATGTCCAATTCAGATATGTAGTTGTTCGAAAGTCGGATTCACACATAACACAAAGAAGGAAAAAAATGAATACATGTATACAATACAGGTCACAAGGTTAATACATTAATCCTTATATACAAGTTCAATAGTAAAAAACAACAAAGAGAAAGGAAAAAAATCAATATTGGAAATCCACTTCTGCATGGTCTCGTCCCTTTCCAGTACTAGAGAATCCATCAACCTTGACATGCGAAGAGAAAAGAAGAAAAACCCATAAGGGATAATTTTATGACATCAAGGGAACAACAAAGAAAAATAAAAATAAAAATTAGCTAAACAACCTAAGGGAAGATCATGAGCAGTTAGAAAGACAAGACAATACTTAATTAAAGAGTGTATCCTTTCAAAATATAAGAACAACATGCTTTGTCCATAAAGATCATGAATGAACAGTTGATGAACAAAGTAGGCACAACTACTATACTTATTTAGAATAGTGAAATGAAGTATGCATAAGGGAAATTGCATAGGAAATGAAATAAATAGACAGTACAACAGCTAAGAAAAGAAATGTATATCTTGATACATACGGCCAAGTAAAACAATACAACGAAAAAGTATAGATTTACAAATAAATCTATGCAGACAAATCAGCTAGCATATAGATCAGAGTAGGCAGCTATAAAAATCTATGTTTCAATTTCAAAATATCTGATCTGAAATAACAAGACATAACAGAACAGCTAAGGAAAATAAGAGAAGAAAATCAAATCTACACATCCATGGGAATAGATATTGGTACATCCATGTGAATGAATAAATAAATCAGTATACACACACATCCATGTGAATATATGGATACACAAATCATGAACAGTTTCAAGATTTGAAAAGGAAACGGTATAAAAAAAACAGCATTTTTATTTTTGGGAAACAGCTAAAAGCAAGCCAAGTTGTGTGTACAGGAAGTGAACAATAAGCGAAAGAACAGCTTGGAACACAGTACATGTACAACTAAAGAGAACTGATGTGTATACCAAATCTTTATCAAACAGTAAAATCATCTGGGTAAACAATAAATTTCTGATCCAAAGTTCACTATTTACATATATTTAAAAATGAAAATAAAATCTATATTTCAGTTTTGAAATCTCTAATTTTAGCTAGACTCATCAGAATCCATTTCGAATGGATTAACATGTGCCGGAACACTATACAAAAATCTGAGCCAAAAATCTAACCTAAGATTTGAATCTGGGTTGAAATAACAACTCGTAGATGGTGATAGACAGTGATCTTATCTCAATCAAAACCCCAACTACAAATATGTGTACGAGCAGTAGTGTTTCATCACCCAAATGCAAACCGAACCAACACAGTAAACAAATTCAAACCCCATTCAAAACCATATGCAATATCAAAGCAAAGTAGTACAACAAATAAAGAAAACAAGTGAAAAGAAAACTTAGCTTGGTTTGAAGGGGGATTAGTGCAACGGAGGACACGTCTTGGGTTGTTTAGGGTCTGCCGTAGGCCTAGGAGAGGGGGGTTTGACTGGCGAAGCCATGGTGGAGGGCTCGCTCGCTGCGGTTGACCACAGAAGGGGGTTGTGTAGCCATAAGTGAATTGACAGAGGATAGAAAAGAGGGATTAGGGTACGTGATTTTGGGGAGGCGGCTGTGTGAATGGTCAAAGGGAACGAGTTAGGGTTTTTAAGGGGAGCGGGTAATGGATTTGGGCCTGCAGTTTAAAGGTAAGGCCCAAATTTTTATTTTAAAGAAAATTTATGTTTTAAATTTAATCATTATAAAACTTGTTTATATGATATCTCGGACATACGATCTCAGATTTATGCATGGTCAGTTGCATTGGGACCGTGGAGTCGAGTACTTCGAGATGGAGCAGGCCCAGTCCAGATCTGAAATGACTGGAATTTTTATTCGAATTAAACGTCAGTTTAATTTGATCAAGCAGACTGCTCATCGACGGATTTAAATCCAGGTGAGTTAAACTCACTCAGCCTTCCTGTTAATATTTTATATAAACTGGGTATTTTTGTTTTGCATGTCCTGATTGTTAGTGGTTGACTGTTATGTATATATGCCATTGATTCATCGGTCGTTTAAATTCAGAAAATAACCATTGTTTTGGGTTGAGCCACACAAAGTAATTCCCTTGACTGGTCACATTTATTGCTTGAATTGTTTGGAGTGTTTGAATTGGTGATTGTCATAGAAATTTAGCAATCAAATGGTTGATTATTATTTTTGAACCTTATTTCAACAATTGTTCTGATAATAACCAATAGATGATGTGGGTCGAGTAATTGGCATCACCTGGCTTATAAATCAATCGATTTATAAAATATGAATTCTATCGACTGTAAATCGATAATATTTGAGTTAAAAATTTATTTTATAACGGAAATAGGATTTAGAAATTATTACAGTGAAAGGTTATTCAAAAAGGAAATAAATATTTAATTATTTATTTATTTAAAGTTTACAAGGAATTACGGAATTTGTTTATATAAACCAAATTTTTATGTTGATAAGAACGATAAATAAACGAGCAAGAAATAACCTAGGAGTCAAGTATTTCGTCAAGTGAACGATTAAATGAAGTTATTCAAATTAATTATATTTTAATTAATTTAAAGAAGGAATTAACTAGAGTTGGTTAAAGAGATAATCATGTTTTGAATCGACCAAGTCGACCATTGTAACAAAATTAGAAACTTTTTATTAGTTTGTTGTAAATAAACTAAATTAGATGACCTGACGAAAAATTGGTTAATTTAAAGAAGATTTAAAAGAGATTTTTATTATTTATCTTTGTAAATAAAACTGATTTTTTACAATCATAAATGCAAAAGTAAATTATTTGTTTAGTTTGATTAACTCCTTCTTAAATGAGATATATTTAAGTAAGCGATTGATCTGGAGATATAAAAGTTTTATATTAAACCTGGAAACTATAAACAAGGTTTATAAGTGGAATACGAGTTTAAAAGTCATTTTAAATTGTAAGTACTTAATAGTGGTATTAAGTTAAAGCCAAGGATTTACAAAGGGAATTTCCCGAAAGAAAGGGGATTGGAACAAAGGGGTTTGATTCAAGCTGGGTAAACGAAGTTGAAAATATAATTTGAAATAATAATTTAGTTCGTGAAACAAAGTATTTGAATAAGCCAAGAGTAAATAAAGGTGATGTTAGTAATAAGCGATATTAATTTTATTTAAAAAGAGAAACTTCCAAAGGATGAGAAGTACTGTACAGCGATGTTTTAAATAGTGGGATGTGTTTAATATCGATTCTTGAATTACAACTCGTATCTATCTGAAGATAAGAACGTCATTGATCAAGGTTTGAGAGGTAATTAAAATACACCAACTTGGACGACTGCGGGATTATCCAAGGACGATACTAGTTGGTAATGCCAAGAATGGGAGATAAGATTTCCAAAGTAGCGGGAATGATATGAGATGATGTTTCCCTAGTAACGAAATTAAAAGGATATTGGGCGATAAATTTTAAAAGCCGAGCGATACCAAATACTAAACCAGTGGATCTATTTTTATGATTTCATGGATGTTTACTTGATAGTAAAATAACCGACTCTCAAATCTGACCCTTGCGATTGTCGGTATGGAAAGACCGAGATTGAATGTATATTCGAAAACCATTCCAACCAACAAACACGAATATAAAGAAGATATCAAGCGACGATCGAGATGGAGCATGTGAAGACCATAGATCTTCATGAAGCGGAAGAACCACTTAAAATCTCTGATTCGACCCGGAGATATGCTGGGGTTCTGTCGTGGTTGGGATCTGTGGATTGCAAGGACTACTCGCTACTGATCCATGGTGTGATTCCTATATTGGATGCAGTAGGAGGGTGCCTTCGGTTCATCCTGTTCCTAGATGACTTGTATGGACGGATGTCTGACAGAGTATTTCCAAAGGAATTACATGTGTTGATTTCTCCAAACGTACCATAGTTTGACGGCGGAGAAATGGTTGTTCTTTAGCCAAATAGACTAGAGTATTTTTGTGGACATCAATCAGAGTGATCTGGCGGATCTGACGATGTGGCATTCAAAGTGTATGATGATCAGATGTGTTCTGACCTCAAGCCTCATCACCGAGAGATGACAAAAATCGGGCAGGAAGCATGGCTATGTGGGTCGCTCCCATTAGGGTGTTTAATCACCTATCTAGAGAAATTCCTTTTGTTTCTTACTTTATCGATTCTGCCCATTCGGGAAACAGTGGTTTGAGTCCCACCGTTGGTGATATACATTCGATACACTCAAGCGAAATGAGTGGTCGGTCATGTGAGGGTCGGGTTGCAAGACATTCTTGTTGGACCCAGTGTATTCGCCTCTAGAGATACACGATCGACAGGTGGTCCCATACCTTGTCAAGGTCGGAATCGAATTCCCAATAAGTGCCCATGGTTTTGTTTGTATATATATATATATATATATGTGGAGCGTGAGATGCAAGCGTTCCACTAGATTGATATTTACTTGTATTTAGACATTATTATAATATCAGAAAAGATATTGTTTTCAAAACTGGTTTGGGTTATCGTAAGGTAAAAACCGTCCGTGTTTATATGTGGATTGGTCTTACGATTATCTTTTTCTTTCGAAAGGATTTTAACTTTAAAATCAAGTTGTGTGATACCCTTAATTGTTGTGCAAGTTTTCCTCACTCTGGTTCACCAGACTAACCCGGTGTTTTGTAAATGCTTGGGTTAGCCCGAGGTGTACAGGTTCAGGTTATCAGGTACTGAGAAGTCCAGAGACGAGCTGGAGATGTTCAAACATATGAAATCTAGTATTTATTCCGCTGTGTGTATGAGGACAGATTATCAAACTGTCCAGATATGTGATGTATTCTGATATTGTAAGTATTTTCAAAAGCTCTCAACAAAGAATTATTTTTGTATTATATTTTGTTCCGCTGCGATGTGAGACTCTGTGTCGGTTCTTCTTTTTCTATTCTAACTTTCTATCTTGCTTATCTCACCCTCTAATTTCTTTCCATAAACATTCCAGTATTTTCGGTGTTGGAAGATCGGCATGAGTACGGTAAAGGTTATTTATGTCGATTTTCGAGGCCGAAAATCTACTGGGTCGTTACAGTGGTATCAAAGCTATTGGTTGAGTAGTAACCTTGGCTTTGTGGCGTAACTCAGTAGAGATGGGGTTATTAACACCCTAGATTGAGTTTGTGTGTATATATATGAGAGCGTAAATTTTTTTTTTTAAAAAAAAAAGATGTTTTGTATTGTGTTGTTTGACTGGTTCAAGTGTTGAGAAGCCTTGAATTAGTGAACGGATACAATATTGTTTTATAAAGAGGGTAAATGAAATAATTTTACCCAATGTATATTTTTATATAGAAAAAGGAATTTATCTTCTATATTATAGTAATGTGAGTTATTTGTTTGTTCTAATTGATTTGATTTGAAATCAAATTTGAAATATGAAATAAAGTTAAACAAATTAGAAAAACAATTCGTAAATCGAATCAGATATGAAAGTAAACTGAACCTGCTTAAGTGAATTTAATCAGTTGGGGTTAATGAGAAACTGTATGAATGGAAAATAAGGAGATAAATCCCGGTATAGTGGGTTGGAAATAAGATTGGGTGGTGAAGTGGAAACAGAATTGTCTAACCCAGATTATTTTTTGCATTATAAGTGGAATAAATGCAGAATCCTGGAGGTTGTGGATACAGATTGGGAATGCAGGCGATAAGCAGTTGCTTGATACGCTTTGGAAGTTGGGATTTGAGTTGGAATACTCAACCAAAAGGTAAACCTTATATTATGGGTTAAGCGATTAATTTTAGTGAATATTAGGCTCACATCCTTAAAACTAAAGTTAATTAGGCTCTCATCCTCCCCTTTTGAAACATTTAAATCTCATCCCTATTTTTAAAACACAGCTTTTAATTTTCCGGAAATGCCCTCATTTAAATTTAAGGCGGTGTAGTTATTGTTTATAGGTTAGGTATTAGGTTTTTATTTTTTACAGGAACACAATTTTCTAATCCATGGCGGTGGCTCCAGCACCAAAACCTAAATCACGAGACGCGTGAGCCCCAAATCACAAGGCCCCAAAACCTCGTCCACCGCTCCAGCACCAGGATCCTCCAACGCGGCGCTACCCAATGGCATACCCCCACCTCCAGCAACCAGAGACGACCACCATCGACCAGCCCCCTTCAGTCGAAAGCAGCAAACCCTCCACCCTTTCCGGCTCCGGCGATCCAGAACCTAAAATTATGTGAGTTTTTTTTCTTTTCTATCTGATTTTATTTGTAGGATAAATATAAGGTTGAAATCTGCTGTTTTGATAAAAACATAAATTCATGAAACTATTGTTAGAACTCGTGGATTTTTGCTGAACGTCTGATAAAAAGTTGCGGACAAATATGCATCTATTCTTAAAATATGCAAATTTGTATGCAATTTTTTATCAAACAATCAAAAAAATATTATCTTACAAATATATTCATATTCTATGCATATATCTAGAATACTTGCATATAAATATTCAAAAATTATTGTTATTTTGCTGAATTGTACGCATGTATTTATATTAATCTGAAGTTGTTTTTGTAATTTAGGTTACTGCACATTAAGCTTATTAATGTTGAAACTATTGTTAGAACTCGTGGATTTTTATTAGGGTGCTTCTGAGAAAAAGTTGCGGACAAATATGCATCTATTCTTAATATATGCATATCTGTATGCAATTTTTTATCAAACAATCAGAAAAACATAATATTTTACAAATATATTCATATTTCTATGCATATATCTAGAATACTTGCATATAAATATTCAGAAATTATTGTTATTTTGCTGAATTGTATGCATGTATTTATATTAATCTGAAGTTGTTTTTGTAGTTTAGGTTACTGCACATTAAGCTTATTGATGTTGATTTTCTTTTTTTGATAACAATGTTCCGGCGGATATTGGTGTAGTGGTGTCGTTGAAGCTTGGTCGTCCATCTTTTTCCAAATGGTTGCAATCTGCAGTTGTTTCTACAGAGGCTAGTAGATGTGGTTTGTGCAATAAGTTGGGTCTTAACAAAATTATTTGTTCTTCAAAAGACCATTAGCTCTGCTTTGTAAATGTTCTGAAATTTTTGATGTAGTACATGTAAATGTGGTCTGTAGTTTTTTTTTTGACGTAGTACATGTAAATGTTATGAAAATTTCCATGTAATTCACATATTTCTGTTATTTGCATATATATATATATATATATGCATCTTGTTATAATTATATTTATTTACTTTTTTGTCATTTCTTTTGTTTCAACAATTATGCAGTGCAGCTCTGTATATGTATGCAATTATTTCACTTAGTTGCATAAATGTATGCAATTTTATGTAATATTTGTATCTAATTGTCTGGTTCTTCATAAAAATCAAAAAACTTAATAAAAAAATTGTAGTCACTACATTCAAGTAATAATTTATTTCTGTATATTATTAATGTATGCACGTCTACTTCATTGTTGTGTAAAAGTAATAATTTATTTTCTGTATAATATTAATATATGTATGCAATTATTTCACTTAGTTGCATAAATGTATGCAATTTTACGTAATATTTGTATCTAATTGTCCAGTTTTTCATAAAAATAAAAAAAAATCACTATTGGAGTGATCGACGGTTCTCCAGAGTTGTAGGATTAGGTTTTTCAGCGAGATAATAGGAGCGGTAGACTGAGTAAATGAGGACAAACAGTTGTTGGATAGTTTTTAGATGCGTAAGAGTAGATCAGTAAATTTTTTTAGCCGAAATTCAAAAATAGGGATGTATTCTATATTATTTTTATCACCGGTTTTTTTTTATATTTTGAAACTTAATAGGGACCTGTAAAAAACGCACCCTTAATTTTATACCCTGAGTGGGTAGCCGTTTGGATTCTGAATTTTAAATTTCTTTACGAAGAAGTTGTTGTAGTCATACCAATCGAGCCATGCAGGAGAGGTGCTGGCGAAAATTTTCAGAAAAACTTTAGAGTTTGAATTTATTTTGAATTTAATACAAAGGTAATGAGTTCAAAATGATACGGTTTGGAATATTCTTCTACCTTTGCAATTTCGAGGACGAAATTATTTTAAGGGGAAAAGAATGTAACGTCCCGGATTTTTCGGCGATTTATATTCGAATATTTAAAATAGTTTATATATTATATTTGAAATATAATGGATTTTTAATTGAATTTATTTATTTAAAATAAATTTAGAATATATATATGTATATTATTTAAAACCAGAATTTTTAATGTTTCGTTCTGAATCAGATACTGGTTAAACTTGAACTGTTGGTTTAACAAATACAATGCTATTTGTTGTTTTATTTTTAAATTTGATTGTTTGGGTTTAATATATACATACATACATACATACATATATATATATATATATATATATATATATTCCCATCGACGTTTTCTTTTGATTCGGCATAATGAGTAAAAACCCGAAATTACAACAAATTTAAGCGGTTACATGAATACGAAAACTAGGTGACAAACTTAGACAACCAAATGCAATTTGAATTATAAATCAGTAGCAGCATAAACCCTGCTACGACCAAAGTGAAAATACAAAGGAAACCATATACATTATTAATTAATAAAGGAGAAACCAAAATAAAACATACAAGTCCAAAGTTGCCCGTAACAACTACATATATTATGTAAATACCTTTAAATCGACAAATGTAACGACCCAGTTCTGAATTCGTATTAGATTTAAATGTATGGCTCCACTTTGGTATTAATAAATGGTTTTCAAATTTAGCTCCTTATAAATACCTAATTTCAGATATGTAACATATAAATGATATACATATCTGTTCAGAACTAATACATCACACAACACGTATCATTTAAATGTAATATATATCATTTAATGTCCAATTCAGATATGTAGCTGTTCGAAAGTCGGATTCGCACATAACACAAAGAAGGAAAAAAATGAATACATGTATACAATACAGGTCACAAGTTTAATACATTAATCCTTATATACAAGTTCAATAGTAAAAAACAACAAAGAGAAAGAAAAAAAATCAATATTGGAAATCCACTTCTACATGGTCTCGTCCCTTTCCAGTACTAGAGAATCCATCAACCTTGACCTGCGAAGCGAAAAGAAGAAAAACCCATAAGGGATAATTTTATGACATCAAGAGAACAGCAAAGAAAAATAAAAATAAAAATTAGCTAAACAGACTAAGGGAAGATCATGAGCAGCTAGGAAGACAAGACAATACTTAAATAAAGACGGTACCCTTTCAAAATATATGAACATCATGCTTTGTCCATCAAGATCATGAATGAACAGTTGATGAACAAAGTAGGCACAGCTACTATACTTATTTAGAATAGTGAAATGAAGTATGCATAAGGGAAATTGCATAGGAAATGAAATAAATAGACAGTACAACAGCTAAGAAAAGATATGTATATCTTGATACATACGGCCAAGTAAAACAATATAATGAACAAGTATAGATTTACAAATAAATCTGTGCAGACAAATCAGCTAGCATATAGATCAGAGTAAGCAGCTATAAAAATCTATGTTTCAATTTCAAAATATCTGATCTGAAATAACAAGACATAACAGCTAAGGAAAAGAAGAGAAGAAAATCAAATCTACACAACCATGGGAATAGATATTGGTACATCCATGTGAATGAATAAATAAATCAGTACACACGCACATCCATGTGAATATATGGATACACAAATCATGAATAGTTTCAAGATTTGAAAAGGAAACAGTATAAAAAAATCAGCATTTTTATTTATGGGAAACAGCTAAAAGCAAGCCAAGTTGTGTGTACAAGAAGTGAACAATAAGGGAAAGAACAACTTGGAACACAGTACATGTACAACTAAAGAGAACTGATGTGTATACCAAATCTTTATCGAACAGTAAAATCACATGGGTAAACAATAAATTTTTGATCCAAAGTTCACTATTTACATATATTTAAAAATGAAAATAAAATCTATATTTCAGTTTTGAAATCTCTAATTTTATCTAGACTCATCAGAATCCATTTCGAACAGATTAACATGTGCTGGAACCCTTTACAAAAATCTGAGCCAAAAATCTAACCGAAGATTTGAATCTAGGTTGAAATAACAACTCGTAGATGGTGATAGACAGTGATCTTATCCCAATCAAAACCCCAACTATAAATATGTGTACAAGCAGTAGTGTTTCATCACCCAAATGCAAACTGAACCAACACAGTAAACAAATTCAAACCCCATTCGAAACCATACGCAATATCAAAGAAAAGTATTACAGCAAATAAAGAAAACAAGTGAAAAGAAAACTTAGCTTGGTTTGAAGGGGGATTAGTGCAACGGAGGACACGTCTTGGGTTGTTTAGGGTCTGCCGTAGGCCTGTGAGAGGGGGGTTTGACTGGCGAAGCCATGGTGGAGGGCTCGGTCGCTGCGGTTGACCACGGAAGGGAGTTGTGAAGCCATAAGCGAACTGACGGAGGATAGAAAAGAGGGACTAGGGTTCGTGATTTTGGGGAGGCGGCTGTGTGAATGGTCAAAGGGAACAGGTTAGGGTTTTTAAGGGGAGCGGGTAATGGATTTGGGCCAACAGTTTAAAGGTAAGGCCCAAATTTTTATTTTAAAGAAAATTTATGTTTTAAATTTAATCGTTATAAAACTTGTTTATACGATATCTCGGCCATACGATCTAAGATTTACGCACGGTCAGTTGCGTTGGGACCGTGGAGTCGAGTACTTCAAGATGGAGCAGGCCCAGTCCGGATCTGAAGTGACTGGAATTTTTATTCGAATTAAACATCAGTTTAATTTGATCAATCAGACTGTTTATCGACGGATTTAAATCCAGGTGAGTTAAACTCACTCAGCCTTCCCGCTTATATTTTATATAAACAGGGTATTTTTATTTTGTGTGTCCTGATTGTTAGTGGTTGACTGTTATGTAAATATACCGTTGATTCATCAGTCGTTTAAATTCAGAAAATAACCATTGTTTTGGGTTGACCCACACAAAGTAATTCCCTTGACTGGTCACATTTATTGCTTGAATTGTTTGGAGTGTTTGAATTGGTGATTGTCATATAAATTTAGCAATCAAATGGTTGATTATTATTTTTGAACCTTATTTCAACAATTGTTCTGATAATAACCAATAGATGATGTGGGTCGAGTAATTGACATCACCTTGCTTATAAATCAATCGATTCATAAAATATGAATTTTATCGACTGTAAATCGATAATATTTGAGTTATAAATATATTTTATAACGGAATAAGATTTTAAAGTTATTATAGTGAAAGGTTATTCAAAAAGGAAATAAATATTTAATTATTTATTTATTTAAAGTTTACAAGGAATTACAGAATTTGTTTATATAAACCAAATTTTTATGTTGATAAGAATGATAAATAAACGAGCAAGAAATAACCTAGGAGTCAAGTGTTTCATCAAGTGAACGATTAAATGAAGTTATTCAAATTAATTATATTTTAATTAATTTAAAGAAGGAACTAACTAGAGTTGGTTAAAGAGATAATCATGTTTTGAATCGACCAAGTCGACCATTGTAATAAAATTAGAAACTTTTTACTAGTTTGTTGTAAATAAACTAAATTAGATGACCTGACGAAAAATTGGTTAATTTAAAGAAGATTTAAAAGAGACTTTTATTATTTATCTTTGTAAATAAAACTGATTTTTTACAATCATAAATGTAAAAGTAAATTATTTGTTTAGTTTGATTAACTCCTTAAATGAGATATATTTAAGTAAGCGATTGATCTGGAGATATAAAAGGGTTTATATTAAACGTGGAAACTATAAACAAGGTTTATAAGTGGAATACGAGTTTAAACGTCGTTTTAAATTGGAAGTACTTAATAGTGGTATTAAGTTAAAGCCATGGATTTACAAAGGGAATTTCCCGAAAGAAAGGAGATTGGCAAAAAGGGGTTTGATTCAAGCTGGGTAAACGAAGTTGAAAATAGAATTTGAAATAATAATTCAGTTCGTGAAACAAAGTATTTGAATAAGCCAAGAGTGAATAAAGGTGATGTTAGAAATAAGTGATATTAATTTTATTTAAAAAGAGAAACTTCCAAAGGATGAGAAGTACTGTAGAGCGATGTTTTAAATAGTGGGATGTGTTTAATATCGATTCTTGAATTACAACTCGTATCTATCTGAAGATAAGAACGTCATTGATCAAGGTTTGAGAGGTAATTAAAATACCCCAACTTGGACGACTGCGGGATTATCCAAGGACGATACTAGTTGGTAATGCCAAGAATGGGTGATAAGATTTCCAAAGTAACGGGAATGATATGAGATGATATTTCCCTAGTAACGAAATTAAAAGGATATTAGGTGATAAATTTTAAAAGCTGATTGATGCCAAATACTAGACCTGTGGATCTATTTTTATGGTTTCATGGATGTTTACTTGATAGTTAAATAACCGACTATCAAGTCTGACCCTTACGATTGTTGGTATGGAAAGACCGGGATCGAATGTATATTCGAAAACCATTCCGACCAACAAATACGAATATAAAGAAGATATCAAGCGATGATCGAGATGGAGCATATGAAGACCATAGATCTTCATGAAGCGGAAGAACCACTTAAAATCTCTGATTCGACCCAGAGATATGGTGGTGTTCTGTCGTGGTTGGGATCCGTGGATTGCAAGGACTACTCGCTACTGATCCATGGGGTGATTCCTATATTGGATGCAGTAGGAGAGTACCTTCGGTTCATCCTATTCCTGGATGACTTGTATGGACGGATGTATGGCAGAGTATTTCCAAAGGAATTACATGTGTTGATTTCTCCAAACGTACCATAGTTTGACGATGGAGAAATGGTTGTTCACTAGCCAAATAGACTAGAGTATTTTTTTGGACGTCAATCAGTGTGATCTGGCGGATCTGACGGTGTGGCATTCAAAGTGTATGATGATCAGATGTGTTCTGACCTCAAGCCTCATCAACCGGGAGATGACAAAAATCGGGCAGGCAGCATGGCTATATGGATCGCCCCCCATTATGGTGTATAATCACCTATCTAGAGAAATTCCTTTTGTTTCTTACTTTATCGATTCTGCCCATTCGGGAAACGGTGGTTTGAGTCCAGCCGTTGGTGATATACATTCGATACACTCAAGCGAAATGAGTGGTCGGTCATGTGAGGGCCGGGTTGCAAGACGTTCTTGTTGGACCCAGTGTATTCGCCTCTAGAGATACACGATCGGCAGGTGGTCCCATACCTTGTCAAGGTCGGAATCCAATTTCCAGTAAGTGCCCACAGTTTTGTTTGTATATATACACGTGGAGCGTGAGATGCAAGCATTCCACTAGATTGATATTTACTTGTATTTAGACATTATTATAATATCAGAAAAGATATTGTTTTCAAAACTGGTTTGGGTTATCGCAAGGTAAAAACCGTCCGTGTTTATATGTGGATTGGTCTTATGATTATCTTTTTCTTTCGAAAGGATTTTAACATTAAAATCAAGTTGTGTGATACCCTTAATTGTTGTGTGAGTTTTTCTCACTCTGGTTCACCAGACTGACCCGGTGTTTTGTAAATGCTTGGGTTAGCCCGAGGTGTACAGGTTCAGGTTATCAGGTACTGAGAAGTCCAGAGATGAGCTGGAGATGTTCAAACATATGAAATCTAGTATTTATTCCGCTATGTGTATGAGGACAGATTATCAAACTGTCCAGATATGTGATGTATTCTGATATTGTAAGCATTTTCAAAAGCTCTCAATAAAGATTTATTTTTGTATTATATTTTGTTCCGCTGCGATGTGAGACTCTGTGTCGGTTCTTCTTCTTCTATTCTAAATTTCTATCTTTCTTATCTCACCCTCTAATTTCTTTCTATAAATGTTCCAGTATTTTCGGTGTTGGAAGATCGGCATGAGTACGGTAAAGGTTATTTATGTCGATTTTCGAGACTGAAAATCTGCTGGGTCGTTACAATATGGATATTGTAGAGGAATTTGGAAGATACAGATATCGTTATTCCCAATACGATATCTATTGGTTTCAGAATTTGATATTGAATATAAGCCAATATAATTTCTATTTAGAGCCTTATATTAATATCAAATTGGGTTTTGAGTTTGTCGTGAACGACATCTTTAATAACACAGTTCTTAAACCCAGTAGAGAAAAAAAAAATCTTCAAATTAAGATTTAGTGAAGCTTTCCAATTAATTCATATTTAATTGATATTGAATTAAAGAATTGGATTTTTGGGTTTATCATGAACGGTTTATCATGAACGGTGTTCTTCTTCTTCTATTCTAAATATCATAATTAATTCATATTTAATTGATATTGAATTAAAGATATTGAATTAACAGTGAAGAATATGATTTGGAATTTATGATCTTTTAATTAAGATTAATGGAATTTTCCTAAATAAAGGTTTCCAATTTAATATATTAAATTGGAATTGAAAGGAATTCGATTTGGTAATAATCGAGATAAGCTTCTGTGAAGGAAGACCGTTACTATATATGAAATTTAAAAGCCTTTTCCGTTATTCTATTTGTATTATTATTCTGAAATGGGAATTTATATCGATTATATATTGTTTTGTTTTCCATGTAGATTCCTTTTTAATGGAAGATGGTTTTGGGTTTATCGTGAACTGTGTTTTAAATGATAGTCGTTCTTTAACCCAGTAAAGGCAGGATTTATTTCCGAAATTTTAATAATCATTAAATAATGATTTTTGGATATTAAAACTAAATAGAGTTTTAATAAATCTTTAGTTAGATTGAAATGGGAATGGGATAATTAAAATTATCAAATTCAAGAAAGTGTTCGAAAATGGAGTATCACTAGTTTTACTTCACGCGATAGTTAAATCTTTAATTAGATTTAAATGTGAAATGGTAATTGAATTTACCAATAACACGGTGGTGTTAGATATGGAGTACTACCAGTTTTGCTTCATGGGATGAATAGATTGGGATGGGATTATAAAATGACCTCCTGACTAGTTTGATAAACATTAATTTGGTTTAAACTGTGAAAATATACTATAAAATCTTTTGAAATGATTTCCAAAGAAACGGATTAAACATTGTGTTTAAAAGTGATAATCTTTGATAAGAGTAATGAGAACTTTCCAGAATAAAGAAATACGAACAAAAGAATATTCTGGATTGGAATGAGGTGTATGATGTGTTGTGATAGCAATTGATTATAAGGTACGAGAGTTATTTGGAAAGACCTGGTTTAACGCATTCTGAATAATTGATACGACGACTAACAGTCGAAGAGATTGAAGATGGTGCAAGACCGACGATATCCACATCGAATGGATGGGTTGCTACTAATACCCATGATTGGAGCAGCTACCTTGAAGGGGCTACAGTGATAGTCGTCCGGACGTATTTGTTGATTGTTCGGATATGCGAAGGCCTCTCCCTTGTATTGTACATATGGGACGTATCATGGATTGAAAATGTGACATGTTGAGTTGCAATGATCCAATCTTTTGTTGAAAAGCAGAGCTTTGTGGATGATGATCAAAGCATAGCTTTAGTTATCACAGCTTTGTGTAGCATTAATTCGCGAGCCTCACACATCGGTATGATGGTAAACTGATGGTTAGATCAGTATACTTTCGAGAGGAGGATGGATTCGGTCGACCGAGATAGGCTGGGTGTGGTCGCTCCACATACGGTAGCGATAAGGCATACTGTAACAACCCGAAAATCTGGGCCAGTTTAAAAATTTTATTTTGGCAATTTTAGCGAATTTAGATTATTTAAAATGGATTATTTTAAATAATATCGACGTGAAATTTATTTTGAATATAATTCGAACGTATATATTATATACGCGTCGTCGTTAGAATATAAATATTTATATATAATTATAAATAGAATTGAAAATGGCGCGGTAGTTCGATAATTCGATTTCAAACTTCAATTGAATGTACCGGGTGCAAAACAATCCGGATTTTAGTGAAACCAAAAATAATGGGATCTAATTGATAATATCTTTCCAACGAATCCGAAGAATCGAAATTTCATAGCGGGAATCTAAAGATATGTCCAGTTGAAAATTCTGAATAGTCGCTATGGAATTCAGGCCCTTAAAAATGGACATTTTGCAAATGACCTCGGATTTCGACGAAACCAGTTTTGTTGGGTCCGTGATGTTAAATTATTGCTAGGTTTCAAATTTCATAATTTTTCGAATCAATATGTGAGCGTGGTAAAGGAAAACGCGTTTGACCAGTTTCAGTTGATTTTAATCGACTGGAAAATGGCCATTTTTCTAACGGTCTCAGAATTCGACGAAATTAGTTTTTTTAGGACCGTATCGTCAATACGAAGGTAGAAAATATTTTTTTGAAATTTTTAGAGTTAGTATGTGGCCCCAGTAAATTGAAATGCGCATTCAAATTCAATATATAGAGTTATGTGTTGATTTTGGCGGAAACTGATCGTAACGATTGAATTGGCCTACGTGGCATATCCCATTGTGTTCGGAATGGGGGTAATTAGCTAGGGGTGATAGTCGGTGGGTTCGATTTCGAGTTGAAAATAAAAAGTTACTTTTCAAAGGATAAATAAATAAATAAAATAATATAATATAAATATACCCCCACCCCCTTTTTTCTCTTCCCCCAAAACCCGTTGACCCTCATCTTTCAGAAACCGATGCCCTCCTCTTAAACCCGTCGCCTCTCTCTCCAGACCCCTCCCGCCTTCGTCAGTCGCCCCCTTCCTCCACCTCCGCTGGTTCCGATGACCATTTCCCCCTTCCAAGTGCCCAGTCCGACCACACACCCCCCCCCTTCTCGCTGACGTTGCCATCCCCAATGCCAAATCCCCCAAATCGACCTCCCCATGACTTGCGCGTCCGCCTCCCTGGCACCACCGCCGATGGCCTCAGCATCCCCTCCATCTCCGCCGATTGTCACCCCACTCCAAGCCTGTAAGTTTTTATCTGTTTGTATTTGGTTTATTTAATGTTTTTAAATCAGTTTCTTTATGTTTAAACCATATTATTAAATCAGTTTTTACTTATGAAAAATGTGAATAAACGATCATGTTTTTTAAAAAACACCAAAAGATTGTTTTTTTGAAAGGTTTGATCTTTAACTTTAAAAAGGTTCAATTTTTGTTTATATAGAAAGATTAGATTTTTGTTCATTAAAAAGATTTGATTTTTAATCGGAAAAAAATTGGATTTTTCATTTGTAAGTAGCGAATAAAAATATAAACTTTACTTTGTTTGTAAAGAATAAAAATATGATTATTATATTATAGAAAGAATAAAAATATGATTTTTATATAGTATAGGTAATAAAAATATGATTTTTACATTGTAGGAATTATAAAAATATAATCTTTATAAGATAGAGAATATAAAAATATCATCTTTATATATGTAGCGAAATAAAAATCTGATTTTTAATATATATATATATATATATATATATATATATACGTTGAAATAAAAATGTGATTTTTATAGTGATGAAATAAGAAGGCGAAATCTTTATATTTGTAAAGGTGAAATCTTTATGTAGAGAACAGCGTGGTAAAAATAGAATTTTTATCTATATAGTAGCAATGTAAAAATAGAATTTTTATCTATATAATAGTAGTATAAAAATATAATTTTTATATACATAGCAACAATATAAAAATGTGTTTTTTATATATGTAGTGGCTACGGGCAACGAAAGTGACAAAAGGCGAGAACAATGATGATTCCCTGCATTTGAAGTGTCGTGGAATTGGGATAGCTTTGGTGAGAACTTCTCACCTTTCAATTTAATTTTTCTAGTTATATATATATACTAGGATGCAGACGGTGCTTAGTAGCACCCGACACAATCGTCCACAGACCATGGACTTGTTTGTTTGGTTGCATAGACTAGTTGGATTATTTGTTTGAACTGAATTGTTTGGTGAGATGAAATTGATTTGATTGATGTGTGAATGGCGTGGGCCTTCACTGGACCGGGGATAAGGCTAGGCCTTGTCCCGTTTCTAGTATTGTGCCGTTATGCCGCCGAAATTTTCTAAAATATGTTAGAAAAATAAAAATATCATTTTATTGAATAAATGAACCGAATAGAATATTCATAGGTTGAATAAAATGTTTTATCGTTAAAAATATAATTTTTAACGTGAATGTGAATAAATAAATATTCATCTACAAACCAGTCGGTTTGTTTATGTACACCTATTTGAAGGACATTGATTGGGTCGATAAATTTTACACATCGCCCAACTGCACAAATAAAATATGTGTTTGATTGTTTGAAACCCCACACGGGTGTTAGGATGAAATATGCAGTTCACTCATCCTGATTGATTAAATATGTCGATCGATTGATTGACAGGTTGTTATAAGCGTTAGATATCTATATTTGATGCTTATACAGTGTAGTGCACTTTGGTTGATGGTTGATTATTTTTCAATGCTATTATATGTGTGTAATGCATGAAAATCCATATAATTAACTTTATATGGTAATTGATTGGGCCTCATTCCAATTTGAAAAAAAATAAAGAATATTATAAAGTAAAGGTTCATGTGTTGACAGTACTCATTCATTGAGAATTGGTCATGTGTTGAACCAAATATTTTAGTTATAAAATTTACATCTTTATCAATATAAAATAAAGGTTCATGTGTTGACAGTACTCATTCATTGAGAATTGGTCATGTGTTGAACCAAATATTTTAGTTATAAAATTTACATCTTTATCAATATAAAATAAAGGTTCATGTGTTGACAGTACTCGTTCATTGAGATTGATCATGTGTTGAACGAAATATTTTGATAATAACAACTATTTTGAAAAAGAAATATTTGAAATAGGATATTTGAAAATAGAAATTTATGAAGCCGTGTTGATTAGATTGACGCCATTTTGACGTGAACGATATTCATATTGAATATAAAACGATTTCGAAATGAAATGAATTGAAAACGATTTCGAAATGAATTGAAAACGAATTCAAATTGAATTGAAAGCGAATTGAAATGAATTCAAATTGAATTGAAATTTGAATTGAATAGAATTGAATTTTAAAACGAATTTATAGAGAAGAATTCAATTTTGATTTGAATTGAAAAGAAAGTTGAAATAGCTTTTGAAACGATTTTAAAACTATTTATATAATTCGTTTTAAATAGAAATCGACGAAGTATATATTATATATATTATATATATAATATAATGGCCTGAATAGAACGCGCCGCGCCGCGGCAGTTCGTGAATTTCGACCATTTATTTCAAACGGACATTGCGGGAGATCCGACCGTCGGATTCTCCTAAAACTGGAACCGTTGGGTTCGTATCGAAAAGAGCTTTCTAACGAATATTAGAAATTTGAAATCTAACGGTTGGATTTGGAGATACGTCCAAATCAAATTCGAAAAAGGTCGCTGTAAGTGCAGTTCGATGGCCATTGATGGAAATCGACTGTACGGGCCTTGATAAAATTATTAAAAATAGTAATAATTTGTGTAAAATCATAAGAAATGATTTAGAAAGATTTGGGATGAAAAACTCCATATTTGAAAAGATAAAAATAGTTTTTATCGAAATGAACTAGTTTTGAACTAGAAATATAATTCTATTTATTTTTAAATAAATAAATTGAATTGGAAAGGGGTTTTAAAAATAACCAAAATTTCCAATGATTGCATTGGAGTGGATTTGAATCGAAATTGTCTTCGGAATATTTCGATGTTGGAATTCGTGATTATACAGATGTTGTTATGGAAATTTGAAAGATATATATTTATATCGTTATTTCCAATACGACATTTGTTAATCGTAGAATTTGATATTGAATATAAGCCGGGATATTTTCTATTCAGAGCCTTGTATTTAATATCAAATGTGATTTGGGTTTGTCGTGAATGGTGTCTTCACTAACACTGTTCTTGAACCCAGTTGAGAAAAGATTAAATCTTTTTATTTAGATTTAATGAAGTGTACCAATTAAATAATATTTAATTGGAATTGAATCGATATTGATTTTTGGGGTTATCGTGGACAGTGTTTTAAATAACACTCGTTCTTTAACCCGATCATTAATGAAATGTGATTTTGGGTTGTCGTGAACGGTATCTTCAATAATACAGTTCTTAGACCTAAAGGAGTTAAGAAAATCATAAACTAACTGGAGATTAGTTAAGTTGAATAGTTTCCGAGATATTGATCTGATGTTGGTTTCGGCCTTCGGGATTAATACTTAGGGAATTGCTCACTTGCTAATTTACAATTAGGGACCGATTGAAATGTAATGTGATTTTGGGTTTACCGTGAACCGTGTTTTAAATGACACTGATTCTTTAACCCAGTCACAGATTAAAACTAAGTGGAGTTTTAATGAATCTTTAATTAGATTGAAATGATCGAAATGGAGTATCACCAGTTTTGCTCCAGGCGATAGTTAAATCTTTAATTAGATTTGAACGTGAAATGGTAATTGAATTTACCGATAACACCGTGGTGTTAGATATGAAGTATAACCAGTTTTACTTCATGGGATGAATAGGTTGGGATTGGGAAATTAAAACAAATGATTACTTCGGTAAGGTTCGCTAATCCCGACTAGTTTGAATTGATATTCAAAAATAGATTAAAGAATAAATTCAAGAAATTTATCTTGGATAAAATTAATGGGAACTTTTCCCTATGAATGTGAAATTTAGAAACTAACTGTCGGTTGGCCAAGCAGAATGGTTTTCTGGATATTGATCTGATGTTGGTTTCGGCCTTCGGGGTTAATATTTGGGGAATTATTCTCTTGATTAATTTACGGTTAGTGACTGATGAATTGGAACGAGGCGTATGTTGTGTTTGTGTAACACTTATTTAAAATATACGCGAGTTATTCGGAAAGACCGGGTTTATCCCATTCTGAATAACTGATACGACGATAAGTCGAAGATGAAGACGATGGTCGAAGACCGGAAGTCTTCACGTCGTTTGGGTGATAACTGATGATCTTGATTGGGCTGTACACCCAAGAAGATGGAAACAGTTGGTGATCGTCCAGACGTACTTGGAGATCGATGGATATGCGGGGTACTAGGTGCCTCCGGTTTCGTTCAGACCCAGAACGAACTTGTAAATGGACTGTGTGTCTGACATTGGATTTTAGTCTGTGTGTTTGATTTCTATTAAATATATATCTGTTTGGCGGCGGAGAATTTATTCTCTTGCTTAACGCCCTTCTCTGAGACGTACGAGCTCAGGGGTTATATATTGATGGATATCAAACGCATGGAGTGAATTGCCTGTGTAAGTGGCAATTGATCGAGGCTTCTGTTGAAAAGCAAAGTCTTGTGGTGATGATCAAAGCACGGCCTTTGTGGCGTAGCTTTGTGTAACGTTTACTTCGCGTGTTTCACACCCGGTATGAACCAAAAACGGGAGACGGACCTCAGGGAGGGCATGCGTTTCTTTCTAGTTAGAAGTGGCGTCAGTGGTTTTACACGCCCTGACGAGTTTGACTTATGTGGTTGTTGCTGTTGCGAGGCGCCTCGGATTGATCGGTCGTTCTCGAACCGATGGAGTCATTTAGTTGGCTCATTTACGCCCCAAAGGGCGGGGAAACGTATTGTTCAGGCACTATAATCCACATCGGTGGACCGGCCCTGACGATCCAAGGGGCAGTTGCGGCTGTTCCGGTGGCTCGGGCTAGAGAGTCACGAATCGGTTGAGGACTATCTTTTGCCTCGGTTCATAGACGGAAATCCAATTTCCAAATACGTGACATTTGCGGTTTTAATTGTAGAACTAGTATGGCGACATGATATATGGTACCCATGCCGCCTATGATTGATACTTATGATTTGAAGTTGTTTTATACACTATGCACTTATTATAGTATCAAATGATTTGTTTTAAACGTATCAAGCATTCTTTGGCTGTTATAAGGGAAAACCCTATCCCCCGGCTTGCGTTGCATTGTGTGATAGGACCTGGGTCTTATAACAGCTTCATTTTTCTTTATTTAGCATTGCGCTGTTTGTTTTATGCACTGGTATTCTTGGGAGGAAACCCGTTCCGTGTTATACGACGTGGTCCCTTGATTTACCGAACTTTAAAAATAAAGATTAATAACTGTTTTAGTTCTCACACCAGTCCCATGACTGACCTGGAGTTTATTGTTTTAACCTAAACTCTGGGTGCCCTTATTTTCAACACGGGCAGCTAGTAGTTTTGGTTTTGCAGATTTATATTCACAGGATCCTGGTTTACAGCTGGAACGATATCCGGAAAGCTTTGTATCCGTATATCTCATTCTAGTTGTGTATTGTATTATTTTCCGCTGCTATGTATTTAAATCTCTGATATTTCTGTGTAATATTTATTCGTTTATACCCTGTATATTCTTGTAATCTGATGCATTGTTGTAATATACAATGAAATGTTCTTTTGTATGCGTTCTGTTGTGGTTTGTTCTCGAACTATCCGACACTTTCCTTTACGGGGAAGTTACGGGTCTTTACACGTGGTATCAGAGCTTTGGTTTACAAAGCAGAGAACAAGACACATTAAAACCATATGAAAGAATTCATCAGATAATTGGATTAGTAATATCCAATGGGATGACTCGTTAGAGATAGGATCAGTCGTATCCTAGAACGAGTGTGAAGAGTATATTTTTGAAAATGAAAACAAAATTTTGTTTTGAAAATTTAAATCACTTATTCGTATTTGATTATTTAATTATATTGATGTGGACAATCCAGTATATATAGATTTTGCGTATACGTCTGATCCGCGTGTATTCGAAGTTTTAATATATTGGATAGATATAGAATCACACTCTAGACGCCCGGAGAAGGTACTGATGATAGCACGTGCATCATCAGTATTTATGTTCGTGTTTCGAAGGTGTGATTTTCTATATATTTCCATTAGGCTGGTGTGAGAACCCAAAACTTATATATAGCTAGAATTCATTGTTGTGATTTGGCATCAAAAACATGATTTTTGTATATATATCAAATTATGAATTTGAAACGTTAAATTCACTAATTGATTGATGTTTGTGTTGTTTGTTTATTTGTTTGATAATTTTGAACCATTATGCCTAATTTGATCGAATATTGAACTATATTGAAAATTGGTCGCATTTGCTTGCATATACTTGTACTTACATTGAACAGGTCATAGCAAGGAGGCTAGAGCCAGAGAATAAAATTTGTTTGCCCGACAAATAGGTACATGTTTACTACATAATTTCCGGTTTTGTTTGGGTGATGATGATTTTGTAAGCCTATTGGCTAGCCGCTTGGCTTTTTCTTTTTCTTTTTGAGATCTGAAGGACCGGGGAAGCTATTTGAAATTCCCCGATGCTCCCGGTGCAGGGGAGGTTATGGCGAAATTTTTCGAAAATTTAGGGTGTTAGCCAAATTTTTGAAATTTTGAAAATTCTCAGAAACTGAAAAGTTGGAGAAAGGAAGCTAGATCGAATGTAGAGTTGAATAATCAAACCACTTTCGACTTTGTTCCTTTTCGGGGACGAAAAGTTTTAAGTGGGGGAGATTGTAACAACCCGAAAATCTGGGCCAGTTTAAAATTTTTATTTTGGCAATTTTAGCGAATTTAGATTATTTAAAATGGATTATTTTAAATAATATCGACGTGAAATTTATTTTGAATATAATTCGAACGTATATATTATATACGCGTCGTCGTTAGAATATAAATATTTATATATAATTATAAATAGAATTGAAAATGGCGCGGTAGTTCGATAATTCGATTTCAAACTTCAATTGAATGTACCGGGTGCAAAACAATCCGGATTTTAGTGAAACCAAAAATAATGGGATCTAATTGATAATATCTTTCCAACGAATCCGAAGAATCGAAATTTCATAGCGGGAATCTAAAGATATGTCCAGTTGAAAATTCTGAATAGTCGCTATGGAATTCAGGCCCTTAAAAATGGACATTTTGCAAATGACCTCGGATTTCGACGAAACCAGTTTTGTTGGGTCCGTGATGTTAAATTATTGCTAGGTTTCAAATTTCATAATTTTTTGAATCAATATGTGAGCGTGGTAAAGGAAAACGCGTTTGACCAGTTTCAGTTGATTTTAATCGACTGGAAAATGGCCATTTTTCTAACGGTCTCAGAATTCGACGAAATTAGTTTTGTTAGGACCGTATCGTCAATACGAAGGTAGAAAATATTTTTTTGAAATTTTTAGAGTTAGTATGTGGCCCCAGTAAATTGAAATGCGCATTCAAATTCAATATATAGAGTTATGTGTTGATTTTGGCGGAAACTGATCGTAACGATTGAATTGGCCTACGTGGCATATCCCATTGTGTTCGGAATGGGGGTAATTAGCTAGGGGTGGTAGTCGGTGGGTTCGATTTCGAGTTGAAAATAAAAAGTTACTTTTCAAAGGATAAATAAATAAATAATATAATATAATATAAATATACCCCCACCCCCTTTTTTCTCTTCCCCCAAAACCCGTTGACCCTCATCTTTCAGAAACCGATGCCCTCCTCTAAAACCCGTCGCCTCTCTCTCCAGACCCCTCCCGCCTCCGTCAGTCGCCCTCTTCCTCCACCTCCGCCGGTTCCGATGACCATTTCCCCCTTCCAAGTGCCCCGTCCGGCCACACCCCCCCCCCTTCTCGCTGACGTTGCCATCCCCAATGCCAAATCCCCCAAATCGACCTCCCCATGACTTGCGCGTCCGCCTCCCTGGCACCACCGCCGATGGCCTCAGCATCCCCTCCATCTCCGCCGATTGTCACCCCCCTCCAAGCCTGTAAGTTTTTATCTGTTTGTATTTGGTTTATTTAATGTTTTTAAATCAGTTTCTTTATGTTTAAACCATATTATTAAATCAGTTTTTACTTATGAAAAATGTGAATAAACAATCATGTTTTTTAAAAAACACCAAAAGATTGTTTTTTTGAAAGGTTTGATCTTTAACTATAAAAAGGTTCAATTTTTGTTTATATAGAAAGATTAGATTTTTGTTCATTAAAAAGATTTGATTTTTAATCGGAAAAAAATTGGCTTTTTCATTTGTAAGTAGCGAATAAAAATATAAACTTTACTTTGTTTGTAAAGAATAAAAATATGATTATTATATTATAGAAAGAATAAAAATATGATTTTTATATAGTATAGGTAATAAAAATATGATTTTTACATTGTAGGAATTATAAAAATATAATCTTTATAAGATAGAGAATATAAAAATATCATCTTTATATATGTAGCGAAATAAAAATCTGATTTTTAATATATATATATATATACGTTGAAATAAAAATGTGATTTTTATAGTGATGAAATAAGAAGGCGAAATCTTTATATTTGTAAAGGTGAAATATTTATGTAGAGAACAGCGTGGTAAAAATAGAATTTTTATCTACATAGTAGCAATGTAAAAATAGAATTTTTATCTATATAATAGTAGTATAAAAATATAATTTTTATATACATAGCAACAATATAAAAATGTGATTTTTATATATGTAGTGGCTACGGGCAACGAAAGTGACAAAAGGCGAGAACAATGATGATTCCCTGCATTTGAAGTGTCGTGGAATTGGGATAGCTTTGGTGAGAACTTCTCACCTTTCAATTTAATTTTTCTAGTTATATATATATATACTAGGATGCAGACGGTGCTTAGTAGCACCCGACACAATCGTCCACAGACCATGGACTTGTTTGTTTGGTTGCATAGACTAGTTGGATTATTTGTTTGAATTGAATTGTTTGGTGAGATGAAATTGATTTGATTGATGTGTGAATGGCGTGGGCCTTCACTGGACCGGGGATAAGGCTAGGCCTTGTCCCGTTTCTAGTATCGTGCCGTTATGCCGCCGAAATTTTCTAAAATATGTTAGAAAAATAAAAATATCATTTTATTGAATAAATGAACCGAATAGAATATTCATAGGTTGAATAAAATGTTTTATCGTTAAAAATATAATTTTTAACGTGAATGTGAATAAATAAATATTCATCTACAAACCAGTCGGTTTGTTTATGTACACCTATTTGAAGGACATTGATTGGGTCGATAAATTTTACACATCGCCCAACTGCACAAATAAAATATGTGTTTGATTGTTTGAAACCCCACACGGGTGTTAGGATGAAATATGCAGTTCACTCATCCTGATTGATTAAATATGTCGATCGATTGATTGACAGGCTGTTATAAGCGTTAGATATCTATATTTGATGCTTATACAGTGTAGTGCACTTTGGTTGATGGTTGATTATTTTTCAATGCTATTATATGTGTGTAATGCATGAAAATCCATATAATTAACTTTATATGGTAATTGATTGGGCCTCATTCCAATTTGAAAAAAAATAAAGAATATTATAAAGTAAAGGTTCATGTGTTGACAGTACTCATTCATTGAGAATTGGTCATGTGTTGAACCAAATATTTTAGTTATAAAATTTACATCTTTATCAATATAAAATAAAGGTTCATGTGTTGACAGTACTCATTCATTGAGAATTGGTCATGTGTTGAACCAAATATTTTAGTTATAAAATTTACATCTTTATCAATATAAAATAAAGGTTCATGTGTTGACAGTACTCATTCATTGAGATTGGTCATGTGTTGAACGAAATATTTTGATAATAACAACTATTTTGAAAAAGAAATATTTGAAATAGGATATTTGAAAATAGAAATTTATGAAGCCGTGTTGATTAGATTGACGCCATTTTGACGTGAACGATATTCATATTGAATATAAAACGATTTCGAAATGAAATGAATTGAAAACGATTTCGAAATGAATTGAAAACGAATTCAAATTGAATTGAAAGCGAATTGAAATGAATTCAAATTGAATTGAAATTTGAATTGAATAGAATTGAATTTTAAAACGAATTTATAGAGAAGAATTCAATTTTGATTTGAATTGAAAAGAAAGTTGAAATAGCTTTTGAAACGATTTTAAAACTATTTATATAATTCGTTTTAAATAGAAATCGACGAAGTATATATTATATATATTATATATATAATATAATGGCCTGAATAGAACGCGCCGCGCCGCGGCAGTTCGTGAATTTCGACCATTTATTTCAAACGGACATTGCGGGAGATCCGACCGTCGGATTCTCCTAAAACTGGAACCGTTGGGTTCGTATCGAAAAGAGCTTTCTAACGAATATTAGAAATTTGAAATCTAACGGTTGGATTTGGAGATACGTCCAAATCAAATTCGAAAAAGGTCGCTGTAAGTGCAGTTCGATGGCCATTGATGGAAATCGACTGTACGGGCCTTGATAAAATTATTAAAAATAGTAATAATTTGTGTAAAATCATAAGAAATGATTTAGAAAGATTTGGGATGAAAAACTCCATATTTGAAAAGATAAAAATAGTTTTTATCGAAATGAACTAGTTTTGAACTAGAAATATAATTCTATTTATTTTTAAATAAATAAATTGAATTGGAAAGGGGTTTTAAAAATAACCAAAATTTCCAATGATTGCATTGGAGTGGATTTGAATCGAAATTGTCTTCGGAATATTTCGATGTTGGAATTCGTGATTATACAGATGTTGTTATGGAAATTTAAAAGATATATATTTATATCGTTATTTCCAATACGACATTTGTTAATCGTAGAATTTGATATTGAATATAAGCCGGGATATTTTCTATTCAGAGCCTTGTATTTAATATCAAATGTGATTTGGGTTTGTCGTGAATGGTGTCTTCACTAACACTGTTCTTGAACCCAGTTGAGAAAAGATTAAATCTTTTTATTTAGATTTAATGAAGTGTACCAATTAAATAATATTTAATTGGAATTGAATCGATATTGATTTTTGGGTTTATCGTGGACAGTGTTTTAAATAACACTCGTTCTTTAACCCGATCATTAAAGAAATGTGATTTTGGGTTGTCGTGAACGGTATCTTCAATAATACAGTTCTTAGACCTAAAGGAGTTAAGAAAATCAGAAACTAACTGGAGATTAGTTAAGTTGAATAGTTTCCGAGATATTGATCTGATGTTGGTTTCGGCCTTCGGGATTAATACTTAGGGAATTGCTCACTTGCTAATTTACAATTAGGGACCGATTGAAATGTAATGTGATTTTGGGTTTACCGTGAACCGTGTTTTAAATGACACTGATTCTTTAACCCAGTCACAGATTAAAACTAAGTGGAGTTTTAATGAATCTTTAATTAGATTGAAATGATCGAAATGGAGTATCACCAGTTTTGCTCCAGGCGATAGTTAAATCTTTAATTAGATTTGAACGTGAAATGGTAATTGAATTTACCGATAACACCGTGGTGTTAGATATGAAGTATAACCAGTTTTACTTCATGGGATGAATAGGTTGGGATTGGGAAATTAAAACAAATGATTACTTCGGTAAGGTTCGCTAATCCCGACTAGTTTGAATTGATATTCAAAAATAGATTAAAGAATAAATTCAAGAAATTTATCTTGGATAAAATTAATGGGAACTTTTCCCTATGAATGTGAAATTTAGAAACTAACTGTCGGTTGGCCAAGCAGAATGGTTTTCTGGATATTGATCTGATGTTGGTTTCGGCCTTCGGGGTTAATATTTGGGGAATTATTCTCTTGATTAATTTACGGTTAGTGACTGATGAATTGGAACGAGGCGTATGTTGTGTTTGTGTAACACTTATTTAAAATATACGCGAGTTATTTGGAAAGACCGGGTTTATCCCATTCTGAATAACTGATACGACGATAAGTCGAAGATGAAGACGATGGTCGAAGACCGGAAGTCTTCACGTCGTTTGGGTGATAACTGATGATCTTGATTGGGCTGTACACCAAAGAAGATGGAAACAGTTGGTGATCGTCCAGACGTACTTGGAGATCGATGGATATGCGGGGTACTAGGTGCCTCCGGTTTCGTTCAGACCCAGAACGGACTTGTAAATGGACTGTGTGTCTGACATTGGATTTTAGTCTGTGTGTTTGATTTCTATTAAATATATATCTGTTTGGCGGCGGAGAATTTATTCTCTTGCTTAACGCCCTTCTCTGAGATGTACGAGCTCAGGGGTTATATATTGATGGATATCAAACGCATGGAGTGAATTGCCTGTGTGGCATGCCTAAGTGGCAATTGATCGAGGCTTCTGTTGAAAAGCAAAGTCTTGTGGTGATGATCAAAGCACGGCCTTTGTGGCGTAGCTTTGTGTAACGTTTACTTCGCGTGTTTCACACCCGGTATGAACCAAAAACGGGAGACGGACCTCAGGGAGGGCATGCGTTTCTTTCTAGTTAGAAGTGGCGTCAGTGGTTTTACACGCCCTGACGAGTTTGACTTATGTGGTTGTTGCTGTTGCGAGGCGCCTCGGATTGATCGGTCGTTCTCGAACCGATGGAGTCATTTAGTTGGCTCATTTACGCCCCAAAGGGCGGGGAAACGTATTGTTCAGGCACTATAATCCACATCGGTGGACCGGCCCTGACGATCCAAGGGGCAGTTGCGGCTGTTCCGGTGGCTCGGGCTAGAGAGTCACGAATCGGTTGAGGACTATCTTTTGCCTCGGTTCATAGACGGAAATCCAATTTCCAAATACGTGACATTTGCGGTTTTAATTGTAGAACTAGTATGGCGACATGATATATGGTACCCATGCCGCCTATGATTGATACTTATGATTTGAAGTTGTTTTATACACTATGCACTTATTATAGTATCAAATGATTTGTTTTAAACGTATCAAGCATTCTTTGGCTGTTATAAGGGAAAACCCTATCCCCCGGCTTGCGTTGCATTGTGTGATAGGACCTGGGTCTTATAACAGCTTCATTTTTCTTTATTTAGCATTGCGCTGTTTGTTTTATGCACTGGTATTCTTGGGAGGAAACCCGTTCCGTGTTATACGGCGTGGTCCCTTGATTTACCGAACTTTAAAAATAAAGATTAATAACTGTTTTAGTTCTCACACCAGTCCCATGACTGACCTGGAGTTTATTGTTTTAACCTAAACTCTGGGTGCCCTTATTTTCGACACGGGCAGCTAGTAGTTTTGGTTTTGCAGATTTATATTCACAGGATCCTGGTTTACAGCTGGAACGATATCCGGAAAGCTTTGTATCCGTATATCTCATTCTAGTTGTGTATTGTATTATTTTCCGCTGCTATGTATTTAAATCTCTGATATTTCTATGTAATATTTATTCGTTTATACCCTGTATATTCTTGTAATCTGATGCATTGTTGTAATATACAATGAAATGTTCTTTTGTATGCGTTCTGTTGTGGTTTGTTCTCGAACTATCCGACACTTTCCTTTACGGGGAAGTTACGGGTCTTTACACATACCCCCCGATTCCCAGGAGGATAGAGTAAGCGACATTTTCTCATGCACGGGACTTAAGCTGCAGAGATACTCAATATCCTGGATATAGTGTGGATGTGCATTACGATGTTTTCTCATGCCTGGGACGTAAGCCGTGGGGAATTGCACTACGCGATAGATCTTTCAAATCAGGAGGCATCGTGATGGAAACACAAACTTCCAATATGACATTTTTCGATTTTAGTTGTAAACCCATATATGGCGACATAGTGGGATGGGGCGCTCATGTCATCTATGATTGATACATTTATATTTGAAGTTGATTTCTTTACTTATAGTAAAAAAAAAAATTGCGTACCAAGCATATTTGGCTATTATAAGGTAAAACTCAATCCACCGGCTAGTGTTGCATTGTGTGATGGGACTTGAGTCTTATAATAGCTTCATTTTTCTTTATTTAGCATTGCGCTATTTGTTTTATGCACTGGTTTTCATGGGGATAAACTTGTTCTGTGTTATACGATATGGTCCCTTGATTTACCTAACTTTAAAATCAGATTAATAATTGTTTTAGTTCTCACACTAGTCCTATTACTGACTCTGAGTTTATTGTTTTAACCTAAACTCTGGGTGACTATATTTTCCACATGAGCAGCTAGTAGCTTTGGTTTCCGCTGATATTTATTTTCCCAGGATCCTGGATTACAGCTGGAGCTATATTCGGAAAGCTTTATATCCGTGTATTTCATTCAGTTGTGTTAGTTATTGTATTTTTCGCTACGCATTGTATTTATACATTTTATTTCCGCTGCTTTGTTTTTTAAAACTATGATATTTTTCTATGTAATGTTTATTCATACTCTGATATATTCTTGTACTCTGATGTAAATTGTTGTAATAAATAATGAAATGTTCTATTGTTCGTGTTCTGATTTATCGTGTTCTCAATTCAATCCGGGCTTTCTCATAAGGGGAAGTTTGGGTCGTCACAATTAGGATATAGACAAAAGACTGATATTTCAACTATAAAGAAATCAAATAAAAAGAATTTTAAACCTAGCAATTCATTAATACCTTCCACAAAGAAAAAGGTTTCTAAAACTATTAATATATGGCTTCCTAAAACAAATAATATTTTGATTAGGAATAAATATATAAAATCTTTCTTAGAAACTATACATAAAAATAAGGATTGTATTTATAAATGGGGCACAGAACCCTCTTAGGTTTGGTTTCCTAAGACCTAACTCTTAGGACCCTAACGGAGGAAGTGGGTACCAATGTCATTACATATTTTTTGTAGGTCCCACTTAAGAAGAGAGGAAAATGGGTACTCGACAGTGATTGTTAAAAACATATGACAGGTGATAAAGAGATGCTAACAATTATTACCTAATCAGAAGGAGGAATGTCACATTTGGAGATAATTCCAAATGTTATATCATTGGCAAAGGCGATGTAAGCAATTACGGTACATCTAATTTACCTCTTATTACTGATGTTTTGTTAGTTAAAAATAATTCGCGTAGTATTAGTCAATTATGTGATAAAGGTTTTAAGATATCATCTTCAGAAAATAAGTGTAGTATTTCAGATAAAATTCAAAATCTTATTTTCAAGGAAATAAGAATAAAAATATTTATATTCTAAATATGAAAATAAATAATAATCCGAATTTTTGTTTATTATCCAAAGAAAATGATCCTTGTTTATGACACAAAAGATTTTGTCATATCAGTTTTAAAATTATAAGTAAAATTATGAAAAAGAAATAGTAAAACGCTTACTCAAAATGAAATTTATAATAGATAATTTTTGTGATGCTTGTCAACTAGGAAGACTAACAAAATCTTCATTTAAATCTAAAAAGGTTATTCAAACACTACAACTATTGGAATTACAACATATGGATCTAATTGGACTAACCTAAGTTCAGTCCATAAACCATAATAGATATGTGTTCGTAATTGTTGGTGACTTTTCAAGATTTACTTGTATGATTTTATGAAAGATAAAAATGATACTTTTGTACATTTTAAAACATTTATTAAGAGAATTCAAATTTTAAAAGGTTTAAAGTGAAAAATATAAGAAGCGATCATGGAGGAGAACTCGAAAATGAAATATTTGATCAATATAGCAAAAAGAAAGGTATTTTTCATAATTTTTCGTTTTCTGGAACTCCAGAATAAAATGGAGTTGAAGAAAAAAAACAGAACTTTTACAATATTATGCCAGAACACTATTAAACAAAAGTACGTTACCAAAACATTTCTTGGCCGAAGCTGTTGCAACAGCCTGTTGTATCTTAAATCATGTTTCTATTCGGCCACTTAGCAAAAATACTCCATGTGAACTATTTAATCGTAGAAAACGAAATAGTTCATATTTTAAAGTTTTTGGATCAAAATGTTTTATTTTAAATACTAAAGATCAGCTCGGAAAATTCGATTTGAAATCCAATGAAGAAATATTTCTAGGATATTTAAACTAAAGTAAAGCTTATCGTATTTTTAATAAAAGAACATATAAAATTGAAGAAACACTTCATGTTACATTTGATAAAAACTGTAACAACCCAGAAAATTCGAACCAATTTAAAATTTTTATTTTGGCAATTTTAATGAATTTCGAATATTTAAAACAAATTATTATAAATAATAACACAAGAAATTTATTATGAATAGAATTAAAACATATATATATATTTATTTGAATCGTCGTTAGAATATAAAATATTTATTTTAATTATAAAAGGAATTGAAAATGGCGCGGTAGTTCGAAAGTTCGATTTGAAATTTCAAATGAATGTACAGGATTCAAAATAAACTAGATTTTAGCAAAACAGAAAATATTAAAATCTATTTAAAAATATCTTTCTAGTGAATCCGAAAATTTGAAATTTCATAGTGGAATAAAAAGTTATGTCCAGTTGAAAGTTCATAATAGTCGCTATGGAATTTTGGCCCTTAAAAATGGAAATTTTGCAAACGACCTCCGTTTTTGATGAAACCACTTTTGTTGGATCCGGGATGTCAAGTTATTGCTAAATTCCAAAATTCATAATTTTTGGGATTAATATGTAAGCGTGGAGAAGTAAAACGTGTTTTCACAATTTCAGTCAATTTGGATCTACCAGAAAATAGCCATTTTTCAAACGGTCCCCGAATTTGACGAAATTAGTTTTGTTAGAAAGGTATCGTCAATACGAAGCTAGAAAATATTTTTCGGGAATTTTTAGAGTCCGTATGTGGCCTTGTAAATTGAAATAGATTTGAAATTCGAATTGAAACTGAAATAGAATTGAAATTCGAATTAAATTGAAATAGAATTGAAATTCGAATTAAATTGAAATTGAAATTGAAATTCGAATTAAATTGAAATAGAATTAAATTGAAATAGAATTGAAATTCGAATTGAAATTGAAATAGATTTGAAATTTGAATTGAAATTGAAATAGAATTGAAATTCGAATTAAATTGAAATAAAATTGAAATTCGAATTAAACTGAGTTGAATTTAAATTCGAAAAAAATTGAAATAGAATTGAAATTCAAATTAAATTGAAATAGAATTGAAAATAGAATTAAATTGAAATTGAATTTGAAATTCGAATTAAATTGAAATAGAATTGAAATTCGAATTAAATTCAAATAGAATTGAAATTCGAATTGAAATTGAAATAGAATTGAAATTCGAGTTGAAATTGAAATAGAATTGTAATTCGAATTAAATTGAAATAGAATTGAAATTCTAATTGAAATTGAAATAGAATTGAAATTCGAATTGAAATTAAAATAGAATTGAAATTCGAATTGAAATTGAAATAGTCATGAGTCGAAATATATTTTTGTTCGCCAAAAATAACATTTTTATCATGTGTATGAAGTGTTAAAAATAGTCATGAGTCAAAATATATTTTTGTTCGCCAAAAATATTATTTTTATCATGTATATGAAGTGTTAAAAATGGTCATGAGTGGAAATATATTTTTATTCGCCAAAAATATCATTTTTATCATGTATGTGAAGTAATAAAAATAGTCATATGTTGAAATGAATTCTGGTCCGTTAAAAATAACATTTTTAACATGTATACGAGCTATTCACAATAGTCATACCTTGAAATAAATACTAGTTCGCTAAAGTTATCATTTTTAACATATATATGGAATATATAAAATTGTCGTTCGATGGAAATATTATTAGTTCACTAATAATATTATTTTTAGCTTATATATGTGTTGTGTGGAATTATATATGCGTTGTATGAATATATTAAAGCGTTGAATGAATATATATATATATAGGCGTTGTATGAAAATATACATATACAATATATCGAATAAGTCATAGCAAGGAGGTTAGAGAAGAGGAATAAAATTGTATGCCCGACAAATAGGTACATATTTACTGTTTTGTTTGGGTATGATGATTTTATGAGCTGATTGACTAGCCGCTTGGCTTTTTCTTTTTCTTTTGAGATGAGAGGGCCTGTGTGGCGGTTTGGGGATTTTCCTGGTGCTCCCGTACAAAGGAGGTTAGGGCAAAAAATTTCGAAAATTTAGGGTGTCAGCCAAATTTTTGAAAAATTAGAAAGTTCTTAGAAACTGAAAAGTTGAAGAACTTGAGCCAGAATAAAAATTGAAATCGTTTTCAAACGAATTTAAAATGACTTATAAAATACATTTTAAATGCAAATCGACGAAATATATAATATATACATATATTATATATAATATATGGCCTGAATAGAACGCGTTACGCAGCGACCGTTCGAGAATTTCGACCATTGACTTGAAATTGACGTTACGGGAGATCCGACCGTCGGATTTTCCTAAAACCTGAACCGTTGGGTTCGTATTGAAAAGAGCTTTCTAACGAATTGGAGAAATTTGAAATCTAATGGTTGGATTTTGAATTATGTCCAAATCAAACTAGAAAAAGGTCGTTGTAAGTGCAATTCGATGACCGTTTATGGAAATCGACTAAAAGGGCCTTCATAAAATTATTAAAAATATCGATAATTTGTGTAAAATCATAATAAATGATTTGGAAAGACTTAGGATGAAAAATTCCATATTTGGAAAGATAAAATTATATTTTTATCGGAATGAACTAGTTATTAACTAGAATTATAATCCGATTATTTTTAAATAAATAATTTGGATTGAGAAATGGTTTTAATATAACCAGAAGTTTCCATTGAATATATTGGAATGGTTTGGAATGGAAATAATCTCCAGAATATTTCGATATTGGATTCCGTGATTATACGGATATTGTGATGGGAATTTGGAAGATATCGATATCGTAATTCCCGATATGATGTCTGTTGGTTTCAGGATTTGATGTTGAATATAAGTCGATACTAACTCTATTCAAAACCTTATATTTAATGTCAAATTGGATTGATTGATTGTTCGGATTGTGCTCGACCAGTTTATGAGCAAAATATGCTTTTACATTTAGCATTGGGTTGGGTAAAAATATGTGTGTGCTAACACCCTGTGAAACACTTAACGATTTGACGATAAGGTGTTTAGCGATGTTGAGTTCATTTCAAATTTAATGAATGATTTTGTAATGACCCGGATTCTTATGGGTTAATTTTAAATATTTAATTTGGATTTAAATATTGGGTGGATAATATAAATGGAATTTTATATATTAAGTTATGAATTTAATAATCGATTTCAATTTAATATCGAATATATTAAATTGACGAATACGAAGACAATAAATAAATTCGAAGTTAAAACTGATTTGAAAACAGTTCAGATAGTTAATTCAAACTCCTGTTTGAATTAGAATAATAATATTAAATTTTCGAAGAATTAATTGTATTGAAATTAATTTAAATCAAGGAATTAAATTGTTTTGAATTTAATATATCGAATTAAATTTATATGTTCTCCAGATAATCAAATAGGGCTCTGAAACCTGTACCAGTGGATTCAGAATGGTGGTTTAACCCTAGGAAGGACTATTGTTGGGTTCAGAGAGGAGCTAAGAATCCTGACGTATTTTAATTAAAGTACAACGATTGAAAAACAAATTTTAAATAAAAATGAATAACATAGTTTGTGGACAATAACAAAACAACAAGGAGAAGAGGAAATGCCGTGTTGTTCAATTTGAAAACCGCAAGAGCATATATAGAACGTGGCCTTCCCCTCTTCAATTAGTAATTCCTCTACTTAAATCACGATAACACCCTTACCCCTTTAATTTTTCTCATTCTCGTTTCATTAGAGAACCGTAGGCTTCAAGAGAAAATGACACCCTTTTCGTTTCTAAATTCAAAATCAAAATAGGGTACTGGCGATTTAAAGTGCATCGCGAGCCCCTGTCGTCGTCGTCTGACGTGAGGAACTGAGTGGAATCGAACGGAGGCAGTGGACGCGAGTTCAATCAGTTCTGGTGGGTATGTGAAGTCACGATGTGATGGGGAGGAACGCGACAACGTTGTGGGATTTTGAGGCATCTGGGTCGCGATGGGGTCTGGACGAGGTCGAAGGAGGGCAAGGCATGTTTAACGACGAAGCAGGGGTTGAGATGCAAGTTGTCAAGTCAGTGAAGGGGTATGAAAGTACTGTTTGATCTGTACAACAATGTTTGAAGGGATTGACTATGTTTTGAGGAAGATTGATAGAAAAAGGGTGGATGATAAATGGAGTGAAGGGTGAGTTCGGATGTTGTTTTTAGGAGGATAAAAGAGGGAGCTTGGGAAGCCAAATTCAGTAATTTGCAGTAAGCTACAAGGAAGTGTAAATCTGCAGTTTTGGAGGGTGGCATGGAGCAGAGAAGAGGACGTTATATGCTCAAAGCAATTTAGGAAAAACCAGGGTAAAACAAGAAAAGGTAAGAAAATTAATTAGATTTTCATTTATAGTTAGTTTAGTTAACGAACTATTTAAATATATCCAAACTCGAAGTGGTCATAACCATGTTATATAATAACAGTTGTCGACAAACGAAACTTATGGGAATCATATGGACTTAAGCTTGAGATGGAAATCAAGATGCAAGATGTTGGTTCGACGGTGATTTAGGTGGTCGTAGTGACAAGTTGGAGAGATGGAATTGGATTGAGTTCATCCGGAGCCAGTTGGAGTTTCCGATTATTATCAGGAATAAAATGGCTATTTCAATAGATAAAAATCAACGGTGAGTAAATCTCACTCACCTGATAAAATAGAATTATTTTTATTTGTTAAAAATAATTGTTTGTTGCTTGTTGAATGCTTTCTGATTGTTTGAAATATATTAGTTATTTAGGGTTGACTATTATATATATATTGGGTTGATGGTTGGATTGTTCCCGCAGTCTCATTAGCGGATGCCCGCGGTATCATTAGAGGATGATTTCCCTATGGACCCCACAAATATATTAGTGGATGACCTTCATACCGCGATATCCTGCCTTGAAGCAGGATGGTATTATTTATGTGTTAACGTCTATGGATGCAGGAAAACAGGTTGGAGGAATCCGACTGGATTCCTCAAAAATATATTTTCTGTTTATTTATTTGTTTGCATATATACTGTCATATATGATGTATTAGGAAAATAAATAATTGGTTGTTTGGTGTTTAAAAATCACCGGGGCCTGAATATTGATTATTAAAAATATCGAAAGGGGTATTTGAGATTTAAAAGGGAAATTCTATTTTTCAAATATATAGAATTTTAAATTTTAAATAGATTTGAAATATTAACTTGTTTTAAAAGAAATAAAACAAGTAATTCCTTTAAAAACAAAGTTTATAAATAGTTCTTTTATAAACGAAGTTTATAAATTAAGTGAAAAGAATTATCATTGGATAATTCAGAAATAAAATACAAGTGTGAAATTAAAAAGGGATATCTATTTTGTAAAAGTAGAAATATCGATTTCAAAAGGAATTGAAATCGAGACATGTTCAGAGAATGAATTAAGAAATTTTGAAATAGAAATTGAATAGAGAAATTCAAAGGGAGCTTGAATATATGAAATTCAATGGAATTGAAATAGAATTTGAATATAGAAATTCAAAGGGAGTTTGAATATATGAAATTCAATGGAATTGAAATAGAAATTGAATATAGAAATTCAAAGGGAGTTTGAATATATGAAATTCAATGGAATTGAAATAGAATTGAATATAGAAATTCAAAGGGAGTTTGAATATATGAAATACAAAGGAATTAAAATATAGGATTTGAACATCGAAAGTGAAATGGAATTTGAATATAGAAATTCAAATGGAATTTGAATATAGAATTCAAATGGAATTTGAATATTGGATTTGAATATATAGAATTTGAGTATAGAATTCAAATGGAGTTTAAAACTATAGAATTTGAATAATAGAAGTGAATAAAATTTGAATAGAAATTGAATAGAATTAACTAAGTCGAAGAGGAATTAGTTAATCGGGTTTCGAATTTGAAGTTGAACTTTGAAAGGTGAACTGGATTTGTAAATGTATATTCGAAATCGAATATAGAACTTAAGTTTGAAATTTGAATTCAAATTAGTTAATAAGCAAGTTAAAATATATTTGAGCATGTCAGGTTCAAATATAAAAGTGAAATAAACTAAAGAGTTAATTAACAAATTAATTAACGAATTGAGTTAAACGATCGGGTATAGTTGAATTAAATTGGACAGGTATGGACATACAGGAGACAGGTTTGGAATAAAGTGTTAGAAGAGATATATATATTAGAATGCTCGACAAAAGGTATGTTGTGACGAGAAGGAATTTCGCTCGGTCCGAACTAGTCGCTAAACCGACCCAGGCCGTTCGAAACGCCCTATCGTGTGAGAACACGACAAATCAGAACACATACAAAGGAACATTTCACTGTATATCACAACAATGCATCAGATTACAAGAATATACAGAGTATAAACAAATAAATATTACACAGAAATATCAGAGATTTAAATTACAATTAAATACATTGCAGCGGAAAATAATACAATACACAACTAGAAGAGATATACGGATACAAAGCTTTCCGGATATCGCCCCAGCTGTAAACCAGGATCCTGTGAATATAAATCTGCAAAACCAAAACTACTAGCTGCCCACGTCAAAATAGGGGCACCCATAGTTTAGGTCAAAACAATAAACTCCAGGTCAGTCATGTGACTGGTTTGAGAACGAAAACAGTTATTATCTTTATTTTCAAAGTTGGGTAAATCAAGGGACCACGCCGTATAACACGGAACGGGTTTCCTCCCAAGAATACCAGTGCATAAAACAACAGCGCAATGCTAAATAAAGAAAAATGAAGCTATTATAAGACCCAGGTCCTATCACACAATGCAACGCAAGCCGAGGGATAGGGTTTTCCCTTATAACAGCCAAAGAATGCTTGATACGTTTAAAACAGATTATTTGATACTATAATAAGTGCATAGTGTATAAAACAACTTCAAATCATAAGTATCAATCATAGACGGCATGAATGACCCATACCACTATGTCGCCATATATAAGTTTACAATCAAAACCGCAATGTCGTATTGGAAGTTGGGTTATCATTTATGGTATGAACCGAGGCTAGGGGCAAGATCCTCACCGATTCAAGACGCTCTAGTCCGTGTCTCAGGCAAGCGCGAAGGCAAGCCTTGGAGCGACAGGGCCGGTCCACCGATGTGGATATTATGCCTGAACACTACGTTTCCCCACCCTATGGGGTGTAAGTCTGGTCCGTCTGCCGACCAGAATGCATCGGTCGAAACCGAAATAACCGAGGTGCCTCGCAACAGCAACAACCACATAAGTCAAACTCGTCAGGGCATGTAAAACCACTGAAGCCACTTCTAACTAGAAAGAAACGCATGCCCTCCCTGAGGTCCGTCTCCCGTTTTTGGTTCATACAGGGTGTGAAACTCGCGAAGTAAACGTTACACAAAGCTACGCCACAAAGGCCGTGCTTCGATCATCAACCACAAGACTTTGCTTTTCAACAGAAGCCTTGATCAGTTGCCACTTAGGCATGCCACACAGGCAATTCACTCCATGCGATTGATATCCATCAATATATTACCCCTAAGCTCGTACGTCTCAGAGAAGGGTGTTAAGCAAGAGAATAAATTCTCCGCCGCCAAACCGATATATATTTAATAGAGATCAATCACACGGACTAAAATCCAATGTCAGACACACAGTCCATTTACAAGTCCATTCTGGGGCTGAACGAAACCAGAGGCACCTAGTACCCCGCATATCCATCGATCTCCAAGTACGTCTGGACGATCACCAACTGTTTCCATCTTCTTGGGTGTACAGCCCAATCAAGATCATCAGTAATCACCCAAACGACGTGAAGACCTCCGGTCTTCGACCATCGTCTTCATCTTCGACTTATCGTCGTATCAGTTATTCAGAATGGGATAAACCCGGTCTTTCCGAATAACTCGCGTATATTTTAAATAAGTGTTACACAAACACAACATACGCCTCATTCCAATTCATCAGTCACTAGCCGTAAATTAATCAAGAGAATAATTCCCCAAATATTAACCCCGAAGGCCGAAACCAACATCAGATCAATATTCAGAAAACCATCCTACTTGGCTAACCGACAGTTAGTTTCTAATTTCACATTCATAGGGAAACGTTCCCATTAATTTTATCCAAGATAAATTCCTTGAATTTATTCTTTAATCTTCTTTTGAATTTCGATTCAACTAGTCGAGATTAACGAACCTTACCGAAGTAATCATTGGTTTTAATTTCCCAATCCCAACCTATTCATCCCATGAAGTAAATCTGGTAATACTTCATATCTAACACCGCGGTGTTATCGGTAAATTCAATTACCATTCCACGTTTAAATCCAATTAAAGATTTAACTATCGCTTGGAGCAAAACTGGTGCTACTCCATTCTCGGTCATTTCAATCTAATTAAAGATTCATTAAAACTCCACTTAGTTTTAATCGTTAACTGGGTTAAAGAATCAGTGTCATTTAAAACACGGTTCACGATAAACCCAAAACCACATTCCATTAATTATCGGATTAAAGAACGAGTGTTATTTAAAACACTGTCCACGATAAATCCAAAAATCAATACCAATTCAATTCCAATAAAATATTATTTAATTGGTACATTTCATTAAATCTAAATAAAAAGATTTAATCTTTTCTTAACTGGGTTCAAGAACAGTGTTAATCAAGACACCATTCACGACAAACCCAAATCACATTTGATATTAAACACAAGGCTCTGAATAGAAAATATATCGGCTTATATTCAATATCAAATTCTACGACCAACAGATATCGTATTGGAAATAACGATATACATATCTATATCTTTCAAATTTCCATAACACATCTGTATAATCACGAAATCCAACATCGAAATATTCCGAAGACAATTTCGATTCAAATCCATTCCAATGCAATCATTGGAAATTCTGGTTATTTTCAAAACCATTTCAAATTCAATTTATTTATTTAAAAATAAATAGAATTGTAATTCTAGTTCAAAACTAGTTCATTCCGATAAAAATCTATTTTTATCTTTTCAAATATGGAGTTTTTCATCCCAGTTCTTTCTAAATCATTTCTTATGATTTTACACAAATTATTACTATTTTTAATAATTTTAACAAGGCCCGTACAGTCGATTTCCAACAACGGCCATCGAACTGCACTTACAACGACCTTTTTCAAATTTGATTTGGACGTAACTCCAAATCCAACCGTTAGATTTCAAATTTCTAATATTCGTTAGAATGCTCTTTTCGATACGAACCCAACGGTTCCGGTTTTAGGAGAATCCGACGGTCGGATCTCCCGTAATGTCCGTTTGAAATAAATGGTCGAAATTCACGAACTGCCGCGGCGCAGCGCGTTCTATTCAGGCCATTATATTATATATATAATATATATAATATATATTTCGTCGATTTCTATTTAAAATGAATTATATAAATAGTTTTCAATTCATTTTCAAAGCGGCTTCAACTTCATATTCAATTTCAAATCAAAATTGAATATTCCAATATAAATTCGTTTTAAATTCATTTCAAATCGATTTTAATTCAAATTGATTTCTAATTAAATTTCAGTTCTAATTCAATTCAATTTCAATTCGAATTCATTTATATTCAAATTCAATTCGAATTCATTTATATTCAATTTCAATTCGAATTCATTTATATTCAATTTCAATTCGAATTCATTTCAATGTGATTTCAATTTCAAATCTATTCAATGTGATTTCAATTTCAAATCTATTCAATTTAATTTGAATTTCAAATCTATTTCAATATTCGTTGAAAAATGAATAAAATTGACATAAATATCGTTCACGTCAAAATGGCGTCAATCTAGTCAACACGGCTTCATATATTCCTATTTTCAAATATTCTATTTCAAATATTTCTATTTCAAATATCTCTTTTTCAAATATTTCTTTTTCAAATATTTCTATTTCAAATATTTCTTTTTCAAATATTTCTATTTCAAATATTTCTATTATTAAAATATTTCGTTCAACACATGACTAATCTCAACGGATGAGTACTGTCAACACATGAACCTTTATTTTATATTAATAAAGATGTAAATTTTATTATTAAAATATTCTTTATTTTCTAAATTGGAATGAGGCCCAATCAATTACCATATAAAGTTAATCATATGGATTTTCACACATCACACGTACATAATAGCATTGAAAAATAATCAACCATCAACCAAAGTGCACTACACTGTATAAGCATCAAATATAGATATCTAACGCTTATGACAGCCTGTCAATCAATCGATCGACAAATTTAATCAATCAGGATGAGTGAACTTCAAATTTCATCCCAACACCCGTGTGGGGGTTTCAAACAATCAAACACAGATTTAGTTGTGCAGTTGGGCGATGTGTAAAATTTATCGACCCAATCAATATCAGTCAAATCAGTGTATATAAACAAATCGGCCGATTTATTTATAAATATTTATTTATTCACTTTCACGTTAAAAATTATATATTTTAACGATAAAACATTTTATTTTAACACATGAATTTCTATTCAGTTCATTTATTCAATAAATGTTATTTTTATCCTTCTAACATATTTTAGAAAATTTCGGCGGCATAACGGCACGATACTAGAAACGGGACGAGGCCTAGCCTTATCCCCGGTCTAGTGAAGGCCCACGCCATTCACACATCAATCAAAATCACCAAACAATTCAATCCAAGCAAATAATCTAACTAATTTTTGCAATCAAACAAACAAGTCCATGGTCTGTGGACGACTGTGTCGGGTGCTACTAAGCACCGTCTGCATCCTAGTGTATATATATATATATATAACTAGAAAATTAAATTAAAGAGTGAGAAGTTCTCACCGAAAGCTATCCAATACCACGACTCTTCTTTTATAGAATTCTTCATCGTTCTCGCCTTTTTGTCATCTTCGTTGCTGTAGCCACTACATATGTAAAAATCGAATTTTTACTTCGCTATTCAATATATAAAAATCGAATTTTTACTTTGCTATTCAATATATTAAAATCGAATTTTTACTTTGATATTCAACATATAAAAATCGAATTTTTACTTTACTATTCAACATATAAAAATCGAATTTTACTTTGCTATTCAATAAATAAAAATCGAATTTTTACTTTGCTATTCAACATATAAAAATCGAATTTTTACTTCGCTATTCAATATATGAAAATCGAATTTTTACTTTGCTATTCAATATATAAAAATCGAATTTTTACTTTGCTATTCAAAATATAAAAATCGAATTTTTACTTTGCTATTCAATATATAAAAATCGAATTTTTACTTTGCTATTCAATATATGAAAATCGAATTTTTACTTTGCTATTCAATATATGAAAATCGAATTTTTACTTTGCTATTCAATATATAAAAATCGAATTTTTACTTTGCTATTCAAAATATAAAAATCGAATTTTTACTTTGCTATTCAATATATAAAAATCGAATTTTTACTTTGCTATTCAATATATAAAAATCGAATTTTTACTTTGCTATTCAATATATAAAAATCGAATTTTTACTTTGCTATTCAATATATAAAAATCGAATTTTTACTTTGCTATTCAAAATATAAAAATCAAAATTTTATATCAAAGATATTTATATTCAAATCAATGACGTCTATATTTTTCAATTTAAAGATATTTCAAAATCAATGCTATTTTATTTTTCAAAAACAGTTCTAATCTTTGCTACTTTATTTTTCAAAAACAGTTCTAATCTTTGCTATTTTATTTTTCAAAAACAGTTCTAATCTTTGCTATTTTATTTCTCAAAAACAGTTCTAATCTTGCTATTTTATTTTTCAAAAACAGTTCTAATCTTTGCTATTTTATTTTTCAAAAACAGTTCTAATCTTTGCTATTTTATTTTTCAAAAACAGTTCTAATCTTTGCTATTTTATTTTTCAATCAAAACTGATTTTACAAGGTATTTAAATCAAATAAACACTCACTTGCTTCCTTCTTCATTGTCTCTATGGTATGCGGAACCTGATGAACCCATTCACGCTCAAAGCTTGGCCCGTAGGGTTTGAATCTGCGGCTCCACCGTTTCACCAGAGTTGGATCAGAAGGTGGCGCCTCGAGGAGGGGAGAGGGTCCGGCGCGAGGTGGAGATGAGGATTAGGGCGGGTCGTGGTCTCGTGGGTTCTGGAACTCGCGACAGGGAGAGAGGCTCGATCGCCGAAGGTGAGGGGGGGAAGCAAGAGATCGTCGGCGCGAAGGGGGGGCGGTGGCTTGTGGTACGAGGAGGCGGAGGGACAATTTCGAGATTCGACTGTTTTTTTTTATTTCTGAAAAATCGATTCCGAATGATAAGAGGGGGGCAAAGCGGGTTAAAGGGGAGGGAGAGAGATTTAATTTTTTAATTTATTTATTTAATTTATTTTCAAAAAGTTGACTTTTACATACGACCTCGAAACGAGGCCCACCGCCTGTCGTCCATAGCGTTTCACCCCCATTCCGAACACAATGGGATGTGTATCGCAGGTTGATTTGATCGTTTGAATCAGTTTCCGTCAAAATCTACATATAACTCTATATATTGAATTTGAACGCGCATTTCAATTTACCGGGGTCACATAATAACTAGAAAAATTCCCGAAAAATATTTTCTAGCTTCGTATTGATGATACGGTCCTAACAAAACTAGTTTCATTGAATTCTGAGACCGTTGGAAAAATGGCCATTTTCCAGTCGATTAAAATCAACTGAAACTGGCCAAACACGTTTTACTTCGCCACGCTCACATATTGATTCAGAAAATTATGAAATTTGAAATCTAGCAATAACTTTACATCTCGGATCCAACAAAAGTGGTTTCGTCGAAATCCGAGGTCGTTTGCAAAATTTCCATTTTTAAGGGCCTGAATTCCATAACGACTATTCAGAATTTTCAACTGGACATATCTTTTGATTCCGCTATGAAATCTCCATTTTTCGGATTCGTTGGAAAGATATTCACAATTAGATTCTATTATTTTTGGTTTCACTAAAATCCGGATTGTTTTGCACCCGGTATGTTCAATTGAAGTTCGAAATTGAATTATCTAACTACCGCGCCATTTTCAATTCCTTTTATAATTATAAATAATTATTTATATTCTAACGACGACGTATATAATATATACGTTTGAATTTCACTCAAAATAAATTTCTCGATGATATTATTTAAAATAATTCATTTTAAATAATCAAAATTCGCTAAAATAGCCAAAATAAAAATTTTAAACTGGCCCAGATTTTCGGGTTGTTACAATCTCACCCACTTAAAACTTTTCGTCCCCGAAAAGGAATAAAGTCGAAAGTGGTTTGATTAATCAACTCTACGTTCGATCTGGCTTCCATTCTCCAACTTTTCAGTTTCTGAGAATTTTCAAATTCTTCAAAAATTTGGCTAACACCCTAAATTTTCGAAAAATTTCGCCATAACCTCCCCTGCACCGGGAGCCACGGGAAAATCCTGAAATTGCCATACAGGCCTTCTGATCTCAAAAAGAAAAAGAAAAAGCCAAGCGGCTAGCCAACAGGCTCATAAAATCATCATCACCCAAACAAAACAGTAAATTATGTAGTAAACATGTACGTATTTGTCGGGCAAACAAATTTTATTCTCTGCTCTAGCGTCCTTGCTATGACCTGTTCAATGTAAGTATATGTATATGCAAGCAAATGCGACCAATTTTCAATATAATTCAATATTTGATTCTATTAGGCATAAATAGTTCAAAATTATCAAACAAATAAACAAACAACACAAACATCAATCAATTAGTGAATTAACATTTCAAATTCATAATTTTGATATATATACAAAAAATCATGTTTTTGATGCCATTCACAACAATAGGCCCTATCTAATTTTGGTTCTCACACCAGTCAATAGGAAATATATAAATATCACACCTTCGAAACACGAATACGAATTCTGATGATGTTCGAACTATCATCAGAATCATCTCCGGGCAACTAGAGTGTGATTCTATATCTATCCAGTATATTAAAACTTCAAATACACATTTGCAAGGCGTGTATGCGAAATCATTATATACTGGACTGTCCTAATCAATACAAATAAATAATCAAATACGAATAATTGATTTAAATTTTAAAAACAAAATTTGTTTTCATTTTAAAAATATACTCTTCACACTCGTTCTAGGATACTACAGATCCCATCTCCAACGAGTCATTCCCGTTGGATATTACTAATCCAGTTATCTGATGAATTCTTTCGTATGGTTCTAATGTGCCTTGTTCTCTGCTTTGTAAACCAAAGCTCTGATACCAACTGTGACGAGAAGGAATTTCGCTCGGTCCGAACCAGTCGCTAGACCGACCCAGGCCGTTCGAAACGCCCTATCGTTTGAGAACACGACAAATCAGAACACATACAAAGGAACATTTCACTGTATATCACAACAATGCATCAGATTACAAGAATATACAGAGTATAAACAAATAAATATTACACAGAAATATCAGAGATTTAAATTACAATTAAATACATCGCAGCGGAAAATAATACAATACACAACTAGAAGAGATATACGAATACAAAGCTTTCCGGATATCGCCCCTGCTGTAAACCAGGATCCTGTGAATATAAATCTGCAAAACCAAAACTACTAGCTGCCCGCGTCAAAATAGGGGCACCCAGAGTTTAGGTCAAAACAATAAACTCTAGGTCAGTCATGTGACTGGTGTGAGAACGAAAACAGTTATTATCTTTATTTTCAAAGTTGGGTAAATCAAGGGACCACGCCGTATAACACGGAACGGGTTTCCTCCCAAGAATACCAGTGCATAAAACAACAGCGCAATGCTAAATAAAGAAAAATGAAGCTATTATAAGACCCAGGTCCTATCACACAATGCAACGCAAGCCGGGGGATAGGGTTTTCCCTTATAACAGCCAAAGAATGCTTGATACGTTTAAAACAGATTATTTGATACTATAATAAGTGCATAGTGTATAAAACAACTTCAAATCATAAGTATCAATCATAGACGGCATGAATGACCCATACCACTATGTCGCCATATATAAGTTTACAATCAAAACCGCAATGTCGTATTGGAAGTTGGGTTATCATTTATGGTATGAACCGAGGCTAGGGGCAAGATCCTCACCGATTCAAGACGCTCTAGTCTGTGTCTCAGGCAAGCGCACAGGCAAGCCTTGGAGCGACAGGGCCGGTCCACCGATGTGGATTATTATGCCTGAACACTACGTTTCCCCACCCTATGGGGTGTAAGTCAGGTCCGTCTACCGACCAGAATGCATCGGTCGAAACCGATATAATCGAGGCGCCTCGCAACAGCAACAACCACATAAGTCAAACTCGTCAGGGCATGTAAAACCACTGACGCCACTTCTAACTAGAAAGAAACGCATGCCCTCCCTGAGGTCCGTCTCCCGTTTTTGGTTCAAACCGGGTGTGAAACTCGCGAAGTAAACATTACACAAAGCTATGCCACAAAGGCCGTGCTTCGATCATCAACCAAAAGACTTTGCTTTTCAACAGAAGCCTTGATCATTTGCCACTTAGGCATGCCACATAGGCAATTCACTCCATGCGATTGATATCCATCAATATATAACCCCTGAGCTCGTACGTCTCAGAGAAGGGCGTTAAGCAAGAGAATAAATTCTCCGCCGCCAAACCGATATATATTTAATAGAGATCAATCACACGGACTAAAATCCAATGTCAGACACACAGTCTATTTACAAGTCCGTTCTGGGGCTGAACGAAACCGGAGGCACCTAGTACCCCGCATATCCATCGATCTCCAAGTACGTCTGGACGATCACCAACTGTTTCCATCTTCTTGGGTGTACAGCCCAATCAATATCATCAGTAATCACCCAAACGACGTGAAGACCTCCAGTCTTCGACCATCGTCTTCATCTTTGACTTATGTCGTATCAGTTATTCAGAATGGGATAAACCCGGTCTTTCCGAATAACTCGCGTATATTTTAAATAAGTGTTACACAAACACAACATACGCCTCATTCCAATTCATCAGTCACTAACCGTAAATTAATCAAGAGAATAATTCCCCAAATATTAACCCCGAAGGCCGAAACCAACATTAGATCAATATTCAGAAAACCATCCTACTTGGCTAACCGACAGTTAGTTTCTAATTTCACATTCATAGGGAAACGTTCCCATTAATTTTATCCAAGATAAATTCCTTGAATTTATTCTTTAATCTTCTTTTGAATTTCGATTCAACTAGTCGAGATTAACGAACCTTACCAAAGTAATCATTGGTTTTAATTTCCCAATCCCAACCTATTCATCCCATGAAGTAAAACTGGTAATACTTCATATCTAACACCACGGTGTTATCGGTAAATTCAATTACCATTCCACATTTAAATCCAATTAAAGATTTAACTATCGCCTGGAGCAAAACTGGTGCTACTCCATTCTCGGTCATTTCAATCTAATTAAAGATTCATTAAAACTCCACTTAGTTTTAATCGTTAACTGGGTTAAAGAATCAGTGTCATTTAAAACATGGTTCACGATAAACCCAAAACCACATTCCATTAATTATCGGATTAAAGAACGAGTGTTATTTAAAACACTGTCCACGATAAATCCAAAAATCAATACCAATTCAATTCCAATAAAATATTATTTAATTGGTACATTTCATTAAATCTAAATAAAAAGATTTAATCTTTTCTTAACTGGGTTCAAGAATAGTGTTAATCAAGACACCATTCACGACAAACCCAAATCACATTTGATATTAAACACAAGGCTCTGAATAGAAAATATATCGGCTTATATTCAATATCAAATTCTACAACCAACAGATATCGTATTGGAAATAACGATATATATATCTATATCCTTCATATTTCCATAACTCATCTGTATAATCACGAAATCCAACATCGAAATATTCCGAAGACAATTTCGATTCAAATCCATTCCAATGCAATCATTGGAAATTCTGGTTATTTTCAAAACCATTTCAAATTCAATTTATTTATTTAAAAATAAATAGAATTGTAATTCTAGTTCAAAACTAGTTCATTTCGATAAAAATCTATTTTTATCTTTTCAAATATGGAGTTTTTCATCCCAATTCTTTCTAAATCATTTCTTATGATTTTACACAAATTATTACTATTTTTAATAATTTTAACAAGGCCCGTACAGTCGATTTCCAACAACGGCCATCGAACTGCACTTACAACGACCTTTTTCAAATTTGATTTGGACGTAACTCCAAATCCAACCGTTAGATTTCAAATTTCTAATATTCGTTAGAAAGCATTTTTCGATACGAACCCAACGGTTCCGGTTTTAGGAGAATCCGACGGTCGGATCTCCCGTAATGTCCGTTTGAAATAAATGGTCGAAATTCACGAACTGCCGCGGCGCAGCGCGTTCTATTCAGGCCATTATATTATATATATATAATATATATAATATATATTTCGTCGATTTCTTTTTAAAACAAATTATATAAATAGTTTTCAATTCATTTTCAAAGCGGTTTCAACTTCATATTCAATTTCAAATCAAAATTGAATATTCCAATATAAATTCGTTTTAAATTCATTTCAAATCGATTTTAATTCAAATTGATTTCTAATTCAATTTCAGTTCTAATTCAATTCAATTTCAATTCGAATTCATTTATATTCAAATTCAATTCGAATTCATTTATATTCAATTTCAATTCGAATTCATTTATATTCAATTTCAATTCGAATTCATTTCAATGTGATTTCAATTTCAAATCTATTCAATGTGATTTCAAATTCAAATCTATTCAATTTAATTCGAATTTCAAATCTTTTTCAATATTCGTTGAAAAATGAATAAAATCGATATAAATATCGTTCACGTCAAAATGGCGTCAATCTAATCAACACGGCTTCATATATTCCTATTTTCAAATATTCTATTTCAAATATTTTTATTTCAAATATTTCTTTTTCAAATATTTATTTTTCAAATATTTCTATTTCAAATATTTCTTTTTCAAATATTTCTATTTCAAATATTTCTATTATTAAAATATTTCGTTCAACACATGACTAATCTCAACGGATGAGTACTGTCAACACATGAACCTTTATTTTATATTGATAAAGATGTAAATTTTATTATTAAAATATTCTTTATTTTCTAAATTGGAATGAGGCCCAATCAATTACCATATAAAGTTAATCATATGGATTTTCACACATCACACGTACATAATAGCATTGAAAAATAATCAACCATCAACCAAAGTGCACTACACTGTATAAGCATCAAATATATATATCTAACGCTTATGACAGTCTGTCAATCAATCGATCGACAAATTTAATCAATCAGGATGAGTGAACTTCAAATTTGATCCCAACACCCGTGTGGGGTTTCAAACAATCAAACACAGATTTAGTTGTGCAGTTGGGCGATGTGTAAAATTTATCGACCCAATCAATATCAGTCAAATCAGTGTATATAAACAAATCGGCCGATTTGTTTATAAATATTTATTTATTCACTTTCACGTTAAAAATTATATATTTAACGATAAAATATTTTATTTTAACACATGAATTTCTATTCAGTTCATTTATTCAATAAATGTTATTTTTATCCTTCTAACATATTTTAGAAAATTTCGACGGCATAACGGCACGATACTAGAAACGGGACGAGGCCTAGCCTTATCCCCGGTCTAGTGAAGGCCCACGCCATTCACACATCAATCAAAATCACCAAACAATTCAATCCAAGCAAATAATCTAACTAATTTTTGTAATCAAACAAACAAGTCCATGGTCTGTGGACGATTGTGTCGGGTGCTACTAAGCACCGTCTGCATCCTAGTATATATATATATATATATATATATAAATAGAAAATTAAATTAAAGAGTGAGAAGTTCTCACCGAAAGCTATCCAATACCACAACTCTTCTTTTATAGAAATCTTCATCGTTCTCGCCTTTTTGTCATCTTCGTTGCTGTAGCCACTACTTATGTAACAATCGAATTTTTACTTCGCTATTCAATATATAAAAATCGAATTTTTACTTTGCTATTCAATATATAAAAGTTTAATTTTTACTTTGCTATTCAACATATAAAAATCGAATTTTTACTTTGCTATTCAACATATAAAAATCGAATTTTACTTTGCTATTCAATATATAAAAATCGAATTTTTACTTTGCTATTCAACATATAAAAATCGAATTTTTACTTCGCTATTCAATATATGAAAATTGAATTTTTACTTTGCTATTCAATATATAAAAATCGAATTTTTACTTTGCCATTCAATATATAAAAATCGAATTTTTACTTTGCTATTCAAAATTTAAAAATCGAATTTTTACTTTGCTATTCAATATATAAAAATCGAATTTTTACTTTGCTATTCAATATATAAAAATCGAATTTTTACTTTGCTATTCAATATATAAAAATCGAATTTTTACTTTGCTATTCAACATATAAAAATCGAATTTTTACTTCGCTATTCAATATATGAAAATCGAATTTTTACTTTGCTATTCAATATATAAAAATCGAATTTTTACTTTGCTATTCAATATATAAAAATCGAATTTTTACTTTGCTATTCAAAATATAAAAATCGAATTTTTACTTTGCTATTCAATATATAAAAATCGAATTTTTACTTTGCTATTCAATATATAGAAATCGAATTTTTACTTAGCTATTCAAAATATAAAAATCGAATTTTTACTTTGCTATTCAATATATAAAAATCGAATTTTTACTTTGCTATTCAATATATAAAAATCGAATTTTTACTTCGCTATTCAAAATATAAAAATCAAATTTTTATATCAAAGATATTTATATTCAAATCAATGACGTCTATATTTTTCAATTTAAAAATATTTCAAAATCAATGATATTTTATTTTTCAAAAACAGTTCTAATATTTGCTACTTTATTTTTCAAAAACAGTTCTAATCTTTGCTATTTTATTTTTCAAAAACAGTTCTAATCTTTGCTATTTTATTTTTCAAAAACAGTTCTAATCTTTGCTATTTTATTTTTCAAAAACAGTTCTAATTTTTGCTATTTTATTTTTCAAAAACAGTTCTAATCTTTGCTATTTTATTTTTCAAAAACAGTTCTAATCTTTGCTATTTTATTTTTCAATCAAAACTGATTTTACAAGGTATGCGGAACCTGATTAACCCATTCACGCTCAAAGCTTGGCCCGTAGGGTTTGAATCTGCGGCTCCACCGTTTCACCAGAGTTGGATCAGAAGGTGGCGCCTCGAGGAGGGGAGAGGGTCCGGCGTGAGGTGGAGATGAGGATTAGGGTGGGTCGTGGTCTCGTGGGTTCTGGAACTCGCAACAGGGAGAGAGGCTCGATCGCCGAAGGTGAGGGGGGGAAGCAAGAGATCGTCGGCGCGAGGGGGGGCGGTGGCTTGTGGTACGAAGAGGCGGAGTGACGATTTCGAGATCCGACTGTTTTTTTCTGAAAAATCGATTCTGAATGATAAGAGGGGGGGCCAAAGCGGGTTAAAGGGGAGGGAGAGAGATTTAATTTTTTAATTTATTTAATTAATTAATTTTCAAAAAGTTGACTTTTACATACGACCTCGAAACGAGGCCCACCGCCTGTCGTCCATAGCGTTTCACCCCCATTTCGAACACAATGGGATGTGTATCGCAGGTTGATTCGATCGTTTGAATCAGTTTCCATCAAAATCTACATATAACTCTATATATTGAATTTGAACGCGCATTTCAATTTACCGGGGTCACATACTAACTAGAAAAATTCCCGAAAAATATTTTCTAGCTTTGTATTGACGATACGGTCCTAAAAAAAACAAGTTTCATTGAATTCTGAGACCGTTGGAAAAATGGCCATTTTCCAGTCGATTAAAATCAACTGAAACTGGCCAAACACGTTTTACTTCGCCACGCTCACATATTGATTCAGAAAATTATGAAATTTGAAATCTAGCAATAACTTTACATCCCGGATCCAACAAAAGTGGCTTCGTCAAAATCCGAGGTCGTTTGCAAAATTTCCATTTTTAAGGGCATGAATTCCATAGCGACTATTCAGAATTTTCAGCTGGACATATCTTTTGATTCCCGCTATGAAATCTCCATTTTTCGGATTCGTTGGAAATATATTCACAATTAGATTCTATTATTTTTGGTTTCACTAAAATCCGGATTGTTTTGCACCCGGTATGTTCAATTGAAGTTTGAAATCGAATTATCTAACTACCGCGCCATTTTCAATTCCTTTTATAATTATAAATAATTATTTATATTCTAACGACGACGTGTATAATATATACGTTTGAATTTCACTCAAAATAAATTTCTCGATGATATTATTTAAAATAATTCATTTTAAATAATCAAAATTCGCTAAAATTCCCAAAATAAAAATTTTAAACTAGCCCAGATTTTCGGGTTGTTACATATGTATTTAATTCATATATGAGATTTTATGCTCCGTATCGGCAAGCCGCTTGGCTTTTTCTTTTTCTTTTGGATTGGAGAGGGCCATGGGAGGCTATTTGAAATATCTCGATGCTCCCGGTACAAAGGAGGTTATGGCGAATTTTTCCGGGAATTTAAGGAGTTAGAATATTTTTAAGATAATTTGATAGTTAGAAATCAACGTATCGATATATATAGAAGTCCATAAGGAAACGAACTTAAAAATAGAATAGTAAAATCAAAAGGAAGATTAGGTATAAAATCTCGTAAGAATAGAAAGAGAAAGCGTATACGTGTTTAAAAGTGAATAAGTAGTTGTATGGTATTGATTATTCGAGTAAGTAGTCTTATTTGTTTTGACGTATAAATGTTATTCAGTCAAGGTCTGAGAGGTAGTTATAACCCAACTTGATTGATTTCATTATTTACAAATAAATAGTAAGATTTCAGGCTCGAAGATCAATGTTGGATAAGAGTTAGTTGAATATAGTATTTGGGTTGTCGTAACGATGTTTTACACAACATCTGTTTTAACCCAAATAAGTGTAAGCTTGGAAATATAATAAAAAATATTTCCTATGTATAGAAATAAACGAGATCGGGAAAGAGATAAGTAATTGGAATATTTTCCAGTTATAAATAGCCTATATTTTCTAAAGTTTAGAAAATAAAGGAAGGCGATATTCGGAAATGTTTTCTGAACGACGTAAAAGGCCAATATGGTTATTGAAAATATTTGGTTAACAAATATTGATAAACAAATAGAGAAGTGATTTAATCAATGGAATATTAATTAAGGGCTCAGTGATTGTTTGATAATTGGATGAACACTTGTTTTCTTCGACAGTTAAATCATCGACTATCGAAACACTTGTTTTTATTCGATAGTTAAATCACAGACTATCGAAGTTTTGACCATCGTTGTCAATATGGAGAGACCAGTTGGATTATTATCCAAAGAACCACTCTGTATTGGCATAAGCGTTGCGAATTATATATGCCAAAGAAAATTGAAGACGAAGTAAAGTGCAAGGGCTATTGTATAAGTCTTAGATAACAGTGCCTAAGATGGATGTACTGAATAGTGCCTTCAGTTCATTCTATTCCTGGATGACTTGTATGGATGAATGTCTGACAGAGTATTTCCAGAAAGATCACGTACATTGATTTCTTCAACCGTACCAAGAGTGGAAGTGGAGAAATAAACTTCTTTAGATAACACGTAATGTACTGTTATAGACGTCAATTAGTGATTTTCGATAGATATGACAATGTGGCCTTCGAAGTGAATCTGATGTGATGATAAAGCGTAACCTCAAGCCTCATAAACCGGTAAATAACAAAAATGGGCAGGCAGCATGGCTATGTAGGTCGCACCTATTAGAGTGTATAATCACATGATCTAGATTTTCATTTACTTCTAAAAATCTATTGTTGATGCTGTCCCATTCAGGAAACGGTTGCTGATCCCAACCGTTGGTGATATACATTCGATACACTCAAGCGAAATGAGTGGTCGGTCATGTGTGGCTGAGTTGCAAGATGTTCTTGTTAACTCGGTGTATTCTCCTCTAGAGATATACCAGCGGCAGGTGGTTCCATACCTTATCATGGTTGGAAATCCATTACCCAATAAGTGCTTGCGGTTTATGATTGTATATTATATATGTGGAGCGTGAGATGCAAACGTTCCACTAGATTGTTATTTACTTGATTTAGACATTATTATAATATCAAAAGAGTTTGATATAAAGATCATCGTTCCTTTCAAAGGGATTTTGAAAGTTAAATCAAGTGTTTGGATTCTCATAAGGGAAAAACCCGTTCCGTGTTATACGACATGGTCTTATGAGATATCATTTAGTTTTCTGAAACTGTTTAAAACTGTTTACTCATACCAGTCCCATGACTGACCCGGAGTTTATTTTGTTTTGTTCTACCTAAACTCTTGGGTGCCTAAATTTGCACGGGCAGTCAAGTAGTTCAGGATTTTACAGATCTATCTAAAGGAGCTTGGAGCAGGAGGCTTCAGCTTTAGTTATATAGAGTTTTGTTCCGCTGTGTTGTAAGTGTTGTACTCTGATAAGTGTATGTTATACCGTTGAAATTTTGTATTTCAAAAGTTATGATATATTATATTTCGTTCCGCTGCGATGTGAGATTCTGTGTTGTTATTTCTGTTCTTCTTCTACCTTTTTCTTCTAAAAAAAATGTTTCGTATTTTCGTGATATTAGGGTTGGACATATGATGTATATAGTCAACTCTGATATTATGGATTTGCGGGTCATTACAGATTTTGAAATGGTGTTTTTCTTAAGTGAAAAGAAATATATTCCCGATTTTGGACAGGGAAAGTTTTATAAAACAGAAAGGATTTTGAGGCCTAAACCCAATGATTTCTAAAATGATTTAGAAATGTATTATGTTTTACATTGTGGTTCAACACATAACCGATTAGTTGTTATTGATGATATATCTGTTTGGTGATGGAGAATTTATTCTCTTGCTTAACACCCTTCTTTGAGACGTACGAGCTCAAAGGTTATGTGATTAATAGTGACTAATCATATGTGTGAACTGCTGATGTGAAGTACTATATTACGAAAGTACTTGTGATTATTATGTTGTGAAATGATTTTCCCTACTTCGGGATATGAAATGATATGGTATGTGGCTAAAGATTTTGTAACCCGGTCTACTAAAAGTATGGGAGGGATCCAGTGCCTTAGGGTGAGTGGTCGGTGTGGTCTACTCCATGCGTGGGAGGTGCACATATATATATATATATATATATATATATATATATATCGAGTTGCTTCGGTACGTGCCCTTTTCCTTGTCTGAGGGGAGCCCGATATTTGGTTGCATACTTGTTTGTATGCCTTGTTATGTTTTGGAATTCATATTTCCAAATGATTTGATTTGAGATCCCGAAGTGAAATCTACTTTGATATAAAAGCTAGATCTGTAGTTCAAATGATTTGAAATAGAAATCGGGAAATAAAGTCCAAAGGCATAATTTCTGTAATAAATTGGATTTGGAAAATCTAAGTGGTGATTAATCTAAATGGGTAGATTGGGATATCACATGTTAATTGATGCATAGTAGATCCATACACCTATATTGATTGTTGTTTATACCCTGGCATTCATGGGGGTAAACCCGTTCCGCGTTAGCAGCGTGGTCCCGTGATTTGCCTTATCATTTTGATAAGTTAATTTTAACTGTAGAGTTTCTCACACAAGTCCCATGACTGACATGTAGTTTGTTTTTCCCTTGCAAACTCGGGTGCCCCTATTTTCCACACAGGCAGTCGAGTAGTTTATTTTACAGATATATAAGAAGAATTCTGGATCGAAGCTTAAAGCTGTGTCCAGAGCATTGTTAGTCTTCCGCTGTGTAGTTTATATTTCTGCTGTGCATTGTATTACATTTATTGTAAATTAATATTCCGCTGTATTATCTGATTCGATGTACTCTGATATTCTGTACTCTGATGTAACATTATCTTGATGTTTATAGAAGTCTTCTGTTATTTGTTTTGATGTGCTGTATGCCCAGAGTTAGCGTACCCGGGTTTTGAACGGTCTTGGTCGATTTTGCGATCAATTAGGTCCGAGCGAAATCCGTATCGTTACATATGGATTTCAAATCGATTTCAATTCTAATCGACTTCAATTCGTTGTGGGAAGTAAAGCCCGGATTGCTTTGAGAACACGACAAATCAGAATACAAACAGAAGAACATTTCATTGTCTATTACAAAAATTCCATCAGAACACAGGAATATAACAAAGTATGAATAAATATTACACAGAAAATATCGGAGATTTAAATACATCACAGCGGAAAAACAATACAAAGCACAACTGAAAACAGATACACAGATACAGAGCTTTCCGAATATTGCTTCAGCTGTAAACAAGGATCCTGTGAATATAAATCTGCAGAACCAAAACTATCAGCTGCCCGTGTGGAAAATAGGGGCACCCAGAGTTTAGGTTAAAACAATAAACTCCAGGTCAGTCATGTGACTGGTGTGAGAACTAAAACATTTATTGATCTTTATTTTAAAGTTAGGTAAATCCAGGGACCACGCCGTATAACACGGAAAGGGTTTCCTCCCCGGAATACCAGTGCATAAAACAAACAATGCAATGCTAAATAAAGAACAATGAAGCTAATATAAAACCCAGGTCCCATCACACAATGCAACGCAAGCCGGAGGATAGGGTTTCCCTTATAATAGCCAAATATGCTTTATAAGAGAAATTTCATCTGTTATTATTACTACAAGTGAAGAAAACAACTTCAATATAATGGTATCAATCATAGGCGGCAAGAATGACCCATACCACTATGTCGCCAATACTAGGCTCTTCAATCAAAACTGAAAAATGTCGTATTTGGTAATTGGATTTCCATCATGGTGGCTCCTGATCTAAAAGATCGATCACGTAGTACAATCCACAACGGCTTATGTCTCAGCGAGAGAAAACACCGTAATGCACATCCGCACTTTTGGGGAATCGAGTATCACTGCGGCTTACGTCCTGGCGAGAGAAAACACCGCTTACTCTATCCCTCAGGGAATCGAGGGGTGTGCCCTATCCCTCACCTCGGTCGACTGAATCCACGACACCACGAAGGTGCAAATCCTCTAAAAAGCATACTGATCTAACCATCAGTTTACCACCATACCGGGGCGTGAGGCTCGCGAATTAACGCTACACAAAGTCGTGCTATATTAAAGCTGCGCTTTGATCATTATCCACCAAACTTGGATCACTGCATCTGAGCATGCCACACTATCGATCCATACCGTACCGCTGATTTCTGCTAATATATAACCGCTGAGCTCGTACGTCTCAGAGAAGGGTGTTAGTCAAGAGAATAAATACTCCGCCACCAAACAGATATATATTTTTAGCAGAGATCAACGAATACAGTATAAAGGAGTACAATGTCATACACATCATCCATTTACAAGTCCGTTATGGGTCTGAACAAAACTGGAGGCACCTTATTCCTTGCATATCCGTACAATCAACAAGTACGTCCGGATGGCTACCACTTCAGCCCCCTTTAAGGTAGCTACTCCCATCGTGAGCATCAGTAGCACCCATCCATTCGATGTGAAGATCGTCGGTCTTGCACCGTCTTTAATCTCTTCGACTCATCATCAAATCAGTTATTCAGAATGTGTTAAACCCGGCCTTTCTGAATAACTCGCGTATCTTATAATCAAGTGCTATAACAACACATCATACGCCTCTTTCCAATCCAGAATATTCTTCTATTCAAATATTCTTTTCCTTTGGGAAAGGTTCCCATTAATTTTATCAAAGGTAAATTCTTTAAATTTATTCTTTAATCTTCCTTTGGATATCAAACCATATTAAGGTTTTCCAAACTAGTCGGGATTAGTGAACTACACTGAAGTAATCATTTATTTTATTTCCCAATCCCAACCTATTCATCCCATGGAGCAAAACTGGTAATACTCCATATCTAACACCACGGTGTTATCGGTAAATTTAATTACCATTTCACGCTTAAATCTAATTAAAGATTTAACTATCGCTAGGAGTAAAACTGGTGATACTCCACTCTCGATCATTTCCAAATTTGATAATTTAAATTATCAATTCACATTTCAATCTAATTAAATATTCATGAAAACTTCACTTAGTTTTAATCTTCCCAAAAATCAATAATAATGATTATTCAAAGCTAAGAAATTAATCTAATCTTTAACTGGTTTAAAGAACCAATGTCATTTAAAACACGGTTCACAATAAACCCAAAATCACATTCCATTCATTATGGAATCTTCATGGAAAAACAAATTAATATATAATCGATATCAATTTCTGTATCTGACTAATAATATAAATGGAATAACGACAAAGCCCTTTAAATTCCATATGTATTAACAGTCTTCCTCCACATAAACTCACTTCGATTATTACCCAATCGAATTGCGTTCAATTCTAATTTAATATATTAATTAATTGGAATACTTCATTAAATCTAAATAAAAAAATTTATTCTTTCCTCAACTGGGTTTAAGAACGGTGTTAATGAAGACACCACTCACGGTAAACCCAAAATCCAATTTGATACCAAATACAAGGCTTGAATAGAAAATATATCGAGTTGCTTAGGTATGTACCCTTTGCCTTGTCTGAGGGGAGCCCGATATTTGGTTGCATACTTGTTTGTATACATTGTTATGTTTTGGATTTCATATTTCCAAATGATTTGATTTTAGATCCCAAAGTGAAATCTTGTGATGACCCCAAACTTCCGTTGACCGAAAGTAAGGATTATCATTTGGAATACAACATATTTACAACAACATAAGATCTCAGATAATATCATAACACATAATTATTGCAGCGGAAAGATAAAAGTCATAAACATCACACTAACTGAACCATAGAGTACGCAGTTTACAGGATACAACTTAGCAAAATAAAAGTCTGAATCAAAGGAAATAAGTTCCAACTTCAAACGTACATCAAGATACAAGATGGAATAAAGTCTCTAAAGCAGAAAATAAAGATAAAATGAGGTCTTCGTCTTCTTCTTCCAAGCAGTCTTCAATCCAGCAAAAGTCTTCTTCCTAAAAACATGTTACTTAGCGGCCCGTGTGGAAAGAGGGTACCCGAGTTTGCAAAGTGAAACCAACATCGAGTCAGTCATGGGACTGGTATGAGAAAACTTTGTATACTACTAATAATATGGCGAACCACAGGACCTCGCCGCTAACGCGGAACGGGTTTACTCCATTGGGTTGCCAGTGCATAATTTAATAAAGTAAATCGATAAAACAATGCAATACTTTTTAGAAAAATGAAACCATTATAAGACTCAAGTCCCATCACACAATGCAACGCAAACCGGAGGATAGAGTTTTACCTTATAATGGTCAAAAGATGCTTGATATGATAAAAACGGATTTTGATATTAGTGTGTATATGTTTTAATAAAAACATTTCAATCATAATGTATCAATCATAGACGACATAGCACCCCATCCTACTATGTCGCCATACTAGTTCTACAATCAAAACCGCATGGAGTCATATTGGAATTTGGTTTCCATCAAGAGTCAAAGCTAGGGAGGAGCTCCTTACCGATTCGAGGACACTCTAGCAAATGCCTCAGGATCACACCTATGGGCAACCCTTGAATATCTGCAGGGCCGGTCCTACCTAACGGTAGTGGATTAGTTATGCCTGAACACACGTTTCCCGGTCCCTTTGGACCTCCATATGGCCACTAACAACCTATAAATCTGAGGTACCTCAAAATCCATCATCCACATAAGTAAAATGCCAGCCAGTTTAAGCATTGACATCACTTTAGCTAGAAAGAAACGTGTGCACTCCCTGCGTTCCCTTCTCCCGTTTTTGACTCATACCGGGGTGTGAGGCTCGCGAAGTAACGTTATACACAAAGCTACACCTATATAGGTCGTGCTTTGATCATTAACCACAAGGTCTGCTTTTCAACAAAGCCTTGATCATCTGCATCTTGGCGTGCCACTTTGACAATTCATGCCATGCTATCAATAATTATTAATATATACTAGGGTGTTAAGTAGAGAATAAATTCTCCACCACCAATCAGGTATACATCAATAAAAATCGATTTAATTACATGAAATAAATTTCAACGTAAGGCATGCGATCCATTTACAAGTCCATTCTGGGTCTGAACGAAATCGGAGTCATCTTATTTCATGGGAAATCAAGACACTCGCAAATCCGAACAATCAACAAGTACGCCTACACGATCACTACCGCCAACCCATCAAGGTAGCTACTCCCATCAAGGCCAACAATAGCAACACAACCATCCGCCCTGAAGATCGTCGGTCTTCGACCGTCGTCTTCAACTCTTCAAATTAATATCGCCGTATAATTATTTGAAATGAGATTTAACTCGGTCTTTTCAAATAATTCTCGAGGTTGTATAAATTCAAAACCAATTTATATCCCTAAAATTATTTTATAACGATTTCCACTATTTTTACTTAATTAAAAATAGCCTTATGTTATTTAGCGACGCTCCAGGTCAATAGGTGGCCATGGCGCTGTTTTTCCAAAAAATTGATTTACACCTATCTCAAAATCTGACCATTAGATTTTGACAAAATTTATACCATTGGAAAGATCTTCCCAAGACGGTCATAACGGGTCCGGTTTTGGGAAAATCCGACGGTTGGATCTTTCTATATAATCATTTAAAGTTACGATTCCGAAACGCGAACCACCGCGCACGATTCATTTAATTTAATTAATATTTATATTTATAAATAAATATTAATTCGTTGGTGATTTCAATCAAGTCAATCAACACAATCAAACAGATACAATCCATATCATGTCACGGTTTGCTAATGATTTTGTCCCCTCTTTTATCATATGTAGATTTTGATAAAATGACAGTTTCAGTTCAAATCCTTTTTATTGTCTTCTGATTTTGACAATAAAATATATAATTTAAAATATACTTTGTCATTTGTCGCTAGTGTGACAATAAAAATATATTTTAAAGTCCAACTTATTATTTACATAAGAATGAAAATAAAAAGTGTAAATTCCTTTCTGCTCTTTTTAAATGGACAATAACAGTATAATCTTTATTTCTAATATTTATTTACAACTGAAATGTACATAAAAAGCTCTTTTTAATTTATCTATTTATTGTACTTCTACCGCATTTGGCATGACGATGAAAATAACTTCTTAGAACCTACCTTTTTGTTTAATACGAAAAAACAAACAAAAATGTAAATTTTAATACTATTCTTTTTATCGCATCTCAAATGACGATAAAAATCACAATCTAAAGTCTACAAATTTATCGCATCTAAAATGATGATAAAAATCACATTTTAAAACATACAAATTAAATACGAACTTCTATATGCATGTGAAATGTAAAAAAAATATGGGTTTCAATTCTGCCATAAAATACAAATAAAAATGTATTTCATAACTTTATCTTTTTATTTGTATATAAAATACAAATAAAAATGTATTTCATAATCTTGTCTTTTTATTTAATCAAAACAGTGCAAATAAAAAGTGTCTTTTTAATCTTGTCCTTTTATTCAACAAATAAAATGTAAATAAAAGTGTATTTCCAATCTTATCCTTTTATTCAACAGATACAATGTAAATAAAAATGTATTTCTAATCTTGTTCTTTTATTCAACAGATACAACGTAAATAAAAGTGTATTTCTAATCTTGTTCTTTTATTCAACAGATACAATGTAAATAAAAGTGTATTTCTAATCTTGTCCTTTTATTCAACAGATACAATGTAAATAAAAGTGTATTTCTAATCTTGTCCTTTTATTCAACAGATACAATGTAAATAAAAGTGTATTTCTAATCTTGTCCTTTTTACTTATCATAAAAATGTCAATTAAAATGTAACTCCTACCATGTGCTTTTTATTAACATATAAAATATTAATAGAAATATAATTTCAATCATGTTCTTTTTATTAACATATAAAAGGTTAATAAAAAAGTGATTTCTATCATGTGCTTTTGATTACAATGTAAAATGTAAAATAAAGCGATTCACACAATTTGCACTTTTATTTACAAAGGAAAATGTAAATAAAAGCGATTCACATAATTGTCTTTTTATATACAGTGAAAACGTAAAATAAAATCAATTCACATATTTGAACTTTTTACTTACAAATGAAAAATGTAAATAAAGAGTTCTACACAATTTGTTCTTTTTATTCTACCATGAAATGAAAAAAAAAACAAAAGGGTTCTACGATACTTGTTCTTTTTATTTACAATGAAAATTGTAAACAAAAGAGTTCTACACTATTTGTTAATTAAAATGTTAAATAAAATGTTAATCTTACCATACCTTTTTAATTAACAAATAAAATGTTAATTAAAAAGTAAAACTTTTCATGTCATTTTAAATTAACACATAAAATGTTAATTAAAATGTAATCTTTAACATGCCTTTTATATTAACTAACAAATGTTAATCTAAAATGTAATTTTCCTATTGTCCTTTTTATTAACAAAATAATGTTAATAAAAATGTGTTCTTCACTTTGACCTTTTTATTAACAAAAATAATGCTAATAAAAATGTGTTTTATCAAATAAATTGTTAATCAATAAGTAAATCTATGTCATGTCAACTTAAAATTTTAATTGGATTAAAAATAATCCTAATTTAATCCAATCAAATTTATTTTATATTAAACACGGTGATTTTATAATCAAACTGATATAATTTGTTAGATCTATATAGATCTACAATTACAAACACAGATCTATAACAGGACATGTCAAATCAACCCATACAACACAAATTATCAAATCACGTCGCAGATTTATTGGATTAACATACAACGATTATTTCAATAGCGAGAAAATAATTTATATAAATTAAATCAGAGATCTCACCTCCATCAGATCAGATCTAAAAATCCTAACAGCTTCAGAAATCATCCAAACTAGTTTTGAAACGTAGTATTCTGTGTCACGGTCACAACGGATCTGAAATTTTGAAATTCGGATCTCGTATGAATAAGTTATAATCATTACAAGTTAAATATTCAATTTGCAACGCTTTTGGATGTTGAAAAATCAAAATATATTCCTTTTATTTTCAGCCGTTATTTTCTGTTTTTGTTCAAAACTTTGAATCGAGATTTCGTGATCTGTAGTTGACGGAGTGACGAATGGTTGGCTGCAATGGGACGGGCTTGGAGAGGGCTGTCGGCACCTGGCACGGTGGGAGGCGTGGCGGCGCAGGCAAGGGGCGGCGACGGTTTGACTGACGTGGGTTCGGGAACCTCGTTCTCCAAGCACAGTCGACGATAGGTGGCGTGGCTTGTTTAGAAATGAAGAGAATGAGAAGATCTTTAAAAACTTTAAGTGCAGCCAAGTCTAATTCTTTGTGGATTGACAGGAAGATGAGGATGAATTCGACGGCTGTAATGCGTTACGCGGTATTGAGGAATCGGGGGAACGATGAACAGTGACTGCATATTTATAATATTATATTAGGTTTATATTTAATTAAATTATTAATTCTCCAATTAGGTCCAATTACCCAATAATCCCGTTTTTAGCCCAACGACTGTTCTCCCTACCCAATAACCCTTATTCCGGACCCATCTGACTATGTCCCGCAGGCCCAAATGGTCATCTTGGCCTTAAATTTTCATATTTGAAATAATTCTTTTTATTTTTAATTTAAGCGTACTTAAAAAATCCACCGGGGCCACATACGGACTCCGAAAAATCCAAATAAAAATATTTTTGGCTTTGTTTTGACGATACAAATCCAACAAAATTATTTTCGTCGAATTTTGAGACTATTTGAAAAATGGCCATTTTTAAGTCATTCAATTTTGACTTTATTTGACCAAACACAGTTTCTTCTGCCACGCTCACACACTGATTCCGAAAATTATGAAATTTGAAATCTAGCCATATTATGACATTCCGGATACAACAAAAGTGGTTTCATCGAAAAAGGAGGTCGCCTAGAAAATGTCTATTTTTCCATCATTAAAATATTATTTAAAAATGGAAATTTTAAATTCTGCCAGATTTTCCAATAAAAAATTTAAGAATAAATTTTTTTAATTGGTTCTGATTTTCGAGTTGTTACAATTCTACTTTGATATAAAAGCTAGATATGTACTTCAAATGATTTGAAATAGAAATCGGGAAATAAAGTCCAAAGGAATAATTTCTGTAAATTAAATTGGATTTGGAAAATCTAAGTGTGGGGATTAATCTAAATAGGTAGATTGGGATATCGCATATTGATTGATGTATAGTAGATCCATATATCTATATTAATTGTTGTTTATACACTAACATTCATGGGGCTAAACCCGTTCTGCGTTAGCGGCGTGGTCCCGTGATTTGCCTTATCATTTTGATAAGTTAATTTTAACTGTAGAGTTTCTCACTCCAGTCCCATGACTGACCTGTAGTTTGTTTTTCCTTTGCAAACTCGGGTGCCCCTATTTTCCACACGGGCAGTCGAGTAGTTTATTTTGCAGATATATAAGCAGGATTCTGGATCGAAGCTTAAAGTTGTGTCCAGAGCATTGTTAGTCTTCCGCTGTGTAGTTTATATTTTCGTTGTGCATTGTATTACATTTATTGTAAATTAATCTTCCGCTGTATTATATGATCCAATGTACTCTGATATTCTGTACTCTGATGTAACATTATTACGATGTTTATAGAAGTCTTATGTTATTTGTTTAGATGTGTTCTATGGCCAGAGTTAACGTATCCGGGTTTTGAACGGTCTTCGTCGATTTAGCGATCGATTAGGTCCGAGCGAAATTCGTATCGTTACAAAATTTTTATTCAAAATTCATATAATAATGAGACTTTGAAAAATGAAAATTCTCAAGTTAGTAATAATGTTATTTATAATTTTAGAGAAGATGAAAATGTTATTCATAACAATAATAATGAAAATATCACTGGAAATCAAAATATAATCGAAAATAATGTTCAAAATGAAAATACTACTACAGAAAATGAAAGTAATATTAATAATTCTAGAGAAGATGAAAACATTGTTAATAATAATAATGGATTAAGATCTCTGACAAGAATATTATTAGATCATCCAGTTCAAAGTATTATTAGAGAAATAACTTCAAATGTAAGAACTAGAAATTGATTAAATTTAGCAAGTCGCATAGCATTTTTATCTAATATAGAACCCAAAAATCCAACAATCTAACAGCAGAATTTGGAGCAGAGCATGAGGTTGAAATCAAAGTACCAGAGGGTGCAACAATAAGCAACTCGCATTGGGATTGAGGGTAATCTGAGCTCGCAAAAGTGGAAGATGATGTCACGTTTTGGGTTAGTGGCACCAATGGGAAGTCGATGCTCGGTTTAGGGATGATTGATGCTGAAATATGTCGATCTCTTCTCTTTGATGTGCAGAAGAACATGGGTTTCAAAAAAGAGTAATTGGAGAAAGTGAGGATGGAAGCAGTGTTCGATTTTCAAACAGTGTGGGTTTGGGATTATTAAACAAGGAAGAAGGCCACGTTTTCATTGGGTTTTACCGAGTAAGGTATATTTTTATTTTTGAAATTTTAATTTATGTGAAACATGGTTTATATTAAGTAGTAACTGATTAAATAAATCGGCATAAACCCATATATAGCTAGTAAAGTAATGAAATTATAAATTAACCATTTAACAAATTAGAAAAGAAAAGGGTAGATTTTTATTTTTATTGTTAATTAAATAAAAAAACATTAATTTAAACAATGTGTATTTAAATTATTCAAGGTTCAGAAATCTTGAAAACAAGATTGATCGGTCCATGGCTACGAGTTATTCGAGCTAGAAGTGGTGAGGAATTTGTTGGAGTTAGCAAGAATTTAAAATTAAATCCAACATGGTCCTATTTAATCCAAAAACCGGAATGGGTTGCAAATAAAATCATAGTGAGTAAACTCACTCTCTGTAATTCATATAATATAATGTTATATGCTATTTGCTGGTTGTTTGGATGCATATAAATAGTTTTATGGCTATTATAAATATATTAGTTATTTAGGCTTGGTGTTTGTGGCTATTATATATATATATATATATATTGGTGATTGGATAATCCCTGTAGTACCATTAGCGGATGCCCGCAGTATCATTAGCAGATGACCCTATGTGCCCCCACAATATGATAGTGGATGACCATCTATACCGCGATATACTGTCTCGAAGTAGGATGCGTATTATTTATGTTAGCTAATGTCTGTGGATATAGGAAAACAAGTTAGAGGGATCCAATTGGATTCCTCAGAAATATTATTATTTGTTTGTTTTCATATATATTATCATATATGATATGTTAGAAAACCTTGATTTATAATTTGGTGTTTTTAATGTTTGAATATCACTGGCCCTAATATTAATATATAAAAATATCATAAAAGGTGTTTTGAGATTTAAAAAGGGAAAATCTGTTTTTCTAATAATAGAATTTGAATTTCGAATGGGCTAAGAATTGTTAACTTGTTTTGAATAATAAAAACAAGTAGTTAATTTATAAACGATATTTATAAATTTAATAATGCAGGAAATTAAAGTGAATTTATAAACGATGTTTATAAATAAAATGGAATAATTTTCGTTAAATAATGTTGGAAATTGAAGTGAATTTATAAACAATTTTTATAAATGGAATGAATAATTATCATTGGACAACTGGAGAGTTTAAATTCAATGTGAATTTAAAATGAGAATAGGGAGTCGTTTTTATATAGAAAATGATGAAATCTATTCCGATATTCGGAATGTAAATTTAATTAGATAATTAAATTAGATTATGCTGAAATTATAAAATAAATTATATCTAGAGAGGATATTGGAATTGTACTAATTAGAAACTAAGATTTAAGATTTAATATTAAAACAAATTCTATATTATATATAGATAAGTTAAAATAAATAGAATATTCCAAAATAAGATTTTGGGTTTTTTAATAGATTTAGAAATGGAACTTGTTGAATATGTAAAACAAGTAAATTTATAAACGATGTTTATAAATGTAGTAAACTAATTATCATGAGATAAATCTAGAATTTTAAATTCAAGTATGAATTAAAAATAGAAATTGAAATCATTCCAAAAAGGGACAACGGTTTTTATTCCAGAATTCGGAACATAAAATAAATTGGGTTTCAAATAGATATTTGAAACGGAGGCTTGTTTTAATTTATAAAACAAGAAAACTAATTTATAGTAGATGTTTATAAAAATAGTGAAGTAAATTATCATTGAATAATTTGGGATTTTAATTTCAAATATGAATTTAAAAGTGAATTGGAAATCATTTCGAAAAGGGAACAACGGATTATATTCCGGAAATTCGGAATATAAATTGAATTGAGAAAAATCCAACGGATTTATAATTAGAATTCGATTATATCAAATTTTATATATAATTTATAAAGGAATTGGGATTTATTATAGAAGATTGTATAATAACTAAATTTATGACGAAGTTATGAAATAATCGACGATTAAGGATAATCAAAAATATTAAGTTAGATTTGGAAAACCAGTTTAAATTTATATTAAAAATAATATAAGAATGTGGTTGAAATTTATAATAAACGACGTTTAAACATTTATATTTAAATATAATTAAAATGAACTCGCCGCAGCGCGGTAGTTCATAAATCTACGTTCGAACATCAATTGAGTATATAAAACTCAATTTAAGTCGAAATTCTTTGAAATAAGAATCGTCGGGACCAATTGAATAATAGTTTTCTAATGGAAAACAAAGATCTAGATTTCGTCTTATGGATATTGATTTATGTCAAAATTAATGATTCCGATAAGCAGTGCCATAACCTTTATAAAACCATAACGGTTTATATAAATAAATAAAAGGATTTTAAGCAAATAAAATCTGAATTTCCATTAGAAAAACCCAGATTCTAGTTATAAAATTAATATGAACTCAAGCGGAGTAAATGGATTAATTTTGAAACAAAAATCAGATTTTTTTAATTGTTGAATAGAATTAACTAATTTGAAGAATAATTAGTTAATGGAATTTTGAATCAAAATTAGACTTTGGATAAGAAAATTGGATTTGTGAATTCATATTCAAAATCGAATATGGAACTTGAACTGAAATTGGAATTCAATTGATTTATAAGCAAATTAAATTTGTATATGAACGTGATATGTTAAATTAAATAGTAGAATACGCAAAAGAGCAAATTAAAGAATAAATTAGCGAATTGAGTTAAAAATAATTGGACTGAGTTGGAATCAATTGGGAATGGACGTATATGGGATAGACAGGTTTGAATGAAGTGTATGAAGATTATAATTTGAGTGTTCGACAAATAGGTACATGTTTAAATTCCATATGAGTTTTTATGCGCCGAATCGACTAGCCACTTGGCTTTTTTTAATTTTCTTTTTGAACGGAAAGGGCCTAGAGATGCGAGTTGACGTTTGATCTATTGACCGGTACAAAGGAGGTGGTGGCAAAATTTTCCAAAAATTTAGAAGTTAGAATATTTTTAAGAAAATCTGATAACTAGAAGTCAATATATCGATATGTATAGAATTCGATAAGGAAACAGGCTTAAAATAGAATAGTATAAGCAAAAAGGAATTCTATAAATATTAAATCTGGTAAGGATAGAAAGAGAAACATATATACGATTAAAAATGGATAATTGGTTTTATAGGAGGTAGATTATTCGAGATAAGCAGTCTTGTCCATTTTGAAGTTAAGAATGTTATTCAGTCAAGGTCTGAGAGGTAGTTATACCCCAACTTGATTTGTTTCATTATTTACCGATAAATGGAAAGATTTAGTCTCGAAGATCAATGTTTAAATAAGATTTAGTTGAACGCAGTATTCTGGGTTGTTGTAACGATGGTTTACACAACATTTGTTTTAACCCAAGTAAGTGGAATTTTGGAAATATAAAAATAAATATTTCCTAAATATAGAAATGAATGATCGTGAAAGAGATAAGCAATTGGAATTTTTTCCTTATAAATAGAAGATATTTTCTAAGTATAAACAATAAAAGAAGGTGATGTATGAAACGTTTTTCCCAATAGCGTAATAGGCCAAGATGGTTGTTGGAAATATCATGTTAATAAATATCGGTAAGGAAATGAAGAAGTGATGTGATTAATGAAATATTAATTAAGGGCCCATGATTGGTTGATGCATTGGATGAATGTTTTTTTTGGTAGTTAAATAACCGACTATCGACGTATTTGCCAATATAGTTGTCATTATGGAGAGACTGGTTGGATTATTATCCAAGAACCACTCTGTATTGGCAGTAGCGTTGCGAATCAGATTATATGAAGGCAATCGAAAACGGAGTAAAGGGCAAGGGAAATTTCTGTTACTCCTAGGTAGAAATTGCCCAAGATGGATTATTGGTAATGTGCCTTCGGTTTCGTTCGGTCCCAAAATGACATGTTGAGACGACCCCAAACCCCGTTCTGACGGTGGCAAGGGTAATCCGTGGAATATAACACAGAAACAGATAATAGCAGAACAGAATTAAATAAATACACCAGATAATGAACAATAGAATATACTGGATAAACGTAATCATCAGAGTTACACAGTATACAGGATCATACTTAGTAAAAATACAGTTCAGCTATACATAAATGTCTACAGCGGAAAACAAACATAATATGTACAATAGGAGCTGAACAGCATAAAAAGAGATAAATGATAGAATCCACCTTCAGCTCCAGCTATCCAGAAAGAACCAGCTAAACCTGAATACAAGGCTTCCCGTGTAGAAAAAGGGGCACCCGAGTTTGAAAGTGAAACAAACTACGAGTCAGTCATGGGACTGGTATGAGAAATCTACTCAACACATATATAATTCGGCTAATCACAGGACCACGCCACTTTCGTGGAACGGGTTCACTCCACTGGATTGCCAGTGCTTTAAAACAAATCATTCTTTGAAACAACTCCATGCTTTTTATAAAAATGAAACCATTATAAGACTCAGTTCCCATCACACAATGCAACGCAAACCGGAGGATAGAGTTTTTACCTTATAACGGCCAAAATATGCTTGATACGAATAAAACAAAAGCATTTGATATTATTGCTGTGTTTATATGTTTTGAAAACAATTTCAAATCATAACTATCAATCATAGACGACATGAGCGTCCCATGCCACTATGTCGCCAAATAAATATATACCATCGAAACCGCACGATGTTGTATTTGAAAATTTGATTTCCGTCATGAACCAAGGCAAAAGATAGTCCTTACCGAATTCGGGACTCTCTAGCCCGAGCCACAGGACCCAGACTCAGGTGGGCCCTTGGAGCGACAGGGCCGGTCCACCGATGTGGATTAAAATGCCTGAACAATACGTTTCCCCGCCCTTTGGGGCGTAAACGAGCCAACGAATGACTCCATTAGACCCGGATCGTCCGATCAAACCAAGGCGCCTCGCAACAGCAACAACCACATAGGTGAAAAGTATATATGTCAGGACTGGTAGGTCACTGACACCACCCTAGCTAGAAAGAAACGCATGCCCTCCCTGAGGTCCTTCTCCCGTTTCTGGTTCATACCGGGGTGTGAGGCTCGCGATTCCACGTTATACACAAAGCTACGCCACACAGGCGGTGCTTTGATCATCACCACAAGACTTTGCTTTTCAACAGAAGCCCTGATCACTGCATCTTAGCATGCCATACAGGCAATTCATGTCATGCGACTGATGTCCATCGATATACAACCTCTGAACTCGTGCGTCTCAGAGAAGGGCGTTAAGCAAAAAAATAAATTCTCCGCCGCCAAACAGATGTATATTTAACAGAAATCAATCAACACAGAATAAACTCCAATGTCAGACACACAGTCCATTTGCAAGTCCGTTCTGGGTCTGAACGAAACCGGAGGCACTAAATACCTCGCAAACCCATCAATCACCACATACGTCTGGACGATCACCACTCATTATCCATATTTCGGGATGCCTCCCAATCAGGACCTCGGTTACCATCCAAACGAGGTCAAGATCTCCGGTCTTCGACCACCGTCTTCATCTTCGACTTTCAATCGTCGGCCAATTATTTGAAATGAGAATTAACTCGGCCTTTTCAAATAATTCACGTATATTTAGAATTTCAAATCAATTTATTTCAATGGTTAAATCATTTGACAGCACCAGTTTTGTTCTTCAATGTAATTTTCACACCAAACATATTCAACCATCAAATACCACATAGATCGAGCAAATTCAGTTTATTTCCATTCCATATCGTTTATGATATTTTATAACGATTTATCGCTATTTTTATTTATTTTAAAATAGCCAATTTATTCAAAAACGACGCTTCAGACCATAACGCGGCCGTGGCGCTGTTTTTCTTCAGATTTGATTTACACATATCTGAAAATCTAACCGTTGGATCTTCAGAAAATTTACATCATTAGAAAGGTCTTTTCAAAACGAATCCAACGGTTCCAGTTTCGGGAAAATCCGACGGTCGGATCTCCCAGTACAATCGTTTGAAGTTTCGATTTCAAAATACGAACTACAGCGTCGTTATTCGATTAAATATAATTATATTTATATATATATATATAATCGTTTCAGGCGTTGTTTTTCTTCAGATTTGAATTAAACATTCCAGACAATCCAACCGTTGGATTTTTACAAAATTGGTGTCGTTGGAAAGATTTTTCCAAGGCGAACCCGACGGTTGCGGTTTCGGGAAAATCCAATGGTCAAATTTCCCGCACTAGTTGTTTGAAATCACGGTTTCAAAATACGAACTATACGGCCTCGTTTCGTTTTAATTTTATTTATATTTATATATTTATATAAATATAGTTCATTCAACAATTTCAATATCGTTTTCACTTCAAATATTTCACTAACGCCTTAAAATCTTGGAAAATTTCGCCATAACCTCCTTTGTACGGGAGGGGCTGGGAAAATTCCCAAATAGCCACACAGACGTCTCATGTCAAAAGAAAAAAGAAAAAGCCAAGCAGCTAGCCAATAGGCTCATAAAATCATCACCCAAACAAAACAGTAAATGTGTACCTATTTGTCGGGCACAAAATTTTATTCCTCTTCTCTAGCCCCTTTGCTATAACCTGTTCAATAAATATGCATGTACATATATACAGTTCTTATCATTTATCATTTTCCATTCAACTTCATATTTGATTCCATTTGGTTTAAAAATACCATTCATTCTAAGGTTGCATGCATAGGCAAAAATCATATCATTAGCTAATTGATGAATATTTCGACTCATGCATATTTATTTGAACGAGTTGCTATTTTTAACACTTCACATTTCAACAATTCATGTATATAATAAAAATGTGATTTTTATTGTAAAACAATTCATTTCAAAACACTATTATTTTATATAGTTTATATAGGTAGTAAAAATAGGTTTTTTCTTATAAAACAATTTCTTTTAAGACGAGATTATTTTACATAGTCCATATAGTTGATAAAAGGTGATTTTTATTATGAAACAATTTATTTCAAAATATGAATACCATTCAACACATGAATTTCAATTCAATGAATGAATATCGATTCAACACATGAAGGTTTTCTATAGTTTCTATATATAGATAAAAATGTGATTTTTATATTTAAAATGCGAATACCATTCAACACATGAATTTCTAATCAACGAATGAATATCGATTCAACACATGAAGGTTTTCTACAGTTTCTATATATAGATAAAAATGTGATTTTTATATTTAAAACGCGAATACCATTCAACACATGAATTTCTAATCAACGAATGAATATCGATTCAACACATGAAGGTTTTCTATAGTTTCTATATATAGATAAAAAAGTGATTTTTATATTTAAAACGCGAATACCATTCAACACATGAATTTCTAATCAACGAATGAATATCGATTCAACACATGAAGGTTTTCTATTCAATGAATAAATATAGTTTTAGCAAATGAAAATAATTCAAACACATGAATATTATTCAAAATTTCGGCAGCATAACGGCAGGGTAGTTAAAACCGGGACCGTCCCTAGTACGGCTCCTCGCTCTACCTTAAAACCTCGCGGTTTTTGACAATGGGGATCATGCATCTAGTTCGCATGCAGGCGGCATGTATATATTTATTACATTTCCACAAACTAATCCTATGTAGTTTCAACCAAATATTTCTCAACCACAAATGGGTATTTTTCAACCACAAACAATCCCAAACAACCATTCGCTATCAATCAATTTTCACACCAAACACAATCAATAAATATCGTCCATGGATTGTGGACGAGGGGCGTATATATATATATATATATTTATATATATATATATAGCTATTCGCTTCTATTTCAACACATATATAATTTTTACAACGCATATATAATTTATACATCGAACGTACAACTTATACAACGCTTATACAAGAGGTGTACAACGCTTATATAACCCATACATCGACTGTATAATTTATACATCGTTGTTTTCCATATTGTTTATAAATTAGAAATCTCACATTGGGTTCCACTCCACCAAAAATAGCATAAGGTTCAGAAAAATATGCGGTCTCTTCTAAAATGTAGAAGGCGTCCACACGAGTCCACTGTCTCTTGTTTCACTGAATTTTGTCTAGAAACGAAAAAGATATGTAATTTTAAATATCCAACAATATAAAAACGTAATTAATTAAATCAATAGCGTTTAGAAACGCTACCTTTCTTCTTCAATCTAATGCACTGGCCGACGCTCAGATAAACAGCTCGATCCCTAGGGTTCGAATTTTATTGAACCTCGAGACGCCGGACGTCGATCGCCTGTGACCACCTGGAGCGCCGCTCGCCCACCTCCCCGCGCTCCCAAAGGCGTCGAGTTTGATCCCCCCACAGCGTCATAAAACGCCACCCAACGGCGTCACTTTCTGGATAAAATCCGCTCTCAGTTCTGCACGATAATCCACCAAACAGGTATAGATGGAAAGAGCTTGGAGAGATTGATGATTTTGGTTTGGAAATCTTTGAAAATCACTAATGGGATTTGGAGAAAAATCGGATTGAATTTTCGAACAACCCTAGCCCTTGATTTTCAACTGACGGCGGCTCAAAAGGGTTCTAGGGTTTAATAGGAAATTTGTTTATATTTTTAATTATTTATTTTTCAAAAATACTAGTTTTTACATCCGAACTCCAACTAAAACCCAACGACTGTCGCCCCTAGCTAAATACCCCCATCCCGGACACAATGGGATATGTTTCGTAGGCCAATTCGACTGTTAGAATCAGTTTTCCTTCAAATTAAAATATAAAATATTCAATATTTAATTTGAATGAACATTTCAATTTGCCAGGGTCACAAACTGATTTGAAAAATTCCAGAAAAATAAATCTAGCTATATTTTGACGATACGGTCCCAACAAAACTAGTTTCGTCGAATTTTGAGACCGTTTGCAAAAAGGCCCATTTCTGGTCGATCCAATTTAACTATAATTGACCAAAACACATTTTCTTTTGCCACGCTCACATACTAGCTTCAAAAATTATGAAATTTGAAACCTAGCAATAACTTCACATCCCGGATCCAACAAAAGTGGTTTCGTCGAATTTCGAGGTCGTATGCAAAATGGCCAATTTCCCGGGCTATATAAATTCCATAGCGACCTTTCTGAAATTTCATTTGGCCATAACTTTTGCTTTCCGTTATGAAAATTCGATTTTTCAGATTCATTAGAAAGGTATTCACTAACAGATTTAGATATTTTTGGTTTCGCTAAAATCCGTTTTGTTTTGCACCCGGTACAGTCCGACAAAGTTTGAATTCAATTTTGAAACTGCAGCGCCTTTTCGGGCCTTGTTTATAATTAGAATTAATTATATTCGTTTTCAATTGTCGATTCAAACTCACTTTCCATTGCCATTATTTTAAATATTTATTTTAAATATTTAAAATCCATTATTTTAGCCAATTTAAAATTTTTAAATTGGTTCAGATTTTCTAGGTCGTTACAATCTCCCCCACTTAAAACTTTTCGTCCCCGAAAAGGAACAACGTCGAAAGTGGTTTGATAAATCTACAATCACACAACACAACCAACAATCAAATCGTTTTAACCTTTCAAAAATATACTGATCAACTTCTATACTCTTTTAAAATCGTTCAGACTACAGAATTAAAAGTGCACATCCATGGAAAGAAAATAACAACAGAATAGAGAATTAAATGGTGATGTAAAGCATGGTAAATATACCTTGCACCGGAGTCAATCAGAGATATCCACTCGGCATCTAGGCTAAGCTTTCTGAATGCTCTCCTCAGTTTCCCAAGTACAATCTCGCGGATCTCCACTCCATTGCACTTTGACTAAGTGAACCTTCTTATTCCTCAGCTCTTTGGTTTCTTTGCCAATAATCTTTAGCGGCTCTTGTCTCACAGCTAATTCTGCAGTAATTTCAATATCCTGTTGAGCTGCTTCTTCCACGATCAAATCTGGATCATGAACGTGCTTTCGAAGTTGAGATATATGAAATACATCATGAACTCCAGGCAACCAGTCAGGCAATTTGACCCTATAAGCGAGAGTTCCGATCCGTTCCAGAATAGGAAACAGACCAATGAATTTGGGCGCCAACTTTCCAGTTTTAGCGAACCGGATAACTCCTCTCATCGGAGATACTTTCAAATATACATAGTCGCCAACTGCAAAGGATATATCCCTTCTTCTTCTATCGGCATAGCTCTTTTGTCGGCTTTGAGCGGCGAGTAATCGCTTCTTAATGAAACCGACTTTGTCGGCGGCTTCTCGGATCATATCAGTGCCCAACACAAGTCTATTACCGGGTTCGACCCAACAAGCAGGAGATCGGCACGGTCTACCATACAATGCTTCGAATGGCGACATTGTCAGACTCACCTGGTAGCTGTTGTTACAAGAGAACTCAGCCAAATGCAGATGGTCTTCCCATGATCCACCGAAATCTAGAACACAAGCCCGCAATAGATCTTCTAAAATACGATTCACCCTCTCAGTCTGACCATCTGTCTGAGGATGATAAGCGGTGCTCAAGTTCAGCTTCGTCCCTAGCTCGACTTGAAATGCCTCCCAGAATTTGCTAGTAAATATTGTATCTCTATCGCTGACTATATGAGCGGCACTCCATGTAGTCTAACTATTTCCCTGAAGTATATCTGCGCCAGACTCTGAGCAGTTCTGTTTGCTCTGACAGGTATAAAATGGGCAGTCTTCGTGAAGCGATCTACGATCACCCAAATACTGTCATTCCCATTTCTGGTCCTGGGAAAACCATCAATGAAATCCATAGAAATATGTTCCCACTTCCAACCAGGAACGTCTAGCGGTTGCAATAATCCAGCTAGTTTCTGTTGGTCGCTTTTGACTAGCTGGCAAGTAGGGCATCGACTAACATATATCGAGATGTCTCTCTTTAACGACTTCCACCAGAATGTCCGCTTGATATCGTTGTACATCTTACTCACACCCGGATGGATACTGAGCTTAGATTTGTGGCATTCATCAAGCACATCTCTCCTGAGTTCAGGAATTTCTGGAACACTTATTCGTCCTTCTAACCTCAGAATCCCTTCGCTGTCTAGCTGGAAATCCGAAGCATTGCCTTCACGAATTCGCTGACTCATTCCTTTGATAAATTGATCGTCTTCTTGGAGAGCCGATATCTTGTCAATCAACGAAGTCGCAATGATGAAACTCGCGATCATTTCATTCTTTCGGCTTAACGCATCGGCCACGACATTGGCTTTCCCTGGCGTGTATAGAATTTCAAAATCGTATGCTGCAAGAAACTCCAGCCAACGTTGCTGCCTCAAATTCAGGTCTTTCTGAGTGAACAGATACTTTAACGACTGGTGATCTGTTAACAGTTCGTATCTCTCACCCAGAAGATAGTGTCTCCAGATTTTCAAGGAGAATACTATAGCCAATAACTCAAGATCATGAGTTACATAGTTTTTCTCGTGTGGCTTCAGTTGACGGCTAGCATAAGCAATCAATTGGCCCCTCTGCATTAACACTGCGCCAAGGCCTTCTCTAGAAGCATCAGTCCAAACTTTCAAATCCTGATTGCCATCGATGATGGTTAACACTGGAGCTATCGTTAATCTTAACTTTAGCTCTTCGAAAGCCTCCTCACTTTCTGGAGTCCATTTGAATTTAGAGTGCTTCTTCGTAAGCTTCGTTAAATGACCAGATATCTTCGAAAAGTTTTAAACGAACTTCCGGTAATAGCTAACCAATCCGAGAAAACTGCGGACTTCAATGGGGGTGCTGGGCTATTTCCAATTTTGAATAGCCGTGATTTTACTTGGATCCACAGCGATTCCTTCTTTCGATACAACGTGGCCTAGAAATTTTACTTCATCTTGCCAGAAGATACATTTGGAAAATTTGGCTTTTAATACATTCCGTCTCAGAATTTCTAGAACCTGTTCCAGAAGCTTTTCATGTTCGGCCTTTGATTTAGAGAAGATTAGAATATCGTCAATGAAAACTAGAACAAATTTATTCAAAACCCCTCTAAACACCCTATTCATCAGATCGAAGAAGTAAGCAGGAGCGTTACATAAGCCGAACGGCGTTACTAACCACTCGTAGAATAAGTCGGGACCTCTGAACGCTGTCATTGGAACACACTCTACGGCAATTCGAAGTTGATGGAAACCTGTAGCTAGGTCCATTCGTGAAAATACTTGTGCTCCATTTAATTGATCTAACAAATCATCAATCCGCGGCAATGGATACTTGTTCTTTATTGTCTGTTTGTTCAAATCACGATAATCCACGCATAGCCGTAGAGTACCGTCAGATTTTGGGACAAATACCACTGCTGCACCCCAATCAGAGAAACTAGGCCTGATCAGACCCTTCCATACTAGCTGTCGTGTTTGATTGTCTAATTCCTCTTTCTCTTTCAAGGACATTCTTCGAATAGCGTGAACTACCGGCCTTGCATTCGGAATTAAAGCAATTTTGAAATCTATTTCTCTCTGCGGAGGTAAGCGAACAACTTCTTCGAACACATCCACATAGTTTTTGATGATAGGAATGTCTTTAATGAGGTCAGGAAAATTCTCTGTGACTTCTGGGATATTTTCTATTTGGGCTGGAGAAACATCCAAAGCTGCCCAGAAGTCCTTTCTATTTGATGTCTGGCCTTCACAAGGTATGGTTATATAATTCCCCAATTGTGCCTTTGCCTTTACAACTCTCTCGGCGCATCTAACCTCTGCTTCATATTTGGTTAGCCAATCCAATCCCAGAATAAGATCGAATTCACTAAAATTCATGACGATAGAAATAATAGGGAATTTATAGCAAGAAAAAGAGACTGGTACTGCACAGATCCAACTGAGATTGATGGAACCCCCTACTAGATTTTGGACCGTCATTGGTTCTTTGAGCTTTTTCAACCTCAAATCCAACTTCTTGACTGCACTCTTTGCGATAAAGCTTCGTGACGCGCCTGTGTCAAACAGTACTTTAACTGGAATGTTTTTGACAGTAAGCGTTCCTTCTAAAACATCAGATCTTCCTTGAGTAGACGAGGATGCAGGTACTTCTACCACTTCATTTACATGTACTACTTTAGGTTTCTGAGATAGCGGGCATTTTTTCGCAATATGCCCAGCCTGATGGCACTTATGGCATCCTCTTTTCTCTTGTAACCTCTTACCGGATTTAGAACCATCCTTTACTTGTTTCTTTAGAGATCTGCAACTTATCGAGAGATGTCCTTGCCTATTGCAGTTATTGCATACTGCGGTCGTTACTGGTTCTTTCCCAGATTCATCCCTTTTCCTCTTGGCACTGGGCTTCCTACTGATCTCCGACGTCGTACTAGCTTCAGGAATATCAGTTTCCGACTCTGCTTTGTCTCTAGAACTGACTTCTCCTTCGTCGCATAACATTCCTTTCTTATAGAGATCTTCATACTGATAAGCCATATAAATCATTTCAGAAAAGGGGAGCTTCACGTTCCTCATTACACTGTTCTGATATTTTCTTTGAAGCCCGTGAATGAATCTAAGATTCTTCCTCTTTGGGTCTTTAATCAGATGAAGAGCAAAATGAGAAAGTTCGTTGAATTTCTTATGATATTCTGGGATGGTCATGTCACCTTGTATCAGATAAGAAAATTCATCGCATAATCGCTCCGTCGCTTCTGGAGGAGTAAACCTTTCTAGGAAAATCACTTTGAATCTGTCCCAGGTGATATCACCTTCTGGATTATCCTCAATAACTGAATCCCACCAGAACAAAGCTTCATCTTTAAGTGCCCAAGAGGCCAGTAATCTTTTCTGGTTATCCCTCAGCTTCAATCCTTCAAAGATCTTTTCAGCCGAACGAATCCAAGCCTGTGTCTTCATAATAGATTCTTCACCAGAGAACGGTATTCCACCCATATTTCGATATTTGATTAATAGGGCCTCAATATCCGGTTCTGTATTCCTTCTGTTTCTGACACTCATTTTCTAGTACTTCTGCAAACAGCAGATCAAGTGTCAGGTCACAAAAAAGATAATTTAAAATATAGAAACATATACCTCAATGTAAATGTGTCTATCGAGGTGTTATTTCATTCTCCTTTACTCATACTAGGATATTACTGATCCTATCTGTATTGAGTTGCCCGTCCTAGAACACTACTGGTTCTATTTCTGACGAGTTCGTTCAAATGTTATATTCCAGAACTAAGCTTAACCAAAGCTCTGATACCAAATTGAGATGACTCCAAACCCCGTTCTGACGGTGGCAAGAGTAATCCGTGGAATATAACACAGAAACATATAATAGCAGAACAGAATTAAATAAATACACCAGATAATGAATAATAGAATATACTGGATAAACGTAATCATCAGAGTTACACAGTATACAGGATCATACTTAGTAAAAATACAGTTCAGCTATACATAAATGTCTACAGCGGAAAACAAACATAATATATACAATAGGAGCTGAACAGCATAAAAAGAGATAAATGATAGAATCCACCTTCAGCTCCAGCTATCCAGAAAGAACCAGCTAAACCTGAATACAAGGCTGCCCGTGTAGAAAAAGGGGCACCCGAGTTTGAAAGTGAAACAAACTATGAGTCAGTCATGGGACTGGTATGAGAAACCTACTCAACACATATATAATTCGGCTAATCACAGGACCACGCCACTTTCGTGGAACGGTTTCACTCCATTGGATTGCCAGTGCTTTAAAACAAATCATTCTTTGAAACAACGCCATGCTTTTTATAAAAATGAAACCATTATAGGACTCAGTTCCCATCACACAATGCAACGCAAACCGGAGGATAGAGTTTTTACCTTATAACGGCCAAAATATGCTTGATACGAATAAAACAAAAGCATTTGATATTATTGCTAGTGTTTATATGTTTTGAAAACAATTTCAAATCATAACTATCAATCATAGACGACATGAGCGTCCCATGCCACTATGTCGCCAAATATATATATATACCATCGAAACCGCACGATGTCGTATTTGGAAATTTGATTTCCGTCATGAACCAAGGCAAAAGATAGTCCTTACCGAATTTGTGACTCTCTAACCCGAGCCATAGGACCCAGACTCAGGTGGGCCCTTGGAGCGACAGGGCCGGTCCACCAATGTGGATTAAAATGCCTGAACAATACGTTTCCCCGCCCTTTGGGGCGTAAACGAGCCAACGAATGACTCCATCGGACCCGGATCGTCCGATCAAACCGAGGCGCCTCGCAATAGCAACAACCACATAGGTGAAAAGTACATAAATGTCAGGGCTGGTAGGTCATTGACACCACCCTAGCTAGAAAGAAACGCATGCCCTCCCTGAGGTCCTTCTCCCGTTTCTGGTTCATACCGGGGTGTGAGGCTCGCGATTCCACGTTATACACAAAGCTACGCCACATAGGCGGTGCTTTGATCATCACCACAAGACTTTTCTTTTCAACAGAAGCCCTGATCACTGCATCTTAGCATGCCACACAGGCAATTCATGCCATGCGACTGATGTCCATCGATACACAACCTATGAGCTCGTGCGTCTCAGAGAAGGGCATTAAGCAAAAGAATAAATTCTCCGCCGCCAAACAGATGTATATTTAACAGAAATCAATCAACACAGAATAAACTCCAATGTCAGACACAGTCCATTTACATGTCCGTTCTGGGTCTGAACGAAACCGGAGGCACTAAATACCTCGCAAACCCATCGATCACCACATACGTCTGGACGATCACCACTCATTATCCATATTTCGGGAAGCCTCCCAATCAGGACCTCGGTTACCATCCAAACGAGGTGAAGATCTCCGGTCTTCGACCACCGTCTTCATCTTCGACTTTCAATCGTCGGTCAATTATTTGAAATGAGAATTAACTCGGCCTTTTCAAATAATTCACGTATATTTAGAATTTCAAATCAATTTATTTCAATGGTTAAATCATTTGACAACACCAGTTTTGTTCTTCAATGTAATTTTGACACCAAACACATTCAACCATCAAATACCACATAGATCGAGCAAATTTAGTTTATTTCCATTCCATATCGTTTATGATATTTTATAACGATTTATCGCTATTTTTATTTATTTTAAAATAGCCAATTTATTCAAAAACGACGCTTCGGACCATAACGCGGCCGTGGCATTGTTTTTCTTCAGATTTGATTTACACATATCTGAAAATCTAACCGTTGGATCTTCACAAAATTTACATCACTAGAAAGGTCTTTTCAAAACGAATCCAACGGTTCCAGTTTCGGGAAAATCCGACGGTCGGATCTCCCGGTACAATCGTTTGAAGTTTCGATTTCAAAATACGAACTACAGCGTCGTTATTCAATTAAATATAATTATATTTATATATATATAAATATAATCGTTTCTGGCGCTGTTTTTCTTCAGATTTGAATTAAACATTCCAGACAATCCAACCGTTGGATTTTTACAAAATTGGTGCCGTTGGAAAGATTTTTCCAAGGCGAACCCGACGGTTGCGGTTTCGGGAAAATCCAATGGTCGGATTTCCCGCACTAGTTGTTTGAAATCACGGTTTCAAAATACGAACTGCATGGCCTCGTTTCGTTTTAATTTTATTTATATTTATATATTTATATAAATATAGTTCATTCAACAATTTCAATATCGTTTTCACTTCAAATATTTCACTAACCCCTTAAAATTTTGGAAAATTTCGCCATAACCTCCTTTGTACGGGAGGGGCTGGGAAAATTCCCAAATAGCCACATGGGCGTCTCATGTCAAAAGAAAAAAGAAAAAGCCAAGCGGCTAGCAAATAGGCTCATAAAATCATCACCCAAACAAAACAGTAAATGTGTACCTATTTGTCGGGCACAAAATTTTATTCCTCTTCTCTAGCCCCTTTGCTATAACTTGTTCAATAAATATGCATGTACATATATACAGTTCTTATCATTTATCATTTTCCATTCAACTTCATATTTGATTCCATTTGGTTTAAAAATACCATTCATTCTAATGTTGCATGCATAGGCAAAAATCATATCATTAGCTAATTGATGAATATTTCGACTCATGCATATTTATTTGAACGAGTTGCTATTTTTAACACTTCACATTTCAACAATTCATGTATATAATAAAAATGTGATTTTTATTGTAAAACAATTCATTTCAAAACACTATTATTTTATATAGTTTATATAGGTAATAAAAATAGGATTTTTCTTATAAAACAATTTCTTTTAAGACGAGATTATTTTACATAGTCCATATAGTTGATAAAAGGTGATTTTTATTATGAAACAATTTATTTCAAAATATGAATACCATTCAACACATGAATTTCAATTCAACGAATGAATATCGATTCAACACATGAAGGTTTTCTATAGTTTCTATATATAGATAAAAATGTGATTTTTATATTTAAAACGCGAATACCATTCAACACATGAATTTCTAATCAACGAATGAATATCGATTCAACACATGAAGGTTTTCTATAGTTTCTCTATATAGATAAAAATGTGATTTTTATATTTAAAACGCGAATACTATTCAACACATGAATTTCTAATCGACGAATGAATATCGATTCAACACATGAAGGTTTTCTATAGTTTCTATATATAGATAAAAATGTGATTTTTTATATTTAAAACGCGAATACCATTCAACACATGAATTTCTAATCAACGAATGAATATCGATTCAACACATGAAGGTTTTCTATAGTTTCTATATATAGATAAAAATGTGATTTTTATATTTAAAACGCGAATACCATTCAACACATGAATTTCTAATCAACGAATGAATATCGATTCAACACATGAAGGTTTTCTATTCAATGAATAAATATAGTTTTAGCAAATGAAAATAATTCAAACACATGAATATTATTCAAAATTTCGGCAGCATAACGGCAGGGTAGTTAAAACCGGGACCGTCCCTAGTACAGCTCCTCGCTCTACCTTAAAACCTCGCGGTTTTTGACAATGGGGATCATGCATCTAGTTCGCATGCAGGCAGCATGTATATATTTATTACATTTCCACAAACTAATCCTATGTAGTTTCAACCAAATATTTCTCAACCACAAATGGGTATTTTTCAACCACAATCAATCAATATCAACCACAAACAATCCCAAACAACCATTCGCTATCAATCAATTTTCACACCAAACACAATCAATAAATATCGTCCATGGTTTGTGGACGAGGGGCGTATATATATATATATATATATATATATAGAGAGAGAGAGAGAGAGAGCTATTCGCTTCTATTTCAACACATATATAATTTTTACAACGCATATATAATTTATACATCGAACGTACAACTTATACAACGCTTATACAAGAGGTGTACAACGCTTATATAACCCATACATCGACTGTATAATTTATACATCATTGTTTTCCATATTGTTTATAAATTAAAAATCTCACATTGGGTTCCACTCCACCAAAAATAGCAGAAGGCTCAGAAAAATATGCGGTCTCTTCTAAAATGTAGAAGGCGTCCACACGAGTCCACTGTCTCTTGTTTCACTGAATTTCGTCTAGAAACGAAAAAGATATGTAATTTTAAATATCCAACAATTTAAAAACTTAATTAATTAAATCAATAGCGTTTAGAAACGCTACCTTTCTTCTTCAATCTAATGCACTGGCCGACGCTCAGATAAACAGCTCAATCCCTAGGGTTCGAATTTTCTTGAACCTCGAGACGCCGGACGTCGATCGCCTGTGACCACCTGGAGCGCCGCTCGCTCACCTCCCCGCGCCCCAAAGGCGTCGAGTTCGATCCCCCCACGGCGTCAGAAAACGCCACCCAAATGCGTCACTTTCTGGCTAAAATCCGCTCTCAGTTCTGCACGATAATCCACCAAATAGGTATAGATGGAAAGAGCTTGGAGAGATTGATGATTTTGGTTTTGAAATCTTCGAAAATCACTAATGGGATTTGGAGAAAAATCGGATTGAATTTTCGAACAACCCTAGCCCTTGATTTTCAACTGACGGCGGCTCAAAAGGGTTCTATGGTTTTATAGGAAATTTGTTTATTTTTTTAGTTATTTATTTTTCAAAAATACTAGTTTTTACATCCGAACTCCAACTAAAACCCAACAACAGTCGCCCCTAGCTAAATACCCCCATCCTGGACACAATGGGATATGTTTCGTAGGCCAATTCGACTGTTAGAGTCAGTTTTCCTTCAAATTACAATATAAATATTCAATATTTAATTTGAACGAACATTTCAATTTGCCAGGGTCACAAACTGATTCGAAAAATTCCAGAAAAATAAATCTAGCTATATTTTGACAATACGGTCCCAACAAAACTAGTTTCGTCGAATTATGAGACCGTTTGCAAAAAGGCCCATTTCTGGTCGATCCAATTTAACTATAATTGACCAAAACACATTTTCTTTTGCCACGCTCACATACTAGCTTCAAAAATTATGAAATTTGAAACCTAGCAATAACTTCACATCCTGGATCCAACAAAAGTGGTTTCATCGAATTCCGAGGTCGTATGCAAAATGGCCAATTTCCCGGGCTATATAAATTCCATAGCGACCTTTCTGAAATTTCATTTGGCCACAACTTATGCTTTCCGTTATGAAAATTCGATTTTTCAGATTCGTTAGAAAGGTATTCACTAACAGATTTAGATATTTTTGGTTTTGCTAAAATCCGTTTTGTTTTGCACCAGGTACAGTCCGACAAAGTTTGAATTCAATTTTGAAACTGCAGCGCCTTTTCGGGCCTTGTTTATAATTAGAATTAATTATATTCGTTTTCAATTGTCGATTCAAACTCACTTTCCATTGCCATTATTTAAAATATTTATTTTAAATATTTAAAATCCATTATTTTAGCCAATTTAAAAATTTTAAATTGGTTCAGATTTTCTGGGTCGTTACACATGTATAGACGAATGTCTGACAGAGTATTTCTAATGATCGCATATGTTGGTCTATACAAATATACATCTAGTGGCAAAGAATTTATTCTCTTAGCATAATATCCAGAATGTCTTTGTGCAAATCAATTAGTGATTTACGGGTCTGACAATGTGACATTCAAAGTGATTGTGTCACCAATGAAAGGTAAGTAACCGTAACCTCAAGCCTCACAACTGGGAAATGGTATAAAATCAGGTAGGTCGCATGGCTAAGTGAGTCGCACCCAAGTAGGGTGTATTGTCACCTGATCTAGAGAAATTCCATTTGATTCTTAAATCTTTCTATGCTTTCCCTGTTGAGAAACGGTTGCTGATCCCAACCATTGGTGACAGTACAACACTCTAAAGCAAAGTGAGGGGTCAGTCATGTTTAGCCCGGGTTGCAAGATGTTCTTGTTCAACCCAGTGTATTCCTCTCCAGAGATACACTATCAAAAGGTGGTCTCATACCTTGCCAGTGGGAATCCATTCTCTAATAAGCACCCGCGGTTTTGATTGTATACTATGTATGTAGAGCCTGAGATGCAAGCGTTCTGCTAGATTGTTATTAACTTGTTTTAAACACTATTATAATATCAGAAAAGTATTAATTTTAAACAATGTTTTGGGTTATCGCAAGATAAAAACCATCCGTGTTTATATGTGGATCGGTCTTATAATTATCTTTTCTTTCGAAAAGAATTTTTAAAAGTTAAACCAAGTAGTTAGAGTTTACTCACACCAGCCCTATGACTGGCCCAGAGTTTATTTTGTTTTGTTTTACTCTAAACTCTTGGGTACCCAAATTTGTTTGGGTTGTAACGATTAGGAATTTCGTTTGATCCGAATCGATCGCTAAACCGACCAAGACCATTCGAAACCCCTGATTGTTTTGAGAACATGACAAATCGGAACATAAACATAAGAACATTTCATTGTTAATTACAACAATTCCATCAGAATACAAGAATATACAGAGTATGAATAAATATTATACATCAGAGAAATATTAGAGATTTAATTACATTACTGCAGCGGAAAAATAATACAATACACAACTTAAAGGGATATACGGATACAGAGCTTTCTGGATATCATTCCAGCTGTAAACCAGGTTCCTGTGAATATAAAACTGCAAAACCAAAACTACAAGCTGCCCGTATGGAAAATAGGGGCACCCAGAGTTTAGGTTAAAACAATAAACTCCAGGTCAGTCATGTGACTGGTGTGAGAAAAAAAACAGTTATTTATCTTTATTTTAAAGTTAGGTAAATCAAGGGACCATGCCGTATAACACGGAACGGTTTTCCTCCCAAGAATACCAGTGCATAAAACAACAACGCAATGCTAAATAAAGAACAATGAAGCTATTATAATACCCAAGTCCCATCACACAATGCAACACAAGCCGGAGGATAGGGTTTTACCTTATAATAGCCAAAGAATGCTTGATACGCTAAATTTCATCTTTTATTATTACTGCAAGTGTATATTGTCAAAACTATTTCAATCATAAGTATCAATCATAGACGGCATAAGTGCCCATACCACTATGTCACCATACTAGGCTCTACAATCAAAACCGCAAAGTCACGTATTGGAAGTTGGATTTCCATCTGTGAACCGAGGCAAGGGATCGTCCTCACCGCTTCGAGACAATCTAGCCAATGTCTCAGGAACAGCTGCAACTGCTCCATGGAACGTCAGAGCCGGTCTAATGATGTGGATTATAATGCTTGAACACTGCGTTTCCCCGCCCTTTAGGGCGTAAATGAGCCAAATGACTCCATCGGCTCCACATAGTCACCGATATATCTGAGGCGCCTCGCAATCCAACAACCACACAGGTGAAAATAATATAAATGTCAGGGCTGGAAGGTCACTGACACCACCCTAGCTAGAAGGAAACGCATGCCCTCCCTGAGGTCCTCTCCCATTTCTGGTTCACACAGGGGTATGAGGCTCGCGAATTAACGCTACACAAAGCTATGCCACGCAGGCGGTGCTTTGATCATCAACCACAAGACGTTGCTTTTCAACAGAAGCCTTGATTATTTGCATCTCAGCATGCCACACAGGCAATTCACGCTATGCAACCGATATCAATCACGCAGAATGAAATTCAATGTCAGACACACGGTCCATTTACAAGTCTGTTCTGGGTCTGAACGAAACCGGAGGCACCTTGTACCTCGCATATCCATCGATCTCCAAGTACGTCTGGACGATCACCAACTGATTCCCTCCTCTTGGGTGTACAGCCCAATCAAGAACATTAGTAATTATCCAAACGATGTGAAGATCTCCGGTCTTCGACCACCGTCTTCATCCTCAACAAATCGTCGAATCAGTTATTCAAAATGGGGTAAACCCGGTCTTTCTGAATAACTCGCGTATATAATAAACAAGTGTTACACAAACACAACATACGCCTCATTCCAATTCAGAATATTCTTTTATTCAAATATTCTTATACTTTGGGAAATGTTCCCATTAATTTTATCAAAGATAAATTCTTTAAATTTATTCTTTAATCTTATTTTGAGTATCAATTCAAACCAAATTATGGTTTATCCAAACTAGTAGGGATTAGCGAACCTTACCGAAGTAATCACTTGTTAAATTTCCCAACCCCAAACTATTCATCCCATGAAGTAAAACTGGTCATACTTCATATCTAACACCACGGCGTTATAGGTAAATTCAATTACAATTTCACGCTCAAGTCTAATTAAAGATTTAACTATCGCCTGGAGCAAAATTGGTGATACTCCAATCTCAATTATTTCAATCTAATTAAAGATTCATTATAAATCCACTTGGTTTTAATCTTCCCAATAATCACTATTAATGATTATTTAACTTGGGAAATCATATCCTGTCTTTAACTGGGTTAAAGAACCAATGTCATTTAAAACACGGTTCACGTTAAACCCGAAGTCACATTCCATTAATGATGGAATCTTCATGGAAAACAAATCGATATACATAATCGATATAAACTTCCATATCTGACTAATAATATAAAAGGAATAATGGCAATGCCTTTTAAATTCCAGATATATTAGCAGTCTTCCACCACAGAAATTCACTTAATCGAATTCCATTCCATTCCAATTTGTTTTATTAAATTAGAAAAATTTACTTTGGAAAATGTCCTGTAAATCTTATCAAAAAGATTTATAAATTCCAAATCCCATTTCACGGTAAATCGGGTTAAAGAACGAATGTCGTTAAAACACAGTTCACGATAAACCCAAAAATCAATTCCAATTCAATTCCAGTTAAATATTATTTAATTATTACACTTCATTAAATCTAAATAAAAAGATTTAATCCTTTTCTCAACTGGGTTTAAGAACAGTGTTAATGAAGACACCATTCACGACAAACCCAAATCCCATTTGATGTTAAATACAAGGCTCTGAATAGAAAATATATCTGCTTATATTCAATATCAAATACTACAACCAACAAATATCGTATTGGAAATAACGATATAAATATATCTTTAAAATTTCCATAACAATATCTGTATAATCACGAAATTCAATATCGAAATATTCCGAAGATAATTTCGATTCAAATCCATTTCAATTTATATGTTGGAAACTCTGGTTATTTTCAAAACCATTTCAAATCCACTTTGTTTATTTTAAAAATAAACGGGATTATAATTCTAGTTCAAAACCAGTTAATTTCGATAAAAATCTATTTTTATCTTTACAAATGTGGAATTTTTCATCCCAATTCTTTCCAAATCATTTCTTATAATTTTACACAAATTATTGCTATTTTTAACAATTTTATTAAGGCCCGTACAGTCGATTTCCATCAACGGCCATCAAACTGCACTTACAACGACCTTTTCCAAATTTGATTTGGACATAATTCCAAATACAACCATTATATTTCAAATCTCTAATATTCGTTTGAAAGCTCTTTTAGATACGAACCCGGTAGTTTCGATGTTAGGAGAATCCGACGGTCGGATCTCCCGAAATGTCCATTTGAAGTCAATGGTCGAAATTCTCGAACTGCCGCAGCGAGGCGCATTCTATTCAGGCTATTACATGTATATATATATATATATATATATATATATATATATTATATTACGTCGATTTCCTTTCAAAACGTATTTTATAAATTGTTTTAAATTCGTTTCAAAACGATTTCAACTTCATATTCAATTTCAGATCAAAATTGAATATTCCATATCATTAATATATGAATGATAATATTTTCAAAATGTTATATTTTGGAATCACTTCCTTTTTGATATTCATTATAAAAATGAATAAAATCGATATAAATATCGTTCACGTTCAAATGGCGCATACCTAATCAACACGGCTTTATATATTTCAATAACTTTGTTATTCTATTCAACAAATGAATATTTTCTTCAATACATAAATATATATTTTATTCAACACATGAATATTTATTTTATTCGACACATGAATATATATATTTTATTCAATACATGAATTTTCTTTTATTCAACACATGAATATATATTTTATTCAACACATGAATTTTCTTTTATTCAACACATGAATATATATTTTTATTCAACACACGAATTTTCATTTATTCAACACATGAATTTTCATTTTTATTCAACACATGAATTTTCATTTATTCAACACGTGAATTTTCATTTTATAATATTCTTTATTTTCCAAATTGGAATGAGGCCCAATCAATTACCATATAATGTTAATTATATGGATTCCCTACAACACATGTATACAATAGCAACGATAAATAATCAACCATCATCTAGAGTGCACCACACAACTGCATAAGCATTAAATATAAATAATTAATGCGTACACAGTCTGTCAAACAATTGATCGACATACAGCTAAATAATTGGGATTAGTGTACGTCAAATATCATCCCAACACCCATGTGGGGTTTCAAATCAACAAACACAGATTTTTATTTGTGAAATTGGGTTATGTGTAAAATTTATCATCCCAATCAATATCAGTCAAATGGGTGTACATAAACAAATCGTCTGATTTGTTTATAAATATTTATTTTATATACACGTTAAAAATTATATTTTTAACTATAAAATATTCATTCATTCCACATCACACAATAAAATTTCACAACACATCAATCAAACAAACAAGTCATCCATGGTCTGTGGACGAAGTGTGTCAGGTGCTACTAAGCACCGTCTGCATCCTAGTATATACTTCAAACCAGAAATTAAAATAAAAGTGAGGAGTTCTCACCTTTGGGTTCCACTCCGCCAGTTTTACATCTGAACTTCTGAACCATTTGGATTTGTTTGAAACCAATGCAGTCCTTACCACGTTGTTCATAATAAAAATTATATTTTTATTGCTTCATTCCAATAAATAAAAATCACATTTTTATTTCTACTTAATATATTTTTACAACGCTCCTTCCTATATAAAAATTATAATTTTATATTTCCACCTCTTATATAAAGATCGAATTTTTATTTCGACGCTATAAAAATCACGTTTTTATTCTTCTTTTTATATAAAAATCATATTTTTAATCTTCACATCTAAAAAAAATCATATTTTTAATCTCATACTTATATAAAAATTATATTTTTATCTTCCTACTTATATAAAAATTATATTTTTATCTTCCTACTTATATAAAAATTATATTTTTATCTTCCTACTTATTTTTCCAATCTCGTCTTCCTATAAAAAAAATCTCGTCTTTAGATTAATAAAAAAATCTCATCTTTCTATAAATTGGAAATCATAAATTCATAAAACTAATCTTTATATCTTAATAAAAATATAATCTTTCATATATACAAAAATTCAATCTCTCATGATAATAATAAAAAAAATCAATCTTTACTTAATAAAAATTCTTACTTGAACTAGATAAAAATCCTTACTTCATTTAAATAAAAATTTGAATTTTAAAACTCACATTGCTTTCAGGGTTTCAATTTTTTTTCATCAAAGCCTTCGTTGGAGGACCGGAGAAGCTGTAGGCAGCGAGGGGGTCGACGGTGGGTCGTTCCTGTGGCCGGAGACGGTTGCGCGCGGCGAGGGTGGTCGGCAGGGAGTGCGGTGGTTTCTACGGTGGGTGAAGCTCACGGGTTGGGCGATGGTTGTATCGAAGGGTGCTGCGCGAGTGGGTGGAGCTGGCGACAGAGAGGGATTAGCGGGCGGCGGTGAGGGTGGAGCGACGGCGGAGGCGGAGCGGTGGAGTGTGTGGCACTGGTGAAGGCATCGCCATTTTCTAGATTGTGAAAATCGATTTCAGAAAGGGGGTAATAAAATTAGGTTTAAAACATTTTGGTGTATATATATATAAATATATAATTTAATATTATTTTATTCCCATAAAGGTTGACTTTAGATTCGAACACCAAACGAGACTCAACGGTAGTCGCCCCTAACGTATTACCCTCATTCTGAACACAATGGGATATGTTTCGTAAGCCAATTCGACTGTTTCGATCAATTTTCATCAAAATCAAAATATAAATCTATATATAGAATTTGAACGCATATTTCTATTTACCGGGGCCACATACAGACTCTAAAAATTCCTGAAAAATATTTTTTAACTTCGCATTGACGATATGGTTCGAACAAACTAATTTCGTCAAATTCCGAGACCGTTTAAAAAATGGCCATTTTCTAGTCGATCCAAATTGGCGAAACTGTTAGAAAACATTTTAATTCGCCACGCACACATATTGATTCGAAAATCATGAATTTTGGAATATAGAAATAATTCGACATCCCGTATCCAACAAAAGTGGTTTCGTCGAAAACGAAGGTCGTTTGCAAAATTTCCATTTTTAAGGGCCAGAATTCCATAGCGACTATTCTGAATTTTCAACTGGGTGTAACATTTTATTCCCGCTATGAAATTTCAAATTTTCGGATTCGTTGGAAAGATATTTTCAATTAGATTCTAATATATTTGGTTTTGCCAAAATCCGGCTTATTTTGAATCCTGTACGTTCATTTGAAATTTGAAATCGAATTTTCAAACTACCGCACCATTTTCAATTCCTTTTATATTTAAAATAAAATATTTATATTCTAACGTAGCTTCAAATAAATATATACATTCTATTTCTATTCAAAATAAATTTCTCATTATTATTATTAAAAATAATTCATTTTAAATACTCAAAATTTGCTAAAATTGCCAAAATAAATTTTTTAAATTGGCTCAGATTTCTGGGTTATTACAATCTCCCCACTTAAAACTTTTCGTCCCCGAAAAGGAACGAAGCTGAAAGTTGTTTTACAAACCAACTCAACTTTCATTATGGCTTAAGTTCTTCAACTTTTCAGTTTCTAAGAACTTTTCAAATTCTTCAAAAATTTGGCTAACACCCTAAATTTTAGAAAAATTTCGCCTTAACCTCCCCTGCACGGGAGCACCGGGAAAATCCCGAGATTGCCATACAGGCCTCTCCAATCCAAAAAGAAAAAGAAACAGCCAAGCGGCTAGCCAATCTGCTCATAAAATCATCAAAAACCCAAGAAATACAATAAACATGTACCTATTTGCCGGGCAAACAATTTTATTCCTTTTCTCTAGCCTCCCTGCTATAACCTGTTCACACATACATATGTAGATGCATGCATTTCCAAACAATTTTCAATACAGTCCAATATTTGATCAATTTGGTTATATGGTTCAAAATTTAATTAACCAATCAATAATCAAACAACACAATCAGCAATCAATTAGTTGACTAGTTTTCAAATTCGTAACTTTGATACATAGTCCAAAAATCAGATTTTTGATGCCAAATCACAACAATAAGCCCTATCTAGTTTTGGTTCTCACACCAGTCAATTGGAATCATATAGATATCTCACTTTCGAAACACGAACATAAATCCTGATGATGGAGCTCCATCATCAAAATCAATTCCGGGTGACTAGAGTGTGATTCTATATCTATCTAGTATATTCGAGGCTTCAAATACACAGGGATCAGATATATTTTAAAATCTTTATATACTTGATTGTCCAAATCAATTTAAAATAAATATTCAAATACGAATAATAGATTTAAATTTTCAAAGCAAAACTTATTTTCACTTTTATTTTTTTTAAAAACAACACTCTTCACACTCGTTCTAGGATGCTACTGATCCCATCTCTAACGAGTCTTTCTCATTGGATATTACAAATCCAATCTCTGATGAATTCTTTCATTTGGTTCTAACGTGTCTTGTTCTCCGAGCTCTGTAAACCAAAGCTCTGATACCAAATGTAACGATTAGGTATTTCGCTCGATCCGAATCGATCGCTAAACCGACCAAGACCGTTCGAAACCCATGATTGTTTTGAGAACACGACAAACCGGAACACAAACAGAAGAACATTTCATTGTTAATTACAACAATTCCACCAGAATACAAGAATATATAGAGTATGAATAAATATTATACATCAGAGAAATATCAGAGATTTAATTACATTACTACAGCGGAAAAATAATACGATACACAACTAAAAGTGATATACGGATACAGAGCTTTCCGGATATCATTCCAGCTGTAAACAAGGTTCCTGTGAATATAAATCTGCAAAACAAAAACTACTAGCTTCCCGTGTGGAAAATAGGGGCACCCAGAGTTTAGGTTAAAACAATAAACTCCAAGTCAGTCATGTGACTGGTGTGAAAACAAAAACAGTTATTTATCTTTATTTTAAAGTTAGGTAACTCAAGGGACCACGCCGTATAACACAGAACGGGTTTCCTCCCAAGAATACCAGTGTATAAAACAACAGCGCGATGATAAATAAAGAACAATGAAGCTATTATAAGACCCAGGTCCCATCACACAATGCAACACAAGCCGGAGGATAGGGTTTTACCTTATAATAGCCAAAGAATGCTTGATACGCTAAATTTCATCTTTTATTATTACTGTAAGTGTATAGTGTCAAAACAATTTCAATCATAAGTATCAATCATAGACGGCATAAATGCCCCATACCACTATGTCGCCATACTAAGCTCTACAATCAAAACCGCAAAGTCACGCATTGGAAGTTGGATTTTTATCTGTGAACCGAGGCAAGGGATCGTCCTCACCGCTTTGAGACAATCTAGCCCATGTCTCAGGAACAGCCGCATTTGCCCCATGTATCGTCAGGGCCGGTCCACCGATGTGGATTATAATGCTTGAACACTGCGTTTCCCCGCCCTTTAGGGCATAAATGAGCCAAATGACTCCATCGACTCCACGTAGTCACCGATATATCCGAGGCGCCTCGCAATCCAACAACCACACAGGTGAAAATAATATTAATGTCAGGGCTGGTAGGTCACCGACACCACCCTAACTAGAAGGAAACGCATGCCCTCCCTGAGGTCCTCTCCCATTTCTGGTTGACACAGGGGTGTGAGGCTCGCGTATTAACGCTGCACAAAGCTATGCCACACAGGAGGTGCTTTGATCATCAACCACAAGACTTTGCTTTTCAACAGAATTCTTGATCATTTGCATCTCAGCATGCCACATAGGCAATTCACATTATGCAACCGATATCAATCACACAGAATGAAATCCAATGTCAGACACACAGTCCATTTACAAGTCCATTCTGGGTCTGAACAAAACCGGAGGCACCTTGTACCTCGCATATCCGTCGATCTCCAAGTACGTCTGGACGATCACCAACTGATTCCCTCCTTTTGGGTGTACAGCCCAATCAAGATCATCAGTAATTATCCAAACGATGTGAAGACCTCCAATCTTTGACCACCGTCTTCATCCTCGACACATCGTCGAATCAGTTATTCAGAATGGGTTAAACCCGATCTTTCTGAATAACTCGCGTATATAATAAACAAGTGTTACATAAACACAACATACGCCTCGTTCCAATCCAGAATATTCTTTTATTCAAATATTCTTATACTTTTGGAAAGGTTCCCATTAATTTAACAAAGATAAATTCTTTAAATTTATTCTTTAATCTTCTTTTGAATATCAATTCAAACCAAATTATGGTTTATCCAAACTAGTCGGGATTAGCGAACCTTACCGAAGTAATCACTTGTTAAATTTCCTAACCCCAACCTATTCATCCCATGAAGTAAAACCAGTCATACTTCATATCTAACATCACGACGTTATCGGTAAATTCAATTACCATTTCACGTTCAAATATAATTAAAGATTTAACTATCGCCTGGAGAAAAACTGGTGATACTCCATTCTCGATTATTTTAATCTAATTAAAGGTTCATTAAAACTCCACTTGGTTTTAATCTTCCCAATAATCACTGTTAATGATTATTTAACTTGGAAAATCATATCCTGTCTTTAACTGGATTAAAGAACCAATGTCATTTAAAACACGATTCACGATAAACCCGAAATCACATTCCAATAACGATGGAATCTTCATGGAAAACAAATCGATATATATAATTGATATAAACTTCCATACCCGACTAATAATATAAATGGAATAACGGCAATGCCATTTAAATTCCAGATATATTAGCAGTCTTCCTCCACAGAAATTCACTTCAATTATTACCAAATCGAATTCCATTCCATTCCAATTTGTTTTACTAAATTGGAAAACTTTACTTTAGAAATTTTCCTTTAAATCTTATAAAAAAGATTTATAAATTCCAAATCCCATTTCACTGTGAATCGGGTTAAAGAAAGAATGTCATTAAAACACAATTCACGATAAACCCAAAAATCAATTCCAATTCAATTCCAATTAAATATTATTTAATTGGTACACTTCATTAAATCTAAATAAAAGATTTAATCTTTTTCTCAACTAGGTTTAAGAACAGTGTTAATGAAGACACCATTCACAACAAACCCAAATCCCATTTGATGTTAAATACAAGGCCTTTATTAGAAAATATATTTTCTTATATTCGATATCAAATACTACAACCAACAAATATCGTATTGGAAATAATGATATAAATATATCTTTCAAATTTCAATAACAATATCTGTATGATCACGAAATTAAATATCGAAATATTCCAAATATAATTTCGTTTCAAATCCATTTCCAATTTATATATTGGAAATTCTAGTTATTTTCAAAACCATTTCAAATCCACTTTATTTATTTTAAAAATAAATGGGATTATAATTCTAGTTCAAAACCAGTTCATTTCGATAAAAATCTATTTTTATCTTTTCAAATGTGGAATTTTTCATCCCAATTCTTTCTAAATCACTTCTTATGATTTTACATAAATTATTGCTATTTTTAATAATTTTATCAAGGCCCGTACAGTCGATTTCCATCAACGGCCATCGAACTGCACTTACAGCGACCTTTTCCAAATTTGATTTGGACATAATTCCAAATCCAACCGTTAGATTTCAAATTTCTAATATTCATTAGAAAGCTCTTTTCGATACGAACCCAATGGTTCCGATTTTAGGAGAATCTGACGGTCGGATCTCCTAAAATGTCCATTCGAAGTTAGTGGTCGAAATTCGCGAACTGCGGCAACGCGACGTGTTCTATTCAGGCCGTTATATATATATATATATATACTATATATTATATATATTACATCGATTTCCTTTCAAAACGTATTTTATAAATCGTTTTAAATTCGTTTCAAAATGATTTCAACTTCATTCAATTTCATATCAAAATTGAATATTCCATATCATTAATATATGAATGATAATATTTTCAAAACGTTATACTTTGAAATCACTTCCTTTTCGATATTCATTATAAAAATGAATAAAATCGATATAAATATCGTTCACGTTCAAATGGCGCTTATCTAATCAACACGGCTTTATATATTTCAATAACTTCGTTATTCTATTCAACAAATGAATATTTTCTTCAACACATGAATATATATTTTATTCAACACATGAATATTTATTTTATTCAACACATGAATATATATATTTTATTCAACACATGAATTTTCTTTTATTCAACACATGAATATATATTTTATTCAATACGTGAATTTTCTTTTAGTCAACACATGAATATATATTTTATTCAACACATGAATTTTCTTTTATTCAACACATGAATATATATTTTTATTCAACACATGAATTTTCATTTATCCATCACATGAATATTCATTTTTATTCAACACATGAATTTTCATTTATTCAACATTTTATAATATTCTTTATTTTCCAAATTGGAATGAGGCCCAATCAATTACCATATAATGTTAATTATATGGATTCCCTACAACACATGCATATAATAGCAACGATAAATAATCAGCCATCATCCAGAGTGCACCACACAACTGCATAAGCATTAAATATAAACAATTAACGCTTACACAGTCTGTCAACCAATCGATCGACATACAGCTAAATAATTGGGATTAGTGTACGCCAAATATCATCCCAACACTCGTGTAGGGTTTCAAATCAACAAACACAGATTTTTATTTGTGAAATTGGGCGATGTGTAAAATTTATCGTCCCAATCAATATCAGTCAAATGGGTGTACATAAACAAATCGTCTGATTTGTTTATAGATATTTATTTTATATACACGTTAAAAATAATATTTTTAACTATAAAATATTCATTCATACCACATCACACAATAAAATTTCACAACACATCAATTAAACAAACAAGTCATCCATGGTCTGTGGACGAAGGGTGTCGGGTGCTACTAAGCACCGTCTGCATCCTAGTATATACTTCAAACTAGAAATTAAAATAAAAGTGAGGAGTTCTCACCTTTGGGTTCCACTCCGCCGGTTTTACTTCTAAACTTCTGAACCATTTGGATTTGTTTGAAATTCCAATGCAATCCTTACTACGTTGTTCATAATAAAAATTATATTTTTATTGCTTCATTCCAATAAATAAAAATCACGTTTTTATTTTTACTTCATATATTTTTACAACGCTCCTTCCTATATAAAAATTATATTTTTATATTTCTACCTCTTATATAAGGATCGAATTTTTATTTCGACGCTATAAAAATCACATTTTTATTCTTCTCTTTATATGGAAATCATATTTTTAATCTTCAAATCTAATAAAAATCATATTTTTAATCTCATACTTATATAAAAATTATATTTTTATCTTCCTACTTATATAAAAATTATATTTTTATGTTCCTACTTATTTTTCCAATCTCGTCTTCCTATATAAAAATGTCGTCTTTAGATTAATAAAAAAATCTCATCTTTCTATAAATTGAAAATCATAAAACTAATCTTTATATTTTAATAAAAATATAATCTTTCATGTATATAAAATTTCAATCTCTCGTGATAATAATAAAAAAAATTCAATCTTTACTTAATAAAAATTCTTACTTGAACTAAATAAAAATCCTTACTTCATTTAAATAAAAATTAGAATTTTAAAACTCACATTGCTTTCAGGGTTTCGATTTTTTTCATCAAAGCCTTCGTTGGAGGACCAGAGAAGCTGTAGGCAGCGAGGGGGTCGACGGCGGGTCATTCCAGTGACAGGAGATGGTTGCGCGTGGCGAGGGTGGTCGGTAGGGAGTGCGGCGGTTTCTGTGGTGGCCGAAGCTCACTGGTTGGGTGATGGTTCGATCGAAGGGTGCTGCGCGAGTGGGTGAAGCTGGCGACGGAGAGGGATAACCGGGCGGCGGTGAGGGTGGAGTGACGACGGAGGCGGAGCAGTGGAGTGGGTGGCGCTGGCGAAGGCGTCGCCATTTTCTAGATCGTGAAATTCGATTTCAGAAAGGGGGTAATAAAATTAGGTTTAAAATGTTTTGGTATATATATATAAATATATAATTTAATATTATTTTATTCCTATAAAGGTTGACTTTAGATTCGAACACCAAACGAGACTCAATGACTGTCGCCCTTAGCGTATTACCCCCATTCTGAACACAATGGGATACGTTTCGTAAGCCAATTCGACTGTTTCGATCAGTTTTCGTCAAAATCAAAATATAAATCTATATATTGAATTTGAACGCATATTTCAATTTACCGGGGCCACATACGGACTCTGAAAATTCCCGAAAAATATTTTCTAACTTCTCATTGATGATATGGTTCTAACAAAACTAATTTCATCAAATTCCGAGACCGTTTGAAAAATGGCCATTTTCTGGTCGATCCAAATTGGCTGAAACTGTTAAAACACGTTTTACTTCTCTACGCTCACATATTGATTCGAAAAACCATGAATTTTGGAATCTAGCAATGATTCGACATCCCGGATCCAATAAACTGGTTTCATCAAAAACGAAGGTGGTTTGCAAAATTTCCATTTTTAAGGGCTAGAATTCCATAGCGACTATTCTGAATTTTCATATGGGCGTAACTTTTTATTCCCGCTATGAAATTTCAGTTTTTTGGATTCGTTTGAAAGATATTCTCAATTAGATTTTAATATTTTTGGTGTCGCCAAAATCCGGTGTATGTTGAATCCCGTACATTCATTTGAAATTTGAAATCGAATTTTCGAACAACCACGCCATTTTCAATTCCTTTTATATTTAAAATAAAATATTTATATTCTAATGTCGATTCAAATAAATATATACGTTCTATTTCTATTCAAAATAAATTTCTCGTTGTTATTATTTAAAATAATTCATTTTAAATACTCAAAACTCGCTAAAATTGCCAAAATAAAAATTTTAAATTGGCTCAAAATCTGGGTTATTACACGGGTCGTTAAGTAGTTCAGGTATTTTCAGGTATCCTTAGAGGAGCTTGGAGCAGAAGGCTTCAACGTTAGATATTTATGGTTTAATTTCTACTATGTTGTATTATACTTTGATAATGGTATGTATATGTATATAGAAAATTTTGTATTCCAAAATCTATTCTACATATTATATTTTATTCCGCTGCGATGTGAGATTGTGTTGTTGTCCAGTTCTGTCTCCTATCTATTTTCTTCTATTCTAATTTTCTTTCTTTCTATTTCTCACCATCTAACTTCTTTCTAATTATGATTTGGTATGTTCGATGCTTGAATAATTGACATGGATTTTTCGTTGATTTTCAGGGTCGAAAATCCCAGTTTGTTACATAGAGTTTCTATGTTCATTCCTATTGCTCGCATTGATAGAATCTTACATTGTGCTTATGAAGGAGTTAATATAGACGATACTGAAGTTGGCATAGATGAATGGGATGAGGTATCTCATAGATTCTTATTTGATAGTCTAGTTGATTTTTCCAAGTTGAAATCGACTTCCTTAAATAAATCAAGCCCTACTTTTACATCTTACGTTAATCTGGTCCAACCTTGAACCGGAAGTTATGGAAAGGTTTATAAGCATGATTTCCAAACCTTATATGCTATCTACAAAAATGTTTAAGTCAATTGGGCCAAGTTAATATGGATGAATTCCATGGTATTGCTTATAATAGAAAGTATAAAATCATCCATTACGGTGCTTACTTAATGTGTATCTTACTTGACTCACAAATCAAGCTTATGGAATCAACATCGTCATCGATGGGAGTGATTGGTGCTAAGACATTAGCATTAATGAACATTCTTGCAAGACCAACTCTTAATAACATTTCTTTTGAACAATGGCAATGAAATGTTGCTAATAAAGTCGACCAACCGTCCCAGCCTACGACATCAAAGTAGTCATCCTCTTCCATGATATTTGATGATGAAGATTCTATACAAATGGTTAATCCGGAAGAGAATACAAAGAAAGCCCTCGCTATAATTTCCAATAATCAACTTAAATTGCAAAAACAAACGACAAAGTGTCAAGATAAAACGGAATGGCGCGTCATTTCGATCAAGGAATTTTTATCTAAAATTCGGGCATAATTAGCTTGCACTAGAACGAGTTCTTTGGAGGTTCATGACCCTACAGTTTTTGATTGGTCTACCGAAGATGACGACGATGATGACAATGATGATGGAAGCGACGATGACGATTATGGAGGTGATGAGTGATCGTGTGAGTTTTAAACTTTATTTTTATATTGTAGAATAATTTATAAGAAATCTCTATGCTTTTGAATGTTTGCTACTTAATGCTCTATGTATAATTATACTCGTTGTGTTGATATTATGGAATGACCTCTTATGTTATGTATAATTATACTCAATATGTTGCTTATGCTATGCTATGATCTCTTGTATTATGTATAATTTATTCCAGGATGTTGTTTATGCCATGTTGTGATACTGAGCACATATAACTTAAATATTATATGAGTGGCATTATATTTATTTAGATTATGATAATGTTATCATATGATAATATTTATGCTTGTTTAATAATTGAATAATGATGCTACTCTATGGTTTCCATTATGTTAACACTTATGTCATGATCTTGTTAATATTGAACCCGTGATGTCCATCATCATGTTATTATCATTTACTAAATTTATAACCACAAGTCATGTACTATAGTTATTAATTCATAGACAAGCATGTATAAAAAGTTCATTTATGTTCTATTATTTTTTTATAATTTACTTCATGAAATATGCCCATATATTAGTTTCCCATAAGTTGTTGCTCCTTTTTGTCAATGACAAAGGGGAAGAAATATATATATATATATATATAGCATATATAAAAAGGGAGCAATATATTCAGGGGGAGCACAGGTAAAATTTACACTATTTTTATTTTCATTTATATACATACATACATATATATATATATATATATCTTAAGTCGTGTATAGTTGTCATCATCAAAAAAGGGGAGATTGTCAGAACCTCCACTTTTGGACTAGATTTTGATTACGACAACTATGTATTGACGATATTATTCATTAGAGTCTTTTATAGGAAAAAGGAGAAGAATATAGTCTAAATACACTAAGATTCTACAAGAACATATGTTGATATATTTAGCATGAAATCGAGTCCATATTTAGATGGCAATTATTGTTAAAATCTCTTCGATAAATGTGTGTGTGTGTGTATATTATAAATTCTATTTTCAAATAAAGATGAAAAGACATATTTAGTTTTTGTGCATCGGACGTCTGATTCGGAATTTTTGACGTTTGAATGTTGATTATTCAAATATTCGACTTCTAATATTCAGATGTCTGAATGGAAAACTTATGCACATGTACATTCATTTTTAAAAACTAGCTATTTTTTTTAGACTTTTGAATTATAAATTCAGAAGGCTGAACTGAAAAGTTGCGACTTTTTAAAGAGTCATAATTCTTTAATCCAAGTGTTATGACTATATCTTTTGATCAAATCTTTTCATGACTAATTGCAACCTTTTATTTGTTATAAATGCACTTCAGAATCATTTGTTTCAAACATTGAACTTTCTCAAATTATCTATTCTCTGATTATGAACTATATTCTATTCTATATTCACTTGTGCTCTCAAATATTCAATGTTACATGATTGTAAATCACTTTCCTTTCTATTCCTCACTTTCTTTCAAATATATATATATATACACACACACACACACAAAGGAGAAGATTATAGGAAGTTGTACTCAAACTGTGAATTATCAGTGTTATTCAGAACACATAGTCAAAATAATCTTTTGTATTGTTGAAGTCCTATTCTGCTGCTCAAGCAAGAAGTCATGTTCGGCTACTGAGGCAAAATTTTGTTCTGCTACTCATGTGTTGTAATACATGTTCCTTCGGGTTAAGTGAGGATGTTGATCAATGAAATTCCGAAAGGATTCTGGGACTGGATGTAGGACGGTGCTCTGAACCAATATAAAAATTCGTGGTGTTATTTAGTTTAATTTACTTTGCTTATCTGTAATATTAGCTCTACATATTCTCATTATATGTTTACTTGCATAACTATATCAAGAATAACATATCACATTATCAAAATTTCCGCATATACACGCAATTCCATATTACTCGATCTGACTCGTACTTTTTAGGATAAGCTATCGTCTGATCTTCAAGATTCGAGAAAGGTCATCATGGCTAACCGAAATGTCAATGGTTTGTTCAGTAGGTTTAGCTCTTTCATACAGGTTCGGTAACTTTTCTTTGATTAGTTTATTCGGACAAACAACTATGTTGCCTAATATAGGTCTTGGACATTGGTTGTTATGCATTGAGTTTCTTGATGTAGAGGGATGTCTTCATAGCTTTTCATTTTTCTTGGTGGTTGGCATCATTCTATTCCACAAATTAGAACGTTCTATGACAATTTGGTCTCCTTTAATGGCACCGACACCATTATCTGTGGTGAATTCCATGAGTAAGCACCATGGTGTCATGCAGATTCTGAAGTTGGCAAGGCTTAGTCAGTTGAAGAAATCATTGTTAAGAGCGTAAACATATTCGGCAACAAAGGAGACAATCTCCTTTATCAAATTCAACAAGTAGGTCAATGATTCCAACCATCTCGTTTGCAATACCACTGAAGCCATAGATTTCGGTAGTACAAGGCTACACATCTTTCTCCATAAGATTCATTTGAATACAGGCCTTTTCAAGCAGAATATTTACGTAACTTTTGCTACCAATAAGCACTTTCACTCTATTATGGGTTTCTTACCCTATCGACCTCTTTTTGTCCAAAGAGGGTTTATTCATTCAGTGTCTTTTGTGATATGGCCAAGACAATCTCATATGTAGTGAAACAATTTTTTATTCAACATGCTTAATTAAGTTGAGATACTTCTCCATTTGTCTCAACTTTTGTAGACTAGATGGGGGCCACCAAAAATGGAATGTATCGCAATCCTCGTCGAGGGTTTCTCTAATTGTTAATTCCAGATACTACCTAACCTCGATTGAGTTCTAGGGATTTGATGCCCCCATCTCATGGCACTTGAACATATTTCTCCAACTATTTTTCATAAGTAATATTCTCGATCGCATCTTGAAGATGTCGTTCGTCTTTAGTATTATGGCTAAAAATTTCATGGAATCAACAATATATCCCAGACTAATTTTCATTTTTCTTGGATTCCATTAAATTTTGCTTCTTGTACTGGATGGTATTGTCGGTTTCCAAAAATGGTCTCCATCTGAAAATTCAGTGGAGCAGTGTAGTTGATATTGGAGGGAAATCGTTGTTGCTTTGTTATGGGCATCAGCAATGTTGCCTCTTTTATTAGGTATGTTCTAGACCTCTTTTAGTAGCAACATTGCTGCGAACTATATCATGTTACTATTTGTGTGGATATCCTTGATTTCCCTTGTTTTTTCATGCTTCCTCCTAGTGTAGGTATTGGTTCTCCTTGTCATAAGTGTTCAAACATCTTTAGAGGTCTTCGATTGATCCATTCAATGAAATCAGTTTAGGGTAAATTCCTCGAATAAGTGCCAAAAAATGATGTCCTTTAGAGGGTTAACAACCTTGGTTAGGGCACTGTTGAAGTGATCCAGAAAGCTTTTCAATGATTCTCCCTCTCTCTGGAAGATGTTGGATATGGATAGATATCCTTCGGTCTGGTAGTGTGCATGTGGAATTGGTCGACCAGTTTTCATGCAAGATGATCTGAAGTCAATATAGTTTTCAAAGAAATTCTAGAGAAATTTAACAGTTCCATACCTTTAGGAAACACGGGAAGCACCTGCACTTCACTATGTCAGTGACATGGGATGAAATCATAATCCATTCATATTTATTTAGGAATTGCTGAGGATCGGGTTTCCTCGAATAAGCAAGAATAGTGGGAATATTGAATTAGCTTAGCCATTCAACATTCAAAACATATTCCATAAAAGAATTTCACATCGAACCGGTTTTTTGATTGCCGTCGGCTTGACTTTGCAACTCTCTCATGATCTACCTGACTATGGCAGTGAGGATGGGATTTGTAATCTCCTTTGATAGACTATGGTCATGTTCCAACTGTGAGTAATGTATGTGATATAGCCTCAATAGTTTAACAACATCATCAAACTCATTTCTTAGAGGTTATGCATGAGCAGTTTGGTTTGGATTGATAGTATGAGGCCCAAGAACCAATTTCTAGATGGTGGCGGTGTGATTTCTCTTGTAAGGGAGATCAAGGGCGACCACTTCAAAGGTTTCGATCTAACCTGGGTATGACTTGGTTGGTTTGTACCCTCTGTGAAGGCGACACCCGTGCCATTATCTTTTCTCCTCTGCTGATTCCGCTTGCTTTGTTGTGATGAAGGTGAGGAGCTTTCTGATATGTGGATAATAGGAAATTTCCTTCTCTCTAAAGTTGATCCTTATTAGCTTGAGTCATACGTTCCAGCCATTGAACGAGATCAGCACTTTATTGTATCTGAGAATTAAAATTCTATTAAGTCTCTATAATTTATAAACATGGTTTCAATTAACATATGGTTACACTAGAGCATTAGGATTTGCGGTAGATTCCACATCAAGATCAATAGAAATTCAATTCTCAGAAGGATGTTGCTTTTGGGTAGAGGCATCTCCATGATCTTTGTTATCCAATAAAAATCATGCATATACTGTTGGATCTGATTCAAAGTTAGAATTGGTGGATCGATTACTTCATTTCAATATGGGTCAGTCGGTCACATGGTAAACAACGGGTCGGCCGGTCATTTTGTAAACGATGGATCGGTCTACACACACTCTATGGATTGGCTTTAACATACAGGTCAGTTTATAACAATGGGTCAGTCACTTTTTATACACGGGGTGGACACTTAATAACCTGATGGATCGGTAGGCCTCAAAGCTACGGGCCGGTCTCATTGGGTCGGGCGACACTAATTCAGATATGTCGGTCGGTCGGTCTCAAAGCTATCGGTTGGTCGAGAGCACTTTTCCATGCACATAAGGATTGGCTATGATTTTATGTGGTGGCACTTCTATAAATGTTCGCATGGATTGGTGTCTAAAGAACACACACTACATGTGTGGCACAATATAAAGTAATACATGGGAACATGACATCTTTGAATAAACATAGTTTAGTTACAACCTATTCACAGCGTGCATGGTTATAATTTCGTGCATGACATTCATGTAATGTCTTGCATTAAAGAGGACTAACGACAATCATATATATCTGTAGTACATGTATTATATTCTCTAACAAGTTGATGAACTACCATGCAAGCATAGCAGGAATCAAAAGCCTCAATGAATAAAATGTTACAATAAGGTTGAACATTTATATGTGTAAAGTATAACATGCAAGAATGGATATAAGGCCATAAGAACTGTTCATACTTAATGGCTTATTAGTTCTCCTATATAAACATATGGATCAATGTAATGTCAATATGTCAAATGGGCACTATATTGATTACCATAGTTGGTTACAATTTTAATTACGTGAAAGAGCCATACATGTAACATATGAACATAGTGTAAATCAACGTGTTCATTAACAAGGGTCGATTCTCTACGTAATCAACGTGTTCATTAACAAGGGTCGGTGCTCTATGTGTAACACCCCATAATTCTATGACACTAAGATTCTCAAATTAAAGTATAATTAATTTTTAAAAGAAAAATTAAAAGAAAAAGATTCATGCAGTTGTTTAATTTATGTATTGTAACTAACATGAAAAAGAGAAGTAAGGAGAGAACAATAATTATTATTGTTCTAAGACTTATTAACAAAAGCCTCTGTAGCTCAGTTGGTTAAGGCATTGGATTTGTAGCATGGAGGTCGGGGGTTCAAACCCCGGCGGCGGCATAATTTTTTATCTTTGTTTTAGAGAGGGCCAACTGAACATGCAAATATATGTACGTATACAAATTCAAATTTTGAAAGGATAAGAACGTACATATAAGGAAATAAAGAATATATATATATACATATGAGAATACAAATATATATATATATGCAAAAATATATGTATACGAAAGATAAAATTCAAGATAAGGCTACAGTCAATGAAATATGGCAACATCATTTGAATTTTGAAAATAAAATGAAAGTTGTGCGTATATATATACGCGTAAAATGGTCGTTAGAGGAATTGTATACATATAAGAATATTTCATGTGAATAAAACAGTTAAATAAATTCCAGAAATTCAAAAGTTTGAAAATCAAACTTTTACGCCAAAATAGCTTGTGGGACCCAATGCTGACTCAGCACTGCGTGTATGATAAGCTTTGTTTAGATTCATCTACGTACCTGGACTATTTTCTTAACTAGGTTCAATGCTGACTCAGCGCTGCGTGTACGATAAGGTCTTGAGCAGCTATATAAACAGCCCTAGTCTTCATTCTCTTTGCACCAATTCTCTTCTATCCTTATGCTGCTAAGATTCATGGCTTCTTCCCCTCTTCTAAATTTTCTTAAATAAATAAAATAAAATATGATTCAAGACGAGGAGATGCTGCTAAAAGACTTTTAAGGAGGGATTCAAATCAAAGTTTCAAGTGAAGAATTCAAAGGCTAGCTCAAACAAGTTTCAAGCAACGACGCACGAATCATAGCCACACTTTCCTTCTTTTCTAGATCTATTTTCTGTAAGTTGGTTATTTCTAGATCTGAATATTTTGTTTTATTTGTGACATGAAATTAAAGGAATAAAGGAATATGCCAAATCTCTCTCTCTCTCTCTCTTCGAATCTGTGTTTATACTCTTGAACTGAATTAAGAATTGTTATGATTCGAGGACAAATAAGACTGTAACCGTGACTATGACTATAGAACTGTGGCCTTTGAAAGCATATGCCTTTGGACTATGAACATCGCCTATATTGCCTATGACCATGGACATTACTTATGACTAAGAACATAAGCCTTTGAATTGGACATAAACTATTGCTTATGACATAATGAGGACAATTGTGATTTTGACACCCATGATTCATGATTAGGAAAATATTGCTTTAGTTTGGTGATTGTGAAATTGGGTCTAAACCCAATTATTTATTCTATCTGTTCCTTGGTTTTTTTTTCTTTGGTTTTAAGATAGTGGGAATTTACCTATTAAGTTAGGTCTACCCACGTTCTTGAACCTATTTTGCCCATTCTTTGGTTTTAAGACAGTGGGAATTTACCTATTTAGTTAGGTCTACCCATATTCTTGAACCTACATTGTTATCCCAACCTTTTTAGGCCAATTATTCCTTCTTGTCATTTTGATTCATTCCCTTTTTATCTACGAATCTAGATTTATTTATAATCTAGGTTGAATCACGATTATTCGAACGGTGGGAATGCGATTTGGGGAAAAACATGGAAATGAATATGAACGTAATTGTAAACTGGGAAATTGGCATAATTTGGAATATGTATTATGACATGCATATTAAAATGAAAACGGGGAAATTTGTCATGGATTAGGGAATATGTGATTTTGACATATTAAATTTAGCGTTAGTAAGTAAGCTAAATTTTAGGCATAAAATGTAAACTAGAAAAATAATTCTAGTTTTGCCATAAATTGTGAATTAGGATGTTAAACCAAGATTGGGTTAATTAAGGTTCATCTGGAATAAGTATATTAGCACAATTTTGAATTTATTCATAATTGTGAGCAATTGTCATGTTTAGAATAAATTATGGTTAGCGACACTAAATTTGGTATAATTTACATACCAAAAAGTATAAATATGATAAATAAGAGAGAATGGGCCATAATAATAAATGTGACAATGTACATTAAAAGAGTAGTAATGAAATAAGTAAATTAGGAGTAATTTACTTATAGAATTCGTCATAAATGTTAAATTGTTCATTTACCACAAAATATGTAACTTGGTTAAGTTTTGGCCATAAATTATAAACTAGGATATTTAATCTAGTTTCGGCAATGCAATAGGAAATGGCCTAAACTGCATGTTGGGTTAGGACTTGGGCCTAGAATATAAGTATACTAGTAGGCTTGACAAATAAATATAGGCCAAATTTGTCTAAAAAGGGGAAATGGGCTTTTGAAATAAATTGTTAACAATTTATAAACAAAGGAAAAGTATTTTGATAACATCCCTTTTTATAACACATAGACCAGAAGGTTCTAGGGTGACAGAGTGGATAGTGTCTAGGCTTGGGTTTGGAAAATACAAGTTTCCTGCCCTCCCTGGCTATCCCTAACTGATCCGAAGGACGGGATGGTTGTTTTCAAAACCAGATTTGGAAATTAATCAAAAACCCTTTGAACTTAGAAAACATGAATATGCCTAACCCGAGGTTAGACTGAGTTGCGGTGTAAACCTGCCCGGAACCGACCGGCACATCCAGTAACCGCAACAATATCTGTCTAATGTGAGAGGTTGCGGCTTTAATTTATTAATTAAAGCAAGAACAAGAATGGGAGAGTTAAGTCCATAGGAACACTTAACCAACCTAACACGGTTAAGCTAGAATGCGAAGGTTAAGGAACACTTAACCAACTTAGCACAGTTAAAGCTAGAATGGGAGAGTTAAGTCCATGGGAATACTTAGCCAAATTAACATGTTGACTAGACTAGAAGGTGGGGTTAAGTAAAGTTAATACACTTAGCCAATTTAACATGTTAATTAGACTAGAGGTTGGGGTTAAGTAATACACTTAGCCAAATTAATATGTTAACTGGACTAGACCATAGGGTTAAGTAAACTTGAACGCTTAACCATCAGAATATGATAAATGAATAGGGTTAAGTAAAAAGCATGAAGGGATAATACTTAACCAGTGTAATAGGATAAGGGAAGAGGGTTAAGATAGCTTGAATCGACTAAAGACACTTAACCAACCCAACCTGGCGAGAAAGAAAACTAAGTAGTAGACCTCAGTTGAAAAAGGGACTAAGTAGTAAAACTTAGTTAAGAAAACAAGGAATTTGGAAACTAAGTGGTAAACCTTAGTTAGTAGAACTAAGTAGTAATTCTTAGTATAACACGAAGGAGCAGACATCCATCTGGTTTTAAGAAGGCTCCAACGAATTGGGTTACGAAGCCCGAGGCTTCGAGGGGACGTGAGGGTACTCTTGGTATCCCTCTGTGAGGCTGCAGATGATCATCCTGGGCTCACAGAGGTTAAGGTCTGCGTTAGAAGAACCGAGGGTATGCCTTGGTTGCAATATATATGTGGCAACCTAAAGACTAGGATGGACCAGCGTGATTCGGCGAGAAGACGGTAGCCCTGTGATAGCAACTCGTCGTCTACCATCCATCTTGAGTCAATCGAGATACGTGAAGCGGAAAGGCGGAGAACTCCAAAAGACCATATACTTGCTATCTAGTTATGGTTGCGGATGGCCATAGGATAGTGGGGCACCGGGGGCCGGCGTATAGTTCTCATTTTACAAGGTGTGCCTTTCATTAGCTGAGGGAGGGGTCAAGTGGGACCATAGCCACTGGAGTAAAAACAGACCTTAGCATCTGCATCGGCAGATACCTGAAAGCTCCCGACCGAGTTTTGTATTCCTTGATTTGCCCTGTCACAGGACTCGGATCGCACATTACAGGACATGTGCATCTAGACAAGCGATAACGATTCGCGATACATACGTGGGGAAGCCTAGGAACATATACCACTCTAGGTAGTGTGTCCTAGACTTGGGGGCATTGTTCGATAGGTAGCGTAATCCCTAGTTGGACTAGGTGGCATGAACCCTGAACTCGAAAAGCGTTCAGCAGATAGCGTAAAACTATAGTTAAATCTAGAAAGCAGTGGATAGAAAACCCTAGATTAGATCTAGGTAACAACTAATAAATGGATGCCTGAAGGCGATGGAAAATACAGGGATTAGGATCACGTTATCGTTACTAGTTGAAACACTAGTTAGGCGGTGCAGAGATATAGAAACCAGTATAACAAGTAAATAGCGAAGCAGCGAAAGTATTAGAGCGTATCCAGTTTATCTTAGCATATCTTGTGACTACCTTGTCTAATCTTGTTGACCCTATCGTCATGGTGTAATCTTGTATTCAGTTAATTCATGTCGTTTTGTTTTCCATGTTCATATGCTAGAAGTTACTGAACTTACTCAGGCTTTATGTCTGACTCTGTTTTTCTTTCGTCTTCTTTCTTCCGTTCTTCCCCCCCTCAGGTTGTTAAGGAGGAAATAGGATAGCTCAGATTTGTTTTGGGATGATTTCTCTTTCCAAGCTTGAAGAATCTTGGATGCATCGGCTTTGGATTGCTATGGCTGTCTTTTGTTACATTGGGGAATATAAATGTATTTTATGCTTCTTTATTTTGTAAAGACAGTTGATACTCTGATATTGTAAAGGAACCTTGTACAAATTATTTTGTCAATAAAGCAAAGTTTTATTTTCCGTTGTTTAATGTTTGTCTGTCTTCTAATTTATCTGCATCTTTTACCCATAATGCTCCACAGAACTTAGTGCATTCCCTTTGTGAGTGACACTAACGGATGTGGGGTGTTACACGTGGTATCAGAGCTGAAGGTTACCGGATCAGATAAAAGATTTGAAAAAATTTATTTTCAAAACGGTATTTAAAGAAGCATTTTCAAAAAGAAAGGATTTGTTTTAAAGGCATATTCCCCAAAGCCATACGCATTGTCTCCTCTTCCTCTGTTTAAATTCTTGTCTCCTTCTTTCTTGAGTCTCTGGGGCTCCTGGCTTTCTGGGAGGTAACCTCATCGAAGGGCAAAGTAGTGCCCGGCTTCCATCCATAGCCGTAGTTGTTTCATCTACGGGTAGTTTCTTTCAAAGCTTATAAGGTTTTCCAGACGATGGAGGTAGTTTTCGAGAGATTTGTCAACATGACTACACACGGAAGGGGATGAGGAGTTTGGCTAAGGAGCATAACCCTAGGATGAGGAATTCATGGATGTAGACTTAGCACACGAAGGAGGAAGAAATTATAAAGCCTAAGACAAGAGGAAGTATCTTTACTAGGGTATGATAGGGCATATACTTAAGGACAAGGGCAAGAACGAGGACGAGATTTTCAGAAGGACAAGTACATGCTTTCGCCACCAAGCGTACCTAGGAGAAAGGTAGTCCGGTTGGAAGAGTCTAGTTTTCTGTTTGTGCTATTTCCTTAGGTTCTAGCGCTTCTCATTTGTTCATATCCACTTTCATAGTTGGGTCTCTACACCATAGTACTTGTATAGTAGAAAGATCCCACTAGAGTCTCAAATCCAATTGGTGGTCCGACCAGTTTATTTTTTTGTTAGTAGGGATTTGAGAATAGCTATCGAGTTTGCTTATATCATCTCACGTAGATCGCCTAAATTCGGGGGAGATATTCCTTGGGTGCTTGTCTGATATTGGTTTAGGCCTTTGGGGCTTGTACTTGAGGAATGTCGAGTTCGACTAGGATGGTTTGCGTGAGAGATGAATAGTTGTGACAGGCGCTCTAAAAAGCGCGTAGTGATCTTTCAACCCTTATAGTTATGGCATGGTGGATAAGGGAGAGACCTCTAATCATACACTTGGTACCGTGATTGACATCTGTTTATTTTGGAAATGGAGGTTAGGAACTTCACAATCGTGAAGATAAATTGTTTAAGATACAGTGGAGTAAAGCTCAAGAAGGCTAGATACTAGCAACATGCCCTTTTTCCTTAAGGGTGCATCCTTGATTTCTCTGTTTAGGGGCTTTACGCGTAGTTGTTTCTCTCTTTCCAAAGTATATCCTCTAGGTCGTATCTGCGATCCTTAAGTAGAAGCCAATGGATGTAAACATGTATTTGAAACATGTTATGGTTGAATGGTTGCAAATGGTCGCTCATGGATGCATATGCATACGTATTAGACACTAGATCAAGTTCGAACGCTTTCATATAGCATTTACATATATGCATTTGTTTGTAAGTTGAACTTGATATGATATCATATGGACGTTGCATATGGATGAATGGTTGTGCACGCATGTAGTATTTACATGACTAGGGATGTTTGCATGCATGATTGGACGCATGGCACTAACATGATTTGCATTAAGGAGGTCAACTAAATCAGTAGACCGCCTGATTTTGCATTAGATAGAGACATATACACACACTATGCATATGAACATGAAAGCATTAGAAATCTTTTAAGGACAATGAATGCCTGTGATTGAATGGTTGAGTAGATGGGTGATTGGATGGTAGGACACATTCTTCCTAACTTGAAGATTTCGGGGACGAAATCCTTTTAAGTGGGGGAGAATGTAACACCCCGTAATTCTATGACACTAAGATTCTCAAATTAAAGTATAATTAATTTTTAAAAGAAAAACAAAAAGAAAAAGATTCATGCAGTTGTTTAATTTATGTATTGTAACTAACATGAAAAAGAGAAGTAAGGAGAGAACAATAATTATTATTGTTCTAAGACTTATTAACAAAAGCCTCTGTAGCTCAGTTGGTTAAGGCATTGGATTTGTAGCATGGAGGTCGGGGGTTCAAACCCCGGCGGCGGCATAATTTTTTATCTTTGTTTTAGAGAGGGCCAACTGAACATGCAAATATATGTACGTATACAAATTCAAATTTTGAAAGGATAAGAACGTACATATAAGGAAATAAAGAATATATATATATATACATATGAGAATACAAATATATATATATATATGCAAAAATATATGTATACGAAAGATAAAATTCAAGATAAGGCTACAGTCAATGAAATATGGCAACATCATTTGAATTTTGAAAATAAAATGAAAGTTGTGCGTATATATATACGCGTAAAATGGTCGTTAGAGGAATTGTATACATATAAGAATATTTCATGTGAATAAAACAGTTAAATAAATTCCAGAAATTCAAAAGTTTGAAAATCAAACTTTTACGCCAAAATAGCTTGTGGGACCCAATGCTGACTCAGCATTGCGTGTATGATAAGGTTTGGCTAGATTCATCTACGTACCTGGACTATTTTCTTAACTAGGTTCAATGCTAACTCAGCGCTGCGTGTACGATAAGGTCTTGAGCAGCTATATAAACAGCCCTAGTCTTCATTCTCTTTGCACCAATTCTCTTCTATCCTTATGCTGCTAAGATTCATGGCTTCTTCCCCTCTTCTAAATTTTCTTAAATAAATAAAATAAAATATGATTCAAGACGAGGAGATGCTGCTAAAAGACTTTTAAGGAGGGATTCAAATCAAAGTTTCAAGTGAAGAATTCAAAGGCTAGCTCAAACAAGTTTCAAGCAACGACGCACGAATCATAGCCACACTTTCCTTCTTTTCTAGATCTATTTTCTGTAAGTTGGTTATTTCTAGATCTGAATATTTTGTTTTATTTGTGACATGAAATTAAAGGAATTAAGGAATATGCCAAATCTCTCTCTCTCTCTCTTCGAATCTGTGTTTATACTCTTGGACTGAATTAAGAACTGTTATGATTCGAGGACAAATAAGACTGTAACCGTGACTATGACTATAGAACTGTGGCCTTTGAAAGCATATGCCTTTGGACTATGAACATCGCCTATATTGCCTATGACCATGGACATTACTTATGACTAAGAACATAAGCCTTTGAATTGGACATAAACTATTGCTTATGACATAATGAGGACAATTGTGATTTTGACACCCATGATTCATGATTAGGAAAATATTGCTTTAGTTTGGTGATTGTGAAATTGGGTCTAAACCCAATTATTTATTCTATCTGTTCCTTGGTTTTTTTTTCTTTGGTTTTAAGACAGTGGGAATTTACCTATTAAGTTAGGTCTACCCACGTTCTTGAACCTATTTTGCCCATTCTTTGGTTTTAAGACAGTGGGAATTTACCTATTTGGTTAGGTCTACCCATATTCTTGAACCTACATTGTTATCCCAACCTTTTTATGCCAATTATTCCTTCTTGTCATTTTGATTTATTCCCTTTTTATCTTCGAATCTAGATTTATTTATAATCTAGGTTGAATCACGATTATTCGAACGGTGGGAATGCGATTTGGGGAAAAACATGGAAATGAATATGAACGTAATTGTAAACTGGGAAATTGGCATAATTTGGAATATGTATTATGACATGCATATTAAAATGAAAACGGGGAAATTTGACATGGATTAGGGAATATGTGATTTTGACATATTAAATTTAGCGTTAGTAAGTAAGCTAAATTTTAGGCATAAATTGTAAACTAGAAAAATAATTCTAGTTTTGCCATAAATTGTGAATTAGGATGTTAAACCAAGATTGGGTTAATTAAGGTTCATTTGGAATAAGTATATTAGCACAATTTTGAATTTATTCATAATTGTGAGCAATTGTCATGTTTAGAATAAATTATGGTCAGCGACACTAAATTTGGTATAATTTACATACCAAAAAGTATAAATATGATAAATAAGAGAGAATGGGCCATAATAATAAATGTGACAATGTACATTAAAAGAGTAGTAATGAAATAAGTAAATTAGGAGTAATTTACTTATAGAATTCGTCATAAATGTTAAATTGTTCATTTACCACAAAATATGTAACTTGGTTAAGTTTTGGCCATAAATTATAAACTAGGATATTTAATCTAGTTTCGGCAATGCAATAGGAAATGGCCTAAACTGCATGTTGGGTTAGGACTTGGGCCTAGAATATAAGTATACTAGTAGGCTTGACAAATAAATATAGGCCAAATTTGTCTAAAAAGGGGAAATGGACTTTTGAAATAAATTGTTAACAATTTATAAACAAAAGAAAAGTATTTTGATAACATCCCTTTTTATAACACATAGACCAGAAGGTTCTAGGGTGACAGAGTGGATAGTGTCTAGGCTTGGGTTTGGAAAATACAAGTTTCCTGCCCTCCCTGGCTATCCCTAACTGATCCGAAGGACGGGATGGTTGTTTTCAAAACCAGATTTGGAAATTAATCAAAAACCCTTTGAACTTAGAAAACATGAATATGCCTAACCCGAGGTTAGACTGAGTTGCGGTGTAAACCTGCCCGGAACCGACCGGCACATCCAGTAACCGCAACAATATCTGTCTAATGTGAGAGGTTGCGGCTTTAATTTATTAATTAAAGCAAGAACAAGAATGGGAGAGTTAAGTCCATAGGAACACTTAACCAACCTAACACGGTTAAGCTAGAATGCGAAGGTTAAGGAACACTTAACCAACTTAGCACAGTTAAAGCTAGAATGGGAGGGTTAAGTCCATGGGAATACTTAGCCAAATTAACATGTTGACTAGACTAGAAGGTGGGGTTAAGTAAAGTTAATACACTTAGCCAATTTAACATGTTAATTAGACTAGAGGTTGGGGTTAAGTAATACACTTAGCCAAATTAATATGTTAACTGGACTAGACCATAGGGTTAAGTAAACTTGAACGCTTAACCATCAGAATATGATAAATGAATAGGGTTAAGTAAAAAGCATGAAGGGATAATACTTAACCAGTGTAATAGGATAAGGGAAGAGGGTTAAGATAGCTTGAATCGACTAAAGACACTTAACCAACCCAACCTGGCGAGAAAGAAAACTAAGTAGTAGACCTCAGTTGAAAAAGGGACTAAGTAGTAAAACTTAGTTAAGAAAACAAGGAATTTGGAAACTAAGTGGTAAACCTTAGTTAGTAGAACTAAGTAGTAATTCTTAGTATAACACGAAGGAGCAGACATCCATCTGGTTTTAAGAAGGCTCCAACGAATTGGGTTACGAAGCCCGAGGCTTCGAGGGGACGTGAGGGTACTCTTGGTATCCCTCTGTGAGGCTGCAGATGATCATCCTGGGCTCACAGAGGTTAAGGTCTGCGTTAGAAGAACCGAGGGTATGCCTTGGTTGCAATATATATGTGGCAACCTAAAGACTAGGATGGACCAGCGTGATTCGGCGAGAAGACCGTAGCCCTGTGATAGCAACTCGTCGTCTACCATCCATCTTGAGTCAATCGAGATACGTGAAGCGGAAAGGCGGAGAACTCCAAAAGACCATATACTTGCTATCTAGTTATGGTTGCGGATGGCCATAGGATAGTGGGGCACCGGGGGCCGGCGTATAGTTCTCATTTTACAAGGTGTGCCTTTCATTAGCTGAGGGAGGGGTCAAGTGGGACCATAGCCACTGGAGTAAAAACAGACCTTAGCATCTGCATCGGCAGATACCTGAAAGCTCCCGACCGAGTTTTGTATTCCTTGATTTGCCCTGTCACAGGACTCGGATCGCACATTACAGGACATGTGCATCTAGACAAGCGATAACGATTCGCGATACATACGTGGGGAAGCCTAGGAACATATACCACTCTAGGTAGTGTGTCCTAGACTTGGGGGCATTGTTCGACAGGTAGCGTAATCCCTAGTTGAACTAGGTGGCATAAACCCTGAACTCGAAAAGCGTTCAGCAGATAGCGTAAAACTATAGTTAAATCTAGAAAGCAGTGGATAGAAAACCCTAGATTAGATCTAGGTAACAACTAATAAATGAATGCCTGAAGGCGATGGAAAATACAGGGATTGGGATCACGTTATCGTTACTAGTTGAAACACTAGTTAGGCGGTGCAGAGATATAGAAACCAGTATAACAAGTAAACAGCGAAGCAGCGAAAGTATTAGAGCGTATCCAGTTTATCTTAGCATATCTTGTGACTACCTTGTCTAATCTTGTTGACCCTATCGTCATGGTGTAATCTTGTATTCAGTTAATTCATGTCGTTTTGTTTTCCATGTTCACATGCTAGAAGTTACTGAACTTACTCAGGCTTTATGTCTGACTCTGTTTTTCTTTCGTCTTCTTTCTTCCGTTCTTCCCCCCCTCAGGTTGTTAAGGAGGAAATAGGATAGCTCAGATTTTTTTTGGGATGATTTCTCTTTCCAAGCTTGAAGAATCTTGGATGCATCGGCTTTGGATTGCTATGGCTGGCTTTTGTTACATTGGGGAATATAAATGTATTTTATGCTTCTTTATTTTGTAAAGACAGTTGATACTCTGATATTGTAAAGGAACCTTGTACAAATTATTTTGTCAATAAAGCAAAGTTTTATTTTCCGCTGTTTAATGTTTGTCTGTCTTCTAATTTATCTGCATCTTTTACCCATAATGCTCCACAGAACTTAGTGCATTCCCTTTGTGAGTGACACTAACGGATGTGGTGTGTTACACTATGTATTTGCATGGATTGGCCTCATATCTCTAACATGGGCCGGTCATCTTTGCCACAGCAAGGTTCAGCATTGCTATTAGGAGAATGGGTCGGCACCTTAACAATGCATGCACCAGTACTATAAAGTAATGTATGGGTCGGTACCCTCAGATTTCCATTGATCGGTTACAAACAACGCAGCAGGTCAGCCATAAGTTCATGTATGGGTCAGTATATGTTGTCGATTGTTGGCACAAGAAGAGTTGGTTGTTCACGTATATGTTAATAACATGTGACAGAACATTTAAGTAGATAAACGTTATAACACAAATAAATCAATGAGTTTAATGACCACGTTTCGTTAGACAGTGAGCCTGGCATATAATATGGATCGCTAAAATATTTACATAGGATGAAATCATCTTATCAGATCACATTATCTCATTGTTGAGATGATGCGTCACCAGGAGGGATAAATGGATCTGACATAATTAAATACACATCGCTGGAATCAGTGTTTTAAAACACAAAACTGATCGACATTTCATAACATATGTATGAGTTGGCAGCAATTCTTGCTGATCGGCATCAGTAAAATACACGTGGTCGGTCCTGTAATGAATAGGGTGGTCGGTAGCAAACCAAATGATTGGATTGGCACTAAAAATTCCTGGTCGGTTGGTACTAAAGTGTGACAGCTGTAAAGTAACCCAGTGGCAGTAAATAAGTTTGCGGCCGACCCAAACCCTGCACACCATTATTACAACTCTGCCACTACCTCCAAACTACACCTATAAATACATTACTTCACAACAATTCAAGGGAAAGATTTTGCTACCCGAAAGGGCTATCCAAACCATTTCTCCACCACTCTCAAGCACTCCAAGCTCCACTAATGGCTTCTCAACCTCACTCCATCTTCCTCCAACAACAACTGGATCAAATTTTCTCCAAATTCCATTAGAAATCTCGCAAACCCAGTATAAGTGATCTCCTACTACCATTAACTCTCTCCAAAGCCTAGATCCAACACAAAATCATCATGGATCCGGTGAAGATCATATAAGTGTCTAAGCAGTTGAATATCTACACAATTACCATCATAAATCAAAAGATCTCACTGTTTTCTTTGCAAATCCAAGTAAAATCTAGAGTGAAAGGAGAGTAAAAAGTAGAAGATCATTGTTAAAGAGAGGAATGAGAAATATGAGTGAATCCATGTACTACGTAAATCCAGAAGAGATAATGAAAAGTGATTCCATAGTGGACGTAGGTATAAATTGACTGAACCACTCTAAAAATTCCTTGCTCTTTACTTTTTGCTTTTTATTTCGTGTTTGTGGCTCTGTAATCTCAAATCATACCGTTTTGTGAAGTGCTCTAAAAGCACCATTGGTGTTGTGGTCATTTTTTTTTACTTCAACATTTGGCACCCACCATGGGGCCACGTTCACACTACTTCTCTCAAATTTAAGAGCCTTCCAGTGAAGTTCTAAGCCTGCGTCTACTATAGATTCTCCAAATCTAAGATCCGGACCAATAGACGAATTCTCTTTGAAATTCAAAGCTTTGTTCGAAATAATGTCTAAATTTAAGAAAACAGTGGGTAAAACCGCAGGAGAAATCGACAATGTTGCTAAGGACGAAGCTAAACCAACGCTTTGAAGTTGGAGAAAACTCAATGGCTGGAGCCGGAGTAACTAGAGTTGAACTAGATGTCGTTGTCGCCAATTTAAATCAACGCATGGAAACTTCAAATAAAGCTTTGATGGATGCTAATGATGCTTTAATGGAGAAGATAAATGCTCTTCTAAACGCTCAAGTAAATCCCGCTCCTTCTCAAAAGGTTCATGTCAACCTAAAAGAGAACAATAATTCGGCAAATTTTGATCATAATCGTAATGATAATAGGGAAGGCCTCGATGGATGGGAAAACGACAGGAACAAAGCTGAAATTCAGGATTCAAAGCCGAAAGCTAAAGCCACTCCGATCGAAATATCCAACGAGTTGCAAGTCCCACCAAGGGGGCACCTCCGCATAATGGAGGTAAAAGACATAGATCCTCCAACCGTGATTGCTCGCCAAGACGGGCATCTGGAAAAGAGATCAAAGTCCGCTCTATGGAACAACATAACTCGAAGGAGTATATCGAGGATATGATAAAACAAATCATGAAAGATAGCAAGTTTCGCAATGACAGTGAAAGAGAATGGGAAACCTCCCCCAGTAAAAATACGTTCACTAAGAGGATCCGCAAAGCTGAGCTACCTAAAAAGTTCACTCATCCTACTCTGCCTCCGTACAACGGGACTTCACGATCCAAATCACTTCCTCTACAAATGTGAATGGCATATGAATGCATCCAAAGCGACGAGATCAAATGCCTGTGTTTCCCTCTCTATCTAGAAGGTGTGGCGTCATTATGGCTCATAAGGCTTCCGCCCAAATCCGTTGATCGATTTGAAGATTTGACCCTGAAATTCAAGCAGCAGCTCAAGCTGCAAGCTACTAAGGCTAAGGATGTTATTTCTCTGACATCAATGAAGTAGAATCCAGGAGAGTCTATTAAAGCTTTCCTTAAGAGGTTCAATGTTTCTTTGTTTGAAGTAGGAAATTCTGATCTCCGCATGATCTTAATCTCTCTAATCAGCGCAATAGATGAGAAGAGCGAATTCGATAGATGGATTAAAATGAAAGAACCAAACACGCTTGAAAAATTATATAAAAAAGCAGAGGAGTATACGATAGTGGACAATAATCCTATGCCTCTTTAGATTATTGATGCTAACCAACTTCAAGCTTCCAAAGATGCTACTGCTCAATATAATCTGAAGAATCCTGGAAGTCAAAAGAGAGGAAACAACGAGAAAGATAACCGAGATGGCAAGAAAACTTACTTCTTTACACCTGCTGAATTCACCCCTCTGAATAATACTCCGGAAAACATCTACCTCACTACTAAGGATGCAAAAGATTATCCAGAACCGCCATCGCTGAATATTTCTAAGAGAGCTGCAAATTCTGGAAAATTTTGTCGCTTTCACAATCAACGTAGGCATGACACTAATGAATGCCAACACCTGAAGAACCTCATTGAGGAGCTGATCAGGAAAAACAGGCTACTGCAGTATGTAAAGGATCTACAAGCCTCAAGTTCTGCTCCAGCACTTCAAGGGAAAATTACGCCCACAAATCAAACCGGTCCAAGTAATGAAACTCCAACATGAGTTAATACAAGGCCGATCATGAACTGATTATTGTTGATTGGCACTTCAGTTTAAACGGCTGAGAATATGCGATCATCATCGCCACCGCTTTATTTCATGCTTTACTCATATTGTACTCAAACTTCATTTGAACAGTCTATAATATTTTACAAACACTGTACTGAACATTAGCTATGTGATTAAGAGCATATCTGCCTAAATAAATCATTTACTTGCAAAAAAATTGTCAAATCAAAACTTGCTTAAAGATGATTTTATACTGCAGGACATCTGTCGAGCGCTTGTTCCTTTATAATCTGACACAGCATGGTGACCACAACAACACTGGTTCAGGTGTTAAATATTGCAAATATCAACATGCACAAATGCGAAAATAGAAAAGCACTGCCATGAAAAGTGAATGGGAAGAATCACAAAGATTCAAATAGCAAGCAAGCGCCACGAAAAACAAATGAGAGCGTTGTAACTTTTGTCGAAATGGAGCTCTCCCGAATTAGAGGTCCAAGTCCCTTATTCTTAAACTAAGATAGCATGCCAAGTCAAGCGTCTGACAAAGAAACTGGCATCAACCCCTCATAACGATGCAATAAGAAAAAAAAACCTCCTAAATAAAGCAAATTCTTCCCAAGTGAAGCACAAAGAACTCACCTAGAGGGGGCACAAAATATAAGACCTCCCCTAGTTGGGGCACAAAACACAAAGACCTCCCCTAACGGGGGAACAAAATATAAGACCTCCCCTAGCAGGGGCACAAAACACAAAGACCTCCTCTAGTGGGGGCACAAAATATAAGACCTCTCCAAGCAAGGGCGCTAAATCCAAAGACCTCCCCAAGCGGGGCGCTAAATCCAATGTCCTCCCCTAGCGGGGACACAAAATATAAGACCTCCTCTAGCGGGGGCACAAAATCCAAAGACCCCCCCAACGGGGGCACAAAATACAAAGTCCTCCCCAAGCTGGGGCATAAAACCCAAAAGTCCTCCCCTAGCGGAGGCATCAAATCCGAAGACCTCCCGAAGAAGGGGCACTGAATTCAAATTCAAAATTCTGAATCCAGCTAAGCTACTGTAGCCAATCTACAAAATGGACAATCAGCAAATTATTGCTTCCCTGGCAAATTTCCGACATATTCGGGAATGCCAAAACAAGTGCACAGTTGATTAAAATATATTGAGTTAGCACAGAATGGCAATCTCCCAGCAAATTGTCAAGAGGACCAGGAATAACCAAATACTGATTCGTTTACAATCCAAAAAACTACAAACGCTCTAGCCTTGGAAATTCAAATCAAAGTTCCAATTTGAACAGGCACACATTTCATAAAGTATGAGCCGTTGTACAAGATTATATAAGTCATTAAAAGACGATGCTTGGAATCTACAGTTGGTATGTGCCGATTAGTCGGTTTCAAACATCCTCACGAATTCAGATTAGAATGTATTTTCTACACGGGTAATATACGACAAGTCGATTGGACGAAACAATTCTTTGTGGATACGTCGTTCATTTCAAATCGTAAAATTCGCTATAAATGATTTTTTTATTGATTCACTAACCTGCTATCGATATGAGCAGTCAACAGAAAAATATTTGCCCAAAAATATGCAATATTTTTATTATTACAGAACATGGCATAGCACTGAAAAAAGCATGTTTGGGTTCAAATCATTATGAATTGCCTTCAAAGTATGGGCATTGATTCAAAAGAAGCTCAGTGACCAAGCAGATGTTTAAAAACGTAGCTAATGCTATGGCATAAATCAACGTCGAAGATAACTTCGCAACCTATGTTTTCAAACTCTAGATTGACAAAGTTGAGATCTGGGTTCAACTGCAAAACATTATAATCGACCATCCAACTCATACACTAAAGGTTTAACTTCCTATTCAACGAGCAGAGACGTCAATATCTGGGAAACTAATCCTTCAAAGTAGCTTGTATCTGATCCATCATTGGAAAAACTCCCATTTGCAATGCAAGAGAGTACTCGTTCCATACATAAAGTTGATGTTCCAATCCACGCCTATAAAAAAGCAAAAACATGAATGATCAACAGTCTATATATCAAACTAAAGCGCTAATTTCGGAGTTTACAATTTTTTTACAAAACAAAAATTAGAAACTCCGAGGGGCAAATGTTATACACTAAAAATCATGCATATACTATTGGATCTAATTCAAAGTTAGAATTGATGGATCGGTCACTTCATTTCATCATGGGTCGGTCGGTCACATGGTAAACAATGGGTTGGCCGGTCACTTTGTAAACGATGGATCGGTCTGCACACATTCTATGATCGGCTTTAACATATGGGTCAGTCTATAATAATGGGTCAATCACTTTGCATACATGGGTCGGACACTTAGTAACCCGATCGATCAGTCGGCCTCAAAGCTACGGGTCGGTCTCATTGGGTCAGTCGATTCTAATTCAAGTATGTCGGTCGGTCGGTCTCAGAGATATCGGTTGGTCAAGAAAACTTTGCCAGGCACATAAGGATTGACTATAGTTTTATATGGTGGCACTTCTGTAAATGTTCGCATGGATTGGTGTCTAAAGAACACACTATACGTGCGACACAATATAAAGTAATATATGGGAAGCACATTATCTTTGAATAAACGTGGTTCAGTTACAACCTATTCACAACATGCATGGTAATAATTTCATGCATGGCAATCATGTAATGTCTTGGATTAAAGACGGTCATATATATATATATGTAGTTCAAGTATTATATTCTCCAACGAGTTAATGAACTACCGCGCAAGCATAGCAGGAATTAAAAGCCTCAATGAATAGAATGTTACAATGAGGTTGAACGTTTATATGTGTAAAGTATAACACACAAGAATGGATATAAGGCCGTAAGAACTGTTCATACTTAATACTTAATGGCTTATTAGTTCTTCTGTATAAACATATGGATCAATGTAATGTCAATATGACAAATGGGCACTATATTGATTAACATAGTCGGTTATAGTTTCATTTACATGAAAGAGTCGTACATGTAAGATATGAACATAGTGTAAATCAACGTGTTCATTAATAAGGGTCGATGCTCTACGTAATCAGTGTGTTCATTAATAAGGGTCGGTGCTCTACGTATTTGCATGGATCGGCATCATATCTCTAAGATAGAATGGTCATCTTTGCCATAGCATGGGTCGGCACTGCTATTAGGAGAATGGGTCGGCACCTTAACAATGCATGCGCTAGTACTATAAAGTAATGTATGGGTTGGTACCCTAAGATTTCCATGGATCGGTTTAGAAAAAACGTTGTAGGTCGCCCATAAGTTCATGTATGGGTCAGTATACATTGCTGATTGTTGACACAAGAAGAGTTGGTTGTTCATGTATATGGTAATAACATGTGACAGAACATGTAATTAGACAAATTTTATAACACAAATAAATCAATGAGTCTAATGACGACGTGGCGTTAAACGGTGAGTTTAGAATATAATATGGATCGCTCAAATATTTACATGGGATGAAATCATCTGATCAGTTCACATTATTTCATTGTAGAGAGATGCATCACCAGGAGGGATAAATGGATCTGACGTAATTGAATACACATGGCAGGAATCAGTGTACTACCACAAAAACCTGATCGACATATCATAACACATGTATGAGTTGGCAGCAATTCTTGATGATCGACTTCAGTAAAATGCATGTGGTCGGTCCTATAATGAATAAAGTGGTCGGTAGCAAACCAAAAGATTGGGTCGGCGCTAAAAATTCCTAGTCGATTGGTATTAAAGTGTGACAACTGTATACAGCAGTAAAGTAATACAGTGGCATTTTCGTAAATAAGTTTGAGGCTGATCCAAACCCTGCACACCATAATTACAACTCTGCTATTACCTCCAAACTACACAGATAAATACACCACTTCTCAATCATTTAATTGATCGATTTTGCTACCCCGAAGGGATGTCCAAACCATTTCTCCACCACTCTCAAGCATTCCAAGCTCCATTAATGGCTTCTCAAGCTCACTCCATCTTCCTCCAACAACAAATGGATCACACCTTCTCCAAATTCCATTAGAAATCTCTCAAACCCAATCTAATTGATCTCCAACTACCATTAATTATCTCCAAAGCCTAGATCCAACATAAGATCATCATGGATCCGGTGAAGATCATATAAGTGTCTAAGCGGTTGAAAATCTACACAATTACCATCACAAAATAAAAGATCTCACTGTTTTCTTCGCAAACCCAAGTAAAATATAGAGTGAAAAGAGAGAAAAAAGTAGAAGATCATTGTTAAAGAGAGGAATGAGAGATATGAGTGAGTCCATGTACTTTGTAAATCCAGAAGAGATAATGAAAAGTGATTCCAAAGTGGATGTAGGTCTAAATTGACCGAACCACTCTAAAAATTCCTTGTTCTTTACTTTTTGCTCTTTATTTTGTGTTTGTGGCTCTGTAATCTCAAATCATATTGTTTGGTGAAGTGCTCTAAGGGCACTATTGGTGTTATGATCATTTTTTTGACTTCAACAATTTTCATGGGTGGAGGTTACAACATGAGAAACATAAGACTTCTTCTTAGCCATGAAATCAAGTTTCCTGACATATATCTTTACAAATTTTAAGAGGGATGCAAACTTAAAGGAATAGGAATTAAGAACCTTAAGTTTTTCTCGATTAAAGGGCCAAAAAGTTAGCATCAAAAGTTGGCATAAACACACAAGAGTTCTTAAGAGAGCTAAAATGAAGAAATGAAATGGAAAAGAGAATTAAAGCAACAAAAATGCAGTAAAAACGAGACACAAAATTTTATAGTGGTTCAATATTGTTTGGCCTATCCCCACTTTTAAGATTTTGAATACTTTATTGCTGACTTAATGATTAAGGTATCTTAGATCGATAGAGAATCGAAGTGCATAGAATAAAGTATATATTTAGATAAAAGGTCTTTTTTCTCTTAGGAAAATGCTGAATATAGATGGTGTATTGTTAAAGCGCTTAGCAGTTCTATAGTGGCGGAAGTACAAAAAGGTGTAGCGGGGATATAGAGGAGGCGCAAAAAGGTTCATTAGATATAAAACCAAATATTTAAAAAGTAATCAATCATTTTCTCACATTATATGTGTACAAGAAATTAATAGTAATTAATCTTATATAACAAAATCAAGGAATATCATAGTTATGCATGCCAAATTTGATGAGTATAATTGAATATTGCCATATATTAAACACTTATACCTTAAATTTAGCCCTTTATGCTAAATTTACTGAATTTTTAAAAAGAGAACTAGTGAAATTAGGTTATATATATTAACTGCTACAATGGACGCTAACAAGCCTTAATTTAGCAGATGCAGCAGAAAAAAGCGGGGCTAAAAGCAGATCTATTGTTCATCGGTGGTAAATTGAAATAGCGTAGCGGTTGAAGAGTGATATGGGCTATAGCGGGGATATTGCGAGGCTCTAGCGGGGCATTAACTGCATAGTACATATGTATGCTGTCCAAAATTATCCCAGAAAAGCCTAAAGCCATTCGAAGAAGTCAATGTAGCAAGCTTAGCCCATAAATCCAACAATTTAGGGATTGGTATAAACCCCTATGATTGGGACCGGTACAAACCTCTCTTAATTAGGAGTCGGCATGTACGATCCCTCCTAGAGTCTCGTCTTGGTATTTTTGGTCTTTTCTTGCGGTGGTTTAGCAAGTCCCCTTGTCGTTTGACAGATATGGAGTCATGTTGGTTTAACCTGAGCTTTCATCTGGTTCGTTGCGTAGTTATGCCAATCTAAAGCTTAGATTTATGTCGATCCCATAGTGAGTTATCGTATAGTGCTCAATTGTGTTCACTTAATCATCACATCAAGATGCTATCCGTGCTTGATGTTTGGATCTATGGACCATCTCCATGGGAAATTTGCTTGGATAATCGTCAAGTCACATCAAACGGGATAGCTAAAAGTGGTCAGACACAAATGCCAAGTAACACTTCTCTCTCCCTATCTTTCTTTTTCTCTACTTTTTCTTCTCTGTAAACCTAAATTGGATTGGAGACAAATCTGATTTGAATTGTAATTTACTCGTATAAGACTTGAATATTGAACATGTTTATTGACTTTGGCAGTGCATTTTGAACATAACTTAAGAACTGACATGCATATAACATATCATTTTGAACCTTGGACTTAACGTAGCTCTATATCATATATAACCCAATAAATTTTGGACTAAATTGACCTACATAAGAACAACCTTAACTCTTTCCTATCTCACATTGACATATGATAATGGACTATTATATCTATTGCTTTTTTAACTTCTTCCACCTCTATTTCATTCTATAACATAAGTACTTAACAAAATATATTTCACATATGATCATATGTGATCACATGAAGTTATTGTACATCACCTTCGAGAAGTTGCATATTGATCTTAATATCAAGAGTTTATGGGCATCAAAAATTCCATCTTGAACTACTTCATTTGTGTTTAACCTAGCATGAGGGGTTTTGCCTTTGGTATACAAGTAATCTAAGGCCAATTTGATTTCATTATCGTATTAAAAATTGAACAGTGGGTTTCTCATCATGCTCGATATCAAGCGTGTTGTACCTCCTTTTGATCAAAGAGTGATATCCATATTTTAATTTATTGAAATATTTATAATCCAATCAGTTTTATATATATGCATATTTTCATATGTGTTTATTTATTAACTAAACTACCATGTTAATTCAAATATAACATTAATATTTACCTAAAATTTTATGCAATTTTAAATTTGCATTTTGTAACCCTTTGTAAAAATTTATTTTAATTCAAATGCAACACACATATTTTTGTAACTTGTAATTAACACGGTTTAAGGGCTTCATCATTAACAATTTGAGTTATCTAAAAGTTCCTATTTATTTAAATTTTAAGATAGAAGATTTAAACTAGTATATGTTAAAATAATATCATTTTCGGCAATTTTTAGCATTTTGATTGCACATTACACTTTTATCTAATGAAATAATGAATGATAAAAAATGATTGAAATCAACAAATGCTTAGTGATGCCACTCAATGAAATGTAACTGAAATTTCAATTTATCCACTAAATTTGAGATAGAAATGGCCTTACCTTTTTAAATCTCACACTCTTTCCATACACACCTATTCTACGTAGGTAGAATATGGCCATTAAATATTAGTGATAGGTCCTTAAAATTGACCTTAATACATGAAAAAGAATATAAATTAAGTCCCTACAATTAAATAACAGAATAATTAGATATAAGTAAGCAATTATTCGATGAATAATTAGGATATTTCAGCAATGTTTTGGATGAATAATTTAGGACATTTTTGCAATTTTTTGAAAAAATTGTTGAAATTTCTACAATTTTCTAGTGAATAATTGCAGAAATTTTCATAAATTTTCGTTGAATAATTTCAAAAATATCCTTATTTTCTGGGTACGATTTCATAAATGTAAATAAATTCACTGAATAATTGCATTAATTACTATAATTATTCGATTACTTAATTCTAAAAATCTAACCTTTGTTGTCCCCCTACCCCCCGGCCAAACCCGTACTATACCTTTCTCACCTAGTCAAATCCTTCAATCACTTATCGCATCCAACCCAAACCCTCCCCTGACCAATCCCAATCCGCCGTCTATTCCTCCTGTCCATGACCCACCGCCGCTTCCTTCCCCATCTCCTCTGTCGATCCATGGTCCTAAACCTATGTTAAACTCCCTTTTCTCCAATAAAACTCGCAATGCTTGTTCCTTCCAACACCCTGACATCCCTTTGGTCTTCAACAACGGTGCACTTATTCCATTATAGGCTATTATTAAAGCGGGTGATGATAATTGGAAGCATTCTATTGTTGGGTTTTTCTTGGATCAGCTCCTTTTGTACATAACTATTACCAATAATCTAAAAAATCTATGGTGGATTAAGGGTAAAATCTAAGTAAACTCGAACGGTTTCTTGTTCCTGTTTAATCTGTCTTCTTATGAGGACTGAAGGAAAATCCTCGCATCTGACCCTGTTGTCATGAGGAACAAGCTGTTTGTCTTTAAATCGTGGGACCCGTCTGTTGGTAACAGTGCTAGTGGTATCAAGGCGGTTCCGGTTTGGATCAAAGTGTATAACGTTCCGATGTATTGCTGGTCATTGATAGGCGTTAGCTGGCTACCGAAAAGAATCTATGTATGGATGAATCAATGGAGAAATTGGAAAGACTGTACTTTGCTAAATGTTTAGTTGAGATTACGCCCTCATCTGAACTTCCAGAGGAGTTTGCTGTTGAGTTGCCTAATGGGAATGTTCAATACGTTTAGCTTGAATATGTATGGAGACCGGATATTTGTGATTTATGTAAATACTTCTGCCATTTAATGGAAAATTGTACCTAAAATTCTGTGGAAGAGATGCAGAAATTGGAGAAGTCTAGAGCTCAGGGAAAGGTTGATGTGGATCACCATGTAGCTTGTGGTCCTCCTGTTGAGGCAAGGGAAAAATATGCACCTCCTTATGTTGCTCTAGTGTTAAAGAAACAAGTGTGGTCTAAAGTGATGGGCAACAATGTTAAAAGAAATGGTTATATGACGCGCGTTGAAGGTAATAGAAGTAATGACAGTGGTAGAGCAAAGTCTGCAAATATGAATGCCTCTAATGGTAGAAACGTGCAAAGTAATAACAGTAGTGCAATAACTAATATTATCGGTTCATCTAAACAAGTATTGAAGCAACCGGCAATCATTACTAGCAACAATTTTGATCTTTTAAAGGAACAACAACCTTTTGATAAGTCATTGGATGTAGCAAGGAAGGAGATTTTACATCCCCAAGAGCAACACTTTGTAGACAACTTTCAAAAGGAAATTTATGACTTGTGCATGTCCACTGCACGTTCACCCAACTCATTAACTCCACTAAACCCTATCATATGTGTCACTGATATCCCTTTACAACCTAATCCGTCCAATTTCCCTCAGTGCTTGTCCCCTGCTAGCCTTCTATCCAATCCTATCCCTCCTCACACCTCCTCTCCGGTCTTGGATGTGCCACCTAAACCCCCTTACATTTTCCCTAGCTCATTACCTGGTTGGCCACCCGATGCCGTGGTTGGTCCTTCCCCTTATGCCTCTGTCTCTCCTGTCAATATTGTCCCTACCACTTCTTTTTCTCCTCCTCTCCCGTCTCCAAGAACTCTTATTACTAGGAGTTTGCTATTAGCTGCTTCCCTTTCCAAAGAGTTTCCTTTATGGGTCAAAACATTGTTGTTTGGAATATTCGGGGTGCACATAACCCCTTGAAACTTGATCAAGTTAGAAACCTCATTAACCAAAAAAATCTCCATCTATTTGCCATATTAGAAACTAAGCACAACCTCCCCTTTCTCTATCCTCTGCCTTGTATATTAAGCCCGCCTGTTCTGTTTTCCATAATCATGATCAAGCTGATTACGGTAGAATTATTGTTATCTCTGATCCCACCTTCCTTTCTCTTCACCTTGACATAGCTACCAGGCAATTAATTCATTTTCGCATCACTGACATTTCCAATCGCCTCACATTTTATCTTACCATTATTTATGCTGAAAATTCCACTAGTGCTAGGCAATTGCTTCACAATCTTCTTCCTGCTTTTAGGTAAGACTCTCATCCATGGGTTGTCATGGGGGATTTTAACTACTGCCTTTCTCTCAATGTAGACACGATGGAAATCCTCTATTGCCAAGGGATATCGAACCACTTAACACTACAACTTTGGATGATGACCTTATCAAAATTAACAGATCTAGTGCTCAATTCTCTTGAAATAATAGCAGCAGGAGTGGTGTACGAACATTTACAAATATCGATCTTGCTTTTTGCAACTTTAAAGCTTCATAGTATTGGCCTAGCCTTCACGTGTATCTCCCCAATCCCATCCTCTCTGACCACTCCCCCATGACCCTCTCCTATGGATTTCCGTTGGGAAGAGAATTTAGAAGTTTCAAATTTTTTAACTCTTGGATCCTTGATCCGGAGTATTCTTTAAAAATTATCACTTCTTGGTCTCCACCTTTCTTTGGTAACCATATGTTTATTTTTTGCAGGGATCTAAAAAACACAAAGGACGCCCTCAGATTATGGGCTAGATTCAAATTTGATTCTGGTTCCAAACTGTCGGACAATCTTAAAATTTCTTTGACTCAGGCTCATAACAACATGTTGTAGAACCTAGACGATCCTAAAGTGGCTCCTGAAAAAGGCAGATTTTTTGTTGAATTAAATGGTGCTCTTGAATTAGAAGATAGTATGAAGAAGCAACAACTGAATCTAAAGTGGAAGACGGAAGGTGGCAGGAATACTAAAATTTTCCATGCTGCAGTGAAAAGTGAAGCAATCTTTGGAATACATTCATATTATAACTGACGAGGCTGGTAATGTTTTTGATAACCCTCTTTCAATTGACTACATGCTGCTAAAATACTTCTCTGATCTTCTTGGCAATAATATTGACTTCACGCCTAATCTGAACCTCATTGACGAAGTTTCCCTGCCACATATTTCCTCCCTTCAATCGGACCGTCTGATCTCTAAAGTCATTGATTTAGAAATTAAAGAAGTTCTTTTCTCCATGAATAAACACTCTAGCGGTGGACTGGATGGGTTTAATGTTAATTTTTTTTCTCTCCTCTTGGGATATTATTGTTGTTGATTTCTTCAAGGCTATTCACAATTTTTTTTGAAAAATTTAAGCTTCTGTCCGAAGTTAATGCTTGAAGCGACCCGAACTTCCCCGGTCTCCGAAGAGATGAGAAAGAACGAATTATTGTGAGGACAAGACAAAACATAACGCAGACGGAAGAACATTTCATTGTATATTACAACAATTCCATCAGAATACAAGAATATACAGAGTATAAATGAATAAATTACATTCAATAAATATCAGAGGTTTAAATACAGTACTGCAGCGGAAAAATAATACAAAACACAACTGAAGGTGATATACGGGTACAGAGCTTTCCGGATATCATTCCAGCTGTAAACCAGGATCCTGTGAATATAAATCTGCAAAACCAAAACTACTAGCTGCCCGTGTAGAAAATAGGGGCACCCAGAGTTTAGGTTAAAACAATAAACTCCAGGTCAGTCATGTGACTGGTGTGAGAACTAAAACAGTTATTAATATTGGTTTTAAAGTTAGGTAAATCAAGGGACCACGCCGTATAACACGGAACGGGTTTCCTCCCAAGAATACCAGTGCATAGAACAAACAGCGCAATGCTAAATAAAGAAAAATGAAGCTGTTATAAGACCCAGGTCCCATCACACAATGCAACGCAAGCCGGAGGATAGGGTTTTCCCGTATAACAGCCAAAGCATGCTTGATACATTTAAAACACATTATCTGATACTATTATAGGTGTATAGTGTCAAAACAATTTCAATCATAAATATCAATCATAGGCGACATAGCTACCATCTACTATGTCGCCATACTAGTTCTACAATTAAAACCGCAATACACGTATTGGAAATTGTATTTCCGTCATGAGTCGAGGCAAGGGGCAAGCTCCTCTCCGCGTTCGAGACACTCTAGCAAATGTCTCAGGGCTACGCACTCTGGGCAACCCCTAGATCTTCAGGGCCAGTCCTCTCTTACGTTTGAGGATTATTTATTCCTGAACACACGTTTCCCGGTCCTTACTGACCTATAATCGAGGCGCCTCGCATTCCAACAACCACATAGGTGAAAAGTATACAAATGTTAGGGCTGGTAAGTCACTGACACCACCAAAGCTAGAAAGAAACGTCGTGCTCTCCCTGCAGTCCGTATCCCGTTTTTGACTCATACCGAGATGTGAGGCTCGCGAATTCACGTTATACACAAAGCTGCCACGTAGGTCGTGCTTTGATCATAGACCACAAGACTCTGCCTTTCAACAAAAGCCTTGATCATTGCATCTTAGCGTGCCACACAGGCAATTCATGTCATGCGATTGATATCTATCGATATATAACCTCTAAGCTCGTACGTCTCAGAGAAGGGCGTTAAGCAAGAGAATAAATTCTCCGCCGCCAAACAGATATATATTTAACAGAAATCAATCAACACAGAATAAAATCCAATGTCAGACACACAATCCATTTACAAGTTCGTTCTGGGTCTGAACGAAACCGGAGGCACTTTCCCCGCATATCCATCCATCTCCAAGTACGTCTGGACGACCACCAACTATTTCCATCCTCTTGGGTGTACAGCCCAATCAGGATCGTCAGTAAATATCCAAACGATGTGAAGACTTCCGGTCTTCAACCACCGTCTTCATCTTCGACATATCGTCGAATTGGTTATTCAGAATGGGTATAAACCCGGACTTTCCGAACAACCCGCGTATATTAAAAACAAATGTTGCACATACACAACAAACGCCTCATTCCAATCCAGAATATTCTTTTATTCCCAAAATCACTTTCCTAGGGGAAAGGTTCCCATTAATTTTATCCAAGATAAATTCTTTAGAATTTATCCTTTAATCTTCCTTTGGATGTCATTTCAAACCAAATTATGGTTTTCTAAACTAGTCGAGATTAGCGAACCACACCGAAGTAATAATTTATTTTATTTCCCAATCCCAACCTATTCATCCCATGAAGCAAAACTGGTAATACACCATATCTAACACCGTGGTGTTATCGGTAAAATTAATTATCATTTCACGTTCAAATCTAATTAAAGATTTAACTATCGCTTTGGAGCAAAACTGGTAGTACTCCATTCTCGCTCATTTGCCAAATTTGATAATTTGAATTATCAATTCACATTTCAATCTAATTGCAGATTCAATAAAACTCCTTTTACTGGGTTAAAGAACTAGTGTCATTTAAAACACAGTTCACGACAAACCCAAATCACATTCTAATTATTATCGGGTTAAAGAACTAGTGTTATTTAAAACACCGTTCACGATAAACCCATGAATCAATTCTATTTAAACCCATTTCAAATCCAATTTATTTATTTAAAAATAAATGGGTTTTAATTTCAGTTCAAAACTAGTTCATTTTGATAAAAATCTATTTTTATCTTTTCAAATGTGGAGTTTTTCATCCAAATTTCTCCCAAATCACTTCTTATGATTTTACACTAATTATTGATATTTTTAATAATTTTATCAAGGCCCGTACAGTCGATTTCCATCAACGGCCATCGAACTGCACTTACAGTGACCTTTTCTAAATTTGATTTGGACGTATCTCCAAATCCAACCGTTAGATTTCAAATTTCAAATTTCAAAAACTCGTTAGAAAGCTCTTTTCGATATGAACCCAACGGTTCCGGTTTTAGGAGAATCCGACGGTCGGATCTCTCATAATGTCCGTTCGAAGTTAATGGTCGAAATTCGCGAACTGCCGCGGCGCGGCGCGTTCTATTCAGGCCATTATATTATATATATAATATATATTTCCACGATTTCTATTTAAAACGAATTTTATAAATCGTTTTAATTTCGTTTCAAAAACAATTTCAACTTCCATTTCAATTCAAATCAAAATTGAATTTTTCCTTATAAATTCGTTTTAAAATTCATTTCTATTCAATTCAAATTTCAATTCAATTTGAATTCATTTCAATTCGTTTTCAATTCAATTCGAAATCGTTTTCAATTCAATTCGAATTCGTTTTCAATTCATTTCGAATTCGTTTTATATTCAATTCATTTCGAATTGGTTTTATATTCAATTCATTTCAAATTGGTTTTCTATTCGATTCAATTCAAATTGGTTTTCTATTCGATTCAATTCAAATTGGTTTTCTATTCGACTTAAATCAAATTGGTTTTCTATTCGACTTAAATCAAATTCGTTTTCTAATCAATTTAAATCAAATTCGTTTTCTATTCCATTTGAATCAAATTTGTTTTCTATTCAATTCATTTCTAAATCGTTTTATATTCAATTCATTTCGAAATCGTTTTATATTCAATTCATTTCGAAATCGTTTTATATTCAATTCATTTCGAAATCGTTTTATATTCAATTCATTTCGAAATCGTTTTCAATTCAATTCATTTTTGTTTTAAATTCAGAAACGAATATAATCGATATAAATATCGTTCACGTCAAAATAGCGCATCACTAATCAACACGGCTTTATATTCAACAAATGGATCTATATTTCTTTCAATACACAACTCTATATCTTTGCCAACACACGACTAATCTCAGCGAATGAGTATTGTCCACGTGTGACTATTTTTGTTATTTAATATATTTTATGAAAATTAAGGTATCTATCGTTTGATATTGAATCAGACTCCAACCGTAAATTAGTAAGGGAACGATTTCCTGAATATTAACCCCGAAGGCCGAAACCAACATCAGATTAATATCCAGGACACCACTCATCTCATCTATTTTTCAATTGATTTCTAATTCTATATATGATAAAGATGTAAATTTTATTGTTAAAATATTTCGTTCAACTCATGACTAATATCAACGGATGAGTACAGTCAACACATGAACCTTTACTTTATAGTGATAAAGATATAAATTTTATTGTTAAAATACTTCGTTCAACACATGACTAATCTCAACGGATGAGTACAGTCAACACATGAACCTTTATTTTATAATATTCTTTATTTTCCCGATTGGAATGAGGCCCAATCAATTACCATATAAAGTTAATTATATGGATTCCATACAACACATGTATATAATAGCAACGATAAATAATCAACCATCATCCAAAGGGCACTACACTGTATAAGCATCAAATATAGATATCTAACGCTTATAACAGCCTGTCAATCAATCGATCGACATAATTAATCAATCAGGATGAGTGAACTACAAATTTCATCCCAACACCCGTGTTGGATTTCAAACAATCAAACACAGATTTTATTTGTGCAGTTGGGCGATGTGTAAAATTTATCGTCCCAATCAATGTCCTTCAAATAGGTGTACATAAACAAACCGTCCGGTTTGTAAATGAATATTTTATTTTATTCACTTTCACTATATTCATATTCACGTTAAAAATTATATTTTTAACGATAAAACATTTTATTTTAACATATGAATTTCTATTCAGTTCATTCTTTAAATAAAATGATATTTTTATTTTTCTAACTTATTTTAGAAAATTTCGGCGGCATAACGGCACGATACTAGAAACGGGACGAGGCCTAGCCTTATCCCCGGTCTAGTGAAGGCCCACGCCATTCACACATCAATCAAATCCATTCCATTTCACCAAACAATTTAATTCAAACCAAATAAACTAACCAACTACACAACTAAACAATTTAACAAACAAGCCATCCATGGTCTGTGGATGATGGGTGTCGGGTGCTGCTAAGCACCGTCTGCATCCTAGTATATATATATAATCAGAAAAGGGAAATTTAGAGTGAGAAGTTCTCACCGATAGCTATTCCAACTTCACGACACTTCCTTTATAGAAATCTTCCTCATTCTCGCCTTTTGTCATCTTCGTTGCCCGTATTCTCTACATATGTAAAAATCGAATTTTTACTTTGCTATCCAATATATAAAAATCGAATTTTTACTTTGCTATTCAATATATTAAAATCGAATTTTTTTACTTTGCTATTCTCTATATAAAGATCTCGCCTTTTCAATTATAAAGATTTCTCCTTTTCAAATATAAAGACTTCATCTTTTCAAAAATATAGATTTCGCTTTTATTTCCTCACTATAAAAATCACCTCTTTATTTCAATGTATATATAATAAAAAATCAGATTTTTATTTCGCTACATATACAAAGATGATATTTTTATATACTATATCTCATAAAGATTATATTTTTATAGTTCCTACTATGTAAAAATCATATTTTTATCTTTCTACAATATAAAAGATTTTATTTTTAATATCTATACTACATAAAGATCATATTTTTAATCCACTACATAAGTAAAAATCACGCCCTTCTCCATTTACAAATATCGTCTTTCTTCCTTTAAAAATCTAATCTTTTCCATTTTAAAAATCCAGTCCTTTCCATTTTAAAAATCCAGTCTTTTCCATTTTAAAAATCCAGTCTTTTCCATTTTTAAAATCCTAACTTTCTAATTCTATAAAAATCCCACCTTTATGTGTATAAACATTGTATCTTTACATCGCTTCGATATACATAAAGATCTAGTCTTTATCATCATACAAATCTAATTTTTATATGCAATAATTTTTTATATTTAAAAGCCATATTTTTAACAATACTTTTATAAATTAAAATATGAAAATAAATCCAATGTTATATATATATTTATATATATCTATACATATGTACTTTTACTGATTTTGAGCCGTGCATCCTAATTAAAATTGATTGAACCAAATAAAAAGCTCACCTTGCTTGTAAAATTCGGTTTTGGCTGAAGGGGGCTCCACTGGTTGGAGATGGCGGCGGGGTAGTGCGGCGTGAGGTGCAGCAAGTGGTGGCAGTCCCTTCAAGAACCCCGGTGGGCACTGACAGGGGTGGCGCGACCTTTGAAGAGGGATAGGGCGCCTGGGTTTCGGGTTGGCGTTGCACAAAGAGGAGAGAGAATGAGGGGTTCGCTGGGATCAGCGACGATGATGGGTGGTCGGCTCTGGGGCGCGCGATGGTCGGCGTGGGGTCTTGGGGGGTATCGCGTTCGAATTGAAGAGGAGGGAGAAGATCGATGAAGGGGGGTTTTGGTGGTGGTCGCGCCACCAGGGCGCGACGGTGATTGATCGAGGGAGGGGGGGCGATGCAGCGGCGGCTTCCCCCCCGTCGCCCTCCTCTTTCCATTTTTTTTTTAATTTCTCAGTTGAAAATGATTTCAACGGGGGGGGGGGGGGGGGGGCAGAGTATAAGGAAAGGAGAGAAAGGGGGATTTTTATTTTTATTTTTTTTATTTAATTTTTAAATTCTAGAAGTTGACTTTTTATTTCGACCTCGAAACGAGGCCCACCGCCTGTCGTCCATAGCTAATTGCCCCCATTCCGAACACAATGGGATATGTATCGTAAGCTGATTCGATCGTTACTATCTGTTTCCGTTAAAATCAACATATAACTCTATATATTGAATTTGAACGCGCATTTCAATTTACCGGGGTCACATACTAACTTGAAAAATTCCAGAAAAATATTTTCTGGCTTCGTATTGATGATATGGTCCTAACAAAACTAGTTTCGTCGAATTCTGAGACTGGTGGAGATATGGCCATTTTCCAGTCGATTAAAATCAACTGAAACTGGTCAAACGTGTTTTCCTTTGCCACACTCACATATTGAATCAGAAAATTTTGAAATTTGGAATCTAGCAATAACTTGACATCAAGGACCCAACAAAAGTGGTTTCGTCGAAATCCGAGGTCGTTTGCAAAATCCCATTTTTAAGGGCCTAAATTCCATAGCGACTATTCAGAATTTTCAACTGGACATATCTTTTGATTCCCGCTGTGAAATTTTGATTTTTCGGATTCGTTGGAAAGATATCATCAATTAGATCCTATTGTTTTTTGTTTCACTAAAATCCGGTTTGTTTTGCACTCGGTACATTCAATTGAAGTTTGAAATCGAATTATCGAACTACCGCGCCATTTTCAATTCTATTTATAATTATATATAAATATTTATATTCTAACGACGACGCGTATAATATATACGTTCGAATTCTATTCAAAATAAATTTCTCGTCGATTTTATTTAAAATAATCTATTTTAAATATTCAGAATTCGCTAAAATTGCCAAAATAAAAAATTTAAACTGGTTCAGAATTTCCGGGTTATTACAATGCTACCAACTTAGTTCTCATTCCAAAAAAGAAACCTGCTTCTTGTGTTACCTCATTTCGTCCCATTTCTTGTTGTAATGTTACATACAAATGTATCTCCAAAATTCTCTCTAAACTTTTTCATGTGGTTCTTCCTTCTTTGATATCCAATAACCAATCGACATTCCTTCCAGAAAGAAACATTCTTGAAAATGTTTTATTGACTCATGAATTAATTAGGGGTTATAGTCATGCTAATGTGACTCCCGTTGCACTGTTGAAATTGGACCTCACTAAAGCTTCTGATAGTGTTCACTAGACGTCGATCGTTCGTATTCTTGCTAGAATGAATTTTTCTAAAGCGTTCGCCGCATGGGTTTATGCTTGTATCTCATCTCCGACCTTTTCTCTTGTCTATAACGGGAGTAATTCGGGTTTTTTTAAAAGCAAGCAAGGTATTCGACAAGGAGATCCTATATCCTCCTACATTTTTATAATCATCATGGAGTTACTTACTTCAATGTTTAAGGACAAATATGAGCGTGGTATAATTTAGTATCACCCAAAATGTAAGCACAACACCATTTCTACTTTACTGTTTGCTGATGACATAATGGTATTCTCTAAGCCTTCAGATTCCTCACTGCTTGCCATCCTCGGCACTCTCAATACGTTTCACTTAATGACTAGCCTGAGACTAAGCTCCTCTAAATCGCAAGCCATGTTTGTTAGAATTACTGATGAACATGCGAGTACAAGGCGCGTAAGTTCGCCAGTGGTGGGGGCCCACTTAGCGGCGCATAGGTGGCTCGGCGGCGGGTTAAAGCTGTGCGGTTTGGAGGGCTATACCTAGATGCTCATGCCACTTGAGATTAATCCGACCGTATGGAATTGAAGAGGAGGAAGTTCTCTACGATAAACTTAACTGGAGTGTGGTCTAATTCGTGGAGGAGGAGGAGATTTTAGTGGAGGAAGTTTCGATGAATATCGTCCATGAATGGGTTGGAGGCGGCAACTACAGTATTTGAGAATGAATTAGGGTTTGGATTTTCTAATTTTTATAATATTAAATTGTTAATTTTACAATTAAATCCAATATTTTTATATAACTCCTATTCAGATCCAATGACCTAGCTAATAACCCCTATTCCAAACCCATTGGGCCATGCCTCGTGAGCCCAAACAAATGTCTGTAGCCTGTTTTCTTTAATTTAATATTTAAATCTTTTATTTAAATAATTCAAACTTACAATTAAATTCACCGGGGTCACATACGAACTCAGAAAAATCCAGAAAAATTATTTTTGTCTTTGTTATGATGATACAGTCCTAACAAAATAAATTTCGTCGAATTCCGAGACCATTTAAAAAATGGCTATTTTTCAGTCGATTAAATTTGACTGAAATGATCAAAACACATTTTCTTTTGCCAAGCTCACATATTAATTTGAAAATTTATGAAAATTGAAACCTTGCAATGATTTGACATTCCGGTTCCAAATTAAGTGGTTTCGTTGAAAATGGAGGTCGTTTGAAAATTGACTATTTTCAATGGCTTTAATATTATTTAAAAATAAAAATTTTAAATTCTGGCATGTTTTCTAACCAAATTATTTAAAATAAATTTTTTAAATTGGTTCTAATTTTCCGGGTTGTTACAGTTGTGCTCCTTGTTTGCAATGCAACTGTGACAACCCTGATTCCGACGGACCGATTTTTTTCAAAAATCCAATCCAACGAAACCCGAGTTGGTTGCTTTGGTATCCTGCAGAAAAAGAGAGAGAAAAGAGGTATGTCAGAGTTCGGAAAACACCTCACAACAGAAGGAGTAAAATATAATATATTTAAAACATAGCTTTACCTTAATCACAATACTGCTAAATCAGTATCTCCAAAGCTCTAAATCTCCGTCTAACCTGCGAATGTTATGAGGAGGGGGTCAGAACATAAGTTCTGTGTGAATGGATTTAAACTACACTTCTTGAATAATCCTACATATACCGTTCAATTACACTTTCTTATTTATTAGGTTATTCACATTAGCTTCCCTTTTTTTTCGTATTCACCAATTTACCCTTGATTATTAATTCAATTTACACTTAAGTCCATTAATAAGCCCACAACATGTTATTTTCCAATCTCATAAATTATTCCCTTTTTGGGTTACAACAACATGTTATACTTAATTCATAGTTAAGTATGCCTTATCCCACATACATACTGATTAGGAGAATAACCCTCTAAACATTAGCCCAGAAAACCAAAATCAACATCAGATTGGCACCCAGAGAATTACTCAACCCAACCAACATATATGATTCTAATTTACTTCTTTTCCACTCATATAACTTATACCATTTTTAATTTCACATTTCTCCTTCCCAAACCACTAAATTTAAGTATATCTTTACATATAAGTTATCTCATCTTCCTTATTGTTTCCTATAACTTATCTTGTCCCATAAGTTATAATTTCCACCTATTATCCTTTCTTGCCTTATTCAAGTTTATTCGTAATAGGTTATTTATCATTCCCCATTTCTTGTCATTAATTTTAGATTTGACTTAAACCTTCCATTTACTTAACCCGTTACTTAAACTTTACCCAATTGAATTAACTTGTGATACCGTCACGGGTCCCATTTGGTTAAGCATATCTAAATTTTGTTTCATATGTCACCCGTGTCCCACTTAACCCCATTTTTATTATAGTTTCCATGTCTTACAGATGTTTTAATATGGTTAAGTCTACCTTGGTTATGTCTTACATCACATGTCTCACAACAGTTGTCCACATTAGTTATGCTTTACATGTCATTTATATCACCCACTTAACCCTCTAACCATACCCATGTCACCTACATGTCTTATTATGGTTAGTATTTATTAATTTATTTATAATGCCTTAACGATGTATGACCTCTCACATTAGACGTCTGTTCGTGGCTGCTGGATTTGCCGGGCAGTTCCGGGCAGACTTATACCACAACGCGCCGAACCTCGTGTCATAAACCGTTACGCCTCTAGTTCTTGCCGTTGACCTCTCACATTAGACGTCCGCTTGTGGTTGCTGGATTTGCCGGGTGGTTCCGGGCAGTCTTACACCAAAACGCGTCTTTCCTCGTGTCTTAGGCTTTCATTGACATTCGTCTTTCACCCAAACCCCAAATTCATGTCATGTGGTCCAAATTCAACTTAATCCCAATTCATATTTTTATGCCTGTCTTCAAATTTGTCATTAACTATACCAATTTACATAATAGTTAGTCAAATTCCATATTAACCAAATTATCCATTTATAGCCAAATTCACCAATTCCAAACATGCCAATTTCCAATATCCAATTATAACCAATTTCATATAATCAATATTCTCCATATATATATATATATATATATCCCAACATTCCCATGTTCGTACATATAATCTAATTCACCCTCTAGGCTTATTTTCCATGTCACAATTAAATTTCACCAACCCATGTTATCTAGTTATATGTTGTTAATATTAAATTATACCAATTACATATCCAATGACCATTATGTCAAACTTACATAAATTCAACATTATAGATTATATTCCTTTTCCCAATATATATATACATATATATATATATCCCAACATTCCCATGTTCGTACATATAATCTAATTCACCCTCTAGGTTTATTTTCCAAGTCGCAAATAAATTTCACTAACCCATGTTATCCAGTTATATGTTGTTATATATAATTATATGTTAACCATGTTATCCACTTATAAATTTCACAAATAAATTTCACCAACCCATGTTGTCCAGTTATATCCAAACATTCCCACGTTCATACATATAATCTAATTCACCTCTAGGCTTACTTTTCAAGTCACAAATAAATTTCACCAATCCATGTTATCCAGTTACATGTTGTTAATATTGAATTATACCAATTCCATATCCAATAGTTCCAATTAAATTTACAAAATTATATGTTAACATCATAAATCAAAATTCATAGTTCCACACTATTCAACGTAGATTCATGTTTCCAAAGCATACCCAAAGATTCATCATTGAAATACGCTCCAAAATCCCCAATTCGACTTTATTTCAATAAATAATCCCGATGTACAATTCGCCAATTGTCCCAATATTTGCAATAATAATTGTTATGCCACAATCCCCAAATTACAGGTTATATTCCTCGATTGCATAAGATAAATTATGCCCTAATATTCCTATATTTCAATCGTACGTATATATATAATAAGACTTCGTCTAGTTCGAGATAACCTAAATGAAAAGGGGAAAGAACAAAAAGGAGAGAACTCAAACGTAGGCATAAACAAAATAACTGATCTTATTAAATTATCATCATATTCATTATGGGGAATGGTAAACGATAGAAGCAATATTATACAACAAATATAGTTCAAAACCACTAACTTTGACTGAATTGGAGAAATAAGTGATTTGTCGTTGATGTAGAACGCCGATTTAATCTTCTTATTTGATTATTGGTGAAGAGCATGAATTGTTGATGAAGAACTTTGCTTCTTGATATGATTAAACTCCAAAGTTTGTGAAGAACTTGCAATTTAGTTTAGGGTTTTGGGGAGGCGGCCATGTTTCATTGAAGTTTGGCATCATGGAGGCGTCAGAAGGAATTGTTTATGAATTAGGTTAGTTCTAGGCACTATTTTATAGGTGTAGAGAGTGTTTTAGAGCCCTGGGATTGACCTAGAAGCCATCTGGTCCGTACAACACGTCAAACAACGTCACAGGGACAAAAACTGCCTAGATCTGGGGTAGGTCGACCTCCTAGGGGTAGGTCGACCTGACCCCCAGGTCGACCTGCCCTGTTATGGTGTCATAAGGCACGAGGAGAGCGCATTTTCGCTATTTTGGCGGCTCCAACGGACTGGAAGAGGAAGCACGCGGCTTCCTGAGACGTTAAAGGTGCTCCTGGTAGTCCTCTGTAGTGGTTTAGTTTCGGGCTAGGATTACTGAGGTTGGGTCTACGCAGAATTACCAGGAGGTTAGGCGCGTTGTTTGAAAGAGAAGTATAGGCTCTGATACTAGATGTAACAACCCGGATTTCGACGGACCGATTTTCTTTTCAAAAATCCAATCCACCGAAACCCGAGTTGGTTGCTCTGGTATCCTGCAGGAAAAGACAGAGAAAAGTGATATGTCAGAGTTCAGAAAACACCTCTTAGCGGAAGGAGTAAAATATAATATATTTAAAACATAGCTTTACCTTAATCACAATACGACTAAATCGGTATTCCCAAAGCTATAAGTCACTGTCTAACCTGCGAATGTTATGAGGAGGGGGTCAGAACATAAGTTCTGTGTGAATGAATTTAAACTACACTTCTTGAATAATCCTATATATACCATTCAATTACACTTTCTTATTTAACTTGGTTATTCACGTTAGCTTCCTTTTTTTTCGTATTCACCAAGTTACCCTTGCTTATTAACTCAATTTATACTTAACCCACTTAAGTCCATTAGTAAGCCCACAACATGTTATTTTCCAATCTCATAAATTATTCCCTTTTTGGGTTACAACAACATGTTATACTTAATTCAAAGTTAAGTATGCCTTATCCCACATACATACTGATTAGGAGAATAACCCTCTAAACACCAGCCCCGAAGACCGAAATCAACATCAGACTGGCACCCAGAGAATTACTTAACCCAACCAACATATATGATTCTAATTTACTTCTTTTTCCACTCATATAACTTATATCATTTTTAATTTCACATTTCTCCTTTCCAAACCACTTAATTTAAGTATATCATTACATATAAGTTATCTCGTATTCCCTATGGTTTCCTATAACTTATCTTGTCCCATAAGTTAAAATTTCCACCTGTTATCCTTTCTTGCCTTATTCAAGTGTATTCGTAATAGGTTATTTATCATTCCCCATTTCTTGTCATTAATGTTAGATTTGACTTAACCCTTCCATTTACTTAACCCGTCACTTAAACTTTACCCAATTCAATTAATTTATGATACCGTCACTGGTCCCATTTGGTTAAGCATATCTAAATTTTGTTTCAAGAAAAGACAGAGAAAAGAGATATGTCAGAGTTCGGAAAACACCTCACAGTAGAAGGAGTAAAATATAATATATTTAAAACATAGCTTTACCTTAATCAGAATACTACTAAATCAGTATCCCCAAAGCTATAAGTCTCTGTCTAACCTGCGAATGTTACGAGGAGGGGGTTAGAACATAAGTTTTGTGTGATTGAGTTTAAAATACACCTCTTTAATAATCCTATATATACCGATCAATTACACTTTCTTATTTATTAGGTTATTCACATTAGCTTCCCTTTTTTTCGTATTCACTAAGTTACCCTTGATTATTAATTCAATTTATACTTAACCCACTTAAGTCCATTAATAAGCCCACGACATGTTATTTTCCAATCTCATAAATTATTCCCTTTTTGGGTTACAACAACATGTTATACTTAATTCATAGTTAAGTATGCCTTATCCCACATACATACTGATTAGGAGAATAACCCTCTAAACACCAGCCCTGAAGACCGAAATCAACATCAGACTGGCACCCAGAGAATTACTCAACCCAACCAACATATATGATTCTAATTTACTTCTTTTCCACTCATATAACTTATATCATTTTTAATTTCACATGTCTCCTTTCCAAACTACTTAATTTAAGTATATCTTTACACATAAGTTATCTCATCTTCCTTATCGTTTCCTATAACTTGTCTTGTCCCATAAGTTATAATTTCCACCTATTATCCTTTCTTGCCTTATTCAAGATTTATTCATAATAGGTTATTTATCATTCCCCATTTCTTGTCGTTAATTTTAGATTTGACTTAACCCTTCCATTTATTTAACCCGTTACTTAAACTTTACCCAATTCAATTAATTTGTGATACCATCACGGGTCCCATTTGTTTAAGCATATCTAAATTTTGTTTCATATGTCACCCGTGTCCCACTTAACCCCTTTTTTATTATAGTCTCCATGTCTTACACGTGTTTTAATCCGGTTAAATCTACCTTGGTTATGTCTTACATCACATGTCTCACAACGGTTAAGTCCACATTAGTTATGTTTTACATGTCATTTATATCACCCACTTAACCCTCTAACCATACCTATGTCAACTACATGTCTTATTATGGTTAGTATTTATTAATTTTTTTATAATGTCGTAACGATGTATGACCTCTCACATTAGACGTCTGCTCATGGCTGCTGCATTTGCCGGGCGGTTCCGGGCAGACTTACACCACAACGCGCCTAACCTCGTGTCATAAATCGTTACGCCTCTAGTTCTTGTCGTTGACCTCTCACATTAGACGTCTGCTTGTGGTTTCTAGATTTGCCGGGCAGTGCCAGGCAGTCTTACACCACAAACGCGTCTAACCTCGTGTCTTAGGCTTTCATTGACATTTGTCTTTCACCCAAACCCCAAATTCATGTCATGTGGTCCAAATTCAACTTAATCCCACTTCATAGTTTTATGCCTATCTTCAAATTTGTCATTAACTATACCAATTTACATAATAGTTAGTCAAATTCCATATTAACCAAATTATCCATTTATAGCCAAATTCACCAATTCCAAACATGCCAATTTCCAATATCCAATTATACCCAATTTCATATATTTAATATTTTCCCAATATATATAAATATATCCCAACATTCCCATGTTCGTACATATAATCTAATTCATCCTCAAGGCTTATTTTCCAAGTCACAAATAAAATTCACCGACCCATGTTATCCAGTTATATGTTGTTAATATTAAATTATACCAATTCCATATCTAATGACCATTATGTCAAACTTACATAAATTCAACATTATAGATTATATTCCTCGACCGCATAAAATAGATTATGCCCAATATATGCAATAAAAATTGTTATGCCACAAACCCCAAAATTATAGATTATATTCCAATATCCCCATATTCCAATCGTGCGTATTGTATAGTAAGATTTCGTCTAGGTTCGAGATAACCTAGATCCAAAAATAAAAAGGGGAAAGGATAAAAAGGAAAGAACTCAAACTTAGGCATAAATAAAATAACAGATTTTATTAAATTAACATCATATTCATTATGGGGAATGGTAAACGATAGAAGCAAATTATACAACAAATATATTTCAAATCCGCTCACTTTGACTGGATTGGAGAAATAAGTGATTTGTCGTTGATGTAGAACGCAGATTTAATATTCTTATTTGATTATTGGTAAGGAGCATGAATTGTTGATGAAGAACTTTGCTTCTTGATTTGATTAAACTCCAAAGTTTGTGAAGAACTTGCAATTTAGTTTAGGGTTTTGGGGCGGCGGCCATGTTTGGCGGAATGGAGGCATCAGAAGGAATTGTTTATGAATTAGGTCAGGTCTAGGCACTACTTTATAGGTGTAGAGAGTGTTTTAGAGCCCTAAGATTGACCTAGAAGCTATCCGGTCCGTACAGCACATCAAACCACGTCACAGGGACAAAAACTGCCCAGATCTGGGGTAGGTTGACCCCTAGGTCGACCTCCTAGGGGGTAGGTCGCCCCCCTGGTCGACCTGACCCAGGTCGACCCCCTGGTCGACCTGCCCTGTTCTGGGTGGGAAATTCCCCGCCCAGCTGCCTGGATCGAATTTCGAACTGTTTTGAATATTCCGAAGGCCATAACTCTTTCATACGGAGTCTGATTTTTGAAAATTTGGACTCTATTTCATGTAGAATTTCGAGACGAACGCAATGGTGATGTCCATTTTACTTAATTCCTGATATTTAAATTAAGTATCCTTATTTTATTATCTTCTCCGTTATGTACATTATCATTAAATTAATCTTTCCTTCTCTTTCATGTTAAGTAATTTTCATTGTACATCACCATTATTAACATATCTATACATATATATACATTTTTAATTATATTAAAAATGCGGGGTGTTACAGCAACTGCTAGAAAAAGGTTCTGTTTATCTTAGATTACCTCTATGTACCGCTAGAATCACTAAAGCCAATTGCATGTTGCTATATAATAAAATTACTACCTCCCTTAATTTCTAGGTGAATAGGTTTCTTTCACAATCTGGACGGTTTATTCTCGTTCAAAGTATAGGGTTCTCTTTATTTGTTTACTGGATACGGGCTTTCATTCTTCCCAAAAAGCTCATCTCTATGATTAACTCTGCAATGCTTCGCTTTCTGTGGACCGGTTCGGTGCATGGCAAGAAGCGTATACCATGTTCTTTCGTAAAAATGCAGCTTCTTAAAAGCAAGGGTGGGCTCGAACTACTTTCCCTTCACCAGTGGAACCTAGCAGCGGTCAGCTTACACTTCAATAATTTTATTAATTGAAAGGAAAGTCTTTGGGTTACCTGGTGCTGGAAATTCAACGTAAAAGGTCTCAATTTTTGGACGATGGACACTCCCTCCGTCTTTAGCTGGTCCTGGCGTTGCATCCTTGCCATGCATGCCAAGTTTCTTCCATTCATCCAATATGCAATCTATCCTAGATGTACTGTTTCATTTTGGGACGATCCTTCGATCTCAAAAGGTGTTGTTCTATCCTAATTGCTAGGGTATGATTGCATTGCTCAGTTGGGGATTAATCGGAATGTGAGAGTCGCTGCTTTTCTCAGGTCGAGTAAGGTGGTTCTGCCTTTTTTCTCCAGCTCACAAGCTCTCTCTTTATGTGATAATCTTATTCAGCATGTATCATACAGTTCAAATGAGAAAGTATCTTGGAATGGGATATCACATTCTGTCCAACTTTCTTACTCCTTGCTCCTTAACCTAGAAGTAATGCCTGATTGTCTCTGGTATAGTTTAGTGCGGAGTAAATTTGCAGCACCAAAGGAAAACTTTATGTTTTGGAAGAATATTAGCAATGCACTACTAACTAAACTAAAACTTAGACAAATGGGTATGTTGTTTCTTATGAGTTGTTCGCTTTGTGATATTGGAGAGGAGACTTTCGGGCATCTATATTTCGAATGTGACTTTTCTAATGCTCTTTGGGTTAAGCCGTTAAGGCTTTTTTCTATCAATGTTGCCAATGGAATTTCGGATTTGCAGTGGCACTTCATTAGGCTATCAACTAAATGGAGAACTGATACACATAACCTTTTCATTCTATGCATTAAAAAATGGTGAGGATGATATGGGAAGAGAGGAATTCCAGAGTGTTTTCATCTAAGAGGAAATGCATTGATGAAATATAGTCCATGTTGAAGCTTCGCGTAAGACGTGATTTATCCTCCAGCATCTACTCTTTTGACAATGAATTTACCTCCTCCTTGCTTCTACTATTGTTGTAACTTCTATTTTATGTTTGCCTCTTGTTTTCTTTGTGTGTGGCACTTTGCTCTCTACTTAGTGTTTTTGTGTGTTTGTTTAATAAATGTGGTAGGGATCCACTTCAACCTCGCTTGCCTTGCTAAAAAAAATCTAATTTACATACTTTTTAATAAGGATGTTTAGTGTATTTTAAGATTAATAAGGATCTTAGTTAAATTGTCCCTAAATGTTATGTCTTGCAGCATTCAAACTCTAAGCAAAAATATAATTTCATTGACACCCACACAAATTCTTCCCTAACTTCTAACAAAGTATGTTTGGATATTTAACAACTAATGTTTCCGATTAGTTTTTATTTAGCGTAAAATAAATGTAATTTCAATCTAATTTGCTGATAAAATGTCCATGTAACTAAGGTTGTTGAATTCAAATCAATTTGTCATATTTACTAAACAAACAAAAATCAACCCAAATCCATCTCATAATAGATCTTCTGCAAAATTAAATGTGCTTATTTTTCTAGTTATTCATATGTTCTAAACGTACCCATTACAATTTAATTCCAATCCAATGATCGTTAATATGCTTTATTGTGATAGAAAAAAAACTCAATCAATATAAGATCGAAAATGATTCTTCAAAAGTGGTTCAGAAACGAAATCTCCAACATTACTTTGCATACCAAAGAACACTTACATTATGTGTGTGTGTATATAAGGGTTATATGACATTGTTTTTATGCATATCTTTTTCATTCGAAACGTAACTGCTTGTTTGCATTCGAATAACGAATGTGTGTGAGAGAGAGAGAGAAAGTGTGACTTAGTGTAGAGATGGCAATGAAGTAGGTCCAGTGTCCATACCTGATTGACCGGCCTCTGTTTTGGCTTGTTCAGACCCGTTCCATTAGGTCCATTGGACTGGTAGACCCGCAACCTCTTTTGAGAGGTTTGGGTTAGAGTCGGATCGGGACACGGTTAACCCGCCCCAAAACCAACCGGCATTATTGAAACATCGTTAATCAACTTTATTATTTTAATGGTTACTTGTTAATCATTCAAGTATATGTGGTTCTAACATGAATATTATATTTTCAATCAATAAGCTACATTTTTTTCGTAACATTAATTTGAATCAATGATAATTATACAATAACAAATGCAAACCTACTTAACTATTATCGTGCAGCTCATTTAATTATATTCTCTTCTCATTATAAATACATTAATATTTGTATTTAATTTAGGGACAGTTTGGTTAAGGTCCACTTTAAGTTACGTGTGGGCATAAATGTACCGCAATACGAAGGCCTTTCAGAACAGACCGCAAAAACGGTGCGGAAAACCGAACTGAGTCCTCTCTCTAAAGTAAATACCCCAAACTAAACCGACTAGCAATAATATGGATCAGTTGTAGTTTGAACTGTTGACATAGCCACATCAAACCGAACCGAACCGAATACTGCACTAATAATATTATGATAAAAATACAACTAATACCTATCTAATTTTTTATTTTAACAACATATATTCTATTTTCAGCATATATTGTTATATTAATAATAATCTTTATCACAAGGGATTTTTTTTTATAGTTTTTAGCATAATAGTTTCCATATTATTTGTTTAGATAATGCTAATTATAATCTTATTTGAGTTACATTACTTAATGTTCATGCATTAATTAACGTTGATGTTTAGTTAATGTACTAAAACAATTTTAGTTTTCATTAATGTAGATTTTAAGTATTCATACAATTAGGAACTAATCTTTAAATTCAGGATAACTCTGTGTGTTGTATCCTTTAAGTAACAACGCACATAATTGTGAATTGATTATTGATGGAAGTAATTCTCTTATTTCATACTTAATACGGGTTCAAACGAACCGAACCAAAACTGGATCATATTACAATTATACCGAACCGAAATCGAACCGTTTGAACGGTTAATATAATGGTTGATATTTTTAATTAACTGTTTGATGCGGTGCGGAAGCGGTTTGGACTCCAAACTGCAATAGATCGAACCTCGTTCATCTCTAGTTTAAGTTTCAAAATACAAAAAAAACTTCCTATCTTAAAATTTTATAAATTAGGTACCTATTTTTTAGAAAATCAAAAATTAACTTAAAAATTTACCAAACTTAGAAATTTAATTCAATACATATTCATGCAAGAAATGTGCAAAAAAATGATTAAAAAACAATAAAACCAAAAATTCATGATTCTGCGAATTCTAGTAAATTGCAGAAATAACAGTAAATATGTAGAAAATTTACAGATATGTCAACATGTTTTAAGATACACTGAGACATGTCTACAATACATTGTGAGATTTTTTCAAATATGCCTGCACTTATTTACAATAACTGCAAACATTTTAGCAACTTATTTTTCTTTAGTCGTATGAACAATACACTATGCAATTATTGCTGATGTTTTTGTACTTTTTTACAGTAAGTGCAGACTTTTCAACAATTTTTTTCTAGAAAACTTCCACCAATATTTACAGTTTTTGAAATTATTTTTATACGGTAGCGCAAAAATCATAAAACAATGTAGCTACCGTGAAATACGGAGCAGTTTACGTGCAAACTTAAGGGGAGACCTGCTTTACATTATTTTTCATTTTAAGGAAGTCACACTAATTTCCACTTAAATTTATCGTTAAGTGATAAAAAATATAACTAAATAAATTTGTGCAGATTAATGCACATTTTCATCGTGTCTTAAGGAAGGTAGGGTCTATCCGGACTCGTACGTGTTGCGGGTACGGAGCCAAATTCCGGACCTACGTCGGATATTCCGTATCTGTGACGGGATTCAAAACGCACGTTGTGGATCTAAGGCATAACATGTTCCAACTCATCCAATTTTCTTTCCTAAGTGGATGAAGAGACAAAAAGGGTTGTATGTCAGAAATGGGAGAGTATGTTACACCTTAAATTGTGTTGCACCAAAAGAACTTTCTGAGTTACACCACACAACACAACCAATTTTCTCCATCGACACACTCATTTTCTCTTTCACTCATTAATTATTCAAAAGAGGTGCTTTGAAATAGGACTATCATATAACCCGTTTATATGCAAACCATGTATACACTGGGATATTAAATTATGTATGGTGCTTTTGCCAATGGAGAATTAGTTTCCATTGGAGAAAGAAGGCGCTGCCAATGGAGAATTAGTTTCACAAGGAAATAGCAGTAGATTTAAGCTATATTTAGGACTGACCAAGGTATCTGGTAGGAACATCTTATACGGTGCTTTTGCCTCTGTAAATAATTTCACTTTTTTTCTGAGCTATGGTCTCTTGTTATGGCAAAAAAAAAAAAAAAGAAGAAGAAGAAGAAGGAAAAAAATAAAAAGAGAAAAAAAAGGAAAAAAAGGATATTAAATCATTTAAGTCAATATTATTATTTAATGACATCGAAAAATTTGATACATTTCAGCTAAAATGAAGCTGCATTAAGTTCAATCAAACCGCGCTGGGTACGAAAGGTCGCCTTAAATGTAATAACACCAGAAACCTGTTGCACATTTCTGCTTAGGTTTCCAATCAAAAAAATAGTATATTACAGCATTTTAATCACACAACTTCTCGGCAAAACGGACATATGCTCAGCACGTACTCCGTAAGAAGCCAATGATCAATGCAACTCTTGTGAAACACATGCTTGCATTTAGGCAAAACCCGAATCTCTTCTCCTTTATCATACTCATCCAAGCACACAACACATATATTCCCTCCATAACCAGCATCTGAACCACCGTAGATAGTCACAGGTATCGTATCCAGCTTACATCGACTTATCGGCATCTGCAGATCCACAATTACAGACATATTGTGTTCTGGTAATGTCGTTGCAGTTTGGATTCTATCATGCTCACGGCGTCTACGTAAGCAGTAACGAATTGAATCTACGATGCAAACAACCATGGAGGACAGAAAGAAAGCAAGAAGCAAGATGATGCCAGTAGCTTGAGATTTACAGTGAAAAACCATGTCTGGTTGTGAGAGACCACAAATGTAGGTAGACAAATCTAAATTCATATCTGATTTTGAGAAGAAAGATGATGAGTAAGAAATAATTTTGTTTTGTTTTCTCTTCCTTAAAAGGTGTTGTAGTTTCCTATTGTCTTATAATGATTTGGATATAGATTATCCGTAGTAATCAATTATATAGATGAATAAATTGCCATAATAACCAAAATCTTTTGCTAACTTTTGCTAATTAAAATTGGTTATATAGTTTACAAAGTATATTCAATGCTCTGAAGAATATTAGACCACTATTTTGCTGGAGTAAAGTAGGGACCACTTTGCATGCAAACTTAGGCTAAGATCAGCTTTACATTATCTTTTTCATTATGTGATGTCTAACTAATTTTCCCTTTAATTTATCATTAAGTGACAAAAAATATAACTAAATAAATGAGGATTTTTTTAAAGGACAGACTTTGGAAATTCTTTGGTGAAAAGCATGAAAAATTTCATAATTAGGGAGAATGACACATTTACACTAAAGGTGGAATTCAGGAGGCCTACTAACTTTTCGTCATGTACACTAAAATTTTAAGCTTTTTATGTTTTTCATCAATTTTTTTGTTAAGTTTGTCATTATTCCTATTTTCCACAAATAATTTGTGTAAATTTAAGGGAATTGTTAAAGAGACTCCATGTTTAGCTAAGAGGGATCAATTTTAATTTAGTGTATAACTATTATGGGGGTACAAAATAAATAAGCCTCCCTATAAACATATTAATTAAAATTCCAATATTAACCCCTGTAATCCTCATTAATAAAAATCATAAAACCCAAATCTTAATTAATACCTAAAATTTAACACTGCACGTAAAAATAAAAAATAGATATAATTAATGTAAATTTCATGAGAGATTGGAAGACATTGAATCAATTAATTAATTGTAATTTCATATTGGAATTGATATGTTCAATTTAAATTAAATGCAGAATCGAAAATTTTGATCTAACGTGCTGCATATTTTATATTGTTGTTTATTTTGTCAATAATTTTTTTTTCAATTGTTTCTTACTGGAAGCACGCTTTTGTATTTTACGTTGAATTTAGTTACATTAGGTATTAACATAAGTGATGAGGCAGGGGTATTTAGGTCTCTTTTTTCTTTTCTTTTAAAATAATCTAGGCCCCCTTAATAAAAATTTTAAGTTGAAGTCTCCTTGAAGGTTTCCCCCTTTTAACCAAATGTGGAGTCCTTTAACAATCCCCAAAATTATACACAATTTTTTTGTGTCTTGAGGAGGAGTCTATCCGGACCCATATGTGCTATGGGTACAAAGCCAAATTCCGAACCCGCATCGGATCTGTGGCGGGTTTAAAAAGCACGCGGCAGGTCTAAGGCGTAACAAACCTATTTCAACCCCACTTCTCCCTCCCTCTCCCATTGTCATTTTTAGGTGGGCGAAGGGACATAATAAAGGGCTGTCTGGTAGAAATACACCTTAAGTAGTGGTGCAGCAGAAAAACTCTCTGGTTTACACCACAAAACCAATTTTCTCTATCCAGGAATCCAATTTCTCTTTCAGTCATTAATTATTCAAAGGAGGTGCTTTGAAATAGGGCTATCATATAACCGTTTATATGTAAACCATGTATACTCTAGGATATTAAATCGTTTAAGTCAATATTATTATTTAATGACACCCGAACAATTTGATGCATTTCAGCTGAAATGAAGCTGCATTAGGTTCAATCAAACCGTACTGGGTTTGAAAGGTCGCCTTAAATCTAATAATATCAGAAACCTATTGCGCATTTCTGCTTAGGCTTCCAATCAAAAAAAGGTATATTACAGCATTTTAATCACACAACTTCTCGGCAAAACGGACATATGCTCATCACATACTCTGTAAGAAGCCAATGATCAATACAACTCTTGTGAAACTCATGCTTACATTTAGGCAAAACCCGAATCTCGTCTCCTTTATCATACTCATCAAGGCACACAGCGCATATATTCCATCCATAACCAGCATCTGAACCACTGTAGATAGTCATAGGTATCGTATCCAGCTTACATCGACTTATCGGCATCTGTAGATCCACAATTACAGACATATTGTCTTCTGGTAAGGTCGTTGCAGTTTGGATTCTATCATGCTCACGGCGTCTACGTAAGCAGTAACAGATTGAATCTACGATGCAAACAACCATGGAGGACAGAAAGAAAGCAAGAAGCAAGATGAAGCCAGTAGCTTGAGATTTACAGTGAAAAACCATGTCTGGTTGTGAGAGATCACAAATGTAGGTAGACAAATCTAAACTCATATCTGATTATTGAGAAGTAAGATGATGACTGAGGGATATTTTTGTTTTGTTCTCTCTTCTTAAAAAAGTGTTGTAGTTTCCTATTGTCTTATAATGATTTGAATATAGATTATCCATAGTAATTAATTATATAGCTGAATAAATTGCCAGGATAACCAAGATCTTTCGTTAACTTCTACTAATTAAAGTTGTCTATCTACACGATATTATAATTAATGAGTATAGTTTCCAAAGCTCACAGGCGGCCTCAGATTTATTAAAACTCAAGCATCGCTGATTTTCTCTTCCGTACATTCGTCGTGGTAGGCTCTTTCTTTTCTGTACAAAGCTAAATCCTGTTATTTTGAAATCCTTTCCCCCCTCACCAAACAACTCCTAACCCTAATATCTTAATACGTCAAATGATCATCCTTTCCTCCTATTCCAATAATTTTAATTGTCTGATGGTCGGCCACCGTATCGTCCACTGAATTTGCTAATGTTTGTTCTCTCTCTGCCGACGGCAGCTGTGGAGCTTTTCCATCTACGATCGTACACTTTGGGGGATTTCTACAAAGCTTCCACTTCTTCCGCCAGGTAATCTCCTATGCCAACTTTCTCTCTTCTCCATTCTTTTTCTCTTTGCCATCTGAACTATAAGTTTTTATAGCTTGCACATTTAGATCTTTATTTATTTTACTTCTAATCAGTTTGCATACTGTATTATTTCGAATATTTCTCGGTTTTTTCATTAGTGGATAGAGGTTACTCCTGATTAAGACAGCAGATTTTCGATTATACCATTTTGCACTAAATTTTTTGCCTTGGATTTATGTTCATATATATATATATATATATATACACACACACACACACACACCCATTGCAGCAATTTTCCATATCAAACTAACGTTTTTAGTGGATATCTTATGATACTTAAGCTTTATACTTCCAATTTTTTTGCTCTTTCTCCAACATTATATATTTTTATGCTGACTTTTACAGTTTCTAATCGTAGTTAAATATTTGACTGTGGGAACTATCTAATTGCAAGAAAAACTTACATGTTTGCATATGTGGGTTTACACTGATGTATATCTAATTCAACTATTACTGTGTTGACTTGACTAGATAATTACGATTCTTAAAATCCTAATAACCATGTAATGGTGATGTAGCTTTATTAAAGATAGAGATAACTCTTTAAAGCACACATATATCGCAGTGTCATATATATTCCCATTGCAACAATTTTCCATATCAAACTAATGTTTTTAGTGGATATCTTATGATACTTAAGCTTTATACTTCCAATTTTTTTGCTCTTTCTCCAACATTATATATTTTTATGCTGACTTTTACAGTTTCTAATCGTAGTTAAATATTTGACTGTGGGAACTATCTAATTGCAAGAAAAACTTACATGTTTGCATATGTGGGTTTACACTGATGTATATCTAATTCAGCTATTACTGTGTTGACTTGACTAGATAATTACGATTCTTAAAATCCTAATAACCATGTAATGGCGATGTAGCTTTATTAAAGATAGAGATAACTCTTTAAAGCACACATATATCGCAGTGTCATATGGGTCTTTGGTTTTGTTAAATCGGTATGCTTTAAGATTGAAGTAACTATGTGTTTATTATGTTTATTTATTTATTATAAGTTCTCTTACAATTTTTTAATAAGTTCTGTTGTAAGTTTAAATGTGTGGTTGAGTATCATCTTTACTTTTTTGGTTGCACCAAGCTCTACATTAATAGTTAATGTAGATTTTTCAATGATGACTACAAGTGGACTCCTTAGGTTCATGTTCTTCATTTGGAATTTTTTGTTAATCATCTATGAATTTGTTATGGCTAAAACTCTAAATATTTTTCAACAGCTTCTAATGCTTTTTAGTTGGCAAATTCTATTTAGACCAAGGAATTTGCTGAGTATACCCAGAAAAAACGATGACAAAACTGCCTCTACTTTGCAATATTTTTTTTTTCAATTTTCAACATAACTCGTAGAGCCCCTACGAGATTCTTTAGTCTACCTCGTAGAGCCCTACGGGATTCTTCACTTTACTTCGTAGAGACTCTACGAGGTAAGGTAAAGAATCTCGTAGGGGATCTACGAGGTAGACTATAAAATCTCGTAGTGCCCCTACGAGGGAAGGTATTTTTTTTTAAATAATACATGAGTGAACTCAGCAAAATACTGGTTTTAACTTATTTTTTCAGATTTACTGGGTTTACTCAACAAATTCTTGGATTCAAATAGAATTTGGTTTTTTTGTGTTGTTTGTATCAAAATAAATATGGGTCAGTACTATTTAGAATATTTATGTCAAAATTAGACGTCAACCTATTTCATTCCTAATGTTGGGAAGAGTAGGCATTTGATTCTTTTTCATATTTATATATGTTTTAGTACAAACTTTGGGACACTTGCTCTATTATATTATGTTGTTGTAGTTTAGTTTTCTCTTCTAAACGTTTAGCAGAAAAACAATTGTTTATAGTAGTAGAATTAGTACTTTTATTGTCCCATGTCCTAAGAGAATAAATATGAGCATATAAAAGTGCCACTTCAAGTACAAGGGAACTGGTCTCTTAACCCCTTTTTCAATTGTTATTTTATAAGTGGGTATGAGAAAAGAATGAAACAGAGAAGGATAAGAGAGCCTTGAGGCGTGTTGTCACTATCCGAAAACAATATTTCCAGTACAAGAAACTTGCTCGCAGGATACAACAAGGCTCGAGAATTCTTGTGAGGGAGAAAGAAGAAGAGATCGCTTGTTATAGTTTTCTGACTGGAGAGAGGCAGATTTATAGAGAAGAAGGTTTCTGTTGGTGAAAGGTCGCTGCCGTTTAAAAAGACACAACTGTTTCAACAGTCGCGCATTTGAATTTCAAAAATAAAATTAGAAATTTGAACGGTAGCGCCTGTGTATGAACAGTCAAGGCCCAAAATGCCCCAAATGCCCGAGTGCCTATCTATGACCATTTAAATGTATACTCAATTTGTTAGCCCAATTAGTTCTTTGTGGGCTTTACTCAATTTGTTTATCATGTTTGACAAAACATTATATACATTCCATTTCCTTCTTCTTCTATCATGTGGGACATTTGCATTTTTCCACTATACACACAAATTACATAACATTCCCCCACTAATTTGTGTGTAATTGTTTTTTCTTTGATAAACGTTATCCATACAAAAAGGTATCTTTCGATTGGACCTTTAATTAGTGTACATTAGTTAAAGTATTAACGAAGTTGTAGGTGTCTGTAAAAGATTGAACCACAACTCTTATGGTAAAACCGAACAGTTGACACAGACAAGTTTATCCGCTAGATCTCACAGATTCTCAACACAACCTTAGCACTATTATATACGGCCATGTGCTAATCCTGAATTCATGAACATTTATAAATGTAACACATACATTTATTGAAGCGGCACCACTTCTATGTTCAACTAAGTATAGCCTAACAGATACAAACTATGCACTATGCATTTGCTCACAAACTAGCGTTGATCAATGAAACATATATGGAACTATGCTAGTTCTTTTAAGCGCTTATCGATAACTTGTTGTTACCCATTTAACTTGAAAACTAATATACTAGTCTGAAGTTGGGTTCCCGTCGTCGGCGCTTGGAATTTTAAGTCCCATATTTTTTGTTGTACTTTGCACTAAATCTCTAGCAGGTGCTTTAGTGAGAGGATCCGCTAAGTTTTCGCCGGACTTTACATATATAATGGTGATCACCCCTTTAGTAATTAATTCTCTCACAAACGTATGTCTTAAACTAATATGTCTAGATTTTCCGTTGTAAACATCACTGTATGCTCTAGACAATGCTGCTGAACTATCGCAGTAAATAGAAATAGCAGATAACGAGTATGGCCATGATTCAATGTCTAATAACAAGTCTCGTAGCCATTCTACTTCCTTAGCTGCAGCGCCAAGGGCTATAAATTCTGATTCCATGGTTGAATGTGCTATACATGTTTGTTTCTTGGATGCCCAACTTATGGCCCCTCCTCCTAATGAGAATATCCATCTAGAAGTTGATAAACTCTCATTTGTACTAGACATGCATCGCAATACCCTTCTAGCACACTTGGATAATCGGCATAAACTAATTTCAATTCTTTTGTCCTTTTGAGATATCCAAAGATCCTACTAATTGCTTTCCAATGATGTATGCTAGGTTTAGACGTGAATCTTGAGATCATGTTAATGGCAAAAGCTATATCTGGCCTTGTGCAATATGTGACATACATAAGACATCCAATGGCACTGGCATATTCCAGTTGAGCTATGATTCGATCTTTATTTTCTTGCATTTTCACACTAGAATCAACTGGAGTACTAGCATCTTTGATATTAAGATATTTGAACTTATCAAGTATTTTTTCAATATAATGAGTTTGATTTAAGGCATATCCTTTTTCATGTTTTTCAACTTTGATTCCCAATATTGTATCTACCTCATTAAGGTCTTTCATTTTAAAAACTAAAGTTAGATACTTCTTGGTATCAGTAATTCCTTTCATATTATTACTAGCAATTATCATGTCATCAACATATAAGCATAATATCAATATGTAATCATTGGTTTTCTTACAATAAACACATTTATCAGCATTATTATGCCTAAAACCATTTGCTAGAATTGCCTCATCAAACTTCTTATGTCATTGCTTTGGAGCTTGCTTTAAGCCATATAGTGACTTAACCAATTTGCATACTTTGTTTTCATTTCCTGGTAGGACAAAGCCTTCAGGTTGTTCCATATATACCTCCTCGGTTAAGTCATCGTTCAAGAAGGCCGTTTTTACATCCATCTGATGAATATAAAATTTATATATTGATGCCAATGCAAACAAAACTCTTATGGATGTGGTTCTTGCAACTGGAGCATAGGTATCGAAATAATCTATACCTTCTTTTTGTCTAAAACCTTTTGCTACTAATCTTGCTTTGTAAGTTTGTATAGAACCATCTGTTCTGTATTTCTTTCGAAACACCCATTTGCACCCGATTGCCTTTGAACCAGGTGGAAGATCTACTAAAACCCAAGTCTTGTTGGATAGTATAAAATCCATCTTATCATTTATTGCTTCTTGCCAGAAAGCATAATCTAGTGAAGTCATAGCTTCTTTAAAAGCTTTAGGATCGTCATTGATATTGAGTACCATAGGTGTAACTTCTACTATTTTTGATCTAGTAGCCTCAACCAGAAAAGTAATTGAATCAGAGGAAATAAAATAAGAACTCAAGTGCTTTTCTTTTCTAACACGCTGACTTCTCCTAGGTTCACTTGGTTCATTATGTCCTCTTTTTCCTCCAACAATGGTTTCAGAAGTTTCTTCTACTATAGGCTCAATTGTACTATGTAGAAATTTATCTTCAAAGAATTCCACATGTATAGATTCCACTATCACAATGGATTGTAAATCAAGCAATCTATATGCTTTTGAATTTTGTGCATAGCCAACAAAAACACTTTTAATACCTCTTGGTCCTAACTTTGTCTTATGGGGATCTTGGACTTTGTAAAATGCTAAACACCCCCATAGTTTAAAATAGTTTAAGTTAGGTTTTCTACCATTATTCCAAAGTTCATAAGGTGAAGCCCCGAATTTCTTAAAAGGCACTTTATTATAAATATGACATGTTATCAACAAAGCTTCACCCGATAAGTAAAACGGTAACTTTGCATTCATAAGCATTGAATTAACCATATCTACCAAGGATCTTTTTTTCTTTCAGCCACCCCATTTTGTTGGGGTGTGTATGGGGCTGATCGTTGGTGAATAATTCCATTATCCTCACAAAACTGATTGAAGATATCTGAAAAATATTCACCCCCACCTCTCACTTCGAAGCACTTTAATTCTTTTTTCTTTCTGATTTTCAACTTCAGATTTAAATTCTTTGAATTTTTCAAAAGCTTCGCCCTTGGTTTTGAATAAGTATACATAAGTGTATCTTGTATGGTCGTCAATGAAAGTGATAAAATATCACTTTCCTCCTCTTGTTAGTTGACCATTTAATTCACAAATATCAGAATGCACGAGTTCTAGCAAATCACTGTTTCTTTCAACTTTAGAAAATGGCTTTTTAGTCATTTTGGCTTCAACACAAATTTTACATTTTTCGAAATCATTAACAGAATAGTTAATATAGCCATGTTTTGACATATACTTTAAGCAATTAAAATTTAAATGTCCTAATCTAGCATGCCATAAAGAACTAGGAGAATCAACAACATAAGCAACAGTAGTAATTTCATTAATTGACAACTTAAACATGCCATCACATGAGTATCCTTTTCCTACGAATACTCCATTCTTAGATACAATAACTTTGTCAGATTCTAGAACAACTTTAAAACCCTTTTTGCATAAAAGATTTGCAGAAACTAAGTTCTTTCTCAAGTCTGGAACATGGAACACATTGACAAGGGTGAGTTTTTGGCCAGAAGTGAACTTCAATTCCACGCTTCCCTTGCCCATAACTTTAGCCGAAGCATGATTTCCCATGAGAACATCTTTAGGCTCTTTCATTTCATTATAGGACTTGAAGAAATTTTTGTCGTTGCACACATGTATGGTAGCGCCAGAATCAAGCCACCAATCTGCAGATTTTGCCACAGAAGCCATATGAAGTTCTGTGATCATTGCGACAAATTCTTGTCCAGCATCTTCCACAACATTTGCTTTATTGTTTCCAGAACCAGATTTGGAGTTCTTTTCTGCCTTGGCCTTAAATCGACAGTCTTTGATAAGATGTCCTTTAATACCACAATAAAAGCAAGGCTTGTTCTTAGATTTGTTCTTGAAATCTTTATTTTTAGGTTTCAAACTATCGTTGGAATTTCCAGAAACCGGTTCTTTGGAAGATATGTGATGAACTTTGGATCCTAAGATCGACTCATCTCTGACACGATTTTCACTTTCAATTTGCAAGTGATTCAAGAATTTGTCAATGGAAAAATTATCCGATGAGTGCAGAATTTTCCTTCTGTAATCATTCCAAGCGGGAGGAAGCTTTGACAGAATCGCTCCAACATGGATAGGATCCGGAATAGTAATATGCAATTCCCTCATTTGGGAAACTAGAATCTCCAACTCACGGATTTGATTCATGATTGGCATGTTATCAACAAATTTGAATTCAAAATATTTTAAGGAAAGAAAACGATCGGTACCTTCCTTCATGTGTTTATATTTTGATTCGAGAGCCGACCGTACTTCCTTTGGCGTTTTGTAGTTGCGATAAGCATCATAAAGCCTGTCAGTGAGTGCGTTGAGAATATAGCCTCTGCATAGCATTTCATCTGTCTCATGCTTAGCTTTGTCCACTGCAATTTTCTTTTTAATTTCTTCAGAATCAGTAGGCTTTGGGTCTGCAATTGGTTGCAGCGCTGGATCCAACAAGTAATGAAAATTCATAGACAGCAAAAGCCATGTCATTCGGTCTTGCCATCTAGTATAGTTTGTTCCATCATACCGATCAAGTTTAATGGATTCTTTTCCACGAAGTTGAACCTGGACTTTGGAATTCAGTTCTGTCTCCAATGGAAAATATTGTTTTTGATTGTTATTTTATAAGTGGGTATGAGAAAAGAATGAAACAGAGAAGGATAAGAGAGCCTTGAGGCTTGTTGTCACTATCCGAAAACAATATTTCCAGTATAGGAAACTTGCTCGCAGGATACAACAAGGATCGAGAATTCTTGTAAGGGAGAAAGAAGAAGAGATCGCTTGTTATAGTTTTTTGACTGGAGAGAGGCGGATTTATAGAGAAGAAGGTTTCTGTTGGCAAAAGGTCGCTGCCGTTTAAAAAGACACAACTGTTTCAACAGTCGCGCATTTGAATTTCAAAACTAAAATTTGAAATTTGAACGGTAGCGCCTGTGTATGAACAGTCAAGGCCCAAGATGCCCCATGTAACACCCCACCACCGCCAATGCCACTCTTGCAAGGACATTAGCTTTGGAGGGGCGTTAAACAACGTAAACATGCATGCAGATATCACAAGACAGAACATATAAGTAAAACAGAGTAGTAAAGCAGCGGATAAAACTTAGCATTTCAAAACCATAGTCATGTTACAACAAAGTACTTGGTCATTATTTTCCAACAAAAAAGTCTAGATAAAAGCATAAACTGAAAAACTGAAATACATAAAGTACTATCCCCAAAATGAAGTGATAAACCATAGCTAGCTCAATGTCCAAAACCGTACATGACCAAATCCAGTAAGCAAGCTGTAAAGATCCAAGCTAAGCTCCAATGTTCCCACCCTGAGAACCTGAGGGTGGGGGGGGAAACGGAAGAAAAGAGGCGAAAGAAAACAGGTCAGTCAAAAAGACTGGTAAGCCCTACTACTATCTGTCTATGAACTAGTAAAGTTAACTGGCATGAGAAGCTGAGATGAACATAAGGATAACAACATACTGGCATGATGATTAACTAACAAGATAGATAAAGGTGTCATCGCATAATTAAGGTTAAGTTTTGCACCACGGGTGTACTAGCATTCTAACATGTCAAGTAAAAACAAGAATTGATCCATTGGCCCAAGCTTGGCCCATCATCATGAGGTGACCTAAATTAAGGTCCAACTACACGGTCTAGTCGATCGGCTTCCTATAAGCCTAACTCGTCAAGTGTCGGTGTCATACGGCGTAATCATATAATGTAGTTGACTGTGCAGGGTCCAACCTAGGGTGTATCTGGCCCTACGGTGTAACCCTCTGACACCATACCATAATACACAGTCCAAACCTACCGGTGCCCGTGTTCAACTCCGGACTTGATGTGCACGACCATGGTCCGCCTGAACAACCGGGGCATCATTCAGCCATCTCTTTTTGGTCTCTTATAATCAGCCCAGTAATCGTGCCCCACCCTAGCCTAGTCCTAGGGTCTTATGATACAACTAGAAGGTTACTGCTGAAAAGGACCACGTAACTAGGGTTTCTTAACGGGTTAAATGTGGTTAACCCGATCCACACGTGGATTAAATTGGTTAAGAGTACCCAAGGCTCCTGACTTAACCTCGATTAATCCATCAAGCTCATATTGGTTAAGTATTAAGTGGACCATGACTTAACCTTAATCAGGAGGCAATCATTAACTTAATGTGCTTTAACCTCTCACATTAGACCTTGTTGTGGTTACTAGTTATGCCGGGCGGGTTCGGGTAGCTTTACACCACAACCTGGTCTAACCTCGGGTTCGAGCACAACATGACCAACTTCTCACATTGGGTCCTATTGTTTGTAGCCACTAGTTAAGCCGGGCGGGTCCGGGTAGATTTATGCTACAAACTCAACCCAACCTCGAGTTGGCCACACTCATCTTTTCTAAGTGTCATGTCCATTATGTTTCAAAAACATAATTACATATCACGTCATGTTATAAAAATCATGTTCATGTCATTATGTTACCCAACCCCAACGTAATCCCATCGTTTACATAATCGCAATAACGCATAAAGGATAAAATAGGGAACTTGGCATAACCATGACAAAAAGGTGTTGAAGCCACGAGTTTAACATGGTGGCATATGAAATGTACATATGTTCATATACTTGCATATTGCATTATGAGGCTTCAAAAGCATGCATAAAACCAAACTTAGCATATGAGTGATACATGGTGATAAATAACATGTAGAGGTTGCTACAAGTTCACATTTGGCCTCACATGCAAATTATCATAAGGGATATGATAACTTTCATGTTGCCAAAATGCAACTTTTAACATAAAGCTTGAAGCTTTAAGGTCACAAACCCAAGTTTAACTTGCATAACATGATAACATGATCAATCCAAACTTGCATAACATGATAACATGATCAACCCAACTTGCATAACATGATAACATGATCAACCCAGACTTGCATAACATGATAACATGATCAACCCAAACTTGCATAACATGGCAACATGTGTCATACATAACTTGCATAATGATCAACCAAACTTGCATATGATTATCAACCAAACTTGCATATAATGATCAACCAAACTTGCATAACATGGCAACATGTGTCATACATAACTTGCATAATGATCAACCAAACTTGCATATGATGATCAACCAAACTTGCATATAATGATCAACCAAACTTGCATATGATGATCAACCAAACTTGCATATAATGATCAACCAAATTTGCATCATTCATTTAACTTTAGAGTTGAAAGAAAGAAAGTAGAAAAGGGCTTACTACGCTATGAAGACACAAATGAGTATTTATTATAAAGATTGAGACGAAGCCCTTATGCAAGCACCAAAATATGAAAGCCCCAATTGAAAAACCCTTGCGCCAAATCAATAAAAATCCTTGCTTTGAAATAGAAATGTTGCAACTTGACTTGAATGCAAACTAAGAACACTCATACAAGTTTGAAAGCACTTGTATGAACTCACAATCTCTCATAGAAATAGGCTTAGGAAATTTAGCATGAGAGTGGAGGCCATGAGAGGAACAAATTTGACATAGTTTAGTTGTAGGATTGAATAATGGTGATTTAGGCTAGGTTTAGGGGTCTTTTTATAGAGGATTAGGATAGTATTAGCCATAGGATTAACCCTAGATTCAATCCAAGCCATCAAAGCATGTCTTGGGGAAGAAGTCAAGTGTAGGAACCATCTAGGGCCTTTAGATTAAAGTTGAACCATGAGAACCATTCAAATGCAAAATCTGCATTTGAGCGAATCGGCCCACGGTTTGACAGCCAAACACCCTGAATTAACCCCTAGTCGACCCAGCGAGCTCGGGTCGACCTCAAAAATCGGCCGGTTCGGTTATTCCCCTCTCCCAATTCGCTGTTTTGAACATTTTTGCATATTTATTTATTTAATTTTCAATTATATATATATATATATATATATATATATATATATCAATATATATAAATATATATTTCTCTGCGCAACCCATTTCACTTAATTAAGTATACTTTAATTTGTGAATTTTTCGTGAAACTTCGTGAGGCCATATCTTGGTCATACGGACTCCGATTTTCGAAAACTCAGACTCTATTTCGCGTATTTTTCCGAGACGAACGCAATGGCATAGCCCGTTTCCCTTGATTCAGATTTTACATTTTAATTCTGCCTCCATTTGTGTTATAACATGTTATTCAAAAATACGGGTTGTTACACCCCAAGTGCCCGAGTGCCTATCTATGACCATTTAAATGTATACTCAATTTGTTAGCCCAATTAGTTCTTTGTGGGCTTTACTCAATTTGTTTATCATGTTTGACAAAACATTATATACATTCCATTTCCTTCTTCTTCTATCATGTGGGACATTTGCATTTCTCCACTATACACACAAATTACATAACATCAATAACAGTCAAAATTTAAATCTTAGTGATGATAGTAAAAGCTGTATAACGATAAGCTTTTCTCGCACTACTGTAAAAAAAAATGAATATGTTCTTGCTCAAATCATATAGGCAGACATACAAAGTTCTCATTTTAGTTATATCCATATGCAAATATTGATTTATTGTCCGGATTGAGTAATTGGTCTGATATCAGTATTATATTTTACGCTGTGGTTTCTTGCATTTAATGAAAGGATGTTTTTTGGAAAACTGCATATGTATACATTATTTCAGATTCGTGAATGAGTGGATGGGCCCGTATACACAACTTAATACCAGTCTAATGATTGAAGTAGCATCGAAAAGTATTTTTGGTATCTGTTTGATGGTAATAGAACTATGTGCTAAGCATAAGCCCATCCACTCCAGACTAGAGTGGGATTGGGGATTTTTGCCACAAGGACAAAAAGAGCAAAAAAATTGCTTAAAAGGATAAAAGCTAAAAAATTTGCCCAAAATGACGTTTTTCTAGTGGAAATGGGGGAATTCAAGAGGCCTCTTGTTTTTCCACTTTACACTAAAAGTTGGCATTTTAAACAAATTTTTTGGCTCGTCCTTTTGGGTAAACTTTTTGCTTTTTTGTCCTTTACGCAATTTTTCTGGATTTGATTGGGGAGGGGGGTTGGGGTTGATTTTTTTTGGGGGGGGGGGTGGGGGGGGGGGGGGTGGGGGGGGTGGGGGGGTGGGAGGGGATTATTTTGGATTGGGGATTGTGATTATAAAATCCGATCTCTCAAAGCTAACAAAAACTAAAGATGCATCTATTATAATACATGATGATACTTCAGTACCCTTAGGTTTGAATTATTTAAGTGCAACAAAACTGATAGCACTAAACTAAGAACTTGAAAAATTAAAGAGAAATAGAAAACGACAATACATAAACAATAAAAGAATGCTAGTACTGAACAAAAAAGACATAAAAATAAGAGTGACGATCATCATAAATGCACAATTGGGCTTATAGTTTAATTTTCTATTTGAATTAAACTATCATTGGTTAGTTGAAATGAATAAACACGTTGATACTACATATTGTGGATATTTTGGGTTTACCTTATGCAAGTATATAGACTACATGATAGAAACATATAAAAGCGTATTTATTTCAAAGCGTATTTTTCTATCACGTCATGTTCCATATGATAAATTAAATATGATTTTAATATCTCAAATGATAAATAGGCTAAACTTACAGGTCAGACTGGAAATGAAGATAAAATGCCAACAATAAATACGGAGTAAAACTTTAGGAACAATAAACAGAAAGTACAAACCAATATATGATGAAAAAAATCCAAACTTTAAACATGAAAATATAAGTTATTTTGATGAAACTTTAAAAACAATTAATACAAAGAAATAACTAAAAACATTAAAAGAAATCCATACGCTCTTATAAAAAGTAGTCATTCATTAGGAATAGAAAATTGCATTTAAGAGTATAGTAAGCATTGACGCCTTGAACTTTTCCATAACCCAAAACCTAGCAACTGTCAATCATACTTAATAGAGGATGAATTTTTTTTGAATGCCATAATTACTACCAAAATTTGCCTGGAAATTAGGTCTTAGTACCTCTGCACGGACTAGAATTAGTCTGCAGACAACTATTTCTAATGTTAACTTTGCAGGACAGCAAGAGAACTTTCATTTTATTTAAGTACTTGGTTATACATTTTAATTATTTTTCTCGGTCAGATATACTTTTAAAACTTCCCTAATTACCCCTCTCCTCTTTTCTCTTTCTCTGCTGAATCCAAATAGCCTTTATTTTTATTTTTTTTACTTTTTTTTATTCTTCTTGCACATTCTTCCAATTTTTCTGTCGAATGTTTAAGAATTCAGTTGGTAATTATTCTTTGATGGCAGGCTACTTGTTCGATTTGATCCCTTAGCTGCTCGTTCGGTTGGAACCTTAAGAAGCTCCAGAAGTTCAATTTAAATGTTGGAACTCCTTCATTTGTTCGATTTAAACTCTACGTACGTTATTTTGGGATAATTGATTTTTTTTTTTTTTTAGGAATCAATTCAGGTTTGTAATGTTATGATTTTTAAGTACGTTTCCTCAATAATGCGATTTTCATAACAAACGCAATAGATTTCTCTTCATTTTAAAGAATAATGTTTGGTTATGCATAATTTCATCCCTTGCTGTGATGTTCGTGAAATGAATCCTTTCATCAATACTCACTCTAAATGCTTGTTGAAATTTCCCAACAATATACAATAGCTTTAGATGACGAATATGGCAGTTACATCCAACAAAGAAAAATTGTGTTGTGTTCTTCTTGAGACTTAGAAGTAAATGCAGCAGTTACCTCAGCTTACAAGTTCTATAATTTGAACTTGAATGTTATTAATACTATTCAACTACCCTGTAGTTATGGGTATGAATGTTATTGTACTATGAATTTTATTTTATTTTCCTTTTTTAAATTTTATTACGTGATTGTTCGAGTAATAGTTGATGCATTACTAATTTTTCAGATATTAGGGAACTCAAGTCTTTGGAAGATGTTATGTAAGATCTTGGTCTTAGACCATTTGGTGGTCTTATATATTGTATGGAGTATCCTTTGATTAACGTGTTTTCTTTTTGACTTTTTTTTATATAATATTTTCTCAACATAACTTGTAAACCATCGATTATCTTTTACTTGGTGGTTTTAACTTAGTTTTAGAAATAATGACCACTAGATACTTTATTTCATTTCAGTAGGTTGATCGCTTTGATGAGAATACTGAGCATAACCGCGTAAATCGCTTTAGGATACGACTGAAAAATGTTAGTGTGTTATTATTCTGGTTTATTGTTCAGACTAGTATCCATGCAAAATGTTCTTGAGCTGGTTATTATAGCCTATGTTTGTCTCATCTTTTACCACTATAAACTATTAAGTTTAACATGCTACAACTTTTTCGTTCCATTTTTTTTTTTAATTAATTCTGTTGTTACTTCTCTTACATTCAATTATTTGTCTAGAAAGTGTTTACGATAAATGACATGCTAGTCACACATGTTATTTTGTTCACTTCTATATTCATTTGGCTAGAAAAATGTACAAATTGACAAATGTTTGACTTAGTAATAAAGTCCCTTCTTTAAAATTCATTTTATACACATATAAATTCCCTTAGTAACTCTCAAACACCTTCGGGCTAGCATGAATGACTGATAATTATATGGACATTGATCATCTTGTATTTGATTGTCCAAGTACTTAGTTTTTTTTCTGTCAATGGCTCATGACAATTAATGTTAAGTCCTTGTAAGCAAACTTTAAGTGCAATTTTCTAAATAAAATTCTTGTATTGACAATAGACGTAGAAAATAAACTTAACAGTCAATGGCTCATGACAAAGGCATACTCTTTGAGCTTTCACAAAAATTATTATGTGTAAGTTTCCACTTCATCTTGCACTTAACAGTCAATCAAAACTACCCACATCCCTTTTTTTCACATGAAAGGAAATCCAGTATAATGTAGTTTTAGTATGCACCTCAAATAAATTCTGTAAAAATCACGTATTTTAATTGTTTTCAAATTATAGGAGTGATAGCAAAAGCATGCACATACGTGGATAATGCAGTGAACACATAAGAGAAGGCATTCTACGCAGGCGAATTATTATTGTGAATAGCTGACCAATTTAGTTGGAGTTTATTTATAAATCTATCTGTCTACACCTACGTCATTTAATCTAGTCTCATACAAAGCTATCACTGATAACTTTTGAGACAATAGGAATTTTTATATTGATAGCATTTTGCTACCAGTATTTAAACCCCTAACATTCCATGAAATTGTTGTCATTTGGTTTTCTTTTGAGCCCTTTGTTGTTCTTTTAGGAGAAGCTATGGGAGTCTTTAAATTCTTATGCTTCTTTTTGTACTTTTCATTTGTCTCTAATAACGGGATACATTTTTATCACCTTTTTTTAAGAAGTTAGTAAGGCTGTATTAGTTGCATACATATGCCCTGATATTTACATCATATTAACAGTCAGTTATCAGTAACCCAATTACTTTGATTCTGTAATTACAAATCAGTATATATGACCAATTACAATCTCAAAAGAAAATTAAATCGATCAAATTGAAGTTCAATCAACGGATTACTAATTTGCAAGGTGCTGCACAGTTACCCTTTTGATTTTCTCTTATTCTTATTGGAACACTTGAAAGGAAAACAGTTTTAATAGTACAAATAATACAGAAATTTATAACTGTGCATATTTGACATTGGGTATGCATGGAACAATGAGGCACAGTTTAAGGATGAAGTTGATCTCGTGAAGGCTGTTGTTTGCTTGCATGTGGTTTTACGTGTAAAAAAGACACTGATTTAATAGTGATGCAATCTATCATCTTTTTTGGCATTCCTGTTTTACTTGGTTCAGTAGAATTTTTACAACATCTTTGCTGAATATGATGAACCAGTGCCATGTTTTACTTGGTTTAGTAGAATCATTACAGGAGATATTGTTTTTTTCCTTCCTCATAAGATAATTTTTTCTGTCTTGCAAAATATGATGAACCAATACCTTGTTCTTTTGCACTTGCAAAACATTTAACTGTAACAAAAAAGAATCCCTTAATGTTACAAATATGTATCCATCTCAACGGCCTCGAATGCCTACAGTAGTGAGCATGCTTGAAGATAACAGTCTAATGTAGGTTCTAACCTTTGGTTTCAATGTCTACAGTAATGAGCATGCTTGAAGATAATAGTCCAATGTAGGTTCCAACCTTTGGTTCCAATGTCTACAACAGTATTCCTTCAGACACAAGTGGCGTGTCCCCTGGCCATTGGTAAGAAATTGATATCAATTTGACATTATTAGATTCTTTTTTTTTTTTTTTCTAAATTTTTCTTTGTTTTCAAATGTCATCACAAAATTACTATAATAGGTTTGCGTCTAACATGCTTGCACGATGTCAAACTTTTATGTTGTGGTTATTTAAATCGGTATTTCTTTTATATGAACTTGCGCTGTCTTGACTTGGTATATGCTATTTATAACTAGGTGAAATTGGAAGAAAAAAGGTCAATATTATTTGGGGTGTGTGTGTATATATCCCTAATAGTTCTGATTGTACTTTTTCCTCATAGCGTATGCAGGCTTCTTGATGGGTCAGACTCATAATATTCCTATGAGTGCATGCTTTCGTTTTATATTATTTCCCACTGCGTACATGTTTTGCTGAATTCTTGATAGACCAGAATTCATAACATTGAGTTTAGTAGTGTTGGTTAGATTAATAATCCGAAGTCAAATAAATGGAGTAAATGCATCTTTGTATGTACTATTATATTGCTAATGTTAGTCTTGTTGTATATAGTATGAAGAAATACATTCTGAATGCAAGGAGATCTGGAACTTCGTACTTTCTATTACGGATTCTATGTTAAATCAGTATCTTGTTTTTAGTTTATTTTCCTGCGGTAACTAGTAAAATACGAAAAGAAATTTTCGGATTTTTTATGAGTAAAAACAGCACTGTATGCTTGCATCCTATGAAGCAACGCTTCATTTAGAATGTTTAAGACCTCAGTTATAAATTCAATTTCAAGCTTGTTTAAGAGCTCGTTTTTGGGCTCAGTTATGGGTTTAGTTTTGGCTCGGTTGTAAATTATTACTGAAATTTGTAGCTACGATTAGATACTTTAGAGAATAAATTGTTGATTATTTGTTAGCTTATGAGTGCCCTACAATTTATGTTTGTGATTATATAAGTTCTTTATGTCGTGCTTGGTACAACAAAAAAACGAAATGTGCTCGATTTAAGAATAACCCACATAATCTGTAGCCACCTGAACACTAATTATGGATTTGTTTTTTGCTATTTTGCTTTACTTTTAACAACAATAATGTAGAGCCTTACCACCACTAATGGTCAGTGGTTGCTTTGTGCATTTTGTTTTGTGCCCATTATTATATTGGAGACTTGAAAATCTCCTTCCAAGTAGAATTGATTTTTTTACAATGGAATTTGATGGCTTTCTTTTTAAGATTTACGCGGAAAAAATTTCGCACCTTGGTTATCATTTTACTATTGTTTACTTCTGTTTAAGTGGCATGAAACAACTTCGAGCTTTCTCTCTCTACTTTATTATGTTTGTATTTATCATTCATTACATTAATCGACTTCAAAATTTCATAGTATATAGGACCTAATGGAAAAAAGGTAAAATGCTAATATTCATTTCTTTTGTTAGAGTATATGAAGGAAAGAAGCAGCCTAGCAGTTATTGGCCTCAGTGTCCACACTGCACTAATGGAAATGCGAGAAAATCTTGTTGTTCCTGAGACACAATGGCCTCGAGCCACTGTTGGCAACTTAAACCATGTAGAGGAGGCTGATGTTCTCATTACATGCAATAGAATGGAAATATATGTCGTTGCTTTGTCATGGAATCGAAGAATCCATGAAGTGATGGAGTGGATGTCAAAGATAACATTTTAATTTTAACCGTGCATGCTTTGTATTGCTTATTTGTTATGAGTATGTTTTTTATTATGTTATTTACAATTGAGTAACTTTATAATGCAGTATGCATTAAGGATTCCAATAACGATAAGAAAAGTTTTTAATGGTTAATCAGCATAGATCATTATAAATCACTAGTTACATCAAGTTTCAGAAAAATTCATCAAATTTAGAACTTTTTTTTCAACAACATTTAAATAACAAAGGTTTATGTTCCAAATTTTAGTACTTGCAACAAAAACTCTTACAAATGCTCTACTTCAATTCTTAACAGACTAGTGGGATCTAGGGGTGTCAAAATATGACCCAACCCGTTTACCCAACCCATTTACCCTATCCACAAATGGGTTGGGTTAACCCATTTATGAATTTTATTAAATGGGTAATGGGTTGGGTTGACCCATTTTTAAAAGGGTCATAAATGGGTAACCCATTATATCCATTTATAAAAAACTTAAAATCTAAAATTAAAATCACACATTTAAAAAAACTTAAAATTTAAAAATGTCAAAATTACAAAACTACCCTTTATTTTGGAAAAAATGAAAAAAATGGAAAATTTTAAAAAATTCAAGAAAATTACAAAATGAAAGGTTAAAAAAGAATTATTTTAAAATAACGATTTTTAAAGCTAGAAGGACCAAAATTACGAAAATGCCCTTCATATTGAAAAAAATGAAAAAATTTCATGAAAATCCAGAAAATTACGAAATGAAAAGTTAAAAAAGAATTAATTTAAAATAACGATTTTTAAAGCTAAAAGGACCAAAATTATGAAAATGCCCTTAATATTGTAAAAAATGAAAAAATTTCAGAAAATCAAAAAAATTACGAATTGAAAAGTAAAAAAAGAATTATTTTTAAATAACGATTTTTAAAGCTAAAATTGCGAAAATACCCTTCATTTTGGAAAAAGTGAAAAAAAATGAAAAAATTTCAGGAAATTACAAAATGAAAAGTTAAAAAAGAATTAATTCAAAATAACGATTTTTAAAGCTAAAAGAACAAAAATTACGAAAATGCCCTTCATATTGGAAAAAGTGAAAAAAATGAAAAATTTCAGAAAATCCAAAAAATTACGACATGAAAAGTAAAAAAAGAATTATTTTAAAATAACGATTTTTAATGCTAAAATTACGAAAATACCCTTCATTTTGGAAAAAGTGAAAAAAAATGAAAAAATTTCAGAAAATCCAGAAAATTACAAAATGAAAAGTTAAAAAAGAATTAATTCAGAATAACGATTTTTAAAGCTAAAAGAACCAAAATTACGAAAATGCCCTTCATATTGGAAAAAGTGAAAAAAATGAAAAAATTTCAGAAAATCCAAAAAAATACGAAATGAAAAGTAAAAAAAGAATTATTTTAAAATAACGATTTTTAAAGCTAAAATTTCGAAAATTCCCTTCATTTTAGAAAGAATGAAAAAATTTCAAAAAATCCAGAAAATTACAAAATGAAAAGTAAAAAAAGATATTTTAAAATAATGAGTTTCAAAATAATAAATTTTTTGAATTTTTTTTCACTTTCTTCAGCATGAAGGGCATTTCCGTAATTTTGACATATTTAGCTTTAAAAATCATAATTTTCAAGTAATTCTTTTTTTACTTTTCATTTCGTAATTTTCTGGATATTTTAAAATTTATTTGTTTTTTTCACTTTTTTCAAAATGAAGGGCATTTTCGTAATTTTGACATATTTAGCTTTAAAAATCGTAATTTTCGAATAATTCTTTTATTACTTTTCATTTCGTAATTTTCTGGATTTTTTAAAATTTATTTATTTTTTTCACTTTTTTCAACATGAAGGGCGTTTTCGTAATTTTGACATATTTAGCTTTAAAAATCGTAATTTTCGAATAATTCTTTTTTTATTTTTCATTTCGTAATTTTCCGGATTTTTTAAAATTTATTTGTTTTTTTCACTTTTTTCAACATGAAGGGCATTTTCGTAATTTTGACATATTTAGCTTTAAAAATCGTAATTTTCGAATAATTCTTTTATTACTTTTCATTTCGTAATTTTCTGGATTTTCTAAAATTTATTTGTTTTTTTCACTTTTTTCAACATGAAGGGCATTTTCGTAATTTTGGCATATTTAGCTTTAAAAATCGTAATTTTCGAATAATTCCTTTTTTACTTTTCATTTCGTAATTTCTGGATTTTTTAATTTTTATTTATTTTTTTTTCACTTTTTTCAACATTAAGGGCATTTTCGTAAATTTGACATATTTAGCTTTAAAAATCGTAATTTTCGATTTATTTTTTACTTTTCATTTCATAATTTTCTGGATTTTTTGAAATTTATTTATTTTTTTCACTTTTTTTCAAAATGAAGGGTAATTTTGACCTTTTTAACTTTAAAAATTTAGCATTTGTTTTTATTTGCTAAATCAACTTTAGATACCTGGGTTAAATGGGTAACCCACTTATTAGTGGGTTGGGTTACAAACGGATTGGGTAATAAATGGGTCAAAGAGAATGGGTCATAAATGGGTTGGGTCAAAACTCGACCCAACCCATTTAGACCCAACCCAACCCATTTGACACCCCTAGTGGGATCCCTGTATTTGAGCTACGTGAACATCTATTCATGCTACATGACAGTGATGCCACCCATCATCTGTTCAAAGTATTTGCAGGGCTAGACTCTCTAGTTCTAGGAGAAGGTCAAATCCTCTCTCAAGTCAAACAAGTTATTAGAGTCGGTCAAGGTATGAAAGGTGGTTTAGGCAAGAACATTGACCGCCTCTACAAGCATGCAATCACAGCTGGCAAAGACGTACGTACGGAAACCAACATCCTACTTTCAAATACTCTCTAGTTCAGCTGCAGTTGAACTTGCTGTCATGAAGCTTCCAAAATCCGACACAATTTCTGCTAGAATGCTCGTGATTGGAGCAGGTAAAATGGGCAAACTAGTCATCAAGCATCTGGCCTCCAAAGGCTGCAAAAAAGTCATAGTTGTGAACCGTTCAGTAGAAAAAGTAAACGCCATACAAGATGAACTGAAGGAGATGGACATAGTGTACAAACCAGTTGACGAAACTTTTGCTTCAGCTGTTGAAGCTGACATCATTTTCACAAGCACCTCTTCTGAAACACCATTGTTTTTCAAAGACAATGTGGAGATTTGAAAGTAGGATCATGCATTCTAGCATTGGAGAAAGTTGGTGGAGTAAGGCTGTTTGTCGACATATCGGTTCCAAGAAATGTAGGATCATGCATTTTTGAGTTAACTACTGCACGTGTATACAATGTGGATGATTTGAAAGAGGAGGTGGAGGCTAACAAAGAAGAAAGGATGAGAAGAGCATTGGAAGCTCAAGCGATTATTACTGAAGAGTTGAAGAAGTTCGAGGCATGGAGGGATTCACTTGAGACAGAGCCTACTATCAAGAAGTTGAGGTCCTATGCCAAAAGAGTTAAAACAGCTGAAATGGAGAAATGCATTCAGAAAATTGGAGATGAAGCTCTTACTAAGAAAATGAGAAGGGCTATAGAAGAACTTGGCAATGGTATAGTCAATAAGCTTCCCGTTGCAGCATTTGAGGTGCGATGAAAGTGATAATCGAACTCTTAATAGAATGTTCAGTCTAGATACGGATAAATCTATCATAGACTAGAAAATTAAAGCAAAGGCGGAGAAGATTCAAGGCTAAGTTTGCATTGTATTCTTTCATTTGCACATATGTCTTATGATCTTACAAGTGTTACTTGTAACCTCAGTATCTCACGGCTCATTTATCTGCATTGATATACTGTTGAGCAAAGGACATTTTGCACTGCGTTATGTCTGGAGCTGTCAACGGATACTTTCGGATGCAGATAGTGCCATATCCGCATCCGCATCATCGGATATCCGCATCCGCGGATATGGACGGATATCGGATAATTATCCGCTTCGCCAGCAGACGATAAATCAATGAACATAAATGAAATTTTTTAGTTTAATATTAAGCTTTTTCAACCTAAGTGATTACTAAAGTGCTATAAATAAATAAATATGATGATAATATATAATTTTGAGCAATATGCATGCGTTTAGTAAGCTTTCAATTTTGCAAAATAATAAATTAGTATACCTAATTATGTTAAAATATACATAATTTAAGGTATAATCGTGAAAAAAAGCGGACGGATAATTTTCGAATGTGGATATGCCTATATCCGCATCCGCATCCGCTTTTCTAAATATCGGATATTTATCCGCTTTTCGGATGCGGATGCGGACGGATTTCAGATTTTTCGGATATCCATTGACGACCCTAGTTATGTCACGTTTGAATTTCATATATAGAGGGATGTAAGAGGCTCTTTCTGGTTCTGTATGGCCTTTGTTGTATCTGATGTAATAAATTTATTTGATTGTTTCAAACGATGTACATTTCATCAGCTATTAAAACTAATTTCACATAAGGTCTGATTTTTGTTTTCGGACATATCCTATGTTTTCTAGTTTACTTGATGTTACAGTTTGAGATGATGCAACAACTTTATTTGGTCTGGTTAATTAGAACATAAATTGTTACTTGAATTGGAAGTCTAGACTGTTACGTTGTTTGAAAGCTATTGTAACATGTTGTATTTCTAGCTGATATTTTAACCTCCAACATATCCAATTGCCATATTTTTGGGAGATATGGTTGTTAGTGAAGGAGAAGACCTGTCAACAAAGTACAGTAAGAAGTTGAAATCAATTTTGTTGAACCTGACAAAAGCCATAGGTTTGGAAATAAAAATAAATATGGTCATCTATTGGAAAGTATCTGCATTAGCTTTGAAGAGGTAAACTAGTTTTATTTGTTTATATTTGTGTTGTTTAGCTAACATTTTGTTCTGATTGGTGGAAAAGTCATTATTAGGGTTTGTTGATATTTATTTTTCTTGAAATAAATCGACTCGACGAATCTCGTTCGTAGGTTGGTCTTGTTTTGTCGGATCCAAACTACATATTTGAAAAAATCCAGATTCGAACCAAATTGAGTTCAGGTCGAATCTGGTTGAGTAATAACACTAAAAATGAATATATTTCAATGTTTTTGAATTTGCTCCAAACAACGTGCTTACTCAAAACGTATCATTTATTGCCTATTAGTGTTGATATTAAATTTTTGTGATATGAGTTCATGAACCTTTGATGATATGTACTTATGAATTGTTGCTCGTTCTTTTATTAATAAGTTTTAGATTAATTCCTAATGTGTACATCTATGTTTCGGACCATCCACTTCTTTGCTTTTATTTCCCAATGTTTTGCTCTTGAAACAATAACTAAAGTAAATATATTTTCCAACTTCAAGAAATATCGAGTTTTTTCTATATACGTCATGATGATTAATATATGTTGGATATTTTGCTATGATGGTGCATGTGGAGTTTCAAATTGCATTCATTTTCTGAATGAGTCCTATCTAGATTTATATTTTTTATTTATTACATATTGTTCCATAACCGGGAACATAACCTAGCCTAGAACTGGGAACATAACCTAGCCAAAACCAAACCCATAACTGCTCCCATAACCGAGCCCGTAATCCAGATCTTAAGCAAGCTTGTAATTCAATTTATAATTGAGCTCTTAATCGAGGTTATGATTTAGCTTGTAACTTAAATTAGTTATTTATATTTTATATTTTCTAATTTAGTTTTTATATTTTATATTTTATATTTTCTAATTTAGCTTTTATTCTATAACCGATCCAATAACCGAGTCCAAAACCAAGATCTAAACCTAGCTTATAACTGAGGTAATAACCGAGCACATAACCACAGTAATAATTAAGGTCATAAACAAAACTTTAACCTAGCCCATAACCGGGTACTTAACCGAGCCAAAACCAAACCCATAATCGATCCAATAACCGAGTCCATAATCGAGCTCTTAAACAAGCTTGTAATCGAATTTACAGTTGAGCTCTTAATCGAGGTTATGATCTAGCTTGTAACTGAAATTAGTTATTTATATTTTATTCATATTTTATATTTTATATTTTATAATTATATTTTATATTTTATATTTTATATTTTATTTTATATTTTATATTTTACATTTTATATTTTATATTTTCTAGTTTAGCTTTTATATTTTATATTTTCTAATTTACCTTTTATTCTATAATCGATCCAATAACCGAGCCCATAACCAAGATCTAAACCTAGCTCATAACTGAGGTAATAATCGACCACACAACCACAGTCATAATTAAGGTCATAACCAAACCATTAACCTAGCCTATAACCGAGCCCATAACTGGGCACGTAACCGAGCCAAAACCAAACCCATAACTGATCCAATAACCAAGCCCATAACCGAGCTCCTTGTAATTGAATTTACAATTGAGCTCTTAATCGAGGTTATGATCTAGCTTGTAACTGAAATTAGTTATTTATATTTTATTCATATTTTATATTTTATATTTTATAATTTGTTTTATATTTTGTATTTTATATTTTATACTTTATATTTTATATCTTATTTTATATTTTCTTATTTAGCTTTTATATTTTATATTTCATAACAAATTACTGCTAAGCTCATAACCGAGCTAATTATTAAACCTATAACCAAGCATATAATAAAGTCATATGGTACATTGCATGCATAATCAAGCCAATAACCTAAACCACAACTGAGCCTATAACTTTTCTCATAACCAAGGCAACTGAGATCTATAATTTAGCTTGTAATTAGTTATTTAAATTTTATTCATATTTTATATTTTATAATTTAGCTTTTATCCCATAACCGAGCCAATAACCGAGATCTAAACAAAGCTTATAACTAAGGTAATAACTGAGCTCATAACCACAGTCATAATTGAGATCATAACCAAAACTTTAACTTAGCCTATAACCGAGACCATAACCGAGCCAAAACTAAATCCATAACTTAACCCACAATCGACCTCGTAACCGAGCTCTTAAACAAGCTTGTAATTGAATTTATAATTGAGTTCTTAATCGAGGTTGTGATCTACCTTGTAACCGAAATTAGTTATTTATATTTTATTCATATTTTATATTTTATATTTTCTAATCTAACTTTTATTCCATAACCAATCTAATAACTGAGCCCATAAATAGGTTCTAAACTTAGCTAATAACTGAGGTAATAACCGAGCTTATAATCACAGTCGTAATTGAGGTCATAACGAATCCTTTAACCTAGCCCATAACCGAGCCAAAAATAAACCCATAACAGAGCCCATAACCGAATTTTTAAACAAGCTTGTAATTGAATTTATAATTGAGGTCTTAATCGAGGTTTTACGTGCCATAGGTACCCGATTAGGCCTTGCGTGCGTGAGTCTTTTACATGTCACGGGTACCCGCTCGGTTAACTAATTCCTATTGGGTGCAGAATCATTACTGGAGTACCCGATTAGGCCTAGCGTGCGGAAGTCTTTTACGTGTCATAGGTACACGATTAGGCTTTGCGTGCGTGAGTCTTTTACGTGTCACGGGTACCCGCTCGGTTAACTAATTCCTACTGGGTGTAGAATCGTTGCTGGAGTACCCGACTAGGCCTTGCGTGCAGAAGTCTTTTACGTGTCATAGGTACCCGAGTAGGCCTTGCGTGCGTGAGTCTTTTACGTGTCACAGGTACACGCTCGGTTAACAAATTCCTACTGGGCGTAGAAACGTTGCTGAAGTACCCGACTAGGCCTTGCGTGCTGAAGTCTTTTACATGCCATAGTTACCTGATTAGGCCTTGCATGCGTGATTCTTTTACGTGTCACGGGTACATGCTCGGTTAACAAATTCCTACTGGGTGCAGAATCGTTGCTGGAGTACCCGATTAGGCCTTGCTTGCGGAAGTGTTTTACGTGTCATAGGCACCCGATTAGGCCTTGCGTGCATGAGTCATTTACGTGTCATGGGTACCCGCTCGGTTAACTAATTCCTTCTGGGTGCCGAATCGTTGCTGGAATACCCAATTAGGCTTTGCGTACGGAAGTATTTTACGTGTCATAGGTACCCGTTTAGGCCTTGCATGCGTGAGTCTTTTACATGTCACGGGTACGTGTTCGGTTAACAAATTCCTACTGGGTGCAGAATCATTGCTGGAGTACCCGATTAGGCCTTGCGTGCTGAAGTCTTTTACGTGTCATAAGTGCCCGATTGGGCCTTGCATGCATGAGTCTTTTACGTGTCACAGGTACATGCTCGGTTAATAAATTCGTACTAGGTGCAGAATCGTTGCTGGAATACCCGATTAGGCCTTGCGTGCTGAAGTCTTTTACGTGTCATAAGTACCGGATTAGGGCTTGCGTGCGTATGTCTTTTACATGTGACGGGTACCTGCTCGGTTAACTAATTCCTACTGGGTGCTGAATCGTTGTTGTAGTACCTGATTAGGCCTTGCTTGCAGAAGTGATTTACGTGTCATAGGTACCCGATTAGGCCTTGCGTGCGTGAATCTTTTACATGTCACGGGTACCCGCTTGGTTAACTAATTCCGTCTGGGTTTAGAATCATTGTTGGAGTACCCGATTAGGCCTTGCGTGCGGAAGTCTTTTACGTGTCATAGGTACCCGATTTGGCCTTGCGTACGTGAGACTTTTACGTGTCACGGGTACCTGCTCGATAAACTAATTCCTACAGGGTGTAGAATCGTTGTTGGAGTACCCGATTAGGCATTGCGTGCGGAAGTCTTTTACGTGTCATAGGTACCCGATTAGGCCTTGCATCCGTGAGTCTTTTGTGTTTCACTGAACCCATAACCGATCACATGTCCATAACATAGGCCATAATTGAGCTCAAAACTTAGCCCATAAATGAGACCCTTCACATAACCGAGCCCATAAGCGAGCTCATACTTGATTCCATAATCTAGCCAATAACCGAGACCCTTCACATAACCAATCACATAACCGAGTCCGTAACTGTATCCATAATTGAGCCCATAACCGAGACCCTTCATATAACTGAGTCCATAACCGATCACGAGACCATAACCGAACCCATAACCGATCACATGTCCGTAATCTAGGCCATAACCAAGTTCGTAACCGAGTCCATAACCGAATTCGTAATTGAGCCCATAACCAAATCCATAATTGAGTCCATATCGAGCCTATAACCGAGCCAATAACCAAAACCTTAGCTGAGCTCATAATTTATGTCTTAACCAAACTTCTAATTAAGCTCATAATTTATACTTTATATTTTATATTTTATACTTTATATTTTATGTTTTATACCTTAAATTTTATATTTTATATTTTATACTATGTTTTATACTTTATATTTTATGTTTAATATTTTATATTTCATACTTTATATTTTATATTTTATATTTCATAATTTAATTTTTATACTTTATACTTTATGTTTTATACTTTATACTTTGTATTTTATACTTTGTACTTTGTATTTTATACTTTGTACTTTATATTATATGATCTGTAATATATACTTTATATTTCATATTTTATGCTTTATACTTTATATTTTATACTTCATATTTTATATTTTATACTTTATAATTTTTACTTCATGATTTATACTTTATACTTTATGCTTTATGCTTTATAATTTATGGTTTTTTACTTTATATTTTATGTTTTATATTTTATATTTTATACTTTATAATTTAATTTTTATTCTTTATACTTTATGTTTTATACTTTATACTTTGTATTTTATACTTTGTACTTTCTATTATATGATTTGTAATATATACTTTATATTTAATAATTAATAATTAATTTTTTTATTTAGCTTATATTCCATAAACGATGGAATAACCAAGCTCATAACCAAGTTCTAAACCTAGCCAATAACCGATGTAATAACCCGGAAATCCGAGCCAATTTAAAATTTTTATTTTGGCTATTTTAATGAATTTTGATTATTTAAAATGAATTATTTTAAATAATAACGACGGAAAATTTATTTTCGACGAAGTTAAAACGAATAAATTTATTTTAATTATATAACGAGCCCGAAATGGCGCGGTAGTTTAAAAATTCGATTTCGAATTTCAAATGAATATACAGAATTTGTTTTGTCGGAATTGGACGAGATCAGAAATATCTAATTCTGTTTGACGATATCTTTCCAATGGATGTAAGAAACTGAGATTTCACTTTAGAAGTTGAAAGATATGTCCAGTTTAAAAGTCAGAAAAGTCGCTGTGGAATTTATATATATTTCAATATATATAAAGGCCTTGAAAATAGCCGTTTTGCAAACGACCTCGGATTTCGACGAAACCACTTTTGTTGGATCCGGGATGTCAAATTATTGCTAGGTTTCAAAATTCATAATTTTCTGAATCAGTATGTGAGCGTGGCGAAGCTAAACGTGTTTTAACAGTTTCAATCAATTTCGATCGACCAGAAAATGGCCATTTTTCAAATGGTCTTAGAATTTGACGAATTAGTTTTGTTAGGACCGTATCGCCAATACGAAGCTAGAAATAATTTTTCTGGAATTTTCTAAATCAATATGTGACCCCAGTAAATTGATTTTTCTGAATCAATAATGATTTATATTTTAATCTTGACAAAAACTGATCGTAACAGCCAAATTGGGTTACGAAACATATCCCATTGTGTTCAGAATGGGGGTATTTAGTTAGGGGCGACAATCGTTGGAGTTCGATTGGAGTTCAGACGTGAAACGAATTAATTAGAGAATTAAATGAATTAAATAATATATTAATTTATATAAATACCCCTGGTTCCTTCTAAACCCTAATCCCTACTGCGCAGCCGTCACCCACGATTGAACGGACGAAACCGTTCGAAAATAAAACCCAAATCTCTTCCAATTCCGATCGAAATAAATGATGATTCAAAAACTAAAATGGAGCTACTAAGTGGGATCTACACAGCCATATAATGTGATCGATTTTCATTTGAAGTTCTGCTCGAATTTGTGCTTCAAAAGGCGTCGCTTCGTCCTCGATTTCTGGCGCATGGACGAACTCGAGTTCACCAGAACTCCTGGAGATGGTGGCCGATGCGTAGGCCGTCGATGGGGGCCCTTCTGATGGATGTCCGACGTGCTGAGGTGGTCACAGCGGAGGGGAGTTGGATTTCGACGATGGGATTTTTGGTTCGTGGAATACTGGAAGGCTACAGATTGAAGAAAGGATAATGAACTTAATTAAGTAATTAGTGTGCCATTAGGGTTAATTAATTAGTGTAGTTTAAATTAAATATTAGAAAGTGTTTTAAAAATAAAATTGGCAAGTGTTTTAATAAATAAAATTAGCAAATGCTTTATAAATAAAATTAGAAAGTGTTTTATAAATAAGAATAGGATTGTCTTTAAATAAATTTGCATAGATTTTATTTGAATATCATTGATTTATATTCAGTTTTAAAAATATAAATAACATTAGAAAGAAAAAAAATGAAATTATCTATATATATAGTATAGAATAAAAATGTGATTTTTAATATAAAAATCAAGTGAAACAGATTGCGATGGAATCAACGGGGAGCGACTAGAATCCAAACCGTTCAATTAAAAACTGGCGGAGTGGAAACCAAAGGTGAGAACTCCTCACTTTTAAATTTATTTCTAGTTGAATTATATACTAGGATGCAGACGGTGCTTAGTAGCACCCGACACCCGTCGTCCACAGACCATGGATGACTTGTTTGTTTGGTTGCTATGTAGTGAAATTTGATTGTGTGATGGGAAATGATATAAAATATTTTATAGTGGAAAATATTTTATAGTTAAAAATATATTTTTTAACGTGTATAAAAAAATAAATAGTTATAAACAAATCGAATGATTTGTTTATATACACACATTTAACTGATATTGATTGGGACGATAAATTTTACACATCGCCCAACTGCACAAATAAAATCTGTGTTTGATTGTTTGAAGCCCCACACGGGTATTGGGATGATATATGACATTCACTAATCCCAATAATTAGCTGTATGTCGATCGATTGATTGACAGACTGTTATAAGCGTTAAATATTTATATTTGATGCTTATACAGTGTAGAACGCACTTTGGATGATGGTTGATTGTTTGTTGTCATTGTCGTATATATGAATTGGATGAAATCCATATAACTGAAATTATATGGTAATTGACAGTGTCTGATTCCAGTTCAGAATTATCAAATATTTTAAAATAACATTCAGTGAATATTGAAATGTGAAGCCGTGTTAAGTAGTTAAACGCCATTTTAACATGAACGGGAACTTTGTCGATTTTATTTGTTTTTAATGAATATTGAAAAGTGATTTCAATAATCGAATTGAATTGAATAGAAAAGGAATTCAAATTGAATTGAATAGAAATGAATTCGAATTGAATTGAGAACGAACTGAAATTGAATTAAAAAAATTGATTTAAATTGAAATCAATTTGAGATGAATTTAAAACGAATTTATATTGAAAAATTCAATCTTGATTTGAATTTGAAAAATGAAGTTGAAATCGTTTCGAAAACGAATTTAAAACGATTTATATAATACGTTTTAAAAAGGAAATCGATGAAGTATATATTATATATATAATATATATAATATAATGGCCTGAATAGAACGCGCCGCGCTGCAGTAGTTCTTGAATTTCGACCATTGACTTCGAATGGATATTACGGGAGATTCGACCGTCAGATTCTCCTAAATCCGGAACCGTTGGGTTCGTATCGAAAGGAGCTTTCTAACGAATATTAGAAATCTAGCGGTTGGATTTGGAATTATGTCTAAATCAAATTTGGAAAAGGTCGCTGTAAGTGCAGTTCGATGGCCGTGGATGGAAATCGACTGTACGGGCCTTGATAAAATTATTAAAAATAGTAATAATTTGTGTAAAATCTTAAGAAATGATTTGTGAAGAATTCGGGTGAAAAATTCCATATTTGAAAAGATAAAAATAGATTTTTATCGAAATGAACTAGTTTTGAACTAGAATTATAATTCTATTTATTTTTAAATAAATAAATTGAATTTGAAAGGGTTTTAATAGTAAACAGAATTTCCAATAATTGAATTGGAATGGATTTGAATCGAAATTGTCTTTGGAATATTTCGATGTTGGATTTCGTGATGATACAGGTACTGGTAGGAGAATTTGAAAGATATATTTATATCGTTATTTCCAATACGATATTTGTTGGTCGTAGAATTTGATATTGAATATAAGCCGATATATTTTCTATTCAGAGCCTTGTATATAATATCAAATGTGATTTGGGTTTGTCGTGAATGGTGTCTTCATTAACACTGTTCTTAAGCCCAGTTGAGAAAAAAATTAAATCTTTTTATTTAGATTTAATGAAGTGTACCAATTAAATAATATTTAATTGGAATTGAATTGGTATTGATTTTTGGGTTTATCGTGAACAGTGTTTTAAATAACACTTGTTCTTTAACCCGATAATTAATGGAATGTGATTTTGGGTTTATCGTGAACCGTGTTTTAAATGACACTGATTCTTTAACCCAGCTAAAGATTAAAACTAAGTGGAGTTTTAATGAATCTTTAATTAGATTGAAAAGATCAAGAATGGAGTATCACCAGTTTTACTCTAGGCGATAGTTAAATCTTTAATTAGGTTTGAACATGAAATGGTAATTGAATTTACCGATAACACCGTGGTGTTATATATGAAGTATTACCAGTTTTACTTCATGGGATAAATAGGTTGGGAATGGGAAATAAAATAAATGATTACTCTGGTGTGGTTCGCTAATCCCGACTAGTTTGAATTGATATTCAAAGAAGATTAAAGAATAAATTTAAAGAATTTATCTTTGATAAAATTAATGGGAACCTTTCCCAAAGTATATGAATATTTGAATAAAAGAATATTCTGAATTGGAATGAGGCGTATGTTGTGTTTGTGTAACACTGGTTTATTATATACGCGAGTTATCTAGAAAGACTGGGTTTATCCCATTCTGAATAACTAATTCAACGCGGTGTCGAAGATGAAGACAGTGGTTGAAGACCGGAGGTCTTCACGTCGTTTGGATAATTACTGATGATCTTGATTGGGCCGTACACCCAAGAGGAGGGAACCAGTTAGTGATCGTCCAGACGTACTTGGAGATCGATGGATATGCGAGGTACAAGGTGCCTCCGGTTTCGTTCAGACCCAGAACGAACTTGTAAATGGACTGTGTGTCTGACACTGGATTTTATTCTATGTGATTGATTTCTATTAAATATATATCTGTTTGGCGGTGGAGAATTTATTCTCTTGCTTAACGCCCTTCTCTGAGACGTACGAGCTTAGAGGTTATATATTGACGGATATCAAACGCATGGAGTGAATTGCCTGTGTGGCATGCCTAAGTGGCAATTGATCGAGGCTTCTGTTGAAAAGCAAAGTCTTGTGGTTGATGATCAAAGCATGGCCTGTGTGGCGTAGCTTTGTGTAACGTTGATTCGCGAGCCTCACACCCCGGTGGTGAACCAAAAACGAGAGAGGACCTCAGGGAGGACATGCGTTTCTTTCTAGTTAAAAGTGCCATCAGTGGTTTTACACGCCCTGACGAGTTTGAATTATGTGGTTGTTGCTGTTGCGAGGCGCCTAGGATATATCGGTCAATCCGGGACCGATGGAGTCATTGGAATCATTTACGCCCCAAAGGGTGGGGAAACGCAGTGTTCAGGCATTTTAATCCACATCGGTGGACAGGCCCTGACGATCCAAGGGCTCACCTGTGTCTGGGTCCTGAGGCTCGGGCTAGACAGTCTCGAATCGGTAGAGGACTATCTTTTGCCTCGGTTCACAGATGGAAATCCAATTTCCAAATATGTGACTTTGCGGTTTTAATTGTAGAACTAGTATGTCGACATGATATATGGTACCCATGCCGTCTATGATTAATATTTATGATTGAAATTATTTTGACACTATGCACTTATAATAGTATCAAATGATTTGTTTTAAACGTACTAAGCATGTTTGGCTATTATAAGGGAAAACCCTATCCCCTGGCTTGCGTTGCATTGTGTGATAGGACCTGGGTCTTATAATAGCTTCATTTTTCTTTATTTAGCATTGCACTGTTGTTTTATGCACTGGTGTTCTTGGGAGGAAACCCGTTCCGTGTTATACGGCGTGGTCACTTGATTTACCTAACTTTAAAAATAAAGATTAATAAATGTTTTAGTTCTCACACCAGTTACATGACTGACCTGGAGTTTATTGTTTTAACCAAAACTCTGGGTGCCCTTATTTTGACACGGACAGCTAGTAGTTTTGGTTTTGCAGATTTATATTCACAGGATCCTGATTTACAGCTGGAATGATACTCGAAAAGCTCTGTATCCATGTATTACTTCTAGTTGTGTATTGTATTATTTTTCGCTGCTATGTAATGTATTGTAATCTCTGATATTTTATACTGTGTAATATTTATTCATACTCTGTATATTCTTATATTTTGATGGAATTGTTGTAATTAACAATGAAATGTTCTTCTGTCTGCGTTCTTTTGTGTGTTGTTCTCGAAGTATCCGCTCTTTCCTTACCGGGGAAGTTACGGGTCTTTACAACCGAACCCATAATCATGGTCCTAACTGTGGTCATAACCAAACCTTTAACCTAGGTCATAATAGATCCCATAACTGAGACCATAACCGAACACATAACCGATCACATGTCCGTAACCTAGGTAATAACCGAGCTCAAAACTAAGTCCATAACTATGACCCTTCACACAATCGAGTCCATAACCAAGCCCATAACTGAATCCTTAATTGAGCCCACAACCGAAACCCTTCATATAACTGAGTCCATAATCGAGCCCATAACCGAGACCGTAACCAAACCCATAACCGATCACATGTCCATAACCGAGGCCATAACCGAGTCCATAACTGAGCCTATAACCGAGACCCTTCACATAACCGAGTCCATAACTAAACCTATAATCGAGCTCATAACTTATAATTTATATTTTATAATTTATACTTTATATTTTATGCTTTATATTTTATACTTTATATTTTATATTTTATATTTTATATTTTATATTTTGTATTTTATATTTTATACTTTATATTTTATAATTTTTTATATACTTTATGTTTTATACTTTATATTTTATATTTTATACTTTGTAATTGTAGCCCATAACCAAGCCCATAAACAGATTCATAATTGTAGCCCATAACCGACAACATAACCGAGCCAAAACTAAACACATAATTTATCCTATAACCAAGTTCATAACCAGGCTCTTAAACAAGCTTATAATTGAATTTATAATTGAGCTCTTAGTCGAAGTTATGATCTAGCTTGTAACCGAAATTAGTTATTTATATTTTATTAATATTTTATAATTTATAATTTAGCATTTTGTACATAAATTAGGTAATAACTGAGCTTATAACCACGGTCATGGTTAAGATAATAACCAAACCTTTAACCTAACCCTTAACTAAACTCATAACCAATCATATAACCGAGCTCATAACCAATCACATAACTGATACCCTTCACATAATCGAGCTCATAACTGAGCTCATAATTGAGACCTTATCTGAGCCCATAGTCAAGACTCTTCACATAACCGATCACATAACCGAGTCCATAACCCACCCATAACCGAATCCATAACTCAGCCCATAACCGAGACCCTTCATATAACCGAGTCCATAACTGAGCCAATAACCAAAACCGCAACTGAGATCATGATTTAGATCTTAACCAAACCTCTAATCAAGCTCATAATTTACATTTTATACTTTATAATTTATATTTATTTTTTATAATTCATAATTCATAATTTATAGTTTATATTTTTTATTTTTTATTTTATGCTTTATATTTTATGTTTCATACTTTATACTTTATATTTTATACTTTATATTTTATATATTATACTTTATATTTTATACTTTATACTTTATACTTTATGTTTTATACTTTATATTTTATGTTTTGTACTTTATACTTTGTATTTTATACTTTGTACTTCATATTATATAATTTTTAATATATACTTTATATTTAATATTTAATATATTTTATTTTCTAATTTAGCTTATATTCCATAACCGATGGAATAACCGAACCCATAACCATGATCTAAACCTAACCCATAACTGAATCCATAATCACGATCAAAATTGTGGTCATAACTAAACCTTTAAAGTAAGTCATAACCGAGTCCATAACCGAGCCCATAACCGAATCCATAATTGAGGCCATAACTGAGATCCTTCATATAACCAGTCCATAACCGAACCCATAACCGAGCCAATAACCAAAGCCCTAACTGAGCTCATAATTGAGGTCTTAACCAAACCTCTAATCAAGCTCATAATTTATGTTATATACTTTTTACTTTGTATTTTATATTTTATACATAAATTAGGTAATAGCTGAGCTTATAACCGTGGTCATGATTGAGGTCATAAACAAACTTTTGACCTAACCCCTAACCGAACTAATAACCAATCACATAACCAAGTCCATAATCAATCACATAACTGAGACCTTTCACATAACCGAGTCCATAATCGTGCCCATAACCGAGACTGTTCATATAACCGAGTCCAGAACCAAGCCCATAACCGAGCCACTAACCAAAACCCTAACAAAGCTCATAATTGAGGTCTTAACCAAACCTCTAATCAAGCTCATAATTTATATTTAATAATTAATATTTTATATTTTTTTAATTTTTTTATATTTTACATTTTACAATTTAATTTTTATATTTTATATTTTATATTATACTTTATATTATATAATGTATAATTTATATTATATAATTTATATTTTTTATTTTATTTTTTATTTTATATTATATTTTATATTTCATAACAAATTACTACTAAGCTCATAACCGAGCTGATTATTAAACCTATCCGAGCGTATATCAAACTCATACGGTACACTATACGCATAATCAAGCCAATAATCGAGCCCATAACAGAGCACATAACCGAGTCCAAAACCAAACTCATAACCGATCCCATATTTGTGCCCATAACCGTGCACATAACCGAGTCCAAAATCAAACACATAAATGAGCCCACAACCGAGCTCTTAGACAAGCTTGTAATTGAATTTATAATTGACCTCTTAAACGAGGTTATGATATTGCTTGTAACTGAAATTAGTTATTTATATTTTATTCATATTTTATAATTTATACTTTATATGTTATATTTTATATTCAATACTTTATATTCTATATTTTACACTTTATATTATATATTTTATAATTTAAAATTTATTTTTTATTTTTAATTTAGGTTATTTACTTTTTATTTTAATTTTTCTAATTTAGCTTTTATTCCATAACCGATCTAATAACCGAGCCCATAACCAAGATCTAAAACTAGTTCATAACTGAGGTAATAACCGAGCTAACAACCACAGTCATAATTAAGGTCATAACCAAACCTTTAAACTAGCCCTTAACAGAGCTTACAATCAAATGCTTTAAATTACCCTCCTGTATAAAATTCGATGGCCTAGGATCGTCTATACTAGTTTAAATATCCTAATCCGACAATATAATAAAGAAACTGCGTTACCTTCTATTTTGCTCTATTTTTTTTTATACATTAGAAAAAAGGGTACCAAATTATCCCATAAATGTTTCTAACCTTAAGAACAATCACAATTTTGGTCTTACATTATATCTGCGATATGGATCAAGCATTCACAAGTTTTAAATCATTCCTACTAGGTGCAGAATCGTTGCCGGATTATCCATAGGCCTTGCATGCGGAAGTCTTTTACGTATCGTAAGTACCCAATTAGGCATTGTGTGCGGGTGTCTTTTGCGTGTCACGGGTACCCGCCCGGTTAAGTAATTCATACTGGGTGCAGAATCGTTGTTGGAGTACCCGATTAGGCATTGCGTGCGAAAGTATTTTACATGTCATAGGTACCTGATTAGGCCTTGCGAGCGGATGACTTTTGCGTGTCATGCGCACTCGCTCGGTTAACTAATTACTACTGGGTGCAGAATCGATGCTGGAGTACCCAATTAGGCCTTGCGTACGGAAGTCTTTTACGTGTCATAAGTACCCGATTAGGCCTTGCGTGCGGATGACTTTTGTGTGTCATGGGTACTCGCTCGGTTAACTAATTCCTACTAGGTGTAGAATCGTTGCTGAAGTACCCGATTAGGCCTTGCGTGCGGAAGTGTTTTACGTGTCATATGTACCCGATTAGGCATTGCGTGCGGATGACTTTTGTGTTTCATGGGTACCAGCTCGGTTAAATAATTCTTACTAGGTGCAGAATCGTTGCTGGAGTACCCGATTAGGCCTTGCGCACGGAAGTCTTATACATGTCATAGGTACCCGATTAGGCCTTGCGTGTGGGTGCCTTTTGCGTGTCATGGGTACCCGCTCGGTTAACTTATTCCTACTGGGTGAAGAATCGTTGCTAGAGTACCCGATTAGGCCTTGCGTGCGGAAGTCTTATACGTGTCATAGGTACCCGATTAGGCATTGCGTCCGGATGACTTTTGCATGTCACGGATACTCGCTTAGTTAACTAATTCCTACTAGGTTCAGAATCGTTGTCGGATTACAAGATTAGGCCTTGGGTGCGATAGTCTTTTACGTGTCATAGGTACCCGATTAGGCATTGCGTGCAGGTATCTTTTGCATGTCACGGGTACCCGCTCGGTTAGTTTATTCAAACTTAGTGCGGAATCATTGTCGGATTACCCGAATATGCCTTGCATGTGGAAGTCTTTTACATGTCATAGGTAACCGAGGCCATAACCGAGTTCATAACTGAGCCTATAACCGAGACCCTTCACATAACCGAGTCCATAACCATACCTATAATGAGCTCAAAATTTATATTTTATATTTTATGCTTTATACTTTCTAATTTATATTTATTTTTTATAATTCATAATTGATAATTTATAATTTATAATTTATATTTTATACTTTATATTTTTTATTTTTTATTTTATACTTTATATTTTTTATTTTTTATTTTATACTTTATAATTTATACTTTATGTTTTATACTTTATGTTTTATACTTTATAATTTATGTTTTATACTTTATACTTTGCATTTTATACTTTGTACTTTATATTATATAATTTGTAATACTTAATATTTTATATTTTCTAATTTAGCTTATATTCCATAACTGATGGAATAACCGAGCCCCTAACTAAGATCCGAACCTAGCCAATAACTAAACCAATAATAACGGTCAAAACTGTGGTCATAACCAAACCTTTAAAGTAGGTCATAATCGGGACCGTAATCGAACCCATAACCCATCACCTGTCTGTAACCGAGGCCATAACTGATTCCATAACTGAGCCCCTAACCGAGATCCTTCACATAACCGAGCCCATAACCGAGCGCATAACTAAATCCATAATTGAGCCCATAACCGAGATCCTTCATATAACTGAGTTCATAACCGAGTCCATAACCGAGCCAATAACCAAAACCCTGACTGAGCTCATAATTAGGTCTTAACAAAACCTCTAATCAAGCTCATAATTTATATTTTATACTTTATATTTTATACTTTATACTTTGTATTTTATACTTTACACTTTATATTTTATACTTTATATTTTATACTTTGTACTTTATATTATATAATTTTTAATATTACTTTATATTTTATATTTAATTAATATATTATATTTTTTTATACTTTTTATACCTTTTATTCTCTAATTTATATTATGTACTAGGTCATAACCGAACTTTTAAACTAGGTCATAACCGAGACCGTAACCGAACCCATAACTGATCACATGTCCATAACCGAAGCCAAAACTGAGCCTATAACCGAGACCCTTCACATAACCGAGTCCATAACCAAACCTATAATCGAGCTCGTAATTTATAATTTATAATTTATATTTTATAATGTATATTTTATGCTTTATACTTTATATTTTATACTTTATAAATTATACTTCATAATTTATATTTATTTTTTATAATATATAATTTACATTTTATACTTTATATATTATACTTTATACTTTATATTTTTTATTTTATACTTTATGTTTTATACTTTCTATTTTATATTTTATATTTTATACCTTATATTCGATATTTTATAATTTATATTTTATGCTTTGTAATTGTAGCCTATAACCGAGCCCATAACCATGTTCATAATTGTAGCCCTAACCGACAACATAACCGAGCCAAAACTAAACACATAACTTATCCTATAACCAAGTTCATAACCGGGCACTTAAACAACCTTATAATCGAATTTATAATAGAGCTCTTAATCGAAGTTATGATCTAGCTTATAACCGAAATTAGTTATTTATATTTTATCTTTTATATTTTATAATTTAGCATTTTTTACATAAATTAGGTAATAAATGAGCTTATAACCACGGTCATGGTTAAGCTCATAACCAAACATTTAACCTAACCCTTAACCGAACTCGTAACCAAGCACATAACCGCTGAGAACCTTCACGTAATCGAGCTCATAACCAAGCTTATAACAGAGACCCTGACTGAGCCCATAGTCAAGAGCCTTCACATAGCCAATCACATAACCGAGTCCATAATTGAGCCCGTAACCGAATCCATAATTGTGCCCATAATCGAAACTTTTCATATAACCGAGCCCATAATCGAGCCAATAACCAAAACCGTAACTGAGATCATAATTTAGGTCTTAACCAAACCTCTAATCAAGCTCATAATTTATATTTTATACTTTATATTTTATATTTTATAATTTAGCATTTTTTACATAAACAAGTAATAACCGAGCTTATAACCACGGTCATGGTTAAGGTCATAAACCAAACTTTAACCTAACCCTTAACCGAACTCATAACCAATCACATAACCGAGCCCATAACCAATCACATAACTGAGACCCTTCACAAAATCGAGCTCATAACTGAGCTCATAATTGAGACCCTAACTGAGCCCATAGTCAAGACCCTTCAAATAACCGACTACATAACCGAGCCCATAACCGAATCCATAATTAAGCCCATAACCGAGATCCTTCATATAACTGAGTCAACCGAGCCCATAACCAAGCTCATAATCGAGTCCATAACCAAGCCAATAACCGAGACCCTTCACATAACCGATCACATATACGAGTCCATAACCGAGCCCATAACCGAATCCATAATTGAGCCCATAACCAAGACCCTTCATATAACCGAGTCATTAACCGAGACCATAACCGAGCCAATAACCAAAACCCTAACTGAGCTCATAATTGAGGTCTTAACCAAGCCGCTAAACAAGCTCATAATTTACATTTTATATTTTATACTTTATTTTGTATACTTTATACTTTATATTTTATACTTTATGATTTATATTTTATACTTTGTACTTTATATTATACAATTTGTAATACTACTTTATATATTATTTTTAATAATTAATATATTATATTTTTTTATATTTTTATTTTATATTTTATATTTTATATTTTATATTTTCTAATTTATATTTTATAATATGTTATAACCAAACTTTTAAACTAGGTCATAACCCAGACCGTAACTGAACCCACAACCGATCACATGTCCATAACTGAGGCCAAAACTGAGTCCATAACTGAGCCTATAAACTAGACCCTTCACATAACCGAGTCCATAACCAAACATACAATCGAGCTCATAATTTATAATTTATGTTTTATAATTTACATTTTATGCCTAATTCTTTAGATTTTATACTTTATAATTTACATTTATTTTTTGTAATTCATAATTTATAATATATATTTCATACTTTTTATTTTTATTTTATACTTTATGTTTTATACTTAATATTTTACACTTTATATTTTATATTTTATATTTTATATTTTATGTTTTATACTTTATGTTTTATACTTTATATTTTATATTTTGTATTTTATGATTTATACTTTATACTTTATATTTTATAATTAATATTTTATATTTTATATTTTATATTTTATACTTTGCATTTTATACTTTGTACTTTATATTATATAATTTGTAATAATTGATATTTTTTATTTTTTATTTTCTAATTTAACTTATATTTCATAAACGATGGAATTACCGAGCCCGTAACCAAGGTCTAAACCTAGCCCATAACTAAACCCATAATCACGGTCAAAACTGTGGTCATAACCAACCTTTTAAGTAGGTCATAACCGAGTCCATAACCGAGCCCATAACAAAATCCATAATTGAGCTCATAACCGAGATCCTTCATGTAGCCGAACCCATAACCGATCACATGTCCATAACCGAGGCTATAACCGAGTCCATAACTGAGCCTATAACCGAGACCCTTCACATAACCGAGTCCATAACTAAACCTATAATCGAGATCATAATTTATAATTTATATTTTATATTTTATATTTACTTTTTATAATTCATAATTTATAATTTATATTTAATACTTTATATTTTATAAGTTATATATATATTTTTTATACTTTATGTTTTATACATTATACTTTATATTTTATATTTTATACTTTATATTTTATATTTTATATTTTATACTTTGTAATTGTAGCCCTTAATCGATCCCATAAACATGTTCATAATTGTAGCCCGTAACCGACAACATAACCGAGCTAAAACTAAACACATGATTTATCCTATAACCAAGTCCATAACCAAGATCTAAACCTAGTTCATAACTGAGGTAATAACCGAGCTAATAACCACAGTCATAATTAAGGTCATAACCAAACCTTTAAACTAGCCCATAATAGAGCTTACAATCAAATGCTTTAAATTACCCTCCTGTATACAATTCGATGGCCTAGGATCGTCTATACTAGTTTAAATATCCTAATCCGACAATATAATAAAGAAACTGTGTGACCTCCTATTTTGCTCTATTTATTTCGTTTATACATTAGAAAAAAGGGTACCAGATTATCCCATAAATATTTCTAACTTTAAGAACAATCACAATTGTGGTCTTACATTATATCTGCGATATGTATCAAGCATTTACATGTTTTAAATCATTCCTACTGGATGCAGAATCGTTGCCGGATTACCCATAGGCCTTGCATGCAGAAGTCTTTTGCGTGTCATAAGTACCCGATTAGGCATTTCATGCGGGTATCTTTTGCGTGTCACGGGTACCCGCTCAGTTATGTAATTCATACTGGGTGCAGAATCGTTGTTGGAGTACCCGATTAGGCATTGCGTGCGAAAGTATTTTACGTGTCATAGGTACCCGATTAGGCCTTTGAGCGGATAACTTTTGCGTGTTATGGGCACTCGCTCGGTTAACTAATTCCTACTGGGTGCAGAATCGATGCTGGAGTACGCAATTAGACCTTGCGTACGGAAGTCTTTTACGTGTCATAAGTACCCGATCAGGCCTTGCGTGCGGATGACTTTTGTGTGTCATGGGTACTCGCTTGGTTAACTAATTCCTACTGGGTGTAGAATCGTTGTCGGAGTACCCGATTAGGCCTTGTAAGTGGAAGTGTTTTACGTGTCATAGGTACCCGATTAGGCATTGTGTGCGGATGAATTTTGCGTTTTATGGGCACCAGCTCGGTTAAATAATTCTTACTAGATGCAGAATCGTTGTTGGAGTACCCGATTAGGCCTTGTGCGCGGAAGTCTTATACGTGTCATAGGTACCCGGTTAGGCCTTGCGTGTGGGTGCCTTTTGCGTGTCATGGGTACCCGCTCGGTTAGCTTATTCCTACTGGGTGAAGAATCGTTGCTGGAGTACCCGATTAGGCCTTGTGTGCGGAAGTCTTTTACGTGTCATAGGTACCCGATTAGGCATTGCGTCCTAATGACTTTTGCGTGTCACGGATACCCGCTTGGTTAACTAATTCCTACTAGGTTCAGAATCATTATCGGATTACCAGGTTAGGCCTTGGGTGCGATAGTCTTTTACGTGTCATAGGTACCCGATTAGGCATTGCGTGCAGGTGTCTTTTGCATGTCACAGGTACCCGCTCGGTTAGTTTATTCAAACTTAGTGCGGAATCGTTGTCGGATTACCCGAATATGCCTTGCATGTGGAAGTCTTTTACATGTCATAGGTAACCGAGGCCATAACCGAGTTCATAACTGAGCCTATAACCGAGACCCTTCACATAACCGAGTCCATAACCAAACCTATAATGTGCTCAAAATTTATAATTTATATTTTATGCTTTATACTTTAAAATTTATATTTATTTTTTATAATTCATAATTTATAATTCAGAATTTATATTTTATACTTTATATTTTTTATTTTTTATTTTATACTTTATATTTTATGTTTTACACTTTATACTTTATATTTTTTATTTTTTATTTTTTATTTTATACTTTATATTTTATACTTTAAATTTTATTCTTTATGTTTTGTACTTGATAATTTATGTTTTATACCTTATACTTTGCATTTTATACTTTGTACTTTATATTATATAATTTGTAATAATTAATATTTTATATTTTCTACTTTAGCTTATATTCCATAACTGATGGAATAACCGAGCCCATAACCAGGATCTAAACCTAGCCCATAAATGAACACATAATCACGGTCAAAACTGTGGTCATAACCAAACCTTTAAATTAGGTCATAATCGAGACCGTAATCGAACCCATAACCGATCACATGTCTAACTGAGCCCCTAACCGAGATCCTACACATAATCGAGCCCATAACTGAATCCATAATTAAGTCCATAACCGAGATCCTTCATATAACTGGGTTCATAACCGAGTCCATAACCGAGCCAATAACCAAAACCCTGACTGAGCTCATAATTAGGTCTTAACCAAACCTCTAATTAAGCTCATAATTTATATCTTATACTTCATATTTTATACTTTATACTTTGTATTTTATACTTTATACTTTTTATTTTATACTTTATATTTTATACTTTGTACTTTATATTATATAATTTTTAATATTACTTTATATTTTATATTTAACTAATATTTTATATTTTTTTATACTTTTTATTTTTTATTCTCTAATTTATATTTTATACTAGGTCATAACCGAACTTTTAAACTAGGTCGTAACTGAGACCGTAATCGAACCCATAACTGATCACATGTCCATAACCGAGGCCATAACTGAGCCTATAACCGAGACCCTTCACATAACCGAGTCCATAACCAAACCTATTATCGAGCTCATAATTTATATTTTATATTTTATATTTTATGCTTTATACTTTATAATTTATATTTATTTTTTATAATTTATAATTTATATTTTATATTTTATACTTTATATTTTATACTTTATATTTTTTATTTTTTATTTTATACTTTATGTTTTATACTTTATATTTTATATTTTATATTTTATATTTTATACATTATATTCGATATTTTATAATTTATATTTTATGCTTTGTAATTGTAGCCCATAACCGAGCCCATAAACATGTTCATAATTATAGCCTTAACCGACAACATAACCGAGCCAAAACTAAACACATAACTTATCCTATAACCAAGTTCATAACCAGGCTCTTAAACAAGCTTATAATCGAATTTATAACTGAGCTCTTAATCGAAGTTATGATCTAGCTTGTAACCGAAATTAGTTATTTATATTTTATATTTTATAATTTAGCATTTTTTACATAAATTAGGTAATAACTCAGCTTATAACCACAATCATGGTTAAGGTAATAACCAATCCTTTAACCTAAACCTTAACCGAATTCATAACCAATCACATAACCGAGCCCATAACCAATCACATAACTGAGAACCTTCACGTAATCGAGCTCATAACCAAGCTTATAACCGAGATCCTGACTGAGCCAATAGTCAAGACCCTTCACATAACCAATCACATAACCGAGTCCATAATTGAGCCCATAACCGAATCCATAATTATGCCCATAACCGAAACCCTTCATATAACCGAGCCCATAATCGAGCCAATAACCAAAACCGTAACTGAGATCATAATTTAGGTCTTCACCAAACCTCTAATTAAGCTCATAATTTATATTTTATACTTTATATTTTATAATTTAGTATTTTTTACATAAATAGGTAATAACTGAGCTTATAACCATGGTCATGGTTAAGGTCATTACCAAACCTTTAACCTAACCCTTAACCGAACTCCTAACCAACCACATAACCGAGCCCATAACCAATCACATAACCGAGACCCTTCACATAATCGAGCTCATAACTGAGACCCTGACTGAGCCCATAGTCAAGACCCTTCAAATAACCGATCACATAACCGAGTCCACAACCGAGCCCATAACCGAATCCATAATTGAGCCCATAACCGACATCCTTCATATAACTGAGTCCTTAACTGAGCCCATAACCGAGCTCATAATCGAGTCCATAACCAAGCCAATAACCGATACCCTTCACATAACCGATCACATAAACGAGTCCATAACGAGCCCATAACCGAATCCATAATTGAGCCCATAACCAAGGCCCTTCATATAACCGAGTCCTTAACCGAGCCCGTAACCGAGCCAATAACCAAAACCCTAACTGAGCTCATAATTGAGGTCTTAACCAAGCCGCTAATCAAGCTCATAATTTACATTTTATATATTATACTTTATTTTGTATACTTTATACTTTATATTTTATACTTTATAATTTATATTTTATATTTTGTACATTATATTATATAATTTGTAATATTACTTTATATTTTATGTTTAATAATTAATATTTTATATTTTTTTATATTTTTATTTTATATTTTCTAATTTATATTTTATAATAGGTTATAACCAAACTTTTAAACTAGGTCATAACCGAGACCGTAACTGAACCCACAACCGATCACATGTCCATAACCGAGGCCATAACCGAGTCCAAAACTCAGCCTATAACCGAGACCGTTCACATAACCGAGTCCACAACCAAACCTACAATCGAGATTATAATTTATAATTTATGTTTTATAATTTACATTTTATGCCTAATACTTTAGATTTTATACTTTATAATTTACATTTATTTTTTATAATTCATAATTTATAATATATATTTTATAGTTTTTATTTTATAGTTTTTATTTTTTATTTTTATTTTATAATTTATGTTTTATACTTTATACTTTATATTTTATACTTTATATTTTATATTTTATACTTTATATTTTATATTTTATATTTTATATTTTATACTTTATGTTTTATACTTTATATTTTGTATTTTATGATTTGTACTTTATAATTTATATTTTATAACTAATATTTTATATTTTATATATTATATTTTTCATTTTATACTTTGCATTTTATACTTTGTATTTTATATTATATAATTTGTAATAATTAATATTTTTTAATTTTTTATATTATTTATTTTCTAATTTAGCTTATATTCCATAACCGATGGAATAACCGAGCCCGTAACCAAGGTCTAAACCTAGCCCATAACTAAACCCATAATCAGGGTCAAAACTGTGGTCATAACCAAACCTTTAAAGTAGGTCATAACCGAGTCCATAACCGAGCCCATAATAAAATCCATAATTGAGCTCATAACCGAGATCCTTTATGTAACCGAACCCATAACCGATCACATGTCCATAACCGAGGCCATAACCGAGTCCATAACTGAGCCTATAACCGAGTCCCTTCACATAACCGAGTCCATAACTAAACCTATAATCGAGCTCATAATTTATAATTTATAATTTATACTTTATATTTTATACATTATATTTTATATTTATTTTTTATAATTCATAATTTATAATTTATATTTTATATTTAATACTTTCTATTTTATAATTTTTATATTTTTTTAATACTTTATGTTTTATACATTATACTTTATATTTTATATTTTACACTTTATATTTTATATTTTATATTTTATACTTTGTAATTGTAGCCCATAACCAAGCCCATAAACATGTTCATAATTGTAGCCCGTAACCGACAACATAACCGAGCCAAAACTAAAAACATGATTTATCCTATAACCATGTCCATAACCAAGATCTAAAACTAGTTCATAACTGAGGTAATAACCGAGCTAATAACCATGGTCATAATTAAGATCATAACCAAACCTTTAAACTAACCCTTAACAGAGCTTACAATCAAATGCTTTAAATTACCCTCCTGTATACAATTCGGTGGCCTTGGATCGTCTATACTAGTTTAAATATCCTAATCCAACAATATAATAAAGAAACTGTTTGACCTCTTATTTTGCTCTATTTATTTTGTTTATACATTAGAAAAAAGGGTACCAGATTATCCCATAAATGTTTCTAACTTTAAGAATAATCACAATTTTGGTCTTACATTATATTTGGGATATGGATGAAGCATTTACAGGTTTTAAATCATTCCTACTGGGTACAGAATCGTTGCCGGAACCCGAAAAGGCCTTGCATGCGGAAGCCTTTTACGTGTCATAAGTACCCGATTAGGCATTGCGTGCGGGTGTCTTTTGCGTGTCACGGGTACCCGCTCGGTTAAGTAATTCATATTGGGTGCAGAATCGTTGTTAGAGTACCCGATTAAGCATTGCATGTGAAAGTATTTTGCGTATCATAGGTACCCGATTAGGCCTTGCGTGCTAATGTCTTTTGCATGTCATGGGCACTCGCTCGGTTAACTAATTTCTACTGGGTGCAGAATCGATGCTGGAGTACCCGATTAAGCCTTGCATATGGAAGTCTTTTACGTGTCATAGTGTAACAACCCGGAAAATCAAAACCAATTTAAAATTTTTATTTTTGCTACTTTAATGGATTTTGAACATTTAAAATGAATTATTTTAAATAATAACGACTAAAAATTTATTTTCGATGAAGTTAGAACGTATAAATTTATTTTAAATATATAATGAGCCTAAAATGGCGCGACATTTTGAAAATTGGATTTCTAACTTCAAACGAATATACAGAATTCAATATAAGTTAGAGTTGGACAAAACAAGAAATATTTGAATTTGATTATCAGCTACTTTATAATGAATGTAAGCAATTGAGATTTCACTTTAGAAATTGAAAGATATGTCTAGTTTAAAATTCAGAAAAGTCGCTATAGAATTTATATATATTTTAATATAATATATAGCCCTTAAAAATAGTCATTTTGCAAACGACCTCCGTTTTTGACGAAACCATTTTTATTGGATTCGGGATGTCAAATTATTGCTAGGTTTCAAAATTCATAATTTTTGAAATCAATATGTGAGCGTGGCGAAGTTAAATGTGTTTTGACAATTTCAGTCAATTTGGATCGACCAGAAAATGGCCGTTTTTCAAACGGTCTTCAAATTTGAGGAAATTAGTTTTTTTAGGACCGTATCGTCAATATGAAGTTAGAAATAATTTTTTTGGAATTTTTAGACTTAGCATGTGGCCCTAGTAAATTGAAATGTGTGTTCAAATTCAATATACATTGATTTATTTTTTAATTTGAACGGAAACTGATCGAAACGTTAGAATTGGCTTACGAAACATATCCATTGTGTTCGGAATGGGGTAATTAGTTATAGACGACAGTCGGTGGGTTTCGTTTGGAGTTCGTTTAAAACAGTTACTTTTAGGGAAAATAAAATAATAATTAAATAATTTATAAAGCCCCCAATCCTTTCTCTCCCTTTCAGATTTCATAAAAGAAAAAAAACCGTTTACTGCTCAACCCACGAACCCCCTCTCCAGCGCGCACTCCATCGTCAGACCCCACTTCTCCTCCAGTCGCCGGTGAGCCTCACGTTATTCCTCCAATCCCTCTCTCCTTCGAAAACGTGGACCCCCTGAAACCCTAAAACCTCCACAAACCGACGCCCTAGCCACACCAGGGCCCCCGCTAGTAGCCTCCCAATGCGTGAACCTCACATCACCCCTTTGATTGAACCCAACAGCCGTCCCGTCCTTTGCCCCTCTCTTTCTCCTCCAACCACAACCACTATAGACCCAAAACGCGATCAACAAACCCCACTGACCATCGGGACAGAGCAGCACCAGCGAACCCCCTGCTCTTGATGATGACACCTAAAATTTTGCTGTAAGTTTTTTTCCCTCTCTTTTCTTCGATTTTAATTCTTTGAAAATCTATGATATTAGTTATAGGAAATGGAGAAATTTTTCTATACGAAATGAAAGCTTTTTATATATGAAAAGAGAAATTTTAATATACGTAAGGTGAAATTTTTATATGCGAAAAGATGAGATTTTTATTACATATGAAGAATAAAAATATGATAAAGGCAGGATTTTTATCATGATAAAGGCGAGATTTTTATCATGATAAAGGTGAGATATTTATCATGGTAAAGATGAGGTATGATTTTTAATTATATGAAAATACGATTTTCATATACATAGAGCGATATAAAAATATAATTTTTATTAGAAGAAGAGCGAAATAAAAATATAACCTTTATCATATGAAGAGTAGTATAAAAATATGATTTTTATTGGAGTGAAGTGGCGATAAAAATATGATCTTTATTCATATGAAGGATATGATTTTTAAAGAAGTAGAAATATGATTTTTACATTATATGCGGCGGTATAAAAATCTGACTTTTATAATGTATGTAGCAATATAAAAACTTGACTTTTTATATACATATGGTATAAAAAAAAGGTGATCTTTATAATGTAATCGTCATAATAAAAATGTGATTTTTACTATGAACAGCGTAGAAAAGACTGCGTTGGAATGTCAGGAAAATCCCGACTGTTCTGAAATACGGAAATAAAACTGGTGAAGTGGAAACAAAAGGTGAGAAATCCTCACTCTAATTTTTCTTATACAGTTATTTATTTCATAATTGCATATATGAACTGCTCCCCGTCGTCCACAGACCATGGACGACTTGTTTGCTTGTTTAGATTGATGGTTTGGTTGATTGGATTATTTGGTTGAGTTTGGTTTGGAAAATGAAACGAATTGATATAATTTGGTTTGGGTATGACATGCGCCATTATGAGGCGAGGGATAAGGCTAGACCTTATCCCGGTTCTAGTATCACACCGTTATGCCACCGAAATTTTCTAAAGTATGTTAGAAAAATAAAAATATCATTTTTATTAGGGAAATGAATAAAATAATTATTCATTTACAAATCATACGATTTGTATATGTACATCCATTTGACTGATATAGACTGGGATGATAAATTTTACACATTGCCCAACTGCACAAATAATATTAAGTATTTGTTGGTTGAAACCCTACACGGGTGTTGGGATGACATTTAATGTACACTAGTCCCAATTGTTTAGTTGTATGTCGATCGATTGTTTGGCAGGCTATTGTAAGGGTTAATAATTTATAATTAATGCTTATGCAGTTGTGTCGTGCACTTTGGATGAAGGATGATTATTATCTTGTTTGTTGAATACATGTGTTGTATGAAATCCATATAAATCACTTTATATGGTATTTGGCTGTGTCTGATTCCAGTTCAGAACTGAAGAATATTTTTAAAATAATGAATATTTTAAAATAATATTCTTTAAGAATTAAAATCTGATTTTGATGTCCGATTTTGGATGGACACGAATTATTGAAATATATTAAGCCATGTTGATTAGATATGCGCCATTTTGATGCGAACGATATTTATATCGATTATATTCGTTTTTATAATGAATATGGAAAAGGAAGTGATTTCCAAATCTAATATTTTGAAAATATTATAATTTATATATTAACGATATAGAATATTCAATTTTGATTTAAAATTGAAAATGAAGTTGGAATCGTTTTTAAAACAATGTTAAAACGATTTATAAAATACGTTTTCAAAGGAAATCGATGAAATATATATAATACATATATTATATATATATATATATTTAATGGTCTGAATAGAATGCGCCGCGCCGCGGAAGTTCGCGAACTTCAACCATTGACTTCGAATTGATGTTACGGGAGATTCGACCATCGGATTCTCCTAAATTCGGAACCGTTGGGTTCGTATCGAAAAGAGCTTTCTAACGAGTATAAGAGATTTGAAATCTAACGGTTGGATTTGGAGTTATGTCCAAATCAAATTTGGAAAAGGTCGTTGTAAGTACAGTTCGATGACCGTTTATGGAAATCGACCAGCCTAGATAAAATTATTAAAAAGTAAAATCATAATAAATGGTTTGAAAGGAATTGGAATGAAAAATTCCATGTTTGTAAAGATAAAAATATATTTTTATCAAAATGAACTAGTTATTAATTAGAATTATAATCCATTATTTTTAAATAAATAAAATGGATTGAGAATGGGTTTTAATATAACCAGAAATTTCCAATATAAGAATTGGAATGGATTTGAATCGAAATTATTTTCGGAATATTTCGATATTGGATTTCGTGATTATACAGATATTGTGGAGGAATTTGAAAGATATATATATTGTTATTCAGATACAATATTTGTTGGTTTCAGAATTTGGTATTGAGTATAAGCTGATATCTTTTCTATTCAGAGCCTGGTATTTAATACAAATTGGATTTTGGGGTTTGTCGTGAATGGTATCTTTAATAATACCGTTCTTAAACCCAATGGAGTTAAGAAAATTAAAAACTAACTGGAGATTAGCTAAGTCGAATGATTTTCTGGGTATTGATCTGATGTTGGTTTCGGCCTTCGGGGTTAATACTTAGGGAATTGTTCTCTTACTAATTTACAGTTAGAGACTGATGGAATGTGAAATGGGTTTATCATGAACTGTGTTTTAAATGACTTTCGTTCTTTAACCCGATTAACAATGAAATGTGATTTGGAATTTATAAATCTTTTTATTTAGATTTAATGGAAATTTTCCAAAGTAAAGTTTTCCAATATATAAATTGGGATGGAATGGAATTCGATTTGGTAATAATCGAAGTGAGCTTCTGCGGATGAAGACCGTTACTGTATATGGAATTTAGAAGGCTTCGCCGTTATTCCATTTATATTATTGGTTGGATACAGAAGTTTAAATCGATTATATATATTGATCTATTTTCCATGAAGATCCATAATTAATGGAATAAGATTTTGGGTTTGTCGTGAATGGTATCTTTAATAATACTGCTCTTAAACCCAATGGGGTTAAGAAAATTAGAAACTAACTGGAGATTAGTTAAGTTGAATGGTTTACTGGGTATTGATCTGATGTTGGTTTCGGCCTTCAGGGTTAATACTTAGGGAATTGTTCTCTTACTAATCTACGGTTAGAGACTGATGGAATGTTATAACTAAAATTATCAATTCAGGAAAATGATCAAGAATGGAGTACCTCCAGTTTTACTCCAAGCGATAGTCAAATCTTTAATTAGATTTGAACATGAAATGGTAATTAATTTTACCGATAACATCGTGGTGTTAGATATGGAGTATTACCAGTTTTGCTCCGTGGGATGAATAAGTAGGGATTGGGAAATATAATAAATGATTACTCCAGTGAGGTTTGCTAATTCCGACTAGTTTGGAAAACCTTAACATGGTTTAAAATTGTGAAAAGAATATTTGAATAAAAGAATATTCTGAATTGGAATGAGGTGTATGTGGTGTTTGTGTAGCACTTGTTTATTATATATGCGAGTTATTCGAAAAGACCGGGTTTATCCCATTCTAAATAACTGATACGACGATATGTCGATGATGAAAACGGTGGTTGAAGACCGGAGGTCTTCACATCGTTTGGACGATTCCTGATAATCTTGATTGGGTTGTACACCCAAGAGGAGTGAATACGTTTGTGATCATCTAGACGTACTTGGAGATCGACGGATATGCGAGGACCTCACTCCTGTATTGGATATATGGGAGGCGGAATAAGGTGCCTCCTGAAATGACCCGAAATCCCCCTTATGGGAAATCACGGATTGAGTTGAGGACAAGCCACATCGGGACGCAAACAGTTGAACATTTCATTGTTAACTACAACAATTCTATCAGGATACAAGAATATACAGAGTATGAGTCAATATTACACATCATAAAATGTCAAAGATTACAATACATTACATAGCAGCGGAAAATAATACAAAACACAAATGAACGAGATATATGGATAATAAGCTTTCGGGTATCATTCCAGCTGTAAACCACGATCCTGTGAATACAAATCTGCAAAACCAAAACTACTAGCTACCCATGTCGAAAATAAGGGCACCCAGAGTTTAGGTTAAAACAATAAACTCCAGGTCAGTCATGTGACTGGTGTGAGAACTAAAAACAGTTATTAATCTTTATTTTAAAGTTAGGTAAATCAAGGGACCACGCCGTATAACACAGAAGGGGTTTCCTCCCAAGAATACCAGTGTATAAAACAAACAGCGCAGTGCTAAATAAAGAAAAATGAAGCTATTATAAGACCCATGTCCCATCACACAATGCAACGCAAACCGGAGGATAGGGTTTTCCCTTATAATAGCCAAGCATGCTTGGTACGTTAAAACAAATCACTTGATACTATTATAAGTGCATAGTGTATAAAACAACTTCAAATATAATTGTATCAATCCTAGACGGCATGGGCACCATATATCATGTCGCCATACTTGGCTCTATAATCAAAAACCGCAAAGTCACGTATTTGGAAATTGGATTTCCATCTATGAACCGAGGCAAGGGATCGTCCTCTACGAATTCGAGACTGTCTAGCTCGAGCCTCAGGCTACAGCCGCAACTGCACCTAGGAGCCACAGGGCCGGTCCACCGATATGGATTAAAATGCCTGAACACTGCGTTTCCCTGCCCTTTGGGGTGTAAATGAGCCAAATGACTCCATCGGCTCCACATAGTCACCGATATATCTGAGGCGCCTCCCAACAGCAACAACCACACATGTGAAAATAATATAAATGTCAGGGCTGGTAGGTCACTGACACCACCCTAGCTAGAAAGAAACGCATGCCCTCCCTGGATCCTTCTCCCGTTTCTGGTTCACAACCGGGGTGTGAGGCCCGCGTATCAACGTTACACAAAGCTATGCCATACAGGCGGTGCTTTGATCATCAACCGCAAGACTTTTCTTTTCAACAGAAGCCCTGATCAATTGCCACTTAGGCATGCCACACAGGCAATTCACTCCATGCGATTGATATCCATCAATATATAACCTCTGAGCTCGTACGTCTCAGAGAAGGGCATTAAGCAAGAGAATAAATTCACTGCCGCCAAACAGATATATATTTAATAGAAATCAATCACACAAAATAAAATCCAATGTCAGAGACACAGTCCATTTACAAGTTCGTTATGGGTCTGAACGAAACCGGAGGCACCATGTACCTCGCATATCCATCGATCTCCAAGTATGTCTGGACGATCACCAATTGATTCCCTCCTCTTGGGAGTACAGCCCAATCAAGATCATCAGTAATCACCCAAACGATGTAAAGACCTCCTGTCTTCGACCACCGTCTTCGTCCTCGGCACCACGTCAAATCAGTTATTCAGAATTGGATAAACCCGGTCTTTTTGAATAACTCGCGTATATAATTAACAAGTGTTACACAAACACAACATACGCCTCATTCCAATTCAGAATATTCTTTTATTCAAATATTCTTACACTTTGGGAAAGGTTCCCATTAATTTTATCAAAGATAAATTCTTTAAATTTATTCTTTAATCTTGCTTTGATTATCAATTCAAACTAGTCGGGATTAGCGAACCACACCGAAGTAAATTTATTTTATTTCCCAATCACAACCTATTCATCCCATGAAGTAAAACTGGTCATACTTCATATCTAACACCACAGTGTTATCGGTAAATTTAATTACCATTTCACGTTCAAATCTAATTAAAGATTTAACTACCGCCTGGAGCAAAACTGGTGATACTCCATTCTCGATCACTTCAACCTAATTAAAGATTCATTAAAACTCCACTTAGTTTCAATCTTCCCAGAAATCAATATCACGTCTTTAACTGGGATAATGAACCAATGTCATCTAAAACACGATTCACGATAAACCCAAAATCACATTCTAATTCAATTCCAATTAAATACTATTTAATTGGTATACTTCACTAAATCTAAATAAAAAGATTTAATCTTTTTCTCAACTGGGTTTAAGAACAGTGTTAATGAAGACACCATTCACGACAAACCCAAATCCCATTTGATATTAATTACAAGGCTCTGAATAGAAAATATATCGGCTTATATACAATATCAAATTCTACGACCAACAAATATCTTATTGGAAATAACGATATAAATATATCTTTCAAATTTCCACAACAATATCCGAATAATCACGAAATCCAACATCGAAATATTCCAAAGACAATTTCGATTCAAATCCATTCCAATTCAATTATTGGAAATTCTGGTTACTTTGAAAACCCCTTTCAAATTCAATTTATTTATTTCAATAATAAATTGATTTTAATTCTAGTTCAAAACTAGTTCATTTCGATAAAAATCTATTTTTATCCTTTCAGATATGGAGTTTTTCATCCGAATTCTTCCTAAATCATTTCTTATGATTTTAAACAAATTATTACTATTTTTAATAATTTTATCAAGGCCCGTGCAGTCGATTTCCACCAATGGCCATCGAACTGCACTTACAGCGACATTTTCAAAATTTATATGGACATAATTCCAGATACAACCGTTAGATTTCAGACCTCTAATATTCATTAGAAATATCTTTTCGATACGAACCCAACGATTTTGGTTTTTGGAGAATCCGATGGTCGAATCTCCCGTAACGTCCATTCGAAGTCAATGGTCGAAATTCGCGAACTACCGCGGCGCGGCGCGTTCTATTCAGGCCATTCTATACATATAATATATATTATATATATTTCATCGATTTCCTTTTAAAACGTATTTTATAAATCGTTCTAAATTTGTTTTCAAAACGATTTCAACTTCATATTCAATTTCGAATCAAAATTGAATATTCCACATCATCGATATACAAATGATAATATTTTCAAAACGTTATATTTTGAAATCACTTCCTTTTCTATATTCATTTTAAAAACGAATATAAAATCGATATAAATATTGTTCACGTCAAAATGGCGTCAATCTAACCAACACGGCTTTACATGTTTCAATAACTTCGTTATTCTATTCAATAAATGAATATTTTCTTCAACACATGAATATTTATTTTTCTATTCAACACATGAATTTATACTTCTATTCAACATATGAATATTTATTCTATTCAACACATGAATATTTGTTTTTCTATTCAACACATGAATTTATATTTCTATTCAACACATGAATTTATATTTCTATTAAACACATGAATTTATATTTCTATCCAACACATGAATTTATATTTCTTATTTTCCAAATTGGAATGAGGCCCAATCAATTACCATATAACGTATTATATGGATTCCCTACAACACATGTATATAACAGCAACGATAAATCATTAACCGTCATCCAGAGTGCACCACATAATTGCATAAGCATTAAATATAAATAATTAACGCTTACACAGTCTGTCAACCTATCGATTGACATACAACTAAACAATCGGGACTAGTGTACATCAAATATCATCCCAATACCCGTGTGGGGTTTCAAATCAACAAACACAGATTTTATTTGTGTAGTTGGGCAATGTGTAAAATTTTCCGTCCCAATCAATATCAGTCAAATCAGTGTATATAAACAAATTGTCCGATTTGTTTATTACTATTTATTTTATATACATGTTAAAAATCATATTTTTAACTATAAAATATTTTCCATGATAAATATTTTATTTCATTCCACATCACACAATCAAATTTCACAACACAACAATCAAACAAACAGGTCATCCATGGTCTATGGACGACGGGTGTCGGGTGCTGCTAAGCACCGTCTACATCCTAGTATATATTTCAAACTAGAAAATAAATTAGAAGTGAGGAGTTCTCACCTTGGGGTTCCACTCTGCCATATTATATTTTTGAGCTTCAGAACAATCGGGATTAGCCTGACATTCCAACGCAATCTTCTCTACGCAGACCATATTAAAAATCACATTTTTAATATGATGTTCATATTAAAAATCACATTTTTATATCGCTACAAATATAAAAATCAATTTTTTATATTCTCTATTATATAAAAATCATATTTTTATTCTCTACATCATATAAAAATTATATTTTTATTCTTTACATCTTATAAAAATTATATTTTTATTCTCTATAACTATAAATAAAATTGTTTCTTTACTTATCTAAAAATCTATATTCTCTGTTGTTAAAAATCAATACTTTCTATTGTTAAAAATCTATACTTTTTGTTGTTAAAAAATCTATACTTTTTGTTGATACAAATCTATACTTTTTTTTGAAAGGTCACATTTTTAAATTACATAAATGAATTAAAAATAGAGATGAAAACTTACGAGCGATGCTGATGGTCGGAGGCTGGCTGTGGAGGCGAGCGGAGTGCTGGTTTCTCGATTTGGGGATCTTGGGCTATTTTTTTTAAAAGAAGAAGACGAGGGGTGTCGGAGTTTGCAGGTCGGAGGGGGTTTAGGGTTCGTCGGAGGTCGTCAGGGGGGGGGGGGGGGGGTTGCGCTTCGGGGCTGAGGCGCAGGCTTGGCGGCGGTGGATTAGGGTTTCAAGGGCTATGGGATCGACGAGGTTGGAGGAAGACAGGCTACGGGGATCATCGGAGAGGGGTTTCGCGATGCCAGCGGGAGCGGCAGTGGACAGCGCTGCCTGAGGCAGTGGCGGTGACGCGAGGTGGCTGGGCGACGAGGAGCGGGTTTCCCTCCATTTTTTATTTAATTTCTTTTTTAGATCTGAAACGGGGGGGGGGGGGGGGGGGTGGAGGTGGAAGAGAGTTATAGGGGTTGGCCTGAATTTTTTTTATAATTAATTTAATTCAATTTCAACAAGTAAGTTTTTAATTCGAACTCAAATTCAAACCCCCCGACTGTCGCCCCTAGCAAATTACCCCCATTCCAAACACAATGGGATATGTCCCGCAAGCTGATTCGATCGTTTCGACCAGTTTCCGTCGATATCTAAATATAAATCTATATATTCAATTTTAACCGTACATTTCTATTTACCGGGGCCACACACTGACTCTAAAAATTTTCGAAAAATTATTTCTAGCTTCGTATCGACAATACGGTCTTAACAAAACTAATTTTGTCAAATTCTGAGACCGTTTGAAAAATGGCCATTTTCTGGTCGATCGAAATTGACTGAAACTGTTAAAACACGTTTAACTTCTCCATGCTCACATATTGATTCAGAAATTTATGAATTTTGAAACCTAGCAATAATTTGACATCCCAGATCCAACAAAAGTGGATTCGTCGAAAACCGAGGTCGTTCGCAAAATAACCATTTTTAAGGGCCAGAATTCCATAGCGACTATTTTGAATTTTCAACTAGGCATAACTTTTTAATCCCGCTATGAAATTTCAATTTTTTGGATTCGTTGGAAAGATATTCTCAATTAGATTCAAATATTTTTGGTTTCTCTAAAATACGGTTTATTTTGAATTGTGTACAGTCCTTTTATAATTATAAATAAATATTTATATTCTAACGACGATTTAAATAAATATATACGTTCTATTTCTATTCAAAATAAATTTTCGTCGTTATTATTTATAATAATTCATTTTAAATAATCAAATTTCATCGAAATTGCCAAAATAAAAATTTTAAATTGGCTCGGATTTCCGAGTTATTACAATCTCCCCCACTTAAAACTTTTCGTCCCGGAAAGGAACAAAGTCGAAAGTTGTTTAACTAATCAACTCGACTTTCCTTATTTTCTTTATGGCTTAAGTTCTTCAACTTTTCAGTTTCTAAGAACTTTCCAAATTCTTCAAAAATTTGCCTAACACCTTAAATTTTCGAAAAATTTCGTCATAACCTCCCCTGCACCGGGAGCTTCGGGATATTTCAAATAGCCTCCCTTGGCCCTCATCAATCCAAAATGAAAAAGAAATAGCCAAGCGGCTAGCCAATAGGCTCATAAAATCATCCAAAACCCAAGAAATTAGTAAACATGTACCTATTTGTCGAGCAAACAATTTTATTCTTCTGCTCTAGCCTCCTTGCTATGACCTGTTTAATATAAGCACATGTATACGTATGCAAATGCGACAAACTTTAAATACAATTCACTATTTGGTACAATTTGGCTAATGGTTCAACATTTAATTAATCAAACAATAATCAAACAACACAATCAGCAATCAATTAGTTGATTATCCTTTTCAAATTCATAACTTTGATACATTGTCCAAAAATCATATTTTTGATGCCAAATCACCACAATAAGCCCTATCTAAATTTAGTTCTCACACCAGTCAATAGGAAATATATATAACCCACTTTCGAAACTCGAACATGAATACTAATGATGCGATCGCTATAGCGATCATCAGAACCATCTTCGGGCGACTAGAGTGTGATTCTATATCTATCCAGTATATTAAAACTTCAAATACATGCGGATCAGACGTGTACGCAAAATCTTTATATACTGGATTGTCCAAATTCAACATAAAATAAACAATCAAATACGAATAATTGATTTAAATTTTCAAAACAAACATTGTTTTCATTTTAAAAATATACTCTTTACACTCGTTCTAGGATACTACTGATCCTATCCCTAATGAGTCATTCTCATTGAATATTACTAATCCAATCTCTGATGAATCCTTTCATTTGGTTCTACGTGTCTTGTTCTCGAGCTTTGTAAACCAAAGCTCTGATACCACGATGAAACGACCCGAAATCCCCCTTACGGGAAATCCGGATTGAGTCGAGGACAAGCCGCACTGGGACGCAAACAGAAGAACATTTCACTGTTAATTACAACAATTCCATCAGACTACAAGAATATACAGAGTATGAGTCAATATTACACATCATAAAATATCAAAGATTACAATACATTACATAGCAGCGGAAAATAATACAAAACACAACTGAAGGAGATATACGGATACAGAGCTTTCCGGATATCATTCCAGCTGTAAACCAGGATCCTGTGAATATAAATCTGCAAAACCAAAACTACTAGCTGCTCGTGTCGAAAATAAGGGCACCCAGAGTTTAGGTTAAAACAATAAACTCCAGGTCAGTCATGTAACTGGCGTGAGAACTAAAACAGTTATTAATCTTTATTTCAAAGTTAGGTAAATCAAGGGACCACGCCGTATAACACAGAACGGGTTCCTCCCAAGAATACCAGTGCATAAAACAAACAGCGCAATGATAAATAAAGAAAAGTGAAGCTATTATAAGGCCTAGGTCCCATCACACAATGCAACGCAAACCGAAGGACAGGGTTTTCCCTTATAATAGCCAAACATGCTTGGTACGTTAAAACAAATCACTTGATACTATTATAAGTGCATATTGTATAAAACAACTACAAATATAAATGTATCAATCCTAGATGGCATGGGTACCATATATCATGTCGCCATACTAGGCTCTACAATCAAAAACCGCAAAGTCACGTATTTGGAAATTGGATTTCCATCTATGAACTGAGGCAAGGGATCGTCCTCTACCGAATTCGAGACTGTCTAGCCCGAGCCTCAGGCTACAGCCACATTTGCACCTAGGAGCCACAGGGCCGGTCAACCGATGTGGATTAAAATGCCTAAACACCGCGTTTCCCCGCCCTTTGGGGCGTAAATGAGCCAAATGACTCCATCGGCTCCACATAGTCACCGATATATCCGAGGTGCCTCTCAACAGCAACGACCACACAGGTGAAAATAATATAAATGTCAGGGCTGGTAGGTCACTGACACCACCCTAGCTAGAAAGAAACGCATGCTTTCCCTGGATCCTTCTCCCGTTTCTGGTCCACAACCGGGGTGTGAGGCTCGCGACTAAACGTTACACAAAGCTATGCCACACAGGCGGTGCTTTGATCATCAACCACAAGACTTTGCTTTTCAACAGAAGCCTTGATCAATTGCCACTTAGGCATGCCACATAGGCAATTCACTCCATGCGATTGATATCCATCAATATATAACCCCTGAGCTCGTACGTCTCAGAGAAGGGCGTTAAGCAAGAGAATAAATTCTCCGCCGCCAAACAGATATATATTTAATAGAAATCAATCACACAGAATAAAATCCAATATCAGATACGCAGTCCATTTACAAGTTCGTTCTGGGTCTGAACGAAATCGGAGGCACCTTGTACCTCGCATATCCATCGATCTCCAAGTACGTCTGAACGATCACCAACTGATTCCCTCCTCTTGGGTGTACAGCCCAATCAAGATCATCAGTAATCACCCAAACGATGTAAAGACCTCCGGTCTTCGACCACCGTCTTCATCCTCGACACCACATCGAATCAGTTATTCAGAATGGGATAAACCCGGTCTTTCTGAATAACTCGCGTATGTAATAAACAAGTGTGACACAAATACAACATACGCCTCATTCCAATTCAGAATATTCTTTTATTCAAATATTCTTACACTTTGGGAAAGGTTCCCATTAATTTTATCAAAGATAAATTCTTTAAATTTATTCTTTAATCTTCCTTTGAATATCAATTCAAACTAGTTGGGATTAGCGAACCACACCGAAGTAATCATTTATTTTATTTCCCAATCACAACCTATTCATCCCATGAAGTAAAACTGGCCATACTTCATTTCTAACACCACGGTGTTATCGGTAAATTTAATTACCATTTCACGTTCAAATCTAATTAAAGATTTAACTATCGCCTGGAGCAAAACTATTGATACTCCATTCTCGTTCACTTCAATCTAATTAAAGATTCATTAAAACTCCGCTTAGTTTTAATCTTCACAAAAATCAATATCCTGTCTTTAACTGGGTTAGAAAACCAATGTCATCTAAAACACGGTTCACGATAAACCCAAAATCACATTCTAATTCAATTCCAATTAAATACCATTTAATTGGTACACTTCATTAAATCTAAATAAAAAGATTTAATCTTTTTCTCAACTGCGTTTAAGAACAGTGTTAATGAAGACACCATTCACGACAAACCCAAATCCCATTTGATATTCAATACAAGGCTCTGAACAGAAAATATATCGGCTTATATTCAATATCAAATTCTACGACCAACAAATATCGTATTGGAAATAAATATATCCTTTAAATTTCCACAACAATATCCGTATAATCACGAAATCCAACATCGAAATATTCCAAAGACAATTTCGATTCCAATTCAATTATTGGAAATTCTGGTTACTTTGAAAACCCCTTTCAAATTCTATTTATTTATTTCAATATTAAAATGATTTTAATTCTAGTTCAAAACTAGTTCATTTCGATAAAAATCTATTTTTATCCTTTCAAATATGGAGTTTTTCATCCCAATTCTTCCCAAATAATTTCTTATGATTTTACACAAATTATTACTATTTTAATAATTTTATCAAGGCCCGTGCAGTCGATTTCCACCAATGGCCAACGAACTGCACTTACAGCGACCTTTTCCAAATTTGATTTGGACATAATTCCAAATCCAACCACTAGATTTCAAATATCTAATATTCATTAGAAAGATCTATTCGATATGAACCCAACGGTTCCGGTTTTAGGAGAATCCGACGGTCGGATCTCCCGTAACGTCCATTCGAAGTCAATGGTTGAAATTCGCGAACTGCCGCGGCGCAGCGCGTTCTATTCAGGCTATTCTATATGTAATATATATATATTATATATATTTCGTCGATTTCCTTTTAAAACGTATTTTATAAATCGTTTTAAATTCATTTTCAAAAAGATTTCAACTTCATATTCAATTTCGAATCAAAATTGAATATTCCACATCATCGATATACAAATGATAATATTTTCAAGACGTTATATTTTGAAATCACTTCCTTTTCTATATTCATTTTAAAAACGAATATAAAATCGATATAAATATCGTTCACGTTAAAATGGCGTCAGTCTAACTAACACGGCTTTATATGTTTCAATAACTTCGTTATTCTACTCAACAAATGAATATTTTCTTCAACACACGAATATTTATTTTTCTATTCAACACATGAATTTATACTTCTATTCAACACATGAATATTTGTTCTATTCAACACATGAATATTTGTTTTTCTATTCAACACATGAATTTATATTTCTGTTCAACACATGAATTTATATTTCTATTCAACACTTAAATTTATATTTCTATTCAACACATGAATTTATATTTCTATTCAACACATGAATATATATTTCTATTCAACACATGAATTTATATTTCTATTCAACACATGAATTTATATTTCTTATTTTCCAAATTGGAATGAGGCCAATCAATTACCATATAACGTTTATTATATGGATTCCATACAACACACGTATATAACAGCAACGATAAATCATCAACCATCATCCAGAGTGCACCACACAACTGCATAAGCATTAAATATAAATAATTAACACTTACACAATCTGTCAACCCATCGATTGACATACAACTAAACAATCGGGATTAGTGTACATCAAATATCATCCAAATACCCATGTGGGGTTTCAAATCAACAAACACAGATTTTATTTGTGCAGTTGGGCGATGTGTAAAATTTACCGTCCTAATCAATATCAGTCAAATCAGTGTATATAAACAAATTGTCCGATTTGTTTATTACTATTTGTTTTATATACACGTTAAAAATCATATTTTTAACTATAAAATATTTTCCACTATAAAATATTTTATTTCATTCCATATCACACAATCAAATTTCACAACACAGCAATTAAACAAACAAGTCATCCATGGTCTGTGGACGACAAGTGTCGGGTGCTGCTAAGCACCATCTGCATCCTAGTATATATTTCAAACTAGAAAATAAATTAAAAGTGAGGAGTTCTCACCTTGGGGTTCCACTCCGCCATATTATATTTCTGAGCTTCAGAACAATCGGGATTAGCCTGACATTCCAACGCAATCTTCTCTACGCTGACCATATTTAAAATCACATTTTTAATATGATGTTCATATTAAAAATCACATTTTTATATCGCTACAAATATAAAAATCAAATTTTTATATTCTCTATTATATAAAAATTATATTTTTATTCTCTACATCATATAAAAATTATATTTTTATTCTCTATAACTATAAATAAAAATTGTTTCTTTACTTATCTAAAAATCTATATTCTCTGTTGTTAAAAATCTATACTTTCTATTGTTAAAAATCTATAATTTTTATTTTTAATAATCTATACTTTTTATTGTTAAAAATCTATACTTTTTGTTGAAAGGTCACATTTTTAAATTACATAAATGAATTAAAAATAGAGATGAAAACTTACGAGCGATGGTGATGGTCGGTGGCTGGCTGTGGAGGCGAGCGGAGCGCTGGTTTCTCGATTTGGGGGTCTTGGGCTGTTTTGTTTAAAAGAAGAAGAAGAAGAAGAGGGGTGTCGGAGTTTGCAGGTCGGAGGGGGTTTAGGGTTCGTCGGAGGTCATCAGGGGGGTTGCGTGTTGGGGCTGAGGCACAGGCTCGGCGGCGGTGGATTAGGGTTTCAAGGGCTATGGGATCGACGGGGTCGGAGGGAGAGAGGCTACGGGGATCTTCGGAGAGGGGTTTCTCGGTGCCAGATGGAGCGGCGGTGGACAGCGCTGCCTAGGGCAGTGGCGGTGGCACGAGGCGGTTGGGCGACGAGGAGCGGTGAGCGGGTTTCCCCCCTTTTTTTAATTTAATTTCTTTGTTCAATCTGAAACGGGGGAGGGGGTGGAAGAGAGTTATAGGGGTTGGCCTATATTTTTTTATAATTAATTTAATTTAATTTCAACAAGTAAGTTTTTAATTCGAACTCAAATTCAAACCCACCGACTTTCGCCCCTAACTAATTACCCCCATTCCGAACACAATGGGATATGTCCCGCAAGCTGATTCGATCGTTTCAACCAGTTTCCGTCAAAATTAAAATATAAATCTATATATTCAATTTTAAACGTACATATCAATTTACCGGGGCCACATACTGACTCTAAAAATTGCCAAAAAATTATTTCTAGCTTCGTATTTACGATACGGTCTTAAAAAAACTAATTTCGTCAAATTCTGAGACCGTTTGAAAAATGGCCATTTTCTGGTCGATCGAAATTGACTAAAACTGTTAAAACACGTTTAACTTCGCCACGCTCACATATTGATTCATAAAATTATGAATTTTGAAACCTAGCAATAATTTAACATCCCGGATCCAACAAAAGTGGTTTCGTCGAAAACCGAGGTCGTTCGTAAAATGGCCATTTTTAAGGGCCAGAATTCCATAGCAACTATTCTGAATTTTCAACTGGGCATAACTTTTTATCACTGCTATGAAATTTCGATTTTTGGACTCGTTGGAAAGATATTCTCAATTAGATTCAAATATTTTTGGTTTTAGTGAAATCCGGTTTATTTTGAATCCTGTACAGTCATTTGAATTTTGAAATCGAATTTTCGAACTACCGTGCCTTTTTCAATTCCTTTTATAATTATAAATAAATATTTATATTCTAATGATGATTCAAATATATATATATATACATTCTATTTCTACTCAAAATAAATTTCTCATCGTTATTATTTTAAATAATTCATTTTAAATAATAAAATTTCATCGAAATTGCCAAAATAAAAATTTTAAATTGGCTCAGATTTCCGGGTTATTACACCTCCGGTTTCGTTCAGACCCGGAACGAACTTTTAAATGGACTGTGTATCTGACATTGGATTTCATTTTGTGTGATTGATAGACATCGGTTGCATAGCGTGAATTGCCTGCGTGGCATGCTGAGATGCAAATGATCAAGGCTTCTATTGAAAAGCGAAGTCTTGTGGTTGATGATCAGAGCACGGCCTTTGGGGCATAGCTTTGTGTATAGCATTAATTCGTGAGCCTCACACCCCGGTGTGAACCAAAATCTGGAGAGGACATCAGGGAGGACATGCATCTCTTTCTAGCTAGGAGTGGCGTCAGTGGTTTTACACGCCCTGACGAGTTTGACTCATGTGGTTGTTGGAATGCGAGGCGCCTCGGTTATATCGGTCGATCCGGGACCGATGGAGTCATTCGTTGGCTTATTTACACCCCATAGGGCAGGGAGACGTATTGTTCAGGCATTATAATCCACTCCATGTGGACTGGCCCTGACGATCCATGGTGTAATTGCGGCTATTCCTGAGACATGGTAGGCTAGATTGTCTCGAAACGGTACGGACTATCTTTTTCCTTGGTTCACAGATGGAAATCCAACTTCCAAATACAACATCGTGCGGTTTTGATTGTAGAGCCTAGTATGGCGACATGATATATCGTACCCATGTCGTCTATGATTGATTCATTTATATTTGAAGTTGTTTTCTTCACTTATAGTAATAATAAATGATTAAATTTCGCGTATCAAGCATTCTTTGGCTATTATAAAGGAAAACCCTATCCTCCAACTTGTGTTGCATTGTGTGATGGGACCTGGGTCTTATAATAGCTTCATTGTTCTTTATTTAGCATTGCGTTGTTTGTTTTATGCACTTGTATTCTTGGAAGGAAACCCGTTCCGTGTTATACGGCATGGTCCCTTGATTTACCTAACTTTAAAATAAAGATTAATAACAGTTTTAGTTCTCATACCAGTCACATGACTGACCTGGAGTTTATTGTTTAAACCTAAACTCTGGGTGCCTTTATTTTCCGCACGGGCAGCTAGTAGTTTTTGTTTTGAAGATTTATATTATAGGATCCTGGTTTATATCTGAAGCGATATTCGGAAAGCTCTGTATTCGTGTATTACTTTCAGTTATGTTTTGTATTATTTTTCCGCTGCAATAATGTATTTAAACCTCTGATAATTTTCAAATGTATAATATTTACTCATACTCTGTATATTCTTGTATTCTGATGGAATTGTTGTAATAAGCAATGAAATGTTCATCTATTTGTGTTTCGATTTGTCTTGTCCTCAAAGCAATCCGTTCTTTCTCTTCTCTTTGGAGACCAGGGAAGTTCGGGTCGTTAAAGTTGGTATTAGAGCTTTGGTTTACAGAGCTCGAGAACAAGACACATTAGAACCGAACGAAAGAATTCATTAGACTGGATTAGCAATATCCAGTAAGAATGACTCGTTAGAGATGGGATCAGTAGCATCCTAGAATGAGTCCGAAGAGTGTTATTTTTAAAATCAAAAAAGAAAACAAATTTTGTTTTGAAAACTTTAATCTAATTACACGTATTTGAGTATATTTATTTTAAATTGATTTGGACAATCTAGTATATAGAGATTTTGCGTATACGCCTAGCTAGTGTGTATTTGAAGCCTCAAATATACTGGATAGATATAGAATCACACTCTAGTCGCCCGGGGATAATTCTAATGATGCCCGGGCATCATCAGCATTTGTGTTCGAGTTTCGAAGGTGGGATATCTATATATTTCCAATTGACTGGTGTGAGAACCAAAACTAGATAGGACTATTTGTTGTAAATTGGCATCAAAAATATGATTTTTGACCTATGTATTAAAGTTATGTGTTTGAAATGTTAATCAACTAATTGATTGATGATTGTATTGTGTGATTATTCATTTAAATCAATATGTGAAAGAAAGGTTAATTTAGCTGAATTGAATCAAATATCGAACTGAGTTGAAAATTGCTTGAATTTGCATGCATATACATGTATATATACTGAACAAGTCATAGCAAGGAGGCAAGAGAAGAGGAATAAAATTGTATGCCCGACAAATAGGTACATGTTTACTATATTTCTTGGGTTTGGATGATTTTATGAGTCGATTGGCTAGCCGCTTGGCCTTTTCTTTTTCTTTTTGAGATGAGAGAGCTTGTGTGGCGGTTTGGGGATTTTCCCGTTAGCCCCGTACAAAGGAGGTTATGGCGAAATTTTTCGAAAATTTAGGGTGCTAGCCAAATTTTTGGAAAATTTGAAAAGCTCTTAGAAACTGAAAAGTTGAAAACTTAAGCCGTAATGAAAATAATGAAAGTTGAGTTGATTAGTTAAACAACTTTCAGCTCCGTTCCTTTTCGAGGACGAAAAGATTTTAAGTGGGGGAGATTGGTATCAGAGCGAGGTTTCAATCCTCGGACCTGTGAGTTATGGGCCCACCACCTGTGGGTTAATGGCCTGAATAGAACGCGCTGCGCAGCGGCAGTTCGCGAACTTCGACCACTGACTTCGAATTGATGTTACGGGAGATCCGACCATTGGATTCCCCTGAAACCAGGACCGTTGGGTTCATATCGAAAAGAGATTTCCAACGAACATAAGAGATTTGAAATCTACTGGTTGGATTTGGAGTTATGTACAAATCAAATTTGGAAAAGGTCGTTGTAAGTGCAGTTCGATGACCGTTTATAGAAATCGACTGTACGGGCCTGGATAAAATTATTAAAAAATATTAATAATTTGTGTAAATTCATAATAAATGGTTTGAAAGGAATTGGAATGAACAATTCCATGTTTGTAAAGATAAAAATAAATTTTTATCAAAATGAACTAGTTATTAACTAGAATTATAATCCATTATTTTTAAATAAATAAAATCGATTGAGAATGGGTTCTAATATAACCAGAAATTTCTAATATAAGAACTGGAATGGATTTGAATCGAAATTATCTTCGGAATATTTCGATATTGGATTTCGTGATTGTAAAGATACTGTGGAGGAATTTGAAAGATATATATATCGTTATTCCAATACGATATTTGTTGGTTTCAGAATTTGGTATTGAATATAAGCCGATATCTTTTCTATTCAGAGCCTTGTATTTAATATCAAATTGGATTTTGGGGTTTGTCGTGAATGGTATCTTTAATAATACTGTTCTTAAACCCAATGGAGTTAAGAAAATTAAAAACTAACAGGAGATTACCTAAGTCGAATGATTTTCTTGGTATTGATCTAATGTTGGTTTCGGCCTTCGGGGTTAATACTTAGGGAATTGTTCTCTTACTAATTTACAGTTAGAGACTGATGGAATGTGAATTGGATTTATCGTGAACTGCATTTTAAACGACATTCGTTCTTTAACCCGATTAACAGTGAAATGTGATTTGGAATTTATAAATCTTTTTATTTAGATTTAATGGAAATTTTCCAAAGTAAAGTTTTCCAATATATAAATTGGGATGGAATGGAATTCGATTTGGTAATAATCGAAGTGAGCTTATGTGGAGGAAGACTATTACTATTTATGGAATTTAAAAGGCTTCGCCGTTATTCCATTTATATTATTGGTTGGATACGGAAGTTTATATCGATTATATATATCGTTCTTTTTTCCATGAAGATCCAAAATTAATGGAATAAAATTTTGGGTTTGACGTGAATGGTATCTTTAATAATACTGTTCTTAAACCCAATGGAGTTAAGAAAATTAGAAACTAACTGGAGATTTGTTAAGTTGAATGGTTACCTGGGTATTGATCTAATGTTGGTTTCGGCCTTCGAGGTTAATACTTAGGGAATTGTTCTCTTACTAATCTATGGTTAGAGACTGATGGAATGTGATAACTAAAATTATCAATTCAAGAAAATGATCGAGAATGGAGTAGCACCAGTTTTACTACAGGTGATAGTTAAATCTTTAATTAGATTTGAACGTGAAATGGTAATTAATTTTACCGATAACACCATGGTGTTAGAAATGGAGTATTACTAGTTTTGTTCCGTGGGATGAATAGGTTGGGATTGGGAAATATATTAAGTGATTACTCTGGTAAGGTTCGCTAATCCCTACTAGTTTGGAAGACCTTAACATGGTTTAAAATTGTGAAAAGAATATTTGAATAAAAGAATATTCTGAATTGGAATAAGGCGTATGTTGTGTTTGTGTAGCACTTGCTTATTATATATGCGAGTTATTTGGAAAGACCGGGTTTATCCCATTCTGAATAACTGATACGACGATATGTCGACGATGAAGACGGTGGTTGAAGACCGGAGGTCTTCACAGCGTTTGGACGATTCCTGATAATCTTGATTGGGCTGTACACCCAAGAGGAGGGAATACGTTGGTGATCGTCCAGACGTACTTGGAGATCGACGGATATGCGAGGACCTCGCTCCTGTATTGGACATATAGGAGGCGGAATAAGGTGCCTCCGGTTTCGTTCATACCCAAAATGAACTTGTAAATGGACTGTGTTTGACATTGGATTTCATTCTGTGTGATTGATAGACATCGGTTGCATAGCGTGAATTGCCTGTGTGGCATGCTGAGATGCAAATGATCAAGGATTCTATTGAAAAGCGAAGTCTTGTGGTTGATGATCAGAGCACGACCTTTGTGGCATAGCTTTGTGTATAGCGTTAATTCGCGAGCCTCACACCTCGGTGTGTACCAAAAACTGGAGAGGTCATCATGGAGGACATGCGTCTCTTTCTAGCTAGGAGTGGTGTCAGTGGTTTTACACGCCCTGACGAGTTTGACTCATGTGGTTGTTGGAATGCGAGGCGCCTCGGTTATATCGGTCGATCCGGGACTGATAGACTCATTCGTTGGCTCATTTACGCCCCACAGGGTGGGGAGACGTATTGTTCAGGCCTTATAACCCACTCCATGTGGACCGGCCCTGACGATCCATGGTGCAGTTGCGGCTGTTCCTGAGACATGGTAAGCTAGATTGTTTCGAAACGGTGAGGATTATATTTTGCCTCTGTTCACGGATGGAAATCCAACTTCCAAATATGACATCATGCGGTTTTGATTGCAGACCCTAGTATGGCGACATGATATATGGTACCCATGCACTCTATGATTGATACATTTATATATGAAGTTGTTTTCTTCACTTATAGTAATAATAAAAGATTAAATTTCGCGTATCAAGCATTCTTTGGCTATTATAAGGTAAAACCCTATCCTCCGGCTTGCGTTGCATTGTGTGATGGGACCTTGGTTATATAAAAGCTTCATTGTTCTTTATTTAGCATTGCGCTTGTTGTTTTATGCACTGGTATTCTTGGGAGGAAACCCGTTCCGTGTTATACGGCATGGTCCCTTGATTTACCTAACTTTAAAATAAAGATTAATAACTGTTTTAGCTCTCAAACTAGTCACATGACTGACCTGGAGTTTATTGTTTAAACCTAAACTCTGGGTGTCTTTATTTTCCGCACGGGCAGCTAGTAGTTTTGGTTTTGCAGATTTATATTCACAGGATCCTAGTTTATAGCTGAAGCGATATTCGGAAAGCTCTGTATCCGTGTATTTCTTTCAGTTATGTTTTGTATTATTTTTCCGCTGCAGTAATGTATTTAAACCTCTGATAATTTTCAAATGTATAATATTTACTCATACTCTGTATATTCTTGTATTCTGATGGAATTGTTGTAATAAGCAATGAAATGTTCTTCTATTTGTGTTCCGATTTGTCTTGTCCTCAAAGCAATCCGTTCTTTCTCTTCTCTTCGAAGACCGGGGAAGTTCGGGTCGTTAAACATAGGTACCCGATTAGGCCTTGCGTGCAGATGACTTTTGTGTGTCATGGGTACTCGCTCGGTTAACTAATTCTTACTAGGTGCAGAATCGTTGCTGGAGTACCCGATTAGGCCCTTCATGCGGAAGTGTTTTACGTGTCATAGGTACCCGATTAGGCATTGCGTGCGGATGACTTTTTCTTGTCATGGGTAGCCGCTCGGTTAACTAATTCTTACTAGGTGCAGAATCATTGCTGGAGTACCCGATTACGCCTTGCGCGCGGAAGTCTTATATGTGTCATAGGTACCCGATTAGGCATTGCGTCCGGATGACTTTTGCGTGTCACGGATACCCGCTTGGTTAACTAATTCCTACTAGGTTCAGAATCGTTGTCGAATTACCAGATTACGCCTTGGGTGCGGAAGTCTTTTACGTCTCATAGGTACCCGATTAGGCATTGCGTGCAGGTGTCTTTTGTGTGTCACGGGTGCCCGCTCGGTTAACTTATTCCAACAGAGTGCGGAATTGTTGTCGGATTACCCGAATAGGTCTTGCATGCAAAAATCTTTTACATGTCATAGGTAACCGAGGCCATAACCGAGTCCATAACTGAGCCTATAACCGAGACTCTTCACATAACCGAGTCCATAACCAAACCTATAATGAGCTCAAAATATATAATTAATATTTTATGCTTTATACTTTATATTTTATAATTTATATTTATTTTTTATAATTTATAATTTATAATTTATAATTTACATTTTATACTTTATATTTTATACTATATTTTATATTTTATATTTTATGTTTTATACTTTATATTTTATATTTTATATCTTATATTTTATACTTTATATTTTATACTTTATATTTTATACTTTATGTTTTATACTTTATAATTTATGTTTTATACTTTATACTTTGCATTTTATACTTTGTACTTTATATTATATAATTTGTAATAATTAATATTATATATTTATTTATATTTTATATTATATATTTATTTATATTTTATATTTTCTAATTTAGCTTATATTCCATAACTGATGGAATAACCGAGCCCATAACCAAGATCTAAACATAGCCCATAACTGAACCCATAATCATGGTCAAAACTGTGGTCATAACCAAACCTTTAAAGTAGGTCATAACCGAGGTCGTAATTGAACCCATAACCGATCACATGTCTGTAACCGAGGCCATAACCGATTCCATAACTGAGCCCCTAACCGAGATCCTTTACATAACCGAGTCCGTAACCGAGCCCGTAACTGAATCCATAATTGAGCCCATAACCGAGATCCTTCATATAACTGAATTCATAACCGAGTCCATAACAAGAGCCAATAACCAAAACCCTGACTGAGCTCATAATTAGGTATTAACCAAACCTCTAATCAAGCTCATAATATATATATTATACTTTTTATTTTATACTTTATACTTTGTATTTTATACTTTATACTTTATATTTCATACTTTATATTTTGTACTCTGTACTTTATATTATATAATTTGTTATATTACTTTATATTTAATTAATATTTTATATTTTTTTATACTTTTTATTTTTTATTCTCTAATTTATATTTTATACTAGGTCATAACCAAACTTTTAAACTAGGTCATAACCGAGACCGTAACCGTACCCATAACCGATCACATGTCCATAACCAAGGCCATAACTGAGCCTAGCTATAACCGAGACCCTTCACATAACCGAGTCCATAACCAAACCTATAATTGAGCTCATAATTTATAATTTATATTTTGTGCTTTATACTTTATAATTTATATTTATTTTTTTATAATTTACAATTTATATTTTATACTTTATATTTTATACTTTATATTTTTTATTTTTTATTTTATACTTTATGTTTCATACTTTATACTTTATATTTTTTATATTTTATATTTTATACTTTATATTCAATATTTTATAATTTATATTTTATGCTTTGTAATTGTAGCCCATAACCGAGCCCATAAACATGTTTATAATTGTAGCCTTAATCAACAACATAACCGAGCCAAAACTAAATACTTAACTTAGCCTATAACCAAGTTCATAACCGGGCTCTTAAACAAGCTTATAATCGAATTTATAACTGAGCTCTTAATCGAAGTTACGATCTAGCTTGTAACCAAAATTAGTTATTTACATTTTATCTTTTATATTTTATAATTTAACATTTTTTACATAAATTAGGTAATATTTGAGCTTATAACCACGGTCATGGTTAATGTCATAACCAATTCTTTAACCTAACCCTTAACCGAACTCATAACCAATCACATAACCGAGCCCATAACCAATCACGTAACTGAGAACCTTCACATAATTGAGCTCATAACCAAGCCTATAACCGAGACCCCGACTGAGCCCATAGTCAAGACACTTCACATAACCAATCACATGACCAGGTCCATAATTGATCCCATAACCGAATCCATAATTGTGCCTATAACCGAGACCCTTCATATAACCGAGTCCATAACCGAGCCAATAACCAAAACCGTAACTGAGATCATAATCTAGGTCTTAACCAAACCTCTAATCAAGCTCATAATTTATATTTTATACTTTACATTTTATATTTTATAATTTAGCATTTTTTACATAAATTAGGAAATAACTGAGCTTATAACCACGGTCATGGTTATGGTCATAACCAAACCTTTAACCTAACCCTTAACCAAACTCATAACCAATCACATAACCGAGCCCATAACCAATCACATAACTGAGACCCTTCACATAATCGAGCTCATAACTGAGCTGATAATTGAGACCCTAACTGAGCCCATAATCAAGACCCTTAACCGACCACATAACCGAGTCCATAACCGAGCCCATAACCGAATCCATAATTGAGCCCCTAACCGAGACCCTTCATATAACCGAGTCCTTAACCGAGCCCATAACCAAGCTCATAATCGAGTCAATAACCAAGCCAATAACCGAGGCCCTTCACATAACTGATCACATAAATGAGTCCATAACCGAGCCCATAACCGAATCCATAATTGAGCCCATAACCAAGACCCTTCATATAACCGAGTCCTTAACCGAGCCCATAACCGAGCCAATAACCAAAACCCTAATTGAGCTTATAATTGAGGTCTTAACCAAACTGCTAATCAAGCTCAAAATTTACATTTTATGTTTTATACTTTATTTTGTATACTTTATATTTTATACTTTATAATTTATATTTTATACTTTGTACTCTATATTATATAATTTGTAATATTACTTTATATTTTATATTTAATAATTAATATTTTATATTATTTTATGTTTTTATTTTATATTTTCTAATTTATATTTTATACTAGGTTATAACCAAACCTTTAAACTAGGTCATAACCGAGACCGTAACTGAACCTATAACCGATCACATGTCCATAACCGAGGCCATAACCGAGTCGATAACTGAGCCTATAACGGAGACCCTACACATAACCGAGTCCATAACCAAACCTACAATCGTGCTTATAATTTATAATTTATGTTTTATAATTTACATTTTGTGCCTTATACTTTAGATTTTATACTTTATATTTTATACTTTATAATTTACATTTATTTTTTATAACTCATAATGTATAATATATATTTTATACTTTATATTTTATACTATATATTTTTTATTTTTTATTTTTAAACTTTATGTTTTGTACTTTATACTTTATATTTTATATTTTATATTTTATACTTTATATTTTATACTTTATATTTTATATTTCATATTTTATGCTTTATATTTTATATTTTATGTTTTATACTTTATGTTTTATATTTTATATTTTATATTTTATGTTTTATGCTTTATACTTTATATTTTATGATTAATATTTTATATTCTATATTTTATATTTTATGCTTTGCATTTTATACTTTGTACTTTATATTATATAATTTGTAATAGTTAATATTTCATATTTTTTTATATTATTTATTTTCTAATTTAGCTTATATTCCATAACCAATGGAATAACCAAGGTCTAAACCTAACCCATAACGAAACCCATAATCACGCTCAAAACTGTGGTCATAACCAAACCTTTAAAGTAGGTCATAACCGAGCCCATAACAAAATTCATAATTTAGCTCATAACTGAGATCCTTCATGTAACCGAGCACATAACCGATCACATGTCCATAACCGAGTCCATAACTGAGCCTATAACCGAGACCCTTCACATAACCGAGTCCATAACTAAACCTATAATCGAGCTCATAATTTATAATTTATAATTTATACTTTATATTTTCTACTTTGTATTTTATATTTATTTTTTATAATTCATAATTTATAATTTATGTTTTAAATTTTATAATTTGTATTTTTTTTATACTTTATGTTTTATACATTATACTTTTTATTTTATATTTTATATTTTATACTTTATATTTTATACTTTGTAATTGTAGCCCATAATCGAGCCCATAAACATGATCAAAATTGTAGCCCATAACCGACAACATAACCGAGCCAAAACTAAGTACATGATTTATCCTATAGCCAAGTCCATAACCAAGATCTAAAAGTAGTTCATAACTATGGTAATAACCGAGCTAATAACCACGGTCATAATTAAGGTCAAAACCAAACCTTTAAACTAGCCCTTAACAGAGCTTACAATCAAATGCTTTAAATTACCCTCCTATATACAATTCGATGGCCTAAGATCGTCTATACTAGTTTAAATTTCGTAATCCGATAATATAATAAAGAAACTGCGTGACCTCCTATTTTGCTTTATTTATTTTGTTTATACATTAGAAAAAAGGGTACCAGATTATCCCATAAATGTTTCTAACTTTAAGAATAATCACAATTTTGGTCTTACATTATATCTGCGATATGGATCAAGCATTTACAAGTTTTAAATCATTCCTACTGGGTGTAGAATCGTTGCCGGATTACCCGAATAGGCCTTGCATGCGGAAGTCTTTTACGTGTCATAAGTACCCGATTAGGCATTGCGTGCGGGTGTCTTTTGCGTGTCACGGGTACCCGCTCGGTTAAGTTATTCATACATAAATTAGGTAATAACTGAGCTTATAACTGTGGTCATGATTGAGGTCATAAATAAACTTTTAACCTAACCCGTTACCGAACTAATAACCAATCACATAACCAAGTCCATAACTAATCACATAACTGAGACCTTTCACATAACCGAGTCCATAATCGAGCCCATAACCGAGACTGTTCATATAACCGAGTCCAGAACTAAGCCCATAACCGAGCCACTAGCCAAAACCCTAACAAAGCTCATAATTGAGGTCTTAACCAAACCACTAATCAAGCTCATAATTTATATTTTATACTTTATTTTTTATATTTAATAATTAACATTTTATATTTTTTTAAATTTTTTTATATTTTACATTTTACAATTAAATTTTTACATTTCATATTTTATTTCATACTTTATGTTTTATATTATATAATTTATAATTTATATGTAACAACCCGCAAATTCTGAACCAATTTAAAAAATTTATTTTAGAAATTTAATGGAAGTTTAATAGTTAAAATAATTTATTTAAAATAACAATGATTAAAAATATATTTAAATCGAAGTTAGAACGAAAATTTTAATTTTAATTAGAAAAGGTGTTAGAAATAGCACGGTAGTTTGAAAAGTCAAACTTGAACTTTGACCGGATGTACAGGATGCAAGATAAAACGGATTTTAGTGAAACCAAAAACATTAGAATCTATTTAAATATATCTTTCCAATGAATCCGAAAAATCAAAATTTCATAGCGGATATCAAAAGTTATATCCAGTTTAAATTTCAGAAAAGTCGCTGTAAATTTTTTATATATTTTAATATAATATATGGCCCTTAAAAATAGCCATTTAGCAAACCACCTCTATTTTTGACGAAACCACTTTTGTAAGAACCAGAATGTCAAATTATTGCTAGGTTTCAATTTTCAAAAGTTTTCGAATTAATATGTGAGCGTGGCAGAAGAAATTGTGTTTTGTTCATTTCCATCAAATTTAATCGATTAGAAAATGGCCATTTTTCAAACAGTCTCATAATTCGATGAAATTAGTTTTGTTAGGACCGAATCATTAAAACAAAGCCAGATATAATTTTTCTGGAATTTTCTGAGTTCATATGTGGCCCCGGTGAATTTAAATATACATTCAAATTAATTTAATAAAGGATTTTAATATTAAATTAAATAATTCAGGCCACAGACAACCGGTTGGGTTGACGTGACCTAGCCCGTTGGATTCGGAATGGGGGCTAATGGGTTGTGTAGACTCCGGTTGGACTGAAATCGGATTAGTTATGATTGTATGGATTTATTTGTAAATATTACATTAAATAATATAAAAATACATCATCTTCCAATACCCTAATACCATCAACAGTAGCCGCCGCCTCTTCTGAATCTATAGCTGAATTTGCTTCCATCTTCTTCCACTAAAATCTCCCTCTCCTCAGCAAATTAAACCTCACTCATTTGTGAATATCAAGGAGATTTTCCTCCTCTATTTTTCCATACGGGTGGATCAACATCTGGAGGCTCGAACGACGAGGTACAGAGCCCCAAAGTCGTGCCAGAACCACCGCCGTACCCTCCTGGGCTCGATCGAGCTGAGCAAAGGTGGGCCCCCTGGTGTGCCGCTGGTAGCTCTCCGACGCGCCGCCTTCTGATTGTCCTCTGATGCTGCGAATTGATAGCAAGGATCAATCCTAAAATTGAACAAAAGCTGAAACCAACGGCCGTATACTGTAAAGAGGGAGAAAGGTTTAAATCCTTAATTACTTTGCTAATTTAATTTCAAAATAATTATCAATCTTATTCAGACCATAACTAATGCATACGACAACGAAACTTAACAATTTCAGATTCAGTGTGATCGTCCGACAAAGATCTACAATCCTAGACTGAAAAGGGAAAATTCCGAGCAATCTGAAATTTTGACAAATTTTCGGATCCGAACCGACTGTGAGATTTCTAATTTGAATTATTTAATCAATTTAATTATTTTTATCGCTGATAAATAATTATATGTGTGTTAAGTAATTAGCTATGCGATGTGATGTGATGCAATTTTGATGATTGATCTGTTTATTCTGTGTGTATGTATGATAGATTTGTTGCTTAACTTTTACATCTATATATGTTAGTCAAATAAAACATTTCCCCTTTTGCCAATATTTGTGGATTATGTGGATTAAACAAAGATGAGTATTGAATTGAATTTATGGGTCAATTAGTAAATTGGGATAGAATTGCCGATTCAAGAAAAGTCACCATTCTGCTTATATTGTTGAACTGAATTTGATTGTCAATTCAATATAGAAAAACTATGTTATTCTTTATTTTTGAATTGATATAGTTTATCAATTCAATACATCATGCTATGTGATTATTTTTGAATTGATTTAGTTGTCAATTCAATACACCATACTATGTTATTATCTTTGAATTGATTTAGTATATCAATTCAACACACAAAACCATGTTATCATTTTTGAATTGATTTAGTTTATCAATTCAACTCACAATACCATGTTATCATTTTCGAGTTGATTTAGTTTATCAATTCAAATGCTCAATATTATGTTACATAGAAATTGACTTTTTTATTTGTGTTCTTTAACACAAATATAACATAGAATTAAAAGTTCACTTATTATTTGCATTCCACAATGCAAATAAAACATTGAAATTAAAAGTTCACTTTTTGTTTTGCATCCTTTAATGAAAATGAACATCGAAATTAAGACTTGTTCTTTTATTTACATCCACCAATGTAAATAAATTTGAAAATAAAATTTGTTCTTTTTACTTGCATTCACTAATGCAAATATATATGTAAAAATAAAATTTGTTCTTTTATTTGCATTTCACAAATGCAAATACACATGAAAAATAAAGTTTGTTCTTTTATTTGCATTCACTAATGCAAATATATATAGAAATGAAATTGGTCCTTTTTATCTGCATTCACAAATGCAAATACACATAGAAAATATAATTGGTCTTTTATTTGCATCCTTTTATGCAAATACACATAGAAATATAATTGGTCTTTTATTTGCATTCTTTTATGCAAATATGCATAGAAAATATAATTGGTCTTTATTTGCATCCTTTTAGGCAAATATACATAGAAAATATAATTGATCTTTTATTTGCATTCGTTTATGCAAATATACATAGAAATATAAAATGTACTTTTATTTGCATTCTTTTATGCAAATATACAAAGAAATAGAAAAATTCTCTTTTATTTGCATTCTTTTATGCAAATATATATATATTGAAATATAAAATATTCTTTTATTTGCATTATCTAACGCAAATATGCATTGAAATAAGGAAAATTATATTAGATGCGAACAAAACATTAGAAGTAAAACAATATTTTTATTTGTAATTTTAGATGCAAACAAACATTAGAGTTAAAATTTCAAATGCCAACAAAAACACAAGAATGAATAAGACATTTTTATTTTGTATTTTAGATAGAAATATAATTTAAAAGAGTTACATTTTTGTTCATAAACTTAGTTGTAAACAAAGCATAAAAATATATATTTTTATTTGCATATTTAGATGCAAATAAACAATGTAGTTTAAACGTTTTATTTTATTTGCATATTTAAATGCAAATAAACATCATAGAAAAAGGATTATATTTGCATTCTTTGATGCAAATAAAACATTGCAATAAAAAGTCTTATTTTATTTGCATTCCTCAATGCAAATAAACATAGTATTTAAAAGTTAAATTTTTATTTGCATTCTTTGATGCAAATAAACATCGTATTTAAAAGTTGAATTTTTATTTGCATTCTTTGATGCAAATAAACTATGAAACTAAAAGTTGCATATTTATTTGCATTCCTTGATGCAAATAAAATACTGAATTAAAGGTTGAATTTTTATTTACATTCCTTGTTGCAAATAAAACCTTGAATTAGAAAGTTGCACTTTTATTTGCATCCTTTGATGCAAATAAAACAAGGAGACTAAAGTTGTATTTTTTATTTGCATTCCTTGATGCAAATAAATCATAAATTAAAATATTACATTTTTATTTGCATGTTAGATGCAAATAAAAAGCATAGTTAAAGAAGTTACACTTCTATTACATTTTAGATATATATAAAAGATCAGGATTAAAAATATCATTTTTACTTTTAAACTAGAGTAAAAAAGGGATTACGATAAAATGAATTCATCGTAGTTGTAATTTTGTTAAAATAAATAAAAATGGTATTATTTTCACCATAGATTAAAATAAAAAGATTAGAATTAAGAAGGTATATTTTTAGTGTCATCTTGGCTTCAATAAAAAGAGTGAAAAGATAGAGAAGGTTTATTTGTCCTTTTGTTGCAATACCAAAAGATACATTTTTATCATTTAAATAGAATGAGACAAAATTTATTTAATTTTGGCATTTTAAAAAGGTTGAAACAAAATAATCACTTTTGACAATTTATATTAGTTGAATCAAACACTCATTTTGTCGAAATTATATTGATTGAAACCCAAAAAGGACATTTTTGTCAAATAAGAATTAAACACAAATAGCATTTTGATAAAATAGAATTGTCGACAAATGAATGCATCACTCTTCTTATACATTTTATTGAGATAGAATTTATATGCAAATAAAATAGGGTAATTAATTTAGAAGGACAAACGATATTAATATTTTATCCATAAGGACACGCGTTTAAAATTTTATCCAAAAGGACATAACCCTAAAAATCTCGTCGCCCTTTCTCTCCTCTCTGATTTCTTCTTCTGCTCCTTTTTCTCTTCTCCGATTTCTTCTTCCACGTAATTAGCAAATCAAAATTAACGAAATCATCTCAACCGAAAATCGAATCAAATCAAATCCGCCTATATCTTACAGTCGAACCTCAATCATCAATCGAAACAGCAAAATTTAGGGCACGAAATCGATCTCAAAAATCAACCTCGATTGGATTTTTATTTGTTGCTATAATCATTATAATTAAATGATAATTTCTGCCGATTAGTTTTAGGGTTATTTTGCAAGGTGATTCGTGATTTTTTTTTGCAATTTTAATGTTCAACTTTTCATCGCATGGGTATCATTTTTATATATTTTTTAGGTATCATTTTTGTTTATTTAACACTGTTTTATATTCGTTTGTTACGTTTTTAATGTTGTATTTATTTTGTAGTTGTATTGTTGCACTATCTATATATTACAGTCGAAATTATTTCGTTATAATAAACCAAATTGTGATGTAAGTAATTTTTGTTTTACTTTTTTTTTAAATAATACATCAGTTTCTAGGTATCATGTGAAAACCCGTTACTTCCCCGTAAAGGAAAGAGCAGATAGTTCGAGAACAAGCCACAACAGAACGCAGACGGAAGAACATTTCATTGTTAATTACAACAATTCCATCAGAATACAAGAATATACAGAGTATGAATAAATAATATACATCACAAATTATCAGATATTACAATAAATTATATAGCAGCGGAAAATAATACAATAAACAACTAGAAGAGATATACGGATACAAAGCTTTCCGGATATCATTCCAGCTGTAAACCAGGATCCTGTGAATATAAATCTGCAAAACCAAAACTACTAGCTTCCCGTGTCGAAAATAAGGGCACCCAGAGTTTAGGTTAAAACAATAAACTCCAGGTCAGTCATGTGACTGGTGTGAGAACTAAAACAGTTATTAATCTTTATTTTAAAGTTCGGTAAATCAAGGGACCACGCCGTATAACACGGAACGGGTTTCCTCCCAAGAACACCAGTGCATAAAACAACAACGCAATACTAAATAAAGAAAAATGAAGCTATTATAAGATCCAAGTCCAATCACACAATGCAACGCAAGCCGGAGGATAGGGTTTTTACATTATAATAGCTAAGAATGCTTGATACATTTAAAACAAATCATTTGATACTATTATAAGTGCATATTGTATAAAATATCTTCAAATCATAAGTATCAATCATAGACGGCATAAGCGCCCCATCCCACTATGTCGCCATACTAGGCTCTACAAATAAAAGCGGAATACACGTATTGGAAATTGGATTTCCATCATGGTGGCTCCTGATTCGAAAGATCGATCGCGTAATGCAATTCCCCACGGCTTACGTACCAAAAAGAGAAAACACCGTCTGCACATCCGTATTTTTGGGACCAGAGTATCACCGCGGCTTACGTCCCAGCGAGAGAAAACACCGCTTACTCTATATATCCCCGAGCACTAAGCTCATCTCAGTCGACCGAATCCACGACACCACTAAGGTGCCCATCCACTAAAAAGCATACTGATCAAACCATCAGTTTACCACCGTACTGGGATGTGAGGCTCGCGAATCACCGCTATACACAAAGCCATGCTATATTAAAGCTACGCTTTGATCATCATCCACCAAACTTGCTTTTCAACAAAAGTCTGGATCACTGCATCTCAGCATGCCACACTATCAATCCATATCGTACCACTAATTTCTGCCAATATATAACCTCTGAGCTCATATGTCTCAGAGAAGGGCGTTAAGCAAGAGAATAAATTCCCCACCGCCAAACATATATATATTTAGCAGAGATCAACGAATACAATATAAAGGAATACAATGTCAGACACACCATCCATTTACAAGTCCGTTCTAGGTCTGAACGAAACCGGAGGCACTTTCCTCGCATATCCGTCGATCTCCAAGTACGTCTGGACGACCACTAACTGATTCCCTCATCTTGGGTGTACAGCCCAATCAAGATCATCAGTAATCACCCAAACGATGTGAAGAATTCCGGTCTTCGACCACCGTCATCATCTTCGACTTATCGTCGAATCGGTTATTCAGAATGGGTATAAACCCGGCCTTTTCGAACAACCCGCGTATATTATAAACAAATGTTACACAAACACAACATACGCCTCATTCCTATTCAACAGTCACTAACCGTAAATTAGCAAGAGAACAATTCCCCAGACATTAACCCCGAATGCCGAAACCAACATCAGATCAATACCCAGGAAACCATCCTTCTTAGCTAACCTACAGTTATTTTCTAAATTTCACGTTCTTAAGGAAAGGTTCCCATTAATTTTATCAAAGATAAATTCTTTAAAATTTATTCTTTAATCTTCCTTTGGATATCATTTCAAACCAAATTATGGTTTTCCAAACTAGTCGGGATTAGCGAACCACACCGAAGTAATTATTTATTTTATTTCCCAATCCCAACCTATTCATCCCATGAAGCAAAACTGGTAATACTACATATCTAATACCACGGTGTTATCGGTAAAATTAATTACCATTCCACGTCCAAATCTAATTAAAGATTTAACTATCGCTTTGGAGCAAAACTGGTGATACTCCATTCTCGATCCTTTCAATCTAATTAAAGATTCATTAAAACTCCTCTTAGTTTTAATCTTTAACTGGGTTAAAGAATCAGTGTCATTTAAAACACGATTCACTATAAACCCAAAATCACATTACATTTCAATCAGACCCTAACCATAAATTAGCAAGTGAGCAATTCCCTAAGTATTAACCCCGAAGGCCGAAACCAACATCAGATCAATACCCCAGAAACCATTCAACTTAACTAATCTCCAGTTAGTTTCTTATTTCACGTTCTTAACTCCTTTGGGTCTAAGAACAGTATTATTGAAGATACCGTTCACGACAACCCAAAATCACATTCTATTAATTATCGGGTTAAAGAACAAGTGTTATTTAAAACACTGTTCACGATAAACCCAAAAATCAATACCAATTCAATTCCAATTAAATATTATTTAATTGGTACACTTCATTAAATCCAAATAAAAGATTTAATCTTTTTCTCAACTGGGCTTAAGAACAGTGTTAATGAAGACACCATTCACGACAAACCCAAATCACATTTGATATTAAATACAAGGCTCTGAATAGAAAATATATCTGCTTATATTCAATATCAAATTCTACGACCAACAAATATCGTATTGGAAGTAACGATATATATATCTTTCAAATTTCCATAACAATATATGTATAATCACGAAATCCAACATCGAAATAATCCAAAGACAATTTCGATTCAAATCCATTCCAATCTATATATTGGAAATCCTGGTTATTTTCAAAACCATTTCAAATCCACTTTATTTATTTTAAAAATAAATAAATTATTATTCTAGTTCAAAACTAGTTCATTTTGATAAAAGTCTATTTTTATCCTTTCAAATATGGAGTTTTTCATCCCAATTTTTCCCAAATTATTTCTTATGATTCTACACAAATTATTACTATTTTTAATAATTTTATCAAGGCCTGTACAGTCGATTTCCATCAACGGCCATCGAACTGCACTTACAATAACCTTTTCCAAATTTGATTTGGACATAATTCCAAATCCAACTGTTAGATTTCAAATTTCTTATATTTGTTAGAAAGCTCTTTTCGATACGAACCCAACGGTTCCGGTTTTAGGAGAATCCGACGGTCGGATCTCTCGCAATGTCCGTTCGAAGTCAATGGTCGAAATTCACGAACTACCGCGGCGCGTTCTATTCAGACCATTATATATATAATATATATATATATTATATATATTTCGTCGATTTCCTTTTTAAAACGAATTTTATAAATCAAAATTGAATTTTCCCTTATAAATTCTTTTTACATTCACTTCTATTTGATTTCAATTCAAATCGATTTCAATTCTATTTCAATTCGTTTTCAATTGAATTCAATTCAATTCAGATTTGTTTTCTATTCGATTCAATTCAAATTCGTTTTCAATTCAATTCAATTTGAATTCGTTTTCTATTCAATTCAAATTCGTTTTCAATTCAATTCAATTTGAATTCATTTTCTATTCAATTCAATTCAAATTCGTTTTCTATTCAATTCAATTCAAATTCGTTTTCTATTCAATTCAATTCAAATTCGTTTTCTATTCAAAATATCAGATTCGTTTTCTATTCAAAATATCAGATTTTGAAATCACTTTCGATGTTCATTATAAATTGGATAAAATCGATATAAATATCGCTCACGTCAAAATGGCGTCAATCTAATCAACACGACTTCATATATTTCTATTTTCAAATATTCTATTTCAAATATTCTATTTCAAATATTTCTATCTCAAACATTTCTTTTTTTCAAATATTTCTATTTTGAATATTTCAATTTCCAATATTGAATGAGGTCCAATCAATTACCATATAATGTTAATTATATGGATTTTCTACAACACATGTATACAATAACAACGATGAATAATCAACCATCATCCAAAGTGCATTCTACACTGTATAAGCATCGAATATAAATATTTAACGCTCATAACAGTCTGTCAATCAATCGATCGACATACAACTAAACAATCGGGATTAGTGTATGTCAAATATCATCCCAATACCCATGTGGGGTTTCAAACAATCAAACACAGATTTTATTTGTGTAGTTGGGCGATGTGTAAAATTTATCATCCCAATTAATATCAGTCAAATGTGTGTATATAAACAAACCTCCGATTTGTTTATAATTATTTCCTATCATATACACATTAAAAATTCTAATTTTAACTATAAAACATTTTAACTATATAAATATTTTATTTTATTTCACATTACATCACACAATCAACTACACATCAAAATCAAACAAACAAGCATACAAGCCGTTCATGGTCTGTGGACGACGGGTGTCGGGTGCTACTAAACACCGTCTGCATCCTAGTATATATTTCAACTAGAAATAAAAGTAAAAAGTGAGAAATTCTCACCAACTAGCTAAACCGAACGCCTCGACTCTTCTTATGTAGAAATCTTCGCCGTTCTGGCCTCTTATCACTTTCTTTGCCCGTATTCTCTACATATGTAAAAATCACATTTTTACCTCGCTATTCAATATATAAAAATCGAATTTTTACTTTTCTATTCAATATATAAAATCGAATTTTTACTTTGCTATTCAATATATAAAAATTGAATCTTTGCTGATTTATTCAATATATAGAAATCGAATTTTTACTTTGCTATTCAATATATAAAAATCGAATCTTTACTTCGCTATTCAATATATAAAAATCGAATTTTTACTTCGCTATTCAATATGTAAAAATCAAAATTTTACTTCGCTAAAAATCATAGCTTTAATAAAATAAAAACCCTAACTTTAAATAAAATAAAGACCAAAAAAAAAGAAATCATTCCTTTCCTAAAGATCATACCTTTATTAAATAAAATAAAATAAAACATATTTTTATTCAACAAAAACATTTGTATATTTCTAATTTCAAAAACAATACTCATTTTATTTTTAAAACATTACTAATGTTATTGATATATAAAAAAACTAAAATTTAAACTAATTAACAACTAATTAATTAAGTAAATTAATTACCATTTCATTCTGAACAACACTGCAGTGGCTTCGAACTAAGGTCTAAGGCTAGGGATGGTCGTTGCTTCGCCGGAGGGTCTTTGGAGGTCGATCGGAGATGGGAGGGTGCTGCATCCAGAGGTGGGGCGTCGGTCTTCTTTGCTAGGGTTCGGGGTTGTGGGGTTCGAGGGGTGACAGCGTGAGAGGGAAGAAGGAGAGGAGGGGTGGTGCTGCGAGACCAGTGGAGTGCGGTGCCGTCGTGCTGACGCCAGGGTGGGCGAAGCTGAGGACGCGGAGGCATGGGGCGGTGGAGCGCCACCATCGACAATCGATTTGGGGGAGGTAGGAGGGTCAATGGGTGGTTTTCTGTAAACAGGGGGCTCGATTTTTTTTGAAGGGGAAAAGTAACAGGGGGGTGTTATTGAAAACAAATCTATATTATATTTATTTATTTATTAATTCCCATATATATCCTTTTTCATTCGAACACCAAACGAAACCCAACGACTATCGCCCCTAGCTATTTACCCCCATTCTGAACACAATGGGATATGTATCGTAGGCTGATTCTATCGTTTCGATCAGTTTTCGTCAAAATCAACATATAACTCTATATATTGAATTTGAACGCACATTTCAATTTACCGGGGTCACATACTAACTCAAAAAATTCCAGAAAAATATTTTCTAGCTTCCTATTGATGATACGGTCCTAACAAAACTAGTTTCGTCAGATTCTGAGACCATTTGAAAAATGGTCATTTTCCAGTCGATTAAAATCAACTGAAACTGGTCAAACGCGTTTTCTTTTGGCACGCTCACATATTGATTCGAAAAATTATGAAAATTGGAATCCAGAAATAAATTGACATCACGGATCCAACAAAAGTGGTTTCGTCGAAATCCAAGGTCTTTTGCAAAATTTCCATTTTTAAGGGCCGAAATTCCATAGCGACTATTCTGAAATTTCAACTGGACATATCTTTTTATCCCTGCTATGAAATTTCAATGAAATTTCAATTTTTCGGATTCGTTGGAAAGATATCCTCAAATAGATCCTATTATTTTTGGTTTCACTAAAATCCGGTTTATTTTGCACCCGGTACATTCATTTGAATTTTGAAATCGAATTAACGAACTACCGCGCCATTTTCAATTCCTTTTATAAATATAAATAAATATTTATATTCTAACGACGATTCGAATAAATATATACGTTCGAATTCTATTCAAAATAAATTTCTCATCATTATTATTTAAAATAATTCATTTTAAATAATCAAAATTCGCTAAAATTGCCAAAATAAAAATTTTAAACTGGCCCAGATTTCCGGGTTATTACATATCATTTTTATATTTTTTTGGTATCATTTTTACTGTATTCACTGTGCTACGATTTTTTGTAGTTACTTCTTGTTGTTGTATTAATTTTATTCTTGCACTACTGCATCAATTTTGCTACTCAAACGAATTTATTTCATTTTAAACAACCAAATTGTGATTCAAACATTTTCTATATTACTTTTGTCGTTAAAATATTAAAACAGTTTTTAGTTATCATTTTTATATTTTTTAAGGTATCAGTTATATATTTTCTAGTTGAATTTACATTGTAGCAGTTTTTAGGTATCATTTTTATATTTTTTATTTATCAGTTTTATATTTTCTAGTTGAATTTACATCATAGCAGCTTTTAGGTAGATTGTTTTGTTTGCTTTGGCAATTGACTTTTTTTGATACACAACATTAATTCTAACTGAAAACCACTAATAAAAAAATAACACCCACCTACTCAATTCAAATCTCACAAAAATAATATTTATTCACAATAATACCTACTGATTAAAAAAATATTAGCAATCAATTCAATTCAATTGTCACAAAAAAGAGATTATTCTCAGTAATACACAATAATACCCACTTGTATCATATGATACCTACAATGATACATAACTGATTTAATGGAATACATTTATTTCCTACATAATCTAAGTACATATAACACTGCTCCCCATTCCAAGCATGCATTCATGCATTTACTTTTACTTGTACACAATCCAGTCTTGAATCCAAGTAATCTCCAGCAACATGCTGTATCTGCAAGTATTTCACACACAATCAAAACTTATACCAACATAATACTATAAATTCAGCTAGAAAATACAAAACTGATACCTAAAAGAAATATAAAAATGATACCTAAAAACTGCTATGATGTACATTCATGTTGAAAATATAAAATTGATACCTAAAAAAATAAAAAAGTGATACCTAAAAACTACTATGATGTAAATTCAACTAGAAAAAACAAAAATGATACCTAAAAAAATATAAAAATGATACCTAAAAACTGCTATGATGTAAATTCAACTAGAAAAAAATAAAAAAGATACCTAAAAAAAATATAAAAATGATAACTAAAAACTGCTATGATGTACATTCATGTTGAAAATATAAAACTGATACCTAAAAAAATATAAAAATGATACCTAAATACTGTTATGATGTAAATTCAACTAGAAGAAATAAAAATGATACCTAAAAAAATTATAAAAATGATACCTAAAAACTGGTATGATGTAAATTCAACTAGAAAAAATAAAAATGATACCTAAAAAAAATATAAAAATGATATCTAAAAACTGCTTTAATATTTTAAATTAAAACTAATGAATAAAAATGTTTACATCCCACTTTGACTGATTAAAATGACATAATTTCGATTGAGTTGCAAAGTTAACGCAACAATACAAGTACAAAACTAATATATCAAGAAAATAAATTAAAACAGATGCATAACACTGTTATTACAAGAAAAATGATACTTTAAAAATAGAAAAATGATACCTACGAACTGCTACTAAATTCACCATCCAAAAAAGTAACTTCCATAGTTCATCTCCGTCGCTCCTATCTCTCGGTCGATTTTCTACGACGAATTCACAAAATCAAAATCACAGGATCATCTTTATAGCCTATCGAATCAAAATATGCGTGTCCTTATGAATCGACGAAGATTTTCACACGATAAAATTAGGGCAAATCGAATAAATTGAGGAGATGGAACGATTCTGAAGATGATCGAACAAGAGAGATGTTTGAAAATCAAATCATGGAGTTAAATTCGCGCTGGAGAAAAATTGGACGAGGAAAAAAAGCACGCGAGATAGAAGCGACGGGGAAGAAACGGAGCACGTGATTTAGGAAATTAAAATGTATTAGTGTATTGTCCTTCTGAGTAAAATTTTAGTGGGCTGTCCTTATAAATAAAAAAGCCCTTAATTTTGTCCTTGTGATTATTTTCCTGAATAAAATAATCATTTTTATTTGCATAGCATAAAATAGAATTTACATGCAAATATAATAATCATTTTATTTGCATAACATATAAGAGAATTTATATACAAATATAAAAATCTTTTTTATTTACAAACTCAAATTGGAACTATATTCAATCATAAGAATCACGTACTGGTCAAAATATACATTAGAATGTATAGTCGAGTTAAAGTGATGTTTCTAGGGTAATGCATACATTAGAATTTGTATGCAATTTAAAGTAAACATTTTATGCATTGAGTCATACCTTAAAATATATACAAATGATGAAACGACACGAACTTCCCCGGTAAGGAAAGCGCGGATAGTTCGAGAACAAGCCACAAAAGGATGCAGACGGAAGAACATTTCATTGTTGATTACAACAATTCATCAGACTACAGGAATATACAGAGTATAAATGAATATTACACAGAAATATCAGAGATTTAAATTACATTTAAATACATCGCAGCGGAAAATAATACAATACACAACTAGAAGTAATACACGGATACAGAGCTTTCCGAGTATCGTTCCAGCTGTAAATCAGGATCCCGTGAATATAAATCTGCAAAACCAAAACTACTAGCTGTCCGTGCGGAAAATAGGGGAACCCAGAGTTTAGGTTAAAACAATAAACTCCAGGTCATTCATGGGACTGGTGTGAGAACTAAAACAGTTATTTAAAACTTTACTTTAAATCAGATACATCAAGGGACCACGCCGTATAACACGAAACGGGTTTCCTCCCAAGAATACCAGTGCATATAACAAAACAGCGCAATGCTTTTTGGAAAAATGAAGCTATTATAAGACCCAGGTCCTATCACACAATGCAACGCAAGCTGGGGGATAGGGTTTTATCTTATAATAGCCAAACATGCTTAGTACGTTTTAAAACAAATCATTTGATACTATTATAAGTGCATAGTGTATAAAACAACTTCAAATCATAAGTATCAATCATAGACGGCATGGGTATTATATATCATGTCGCCATACTAGGCTCTACGATCAAAACCGCAAATGTCACGTATTTGGAAGTTGGATTTCCATCTGTGAACCGAGGCAAAAGATAGTTCTCTACCGATTCGAGACGCTCTAGCCCATGTCTCAGGATCAAAACGCATCAACCCTTTGGATCGTCAGGCCCGGTCCACCGATGTGGATTATTATGCATGAACACTACGTTTCCCCGCCCTTTGGGGCGTAAATGAGCCAACGAATGACTCCATCAGTCCCGGATCGACCGATATATCCGAGGCGCCTCGCAACAGCAACAACCTCATAAGTCAAACTCGTCAGGGCGTGTAAAACCACTGACGCCACTTCTAACAAGAAAGAAACGCATGTACTCCCTGAGGTCCTCTCCCGTTTTTGGTTCACCACCGGGGTGTGAGGCTCGCGAATCAACGTTACACAAAGCTACGCCACACAGGCCGTGCTTTGATCATTAACCACAAGACTTTGCTTTTCAACAGAAGCCTTGATCCATTGCCACTTAGGCATGCCACACAGGCAATTCATTCCACGCGATGGATATCCATCAATATAAAACCCCTGAGCTCGTACGTCTCAGAGAAGGGCGTTAAGCAAGAGAATAAATTCTCCGCCGCCAAACAGATATATATTTAATGGAAATCAATCACACAGACTGAAATCCAATGTCAGACACACAGTCCATTTACAAGTTCGTTCTGGGTCTGAACGAAACCGGAGGCACCTAGTACCCCGCATATCCATCGATCTCCAAGTATGTCTGGATGATCACTAACCGATTCCCTCCTCTTGGGTGTACGGCCCAAACAAGATCATCAGTATTCACCCACACGACGTGAAGACCTCCGGTCTTCAACCACCATCTTCATCTTCGACTTATCGTTGTATCAGTCATTCAGAATGGGATAAATTCGGTCTTTCTGAATAACTCGCGTATATAATAAACAAGTATTACACAAACACAACATACGCCTCATTCCAATTCATCAGTCACTAACCGTAAATTAACAAGAGAATAATTCCCCAAATATTAACCCTGAAGGCCGAAACCAACATCAGATCAATACCCAGGAAACCGTTCTGCTTAGCTAACCTACAGTTAGTTTCTAAATTTCACATTCTTAGGGAAAGGTTCCCATTAATTTTATCAAAGATAAATTCCTTTAAATTTATTCTTTAATCTTTCGTTGAACATCACTTCAAATTAGTCGGGATTAGCGAACCACACCGAAGTAATCATTTATTTTAATTTCCCAATCCCAACCTATTCATCCCATGAAGTAAAACTGGTAATACTTCATATCTAACACCACGGTGTTATCGGTAAATTCAATTACCATTTCACGTTCAAATCTAATTAAAGATTTAACTATCACCTGGAGCAAAACTGGTGATACTCCATTCTCGATCTTTTCAATCTAATTAAAGATTCATTAAAACTCCACTTAGTTTTAATCTTAGACTGGGTTAAAGAATCAGTGTCATTTAAAACACGGTTCATGGTAAACCCCAAAATCACATCACATTTCAGTCAGTCCCTAACCGTTAATTAGCAAGTGAGCAATTCCCTAAGTATTAACCCCGAAAGCCGAAACCAACATCAGGTCAATACCCCAGAAACCATTCAACTTAACTAATCTCCAATTAGTTTCTGATTTTCTTAACTCCTTTGGGTCTAAGAACAGTATTATTGAAGATACCGTTCACGACAACCCAAAATCACATTCCATTAATTATCGGGTTAAAGAACAAGTGTTATTTAAAACACTGTTCACGATAAACCCAAAAATCAATACCAATTCAATTCCAATTAAATATCATTTAATTGATACACTTCATTAAATCTAAATAAAAAGATTTAATCTTTTTCCCAACTGGGTTCAAGAACAGTGTTAATAAAGACACCATTCACGACAAACCCAAATAACATTTGATATTAAATACAAGGCTCTGAATAGCAAATATACCGGCTTATATTCAATATCAAATTCTACGACCAACAAATATCATATTTGAAATAACAATATACATATATATCTTTCAAATTCCCATAACAATATCTGTGTCATTACGAAATACAACATCGAAATATTCCGAAGATAATTTCGATTCAAATCCATTCCAATATAATTATTGGAAATTCTGGTTATTTTCAAAACCATTTCAAATCCAATTTATTTATTTAAAAATAAATAGAATTATAATTTTAGTTCAAAACTAGTTCATTTCGAAAAAATCTATTTTTATCTTTTCAAATATGGAGTTTTTCATCCCAATTCATCCCAAATCATTTCTTATGATTTTACATAAATTATTACCATTTTTAATAATTTTACCAAGGCCCGTACAGTCGATTTCCATCAACGGCCATCGAACTGCACTTACAACGACCTTTTCCAAATTTGATTTGGACATAATTCCAAATCCAACCATTAGATTTCTAATTTCTAATATACGTTAGAAATCTCTTTTCGATACGAACCCAACGGTTCTGGTTTTAGGAGAATTCGACGGTCGGATCTCCCGCAATATCCATTCAAAGTCAATGGTCGAAATTCGCGAACTGCCGCGGCGCGGTGCGTTCTATTCAGGCCATTATATATATAATATATATATATATATATATTATATTTCGTCGATTTCCTTTTAAAACGTATTTTATAAATCGTTTTTAAATTCGTTTTCAAAACGATTTCAACTTCATATTCAATTTCTGATCAAAATTGAATATTCCAATATAAATTCTTTTTAATTTCATTTCAAATCGATTTTAATTCAATTCGATTTCAATTCAATTCGAATTTCAAATCATTTCAATTTATTTCGAATTTCAATTCATTTCAAATCATTTCAATTTATTTCAATTTAATTCGAATTTCAAATCAGTTCAATTTAATTCGAATTTCAAATCTATTTCAATATTCATCGAAAAATGAATAAAATCGATATAAATATAGTTCACGTCGAAATGGCGTCAATCTAATCAACACGGCTTCATATATTTCTATTTTCAAATATTCTATTTCAAATATTTCTATTCGAATATTTTTTTTTCAAATATTTCTATTCAAAACTGGAATGAGGCCCAATCAATTACCATATATTGTTAATTATATGGATTTTCTACAACACATGCATAAAATAACAATGATAAATAATCAACCATCATCCAGAGTGCATTCTACACTGTATAAGCATCAAATATAAATATTTAACGCTTATAACAGTCTGTCAATCAATCGATCGACATACAACTAATTATTGGGATTAATGTATGTCTTATATCATCCCAATACCCATGTGGGGTTTCAAATAATCAAACACAGATTATATTTGTGCAGTTGGGCGATGTGTAAAATTTATCGTTCCAATCAATATCAGTCAAGTGGGTGTATATAAACAAATCGTTCAATTTGTTTATATTAATTTATTTCATTTCTTATACACGTTAAAAATTCTATTTTTAACTATAAAATGTTTTTAACTATATAAATATTTATTTCTTTTCACATCACATTACACAATCAACTACACAACAAAATTAAACAAACAAGCATACAAGTCGTCCATGGTCTGTGGACAACGGGTGTCAGGTGCTACTAAACACCGTCTACATCCTAGTATATATTATAACTAGAAAAGAAAAAAAAATTAAAGTGAGAAGTTCTCACAGAGGGTTCCACTCCGCCGTGCTTTGCTTTGGAACTGCTGAACCGTCTGGATCTGTTTGAAATTCCAATGCAGTCCTTTTCCCACTATTCACAATAAAAGTTATATTTTTATTGTTTTATTCCAATAAAGAAAAATCAAATTTTTACTCCTACTTCTTATATAAAGATCGAATTTTTATTATCTACATAATATAAAAATCGTATTTTTATTCTTCTACTAATATAAAAATCATATTTTTATTCTTCTTATAATATAAAAATCATATTTTTATTCTTCATCATATATAAAAATCAAATTTTTATATTACTAGATCAACATACATAAGAATCAAATTTTCATTCTTGTTTTATTTAATTTTACCCATAAATACCATACCTATATTTTCGAAATCATATCTTTATAATAAAAACCATATTTTTATTATAAAAATCCTCTCTCTATTCTATTTTAAAAGCAATACTAATTATATAAACTGATTTTTTCTATTTTAAACCAACAAAGATCATATTTTTTAAATTATTTACATGAATAAAAATGGAATTAAACACTTACAGCTGATGAACGAAGAGGGGGAGGGGCGTCCGACGGTCGGTAAGGGTGTTGGTGGTCCGAGTTGGCCAGCTCAGGCAGGGCAGCGGCATTCTTTCTTAGCTGAGTGGTTTTTTGGCGGAGGGGGAAATTGGAGAAGGAGCTGGAGGTCGAAGGGGGGGCGGTAAGGTGAGGCGGTGCTCCGGTAGTGGAGCGGCGGTGAGCTCAGGCGGGTTTGGGTGCGGTTCGGGGGTAGGGCGTGGGGGGTCTTCCAATCGGAGGAGAAAAGAAAGGAGGGGGCCGCGGGGATCATCAGAGGGGAGCGAAGGGAGGCTGGCGACGAGGCTCGACGGTGGTGGCTGGGCGCGATCGACGAGTTGCTTCGTTTTTTTTCTTTTTAATTTCGTTTTTGATTTTCTGACCTAAAACTAACGGGGGAGGGAAGTGAGGGAAAGGGGTTTTATATAATAATTTATATTTTATTTTATTTTAATTTTAAAAAGTAACTTTTAAATACGAACTCAAAATCAAGCCCATCGACTGTCGTCCATAGCTAATTACCCCCATTCCGAACACAATGGGATAAGTATCGTAGGCTGATTCAATCATTTCGATCAGTTTTCGTCAAAATCAAAATATAACTCCGTATATTGAATTCGAACGCATATTTCAATTTACTGGGGCCACATACGGACTCGAAAAATTCCAGAAAAATATTTTTTAGCTTCGTATTGACGATACGGTCCTAACAAAACTAATTTCGTCAAATTCTAAGACCATTTGAAAAATGGCCATTTTCCAGTCGATTAAAATCAACTGAAACTGGTCAAACGCGTTTTCCTTTGCCACGCTCACATATTGATTCAAAAAATTATGTAATTTGGAATCTAGCAATAACTTGACATCACGGGTCCAACAAAAGTGGTTTCGTCGAAAACCGAGGTCGTTTGCAAAATGGCCATTTTTAAGGGCCAGGTAGCGACTATTCGGAATTTTGAACTGGACATATCTTTTGATTCCCGCTATGAAATTTTGATTCCTCGGATTCATTGGAAAGATATTCTCAATTAGATTCTAATATTTTTGGTTTCGCTAAAATCCGGTTTATTTTGAATCTGGTACATTCATTTGAACTTTGAAATCGAATTATCGAACTGCCGCGCCATTTTCAATTCCTTTTATATAATTTAAAATAAATATTTATATTCTAACGACGATCTATATAATATATACGTTTGAATTCTATTCATAATATATTTCTCGTCGATATTATTTAAAATAATTCATTTTAAATAATCAAAATTCGCTAAAATTGCCAAAATAATTTTTTTAAATTGGCTCGCATTTCCAGGTTGTTACATTCTCCCCCACTTAAAACTTTTCATCCTCGAAAAGGAACAAAGACAAAAGTTGCTTAACTAATTAACTCAACTTCCATTATTTTATCTACGGCTTAAGTTCTTCAACGTTTCAGTTTATAAGAACTTTTCAAAATTTTCAAAAAATTTGGCTAACACCCTAAATTTTCGAAAAATTTCGCCATAACCTCCCCTGCACCGGGAGCACCGGAAAAATCCCGAAATTGCCATACAGGCCCTCTGATCTCAAAAAGAAAAAGAAAAAGCCAAGCGGCTAACCAATCGGCTCATAAAATCATCATCACCCAAACAAAACAGTAAATTATGGTAAACATGTACCTATTTGTCGGGCCAACAATTTTATTCCTCTGCTCTAGCCTCCTTGCTATGACCTGTTCAATGTAAGTACATGTACATGCATGCAAATGCGACAAATTTACAATACAATTCACTATTTGGTTCAAATTGGCTATATGGTTCAACATTTAATTAATCAAACAATAATCAAACAACACAACCATCAATCAATTAGTTGATTAGCTTTTCAAATTCATAACTTTGATACATAGTCAAAAAATCAGATTTTTGATGTCAGATCATAACAATAGGCCCTATCTAGTTTCGGTTCTCACACCAGTCAATTGGAAATATATAGAAATATCACTTTCGAAACTCGAAAATAAATATTGGCGATGGTGCCCCATCACCAGAATTATCCCCGGGAACTAGAGTGTGATTCTATAACTATCCAATACATTAAAACTTCGAATACACGTTTGCAAGGCGTATAGGCAAAATCTTTATATATTAGATTGTCCAAATTCAATATAAAATAAATAATCAAATACGAATAAGTGATTTAAATTTCAAAACAAAACTTTTTTTTACTTTCAAAAATATACTCTTCACACTCGTTCTAGGATACTACTGATCCCATCTCTAACGAGTCATTCCCATTGGATATTACTAATCCAATTTCTGATGAATCCTTTCGTATGGTTCTAATGTGCCTTGTTCTATGAGCTTTGTAAACCAAAGCTCTGATACCAAATGAAATGACACGAACTTCCCCGGTAAGAAAAGCGCGGATAGTTTGAGAACAAGCCACAAAAGGACGCAGACGGAAGAACATTTCATTGTTAATTACAACAATTCATCAGACTACAAGAATATACAGAGTATAAATGAATATTACACAGAAATATTAGAGATTTAAATTATATTTAAATACATCGCAGCGGAAAATAATACAATACACAACTAGAAGTAATACACGGATACAGAGCTTTCCGAGTATTGTTCCAGCTGTAAATCAGGATCCTGTGAATATAAATCTGCAAAACCAAAACTACTAGCTGCCCGTGCGGAAAGTAGGGGCATCCAGAGTTTAGGTTAAAACAATAAACTCCAGGTCAGTCATGGGACTGGTGTGAGAACTAAAACAGTTATTTAAAACTTTACTTTAAATCAGATATATCAAGGGACCACGCCGTATGACACGGAACGGGTTTCCTCCCAAGAACACCAGTGCATAAAACAACAGCGCAATGCTAAATAAAGAAAAATGAAGCTATTATAAGACCCAGGTCCTATCACACAATGCAATGCAAGCCGGGGGATAGGGTTTTCCCTTATAATAGCCAAATATGCTTAGTACGTTTTAAAACAAATCATTTGATACTATTATAAGTGCATATTGTATAAAACAACTTCAAATCATAAGTATCAATCATAGACGGCATGGGTACCATATATCATGTCGCCATACTAGGCTCTACGATCAAAACCGCAAATGTCACGTATTTGGAAGTTGGATTTCCATCAGTGAACCAAGGCAAAAGATAGTCCTCTACCAATTCGAGACGCTCTAGCCCGTGTCTCAGGATCAGAACGCATCAAAGCTTTGGATCGGCACCGATGTGGATTATTATGCCTGAACACTACGTTTCCCCGCCCTTTGGGGCGTAAATGAGCCAACGAATGAATCCATCGATCCCGGATCGACCGGTATATCCGAGGCGCCTCGCAACAGCAACAACCACATAAGTCAAACTCGTCAGGGCGTGTAAAACCACTGACGCCACTTCTAACTAGAAAGAAACGCATGTACTCCCTGAGGTCCTCTCCCGTTTTTAGTTCACCACCGGGGTGTGAGGCTCGCGAATCAACGTTACACAAAGCTACGCCACACAGGCCGTGCTTTGATCATCAACCACAAGACTTTGCTTTTCAACAGAAGCATTGATCCATTGGCACTTAGGCATGCCACACAGGCAATTCATTCCACGCGATGGATATCCATCAATATAAAACCCCTGAGCTCGTACGTCTCAGAGAAGGGCGTTAAGCAAGAGAATAAATTCTCCGCCGCCAAACAGATATATATTTAATGGAAATCAATCACACATACTGAAATCCAATGTCAGACACACAGTCCATTTAAAAGTTCGTTCTGGGTCTGAACGAAACCGGAGGCACATAGTACCCCGCATATCCATCGATCTCCAAGTATGTCTGGACGATCACTAACTGATTCCCTCCTCCTGGGTGTACGGCCCAAACAAGATCATCAGTAATCACCCACACGACGTGAAGACCTCCAATCTTCAACCACCATCTTCATCTTTGACTTATCGTCGTATCAGTCATTCAGAATGGGATAAACCCGGTCTTTCTGAATAACTCGCATATATAATAAACAAGTGTTACACAAACACAACATACGCCTCATTCCATTTCATCAGTCACTAACCGTAAATTAACAAGAAAATAATTCCACAAATATTAACCCCGAAGGCCAAAACCAACATCAGATCAATACCTAGGAAACCGTTCTGCTTAGCTAACCTACAGTTAGTTTCTAAATTTCACATTATTAGGGAAAGGTTCCCATTAATTTTATCAAAGATAAATTCCTTTAAATTTATTCTTTAATCTTTCGTTGAACATCACTTCAAATTAGTCGGGATTAGCGAACCACACCGAAGTCATCATTTATTTTAATTTCCCAATCCCAACTTATTCATCCCATGAAGTAAAACAGGTAATACTTCATATCTAACACCACGGTGTTATCGGTAAATTCAATTACCATTTCACGTTCGAATCTAATTAAAGATTTAACTATCGCCTGGAGCAAAACTGGTGATACTCCATTCTCGATCTTTTCAATCTAATTAAAGATTCATTAAAACTCCACTTAGTTTTAATCTTTGACTGGGTTAAAGAATCAGTGTCATTTAAAACACGGTTCACGGTAAACCCCAAAATCACATCTCATTTCAATCAGTCCCTAACCGTTAATTAGCAAGTGAGCAATTCCCTAAGTATTAACCCCGAAAGCCGAAACCAACATCAGGTAAATACCCCAGAAACCATTCAACTTAACTAATCTCCAATTATTTTCTGATTTTCTTAACTCCTTTGGGTCTAAGAACAATATTATTGAAGATACCGTTCACGACAACCCAAAATCACATTCCATTAATTATCGGGTTAAAGAACAAGTGTTATTTAAAACACTGTTCACGATAAACCCAAAAATCAATACCAATTAAATATCATTTAATTGGTACACTTCATTAAATCTAAATAAAAAGATTTAATTTGTTTCTCAACTGGGTTCAAGAACAGTGTTAATAAAGACACCATTCACGACAAACCCAATTCACATTTGATATTAAATACAAGGCTCTGAATAGAAAATATACCGGCTTATATTCAATATCAAATTCTACGACCAACAAATATCGTATTAGAAATAACGATATACATATATATCTTTCAAATTCCCGTAACAATATCTGTATCATCAAGAAATTCAACATCGAAATATTCCGAAGACAATTTCGATTCGAATCCATTCCAATATAATTATTGGAAATTCTGGTTATTTTCAAAACCATTTCAAATCCAATTTATTTATTTAAAAATAAATAGAATTATAATTTTAGTTCAAAACTAGTCCATTTCAATAAAATCTATTTTTATCTTTTCAAATATGGAGTTTTTCATCCCAATTCTTCCCAAATCATTTCTTATGATTTTACATAAATTATTACTATTTTTAATAATTTTATCAAGGCCCGTACAGTCGATTTCCATCGACGGCCATCGAACTGCACTTACAACGACCTTTTCCAAATTTAATTTGGACATAATTCCAAATCCAACTGTTAGATTTCTAATATTCGTTAGAAATCTCTTTTCAACACGAACCCAACGGATCTGGTTTTAGGAGAATCCGACGGTCGGATCTCCCGCAATATCCATTCGAAGTGAATGGTCGAAATTCGCGAACTACCGCGGCGCGACGCGTTCTATTCAGGCCATTATATATATATAATATTATATATTTCGTCGATTTCCTTTTAAAACGTATTTTATAAATCGTTTTTAAATTCGTTTTCAAAACGATTTCAACCTCATATTCAATTTCTAATCAAAATTGAATATTCCAATACAAATTCGTTTTAATTTCATTTCAAATCGATTTCAATTCTATTCGATTTCAATTCAATTCGAATTTCAAATCATTTCAATTTATTTCGAATTTCAATTCATTTCAATTCATTTCAATTTAATTCGAATTTCAAATCATTTCAATTCATTTCAATTTAATCCGAATTTCAATTTAATTCGAATTTCAAATCATTTCAATTTAATTCGAATTTCAAATCTATTTCAATATTCATCGAAAAACGAATAAAATCGATATAAATATCATTCACTCGAAATGGCGTCAACCTAATCAACACGGCTTCATATATTTCTATTTTCAAATATTCTATTTCAAATATTTCCTTTTCAAATATTTCTATTCAAATATTTCTTTTCAAATATTTCTATTCAAAACTGGAATGAGGCCCAATCAATTACCATATATTGTTAATTATATGGATTTTCTACAACACATGTATAAAATAACAACGATAAATAATCAACCATCATCCAGAGTGCATTCTACACTGTATAAGCATAAAATATAAATATTTAACGCTTACAACAGTCTGTCAATCGATCGATCGACATACAACTAATTATTGGGATTAGTGTATGTCTTATATCATCCCAATACCCTTGGGGGGTTTCAAACAATCAAACACATATTATATTTGTGTAGTTAGGCGATGTGTAAAATTTATCATCCCAATCAATATAAGTCAAATGGGTGTATATAAAAAAATCGTTCGATTTGTTTATATTAATTTATTTCATTTCATATACACGTTAAAAATTCTATTTTTAACTATATAAATATTTTATTTCTTTTGACATCACATCACACAATCAACTACACATCAAAATTAAACAAACAAGCATACAAGCTGTCCATGGTCTTTGGACGATGGGTGTCGGGTGCTACTAAACACCGTCTACATCCTAGTATATATTATAACTAGAAAAGAAAAAAAAATTAAAGTGAGAAGTTCTCACAGAGGGTTCCACTCCGCCGTGGTTTGCTTTTGAATTGCTGAACCGTCTGGATCTGTTTGAAATTCCAATGCAGTCCTTTTCACGCTATTCACAATAAAAGTTATATTTTTATTGCTTTATTCCAATAAATAAAAATCATATTTTTATTTCTACTTCTTATATAAAGATCGAATTTTTATTATTTTCATAACATAAAAATCGTATTTTTATTCTTCTACTAATATAAAAATCATATTTTTATTCTTCCTATAATATAAAAATCATATTTTTATTCTTCATCATATATAAAAATAAAATTTTTATATTACTAGATCAACATACATAAGAATCGAATTTTCATTCTTGTTTTATTTAATTTTACCCATAAAGACCATACCTTTAATTTCAAAATCATATCCTTATAATAAAAACCATATTTTTATTATAAAAATCCTCTCTCTATTCTATTCAATACTAATTATATAAACTGATTTTTTTTCTATTTTAAACCAACAAAGATCATATTTTTTAAATTATTTACATGAATAAAAATGGAATTAAACACTTACAGCTGATGAACGAAGAGGGGGAGCGGCGTTCGATGGTCGGTAAGGGTGCTGGTGGTCCGAGTTGGCCAGCTTAGGCAGGGCATGTAACACCCCGTATGTTGAATAACTTGCTATAATATAAAACAGGGTAGAATTAAATTTTAAAATCTGAATCAGGGGAATCGGGCTATGCCATTGCGTTCATCTTGGAAAAATACGCGAAATAGAGTCCGAAATTTCGTAAATCGGAGTCCGTATGTCCGAGATATGGGCTTTAGAAGTTTCACGAAAAATCAGAAAACGAAACAGATTTCAAAAATGCAGATTATGGGCTAGGCGGGAAAATTCCCGCCAGACCCAGGGAGTCGACCTGGGGGTCGACCTGCCCACCAGGTCGACTGGGGAGTCGACCCTAGTGTCGACCTGGGGGTCGACCTCCCTGGTCGAGCCCAGGTGACCTGGGTGCATCAGTATGGCTTTTGGGTTGTGTTTTGGTGGCTAGGACGTGATCTGGCGGCTCTATTCTGATTTAGGGTTAATCTAAGGGCCTAAAACACCTAACTAATCTATAAATACACCCTAAGACTACCCTAATTCATACTAAAAATAGCTACAACACCGTTATGCCGTCAAAATGCAACTTGAAGGAGCCTCCATCAATCTAAAGAGGAAGATAGCTTCTCAAACCAATCTCTAATCAACTCTAGCAACTTAATATTCTTCTTAGGAGTGCTAATCAACAAGTTGTGAGTTTCTATAGCCTTAATGATCAATTGTTGAAATGATTATGATAGGATATAATGAGGTTATGGCTATGAATGTGGATCAATGCAAGATTATGTTATCATATGCTATGTGTTAATGATGTTATGCATGTTATATGCTATGTGTTAATGATGTTATGCAAGTTATGCAAGTCATATGCTACATGTTCATGATGTTATGCAAGTTATGCAAGTCATATGATATATGATCATGATGTTATGAAAGTTATGCAAGTGTTAAGCTATGTGTTCATGATGCTAGTTATGCAAATCACTATGATAAACATTGATCCATTATGACACCATGATATGCAAGTTTGGTGTTTGATTATATGCAAGTTCATATATGATATGCAAGTTTGGTGTATGATTATATGCAAGTTCATACATGACATGATATGCAAGTTTGGTGTATGATTATATCCAAGTTCATACATGACATGATATGCAAGTTTGGTGTTTGATTATATGCAAGTTCATACATGACATGATATGCAAGTTTGGTGTTTGATTATATGCAAGTTCATATATGATATGTTATGCAAGTTTGGTGTATGATTATATGCAAGTTCATACATGACATGTTATGCAAGTTTGGTGTTTGATTTTATGCAAGTAATATGTGCAAGTTTACACCTTTGTATGATATGCATACATATGCAAGTTAACCCCTTTGTATGTCATACATACATATGCAAGTTTACCCCTTTGTATGACATAAGTAACTTATGCAAGTTAATCTCTTTATGACATATGTGATTCATGCAAGTTTGGGTTGATTATTTATGCTAGTTGGGTTTGATGCTATATGCATGATGACACCTTTAAAACCCATGTTGATGCTAATGTTATGCAAGTTGAACCCATTGTATTTGTGATGAATCTTCCCTTTTATGTCATGTTCGCGAATTACGTGGGGAACGATGTGGTTAATATACATGTTATTGAAATGGTGTGAAGTTGGTATGATTATGCATACCATAAAGTGGATAGACATAATTGAGTCAATTATGTACATCATTAAATTTGTAATTAATTAGGGATAATTAATACAAATTATGGGGTGATTAATTAGGTGTAATTAATCGACTAAGACACGAGGTTGGACCCTTTTGTAGCATAAGACTGCCCAGAACTGACCGGCATATCCAGCGGCTACAAATGATTGGCCCAATGTGAGAGGTCTTAGGCACAAACTAAATACGTGACAAGTGTATAGACACGAGGTTAGACTCGGTTATGGCGTAAGGCTGCCCGGACCCAACTGGCAAATCCAGCTGCCATAAAAGATAGTCTAATGTGAGAGGTCTTTACAACGGTTACATTCTTAATCAATTAAGAAACACTTAACCAGATAAGCATGTTGTGGGGCATGAAGGGTTAAGTGGGTGCCTTGGGTGGCATGTGGAGATTAAGTAAGTGCCTTGGGTGGCATGAGAAGATCTAGTGGTTGCCTTGGGTGGCAATAGAAAATACGACTAGAATACTTAACCAAAGTGGAACATGTAACTAAACATGATTAAAGGGTTAAGTGGGTGCCTTGGGTGGCATGTGGAAATCAAGTGGGTGCCTTGGGTGGCATGTGGAAAAATCTAGTGGGTTGCCTTGGGTGGCAATAGAGAACACGACTAGAATACTTAACCAAAGTGTAACATGTAACTAAACATGATTAAAGGGTTAAGTGGGTGCCTTGGGTGGCATGTGGAAATCAAGTGGGTGCCTTGGGTGGCATGTAGAAATCTAGTAGGTGCCTTGAGTGGCAATTGAAATATGATTAGATGACTTAACCAAACCTTAACATGTAAGTGGGCATGATTATGAAAAAGGGGTTAAGTGGGATGCACTAGATAAAATGACAAGCTTAAGTAGTAGCTTGTGGGGGCCCATTTCAACCAGTAACCCATATGTATCTTATTGGGCTCGACCCATGTCGAGGACGGGACACGCGTACTGGGCTTGACTACAAGAGGCCAAAACGGGGTAGCGGTGGCAACGCGAGTCCAACGGGTTTCATATGCGTGTGTGGACCCGGGCTGGTAGGTAAGACGTTGTTGCATCATGTAGATATAAGCTGTGCACCATTGATATTATCGGGTTGCCACTTCGGGGATTTATACACCCCACTGTGGGGCCAACACGGGTATCTACGGTAGGGAGCCGATCGCTTGGGGAGTAGCAGGTACACCTAGTGGAGATAGGGGCAGACGGCACCTATGTAGTCAGCTAGGGGTACAAGAGACTACTATTAAAATTACTAAGTTGTGGGTACACCTAGTGGAGATAGGGGCAGACGGCACCTATGTAGTCAGCTAGGGGTACACGAAACTACTATTGAAATTACTAAGTACACTTAGTGGGATCAACCTTTAAGTAGGAATTACACTTGGGTGGGTAGAACTAGTGTGGTGCAGTGTAGGAATTACCCTTGGGTGGGTAGATCTGGTGTGGTGCAGAGTAGTATTTATCCTTGGGAGGATAGGCGCGTCTTTACCGTTATCTTAGTTTATCCTAAGTCTAGTTGGCTGCCTAGTGTAGTCATTTATCCCCAGTCGTACCGTACCAGGTTTATATCATACCCTAATTACTTCAATGATTGTATTGTTAAAGTTATAGGGCTCACTCAGACTTATGTCTGACCCCGTTGTTTTTATCTTTTTCCCCCAACCCTGAGGTTATCATTGTGGGCCTAGCACTAGTGGGCTTTGATCGGATTGCTTTATCTATCTTTGGAGCTTGGACTCTTGAAGAAAATCTCGGTTATCTTTTCTATTATGGCTATTAGTATGTAGTGGGATTATGTACTTATGTTTTAACGAGATGGATATTTTGTACTTGACTCTTGTGGGTTTTTGATATGTAACCAAACATGTTTACCTTCTACTGCAATGAAATGATGTTTTAAATTTCAAGTATCACTTATATCTGTCTTGTTGTAATTTTTCAGTTCTATATTCACTTAAATACTCCACCGAAGCTAAGGCATTCCCTTAGTGAATGACCTTAGCGGGTGTGGGGTGTTACAGGGCAGCGGCGTTCTTTCTTAGCTGAGTGGTTTTTTGGCGGAGGGGGAAATTGGAGAAGGAGCTGGAGGTCGAAGGAGGGGCGACAAGGTGAGGCGGTGCTCCTGTGCTGGAGCGACGGCGAGCTCAGGCGGGTTTGGGTGCGGTTCGGGGGTAGGGCATGGGGGGTCTTCCATCGAAGGAGGAGAGAAAGGAGGGGGCCGCGGGGATCATCAGAGGGGAGCGGAGGGAGGCTGGCGACGAGGCTCGACGGCGGTGGCTGGGCGCGATCGACGAGTTGCTCCGTTTTTTTTCTTTTTAATTTCGTTTTTGATTTTCTGACCTAAAACTAACGGGGGAGGGAAGTAAGGGAAAGGGGTTTTATATAATAATTTATATTATATTTTATTTTAATTTTAAAAAGTAACTTTTAAATTCGAACTCAAAATCAAGCCCACCGACTGTCGTCCGTAGCTAATTACCCCCATTCCGAACACAATGGGATATGTATCGTAGGCTGATTCGATCATTTCGATCAGTTTTCGTCAAAATCAAAATATAATTCCTTATATTGAATTCGAACACGTATTTCAATTTACTAGGGCAACATACGGGTTCGAAAAATTCCAGAAAAATATTTTCTATCTTCGTATTGACGATACATTCCTAGAAAAAGTAATTTCGTCAAATTCTAAGACCGTTTGAAAAATGACCATTTTCCAGTCGATTAAAATCAACTGAAACTGGTCAAAAGCGTTCTTTGCCACGCTCACATATTGATTCGAAAAATTACAAAATTTGGAATCTAGCAATAACTTGACATCACGATTCCAACAAAAGTGGTTTCGTCGAAAACCGAGTTCGTTTGCAAAATGGCCATTTTAAGGGCTAGAATTCCATAGCGACTATTCAGAATTTTCAACTGGACATATCTTTTGATTTCCGCTATGAAATTTTGATTTCTCGGATTCGTTGGAAAGATATTCTCAATTAGATTCAAATATTTTTGGTTTCGCTAAAATCCGGTTTATTTTGAATCTGGTACATTCATTTGAACTTTGAAATCGAATTATCGAACTACCGTTCCATTTTCAATTCCTTTTATATAATTTAAAATAAATATTTATATTCTAACGAAATCTATATAATATATACGTTCGAATTCTATTCAAAATATATTTCTCGTCGATATCATTTAAAATAATTCATTTTGAATAATCAAAATTCGCTAAAATTGCCAAAATAAAAATTTTAAATTGGCTCGCATTTCCGAGTTGTTACAAATGAGATTATTTCTTTTACGTTAAGAGTAATTACATACAAATTAAGTATAATGTAAATTATATTTTATTTGTCATCTACAATAACGTCATATAAATAAATTACATCCTATTATATATTAGTGTAAAAGAAATTATGCGAGTCAGATTTATATTTTATTTCGACATTAGGAATAAAATATCATTTTTGTCCATCATTATCAACATGTTGATAGTATTAAAATTGGTTAAATTAATTAACCAATTATTTATTTATATGTACTGTTGTTGGCTAAAAACCCCACACGGGTATTGGGATGATAATTGATATACACTATTCCCAATATTTATCCATATGTCAATCGATAGACTGACAGGCTGCGATGAGCATTATTATTTCATTTAATGCTCACATAGTTGAGAACTTCCCTTTGGATGTTGAATGGATGGTTTGATGATTATTTATTATTATTGTCATTTACATACGATGTATGAAATCCATGTAACCAAAGTTATATGGTAAATGATTGAGTCGCTTTCCGATTCAGAATATCTTTTATATAAAGAATATTTTTTAAAACAAAAATTTCTTCTAAATAAAGAATAAATTTTTCGACTAAGATTATTGGTATTTGAGTTTATATTTATTTATTAGAAAATGATTTTGGGTTTATCGTGAACAATGTTTTTAAATGACATTGATTGTTTAACCTAGTTAAAAATAAGATTTAATCCTTAAATTGGAATAATTGTAAAGTAGTGATTTTTGATCTTAAAACTGAATTGGAATTTTAACAAATCTTTGAAAATAAGATTTAAGGATAAATTTAAAAGATTTTATCTTTGATAAAATTAATGGGAACCTTTCCTTAATAATATGAATATTTTATTTAAAGAATATTCTGAATTGGAAAGAGGCATTGGATGTATCCTTATAACACTTGATTTATAATTATAAAAATACGAGAGTTATTCGGAATGACCGGGTTTAACCCATTCTGAATAATTACTACGACGATTAAAAGTCTAAGATGAATACGGTGGTTGAAGACCGACGATCTTCACATCGAATGGATGAGGACTACTGATGCCTTTGATTGGGGTTGCTGCCTTTGGAAAGGTTTTAGTGGTAGTTGTCTGGACTTATTGTTGATCGTTCGGATATGCAAGGTATAAGGTGCCTCCAGTTCCGTTCAGACCCAGAACGGATTAGTAAATGTATGTGTGTCCGACGTTGGATTTCGTTCAATCTAAATTGATTTCTATTAATATACAACCGTTGGTGGCGGAGAATTTATTCTCTTGCTTAACACCCTTAGAGGTTGTGTGTTGATAGTTATCAACCGCATGGTGTGGACTGTCAATGTGGCATGCCAAGATGCAATTGATCAAGGCTTTTGTTGAAAAGCAGAGCCTTGTGGATGATGATCAAAGCATAGCCTATTTAGGCATAGTTTTGTGTATTTCATTACCTCGCGAGCCTCACACCTCGGTATGAGTCAAAAACGGAGCAAGGGAACGCAGAGAGTGCACACGTTTCTTTCTAGCTAGAAGTGGTGTTTAGGTTTAACACGGCCCGACATTTTACTTATGTGGCTGATGGATTTTGAGGTGCCTCGGATTTTTATTGGCCGCAATGGCCAATTTATAGGTCCAATACGACCGGGAAGCGTGTGTTCAGGAATTGCCAATCCATCCCATTGCACTATTGAGGGACCGGCCCTGCTGTATCCAAGGGTTCGCCAGCATCTGAATCCTGAGGCATTGCTAGAGTGTCTCGAATCGGTCTGGATATCGTTCCTAGCCTTGACTCTTGATGGAAATCCAGCCTTCAATATGATATCCGGCGGTTTTGATTGTATACCTATATATGGCGACATAGTAGGATGGGGTACTATGCTGTCTTTGGTTGATACATTATGATTGAAATGTTTTTAAAACATATATACACTAATAATAATATCAAATCCGTTTTTATTGTATCAAGCATTTTTGACCATTATAAGGTAAAACTCTATTCTCCGGCTTGCGTTGCATTGTGTGATGGGACCTGAGTCTTATAATGGTTTCATTTTTCTAAAAAGCATTGCGTTGTTTTAATGATTTACTTATTTATGCACTGACAATCCAATGGAGTAAACCCGTTCCGAGATAGCGGTGTGGTCCTGTGATTAGCCTACTTATTAGATAAGTTAAATAAAGATTTCTTACACCAATCCCATGACTGACCCGTAGTTTGTTTCACTTTGCAAACTCGTGTTCCCTCTTTCCACATGGGCAGTCGAGTGGCTTATTTTGCAGATATATTGAGAAGGATTCTGGATTGAAGCTTAGAGCTGTGTCCAGAGCATTGAGGGTCTTCCGCTGTGTTAATTTAATTATTTCGATGCATTGGATTAATTATGTTGTAATTAAATATTCTGATGTATTTTTTTATCAATGTACTCTGATATATTCTGTACTCTGATGTAACATTAATATAATGTTTATAAAATTCTATTGTATTTGATCTGATGTGTTGTATTCCCAAAGCTAAAGTATTCGAGTTTTGAGCGGTCTTGGTCGATCTAGCGATCGATCGGGCCGGGCGAATTCCTGGTTGTTACAGTTGGTATCAGAGCTCAGGTTAGCTTAAATCTTTGGGGTACAACTCATTAGAACTGAACAAAAGACTCATCAGAGATTGGATTTGTAATATCCAACAAGAATAACTCGTTAGAGATGGGATCAATAGTATCCTAGAACGAGTGTGAAGAGTATTTATTTTTAAAATTAAAAAAATGAAAACAAATTTAGTTTTGAAAATTTAAAATCTTACTATACATATTTGAATATATTATTTTATTTTGGACAATCGAGTATATAAAGATTTTGCATATGCGCCTAGCTAGCGTGTATTCAAAACCTCAAATATACTAGATAGATATAGAGTCGCACTTAGTCGCCCGGAGACGTTCTGATGGGGGTTCGAAAGATCATCAGAATTTATGTTCGAGTTTCGAAAGTGGTATATCTATATATTTCCATTGACTGGTGTGAGAATCAAAACTATATAGGGTCTATTGCTTTGGTTTGCACTAAAAATATGATTTTTGACTATATATAAAAGTTATATATATTTGAAAAGTTAATCACCTAATTGATTGCTGGTTGTGACATTTGATAATTATTTTAACTAATTAAAATGTTGGACTGATAATTAATTCAATCAATATCTAAAAGAATGATAAATTTAACTAAATCAACTCTAATATTGAACTGAACTGAAAATTCATTAAAATTAAAAGTTGAGTTGTTTAATTAAACGACTTTTGGCATTGTTCCTTTTCGAGGACGAAAAGATTTTAAGTGGGGGAGATTGTAACAACCCTGTAGCGACCTGAAATCCCCCTTACGGGAAATCACGGTTTGTACTGAGAACAAGCCACATCGGAATGCAAACAGAAGAACATTTCATTGTATATTACAACAATTCCATCAGAATACAAGAATATACAGAGTATGACTGAATATAATACATTCAATGAATATCAGAGATTACAATAAATTACATAGTAGTGGAAAATAATACAATACACAACTGAAAGAGATATACGGATACAGAGCTTTCCAGATATCATTCCAGCTGTAAACCAGGTTCCTGTGAATATAAATCTGCAAAACCAAAACTACTAGCTACCCGTGTAGAAAATAGGGACACACAGAGTTTAGGTTAAAACAATAAACTCCAGGTCAGTCATGTGACTGATGTGAGAACTAAAACAGTTATTAATCTTTATTTTTAAAGTTAGATAAATCAAGGGACCACACCGTATTACACGGAATGAGTTTCCTCCCAAGAATACCAGTGCATAAAACAAACAACGCAATGCTAAATAAAGAAAAATGAAGCTATTATAAGACCTAGGTCCCATCACACAATGCAACGCAAGCCGGAGGATAGGGTTTTACCTTATAATAGCCAAAGGATGCCTGATACGTTTAAAACCACATTATTTTGATATTACTATAAGTGTGTAGTTTCAAAACAATTCAATCATAAATATCTTCATAGACGGCATGGGTACCATATATCATGTCGCCATACTAGTTCTACAATTAAAACCGCAAAGTCGTATTGGAAATTGGATTCCATCATGAGTCGAGGCAAGAGGCAAGCTCCTCTCTGTTCGAGACACTCTAGCAAATGTCTCAGGACCACACACAACAATCCTTGGAATCGGTTGGGTCGGTCCTCTCTTACTTTTGAGGATTGGCAATTCCTGAACACACGTTTCCCGGTCCTAACAGACCTATATCCGAGGCGCCTCGCATTCCAACAACCACACAGGTGAAAAGTATATAAATGTATGCCAGTTTAAGCATTGACACCACCACTAGGTAGAAAGAAACGTCGTGTTCTCCCAACGGTCACTATCCCGTTTTTGACTCATACCGATGTGTAAGGCTCGCGAATTCACACTATACACAAAGCTGCGCCACATAGGCCGTGCTTTGATCATCAACCACAAGACTTTGCTTTTCAACAGAAGCCTTGATCATTTACCACTTAGGCGTGCCATACAGGTAATTCATGCCATGCGACTGATGTCCATCGATATACAACCTCTGAGCTTGTACGTCTCAGAGAAGGGCGTTAAGCAAGAGAATAAATTCTCCGCCGCCAAACAGATGTATATTTAATAGAGATCAATCAACACAGAATAAAATCCAATGTCAGACACCCAGTCCATTTACAAGTTCGTTCTGGGTCTGAACGAAACCGGAGGCACTTTCCTTGCATATCCATCAATCTCCAAGTACGTCTGGACGATCACCAACTAATTCTCTCCTCTTGGGTGTACAGCCCAATCAAGATCATCAATAATCACCCAAACGATGTGAAGACTTCCGTTCATCAACCACCGTCTTCATCTTCGACATACCGTCGAATCGGTTATTCAGAATGGGTATAAACCCAGCCTTTCCGAATAACCCGCGTATATACTAAACAAATGTTACACAAACACAACACACGCCTCATTCCAATTTAGAATATTCTTTTATTCAAAATTTCACATTCTTAGGGAAAGGTTCCCATTAATTTTTTCAAAGATGAATTCCTCTAAATTTATTCTTTAATCTTCCTTTGGATATCATTTCAAACCATATTATGGTTTTCCAAACTAGTCGGGGTTAGCGAACCACACAGAAGTAATTATTTATTTTATTTCCCAATCCCAGCCTATTCATCCCATGGATCAAAACTGGTAATACTCTATATCTAACACCACAGTGTTATCGGAAAAATTAATTACCATTTCACGTTTAAATCTAATTAAAGATTTTACTATCGCTTTGGAGCAAAACTGGTGATACTCCATCCTCGATCACTTTTCAGATTTGATAATTTAAATTATCAATTCACATTTCAATCTAATTAAAGATTCAATAAAACTCCACTTAGTTTTAATTTTCCCAAAAATCAATATCTTATCTTTAACTAGATTAAAAAACCAATGCATCTAAAACACGGTTCACGATAAACCCAAAATCACATTCAAATTCAATTCCAATCAAATATCATTTAATTGGTACACTTAATTAAATCTAAATAGAAAGATTTAATCTTTTCTACACTGGGTCCAAGAACAGTGTTATTCAAGACACTATTCACGATGAACCCAAAATCCCATTTGATATTAAATACAAGGCTCTGAATAGAAAATATATCGGCTTATATTCAATATCAAATTCTGGAACCAACAAATATCGTGTTGGAAATAACGATATAAATATATCTTTCAAATTTCCACAACCATATCTGTATAATCATGAAATCCAACATCGAAATATTTCGAAGATAATTTCGATTTAATATATTCTAATTCGTATATTGAAAATTCTGATTATTTTTTAAACCACTTTCAAATTCAATTTATTTATTTCAAAAATAAATTGATTTTAATTCTAGTTCAAAACTAGTTCATTTCGATAAAAATCTATTTTTATCTTTTTAAACATGGAGTTTTTCATCCCAATTCTTTCCCAATCATTTCTTATGATTTTACACAAGTTATTACTATTTTTAATAATTTTATCAAGGCCCGTACAGTCGATTTTCATTAACGGCCATTAAACTGCATTTACAACGACCTTTTCCAAATTTTACTTGGACATAATTCCAAATCCAACAGTTAGATTTCAAATTTCTAATATTCATTGGAAAGCTCTTTTCGATACGAACCCAACGGTTCTGGTTTCAGGAGAATCCGACGGTCGGATCTCCCGTACTATCCATTCGAAGTCAATGATCGAAATTTGCGAACTGCCGCGGTGCGGCGCGTTCTATTCAGGCCATTACATATATAATACATATATATTATATATATTTCATCGATTTTCTTTTAAAACATATTTTATAAATCGTTTTAAATTCGTTTTCGAAACGATTTAAACTTCATATTCAATTTCGAATCGAAATTGAATATTCCACATCATCGATATACACATTATAATATTTTCAAAACGTTATATTTTGATATCACTTCCTTTTCTATATTCATTTTAAAAATGAATATAATCAATATAAATATCGCTCACGTCAAAATGGCACATCTCTAATCAACACGGCTTTATATTTTTCAATAACTTCATTATTCTATTCAACAAATGAATATTTATTCTATTCAACACATGGATCTATATTTCTTTCAACACATGACTAATCTCAACAAATGAGTACTGTCAACACATGAATATTTTTGTTATTTAATATATTTTATAAAATTATGGTATCTATCGTTTGATTTTTAATCAGACTCCAACCGTAAAGTAGTAAGAGAATGATTCCCTAAATATTAACCCCGAAGGCCGAAACCAACATCAGATCAATACCCAGGAAACCACTCATCTTATATAGTTTCCAGTTAGTTTCTAATCTTAAATATGATAAAGATGTAAATTTTATTGTTAGAATATTTTACTCAACACATGAATACTCTCAACACATGAGCATCGTCAACACATGACTATTTATTCTATTAAACACATGGATCATTATTTTATAGTATTCTTTATTTTCCCAATTGGAATGAGGCCCAATCAATTACCATATAATGTTAATTATATGGTTTCCATACAACACATGTATATAAATAGCAACGATAAATAATCAACCATCATCCAAAGTGCACCACACAACAGCATAAGCATTAAATATAGATAATTAACGCTTACATAGTCTGTCGACCAATCGATCGACATACAACTAAATAATTGGGATTAGTGTACACCAAATATCATCCAACACTCGTGTGGGGTTTCAATCAACAAACACTGAATATTATTTGTGCAGTCGGGCGATGTGTAAAATTTATCGTCCCAATCAATATCCTTCAAATAGGTGTACATAAACAAACCGTCTGGTTTGTAAATGAATATTTATTTATTCACATTCACATTAAAAATTATATTTTTAATGATAATTAATTTATTTCAACACATGAATGTTTTATTATCCATTTCACATCAACTTCACAAACAAACTTCACAACACATCAAATATGCATACAAGTCGTCCATGGTCTGTGGACAACTGGTGTCGGGTGCTGCTAAGCACCATCTACATCCTAGTATATAATTTTAACTAGAAAACAAGATTTAAAGTGAGAAGTTCTCACCGACTAGCTAAACCAATACACCGCGACTCTTCTTATGTAGAAATCTTCGTCGTGTTTCGTCAATTTCATCGTCCGTAGCCACTACATATATAAAAATCCCATTTTTATATTGTTGCTATTTATATAAAAATCACATCTTCATGCCATGAAAAACCCAATCTCTCTTTTTTATAAGTAAAAAATCATGGCTTTAACTAAATAAAAAATCACGTCTTTTCACATATAAAAATCTAATCTTTTTGTTGTTATTCATACGATAAAATTATATTTTTACATAACAAAAACTATATTTTAATATTGCTTTCAAACAAATAAAAATCATATTTTTAATTCGCTTCACATATAAAAATCCTATTTTTATCGAAGTAAAAATCATATCTTGATCATATTAAAGATTAAATCTTTCCTAGGATAAAATCTTAATTTTATATCTTAATAAAATCATAGCTTTCTCTATAAATAAAAATATTATTTTTATACACTAAAAATCCCATCTTTGTTAAGCTAATCATATAGAAAGTAAATAAAATAAAATAAAATAAAAGAACTTACTTTTTTTGTTTTCTATTCCAGCGAAGGGGGGGAGAGGAATTCGACGTCGGATGCAGTGGAGGGGGGGAAGAAGGCGCAGGCGGCTGAGATGGAAGGGGTGTTGAGGGGCGTCGCTCTGGTGGTCGGAGGTCCAGCAGGAGGGGCCCGTGGTCCATCGCGACTGGAGAAAGGGTTTTGGGGAGGTTTCATGTCGGAAGGAGGAAAGAAAGAGGGGGAAGACGGGGGGGCTCTCGTTCCGTCGCCGGCGCACCTGGGGGCGCGGCGGCGCCCTGATCGGAGGAGCGACAGCTCCTCCTCTACTCGATTTCTTTTTTTTCTTTTTTTTTCTGAAGAATAAAGGGGGGGCATGATATATATATTATCTAATTATTTAATTATTTTATTTCTAAAAGCAACGTTTTATTTCGACCTCGAAATCGAACCCACCGACTGTCGTCCATAGCTAATTACCCCCATTCCGAACACAATGTGATATGATTCGTGAGCTGATTCGATCGTTTCGATCAGTTTTCGTCAAAATCAAAATATAACCCTATATATTGAATTTGAACGCACATTTCAATTTACCGGGCCCACATACGAACTCTAAAAATTCCCGAAAAATATTTTCTAGCTTCGTATTGACGATACGGTCCTAACAAAACTAGTTTCGTCAAATTCCGAGACCATCTGAAAAATGGCTATTTTCCAGTCGATTAAAATCAATTGAAACTGGTCAAATGCATTTTCCTTTTCCACGTTCACATATTGATTGAGAAAATTATGAATTTTGAAACCTAGTAATAATTTGACATCGCGGATCCAACAAAAGTGGTTTCGTCGAAAACCGAGGTCGTTTGCAAAATTTCCATTTTTAAGGGCTAGAATCCCAAAGCGACTATTCTGAATTTTCAACTGGGCATAACTTTTGATTCCCTCTATGAAATTTCGATTTCTCGGATTCGTTGGAAAGATATTCTCAATCAGATTCAAATATTTTTGGTTTCGCTAAAATCTGGTTTATTTTGAATCCGGTACATTCATTTGAATTTTGAAATCGAATTTTCAAACTACTGCGCCGTTCTCAATTCCTTTTATAATTATAAATAATTATTTATATTCTAACGTCGAGCTATATAAATATATATGTTCTATTTCTATTCAAAATAAATTTCTCGTCGATATTATTTAAAATAATTCATTTTAAATATTTAAAATTCATCAAAATTGCCAAAATAAAAAATTTTAATTAGCTCAGAATTTCTAGGTTATTACGATCTCCCCCACTTAAAACTTTTCATCCCCGAAAAGGAACGAAGCTGAAAGTTGTTTAACAAACCAACTCGAATTCCAATATTTTCTTTACGGATTAAGTTCTTCAACTTTTCAGTTTCTAAGAACATTTCAAATTCTCCAAAAATTTGGCTAACACCCTGAATTTTCGAAAAATTTCGCCATAACCTCCCCTGCATCGGGGACTTCGGGATATTTCATATAGCCTCCCATGGCCTTCTTCAATCCAAAAGAAAAGGAGAAAGCCAAGCGGCTAGCCAATTGGCTCATAAAATCATCCAAACCCAAAGAAATACAATAAATATGTACCTATTTTCGGGCAAACAATTTTATTCTTTTGCTCTAGCCTCCATGCTATGACCTGTTCAATGTAAGTACATGTATATGCATGCAATTCCAAACAATTTTCAATACAGTTCAATATTCGGTTCAATTAGGCTAAATGGTTCAAAATTATCAAACCAATAATCAAACAACACAACCATCAATCAATTAGTGGATTAACGTTTCAAATACATAATTTTGATATATATACAGAAAATCATGTTTTTGATGTCAAATCACAACAATAAGCCAATCTAGTTTTGGTTCTCACAATAGTCTAATGGAAATATACAGATATCTCACTTTCGATACTCGAAAATAAATACTGATAAAGCTGCAGCATTATCAGAATCATCCCCGGGCAACTAGAGTGTGATTCTATATCTATATGTTCATGACGCGTATATACAAAATCTTTATATACTCGATTGTCCAAATTCAATATAAATAAAATATTCAAATACGTATAAAACAATTAAAATTTTCAAAACAATGTTGTTTTCATTTGAAAAATATACTCTTCACACTCGATCTAGGATACTACTGAACCTATCTCTAACGAGTCACTCTAATTGGATATTACTAATCCAATTTCTGATGAATTCTTTCGTTTGGTTCTAATGTATCTTGTTCTCGAGCTCTATAAACCAAAGCTCTGATACCACTGTAGCAACCCGAAATCCCCCTTACGGGAAATCACAGTTTGTACTGAGAACAAGCCACATCGGAATGCAAACAGAAGAACATTTCATTGTATATTACCATAATTCCATCAGAATAAAAGAATACACAGAGTATGACTGAATATAATACATTCGATAAATATCAGAGATTGCAATAAATTACATAGTAGCGGAAAATAATACAATACACAACTGAAAGAGATATACAGATATTGAGCTTTCCGGATATCATTCCAGCTGTAAACAAGGTTCCTGTGAATATAAATCTGCAAAACCAAAACTACTAGCTGCCCGTGTAGAAAATAGGGGCACCCAGAGTTTAGGTTAAAACAATAAACTCCAAGTCAGTCATGTGACTGGTGTGAGAACTAAAACAGTTATTAATCATTATTTTTAAAGTTAGGTAAATCAAGGGACCACGCCGTATAACACGGAACCGGTTTCCTCCCAAGGATACCAGTGCATAAAACAAACAGCGCAATGCTAAATAAAGAAAAATGAAGCTATTATAAGATCCAGGTCCCATCTCATAATGCAACACAAGCCGGAGTATAGGGTTTTACCTTATAATAGCCAAATGATGCTTGATACGTTTAAAAACAAACTATTTTGATATTACTATAAGTGTGTAGTTTCAAAACAATTCAATCATAAATATCAATCATAGACGGCATGGGTACCATATATCATGTCGACATACTAGTTCTACAGTTAAAACTGCAAAGTCGTATTGGAAATTGGATTCCATCATGAGTCGAGGCAAGGGGCAAGCTCCTCTCCGTTCGAGACACTTTAGCAAATGTATCAGGACCACACACAACAATCCTTGGAATCGGTTGGGCCGGTCCTCTCTTACTTTTGCGGATTGGCAATTCCTGAACACACGTTTCCCGGTCATAACAGACCAATATCCGAGGCGCCTCGCATTCCAACAACCACACAGGTAAAAAGTATATAAATGTCAGCCAGTTTAAGCACCGACACCACCACTAGCTAGATAGAAACGTCGTGTTCTCCCAATGTTCACTATCCCGTTATTGACTCATACCGAGGTGTGAGGCTCGCGAATTCACGCTATACACAAAGCAGCGCCACACAGGCCGTGCTTTGATCATCAACCACAAGAATTTTCTTTTCAACAGAAGCCTTGATTATTTGCCACTTAGGCGTGCCACACAGGCAATTCATGCCATGCGACTGATGTCCATCGATATACAACCTCTGAGCTCGTACGTCTCAGAGAAGGGCGTTAAGCAAGAGAATAAATTCTCCTCCGCCAAACAGATATATATGTAATAGAGATCAATCAACACAGAATAAAATCCAATGTCAAACACCCAGTCCATTTACAAGTTCGTTCTGGGTCTGAACGAAACCGGAGGCACTTTCCTCGCATATCCATCGATCTCCAAGTACGTATGGACGACCACCAACTGATTCTCTCCTCTTAGGTGTACAGCCCAATAGTAATCACCCAAACGATGTGAAGACTTCCGGTCTTCAACCACCGTCTTCATCTTTGACATACTGTCGAATCGGTTATTCAGAATGGGTATAAGCCCGGCCTTTCCGAATAACCCACGTATATACTAAACAAATGTTACACAAACACAACATACGCCTCATTCCAATTCAGAATATTCTTTTATTCAAAATTTCACATTCTTAGGGAAATGTTCCCATTAATTTTATCAAAGATAAATTCCTCTAAATTTATTCTTTAATCTTCCTTTGGATATCATTTCAAACCATATTATGGTTTTCCATACTAGTCGGGGTTAGCGAACCACACAGAAGTAATTATTTATTTTATTTCCCAATCCCAACCTATTCATCCCGTGGAGAAAAGCAGATAATACTCCATATCTAACACCACAGTATTATCGGTAAAATTAGTTACCATTTCACGTTTAAATCTAATTAAAGATTTTACTATCGCTTTGGAGCAAAACTGGTGATACTCCATCCTCGATCACTTTTCAGATTTGATAATTTAAATTATCAATTCACATTTCAATCTAATTAAAGATTCATTAAAACTCCACTTAGTTTTAATTTTCCCAAAAATCAATATCCTATCTTTAACTAGGTTAAAGAACCAATGTCATCTGAAACACGGTTCACGATAAACCCAAAATCACATTCAAATTCAATTCCAATTAAATATCATTTAATTGGTACAATTAATTAAATCTAAATAGAAAGATTTAATCTTTTCTACACTGGGTCCAAGAACAGTGTTATTCAAGAAACCATTCACGACGAACCCAAAATCCCATTTGATATTAAATACGAGGCTCTGAATAGAAAATATATCGGCTTATATTCAATATCAAATTCTGGAACCAACAAATATCGTATTGGAAATAACGATATAAATATATCTTTCAAATTTCCACAACCATATCTGTATAATCACGAAATCCAACATCGAAATATTCCGAAGATAATTTCGATTTAATCCATTCCAATTTGTATATTGGAAATTCTGATTATTTTTAAAACCACTTTCAAATTCAATTTATTTATTTCAAAAATAAATTGATTTTAATTCTAGTTCAAAACTAGTTCATTTCGATAAAAATCTATTTTTATCTTATCAAACATGGAGTTTTTCATCCCAATTCTTCCCAAATCATTTCTTATGATTCTACACAAATTATTACTATTTTTAATAATTTTATCAAGGCCCGTACAGTCGATTTCCATCAACGGCCATCGAACTGCACTTACAACGACCTTTTCCAAATTTGATTTGGACATAATTCCAAATCCAACCGTTAGATTTCAAATTTCTAATATTCATTAGAAAGCTCTTTTCGATACGAACCCAACGGTTCCAGTTTCAGGAGAATCCGACGGTCGGATCTCCCATACTGTCCATTCGAAGTCAATGGTTGAAATTTGCGAACTGGTGCGGCGCGGCGCGTTCTATTCAGGCCATTATATATATATAATATATATATATATTATATATATATTTCATCGATTTCCTTTTCAAATGTATTTTGTAAATCGTTTTAAATTCGTTTTCGAAATGATTTAAACTTTATATTCAATTTCGAATCGAAATTGAATATTCTACATCATCGATATACAAATGATAATATTTTCAAAACGTTATATTTTGAAATCACTTCCTTTTCTATATTCATTTTAAAAACGAATATAATCGATATAAATATCGCTCACCTCAAAATGGCGCATCTCTAATCAAAATGGCGCATCTCTAATCAAAATCCTAGCTATAACTGAGGGGGGCATGATATATATATTATCTAATTATTTAATTATTTTATTTCTAAAAGCAACTTTTTATTTCGACCTCGAAATTGAACCCACCGATTGTCGTCCATAGCTAATTACCCCCATTCCGAACACAATGTGATATGATTCGTGAGATGATTCGATCGTTTCGATCAGTTTTCGTCAAAATCCAAATATAACTCTATATATTGATTTTGAACGCACATTTCAATTTACCAGGCCCACATACGAACTCTAAAAATTCCTGAAAAATATTTTCTAGCTTCGTATTGACGATACGGTCCTAACAAAACTAGTTCTGTCAAATTCCGAGACCGTTTGAAAAATGGCTATTTTCCAGTCGATTAAAATCAATTGAAATTGGTCAAGTGCGTTTTCCTTTGCCACGTTCACATATTGATTCAGAAAATTACGAATTTTGAAACCTAGTAATAACTTGACATCGCGGATCCAACAAAAGTGGTTTTATCGAAAATCGAGGTCGTTTGCAAAATTTCCATTTTTAAGGGCTTGAATTCCATAGCGACTATTCTGAATTTTCAACTGGGCATAACTTTTGATTCCCGCTATGAAATTTCGATTTCTCGGATTCGTTTGGAAAGATATTCTCAATCAGATTCAAATATTTTTGGTTTCGCTAAAATCCGGTTTATTTTGAATCTTGTACATTCATATGAATTTTGAAATTGAATTTTCAAACTACCGCGCCATTTTCAATTCCTTTTATAAATATAAATAATTATTTATACTCGAACGTCAAGCTATATAAATATATATGTTCTATTTCTATTCAAAATAAATTTCTCGTCGATATTATATAAAATAATTCATTCTAAGTATTCAAAATTCATCAAAATTGCAAAAATAAAAATTTTAAATTGGCTCAGAATTTCCGAGTTATTACAAACCCGCAAATTCTGAACCAATTTAAAATCTTTTTTTTAGAAATTTTAATGGAATTTTGATAGTTAAAGTATTTTATTTAAAATAACAATGATTAAAAATATATTTAAATCGAAGTTAGAACAAATTTTTTAATTTTAATTAGAAAAGGAGTTAAAAATAGCACGGTAGTTTGAAAAGTCAAACTTGAACTTTGACCGGATGTACATGATGCAAGATGAAACGGATTTTAGTGAAACCAAAAATATTAGAATCTATTTAAATATATCTTTCCAACGAATCCGAAAAATCGAAATTTCATAGCTGGAATCAAAAGTTATGTCCAGTTTAAATTTTAGAAAAGTCGCTGTAAAATTTATATATTTTTTAATATAATATATGGCCCTTAAAAATAGCCATTTGGCAAACGACCTCTGTTTTCGACGAAACCACTTTTGTTGGAACCGGAATGTCAAATTATTGCTAGGTTTCAATTTTCAAAAAATTTCGAATTAATATGTGAGCGTGGCAGAAGAAATTGTGTTTTGTTCATTTCCATCAAATGTAATCGATTAGAAAATGGCCATTTTTCAAACAGTCTCATAATTCGATGAAATTAGTTTTGTTAGGACCGAATCATTAAAACAAATCTAGAAATAATTTTTCTGGATTTTTTTGAGTTCGTATGTGGCCCTGGTGAATTTAAATATACGTTCAAATTAATTTAATAAAGGATTATAATATTAAATTAAATAATTCAGGCCACAGACAACCGGTCGGGCTGACGGGACCTAGCCCGTTGGATCCAGAACGGGGGCTAATGGGTTGGGTAGACTCCGATTGTACTGAAATCGGATTTGTTATGATTGTATGGATTTATTTGTAAATATTACATTAAATAATATAAAAATACATCATCTTCCAATACCCTAATACCATCAACAGTAGTCCCCGCCTCTTCTGAATCTATGGACGAATTTGCTTCCATCTTCTTCCACTAAAATCTCCCTCTCCTAAGCAAATTAAACCTGACTCATTTGCGAATATCAAGGAGATTTTCCTCCTCTATTTTTCCATACGGGTGGATCAACATCTAGAGGCTCGAACGACGAGGTACAGAGCCCCAATGTCGCGCCAGAACCACCGCCGTACCCCTGGGCTCGATCGAGCTAAGCAAAGGTGGGCCCCCCTGGTGCGCCGCTTGTAATGACCCGCATTTTTAGCTATTGAATAATTAATTAATTTAATTATTTATTATCGATGTGGCGATATCGATGACCTGAATTAAATAAAAATGAATATTTAATTAATAATTATAATATAATAAAATATATTATAAGCCGAAATGGTCAGAATAGTGAAATTCACAATATATTGTGAATTGGATAGTATCAGGGGATTGGTTGAGTTTATATTCGAAATATAATAACGAATATATTCAGTCGACGACAGTTGAACGTATAATTTATAATATAATTATAATCGAGCTCGAAATGGCGCGGCAGTTCGCTATTTGGCGATTCGAACTTCAACTGAATATACAGAAGCCGTTTTAAATCGGATTTCGATGAAACAAGAAACGTGTGGAGCTGGTGGAGTATATCTTTCTAGTGGAAGAGAAAAATTGAGATTTCGTCGTGTAGATTTTGAGTTATGTCCAAATCAAATTTCAGAAAAGTCGCTATGGAATTCGTATATAATTCGTAACGCTTTATATACGTTATAAAAGGGAATTTCAATATAAAATTGAATATCGATTCAACCAGGACTTGAAATATCAATTATATGATTACCCTGGAGCTGTATGGTATTCCTCAGTGAATATATACGATAATATTAATTTATTAATATTTAATTTAATTTATTTAAATATATTTATATATTTAAATGGGCTATTCAGAGCTTTAAAAATAGCCGGTTTTGCAAACGAAGTCGGAATTCGACGAAACTAATTTTGTTGGATCCGCAATGTCAAATAGTTGTTAGATTTCCAGTTTCGTGATTTTTAGAGTCACTGTGTGGTCATACGGATTTTTAGAGTGAGAAACAGTCAGTATTTCGACAGTTAAAAATACGTTGTGTGGGCATACGAAGTCGGAATTCGACGAAACCAGTTTCGTTGGAATCGTAATGTCGAACTGTAGCTACATGTCTAGTTTGGTGATTTTTGGGTATCGTGTGTGATCACACGAATTTTTAGAAGTCAGAAACGAGTTAACGATAGAGAATATACTGGGAATATTCCCTTGCACAAAATATCTAGATATTTTTCTACATTATAAATAGCCCCTACTTCCTTCTAACCTAAACCGTATACCCCAAAACCCAAAAACCAGCCTCGGTTTCCATTGTCTTCAGCATGGAAAAGAAATACCATTCAAAGAAAGAAAATCAAAGTAAAAAAATACAAATAAAATCCATAAAGATTATACAATTGAGATGCTGACGAGGGTTTTGGATTTTATCTTGGGTTTTGGCTGTTGCGTTTGGTCTTGGGGGAGATGCCGAACTGTTAATGACGACGAATTGTTGGAGTTCAAATCAGGGGCGCAGCTGACTTCGGAGTGTTGGAAGGAGGCAGGTCGACACCTTGGTGATGGGTGAAGGTGGTAATGGCATCAGGCGGTGGTGCAAATTCACAGTTGAACGGAAACTACGGTTGAGTTCGTTCTGGTGAACTGGGGTGGTTTCGGGTTGAGCAATTTCTGGCGGAGGGAAAGGAGGAAACGGCGGTTCAACTCGGGGTAGTGGGGTGACCCCAGATGGTCGGCGGTGGCCTAATTCCGGCAAGACAGATCTACGTTTGATTAGAGTTTTGGTGTGGTAAAGGAGGCTGTCGGGGATCAGAGTTGACGGAATAAGGTAGCTGGAGGGGTTGCGATACTGGTGGGGGTGATGGCCGCCGGTCCGGCGATCTGCTGAGGCGGTGGTAGCGATTTCAAGGGATCGGGCATCTTTGTATTGTGGCAGGAAGAAGAATGAGGACGGTTTGGGGTTAAAACATATGAAGATGGGCCGGATTGGTATTAAGGTGAAAGCCCAAACCCATGTTAATTAAATTTAGTTTAATTTAAATTTGTGTATCCACTTGTAATTATGATAACTTAAGCATACGTGATCAGAATTGAACGCGACTGGATCCGTTGGGATCGTATGGACGGGCACTACAACATGAAGCTGACTGGAAGTGGATTGGGGCTCGTATGAATTTATGGCGTAATAAATTGTTTGATTCAAATCAAATAACGGTTTATCGTTCTTTAACGATGAACTGCAAATGTGAGTAAAACTCACAAACTCTGAACAGTTATATTTTTATAATGTATTCTTAGAACTGTTAATCATCTGTTGATTGCTGTGTGTTGGTTGATTGATTGAACTGCTAGTCAGTTAGTGGAAATTATATATATATATATATATATATATATATATATATATATATAAACCGATAAATATTTATATATTGATTCTGCTATCAGAATATATACTATCGAACTGAAAGTGATGTTGATTTTACTGTGTAACATCTGTGATGCAGGGGAACAGGTTGGAGGGACCCAACTGGGTTCCTCAATATTATAACACTGTTTTGATTTATATATTGTGTTATATGATGTGATATATAATCTGTGTCGATTATATGTGGTTGGACGTTATTGATCATCGTGATTCGATATGATTGAATAACATAACATACGAGATGTTGATAAAGAAGATTTTCAAAGTGATAGTGAAAATATAATATTTATAAATGGAATATTTATAAATAGGAGATATTTATAAATTTGAATATTTATAAATAGGAGATGTTCAAAAAGGAAATAATTTCAAACCATTTTGAATGGAAAGGCCTGTGTGGTGGGTTTGGGGATTTTCCCGATGCTCCCGGTACAAAGGAGGTTATGGCGAATTTTTCTGGAAATTTAAGGAGTTAGAATATTTTTAAGAATAAATTTGAAAAGGGAATATTCAGAAAATAAATAGAGTTATAAAAAGGAAATCATTTGTAAAGTGAAGAACCATTACTAAAAGTAAATCTTTATAAATGAATAGTTTATTCGAAAAGTTAGTCAATCGAATATGGTATTCGAAAGGAGTTAATCGAATATGGTATTCGAAAGTTAGTTAATCGAATATTAGTATTCGAAAGGGGTTAATCAAAAAGGAGTTGATCAAACCAAGTTGATCGAGTTAGTTAAACCATATTGTCAAATGGGTTAGTCAAACCAGATTGTCAAATAAGTTGATCAAACCAAGTTGATCGAGTTAGTTAAACCAAGTTGATCGAGTTAGTTAAACCAGATTTGTCAAGTGGATTAGTTAAGTTAATCAAAGTGGATTAGTTAAGTTAATCAAAGTGGATTAGTTAAGTAAAACTCAATGGATTAGTTAAGTTAAACTAAGTGGATTGGTTAAGTTAATCAAGGTGATTAGTTCAGTTAATCGAGATAAGTAAAATCAAGTGAGGTTAATCAAGTTGAATTAGTAAGTCGAGTTAACCAGTTGGGTTAAGTAAGTCGAGATAACCAGTTGGGTTAAGTAAGTCGAGTTAATCGAGTAGAGTTAATCAGGTAGAGTTAACCAGGTAGAGTTAACCGGTTAGAGAAATCAGTTAGAGTTAATCGATTAGAGTTAAAACAAACTAGAGTTAATCGAGTAGAGTTATCGAATATAGTGTATTCGAAGAGAAGAGTAATCGAATATAAGTTATTCGAAGTGAGATAATCGAATATAAGTTATTCGAAGTAAGATAATCGAATATTGGTTATTCGAGAAGAAGTTATCGAATCTAGTTATTCGAAAGGAGTTATCGAATCTAGTTATTCAAAAGGAGTTATCAAATCTAGATATCTGAAAAGAGTTAATCGAATATAGTTTATTCGAATAGAGTTAGAGGAGTTATCGAATATAGTTTATTCGACAGGAGTTAGTCGAATAGAGTTAATTGAAAAGAGTTAACCGAATATAGTTATTCGAAAGAAAGGTTAAGTAAGGAAGTTAGTTAAAGAAATATAAAGTGAACTTTGCCTATTTCAAGGTTAGAAGTGTTGTTCAGTTAAGGTCTGAGAGGTAGTTATACCCCAACTTGATTGACTTTGTTTTTAATTTAGAAATGGTTAAGGTTCGAGAGTGGAAGTGGTTAAGTGAATTTAGTAAATAAGTATAGTGGTTTGGGTTGTCGTCGCGATGTGTATTTAAACATCTGTTTAAATCCAAGTAAAGAAGATTTGGAAATGTTTTCCAAATAGAATCAGAAACGTAATCAAATATTGAAATGGGAAATCTGAATTTGAAAAGGTATTGTTCATGTATAAAGAGTTAATCAAATAGAATTAAACAAGATTAGAAACTGACTAGAGATAGTAAGTTGAATAGTTTTCCGAGTATCGATCTGATGTTGGTTTCGGCCTTCGGGGTTTATACTTAGAAAATTGTTCTCTTACTAATTTACAGTTGGGGACTAATCGTTGTAGAATGGTAATGATGCGTGAATAAGCAGATGGAAACGTTTTCCTGTGTTAACGTATATTTCCTAAACATAGAAGATAAGGAAATATGAATATATATATATATATATATATGATTGATGATTGATTGATAGAATTTCCATCTGGAAATAATATCGTTGTTTGCACACGAGTTTTTCTTTGATAGTTAAATCACCGACTATCAAAGTTTTGACCATTTTAACGTTGTTAATATGGAGAGACCGGTTGGATTATTATCCAAAGAACCACTCTGTATTGGCATAAGCGTTGCGAATCATATATGCCAAAGATAATTGAAGACGGAGTAAAATGCAAGGGCTATTGTATAAGTCTTAGATAACAGTGCCTAAGATGGATGTACTGAATAGTGCCTTCGGTTTGTCCAGTCCCAGGACAACTAGTATGGACGAAGGTCTGACAGAGTATATCTGGTAGATCACGTAAGTTGGTATTTTCAAACGTATTCACGTTTGGTGGCGGAGGAACTCGTTTCTCTTAGCTGTATACCCGTGGTATGTTTGGCGAAATCAATTTATGATTTGGCGGGTATGACGATGTGGCTTTCAAAGCAAATGAAGATTTTATAAAAAGGGTAAGTTACGACTTCTGGCCTCACATCCAGGAAAAAGGTATAAAATCGGGTAGGTCGCATGGCTAAGTGGTTAGCTGCCAAGTAGGGTGTATTGTCACCTGATCTAGAGTTTCATTCATTTCTATAATCTATTGTTGATGATGTCCCTTTCGGGAAACGGTTGCTGATCCCAACCGTTGGTGATAATACATTCGGTACACTCAAGCGAAATGAGTGACCGGTCATGTTTAGCCTGGGTTGCAAGATGTTCTTGTTGAACCCGGTGTATTCCTCTCTAGAGGTACACTGTCGGAAGGTGGTCCCATACCTTGCCAGTTGGAAATCCATTACCCAATACGTGCTTGCGGTTTTGATTGTAAACTATATATGTAGAACGTGAGATGAAAGCGTTTCTACTAGATTGATATCTAATTGTATTTAGACATTATTATAATATCAGAATGATATTGCTTTACAAAGTTGTTTGGATTTTCATAAGGGAAAACCCGTTCCGTTTTCACGGCGTGGTCTTATGATATATCCTTTATTTAAACTAAGTGTTTTAAACTGTTTTACTCACACCAGTCCATGTTGCGTGCTTAGGCATGTGTGCGCATGATAGGGGGTTCTCGCTTTTCGTTAGGTGGCGAACGGGAGACTCTTTCTCCTACATGTCCCTTTGGTAGGGTTGGTTGTGAAGTCGAAAGGCTGGCCGTAAAATATGGTATTGGGGTACCAGTGTAAGCCACAGTGGGGTGTTACCTGCTGCTTTGGGAGGATGGGAGAGGATGGTTGGAAAGCCTACTTGAGCATTTTTCCGGGTCGTTACAGTTGGTATCAGAGCCAGGTTAAGTGAATTACCTTGGCTCTGTGGCGTGACTCGGTAGAGATAGGGTTAGTAATACCCTAGATTGAGTTTGAGTGTATATATACGAGAGAGCGTATTTGTTATTTGATATAAAAATTTGTTTTATATTATGGAGATTTATTGGTTGAGTGGCTTATGAATTCTGGTCGACCAGTCTGATCCACTGTATCGATAGGGGTTACTAAACACTCGAATACGATGAACCGACATGATATGTATTGAAATTAACATAGTAGAATTGGTTGTGTTGGTTGTTAATATAATCAAATGAGATTATAAAAGTGAAATGGTTATAAATAACTAATCAGGATTCATATAAGTAAAGTGTATGAAATAAGATGAAGTAAATCTAAATTTAATTCAGATTTGGAATTTAAAATAAGGAAATTTTAAATTCCTGGGAGATTTTGAAAACGTTTTTCAAACTGAAGGTGATATAGTATTAAACTCACTTCGATAGCTTGAAAATAGATTCTGATGATGAATCGCGACATCATCAGTGTTCATTTTAAGTGACGGACTACTACCAAAGGTTTTGTTTTTGAATTGTTTTGAGAAAACAAGTTGTTTAGAAATTCAAAGGTTTTGAATTGGCATTGTAATTTCAAATTGATTTGGAATAGACCCAGGAAATTAAGTTTCAGAATTTAATTTTAACTTATGAAGTTAAATAGAATAAGATAGTAAAAATAAATTGAAATATTAACTTGAACTGAGTTAAATATAATTGAATTGGATTAGAGAATAATCTGTTATGGAATTAGGTTGATGAGTTAAGAATGTGAAATTTGGTTTGGATTTGAGGATATGAACTGATTGGAATTTGATTGAGATAACACTGGTATATGCTGAGTTGATAGCATATGGAAGTGATAGGGTTGATATGCCCAACAAAAAGGTACCAGTTTATATTATATATGAGTTTGAGATTTTTATGAGCCGAATTGGCAAGCCGTTTGGCTATTTGATTTTCTTTTGGGTTGGAGATGGCCCAGAGAGGCGAGTTGGAGTTTGAGATATTGACCAGTACAAAGGAGGTGCTGGCAAAAAAATTCGAAAAGTTAAGGCGTTAGAAAATTTTCAGAATTTTTGAAAATTTAGTTAGTCGGAATAAATTAATATTTTAGTCGATATTAATAGGTTCAGTTGAAACCGGAGATCAGAGGTAAACAGATAAATTTTTACCCAGTAGATAGGGTCGTCCCCTAGCTTAGCAAATTTCGAGGACGAAATTTTATTAAGGGGGAAAGATTGTAATGACCCGCATTTTTAGCTGTTGAATAATTAATTAATTTAATTATTTATTATCGATGTGGCGATATCGATGACCTGAATTAAATAAAAATGAATATTTAATTAATAATTATAATATAATAAAATATATTATAAGTCGAAATGGTCAGAATAGTGAAATTCACAATATACTGTGAATTGGATAGTATCAGGGGATTGGTTGAGTTTATATTCGAAATATAATAACGAATATATTCAGTCGACGACAGTTGAACGTATAATTTATAATATAATTATAATCGAGCTCGAAATGGCGCGGCAGTTCGCTATTTGGCGATTCGAACTTCAACTGAATATACAGAAGCCGTTTTAAATCGGATTTCGATGAAACAAGAAACGTGTGGAGCTGGTGGAGTATATCTTTCTAGTGGAAGAGAAAAATTGAGATTTCGTCGTGTAGATTTTGAGTTATGTCCAAATCAAATTTCAGAAAAGTCGCTATGGAATTCGTATATAATTCGTAACGCTTTATATACGTTATAAAAGGGAATTTCAATATAAAATTGAATATCGATTCAACCAGGACTTGAAATATCAATTATATGATTACCCTGGAGCTGTATGGTATTCCTCAGTGAATATATACGATAATATTAATTTATTAATATTTAATTTAATTTATTTAAATATATTTATATATTTAAATGGGCTATTCAGAGCTTTAAAAATAGCCGGTTTTGCAAACGAAGTCGGAATTCGACGAAACTAATTTTGTTGGATCCGCAATGTCAAATAGTTGTTAGATTTCCAGTTTCGTGATTTTTAGAGTCACTGTGTGGTCATACGGATTTTTAGAGTGAGAAACAGTCAGTATTTCGACAGTTAAAAATACGTTGTGTGGGCATACGAAGTCGGAATTCGACGAAACCAGTTTCGTTGGAATCGTAATGTCGAACTGTAGCTACATGTCTAGTTTGGTGATTTTTGGGTATCGTGTGTGATCACATGAATTTTTAGAAGTCAGAAACGAGTTAACGATAGAGAATATACTGGGAATATTCCCTTGCACAAAATATCTAGATATTTTTCTACATTATAAATAGCCCCTACTTCCTTCTAACCTAAACCGTATACCCCAAAAACCAAAAACCAGCCTCGGTTTCCATTGTCTTCAGCATGGAAAAGAAATACCATTCAAAGAAAGAAAATCAAAGTAAAAAAATACAAATAAAATCCATAAAGATTATACAATTGAGATGCTGACGAGGGTTTTGGATTTTATCTTGGGTTTTGGCTGTTGCGTTTGGTCTTGGGGGAGATGCCGAACTGTTAATGACGACGAATTGTTGGAGTTCAAATCAGGGGCGCAGCTGACTTCGGAGTGTTGGAAGGAGGCAGGTCGACACCTTGGTGATGGGTGAAGGTGGTAATGGCGTCAGGCGGTGGTGCAAATTCACAGTTGAACGGAAACTACGGTTGAGTTCGTTCTGGCGAACTGGGGTAGTTTCGGGCTGAGCAATTTCTGGCGGAGGGAAAGGAGGAAACGGCGGTTCAACTCGGGGTAGTGGGGTGACCCCAGATGGTCGGCGGTGGCCTAATTCCGGCAAGACAGATCTACGTTCGATTAGAGTTTTGGTGTGGTAAAGGAGGCTGTCGGGGATCAGAGTTGACGGAATAAGGTAGCTGGAGGGGTTGCGATACTGGTGGGGGTGATGGCCGCCGGTCCGGTGATCTGCTGAGGCGGTGGTAGCGATTTCAAGGGATCGGGCATCTTTGTATTGTGGCAGGAAGAAGAATGAGGACGGTTTGGGGTTAAAACATATGAAGATTGGCCGGATTGGTATTAAGGTGAAAGCCCAAACCCATGTTAATTAAATTTAGTTTAATTTAAATTTGTGTATCCACTTGTAAATATGATAACTTAAGCATACGTGATCAGAATTGAACGCGACTGGATCCGTTGGGATCGTATGGACGGGCACTACAACATGAAGCTGACTGGAAGTGGATTGGGGCTCGTATGAATTTATGGCGTAATAAATTGTTTGATTCAAATCAAATAACGGTTTATCGTTCTTTAACGATGAACTGCAAATGTGAGTAAAACTCACACTCTGAACAGTTATATTTTTATAATGTATTCTTAGAACTGTTAATCATCTGTTGATTGCTGTGTGTTGGTTGATTGATTGAACTGCTAGTCAGTTAGTGGAAATTATATATATATATATATATATATATATATATATATATATATATAAACCGATAAATATTTATATATTGATTCTGCTATCAGAATATATACTATCGAACTGAAAGTGATGTTGATTTTACTGTGTAACATCTGTGATGCAGGGGAACAGGTTGGAGGGACCCAACTGGGTTCCTCAATATTATAACACTGTTTTGATTTATATATTGTGTTATATGATGTGATATATAATCTGTGTCGATTATATGTGGTTGGACGTTATTGATCATCGTGATTCGATATGATTGAATAACATAACATACGAGATGTTGATAAAGAAGATTTTCAAAGTGATAGTGAAAATATAATATTTATAAATGGAATATTTATAAATAGGAGATATTTATAAATTTGAATATTTATAAATAGGAGATGTTCAAAAAGGAAATAATTTCAAACCATTTTGAATGGAAAGGCCTGTGTGGTGGGTTTGGGGATTTTCCCGATGCTCCCGGTACAAAGGAGGTTATGGCGAATTTTTCTGGAAATTTAAGGAGTTAGAATATTTTTAAGAATAAATTTGAAAAGGGAATATTCAGAAAATAAATAGAGTTATAAAAAGGAAATCATTTGTAAAGTGAAGAACCATTACTAAAAGTAAATCTTTATAAATGAATAGTTTATTCGAAAAGTTAGTCAATCGAATATGGTATTCGAAAGGAGTTAATTGAATATGGTATTCGAAAGTTAGTTAATCGAATATTAGTATTCGAAAGGGGTTAATCAAAAAGGAGTTGATCAAACCAAGTTGATCGAGTTAGTTAAACCATATTGTCAAATGGGTTAGTCAAACCAGATTGTCAAATAAGTTGATCAAACCAAGTTGATCGAGTTAGTTAAACCAAGTTGATCGAGTTAGTTAAACCAGATTTGTCAAGTGGATTAGTTAAGTTAATCAAAGTGGATTAGTTAAGTTAATCAAAGTGGATTAGTTAAGTAAAACTCAATGGATTAGTTAAGTTAAACTAAGTGGATTGGTTAAGTTAATCAAGGTGATTAGTTCAGTTAATCGAGATAAGTAAAATCAAGTGAGGTTAATCAAGTTGAATTAGTAAGTCGAGTTAACCAGTTGGGTTAAGTAAGTCGAGATAACCAGTTGGGTTAAGTAAGTCGAGTTAATCGAGTAGAGTTAATCAGGTAGAGTTAACCAGGTAGAGTTAACCAGTTAGAGAAATCAGTTAGAGTTAATCGATTAGAGTTAAAACAAACTAGAGTTAATCGAGTAGAGTTATCGAATATAGTGTATTCGAAGAGAAGAGTAATCGAATATAAGTTATTCGAAGTGAGATAATCGAATATAAGTTATTCGAAGTAAGATAATCGAATATTGGTTATTCGAGAAGAAGTTATCGAATCTAGTTATTCGAAAGGAGTTATCGAATCTAGTTATTCAAAAGGAGTTATCAAATCTAGATATCTGAAAAGAGTTAATCGAATATAGTTTATTCGAATAGAGCTAGAGGAGTTATCGAATATAGTTTATTCGACAGGAGTTAGTCGAATAGAGTTAATTGAAAAGAGTTAACCGAATATAGTTATTCGAAAGAAAGGTTAAGTAAGGAAGTTAGTTAAAGAAATATAAAGTGAACTTTGCCTATTTCAAGGTTAGAAGTGTTGTTCAGTTAAGGTCTGAGAGGTAGTTATACCCCAACTTGATTGACTTCGTTTTTAATTTAGAAATGGTTAAGGTTCGAGAGTGGAAGTGGTTAAGTGAATTTAGTAAATAAGTATAGTGGTTTGGGTTGTCGTCGCGATGTGTATTTAAACATCTGTTTAAATCCAAGTAAAGAAGGTTTGGAAATGTTTTCCAAATAGAATCAGAAACGTAATCAAATATTGAAATGGGAAATCTGAATTTGAAAAGGTATTGTTCATGTATAAAGAGTTAATCAAATAGAATTAAACAAGATTAGAAACTGACTAGAGATAGTAAGTTGAATAGTTTTCCGAGTATCGATCTGATGTTGGTTTCGGCCTTCGGGGTTTATACTTAGAAAATTGTTCTCTTACTAATTTACAGTTGGGGACTAATCGTTGTAGAATGGTAATGATGCGTGAATAAGCAGATGGAAACGTTTTCCTGTGTTAACGTATATTTCCTAAACATAGAAGATAAGGAAATATGAATATATATATATATATATGATTGATGATTGATTGATAGAATTTCCATCTGGAAATAATATCGTTGTTTGCACACGAGTTTTTCTTTGATAGTTAAATCACCGACTATCAAAGTTTTGACCATTTTAACGTTGTTAATATGGAGAGACCGGTTGGATTATTATCCAAAGAACCACTCTGTATTGGCATAAGCGTTGCGAATCATATATGCCAAAGATAATTGAAGACGGAGTAAAATGCAAGGGCTATTGTATAAGTCTTAGATAACAGTGCCTAAGATGGATGTACTGAATAGTGCCTTCGGTTTGTCCAGTCCCAGGACAACTTGTATGGACGAAGGTCTGACAGAGTATATCTGGTAGATCACGTAAGTTGGTATTTTCAAACGTATTTGTAACGACCCGGATTTTTAGCGACTTTGGTTATCGACGTAAGCACGATGTCGATAACCAAAACATCGGAAAAATCCTGGTAATTAGTGAAAGAAATTAGAGGGTGAGGAAAGATAAGATAGAAACTTAGAATAGAAGAAGAAGAAGAACACAATATCAGAGTAACACGAATCTCACAGCGGAACGAATAAATATATTTCATAACATAACTTTGAAATACAAATCTGTACTTGCATATACATATCATTTTCAAAGTACAACACTTACAACACAGCGGAAATAACTATAGCTATATGATCCTGAAGCCTCCTGCTCCAGCTCTTCAAATAAAAAGTTGCTTATTTAATTAATTAAAAATTACAGTAAAATTCTAAAAATTAAATTATCGTTTTGTCTCTAAAGAACCTCATCTAAATTCAAACCCGATCTCCAGTTATATCGAATAAACCGATACGGTCGATAAACGATTTCTATAGCGACTATTTTGAAATTTGATTTGGACATATCTCAAAATCTACACGACGAAATCCCAAATTTTCTCTTCCACTAGAAAGATATACTCCACCAGCTCCACGCGTTTCTTGTTTCACAGAAATCCGGCTTAAATCGAATCCTGTACATTCAGTTGAAGTTCAAATCGCCAAATAGCGAACTGCCGCGTCGTTACGCGCTCGATTATAATTATATTATAAACTATACGTTCGACTGTCGACGATTGAATATATTCGTTATTCAAATTCAAATCTAAACTGAAATAAATATCATAGATGATCCAGTTCACACCATATCGCCATTTCAGCCAATTCTGATTATTTCAGAATTAAATATATTATTTAATTTATTATTTTAAATTAAATATTCATCATTGTTTAATTCCACGGCCATTACATTCACTAACCTACCATTTATACAATTAAATAAATTAATCATAATACCCCTGCCAATGCGGGTCATTACATTCTTCCCCACTTAAAATAATTTCGTCCTCGAAATTGCTAAAAGGTAGAGGACGACCCTATCGACTGGTTAGAACATATTTGTTCACTTCTTAACTTCAGTTTCAACTGAACCAATTTAATTTCAATTAAATTATTAATTAATTCCTATTATCGAAAATTTTCAAAAATCCTGAAAATTTTCTAACGCCTTAACTTTCCGAAAAATTTTGTCGGCACCTCCTTTGTACTGGTCAATCGGTCAAACTCCAACTCGCCTTTCTGGGCCATCTCCATCCCAAAAGAAAATCTAACAGCCAAGCGGCTTGCCAATTCGGCTCATAAATCTTATATCCAATAGAAATATAAACTTGTACCTTTTTATCGGCATATCATTATACCCTTTTCACCTGTTATCAATTCAGCGGATACAAGGGTTATCCCAGTCAAATCCCCATCTGCTTTTATCCAGGACACAACCATTCGCTTATATCCTAAGTCGAATTTTATTTCAAATTCGAGTTCCATTCTCGATTTCAAACTCTTAACTTCCCAATCCAATTTTCATTTCAGATTCTTCTCTCGACAATCCAATTTTATTCAAGAATAAATTTTTCCTGATATCGTTCTATTTCCATTCAGTTTCCACTTAACTGTTTCAATTCATTTTCAGCTTACTTCCGCAAACTTCTATTTAAATTTGTTCTTAATTCAAAACAGTCTCTTCCTGGGAATTTTAAACAGTTTACTTTTCAAAATTCAAATATTCCTTTTTGAAATTCAACTGAGCCCATAATCAATATTCCATTAGTTAAATCACTTCTCTATTTCTTTATCAATATTTGTTAACCAAATATTTTCAATAAGCATATTGGCCTGTTATGTTATTTGGAAAACATTTCCGAATATCGCCTTCTTTTATTTTCTAAACCTTAGAAAATATATGCAATTTATAATTGGGAAATATTCCAATTACTTATCTCTCTTCCGATCTCGTTTATTTCTATACTTAGGAAATATTTATTATTTCTATTTCCAAGTTACACTTATTTGTGTTAAAACGGATGTTGTGTAAAACATCGTTACGACAACCCAAATACTATATTCAACTAACTCTCATTCAACATTGATCTTCGAGCCTGGAATCTTACTGTTTATCTGTTAATAATGAAATCAATCAAGTTGGGGTATAACTACCTCTCAGACCTTGACTGAATAACATTTATAACGTCAAAACAGATATGACTACTTACTCGAAAAATCAATACCATACAATTACTTATTCACTTTTAAACACGTACACACTTTCTCTTTCTATCCTGACTAGATTTTATTCTAGACTTTCTTTTTTATTATACTATTCTAATTCTAAGTTTGTTTTCTTATCGACTTCTATATATATATTGATACGTTGATTTCTAACTATCAAATTATCTTAAAAATATTCTAACTCCTTAGATTCCCGGAAAAATTTGCCATAACCTCCTTTGTACCGGGAGCATCGGGAAAATCCCCAAACTGCCACACAGGCCTTCTCCAATCAAAAAGAAAAAGAAAGCCAAACGGCTAGCCGATACGGCGCATAAAATCTCATATATGAATTAAATACATACCTTTCCGTCGAGCATTCTATTTATATACCTTCATACCTTTTCCATACCTTTTCCATACCTATCTCATATATATCCATACATTTCAAATTCATTCCAACTTAATCCAATCGTTATAACTTATTTCGTTAAGTGATTTTCAAATTACTGGTTTGCCCATTTCACCTTCATATTTGAGTATAACATGTTCAAATATATTTTAACTTGTTTATCAACTAATTGAATCCAAATTTCAAATTTAAGTTCTATATTCGATTTCGAATATACATTTACAAATCCAATTCACGTTTCAAAGTTCAACTTCAAAATCAAAACTCGATTAACTAATTCCTCTTCGACTTAGTTAATTCTATTCAATTTCTATTCAAATTTTATATTTGAATTTCATTTCCGTTTCCTTATTCAAATTCTAAATTTGAATTTCCTTTCAATTCTATTTGAATCTTCTATATTCAAATTTCAAATTCAATTCTATTTGAATCTTCTTTATTCAAATTTCATTTTCACTTCTATTTGAATCCTCGACATTCAAATTTCGTTTTCACTTTCGATATTCAAATCCAATATTTGAAATCTCTTATATTTTCTATATCCAAACACCATTTGAATTTCTATATTCAAATTCTATATCACTTCCATTGAATTTCATATATTCAAACTCCCTTTAAATTTCTATATTCAATTTCTATTTGAATTTCTTTATTCAAATCCCCTTTGAATTTTCTATATTCAAATCCTATGTTTGAACTTCCTTTATTCAAATTCCTTTAAATAAGTCTCGGTTTCAATTCCTTTTGAAATCGATATTTCTACCTTTGGAAAATAGATTTCCCTTTCAACTTCACACTCGTATTTTTATTTCTGAATTATCCAATGATAATTCTTTTTACTTCATTTATAAACTTCGTTTATAAAGGAACTTCTCGTTTTATCTCTTTTAAAACAAGTTAATATTTCAAATCTATTTAAAAATTCAAATTCTATATTTTAAATCCCATTTGAAATTCAACACAACTTGTCTTTCCCAAAACAAATTCAAAACAGTATCTCTGGTAGTAATTCGTCACTTACAACTCGAAAATGAATACTGATGATGCAGCTGTCATCATCAGAATCTATTTTCCAGCGATCGAAGTGAGTTCAATACTATAAAACCATTTCTAAACATTTCCACTTTGAAATTCATTTCAAAATATAATTCACCTTGCTTGTAAACCAATACAAAATCTCCCAGGATCTTAAATTTTCCTTATTTTTAATCCAAATCCATTTACAAACACTTATCCAATTTTCCAGAATTTTAATTCAATTTCTGGTTTAAATTTCAGATTTAACTTATCTGAATTCACGTATTTCACTTATATGAATTCTGATTGGTTATTTACATAACCATTTAATTTATAATCTTACTCGATTATAATAACAACCAATATATCCACTATATCAAAATACACGTTGGGTAAACTATTTTCATTTACCCTTTTTCAAAACATACCATGATGGTTCATCGTATTCAAGTGTTTACAAAATCCCTACCGATACAGTGGATCAAACTGATCGACCAGAACTCATAAACAACTCAACCAATGAATCTCCACAATATAAAACAAATTTTTATATCAATAACAAATACGTCCACTCGTATATATACACTCAACTCAATCTAGGGTATTACTAACCCTATCTCTACCGAGTCACGCCACAGAGCCAAGTAATTCTTAACTTAAGCTCTGATACCAACTGTAACGACCCGGATTTTTAGCGACTTTGGTTATCGACGTAAGCACGATGTCGATAACCAAAACATCGGAAAAATCCTGGTAATTAGTGAAAGAAATTAGAGGGTGAGGAAAGATAAGATAGAAACTTAGAATAGAAGAAGAAGAAGAACACAATATCAGAGTAACACGAATCTCACAGCGGAACGAATAAATATATTTCATAACATAACTTTGAAATACAAATATGTACTTGCATATACATATCATTTTCAAAGTACAACACTTACAACACAGCGGAAATAACTATAGCTATATGATCCTGAAGCCTCCTGCTCCAGCTCTTCAAATAAAAAGTTGCTTATTTAATTAATTAAAAATTACAGTAAAATTCTAAAAATTAAATTATCGTTTTGTCTCTAAAGAACCTCATCTAAATTCAAACCCGATCTCCAGTTATATCGAATAAACCGATACGGTCGATAAACGATTTCTATAGCGACTATTTTGAAATTTGATTTGGACATATCTCAAAATCTACACGACGAAATCCCAATTTTTCTCTTCCACTAGAAAGATATACTCCACCAGCTCCACGCGTTTCTTGTTACACAGAAATCCGGCTTAAATCGAATCCTGTACATTCAGTTGAAGTTCAAATCGCCAAATAGCGAACTGCCGCGTCGTTACGCGCTCGATTATAATTATATTATAAACTATACGTTCGACTGTCGACGATTGAATATATTCGTTATTCAAATTCAAATCTAAACTGAAATAAATATCATAGATGATCCAGTTCACACCATATCGCCATTTCAGCCAATTCTGATTATTTCAGAATTAAATATATTATTTAATTTATTATTTTAAATTAAATATTCATCATTGTTTAATTCCACGGCCATTACATTCACTAACCTACCATTTATACAATTAAATAAATTAATCATAATACCCCTGCCAATGCGGGTCATTACAGTATTCACGTTTGGTGGCGGAGGAACTCGTTTCTCTTAGCTGTATACCCGTGGTATGTTTGGCGAAATCAATTTATGATTTGGCGGGTATGACGATGTGGCTTTCAAAGCAAATGAAGATTTTATAAAAAGGGTAAGTTACGACCTCTGGCCTCACATCCAGGAAAAAGGTATAAAATCGGGTAGGTCGCATGGCTAAGTGGTTAGCTGCCAAGTAGGGTGTATTGTCACCTGATCTAGAGTTTCATTCATTTCTATAATCTATTGTTGATGCTGTCCCTTTCGGGAAACGGTTGCTGATCCCAACCGTTGGTGATAATACATTCGGTACACTCAAGCGAAATGAGTGACCGGTCATGTTTAGCCTGGGTTGCAAGATGTTCTTGTTGAACCCGGTGTATTCCTCTCTAGAGGTACACTGTCGGAAGGTGGTCCCATACCTTGCCAGTTGGAAATCCATTACCCAATACGTGCTTGCGGTTTTGATTGTAAACTATATATGTAGAACGTGAGATGAAAGCGTTTCTACTAGATTGATATCTAATTGTATTTAGACATTATTATAATATCAGAATGATATTGCTTTACAAAGTTGTTTGGATTTTCATAAAGGAAAACCCGTTCCGTTTTCACGGCGTGGTCTTATGATATATCCTTTATTTAAACTAAGTGTTTTAAACTGTTTTACTCATACCAGTCCCATGACTGACCCGGAGTTTACTTTGTTGTTTTCCCTAAACTCTTGGGTGCCTAAATTTGTACGGGCAGTCAAGTAGTCGGGATTTACAGATATACAGGAAGAGCTTGGAGCAGGAGGCTTCAGGATCATATAGCTATAGTTATTTCCGCTGTGTTGTAAGTGCTGTACTCTGATAAGTGCTATTGTATACATAACTGTTATATTTCAAAGTTATGTTATCTGTTATATTTTATTCGTTCCGCTGTGAGATTCGTGTTTACTCTGATGATGATGTTCTTCTTCTTCTTCTATTCTATAAATTCTATCTTATCTATCCTCACCTTCTAATTTCTTTCATTAACAACCGGGATTTTTCGATGTTTTGGTTATCGACGTCGAGCTTACGTCGATAACCAAAGTCGCTCAAAATCCGGGTCGTTACACCGCTAGTAGCTCTCCGATGCTCCGCCTTCTGATCGTCCTCTGGTGCTGCGAATTGATAGCAAGGATCAACCCTAAAATTGAACAAAAGCTGAAACCAACGGCCGTATAATGTAAAGGGAGAGAAAGGTTTAAATCCTTAATTACTTTGCTAATTTAATTTCAAAATAATTATCAATCTTATTCAGACCTTAACTAAGACATACGACAACGAAACTTAACAATTTCAGATTCAGTGTGATCGTACGACAAAGTTCCACAATCATAGACTGAAAAGGGAAAATTCCGAGCAGTCTGAAATTTTGACAAATTTGCGAATCCGAACCGATTGTGAGATTTCTAATTTGAATTATTTAATCAATTTAATTATTTTTATCGCTGATAAATAATTATATGTGTGTTAAGTAATTAACTATGCGATGTGATGCAATTTTGATGATTGATCTGTTTATTCTATGTGTATGTATGATAGATCTATTGCTTAAATTTTAGATCTATATATGTTAGTCAAATAAAACATTTTCCCTTTTGCCAATATTTGTGGATTATGTGGATTAAACAAAGATGAGTATTGAATTGAATTTATTGGTCAATTAGTAAATTGGGATAGAATTGCCGATTCAAGTAAAGTAACCATTTTGCTTATATTGTTGAACTGAATTTGATTGTCAATTCAATATAGAAAAACTATGTTATTCCTTATTTTTGAATTGACCTAGTTTATCAATTCAATACATCATGCTATGTGATTATTTTTGAATTGGTTTAGTTGTCAATTCAATACACCATACTTTGTTATTATCTTTGAATTGATTTAGTATATCAATTCAACGCACAAAACCATGTTATCATTTTTGAATTGATTTAGTTTATCAATTCAACTCACAATACTACGTTATCATTTTCGAGTTGATTTAGTTTATCAATTCAAATGCTCAATATTATGTTATATAGAAATTGACTTTTTTATTTGTGTTCTTTAACGCAAATATAACATAGAATTAAAAATTCACTTTTTATTTGCATTCCACAATGCAAATAAAACATTGAAATTAAAAGTTCACTTTTTGTTTTGCATCCTTTAATGCAAATGAACATCGAAATTAAAACTTTTTCTTTTATTTACATCCACCAATGTAAATAAATTTGAAAATAAAATTTGTTCTTTTTATTTGCATTCGCTGATGCAAATGTATATGTAAAAGTAAAATCTGTTCTTTTATTTGCATTTCACAAATGAAAATACACATGAAAAATAAAGTTTGTTCTTTTATTTGCATTCACTAATGCAAATATATATAGAAATGAAATTGGTCTTTTTATCTGCATTCACAAATGCAAATACACATAGAAAATATAAATGGTCTTTTATTTGCATCCTTTTATGCAAATACACATAGAAAATATAATTGGTCTTTTATTTGCATTCTTTTATGCAAATATGCATAGAAAATATAATTGGTCTTTATTTGCATCCTTTTAGGCAAATATACATAGAAAATATAATTGATCTTTTATTTGCATTGGTTTATGCAAATATACATAGAAATATAAAATGTACTTTTATTTGCATTCTTTTATGCAAATATACATAGAAATAGAAAAATGCTCTTTTATTTGCATTCTTTTATGCAAATATATATATATATATATATTGATATATAGAATATTCTTTTATTTGCATTCTCTAACGCAAATATGCATTGAAATAAGGAAAACTATATTAGATGCAAGCAAAACATTAGAAGTAAAACTATATTTTTATTTGCAATTTTAGATGTAAACAAACATTAGAGTTAAAATTTCAAATGCCAAAAAAAACACTAGAATGAATAAGACATTTTTATTTTGTATTTTATATAGAAATATGATTTAAAAGAATTACATTTTTGTTTATAAATTTAGTTGTAAACAAAGCATAAAAATATATATTTTTATTTGCATATTTAGATGCAAATAAACAACGTAGTTTAAAGGTTATATTTTATTTGCATATTTAGATGCAAATAAACATCATAGAAAAAGGATTATATTTGCATTCTTCGATGCAAATAAAACATTGCAATAAAAAGTCTTATTTTATTTGCATTCTTTAATGCAAATAAACATAGTATTTAAAAGTTAAATTTTTATTTGGATTCTTTGATGTAAATAAACATCGTATTTAAAATTTGAATTTTTATTTGCATTCTTTGATGCAAATAAATATGAAATTAAAAGTTGCATATTTATTTGCATTCCTTGATGCAAATAAAATACTGAATTAAAGGTTGAATTTTTATTTGTATTCCTTGTTGCAAATAAAACCTTGAATTAGAAAGTTGCACATTTATTTGCATCCTTTGATGCAAATAAAACATGAAGATAAAATTTGTATTTTTATTTGCATTCCTTGATGCAAATAAATCATAAATTAAAATATTACATTTTTATTTGCATGTTTGATGCAAATAAAAAGCATAGTTAAAGAAGTTACACTTCTATTACATTTTAGATATATATTAAAGATCAGGATTAAAAATATCATTTTTACTTTTAAACTAGAGTAAAAAAAGGGATTACGATAAAATGAATTCATCGTAGTTGTAATTTTGTTAAAATAAATAAAAATGGTTTTATTTTCATCATAGATTAAAATAAAAAGATTAGAATTAAGAAGGTATATTTTTAGTGTCATCTTGGCTTCAATAAAAAGAGTAAAAAGATAGAGAAGGTTTATTTGTCCTTTTGTTGCAATACAAAAAGATACATTTTTATCATTTAAATAGAATGAGACAAAATTTATTTAATTTTGTCATTCTAAAAAGGTTGAAACAAAATAATCACTTTTGTCAATTTATATTAGTTGAATCAAACACTCATTTTGTCAAAATTATATTGATTGAAACCCAAAAAGGACATTTTTGTCAAATAAGAATTAAACAAAAATAGCATTTTGATAAAATAGAATTGTCGACAAAAGAATGTATCACTCTTCTTATACATTTTATTGAGATAGAATTTATATGCAAATAAAATAATCATTTTTATTTGCATAGCATACAATAGAATTTACGTGCAAATATAATAATCATTTTATTTGCATAACATACAAGAGAATTTATTTACAAATATAAAAATCTTTTTTATTTGCAAACTTACACTGGAACTATATTCAATCATAAGAATCATGTACTGGTAAAATACACATTAGAATGTATAGTCGAGTTAAAGTGACGTTTCTATGGTAATGCATACATTAGAATTTTATGCAATTTAAAGTAAACATTTTATGCATTGATTTATACCTTAAAATATATGCAAATGAGATTATTTCTTTTACGTTAAGAGTAATTACATACAAATTAAGTATAATGTAAATTATTTTTTATTTGTCATCCACAATAACGTCATATAAATAAATTACATCCTATTATAATATTAGAAATGTAAAAGAAATTATGCGAGTCAGATTTATATTTTATTTCGACATTTGGAATAAAATATCATTTTTGTCCATCATTATCAACATGTTTATAGTATTAAAATTGGTCAAATTAATTAACCAATTATTTATTTATATGTACTGTTGTTGGCTGAAAACCCCACACAGGTATTGGGATGATAATTGATATACACTAGTCCCATATTTGAGCCCATAACCGTGCACATAACCGAGTCCAAAACAAAACCCATGACTGAGCCCACAACCGAGTTCTTAAACAAGCTTGTAATGGAATTTATGATTGACCTCTTAAACGAGGTTATGATATTGCTTATAACCGAAATTAGTTATTTATATTTTATTCATATTTTATAATTTATATTTTATACTTTATTTTTTATATTTTATATTTAATACTTTATATTTTATATTTTATACTTTATATTATATATTTTATAATTTATAATTTGAATTTTATTTTTTATTTTTAATTTAGGTTATTTACTTTTTATTTTAATTTTTCTAATTTAGCTTTTATTCCATAACCGATCAAATAACCGAGTCCATAACCAAGATCTAAAACTAGTTCATAACTGAGGTAATAACCGAGCTAACAACCAGAGTCATAATTAAGGTCATAACCAAACCTTTAAACTAGCCCTTAACAGGGCTTACAATCAAATGCTTTAAATTACCCTCTAGTATAAAATTCGATGGCCTAGGATCGTCTATACTAGTTTAAATATCCTATTCCGACAATATAATAAAGAAACCGTGTAACCTCCTATTTTGCTCTAGTTATTTTATTTATACATTAGAAAAAAGGGTACCAAATTATCCCATAAATGTTTCTAACCTTAAGAACAATCACAATTTTGGTCTTACATTATATCTGCGATATGGATCAGGCATTTACAAGTTTTAAATCATTCCTACTGGGCGCAGAATCGTTGCCGGATTACCCATAGGCCTTGCACGCAGAAGTCTTTTACGTGTCACAAGTACCCGATCAGGCATTGCATGCGGGTGCCTTTTGCGTGTCATGGGTACCCGCTCGGTTAAGTAATTCATACTGGGCGCAGAATCGTTGTTGGAGTGCCTGATTAGGCATTTCGTGCGAAAGTATTTTACGTGTCATAGGTACACGATTAGGCCTTGCGAGCGGATGATTTTTGCGTGTCATGGGCACTCGCTCGATTAACTAATTCCTACTGGGTGCAGAATCGATGCTGGAGTAAACAATTAGGCCTTGCATACGGAAATCTTTTACAGGTCATAAATACCCGATTAGGCCTTGCGTGCGGATGACTTTTGTGTTCATTGGTACTCGCTCGGTTAACTAATTCCTACTGGGTGTAGAATCGTTGCTGGAGTACCCGATTAGGCCTTGCGTGCGGAAGTGTTTTACATGTCATAGGTACCCGATTAGGCATTGCGTGCGGATGACTTTTGCGTTTCATGGGTACCCGCTCGGTTAACAAATTCTTACTAGGTGCAGAATTGTTGTTGGAGTACCCAATTAGGCCTTACGCGCGGAAGTCTTATATGTGTCATAGGCACCCGATTAGGCCTTGCGTGTGTAAAAACCCGTAACTTCCCCGGTAAGGAAAGCGCGGATAGTTCGAGAACAAGCCACAACAGAACGCAGACGGAAGAACATTTCATTGTATATAACAACAATACCATCAGATTACATGAATATACAGAGTATAAATGAATATTACACAGAAACATCAGAGATTTAAATTACATTTAAATACATAGCAGCAGAAAATAATACAGTACACAACTAGAAGTAGATATACGGATACAAAGCTTTCCGGATATCGTTCCAGCTGTAAACCAGGATCCTGTGAATATAAATCTGCAAAACCAAAACTACTAGCTGCCCGTGTCAAAATAAGGGCACCCAAAGTTTAGGTTAAAACAATAAACTCCAGGTCAGTCATGGGACTGGTGTGAGAACTAAAATAGTTGTAAATCTTTATTTTAAAGTTAGGTAAATCAAGGGACCCCGCCGTATAACACGGAACGGGTTTCCTCCCAAGAATACCAGTGCCTAAAACAAACAGCGCAATGCTAAATAAAGAAAAATGAAGCTGTTATAAGACCCAAGTCCTATCTCACAATGCAACGCAAGCCGAGGGATAGGGTTTTCCCTTATAACATCCAAAGAATGCTTGATACGTTTAAAACAAATCGTTTGATACTATAATAAGTGCATAGTGTATAAAAAAACTTCAAATCATAAGTATCAATCATAGGCGACATGAGCGTCCCATGCCACTATGTCGCCATATATAGGTCTACAAATAAAACCGCAAATGTCACGTATTTGGAAATTGGATTTCCATCTATGAACCGAGGCAAAAGATAGTCCTCTACCGATTTGAGACGCTCTAGCCCGTGTCTCAGGCAAGTACTCAGTCAAGCCTTTGGATCGTCAGGGCCGGTCCACCGATGTGGATTAAAATGCCTGAACGCTGCGTTTCCCCGCCCTTTGGGGCGTAAATGAGCCAACGAATGGTTCCATCGGAACCAGATCGTCCGATCTAACCGAGGCGCCTCGCAACAGCAACAACCACACAGGTGAAAAGTATATAAATGTCAGGGCTGGTAGGTCACTGACACCACCCTAGCTAGAAAGAAACGCATGCCCTCCCTGAGGTCCTTCTCCCGTTTTTGGTTCACAACCGGGGTGTGAGGCTCGCGAATTCACGTTACACAAAGCTGTGCCACACAGGCTGTGCTTTGATCATCACCACAAGACTTTGCTTTTCAACAGAAGCCTCGATGAATTGCATCTTAGCATACCACACAGGCAAACCACTCTATGCAACCGATATCAGTCACACAGAATGAAATCCAATGTCAGACACATAGTCCATTTACAAGTCCGTTCTGGGTCTGAACGAAACCGGAGGCACCTAGTAACCCCGCATATCCATCGATCTCCAAGTACGTCTAGACGATCACCAACTGTTTCCATCTTCTTGGGTGTACAACCCAATCAAGATCATCAGTAATTCCCAAACAACGTGAAGACCTCTGGTCTTCAACCACCGTCTTCATCTTCGACTTATCGTCGTATCAATTATTCAGAATGGGATAAACCCGGTCTTTCCGAATAACTCGCGTATATTTTAAATAAGTGTCACACAAACACAACATACGCCTCATTCCAATTCATCAGTCACTAACCGTAAATTAATCAAGAGAATAATTCCCTAAATATTAACCCCGAAGGCCGAAACCAACATCAGATCAATATCCAGAAAACCATTCTGCTTAGCTAACCGACAGTTAGTTTCTAAATTTCACATTCATAGGGAAAGGTTCCCATTAATTTTATCCAAGATAAATTCCTTGAATTTATTCTCTAATCTTCTTTTGAATTTCGATTCAACTAGTCGGAATTAGCGAACCTTACCGAAGTAATCATTGGTTTTAATTTCCCAATCCCAACCTATTCATCCCATGAAGTAAAACTGGTTATACTTCATATCTAACACCACGGTGTTATCGGTAAATTCAATTACCATTTCATGTTCAAATCTAATTAAAGATTTAACTAACGCCTGGAGAAAAACTAGTGATACTCCATCCTCGATCTTTTCAATCTAATTAAAGATTCAATAAAACTTCACTTAGTTTTAATCGTTAACTGGGTTAAAGAATTAGTGTCATTTAAAACACGGTTCACGATAAACCCAAAAATCAATATCAATTCAATTTCAATTAAATATTATTTAATTGGTACACTTCATTAAATCTAAATAAAAAGATTTAATCTTTTCTCAACTGGGTTCAAGAACAGTGTTAGTCAAGAGACCATTCACGACAAACCCAAATCACATTTGATATTAAATACAAGGCTTTGAATAGAAAATATCCCGACTTATATTCAATATCCAATTCTACGACCAATAAATATCGTATTGGAAATAACGATATATATATCTATATCTTTCAAATTTCCATAACAACATATGTATAATCACGAAATCCAACATCGAAATATTCCGAAGACAATTTCGATTCAAATCCATTCCAATGCAATCATTGGAAACTCTGGTTATTTTCAAAACCATTTCAAATTCAATTTATTTAAAAATAAATAGAATTGTAATTCTCGCTCAATACTAGTTCATTTCGATAAAAAACTATTTTTATCTGTTCAAATATGGATTTTTTCATCCCAATTCTTTCTAAATCATTTCTTATGATATTACGCAAATTATTACTATTTTTAATAATTTTATCAAGGCCCGTACAGTCGATTTCCATCAACGGCCATCGAACTGCACTTACAGCGACCTTTTTCCAATTTGATTCGGACATAATTCCAAATACAACCGTTAGATTTCTAATTTCTAATAATCGTTAGAAAGCTCTTTTCGATACGAACCCAACGGTTCCGGTTTTAGGAGAATCCGACGGTCGGATCTCCCGCAATATCCGTTCGAAGTCAATGGTCGAAATTCGCGAACTGCCGCGGCGTGGCGCGTTCTATTTAGGCCATTATATTATATATATAATATATACTTCGTCGATTTCCTTTTAAACGTGTTATATAAATCGTTTTAAATTTGTTTCAAAAACAATTTCAACCTTTATTTCAAATTCAAATCAAAATTGAATTTTCCCTTATAAACTCTTTTTGCATTCACTTCTATTTGATTTCAATTCAAGTCTATTTCAATTCTATTTCAATTCGTTTTCAATTGAATTCAATTCAATTCAGATTTGTTTTCTATTCGATTCAATTCAAATTCGTTTTCAATTAAATTCAATTTAAATTCGTTTTCAGTTAAAATCAATTCGAATTCGTTTTCAAATAAATTTCGATTCGTATTCAATTCTATTAAATTTCAATTCGTATTCAATTCAATTAAATTTCAATTCGAATTCATTTCTATTCAAATTCAATTCGAATTCATTTTTATTCGAATTTCAATTCATTTCAATATAGTTCGAATTTCAAATCTATTCAATTTCAAATCTATTCAATATCCATTGAAGAATGAATAAAATCGATATAAATATCGTTCACGTCAAAATGGCGTCAATCTAACCAACACGGCTTCATATGTTTCTATTTTCAAATATTCTATTTCAAATATTTCTATTTCAAATATTTTTATTTCAAATATTTCTATTCAAATATTTCTCTTCAAATATTTCTATTTCAAATATTTTTATTTTAAATATTCTTTTTCGAAACTGGAATGAGGCCCAATCAATTACCATATAATGTTAATTATATGGATTTTCTACAACACATGTATATATCAACAACAATGAATAATCAACCATCATCCAAAGTGCATTCTACACTGTATAAGTATCAAATATAAATATTCAACGCTTATAACAGTCTGTCAATCAATCGATCGACATACAACTAAACAATCGGGATTAGTGTACTTCAAATATCATCCCAATACCCGTGTGGGGTTTCGAACAATCAAACACAGATTTTATTTGTGTAGTTGGGCGATGTGTAAAATTTATCGACCCAATCAATATCAATCAAATCAGTGTATATCAACAAATCTCGATTTGTTTATAAATATTTATTTCATTTCATATACACGTTAAAAATTCTATTTTTAACTATAAAATATTTTATTTCATTTCTCATCACATCACACAATCAACTACACATCAAAATTAAACAACCAAGCATACAAGCCGTCCATGGTCTGTGGACGACGGGTATCGGGTGCTACTAAACACCGTCTGCATCCTAATATATATATTTAATTAGAAATAAATTAAAGAGTGAGAAATTCTCACCGATAGCTATCCCAACTCCACGACACTTCATTTAGAGAAATCTTCACTGTTCTCGTCTCTTATCACTTTCGTCGCCCGTAGCCACTACATATATAAAAATCACATTTTTATATTGCTATTCAATATATAAAAATCGAATTTTTTACTTTGCTATTCAGTATATAAAAATCAAATTTTTACTTTGCTATTCAAAATATAAAAATTGAATTTTTACTTTGCTATTCAATATATAAAAATCGAATTTTTACTTTGCTATTCAATATATAAAAATCGAATTTTTACTTTGCTATTCAATATATAAAAATCGTACCTTTTTACAATGCTCCTCACCAGAATATAAAATCAGATTTTTTTCTATTTGTATAAATAAATTAAAACGGGAATAAAACTCACAGTGGTCGAACGGAGAGTGAGGATAGTTCGCAGTCGATGTTGGTGGTCGGAGCGAGCTGGTGGGTGGCTGCAGGCGCTACGAACGTTGATGGGGTGGCTTGCGGGGGGTAACAGACGCGAAGGAGTAGATAAAATTGGATATTTTTTCTGGCCGGAGGGGTTCATTGAGGTCGGGGTTGGTCGGGATGGCGGCGGTGGGAGGTGCAGTCGGTGGGGGGGTCCGGTCAAGGAGGCAGCGACGGTCAGCTTGGGTTAGGGTCTTCGGGTTTTGAGTTGCGGAGCTCGATGTGGCCGGAGAGGGGAGGGAGAAGGTGTCGATGGGGGATGGGACGGGGTCCGCCGGAGTTGGCTGGAGGCCGGACTTGGGCGCGGCGTCGCCAGGGCAGGGCGGAGGGGTTCATTAGGGTGGCGGCGGGATTGTAATTGGGTTTTGAGAAATTGGGGCAGCAGCTTTTAACTGAACGATCTAAAAAGGGGGAGGGGCTTTTAGAAATATATATTTAATAATTTAATATTATATTTTTTCTAATAAGTTGACTTTTAATTCGAATCCCAAATAGAGCCCAACGACTATCGCCTCTAGCTAATTACCCTCATTCCGAACACAATGGGATATATATCGAAAGCCAGTTCGACCGTTTCGATCAGTTTCCATTCAAATTAAAACATAAATCTATATATATTCAATTTGAACGTACATTTCAATTTACCGGGGCCACATACTAACTCTAAAAATTCCAGAAAAATATTTTCTAGCTTCGTATTGATGGTACGGTCCTAACAAAACTAGTTTCGTCGAATTCTGAGACTGTTGGAAAAATGGCCATTTTCCAGTCGATTAAAATCAACTAAAACTGGTAAAACGCGTTTTCCTTTGCCACGCTCACATATTGATTCGAAAAATTATGAAATTTGGAATCTAGCAATAACTTGACATCACGGATCCAACAAAAGTGGTTTCGTCGAAATCCGAGGTCGTTTGCAAAATATCCACTTTTAAGGGCCTGAATTCCATAGCGACTATTCAGAATTTTCAACTGGACATATCTTTTGATTCCCGCTATGAAATTTTGATTTTTCTGATTCGTTGGAAAGATATTCACGAATCGATTCTATTGTTTTTGGTTTCACTAAAATCCAGTTTATTTTGCACCCGGTACATTCAATTGGAGTTTGAAATCAAATTATAGAACTACCGCGCCATTTTCAATTCCTTTTATAATTATATATAAATATTTATATTCTAACGACGATTCGAATAACTATATACGATTGAATTTTATTCAAAAGAAATTTTCTCGTCGATATTATTTAAAATAATTCATTCTAAATAATTAAAATTCGCTAAAATTGCCAAAATAAAAATTTTAAACTGGCCCAGATTTTCGGGTTGTTACAATCTCCCCCACTTAAAACTTTTCGTCCCCGAAAAGGAACAAAGTCGAAAGTGGTTTGATCAATCAACTCTACGTTCGATCTGGCTTCCATTCTCCAACTTTTCAGTTTCTGAGAATTTTCAAATTCTTCAAAAATTTGGCTAACACCCTAAATTTTCGAAAAATTTCGCCATAACCTCCCCTGCACCGGGAGCCACGGGAAAATCCCGAAATTGCCATATAGGCCTTCTGATCTCAAAAAGAAAAAGAAAAAGCCAAGCGGCTAGCCAATTGGCTCATAAAATCATCATCACCCAAACAAAACAGTAAATTATAGTAAACATGTACCTATTTGTCGGGAAAACAAATTTTATTCTCTGGCTCTAGCCTACTTGCTTTGACCTGTTCAATAGATATACATGTATATGCATGCAAATGCGACCAATTTTCAATATAATTCAATGTTTGATCAAATTGGCTATAAGGTTAAAATTTCAACTAATCAAAACAGTAATCAAACAACACAACCATCAATCAATTAGTTGATTAGCATTTCAAACACATAATTTTGCTATATAGTCAAAAATCACATTTTTGATGCCAAATCACAACAATAAGCCCTATCTAGTTTCGGTTCTCACACCAGTCAATAGGAAATATATAGAAATCTCACTTTCGACACTCGAAGATAAATACTGGCGATGGTGCCCCGTCACCAGCATTATCCCCGGGCAACTAGAGTATGATTCTATAACTATCCAGTATATTAAAACTTCGAATACACGTTTGCAAGACATATATGCAAAATCTTTATATATCGGATTGTCCTAATCAATATAAAATAAATATTCAAATACGTATACAACGATTTAAATTTTCAAAACAAAAATTGTTTTCATTTTAAGCATATACTCTTCACACTCGTTCTAGGATACTACTGATCCTATCTCTAACGAGTCATTCCCATTGGATATTACTAACCCAATATCTGATGAATTCTTTCGTACGGTTTTAATGTGCCTTGTTCTCTGGCTTTGTAAACCAAAGCTCTGATACCAACTGTAAAATCCCGTAACTTCCCCGGTAAGGAAAGCGCGGATAGTTCGAGAATAAGCCACAACAGAACGCAGACGGAAGAACATTTCATTGTATATAACAACAATACCATCAGATTACATGAATATACAGAGTATAAATGAATATTACACAGAAACATCAGAGATTTAAATTACATTTAAATACATAGCAGCGGAAAATAATACAGTACAAAACTAGAAGTAGATATACGGATACAAAGCTTTCCGGATATCGTTCCAGCTGTAAACCAGGATCCTGTGAATATAAATCTGCAAAACCAAAACTACTAGCTGCCCGTGTCAAAATAAGGGCACCCAGAGTTTAGGTTAAAACAATAAACTCCAGGTCAGTCATGGGACTAGTGTGAGAACTAAAACAGTTGTAAATCTTTATTTTAAAGTTAGGTAAATCAAGGGACCCCGCCGTATAACACGGAACGGGTTTCCTCCCAAGAATACCAGTGCATAAAACGAACAGCGCAATGCTAAATAAAGAAAAATGAAGCTGTTATAAGACCCAGGTCCTATCACACAATGCAACGCAAGCCGAGGGATAGGGTTTTCCCTTATAACAGCCAAAGAATGCTTGATACGTTTAAAACAAATCGTTTGATACTATAATAAGTGCATAGTGTATAAAACAACTTCAAATCATAAGTATCAATCATAGGCGACATGAGCGTCCCATGCCACTATGTCGCCATATATAGGTCTACAAATAAAACCGCAAATGTCACGTATTTGGAAATTGGATTTCCATCTATGAACCGAGGCAAAAGATAGTCCTCTACCGATTCGAGATGCTCTAGCCCGTGTCTCAGGCAAGTACTCAGTCAAGCCTTTGGATCGTCAGGGCCGGTCCACCAATGTGGATTAAAATGCTTGAACACTGCGTTTCCCCGCCCTTTGGGGCATAAATGAGCCAACGAATGGCTCCATCGGAACTGGATCGTCCGATCTAACCGAGGCGCCTCGCAACAGCAACAACCACACAGGTGAAAAGTATATAAATGTCAGGGCTGGTAGGTCATTGACACCACCCTAGCTAGAAAGAAACGCATGCCCTCCCTGAGGTCCTTCTCCCGTTTTTGGTTCACAACCGGGGTGTGAGGCTCGCGAATTCACGTTACACAAAGCTGTGCCACACAGACTGTGCTTTGATCATCACCACAAGACTTTGCTTTTCAACAGAAGCCTCGATCAATTGCATCTTAGCATGCCACACAGGCAAACCACTCTATGCAACCGATATCAGTCACACAGAATGAAATCCAATGTCAGACACACAGTCCATTTACAAGTCCGTTCTGGGTCTGAACGAAACCGGAGGCACCTAGTACCCCGCATATCCATCGATCTCCAAGTACGTCTGGACGATCACCAACTGTTTCCATCTTCTTGGGTGTACAGCCCAATCAAGATCATCAGTAATTAACCAAACGATGTGAAGACCTCCGGTCTTCAACCACCGTCTTCATCTTCGACTTATCGTCGTATCAATTATTCAGAATGGGATAAACCCGGTCTTTCCGAATAACTCGCGTATATTTTAAATAAGTGTTACACAAACACAACATACGCCTCATTCCAATTCATCAGTCACTAACCGTAAATTAATCAAGAGAATAATTCCCCAAATATTAACCCCGAAGGCCGAAACCAACATCAGATCAATATCCAGAAAACCATTCTACTTAGCTAACCGACAATTAGTTTCTAAATTTCACATTCATAGGGAAAGGTTCCCATTAATTTTATCCAAGATAAATTCCTTGAATTTATTCTCTAATCTTCTTTTGAATTTGATTCAACTAGTCGGAATTAGCGAACCTTACCGAAGTAATCATTGGTTTTAATTTCCCAATCCCAACCTATTCATCCCATGAAGTAAAACTGGTTATACTTCATATCTAACACCACGGTGTTATCGGTAAATTCAATTGCCATTTCACGTTCAAATCTAATTAAAGATTTAACTAACGCCTGGAGCAAAACTGGTGATACTCCATCCTCGATCTTTTCAATCTAATTAAAGATTCATTAAAACTCCACTTAGTTTTAATCGTTAACTGGGTTAAAGAATTAGTGTCATTTAAAACACGGTTCACGATAAACCCAAAAATCAATACCAATTCAATTTCAATTAAATATTATTTAATTGGTACACTTCATTAAATCTAAATAAAAAGATTTAATCTTTTCTCAACTGGGTTCAAGAACAGTGTTAGTCAAGACACCATTCACGACAAACCCAAATCACATTTGATATTAAATACAAGGCTTTGAATAGAAAATATCCCGACTTATATTCAATATCCAATTCTACGACCAACAAATATCGTATTGGAAATAACGATATATATATCTATATCTTTCAAATTTTCATAACAACATCTGTATAATCACGAAATCCAACATCGAAATATTCCGAAGACAATTTCGATTCAAATCCATTCCAATGCAATCATTGGAAATTCTGGTTATTTTCAAAACCATTTCAAATTCAATTTATTTATTTAAAAATAAATAGAATTATAATTCTAGCTCAAAACTAGTTCATTTCGATAAAAATCTATTTTTATCTTTTCAAATATGGATTTTTTCATCCCAACTCTTTCTAAATCATTTCTTATGATTTTACACAAATTATTACTATTGTTAATAATTTTATCAAGGCCCGTACAGTCGATTTCCATCAACGGCCATCGAACTGCACTTACAGCGACCTTTTTCCAATTTGATTTGGACATAATTACAAATCCAACCGTTAGATTTCTAATTTCTAATATTAGAAAGATTTTTTCGATATGAACCCAACGGTTCCGGTTTTAGGAGAATCCGACGGTCGGATCTCCCACAATATCCATTCGAAGTCAATGGTCGAAATTCGCGAACAGCCGCGGCGCGGCGCGTTCTATTCAGGCCATTATATTATATATATAATATATACTTCGTCGATTTCCTTTTAAACGTATTATATAAATCGTTTTAAATTTGTTTCAAAAACAATTTCAACCTTTATTTCAAATTCAAATCAAAATTGAATTTTCCCTTAAAATTCTTTTTGCATTCACTTCTATTTGATTTCAATTCAAATCGATTTCAATTCTATTTCAATTCGTTTTCAATTGAATTCAATTCAATTCAGATTTGTTTTCTATTCGACTCAATTCAAATTCGTTTTCAATTAAATTCAATTCGAATTCGTTTTCAATTAAATTTCGATTCGTATTCAATTCTATTAAATTTCAATTCGTATTCAATTCTATTAAATTTCAATTCGAATTCATTTCTATTCAAATTCAATTCAAATTCATTTTTATTCGAATTTCAATTCATTTCAATATAGTTCGAATTTCAAATCTATTCAATTTCAAATCTATTCAATATTCATTGAAGAATGAATAAAATCGATATAAATATCGTTCACGTCAAAATGGCTTCAATTTAACCAACACGGCTTCATATGTTTCTATTTTCAAATATTCTATTTCAAATATTTCTATTTCAAATATTTTTATTTCAAATATTTCTATTCAAATATTTCTCTTCAAATATTTCTATTTCAAATATTTTTATTTAAAATATTTCTTTTTCGAAACTGGAATGAGGCCCAATCAATTACCATATAATGTTAATTATATGGATTTTCTACAACACATGTATATATCAACAACGATGAATAATCAACCATCATCCAAAGTGCATTCTACACTGTATAAGCATCAAATATAAATATTCAACGCTTATAACAGTCTGTCAATCAATTGATCGACATACAACTAAACAATCGGGATTAGTGTGCTTCAAATATCATTCCAATACCTATGTGGGGTTTCAAACAATCAAACACAGATTTTATTTGTGTAGTTGGGCGATGTGTAAAATTTATCGATCCAATCAATATCAATCAAATCAGTGTATATAAACAAATCTCTGATTTGTTTATAAATATTTATTTCATTTCATATACACGTTAAAAATTCTATTTTTAACTATAAAATATTTTATTTCATTTCTCATCACATCACACAATCAACTACACATCAAAATTAAACAACCAAGCATACAAGCCGTCCATGGTCTGTGGATGACGGGTGTCGGGTGCTACTAAACACCGTCTGCATCCTAATATATATTTTTAATTAGAAATAAATTAAAGAGTGAGAAATTCTCACCGATAGCTATCCCAACTCCACGACACTTCATTTAGAGAAATCTTCATTGTTCTCGTCTCTTATCACTTTCGTCGCCCGTAGCCACTACATATATAAAAATCACATTTTTATATTGCTATTCAATATATAAAAATCGAATTTTTTACTTTGCTATTCAATATATAAAAATCAAATTTTTACTTTGCTATTCAATATATAAAAATCGAATTTTTACTTTGCTATTCAATATATAAAAATCGAATTTTTACTTTGCTATTCAATATATAAAAATCGAATTTTTACTTTGCTATTCAATATATAAAAATCGTACCTTTTTACAATGCTCCTCACCAGAATATAAAATCAGATTTTTTTATATTTGTATAAATAAATTAAAACGGGAATAAAACTCATAGTGGTCGAACGGAGAGTGAAGAGAGTTCGCAGTCGCTGTTGGTGGTCGGAGCGAGCTGGTGGGTGGCTGCAGGCGCTACGAACGTTGATGGGGTGGCTTGCGGGGGGTAACAGACGTGAAGGAGGAGATAAAATTGGATATTTTTTCTGGCCGGAGGGGTTCATTGAGGTCGGGGTTGGTCGGGATGGCAGCGGTGGGAGGTGCAGTCGGTGGGGGGGTCCGGTCAAGGAGGCAGCGGCGGTCAGATTGGGTTAGGGTCTTCGGGTTTTGAGCAGTGGAGCTCGATGTGGCCAGAGAGGGGAGGTAGAAGGTGTCGATGGGGGATGGGAGGGGGTCCGCCAGAGTTGGCTGGAGGCCGGACTTGGGCGCGGCGTCGCCAGGGCAGGGCGGAGGGGTTCGTTAGGGTGGCGGCGGGATTGTAATTGGGTTTTGAGAAATAGGGGCAGCAGCTTTTAACTGAACGATCTAAAAAGGGGGAGGGGCTTTTAAAAAATATATTTAATAATTTAATATTATATTTTTTCAAATAAGTTGACTTTTAATTCGAATCCCAAATCAAGCCCAACGACTATCGCCTCTAGCTAATTACCCCCATTCCGAACACAATGGGATATATATCAAAAGCCAGTTCGACCGTTTCGATCAGTTTCCGTTCAAATTAAAACATAAATCTATATATATTCACTTTGAACGTACATTTCAATTTACCGGGGCCACATACTAACTCTAAAAATTCCAGAGAAATATTTTATAGCTTCGTATTGACGATACGGTCCTAACAAAACTAGTTTCGTCGAATTCTGAGACCGTTGGAAAAATGGCCATTTTCTAGTCGATTAAAATCAACTAAAACTGGTAAAACGCGTTTTCCTTTGCCACTCTCACATATTGATTCGAAAAATTATGAAATTTGGAATCTAGCAATAACTTGACATCACGGATCCAACAAAAGTGGTTTCGTCGAAATCCAAGGTCGTTTGCAAAATTTCCATTTTAAGGGCCTGAATTCCATAGCGACTATTCAGAATTTTCAACTGGACATATCTTTTGATTCCCGCTATGAACTTTTGATTTTTCTGATTCGTTGGAAAGATATTCACGAATCGATTCTATTGTTTTTGGTTTCACTAAAATCCAGTTTATTTTGCACCTGGTACATTCAATTGGAGTTTGAAATCGAATTATCGAACTACCGCGCCATTTTCAATTCCTTTTATAATTATATATAAATATTTATATTCTAACGACGATTCGAATAACTACATACGATTGAATTTTATTCAAAAGAAATTTTCTCGTCGATATTATTTAAAATAATTCATTTTAAATAATCAAAATTCGCTAAAATTGCCAAAATAAAAATTTTAAACTGGCCCAGATTTTCGGGTTGTTACAGCGTGCGGGTGCCTTTTGCGTGTTACGGGTACCCGCTCGGTTAACTTATTCCTACTGGGTGAAGAATCGTTGCTGGAGTACCGGATTAGGCCATGCGTGCGGAAGTCTTTTACATGTCATAGCTACCCGATTATGCATTGCGTCCGGATGACTTTTGCGTGTCACGGATACTCGCTTGGTTAACTAATTCCTACTAGGTTCATAATCGTTGTCGGATTACCAGATTAGGCCTTGGGTGTGATAGTCTTTTATGTGTCATAGTTACCCGATTAGGCATTGCGTGCAGGTGTCTTTTGCATGTCATGGGTACCCGCTCAGTTAACTTATTCCAACTGAGTGCGGAATCGTTGTCGGATTACCCAAATAGGCCTTGCATGTGGAAGTCTTTTACATGTCATAGGTAACCGCGGCCATAACCGAGTTCATAACTGAGCATATAACCGAGACCCTTCATATAACCGAGTCCATAACCAAACCTATAATGAGCTCAAAATTTATAATTTATACTTTATGATTTATACTTTATATTTTATACTTTATAATATATATTTATTTTTTATAATTCATAATTCATAATTCATAATTTATAATTCATAATTTATAATTTATATTTTATACTTTATATTTTATGCTTTGTATTTTTTATTTTTTATTTTATACTTTATATTTTATGTTTTATACTTTATATTTTATATTTTATACTTTATATTTTATACTTTATAATTTATGTTTTGTACTTTATACTTTGCATTTTATACTTTGTACTTTATATTATATAATTTGTAATAATTAATATTTTATATTTTCTAATTTAGCTTATATTCCATAACTGATGGAATAACCGAGCCCATAACCAAGATCTGAACCTAGCCAATAACTGAACCCATAATCACGGTCAAAACTGTGTTCATAACCAAACCTTTAAAGTAGGTCATAACCGAGACCGTAATCGAACCCATAACCGATGACATGCCTGTAACCGAGGCCATAACCGATTCCATAACTGAGCCCCTAACCGAGATCCTTCACATAACCGAGCCCATAACCGAGCCCATAACTGAATCCATAATTGAGCCCATAACCGAGATCCTTCGTATAACTGAGTTCATAACCGAGTCCATAACCGAGCCAATAACCAAAACCCTGACTGAGCTCATAATTAGGTCTTAACCAAACCTCTAATCAAGCTCATAATTTATATTTTATACTTTATATTTTATACTTTATACTTTGTATTTCATACTTTACACTTTATATTTTATACTTTATATTTTATACTTTGTACTTTATATTATATAATTTTTAATATTACTTTATATTTTATATTTAATTAATATTTTATATTTTTTTAATACTTTTTATTCTCTAATTTATATTTTATACTAGGTCATAACCGAACTTTTAAACTAGGTCATAACCGAGACCGTAAGCGAACCCATAACTGATCACATGTCCATAACCGAAGCCATAACTGAGCCTATAACCGAGACCCTTCACATAACCGAGTCCATAACCAAACCTATAATCGAGCTCATAATTTATGATTTATATTATATAATTTATATTTTATGCTTTATACTTTATAATTTATACTTTATAATTTATATTTATTTTTTATAATTTATATTTTTTATTTTTTATTTTATACTTTATATTTTATACTTTATATTTTATACTTTATATTTTTTTATTTTTTATTTTATACTTTATGTTTTATACTTTATATTTTATATTTTATATTTTATACTTTATACCTTATATTCGATATTTTATAATTTATATTTTATGCTTTGTAATTGTAGCCCATAACCGAGCCCATAACCATGTTCATAATTGTAGCCCTAACCGACAACATAACCGAGCCCAAACTAAACACATAACTTATCCTATAACCAAGTTCATAACAGGGCTCTTAAACAAGTTTATAATCGAATTTATAACAGAGCTCTTAATCGAAGTTATGATCTAGCTTATAACTGAAATTAGTTATTTATATTTTATCTTTTATAATTTAGCATTATTTACATAAATTAGGTAATGACTGAGCTTATAACCACGGTCATGGTTAAGGTCAAAACAAAACCTTTAACCTAACCCTTAACCAAACTCATAACCAATCACATAACCGAGTCCATAACCAATCACATAACCGAGTCCATAACCAATCACATAACTGAGTACCTTCACGTAATCGAGCTCATAACCAAGCTTATAACCGAGACCCTGACTGAGCCCATAGTCAAGAGCCTTCACATAACCAATCACATAACCGAGTCCATAATTGAGCCCATAACCGAATCCATAATTGTGCCATAACCGAAACCCGTCATATAACCGAGCCCATAATCGAGCCAATAACCAAAACCGTAACTGAGATCATAATTTAGGTCTTAATGAAACCTCTAATAAAGCTCATAATTAATATTTTATACTTTATATTTTATATTTTATAATTTAGCAATTTTTACATAAATAGGTAATAACTGAGCTTATAACCACGGTCATGGTTAAGGTCATAACCAAAACTTTAACCTAACCCTTAACCGAACTCATAACCAATCACATAACCGAGCCCATATCACATAACTGAGACCCCGCACATAATCGAGCTCATAATTGAGACCCTAACTGAGCCTATAGTCATGACCCTTCAAATAACCGATCACATAACCGAGCCTATAACCGAGCCCATAACTGAATCCATAATTGAGCCCATAACCGAGATCCTTCATATAACCGAGTCCTTAACCGAGCCCATAACCGAGCTCATAATCGAGTCCATAACCAAGCCAATAACCGAGACCCTTCACATAATCGATCACATAAATGAGTCCATAACCCAGCCCATAACCGAATTCATAATTGAGCCCATAACCAAGACCCTTCATATAACCGATTTCTTAACCGAGCCCATAACCGAGCCAATAACCAAAACCCTAACTGAGCCCATAATTGAGGTCTTAACCAAGCCGCTAATCAAGCTCATAATTTACATTTTATATTTTATACTTTATTTTGTATACTTTATACTTTATATTTTATACTTTATAATTTATATTTTATACTTTGTACTTTTATATAATTTGTAATATTGCTTTATATTTTATATTTAATAATTAATATTTTATATTTTTTTATATTTTTATTTTATATTTTCTAATTTGTATTTTATAATAGGTTATAAACAAACTTTTAAACTAGGTCATAACCCAGATCGTAAATGAGCCTATAGCCGAGTCCATAACTGAGCCTATAACCTAGACCCTTCACATAACCGAGTCCATAACCAAACCTACAATCAAGCTCATAATTTATAATTTATGTTTTATAATTTACATTTTATGCCTAATACTTCAGATTTTACACTTTATAATTTACATTTTTTTTATTTCATAATTTATAATATATATTTTATACTTTTTATTTTATACTTTTTATTTTTTATTTTTATTTTATACTTTATGTTTTATACTTTGTACTTTATACTTTATACTTTATATTCTATATTTTATATTTTATACATTATATTTTATATTTTATATTTTATGTTTTATACTTTATGTTGTATACTTCATATTTTATATTTTGTATTTTATGATTTATACTTTATAATTTATATTTTATACGTGTCATAGGTTCCCGATTAGGCCTTGCGCGCGAAAGTCTTATACGTGTCATAGGTACCCGATTAGGCCTTGCGTGCGGGTGTCTTTTGCGTGTCACGGGTACCCGCTCGGTTAATTTATTCCTACTGGGTGTAGAATCATTGCTGGAGTACCCGATTAGGCCTTGCGTGCGGAAGTCTTTTACTTGTCATGGGTACCCGATTAGGCATTGCGTCCGGATGACTTTTGCGTGTCATGGATACCCGCTTGGTTAACTAATTCCCACTAGGTTCAGAACCGTTGTCGGATTAGCAAATTAGGCCTTGGGTGCGGAAATCTTTTACGTGTCATAGGTACCCGATTAGGCATTGCGTGCAGGTGTCTTTTGCGTGTCACGGGTACCCGCACGGTTAACTTATTCCAACTGAGTGCGGAATCGTTATCGGATTACCCGAATAAGCCTTGCATGCGGAAGTCTTTTACATGTCATGTAACAACCCGTATTTTCAATAACCTGTTATAACATAAATCGAGGCAAAATTTAATTCTAAAATCTGAATCAAGGGAAACGGGCTATGCCATTGCGTTCGTCTCGGAAAAATACGCGAAATAGAGTCCGAGTTTTCGAAAATCGGAGTCCGTATGACCCGATTAAGGCCCAACGAAGTTTTCAGAAAATCCCAAAGTAAAAAACAGATTTCAAATTCAAGTTTGAAATTGAAAAATTAGGTCAGATTGGGCCAGGCGGGAAAATTCCCGCCAGAGCACCCAAGTCGACAGCCCTGTCGACTTGGGAGTCGACTTGGTTGGACCCAAGTCGACAGCCCTGTCGACTTGGTTGTCGACTTGGTCCAGCCGGGCTGTTTAGCCTGGTGCACCATTTTGAGATTGGGTTGATGTAACAACCCGTAAAATGCGAGCCAGTTTGAAAATTTTATTTTGGCAATTTTAGCGAATTTTGATTATTTAAAATGAATTATTTTAAATAATATCAACGAGAAATTTATTTTGAATATAATTCGAACGTATATATTTATACGCGTCGTCGTTAGAATATAAATATTTATATATAATTATAAATAGAATTGAAAATGGCGCGGTAGTTCGATAATTCGATTTCAAACTTCAATTGAATGTACCGGGTGCAAAACAATCCGGATTTTAGTGAAACCAAAAATCTTAGGATCTAATTGTGAATATCTTTCTAACGAATCCGACCAATCGAAATTTCATAGCGGGAATCAAAAGATATGTCCAGTTGAAAATTCTGAATAGTCGCTATGGAATTCAGGCCCTTAAAAATGGACATTTTGCAAACGACCTCGGATTTCGACGAAACCAGTTTTGTTGGGTCCGGGATGTCAAACTATTGCTAGGTTTCAAATTTCATAATTTTTCGAATCAATATGTGAGCGTGGCAAAAGAAAACGCGTTTGACCAGTTTCTATTGAATTTAATCGACTGGGAATTGGCCATTTTTCAAACGATCTCAGAATTCGACGAAACTAGTTTTGTTAGGACCGTATCGTCAATACGAAACTAGAAAATATTTTTCTGGAATTTTTCTAGTTAGTATGTGACCCCGGTAATTTGAAATGTACGTTTAAAATTCAATATAAGGATTTAAATTGTAAATTTCGACGGAAACTGATTGTAACGATCAAACCAGCTTGCGATACATATCCCATTGTGTTCGGAATGGGGGTAAAACGCTATGGACGACAGGCGGTGGACCTCATTTCGAGGTCATATGTAAAAGTCAACCCTTGTGCATAATTTAATAATTAAATAATATAATAAAATAATAAAAAAAAATATACATTTCCCCCTTTTCTTCCTCGTTGGCCCCCCCCCCCGATCAGTATTCACAAAGCAAATAAAAAAAAAAAAAAAAGAAGAAACCCTAAATAATACGAGCCGCCGCCCTCCAGACTCCGAAGCCGCCGCCTGACCGCCGAAGCCCCACCGCCTGACCGCCGAACCCTTCTCCTGAGCCGCCCTCGACTCCTTCTCCTCCCACCGAACGAACCATCGCAGAAACCCTCGACCTCGACAACTCCGAAACCACCGCCGCGACAACTCCGAACGCCGCCACGAGAACCGCCGACCTCCTCCTCCCATTCGAAGCTCGGTGAGCGTTTAATTTGATTTTATTTTATTTTTGCTTTTTGTTTTTGTTTTACAGTGAATGTATAAACTGTTTTTTTTATATATGAATTATAAAACTGACTTTTGTTTTAAGTTTTTAAAACAGAATTTTTAAAAGAAGAAACTTATAAAAACTGTTTTTTTTTATATAAAGTTTTAAAACTGTTTTAAAAGAAATCAAAAACTGATTTTTTTTAAAAAGGAGAAATCAAAAACTGTTTTAAAAAAAGAAATCAAAAACTGCATTTTTAAGAAATAAAAACTGCATTTATTTAAAAGAAAAAAACTGCATTTTTATAAAAGAGTTTTAAAAACTGTTTTGAAAAATAATTTAAAAACTGTTTTGAAAAGAAAATGAAAACTGGTTTGAAAAGGAAAAGGAAATGATTTTTATTTTTAACTTTGAAATAAGAAGAGGGTTTGATCTTTTAATAGAAAAAATTTTGAACTTGAAAATAAAGATCATATTTTAAAAAAAAAACAGAAAAGATGGAATTTTTGTTAAGTAGAAATAGTAAAGTATGATTCTTATATTTTTAAAGCAATAAAAATATAATTGTTGCATCATAAGAATAATAAAAATATATTAAATAACATAGTAAAATTCGATTTTTACCTATGTAGAGGATACAGTCAACGAAAGCAACAAGAAGGACAAGAAGGCGAAGTTTCTATTAAGGAAGAATCGTGTGAGTGGATAGCTATTGGTGAGGATTTCTCACTCTTCAATCTCTTTTTATAATTTTATATATGTGTTGAAAGTGGAAGTGAATTGCTATATATAAATACCTATATATATATATACGCCCCTCGTCCACAAACCATGGACGATATTTATTGGTTGAAATTGTTGTGAAAATTGATTGATAGCGAAGTGAAATAATATATATATGAAAAGTGAAATTTATATATATAGCAAAGTGAAAATATCGAATATATGAAAAGTGAAATTTATATATATAGCAAAGTGAAAATATCGAATATATGAAAAGTGAAATTTATATATATAGCAAAGTGAAAATATCGAATATATGAAAAGTGAAATTTATATATATATAGCGAAGTGAAAATATTCGAATTGAAAACAATGTATATGGAATATTCGAATTGAAAACAATGTATATGGAATATTCGAATTGAAAACGATATATATATATATATGAAATGAAAACGATGCATATGAAATATTCGAATTGAATTGAATTGAAAACGATATATATATATATATATATGAAATGAAAACGATGCATATGAAATATTCGAATTGAATTGAATTGAAAACGATATATATATATATATATATATGAAATGAAAACGATGCATATGAAATATTCGAATTGAATTGAATTGAAAACGATATATATATATATATATATATATATGAAATGAAAACGATGCATATGAAATATTCGAATTGAATTGAATAGAAAACGAATTCGAATTGAATTGAATAGAAAACGAATTCGAATTGAATTGAATAGAAAACGAATTCGAATTGAATTGAATAGAAAACGAATTCGAATTGAATTGAATAGAAAACGAATTCGAATTGAATTGACTAGAAAACGAATTCGAATTGAATTGAATAGAAAACGAATTCGAATTGAATTGACTAGAAAACGAATTCGAATTGAATTGAATAGAAAACGAATTCGAATTGAATTGACTAGAAAACGAATTCGAATTGAATTGAATAGAAAACGAATTCGAATTGAATTGAATAGAAAACGAATTCGAATTGAATTGAATAGAAAACGAATTCGAATTGAATTGAATAGAAAACGAATTCGAATTGAATTGACTAGAAAACGAATTCGAATTGAATTGAATAGAAAACGAATTCGAATTGAATTGAATAGAAAACGAATTCGAATTGAATTGAATAGAAAACGAATTCGAATTGAATTGAATAGAAAATGAATTCGAATTGAATTGAATAGAAAACGAATTCGAATTGAATTGAATAGAAAATGAATTCGAATTGAATTGAATAGAAAACGAATTCGAATTGAATTGAAATTTGAATTGAATAGAAATGAATTTTAAAACGAATCTATAAAGAAGAATTCAATTGTGATTTGAATTGAAAAGGAAGTTGAAAATGTTTTTGAAACGAATTCAAAACTATTTATATAATTCGTTTTAAATGGAAATCGACGAAATATATATTATATATATATTATATATATAATAAATGGCCTGAATAGAACGCGCCGCGCTGCGGCAGTTCGCGAATTTCGACCATTGACTTCGAACGGACATTACGGGAGATCCGACCGTCGGATTCTCCTGAAATCAGAACCGTTGGGTTCGTATCGAAAAGAGCTTTCTAAGGAATATTAGAAATTTGAAATCTAACGGTTGGATTTGGAGATACGTCCAAATCAAATTCGGAAAAGGTCGCTGTAAGTGCAGTTCGATGGCCATTGATGGAAATCGACCGTACAGGCCTTGATAAAATTATTAAAAATAGTAATAATTTGTGTAAAATCATAAGAAATGATTTGGGAAGAATTGGGATGAAAAACTCCATATTTGAAAAGATAAAAATAGATTTTTATCGAAATGAACTAGTTTTGAACTAGGATTATAATTCTATTTATTTTTAAATAAATAAATTGAATTCGAAAAGGGTTTTAAAAATAACCAAAATTCCAATGATTGCATTGGAGTGGATTTGAATCGAAATTGTCTTCGGAATATTTCGATGTTGGGATTCGTGATTATACAGGTGTTGTTATGGAAATTTGAAAGATATATATATATATATCGTTATTTCCCATACGACATCTGTTAGTCGTAGAACTCGATATTGAATATAAGCCGATATATTTTCTATTCAGAGCCTTGTATTGAATATCGAATGTGATTTGGGTTTGTCGTGAATGGTGTCTTCACTAACACTGTTCTTGAACCCAGTTGAGAAAAGATTAAATCTTTTTATTTAGATTTAATGAAGTGTACCAATTAAATAATATTTAATTGGAATTGAATTGATATTGATTTTTGGGTTTATCGTGAACAGTGTTTTTAAATAACACTCGTTCTTTAACCCGATAATTAATGGAATGTGACTTTGGGTTTATCGCGAACCGTGTTTTTAGATGACACTGATTCTTTAACCCAGTCACAGATTAAAACTAAATGGAGTTTTAATGAATCTTTAATTAGATTGAAAAGATCGAGAATGGAGTATCACCAGTTTTGCTCCAGGCGATAGTTAAATCTTTAATTAGATTTGAACGTGAAATTTAGAAACTAACTGTCGGTTAGCCAAGCAGAATGGTTTTCTGGATATTGATCTGATGTTGGTTTCGGCCTTCGGGGTTAATATTTGGGGAATTATTCTCTTGATCAATTTACGGTTAGTGACTAATGAATTGGAATGAGGCGTATGTTAAATTTGATTGATTGATGGTTTGGATTGTGCTCGACCAGTTTATGAGCAGAATATGCTTTTACATTTAGCATTGGGTTGGGTTGAAAATATCTGTGTGCTAACGCCTTGTGAAAGACTTCACGATTTGACGATAAGGTGTTTTAGCGATGTTGAGTTCATTTCAAATTTAACGAATGATTGTGAAATGATATTTTCCTTAAGTGAAAAGAAATGTATTCCCGATTTTGGACAGGGAATGTTTTATAAAAATGTTTTATAAAACAGAAAGGATTTCGAGGCCCAAAACCCGATGATTTCTAAAGTGATTTAGAAAATGTATTATATGTTACATTGTGATTATTACGTTGTGAAATGATTTTCCCTACTTCGGGATATGAAATGATTTAGTATGTGACTAAAGATTCGGGTAACCCTGAGACTAAAAGTATGGGTGAGAGGGCGGTGTATGCTCTCCTGAGTGGGAGGTGCATCGTCGGTGTAGCCTACTCCTATGTGGGGTAGGTGCACATATATATATCGAGTTGCGAGGTGCGTACCCTTTGCCTTGTCGATGGGGAGCACGATATTTGGTTGCATACTTGTTTGTATGCATTGTTATGTTTTGGAATTCACATTTCCAAATGATTTGATTTGAGATCCCGAAGTGAAATCTACTTTGATATAGAAAGTTAGATATGTATTTCAAATGATTTGAAATAAGAAATCGGGAATAAAATCCAAAGGAATAATTTCTGTAAATTGAATTGGATTTGGAAAATCTAAGTGTGGTGATTAATCTAAATGGGTAGATTGGGATATTGCATGTTGATTGATGCATAGTAGATCCATATATCTATATTGATTGTTGTTTATACACTGGCTTTCATGGGGGTAAACCCGTTCCGCGAAAGTGGCGTGATCCCGTGATTTGCCTTATTTTTGAACAAAGTTAACAACTGTTTTTGAGTTCTCACACCAGTCCCATGACTGACTCGTAGTTTGCTTTTCCCTTGCGAACTCGGGTGCCCCTATTTTCCACACGGGCAGTCGAGTAGTTTTATTTTGCAGATGTTTTGAGCAGGATTCTGGATTGAAGCTTTAAGCTGTGTCCAGGCATTTACAGTCTTCCGCTGTGTAGTTTATATTTCCGCTGTGCACTGTTTTACATTTATGTAAATTTATCTTCCGCTGTGTATTATATTTCGATATACTCTGATATTCTGTACTCTGATGTAACATTATTATGATGTTTATTGAAGTCTTCTGTTATTTGTTCTGATGTGTTGTATACCCAAAGTTAGCGTATGCGGGATTCGAACGGTCTTGGTCGGTTTAGCGATCGATTAGGTCCGGGCGAAATCCGTTGTCGTTACATCGTGGTATCAGAGCTTTGGTTAAACTCAAATCTTTGGGGTACAACTCGTTAGAACAGAATAAAAGACTCATCAGAGGTAGGATTAGTAATGTCCTATAAAAGAATCCTCATTAGAGATAGAATCAGTAGCATTCTAGGATGAGTGACTCGTTAGAGATGGGGTTAGAAATGCCCTAGAATGAGTCGAGAGTTATTTGTTTATAAATAACGTATCTGTGATTATATATATAATCTGATTTTAGAAAATATGATTTTAAATATATAAAATTATATATTTGAAAATATAATCAATTAATTGATTGATGTTTGTGTTGTTTGTTTAATTGTTTGATAATTTTGAATCATTATGCCTAACTGAATCAAATAGTAAACTATATTGAAATTTGGTCGCATTTGCTTGCATATACATATATATATTGAACAGGTCATAGCAAGGAGGCTAGAGCAGAGAATAAAATTTGTTTGCCCGACAAATAGGTACATGTTTACTACATAATTTCCTGTTTTGTTTGGGTGATGATGATTTTGTGAGCCTATTGGCTAGCCGCTTGGCTTTTTCTTTTTCTTTTTGAGATCTGAAGGACCGGGGAAGCTATTTGAAATTCCCCGATGCTCCCGGTGCAGGGGAGGTTATGGCGAAATTTTTCAAAAATTTAGGGTGTTAGCCAAATTTTTGATGTTTTGAAAATTCTCAGAAACCAAAGGGTTGGAGAATAGAAGCCAGATCGAGCGTAGAGCTGAATGATCAAACCACTTTCGACTTTGTTCCTTTTCGGGGACGAAAAGTTTTAAGTGGGGGAGATTGTAACAACCCGTAAAATGCGAGCCAGTTTGAAAATTTTATTTTGGCAATTTTAGCGAATTTTGATTATTTAAAATGAATTATTTTAAATAATATCAACGAGAAATTTATTTTGAATATAATTCGAACGTATATATTTATACGCGTCGTCGTTAGAATATAAATATTTATATATAATTATAAATAGAATTGAAAATGGCGCGGTAGTTCGATAATTCGATTTCAAACTTCAATTGAATGTACCGGGTGCAAAACAATCCGGATTTTAGTGAAACCAAAAATCTTAGGATCTAATTGTGAATATCTTTCTAACGAATCCGACCAATCGAAATTTCATAGCGGGAATCAAAAGATATGTCCAGTTGAAAATTCTGAATAGTCGCTATGGAATTCAGGCCCTTAAAAATGGACATTTTGCAAACGACCTCGGATTTCGACGAAACCAGTTTTGTTGGGTCCGGGATGTCAAACTATTGCTAGGTTTCAAATTTCATAATTTTTCGAATCAATATGTGAGCGTGGCAAAAGAAAACGCGTTTGACCAGTTTCTATTGAATTTAATCGACTGGGAATTGGCCATTTTTCAAACGATCTCAGAATTCGACGAAACTAGTTTTGTTAGGACCGTATCGTCAATACGAAACTAGAAAATATTTTTCTGGAATTTTTCTAGTTAGTATGTGACCCCGGTAATTTGAAATGTACGTTTAAAATTCAATATAAGGATTTAAATTGTAAATTTCAACGGAAACTGATTGTAACGATCAAACCAGCTTGCGATACATATCCCATTGTGTTCGGAATGGGGGTAAAACGCTATGGACGACAGGCGGTGGACCTCATTTCGAGGTCATATGTAAAAGTCAACCCTTGTGCATAATTTAATAATTAAATAATATAATAAAATAATAAAAAAAAATATACATTTCCCCCTTTTCTTCCTCGTTGGCCCCCCCCGATCAGTATTCACAAAGCAAATAAAAAAAAAAAAAAAGAAGAAACCCTAAATAATACGAGCCGCCGCCCTCCAGACTCCGAAGCCGCCGCCTGACCGCCGAAGCCCCACCGCCTGACCGCCGAACCCTTCGCCTGAGCCGCCCTCGACTCCTTCTCCTCCCACCGAACGAACCATCGCAGAAACCCTCGACCTCGACAACTCCGAAACCACCGCCGCGACAACTCCGAACGCCGCCACGAGAACCGCCGACCTCCTCCTCCCATTCGAAGCTCGGTGAGCGTTTAATTTGATTTTATTTTATTTTTGCTTTTTGTTTTTGTTTTACAGTGAATGTATAAACTGTTTTTTTTATATATGAATTATAAAACTGACTTTTGTTTTAAGTTTTTAAAACAGAATTTTTAAAAGAAGAAACTTATAAAAACTGTTTTTTTTATATAAAGTTTTAAAACTGTTTTAAAAGAAATCAAAAACTGATTTTTTTTAAAAAGGAGAAATCAAAAACTGTTTTAAAAAAAGAAATCAAAAACTGCATTTTTAAGAAATAAAAACTGCATTTATTTAAAAGAAAAAAACTGCATTTTTATAAAAGAGTTTTAAAAACTGTTTTGAAAAATAATTTAAAAACTGTTTTGAAAAGAAAATGAAAACTGGTTTGAAAAGGAAAAGGAAATGATTTTTATTTTTAACTTTGAAATAAGAAGAGGGTTTGATCTTTTAATAGAAAAAATTTTGAACTTGAAAATAAAGATCATATTTTTAAAAAAAACAGAAAAGATGGAATTTTTGTTAAGTAGAAATAGTAAAGTATGATTCTTATATTTTTAAAGCAATAAAAATATAATTGTTGCATCATAAGAATAATAAAAATATATTAAATAACATAGTAAAATTCGATTTTTACCTATGTAGAGGATACAGTCAACGAAAGCAACAAGAAGGACAAGAAGGCGAAGTTTCTATTAAGGAAGAATCGTGTGAGTGGATAGCTATTGGTGAGGATTTCTCACTCTTCAATCTCTTTTTATAATTTTATATATGTGTTGAAAGTGGAAGTGAATTGCTATATATAAATACCTATATATATATATACGCCCCTCGTCCACAAACCATGGACGATATTTATTGGTTGAAATTGTTGTGAAAATTGATTGATAGCGAAGTGAAATAATATATATATGAAAAGTGAAATTTATATATATAGCAAAGTGAAAATATCGAATATATGAAAAGTGAAATTTATATATATAGCAAAGTGAAAATATCGAATATATGAAAAGTGAAATTTATATATATAGCAAAGTGAAAATATCGAATATATGAAAAGTGAAATTTATATATATATAGCGAAGTGAAAATATTCGAATTGAAAACAATGTATATGGAATATTCGAATTGAAAACAATGTATATGGAATATTCGAATTGAAAACGATATATATATATATATGAAATGAAAACGATGCATATGAAATATTCGAATTGAATTGAATTGAAAACGATATATATATATATATGAAATGAAAACGATGCATATGAAATATTCGAATTGAATTGAATTGAAAACGATATATATATATATATGAAATGAAAACGATGCATATGAAATATTCGAATTGAATTGAATTGAAAACGATATATATATATATATATGAAATGAAAACGATGCATATGAAATATTCGAATTGAATTGAATAGAAAACGAATTCGAATTGAATTGAATAGAAAACGAATTCGAATTGAATTGAATAGAAAACGAATTCGAATTGAATTGAATAGAAAACGAATTCGAATTGAATTGAATAGAAAACGAATTCGAATTGAATTGACTAGAAAACGAATTCGAATTGAATTGAATAGAAAACGAATTCGAATTGAATTGACTAGAAAACGAATTCGAATTGAATTGAATAGAAAACGAATTCGAATTGAATTGACTAGAAAACGAATTCGAATTGAATTGAATAGAAAACGAATTCGAATTGAATTGAATAGAAAACGAATTCGAATTGAATTGAATAGAAAACGAATTCGAATTGAATTGAATAGAAAACGAATTCGAATTGAATTGACTAGAAAACGAATTCGAATTGAATTGAATAGAAAACGAATTCGAATTGAATTGAATAGAAAACGAATTCGAATTGAATTGAATAGAAAACGAATTCGAATTGAATTGAATAGAAAATGAATTCGAATTGAATTGAATAGAAAACGAATTCGAATTGAATTGAAATTTGAATTGAATAGAAATGAATTTTAAAACGAATCTATAAAGAAGAATTCAATTGTGATTTGAATTGAAAAGGAAGTTGAAAATGTTTTTGAAACGAATTCAAAACTATTTATATAATTCGTTTTAAATGGAAATCGACGAAATATATATTATATATATATTATATATATAATAAATGGCCTGAATAGAACGCGCCGCGCTGCGGCAGTTCGCGAATTTCGACCATTGACTTCGAACGGACATTACGGGAGATCCGACCGTCGGATTCTCCTGAAATCAGAACCGTTGGGTTCGTATCGAAAAGAGCTTTCTAAGGAATATTAGAAATTTGAAATCTAACGGTTGGATTTGGAGATACGTCCAAATCAAATTCGGAAAAGGTCGCTGTAAGTGCAGTTCGATGGCCATTGATGGAAATCGACCGTACAGGCCTTGATAAAATTATTAAAAATAGTAATAATTTGTGTAAAATCATAAGAAATGATTTGGGAAGAATTGGGATGAAAAACTCCATATTTGAAAAGATAAAAATAGATTTTTATCGAAATGAACTAGTTTTGAACTAGGATTATAATTCTATTTATTTTTAAATAAATAAATTGAATTCGAAAAGGGTTTTAAAAATAACCAAAATTCCAATGATTGCATTGGAGTGGATTTGAATCGAAATTGTCTTCGGAATATTTCGATGTTGGGATTCGTGATTATACAGGTGTTGTTATGGAAATTTGAAAGATATATATATATATATCGTTATTTCCCATACGACATCTGTTAGTCGTAGAACTCGATATTGAATATAAGCCGATATATTTTCTATTCAGAGCCTTGTATTGAATATCGAATGTGATTTGGGTTTGTCGTGAATGGTGTCTTCACTAACACTGTTCTTGAACCCAGTTGAGAAAAGATTAAATCTTTTTATTTAGATTTAATGAAGTGTACCAATTAAATAATATTTAATTGGAATTGAATTGATATTGATTTTTGGGTTTATCGTGAACAGTGTTTTTAAATAACACTCGTTCTTTAACCCGATAATTAATGGAATGTGACTTTGGGTTTATCGCGAACCGTGTTTTTAGATGACACTGATTCTTTAACCCAGTCACAGATTAAAACTAAATGGAGTTTTAATGAATCTTTAATTAGATTGAAAAGATCGAGAATGGAGTATCACCAGTTTTGCTCCAGGCGATAGTTAAATCTTTAATTAGATTTGAACGTGAAATTTAGAAACTAACTGTCGGTTAGCCAAGCAGAATGGTTTTCTGGATATTGATCTGATGTTGGTTTCGGCCTTCGGGGTTAATATTTGGGGAATTATTCTCTTGATCAATTTACGGTTAGTGACTAATGAATTGGAATGAGGCGTATGTTAAATTTGATTGATTGATGGTTTGGATTGTGCTCGACCAGTTTATGAGCAGAATATGCTTTTACATTTAGCATTGGGTTGGGTTGAAAATATCTGTGTGCTAACGCCTTGTGAAAGACTTCACGATTTGACGATAAGGTGTTTTAGCGATGTTGAGTTCATTTCAAATTTAACGAATGATTGTGAAATGATATTTTCCTTAAGTGAAAAGAAATGTATTCCCGATTTTGGACAGGGAATGTTTTATAAAAATGTTTTATAAAACAGAAAGGATTTCGAGGCCCAAAACCCGATGATTTCTAAAGTGATTTAGAAAATGTATTATATGTTACATTGTGATTATTACGTTGTGAAATGATTTTCCCTACTTCGGGATATGAAATGATTTAGTATGTGACTAAAGATTCGGGTAACCCTGAGACTAAAAGTATGGGTGAGAGGGCGGTGTATGCTCTCCTGAGTGGGAGGTGCATCGTCGGTGTAGCCTACTCCTATGTGGGGTAGGTGCACATATATATATCGAGTTGCGAGGTGCGTACCCTTTGCCTTGTCGATGGGGAACACGATATTTGGTTGCATACTTGTTTGTATGCATTGTTATGTTTTGGAATTCACATTTCCAAATGATTTGATTTGAGATCCCGAAGTGAAATCTACTTTGATATAGAAAGTTAGATATGTATTTCAAATGATTTGAAATAAGAAATCGGGAATAAAATCCAAAGGAATAATTTCTGTAAATTGAATTGGATTTGGAAAATCTAAGTGTGGTGATTAATCTAAATGGGTAGATTGGGATATTGCATGTTGATTGATGCATAGTAGATCCATATATCTATATTGATTGTTGTTTATACACTGGCTTTCATGGGGGTAAACCCGTTCCGCGAAAGTGGCGTGATCCCGTGATTTGCCTTATTTTTGAACAAAGTTAACAACTGTTTTTGAGTTCTCACACCAGTCCCATGACTGACTCGTAGTTTGCTTTTCCCTTGCGAACTCGGGTGCCCCTATTTTCCACACGGGCAGTCGAGTAGTTTTATTTTGCAGATGTTTTGAGCAGGATTCTGGATTGAAGCTTTAAGCTGTGTCCAGGCATTTACAGTCTTCCGCTGTGTAGTTTATATTTCCGCTGTGCACTGTTTTACATTTATGTAAATTTATCTTCCGCTGTGTATTATATTTCGATATACTCTGATATTCTGTACTCTGATGTAACATTATTATGATGTTTATTGAAGTCTTCTGTTATTTGTTCTGATGTGTTGTATACCCAAAGTTAGCGTATGCGGGATTCGAACGGTCTTGGTCGGTTTAGCGATCGATTAGGTCCGGGCGAAATCCGTTGTCGTTACAGTTGAGCTTGGGGGCCAGATTCGGTTTTAAGGGCTGAGATTGGAACTAGGGTTTAATCCTAAGGCTAGAACTAATCCTAATCTCTATAAATAAGCCCCTAACCTAACCCTAAATCATCATTATTCATTCAAGTAACTAAACTATGGCAAAATCATTCCTCTCATGGCCTCCACTCTCTTCATAAAATTCCTAAATAAATTTCTATGAGAGATTTTCCATGCATACAAGTGTTTTCAAGCTTGTATGAGTGTCATTAGCTTGCATTCAAGTCAAGTTTCCATATTTACATCATAAAGCAAGGGTTTTGATCATTTTGGCTCAAGGGATTTTCTATTAGAGCTTGCATTTTGGGTCTATTTGATTGCATAAGGGCTTTGTCATATTTTTGTGTCTTCATAAGCTTTGTAAGCCCTATTCTACTTTCATATTTAAACTCTAAAGTTAAATGTATGATATGCAAGTTTGATATGTTATGATATGCAAGTTTATTATGTCATGATATGCAAGTTTGATATGTTATGATATGCAAGTTTATTATGTCATAATATGCAAGTTTGATATGTTATGATATGCAAGTTTATTATGTCATGATATGCAAGTTTGATATGTTATGATATGCAAGTTTATTATGTCATGATATGCAAGTTTGATATGTTATGATATTCAAGTTTATTATGTCATGATATGTAAGTTTGATATGTTATGATATGCAAGTTTATTATGTCATGCTATGCAAGTTTGATATGTTATGATATGCAAGTTTGCCATGTTATGATATGCAAATTTATCATGTTATGTTATGCAAGTTTGATATGCAAGTTCGTCACATGATATGCAAGTATGTTATGCAAGTTTGGGTTGATCATTTGGTTCATGTTATCATGTTATGCAAGCTTATCTTGAGTATATGAACATAAAGCTCCAAGCTTTATGCTAAAGGTTGCATTTTGGCAACATGTAAGTTATCATATCTCTTATGATAACTTGCATGTGAGGCTAAATGCGAACTTATGGCCATGTCTACATGTCATTTAGCACCATGTATCACCAATATGCCAAGTTTGGTTTTATGCATGCTTTTGAGGCCTAAAAATGTAATATGCAAGTATACGAACATATGTACATTTCTTATGCCACCATGTTGAACTTGTGGCTTCAACACCTTTATGTCACGATTATGCCAAGTTCCCTCTTTCTATCCTTTATGCGCTATTGCGATATGTAAGCGATGGGATTGCGTTTGGGGTTGGGTAAACTTAAAAGACATAAAAACATAAGCTTGGGAATTTACCTATTAAGTTAGGTCTACCCATTGGGAATTTACCTATTAAGTTAGGTCTACCCAATTGCTTGAAAACTTGTAATGTGTTTTGGAAACATGATGGACATGACACTTAGAAAATATAAGTGTGACCAACTCGAGGTTGGGTTGAGTTTGTAGCGTAAACCTACCCGGAACCGACCGGCTTAACTAGTTGCTACAAACAATAGGACCCAATGTGAGAAGTTGGTCATGTTGTACCTTGAACCCGAGGTTAGACCAAGTTGTGGTGTAAAGCTACCCGGAACCGACCGGCTTAACTAGTAACCGCAACAAAGTCTAATGTGAGAGGTTAAGGCGCATTAAATTAATTAATGCCTCATGATTAGGGTTAAGTCATGGACCGCTTGAATACTTAACCAATTAAACACAATGGGTTGGTAGGGTTAAGTCATGAACCTTGGGTACACTTAACCAACTTGGTACTTGAATTGGTTGGGTTAACCACGTTTAACCCATTAAGGAAACCCTAGTTATGTGGTCCTTTGCACCAGTAACCCTCTTAGTTGTATCATGATACCCTAGGGACTAGGCTAGGGAGGGGCACGATTACTGGGATGCCATGTAAGCGACCAAAACGACGGCTGAGTAGGTGCGCCGGTGTAGGTTCAGGCGGGCCATGGTCGTGCACATGATCCGGAGTTGAAAAAGCAGGCACGGGCACCAGTAGGTTTAGACTGTGCGTGCTTGATTTGTGTCAGTGGTTGACACCCTAAGACTTGATACACCCTAGGGTGGACCTAGCACGGTTTAGCTACACTTCGTAGTTGGGGCGTATGACACCGACACTTGACGAGTTAGGCTTATAGGGAGCCGATCGACTAGACCGTTTGGTTGGACCTCGTATTGGGGTCACTTCATGTTATTGGGCCAAAGCTTGGGCCAAGGGATCAATACTTGTTTATTCAAGTCATGTTAGTTTGCTAGTACACCTGTGGTGCAAAACCTTAATCCTGATTATGCGATGACACCTTTATCTACCTTGTTAGTTAATCATCATGCTAGTATGTTGTTATCCTTATGTTCATCCCTGCTGCTCATGCCAGTTAACTTTACCAGTTTACATTGATTGTAGTAGGGCTTACTCAGTCTTTTTGACTGACCTGTTTTCTTTCGCCTCTTTTCTTCCGTTCCCCCCCCCCCCCCAGGTTCTCAGGGTGGGAATATTGGAGCTTAGCTTGGATTTCTGATCGCTTGCTTGTGGGATTTAGCTCATGTACGGTCTTGACATGAGGCTAGCTATGGTTATCACTTATTTTGGGGATAGTACTTATGTATTTCAGTTTTTCAGTAATGTTGTTTTATCTAGACTTGTGTATTTGGAAAGTTGACATTATGTTGTACCAGACTTGTTTTTGAAATAGTTTGAAATCTTCCGCTGTTTTACTTATCTTATTTACTCTGTTTACATATATACATATGTTCTTGTTCTGCCTTGACATATCATTATGCATGTTTACCTGATTCAAACGCCCCTCCAAAGTCAGAGTGCTCGCAAGAGCCACCCTGGCGGAGGTGGGGTGTTACATGTCATAGGTAACCGAGGCCATAACCGAGCCTATAACCGAGACCCTTCACATAACCGAGTCAATAACCAAACCTGTAATGAGCTCAAAATTTGTAATTTATATTTTATGCTTTATACTTTATATTTTATACTTTATAATTTAAATTTATTTTTTATGATTTATAATTTATATTTTATACGTCTTATGTTATACTTTTTTTTATTTTTTATTTTATACTTTATATTTTATGTTTTATACTTTATACTTTATATTTTTTATTTTTTATTTTATACTTTATATTTTATACTTTATATTTTATACTTTATGTTTTATACTTTATAATTTATGTTTTATACTTTATACCCTGCATTTTATACTTTGTACTTTATATTATATAATTTGTAATAATTAATATTTTATATTTTTGATAATTTATATTTTCTAATTTATCTTATATTCCATAAACGATGGAATAACCGAGCCCATAACCAAGATCTAAACCTAGCCCATAATTGAACCCACAATCAAGGTCAAAACTGTGGTCATAACCAAACCTTTAAAGTAGGTCATAACCGAGACCGTAATCGAACCTGTAACCGATCACATGTCTGTAACTGAGGCCATAACCAAGCCCCTAACTGAGCCCCTAACCGAGATCCTTCACATAACCGAGTCCATAACTGAATCCATAATTGAGCCCATAACCGAGATCCTTCATATAACTGAGTTCATAACCGGGCCAAAAACCAAAACCCTAACTGAGCTCATAATTAGGTCTTAAACAAACCTCTGTTCAAGCTCATAATTTATATTTTATACTTTATATTTTATACTTTATACTTTGTATTTTATACTTTACACTTTATATTTTATACTTTGTACTTTATATTTTATACTTTGTACTTTATATTATATAATTTGTAATATTACTTTATATTTTATATTTAATTAATATTTTATATTTTTTTATACTTTTCATTTTTTATTCTCTAATTTATATTTTATACTAGGTCATAACCAAACTTTTAAACTAGGTCATAACCGAGACCGTAACCGAACCCATAACTGATCACATGTCCATAACCGAGGCCATAACTGAGCCTATAACCGAGACCCTTCACATAACCGAGTCCATAACCAAACCTATAATCGAGCTCATAATTTATAATTTATATTTTATAATTTATATTTTATGCTTTATACTTTATACTTTATATTTTTTTACTTTATAATTTATATTTGTTTTTTATAATTTATAATTTATAGTTTACAATTTATAATTTATAATTTATAATTTATACTTTATATTTTATACTATATTTTTTTTATTTTATTATATATTTTTTATATTTTATATTTTATATTTTATACTTTATATTCTATATTTTATAATTTATATTTTATGCTTTGTGATTGTAGCCCATAACCGAGCCCATAAACATGTTCGTAATTGTAGCCCTAACCGACAACATAACTGAGCCAAAACTAAAAAAATAACTTATCCTATAACCAAGTTCATAACAGGGCTCTTAAACAAGCTTATAATCTAATTTATAACTGAGCACTTAATCGAAGTTATGATCTAGCTTATAACCAAAATTAGTTATTTATATTTTATAATTTAGCACTTTTTACATAAATTAGGTAATAACTGAGCTTATAACCACGGTCATGGTTAAGGTCATAACCGAACCATTAACCTAACCCATAACCGAACTCATAACCAATCACATAACCGAGCCCATAACCAATCACATAACTGAGAAACTTCACATAATCGAGCTCATATCCAAGCTTATAACCGAGACCCTGACTGAGCCCATAGTCAAGACCCTTCACATAACCAATCACATAACCGAGTTCATAATTGAGCCCATAACCGAATCCATAATTGAGATCATAACCGAGACACTTCATATAACCGAGTCCATAACCGAGCCATAACCGAGCCAATAATCAAAACCGTAATTGAGATCATAATTTAGGTCTTAAACAAACCTCTAACCAAGCTCACAATTTATATTTTATACTTTATATTTTATATTTTATAATTTAGCTTTTTTTACATAAATTAGGTAATAACTGAGCTTATAACCACGGTCATGGTTAAGGTCATAACCAAACATTTAACCTAACCCTTAACCGAACTCATAACCAATAACATAACCGAGCCCATAACCAATCACATAACTGAGACCCTTCACATAATCGAGCTTATTACTGAGCTCATAATTGAGACCCTAACAGAGTACATAGTCAAGACCCTTCGCATAACCGATTCCATAACCGAGTCCATAACCGAATCCATAATTGAGCCCATAACTGAGACCATTCATATAACCGAGTCCTTAACCGAGCCCATAACCGTGCTCATAATCGAGTCCATAACCAAGCCAATAACCGAGACCCTTCATATAACTGATCACATAAACGAGTCCGTAACCGAGCCCATAACCGAATCCTTAATTGAGCCCATAACCAAGACCCTTCATATAACTGAGTCCTTAACCGAGCCCATAACCGAGCCAATAACCAAAACCCTAACTGAGCTCATAATTGAGGTCTTAACCAAACTGCTAATCAAGCTCATAATTTACATTTTATATTTTATACTTTATTTTGTATAATTTATACTTTATATTTTATACTTTATAATTTATATTTTATACTTCGTACTTTATATTATATATTTTGTAATATTACTTTATATTTTATATTAAGTAATTAATATTTTATATTTTTTATATTTTTAATTTACATTTTCTAATTTATATCTTATACTAGGTTATAACCAAACCTTTAAACTAGGTTATAACTGAGACCGTAATTGAACCCATAATCGATCATATGTCCATAACCGAGGCCATAACCGAGTCCATAAGTGAGTCTATAACCGAGACCCTTCACATAATCGAGTCCATAACCAAACCTACAATCGAGCTCATAATTTATAATTTATAATTTATGTTTTATAATTTACATTTTACGCCTTATACTTTAGATTTTATACTTTATAATTTACATCTGTTTTTTATAATTCATAATTCATAATATATATTTTATACTTTATATTTTATATTTTGTATTTTATACTTTGTATTTTATATTTTATAGTTTATATTTTATATTTCATGTTTTATACTTTACGTTTTATATTTTATATTTTATATTTTATGTTTTATATTTATATTTTATAATTAATATTTTATATTTTATACTTTGCATTTTATACTTTGTACTTTATATTATATCACTTGTAATAATTAATATTTTATATTTTTTTATATTATTTATTTTCTAATTTAGCTTATATTCCATAACCGATGGAATAACCGAGCCCATAACTAAGGTCTAAACCTAGCCCATAACTAAACCCATAATCGTGGTCAAAACTGTGGCATAAGAAAACCTTTAAAGTAGGTCATAACCGAGTCCATAACCGAGCCCATAACAAAATCCATAATTGAGCTCATAACCGAGATCCTTCATGTAACTGAACCCTTAACCGATCACATATCCATAACCGAGGCCATAATCGAGTCCATAACTGAGCCTATAACCGAGACCCTTCACATAACCGAGTCCATAACTAAACCTATAATCGAGCTCATAATTTATAATTCATAATATATAATTTATACTTTATACTTTATATTTATATTTATTTTTTATAATTCATAATATATAATTTATAATTTATAATTTATATTTTATACTTTATATTTTATAATTTATGTATATATTTTTTATACTTTATGTTTTATACATTATACTTTATATTTTATTTTTTATTTTTTTATACTTCGTAATTATAGCCCATAATCGAGCCCATAAACATGTTCATAATTGTTGCCCATAACCGACAACTTAACCGAGCCAAAACTAAACACATGATTTATCCAATAACCAATTCCATAACCGGGCTCTTCAACAAGCTTATAATTGAATTTATAATTGAGCTCTTAATCGAAGTAATGATCTAGCATGTAACCAAAATTAGTTATATATTTTATTAATATTTTATATTTTATAATTTAGCATTTTTTACATAAATTAGGAAATAACTGAGCTTATAACCATAGTCATGGTTAAGGTCATAACCAAACCTTTAACCTAACCCTTAACCGAACTCATAACCAGTCAAATAACCGAGCCCATAACCAATCAAATAGCTGATACCCTTCACATAATCGAGCTCATAACTGAGCTCATAATTGAGACCTTAGCTGAGCCCATAGTCAAGAATCTTCACATAACCGATCACATAACCGAGTCCATAACTGAATCCATAACTGAGTCCATAACAGAGACCCTTCATATAACCTAGTCCATACCGAGCCCATAACCGAGCCAATAACCAAAACCGTAACTGAGATCATAATTTAGATCTTGACCAAACCTCTAATCAAGATCATAATTTATATTGTATACTTTATATTTTATATTTTATAAGTTAGCATTTTTAACATAAATTAGTTAATAACTGAGCTTATAACCACGGTCATGGTTAAGGTCATAACCAAACCTTTAACCTTACCCTTAACCAACCCATAACCAATCACATAACCAAGGCCATAACCAATCACATAACTGAGACCCTTTACATAATCGAGCTCATAACCAAGCTCATAACCGAGACCATAACTAAGCCCATAGTCAAGACCCTTCACATAACCGATCACATAACCGAGTCCATAATCGAGCCCATAACCGAATCCATAACTGAGCCCATAACCGAGACCGTTTATATAACCGAGTCCATAACCGAGCCCATAACCGAGCCAATAACCAAAACCGTAACTGAGATCATAATTTAGATCTTAACCAAATCTCTAGTAAAGCTCATAATTTATATTTTATACTTTATATTTTATAATTTAGCATTTTTTACATAAATTAGTTAATAACTGAGCTTATAACCACAATCATGGTTAAGGTCATAACCAAACCTTTAACCTAACCCTTAACCGAACTCATAACCAATCACATAACCGAGCCCATAACCAATCACATAACTGAGACCCTTCACATAATCGAGCTCATAATTGAGACCCTAACTGAGCCCATAGTCAGGAACCTTCACATAACCGAGCCCGTAAACGAATCCATAATTGAGTCCATAACCGAGACCCTTCATATAACTGAGTCCACAACCGAGCCCACAACCGAGCCAATAACCAAAACCCTAACTGAGCTCATAATTGAGGTCTTAATCAAACTGCTAATCAAGCACATAATTTACATTTTATACTTTATTTTGTGTACTTTATACTTTATATTTTGTACTTTATAATTTATATTTTATACTTCGTATTTTATATTATATAATTTGTAATATTACTTTATATTTTATATTTAATAATTAATATTTTATCTTTTTTTATACTTTTATTTTATATTTTATAATTTATATTTTATACTAGGTCATAACCAAACCTTTAAATTAGGTAGGGTGGCAATTAGACCCGACCCGTTGGACCCAGGCCTGACCCGTTGGGTCTCGGTTCTAGGCAGGTCGGGTTTTGTCGGGTCTAAACTATACCTTTTGATAATCTGGACCCGACCCAACCCGAGCTTCGGGTCGGGTTGAAGCTCGGGTCGGGTCGGTTCGGGTCCAGTTGAATAATAACACTAAAAATACATACATTTCAATACTTTTTGGTCGGGTCTTTCGGGTCGGGTCTTTCGGGTTGGGTCTTTCGGGTTCAGGTCTTTTCGGGTCAGTTCAGTTCTGGCTTTCGGTTCTCAGTTCTAATTGCCAGACCTAAAACTAGGTCATAACCGAGACCGTAACTGAACCCATAACCGATCACATGTCCATGACCGAGACCATAACCGAGTCCATAACTGAGCCTATAACCGAGACCCTTCACATAACCGAGCCCATAACCAAACCTATAATCGAGCTCATAATTTATATTTTATAATTTATATTTTATGCTTTATACTTCATATTTTATACTTTATATTTATTTTTTATAATTCATAATTTATAATTTATACTTTGTATTTTATACTTTATATTTTATGCTTTATATTTTATATTTTATACTTTATATTTTATGTTTATACTTTATATTTTATACTTTATATTTTATATTTTATATTTTATACTTTATGTTTTATACTTTATGCTTTATGTTTTATACTTTATACTTTGTATTTTATAGTTTGTACTTTATATTATATAATTTGTAATACATACTTTATATTCTATATTTAATAATTTATAATTTATATTTTATTTTCTAATTTAGCTTATATTCCATAACCGAGACCGTAAAAATAGCAACGTCGGAATTCCATCCAATGGAATACAAGGTTCACGGAATAGCAAGTATGGAAGATGGAATTCTATTTTATTTTCCAGATATTCAGCCGACGGTAAAAATACAAATTCTAACATAAAATTTGGCACTTCGGCCATGAACAAAATAAATCATGTGCATATAAAAAGAACATTTTGCGGTTACACATTGTGAATGACTGCATGTAAATAAAAAAAAAACGATACACAGCAGATTCGAACAGTACATACATGAAACAGGTAACACAATACACTGCATTACTTTGAAATTCTGAGAAAATTACAAAAAGTGAATTTAAAAGCCTTTTTTAGTCCTTCCTTTTGTTGCTTGCCTTGAAAATTTAGGAACAATGGTCTGCTACAAAACCTGTAGGTATTACATGCATTTAGACTAAACATTTATTCTTATAGATTATATATGATAGCTACAGTAGTTCATGGCTGCAAGTTCTAAATGTAGAAGCTATGCAAAACAAGAAGTTCTAAATGCAGAAAATTAAACGTAATATTTTAAAAGTTAAAAAATTGCGGAATTTTGTACTTCACAAACTGAAAATGTTCAAAACTGATTTTAAAATAAGCTCTATCTTTTCCTTAGTTTCCATTTTATGCAGCATCAAATACATTATGAACTTTTATATATAATGTATATGACTTATTAACTAACTGTAGCTTATTATATTTTTGCAAGTTACCTTCCCAGGATTATGTCTACTAATGGTAATGTGGATGCCAGTAAAGTAGGATGTATGAAGGATATATAGTAGTGATACAATGCTGGAAACTCTTGCTTTACTATTGGTCACATTAATGAATGCAGTATCTTTAATGAAATTATATTAAAGACTATATGTTATGTTATGCAAACAGAATCAAATATACTGCATTGTGGATTCAGTATCTTAAGTATTATATGAACTCAGGGAGGGATTGTCATCATTTTAAGGCAAACCAAGGATCCATATATAACAGGTTCCTCCCTCCACTTTGACAATACATGCTTAAAGATAGGAGTCCAATTGAATCTATAACCACCTAAATTAGAAGGTAAAACTTGCTGAACTAAAATTGTCATTTGAATCATGCATAACTAGCAAACTTTGATCCAGACAACATATATATAATAAGGAGAATTATACATCTAGAGATATCATATTTTAAGTAAGAAATGAGTGTAACCAATAAACATGATCAAACATTGGAAAATATAAGATTATTCAAAGACATAGACTTGTTAAGTGAGTGAAATGGACAGCGTTGTGTGTCACTCAATAACAAAAAAAGATAAGAGTAAATTTTAATAAATTTGCGCGAGAATCTTTTATTATAGAGTGGAAGATAAGAGAAAATGAGAACTTATAAGGTAATAGGCCTACATCTTATGATAGAAAAAAATATCTTCGTTTAAATATACTTTACATAAGAGAAAGTGTGAGTCACTTGGGTATCCAATTACTTTATCTTGGGCTGAAAAGAGAGTTTATCCATGTTTATATTTCTATTTGAAACTGGATACTTAGCTAGACAGAAATGCATATTGTACTACAAGTTTTAAATAGTGTACAACCACTGAGAGGTCATCCATGTTATTCAAACATTTGATGTTTGATCGAGTGGAAGGAGTAGATATCTTAAGAAATTTGTGGACAATGATCTGTAAGGTGGTCTCCACAAATTTCAATAATTCAACTATCATCACAAATCTAGAATCTAATTCAACAATCTAATGCAATATCTGAACAACGATACCGAGAGCACAAATCAAATGGGGACTAGGTAACAAAATTGCAAGCGCTATACCGGCAAAGAAGTTACTAAATGCACTTTTGGATGCCACTATAATAATCGAAACTGCCAATATATCTTTTTCCATAGAAGAAAGAATCGGATATTTGTATTATTGAAAATTAAAAAATGAAAGGATGTCAAATGATGCTTTGGGATCTAATAGTCTATCTTCAAGATATGACTTAAGTTCCGACTTACGAGAACTAACAACTAATAATTTTCAAGGGAAAATTTCTATTAAGTTCTTGCATTATCAAAAAGAGTTCTATTCAGGAACTAACCTCATGGGAAAACTACAGATCCATGGATAACTTTTAGCAAGGAATGTTGCTAATTCAGGGACTTTAAGTACATTTGAAGTGCAGATATATCTTCCTTTAGCATTGTCATCTTCATAAACTTTAATATGGCATTTATGTAACAACCCGGAAAATCTGGGCCAGTTTAATTTTTTTTTTTTTGTTTTTTTTGGCAATTTTAGCGAATTTAGATTATTTATTTTGAATTATTTTAAATAATATCGACGAGAAATTTATTTTGAATATAATTCGAACGTATATATTTATACGCGTCGTCGTTAGAATATAAATATTTATATATAATTATAAATAGAATTGAAAATGGCGCGGTAGTTCGATAATTCGATTTCAAACTTCAATTGAATGTACCGGGTGCAAAACAATCCGGATTTTAGTGAAACCAAAAATAATGGAATCTAATAGTGAATATCTTTCCAACGAATCCGAAAAATCAAAAGTTAGTAGCGGGAATCAAAAGTTATGTCCAGTTGAAAATTCTGAATAGTCGCTATGGAATTCAGGCCCTTAAAGATGGACATTTTGCAAATGACCTCGGATTTCGACGAAACCACTTTTGTTGGATCCGCAGTGTCAAGTTATCGCTAGGTTTCAAATTTCATAATTTTTCGAATCAATATGTGAGCGTGGCAAAGGAAAACGTGTTTTGACCATTTCAGTTGAATTTAATCGACTGGAAATTGGCCATTTTTCAAACGGTCTCAGAATTCGACGAAACTAGTTTTGTTAGGACCGTATCGTCAATACGAAGCTAGAAAATATTTTTCTGGAATTTTTCTAGTTAGTATGTGACCCCGGTAATTCGAAATGTACGTTTAAAATTCAATATAGTGATTTAAATGTAAATGCAACGGAAACTGATCGAAACGGTCGAATCAGCTTGCGATACATATCCCATTGTGTTCGGAATAGGGGTAAAACGCTATGGACGACAGGCGGTGGACCTCGTTTCGAGGTCGTATGTAAAAGTCAACCCTTTTGCAAAATTTAATAATTAAATAATAATAAAATAAATAAAAAAAATTACCTTTCCCCCCTTTTCTTCTTCGTTGGCCCCCCCCCCCCCGAATCACTTATCAGAAATCGATTTAGGATAAAAAAAAAAAAAAAAAAAAAAAAACCTAAGCATCGCGACGCCGCCCCCTCGTCTCGACGTCGACGAAGACATCACCGCCTCCCCTCAGATCGGAATCCCCTCTCCCCTCCTCGCGACGACGACACACGCCCCCCTTCCCTCTTGAACCTCAAAATCGGAGCCGCCCAACCCTCCAGGCGCCGCCGCCTATGGCCAGAACCCCACCTCCGGCGACTACACAGCAAACCCCGACCACCCCTAAGCCCAGCGCCTCCCCTCTTCTGCCACTGTAAGTTTTAGTTTTTTTTTATTTTTTATTTATTATTATGAATATTTTATTTTTGTTTTATCTTTACAGATAAAAAAAAAACTGCATTTTTAATAAAAGGGAAACTGATTTTTTGAAAAAAAATAATAAAAACTGTTTTAAAAATAAAGTAAAAAAAAAAACTGTTTTCTTAATAAAGATAAAAACTGTTTTGTTTTTAAAAGAGTTAAAACTGAATTTTAATTAAAAGTTAAAACTGATTTTTGATTAAATAAAAACTGATTTTTATAAAGTTTTAAAAACTGATTTGAAAAGAAATAAATAAAACTGATTTTATTTTGAAATGTTAAAATAGGAAAAAAAATTCGAACTTTAAAATAGAAAACTTTGTTTTTATAAAGTTGAAAACTTTATTTTAGAAAGGTGAAAACTTTATTTTAGAAAGGCGAAAACTTTGTTTTTATAAAGTTGAAAACTTTATTTTAGAAAGGCGAAAACTTTATTTTAAAAAGGCGAAAACTTTGTTTTTATAAAGTTGAAAACTTTATTTTAAAAAGGCGAAAACTTTGTTTTTATAAAGTTGAAAACTTTATTTTAGAAAGGCGAAAACTTTGTTTTTATAAAGTTGAAAACTTTATTTTAGAAAGGCGAAAACTTTGTTTCTATAAAGGTGAAAACTTTATTTTTGAAAGGGTGAAATTTTTATATGAAGAATAAGGTGATAAAAATATAATTTTTATCTATATAGTAGCGTTGTGAAAATATGCTAATTTTTATATATTGAACTTTGAACTAAAAATTCGATTTTTATATATTGAACTTTGAACTAAAAATTCGATTTTTATATATTGAACTTTGAACTAAAAATTCGATTTTTATATATTGAACTTTGAACTAAAAATTCGATTTTTATATATTGAACTTTGAACTAAAAATTCGATTTTTATATATTGAACTTTGAACTAAAAATTCGATTTTTATGAATGTAGTGGCTACGGGCGACGAAGCTGACGAAGATGCGAAAACAATGAAGATTTCTATCAAAGAAGTGCCATGGAGCTAGGATAGCTATAGGTGAGAACTTCTCACCTTTCAATTTAATTTTTCTAGTTATATATATACTAGGATGCAGACGGTGCTTAGTAGCACCCGACACAATCGTCCACAGACCATGGACTTGTTTGTTTGGTTGCATAGCTTAGTTATATGATTTGATTTGAATTTGGTTGTTTGGTGATTTTGATTGATGTGTGAATGGCGTGGGCCTTCACTAGACCGGGGATAAGGCTAGGCCTTGTCCCGTTTCTAGTATCGTGCCGTTATGCCGCCGAAATTTTCTAAAATATGTTAGAAAAATAAAAATATCATTTTATTTAAAAAATGAATTGAATAGAAGTTCATATGTTGGAATAAAATGTTTTGTCGTTAAAAATATAATGTTTAACGTGAATGTGAATAAATAAATATTCATTTACAAACCAGACGGTTTGTTTATGTACACCTATTTGAAGGACATTGATTGGGACGATAAATTTTACACATCGCCCAACTGCACAAATAAAATCTTTGTTTGATTGTTTGAAACCCCACACGGGTGTTAGGATGAAATTTGAAGTTCACTCATCCTGATTGATTAAATATGTCGATCGATAGATTGACAGGCTGTTATAAGCGTTGAATATCTATATTTGATGCTTATACAGTGTAGTGCACTTTGGTTGATGGTTGATTATTTTTCAATGCTATGATATACATGTGTTGTATGAAAATCCATATAATTTTATATGGTAATTGATTGGGCCTCATTCCAGTTTTGAAAAAGAAATATTTGAAATAGAATATTTGAAAATAAAGGAATATATGAAGCCGTGTTGATTAGATTGACGCCATTTTGACGTGAACGATATTTATATCGATTTTAAAAACGATTTCGAAATGAATTGAATTGAAAAACGATTTCGAAATGAATTGAATTGAAAACGATTTCGAAATAAATTGAATTCAAAATGAATTGAATTGAAAATGAATTCAAAATGAATTGAATTGAAAACGATTTCGAAGTGAATTGAATTGAAAACGATTTCGAAATGAATTGAATTGAAAACGATTTCGAAATGAATTGAATTGAAAACGATTTCGAAATGAATTGAATTGAAAACGATTTCGAAATGAATTGAATTGAAATGAATTCAAATTGAATTGAAATTTGAATTGAATAGAAATGAATTTTGAAACGAATTTATAAAGAAGAATTCAATTTTGCTTTGAATTGAAATGGAAGTTGAAATAGCTTTTGAAACGATTTTAAAACTATTTATATAATTCGTTTTAAATAGAAATCGATGAAGTATATATTATATATATTATATATATAATATAATGGCCTGAATAGAACGCGCCGCGCCGCGGCAGTTCGTGAATTTCGACCATTTATTTCAAACGGACATTGCGGGAGATCCGACCGTCGGATTCTCCTAAAACCGGAACCGTTGGGTTCGTATCGAAAAGAGCTTTCTAATGAATGTTAGAAATTTGAAATCTAACGGTTGGATTTGGAGATACGTCCAAATCAAATTCGAAAAAGGTCGCTGTAAGTGCAGTTCGATGGCCATTGATGGAAATCGACTGTACGGGCCTTGATAAAATTATTAAAAATAGTAATAATTTGTCTAAAATCATAAGAAATGATTTAGAAAGAATTGGGATGAAAAATTCCATATTTGAAAAGATAAAAATAGATTTTTATCGAACTGAACTAGTTTTGAACTAGAAATATAATTCTATTTATTTTTAAATAAATAAATGGAATTTGAAAAAGGGTTTTAAAAAAAAATAACCAAAATATCCAATGATTGCATTGGAGTGGATTTGAATCGAAATTGTCTTCGGAATATTTCGATGTTGGAATTCGTGATTATACAGGTGTTGTTATGGAAATTTGAAAGATATATATATTTATATCGTTATTTCCAATACGACATTTGTTAGTCGTAGAATTTGATATTGAATATAAGCCGATATATTTTCTATTCAGAGCCTTGTATTGAATATCGAATGTGATTTGGGTTTGTCGTGAATGGTGTCTTTACTAACACTGTTCTTGAACCCAGTTGAGAAAAGATTAAATCTTTTGATTTAGATTTAATGAAGTGTACCAATTAAATAATATTTAATTGGAATTGAATTGATATTGATTTTTTGGGTTTATCGTGAACAGTGTTTTAAATAACACTTGTTCTTTAACCCGATAATTAATGAATGTGATTTGGGTTTGTCGTGAATGGTGTCTTCACTAACACTGTTCTTGAACCCAGCTGAGAAAAGATTAAATCTTTTGATTTAGATTTAATGAAGTGTACCAATTAAATAATATTTAATTGGAATTGAATGGATATTGATTTTTGGGTTTATCGTGAACAGTGTTTTAAATAACACTTATTCTTTAACCCGATAATTAATGGGATGTGACTTTGGGTTTATCGTGAACCGTGTTTTAAATGACACTGATTCTTTAACCCAGTCACAGATTAAAACTAAGTGGAGTTTTAATGAATCTTTAATTAGATTGAAAAGATCGAGAATGGAGTATCACCAGTTTTGCTCCAGGCGATAGTTAAATCTTTAATTAGATTTGAATGTGAAATTTAGAAACTAACTGGCGGTTAGCCAAGCAGAATGGTTTTCTGGATATTGATCTGATGTTGGTTTCGGCCTTCGGGGTTAATATTTGGGGAATTATTCTCTTGATTAATTTACGGTTAGTGACTAATGAATTGGAATGAGGCGTATGTTGTGTTTGTGTAACACTTTTATAATATATACGCGAGTTATTCGGAAAGACCGGGTTTATCCCATTCTGAATAACTGACACGACGATAAGTCGAAGATGAAGACGATGGTCGAAGACCGGAGGTCTTCACGTCGTTTGGGTGATAACTGATGATCTTGATTGGGCTGTACACCCAAGAAGATGGAAACAGTTAGTGATCGTCCAGACGTACTTGGAGATCGATGGATATGCGGGGTACTAGGTGCCTCCGGTTTCGTTCAGACCCAGAACGGACTTGTAAATGGACTGTGTGTCTGACACCGGATTTCATTCTGTGTGACTGATATCGGTTGCATAGGATGGTTTGCCTGTGTGGCATGCTAAGATGCAAATGATCAAGGCTTCTGTTGAAAAGCAAAGTCTTGTGGTGATGATCAAAGCACGGCCTTTGTGGCGTAGCTTTGTGTAACGTTTACCTCGCGTGTTTCACACCCGTTATGAACCAAAAACGGGAGACGGACCTCAGGGAGGACTTGCGTTTCTTTCTAGCTAGAAGTGGCGTCAGTGGTTTTTCACGCCCTGACGAGTTTGACTTATGTGGTTGTTGCGGTTGCGAGGCGCCTCGGTTATATCGGTTTCGGCCGAATGCATTCTGGTCGGCTGACGGACCAGACTTACACCCCATAGGGTGGGGAGACGTATTGTTCAGGCACTATAATCCACTCCGTGTGGACCGGCCCTGTCGCTCCATGGGGCAGTTGCGGCTGTTCCTGTGGCTCGGGCTAGAGAGTCACGAATCGGTAGAGGATCTTGCCCCTAGCCTCGGTTCATAGATGGAAACCCAATTTCCAAATACGTGACTTTGCGATTTTGATTGTATAACCTATATATGGCGACATAGTGGTATGGGGCATTCATGCCGCCTATGATTGATACTTATGATTTGAAGTTGTTTTATACACTATGCACTTATTATGGTATCAAATGATTTGTTTCAAACGTATCAAGCATTCTTTGGCTGTTATAAGGGAAAACCCTATCCCCCGGCTTGCGTTTGCATTGTGTGATAGGACCTGGGTCTTATAACAGCTTCATTTTTCTTTATTTAGCATTGCGCTGTTTGTTTTATGCACTGGTATTCTTGGGAGGAAACCCGTTCCGTGTTATACGGCGTGGTCCCTTGATGTACCTAACTTTGAAAATAAAGATTAATAACTGTTTTAGTTCTCACACCAGTCACATGACTGACCTGGAGTTTATTGTTTTAACCTAAACTCTGGGTGCCCTTATTTTGACACGGGCAGCTAGTAGTTTCGGTTTTTGCAGATTTATATTCACAGGATCCTGGTTTACAGCTGGAACGATATCCGGAAAGCTTTGTATCCGTATATCTCCTTCTAGTTGTGTATTGTATTATTTTCCGCTGCTATGTATTTAAATGTAATTTAAATCTCTGATATTTCTGTGTAATATATATTCATTTATACTCTGTATATTCTTGTAATCTGATGCATTGTTGTAATAAGCAATGAAATGTTCTTCTATATGCGTTCTGTTGTGGCTTGTTCTCGAACTATCCGACACTTTCCTTTACGGGGAAGTTACGGGTCTTCACAGTTGGTATCAGAGCTTTGGTTTACAAAGCTCAGAGAACAAGACACATTAGAACCATACGAAAGAATTCATCAGATATTGGATTAGCAATATCCAATGGAATGACTCGTTAGAGATAGGATCAGTAGTATCCTAGAACGAGTGTGAAGAGTATATTTTTGAAAATGAAAACAAATTTTGTTTTGAAAATTTAAATCAATTATTCGTATTTGATTATTTATATTGATGTGGACAATTCAGTATATAAAGAATTTGCATATACGCCTTGCAAACGTATATTCGAAGTTTTAATATACTGGATAGATATAGAGTCACATTCTAGACACCCGGAGATAATTCTGATGATGTGGCCACATCATCAGTATTTATATTCGTGTTTCGAAGGTGTGATATTTATATATTTCCATTAGACTGGTGTGAGAACCAAAGATTATATAGTTAGAACACATTGTTGTGAATTGACATCAAAAACATGATTTTTGTATATGTATCAAAATTATGAATTTGAAACGTTAATCCACTAATTGATTGATGTTTGTGTGGTTTGTTTATTTGTTTGCTAAATTTTAACCATTTTGCCTAATTCAACCAAATATTGAATTGTATTGGAATTTGGTCGCATCTGCTTGCATATACATGTATATCATTGAACAGGTCATAGCAAGGAGGCTAGAGCCAGAGAATAAAATTTGTTTGCCCGACAAATAGGTACATGTTTACTACATAATTTCCTGTTTTGTTTGGGTGATGATGATTTTGTGAGCCTATTGGCTAGCCGCTTGGCTTTTTCTTTTTCTTTTTGAGATCTGAAGGACCGGGGAAGCTATTTGAAATTCCCCGATGCTCCCGGTGCAGGGGAGGTTATGGCGAAATTTTTCAAAAATTTAGGGTGTTAGCCAAATTTTTGAAATTTTGAAAATTCTCAGAAACTGAAAAGTTGGAGAATGGAAGCCAGATCGAACGTAGAACTGAATAATCAAACCACTTTCGACTTTGTTCCTTTTCGGGGACGAAAAGTTTTAAGTGGGGGAGATTGTAACAACCCGGAAAATCTGGGCCAGTTTAAATTTTTTTTTTTTTTTTTTTGGCAATTTTAGCGAATTTAGATTATTTATTTTGAATTATTTTAAATAATATCGACGAGAAATTTATTTTGAATATAATTCGAACGTATATATTTATACGCGTCGTCGTTAGAATATAAATATTTATATATAATTATAAATAGAATTGATAATGGCGCGGTAGTTCGATAATTCGATTTCAAACTTCAATTGAATGTACCGGGTGCAAAACAATCCGGATTTTAGTGAAACCAAAAATAATGGAATCTAATAGTGAATATCTTTCCAACGAATCCGAAAAATCAAAAGTTAGTAGCGGGAATCAAAAGTTATGTCCAGTTGAAAATTCTGAATAGTCGCTATGGAATTCAGGCCCTTAAAGATGGACATTTTGCAAATGACCTCGGATTTCGACGAAACCACTTTTGTTGGATCCGCAGTGTCAAGTTATCGCTAGGTTTCAAATTTCATAATTTTTCGAATCAATATGTGAGCGTGGCAAAGGAAAACGTGTTTTGACCATTTCAGTTGAATTTAATCGACTGGAAATTGGCCATTTTTCAAACGGTCTCAGAATTCGACGAAACTAGTTTTGTTAGGACCGTATCGTCAATACGAAGCTAGAAAATATTTTTCTGGAATTTTTCTAGTTAGTATGTGACCCCGGTAATTCGAAATGTACGTTTAAAATTCAATATAGTGATTTAAATGTAAATGCAACGGAAACTGATCGAAACGGTCGAATCAGCTTGCGATACATATCCCATTGTGTTCGGAATAGGGGTAAAACGCTATGGACGACAGGCGGTGGACCTCGTTTCGAGGTCGTATGTAAAAGTCAACCCTTTTGCAAAATTTAATAATTAAATAATAATAAAATAAATAAAAAAATTACCTTTCCCCCCTTTTCTTCTTCGTTGGCCCCCCCCCGAATCACTTATCAGAAATCGATTTAGGATAAAAAAAAAAAAAAAAAAAAAAGAAAACCTAAGCATCGCGACGCCGCCCCCTCGTCTCGACGTCGACGAAGACATCACCGCCTCCCCTCAGATCGGAATCCCCTCTCCCCTCCTCGCGACGACGACACACGCCCCCCTTCCCTCTTGAACCTCAAAATCGGAGCCGCCCAACCCTCCAGGCGCCGCCGCCTATGGCCAGAACCCCACCTCCGGCGACTACACAGCAAACCCCGACCACCCCTAAGCCCAGCGCCTCCCCTCTTCTGCCACTGTAAGTTTTAGTTTTTTTTTATTTTTTATTTATTATTATGAATATTTTATTTTTGTTTTATCTTTACAGATAAAAAAAAAAACTGCATTTTTAATAAAAGGGAAACTGATTTTTTGAAAAAAAATAATAAAAACTGTTTTAAAAATAAAGTAAAAAAAAAACTGTTTTCTTAATAAAGATAAAAACTGTTTTGTTTTTAAAAGAGTTAAAACTGAATTTTAATTAAAAGTTAAAACTGATTTTTGATTAAATAAAAACTGATTTTTATAAAGTTTTAAAAACTGATTTGAAAAGAAATAAATAAAACTGATTTTATTTTGAAATGTTAAAATAGGAAAAAAAATTCGAACTTTAAAATAGAAAACTTTGTTTTTATAAAGTTGAAAACTTTATTTTAGAAAGGTGAAAACTTTATTTTAGAAAGGCGAAAACTTTGTTTTTATAAAGTTGAAAACTTTATTTTAGAAAGGCGAAAACTTTATTTTAAAAAGGCGAAAACTTTGTTTTTATAAAGTTGAAAACTTTATTTTAAAAAGGCGAAAACTTTGTTTTTATAAAGTTGAAAACTTTATTTTAGAAAGGCGAAAACTTTGTTTTTATAAAGTTGAAAACTTTATTTTAGAAAGGCGAAAACTTTGTTTCTATAAAGGTGAAAACTTTATTTTTGAAAGGGTGAAATTTTTATATGAAGAATAAGGTGATAAAAATATAATTTTTATCTATATAGTAGCGTTGTGAAAATATGCTAATTTTTATATATTGAACTTTGAACTAAAAATTCGATTTTTATATATTGAACTTTGAACTAAAAATTCGATTTTTATATATTGAACTTTGAACTAAAAATTCGATTTTTATATATTGAACTTTGAACTAAAAATTCGATTTTTATATATTGAACTTTGAACTAAAAATTCGATTTTTATATATTGAACTTTGAACTAAAAATTCGATTTTTATGAATGTAGTGGCTACGGGCGACGAAGCTGACGAAGATGCGAAAACAATGAAGATTTCTATCAAAGAAGTGCCATGGAGCTAGGATAGCTATAGGTGAGAACTTCTCACCTTTCAATTTAATTTTTCTAGTTATATATATACTAGGATGCAGACGGTGCTTAGTAGCACCCGACACAATCGTCCACAGACCATGGACTTGTTTGTTTGGTTGCATAGCTTAGTTATATGATTTGATTTGAATTTGGTTGTTTGGTGATTTTGATTGATGTGTGAATGGCGTGGGCCTTCACTAGACCGGGGATAAGGCTAGGCCTTGTCCCGTTTCTAGTATCGTGCCGTTATGCCGCCGAAATTTTCTAAAATATGTTAGAAAAATAAAAATATCATTTTATTTAAAAAATGAATTGAATAGAAGTTCATATGTTGGAATAAAATGTTTTGTCGTTAAAAATATAATGTTTAACGTGAATGTGAATAAATAAATATTCATTTACAAACCAGACGGTTTGTTTATGTACACCTATTTGAAGGACATTGATTGGGACGATAAATTTTACACATCGCCCAACTGCACAAATAAAATCTTTGTTTGATTGTTTGAAACCCCACACGGGTGTTAGGATGAAATTTGAAGTTCACTCATCCTGATTGATTAAATATGTCGATCGATAGATTGACAGGCTGTTATAAGCGTTGAATATCTATATTTGATGCTTATACTGTGTAGTGCACTTTGGTTGATGGTTGATTATTTTTCAATGCTATGATATACATGTGTTGTATGAAAATCCATATAATTTTATATGGTAATTGATTGGGCCTCATTCCAGTTTTGAAAAAGAAATATTTGAAATAGAATATTTGAAAATAAAGGAATATATGAAGCCGTGTTGATTAGATTGACGCCATTTTGACGTGAACGATATTTATATCGATTTTAAAAACGATTTCGAAATGAATTGAATTGAAAAACGATTTCGAAATGAATTGAATTGAAAACGATTTCGAAATAAATTGAATTCAAAATGAATTGAATTGAAAATGAATTCAAAATGAATTGAATTGAAAACGATTTCGAAGTGAATTGAATTGAAAACGATTTCGAAATGAATTGAATTGAAAACGATTTCGAAATGAATTGAATTGAAAACGATTTCGAAATGAATTGAATTGAAAACGATTTCGAAATGAATTGAATTGAAATGAATTCAAATTGAATTGAAATTTGAATTGAATAGAAATGAATTTTGAAACGAATTTATAAAGAAGAATTCAATTTTGCTTTGAATTGAAATGGAAGTTGAAATAGCTTTTGAAACGATTTTAAAACTATTTATATAATTCGTTTTAAATAGAAATCGACGAAGTATATATTATATATATTATATATATAATATAATGGCCTGAATAGAACGCGCCGCGCCGCGGCAGTTCGTGAATTTCGACCATTTATTTCAAACGGACATTGCGGGAGATCCGACCGTCGGATTCTCCTAAAACCGGAACCGTTGGGTTCGTATCGAAAAGAGCTTTCTAATGAATGTTAGAAATTTGAAATCTAACGGTTGGATTTGGAGATACGTCCAAATCAAATTCGAAAAAGGTCGCTGTAAGTGCAGTTCGATGGCCATTGATGGAAATCGACTGTACGGGCCTTGATAAAATTATTAAAAATAGTAATAATTTGTCTAAAATCATAAGAAATGATTTAGAAAGAATTGGGATGAAAAATTCCATATTTGAAAAGATAAAAATAGATTTTTATCGAACTGAACTAGTTTTGAACTAGAAATATAATTCTATTTATTTTTAAATAAATAAATGGAATTTGAAAAAGGGTTTTAAAAAAAAATAACCAAAATATCCAATGATTGCATTGGAGTGGATTTGAATCGAAATTGTCTTCGGAATATTTCGATGTTGGAATTCGTGATTATACAGGTGTTGTTATGGAAATTTGAAAGATATATATATTTATATCGTTATTTCCAATACGACATTTGTTAGTCGTAGAATTTGATATTGAATATAAGCCGATATATTTTCTATTCAGAGCCTTGTATTGAATATCGAATGTGATTTGGGTTTGTCGTGAATGGTGTCTTTACTAACACTGTTCTTGAACCCAGTTGAGAAAAGATTAAATCTTTTGATTTAGATTTAATGAAGTGTACCAATTAAATAATATTTAATTGGAATTGAATTGATATTGATTTTTTGGGTTTATCGTGAACAGTGTTTTAAATAACACTTGTTCTTTAACCCGATAATTAATGAATGTGATTTGGGTTTGTCGTGAATGGTGTCTTCACTAACACTGTTCTTGAACCCAGCTGAGAAAAGATTAAATCTTTTGATTTAGATTTAATGAAGTGTACCAATTAAATAATATTTAATTGGAATTGAATGGATATTGATTTTTGGGTTTATCGTGAACAGTGTTTTAAATAACACTTATTCTTTAACCCGATAATTAATGGGATGTGACTTTGGGTTTATCGTGAACCGTGTTTTAAATGACACTGATTCTTTAACCCAGTCACAGATTAAAACTAAGTGGAGTTTTAATGAATCTTTAATTAGATTGAAAAGATCGAGAATGGAGTATCACCAGTTTTGCTCCAGGCGATAGTTAAATCTTTAATTAGATTTGAATGTGAAATTTAGAAACTAACTGGCGGTTAGCCAAGCAGAATGGTTTTCTGGATATTGATCTGATGTTGGTTTCGGCCTTCGGGGTTAATATTTGGGGAATTATTCTCTTGATTAATTTACGGTTAGTGACTAATGAATTGGAATGAGGCGTATGTTGTGTTTGTGTAACACTTTTATAATATATACGCGAGTTATTCGGAAAGACCGGGTTTATCCCATTCTGAATAACTGACACGACGATAAGTCGAAGATGAAGACGATGGTCGAAGACCGGAGGTCTTCACGTCGTTTGGGTGATAACTGATGATCTTGATTGGGCTGTACACCCAAGAAGATGGAAACAGTTAGTGATCGTCCAGACGTACTTGGAGATCGATGGATATGCGGGGTACTAGGTGCCTCCGGTTTCGTTCAGACCCAGAACGGACTTGTAAATGGACTGTGTGTCTGACACCGGATTTCATTCTGTGTGACTGATATCGGTTGCATAGGATGGTTTGCCTGTGTGGCATGCTAAGATGCAAATGATCAAGGCTTCTGTTGAAAAGCAAAGTCTTGTGGTGATGATCAAAGCACGGCCTTTGTGGCGTAGCTTTGTGTAACGTTTACCTCGCGTGTTTCACACCCGTTATGAACCAAAAACGGGAGACGGACCTCAGGGAGGACTTGCGTTTCTTTCTAGCTAGAAGTGGCGTCAGTGGTTTTTCACGCCCTGACGAGTTTGACTTATGTGGTTGTTGCGGTTGCGAGGCGCCTCGGTTATATCGGTTTCGGCCGAATGCATTCTGGTCGGCTGACGGACCAGACTTACACCCCATAGGGTGGGGAGACGTATTGTTCAGGCACTATAATCCACTCCGTGTGGACCGGCCCTGTCGCTCCATGGGGCAGTTGCGGCTGTTCCTGTGGCTCGGGCTAGAGAGTCACGAATCGGTAGAGGATCTTGCCCCTAGCCTCGGTTCATAGATGGAAACCCAATTTCCAAATACGTGACTTTGCGATTTTGATTGTATAACCTATATATGGCGACATAGTGGTATGGGGCATTCATGCCGCCTATGATTGATACTTATGATTTGAAGTTGTTTTATACACTATGCACTTATTATGGTATCAAATGATTTGTTTCAAACGTATCAAGCATTCTTTGGCTGTTATAAGGGAAAACCCTATCCCCCGGCTTGCGTTTGCATTGTGTGATAGGACCTGGGTCTTATAACAGCTTCATTTTTCTTTATTTAGCATTGCGCTGTTTGTTTTATGCACTGGTATTCTTGGGAGGAAACCCGTTCCGTGTTATACGGCGTGGTCCCTTGATGTACCTAACTTTGAAAATAAAGATTAATAACTGTTTTAGTTCTCACACCAGTCACATGACTGACCTGGAGTTTATTGTTTTAACCTAAACTCTGGGTGCCCTTATTTTGACACGGGCAGCTAGTAGTTTCGGTTTTTGCAGATTTATATTCACAGGATCCTGGTTTACAGCTGGAACGATATCCGGAAAGCTTTGTATCCGTATATCTCCTTCTAGTTGTGTATTGTATTATTTTCCGCTGCTATGTATTTAAATGTAATTTAAATCTCTGATATTTCTGTGTAATATATATTCATTTATACTCTGTATATTCTTGTAATCTGATGCATTGTTGTAATAAGCAATGAAATGTTCTTCTATATGCGTTCTGTTGTGGCTTGTTCTCGAACTATCCGACACTTTCCTTTACGGGGAAGTTACGGGTCTTCACAATTTAGCAACATCATTAAGGTGGACATATCTCATTCTTTCTCGCCTTGAATATTGCTGGCCTTCATCTCCTGGAAAACATATTTCACCATTGAATGTTTATTTTGTTTTTTCACTGTCAATATGAAAAGAAAATCTATATTCATATACGTATGATAAATGCAGGCAAGGTGATGTTTACTTGTCAACAAAAATTTCACAAAACAACTGAACAACGAATTTGCTGAAGACGTAAAATTGCCCAGCTTTATTTAGACAAACACGGAGAACTATAGTACGTGAAATCAAAACATTAATGTACATTTTGGTGGAGAAGTTATTCAATTCAAGACGAAATCATTCTTTATATCCTCGAATTAAAGACCAATTTGGATCATTTCAAAAGCAAATGGTGTTGCTTTCTAAAAGTACAAAGAGAAAAAAGAAACAATTAGATCCAAAAGCGTAAGTTCCGACTGGATGCAATTTGACATGATTAAATCAGCTACAACTTGATTGAAACATTATTGCTTTAACTGAAAAAACAAGTCTTCATTATATATGCCAATAAGCACCACTAGATTGCTAAGATTCTAAAATGTTGATATAAAAACTTTAGATCGTAATACATTTGTACCATTAACTATGTTTAAAAAGACAAAAAACACAAATTCAACAAAAAAACACAATCGTAACAATAAAAGATTTTCCTTCCCAACAATAAACCAAAAGCTAACCAAGCATTGAAATCGAAACTCAAAAAATTTAAAAACCTTTTACAAAATTAATTGAACTTTAATCATGTTTAATTTCCATCAAATTAGTTTGGTTTGAAGATCTACAATATTAAACTTTTCACAAAGTGGATTTTCTGAATCAACATTTCAAACAAAATAGCTTGGACTGACATATCTTGAAGATATTTGCATGTCCTTGTAATTAGGGAGTGTACAGTTATCACAACATACAGTCTTACATCATCCAGAAAATGAACACATGCAAACACGCTTACACAACAGTTTCACACACTCTCTACACAAATGCTTATACAGTAAAAACAGCCATGCACCCACCAAACTCAACACAAAAGAATACATGCACATATTGGAACATCATAGGAAAATATCACCACTCATTCATTTCATAGGAAAATTAGAATACACAACATAATTTTTTTTGTTCTTTGCATTCTGTTTCTGAGTTCTTGCGGTCTTTTCATTCCGATCTTGTTCTGTAAAACAAAACATAATGCTAGACCAAAAAATGGCACTAACACCCAAATGCTATGTGAAAACCTCACAGTCACAGATTAATGCAGAAAAAGCAGTAAAATAAGAGGAGACACACGAGATTTTTATAGTGGTTCGACTCAAACCAAGCCTACGTCCACTTTATAGTTTCTTAAATCCTAAGAAGCTATTACGATGTTGTTTGCTTGCAGTTTATACACGAAATCCTCGTTCTTACAATGAAGAAGAGGAGATTAGGGAATGAATTTATACAAGAATTCCTCGTGTTAAAGTGATGAGCAATGTCCTTGCTTTATTGTAATGGAGGCCAAGTGTTGGAATAACCAAAAAGTCCTTTGTAATGGTGGAAGATAAGAGTTGGAAATGGTCGAACCGAGAAGACCCCTTCAAATTGCCATATGATGGCGTATTTATAGGTGTAGAGAAGCCCTAAGGAGATCCGGATGAATGACAAGTGTCCCCAATCCAACGCCTTGATAGAACGTGGTGACTAAGTGGAAAAATGGGAGAAAGCCTCTCCAATTCGTGTAAGGCCACATGGAAGCTGATCCATGAAAGTAGGAGGAAATGGTGCCACAAGAATAGGTCAATTCTAAAGTGCTGCAGCAGGTCAAAGGGGTCGGTTCGGTACAACATCTGATCCAAACCGGAGTGTCCAAAGCCAAGCGTACTCTTGTGAGGATTTGGTGTGTAGCGGGTCTGGTCTGCTTTATCCTGATCCGAACCGGGGTCTCCGATCCGAGCTGACGTCTAAGTGTTGAAGGGAAGATGCTGAGTTGGTGAAGCCGGGATGCCTCAATCTGATCCAAACCGACTTATCCGATCCGATCCGAGGATCTATTCAATGCTAAATTCCAAGTTTCCGGTTCTGCATGTGTTCACGGAAATGAGCATAACTTTCAAACCATAAGTCCGTTTTAGCCACAAGAAAGCTCGATTCGAAGCTGATTTAGAGGTCTACAAGATTTTCAGGGCTCAGCTCCGTAATTGCTGTTTTTGGGCCCAAAAGAGATCATCTGATAGGAACTTCGGGCTTTTCTTTGTTCGTGATGCGATTTCGACCTAATCGTTTCCTGTCTTCTGACGATGCTTCCAACACTTGAGTGTATTGTTGATCAGAGATTCCATATGTGACTGCTTTGACTAAAAAGCGGGTCAACATTTTGCCCCCCAGAACATATCTTGCCGGTTGAAGGAAGATGTGTTCTTGATAATCCATAAAATCCAAGGCCACGTCAGGCCTGCCAGTTGCAAGTATAATCCATACCTGCGAAAAAAAGAGAGCAAAAATGTGTGTCAAATCTTGACAAGACTAATTACACCTTCGACCATAAACCATGCTTGGGCGTTTGTTTGAGCATAAACCATACTCGAGGGACGTTCGAATTATCCTTCCAAAACCTGGCGAGGGACCTAACCTTCCGGGTATAAGCCATACCAGGAAGTTCAAACTGAGCATAAGCCATACTATAGTTTTATTGAGTTCCTTTGCCCAATCCTGACAAGATTGTTCTTTGTTCCTGAGTATAATCCATGCTTAAGAATCCTAGTGAGTACAATCCATACTCATGCCGGGATAGGGCTATACTTGCCAAAACCTGACAAGACAGTCTATCCCTAGGCATAATCCATGCCTAGGGGTCCGAGATAAGTATAAGCCATACTTTAGTTAAGATTGAGAATCTTGCCACAACCTGACAAGACACTTAGATTGCCAAACATAATCCATGCTCAGAAAGTCCTTCCTTACTCAATTCAAAGTACAAAACCAAAGCAAATCCTGATTGGTTTATTATCGAGTGCAGAGCACGCGTTGGAGCTAAATCCTAACCCCGAACGTGTGTACTCCAATTTAGCCAATCGGAAAACTTAAAGAAAGCAAAGAAACATATCTTAAATCCTAAGAAATGCTGAAAACACAGAGTGATCCAATCCAGATCAATCGATGATGAGCCCACGAGAGCTCGATACTTGATCATTCCCTCTCCGGGGAGCAGGTGGAGGTAGCACAGGTGCAGGCGCTGTTGGTTGTTTCACATACTCGGGTAGCTCTCCATGTCTAACCCGTTCCTCAATCATATCTCTAAGATGCATGCAGTCATTTGTGTCATGACCGTCCATATCATGAAATATGCAGTATTTTCCAGAATCGCGTTCTCTTTGCGATGGTTCCCTCCTGGATGGCTTTGGATAGGAGATATCACCATTTGTGTTCACGTAGATGTCGGTTATTGACGAATTGAGCTCAGTGTACTTTTCATATCTAGGCCCCCTCCAGGGCTGAGCGTTGCGGTCATTCTTGACGGAAGCTTTTCCTTTGCCTTTACCAGAATCAGACGGTTCTCCATCTTTGAGCATGTTGACATCGAGGATTTTCTTTTCGGACATTGCGTCTTCTTCACGTATAAATCTATCCGATTCAAGGTAGAACTCGCTGAGATTCCGTGGTGGGTCTCGGTACAAGGATTTTTTGAACTCCGAGTTATCCAGAACATTGGATACTGCCGCCATCAATACCATAGATGGCTCGGGTCGATATACCGATGCTGCTGCAATGTTGAACCTTTCCAAAAATGAGAGCAGAGTTTCTCTGGGCCTTTGCTTGATTGTGGTGAGAAACATGACATTCTTAGGTCGAGCAATGTGGACCCGAAACTATTCATTAAAGTGCGCGACCAACATGTTCCAGCTGTTGATCGATTCAGATTCCAGCTTCCGAATCCACATAGCAGCTATATCGGTTAAAAAGGGAGGGAAGCACTTTTCCATGATATTTTCCGAAGCCCATTGAACTTCCATATGACATTTGTAGCGCATTAGGTGCACGGTGGGATCTATCCTGCCATTATAGGGCTCCAGTTGTGGAAGTTTGAAATCTGGTGGATTGCGGGAATTCCTGATTTCTTGAGTGAATGGGTTGTGATTGACATCATCCATGTCATTCTGATAAGTGCGACCTCTTGAGAGGCGTTCGATGAGATTGGCGAGTCGGTCGCCCTCAAAGAGCTTGCAAGCTACTAAGTTCAGAACTGGTGCCCCCAGTACTGAGTCTAGTAGAGTGTGGAAGTGTACGGGAAGCTTGGAAGGCCATTCGGTTCGGTTCGGTGGTGCCCCCTTATTGCGGCTCGGAGAAGCGAGGGAGGTCATGGAGAGGTGCACGATTCGGGTCGGATGTACTGATCCGATTGGGTTCTCCTATTCCGAACCGGGCAGCTTGATGCTGAAGCTGTGTGGTATTGCCGATCTGAACTGGTGCGGAGGTTGGTCGTGCTTGCCCTGAACCTTGAACTTCTACGTTTCCATCAAAAATATTAAGCGTCGGAGCTATTGGTTGTTGAGGGGTGTTTCCCCCAAGTCCATTCGTGCCTCCGATTCGGATCCGAACCGATCTGGTTTGCACCTGCTGCTGGGGCTGATTCTGTTCCATTTCCCATGAGTTGTACGCTGTTGCTCGGCCTTCCTTCCATCCGAGCGAAGAATTGGTCGACCATCTTTTGTTGTTTACGAAGGAGGTCATCTTGCCTAGCCATCTGAGCTCTCAATTTGGTGAGAACGCCATCCATCTCTTCTCACGTCAAGTATGCTGACGGGTTTTCATGTGAGGAAGCTTCATGGCTTGCCTCGTTTCTCGTGCCTTCGCCTCCAACGCGGGAAACCTTTCGCTTAGCCATCGATCCAATAGCCAAATAATCCAAGCAGAAATTGAAGTTGTCGTGTTCCCCCCACCTGGCGCACCAAAATGTTAGACCAAAAAATGGCACTAACACCCAAATGCTATGTAAAAACCTCACAATCACAGATTAATGCAGAAAAAGAAGTAAAATAAGAGGAGATCACGAGATTTTTACAATGGTTCGGCTCAAACCAAGCCTACGTCCACTTTATAGTTTCTTAAATCCTAAGAAGCTATTACAATGTTGTTTGCTTGAAGTTTATACATGAAATCCTCATGTTTACAATGAAGAAGAGGAGATTAGGGAATGAATTTATACATGAGTTCCTTATGTTAAAGTGATGAGCAATGTCCTTGCTTGGTTGTAATGGAGGCCATGTGTTGGAATAGCCAAAAAGTCCTCTGTAATGGTGGAAGATAAGAGTTGGAAATGGTCGAACCGAGATGATCCCTTCAAATCGCCATATGATGGTGTATTTATAGGTGCAGAGAAGCCCTAAGGAGATCCGGATGAATGACAAGTGTCCCCAATCCAACACCTTGATAGAACATGGTGACTAAGTGGCAAAATGGGAGAAAGCCTCTCCAATTCGTGTAAGGCCACGTGAAAGGTGATCCATGAAAGTAGGAGGAAAGGGTGCCACAAGAATAGGTCAATTCTGAAGTGCAGCAGCAGGTCAAAGGGGTCGTTTCGGTACTCCACCCGATCTGAACTGGAGTGTCCAAAGCCAAGCGTGCTCTTGTGAGGATTTGGTGTGAAGCGGGTCGGGTCTGCTTTATCCCGATCGGAACCGGGGTCTCCGATCCGAGCCGACATCTAAGTGTTGAAGGGAAGATGCTGAGTTGGTGAAGGCGGGATGCCTCAATCCGATCCGAACCGACTTATCTGATCCGATCCGAGGATCTATTCAATGCTAAATTCCAAGTTTCCGATTCTGCACGCGTTCATGGAAATGAGCATAGCTTTCAAACCGTAAGTCCATTTTAGCCACACAAAAGCTCGATTCGAAGTTGATTCAGAGAGCTACAAGAGTTTCAGGGCTCAGCTCCGTAATTGCTGTTTTTGGGCCCAAAAGAGATCATTTGATAGGAGTTTCGGGCCTTTCTTTGTTCGTGATGCGATTTCGACCAAATCGTTGCCTGTCTTCTGACGATGCTTCCAATACTTGAGCGTATTGTTGATCAGAGATTCCATGTGTGACTGCTTTGACTAAAAAGCGGATCAACACAAAAAATTGTTCTTGTTTTGATCTTGTGTCCACTTCTTTAGTTTTATTTCAGCTTATCATTGAGTTGGTTTCAGTTGTTCCTTCATTTCAATGTAATTCAACTGCATCTCTTACAAACATACTGCATTTTAGTTGCCATCTTGTTACATCTCAAAACCTCAAACGCAGCTGAAAAACAATCAAACATGCAACTTCTACCACAACCAAACTCCTCTTGTCAAACCTGCTCATCTGGTACAGTGTTAACTTCTATAATACCTCATAAAGAAGCAAAAATCCAACACCCACTAAGATCATCAAAAGTACCCTTACGTACTTCCAATAAGGTAAAAAAAGGTTCTATACGTAAGGAAAAGGAACAAAGAAGCATCATCCTTTATAGTAATAAAGAATCCACTAAGATATAGACATGTATCCACTGCAATAGTGACAACATACAAATCAAGATCCACTCTACTAAATGGATTATAATAAAGAAAATTTGAGATCTAATTAAATTGGATTGAAAAAAGGTGATTCGTTACCCAAGGGGTAAGAAGGGACAAAGAAGTTCAAAATCTCAATAGAAGAATAAGAAGTAATCTTGCCTTGAAAAAAGATTGCAAAACCAACCAAGCATAGCTATTTCAATCATAGTTTAAGAACAATATAGTCTTGAGGAAATTTTTAGAACTGCTTTGCTGATAGCAGAATAAGCACCAAACGGATCCACTCAATTAAACTGTTGAATGGTTGAACAACCGAATGGAACTACCCTATTGGACGGTCGGAAAGTTAAACAAAACACTCCTCCGCCCTGCTTCTTATCGAATGGAAAAGGGTTTGAATTCCAGAATCAGAAAGAATGAAAAAAGAACAGTATCAGTTTTATGATAAAGTGGAAAAGGGTGAAGAATTTTCATTGAGATTGGGTGAACTTGGAGGAGATGAAGTGGAGCGGTTCTTGTTTTTGGGGATTGCTGAGAAATCGATAACCTCAGTTCATTTTCATTGCGTTGAGCGGCATAGAAGGGCAGCGAAGTAATTTTCCTTTTTTTCCCTAGAAACTAATTCAATTTTAACCGTGTTCTAAAAACTAATTAATTAACCAAAGTAAGCCATTTATCCTAATTTTTAATACTAACAGTTTTTTTTTCTTATTTACAAATATTTATGTTTACAACATTAATTTTGGTACAAAAAAATTTAACATTTAAAAGACCACTTGAAAGCTGATAACTAAGAGAATTTAACAACCAAACTCATAAGCTACGTAAATGTTAGAGCATATGATCGTATCAACAATGAGATGAATCAAATTCTAGTATTTCTTTTTACTGTTCAATAGTTTGAAATAAATTTCATTGGTCTATTATATTTATGTAATGTATCTAAGCCATGCTAAATTTCATTGGTCAATGCTTACTATACTCTTAAATGCAATTTTCTATTCCTAATGAATGACTACTTTTTATTACAGCGTATGGATTTCTTTTAATGTTTTTAGTTATTTCTTTGTATTAATTGTTTTTAAAGTTTCATCAAAATAACTTATATTTTCATGTTTAAAGTGTGGATTTTTTTCATCATATATTGGTTTGTACTTTCTTCTTATTGTTCCTAAAGTTTTACTGTATATTTATTGTTGGCATTTTACCTTCATTTCCAGTCGACCTGTATGTTTAGCCTATTTATCATTTTAGATATTAAAATCATATTTAATTTATCATATGGAACATGACGCGATAGAAAAATACGCTTTGAAATAAATACACTTTTATATGTTTCTGTCATGTAGTCTATATACTTGCATAAGGTAAACCCAAAATATCCACAATATGTAGTATCAACATGTTTATTCATTTCAACTAACCAATGCTAGTTTAATTCAAATAGAAAATTAAAATATAAGCCTAATTGTGCATTTATGATGTTGGTCAATCTTCTTATTTTTATGTCTTTTTTGTTCAGTACTAGCATTCTTTTATTGTTTATGTATTGCCGTTTTCTATTTCTCTTTAATTTTTCAAGTTCTTAGTTTTGTGCTATCAGTTTTGTTGCACTTAAATAATTCAAATCTAAGGGTACTGAAGTATCATCATGTATTATAGATGCATCTTTAGTTCTTGTTATCTTTGAGAGGTCGGATTTTATAATCTATTTGGTTTATTTAAAATGAACCTTTCAGCAAAACCAAGGTTATGATTTACTTTCCTTCTGCTTCTATAATGGGTGTAAATAACAACCGACTGATGTAGATATGAAACATGTTTATAGGCATAATAACCTCTATAATCAATCAATGTGGATATAGTTATTTATCTTGCAATTAACTTTTTAGCTGATCTAAAGATTATGTTTTCCAATTTAAGATCTACAAAGAGTCTCCAAAGGAGAGCAGTTAGTAGACAAGAAAACATAAGTTAGTGGATGATTATTCAATTGATGAAGCTGTTGGAAGATTTAGAAAAATGTAAGGAAGTGTTTTTGATAGATAGGACCAAATTAGGAGGAAAACTAATAGGGCGACCCCTTTACCATACAATTATTATTGACTTCATTATGGTTTTATCTATGCATACTCTAATAATAGCACATGACAAGTCATATAACTAAAGCGGTAACTGATTGAAATTATAACAAAAAGTTCAAAAAATACAAGCACAAGAGTACAGTCGTATAAATAAGAGAATGAAATGAATCGGTGCCGCTAATACACATAGAGGATATTAACCTAATTATTCTTGGACTTGTATACGCGTTTGGCTTGGCCCAACTCTTTATTTTCTTTTATTCTGCTGCAATTCAATCCACACTTGTAAATAGAGATTGGTACTATATATACCAGCAGTTTTTGTACATTTCAATATAATCAATACAATAAAACTTTCTTGCAACAATCTCAAAATCATAAATTCTGAAAATCTAATTTGACATCAGAGTCGTACTAATCTGCTCATAAAATAACAAAAGAAATTTTGTTAAGCAGATACATCAGTTAAGATTCATCATATGAATCTGACTCATCAAAGATCAGTTTTGATCTTATCCTTTGAGATTTTTTGCCCTTGATTCAATCAAACCACTGTGCCTCGCCTAAAATAAATTGGCTGCATCAGTGATTCAATCGTCAAGAGAGAGGAAATCGAATCTGAATCATCCTTTACTGATCAGATTACACTAGAAGTGTTCACAATCAAGAAAGCCATCATAAGCTATTCCAACTGAAAACTCAGTGTGAAAAATACAATTTCATCATTTAAATGCTCTCTGTGCTCAAGTTCTTGACTGCAAATTAATTTCTTGAGCAATTCAATACAAAGTAAAGAAGCTCGGTTCATATTACCTCTTCTTTCCAGCATTTGTCTTCATCAAATCATTCAGAATGACAAATAGCAATAATGGATCCAGTAACACTTCAGATGCATCTCAACGTGCCAATCCAATTCCTCCTTTAAAGAATGTGATCAGCCTTAAAAGCCAACTAATCCCCATTCCTCTTGATCAAAACAACTATCTCCTTTGGAAGCTACAAGTGGAACCTCTCTTCAAGGATATGGTCTGGAAGGATACAACCTTGGCACAATACCAATTCCACTAAAATTTATAATTGATGCATCGAACAAAATAGTAAGTAATGATGATTATATATCTTACTATAGGAAAGAAAGATTAATCAGTGCATGGTTGTTATCATCTATTAGTGCTGCCCTAATGCCACAAGTTATTGGATGTAAAACAGCTAATGAAATATGGACTACTTGTGAGAAAATCTTTAATACACAATTAGCTGCTGTAATGACCCAGAAAAAGGCGATCTTGATTATCCGATATACAACACATATCGAACATCAAGAGTCAAAAATACTGGATGGTTAATGAAAGAAATAAGAGGGTGAGGATAGATAAGATAGAAACTTAAAATAGAAGAAGAAGAACACAACATCAGAGTAACACGAATCTCATAGCGGAACGAATAACATATAATATATGTAACATAACTTTGAAATATAATTCTGTACTTGAATATACATCATTATTCAAAGTACAGAACTTACAACACAGCCGAAATAAACAATAACTATATGATCCTGAAGCCTCCTGCTCCAGCTCTCCAAGTATCTGTAAATCCCGACTACTTAACTGCCCATACAAAATTGGGCACCCAAGAGTTTAGGGATAACAAAACAAAATAAACTCCGGGTCAGTCATGGGACTGTTATGAGTAAAATAGTTTAAAACAGTTTGAGCCATTAAACGATATCTCATAAGACCATACCGTATAACGGAACGGGGTTTTCACTTATGAGGATCCAAAATATCTTTATATCAAAAACCTTTAGATATTATAATAATGTCTATCAATCGCAATATAATAATCATCTAGCAGAAGCGCTTCCATCTCACGTTCTATATATATAATATACAATCAAAACCGCAAGCACGTATTGGGTAATGGATTTCCAACTATGACAAGGTATGGAACCACCTTTCGCTAGTGTATCTCTAGAGAGGAATACATTGGGTTCAACAAGAACATCTTGCAACCCGGCCACACATGACCGACCACTCATTTCGCTTGAGTGTATCGAATGTATATCACCAACGGTGGGATCAACAACCGTTTCCTGAATGGGACAGCATCAACAATAGATTTTTAGAAGTAAATGAAACTCTAGATCAGGTGATTATACACCCTAATAGGTGCGACCTACATAGCCATGCTGCCTGCCCGATTTCTGTCATTTACCGGATGTGAGGCTAGAAACTACGCTTATCTTTTACATGCCACATCTTCATTCACTTAGAATGTCACATCGTCATACCCGCCAAATCACAAATTGATTTATCCAAAAATAACACGGGTATACAGCTAAGAGAAACGAATTCCTCCGCCACCAAACGTGAATACATTTAAAGAGATCAACTTACGCGATCTATTGGATACACTCTGTCAAACCTTATTCCATACAAGTCGTCATGGGACTGGACAAACCGAAGGCACTATCAGTATATCCATCTTAGGCAATCTTTTTCTAAGATTTATACAACAGCCCTTGCATTTTACTCTGTCTTCAATTATCTTTGGCATATATGATATGCAACGCTTAAGCCAATACGGAGTGGTTCTTTGGATAATAATCCAACAGGTCTCTCCATATTAATAACGTTAAAATGGTCAAAAATTTCGATAGTCGGTGAATTAACTATCAAAGAAAAACATGTGTGCAAACAACGATATTATTTCCAAATGGAAATTATATTGATCAATCGTCATTGAGCATTTATCTCTCTATTTAACTTATTCCTTTTTCATCTCCTGTTTCCATATATTTAACATTTCTTATTTTCTAAATTTAGAAAATATACATTATTAACAAATGGAAAACATCTCCATTTCTTGTTTTTTATATTAAAAAACATTTCTGGTTTCTTATTTGGAAAACATTTCCAATGTTCCTTCATTGGATTTAAACAGATGTTTAAATAAAACATCGCTATGCCAACTCAAACCATTTACTAAATTCAGTTAACCATCATTCACTATCAAACCTTACCATTCCTTAGTTAAGAAGGAAGTCAATCAAGTTGGGGTATAATTACCTCTCAGACCTTAACTAAACAACGTTTTAACTTCGAAATTGTCAAAGTTTATCTTTTAAACCTTTAACAATCTTCCTTATGTCACTCTCTTTCGAATAATCTCTATTCGGTAACTCCTCCCTTCGAATAACTATATTCGATAATCTCTCTTACGAATAACTAGATTCGAAAACCTTTCTTCGAATACTATATTCGTTTAAATATATTCAATTAACTCTTATCAATTAACTCTTTTTGATTTAACTCTAATCAATTAAATCTATTCACTTAACTCCTTTAATTCTATTCGAATAAACTATATTTGATAACTCCTTTAATTCTATTCGAATAAACTATATTCGATTAACTCCTTTAATTCTATTCGAATAAACTATATTCGATTAACTCTATTTAACTCTATTCGAATAAACTATATTCGATTAACTCTATTTAACTCTATTCGAATCAACTATATTCGATAACTCCTTTAATTCTATTCGAATAAACTATATTCGATTAACTCTATTTAACTCTATTCGAATAAACTATATTCGATAACTCCTTTATTTCTATTCGAATAAACTATATTCGATTACCTCTATTTAACTCTATTCGAATAAACTATATTCGATAACTCCTTTAATTCTATTCGAATAACTAATATTCGATAACTCCTTTTAACTTCATTCGAATAACTAATATTCGATTAACTCAAATTAATTAACCCTATTGATTTAACTCTAACTGGTTATCTTTAACTGATTAACTTTGACTGATTAACTCTAACTGATTAACTCTGACTGATTAACTCTATTTAACTCTATTCGAATAACTAAAATTCAATTAAACTCTATTCGAATAATTATATTCGATAACTCTTTTGATTTATTCCTTTGAATTAAATCCTTTGAATTAACTCCTTTTTAATTCCTTTTCTGTTTGTTTATACAAATAATTCCTTTTCTATTTGTTTATTTAACAAATAGCTATTCCCTGTCAATTATATTTACTTAACAAATAAATATTTCTTTTATCTTTATTTATTTATTTAAAAAATAAATATTTCTTTTATCTTTTCTATTTATTTAACAAATAGATATTTCTTTTATCTTTTCTATTTATTTAACAAATAAATATTTCTTTTATCTTCTATTTGTAAATGTTTTACAAATATTTCTCTTTATATTTGTTTTGAAATATCTTCCTTTGTATTTGTTTTGCAAATATATTTCCTTTATATTTGTTTTACAAATAATTTCCTATATATTTGTTTGATTTTATAATTACTTCCTTTTATATAATCCTTTTCCTTTTATATATAAAATCCATTGATTTTATATAAATAATTTATTTTCAAAATAAACTTTGAAAATCCCATTTTTACATCCCAGTATTTCTTACGGTATTTACAATACCCAATCACAATGATCGATATCATTCAAACATACATAATCAACAACAGATTATATAGCACATCATATATCATGATATATGAAACAAAACAGTATTTTATATATTGAGAAACCCAGTTGGGTCCCTCCAACCTATTTCCCTGCATCACAGATGTTAAACAACATAATACATCGATTTCATTTCGATATGAAATATTCTGATAAACAAAATCAATATTTGATTAACGATTTATATATATATATCGTTATCTATGATTTCAACTAATACACAAGCAATTCAACCAAATAGTTAACACACAGCAATCAACAAATGATTAACAGTTCTAGAAATACGTTATAAAAATATAACTATTCAGAGTTAGTGAGTTTTACTCACTTTGGCAGTTTCATCATTAAAGAACGATAAACTGTTGTTTGATTTGAATCAAACAATTTATTTCGCCATAAATTCAAACGAGCACCAACCCACTCTCAATCAGTTCCATTGGGTTGCTCCCATCCATACGATCCTGTCGGATCTTGTTTTGCTGAATTCTGATACCGTATGTGAAAGTTATTAACATTATACAGTAATACACTACTTAGAATTTAAATAAACTTTATTTATTTAAAAACCCGGGCCTTTACCAATAAATCCAGCCCACTTCTATCCTTAAAGCCCAAACCCGGTTACCTTCCTCTTTTCCCCCGTTACCAGACCTTACTCATATCCTCCTTCCAGTAAACACCAACGCTAAAAACATGGCCATTTCCGCATTCATTTCTCCATGAAATTGAACCCAACTTCCACTGATGAACTCCAACTCAAACTCACCATCACCACGTCTTGCGAACACCTAGCTCGCACTATCACATCGACGGCAACCTCTTGTGATCAACCGAGAAACCTGTGACACCTTACACAACCAAATACCACCAATCTCCGCAAGCAGGTGCGGTTTTCGTCAACAAACCCAAATCCGAACTTTGTTTCACCCATCTCCGCTTCGATTCACCACCGAGATCAACCCTATGTGTTGCGTACAAGAACCGAGCTCCAGAAAAGTATAATCGCACCAAGTTGAAGTGGTATAGGGTTGAAGCCGCTGCTTTATTGAATCCATTCATGTGAACAATAGAAATTTAGGGATTTTATTTTATTTGTTTTTTATTTTAGAAGATGATTATCTCACGTTTCTATCTTCCTGGAGAAAGAGTGCGGCGGAAATAAATGTTGACTGAGGAAGATGTGGATTAGGTTTAAGAGGAAGTAAAGATTATTTATAGAGAAGTTTTTTTTAAAATATTTTTATATTGAATATTATATTAAATATAAGCAAACACTATTTTTATCCATCCTCTAAAATTCCTGTAATCATACATGATATCCAAAAATCGCGAAACTGGACATGCAGCTACAGTTCGACATTACGGTCCCAACGAAACTAGTTTCGTCGAATTCCGACTTCAAATGCTCACACAGCGTATTTTTAACCATCGAAATACTGACTGTTTTTTACATTAAAAATCCATACGTCCACATACTGACTTCAAAAATCACAGAAATTTAAATATAACAATAATTTAACATTGCGGATCCAACAAAATTAGTTTCATCGAATTCCGAGGTCGTTTGCAAAACTGGCTATTTTTAAAGCTCTAAATAACCCTTTTAAATATATAAATATATTTAAAAACATTTAAATTAAATATTTAAAAATAAATATTAGCGTATATATTCACAGTGGAATACAATACAGCTTCAGAATATTCCTATATGAATTTCTAACTCGATATTTCAAATTCAGATGAATCGATATTCGATTTATAATGAAATTCCTTTTATATATCATTATAAATTATAAAGGAATTCCACGGCGACTTATCTAAAATTTGGTTTGGACATAAATCAAAATCTACACGACGAAATCCCGATTTTTCTCTTCCACTAGAAAATTATACTTCACCAGCTCCTAACGTTTCTTGTTTCACAGAAATCCGACTTAAAACGGCTTCTGTATATTCGTTTAAAGTTCGAATCGCCAAATCGCGAACTGCCGCGTCATTTCGAGCTCGATTATAATTAAATTATAATTATACATTCAAACTTCTTTTAAATAATATATTCGTTATTCAAATTCAATTCTAAACTGAATTATATATTTTGAATTTCCCAATTCACACCATATCGCCATTTCAGCCAATTCTGATTATTTTATAATTAAATATATTATTATATTATTTATATTCATTAAATATTCAAAGTTATTTAATTAAACGACCATTTGAATTCTAAATACCTATTTAAATAATTAAATAAGTTAATTATATATCGCAAAAATACGGGTCATTACATTCTTCCCCACTTAAAATAATTTCATCCTCGAAATTGCTAAGTTAGAAAACAAACCGTATCGACTAGGTTAGAACTTAGTTGTTCACTTCTTAACTTCAGTTTTCAACTAAACCAATTTAAATTTAATTAAAATATTAATTAATCATTATCAACGAATATTTTCAAAAATCCTAAAATTTTTCTAACACCTTACTTTTTTGAAAAATTTCGCCAATATCTCCTTTGTACTGGTCAATAGGTCAAACTCCAACTCGCCTCTCTGGGCCATCTCCAACCCAAAAGAAAATCAAACAGCCAAGAGGCTTGCCAATTCGGCTCATAAATCTTATATCCAATCAAAATATAAACTTGTACCTTTTTGTCGGGCATATCACTATGTCCTTTGCATCTGTTATCAATTCAACATATACCAGTGTTATCCCAATCAAATTCTGATCAATTTATCCTCAACATATCTATTCGCTTATATCCAAAGCAAATCCCATTTCTACTCAAGCTCAATTTTTGATTCCAAATCTTAACTCACCAATTCAATATACTTAACCAAGTTAAGTTATCATTCCATATTTCATTAACCAATTAATTCCCTCTAATCAGTTACCTTTATCTCATAACTCAAATTTGATTTTTAATTCAAAAATCAATCCATTTACTTTCTTGAGAGTTTTAAACAGCTTTGCTTTTCTCAAAAATCAACTTCCCTTTATAGGATTCAAAACAACTCATTTTCCCAAAACAATTCGAAATCAATATATTTGGTAGTAATTCGTCACTTACAAACTCAAAAATGAACACTGATGATGTCACGATTCATCATTAGGTTTATTTCCCAACTATCGAAGTGAGTTCAATAATATATCACTTTTAAAAATCATTTCTAAAACACTTCTACTTTGAAATATATTTCAAAATACCATTCCCAATGCTTGTAAAACAATTTAAAACCTCCCGGGATTTTAAAATTCTCATATATTCAATTCAAATCCATTTACAAACATCTTTCCAATTTCCAGGCTTTTTAATTTCAATTCTGATTTAAATTTCAAATTTAATTCAATTCATTATACTTATCTGAATTCTGATTGGTTATTTACATAACCATTTCACATTTTTATAATCTTGTTCGATTATAATATCAACCAATATATCCGATATGTATCAAAATATACTTTGGGTAAAATTATTTCTATTACCCTCTTTTCAAACATATCGTGTCGACCCATTGTATTCGAGTGTTTTAGAAACCCTTATCGATATTGTGATGCCCCACCATCGACTAGAATCCATAAACAACTCAACCAATAAATCTACTCAATATAAAACCATTTATATCAAATAACAAATACGTTCACTCGTATATATATACACTCAAACTCAATCTAGGGTATTACTAACCCCATCTCTACTGAGTCACGCCACAGAGCCAAGGTAAAACTCAACCTTAAGCTCTGATACCAACTGTAACGACCCAGAAAAAGGCGATCTTGATTATCCGATATACAACACATATCAAACATCAAGAGTCGAAAATACTGGATGGTTAATGAAAGAAATTAGAGGGTGAAGATAGATAAGATAGAAACTTAGAATAGAAGAAGAAGAACACAACATCAGAGTAACACGAATCTCACAGCGGAACGTATAACATATAATATATGTAACATAACTTTGAAATATAAATCTGTACTTGAATATACATCATTTTTCAAAGTACAGCACTTACGACACAGCGGAAATAAACAATAGCTATATGATCCTGAAGCCTCCTGCTCCATCTCTCCAAGTATCTGTAAATCCCGACTACTTGACTGCCCATACAAAATTGGGCACCCAAGAGTTTAGGGATAACAAAACAAAATAAACTCCGGGTCAGTCATGGGACTGGTATGAGTAAAACAGTTTGAGCCATTAAACGATATCTCATAAGACCACGCCGTATAACGGAACGGGGTTTTTCCCTTATGAGAATCTAAAATATCTTTATATCAAAAACCTTTTGATATTATAATAATGTCTATCAATCACAATATAATAAACATCTGGCAGAAACGCTTCCATCTCACGTTCTACATATATAGTATACAATCAAAATCGCAAGCACGTATTGGGTAATATATTTCCAAATATGACAAGGTATGGAACCACCTTTCGCTAGTGTACCTCTAGAGAGGAATACACTGGGTTCAACAAGAACATCTTGCAACCCGGTCACACATGACCGACCACTCATTTCGCTTGAGTGTATCGAATGTACATCACCAACGGTTGGGATCAGCAACCATTTCCCGAATGGGACAGCATCAACAATAGATTTTTAGAAGTAAATGAAACTCTAGATCAGGTGATTATACACCCTAATAGGTGCGACCTACATAGCCATGCTGCCTGCCCGATTTCTGTCATTTACCGGATGTGAGGCTAGAAGCTACGCTTATCTTTTACATGCCACATCTTCATTCACTTAGACTGACACATCGTCATACCCGCCAAATCACAAATTGATTTATCCAAAAATAACACGGGTATACAGCTAAGAGAAACGAATTCCTCCGCCACCAAACGTGAATACATTTGAAGAGATCAACTTACGCGATCTATTGGATATACTCTGTCAGACCTTCTTCCATACAAGTCGTCCTGGGACTGGACAAACCGAAGGCACTATTCAGTATATCCATCTTAGGAAATCTTTACCTAAGATTTATAAAACAGCCCTTGCATTTTACTCCGTCGTCAATTATCTTTGGCATATATGATATGCAACGCTTATGCCAATACGGAGTGGATCTTCGGATAATAATCCAACCGATCTTCCTATATTAACAACGCTAAAATGGTCAAAAACTTCGATAGTCGGTGAGTTAACTATCAAAGAAAAACATGTGTGCAAACAACGATATTATTTCCAAATGGAAATTATATCGATCAATCATCATTGAACATTTATCTCTCTATTTAACTTATTCCTTTTTCATCTCCTATTTCCATATATTTAACATTTCGTATTTTCTAAATTTAGAAAATATACGTTATTAACAAATGGAAAACATTTCCATTTCTTGTTTTCTATATTAGAAAACATTTCTGGTTTCTTATTTGGAAAACGTTTCCAAAGTTCCTTCATTGGATTTAAACAGATGTTTAAATAAAACATCGCTATGCCAACTCAAACCATTTACTAAATTCACTTAACCATCATTCACTATCAAACCTTACCATTCCTTAGTTAAGAAGGAAGTCAATCAAGTTGGGGTATAATTACCTCTCAAACCTTAACTGAACAACGTTTTAACTTTGAAATAGTCAAAGTTTATCTTTTAAACCTTTAACAATCTTCCTTATGTCACTCTCTTTCGAATAATCTCTATTCGATAACTCCTCCCTTCGAATAACTATATTCGATAATCTCTCTTACGAATAACTAGATTCGAAAACCTTTCTTCGAATACTATATTCGTTTAAGTATATTCAATTAACTCTTATCAATTAACTCTTTTTGATTTAACTCTAATCGAACTCCTTTAATTCTTTTCGAATAAACTATATTCAATAACTCCTTTAATTCTATTCGAATAAACTATATTCGATTACTCCTTTAATTCTATTCGAATAAACTATTTTCGATTAACTCCTTTAATTCTATTTGATTAACTGTATTTAACTCTATTTGAATAAACTATATTCGATTAACTCTATTCAACTCTATTCGAATAAACTATATTCGATTAACTCTATTCGAACAAACTATATTCGACAACTCCTTTAATTCTATTCGAATAAACTATATTCGATTAACTCTACTTAACTCTATTCGAATAAACTATATTCGATAACTCCTTTATTTCTATTCGAATAAACTATATTCGATTAACTCTATTTAACTCTATTCGAATAAACTATATTCGATAACTCCATTAATTCTATTCGAATAACTAATATTCGATAACTCTTTTTAACTTTATTCGAATAACTAATATTCGATTAACTCAAATTAATTAACTCTATCGATTTAACTCTAACTGGTTATCTCTAACTGATTAACTTTGACTGATTAACTCTAACTGACTAACTCTGACTAATTAACTCTATTTAACTCTATTCGAGTAACTAAAATTCAATTAAACTCTATTCGAATAATTGTATTCGATTAACTCTTTTGATTTATTCCTTTGAATTAACTCCTTTTTAATTCCTTTTCTGTTTGTTTATACAAATAATTCCTTTTCTATTTGTTTATTTAATAGCTATTCCCTTTCAATTCTATTTATTTAACAAATAAATATTTCTTTTGTCTTTTTCTATTTATTTAACAAACAAATATTTCTTTTATCTTTTCTATTTATTTAACAAATAAATATTTCTTTATTCTTCTATATGTAAATGTTTTACAAATATTTCCTTTTTTCTATTTTATTTGTAAATGTTTTACAAATATTTCTCTTTCTATTTGTTTTGCAAATATCTTCCTTTGTATTTATTTTACAAATATATTTCCTTTATATTTGTTTTACAAATAATTTCCTTTATATTTGTTTGATTTTATAATTACTTCCTTTTATAAAATCATTTTCCTTTTATATATAAAATCCATTGATTTTATATAAATAATTTATTTTCAAAATATACTTTGAAAATCCCCTTTTTACATCCCAGTATTTCTTACGGTATTTACAATACCCAATCACAATGATCGATATCATTCAAACACACATAATCAACAACAGATTATATAGCGCATCATATATCATGATATATGAAACAAAACAGTATTTTATATATTAAGGAACCCATTTGGGTCCCTCCAACCTATTTCCCTGCATCACAGATGTTAAACAACATAATAACATCGATTTCATTTTGATATGAAATATTCTAATAAACAAAATCAATATTTGATTAATGATTTATATATATATCGTAATCTATGATTTCAACCAATACACAAGCAATTCAACCAAACAGTTAACACACATCAATCAACAGATGATTAACATTTCTAAAAATACGTTATAAAAATATAACTGTTCAGAGTTGGTGAGTTTTAATCACTTTGGCAGTTCATCGTTAAAGAACGATAAAATGTTGTTTGATTTGAATCAAACAATTTATTTTGCCATAAATTCAAACGAGCACCAATCCACTCTTAGTCAGTTCCATTGTGTTGCTCTCGTCCATATGATCCTGTCGAATCTTGTTTTGCTGAATTCTGATACCGTATGTGAAAGTTATTAACATTATATGGTAATACACTACTTAGAATTTAAATGAACTTTATTTATTTAAAAACCCGGGCCTTTACCAATAAATCCGGCCCACTTCTATCCTTAAAGCCCAAACCCGGTTACCTTCCTCTTCTCCCCCGTTACCAGACCTTACCCGTATCCTCCTTCCAGTAAACACCAACACCAAAAACATGGCCATTTATGCATTCATTTCTCCATGAAATTGAACCCAACTTCCACCGATGAACTCCAACTCAAACTCTCCATCACCTCGTCATGCTAACACCCAGCTCGCACTACCACATCGACGGCAACCTCTCGTGACCAACCGAGAAACCTGTGACACCTTACACAACCGAGTACCACCAATCTCCGCAAGCAGGTGCGGCTTTCGTCAACAAACCCAAATCCAAACTTTGTTTCACCCATCTCCGCCTCGATTCACCACTGAAATCATCCCTAGGTGTTGCATTCAAGAACCAAGCTCCAGAAAAGTTGAATCGCGCCACGTAGAAGTGGTATAGGGTTGAAGCCGCTGCTTTGTTGAATCCATTCATGTGAACAATAGAAATTTAGGGATTTTATTTTATATTTTTTGATTTTAGAAGATGATTATCTCACGTTTCTATCTTCCGGGAGAAAGAGTGTGGCGGAAATAAATGTTGACTGAGGAAGATGTGGATTAGGTTTAAGAGGAAGTAAAGATTATTCATAGAGAAGTTTTTTTTAAATATTTTTATATTGAATATTATATTAAATATAAGCAAACATTATTTTTATCCATCCTCTAAAATTCCTCTAATCATACATGACATCCAAGAATCACGAAACTGGACATGCAGCTACAGTTCGACATTACGGTCCCAACGAACCTAGTTTCGTCGAATTCCGACTTCGTATGCTCACACGGCGTATTTTTAACCATCGAAATACTGACTATTTTTCACATTAAAAATCGGTACAGCCACATATTGACTTCAAAAATAACGGAAATTGAAATATAACAATAATTTAACATTGCGGATCCAACAAAATTAGTTTCATCGAATTCTGAGGTCGTTTGCAAAACTGGTTATTTTTAAAGCTCTAAATAACCCTTTTAAATATATAAATATATTTAAAAACATTTAAATTAAATATTTAAAAATAAATATTATCGTATATATTCACAGTGGAATACCATACAGCTTCAGAATATTCCTATATGAATTTCTAACTCGATATTTCAAATCCCGATAAATCGATATTCGATTTATAATGAAATTCCTTTTATATATCGTTATAAATTATAAAGGAATTCCAAAGCGACTTTTCTAAAATTTGATTTGGACATAAATAAAAATCTACACGACGAAATCCCGATTTTTCTCTTCCACTAGAAAAATATACTTCATCAGCTCCTAACGTTTCTTGTTTCACAGAAATCCGACTTAAAAGAGCTTCTGTATATTCGTTTAAAGTTCGAATCGCCAAATCGCGAACTGCTGCGCCATTTCGAGCTCGATTATAATTAAATTATAATTATACGTTCAAACTTTGTTTAAATAATATATTCGTTATTCAAATTCAATTCTAAACTGAATTATATATTTTGAATTTCCCAATTCACACCATATCGCCATTTCAACCAATTCTGATTATTTAAAATTAAAAATATTATTATATTATTTATATTCATTAAATTTTCAAATTTATTTAATTAAATGACCATTTGAATTCTAAATCCCTATTTAAATAATTAAATAAGTTGATTATATATTGCAAAAATACAGGTTTTTACAACTGCCAAATATTTATTCTACAAAAGACAACTTCAAAAATGCAAGAAAGACAATATGAGTATAAGTGAATATCTTGCAAAGGTTAAAAACATTTGTGATATGTTGAAAGCCTTAGGTAGCAATATTGAAGAATCAGATCACGTTCTTTCTCTAGTAAATTGGTTAGGTGATGAATATGAGGCTGTAATAGCCATCATTACATCACAAAAGATTACACCACCACTTGATGATGTTCACTCTATGTTACTCTAACATGATGCAAGATTATCTCATAAGAACTCTACTGAATCTGATTACTCACTCAGCTATGCTGCTAATAATAAAGGAAGAGGGCAGGGAAATTATGAAAATAACAACAATTAAAGAGGAGGTTTTCCTCCTAGAGGAAGAGGAAGAGGAAGCTGGACCAACAACAATAAACCCAAATGTCAAATATGTGAAAGAATTGGCCACACAGCGCTTAAATGCTATTTCAGATTTAATTCTAATTACATTGGGAATCAACGAAATAGCAATAACAGTGAAAATAATCCTAACGCAAATGTGGCACAAGTTCAATCTGAATCTTCAAATCAAGTCAATGCTAAACAGTGCAGTTAAACTGAGCTACTAAGTCAGACTCAACATTGGATGACAACTGGTTCCCTGATTCAAGTGCTACTAATCATGTGACCAACAATCTTGATAATCTCAATCTTGGAAATAGAGAATACAGAGGTAAACAGTTAATAACCATGGGTAATGGTAAGTGTATTAGTATTTCACATACTAGTGATGCTTTATTAAAAGGCAAGAAACAACTGTTTCTGCATAAATTGCTAAGGTTACCTAAAATTAGGAAAAACCTGATGAGTGTGTCACAATTCACAAAGGATAACAACATTTACTTTGAATTCTATCCTAATTATTGTGTTGTCAAAGACATGTTAACTCATGAAATTTTATTGCAGGGTGATGAAACTCATGGATTGTACAAGTTCAAACTTGGAGATCAATTACATCATGTAAAGGAGAAACAATGTTTTGTCTCTGCTGTTCAAGATCAAAACAGTAGCAGCGATGTTTTTGATCTTTGGCATCATAAATTGGGTCACCCTACTTTCAATATTGTCAAAAGCATCTTGGATAATAATAACATTACTTATAGTAATGTGAATTTACCATATATTTTCACTTATTGCCTGTTAGATAAAAGTCATAAATTACCTTTTGACAATTCATCAACTGTTTACACTAAACCTTTTGATCTAGTTGCCACTAATTTATGGGGTCCAGCCTCAATAACAGCCGACTTTGGGTATAAATATTATATTTCCTTCATTGATGCTCACTCTAGATACACTTGGATTTATTTTTTAAAATCCAAATCTTGTACTTATGATGTTGTTATAAAGTTCCTTAACATGATAGAGAATCAGTTTAATACTAGAGTGAAAATATTTTAGTCTGATGGTGGTACTGAATATAAGACCCATGGTAAATACTTTGATGATAAAGGCATAATTCATAGGTTAACATGTCCTTATACATCTGAACACAATGGCCTAGCTGAAAGAAAACGTAGGCATATAGTCGAATGTGGTTTAACTCTTTTATCTCAAGCCTCATTACCTTTAAAATTTTGGTCTGAATCATTTAATACTGTTGTATATCTAATTAATAGGATGCCAACCAAAGTATTAAATAATATTAGTCCAATTGAAAGATTATACAAAGTTAAACCAAATTATCATGATCTAAAAGCCTTTGGCTGCCTATGCTTTCCTTATCTTAGACCTTACAATGCTAATAAGCTTAATTTTAGATCAAAATCATGCACATTTCTAGGCTCTGCAGTTAAGAAAAAAGGATACAGATGCATTGATGAAAATGGTAGAATTTTTGTAAGCAGGCATGTTATATTTAATGAAAATGTCTTTCCCTATGCTTAATCTGATATTAAAACCACCAATAAATTTATCAATGAAAAGATAACCATACCTGATATCCCTTTGTACACTGAGCAGGCCTCAATTGCAAGTGATCAGATAGCTGCTGGTGATCAAGCTATGCACAATACTGAAAATGATCAGCTCAGCAACAATGAGAGCATCAGCCACGCCAATCCAACACCTGAAAATGACAACAGTCAAAACTCTGAAAGCAGAAATCAATCAACATCAGATGAAGGAGCTAATAACCACTCACCTACCACTGAAGGCAGTGCAGAGCACTCTGAACAACACACTGATCCTCCTCCAATTAGCACTGGTCATCCCATAATGACTAGATCCAAAAGTGGCATATTCAAGCCAAAGGTATATCTAACTACTGAGTGCAAAGATGAACCTGTCACATTCATTCAAGCCAACAAACACAATGAGTGGAAAATTGCAATGGATGAAGAATTCAAAGCTCTTATCAAAAATCAAACCTGGACACTTGTCCCTCAACCCAACAACAAAAACATCATAGGTTGTAAATGGACATACATGATCAAAAGAAATCCAGATGGCACTATTAACAGATATAAAGCCAGATTAGTTGCAAAGGGCTTTACACAAGAGTAAGGATTTGACTATTGTGAAACTTTCTCACTAGTAGTCAAACCCACTACTATCAGGATAATTCTCACAATAGCACTCAAAAATCAATGGCATATTCAACATTTAGATGTTATTAATGCTTTCCTTAATGGAAAGCTGGAAGAAGAAACATATATGAAACAGCCTGAGGGATATGCTCAAGATTCAAAACTGGTGTGCAAACTTAGCAAGGCTATCTATGGGTTGAAACAGGCAACCAGAGTTTGGTTTAACAAACTCAAATCAACTCTAAATACATTGGGATATAGGCCCACCAAATCTGATAATTCCTTATTTATCAAAATTACTCAATCATCCACTATTTACATACTAATCTATGTTGATGACTTAATCATTACAGGTAACAGTGATGTTGAGACAAAAAAGCTTATCAAGTATCCAAACGAGGAATTTTCAATCAAAAATCTGGGAGAAATCAATTATTTTTTGGGCACAGAAGCAAACAGAATATCAAAGTCTGAAATGATACTGAATCAAAGAAAGTATATAACAGAACTGCTGATCAAAACTGACATGATTGAGGCCAAATCACAACCAAGTCCCATGATTTCCAGCCAACACTACTCTAAAAACAGGGAGAAGCTATAAATAATATCAGACAATACAGGAGTGTTGTGCGGGCATTACAATATGCCACCATAAAATGACCTGACATATCATTCAGTGTTAACAAGGTATCTTAATTTTTGTAGGAACCAAAGGATGAACATTGGAGAGCTGTAAAGAGAATCTTAAGATACCTAAAAGGGACTCTAAACTATGGCTTAATATTATGGGGAAGCAAAGACAAAACATTATAGGATTCACAGACTTTGACTGGGCTACAGATGCAGATGACAGAAGATCCATCACTAGCTACTGCATATACATGGGTAACAATCTAACATCATGGAGTTCCAAAAAGCAATCTACCATATCAAAATCAAGTGCAGAAACAGAATACAAAAGTATTGCATATGCTACAGCTGAAATCATGTGGATTCAATCTATGCTAAAGGAACTAGAGCTGAACAGTACATCAAAAGCAACAATTTGGTGTGATAATAAAATTTCTATCTACATGTCAGCAAACCCTGTCCAACATGCTCAAACAAAGCATATAGAAATTAACATATACTTTGTTCGAGAGCAAGTAAAAGAAGGAAAATTACAAATAAACTATGTACCTTCCTTCTATCAAAAGGCTAATATACTTACCAAAGCCCTTTCAGCTAAAAACTTTACTAGACTTCGTGATGAATTGAAGGTCAACCACTGTTCAGCACCTAAATCCGCTGCAAATCCACCAATTGAAGGCAAGGAGAGCTCTCAAACTTCAGATCTGAAGATAAAAGACAAAGCGAAGCATCACACTTAACTATGGACGAAGACCAGCAGAAGAAAGATAACTAATGAAGACTCACCTTGCACTCATGAATCTTTGGTCAACAAAGCTCAAAAGACGCCAGGATGAAGGCATCGATTCATCAGATTGAAGACAAATTTAGGGTTTCTGGTAACCCTAGATTTGAACGGGGCAAATAAGAGAATGAAATGAATCGGTGCCGCTAATACACATAGAGGATATTAACCTAATTATTCTTGGACTTGTATACGGGCTTGGGCTTGGCCCAACTCTTTATTTTCTTTTATTCTGTTGCAATTCGATCCACACTTGTAAACATAGACTGGTACTATATATACCAGCAATCTTTGTACATTTCAATATAATCAATACAATAAAACTTTCTTGCAACAATCTCAAAATCACAAATTCTGAAAATCTAATTTGTATAAGTTATATCAAATCCTATATTCTTCTTTTGTGTTTAAAAATTCCACAACCATTTTACTCTATATTTTTCATTTTCACATAAAAGAAAAAATACAGGTGTAAAATTGAATTAGAAATTACCGAGCAATTCATTGTGCAACAATTACAGAATATGGAGTTTGGTTATCACATCCTACAGTGCAACACGTTAATTGAGGTCTTATGAGCGTAGTAAATGTATTAAATATTAATCTGCCTGAACACGTCTAGACATACTATCTACTGCTTCTTTAGTCTAATAATTTTTAGGATATGATTTTATTAGATTCTTAGCTCAATGAGTACAAATATCAAGTAATATTCTAATCTGAAATGATTCCATTATTGCATGCATTGTCGAAAGGACTCTTAACAAGCTTGGTTGAACACAAACAAATGATAACTTCAGTTAAACAATATTTTTCCCTATCATAGTGATTGCTTACAAATAAATAGAAGCATTAAATCATATTACAGCTATCATCTTAAGCTTAGTTTAACCCACAATTCTACGTCTAGCATATTTTTGGTGAATAATGTGTTTTTAATATGCTGCATTTGATCCCAAAGAAGAAAAATATATGGGTGCTAATTGGTTAATTTAACAATGTCAGAATAAGGTATTGATATTTAACAACCACAAGTCATATTTCTGTCAAGAAAAGAAATATTTCTATATTTCTATACTTCTATTTCAAATATATTTCTCATGTCAAGTAATTAGATGGAATGACTACCTTAAGCATCCTAGCATAGCGTGATTATGTTTGTTTGTCAATTTCAATGTATTCCATTTTAATGTGATTTTTTGGCTACTTATATTTAGGTCATACCTTTTTGTAATTTCAGCATTGATATAGGTTCTGTACTCATTGATTTTCTATGCTCAAGCAATACCATTCATAGATTCATTTTTTTTAAATTATGCGCTTTAAGTTGGCGATTAATAACTATAAGAGAAAGATCATAATATATACCATTCAGTAGCCTATATTTTCCCTATTTCTTCTGTTTGATTTCCTTTTACAATTTGTTTTTTAACCCACCATTTTATGCGGTTTTACACTAAGTAGGAGTATATATAGTCCACATAAACTTGCAAATTTATTACTTTTAGTGACAATTTGAGATTAAGTTTTATTTATACATGTTTCTATGTTCTAACCCCAGTTGCCAAATGTTTTGCAATCTTCCTTTATATCGTGGATTTGGCTCTTTGTTTCTTCACCTTCCTAATTCTTAGTTTTAGAAAGTTTTTATTATTTTAGCTCTGTTTTTCATGCTTATTATTGTCTTCTTATTGCATATATTCTCTTAGATTTCTTCATAGTGTAAGAGAATAAGATTTAATGCATTGTCTTTGTGCTACATACATTTTCATGTTCAATCGATTTTACGTGCTATATTTTGAAGGGTTAAATTAGTTGAAGTTTGATAATTTGTTTATGTTCCAAAGTTGATTTGGTATTTCTCTCTATCAACCGTTTCCATATGGTTTGCAATAAATGTTGTTCTCTGCACTACAGTTGATCTTAAGCTTGATTTTTCAATATATTTTTTGTGAAGTTTATATTAACTTTTTCTTTTCTATTTAAATTTTTAAAAGTGGAATTTTTTCTTTGACATCAAAAAAGTGCAATTTTGATTAACTATAAAATTACATTCTTAAACGCAAAGAAGTGTTCAGATTCAATTTTCTTCCTTTTAAGTTCAAGCTTTCAGTTCAGCTAGCCATCATAGTTAAGAACTAAAGGGATTACGCAAACACATGCCTATTCTGAATATGATTTAAATGGTATTATTTGCTGAAAATAACCTAACTGTAAGATCATTCATTCCTATATTTGTATGGGCAGTAAAATTGAAAAAAGTCTATTTTGGGAAAGATTGTTAATTGTCCTGGCTCAACTTAATTTTATAGATATGAGTTTATCTAACTTCTTGATTTTACGTTTTTGAATCAAAAGATTAAAAATATTGATGACTGTTTATCATGTTGTGCACCATATGATGATAAATCTTATTAATAGGGAAAGTTGGATTCAAAATTAAAAAAAAAATCTAGCTTTCAGCTCTTCCTTAATGCATAGAATTGTACTTCTATAATATCTATTATCTGTATATATTATATAAATTTAAATCTTGGTCAATCTAGATCAAAATGAAGATTTTTAAGATTTAAACGCATGTTCTAGTAACACAGTAAAAATTATAGAAGGCTATTTTCTACATTTAAGAAGAAGGCCTATTCCATAATTATGCGCATTATTATCAGGCTGCCACTTCTTCTGTTTGCATTTGGATTAATTTCCAAGGTGATTAAAAAATATTATCAAGCAAACTGTGTTTGTCAAGGATGCGGAGTATTGAAGTCAATTAAAGACCTCAAGCAATGGAACAGAGCTGAATTTGTTCAGCATATCGATGACTTCCTCAACGATAATGAGAGTTTATGGGTTAAATGGTCGAAGGTAAATGTCGTGAAAGAAAACATTTTCTGTATAATGAATCAGTCCCAGAAGTTAAGCTGGAGATGGAGATGCATATTCAAGTACGAACAATTATTCTTCCTAGTTTCAGGTATTCTATTACTCTTAATTCTCAAGTTCGCTTGTGGGATGACCCTTGGTTAGAAAGAGGGTTAATCCTAAGTAAAGCACTCTCGCTTCTTGAAATTATTGGTTCCGGATTAAATCGCAATGCAAAAGTAATAGAATTTGTGCATGATGGCAAAATTTGTCTGCCACCTTCCAGCGTTTCTAGTATTAACCTTTTGTGGATTAAAGCTAAATGTTTGAAGCTTCGTGGAACTGGTGTGCATGTGACTGAATGGTGCAATAGTGACGATAGTTTTTGGATTAAAACTTTGTACGAAAGATTTACGAGTATTGATTCTATGTCGTTCTGTAAGTGGAGCAGGAAAGTCTGGGTTAATGACAATAGTGTTCCTGAAAATTTACTGATGTGGAAAGTTTTAAATAGAGCAATCTTTTCTAAAGATAAGCTATTACTGAGGGGAGTGCAATGTGATCAATTATGTGTGTTATGCTACTAGAGAATGAAACCATTAACCATATATTCTTCCAATGTCAGTTTCTATTTTTCTGTCTGATATGAACTGTTGCGCGATATTGGGGGGAATGATGCGAATCAAAATGCGTCAATACAATGGAAAATTTTGCAGAATCAAACTGGAAGGAGAAGTATTAAAGGTAGACCGCTAAACTATGTGCTTAAAATTTTTATGTATAATGTGTGGAAAGAAAGAAACACACATGTGTTTAACAGTAGTAAAGTGAACACCAAAGTGCAATTTAGAAGCAGTGTGTGAATGGACCTTAGAGAAGGAATCAAGCTATTAAGCTTCCCTTTTGACCTAGGGATTTTGTCCAGACTGAAGTAACTTCCTTTTTGTGTGTTGTGTTCGTTTTCTTGTGTTTAAGGAACCGAGTTTCTATGTAATTCTGTGTGTATTGTATTTTCTTTCTCTTCTTCCGTTCTTTAATAAAAGTGGTACGGGTCCACTCAACCCGGTAAGCCTTGGAAAAAAAAGATATTGAGTTATACAAAGGTACACGGATTAGTTTCATGATTTTCCTTTTATGGTATATTGGGGACCGCATCTGAGAGTATGTTTTAGTTCCCAAGAGAAAAATCAAACTCATAATAAACAATTAAGCTTAATCGCGCTATTAATCTTCAATTCTATCAAGTTTAAGGTAGTTATAGTTGTGTATTTATTTGTATCTTTTTCAATTTTCTCCTACTATTACTTTTAAATTCTCACTCACTTTACCTTTCTTTAAGGGAAATATAAATTTTATGGCAGTTTCACATATTTCCATTATTCTATGTTTGAATGACTGGATATATTTATTGCATATTCTTGCTATTCTTATACCTATTATCAACTTATTTTCAGTCAACCAAAATATCATTTCCTAATATTTGCGGATTTTTAAAATATTTGCATTTTGATGACATTATATACAATTTATAGCAATCTCTTGCTATTTTTCCAATTTCCATCTCAATTTATTTTCCATATATGAAAATTTGAACTCCCACAGTTTGTGTTTGTCCAATATAATTCATATTTGAATGACAATTAATATAATTTATAGTATACTATTAATATTTAACTCTTAATATTTTACTCTTTCCATGCTTATCATAATGGCAGATGTATTACAAACTTCCACTTCCATCCATGCTTCCTTAAAGCTGTTAACCTTCTTTCCAGCTAGAAAGTTTGAACAGATATAACCCTTTCTGGTATGCCCTTGTAATCGACCCAAAGCACTAAAGTACATTGAGTTCATTGATTATCATTTATTCATATTATGGTCTCAACATATAAGTTTTAATTGATGTTTTATGTTTCATTTTCAGTTTAAAAATTTGAATATGGTATTTTTGCCTGCGTTTGAAGACTTATAAAGGTCCTCCAAAAGAAAGCGGTGAGTACGCAAGAAAGTAACTTTGGGTGGATGCTTATTCAAATGAAGAAGCTATTGGAAATTGGAAGGAAACAACATGCAGTTTTGACATACTAGACAAACTTGTAGAAAAATAATGAGGTGATACTCTTTACCATACAATACTACTGAATTCATTATGGTTTTGTCAATGCATTCTCTATTAATAGCGCATGGCCAGTCATACAAGTAAAGTGATGATTAATTTGAATTATATTGAAAAATATATGTTATTAGGCATTAGCTACTCCGGAATAGATTTCAAACCGTGAATTCTTTCATTATGTTTGAAAACTCAATAACCATTATACCAAATATTCTTCTATTCCACATAGAAGAAAAACAAAGGTTTAAAGTTGAACAGGAAATTATTACCTTGCATTTCATAATGTAATAATGATCTAATTTGCAGTTTGTTTATCACAGTCTATTGTGCAACATGTAAATCAAAGTATTGTGAGCTTAGTAAATTTAAATACATCAATAATATGTTTTCTATCCTCACTTTTTTGAAAGCCAATTTGAAACTTTTTAAAATATTATTTTATATATATTGTTAATATAAAAAATGGTTCTTTTGAGACAAATCATATTATTTGCGTTGTAATTGGTTTATATCTACAAAATTACAAAGCATGTTTAAGTTTAACAGTGATCCCCCGAGCTTGCAGCCATCATGGTTGTGGCACCTGTAATTATTTCCTCTGTACCAAACAAATGTTCATTGAAATGTGTTAGAAATATAGGCTATCATCACGACATTATTGATATTCTTTGACACCCTTGGATTTATTTATTCTAAAATAGAAATGTTAATAATAATAATTTGTTAGTAAATACTACCCAGTTGCAACTTTGGTTCAATATTTCTATTTTATTGCGCTCTAAAATCTAGATGTTGTCCCCTACCGTAGTAGATTTATAGTTTAGTTAAAACTTACACAAATTTGTTGTTTTCTTATTGATTAGTGCTTTAAATGTAGCTGGGATCAAATTTGAAATTAATTGGTGAAAATTTCATGGAAAAGCATATAAATTTTCGGTAACCAACGAATCATGTTTTGGTCAGCTTTGCTCAACTTTGATAGCTTCATACCTTCAGTTTTTTATTTTGTCTATAGGTTTCACTCTATTTTTGATTTTGCCAAGGCTTTAGAGAAGAACTAAAGGTTGTTGCAGTGTTGTACATTCAATCTCGAGCTTACCATATTCATTAATGTTTTGATTATGTCTAATGTTATGTTAAGAATCATTATAGTTGTTTACTATGTGCAAAAATTATTTCCTCATAGAGATCTGTCTATAAATATTTGTTTGTGCTTGGCCTTCTTTTTTATTGAAAAATTTATTCTTATTGGGTTCACATTTGGTTGTTCTGATTCAATATTTGTTGATTTGGTGGAATTGTTATATTATTTCCATCCAGTTTACACTCATATATTTATAGTTTGGCTGTGAACATTTTTGGTTTGGATTGAGTATACAGGACATTTTTCATGATATGTACAGTAGAGTTTTTCCCTTTTGAAATATAAAAAACCCATGTTCCATTTACACACTAATTAGCTTGCTCATTTTCATTTTGAACACTGATCAAATGAGCTTTTAGTAATGGATGAATATCCTGATTTTCTGGTGTAAGTTTCGATTATCCACTTACAGATATATTAGAATTTGTGATATAATATTTCTATTTGCAAAAGGTTTGGAAGATATTATTGATTATGGTGATACAATATTTTCATTTAGAGAAGATTTGGGAAATATTGTTAATTTGAGTAATATAATATTTTCAACTGTAGAAGATTTGGAAGATATCAGAAAATTTATTGTCTTTTTAATTGTAAAGGTAGACATAGCAATAAATTACCAACATATGTGGAAGAATGTGAAGAAGTTTCTTTTGGGTTGTTGAAGTAAGGAATTAATTCTTTGATTGGAGAATTAATTAGGCATTGATTTATAATCATACGTAACGACCCGCATTCTACGCATCAGGGGATCATAGAATATTTCTTTCTTTCTCATGCGAAGTCGTATAGCCATGTAACTTTGGGAGACGACTATTGGGGTCATTTCCCATGTTTATGATTTTTGCCGATTTTTAAATGACCATTTTGCTCCTAACTGATATTGTTTCGGCCATAACTTTTGATTGGTAAGGATTTTTGACCTGAAACCACTTCCGTTAGATCTATATGATGGTCTACCTTTCCGTAGAGTGGTCATATTAGCCAAATTGACTCAGCGTTTGGGAGATATGGCTGAAACAAGGTTTGGAAGGCGAAAAACAACTTAACCATGCCTAATTAGGGTGGTTAGCAAGAGGGCCCATATCTCATTTCGGGCTTAGGAGTTTAAAAGGACTGTTGGAATTTAGAGAACATCCTTTTCTCATTTTTCAGCCGCCACCTATCATTCCTCTCAACCTAGCAATGGCCTCCAACTCCTAAAACACCTTCTAATCACCGTTTAGTCAAGCATTAGCCTAATCTAGATCAAATCAAGGCAAATTAACATCAAGTTTGGGATAGAGCTGCTGGAACACACAGAGATTCGACCTATATCAGAGAAGCTTTCAGATCTATAAGTAATTTGTGGCTAAGGTGAGTGATTAGCATTGTTTTTACACTAATTATAGTTAATTAGGGTGATTAGTGTTAATTAATGAATTATGCATGTTAAAAATCTGGAAAAATGTTTAGAAATTCTTAAATATTATTTTAAGCTTCTGTTAGAAGTTTGGGTTAATTTGGTTAAGTTTTGCTAATCCTATTAATAGATTTGTTTAAACATGCTTAAGGGGAAAATATGGGTTTTGGGTATGTTTGATCCATTTTAACATATCATATTGTTGTTTTGGTGTTTATGGTTGATTCTTTATGTTGCTATGACTATATGACATGCTTTGTAATTGATTAGAAAAGATAGAATGTTCAAAAACATCATCGTATGGCGTAAAATAGTTGCGGGAAAAGTTGCAGGGAATGCACAGGGTTCGGATCGGATCGGATATAGGGCTCGGATCGGATAAGGGAACTGAGCAAGGGAATTCGATTCGGATCGGAACTTAGCCTAAGAGACTTGGAAATAAGGTAGGCCATTCGCTTAGAGTTGGAGTTGGGTCGGAAATCGGATCGGGTCTGGATGGAACATGGGATCGGAATGAGTAAGTTGGAGCAAGAAGGACGAACGGAACCAAGGGGCAAAGCACTGAACCGGACTAAGACCAGGAGTGCCGAACCGAACCGATGTGACGTGTATCGAACCGAACCAGATTGATGTCTAGGAACTGGAGCAAACCGAACCGAACCAGGGGAGAACAACCGAACCAAACCGGATTGGAACTGCGATTACGCGACGACTCTTCTGAAGACCAACTCCAATTCGACCTAAACCCGAGATGCAAAGGTAGTCCAAATAAGAAGTAGAACTCAGGATCCAGTTGGGAACCAAAGAGTTGACTTCATGAGTTGGGCTTTGCTGTGGGACGTGTGCAAAGGGGTTATCGTCGTCTACAGCTTTGATTCACCACCGAGACGGATGTTAGGCTACGTATCAGTGCAGTGGGGTAGTTATTACTCCATGGGGCAGAGTGATCGTAGCATGGCTGTGAGCCAGTGCAGTGGAGTCATCATGACTTCATGGGGCAGAGTGGACATAGCAAGGATTAGTGGTTATGGATTAGTGCAGTGGAGTTGTCATGACTCCATGGGGCAGAGTGATCATAGCAAGGATTTGGGTGATCAAAGCGGTGGATACCGTATGCTTTACGCACTAAGTGAGAGATGTAAGGATGGTTGCTATGCTTGATTGTTTGCCATCATTATGACATGCACACCCCTACACCCGTATCTTTACACCATATGTTAGTATCACCTTAGAGTATTGTACATCTTGTTGTACTAACTCTTCGGTTGCAGGTCCAGGTTTAGGTATGGTTTAGTATACCTGTTATTTTTCTATTTTGCTGCTTATCGCTTATACCAGACTTTTGTCTGACCCATAGTTTTATGTCTCTTCTTATTACTCTGGGTGCTCTTAAACGGGCAGACTAGAGACAGGTCAGGTGATTATGCATGGGTAGTTGTGCCGGAGACGAGCAGGAGGCTTCCACGTATGATATATATATTCCCCTTGTGTCGCCGCTGGTCACTACTTTGGGCATTAATAGTGCACCTTTCATATTTTGCTTTAGAGATAGTGTTGAAAATTTGTAATAATGATGATGTGGAACATAAGATGTATTTTGAATTTCCCGCTGCTATCATGGTTTAGTTTTCAGCTTATGCGCTGTCTCGCCTATTTTATGTCAAGTATGTTATTATTATATTTTATTCCATGCGCTGTGAGAAATTCTACAGGTTCCTTGATAATTCAAATTCCCTTCTTTTCCTTTCTTTCGCGACCGTCCCGTGCTGGTTGGATATCGGCACAACGCACTTTCGTTGGAAATGTCGGCTGGTGCAGGGCGGGCCGTCACATCATAAATCAATTACTTCAAACCCAAGTATTAACCCTTATATAAGGATAAGGATTAGGTAAATTGATGGTACATCTCTCAAAAGTTGTATTTCTTCTTCTCTATTACCAGTCTTGTAATATTTTCTTACTTAGAAAAGGAATAAAATCTCCTCTTCCCAAGTGGACGTACACTAACAAGATGTTAGTGGAACCACTATAAATCTCTTGTGTTCTTTCTTTTATTGTTTGATTTGTGATTGTTTTGCTGGTGACTATCTGTTATTTGTTTTGCCTCGCCATCAATCCATTCCTATTTGTCTTTCCCCAAGGTTGGGTTTTATTCCCAAGGCGTTTTTGAGATACTTCTCCCCAAGAATTGGTATCAGAGCTACGAGGTTGATTGAGAAAGATTGTTAGGCATTATGGCAGGTGATGAGGATAATTCAACAATTGTATCAAGGCCATATGTCAAATGTACATATATGGCAGCAGGATCTCAGTTAGCAAGAGAAAGACGGAATGGGGATAAACACTTCGAGAAGTGGCAATGGAGGATGAAAGTTGTTCTGATGCGGAATAATGTTCATCTTGTGGGTGTTTTCTCCTGGAGTTGACGGATAATATTTCAGTCGTAGAAAGGAAGGATATGGAACGATGGGCATTTACTACTTTATAATTAGCAATAGGAGAAAATGTCATTTCAGATATTAGAGGTGAGACCATTGCTAAGGACATTTGGACCAAGCCGGAAAAACTCTATTTAAAGAAATCACTAACTAACCGTCTGATTTTTCTAAAGATGTTTTCACCATGTGGATGAGAGAGGATACTTCAGTGAAGGCACATCGTGATGTGAAGGCAGGTCTTCTATCTGAGGACTTGAGGGATCAGATGATGGGGTTGAGTGAAGTTAGAGGAGGAAGTAGTACGAAAGCCTTATTAAATGGTATGGAGAAAGGGGTAAGAAGAAGAAAATAAAGTTAAGAGATAGGAAGTGCTACATTTGCAAGAAAGCAAGCCATTGGAAGAGAGATTGTCCAGACTTGAAGAAAAAATTGAAGCTGGAAATTCATCGGTTGCGGTGGAGGAATTTTTGTCTGATGACTTGTTAGCAGCGATAGTATCAGATGTATCAGACCATTAGGTGCTAGATACGAGGGCATCTTTTCATATGACACCTAATAAGAATTATTTTGGTTCTTTTAAAAGAAAAGGAGGGAAACTGATTCTTATGGGAAATGATGCTAGTTTTAGAGTCATGGGCGAAGGTACTGTGCAGATTCGCATGTATGACGGGGTAATACGCACCTTGACAGGTGTCCGTTATGTTCCAGGTCTTCGGTAGTCAATGATATCTCTTGGGCAGTTGGCTTCCAAAGGATGCGAGGTGACTATTGATAAGGATAAGGGTTTCTAAGGGTGCATTTGTTGTGATGAAGGGAGATATGTTTCAGAGTTTGTATCTCCTGAGGGGAAGCACTGTACTTGGAAAGTCAATGATTGGAGTCTACAGTTCTCGTGGAAATGATGTCAAAGCTAGGCATACGAGAAGGGACTTTGAGTTTCTGCATAGGCAGAATATGATCAAAGGGGAAAGCTTCAACAAGATGAGATTTTTCCAAGAGGATGTGCTTGATAAGCAGAAGAAGCGATCGTCTGAAGTTGGGTAGAGATCAAAGGAGAATGTAACACCCCGTAATTTAAATATTAAAATTAACAAATTTAAGAATACTTAATTGTTAAAGGGAGAACTAAGGGAAACGGGTTACGCCATTGCGTTCGTCTCGAAATTCTGCTTGGAATAGAGTCCAAGTTTTCAAAAATCGGACTTCGTATGAAGAAGTTATGGCCCTCAGAACTTTCGGAAATTTATATAAAACAATTCAGAAAATTAATACCAGGGCAGGTCGACCTGGGGGTCGACCTACCCCAGGCCAGGTTGACCAGGGGGTTTACCTCCCTATATACAGGTCGACCTGGGGGTCGACCTCCCTCTCGGGCCAGATCGGAAACCTGACGTGTTTCTTTAGGTGACAATTTTCTAACTCATTAGGGCTTCTGTGGCAAGTTCTGGTTGGTTCTCTTAGGCTTGAATGGCTTTGATTGGTCCTAGGTTTATCTAACGGCTTAGGTTGATTTAAACTTCTATAAATGAGTGCCTAGACTCAAACCCTAAATCAGAACAAAATTTGTCTCATGGCTACCATGTTGCTCCTAGAATAGTCTCCTTCCTAAAGCTTAGGATTTAACAAGTCAGAATTCCAATTCAAAAGATGAACAAATCATTCTCTTCTCTAACCTATCTTTGTGAGTACTATTTCTTTCACAATATAATTAATAAATTAATTATGATGGGTTGTAATTGGATTATGAGAACATGTTTGTTGAATCACGTGATGTTGTTTAACTTTGTTATCTTATGTTGGTAGATCTATTTAACTTGATTCATTTTATATGTGAATTTTATGCAAGTTTGGGATGTTAAATCATATGTGAATTTTATGCAAGCTTGGGATGTTAAATCATATGTTAAATCATATGTGAATTTTATGCAAGTTTGGGATGTTAAATCATATGTTAATTCATATGTGAATTTTATGCAAGTTTGGGATGTTAAATCATATGTGAATTTTATGCAAGTTTGGGATGTTAAATCATATATGAATTTTATGCAAGTTTGGGATGTTAGATCATATGTGAATTTTATGGAAGTTTGGGATGTTAAATCATATGTTAATTTGTATGTGAATCTTATGCAAGTTTGTGATGTTAAATCATATGTTAATTCATATGTGAATCTTATGCAAGTTTGGATGTTAAATCATATGCTAATTCGTATGTGAATTTTTTGTAATTTTGGGATGTTAAATTGTATGTTATTTTGAATATGAATCTTATGCAAGTCTATATGTGAATTGTACACAAGTTTATATGTGAATCAAGTATATACATATGCTAGTTTATGTGTAAAAACATGTGGTAAATTCATATGCAAGTTGTAGAAATCCATATGCAAGTTTAGGTGAAAAACTATATTCACATTTTTGGGTGAAAATTATATTCACATATGCAAGTTAAGTGAGACCCATGATTTATATATGCAAGTTCACAATTTCATGTTTAGATCTATATTTAGATCCATGGTAGTTGATGCAAATATATGATTCTATATGACCATTGTCTATGCAAATTATTGGCCATGCGAATTTATGTTATAATTCCTATTTGCAAGTTAGATCTATTTTTATGTGCTATGCAAATTGTGATGTTCTTTTCTTTTTATGAGTTAGACTATTTGCTGGTTTAACATATTTCATATTAAACGTGCGAACAACGTGGGGGCAATGGGAAAATATTAAATATTAATATTGTGAATTGGCATAAAAATGGCTTAAAAGCATATAGTAAATTTGAGACATTAATTGGCCTAATTTATATGCATAGAAATTATGGACATAATTTAGGTGACAATTATAAACATAGATTAATTTGAAAGTTATTGACAATTTGAAATGGTGATATTAATGCAAATTGGGGTCGAATAATAATATGTAATAATAAATGCCTAAGACACGAGGTTAGACTTGTTTGTGGTGTAAGACTTCTCGAACCCGCTTGACAAATCCAGCAACCACAAATGGTAGTCTAATGTGAGAGGTCAAAGGCATAAATTAAATGCGTAATAAATGCCTAAGACACGAGGTTAGACTTGTTTGTAGTATAAGACTTCCCAGACCCGCCAGGCACATCCAGCAACCACAAACGGCAGTCTAATATGAGAGGTCACATGCATAATTAAAAGATGCTTAGAAACGATGTTAAGTCTGGCTTGTGGTGGAAGTCTGCCCAGAACCGCCTGGCATATCCAGCGACCACAAGCAATCGACATAATGTGGGAGGTCTATGCATTAATAATTAATTAATGCTGATCAAAGTCGAATATGAATGACAAACAGAAGTTTGGTTGAGTGGAGTAATTCTGAGTACTAATCTGATGTTGATTTCGGTCTTCGGGGTTGATACTTAGGGAGTTATTCTCTTAACCAATGTATCTGTGAACTAAGATGTACTTAATCATAAATTAAGTAAAACATGTTATATGATATATATATATGTGTATGTATGTATATATATATATATATATATGATACATAACATGATAAGTGGATAGGGTTAAGACCAGCTTAACCAATAATCTGATAAGTGGATAAGGCTAAGACCAGCTTAACCAATAATCTGATAAGTAAGTAGGGTTAAGACTAGCTTAACCAATAATATATAAGTAGGTAGGGTTAAGACTAGCTTAACCAATAATGTGTGTGTAAAGACCCGCAACTTCCCCGTAAAGGAAAGCGTCGGATAGTTCGAGAACAAACCACAACAGAACGCATCCAGAAGAACATTTCATTGTATATCACAACAATGCATCAGATTACAAGAATATATAGAGTAAAAAAAATGAATATTACACAGAAATATCAGAGATTTAAATTACATTTAAATACATAGCAGCGGAAAATAATACAATACACAACTAGAAGAAGATATACGGATACAAAGCTTTCCGGATATCGTTCCAGCTGAAAACCAGGATCCTGTGAATATAAATCTGCAAAACCAAAACTACTAGCTGCCCGTGTCAAAATAAGGGCACCCAGAGTTTAGGTTAAAACAATAAACTCCAGGTCAGTCATGGGACTGGTGTGAGAACTAAAACAGTTATAATTCTTTATTTTAAAGTTCGGTAAATCAAAGGACCACGCCGCATAACACGGAACGGGTTTCCTCCCAAGAATACCAGTGCATAAAACAACAGCGCAATGCTAAATAAAGAAGAATGAAGCTGTTATAAGACCCAGGTCCTATCACACAATGCAACGCAAGCCGGGGGATAGGGTTTTCCCTTATAACAGCCAAAGAATGCTTGATACGCTTAAAACAAATCATTTGATACTATAATAAGTGCATAGTGTATAAAACAACTTCAAATCATAAGTATCAATCCTAGGCGGCATGGGTACCATATATCATGTCGCCATATATAGGTTTACAAATAAACCGCAAATGTCACGTATTTGGAAATTGGATTTCCGTCTATGAACCGAGGCAAAAGATAGTCCTCAACCGATTCGAGACTGTCTAGCCCGAGCCTCAGGAACAGCCGCAACTGCCCCTTGGATCGTCAGGGCCGGTCCACACGGAGTGGATTATTATGCCTGAACAATACGTCTCCCCACCCTATGGGGTGTAAGTCTGGTCCGTCAGCCGACCAGAATGCATTCGGCCGAAACCGATATAACCGAGGCGCCTCGCAACAGCAACAACCACATAAGTCAAACTCGTCAGGGCGTGTAAAACCACTGACGCCACTTTTTAGCTAGAAAGAAACGCAAGTCCTCCCTGATGTCCGTCTCCCGTTTTTGGTTCATACCGGGTGTGAAACACGCGAGGTAAACGTTACACAAAGCTACGCCACAAAGGCCGTGCTTTGATCATCACCACAAGACTTTGCTTTTCAACAGAAGCCTTGATCATTTGCATCTTAGCATGCCACACAGGCAAACCATCCTATGCAACCGATATCAGTCACACAGAATGAAATCCGATGTCAGACACACAGTCCATTTACAAGTCCGTTCTGGGTCTGAACGAAACCGGAGGCACCTAGTACCCCGCATATCCATCGATCTCCAAGTACGTCTGGACGATCACTAACTGTTTCCATCTTCTTGGGTGTACAGCCCAATCAAGATCATCAGTAATTACCCAAACGACGTGAAGAGCTCCGGTCTTCGACCATCGTCTTCATCTTCGACATATCGTCGCATCAGTTATTCAGAATGGGATAAACCCGGTCTTTCCGAATAACTCGCGTATATTTAAATAAGTGTTACACAAACACAACATACGCCTCATTCCAATTCATTAGTCACTAACCGTAAATTAATCAAGAGAATAATTCCCCAAATATTAACCCCGAAGGCCGAAACCAACATCAGATCAATATCCAGAAAACCATTCTGCTGGGCCAACCGACAGTTAGTTTCTAAATTTCACATTCATAGGGAAATGTTCCCATTAATTTTATCCAAGATAAATTTCTTGAATTTATTATTCTTTTGAATTTCGATTCAACTAGTCGAGATTAACGAACCTTACCGAAGTAATCATTGGTTTTAATTTCCCAATCCCAACCTATTTATCCCATGAAGCAAAACTGGTAATACTTCATATCTAACACCACAGTGTTATCGGTAAATTCAATTACCATTTCACGTTCAAATCTAATTAAAGATTTACTATCGCCTGGAGCAAAACTGGTGATACTCCATTTCGATTATTTCAATCTAATTAAAGATTCATTAAAACTCCACTTAGTTTTAATCTGTGATTGGGTTAAAGAATCAGTGTCATTTAAAACACGGTTCACGATAAACCCAAAATCACACCACATTTCAATCAGTCCCTAATTGTAAATTAGCAAGTGAGCAATTCCCTAAGTATTAATCCCGAAGGCCGAAACCAACATCAGATCAATACCTCGGAAACTATTCAACTTAACTAATCTCCAGTTAGTTTCTGATTTTCTTAACTCCTTTAGGTCTAAGAACTGTATTATTGAAGATACCGTTCACGACAACCTAAAATCACATTTCATCGATGATCGGGTTAAAGAACGAGTGTTATTTAAAAACACTGTCCACGATAAACCCAAAAATCAATATCGATTTAATTCCAATTAAACATTATTTAATTGGTACACTTCATTAAATCTAAATAAAAAGATTTAATCATTTCTCAACTGGGTTCAAGAACAGTGTTAGTGAAGACACCATTCACGACAAACCCAAATCATATTTGATATTCAATATAAGGCTCTGAATAGAAAATATATCGGCTTATATTCAATATCAAATTCTACGATTAACAAATGTCGTATTGGAAATAACGATACAAATATATCTTTCAAATTTCCATAACAACACCTGTATAATCACGAATTCCAACATCGAAATATCCCGAAGACAATTTCGATTCAAATCCACTCCAACGCAATCATTGGATATTCTGGTTATTTTTAAAACCCTTTTCTAATTCAATTTATTTATTTAAAAATAAATAGAATTATATTTCTAGTTCAAAACTAGTTCATTTCGATAAAAATCTATTTTTATCTTTTCAAATATGGAGTTTTTCATCCCAAATCTTCACAAATCATTTCTTATGATTTTACATAAATTATTACTATTTTTAATAATTTTATCAAGGCCTGTACAGTCGATTTCCATCAACGGCCATCGAACTGCACTTACAGCGACCTTTTTCAAATTTGATTTGGACATAATTCCAAATCCAACCGTTAGATTTTAAATTTCTAATATTCGTTAGAAAGCTCTTTTCGATACGAACCCAACGGTTCCGGTTTTAGGAGAATCCGACGGTCGGATCTCCCGTAATGTCCGTTTGAAATAAATGGTCGAAATTCACGAACTGCCGCGGCGCGGCGCGTTCTATTCAGGCCATTATATTATATATATAATATATATATCGTCGATTTCTATTTAAAACGAATTATATAAATAGTTTAAAAATCGTTTCAAAAGCTATTTCAATTTTCTTTTCAATTCAAATCAAAATTGAATTCTTCTTTATAAATTCGTTTTAAAATTCATTTCTATTCAATTCAAATTTCAATTCAATTTGAATTCATTTCAATTCACTTTCGGTTCAATTTGAATTCGTTTTCAATTCAATTCATTTCGAAATCGTTTTCAATTCATTTTGAATTCGTTTTCAATTCAATTCATTTCGAAATATTCGATTTCGAAATTACTTTTCAATATTCATTTTAAAATGAATAAAATCGATATAAATATCGTTCACGTCAAAATGGCGTTAATCTAATCAACACGGCTTCATAAATTTCTATTTTCAAATATTCTATTTCAAATATTTCTTTTTCAAAATAGTCGTTATTATCAAAATATTTCGTTCAACACATGACCAATCTCAATGAATGAGTACTGTCAACACATGAACTTTTATTTTATAATATTATTTATTTTTCAAAATGGAATGAGGCCCAATCAATTACCATATAAAGTTAATTATATGGATTTTCATACAACACATGTATATCATAGCATTGAAAAATAATCAACCATCAACCAAAGTGCACTGCACTGTATAAGCATCAAATATAGATATTCAACGCTTATAACAGCCTGTCAATCGATCGATCGACATATTTAATCAATCAGGATGAGTGAACTTCAAATTTCATCCCAACACCCGTGTGGGGTTTCAAACAATCAAACACCTATTTTATTTGTGCTGTTGGGCGATGTGTAAAATTTATCGTCCCAATCAATGTCATTCAAATAGGTGTACATAAACAAACCGTCCGGTTTATAAATGAATATTTTATTTTATTCACTTCACGTTAAAATTTATATTTTTAACGATAAAACATTTTATTTCAACCTATGAATTTCTATCCAATTCATTTATTCAATAAAATGATATTTTTATTTTTCTAACATATTTTAGAAAATTTCGGCGGCATAACGGCACGATACTAGAAACGGGACAAGGCCTAGCCTTATCCCCGGTCTAGTGAAGGCCCACGCCTTTCACTCATCAATCAAATCAATTTCATTTTGCAAACCACAAAATTTTGGAGTAAGGGTCTAACCTAGCCTTACTCCTACGCCTTATAACGGCGCACGTCTAATCCTAACCAATTTATCGATTCGATTTTTCACACCACAAACCACATTCAAACCAATATCGCAATCAATCACCAAACAGTCAAACAAACAAGTCCATGGTCTGTGGACGGTTGTGTCGGGTGCTACTAAGCACCGTCTGCATCCTAGTATAAATATATAACTAGAAAAGAAATAGAAAGGTGAGAAATTCTCACTTATAGCTATCCTAGCTCCACAGCACTTCATTGATAGAAATCTTCATCGCTATCGCCTTTTTGTTGCTTTCGCCCGTATTCTCTACATATGTAAAAATCGAATTTTTATGATGCTATTCAATATATAAAAATATGATTTTTACTTCGCCTTTCAATATATAAAAATCTGATTTTTACTTCGACTTTCAATATATAAAAAATCTGATTTTTACTTCGACTTTCAATATATAAAAAAAAAATCCTATTTTTCTATCGAAGTTCAATATATAAAAACCGAATTTTCATTTCAAAGTTCATTATATAAAAGTCGAATTTTTATTTCAAAGTTCATTATATAAAAGTCGAATTTTTAATTTCAAAGTTTAAATCTTTTCTTTTTCTTTTCAAAATTCAAATCTTTTACTTTTCTTAAAATCAGTTTTTTTCCTATTAAACAAAAATCAGTTTTTTTTTCCTATTAAACAAAAATCAGTTTTTTCCTATTAAACAAAAATCAGTTTTTTTTTCCTATTAAACAAAAATCAGTTTTTTTTTCCTATTAAACAAAAATCAGTTTTTTTTCCTATTAAACAAAAATCAGTTTTTTCCTATTAAACAAAAATCAGTTTTACATTTTTTTTTAAATCTAAAATCAGTTTTTAACATTTCTGTTTTTAAATCTAAAATCAGTTTTAACATTTCTGTTTTTAAATCTAAAATCAGTTTTAACATTTCTGTTTTTAAATCTAAAATCAGTTTTAACATTTTTGTTTTTAAATCTAAAATCAGTTTTAACATTTTTGTTTTTAAATCTAAAATCAGTTTTAACATTTTTGTTTTTAAATCTAAAATCAGTTTTAACATTTTTGTTTTTAAATCTAAAATAAAAATAAAATAAATAAAAAAACTTACGGGGGGGGGGGTGCGCTGTCTTGAATCAGGGGTTCTCGCGGTGGGAAGAGGGAGCGGGAGGAGGGAATCGAGGAGGAGGAGAAGCTGGAGGGGGGGGGGGTTCGGAGGTGGCTCGCTTGGGCGGAGGGCGGTGGAAAAAGGGGGGGCGGTGGCTGTTGGAGGGCGCGGGGTGCGATGGGAGAGGGGCGGCGGATCTCCCCGTGGAGGCGCGATGAACTTCGGCGGCTGCTCCGTCTTCTTTCCCCCCTTTTTTTTTTTTAAATCGATTACCTAGGTAAACGGGGGGGGGGGGGTGTCTAATGATATAGAGAGAGGGAATTTTAATTATTATATATATATATATTTTCTATTCTAATTCTAAAAAGCAACTTTTATTTTCGACCTCGAAACGAGGCCCACCGCCTGTCGCCCATAGCATTTTACCCCCATTCCGAACACAATGGGATATGCATCGTAAGCTGATTCGAACGTTACAATCAGTTTTCGTTAGATTTACATTTAAATCACTATATTGAATTTTAAACGTACATTTCAAATTACCGGGGCCGCATACTAACTAGAAAAATTCCAGAAAAATATTTTCTAGCTTCGTATTCACGATACGGTCCTAACAAAACTAGTTTCGTCGAATTCTGAGACCGTTGGAAAAATGGCCAATTTCCAGTCGATTAAAATCAACTGAAACTGGTCAAACGCGTTTTCTTTTGCCACGCTCACATATTGATTTGAAAAATTATGAAATTTGAAACCTAGCAATAACTTGACACTACGGACCCAACAAAACTGGTTTCGTCGAAATCCGAGGTCGTTTGCAAAATGTCCATTTTTAAGGGCCTTTTATATATAAAAATATATATAAATTCCACAGCGACTATTTCTAATTTTAAACTGGACATATCTTATCATTTCTAAGATGAAATCTCAGTTTGTTAACTTCGTTACAAAGATATAGTTATACAGATTCAAATATTTCTTGTTTCGTTCAATTCTGACTTATATTGAATTCTGTATACTCATTTGAAATTAGAAATCGAATTTTCGAACTACCGCGCCATTTTCAATTCCTTTTATAAATATAAATAAATATTTATATTCTAACGACGACGCGTATATAATATATACGTTCGAGTTATATTCAAAATAAATTTTCGTCGATATTATTTAAAATAATTCATTTTAAATAATCAAAATTCGCTATAATTGCCAAAATAAAAATTTCAAACTGGCTCGCATTTTACGGGTTGTTACAATCTCCCCCACTTAAAACTTTTCGTCCCCGAAAAGGAACAAAGTCGAAAGTGGTTTGATTATTAAGCTCTACATTCGATCTGGCTTCCATTCTCCAACTCTTTAGTTTATGAGAATTTTCAAAATTTCAAAAATTTGGCTAACACCCTAAATTTTCGAAAAATTTCGCCATAACCTCCCCTGCACCGGGAGCATCAGAAATTTCAAATAGCTTCCCCGGTCCTTCAGATCTCAAAAAGAAAAAGAAAAAGCCAAGCGGCTAGCCAATAGGCTCACAAAATCATCATCACCCAAACAAAACAGGAAATTATGTAGTAAACATGTACCTATTTGTCGGGCAAACAAATTTTATTCTCTGCTCTAGCCTCCTTGCTATGACCTGTTCAATGATATATATGTATATGCAAACAAATGCGACCAATTTTCAATACAATTCAATATTCGGTTCAATTAGGCATAAATGGTTAAAAATTAGCAAACAAATAAACAAACAACACAAACATCAATCAATTAGTGAATTAGAGTTTCAAATTCATAATTTTGATACATATACAAAAATCATGTTTTTGATGCCAATTCACAACAATAAGCCCTATCTAATTTTGGTTCTCACACCAATCAATAGGAAATATATAAATATCACATCTTCAAAACACGAACATAGATTCTGATGATGATCGATCACTCATCAGAACCATCTCCGGGTGTCTAGAATGTGATTCTATATCTATCCAGTATATTAAAATTTCAAATACACGTTTGCAAGGCGTATATGCAAAATCTTTATATACTGGACTGTCCAACTCAATATAAATAGATAATCAAATACGAATAATTGATTTAAATTTTCAAAACAAAAATTTGTTTTCACTTTAAAAATATACTCTTCACACTCGTTCTAGGATACTACTGATCCCATCTCTAACGAGTCATTCCATTGGATATTACTAATCCGATATCTGATGAATTCTTTCGTATGGTTCTAATGTGTCTTGTTCTCTGCTTTGTAAACCAAAGCTCTGATACCACCTGTAAAGACCCGCAACTTCCCCGTAAAGGAAAGCGTCGGATAGTTCGAGAACAAACCACAACAGAACGCATCCAGAAGAACATTTCATTGTATATCACAACAATGCATCAGATTACAAGAATATATAGAGTAAAAAAAATGAATATTACACAGAAATATCAGAGATTTAAATTACATTTAAATACATAGCAGCGGAAAATAATACAATACACAACTAGAAGAAGATATACGGATACAAAGCTTTCCGGATATCGTTCCAGCTGAAAACCAGGATCCTGTGAATATAAATCTGCAAAACCAAAACTACTAGCTGCCCGTGTCAAAATAAGGGCACCCAGAGTTTAGGTTAAAACAATAAACTCCAGGTCAGTCATGGGACTGGTGTGAGAACTAAAACAGTTATAATTCTTTATTTTAAAGTTCGGTAAATCAAAGGACCACGCCGCATAACACGGAACAGGTTTCCTCCCAAGAATACCAGTGCATAAAACAACAGCGCAATGCTAAATAAAGAAGAATGAAGCTGTTATAAGACCCAGGTCCTATCACACAATGCAACGCAAGCCGGGGGATAGGGTTTTCCCTTATAACAGCCAAAGAATGCTTGATACGCTTAAAACAAATCATTTGATACTATAATAAGTGCATAGTGTATAAAACAACTTCAAATCATAAGTATCAATCCTAGGCGGCATGGGTACCATATATCATGTCGCCATATATAGGTTTACAAATAAACCGCAAATGTCACGTATTTGGAAATTGGATTTCCGTCTATGAACCGAGGCAAAAGATAGTCCTCAACCGATTCGAGACTGTCTAGCCCGAGCCTCAGGAACAGCCGCAACTGCCCCTTGGATCGTCAGGGCCGGTCCACATGGAGTGGATTATTATGCCTGAACAATACGTCTCCCCACCCTATGGGGTGTAAGTCTGGTCCGTCAGCCGACCAGAATGCATTCGGCCGAAACCGATATAACCGAGGCGCCTCGCAACAGCAACAACCACATAAGTCAAACTCGTCAGGGCATGTAAAACCACTGACGCCACTTTTTAGCTAGAAAGAAACGCAAGTCCTCCCTGATGTCCGTCTCCCGTTTTTGGTTCATACCGGGTGTGAAACACGCGAGGTAAACGTTACACAAAGCTACGCCACAAAGGCCGTGCTTTGATCATCACCACAAGACTTTGCTTTTCAACAGAAGCCTTGATCATTTGCATCTTAGCATGCCACACAGGCAAACCATCCTATGCAACCGATATCAGTCACACAGAATGAAATCCGATGTCAGACACACAGTCCATTTACAAGTCCGTTCTGGGTCTGAACGAAACCGGAGGCACCTAGTACCCCGCATATCCATCGATCTCCAAGTACGTCTGGACGATCACTAACTGTTTCCATCTTCTTGGGTGTACAGCCCAATCAAGATCATCAGTAATTACCCAAACGACGTGAAGACCTCCGGTCTTCGACCATCGTCTTCATCTTCGACATATCGTCGCATCAGTTATTCAGAATGGGATAAACCCGGTCTTTCCGAATAACTCGCGTATATTTAAATAAGTGTTACACAAACACAACATACGCCTCATTCCAATTCATTAGTCACTAACCGTAAATTAATCAAGAGAATAATTCCCCAAATATTAACCCCGAAGGCCGAAACCAACATCAGATCAATATCCAGAAAACCATTCTGCTGGGCCAACCGACAGTTAGTTTCTAAATTTCACATTCATAGGGAAATGTTCCCATTAATTTTATCCAAGATAAATTTCTTGAATTTATTCTTCTTTTGAATTTCGATTCAACTAGTCGAGATTAACGAACCTTACCGAAGTAATCATTGGTTTTAATTTCCCAATCCCAACCTATTTATCCCATGAAGCAAAACTGGTAATACTTCATATCTAACACCACAGTGTTATCGGTAAATTCAATTACCATTTCACGTTCAAATCTAATTAAAGATTTACTATCGCCTGGAGCAAAACTGGTGATACTCCATTTCGATTATTTCAATCTAATTAAAGATTCATTAAAACTCCACTTAGTTTTAATCTGTGATTGGGTTAAAGAATCAGTGTCATTTAAAACACGGTTCACGATAAACCCAAAATCACACCACATTTCAATCAGTCCCTAATTGTAAATTAGCAAGTGAGCAATTCCCTAAGTATTAATCCCGAAGGCCGAAACCAACATCAGATCAATACCTCGGAAACTATTCAACTTAACTAATCTCCAGTTAGTTTCTGATTTTCTTAACTCCTTTAGGTCTAAGAACTGTATTATTGAAGATACCGTTCACGACAACCTAAAATCACATTTCATCGATGATCGGGTTAAAGAACGAGTGTTATTTAAAAACACTGTCCACGATAAACCCAAAAATTAATATCGATTTAATTCCAATTAAACATTATTTAATTGGTACACTTCATTAAATCTAAATAAAAAGATTTAATCATTTCTCAACTGGGTTCAAGAACAGTGTTAGTGAAGACACCATTCACGACAAACCCAAATCATATTTGATATTCAATATAAGGCTCTGAATAGAAAATATATCGGCTTATATTCAATATCAAATTCTACGATTAACAAATGTCGTATTGGAAATAACGATACAAATATATCTTTCAAATTTCCATAACAACACCTGTATAATCACGAATTCCAACATCGAAATATCCCGAAGACAATTTCGATTCAAATCCACTCCAATGCAATCATTGGATATTCTGGTTATTTTTAAAACCCTTTTCTAATTCAATTTATTTATTTAAAAATAAATAGAATTATATTTCTAGTTCAAAACTAGTTCATTTCGATAAAAATCTATTTTTATCTTTTCAAATATGGAGTTTTTCATCCCAAATCTTCACAAATCATTTCTTATGATTTTACATAAATTATTACTATTTTTAATAATTTTATCAAGGCCTGTACAGTCGATTTCCATCAACGGCCATCGAACTGCACTTACAGCGACCTTTTTCAAATTTGATTTGGACATAATTCCAAATCCAACCGTTAGATTTTAAATTTCTAATATTCGTTAGAAAGCTCTTTTCGATACGAACCCAACGGTTCCGGTTTTAGGAGAATCCGACGGTCGGATCTCCCGTAATGTCCGTTTGAAATAAATGGTCGAAATTCACGAACTGCCGCGGCGCGGCGCGTTCTATTAAGGCCATTATATTATATATATATAATATATATATCGTCGATTTCTATTTAAAACGAATTATATAAATAGTTTAAAAATCGTTTCAAAAGCTATTTCAATTTTCTTTTCAATTCAAATCAAAATTGAATTCTTCTTTATAAATTCGTTTTAAAATTCATTTCTATTCAATTCAAATTTCAATTCAATTTGAATTCATTTCAATTCACTTTCGGTTCAATTTGAATTCGTTTTCAATTCAATTCATTTCGAAATCGTTTTCAATTCATTTTGAATTCGTTTTCAATTCAATTCATTTTGAAATATTCGATTTCGAAATTACTTTTCAATATTCATTTTTTTTACTCTATATATTCTTGTAATCTGATGCATTGTTGTGATATACAATGAAATGTTCTTCTGGATGCGTTCTGTTGTGGTTTGTTCTCGAACTATCCGACGCTTTCCTTTACGGGGAAGTTGCGGGTCTTTACAGTGTGTATATATATATATATATATGAATCTGATAAGTGGATAGGGTTAAGGCAAACTTAACCAATAATACATATTGATCTGATAAGTGGATGGGGTTAAGACCGACTTAGCCAATAATATATAAGTGGATAGGGTTAAGACCAGCTTAAACAAATATATAATATATTGATCTGATAAGCGGATAGAGTTAAGACAAGCTTAACCAATAACACATGTTGATTTGATAAGTGGGTAACATGGGTGACATGTGGGATATAATCATTAACGCTTAACCAAGATAAACATGTGGTGGGACATGGGGGTTAAGTGGATGACATGCGAGACATGTGAAATACGATTAGAGACACTTAACCAAATTGAAACATGTAAGAAGACATGAATAAGAAGGGGTTAAGTGGAAAATTCTAGTAAGGACCAAGCATAGGTGGAAAGCTTGTGTCAAGCATGGGGGACCCATTTCAAACCAGTAACCATTGAGTATCTTTGTGAGCTCGAGTTAGATCGAGGACGGGACATGTGACACCTCGTATTTTCAGTGGACATGAAAGTAACAAATCAAAGTATAATTAATTTTTAATAGAAGAATTAAGGGAAATGGGTTGCGGCATTGTGTTCGTCTCGGAATTCTGCTTGAGATAGAGTCCGAGTTTGCGTAAATCGGACTCCGTATGAAGAAGTTATGGCCTTCAGAAGTTTCAAAATATATAAAACAACTCGAAACTGAATTCAAAAATTCCAAATAGAACCCAGAAGCGGGTTGGGCGGGAAATTTCCCGCCCAGGACCCAGGTCAACCTGGGGGTCGACCTTAGAGTTGACCTTCCCCCTATAGGTCGACTTGGGGGCCGACCTGGGCCTGTTTTGCCAGATCTGGACTGCAGCGATTTTAACCTATTCTGGACGGACCGGATGGCTTCTAGGGCGATCTAATGGCTCTAAAACACTCTCTACACCCATAAAAGAGTGCCTAGACCTAAGGTTTCTCCACACAAATTCTTTGAGGCATCTGCATGCTGTTTCTCTCTATTCTGGCCTCTACTATTAAAATAAATCTTATTCTCTATTAAAACAAGTTATAGTTCTTCAAATTGGAGATTCAAATCAAGTTAAAGCTTCAAGAAGGGAATCAAAGGCTAATTCAACGGCTTCAAGCAACGTCACGCGAATCATAGCAAATCGCCACAACGCTATCTTATTATCCTTTTCTAAACCGATCACTGTAAGTTTAGTTATTCTTTGGATTTGAACGTGTAATTGGAATCGTGAATGTAATAAATCAAAATATAGAACTGTACCTATCTGCAAGTTAATTATCTTTGGTTCATGCTTATGTCAAATCTAAAGTTATCTACGCCTTTGGATCTGATTCACGACTATGATTATGAGACTTTTTCCTAAGACTATGACTGTGAAACTAATGCCTATGACTATGACTATGACTATGAGACTTTTGCCTAAAGCTATGACCATGAAACTATTGCCTATGAAATTATTGCCTATGACTATGATTCGTGACTATGAGACTGTTGCCCACGACTATGATTCATAACTATGAGACTATTACCTACGACATTGATTAAGAAATTATCGTGATTAGTCGCCCATGACTATTGTGCTTAATTGCCTATAATTATTGTAGTTAGTTGCTTATGCCTATTCCCATTGTTATGATTAACCAATCATGTTGTACCATGAACTGGCATTATGTTGGACCAAATCCCCTATGCTTATTCCCTTAATTATATTGGATCTCATATTTAGTGTATAACTTGGCTAGTTTATTCCTATTCACTATTATGTACATCGAACCTGTTGGCGCCATTATTTTTGCATGCCTATTCTTTTATATCAATTCTTGTGCTTATCCCCTATTCCTTTTGTTAGTGCCATTTCACGAGTACTTAGAAAACTTGTGAAATCATGTTATACGTATGATTATGATGCGGGGATTGGGCGTAGCTTAATTAAGTTAATTTGGCATAATAAATATGTTGGAAAAATCTAAATTGGCTATAATAGTGAATAATTTACATGCATATTAGACTTGGGCATGAATTTATAAATTTTAATTGGCCGCAAAGTATGTAATTGGCAGGTAAACCTACTTTTGGACATAAACATTAAACTAGAATATTAAATCTAGTTTTGACATGAACTGTAAATTGGAATATTAATCTAGATTGGGCATGAACTGTAAAAGGGGAATATTAAATCTAAATTGGTATAAACTGCCAGTTGGGCTAATTGATAGGTAAATCATGTTTTGGGCATAGAATATAAGTATGTTAATTGGCATGACAAATGAATATGATCTAGGCTAAATTGAGTTATGGAAAATTTACATAAATAGTAAATATGTAAATTAAAGAAGAGGAAAATGCCCAACCCGAGGTTAGATTGAGTTGGGGTGTAAAACTGCCCGGAACCGCCAGGCACATCCAGTAACCACAACAGTACCTGTTTAATGTGAGAGGTTAGTGCATCAAGCCCAGAAAGACCCGAGGTTAGATTGAGTTGTGGTGTAAAACTGGCTGGAACCAACCAGCATATCCAGTAACCATAACAATACCTATCTAATGTTAGTGGTTGGTGTTTTAATTAATTAATTAAAGCTCATTAACAATCAAGCTAGAAATGGTGAGGTTAAGTAATTAAGGAAACATTTAACCAACTTAACATGTTAACAAGACAAGAAGGGTGGGGTTAAGTAATTGAGAAAACACTTAGCCAATTCAACATGTTTACTAGACAAGATTGATAGGGGTTAAGTTAATTTGGACACTTAACCAACTTAACATGTTAACAAGGCAAGATTTGTGGGGGTTAAGTAACTAAGGAAACACTTTACCATTATAACATGTTAACTAGACAAGTGGGTAAGGTTAAGTAAATGTTTAATATGCTAACTAGACTAGGTGGTGGGGTTGAGTAAACTTAGAACACTTAGCTGTTATAGCATGGAGAATAAACCGGGTTAAGTTAATGAGAGACACTTAACCATTATAACTTGATAAATGAGTAAGGTTAAGGAACACTTAACCAATTTGGCATGATATATGGGTAGGTTATGTCAACGTGAACTACTGGATAACACTTAACCAATTTAACATGACAAGTGAACGGGTTATGTTAACTTGAAATGACTGATGACACTTAACCAATCCAACATGACGAGAAATAGAACTAAGTAGTAAACCTTAGTTAATAGAACTAAGTAGTAATAAAGAAAGCCACGTAGAACACGAGGAGCGAACGTCTGTCTGATCATGAAGAAGGCTCCAACGAACAGGGGTACGAAGCACGCGGCTTCGTGGGGATGTGAGGGTACTCTTGGTATCCCTCTGCGAGGCAGCAGATGATCCTCCTGGGCTCACAGAGGTTAAGGTCTGCGTTAGAAGAGCTAAGGGTATGCCTTGGTTGCAATAATAAGGCAACCTAAAGACTAGGTTGGACCAGCGTGATTCGGCGAGACATGTTTTTGCCCTGTGTTGGCAACTCGTCGTCTACCTACCAACTTGAGTCAGTCGAGATACATGAAGCGGAATGGCAGAGAACTCCAATAGACCATATACTTGCTATCTATTTATGGGCGAGGTGGGCCTATAGGTTTGTGGGGCATAGAGGGGCCTGCGTACAGTTCTCATTCTTGATTTTCTTGGGTGCCTTTCATTTGTTAGTTGAGGAAGGGGTCTAGTGGGACCATAGCCACTTTAAAAGCAGACCTTAGCATCTGCAATCGGCAGATATCTGAAAGCTCCCGACCGAGTTCCGTGTTTCTTGACTAGCCCTGCCACGGGACTCGGGTCGCACATATAGAGGACATATACATCTAGACATCGATAATGATTCGCGACATGTACGTGGGAAAGTCTAGGAACATATACCGCTCTGGGTAGCGTGTCCTAGCCTAGGGGGCATCGTTCGATAGGTAGCATAATCCCTAGTTGGACCTAGGTCGCATAAACCCCGAATCCGAGAAGCGTTCAATAGGTAGCATAAACCCCAGTGGCCCTGGGTAGCGTAAACCCTGGTTGAATCTAGGAAGCGTGCTCAATAGTAAACCCTAAATTAGATCTAGGTAATAAATGGAATCCCCATAATAGATTTACACCTGAAGGCAACCATAATTACGGGGATTGGGATCACGTTATCATATGATCATTTATATAGATTACTAGTTTTAACACTAGTTAGGTAGTGCAGAGATATAGAAATCTGTATAACACGGTAGTCGCGAAGCAGAGAAGGAGTAGAAGCGCATTCACTTTATCAATATATTCAGTTTATCAGTATATCCAGTTTATTAGTACATTCATTTTATTCTTTCCATATCATATCCCATGCTTATCCCATGTTATCTTGTTACTATGGTTTAGTCTTATATTTAGTTTATTCATGTCATGACCCTTTTTCCTCGTTTAAATGATTAGAATCACAGAGCTTACCAGGCTTTATGTCTGACCTAGTTTGCTTTCACCTCTTTTCTTTCGTTCCCCCCAGGTAGCCAGGGAGGGAATAGCTTAGCTCATTTTGGACCGTTACTCTTTCTGAGCATGAAGATTCTTTGACACATTGCTTTGAACTCCATTTTCTACTACTATGGTTGGCTCATGCTTTATTTGGGAATATCATTGTCAGTTTATGCTTATTTATTTTAAACAAGACAGATGCTTTGTTGTAATAAGTATTGGTGTTGTAAAACAATCTTTGTACAAGTTGTTTTTAGTCAATAAAGGTTTTTTTATTTTCTGCTGCTTTATTTGTCTATCTTGCAATTTTTCTGCATCTTGTACCAAAATTGCTTCAACGAAGTTAAGGTATTCCCTTTGTGAGTGACCTTAACGGAGGTGGGGTGTTACACTTGGTATCAGAGCTGAAGGTTACCGAATCAGATAAAAAGATTTGAAAAATTATTTTCAAACGGTTTTAAAAGAAGCATTTTCAAAAGAAAAGTTTTGTTTTAAAGTATATTCCCCAAAGCCATATGCACGATCTTTTGATCCTCTCTTTGAATCCTTATTTCCTTCTTTCCTGTGTCTCTGGGGCTCCTAGCTTTCTGGGAGGTAATCTCATCGCAACATGGTTCCGTAGGCTTGATGAGACTACGACATTTGTCAAAGGGCAAATAAGCACCTAACTTCCACCTGTAGCCGTAATTTTCTTTCGAGCTTTGTAGGATTCTCCGTGCGATGGAGGTATCTTTCGAGAGACATGTCAACAAGTTACACAAGGATGGCAAAGTTGAGAATGAGGGTGTTTGGCTAAGGAGCACAACACAAGGATGAAGAACCCATGGATATGGACTTGGTTCACAAAGGAGGGGAGGAAAGAATAGTAAAACCTAAAACAAGAGGAAGTATCTTTATTTTGGTATAACGGGTCGTATATTTAAGGGCAAGGGCAAGAAAAAAGGACAGGATTTTTCGGAAGGCAAGTGCATGCCCCTCCCCTCCGCCAGCATACCTGAGAGAGAGGCAGTAAGATTTCTCTTGATAGAGTTTTTCCCCTTTGATCATCCTGTTAATACTCCTTCTGATTTTAGCACTTCACATTCATATATATCTGCTTCCATAGTTGAGTCTCTGCACCCTAGATATTGTATAATAGAGGATCCCATTATAGTCTCAAATTCAATTGCTGGTTCGACTCATTTATCGTTGACTTGTGAGGATTTGAGAATAGCTATATTAATGCTTATGTTTTTGGTTTCATGGGCTATGGGTTGATTCTAGGAATGGATTGGTTAGCTAGTAACTATGAAATGAGGGTAGCTAGACTTTCGACTTGCCTCGGGAATACCCTCGAGATTCCGTGCGATCCTAAGGGATCAGTTTGTCTTAGCGACCTAGAATTACTTTATCTATCTATCTATCGGCGATTTTCGATCCGTTGGAATAGCCCACGAGTATGCACGATTGTTTGATTAGGGTAGGGGTTTTCCACTTAAAACTCGAGACAGACTTCCACATATATCTAGATGGCACTGCAAAGCCAGTTATGCGATCAACGATAATTTTGGAGCAAGATTGGCGAGGATAGCCAGAGTCAGTAAAGTGCTCAATTGTTTGGTTGTATTGTTAGTATCATCTCACATAGATCGCCCAAATTCGGAGGAGGTATCCCTTGGGTGCTTGTCTGATATTGGTTTAGGCCTTTGGAGCTTGTACTTGAGGGATGTCGAGTTCGACTTGGATGGCTTGCGTGAGAAATAGATGGTTGGGGCTAGCACCCTAAGTTAGACTGACCTTAAGAGAGGTAAAAAGCACATAGTAACCATCAGCTTTAGACCCTCAGATTTGCAACATGATGGATAAGCTAAGTAGAGGAGAGACCACTAATCATCTTAGGATATACACTTGGTATCATGGTTAACATCTGTTTATCTTGGAAGGGTAGTTCTACTATATTGGATACCCTCTAGCACAGTAAGTGACCAAGGTCCTATCTTTACTAGTGAGTTGTGGAAATGGAGGTCAAGATGCTCACGAAGATGCAGCTTAAAAGACTAAAGACTATATACGCGCATCATACCCTTTTTGAGGGTATATCCTTGATCTCTCTTTTTCTGTAGAGTTTATTTACCTGATTAGTCTCTATCTTTTAAGTATATCCTCTCGGTCCTATCCTCAATTCTTAAGTAGAAGCCAATGGATGTAAACATGTGTTTGAAACATGTTATGTTTGATGGTTGAAAGTAGTTACTAGTGGTTGCTAGTGAGTGCATACACACACACATTAGGCACTAGATTGTCTCAGTCACTTTCTTATTACATATGCATATGTGTATTTGTGAAACTTGATGTGTTATCATATGGACGATGCATTTGTATGAATGATTGTGCACTCATGTAGATGTTATAAAATACGATTAGGAGTAGATGCATACATGATGGAATCATGGCACTGACATGATTTGCATTAAGGAGGTCAACTGAATCAGTAGACCGCCTGATCTTTTGCATTAGAATTGGATATACACACACTTTTGCATATGTTCATTTTGCATTAGAAACCTTTTTAGGACAGTGAATGTTGGTTGATGATGGTTGAGTAGATGGGTGATTGGATGTTAGGACGCATTCTTCTTGACTTAAAGATTTCGGGGACGAAATCCTTTAAGGAGGGGAGAATGTAACACCCCGTATTTTTGGTGGACATGAAAGTAACAAATAAAAGTATATTTAATTTGTAAATGAAGAATTAAGGGAAATGGGTTGTGCTATTTCGTTCGTCTCGGAATTCTGCTTGAGATAGAGACCGATTTTGCATAAATCGGACTTCGTATGAAGAAGTTATGGCCTTCATAATTTTAAGAATATATAAAATAGCTCGAAACTGATCTCAAAAATTCAAAATAGAACCCAGAAGCGGGCTGGGCGGGAAATTCCCCACCCAGGACCCAGGTCGACCTTAGTGTTGACCTCCTCCTTTAGGTCGACCTAGGGGTCGATCTGGGCCTGTTTTGCCAGATCTGGACTGCAGCGATTTCAACCTATTCTGGACGGACCGGATAGCTTCTAGGGCGATCTAATGGCTCTAAAACGCTCTCTACAACTATAAAAGAGTGCCTAGACCTAAGGTTTCTCCACACAAATTCTTTGAGGCGTCTGCTTGTTGTTTCTCTCTATTCTGGCCTCCACTATTAAAATAAATCTTATTCTCTATTAAAACAAGTTATAGTTGTTCAAATTGGAGATTCAAATCAAGTTAAAGCTTCAAGAAGGGAATCAAAGGCTAATTCAATGGCTTCAAGCAACGTCACGCGAATCATAGCAAATCGCAACAACGCTATCTTATTATCCTTTTCTAAGCCGATCACTGTAAGTTCGGTTATTCTTTGGATTTGAACGTGTAATTGGAATCGTGAATGTAATAAATCAAAACATAGAACTGTACCTATCTGCAAGTTAATTATCTTTGATTCATGCTTATGTCAAATCTAAAGTTATCTATGCCTTTGGATTTGATTCACGACTATGACTATGAGACTTTTGCCTAAGACTATGATTATGAAACTATTGCCTATGATTATGACTATGACTATGAGACTTTTGCCTAAGACTATGACCATGAAATTGTTGCCTATGAAATTATTGGCTAAGACTATGATTCGTGACTATGAGATTGTTGCCCACGACTATGATTCATAACTATGAGACTAATGCCTATGACATTGATTAAGAAATTATCGTGACTAGTCGCCCATGACTATTGTGGTTAATTGCCTATAACTATTGTAGTTAGTTGCTTATGCCTATTCCCATTGTTACAATTAACCAATCATGTTGTACCTTGTACTGACATTATGTTGGACCAAATCACCTATGCCTATTCCCTTAATTATGTTGGATCTCATATTTAGTGTGTAACTTGGCTAGTTTATTCCTATTCACTATTATGTACATCGAACCTGTTGGAGCCATTATTTTTGCATGCCTATTCTTTTATATCAATTCTTTTACTTATCCCCTATTCCTTTTGTTAGTGCCATTTCATGAGTACTTAGAAAACTTGTTAAATCATGTTTTATGTACGATTATGATGCGGGAATTGGGCGTAGCTTAATTAAGTTAATTTGGCATAATAAATATGTTGGAAAAATCTAAATTGGCTATAATAGTGAATAATTTACATGCATATTAGACTTGGGCATAAATTGATAAATTTTAATTGGCCGCAAAGGATGTAATTGGCATGTAAACCTAGTTTTGGACATAAACGGTAAACCAGAATATTAAATCTATTTTTGACATAAACTGTAAATTGGAATATTAATCTAGATTGGGCATGAACTGTAAAAGGGGAATATTAAATCTAAATTGGTATAAACTGCAAGTTGGGCTAATTGATAGGTAAATCAAGTTTTGGGCACAAAATATAAGTATGTTAATTGGCATGACAAATGAATATGATCTAGGCTAAATTGATTTATGGAAAATTTACATAAATAGTAAATATGTAAATTAGAGAAGAGGAAAATGCCTAACCCGAGATTAGATTGAGTTGTGTTGTAAAACTGCCCGGAACCGCCCGGCACATCCAGTAACCACAACAATACCTGTCTAGTGTGAGAGGTTAGTGCACCAAGCCCAGAAAAACCCGAGGTTAGACTGAGTTGTGGCATAAAACTGCCCGGAACGGACCGGCATATCCAATAACCTCAACAATACCTGTCTAATGTGAGTGGTTGGTGCTTTAATTAATTAATTAAAGCTCACGAAAAATCAAGCTAGAAATGGTGAGGTTAAGTAATTAAGGAAACACTTAACCAACTTAACATGCTAACAAGACAAGAAGGGTGGGGTTAAGTAATTGAGAAAACACTTAGCCAATTCAACATGTTAACTAAACAAGATTGATAGAGGTTAAGTTAATTTGGACACTTAACCAACTTAACATGTTAACAAGGCAAGATTTGTAGGGGTTAAGTAACTGAGGAAACACTTAACCATTATAACATGTTAACTAGACAAGTAGGTAAGGTTAAGTAAACGTATAATATGCTAACTTGACTAGATGGTGGGGTTAAGTAAACTTAGAACACTTAGCCGTTATAACATGATGAATAAAAAGGGTTAAGCTAATGAGAGACACTTAACCAGTATAACCTGATAAACGAGTAAGGTTAAGGAACACTTAACCAATTTGACATGATATATGGGTAGGTTAAGTAAACGTGAACTACTAGATAACACTTAACCAATTTAACATGACAAGTGAATGGGTTAAGTTAACTTGAATTGACTGATGACACTTAACCAATCCAACATGACGAGAAAGAGAACTAAGTAGTAAACCTTAGTAAAGAAAGCCACGTAGAACACGAGAAGGAGAGAACGTCCGTCTGATCATGAAGAAGGCTCCAACAAACTGGGGTACGAAGCACGCGGCTTCGAGGGGGCGTGAGGGTACTCTTCGTATCCCTCTGTGAGGTTGCAGATGATCCTCCTGGGCTCACAGAGGTTAAGGTCTGCGTTAGAAGAGCTAATGGTATGCCTTGGATGAAATAATAAGGCAACCTAAAGACTAGGATGGACCAGCATGATTCGGCGAGACCAGTTTTTTCCCTGTGATTGCAACTCGTCGTCTACCTACCATCTTGAGTCAGTCGAGATATGTAAAGCGGAAAGGCGAAGAACTCCAATAGACCATATACTTGCTATCTAGTTATGGGTGAGGTTGGCCCATAGGTTTGTGGGGCATAGAGGGGCCTCCGTACAGTTCTCATTCTTGATTTTCTTGGGTGCCTTTCATTTTTTAGTTGAGGGAGGGGTCTAGTGGGACCATAGCCACTGTGAAAGCAGACCTTAGCATCTGCAATCGGCAGATGTCTGAAAGCTCCTGACCGAGTTCCGTGTTTCTTGACTAGCCCTGCCACGGGACTCAGGTCGCACATATAGAGGACATGTGCATCTAGACATCGATAACGATTCACGACACATACGTGGGAAAGTCTAGGAACATATACCGCTCTGGGTAGCGTGTCGTAGCCTAGGGGGCATCGTTCGATACGTAGCATAATCCCTAGTCGGACCTAGGTTGCATAAACCCTGAATCCGAGAAGCGTTCAATAGGTAGCATAAACCTTAGTGGCTCTGGATAGCGTAAACCCTGGTTGAATCTAGGAAGTGCTTGATAGTAAACCCTAGATTAGATCTAGGTAATAAATGGAATCCCCATAATAGATGTACACCTGAAGGCAACCACAATTACAGGGATTGGGAACACGTTATCATATGATCATTTTATATAGATTACTAGGTTGGACACTAGTTACGTGGTGTAGAGATATAGAAATCAGTATAACAGGGTAGTCGCGAAGCAGAGAAGGAGTAGAAGCGCATTCAGTTTATTAGTATATTCAGTTTATCAGTATATTCAGTTTATCAGTATATCCAGTTTATCAGTACATTCAGTTTATTCTTCCCATATCATATCCCATGCTTATCCCATGTTATCTTGTTACTATGGTTTAGCCTTATATTTAGTTTATTCATGTCATGGCCTTTTTGCTCGTTTAAATGATAAGAGTCACTGAGCTTACCAAGCTTTATGTCTGACCTAGTTTGCTTTCGCCCCTTTTCTTCCGTTCACCCCCCCCCAGGTAGCCAGGGAGGGAATAACTCAGCTCATTTTGGACCATTACTCTTTCCGAGCATGAAGATTCTTTGACGCATTGCTTTGAACTCCATTTTCTACTAATATGGCTGGCTCATGCTTTATTTGGGAATATCATTGTCAGTTTATGCTTCTTTATTTTAAACAAGACAGATGCTTTGTTGTAACAAGTATTGGTGTTGTAAAATAATCTTTGTACAAGCTGTTTTTAATCAATAAAGGTTATTTATTTTCTACTGCTTTATTTGTCTGTCTTGTAAATTTTTTGCATCTTGTACCAAAAATGCTCCACCGAAGTTAAGGCATTCCCTTTGTGAGTGACCTTAATGGAGGTGGGGTGTCACACTTGGTATCAGAGCTGAATGTTACCGGATCAGATAAAAAGATTTGAAAAATTATTTTCTTACGGTTTTAAAAGAAGCATTTTCAAAAGAAAAGTTTGTTTTAAAAGTATACTCCCCAAAGCCATATGCACTATCTTTTGATCCTCTCTTTGAATCCTTGTTTCCTTCTTTCCTGTGTCTCTGGGGCTCCTGGTTTTCTTGGAGGTAACCTCATCGCGACATGGTTCCGTAGGCTTGATGAGACTACGACACTTGTCAAAGGGTAAATAAGCGCCTAACTTCCACCTGTAGCCTTAGTTTTCTTCCGAGCTTTGTAGGATTCTCCGTGCGATGGAGGCAGCTTTCGAGAGACATGTCAACAAGTTACACAAGGATGGAAAAGTTGAGAATGAGGGAGTTTGGCTAAGGAGCACAACACAAAGATGAAGAACCCATGGATATGGACTTGGTTCACAAAGGAGGGGAGGAAAGAATAGTAAAACCTAAAACAAGAGGAAGTATCTTTATTTTGGCATAACGGGTCGTATAGTTAAGGGCAAGGGCAAGAACAAAGGACAAGATTTTCCGGAAGGCAAGTGCATGCTCCCGCCGCCAGCATACCTGAGAGAGAGGCAGTAAGATTTCTGTTGATAGATTTTTTTTCCCCTTTGATCATCCTGTTAGTACTCCTTCTGATTTTAGCGCTTCACATTCGTATATATCTGCTTCCATAGTTGAGTCTCTGCACCCTAGGTATTATACAGTAGAGGATCCCATTATAGTCTCAAATCCAATTGTTGGTTCGGCTCATTTATTGTTGACTTGTGAGGATTTTAGAATAGCTATATTAATGCTTATGTTTTTGGTTTCATGGGCTATGAGTTGATTCTAGGCATGGATTGGTTAGCTAGTAATTGTGAAACGAGAGTAGTTAGACTTTCGACTTGCTTCGGGAATACCCTCGAGATTTCGTGTGATCCTAAGGGATCAGTTTGTCTTAGCTACTAGAATCACTTTATCTATCTATCGACGATTTTTGATCCGTTGGAGTAGTCCATGAGTACGCAAAATGTTTTGATTAGGGTAGGGATTTTCCCCCTAAAACTCAAGACAGACTTTTGATATATCTAGATGATACTTCAAAGCTAGTTATGCGATCAACGATAATTTTGGAGCAAGATTGGCGAGGATAGCCAGAGTCGATAAAGTGCTCAATTGTTTGGTTGTTTTATTAGTATCATCTCACAAAGATCGTTTAAATTCGGAGGTATCCCCTGGGTGCTTGTCTGATACTGGTTTAGGCCTTTGTGGCTTGTACTTGAGGGATGTCAAGTTCGACTAGGATGGTTTGCGTGAGAAATAAATGGTCGGGGCTGGCACCCTAAGTTAGACTGACCTTAAGAGAGGTAAAAAGCACATAGTAACCATCAGCTTTAGACCCTCAGATTTCAACATGATGGATAAGCTAAGTAGCGGAGAGACCTCTAATCATCTTGGGATATACACTTGGTATCATGGTTAACATCTGTTTATCTTGGAAGGGTTATATTGGATACCCTCTTGCACAGTAAGTGACCATGGTCCTATCTTTACTAATGATTTGTGGAAATGGAGGTCAAGAAGCTTCGCAACCGTAAAGTTAAGGTACAGTGGAGAGAAGCTCACGAAGATGCAACTTAAAAGACTAAAGACTAGATACGCGCATCATAACCTTTTTGAGGGTATATCCTTGATCTCTCTTTTTCTGTAGAGTTTATTTGCCTGACTAGTCTCTATCTTTTAAGTATATCCTCTCGGTCCTATCCTCAATTCTTAAGTAGAAGCCAATGGATGTAAACATGTGTTTGAACAATGTTATGTTTGATGGTTGCAAGTAATTACTACTAGTTGCTCGTGAGTGCAAATACACACACATTAGGCACTAGATTGGCATAGCCACTTTCTTATTACGTATGCATATGTGTATTTGTGAAACTTGATGTGTTATCATATGGACGATGCATTTGTATGAATGATTGTGCACTCATGTAGAAGTTATAAAATACGATTAGGAGTAGTTGCATACATGATGGACTCATGGCACTGACTTGATTTGCATTAAGGAGGTCAACTGAATCAGTAGATCGCCTGATCTTTTGCATTTGTATTGGACATATACACACACTTTTGCATATGTTCATTTTGCATTAGAAACCTTTTTAGGATAGTGAATGTCGGTGGATGATGGTTGAGTAGATGGGTCATTGGATGTTAGGACACATTCTTCTTGACTTAAAGATTTCGGGGACGAAATACTTTAAGGAGGGGAGAATGTAACACCCCATATTTTCGGTGAACACGAAAGTAACAAATCAAAGTATATTTAATTTGTAAAAGAAGAATTAAGGGAAACTGGTTGCGGCATTGCGTTCGTCTCGTAATTCTGCTTGAGATAGAGTCCGAGTTTGCATAAATCGGACTCCGTATGAAGAAGTTATGGCCTTCAGAAGTTTCAGAATATATAAAACAACTCGAAACTGAATTCAAAAATTCAAAGCAGAACTCAGAAGCGGGCTGGGCGGGGAAATTTCGCGCCCAGGACCCAGGTCGACCTGGGGGTCGACCTTAGTGTCGACCTCCCCCTATAGGTCGACCTGGGGGTCGACCAAGGCCTGTTTTGCCAGATCTGGACTACAGCAATTTTAACCTATTCTGGATGGACCGGATGGCTTTTGGGATGAGCTAATGGCTCTAAAACACTCTCTACACCTATAAAAGAGTGCCTAGACCTAAGGTTTATCCACACAAATTATTTTGAGCCGTCTGCATGCTGTTTCTTTCTATTCTGGCCTCCACTATTAAAAAAAAACTTATTCTCTATTAAAACAAGGTATAGTTCTTCAAATTGGAGAGTCAAATCAAGTTAAAGCTTCAAGAAGGGAATCAAAGGATAATTCAACGGCTTCAAGCCACGTCACGCGAATCATAGAAAATCGCCACAACGCTATCTTATTATCCTTTTCTAAACTGATCACTGTAAGTCCGGTTCTTCTTTGGATTTGAACGTGTAATTGGAATCCTGAATGTAATAAATCAAAATATAGAACTGTACCTATCTGCAAGTTAATTATCTTTGATTCATTCTTATGTCAAATCTGAAGTATTCTATGCCTTTGGATCTGATTCACGACTATGACTATGAGACTTTTGCCTAAGACTATGACTATGAAACTATTGCCTATGACTATGAGACTTTTGCCTAAGTCTATGACCATGAAACTGTTGCCTATGAAATTATTGCCTATGACTATGATTCGTGACTATGAGACTGTTGCCCACGGCTATGATTCATAACTATGAGACTATTGCCTGTGACATTGATTAAGAAATTATTGTGATTAGTCGCCCATGACAATTGTGGTTAATTGCCTATAACTATTGTAGTTAGTTGCTTATGCCTATTCCCATTGTTACAATTAACTAATCATGTTGTACCTTGAACTAGCGTTATGTCGGACCAAATCACCTATGCCTATTCCCTTAATTATGTTGGATCTCATATTTAGTGTGTAACTTGGCTAGTTTATTCCTATTCACTATTATGTACATCAAACCTGTTGGAGCCATTATTTTTGCGTGCCTATTCTTTTATATCAATTCTTGTGCTTATCCCCTATTCCTTTTGTTAGTGCCATTTCACGAGTACTTAGAAAACTTGTGAAATCATGTTATACGTACGATTATGATGCGGGGATTGGGCGTAGCTTAATTAGGTTAGTTTGGCATAACAAATATGTTGGCAAAACCTAAATTGGCTATAATAGTGCATAATTTACATTCATATTAGACTTGGGCATAAATTGATAAATTTTAATTGGCCGCAAAGCATGTAATTGGCATGTAAACCAAGTTTTGGACATAAACGGTAAACTAGAATATTAAATCTAGTTTTGACATGAACTGTAAATTGGAATATTAATCTAGATTGGGCATGAACTGTAAAAGGGGAATATTAAATCTAAATTCGTATAAACTGCAAGTTGGGAAAATTGATAAGTAAATCATGTTTTGGGCATAGAATATAAGTATGCTAATTATCATGACAAATGAATATGATCTAGGCTAAATTGATTTATGGAAAATTTACATAAATAGTAAATATGTAAATTAGAGAAGAGGAAAATGCCTAACCCGAGGTTAGATTGAGTTGTGGTGTAAAACTGGCCGGAACCTCCCGGCACATCCAAGGACCACAACAATACATGTCTAATATGAGAGGTTAGTGCATCAAGCCCAGAAAGACCTAAGGTTAGACTGAGTTGTGGTATAAAATTTCCTGGAACCGATCGGCATATCCAGTAACCACAACAATACCCGTCTAATGTGAGTGGTTGGTGCTTTAATTAATTAATTAAATCTCATGAACAATCAAGCTAGAAATGGTGAGGTTAAGTAATTAAGGAAACACTTGACCAACTTAACATGTTAACAAGAAAAGAAGGGTGGGGTTAAGTAATTGAGAAAACACTTAGCCAATTCAACATGTTAACTAGACAAGATTGGTAGGGGTAAAGTTAATTTGGACACTTAACCAACTTAACATGTTAACAAGGCAAGATTTGTGGGGATTAAGTAACTAAGAAAACAATTAACCATTATAACATGTTAACTAGACAAGTGGGTAAGGTTAAGTAAATGTTTAATATGATAACTAGACTATATGGTGGGGTTAAGTAAACTTAGAATACTTAGCCGCTATAGCATGATGAATAAACAGGTTTAAGTTAATGAGAGACACTTAACCAGTATAACCTGATAAACGAGTAAGGTTAAGGAACACCTAACCAATTTGACATGATATATGGGTAGGTTAAGTCAACGTGAGTTAGGATAACACTTAACCAATTTAACATGACAAGTGAATGGGTTAAGTTAACTTGAATTGACTGATGACACTTAAATAATCCAACATGACGAGAAAGAGAACTAAGTAGTAAGTCTTAGTTAAGAGAACTAAGTAGTAAACCTTAGTCAAGAAAGCCTCGTAGAACACAAGAAGGAGCGAACGTCCGTCTGATCATGAAGAAGGCTCTAACGAACATGGGTACGAAGCACGCGGCTGCGAGGGGACGTGAGGGTACTCTTGATATCCCTCTGTGAGGCTGCAGATGATCCTCCTGGGCTCACAGAGGTTAAGGTCTGCGTTAGAAGAGCCAAGGGTATGCCTTGGTTGCAATAATAAGGAAACCTAAAGACTAGGATGGACCAGCATAATTCGGCAAGACTAGTTTTTTCCCTGTGATAGCAACTCGTCGTCTACCTACCATATTGAGTCAGTCGAGATACAGGAAGCGGAAAGGCGGAGATCTCCAACAGACCATACACTTGCTATCTAGTTATGGGTGAGGTTGGCCCATAGATTTGTGGGGCATAGAGGGGCCTGCGTACAGTTCTCATTCTTGATTTTCTTGGGTGCCTTTCATTTGTTAGTTGAGGGTGGGGTCTAGTGAGATCATAGCCACTGTAAAAGCAGACCTTAGTATCTGCAATCGGCAGATATCTGAAAGCTCCCAACCGAGTTCCATGTTTCTTGACTAGCCCTGCCACGGGACTCGGGGCGCACATATAGAGGACATGTGCATCTAGACATCGATAACGATTCACGACACATACGTGGGGAAAGTCTACGAACATATACCGCTCTGGGTAGCGTGTCCTAGCCTAAAGGGCATCATTCGATAGGTAGCATAATCCCTAGTTAGACCTAGGTCGCATGAACCCTGAATCCGAGAAGCATTCAATAGGTAGCATAAACCTTAGTGGCCCTGGGTAGCGTAAACCTTGGTTGAATCTAGGAAGCGCTCGATAGTAAACCCTAGATTATCCTGGTAATAAATGGAATCCCCATAATAGATGTACACCTGAAGGCAACCACAATTACGGGGATTAGGATCACGTTATCATATGATCATTTTATATAGATTACTAGTTTGGACACTAGTTGTAATAACCCGGAAAATCTGGGCCAGTTTAAAATTTTTATTTTGGCAAGTTTAGCGGATTCTGAATATTTAAAATAGATTATTTTAAATAATATCGACGGAAAATTTATTTTCAATATAATTCGACGTATATATTTTACGCGTCGTCGTTAGAATATAAATATTTATATATAATTATAAATAGAATTGAAAATGGCGCGGTAGTTCGATAATTCGATTTCAAACTTCAATTGAATGTACCGGGTGCAAAACAATCCGGATTTTAGTAAAACCAAAAACATTAGGATCTGATTGATAATATCTTTCTAACGGATGTAACAAACCGAGATTTCACTTTAAAAATTGAAAGATATGTCCAGTTGAAAATTCTGAATAGTCGCTATGGAATTCAGGCCCTTAAAAATGGACATTTTGCAAATGACCTCGGATTTCGACGAAACCAGTTTTGTTGGGTCCGCAGTGTCAAGTTATTGCTAGATTCCAAATTTCATAATTTTTCGAATCAATATGTGAGCGTGGCAAAGGAAAACGCGTTTGACCAGTTTCCGTTGATTTTAATCGACTGGAAATTGGCCATTTTTCATACGGTCTCAGAATTCGACGAAACTAGTTTTGTTAGGACCGTATTGTCAATACGAAGCTAGAAAATATTTTTCCGTAATTTTTCGAGTTAGTATGTGACCCCGGTAATTTGAAATGTACGTTTAAAATTCAATAAAGTGATTTAAATGTAAATTTAACGGAAACTGATTCAAACGTCCGAATCAACCTACGATACATATCCCATTGTGTTCGGAATGGGGGTAAAACGCTATGGACGACAGGCAGTGGGTTTGATTTCGGCTTCGAAATAAAAAGTTACTTTTTAGAAGAGGAAATAAAATTAAAATATAAATAATTATATTTGCATATACCCCCCCCCCCCTCTCCTCTCGTTTTCACTCAAAAGAAATAAAAAAAAAAAAAAAAGAGGGAAAAGGTCTTGGAAGAAAATCGACGGGGGGGGCGATCCATCGCCCATCGCGCCGCCGGAGCAGGCGCTCCCTTCCCCCTCCGATCCTTCTCCTCCACCCTCTCCACTTCCGTTTCCCCACCTCCTCCCATCCACCGACGCAGCCGCAGCCACCACGACCCGCCGCCCCTCCTTATTCCCCCTCTCCTCTTCCATCGACAGCCGCAACCCCCCCCCTTCGACGAAGACCACTGCCAAACCCCCCCCTCGGTTTAACTGTAAGTTTTTTTTTTATATACGATATTTTTTTTAATTCGTTTTTTTATATATATAATTATTGTTAGTTAGTTTAAAACTGATTTTTTTTGTATGTTTAAAACTGATTTTTTTTTTATAATGATGCTAAAACTGATTTTAAATAAAAAGTTAAAACTGATTTTATTTTATATTTTTGGTTTAGGAAAACTGAATTTTTAAAAGAAACTGAAAACTGAATTTTATGTTGATTTTTAAAAACTGATTTTAAATTGATTTTTAAAACTGATTTGAAATTGATTTTTAAAACTGATTTTTTAATTTAAGTTTAAAACTGAATTGATAATGAATTTTAAAAACTGAATTTTATTTGCTTATAAAACTGTTTTTATTTTTAAAAATTTAAAACTGTTTTTATTTTTAAAAATTTAAAACTGTTTTTATTTTTGAGTAATTTAAAACTGATTTTATTAATATGTTATTTCTGTTTTTATTAATAAGTTTAAATACTGATTTTTATATTTTGTTAAAACTGAGTTTTTAAAAGAAACTTAAAACTGAATTTTTAAAAGAAAATAAAAACTGATTTTTCAAAAGGATTAATACTGATTAGAAAAAAAGATTTGATTTTTAGTTAAAGAAAAATATGATTTTTATATTTTTAAAGTATTAAAAATATGATTTTTATATTTTCAAAGTATTAAAAATATAGTCTTTACTATATAGATGATGTCAAAATATGATTTTTATATTTTTAAAGTATTAAAAATATAATCTTCATAGGATAGAGAATATAAAGATATCATCTTTGTGTATGTAACGAAATAAAAATCTGATTTTTATTTTATATACGTTGAGATAAAGTGGTGATTTTTAAAGGTGAAAACTTTATTTTTTATAAAGGCGAAAACTTTATTTTTGAAAAGGCTAAATCTTTATTTTAGAAAAGGCGAAATCTTTATGTGGAAAATAGCGTGATAAAAATATAATTTTTATCTATTTGACATAGCGATAGAAAAGTCGATTTTTATATATTGAACTTTAAAGTAAAAATTCGATTTTTATATATTGAACTCTGAACTAAAAATTTGATTTTTATATATGGACCTTCGAAATAAAAATATGATTTTTAAATATTGAATAGCAAGGTAAAAATTCGATTTTTATATATGTAGTGGCTACGGACGACGAAGCTGACGAAGATGCGAAAACAATGAAGATTCCTATCAATGAAGTGCCGTGGAGCTGGATAGCTATATGTGAGAACTTCTCACTCAAAATTTCTCTTTTGCTAGTCATATATATATTTATACTAGGATGCAGACGGTGCTTAGTAGCACCCGACACCCGTCCACATACCATGGACTTGTTTGTTTGGTTGTGTAGTTGGTTAGATTATTTGATTTGGATTTGATTGATTGGTTGAATTGGAAATTGATTAAAATTGATATGTGAATGGCGTGGGCCTTCACTAGACCGGGGATAAGGCTAGGCCTCGTCCCGTTTCTAGTATCGTGCCGTTATGCCGCCGAAATTTTCTAAGATATGTTAGAAAAATAAAATATCATTGTATTTAAAGAAAGAACTGAATAGATATTCATATGCTAAAATAAAATGTTTTATCGTTAAAAATATAATTTTTAACGTGAAAGTGAATAAAATAAAATATTCATTTACAAACCAGACGGTTTGTTTATGTACACCTATTTAACTGACATTGATTGGGTCGATAAATTTTACACATCGCCCAACTGCACAAATAAAATCTGTGTTTGATTGTTTGAAACCCCACACGGGTGTTGGGATGAAATTTGAAGTACACTCATCCTGATTGATTAAATATGTCGATCGATTGATTGACAGGCTGTTATAAGCGTTAGATATTTATATTTGATGCTTATACAGTGTGGTGCACTTTGGTTGATGGTTGATTATTCTTCAATGCTATTATATACATGTGATGTATGAAAATCCATATAATTAACATTATATGGTAATTGATTGGGCCTCATTTCAATTTGAAAAATAAAGAATATTATAAAATAAAGGTTCATGTGTTGACTATATTCATCCGTTGATATTAGTCATGTGTTGAACGAAATATTTTTATAATAAAATTTATATCTTTATCAATATATAATAAAGGTTCATGTGTTGACTATATTCATCCGTTGATATTAGTCATGTGTTGAACGAAATATTTTTATAATAGAATTTACATCTTTATCATATATAGAATTAGAAATCAACTGGAAAATAGATGAGATGAGTGGTCTCCTGGATATTAATCTGATGTTGGTTTCGGCCTTCGGGGTTAATATTCAGGAAATCGTTCTCTCACTAAATTACGGTTGAAGTCTGATTCAATATCAAAGGATAGATACCCTAATTTTTATAAAATATATTAAATAACAAAAATAGTCACACGTGGACAGTACTCATTCGTTGAGATTAGTCGTGTGTTGACAAAAATAAATATTCATTTGTTGAATGAAGTATTTGAAAATAGAAATATATGAAGCTGTGTCGATTAGATTGACGCCATTTTGACATGAACGATTTATATCGATTTTATTCATTTAAAAATGAATATTGAAAAACGATTTCGAAATGAATTGAATATATAACGATTTCGAAATGAATTGAATATATAACGATTTCGAAATGAATTGAATATAAAACGATTTCGAAATGAATGGAATGGAAAACCAATTTGATTTCAAATTGAATATATAATGAACTTGATTCAAATAGAAAACGAAACGAATTTAATTTGAATAGAAAATGAATTTGAATCGAATAGAAAACCAATTTGAATTGAATTGAAAAACGAATTCGAATTGAATTTAAAATGAAGTGAAATGAATTCAAATTAAATTAAAATTTGAATTGAATAGAAATGAATTTTAAACGAATTTATAAAGAAGAATACGATTTTGATTTGAATTGAAATGGAAGTTGAATTTGCTTTTGAAACGAATTCAAAACTAAATATATAGTTCGTTTTAAATAGAAATCGGCGAAATATATATTATATATATATTATATATAATATAATGGCCTGAATAGAACGCGCCGCGTCGCGGCAGTTCGTGAATTTCGACCATTTATTTCAAACGAACATTACGGGAGATCCGACCGTCGGATTCTCCTAAAACCGGAACCGTTGGGTTCGTATCGAAAAGTGCTTTCTAACGAATATTAGAAATTCAAAATCTAACGGTTGGATTTGGAGATACGTCCAAATCAAATTCGAAAAAGGTCGCTATAAGTGCAGTTCGATGGCCGTTGTTGGAAATCGACTGTACGGGCCTTGATAAAATTATTAAAAATATCAATAATTTGTGTAAAATCATAAGAAATGATTTGGGGAAATTTGGGATGAAAAACTCCATATTTGAAAGGATAAAAATGGATTTTTTTTGTCGAAATGAACTAGTTTTGAACTAAATTTAAAACCAATTTTTTTTTAAAATAAATGAACAAGATTTAAAAAGGGGTTTTAAATAATCGAATTTCTAATATATTTGATTGAGTTTGAAATGGGTTTATCGTGAACTGTGTTTTAAATAACACCTAGTTCTTTAACCCAGTAAAAGGAGTTTTAACGAATCTGCAATTAGATTGAAATGTGAATTCGTAATCTAAATTTCCAAATTTAGAAAATGAGCGGGAATGGAGTATTACCAGTTTTGCTCCAAAGGGATAGTTAAATCTTTAATTAGATTTGAACGTGAAATGGTAATTAGTTTTACCGATAACACAGTGGTGTTAGATATGGAGTATTACCAGTTTTGCTTCATGGGATGAATAGGTTGGGATTGGGAAATAAAATAAATAACTACTTCGTTACGGTTCGCTAATCTCGACTAGTTGGAAAAACCATAATTTGGTTTTAAATGTCATCCAAAGGAAGATTACAGGATAAATTTTAAAGAATTTATCTTGGATAAAATTAATGGGAACCTTTCCCTAAGAATGTGGAATTTAGAAACTAGCTGTAGGTTGGCTAAGAAGAATGGCTTCCTGGATATTGATCTGATGTTGGTTTCGGCCTTCGGGGTTAATGTTTGGGAAATCGTTCTCTGGCTAATTTGCGGTTAGTGACTAATGAATTGGAATGAGGCGTATGTTGTGTTTGTGTAACATTTGTTTTTAATATACGCGGGTTGTTCGGAAAGTCCGGGTTTATACCCATTCTGAATAACCGAGTCGACGATAAGTCGAAGATGAAGACGGTGGTCGAAGACCGGAAGTCTTCACATCGTTCGGATTATTACTGACGATCCTGATTGGGCTGTACACCCAAGAGGATGGAAATAGTTGGTGGTCGTCCAGACGTACCTGGAGATGGATGGATATGCGAGGAAAGTGCCTCCGGTTTCGTTCAGACCCAGAACGGACTTGTAAATGGATTGTGTGTCTGACATTGGATTTTATTCTGTGTTGATTGATTTCTATTAAATATATATCTGTTTGGCGGCGGAGAATTTATTCTCTTGCTTAACGCCCTTCTCTGGGACGTACGAGCTTAGAGGTTATATATCGATAGATATCAATCGCATGGCATGAATTGCCGGTGTGGCATGCTGAGTTGCATGGATCAAGGCTTCTGTTGAAAAGCAAAGTCTTGTGGTTGATGATCAAAGCATAACCTACGAGGTAGCTTTGTGTATAGCGTGTATTCGCGAGCCTCACACCTCGGTATGAGTTAAAAACGGGATACGGACTGCAGGGAGAGCGCACGTTTCTTTCTAGCTTTGGTGGTGTCAGTGACTTACCAGCCCTGACATATATATACTCTTCACCTTTGTGGTTGTTGGATGAGGCGCCTCGTTTATAGGTCTGTAAGGACCGGGAAACGTGTGTTCAGGCATAATTAATCCTCTAACGTAAGTGAGGACCGGCCCTGAAGATCCAAGGGTTACCCAGTGTGCGTAATCCTGAGCATTTGCTAGAGTGTCTCGAACGCGGAGAGGAGCTTGCCCCTTGCCTCGACTCATGACGGAAATCCAATTTCCAATACGTGTATTGCGGTTTTAATTGTAGAACTAGTATGGCGACATGATATATGGTACCCATGCCGTCTATGATTTATATTTATGATTGAAATGTTTTGACACTATACACTTATTATAGTATCAAATGATTTGTTTTACACGTACCAAGCATGTTTGGCTATTATAAGGGAAAACCCTATCCCCCGGCTTGCGTTGCATTGTATGATAGGACCTGGGTCTTATAATAGCTTCATTTTTCGAAAAAGCATTGCGTTGTTTATTCTATGCACTGGTATTCTTGGGAGGAAACCCGTTCCGTGTTATACGGCGTGGTCCCTTGAATTACTCTCTTTTAAAGTAAAGCTTTAAATAACTGTTTTAGTTCTCACACCAGTCACATGACTGACCTGGAGTTTATTGTTTTAACCTAAACTCTGGGTGCCCCTATTTTCCGCACGGGCAGCTAGTAGTTTTGGTTTTGCAGATTTATATTCACAGGATCCTGGTTTACAGCTGGAATGATATCCGGAAAGCTCTGTATCCGTATATCACCTTCAGTTGTGCTTTTGTATTATTTTCCGCTGCTATGTAATTTACTGTAATCTCTGATATTTATCGAATGTAATTTATTCATTTATACTCTGTATATTCTTGTATCTGATGGAATTGTTGTAATAGCAATGAAATGTTCTTCTGTATGTGTCCTGATTTGTCCTGTTCTCAAACAGTCAGGGGTTTCGAACGGTCTAGATCGGTTTAACGACTGATTCGGATCGAGCGAAATTCCAGGCCGTCACATTTGGTATCAGAGCTTTGGTTTACAGAGCTCGAGAACAAGACACATTAGAACCATACGAAAGAATTCATCAGATATTGGATTAGTAATATCCAATTAGAATGGCTCGTTAGAGATAGGATCAGTAGTATCCTAAAACGAGTGCGAAGAGTATATTTTTCAAATGAAAACAAATTTTGTTTTGAAAATTTAAATCTCTTGATACGTATTTGATTATATTTATTTATTTCGAATATGGACAGTCCAATATATAAGGTTTTGCATATACGCGTCATGAACGTATATTCGAAGTTTTAATATATTGGATAGATATAGAATCATACTCTAGTGGCCCGAAGATGATTCTGATGATTGACTAGTCGTCATTAGTATTCATGTTCGAGTAACGAAGGTATGATATCTATATATTTCCATCAGACTGGTGTGAGAACCAAAACTTATATAGTTAGAACACTTTGTTGTGAATTGGCATCAAAAACATGATTTTTTGTATATGTATCAAAATTATGAATTTGAAAATTCTAATCCACTAATTGATTGATGTTTGAGTTGCTTGTTTAATTGTTTGCTAATTTTAACCATTTATGCCTAATTGTATCGAATATTGAATTATATTGAAATTGGTCGCATTTGCTTGCATGTACATATACTTATATTGAACAGGTCATAGCAAGGAGGCTAGAGCCAAAGAATAAAATTTGTTTGCCCGACAAATAGGTACATGTTTATTACATAATTTACTGTTTTGTTTGGGTGATGATGATTTTGTGAGCCTATTGGCTAGCCGCTTGGCTTTTTCTTTTTCTTTTTGAGATCTGAAGGACCGGGGAAGCTATTTGAAATTCCCCGATGCTCCCGGTGCAGGGGAGGTTATGGCGAAATTTTTCGAAAATTTAGGGTGTTAGCCAAATTTTTGAAGTTTTGAAAATTCTCAGAAACTAAAGAGTTGGAGAATGGAAGCCAGATCGAACATAGAATTGAATAATCAAACCACTTTCGACTTTGTTCCTTTTCGGGGACGAAAAGTTTTAAGTGGGGGAGATTGTAATAACCCGGAAAATCTGGGCCAGTTTAAAATTTTTATTTTGGCAAGTTTAGCGGATTCTGAATATTTAAAATAGATTATTTTAAATAATATCGACGGAAAATTTATTTTCAATATAATTCGACGTATATATTTTACGCGTCGTCGTTAGAATATAAATATTTATATATAATTATAAATAGAATTGAAAATGGCGCGGTAGTTCGATAATTCGATTTCAAACTTCAATTGAATGTACCGGGTGCAAAACAATCCGGATTTTAGTAAAACCAAAAACATTAGGATCTGATTGATAATATCTTTCTAACGGATGTAACAAACCGAGATTTCACTTTAAAAATTGAAAGATATGTCCAGTTGAAAATTCTGAATAGTCGCTATGGAATTCAGGCCCTTAAAAATGGACATTTTGCAAATGACCTCGGATTTCGACGAAACCAGTTTTGTTGGGTCCGCAGTGTCAAGTTATTGCTAGATTCCAAATTTCATAATTTTTCGAATCAATATGTGAGCGTGGCAAAGGAAAACGCGTTTGACCAGTTTCCGTTGATTTTAATCGACTGGAAATTGGCCATTTTTCATACGGTCTCAGAATTCGACGAAACTAGTTTTGTTAGGACCGTATTGTCAATACGAAGCTAGAAAATATTTTTCCGTAATTTTTCGAGTTAGTATGTGACCCCGGTAATTTGAAATGTACGTTTAAAATTCAATAAAGTGATTTAAATGTAAATTTAACGGAAACTGATTCAAACGTCCGAATCAACCTACGATACATATCCCATTGTGTTCGGAATGGGGGTAAAACGCTATGGACGACAGGCAGTGGGTTTGATTTCGGCTTCGAAATAAAAAGTTACTTTTTAGAAGAGGAAATAAAATTAAAATATAAATAATTATATTTGCATATACCCCCCCCCCTCTCCTCTCGTTTTCACTCAGAAGAAATAAAAAAAAAAAAAAAGAGGGAAAAGGTCTTGGAAGAAAATCGACGGGGGGGGGGCGATCCATCGCCCATCGCGCCGCCGGAGCAGGCGCTCCCTTCCCCCTCCGATCCTTCTCCTCCACCCTCTCCACTTCCGTTTCCCCACCTCCTCCCATCCACCGACGCAGCCGCAGCCACCACGACCCGCCGCCCCTCCTTATTCCCCCTCTCCTCTTCCATCGACAGCCGCAACCCCCCCCCCCCTTCGACGAAGACCACTGCCAAACCCCCCCCTCGGTTTAACTGTAAGTTTTTTTTTTATATACGATATTTTTTTTAATTCGTTTTTTTATATATATAATTATTGTTAGTTAGTTTAAAACTGATTTTTTTTGTATGTTTAAAACTGATTTTTTTTTTATAATGATGCTAAAACTGATTTTAAATAAAAAGTTAAAACTGATTTTATTTTATATTTTTGGTTTAGGAAAACTGAATTTTTAAAAGAAACTGAAAACTGAATTTTATGTTGATTTTTAAAAACTGATTTTAAATTGATTTTTAAAACTGATTTGAAATTGATTTTTAAAACTGATTTTTTAATTTAAGTTTAAAACTGAATTGATAATGAATTTTAAAAACTGAATTTTATTTGCTTATAAAACTGTTTTTATTTTTAAAAATTTAAAACTGTTTTTATTTTTAAAAATTTAAAACTGTTTTTATTTTTGAGTAATTTAAAACTGATTTTATTAATATGTTATTTCTGTTTTTATTAATAAGTTTAAATACTGATTTTTATATTTTGTTAAAACTGAGTTTTTAAAAGAAACTTAAAACTGAATTTTTAAAAGAAAATAAAAACTGATTTTTCAAAAGGATTAATACTGATTAGAAAAAAAGATTTGATTTTTAGTTAAAGAAAAATATGATTTTTATATTTTTAAAGTATTAAAAATATGATTTTTATATTTTCAAAGTATTAAAAATATAGTCTTTACTATATAGATGATGTCAAAATATGATTTTTATATTTTTAAAGTATTAAAAATATAATCTTCATAGGATAGAGAATATAAAGATATCATCTTTGTGTATGTAACGAAATAAAAATCTGATTTTTATTTTATATACGTTGAGATAAAGTGGTGATTTTTAAAGGTGAAAACTTTATTTTTTATAAAGGCGAAAACTTTATTTTTGAAAAGGCTAAATCTTTATTTTAGAAAAGGCGAAATCTTTATGTGGAAAATAGCGTGATAAAAATATAATTTTTATCTATTTGACATAGCGATAGAAAAGTCGATTTTTATATATTGAACTTTAAAGTAAAAATTCGATTTTTATATATTGAACTCTGAACTAAAAATTTGATTTTTATATATGGACCTTCGAAATAAAAATATGATTTTTAAATATTGAATAGCAAGGTAAAAATTCGATTTTTATATATGTAGTGGCTACGGACGACGAAGCTGACGAAGATGCGAAAACAATGAAGATTCCTATCAATGAAGTGCCGTGGAGCTGGATAGCTATATGTGAGAACTTCTCACTCAAAATTTCTCTTTTGCTAGTCATATATATATTTATACTAGGATGCAGACGGTGCTTAGTAGCACCCGACACCCGTCCACATACCATGGACTTGTTTGTTTGGTTGTGTAGTTGGTTAGATTATTTGATTTGGATTTGATTGATTGGTTGAATTGGAAATTGATTAAAATTGATATGTGAATGGCGTGGGCCTTCACTAGACCGGGGATAAGGCTAGGCCTCGTCCCGTTTCTAGTATCGTGCCGTTATGCCGCCGAAATTTTCTAAGATATGTTAGAAAAATAAAATATCATTGTATTTAAAGAAAGAACTGAATAGATATTCATATGCTAAAATAAAATGTTTTATCGTTAAAAATATAATTTTTAACGTGAAAGTGAATAAAATAAAATATTCATTTACAAACCAGACGGTTTGTTTATGTACACCTATTTGACTGACATTGATTGGGTCGATAAATTTTACACATCGCCCAACTGCACAAATAAAATCTGTGTTTGATTGTTTGAAACCCCACACGGGTGTTGGGATGAAATTTGAAGTACACTCATCCTGATTGATTAAATATGTCGATCGATTGATTGACAGGCTGTTATAAGCGTTAGATATTTATATTTGATGCTTATACAGTGTGGTGAACTTTGGTTGATGGTTGATTATTCTTCAATGCTATTATATACATGTGATGTATGAAAATCCATATAATTAACATTATATGGTAATTGATTGGGCCTCATTTCAATTTGAAAAATAAAGAATATTATAAAATAAAGGTTCATGTGTTGACTATATTCATCCGTTGATATTAGTCATGTGTTGAACGAAATATTTTTATAATAAAATTTATATCTTTATCAATATATAATAAAGGTTCATGTGTTGACTATATTCATCCGTTGATATTAGTCATGTGTTGAACGAAATATTTTTATAATAGAATTTACATCTTTATCATATATAGAATTAGAAATCAACTGGAAAATAGATGAGATGAGTGGTCTCCTGGATATTAATCTGATGTTGGTTTCGGCCTTCGGGGTTAATATTCAGGAAATCGTTCTCTCACTAAATTACGGTTGAAGTCTGATTCAATATCAAAGGATAGATACCCTAATTTTTATAAAATATATTAAATAACAAAAATAGTCACACGTGGACAGTACTCATTCGTTGAGATTAGTCGTGTGTTGACAAAAATAAATATTCATTTGTTGAATGAAGTATTTGAAAATAGAAATATAAGAAGCTGTGTCGATTAGATTGACGCCATTTTGACATGAACGATTTATATCGATTTTATTCATTTAAAAATGAGTATTGAAAAACGATTTCGAAATGAATTGAATATATAACGATTTCGAAATGAATTGAATATATAACGATTTCGAAATGAATTGAATATAAAACGATTTCGAAATGAATGGAATGGAAAACCAATTTGATTTCAAATTGAATATATAATGAACTTGATTCAAATAGAAAACGAAACGAATTTAATTTGAATAGAAAATGAATTTGAATCGAATAGAAAACCAATTTGAATTGAATTGAAAAACGAATTCGAATTGAATTTAAAATGAAGTGAAATGAATTCAAATTAAATTAAAATTTGAATTGAATAGAAATGAATTTTAAACGAATTTATAAAGAAGAATACGATTTTGATTTGAATTGAAATGGAAGTTGAATTTGCTTTTGAAACGAATTCAAAACTAAATATATAGTTCGTTTTAAATAGAAATCGGCGAAATATATATTATATATATATTATATATAATATAATGGCCTGAATAGAACGCGCCGCGTCGCGGCAGTTCGTGAATTTCGACCATTTATTTCAAACGAACATTACGGGAGATCCGACCGTCGGATTCTCCTAAAACCGGAACCGTTGGGTTCGTATCGAAAAGAGCTTTCTAACGAATATTAGAAATTCAAAATCTAACGGTTGGATTTGGAGATACGTCCAAATCAAATTCGAAAAAGGTCGCTATAAGTGCAGTTCGATGGCCGTTGTTGGAAATCGACTGTACGGGCCTTGATAAAATTATTAAAAATATCAATAATTTGTGTAAAATCATAAGAAATGATTTGGGGAAATTTGGGATGAAAAACTCCATATTTGAAAGGATAAAAATGGATTTTTTTTGTCGAAATGAACTAGTTTTGAACTAAATTTAAAACCAATTTTTTTTTAAAATAAATGAACAAGATTTAAAAAGGGGTTTTAAATAATCGAATTTCTAATATATTTGATTGAGTTTGAAATGGGTTTATCGTGAACTGTGTTTTAAATAACACCTAGTTCTTTAACCCAGTAAAAGGAGTTTTAACGAATCTGCAATTAGATTGAAATGTGAATTCGTAATCTAAATTTCCAAATTTAGAAAATGAGCGGGAATGGAGTATTACCAGTTTTGCTCCAAAGGGATAGTTAAATCTTTAATTAGATTTGAACGTGAAATGGTAATTAGTTTTACCGATAACACAGTGGTGTTAGATATGGAGTATTACCAGTTTTGCTTCATGGGATGAATAGGTTGGGATTGGGAAATAAAATAAATAACTACTTCGTTACGGTTCGCTAATCTCGACTAGTTGGAAAAACCATAATTTGGTTTTAAATGTCATCCAAAGGAAGATTACAGGATAAATTTTAAAGAATTTATCTTGGATAAAATTAATGGGAACCTTTCCCTAAGAATGTGGAATTTAGAAACTAGCTGTAGGTTGGCTAAGAAGAATGGCTTCCTGGATATTGATCTGATGTTGGTTTCGGCCTTCGGGGTTAATGTTTGGGAAATCGTTCTCTGGCTAATTTGCGGTTAGTGACTAATGAATTGGAATGAGGCGTATGTTGTGTTTGTGTAACATTTGTTTTTAATATACGCGGGTTGTTCGGAAAGTCCGGGTTTATACCCATTCTGAATAACCGAGTCGACGATAAGTCGAAGATGAAGACGGTGGTCGAAGACCGGAAGTCTTCACATCGTTCGGATTATTACTGACGATCCTGATTGGGCTATACACCCAAGAGGATGGAAATAGTTGGTGGTCGTCCAGACGTACCTGGAGATGGATGGATATGCGAGGAAAGTGCCTCCGGTTTCGTTCAGACCCAGAACGGACTTGTAAATGGATTGTGTGTCTGACATTGGATTTTATTCTGTGTTGATTGATTTCTATTAAATATATATCTGTTTGGCGGCGGAGAATTTATTCTCTTGCTTAACGCCCTTCTCTGAGACGTACGAGCTTAGAGGTTATATATCGATAGATATCAATCGCATGGCATGAATTGCCGGTGTGGCATGCTGAGTTGCATGGATCAAGGCTTCTGTTGAAAAGCAAAGTCTTGTGGTTGATGATCAAAGCATAACCTACGAGGTAGCTTTGTGTATAGCGTGTATTCGCGAGCCTCACACCTCGGTATGAGTTAAAAACGGGATACGGACTGCAGGGAGAGCGCACGTTTCTTTCTAGCTTTGGTGGTGTCAGTGACTTACCAGCCCTGACATATATATACTCTTCACCTTTGTGGTTGTTGGATGAGGCGCCTCGTTTATAGGTCTGTAAGGACCGGGAAACGTGTGTTCAGGCATAATTAATCCTCTAACGTAAGTGAGGACCGGCCCTGAAGATCCAAGGGTTACCCAGTGTGCGTAATCCTGAGCATTTGCTAGAGTGTCTCGAACGCGGAGAGGAGCTTGCCCCTTGCCTCGACTCATGACGGAAATCCAATTTCCAATACGTGTATTGCGGTTTTAATTGTAGAACTAGTATGGCGACATGATATATGGTACCCATGCCGTCTATGATTTATATTTATGATTGAAATGTTTTGACACTATACACTTATTATAGTATCAAATGATTTGTTTTACACGTACCAAGCATGTTTGGCTATTATAAGGGAAAACCCTATCCCCCGGCTTGCGTTGCATTGTATGATAGGACCTGGGTCTTATAATAGCTTCATTTTTCGAAAAAGCATTGCGTTGTTTATTCTATGCACTGGTATTCTTGGGAGGAAACCCGTTCCGTGTTATACGGCGTGGTCCCTTGAATTACTCTCTTTTAAAGTAAAGCTTTAAATAACTGTTTTAGTTCTCACACCAGTCACATGACTGACCTGGAGTTTATTGTTTTAACCTAAACTCTGGGTGCCCCTATTTTCCGCACGGGCAGCTAGTAGTTTTGGTTTTGCAGATTTATATTCACAGGATCCTGGTTTACAGCTGGAATGATATCCGGAAAGCTCTGTATCCGTATATCACCTTCAGTTGTGCTTTTGTATTATTTTCCGCTGCTATGTAATTTACTGTAATCTCTGATATTTATCGAATGTAATTTATTCATTTATACTCTGTATATTCTTGTATCTGATGGAATTGTTGTAATAGCAATGAAATGTTCTTCTGTATGTGTCCTGATTTGTCCTGTTCTCAAACAGTCAGGGGTTTCGAACGGTCTAGATCGGTTTAACGACTGATTCGGATCGAGCGAAATTCCAGGCCGTCACACTAGTTAGGTGGTGCAGAGATATAGAAATTAGTACAACAGGGTAGTCGCGAAGTAGAGAAAGTGTAAAAGCACATTCAGTTTATCAGTATATTCAGTATATCCAGTTTATCAGTACATTCAGTTTATTCTTGCCATATCATATCCCATGTTATCTTGTTACTATGGGTTAGTCTTATATTTAGTTTATTCATGTCATGACCCTTTTTCCTCGTTTAAATGCTAAGAATCACTGAGCTTACCAGGCTTTATGTGTGACCTAGTTTGCTTTCTCCACTTTTCTTCCGTTCCCCCCCCCCTCTAGGTAGCCAGGGAGGGAATAGCTCAGCTCATTTTTGACCGTTACTCTTTCCGAGCATGAAGATTCTTTGACGCATTGCTTTAAACTCCATTTTCTACTTCAATGGCTGGCTCATGCTTTATTGGGGAATATCATTGTCAGTTTATGCTTCTTTATTTTAAACAAGACAGATGCTTTGTTGTAATAAGTATTGATATTGTAAAACAATCTTTGTACAAGCTGTTTTTAATCAATAAAGGTTATTTATTTTCCGCTGCTTTATTTGTCTATCTTGTAATTTTTCTGCATCTTGAACCAAAAATGCTCCATCGAAGTTCAGGCATTCCCTTTGTGAGTGACCTTAACGGAGGTGGGGTGTTACAGGACACGCTTACTGGGTTTAATTGTAAGAGGTCAAAACGGGTTAACGGTGGCAATGCAAGTCCAACGGGGTCATGTGCGTGCGTGGGCCCGGGCTGGTAGGTAAGACGTTATTGCATTGTGTAGATATAAGTCGTGAGTCTTTAGTGATATCGGGTTGCCACTTTGGGGAGTGATACACCCCAATGTGGGACCAGCACGGGTATCTACGAGTTAGGGTGTCGATCGAATGGGGAAGGTAGTGGGTACTACTAGCGGAGATAGGAGCGGGCGCACCTATGAAGACAGCTAGGAGTTCAACTACCATATTATGAATAAATGTTGTAATTAGAATGGGGAGGGTAGCGGTACAACTAGTGGAGATAGGAGCAGGCTGCACCTATGAAGACAACTGGGGGTACAAGAAACTACCATTATTATTATTATTATTATTATTTATATAGATGGGATCGATTTTTAGGGTGACTAGTAATTGTGCAGTATAATAATTATCCTATAATGATTAGGAGCGAGATTAACGCCATAATATTCCTCCTGTTTGTTTTGTCTTGCCCACTTGTTTCACAGTCATTCCTTGTTTTACCAGTTTATGCCTTATCCTAATTACTTTCATAATTATATTGTTAAAGTTATGGTACTCGCCAGACTTCATGTCTAACCCCCTTTGTTTTCGCCTCTTTTCTTCCTTTTCCCCCTAGGTTCTCAGGGTAGGACTAGTACTAGTGGAGCTTGATCTGGATCTTCCTCTCTCTTTTCGAAGTCCTTGGATTGCTGAAAGTAAAGTTCATCTCATCTCTTTTATGTCTACTTATGTTGGGGTTATGCTCTTTTTACTTGATGTACTCAGAAAACAATTTGTCGAGATGGTTACTAAGTGTACTTGGTTTTTCTGTTGGTTTATAACGTTGTTGTAATCAAATTATTTCTCCGCTGCAAAAAAAGTTGTTTTGAATTTTTCAAGTACCAATATATGTATCTGTCTTGTTATATTATGTTCTATTCATCAATAATACTCCATGGAAGTTAATGTATTACCTTTGAGAGTGGCAGTAATGGACGTGGGGTGTTACACGTGGTATCAGAGCTGAAGGTTACAAGAACAGATAAGAGATTTTGAAAAACTATTTTTCAAAAACATTTTTATAAAGAAATACTTTCAAAAATATGTCTTAAGGAGAGTATTTTTAATAGAAAAGTTTATTTTGAAAAACACAACCCCCAAGAGCCATATATCTTTCCTTCGATTCTCCATTTTAAATCTCTTCCTCTTTCCTTTTAGAATTTCTTCCTCCATGTATAGACGCTTTTTCTAAGTTATGTAAGAACTTCCATAGATGGGCAGAAAACTGCTTCATGGGACTGGGACGTTTGTCAAAGCTAGAGGGAAGCAGAGGACTTGTTGGTACCTTTAAGATAGACGATGAGAGGAAGGTTCAATTAGCTGCTTGGTTAATTAATAAAGGATGAAGCCTCATTTTGGTGGGAGGTCACGAATGGAGAATGTACAGGAGAGGTATGGATAGGAAACATGATAAGAAAATAGATCCAAAGAAAGGCGGTAAGGATAAAAAGGGGCCACGAGAACAGGAAGGGCCACACTTGTGAAATACATGACTACTTAAATAAAGACGTTAGAATGAAGAAGAAGACTAGTTGTTATCGTTACAGAGAAACAGGGCATCTTATTAGGATCGTCCAAAGAAGCAAAAGGCAAAGGTAAGGCAAAGTACAGGATCTTTTGGAGGGCAGACGCATTCCCTCACGGCTGGCATACCTGATAGAGGTAGAAATATCTTGGTTGTTGGAATCTTTTTTTTTTTTATCATCCTGTTCGAACCTTGTTTGAATTCTGGAGCCTCACACTCGTTTGTATCTTCTTTGTCATTTGAAAACACTGCACCTAAATACTAGTCTAGTTATGGATCCCATAGTAATCTCAAATCTTATTGGTGGTTCGGCTCATCTTTCGATGATTTGTCGAGATTTGAGAGTGTCTATCTTGGGCGTTGGGTTTGAATGCAACGCCTTCATTCTTGGCTTCTTGGGCTACGACTTGATTCTAGGCATGGATTGGCTAGCCGGATACGGTGCCATCCTAGACTGTGAAAGAAGGGTAATTAGATCGTTGACTCATTGTGGAAAGACCCTTGATACTTCTTGTGACCCTAGAGGTCCGGTGATGCTTAGCTACCTAGAATCTCTTGACGCGTCCAATGATGATTTGGAATTTGTTTGTGTATTTCGTGAATATGGTGACGTCTTCGATGAAGTTCGGGGTTTACCCCGAGGTGCAAGATAGAATTTCGTATATACCTAGTTGATAATGCAAAGCCAGTTGCATTACCAGTACGCCACATGGCTCCGAGAGAGAGAAGAACTCAGTAAGCAAGTGAGAGATTTTCTTGAGAAGGGGTTCATAAGAAGGAGCATTTTGGAATGGGGATAGTTGTGGATCCCGCAAAGGTGGTGGCAATCCAAGATTGGTAGATTACCAAGAACGCAACAGAAGTATGAAGCTTTTTAGGACTGACGGGCTATTATAGGAAGTTCATTAAGGACTTCACGAAGATATCAGCCCCACTTACTCGGTTAACGAAGAAGATTTTGACTTTTGCATGGGATGTTGACTGTGTCGATGCTTTCCAACGTTTGAAGAGGGTTTTGACGACAACTCCAGTTTTAGTATTGCCAGATGGAAGTAAGCCATTCACAGTGTATACCGGTGCTTGTTGACATGGCTTGGAGCTGTTTTCGATGCAAGAGGGAAAGGTGATATGCAAAAGGCGGCAAGTACGAGTATTGCTTATCATCCACAGACGGATGGACAGATAGAGAGGGGTGAGTAGAATCCTTGAAGATCTTTTGAGGTTATGTATCGTAGATTTTGGAGGGACATGAGAAGATGCAACGAGCTTAGTGATGTTCATGACATGTTTCACGTATCGCATTTGCGGAAGTGTTACAAAATACCGCGGAAGCAGTGGAGCCGAGAATTCTTAGAGAAGTGGAAATAGAGTGAGATGCCACGATTAGACGAGCTCCTACATGCATCCTTGGGACGAAGATATTAGAGCTAAGCAACAAAGAGGTCAAGTTGGTCAAAGTGGAATGGGGAGATGATCAAGGGGACGCGACTTGAGAAACGGAAGACGAGATTTTTAACTTCTCCTTTTTCTACCTCTTTGTTGATACTTGTCCTATCATTTAGTATGTCTTTGCGATGATATCTTCGATCTTTAGTTAGGAAAACCCCTATGGTTGTAAACATGTGTTTGAGACATGTTATGTTTGGTGGATGCAAATGGATGCAAGTGGTTGCTCGTGGATGCATGTACACACACATTAGGCACTAGATCGGCTCAGTCACTTTCATATTGCATATAAATATGTGTGCATATTTAATTAATGGATGTATAATGGTTGTGTTATCATATGGATGCTGCATTTTGATGAACGGTTGTGCACACATGCAGAAATAATATGTATCATTAGGATTCTTTTGCATACATAATGGACGCATGGCATTATCATGATTTGCATTAAGGAGGTCAACTGAATCAGTAGACCGCCTGATTTTTCATTGTATAAGGAACATATACACACACTTTTTGCATATGTTCATACAGCATTAGAAACCTTGTAAGGACAATGGATGCCTTTGTTTGATGGTTGAGTAGATGGATGATTGGATGGTAGGATATACATTCTCCTTAACTTGGAGATTTCGGGGGCGAAATCCTTTAAGGAGGGAGAATGTAACACCCCGTAATTTAAATATTAAAATTAACAAATTTAATAATACTTAATTGTTAAAGGGAAAATTAAGGGAAACGGGTTACGCCATTGCGATCGTCTCGAAATCCTGCTTGGAATAGAGTCCAAGTTTTCGAAAATCGGACTTCGTATGAAGAAGTTACGGCCCTCAGAACTTTCAGAAATTTATATAAAACAATTCATAAAATTAATACCAAGACAGGTTGACCTGGGGGTACCCCAGGCCAGGTCGACCAGGGGGTCAACCTCCCTACATAAAGGTCAACCTGGGGGTCAACCTCCCCCTCGGGCCAGATCTGAAACCTGACGTGTTTCTTTAGGTGACGATTTTCTAACTCATTAGGGCTTCTGTGGCAAGTTCTAGTTGGTTCTCTTAGGTTTGAATGGCTTTGATTGGTCCTAGGTTTATCTAACGGCTTAGGTTGATTTAAACTTCTATAAAAGAGTGCCTAGACTCAAACCCTAAATCAGAACAAAATTTGTCTCATGGCCACCATGCTGCTCCTAGGATAGTCTCCTTCCTAAAGCTTAGGATTTAACAAGTAAGAATTCCAATTCAAAAGACGAACAAATCATTATCTTCTCTAACCTATCTTTGTGAGTATTATTTCTTTCACGATATAATTAATAAATTAATTATGATGGGTTGTAATTGGATTATGAGAACATGTTTGTTGAATCACGTGATGTTGTTTAACTTTGTTATCTTATGTTGGTAGATCTATTTAACTTGATTCATTTTATATGTGAATTTTATGCAAATTTGGGATGTTAAATCATATATTAAATCTTTTGTGAATTTATGTAAGTTTGGGATGTTAAATCATATGTTAATTCATATGTGAATTTTATGCTAGTTTGGGATGTTAAATCATATGCGAATTTTATGCAAGTTTGGGATGTTAAATCATATGTGAATTTTATACAAGTTTGGGATGTTAAATCATATGTGAATTTTATGCAAGTTTGGGATGTTAAATCATATGTTAATATACATGTGAATCATATGCAAGTTTGGGATGATAAATCATATGTTAATTCATATGTGAATCTTATGCAAGTTTAGATGTTAAATCATATGCTAATTCGTATGTGAATTTTATGCAAGTTTGAGATGTTAAATTGTATGTTAGTTTGAATATGATTCTTGAGCAATTCTATATGTGAATTGTACACAAGTTTATATGTGAATCAAGTATATACAAATGCTAGTTTATATGCAAAAACATGTGGTAAATTCATATGTAAGTTGTAGAAATCCATATGCAAGTTTAGGTGAAAAACTATATTCACATTTTTGGGTGAAAATTATATTCACATATGCAAGTTAAGTGAAACCCATAATTTATATATGCAAGTTCACAATTTCATGTTTAGATCTATATTTAGATCCATGGTAGTTTATGCAAATATATGATTCTATATGACCGTTGTCTATGCAAATTATTGGCTATGCAAATTTATGTTATAATTCCTATTTGCAAGTTAGATCTATTTTTATGTGATATGCAAGTTGTGATGTTTCTTTTCTTTTTATGAGTTAGACTATTTGCGGGTCTAACCTATTTCATATTAGACGTGCGAACGACGTGGGGGCAACGGGAAAATATTAAATATTAATATCGTGAATTTGCATAAAAATGGCTTAAAAGCATATAATAAATTTGAGACATTAATTGGCCTAATTTATATGCATAGAAATTATGGACATAATTTAGGTGACAATTATGGACATAGATTAATTTGGAAGTTATTGACAATTTGAAATGGGGATATTAATTCAAATTGTGGTCGAATAATAATATGTAATAATAAATGCCTAAGACACGAGGTTAGACTCGTTTGTGGTGTAAGACTGCCCGGACCCGCCCGGCAAATCCAGCAACCACAAACGGTGGTCTAATGTGAGAGGTCAAAGGAATAAATTAAATGCATAATAAAACGCCTAAGACACGAGGTTAGACTCGTTTGTGGTATAAAGCTGCCCGGACCTGTCCGGTACATCCAACAACCACAAACGGCAGTCTAATGTGAGAGGTCGTAGGCATAATTAAAAGACGCTTAGACACGAGGTTAAGTCTGGCATGTGGTGGAAGTCTGCCCAGAACCGCCCGGCATATCCAGCAGCCACAAGCAATCAACTTAATGTGGGAGGTCTGTGCATTAATAGTTAATTAATGCTGATCAAAGACGAATATAAATGACAAATAGAAGTTTGGTTGAGTGGAGTAATTCTTTGAGTACCAATCTAATGTTGATTTCGGTCTTTGGGGTTGATACTTAGGGAGTTATTCTCTTAACCAATGTATTTGTGAACTAATATGTGCTTAATCATAAATTAAGTAAAACATGTTATATGATATATATATATAAGTATATATGTATATGTGTGTATATATATATATATATGATACATAACATGATAAGTGGATAGGGTTATGACCAGCTTAACCAATAATCTAATAAGTGGATAAGGCTAAGACCAGCTTAACCAATAATCTGATAAGTAGGTAGGGTTAAGACCAGCTTAACCAATAATATATAAGTGGGTAGGGTTAAGTCTAGCTTAACCAATAATATATATATATATATATATATATATATATATATATATATTAATCTGATAAGTGGATAGGGTTAAGGCAAACTTAACCAATAATACATATTGATCTGATAAGTGGATGGGGTTTAAGACCAAATTAGCCAATAATATATGAGTGGATAGAATTAAGACCAGCTTAACAATATATATATATATATATTGATCTGATAAGCGGATAGAGTTAAGACAAGCTCAACCAATAACACATGTTGATTTGTTAAGTGGGTAACATGGGTGACATGTGGGATATAATCATTAACGCTTAACCAAGATAAACATGTGGTGGGACATAGGGGTTAAGTGGATGACATGGGAGACATGTGAAATATGATTAGAGACACTTAACCAAATTGAAACATGTAAGAAGACATGAATAAGAAGGGGTTAAGTGGAAAATTCCAGTGGGGACCAAGCATAGGTGGAAAGCTTGTGTCACGAATGGGGGACCCATTTCAAACCAGTAACCCATTAATTATCTTCGTGAGCTCGAGTTAGATCGAGGATGGGACACTCTTACTGGGTTTGATCGTAAGAGGTCAAAATGGGTTAACGGTGGCAACGCAAGTCCAACAGGGTCATGTGTGTGCGTGGGCCCGAGCTGGTAGGTAAGACATTGTTGCAACAAGTAGATATAAGCCATGCATCTTTATTGGTATCGGGTTGCCACTTTGGGGAGTGATACACCCCGCTGTGGGACCAGCACGGGTATCTACGAGTTAGGGAGCCGATCGAATGAGGAAGGCAGTGGGTAAGACTAGCGGAGATAGGAGCAGGCGGCACCTCTCTCTTTTGGAAGTGCTTGGATTGCTGAAAGTAAAGTTCAGCTCATCTCTTTTATGACTACTTATGTTGGGGTTATGCTCTTTTTACTTGATGTACTCAGAAAACAGTTTGTCGAGATGGTTACTAAGTGTACTTGGTTTTTCTGTTGGTTTATGATGTTGTAATCAAACTATTTTTCCGCTTCAATAAAAGTTGTTTTGAATTTTTCAAGTACCAATATATGTATCTGTCTTATTATATTCTGTTCTATCAAGCAATAATACTCCATGAAAGTTAATGTATTCCCTTTGAGAGTGAAATTAATGGACGTGGGGTGTTACAGAGAAAGCAGTGGATATGCATAAGTCTTTGCAGACTGCTAAGTTCGGGCGTTGCTAGAGCTGGAATCGTTTATCGAAATGCTAGGTGCCACGCGGTGGCACGGTGTGGGGAGAGAGTAGAGATGGTTCATGGAGACGTTTGTTTTCATGGTCAAGATTGATAGGTCTTACATAAAGGTGGTACTTTGAACACTTTGTTGGCAGACGGTGGCATTGCCGGAGTTTGTTGACAAAGTGCAATGGGTGATGGCCATGCCGAAGCTCATTGGGGAAAATAATCATGGTGTCTTGTCCAGAGTAAGAGGATGTATGTGGAGTTGGTATGCTTTCAAGGAAATATAGTATCAAAGTGGAGATTGTTAGAATTTGTGATACAATATTTCCATTTGTAGAAGATTTGGAAGATATTATTGATTATGCTGATATAATATTTCCATTTAAAGAAGATTTGGGAAATATTGTAAATTTGAGTAATATAATATTTCCAACTGCAGAAGATTTGGAAGATATTAGAAAATTTATTGCCTCTCTTTTGTAAAATTAAACAGGGCAATAAATTACCTACATAAATGGACGAATGTGAAGAAGTTTCTTTTGGGATATTGAAGTAAGGAATTAATTCTCTGATTGGAGAATTAATTAGGCGTTGATTTATAACCATAAGTCAATTACTTCAATCCCAAGTATTAATCCTTATATAAGGATAGGGATTAGGTAAATTGATGGTACATTTCTCAAAATTGTATTTCTTCTTCTCTATTATCGGTCTTGTAATATTTTCTTATTTATAAAAGGAATAAAATCTCCTCTTCCCAGTGGACATACACTAACAAAAAGTTAGTGGAACCACTATAAATCTCTTGTGTTCTTTCTTTTATTGTTTGATCTGTGGTTGTTTTGTTGGTGACTATCTGTTGTTTGTTTTTCTTCGCCATCAATCTGTTCCTATTTGTCTTTCCGCAAGGTTGGGTTTTATTCCCAAGGCGTCTTTGTGAAACTTCTCCCCTACACAGATCATCGATGCATGCTCTACCTACATAATTAGCGTGCGAGCATCACAATTTGGACTTATTGCATATGTTTAGTCTTCCAAACAAACCATGCTATTGTATTACCATATTTATCCATCATCCACTAGATACTTATGTGCTAAATCTTTAGCATCGAATAACTTTCAACCATATGTAGCTTCAAAATATCTCATCCAATAATACATTATCAATTAAAAAATTACTTCGATTTTGATTTAACTGTTTAGGCGACATCTGTGTGCGAAGCACGAGTTCACTCTAGTTTAGTTTAAAAAGTATATTCAATGCTTTGATGAAAATTGAATTCTCTTTGTTTTCCATGTGAAAAAAAATAGGAACTGTCTCATTCATTGGATACTTACACATATTTATAGCTATGAAAATATGGAATTTCCCCTAAAGTCATAATTTTGAAATTGGATATTACTTTATATAATCCTAGATAGTATACTACATGACAAGTGCATTGAATCTCGCAAGATGGGATTCGATCTCATAACATCTTACACAATTGCGAAGTGTGTTAACCACTTCTTGGACCATGGCATTTGTCACCTAAATGCATAGTAATAATCAGGGCTGGCTTGATAAGGAGGGTTGCCTAGACAAATTGGCAAAGCTATGACGAAATGTATAAGATGCCTGGTAAAACTAGGACCCGAGTACCTCACTTCATTGAAAATTAGTTGACGCGTGACCAACAAACCTGAAACCGCCATTAGTTGAAAGTGATGATGATTTTTCTCGAAACGTATTATCTATTGACAATCACCACCACATACTGCTCTGTCCTAGCTGCTGCTCCTCTAGAGCATAGATGCCCTTTTCGGTTGTCTTACTAGCTTAGCTTTAAAACCAAACCTAATAATAATAATAGTGTACTTTACATATATTTATTTTGTTTCCATATATATAATTTTGGAAGATATGATCAGAAGAATAGAATTTTTTATATTTTTTTTTCAAAGATGCATCTGATACTCATTTTGATGTATCTGCTTCAACAAACAAACAATATACTGTTATTTGATACACGAACCTAATGTTTAATTTTCGTTACGATTATTTATTTTGATATATTGATGTATTAGAATCTTATGATAAAAGATTCCAAGCACTAGAAACAGCATGTTAATAAATCGTTGATCGCACATAATACCGGTATATTAGGCTTCAAAGTTCGTTGTTTCTCCAACTAAAAAGAATTCTAAAAATTGTAAAAGAAGAGAAAATTGAAGTTTCTAACTTTTTATTCAAAGAAAATCAAATCACAACTTTCTTTCCATCTAGGTTTATATAGGCGGAGTACATTTTCTTGCACAACGCATAGTACAGCTGGAAATTAATCATAAGTGAATTCCTAATATAAGGGGTCAGGTATGTTGTCACTCCCAAAATTTAGGGTGATTGACCCCAACAGCTAAAAAAACCAATTATTTTGCTTTCATAAAGTCGAATAAACTAACAGCTAATAACACTTCCTATACAGAAATCTTCATCGATTCGGGAGAGAGATCTGAGCCGCTCATTTATTAGATTTAATAAAAATAGGATGAATCAATCCGTAGAATGTCATCCCTCACTTCTTTCTGATTCCTATAATTACATCAATTTACAACAACATTTCAACTCATTAAAGTACAACAAAAACCAATCGAAATGATTTTTTTTCATTTATTTCTCTTCATCTTCATTAAGTTCGAGTAATAATCAAACACAAGAACTTCCACAGCAACACATACTACTATGTCGATTACTAGAGCTAATTATTTTTCAATGGTTGGGGGAATCTATAAAAATAAGTGGAAGTGTAGTGAGGCAAAAAGGCATAAAAGAGATTATCACATGGTGGCATTGTAGTGACCCGCAAATCCGTACTATCTGAGTTGACTAATACAATACACGTCCAACCCAAACAACACAGAACTACATGTCATTAATAGAAAGAAGTTAGAGGGTGAGAAATAGAAGGAAAAAAATTAGAATAGAAGAAGAAGAAGAACACAAAATCTCACAGTGGAACGAATAAAATATAATATCATATAACAAACTCTTTTGAATACAAAATGATGTATTATACATACATACCATTATCAGAGTGCATACAACATTTGATACAACAAAAATAACTCCAAATAACTATCGGTGAAGCCTCCTGCTTCATGCTCCTCCAAGTGTATCTGTAAAGCCTGAAACACTTGAATGCCCGTACAAATTTGGGCACCCAAGAGTTTAGGAAAAAAACAAACAAAATAAACTCTGGGTCAGTCATGGGACTGGTGTGAGTAAACTCCAACCATATTGTTTAACTTTGATAAAATCTTTTGAAAGAAAAGGATAATAGTAAGACCATCCCACACATAAACACGGACGGTTTTTACCTTACTATAACTAAACCATTTTTATATCAAAATCCAGTGATATTATAATAATATCAAATCAAATAAACAACACAAATAGTAGAACGCTTGCATCTCACGCTCTACATACATAGTAAAAATAAAAAACCGCAGGGTGCTTATTCGAGATTGGATTCCCACTATGACAAGGTATAGGACCACCTTCCGATAGTGTATCTCTAGAGGGGAATACACTGGGTTCAACAAGAACGTCTTGCAACCCGGCCCACACATGACCGACCACTCATTTCGCTTGAGTGTATCGAATGTATATCACCAACGGTTCGGCTCAAACCACCATTTCCCGAAAAGGGACAACATCGAAATAGATTAAAGAAGTAAAATGAATTTCTCTAGATAGGTGATTATACACCCTAATGGGAGCGAACCACATAGCCATGCTGCCTGCCCGATTTTTGTCATTTCTCGGTTCTGAAGCTTGAGGCTACGTCTATCCTTTAGAATATCTGGCCACCATACACTTTGAATGCCACATCGTCAAACCCGTCAAATCACTAGTTGATCTTTCCAAAAATATTATGGGTGTAAAAGCTAAGAGAAACGAATTTCTCCGCCACTAGATGTAATACCTTGAAAAGATCGTCTTATGTGACCGTTGGGAATACTCTATCAGACATTCGTCCATACAAGTTGTCCTTGGACTGGAGAAACATAACAGCTCTTGAATTTCACTTCGTCTTCGATTATCTTCTGCATAATCTAATTCGCAATGCCTATGCCTATATGGAGTGGTTTTCGGATATTAAATCCAACTGGTCTCTCCGTATCAACAACGATGATCGAAAATCTTTGATAGCCGGTGTTTTAACTATCAAAGGAAAAACAAACATCCATCAAACAATTTCACAATCACTGGCCCTTTCTAATATTTCATTTTTAATTCATTTTCGTAGCGAATTCTATATATATTGTTATATCGATTTCTATTATCAAAATTTCTTAAAAGATATTCTAACTCCATAAATTTATGGAAAATTTCGCCATAACCTTCTTTGTAACGGTCAATAGTTCAAACCTCAACTCGCCTCTCTAGGCCCTTTCCATTCAAAAAGAAAATCAAAAAGCCAAGTGGCTTGCCGATTCGGCGCATAAAACCTCGTATGGAAATTTAAACATGTACCTTTTTGTTGGGCACTCAATATATTCTTCATACTTTCTTGGTATTCCTCACCACATACCTGTTTAAAATATACATGACCATTTCCAGCTCATTTCGACGAATCCACCCCTTTTTACCTAACTCGCTTTACATTTGCTAACTAAATTTCAAATTAGCTTCTTGGTTCTGTTTTGCTTTTAAACTTGAACATATCGCGTTCAAATGTGTTTGTATTCACTTATTCCCATTTCAACTCAATCTTCTTGCTTAAAATTTCAAATCCAAGTTTTACATTTGAATCCCCAATCTCGATTTTCAAATTCGATTCATTTAACTAAGTTCAACTCGAATCATACTCTATTAAGTAATCTATACTATATTATAATTACTGAGTTTGATTTGAAGGCCTCACAGCCACTCTCAAGATTTTAAAACTCAATCGTCATGCAATGTTTTTTATCTTTTCGTCTGTATCTTTTTCTTTCCTACCCTCCTTTCCTTTTAGCCCCAATTTATCCCTCTTTACATTCGTCGATCTCCACTCCTCCGAAGCCTTTTGCAAAACGCTCTTCGTGAAATCTCTTTGTCACATTTTCTATTTCAATTGCTACCCATACCCTCTTATCTTTCATCATCATCGTTTCATCCGTCGAATCCTCGATTGTAGAATTAATCCAGTTTCGTAGACGCAGGCTTGCGAGGATCCGACTATGACATTCTATCTACATTCTACTTCCGTACCATTCTACTCCCTGTAAGTGCCACTAACCACGACTTCGATCCTGATACCTGCAACTTTGCCATGTACTACGGAGGTGAGTTCAAGTCCTCCCTTGAATGATCATGCCAAATAAAGTGCTACCTCGAAATAATAAGTGGAGTATCAGGTAGGAATTTTACGGATCCGAACGGTGTAAGTTTTAATTTTCCGTTAGTTTTTATTTTTATTTCTTTACAATTACATACCTATGGTAACGAGTTGAAAAATAAAGACATGCTGGTAATTATTTTCTAATGGTAGTCAAACTAAAAAGGAGAATGATGTATGTGGCTTAAGTTTTCATTTTCAATTTAGGGATAAGTAACTTTGTCTTCTACAAAAGGGGTTTTAGCTTTGGGTTTGGGTTATGTCTGCAGTTAGGGTGATGCTACACAGTCATTCTAATGGAAATCCTATAGGGGGCATGTTGGTTGTTACAAAATCAATTTATTAAATTGTTCGGATATGGAATAAGGTTTTTGCTCCAATTTCAACTAAAATGGAGATACTGGTGGTACAAATGATCTGCATATAAAAAATAGGTAGCGTTGATCTTAATTTTTTCTGGCCCTTTTCAATTTACAAACAAAGCCTAACAAAGGAGCTGAAAACTAAACCAAATTCTAAATAATGATAACATTTATGCTATCCATAGTGAATATAGGTTAACTGCATGTGTTTGGATATATAATAAACTTTTAGAGTAGAATTTAAAATGTTTTGAAGTCTTCTGAAAAACATCATCAATTATATTTGGTTTATTTCAAAAATCGAATCTATATACTTACATTACATATTTGTTATCTACACCAATGAAGTTTTCAATGTCTTTGTACGTGTGATTTTGTATTGTGTAGCTTACATCAATTAAAAATACAAAAGTGCCAGTATATCATATCTGCACAGTTAAGGATGTGAGCGGTCTGCATAAATTGGAAAAAGCTTTAGGAAATATGGTGAATTGATGTATACCAAAACTTTGTATTAACCATATTTAATGTTTGAACATACAGATATGAATATCTGTTGTCGACTAAATTTATGATATAACATGAAAGTGAATACACTACTGACTTCATTTTAACATTTGTCGAATTTGTGTGGATGTACCTCTTTATTGAATATTGTGCACACTACCAGTTAATTTTAAAGCTATACATGGTACTTCACATTTACGAGAATGTCACTTATCTCTATTTGTTCTAATCTAATCACTTCAATTGGCCAAGAAAAGGAATAAATGAATTGCATGTTTTCTTAAAATCAAATATTTTACTTCATTTTCCATAAAGATACTCTATGTTAAGTGTCTTGGATGAGTTTATGGAAATAAAGCTTTATGATGTATAATTTGCAAATGTGGGCCTTCTCTTTGATGTGGTTATTCTCTTATCGTCTGATTTTGTAAGGTGGTCAACTTACTACAAATTAACCGGTATCATATCAGTTCATTTAGTTTTATTTCAGAATTTACAATAAAACTCTTGAGAAAGCCTGAACGTGGCTTTTTTAACCAAAGCATTACATTGGCAAGGTATTCTATTCTTCAGTATATTGAGGTTTCCGATGATAACCAGCAAGCTCCTAATTGTTCACCTCATATGCGAGAATTTTGGTCCCAATTTCAGGAATCTATTTAAAAAAAGGTATTATATTCTCATGTATTTATCTTTTCTGCTAAATTATTATGTGGCTTCAGTGTCAGAATTTATAATGTAGTATTTAAAGTAAGTGTAACGACCCGGAAAATCTGAACCAATTTAAAATTTTTAAATTGGCTAAAATAATGGATTTTAAATATTTAAAATAAATATTTTAAATAGTAGCGATGAAAAGTGAGTTTGAATCGACATTTGAAAACGAATATAATTAATTACAATTATAAACAAGGCCTGAAATGGCGCTGTAGTTTCAAAAATTGAATTCAAACTTTGTCGGATTGTACCGGGTGCAAAACAAAAAGGATTTGAGTGAAACCAAAAGTATTTAAATCTGTTAGTGAATACCTTTCTAACGAATCTGAAAAATCGAATTTTCATAGCGGAAAGCAAAAGTTATGGCCAAATGAATTTTCAGAAAGGTCGCTATGGAATTTATGTAGCCCGTGAAATTGGCCATTTTGCATACGACCTCGGAATTCGACGAAACCACTTTTGTTGGATCCGGGATGTGAAGTTATTGCTAGATTTCAAATTTCATAATTTTTGAAGCTAGTATGTGAGCGTGGCAAAGGAAAACGTGTTTTGATCAATTACAGTTAAATTGGATCGACCAGAAATGGGCCTTTTTGCAAACGGACTCAGAATTCGACGAAACTAGTTTTGTTGGGACCGTTTCGTCAAAACATAGCCAGATTTATTTTTCTGGAATTTTTCGAATCAGTTTGTGGCCCTGGCAAATTGAAATGTACATTCAAATCGAATATTGAATGTTATATATTTTAATTTGAAGGAAAACTGACTGAAACAGTCGAATGGGCCTACGAAACATATCCTATTGTGTTCGGAATGGGGGTAAAATGCTAGGGACGACAGTCGTTGGGTTTGGATTGGAGGTCGTGTCAGAAAACTCCTTTTAAAACCTCCCGGCCAATCAGATTTTTTATAAAAAAAAAGGAAAAAAAATCCATTTTCTCTCTCCCGACAGTCGCGATTGAAGGCGGAAAGCTCTTCAAAGCTTCCAGCTCCGATTCCGACCGCCTCCTCCGCTTCCAGCCCCTCCGCCAGTTAGGGTTTTTGTCCAGCTCTCCCTCCTCTTCAAATCCGACCTAGTCTCGCCCCTCCTCGTTCAGCCGTCAGCAAGAACCAGCAGCTCGAGGTCGAGCATTTCAGGCCGCCGCCACGAACGCCAGGGTCCACCGATATGGCCCACTCCCCCATGCGCGCGAAGCTCTCTCCTAGCCCTTCGACGCTGCGAAGGCCGATCGACCTCTAGCTTCACGGATTTCGCGAAATTCCCAATCCTAGTTTTGAACAAATCAGAGAGGTATACGGCTATTTTAATATAAACTATATTATAGCAGTTCTGAGCGCTACCGTTTATGATTTCACTGTAAAAATCATATCTTTTTCGTTCCTTGTCGAAATCCAGTGAAACAAGAGACAGTGGACTCGTGTGGACGTCTTCTACCTTCTAGAAGAGACCGCATATTTTTCTGAGCCTTCTGCTATTTTTGGTGGAGTGGAACCCAATGTGAGATTTCTAATTTATAAACGATATGGAAAACGACGATGTATAAATTATATAGTCGATGTATGAGTTATATAAGTATTGTACACCTCATGTATAAGTGTTGTATAAGTTGTACGTTCGATGTATAAGTTGTATATGCGTTGTAAAAATTATATATATGTTGAAATAGAAGTGATATGCTATATATATATATACGCCCCTCATCCACAAACCATGGACGATATTTATTGGTTGTGATTGGTGTGAAAATTGATTGATAGCGAATGGTTGATTGGAATTGTTTTTGGTTGATATTGATTGATTGTGGTTGAAAAATACCCATTTGTGGTTGAGAAATATTTGGTTGAAACCACATAGGATTAGTTTGTGGAAATGAAATAAATATATACATGCCGCCTGCGTGCGAATTAGATGCATGATCCCCATTGTCAAAAACCGCGAGGTTTTAAGGTAGTGCGAGGAGCTGTACTAGGGACGGTCCCGGTTTTAACTACTCTGCCGTTATGCTGCCGAAATTTTGAATAATATTCATGTGTTTGAATTATTTTCATTTGCTGAAACTATATTTATTCATTGAATAGAAAACCTTCATGTGTTGAATTGAAATTCATTCGTTGATTAGAAATTCATGTGTTGAATGGTATTCGTGTTTTAAATATAAAAATCACATTTTTATCTATATATATAAACTATAGAAAACCTTCATGTGTTGAATTGAAATTCATTCGTTGATTAGAAATTCATGTGTTGAATGGTATTCGTGTTTTAAATATAAAAATCACATTTTTATCTATATATAAAAACTATAGAAAACCTTCATGTGTTGAATCGATATTCATTCGTTGATTAGAAATTCATGTGTTGAATGGTATTCGTGTTTTAAATATAAAAATAACCTGTTTATCTATTTATACAAACTATAGAAAAAATTCATGTGTTGAATCGAAATTTATTCGTTGAATTGAAATTCATGTGTTAAATGGTATCCATATTTTGAAATAAATTGTTTTATAATAAAAAACCTATTTTTATCACCTATATTAACTATATAAAATAATAGTGTTTTGAAATGAATTGTTTTACAATAAAAATCACATTTTTATTATATGCACGAATCGTTAAAAATAGTGAAGTGTTGAAATAGAAGACAGTTAGATAAAAATATAATTTTTATCAAATGTATGAAAAGAATATAGTTTTGAAATCGAAGAATCGATAATTAGAATTGAAATATATCGAATAACGACGCTGCAGTTCGTATTTTGAAACCGTGATTTCAAACGATTATACCAGGAGATCCGACCATCGGATTTTTCCGAAACCGCAACCATTGGGTTCGCTTTGGAAAGATCTTTCCAACGGCACCAACTTTGTAAAAATCCAACGGTTGGATTGTCTGGAATGTTTAATTCAAATCTGAAGAAAAACAGTGCCAGAATTGATTATATATATATATAATCGAATAACGACGCTGCAGTTCGTATTTCGAAATCGAAACTTCAAATGATTATACCGGGAGATCCGACCGTCGGATTTTCCCGAAACTGGAACCGTTGGATTCGTTTTGAAAAGATCTTTCTAATGATGTAAATTTCGTGAAGATCCAATGGTTAGATTTTCAGATATGTGTAAATCAAATCTGAAGAAAAACAGCGCCACGGCCGCGTTATGGCCCGAAGCGTCGTTTTGAATAAATGGGCTATTTTAAAATAAATAAAAATAGCAATAAATCGTTATAAAATATTATAAACGATATGGATGTGATTTAGAAATTAACTGAAGGTTGGCTAAGTCCAATGGTTTCCTGGGTGTTGATTTGATGTTGCTTTCGGCCTTCGGGGTTAATATTTGGGAAATCGTTCTCTTACTGATTGACGGTTAGTGACTAATGAATTGAAATGATGCGTGTGTATGTTAGTGTTGCACTTGTTTATTATATATGCGAGTTGCTCAGAAAGACCGGGTTTATCCCATTCTGAATAACTGAATCGACGATAAGAAATCGAAGACGAAGGTCGAAGACTGGAGATCTTCACCTCGTTTGGATGGTAACCGAGGTCCTGATTGGGAGGCATCCCGAAATATGGATAATGAGTGGTGATCGTCCAGACGTACGTGGTGATCGATGAGTTTGCGAGGTATATAGTGCCTCCGGTTTCGTTCAGACCCAAAACGGACTTGCAAATGGATAGTGTGTCTGACATTGGAATTTATTCTGTGTGATTGATAGCCATTAGTTGCACGGTGTGAATTGCCTGTGTGGCATGCTAAGATGCAGTGATCAGGGCTTCTGTTGAAAAGCAAAGTCTTGTGGTGATGATCAAAGCACCGCCTGTGTAATGACCCGCATTGGCAGAGGTGTTATGATTAATTTATTTAATTATATCAATGGTGGGTTAGTGAATTTAATGGCCGTGGAATTTAATAATGATGAATATTTAATTAAAATAATAAATTAAATAATATATTTAATTCTGAAATAATCAGAATTGGCTGAAATGGCGATATGGTGTGAACCGGATCATCTGTGATATTTCATTCAGCTTGGAATTTGAATTTGAATAACGAATATATTCAATCGTCGACAGTTGAACGTATAGTTTATAATATAATTATAAACGAGCTCGAAATGGCGCTGCAGTTCGTAAATTGGCGATTTGAACTTCAACTGAATGTACAGGGTTCGTTTTGAATCGGATTTCTGTGAAACAAGAAACGTGTGGAGCTGGTGGAGTATATCTTTCTAGTAGAAGAGAAAAATCTGGATTTCGTCGGATAGATTTTGAGATATGTCCAAATCAAATTTCAGAATAGTCGCTATGGAATCGTTTATCGACCGTATCGGTTTATTCGATATAACTAGAGATCGGGTTTGAATTTAAACAAGGTTCTTTTGAAACATAACGATAATTTAATTTTTAGAATTTTATGGTACTTTTTAATAATTTAAATATGCGACTTTTTATTTGAAGTATTTCGCACCCTGAAATCAACATTTTGAAGTTTCACAATATGAGTTAATCTACCGGTATTTTTATATTTTTGGAATCGGGGTACCTTACTCATCACCATGGTGTTTTCATTTCTGTCCGTAGCAACCGTACATAAGCGGGATGGAGTAAATCGAAGTTCATAACTTTTAAAACAAAATATATAAAATGGACCTCCCTAAGCCACGTTTTTCATTTTCATTTCCACTAATTCTCGTCCGCAAGAAAGAAAAAAAAACGTGGAGAAAGGATTTGCCTCAAGAATCTAAATCCTATATAACACCCTTATTAATTTTTCTAACCAAAATTCTCAGTCTTCAGCAAACCAAGAAAACAAGCCGCCACCAATTCTTTTTGCTCAAACTAAATTCCTGAGTGATTTAAAATCTCAAACAAATCATAGAAATTTCCAAAAATCGCGAGATAATTATAGTTGAACTTGTATCGGCCTTGGCATCAATTTCGTACCATTATTGGTGGGTTCGATCTCTTTTTGTTCGCTCGAAATAAAAGGGCAGTGGATCCAGGGTTCGACATCCTGGGTGATTAAGGCATCTATCTTCGAATAGGAGTTCAGTTCGGGATTCGTAGGGGAAAATGATAGTTGCGGTGGTAATTTGGGTGGGTTCGATGCTTTTTGAGTTCGATACCTGTATGAGATTTGGCACACCAGACTGTACGACGCGATGAAAAGTTGGAGGCTGAGCTAATCACCAATGGCGTGGTTGGAATGAGGAGATGATGTTTAAGGGTGGAGAAAAAGTCGGGAAGGAAGATGTGAACGTCGGCAAATGGTTGGTTTCTCCACTGAGATGGGGACGCGACTTTGAGATAGCAGGAGAAGACTACAGTAGCAGGTGGTTCTATTTGTTTAACGTGGGGAAGATGAGTATGTACTAACGGGGGGGAAATGAAGTAGGAATGATGCATGAAGACAGGGCATGCACTACAGTGGTTTGAGAAGTTCGGAATGAATTGTCGGTGCTTCACCAAAGGGAAGCCGTGGTTTATAACTTGTGATGGGGCGCTTTCATCAACAGGACTTGAAGAAGCAAGACTGGGGACATGGTTTAAATTTGGGCAGCAACTTGTGATGAACAAATGGGTCCTTGTGGAGCTATTCGATGCTATGGCGTGGGATTTGTCTGATGGAGTTTACGGTGGAAAATGCAGAGGAGAAAGCGGACGCGTTATAGTGTAAGGATGGATTCATGGTATCGATGGGCCAAGAATTAGAAGTGAGGCCTGATAGGAAAATAAATAAAGAAAATGAAGAAAGGCCCAAACATGGGTGGACGTGAACTAGTAAGGGGAAAGGTTGGGCTGACGGTTTTGTGGGGTAAGTCCATTTAAAAGAAACTAAGTTTTTATTCAATGTAAATTAGAACGTTAACCTGTATTTGTAATATTGTATCCATACGTTATCAGAATCACGAGTGGCCTAATCCGTTGGGATCGTATGGTCAACGGCTACAACATGGAACTGACGGGGAGTTAATCGAATCTCGTTACAAGTTATAGTAAAATAAATTGTCCGTCTGAATCAAATGACAATTATCGTTATTAACGATGATAGTCCAATGTGAGTAAATCTCACTAACTTTTAACAGTTTATAATTTCATGTTATATTTTTAGAACTGTTAGATATTGGTTGATTTACTGTATGTTGACTGTTTGATTGAACTGCTAGTCAGTTAGTTAAATTTCTATATTGATTCTGTTTAACAGAATGTATCATATAGAACTTAAAGTGATGTTATCTGTATTGTTTAACATCTGTGATGCAGGGAAACAGGTTGGAGGAATCCAACTGGATTCCTCAACATTTATTTTACTATTTTCATATATTGTGATATATGATGTGTTATATAATCTGTTATGGATTATGTGTGTTGGAATGATGTTGATCATTGTTATTCGATATTGTAAATATCATAAAAGACCCTGGGATGTAGAAAGAAGTATTTCAATGTATATTGAAATAAAGGAATTTTATAAAATCACAGGATTTTATAAAAGGAATTATTTATAAAACGAACACGGTTTTATAAAAGGGATAATTATTTAGAAAATAAATAGAAATAGAAAAGGAATATTTATTTAGAAAATAAATAGAAGTTATAAATAGGATATATTTGTAACGGTAAATAGAAGTTATAAATAGGATATATTTGTAACGGTAAATAGAAGTTATAAATAGGATATATTTGTAACGGTAAATAGAAGTTATAAATAGGATATATTTGTAACGGTAAATAGAAGTTATAAATAGGATATATTTGCAACGGTAAGTAAACGTTATAAAAAGGGAATAGTTGTAACGGGAAACGTAGTTTATAAAAGGAACTAATCGATGTTAGTTTAATCGATTAGTGTTAAAGTAAAAGGAACTAATCGATGTTAGTTTAATCGATTAGTGTTAAAGTAAAAGGAGTTAATCGATGTTAGTTTAATCGATTAGAGTTAAAGTAGAATGAGTTAATCGAATATAGTTTATTCGAAGAAAGTCAAAGGAGTAATCGATGTTAGTTAATCGATTAGAGAATAAAATTGAAAGGAGCTAATCGATGTTAGTTTAATCGATTAGAGTTAAAGTAGAATGAGTTAATCGAATATAGTTTATTCGAAGAAAGTAAAAGGAGTTATCGAATATAGTTTATTCGAAAGGAGTTAAGTGAAATGAGTAAATCAATAGCGTTAGTCAAATAGAGTTAATCCAATAGTGTTAGTCCAATAGAGTTAATTGATATGGGTTAATCGAATAGAGTTAAGTGAAAAGAGTCAATCGAATATAGCTATTCGAAGGAGGGTTAAGTAAGGAAGATAGTAAAAGGAGTTATAAAGTGAACTTTGCCTATTTCAAAGTTAGAAATGTTGTTCAGTTAAGGTCTGAGAGGTAGTTATACCCCAACTTGATTGACTTCATTTTTAACTAAGGAATAGTTAATGTTCGGTAGTAAAGGAAATGGTTTGAGTTGGCATCGCGATGGTTTGTTTAAACATCTGTCTAAGTCCAATGAAGGAGCTTTGGGAATGTTTTCCAAATAAGAAACCAGAAATGTTTTCTAATAAAGAAAACAAGAAATGGAAATGTTTTCCATTGTTAATAACGTATATTTTCCCAATTTAGAAAATAGAAATACTGAATATAGGGAAACAAGAGATAAGTAGATTAATGAAATAAGGAGATGAATGTTGAATGATGTTTGATTGATATAAATTTCCTCCGGGAAATAATATCGTTGTTTGCACACTTGTTTTTATTCGATAGTTAAATCACAGACTATCGAAGTTTTGACCATTTTAACGTTGTTAATATGGAGAGACCGGTTGGATTATTATCCAAAGAACCACTCTGTATTGGCATAAGCATTGCGAATCATATATGCCAAAGGAAATTGAAGACGGAGTTATGCAAGGGCTATCCTGTTTACAGAATAGTGCCTTCGGTTCATCCTGTTCCTGGGTGACTTGTATGGACGGATGTCTGACAGAATATGTCCAGACGATCACGTATATTGATTTCTCCAACTGTACCAAGAGTGGAAGCGGAGAAGGAAACTTCTCTTAGCTAACACATAATGTATGGTTGAGGACGTCGATCGGTGATTGGATGGATTTGATGATGTGACATTCAAAAGTGAATCTGATGTGATGATAAAGCGTAGCTTCTAGCCTCATCATCCGGTAAATGACAGAAATCGGGCAGGCAGCATGGCTAAGTCGGTCGCACCGAAGTAGGGTGTATAATCACCTGATCTAGAGTTTCATTCATTTCTAAAAATCTATTGTTGATGCTGTCCCATTCGGGAAACGGTTGCTGATCCCAACTGTTGGTGATATACATTCGATACACTCAAGCGAAATGAGTGGTCGGTCATGTGTGGCCGGGTTGCAAGATGTTCTTGTTGAACCCAGTGTATTCCTCTCTAGAGGTACACGAGCGAAAGGTGGTTCCATACCTTGTCATAGTTGGAAACCCATTACCCAATACGTGCTTGCGGTTTTGATTGTATACTATATATGTAGAACGTGAGATGAAAGCGTTTCTACTAAGATGATTATTATAGCTGTGGTTGATAGACATTATTATAATATCAAAAGGTTTTTGATATAAAGTTATTTTGGATTCTCATAAGGGAAAAACCCGTTCCGTTATGCGGCGTGGTCTTATGAGATATCATATACCTGTATAACTGTTTTAAACTGTTTTACTCACACCAGTCCCATGACTGACCCGGAGTTTACTTTGTTGTTTTCCCTAAACTCTTGGGTGCCTAAATTTGTACGGGCAGTCAAGTAGTCGGGATTTTACAGATACACTTGAAGAGCTGGAGCAGGAGGCTTCAGGATCATATAGCTATTATTATTCCGATGTGTTGTAAGTGCTGTACTTTGATAATGATATGTATATGCAAGTACCAATTTTGTATTTCAAAGTTATGTTATGAAATATATTTATTCGTTCCGCTGTGAGATTCGTGTTACTCTGATATTGTGTTCTTCTTCTTCTTCTTCTATTCTAAGTTTCTATCTTATCTATCCTCACCCTCTAATTTCTTTCACTAATTACCAGGATTTTTCGGATGTTTTGGTTATCGACGTCGTGCTTACGTCGATAACCAAAGTCGCTCAAAATCCGGGTCGTTACAGTTGGTATCAGAGCTTAAGTTAAGAATTACTTGGCTCTGTGGCGTGACTCGGTAGAGATAGGGTTAGTAATACCCTAGACTGAGATTGAGTGTATATATACGAGTGAACGTATTTGTTATTTGATATAAAATTTGTTTTATATTGTGGAGATCCATTGGTTGAGTTGTTTGTGAATTCTGGTCGATCAGTTTGATCCACTGTATCGGTAGGAGTTACTAAACACTTGAATACGATGAACCATCATGGTATGTTTTGAAAGAGGGTAAATTAAAATAAGTTTACCCAAGGTATATCTTGATATAGAGAAGATATATATATATCAAAATTATTATATATTGGATATATTGGTTGTTATTATAATCAAGTAAGATTATAAATTAAATGGTTATGTAAATAATCAATCAGAATTCATATAAGTGAAATACGTGAAATCAGATGAGTTGAATCTGAAATTTAAACCAGAAATTGAATTAAAACTCTGGAGAATTGGATAAGTGTTTGTAAATGGATTTGGGTTAAAAATAAGGAAAATTTAAGATCCTGGGAGATTTTAAATTGTTTTACAAGCAGTGTGAATTACATTTTGAAATGGATTTCAAAGTGGAAATGTTTAGAAATGGTTTTATAGTATTGAACTCACTTCGGTCGCTGGGAAATAGATTCTGATGATGACAGCTGCATCATCAGTATTCATTTTCGAGTTGTAAGTGACAAATTACTACCAGAGATACTATTTTGAATTTGTTTTGGGAAAGACAAGTTGTGTTGAATTTCAAAATGGGATTTAAAATATAGAATTTGAACTTTGAAATAGATTTGAAATATTAACTTGTTTTAAAGGAAATAAAATGAGAAGTTCCTTTATAAACGAAGTTTATAAATAGTTCTTTTATAAACGAAGTTTATAAATGAAGTGAAAAGAGTTATCATTGGATAATTCAGAAATAAAAATACAAGTGTGAAATTGAAAGGAAAAAACCTATTTTCCAAAGGTGGAAATATCGATTTCAAAAGGAATTGAAACTGAGACTTATTTAAAGGAATTTGAATAAAGGAAGTTCAAACATAGGATTTGAATATAGAAATTCAAAGGGGATTTGAATAAAGAGAATTCAAATAGAAATTGAATATAGAAATTCAAAGGGAGTTTGAATATATGAAATTCAATGGAAGTGATATAGAATTTGAATATAGAAATTCAAATGGCGTTTGGATATAGAAAATATAAGAGATTTCAAATATAGGATTTGAATATCGAAAGTGAAATGGAATTTGAATGTAGAGGATTCAAATAGAATTGAAAAGGAAATTTGAATAAAGAAGATTCAAATAGAATTGAATTTGAAATTTGAATATAGAAGATTCAAAGAAAAATTGAATATATGAAATTCAAATATGGAATTTGAATAAGGAAATTGAATATATGAAATTCAAATATGGAATTTAAATAAGGAAATTGAATATATGAAATTCAAGTATGGAATTTGAATAAGAGATTTGAAATGAAATTCAAGTATAGAATTTGAATAAGAGAATCGAAATGGAATTTGAATATAGGAAATTCAAATAAAATTGAAATGGATTTCAATTAGTTGATAAACAAGTTGAAATATATTTGAACATATTATACTCAAATATGAAGGTGAAATGGGCAAACCAGTAATTTGAAAATCACTTAACGAAATAAGTTAAAACGATTGGATTAAGTTGAAATGAATTAAGAATGTATGAATATACATGAGATGGGTATGGATAAGGTATGAAAGTAATAGATAGAATGCTCGACGGAAAGGTATGTATTTAATTCATATATGAGATTTTATGCGCCGTATCGGCTAGCCGCTTGGCTTTTCTTTTTGATTGGAGAAGGCCTGTGTGGTAGTTTGGGGATTTTCCCGATGCTCCTGGTACAAAGGAGGTTATGGCGAATTTTCTGGGAATTTAAGGAGTTAGAATATTTTTAAGAGAATTTGATAGTTAGAAATCAACGTATCGATATATATAGAAGTCGATAAGGAAACGAACTTAAAAATAGAATAGTAAAATCAAAAAGTAAGTCTAGAATAAAATCTAGTAAGAATAGAAAGAGAAAGCGTATACCTGTTTAAAAGTGAATAAGTAGTTGAATGATATTGATTATTCGAGTAAGTAGTCTTATCTGTTTTGACGTTATAAATGTTATTCAGTCAAGGTCTGAGAGGTAGTTATACCCCAACTTGGTTGATTTCATTATTAACAAATAAATAGTAAGATTTCAGGCTCGAAGATCAATGTTGAATAAGAGTTAGTTGAATATAGTATTGGGTTGTCGTAACGATGTTTTACACAACATCCGTTTAACCCAAATAAGTGTAAGCTTGGAAATATAATAAAGAATATTTCCTAAGTATAGAAATAAACGAGATCGAAAAAAAGATAAATAATTGGAATATTTTCCAATTATAAATATCATATATTTTCTAAAGTTTAGAAAATAAAGGAAGGCGATATTTGGAAATGTTTTCCAAATAACAAAAAAGGCCAATATGGTTATTGAAAATATTTGGTTAACAAATATTGATAAAGAAATAGAGAAGTGATTTAACTAATGGAATAGTGATTATGTGCTCAGTTAAATTTCAAAAAGGAAAATTTGATTTTTGAAAGAGTAAACTGTTTGAAAACTCCCAGGGAGAGACTGATTGAATTAAGAACAAATTTAAATAGAAGTTTGCGGAAGTAAGCTGAAATTGAATTGAAACAGTTAAGTGAAAACTGAATGGAAATAGAACGATATCAGGAAAAATTTATTCTTGAATAAAATTGGATTGTCGAGATAAGAATTTGAAATGAAAATTGGATTGGGAAGTTAAGAGTTTGAAATCGAGAATGGAACTCGAATTTGAAATAAAATTCGACTTAGGATATAAGCGAATGGCTGTGTCATGGATAAAAGCAGATGGGGATTTGACTGGAATGATCCTTGTATCCGCTGAAGTGATAACAGGTGGAAAGGATATAATGATATGCCGACAAATGGTACAAGTTTATATTTCTATTGGATATAAGATTTATGAGCTGAATTGGCAAGCCGTTTGGCTGTTTGATTTTTCTTTTGGTTGAAGATGACCCAAAGAGGCGAGTTGGAGTTTGACTGATTGACTAGTGAAAAGGAGGTGCTGGCGAAATTTTTCGAAGGGTTAAGGTGTTAGAAAATTTTCAGGATTTTTGAAAATTTTCGTTGATAAGAATTAATTAATATTTAATTGAAATTAAATTGGTTCAGTTGAAACTGAAGTTAAGAAGTGAACAAATATGTTCTAACCAGTCGATAGGGTCGTCCTCTACCTTTTAGCAATTTCGAGGACGAAATTATTTTAAGTGGGGAAGAATATAATGACCCGCATTGGCAGAGGTGTTATGATTAATTTATTTAATTATATCAATGGTGGGTTAGTGAATTTAATGGCCGTGGAATTTAATAATGATGAATATTTAATTAAAATAATAAATTAAATAATATATTTAATTCTGAAATAATCAGAATTGGCTGAAATGGCGATATGGTGTGAACCGGATCATCTGTGATATTTCATTCAGCTTGGAATTTGAATTTGAATAACGAATATATTCAATCGTCGACAGTTGAACGTATAGTTTATAATATAATTATAAACGAGCTCGAAATGGCGCTGCAGTTCGTAAATTGGCGATTTGAACTTCAACTGAATGTACAGGGTTCGTTTTGAATCGGATTTCTGTGAAACAAGAAACGTGTGGAGCTGGTGGAGTATATCTTTCTAGTAGAAGAGAAAAATCTGGATTTCGTCGGATAGATTTTGAGATATGTCCAAATCAAATTTCAGAATAGTCGCTATGGAATCGTTTATCGACCGTATCGGTTTATTCGATATAACTAGAGATCGGGTTTGAATTTAAACAAGGTTCTTTTGAAACATAACGATAATTTAATTTTTAGAATTTTATGGTACTTTTTAATAATTTAAATATGCGACTTTTTATTTGAAGTATTTCGCACCCTGAAATCAACATTTTGAAGTTTCACAATATGAGTTAATCTACCGGTATTTTTATATTTTTGGAATCGGGGTACCTTACTCATCACCATGGTGTTTTCATTTCTGTCCGTAGCAACCGTACATAAGCGGGATGGAGTAAATCGAAGTTCATAACTTTTAAAACAAAATATATAAAATGGACCTCCCTAAGCCACGTTTTTCATTTTCATTTCCACTAATTCTCGTCCGCAAGAAAGAAAAAAAAACGTGGAGAAAGGATTTGCCTCAAGAATCTAAATCCTATATAACACCCTTATTAATTTTTCTAACCAAAATTCTCAGTCTTCAGCAAACCAAGAAAACAAGCCGCCACCAATTCTTTTTGCTCAAACTAAATTCCTGAGTGATTTAAAATCTCAAACAAATCATAGAAATTTCCAAAAATCGCGAGATAATTATAGTTGAACTTGTATCGGCCTTGGCATCAATTTCGTACCATTATTGGTGGGTTCGATCTCTTTTTGTTCGCTCGAAATAAAAGGGCAGTGGATCCAGGGTTCGACATCCTGGGTGATTAAGGCATCTATCTTCGAATAGGAGTTCAGTTCGGGATTCGTAGGGGAAAATGATAGTTGCGGTGGTAATTTGGGTGGGTTCGATGCTTTTTGAGTTCGATACCTGTATGAGATTTGGCACACCAGACTGTACGACGCGATGAAAAGTTGGAGGCTGAGCTAATCACCAATGGCGTGGTTGGAATGAGGAGATGATGTTTAAGGGTGGAGAAAAAGTCGGGAAGGAAGATGTGAACGTCGGCAAATGGTTGGTTTCTCCACTGAGATGGGGACGCGACTTTGAGATAGCAGGAGAAGACTACAGTAGCAGGTGGTTCTATTTGTTTAACGTGGGGAAGATGAGTATGTACTAACGGGGGGGAAATGAAGTAGGAATGATGCATGAAGACAGGGCATGCACTACAGTGGTTTGAGAAGTTCGGAATGAATTGTCGGTGCTTCACCAAAGGGAAGCCATGGTTTATAACTTGTGATGGGGCGCTTTCATCAACAGGACTTGAAGAAGCAAGACTGGGGACATGGTTTAAATTTGGGCAGCAACTTGTGATGAACAAATGGGTCCTTGTGGAGCTATTCGATGCTATGGCGTGGGATTTGTCTGATGGAGTTTACGGTGGAAAATGCAGAGGAGAAAGCGGACGCGTTATAGTGTAAGGATGGATTCATGGTATCGATGGGCCAAGAATTAGAAGTGAGGCCTGATAGGAAAATAAATAAAGAAAATGAAGAAAGGCCCAAACATGGGTGGACGTGAACTAGTAAGGGGAAAGGTTGGGCTGACGGTTTTGTGGGGTAAGTCCATTTAAAAGAAACTAAGTTTTTATTCAATGTAAATTAGAACGTTAACCTGTATTTGTAATATTGTATCCATACGTTATCAGAATCACGAGTGGCCTAATCCGTTGGGATCGTATGGTCAACGGCTACAACATGGAACTGACGGGGAGTTAATCGAATCTCGTTACAAGTTATAGTAAAATAAATTGTCCGTCTGAATCAAATGACAATTATCGTTATTAACGATGATAGTCCAATGTGAGTAAATCTCACTAACTTTTAACAGTTTATAATTTCATGTTATATTTTTAGAACTGTTAGATATTGGTTGATTTACTGTATGTTGACTGTTTGATTGAACTGCTAGTCAGTTAGTTAAATTTCTATATTGATTCTGTTTAACAGAATGTATCATATAGAACTTAAAGTGATGTTATCTGTATTGTTTAACATCTGTGATGCAGGGAAACAGGTTGGAGGAATCCAACTGGATTCCTCAACATTTATTTTACTATTTTCATATATTGTGATATATGATGTGTTATATAATCTGTTATGGATTATGTGTGTTGGAATGATGTTGATCATTGTTATTCGATATTGTAAATATCATAAAAGACCCTGGGATGTAGAAAGAAGTATTTCAATGTATATTGAAATAAAGGAATTTTATAAAATCACAGGATTTTATAAAAGGAATTATTTATAAAACGAACACGGTTTTATAAAAGGGATAATTATTTAGAAAATAAATAGAAATAGAAAAGGAATATTTATTTAGAAAATAAATAGAAGTTATAAATAGGATATATTTGTAACGGTAAATAGAAGTTATAAATAGGATATATTTGTAACGGTAAATAGAAGTTATAAATAGGATATATTTGTAACGGTAAATAGAAGTTATAAATAGGATATATTTGTAACGGTAAATAGAAGTTATAAATAGGATATATTTGCAACGGTAAGTAAACGTTATAAAAAGGGAATAGTTGTAACGGGAAACGTAGTTTATAAAAGGAACTAATCGATGTTAGTTTAATCGATTAGTGAAAGTAAAAGGAACTAATCGATGTTAGTTTAATCGATTAGTGTTAAAGTAAAAGGAGTTAATCGATGTTAGTTTAATCGATTAGAGTTAAAGTAGAATGAGTTAATCGAATATAGTTTATTCGAAGAAAGTCAAAGGAGTAATCGATGTTAGTTAATCGATTAGAGAATAAAATTGAAAGGAGCTAATCGATGTTAGTTTAATCGATTAGAGTTAAAGTAGAATGAGTTAATCGAATATAGTTTATTCGAAGAAAGTAAAAGGAGTTATCGAATATAGTTTATTCGAAAGGAGTTAAGTGAAATGAGTAAATCAATAGCGTTAGTCAAATAGAGTTAATCCAATAGTGTTAGTCCAATAGAGTTAATTGATATGGGTTAATCGAATAGAGTTAAGTGAAAAGAGTCAATCGAATATAGCTATTCGAAGGAGGGTTAAGTAAGGAAGATAGTAAAAGGAGTTATAAAGTGAACTTTGCCTATTTCAAAGTTAGAAATGTTGTTCAGTTAAGGTCTGAGAGGTAGTTATACCCCAACTTGATTGACTTCATTTTTAACTAAGGAATAGTTAATGTTCGGTAGTAAAGGAAATGGTTTGAGTTGGCATCGCGATGGTTTGTTTAAACATCTGTCTAAGTCCAATGAAGGAGCTTTGGGAATGTTTTCCAAATAAGAAACCAGAAATGTTTTCTAATAAAGAAAACAAGAAATGGAAATGTTTTCCATTGTTAATAACGTATATTTTCCCAATTTAGAAAATAGAAATACTGAATATAGGGAAACAAGAGATAAGTAGATTAATGAAATAAGGAGATGAATGTTGAATGATGTTTGATTGATATAAATTTCCTCCGGGAAATAATATCGTTGTTTGCACACTTGTTTTTATTCGATAGTTAAATCACAGACTATCGAAGTTTTGACCATTTTAACGTTGTTAATATGGAGAGACCGGTTGGATTATTATCCAAAGAACCACTCTGTATTGGCATAAGCATTGCGAATCATATATGCCAAAGGAAATTGAAGACGGAGTTATGCAAGGGCTATCCTGTTTACAGAATAGTGCCTTCGGTTCATCCTGTTCCTGGGTGACTTGTATGGACGGATGTCTGACAGAATATGTCCAGACGATCACGTATATTGATTTCTCCAACTGTACCAAGAGTGGAAGCGGAGAAGGAAACTTCTCTTAGCTAACACATAATGTATGGTTGAGGACGTCGATCGGTGATTGGATGGATTTGATGATGTGACATTCAAAAGTGAATCTGATGTGATGATAAAGCGTAGCTTCTAGCCTCATCATCCGGTAAATGACAGAAATCGGGCAGGCAGCATGGCTAAGTCGGTCGCACCGAAGTAGGGTGTATAATCACCTGATCTAGAGTTTCATTCATTTCTAAAAATCTATTGTTGATGCTGTCCCATTCGGGAAACGGTTGCTGATCCCAACTGTTGGTGATATACATTCGATACACTCAAGCGAAATGAGTGGTCGGTCATGTGTGGCCGGGTTGCAAGATGTTCTTGTTGAACCCAGTGTATTCCTCTCTAGAGGTACACGAGCGAAAGGTGGTTCCATACCTTGTCATAGTTGGAAACCCATTACCCAATACGTGCTTGCGGTTTTGATTGTATACTATATATGTAGAACGTGAGATGAAAGCGTTTCTACTAAGATGATTATTATAGCTGTAGTTGATAGACATTATTATAATATCAAAAGGTTTTTGATATAAAGTTATTTTGGATTCTCATAAGGGAAAAACCCGTTCCGTTATGCGGCGTGGTCTTATGAGATATCATATACCTGTATAACTGTTTTAAACTGTTTTACTCACACCAGTCCCATGACTGACCCGGAGTTTACTTTGTTGTTTTCCCTAAACTCTTGGGTGCCTAAATTTGTACGGGCAGTCAAGTAGTCGGGATTTTACAGATACACTTGAAGAGCTGGAGCAGGAGGCTTCAGGATCATATAGCTATTATTATTCCGATGTGTTGTAAGTGCTGTACTTTGATAATGATATGTATATGCAAGTACCAATTTTGTATTTCAAAGTTATGTTATGAAATATATTTATTCGTTCCGCTGTGAGATTCGTGTTACTCTGATATTGTGTTCTTCTTCTTCTTCTTCTATTCTAAGTTTCTATCTTATCTATCCTCACCCTCTAATTTCTTTCACTAATTACCAGGATTTTTCGACGTTTTGGTTATCGACGTCGTGCTTACGTCGATAACCAAAGTCGCTCAAAATCCGGGTCGTTACAGCCTGTGTGGCGTAGCTTTGTGTATAACGTGAAATCGCGAGCCTCACACCCCGGTATGAACCATAAACGGGAGAGGACCTCAGGGAGGACATGCGTTTCTTTCTAGTTAGAAGTGGCGTCAGTGGTTTTACACACCCTAATGAGTTTGACTTATGTGGTTGTTGCTGTTGCGAGGCGCCTCAGTTTGATCGGACGATCCGGGTCCGATGGAGTCATTCGTTGGCTCGTTTACGCCCCCAAAGGGTAGGAAAACGTATTGTTCAGGCATAATAATCCACCTCGGTGGACCGGCCCTGTCGCTCCAAGGCTTGCCTGCGCGCTTGCCTGTGGCTCGGGCTAGAGAATCGCGAATTCGGTAAGGACTATCTTTTGCCTTGGTTCATGACGGAAATCCAATTCCCAAATACGTGACTGTGCGATTTTGATTGTATATCTATATATGGCGACATAGTGGTATGGGGCATTAATGCCGCTTATGATTGATAGTTATGATTTGAAATTATTTTCAAAACATATAAACACTAGCAACATTATCAAATGCCTTTGTTTTATTCGTATCAAGCATATTTTGGCCGTTATAAGGTAAAAACTCTATCCTCCGGTTTGCGTTGCATTGTGTGATGGGAACTGAGTCTTATAATGGCTTCATTTTTATAAAAAGCATTGTGATGTTTAAAAGAAAGATTTGTTTTTAAAGCACTCGCAATCCAATGGAGTAAACCCGTTCCATGAAAGTGGCGTGGTCCTGTGATTAGCAATATTATAAATGTGTTGAGTAAATTTCTCATACCAGTCCCATGACTGACTCGTAGTTTGTTTCACTTTCAAACTCGGGTGCCCCTTTTTCTACATGGGCAGCCTTGTATTCAGGTTTAGCTGGTTCTTTCTGGATAGCTGGAGCTGAAGATGGATTCTATCATATATCTCTTTTTATGTTGTTCAGCTCCTATTGTACATTATGTTTGTTTTCCGTTGTAGACATATATGTATAGTTAAACTGTATTTGTACTAAGTATGATCATGTATACTGTGTAACTCTAATGATTACTCTTATCGAGTATATTCTATTGTTCATTATCTAGTGTATTTATTTATTTATGTTCTGCTATTATCTGTTTATGTGTTATATTCCACGGATTACCCTTGCCACCGTTAGTACGGGCTTTGGGGTCGTCTCATTTGGTATCAAAGCTTTGGTTAAGCTTAGTTATGGAATAGAACATATTAACGAACTCGTCAGAGATAGAACCAGTAGTGTTCTAGGAAGAGTAACGCATTACAGAGAGTATCAGCAATATCCTAGTATGAGTAAAGCTGAATCAGAACAACTCGTTAGAGATGGGGTCAGAAGTGCCTCAGAATGAGTCGAGCGTAATATGTTTTTAAATAACGTATTTGTGATTATGTATATGGTCTGGTTTTAGAAATATAATCTTTGAATATATAATAGGTATATTTTTGAAAAGGTAAAAACAATTTGATTGCTGTTTGTGTTGTGTGATAGTAGATTTGATTAATTAAATTATTAAAACGATAGTTAATTAAATCAATAAGAGAATAATGGTATAATTTATTCATTTAAATCACACATTGAACTGATTAGAAAATAGTTAGAAATATATACTTGTGCATTATATATGTTTGAACAGGAAATTGGATAGCTGTTGAGTAAAGATTTTATTTGCGTGCCCGACAAATAGGTAAACCTTAATGAGTTGGATGCGAAATATTATTATATCAACTCCTGTAAATGCCATTGGATGCGGAGTGCTGGTTATTCTGTGTGTAAAAATAAATGTCGCCATAGGATAGTAACAATTAATTTTGAACTACATTACATGTCATACTTCAGAAGATAGGCATACTTCATCATATGCCACATAAGCATTTGGAGCTTGTGTGACGAGGTGGAAGATTTACCATACGAGCGAGAGTCTTGTATGGCGATGACTGTATTTTACAGGTTGAACTGATGACTGATATGGACTATTTATTTCCTACATGGGACGAGGTGATGAGGATTTATCCTCTGGAGCATTTAAAATACACACTCCCTCAGGCTTTGACAAGGTGGCGAGAATTTATTCTCTGGAGTTATTATCAATACACGCTCCCCTGTAAATACCAGAATAAATCACTATAAATATGTGTATGCTTATTAGGATTTATTGGGTGCCTAATACGGCCCAATAAATTTCCAAACCTCTCTCCGTACAAAGGAGGTTATGGCGAAATTTTTCGAAAATTCCGGGTGTTAGCCAAATTTTTGAAGAATTTGAAAATTCTCAGAAACTAAAAAGTTGGAGAATTGAAGCCAGATCGAACGTAGAGTTGATTAATCAAACCACTTTCGACTTTGTTCCTTTTCGGGGACGAAAAGTTTTAAGTGGGGGAGATTGTAACGACCCGGAAAATCTGAACCAATTTAAAAATTTTAAATTGGCTAAAATAATGGATTTTAATATTTAAAATAAATATTTTAAATAGTAGCAATGAAAAGTGAGTTTGAATCGACGTTTGAAAACGAATATAATTAATTACAATTATAAACAAGGCCTGAAATGGCGCTGTAGTTTCAAAAATTGAATTCAAACTTTGTCGGATTGTACCGGGTGCAAAACAAAAAGGATTTGAGTGAAACCAAAAGTATTTAAATCTGTTAGTGAATACCTTTCTAACGAATCTGAAAAATCGAATTTTCATAGCGGAAAGCAAAAGTTATGGCCAAATGAATTTTCAGAAAGGTCGCTATGGAATTTATATAGCCCGTGAAATTGGCCATTTTGCATACGACCTCGGAATTCGACGAAACCACTTTTGTTGGATCTGGGTTGTGAAGTTATTGCTAGATTTCAAATTTCATAATTTTTGAAGCTAGTATGTGAGCGTGGCAAAGGAAAACGTGTTTTGATCAATTACGGTTAAATTGGATCGACCAGAAATGGGCCTTTTTGCAAACGGACTCAGAATTCGACGAAACTAGTTTTGTTGGGACCGTTTCGTTAAAACATAGCCAGATTTATTTTTCTGGAATTTTTCGAATCAGTTTGTGGCCCTGGCAAATTGAAATGTACGTTCAAATCGAATATTGAATGTTATATATTTTAATTTGAAGGAAAACTGACTGAAACAGTCGAATGGGCCTACGAAACATATCCTATTGTGTTCGGAATGGGGGTAAAATGCTAGGGACGACAGTCGTTGGGTTTGGATTGGAGGTCGTGTCAGAAAACTCCTTTTAAAACCTCCCGGCCAATCAGATTTTTTATAAAAAAAAAGGAAAAAAATCCATTTTCTCTCTCCCGACAGTCGCGATTGAAGGCGGAAAGCTCTTCAAAGCTTCCAGCTCCGATTCCGACCGCCTCCTCCACTTTCAGCCCCTCCGCCAGTTAGGGTTTTTGTCCAGCTCTCCCTCCTCTTCAAATCCGACCTAGTCTCGCCCCTCCTCGTTCAGCCGTCAGCAAGAACCAGCAGCTCGAGGTCGAGCGTTTCAGGCCGCCGCCACGAACGCCAGGGTCCACCGATATGGCCCACTCCCCCATGCGCGCGTAGCTCTCTCCTAGCCCTTCGACGCTGCGAAGGCCGATCGTTCTCTAGCTTCACAGATTTCGCGAAATTCCCAACCCTAGTTTTGAACAAATCAGAGAGGTATATAGCTATTTTAATATAAACTATATTATAGTAGTTCTAAGCGCTACCGTTTATGATTTCACTGTAAAAATCATATCTTTTTCGTTCCTTGTCGAAATCCAGTGAAACAAGAGACAATGGACTCCTGTGGACGTCTTCTACCTTCTAGAAGAGACCGCATATTTTTCTGAGCCTTCTGCTATTTTTGGTGGAGTGGAACCCAATGTGAGATTTCTAATTTATAAACGATATGAAAAACGACGATGTATAAATTATATAGTCGATGTATGAGTTATATAAGCGTTGTACACCTCATGTATAAGCATTGTATAAGTTGTACGTTCGATGTATAAGTTGTATATGCGTTGTAAAAATTATATATGTGTTGAAATAGAAGTGATATGCTATATATAAATACAAATATATATATACATATATATATATATACGCCTCTCGTCCACAAACCATGGACGATATTTATTGGTTGTGATTGGTGTGAAAATTAATTAATAGCGAATGGTTGATTGGAATTGTTGGTGGTTGATATTGATTGATTGTGGTTGAAAAATACCCATTTGTGGTTGAGAAATATTTGGTTGAAACCACATAGGATTAGTTTGTGGAAATGAAATAAATATATACATGCCGCCTGCGTGCGAACTAGATGCATGATCCCCATTGTCAAAAACCGCGAGGTTTTAAGGTAGAGTGAGGAGCCGTACTAGGGACGGTCCCGGTTTTAACTACCCTGCCGTTATGCTGCCGAAATTTTGAATAATATTCATGTGTTTGAATTATTTTCATTTGCTGAAACTATATTTATTCGTTGAATAGAAAACCTTCATGTGTTGAATTGAAATTCATTCGTTGATTAGAAATTCGTGTGTTGAATGGTATTCGTGTTTTAAATATAAAAATCACATTTTTATCTATATATATATAAACTATAGAAAACCTTCATGTGTTGAATTGAAATTCATTCGTTGATTAGAAATTCATGTGTTGAATGGTATTCGTGTTTTAAATATAAAAATCACATTTTTATCTATATATATAAACTATAGAAAACCTTCATGTGTTGAATCGATATTCATTCGTTGATTAGAAATTCATGTGTTGAATGGTATTCATGTTTTAAATATTAAAAATCACCTTTTTATCTATTTATACAAACTATAGAAAACCTTCATGTGTTGAATCGAAATTCATTCATTGAATTGAAATTCATGTGTTGAATGGTATCCATATTTTGAAATAAATTGTTTTATAATAAAAATCCTATTTTTATCACCTATATTAACTATATAAAAAAATAGTGTTTTGAAATGAATTGTTTTACAATAAAAATCACATTTTTATTATATGCACGAATCGTTAAAAATAGTGAAGTGTTGAAATAGAAGACAGTTAGATAAAAATATAATTTTTATCAAATGTATGAAAAGAATATAGTTTTGAAATCGAAGAATCGATATATATATATATATATATATATATATATAAATAGAATTTAAATATATCGAATAACGACGCTGCAGTTCGTATTTCGAAACCGTGATTTCAAACGATTATAACAGGAGATCCGACCAGCGGATTTTCCCGAAACCACAACCGTTGGGTTCACTTTGGAAAAATCTTTCCAACGGCACCAACTTTGTAAAAATCCAACGGCTGGATTGTCTGGAATGTTTAATTCAAATCTGAAGAAAAACAGCGCCAGAATCGATTATATTTATATATGTATATATATATATATATAAATATAATTATATATAATCGAATAACGACGCTGCAGTTCGTATTTCGAAATCGAAACTTCAAACGATTATACCAAGAGATCCGACTGTCGGATTTTCCCGAAACTGGAACCGTTGGATTCGTTTTGAAAAGATATTTCTAATGATGTAAATTTTTTGAAGATCCAAAGGTTAGATTTTCAGATATGTGTAAATCAAATCTGAAGAAAAACAGCGCCACGACCGCGTTATGGCCCGAAGCGTCGTTTTGAATAAATGGGCTATTTTAAAATAAATAAATATAGTGATAATTCGTTATAAAATATTATAAACGATATGGATGTGATTTAGAAATTAACTTAAGGTTGGCTAAGTCGAATGGTTTCCTGGGTGTTGATCTGATGTTGCTTTCGGCCTTCGGGGTTATATTTGGGAAATCGTTCTCTTACTGATTGACGGTTAGTGACTAATGAATTGAAATGATGCGTGTGTATGTTAGTGTTGCACTTGTTTATTATATACGTGAGTTGCTCAGAAAGACCGGGTTTATCCCATTCTGAATAACTAAATCTACGATTAGAAATCGAAGATGAAGACGATGGTCGAAGACCGGATATCTTCACCTCGTTTGGATGGTAACCGAGGTCCTGATTGGGAGGCATCCTGAAATATGGATAATGAGTGGTGATCATCCAGACGTACGTGGTGATCGATGGGTTTGCGAGGTATATAGTTCCTCCGGTTTCGTTCAGACCCAGAACGGACTTGCAAATGGATAGTGTGTCTGATATTGGAATTTATTCTTTGTGATTGATAGCCATCAGTTGCACGGTGTGAATTGCCTGTGTGGCATGCTAAGATGCAATGATCAGGGCTTCTGTTGAAAAAGCAAAGTCTTGTGGTGATGATCAAAGCACCACCTGTGTGGCGTAGCTTTGTGTATAACGAGAAATCGCGAGCCTCACACCCCGTTATGAACCAGAAACGGGAGAGAACCTCAAGGAGGACATGCGTTTCTTTCTAGTTAGAAGTGGCGTCAGTGGTTTTACACGCCCTGACGAGTTTGACTTATGTGGTTGTTGCTGTTGCGAGGCGCCTCGGTTTGATCGGACGATCCGGGTTCGATGGAGTCATTCGTTGGCTCGTTTACGCCCCAAAGGGCAGGGAAATGTATTGTTCAGGCATAATAATCCACCTCGGTGGACCGGCCCTGTCGCTACAAGGCTTGTCTGCGCGCTTGCCTGTGGCTCGGGCTAGAGAGTCGCGAATTCGGTAAGGACTATCTTTTTCCTTGGTTCATGACGGAAATCCAATTCCCAAAAACGTGACTGTGCGATTTTGATTGTATACCTATATATGGCAACATAGTGGTATGGGGCATTATTGCCGCCTATGATTGATAGTTATGATTTGAAATTGTTTTCAAAACATATAAACACTAGCAACATTATCAAATGCCTTTGTTTTATTCGTATCAAGCATATTTTGGCCGTTATAAGGTAAAAACTCTATCCTCCGGTTTGCGTTGCATTGTGTGATGGGAACTGAGTCTTATAATGGCTTCATTTTTATAAAAAGCATTGCGATGTTTAAAAGAAAGATTTGTTTTTAAAGCACTCGCAATCCAATGGAGTAAACCCGTTCCACAAAAGTGGCGTGGTCCTGTGATTAGCCATATTATAAATGTGTTGAGTAGATTTCTCATACCAGTCCCATGACTGACTCGTAGTTTGTTTCACTTTCAAACTCGGGTGCCCCTTTTTCTACACGGGTAGCCTTGTATTCAGGTTTAGCTGGTTCTTTCTGGATAGCTGGAGCTAAAGATGGATTCTATCATTTATCTCTTTTTATGCTGTTCAGCTCCTATTGTACATTATGTTTGTTTTCCGCTGTAGACATATATGTATAGTTGAACTGTATTTGTACTAAGTATGATCCTGTATACTGTGTAACTCTAATGATTACTCTTATCCAGTATATTCTATTGTTCATTATCTGGTGTATTTATTTATTTCTGTTCTGCTATTATCTGTTTATGTGTTATATTCCACGGATTACCCTTGCCACCGTCAGTACGGGGTTTGGGGTCGTCTCAGTAAGGGTCGTATTACAACTAGGTTTCTCTCTGATTTTGTCAGTATATACCCATTGTATGATTTTTAGCCATACATCATGTTCCAACTAGAAAATGATTGGTTTCATCACTGTCGAAACTTCAAAAATATTGGTTCAACGACTAATACTTGAAATTATTATCTCATCTGTTGTCACTAATTAGTTAGATTTTCCTAATATATGGTCATAAAGTATGAAATTGATCTCTTTTTAAGACATTTGCATTAATATCCTTGAGTGTCTTTATAAAAAACTTATACACAACTAAATTCTACTTCATCATCAACAGTAATTTCTGAAGTTAATTAAAATTTTATCAATGAATTTTAATATGTTTCTCAATTGGTAGTAAATTTGGTTAGTTGATATATATATATATATATATATATGTGTGTGTGTGTGTGTGTGTGTGTGTGTGTGTGTTTGTGTGTGTATGTATATCCATGTTCTCACCATCTATGCTCTGGGTTCAATATATAACCTATGATTAAGTGATACATTTATTGTTGGTTTCCATCTGTTAGAAATCATGTAATAAACTAATTTTTTATATGTTAAAATGGTTATTACCAAATGGCTATTTAACTACCATACCAAACCAATTTATTTATAATTTTAACAAATCCTGGATACTACACTGTTCGTATTACTCAAATAAAACATAGGGTTACATAAAGAATACTAACTGATTCAAGAGCCATTTTATAAATAAATCACTTTGAGATTTGGCTTTCATTTATGTAGGTCAATCAACTAATGCAGATTTCTTCATCATTAGGGTGGTTGACGACTTCAAAAAAGACTCAAGCTTTTTCAAAGAGATAGGCACTGTGTCATTTCAAAGAGATAGGCACTGTTTCAAAAAGACTCAAGCTGTAACCATCGGAAAGGTTCTTTATCTTTCATTTCACCTGTCATTTGAGTATCAAAATCTCGACTTTGGTTTGATAAATGTGTTTCTTTCTTTTTTAATAAATTGCATGTTAGCTTTTGAGAATTGCAATGTATTTACATGTTCTAAGCATGATTGTTGTGTGTTTTCATGATGAGCATATTTGGTTAGTTACATGGTTCACATTATCAATTTGTTCAATTATAATTTTTATATAGCATAATTGAAAGATAAATGAATATATATAGTTTGTATTATTGAATATGAAAATGTTACATAGTCAGTTACATGTTTAACAGTACTAATTTGTTCAATTATAATTTTTATATAGCATAACACAAAAAGAACATTATACATATGGGACGTACCATTGAGTATGAAAATGTCTTAAGTAAATGAATTGCCTCAGTGGTGTTAATATTTTTTCATTGTAATATTAGCTCGCATATTTCTTAATTTACTACTCTTCAAATCTAAAAAAATTAGGCCAATGCGTAGCTTTATCCATTTGCTGGTTATCTATAGATTTTTTTTTTCTTCTCATTTATGTTATTTGTTATTTGTGTTCAGGATTATACTTTAATAGAAGTTATACTAATAATGATTAAATCTAATTTTATCTCTAATACATTTGGCAAGTATCAATGAAAAGAGGAAATACACATATGCTTCAATCTCTCAGTTTGATGTCATAGACAGATTTGCTGAAATTATTTGGGATTTATCAAACGTAGAGGTGTTTTATACATATACCAAAAGCATACTAATAAACTAGGAAATTCACATATGCTGCTATCTCTCAGTGGAGCCACATAGACAGACTTGGTGAAAGTAATTAGAATTTATCAAACGTAGAGGTAAGTTATACATTTACTAATTTAAGTATACTAATATAGTAGGACCACATGACTGTGATTCATCTATTTAGGTGGTACGAGATTGCACATATGTTGCACTATCTTCATGTTATCATTCACTCTGACATGCGTATGGATTGGCCAAACGTTGTGTTCATTTATTTTGCAGGTTTGGATTTTCATTAGGAATCATTCCTTTATTTGCACAACTATTTGGTATGCTGATTATTATTAGAAGACACAAATAAAATGAGATGCCGGCTTTCTTTTCTTTCTGTATAAGTGTCTAGCTATTAGCACCCAATTCTTTTCTCTTAACACCCCATTAAAAACTTTGAAAAAGTAGTTTTCCATTGTACCCTTAAACATATACATGTGCTGTTTGACGTTGATAGAACTCAAACAAAGTAGCCATCAAAAGGAATTGCACACATAAAATAGAACATCTGTATAAATCAATGGAGACTGTTGAAAACCACAATTTTAATGAATGTTGAAATCCTGAAACCCAGACACCATATGGGTGATGAAATCCACGCTTTAGCATGACTTTGAAAATTTAGAAACCAAGTTAATGTCCAACTTTGATACAATTCAAATGATGTTAGTTGACATTGATCAAAATTAATCGGCACTTAAGACAAACATTGATTGTTGGATACAGATCACCTTTTTTTCTTTCTTCAATGCTGACGACTGTAGGGTTGCTTCGTTCTTCTTCCATTGTTTTCCATGGATATGTTTTAACTAGATGGAAATAGGTAGAATATTTTTTTAATGACAACATAAATGAACGAAAGATGGAAAAAGGAAAAAGAAGTAGCATGAAAAACAATAGGGCACTTTAGGAAGAAACAGGATGGCAAAAGAAAATCACGGGGTATACATTCTATTTTTAAATTGACGAGGGGGTAAAGAGCAAATAACGGAGTGGCAATTGTCGCACCCTTTGTATAATTGATACTTGGACTATGTTGGAATCATTACTTTATTTGCCCAATGCTTATTTTCAAACTTAACATTTACACAGTATTATATAAACTGTAGAAACCATTTGCAATATAATTGGTTATCTATTGATTTTCTATTAGAGGATGGAGGATGAAAATGTTTTCTAAACAGATCTTGATGACATGGTTCATTGGAGTCAAACATGGAATGATTGATAAAATTTGCTTGAAGTTGAAAGTTGCTTGCATGCAAGATACTCATGAATGAAAATTTGCCATCGGTTGAAATTGAAGGGATACCCAGTACTGTCGAAGTTAAGTCTTTTTGAACTTATGCTTGATGCATGTTCTCCCAAGTAACTTCATTTTCATGTTACATCATCGATCCATTTCAGTTGAATCTTCCATCTTAATTCTTCCTCCCATCGCTGCACTATAGCTTTGCTTCTTTTCCTGCCATATTGCAAATGCAGTTCTAATTTGTTCACTGCTTTTGGTTCCACTATTATATTGTTGACTCGACCAATATTTTTTTATTTTATTTTATCGAAACAGTTTGAAGTGTGTTTATGTTTGCAGTGCACAGTGATTACTTAAAATATATCTATGTACATTGCATTAACTATATAACTGCAAAAGCTACAAACACTGTCATTGCATGCCACAGTGACTATGTCTATGCATTAGTGGATAAAATTTTCTTGTACATTATATCCTATCACATGTACGTGAATTTTAGTATATTCACTATAATTATTTCTGTTAATTTCAATTATGATTATAAAAATCATATATATCTAAACATTCTTATTCCTTGGTCACTGTTGATAATGATGTTGCGCTGTGTTGTTCATGAAGGTTTTTTGTTATCGTTATATTAATTTTTTTATAAAATTGGATATGACCTCCTTAATTGCAATGTTACAACTACACCCGTGTGCACGGGTTCACACTTGTTCTTTTTGGAATTATTTAACCTCAATCGATAAACAAATAAAAATCTGATTTTCCTTATTCTGAAAATCAACCCAATTACTTGACCTGAGTTTATTTTTAGTTCATAATTCAAATCTGGATCTTTCTAATGGAAAATCGGAATTTTCCCACTTAAAATTGTTTTAATTTATTAAATAACCCGTTTTGGTTTAAAAAGGATTATGGCGCTGTTTCTCTGAAAATTTGATTTTGATACAACTCAAAATCTATAAGACGAAATTCAGGTTTTTCTCTTCCATTAGAAAACTATTATTCAATAAGTCTGGCCGTTTCTTGTTTCATCGAATTCCGGTTTAGGTTGAGTTCTATATACTCAATTGAAGTTCGAAACACCAATTTACGAACAACCGCGCTGGGCGAGTTCGTTTTAATTAAATTAAATATAAATGTTTAAAAACTTCGTTTATAAAATAATTCCAACTCCCTTTTCGGTACTTTAAAGTAATTCAAGCTCGTTATCCAAATCTGACTTAGTAGTTCAACTTATTCAAACTTGTCGATTTTTATTCCACATTCATAACTTAGTTATGAATGTATTCAAACTCAAGTTCCTATACTCAAGTCCAATCCTTATGGAAATTGATTATTTATAAAATATCGATCTCATCAAATTCCAATTATAAATTCCCTTTATGTAAATATAATTATTTAATCCAACTATCATTACAAACTAATACCATCTCTTGATAATAGTGAAGTCGTTCAAGTTGGGGTATTTTGATTACCTCTCAGACCTTGACCGATAACGTTCTTATCTTAAGCTGGACAAAAGTTTGTAATACAAATCCGCCACTACTTATCATAAAAATCCCCTCTTCTATCTCTTTTAAAAATATGATTTTTAAATGTCAGTTCTCATATTTGGGGTAAATCTATTTCCAACCTACCCAAAGAAAAATTACTTTATTCCATTTATAAACATGGTTTATAAGTCACTTTCTTATTTTATATTTAACAACTTTCATTTACAATTCCATTTAAACTCGATTCTCATGTGAAATATTTTATTTCTATAAAAAGATCAATTTCCTCTAGTTAATACCATTCCAATATCGTTTGGAAATAAAATTTACTTCTACAAATTTGACATAATCTATTTCAACCTATAAATCCATGTTGATTTATTTAATTCCAGTTTACATTCCGAATATCGAATAAAAATCTTATCGCTTCCTTTTTCCGAAACGATTTTCCAATTTAAAATTCCCTTTTAAATTCATACCTGGATTTAAATTTATCAACTATCAAATGATACTTTCCACATTTATTTACGAATGTTATTTATAATTTACACTTCTTGTTTTAAATATATAAAACAAATTTTCTATTTCAAATTTCATTTGAATTCCCACTTTCTATTTTTGGAGAATAAATTCTCCTTTTCAAAATCATATTTGAATTTAAATTAGAAACTATTCACTGGAAATTTCTCTGCTTTATTTATAAGCGTCTTTTACAAATTCCACTTCTGGTTTTAAATATTGAAAATAGTTTCTATTTTCAAATTTCATTTTTAAAATCCAATTAACACTTTAGAAAACTTTAAATTCATACTTGAAATTAAAAATTAATATTATCAAATGATAATATTTCTTTCTATTTATAAACATCGTTTATACATAACGCTTCTTGTTTAAATATTAAAAACAAGTTTCTCTTCAAATTCCATTTGAAAACCCACTTTGGAAAATGAAATTTTCCTTTTTTAAAATCATGCTTGAACTTACATTTCTAGAATATCCAATGATAATATATTTTTTATTCATTTATAAACATCGTTTATACATTCCCCTTCTTGTTTTAAATTATTAAAAACAAGTCCTTGTTTAAAATCTTATTTAAAATCCAATTCTCATTCTGAAAAATATTTTTCCCTTTTTAAATTCAAACTTGAATTTAGAAAAAATCTACTATTATCAAACGATAACCTTTCTTTCCATTCAGAACATTGTTATAAATTTAACTACTTGTTTTTATTATTAAAAGCAAGTTAATATTTCTAAATCCATTTGACATTCCATTTTTATTTCGAAAAGTAAACTTTCCTTTTTAAATTCAAATATCCCTTTTTGATATTTTTAAATATAAATACTTGGGCCAATGATATTTAAATATCCAAATAACCAAACAATCAGTCCAATTCAACACATCACACACATGTAAGTATGTAAACAATAATAAATAAATTTGAGAAATCCATTTGGATCCCTCCAACCTGCTTTCCCTGCATCCACAGATGTTAGTCACATAAATAATACCAATCCTGCTTCAAGGCAGGATATCGCGGTATAAAAGGGGATCAACTTATATACGTGGAGCGTAGGGTCATCCGTTAATGATACTGCAGGCATCCGCTAATAGTATTGCGGGAAATGTCCAATATATATAATAATAGCGACAACCACCAAGCCTAAATAACTAATATATATTATATAATAACCACAATAATTCAAAAATTCATTCATGCACCCAAGCAACCAACAAAATTATTTTTAACGATTAAAATTAAATTTAAATATAAAACTGTGAGTGAGATTTACTCACCTTGACTTGATTTGATCTATTCTGATTCCCATTTTAAATTCTCGATTTGTTATCCCGCAGCTGTGGATTACTTGGCTGCTTTCGTTTGAAATTTTTTATATAAATATAATTAAACAAATCCGCCATCTTCTTCCCTATTTCAATACACATAATGTTCTCTGTAAATTCCTTAAACCCTGGCCAAACCAACCCTGCAACTACATCACCCATAGACGTAGCAGTTTCCACCCAAAAGATTTTAAATCGAAATATCCCAAACGGCACTTCCCAAATTCAAAAATCCAAACCCCCAAATACCAATCTAGCCTCTATTTGTCCCACACGATTTAACCTTGTAAAAATCTTCAGCTATTGATTTTTAACTATCATTAATTACTTAACTATTTAATATATAAAACATATTCACTATGTAAATTTTAAATTTAAGCAAATCTGGTTTTACCTTACTGCCGCAAATCCAAAGCTGGACCAATACATTGCTAGATCGCCATTCGAAATACTGTAACTCGTATACCCCTTCCCTTCAATACATTCAGATTGCCACTGCTGCTTCGAGCCTTTACATAATGCTTTTTTTTCTTCTAATCACTTCACCACCTTCTGATTTTACCATAAAAATCCAAATCGCGCTTAACACCCCTTGAACACGACTTCTACTTTGCAACAAATCAAGGAAAAATACGAACATTTAGAGCCCAGAAATCCAATACTTCGCTGATTTGAGTTCCCCAATATCACCACAACTTCCTTTGCAGGAAACCGAAACCTAAAAAACAACATCCCTGACCACGCGCGAACCCTAATGTCGAGCCAAAAGACCACAGTTCGAACACCGCAGATCCGAATTCCTTTTGCTGATTGATTGCTCAGGCTTTGTCTTCGCTCCATGCCTAAGTATATCCCGTCGCGGTCTCTGATTCCCACTCCAGTAACCCTCGTTCGACTTCCACCGTCGCACTGCTAGCGCGAGCACCTCCACCATGTCATCGAGGGTCCATCACGAGTTCGATTTTGTTTCTCTTTTTTTTTCTTTTTTTTACGAAATCAATTTGGTTTTATTTTTATTTGGGGGAAATGAATGGAAGAACAAGGCTTTGAATTGCCTTTCGTGAATTTTAGAAATGGCTGAGGAGAACTAGAAGGAAAAAAGGATTAGAAGGCTTTCGGTTGGTTTGAGAAAAATGGGAAATGAAAAATGAAATGCCTTGGCAAAGAAAGGTATCACGATGCATATATAGGTGATAAGGGGAGCAGATAGTACACAGGTCATTAATTCGTTTATCTCCTTGATATGGAAGCAAGGAAACAATTTTCACAGCTCGATGAAGGAAAATACATTGCATGATTTGATATTTTAGGTTAGCTCATTACAGAAAATGGTCGGCTGATGTAAGGTATAAGTGTATTTTGATTTTATATTAAATAATATATTAATTCAAAATATTTCGTGGTCCTATAACGCCCATCTTGAACTGCTAATTTAATTCAACGAATGATGTTATAAGATTATTACGCTATTCTGAATTTAACTGAACATATTTTGAAATTAAATCGACTGTATAGAAGAGATACAATTTAAATTAATGATTTAAATTAAACTCGATTTCAAACAATTAAATTTATTGATAATAAGTTATTATTGTTATTATTTTCATTCCAGTAGAATTTATATAGATTGAATGAATTGTTTCGACTCAGTTTTATATCTGAATTCAATTATTATCGTTATATTCGATATTAAATCGCATACTGATTATTAGACCGATAAATTCCATAAAAATCCATTTAAATTCAAATCAATATTTAAAATGAATTTAAATATTTAATATTAAATGATCAGGACGTTACAGGCATGATTGAATTTTGACTGATTACTTTAACAATGATCCATGTTTTGACAAGGAGATGTTTGGATTAAGGTTCATAATGTCTAGAAATATACTTGAGTGAGTCACGTCAGGAATGGTTGGGCTTAACGTTTACTTCACACAACTACATAATGCAAGATGGGTCTTTTGCCACATCAAAAATGGTGTGTACTCTATGAATATAAGCGCATGAAGAAAGTACAGATAGACAAGATGAGTATCTTTGAATTGGAGGTTCTACGGCAAATGAATGCTTAAAATGTTAAATTATTATAGGCTAAACATTATTTTAATGATTAGTTTACTAAAATATTCTTGAATGGTCTACATGAATGTCTTTTGGAATATCTTCTAATAATTTCTTAATCTAAATAGTTCAATGAAATAATATAGTAAATGTAGTGAATGTACCAGAATAATATAATAAATGTACGAGAATAATATAATAAATACGGTGAATGTACGAGAATAATATAACAAATGCATTGAATGTACTAGAACTTCTAGAAGGTTCTTTGTAGTCTTATAAATAGGACCTACTTTTAGCATTGAAAACACATCTTGAGTGCTTAATACAATCATTAGTTTTAGAGTAAAAAATATTCTTTTTATACGGGAGTTGAGTGGGTTAGTGAGAACAAGTTTCTTTGCCTCGGTCTCTAACCATTTTATAATATATATTCCTATAAAGTGGTATCCGAGCTACGTCGAAATTATGGGATTTCTATTTCTTTTGTAATTTATTCTCACAAAATAAAATTTTGAAGAATGGAGTAATAAAACGAAAGACGGGTTGATCTCCAAATGGATATGGGAGATCGTTGAAAGTGGCTACTAATGACCAAAAACAAATTAGATTAATGACGGAGAAATAGAGTAAATCATTTACAAGTTTGAGATGGAAAGGTCATCTTGCTCGTGTTTTTATGAGTGAGAACGTGATGAAGTAGCATGAATTATGTTATTGAAGAAAGTTTTGTAAAGGATTCATGGAACTTATTGAAGGAGGTTGTGGTAAGAACGTGATGGAAAACATAGAAGAAGATAAATTTATTGATGGAGAGAACGAGAAGTGCAACAAGATGACAGAAAAAGATAAAAATGAAGAGGAGGAAAAGAAGATCAAGAAGGAAGAAAAGGTCGTAGAAGAGCAAATAAAAAATGAAGAGACAAAGGTTGTTAAACTTGATGAAATGAAGGATGATGAATTTGATGATTTGAAGGAAGAAGGTCTTCCAAAGGTCGAAGGAATGAAAAAAGTGATAATCAAATATAAACAAAGCGGAATGGTGTATGATGGAAAGAATGCTAATTGCGAAAATAAGGTTGACGATGTTACCAAATGTAAAATCATTAATGAGAAAAGAGGATGATACTATGGAAGAAAAAAAATAAAGGTGTGGTTAAAGATCTTAATGCAATTCTAAATAACAACAACCTTGATTATTTATCTCATATATCTAACGATTTTATTTTAAGTCGATGGTTTTTGGAAAATATAAGAAGCTTGAACCTTGAAAAATATGTGAAGAAAACTCAAATGGGGTTGATCCAAATTTACAACAATGAAAGTGTTCGGATGTCAGAATTTTTATATTTGAAGAATTACGGAAGACATGATAAAAGAAAAAAGACGACTCAAGAATTTGCTTTGAAGAGTTCAACAATGGATAACAAAGTCAATTTAATCAGCAAATGTCTAATCATATCATTCTTTTTCTTGCCAAACACATAAGATATAGTGGAATCAAAACCGATATGCTTTCAAAAGCTTTGAAGTTTGAAAATCTTGTAAGGTTAAAAGATAATGGTTACAGCGATAGTGATTGGGCCGGAAGTGTTGATAGTGAAAGTACTTCGGGAAATGTTTTCTACATCGGGTTAAGAGCAATTACATGGATGCCAAAGAAACAATAAGTTATGGCTCTTTCAACCGCCGAGGAAGAAAACATTTCATTATCTTTAGCCAGTTGTCAAGCTTTATGGATTACATGGATGCTAGAAGAATTTAAGTGTATTTCAAAGGAAAGTCCATTTATATATTGTGATAGCAATTCTTCTATAGCGCTCACCGCAAATCCAATTTTCATTGGAAGAGCAAGCATAAAAGAATCCAGTATCATTCATTTGAGACTTGGTTGGGAAAGGTGAAGTGGCTGTCAAGCATTGCAAGATGGAAGATCAAATCATTGATATTTTTACAAAGCTTTTGAAGTTGGAGATTTTCAAGAAGTTGAATAAGAAACTTGATATGCATAAAAGTTTAGCTATGGGAGGCGGTTAAAATATTGTATGTTAAACTTTATTTTAATGATTAATTTTCTAGAATATTCTTGAATAGTCTGCATGTATGTCTATTGGAGTCTCTTCTAGTAATTTCTCAATCTAGAGAGTTCATGCATTTAATATGATAAATGCAGCGAATGTAATAGAAGTTCTAGAAGGTTCTTTGTAGTCCTATAAACATGACATACATCTAAGCATTGAAAACACATCTTAATGCTTAATACAATTGTGAGTTTTAGAGCAAACAAATATTCTCTTTGTGTATGAGTTGAGTGGACTAGTGAGAACAAGTTTCTTCTCTCTAGTATCCAAGCATTTTATAATATATATTCCTACGTAAAAGAAGTCTATAAACTATTGTCTTAACATTTGATCTAGAGTATCCCAGAGCATCAAACGATAGTGACCAGGGGCGGAGCCACATCATGTTTGGGGTGGGCACATGCCCTCCCCAGCAAATTAGAGAAGATAAGAAAAAAAAATCAAGAGAGCGACCAGAAGCCAACAAAAAATATATCGAGAGAGCAAATGAAGTGATAATGCATGGTCATACAAATATTTTAATATGGGAATGCGCTGTGCACATTCAAACCTGACATTTTAGTTTCAACATTTTTAACATATTCCAACTGTTTAGTCCTTTGTTAATCACTTTGTTTCATCACTTGCTCCTTCATTTTCATATCTGACTCCCATGCCTTCACATGTGAAAAAATAACAATTCGAATGAAAACCTAATTTATCTCGCCCCATCGAACCGGCACTCCAAAGGTGAGTCTCTCCTCCATTGGACCTCCGTAGACTGGTGCTGTTTGCCCTCTTCATCTCCGTGGGTCACGCTTCCAACGACGACATCGCTCCGTCTTTGCAAATGCATTAGGATGAACAACTTGTTTGATTTGTTATTACTTATTAGAGTTTATCATCTTTTACATATAATCAAATTCTTAACAGGGGAAAAAATATTTGGGGGAAGCCACCCCCGAAGCCCCTTACTGATCTTATCCCTATGCCACTGATAGTGACATCAATCATTTATTGGCTATAGGCAGACAATGTATATTTTCAAGTAAGTTTGTTAGCTTATATTACATGCACTAGCAATGGAAATATTGTCCAATTGTAATGCAAGGACAATACACTGGACACCACCATAAGATAACAAGGTTTTGCGCGTTGTTGCTCCATTCGATTTATATATTTGGCACATTTTCTAGTATACTTAATTTTTGAACGACATTAATATTCTACGTCGTTATTGTTTGTTGTTTAGCACTATGTCTAATGATACTGCACCAGTTTATAATTACATAGTTGGAGATAGTCAACACTGTATGAGGTATTAAACAATGTCATTACAGTAAAACAGGAAACAACTTTACATGCAAACTTAGGGAGGGATCTGCTTTACATTATCTTTAATTTTAAAGATGCCTTCCAAATTTTCGCTTTAATTTATCGTTATGTGATAGAAAATATAACTAAGTAAATTTGTGTAGATTAGTACACGATCATTGTGTCTTTGGACGGGTAGGGTTTGCCTATATCCGTATGATTTTCGGGTACGGAGTCGAATTCTGGACTCATACAAGATCTACGGAACGGATTTGAGACGAGGTTCAAAAAACACGTAGAGGGTCTTGAGCATAACATACCCGTTCCAGCCCCATTGTCATTTCTACGTAGGTAAAGGGACAAAAAGGGTTGTGTGGAAGAAATCGAAGGCTATGTATTAAACAGTGTTGCACCAAAAAACCCCTTTGATTTACATGACACAACCATTTTTCTTCCTCCAGCCACTCATTTTCTCTTTTACTTCTTTGAGGGCTATCATATAACGCTTTTACATGTAAACCATGTGTTGGAAAACAATGGCTGAGTCGCGGACCAGGTCGCTTTCTTGAAGACGATTCGGCGATCTGCTCGGTGGTGCAAAACCAGTTCGTACTTTCGCCGCCGCCTCTAGGATAAAACAGCCTGAAAATGAAGTTTTTCTGGTCTAAAAATATAAGTGTCTACACCACATAGCCAAGGCCCAAAGCCCAAAGCCCAAGCCCGAACCGAACCGGGCCGGGCCGTGTCGGTCGGTCGCGCGCGTGTGGTGGTCATGATGCATGGGCTCCCTCCTCACAACAAAGCATGTATTGGGAGCCCCAAGGCCCCATCAAAGCTTCTAAGAAATAAGTATAAATACTTGCTTCTTTCATATATTCCCATGATGTGGGACTATGCACATTTAGGAGCCATCATACACTTATTTCTATATTTTAAACAATTCACATAAATTTCCAACACCATGCATACGCTGGGATATTAAATCATTCAGTCAATATTCAATGACACCAAAAAATTTGATGCATTTCAGCTGAAATGAAGCTGCATTGAGTACAATTAAACTGCACTGGATCTGAAAGGTTGCCTTAAATCTAATAATACCAGAACCTGTTGCACATTTGTGCCTTGGTTTCTAATAAAAAATATACATTACAACATTTTAATCATACAACCTCTCCACAAAACAGACATATGCTCATCACGTACTTTGTAAGAAGCCAATGATTAATGCAATTCTTGTGAAACACATGCTTGCATTTAGGCAAAACCCGAATCTCTTCTCCTTTATCATACTCATCCAAGCACACAACACATATATTCCCTCCATAACCAGCATCTGAACCACTGTAGATAGTCACTGGTATCATATCCAGCTTAAGTCGACTTATCGGCATACGTAAATCCACAATTACGGATGCATTGTCTTCTGGTAATGTCGACCTTGCAGTTTGGATGCTACCGTGTTCACGACGTCTACGTAAGCAGTAGCGAATTGAATCTACGATGCAAACCACCATGGAGGATAAAAGAAATCAAGAAACAGGATGATGCCAGCAGCTTGAGATTTACAGTGAAAAACCATGTCTGCTTTTTAGAAATCGGAACTGTAGGTAGACAAATCTAAACTCATATCTAATTTTGAGAAGTAAGATGACGAGTGAGAGATATTTTTGTTTTGTTTTCTCTTCCAAAAAAAGTGTTGTAGTTTCCTGTTGTCATATAATGATTTGGTTATAGATTATCCATAGTACTTAATTATATATGGAATAAATTGTCCGAATAACCAAGATCTTTTGATAACTTTTGCTAATTAAAATTGTTAATATAGTTTAAAAACTATATTCAATGCTCTGATGAAAATTGGATTTTCTTTGTTATCCACATGCCAATAAAATCAGGAACTGTTTCATTGTTGAAATCAAAAATGGATCCCAACACTCCAAAGGTTTTTGAGTAACACTTCACAATAGTAGAATTTGAAAATATGGAGCCATGTAATATAAAAGCAAGTAAACACACGGAACGGTCAATTTAGACATACATCCACTATAGAAGCTATTTTCATTATCACATTTGGATTTACAAAGTACATGACTTCATTCATATCACTCATTTCTCTCTTTTATAAAGATCTCCTTTATTTTCCCTCTTTTTTGCTCTTGATTTTATTTGAATTCACGAATGAATCGGTGAGATCTCCTGTTTTGTGATGGTAGTTGTGTAGATCATCAATCACTTTAACAATCATATGATCTTCATTAGCTCCATGGTGAATTTGTGTTGGATCTAAGCTTTAGAGAGAATTAATGGACGTTAGAGAGGTTTAGAGAAGTTTAGAGTGGTAGGGAAGTGGAAATGGTAGCCTTCGGAGTCCAAAATTCGATCCTTTAATTGTTAGAAAATTGGGGTATTATAGGCGTAGTTTGGAGGTAGTGGCAAAGCAGAAATTATGGTGCGCAGAGTTTGGGTCGTTCATAAATGTATTTACGGAAATGCCAATGGACAGTTGTACACAGCTGTAACATATCCGACCGACCATATGTGTCTGCACGACCGACCACTACATTGTTACTTGAGCGAGCGACCCTGTATATTTTGTTGGACGAGCGACCCGTACATCAATATATGTGACCGACCCTTCTTTTTGTAATATGCCCATTCCATTGTTTGTTGCTATACTTGTATGGTGCTGCCGCGTGTCCATGGCTTGTTAATTTCTTCTCTGCATTATAATATTGACATCTTTATATTATTTATGTTGTGCGTGCACGTGGATTTCATCTCTGCCATACTCGCTTCATAATTCACTCTAGCAAATCCTTCCAGTCCATATTATTATATACAAGTGAGCCATTCTTTTATGTACATGGAACATCATGTTTATTTTAATGCGTGCTCGATCATTAGCTAAATGAGGTGAATGACCCATCAACTAAATGCAACTCGACACATGCAATCGACATGTATTGAACGGTCTAGGTAACTTGGATTATAAACATATCAACTTGTATAAACTTGCCACGTGGGATCATATTGTAGTTGACAACCTGCTATCACTAGTTTGTATTTGGACCCATCAGTTTAAATACCAATACTTCATGTTTCAATACTATTGATCCATGTAGTGCAGTATTCATAGGATAATATTCCATGTTGCTCCTTTATTAATACATGGTGCGCTACTTACATTAATATATGTATTAATGCGTATATAGATGACTGACCCACTGTTCATTACAACGTAGCTCCTAGGACCGACACATGGTATAAGAATTGTCCGGTCCAGTCAGCAACTTTTTAAACTGAACGATCCACCCGGGTTAAGACCGACCGATCCATCTGAAAAGTATGTATCCGACTTGATTGCCTTACTAGACAGCTGATGTATCAGTTTCTGAACCGCGTTAATAACGTGGTTAACATTTTCCCCTCGGAGCTTGTATTTTTTATTCATGAAAAAATGCAAACTTCGAAATGACCGATTTTAGTACTTCTTGTTTGAACATATATTATTGGATATGAACTATGTTTGGAATGCAATCACTTAATGCGTCTTGACACACTATTGCTTGGATTTGATCACAATGAATTCAGGTTCCAAGAATGAAAATTGAAGGGTTATGTCTGCTACTTCTTCATGATAGATTACTTGTATCGAAGTAGAGCATGAACGTCTTTGAGAAGCTTTGCGTGTAGATCAAGGCTAGCAGTATTTTATATCTTTGTAAAATGATTTTGTGATTTCGCTTTGCAAATGGAATTCACCTTTTTGATCCAAATTTTGTTAAAATTTCATGTCGAGCACCTAAGAGCTTGTTGGTGATGATTCGAACTCAAATCCACTCTTGAAATTTTGTATTGCATGAATCATGTCGCATTAACAGACGCTTCAAATTTAAATTCAAGCATTTATTGTTGATAGCGCCGTGCCAGTAATGTTCTAGTTTTAACTCGAGCTCGAGTGCATAAAACAAGCAAAATTCATGATGGATTTGTTGTGCCTGATTTTCATTGAAATGGTCGTGGCCAATTCACGTTGAATTATTTGTTTTATGAACTCGTCTATCTACTGAATTTTTACCGAAGCAGTGTACACTTTTTAAAGTGAACAACGACAAATAAAACTCGTGATTGACGTGTTACTCATGTTTTTTTCTTGATGTTGCAACCTGTTTTTCAACAACAAAAACATTGCATGTTTTTGGGTGAATATTTTGTTATCGACTGCCCACATTGACAACAAGTTAGTTAATCATTAAAAATTTAACTATGGAGAATTTTATGATTTGAACCGAACGACGTATCTACGCAAAATCATTTCGTTTAATCAACTTGTCGATCATTACCTGTGTAGATACAACATTCTAGTCTGAATTTGCAGCAACGTTTGAAATTGACAAACTGGAACATACCGACTGTGGATTTCAAGCACCGTCTTTTAATGACGTATGTAATTTTGTACGATGGTTCATATTTTATGAAACATGTTCCTGTTCAGATTGGAACTTCGATTGAGTTCCTAAGGCTAGAGCGACAGCGGCGCAGCTTTTGGATTGTAAACGAATCAAACTTTGGTTATTCCTTGTCCTCTTGACAATTTGCTGGGAAGATGCCATTTTGTGCTAACTCACTATGTTTTTAATCAAGCGTGCACTTGTTTTGGCATTTCCAAATTTGATGCAGAATTGTCACAGGAAGAGGAATTTGCTGACTATTCATGTTTAGGCCTGCTGCAGCAGCTTTGTCGAATTCAGGGATTTAAATTTGCATTTTGTGCCCCTACTTGGGGAGTCTTTGGATTTGATGCCTCCGCTTATGGAGGACTATACTTTTAATTTCGCCTCTGTTATGGGAGGGCTTTTGATTTTGGCCCAACACTTGTCGCGTTTGAGGTACTCAGACACTATGCGATTTAATAGGAGGCCTGACATACTTCACATATGAGATAATTAGATACTACACAAATGAATTCCCTCATTCTTCACATCTGAGACAATCAGATGATACGCAAATGGATTTCATCATTCTTCACAAATGAGATAATCAGATGCCACACAAATGGATTTCATCATTCTTCACACCTGAGACAATCAGATGCCACACAAATGAATTTCGTCATTCTTCACATCTAAGACAATCAGATGCGACACAAATGAATTTCGTCATTCTTCACATCTCGTCAATTTTCACATCTGAGATAATCAGATGCTACACAAATGAATTTCGTCATTCTTCACATCTGAGATAATCAGATGCTACGCAAATGAATTTCTTCATTCTTCACATCTGAGATAATCAGATGCTAGCAAATGAATTTCGTTAGTCTTCACAGCTAAGACAACCAGATGCTATGCAAATGAATTTCACCATTCTCCACATCTGAGACAATCAGATGCTATGCAAATGAATTTCGTCATTCTTTACATCTGAGATAGTCAGATGCTACACAAATGTATTTTGTCATTCTTCACATCTGAGATAATCAAATGCTATGCAAATGGAGGATGATTTTTTTAATTTACCCTTACTGTGGAAGGACTTTGAATTTCGCCTCTAATATGGGTGGACTTTTAATTTCGCACCGTTCCATAAGGTGAACATCAGTCATCGTGTTGAATATGCTTAACTATGGTAAGTAATCACAGCCGAACTGAGAGGCTCTCTTAACAGAACTTTACAGCATTTGCGTTATTCCATAGTATGAACATCTGTTCTTGTGTGTCAGATACACTTATCCATAGTAGATGATCACATCCGGACCGAGAGGTTGTGACCCCTTATAACTTGCAAGGGCTTGCGTCATTCCATGGAGCAAACGTCAGCCTCTTGCTGGATGCACTTGACTATGGAAAGTAATTGCAGCCAAGCGAGGATTGCCCCATGGAACTTGCAACTTTTGGCATTGAATTCACATCCTCTTGCTGAACTCTCCACCATTTAACTCTTGGCAACTCCTCTCATTCAATCTTCAAGGTGGTTCTTTTCATTGTTGCATTTATGCATGTTTGAGTTGGTGTTATTGGGTTTGCCACATTGCATCGGGTTTTGAGGAAGCAAGCGTTCGTCAGATAACCTGTAATAAGGATTCGTCTTTTAGTAAGTTTTGAATAATCGAAAATATTGCAAGATAGAGATTTACTCAGGCAAATTTGCTTTTAGTCATAGAGCTAATGTTCGATACAGCACTTGCAAATTATTACAAATCTTTTTTCAAGAAATTTTGAATATAACAGAAAAGTAACACATAAAGTAAAACATGAAATAAGCGTTAAGTAAAGCAGTGGCGATAGTGGTCACTTATTCTGAGCCATCGAGATTGGAGCATCAATCATTGGTCCTTAGTTGATAACCAGTCTTGCATGTTCTCGTGCTGGAGTTTAATTACTTGTACCAACTTGATTGACAGGTACATTCTTCCCCTGAAAGGTTGGAGCAGAGTTTGTTGCATGCAGATTCTTGACATACAATTGCAGTCTGTTTTTCCTGATCTGTTCCTCTGTAAGGTTCTTCAAGTGTTGGCATTCATTATTGTTATGACCTGGCTGGTTGTGAAACCTACAGAACTTTCCCGAGTTTGCTGTCTTATCGCCTACCCTTATCTGATTTGGTTCTGCATATTAATCAGAATTCTTCATTGCAAGATAAATATTTCTAGGAGTGTCAATCAAAGGCATCATCTTTGATAAGATGAAAAGGCAAGACTTCTTGCCATCTCAATTATCTTTCCCGTCGTTTAATATTTTTTGATCTCCAGGATTCTTCTGATTGTACTGAGTAACATCATTTGTAGGAGCTTCAAGAAGTTGGTTACCATCAATAATCTGAAGAGGCACAGGATTATTATCCCCTCTCATATACTCTTCTTCTTTTTTATAGAATTTCTCAAGCATGTTTGGTTCTTTCATTTTAATCCATTTACCGAATTCGCTCTTCTCGTCTATGGCGCCAATTAGTGACATTTAGATCATGCGGGGCTCGGGATTCCCCACCTTAGACAAAGCAGTGTTGAACCTCTTAAGTAAAGCTTTAACAGACTCTCCTATATTCTATTTCATTGATGTCAGAGAAATAACATCCTTAGACTTCGTAGCATGCAGCCTAAACTGCTCCTTGAATTTCAGAGTTAAATCAGCAAATCAGTCAGCGAATTTGGGCTGCAGCCTCGTGATCCATAGTGATTCCACACCTTCTAGATAGATAGGGAATCACAGGCACTTTATCTCGTCTATCGCTTTGGCTTTCATATGCCATTCATATTTGTATAGAAAGTGATTTGGATCAGAAGTCCCATTATATGGAGACAGGGTAGGATGAGTGAACTTTTTAGGGAACTCTGCTTTGCGGATCCTCTTAGTGAATGGTTTTTTTCTAGGAGAATAGTCCCATTCCCTTTCACTATCATTACGATCCATGCTATCTTTCATGATTTTATTTACTATATCCGCAATATATTCCTCTACGTTATGGAATTCCGCAAAGAGAACTTCGATCTCTTTGTTGGATGTCCGTCTTGGCGAGCGATTGCGATTATAGGATCTAGGTCTATTACCTCCACGAGGAATGGCTTTTAGCTTTCAGCATTGAATACTGAACTTCAGCTTTGTTCTTATCGCTTTCCCATCCATCGAGGCATTCCATATTATCGTTAAGCATATGATCAGAAGCTGCCGAATTTGAGTTCTCTTCAAGGTTGACATGAACTTTTCGAGGAGGAGCGGAATTTGCTTGAGCGTTTAAAAGAGCATTCATTTTATCCATCAGTGCCTCATTAGCATCCATTAAAGCTCTATTCGAAGTCTCCATTCGTTGGTTTAAATTGGCCACACCACACCACAGCAACGATTTTGACACCCCCCTATCTGCAAAATTTGATATAGGTTAAAGCCGTATCAAAGTTGACTCGTTTTATTAGCCGTATCTAAACAGTTATATAAGGCTCTAAACCTAACTTAAATTTGATTTGAGTGTTGGCTATTTCAAAATCGGGCCTTTTTTGTGTAAAAATTTTGGCCAAAAAAGCACACCCATCCCTCCAAAATTTTAATCCTTTCAGGTTCTCACCCTCCCTTTTTTATTTCCCTCGTCTAATATTTTATACCGTGCCCTATTTCCATTTCTGAAAATTTCTCCCAAAAAATTATAGAAATTCGATAATTGTCTGCTCAAATCTGCTTCTTTGTCATTGTCTGCAAATCGTGCGTCTCTATTGCTAGTAGAATTTTGGTTTGATTCAGTTTCTAGTAATCGATATATTTTGCGCTATTGTTTCAATTCATGCTCAACATGTTGTAGGCCGGAGAGTTATTTATTGATTTTTTCCTAAGAGCGGTTACAAAGCAAGGTTGAACATTGAAGAAAGTTAGGTTTTCGCAGTTGGTCATATTTCACCATGGTTAGTGCACATGTTGTTTGATCTATTTCCATGTATTAGCTAGTTATATTGGATATGTAGAATATGAACCTTGAATTTTGTTTGTTAAATTGCCATGTTCATTCCAGTAAATAAAACTAGTTTTAGGTTAACTAGTTAATTCATATGCTGAACAATACACAAGAATTAGCTAGTTTTATTTACTTTTCATGCACCGGACTTAGACAAATGTACTGAAACTAACTTGCTAAGGCCTGAAAGTGTACTGAACCTAGACAAATGTACTGAACCTAGCTAGACAAACTAGGCTCGCTAAGGCTTGAAAATTCGTTTGATGTTTTAATGGAGAAAGATATGGGCATGTGTGAAGGGGTTGTGTAACAACCCGAAAATCTGGGCCAGTTTAAAATTTTTATTTTGGCAATTTTAGCGAATTTTGATTATTTAAAATGAATTATTTTAAATAATATCGACGAGAAATTTATTTTGAATTGAATTCGACGTATATATTTATATACGTCGTCGTTAGAATATAAATATTTATATATAATTATAAATAGAATTGAAAATGGCGCGGTAGTTCGGTAATTCGATTTCAAACTTCAATTGAATGTACCGGGTGCAAAACAATCCGGATTTTAGTGAAACCAAAAATAATGGAATCTAATTGATAATATCTTTCCAACGAATCCAAAAAATCATTGATAATAAAATCAGTTTTTACAAAATATATATAGTATGATTTCTATTATTCTATGAAAAATATTGTTTTCAAAGTAGAATTGTTTTCAAATATGACAAGGATTCGACCTTTATAGTAAAGAAATCGTTTATAAAAATATATTCTTTATATATTAGATGGATAAAAATATGTTTTTATAAATTATAGCGAATGAAAAATAGGATTTTCTTTGAATGAAAAATGGAATTTTCTTTGATTCGAAAAATCCATTTTCTTTGATTCGAAAAATCCATTTTCTTTGATTCGAAAAATCCATTTTCTTTGATTCGAGAAATACGTTTTCCATGATAAGAAAAATATGTTTTCTTTGATTTGAAATGTATGATTTCATCTTATGTAAAAATATGATACTTATTGTAACACCCCACTCCCGCTATGATCACTCACTAAGGGAATGCCATAGCATCGGTGGAGTATTTTAGTGAATATAGAACAGAAAAATTACAACAAGACAGATATAAATAGTACTTGAAATTTTAAAACATCATCTCATAACAGCGGAAGTAAAACATGTCTGGTTACATCATAAAACCACAATAAAGGTCAAGTACAATATCCATCAAAATAAAGAAGTACATAATCCCACTCTCATACAATAGCCAAACAAAAGAAAAGATAACTGGATAACTGGAGCTTTACATCTATCCAAGCTCCTAAAGACTGGAACAGCAATCCGATCAAGCTCCACTACTGCTAGGATCCACCGTAGGACCTGAGGGTTGGGAAAAAGATAAAAACAACGGGGTCAGACATAAGTCTGAGCGAGTCCTATAACTTTAACAATACAATCGTTAAAGTAACCAGAGAAGACATAAACTGATATACGGTAACATATAGGGATGAATGGCTACCCTAAGCAGTCAACTAAACGAAGATAAAGGATAAAGACGCATCTACCCTCCCTAAGGTAAATTACTAAACTGCACCACACCAGTCGTTCCTAACTTAAAGGTTGATCCCACCCAAGGACTTATAAAATTTACTAATTAGTACCTGCGTACCCCTAGGTGACCAAGTAGGCGCCACGGGGCCCTACAATCCACTAGGTGTACACACTACTTCCCATTTGATCGGCTCCCTAACGTAGATACCCGTGCTGGCCCCACCGTGGGATGTATCATTCCCCAATGTGGCAACCTGATGAAACTAAAGGTGCACGGCTTATATCTACTCGATGCAACAACGGCTTACCTACCAGCCCGGGCCCACTCACGCATATGAAGCCCGTTGGACTTGCGTTGCCACCGCTAACCCGTTTGCCTCTTACAGTCAAGCCCAGTATGCGTGTCCCGTCCTCGACATGGGTCGAGCCCACAAAGATACGTATGGGTTACTGGTTGAAATGGGCCTCCACAAGCTACCCACCTAAGCTTGTCCCTTTTTCTAGTATATCCCACTTAACCCTTTAATCATGTTTTAATTACATGTTCCATTTTGGTTAAGTATTCTAATCGTATTTTCTATTGCCACCCAAGGCAACCACTAGATTTTCTCATGCCACCCGAGGCACCCACTTAACCCCTCATGTCCCTCTACATGCTAATGTGGTTAAGTGTTTCTTAATTAATTAATTAAGAACGTAACCTTTGTAAAGACCTCTCACATTAGACTGTCTTTTATGACCGCTGGTTAAGCCGGTTGGGTCCGGGCAGCCTTATGTCATAACAGAGTCTAACCTCGTGTCTTTACATTAATTACGTATTTAGTTTGTGCCTAAGACCTCTCACATTGGGCTAACATTTGTAGCAACTGGTTAAGCCGGTTGGGTCCGGGCAGTTTTACGCTACAACTGAGTCCAACCTCGTGTCTTAGTCAATTAATTACACCTAATTAATCACCCTCATAATTTTATATTAATTATCCCTAATTAATCAAGTTTTCTTAACATGGGTAGACCTAACTTAATAGGTAAATTCCCATGGGGTAGACCTAACTCAATAGGTAAATTCCCAACACATAGTATGGGTACACCTAACCAAATAGGCAAATTCCCATACTATGTTTATTTATTTTGTGTTATGCATAATTATATTAATTTCACACAATCTTATTAACTTATGCATTTAATTACCCCATCGTTCCCACGTAATTTCGTTCATGATATAACACATATAAAAGGTGTCAACTTGCATATGAATGAACATGTTTCAAAGGTGCCATCTTGCATATTAACAAACACATAACTTGCATATGAACTTGCATAACATGTCACATAACTTGCATATAATATGTCACATAACTTACATATTCATTTTGCATAACAAACTTGCATATTAGCTTATAGACTTGCATAATGTGTCATCATGAACTTGCATATTAATAAACATGTAACTTGCATATTTACATACATGTAACTCGCATATTAACAAACATGTAACTTGCATATAAAGAAACATGTAACTTGCATATTTACATACATGTAACTTGCATATTAACAAACATGTAACTTGCATATTAACAAACATGTAACTTGCATATTTACATACATGTAACTTGCATATTAACAAACATGTAACTTGCATATTTACATACATGTAACTTGCATAGCATATTACCATGAACTTGCATAACATGCATATGATTACATAGCCCACAACTTGCATATTTAGCATCATGCAAACATAACATACATCATATTAAACTTGCATAAGCTTACATACTCAACATGCATAAACATAAGATTAATGCTAACATCATATCATATGATTCAAAGCTCATTAACCCACATACAAAACCATAAATCTCATCACATCTCATCTAATTAGTTTACCAAAAGATCATCAAAGTGATAGAAACTCACAACTAGCAACTTTGAACACCAAATGAAGAAGATTAAGATGCTAAGAAGGGATTAGAAGTTGATTAGAGAGTGATTAGTATGCAACCCTCTTCATAAAATTAGTGGAGGCCATGAGAGCTAGCATTTTGCCATAGTTTAGTCACTAGGTTTAATTATGAATGAATTAGGGTAGGTTAGGGTCTTATTTATAGATTAGGCAAGTGTTTTAGGCCATAGGATTAACCCTAGATTCAATCCAAGCCATCAAAGCATGTCTTGGGGAAGAAGTCAAGTGTAGGAACCATCTAGGGCCTTTAGATTAAAGATGGACCATGAGAACCATTCAAATGCAAAATCTGCACTTGAGCGAATCGGCCCACGGGTTGACAGCCAAACACCCTGGATTAACCCCTAGTCGACCCAGCGAGCTCGGGTCGACTTCAAAAATCGGCCGGTTCGGTTATTCCCCTCTCCCAATTCGCTGTTTTGAGCATTTTTGCATATTTATTTATTAAATTTTCAATTATATATATATATCTACACAACCCATTTCACTTAATTAAGTATACTTTAATTTGGGAATTTTCGTGAAACTTCGCGAGGCCATATCTTGGTCATACGGACTCCGATTTTCGAAAACTCGGACTCTATTTCGCGTATTTTTCCGAGACGAACGCAATGGCATAGCCCGTTTCCCTTGATTCCCATTTTAGAATTAAATTCTGCCTCGATTTATGTTATTACAGGTTATTGAAAATACGGGTTGTTACATTCTCCCCTCCTTAAAGGATTTCGTCCCCGAAATCTTCAAGTTAGGAAGAACGTATCCTACCATCCAATCATCCATCTACTCAAAGCATCATCCACGAGCAATCATTGTCCTTACAAGATTCTAAATGCTGGATGGATATATGCAAAAGTGTGTGTATATGTACTTACCTAATGCGAAAATCAGGCGGTTACTGATACAGTAAACCTCCTTAATGCAAACCATGATAGTGCCATGCATCCAATATGTATGCGAAACCCTATTGACACATACAAATTTCTACATGCGTGCACAACCATACACAAAAATGCATCATCCATATGATAACACAGCCATGATACATCCATCAATCTAACTACCACATCCATTTATGCAATATGCAACATGAAGTGACTGAGCCGATCTAGTGCCTAATGTGTGTGTATATGCATCCACGAGCAACCACTAGCAAACAATTGCATCCATATGCATCCATCAACCATAACATGTTTCAAACACATGTTTCAACCATAGGTTTTACCCTATCTAAAGGTCATAGGTATTAGCGAGAGGATATACTAAAGATAAGATAAGTACTAGACAAGCAATAAAGGAGAAGTTAAAAGACATACTCTCAAAAAGAAATGGATACAAAGAACGCATCTTCGCTTCCGTCTCCCAAGTAGCATTGCTTTCGTCATCTCCCCATTGCACTTTAACTAGCTGGACTTCTCTGTTCCTCAACTTCCTAGTTTCTGACCCAAGGATGCGAGTAGGAGCTCGTCGAATCGTCGCATCACGCTCTACCTCTACATCTCTAAGCAAGCTCGGCTCTACCACCTCCGCGGTCTCATGTAAGCACTTCCTCAAATGTGATACATGGAATACATCATGAACACCACTAAGTCTGTCGGGCAACTCCACCCTATATGCCATCCGTCCAATCCTTTCCTTAATAGGAAACGGCCCAACAAATCTCGGTGCTAACTTCCCTACGGACCCAAAGCGAACAACATTTCTCAATGGAGATACTTTGACAAAAACCATGTCCCCAACCTCAAACTCAAGATCCGTCCTTCTCCGATCCGCATAAGATTTCTGTCTATCTTGCGCTGCTTTCATCCTTTTTCGAATTAAATCAATCTTCTCTGAAGTCTCTCTAACCATATCCGGCCCAAGCAAGATCTTATCCGTAGATTCCCACCAACATGTAGGAGATCGACAAGGCCTTCCATAAAGAGCTTCGAAAGGAGCCATACCAATACTGGACTGAAAGCTGTTATTATATGCGAACTCTACCAAAGGAAGATGTTCTTCCCATGCACCTCCAAAATCCAAGATACAAAGCCTCAAAAGATCTTCTAAGATACGGTTCACCCTCTCAGTCTGACCGTCCGTCTGAGGATGATATGCGGTGCTCAAACACAACTGAGTCCCTACCGCCTCTTGCAAACTTCTCCAAAACTCACTAGTGAAAATAGGATCTCGATCACTCACAATGCTGGATGGTACGCCATGCAATCTAACAATCTCTCTAACATAGACTGAAGCAAGCCATGGAGCGGTCCTCTTACTCTTTACGGGTATAAAATGGGCACTCTTGGTAAGTCTGTCTACCACAACCCAAATTCCCGTATTGCCCTTCCTCGATCTCGGTAACCCGTCGATGAAATCCATCGAGACACTATCCCACTTCCACTGTGGAACTTCCAATGGGTGTAGCAACCCACCGGGTTTCCTTTGCTCCACTTTAACTTGTTGGCACACTAAACATCTAGCCACATACTCGGCTACATCTTTCTTCATACCGGCCCAGAAGAAAACTCTCTTCATGTCTTGGTACATTTTGTCTCCACCGGGATGAATAGTCATTCTTGAACGATGTGCATCATCCAAAATAGCCTTCTTCAAACCCTCATCTTGCGGTACACAAAGTCTACCGTCTCTATGCAACCATCCCTTATCATCTATGGTGTATCTACCCAAATGGCTGGACGACTCCCCTCTTATAAGCTTCTCTACCAACACAACCAACTGTGGGTCGTCTCGCTGAGCCTCGCCAATCCGTCTCAAAAGAGTAGGTCTAACCTCCAAGGATGCCAACAAACCAGGTACAAAATCAACAGAAGGTCTGAAGTCAAACAAAGAAAGAAACTCCAAGCTTCGCCGTTCTACGAACAATGGACTTAAAGATAGCCTTTTTCTACTCAAGGCGTCAGCCACCACGTTACCCTTGCCAGGGGTATATGCTATCTCGAAATCATAGGATGCTAAGAACTCCACCCACCTTTGCTGTCTTAAGTTTAAATCTTTCTGAGAGAATAAGTACTTCAATGATTTATGGTCAGTGAACAACTCGAATCTCTCACCAAGAAGATAATGGCGCCAAGACTTAAGTGCGAAAACAATCGCGGCCAACTCTAGATCATGGGTAGGGTAATTCTTCTCATGCACTCTCAATTGTCTCCCTCCATAGGCTATTACCCTTCCCTCCTGCATCAAGACTGCGCCTAATCCTGTTCCACAAGCATCGGTATAAACAACAAACGGCTTACTCCCATCTGGAAGCACTAAAACTGGAGCGGTGGTCAAAGCTCTCTTTAACCGTCGGAAAGCATCATCACAATCTACATCCCATGAGAAAACCAGATTCTTTTTCGTCAAGCGGGTTAATGGGGCTGATATCTTCGCGAAGTCTTTGATGAACTTCCTATAATATCCTGCCAACCCCAAGAAACTTCTTACTTCGGTAGCATTTTTAGGAACTTTCCAATCCTGGATAGATACTATCTTTGCGGGATCCACAGCTATCCCTTCCTTAGAGACCACATGCCCTAAGAATCGCACTTCTCTTCTCCAAAAATGGCATTTAGAGAATTTAGCTTTAAGACTATGCGCTCGAAGAGTCTCCAACACTTCCTTGAGATGTAAGGCATGCTCTTCTTCATTCTTGGAAAAGACCAAGATGTCATCCACAAAAACTACTACAAACTTATTCAGATACTCTCTGAACACTCTACTCATGAGATCCACAAAGTATGCAGGGGCGTTTGTCAACCCAAATGGCATCACTAGCCACTCATAAAAACCATCCGGAGTCCGGAAAGCAGTCTTCTCTATACTGTCCTCCGCCACTCTTAACTGATGAAACCCTGTAGCTAAGTCCATCTGCGAAAATACTGACGCGCCAACCAACTGATCAAAGAGATCATCTATCCTCGGTAATGGGTGTCTATTCTTCTTCGTGAGCTTATTAAGTTCTCTATAATCCACACAAAGTCTGAGGGACCCATCCGCCTTCGTGGCAAACACTACTGGAGCTCCCCACTCCGATATACTTCGCCTTATGAACCCCTTCTCAAGCAACTCCCCTACTTGCTTATGAAGTTCTCTTCTCTCACGAGGAGCCATGTGGCGTACTGGCAAAGACACTGGTTTGGCATTATCCACCAAATAAATTCGGAAATCTATCTCCCGCTTCGGAGGCAAACCCTTTACTTCTTCAAACACATCCGGATATTCCCGGACTACTCTGACAGAACACAAACTCTCGACCGAAGCATCGAGCGATTCAAGATAACTTAGCAAAACAGATTCCATGGGATTGCAAGAGATCTCGAGAGTGTTACCCAAGCGGGTCATGAGCCTGACAACTCTCCTTTCGCAATCAAGAACGGCACCATTACTGGATAACCAGTCCATGCCCAAGATCAACCCATAGCCCGTGAAGCCCAATACAAAAGCATCACATCTAAACTCAACGCTAAGTATAGAAATCTTCAAACCCAAACATATCATAGACAGATATATGGAGCCCCCAATTGGGTTTGAGACAACCAAGGGATCATCAACTAGACTGGTGTCTAAGTGCAGTGACTCAACTAACGATGATGAGATAAAAGAATGCGATGCGCCAGAGTCAAACAAAGTACGAACTGGATGATCAAACAGAAAAACCAGACTTTCAACGGAAATAGTTCTACCTCTCTGCTGAATCGGTGGAACTGAGAGAACCTGAACTTGCCCCCCTGACTGAGGTGGTGCTATAAGAGCTTGCACCTGGCCTCCTGAGGTAGACCCCGTCTTCTGCCCCTTCTTTGGGCAGTTTTTCACAAGATGCCCTGCTTCACCACAATGAAAGCAACCGGTCTTCTTCTTTTTGCGACAATCCTTACTAAGGTGTCCTGGTGTTCCACAATTGAAGCACTTCTTCTTCGTCTTCTTTTTGTCACCATTGCCTTTTCCGCCCTTGCCTTGTTGTTGTTGTTGCGGTTTCTTCTGATCCCCCTTTTTCTCTGGTGCCTTAGAATTCTTATCATCCTCATGCATAAGTGCCATGTAGACAAGCTTCTCAAAAGTGGCCCCCATAGGAATGTGAGTCATAGCTATTCCTTGCAATGGTTCGTTCAAGCCTCTAACGAACCTCAAAGCCTTCTTCTCCGGTGTATTCACCAACTCTATGCCAAACCTTGCTAATTGATTGAATTTGTTGACATATTCTTTCACCGTGAGATTCCCTTGCTTCAAATTCAAGAACTTCTCCATAAACAGATTCTCTTCCGCCCTTGAGAGAAACTTAGCCCCAAACCTTTGCTTAAAATCTGCCCAAGAGTCAACAGGGCGTTCTCCATTAGTGACCTCCCACCAGAATGAGGCCTCTCCCTTCATTAACCAAGCCGCCAACTTGACTTTCTTTCCCTCTTCCACTTCAAAGATATCTAGCAACTCTTCCACTTCCTTAAGCCAATCTCTAGCCTCTACGAAAGTCTCTGAACCAAGAAAAGGTTTTCCTCCTATAGCCTTGAACTCCTTGCAAACCTTAGCAAAATTATCCACTCTAGGCTGAGGAGGAGGAGCGGTTGTCTCTGGTGTAGTAGCATTGGCCGGACCCGCAGCCGCGGCCCTAGCCTCTTGCAACCTCCTATACCATAGTGGTATAACTAAACCCTCCGGGATGTTAAGATCTTCAGCCATGCTGAAACGAAAGAGGAAAGATTCAAAAAGGAGATTCCGAAAGATAAAGATATGGCTATTGGGGATTATGCTTTTCTTTTTCAAAAACTTTTTCTCTTAGAAGACATGCTTTTAAAAATACTTTCTTCGAAAATACTCTTAGAAAGTAGTTTTTCTCAAAAATTTTATCTGTTCTGGTAACCTTAAGCTCTGATACCACGTGTAACACCCCACTCCCGCTATGATCACTCACTAAGGGAATGCCATAGCATCGGTGGAGTATTTTAGTGAATATAGAACAGAAAAATTACAACAAGACAGATATAAATAGTACTTGAAATTTTAAAACATCATCTCATAACAGCGGAAGTAAAACATGTCTGGTTACATCATAAAACCACAATAAAGGTCAAGTACAATATCCATCAAAATAAAGAAGTACATAATCCCACTCTCATACAATAGCCAAACAAAAGAAAAGATAACTGGATAACTGGAGCTTTACATCTATCCAAGCTCCTAAAGACTGGAACAGCAATCCGATCAAGCTCCACTACTGCTAGGATCCACCGTAGGACCTGAGGGTTGGGAAAAAGATAAAAACAACGGGGTCAGACATAAGTCTGAGCGAGTCCTATAACTTTAACAATACAATCGTTAAAGTAACCAGAGAAGACATAAACTGATATACGGTAACATATAGGGATGAATGGCTACCCTAAGCAGTCAACTAAACGAAGATAAAGGATAAAGACGCATCTACCCTCCCTAAGGTAAATTACTAAACTGCACCACACCAGTCGTTCCTAACTTAAAGGTTGATCCCACCCAAGGACTTATAAAATTTACTAATTAGTACCTGCGTACCCCTAGGTGACCAAGTAGGCGCCACGGGGCCCTACAATCCACTAGGTGTACACACTACTTCCCATTTGATCGGCTCCCTAACGTAGATACCCGTGCTGGCCCCACCGTGGGATGTATCATTCCCCAATGTGGCAACCTGATGAAACTAAAGGTGCACGGCTTATATCTACTCGATGCAACAACGGCTTACCTACCAGCCCGGGCCCACTCACGCATATGAAGCCCGTTGGACTTGCGTTGCCACCGCTAACCCGTTTGCCTCTTACAGTCAAGCCCAGTATGCGTGTCCCGTCCTCGACATGGGTCGAGCCCACAAAGATACGTATGGGTTACTGGTTGAAATGGGCCTCCACAAGCTACCCACCTAAGCTTGTCCCTTTTTCTAGTATATCCCACTTAACCCTTTAATCATGTTTTAATTACATGTTCCATTTTGGTTAAGTATTCTAATCGTATTTTCTATTGCCACCCAAGGCAACCACTAGATTTTCTCATGCCACCCGAGGCACCCACTTAACCCCTCATGTCCCTCTACATGCTAATGTGGTTAAGTGTTTCTTAATTAATTAATTAAGAACGTAACCTTTGTAAAGACCTCTCACATTAGACTGTCTTTTATGACCGCTGGTTAAGCCGGTTGGGTCCGGGCAGCCTTATGTCATAACAGAGTCTAACCTCGTGTCTTTACATTAATTACGTATTTAGTTTGTGCCTAAGACCTCTCACATTGGGCTAACATTTGTAGCAACTGGTTAAGCCGGTTGGGTCCGGGCAGTTTTACGCTACAACTGAGTCCAACCTCGTGTCTTAGTCAATTAATTACACCTAATTAATCACCCTCATAATTTTATATTAATTATCCCTAATTAATCAAGTTTTCTTAACATGGGTAGACCTAACTTAATAGGTAAATTCCCATGGGGTAGACCTAACTCAATAGGTAAATTCCCAACACATAGTATGGGTACACCTAACCAAATAGGCAAATTCCCATACTATGTTTATTTATTTTGTGTTATGCATAATTATATTAATTTCACACAATCTTATTAACTTATGCATTTAATTACCCCATCGTTCCCACGTAATTTCGTTCATGATATAACACATATAAAAGGTGTCAACTTGCATATGAATGAACATGTTTCAAAGGTGCCATCTTGCATATTAACAAACACATAACTTGCATATGAACTTGCATAACATGTCACATAACTTGCATATAATATGTCACATAACTTACATATTCATTTTGCATAACAAACTTGCATATTAGCTTATAGACTTGCATAATGTGTCATCATGAACTTGCATATTAATAAACATGTAACTTGCATATTTACATACATGTAACTCGCATATTAACAAACATGTAACTTGCATATAAAGAAACATGTAACTTGCATATTTACATACATGTAACTTGCATATTAACAAACATGTAACTTGCATATTAACAAACATGTAACTTGCATATTTACATACATGTAACTTGCATATTAACAAACATGTAACTTGCATATTTACATACATGTAACTTGCATAGCATATTACCATGAACTTGCATAACATGCATATGATTACATAGCCCACAACTTGCATATTTAGCATCATGCAAACATAACATACATCATATTAAACTTGCATAAGCTTACATACTCAACATGCATAAACATAAGATTAATGCTAACATCATATCATATGATTCAAAGCTCATTAACCCACATACAAAACCATAAATCTCATCACATCTCATCTAATTAGTTTACCAAAAGATCATCAAAGTGATAGAAACTCACAACTAGCAACTTTGAACACCAAATGAAGAAGATTAAGATGCTAAGAAGGGATTAGAAGTTGATTAGAGAGTGATTAGTATGCAACCCTCTTCATAAAATTAGTGGAGGCCATGAGAGCTAGCATTTTGCCATAGTTTAGTCACTAGGTTTAATTATGAATGAATTAGGGTAGGTTAGGGTCTTATTTATAGATTAGGCAAGTGTTTTAGGCCATAGGATTAACCCTAGATTCAATCCAAGCCATCAAAGCATGTCTTGGGGAAGAAGTCAAGTGTAGGAACCATCTAGGGCCTTTAGATTAAAGATGGACCATGAGAACCATTCAAATGCAAAATCTGCACTTGAGCGAATCGGCCCACGGGTTGACAGCCAAACACCCTGGATTAACCCCTAGTCGACCCAGCGAGCTCGGGTCGACTTCAAAAATCGGCCGGTTCGGTTATTCCCCTCTCCCAATTCGCTGTTTTGAGCATTTTTGCATATTTATTTATTAAATTTTCAATTATATATATATATCTACACAACCCATTTCACTTAATTAAGTATACTTTAATTTGGGAATTTTCGTGAAACTTCGCGAGGCCATATCTTGGTCATACGGACTCCGATTTTCGAAAACTCGGACTCTATTTCGCGTATTTTTCCGAGACGAACGCAATGGCATAGCCCGTTTCCCTTGATTCCCATTTTAGAATTAAATTCTGCCTCGATTTATGTTATTACAGGTTATTGAAAATACGGGTTGTTACACTTATCGTAGAAAGATATTATTTTTAATGTGATAAAAATTCGATTTTTATATATTGAATAACAAGGTAAAAATTCGATTTTTATATATTGAATAACAAGGTAAAAATTCGATTTTTATATATTGAATAGCGAAGTAAAAATTCGATTTTTATATATGTAGTGGCTACGGGCAACGAAGATGACGAAGATGCGATAACGACGAAGATTTCTACTTAAGAAGTGTCGTGAAGTTGGATAGCTATCAGTGAGAACTTCTCACCTTTCAATTTAATTTTTCTAGTTATATATATACTAGGATGCAGACGGTGCTTAGTAGCACCCGACACCCGTCATCCACAGACCATGGATGGCTTGTTTGTTAAATTGTTTGGTTGTGTGGTTGGTTAGAATATTTTGATTGAATGAAATTGTTTGGTGAGATGAAATTGATTTGATTGATGTGTGAATGGCGTGGGCCTTCACTAGACCGGGGATAGGGCTAGGCCTTGTCCCGTTTCTAGTATCGTGCCGTTATGCCGCCGAAATTTTCTAAAATAAGTTAGAAAAATAAAAATATCATTTTATTTAAAGAATGAAATGAATAGGAATTCATGTGTTGACGGTACTCGTTCGTGAGATTAGTCATGTGTTGAACGAAATATGTTAATAATAAAATTTACATCTTTATCAATATAAAGTAAAGGTTCATGTGTTGACAGTACTCATCCGTTGAGATTAGTCATGTGTTGAACGAAATATTTGAAAATAGAAATATTTGAATAGGAAATATTTGAAAAGGAAATATTTGAAATAGAATATTTGAAAATAGAAATATATAAAGTCGTGTTGATTAGTGATGCGCTATTTTGACGTGAACGATATTTATATCGATTGTATTCATTTCGAAATGAATTGAATTGGAAACGATTTCGAAATGAGTTGAATTGAAAACGATTTCGAAATGAATTGAATTGAAAACGATTTCGAAATGCATTGAATTGAAATGAAAACGATTTCGAAATGGATTGAATTGAAAACGATTTCGAAATGGATTGAATTGAAAACGATTTCGAAATGAATTGAATTGAAAACGATTTCGAAATGAATTGAATTGAAAACGATTTCGAAATGAATTGAATATAAAACGATTTCGAAATGAATTGAATAGATAACGAATTTGATTTGAATAGAAAACGAATTTAATTTGATTTGAATAGAAAATGAATTTGATTTGATTTGAATATATCACGAATTTGATTTCAATGGAATATATAACGAATTTGATTCGAATAGAAAACCAATTTGAATTGAATCGAATAGAAAACCAATTTGAATTGAATCGAGTAGAAAACGACTTTGAATTGAATTGAAAACGAATTCAAATTGAATTGAAAGCGAATTGAAATGAATTCAAATTGAATTGAAATTTGAATTGAATAGAAATGAATTTTAAAACGAATTTATAAAGAAGAATTCAATTTTGATTTGAATTGAAATGGAAGTTGAAATTGTTTTTGAAACGAATTCAAAACTATTTATAAAATTCGTTTTAAATAGAAATCGACGAAACATATATTATATATATAATATAAATGGCCTGAATAGACGGCTCCGCGCCGCGGCAGTTCGTGAATTTCGACCATTTATTTCAAACGGACATTAAGGGAGATCCGACCGTCGGATTCTCCTAAAACCGGAACCGTTGGGTTCGTATCGAAAAGAGCTTTCTAACGAATATTTGAAATTCAAAATCTAACGGTTGGATTTGGAGATACGTCCAAATCAAATTTGAAAAAGGTCGCTGTAAGTGCAGTTCGATGGCCATTGATGGAAATCGAATGTACGGGCCTTGATAAAATTATTAAAAATATCAATAATTTGTGTAAAATCATTAGAAATGATTTGGGAAAATTTGGGATGAAAAACTCCATATTTGAAAAGATAAAAATAGATTTTTATCGAAATGAACTAGTTTGAACTAAATTAAAAACCCGATTTGTTTTTAAAATAAATAAATTAGATTTAAAAAGGGGTTTTAAATAATCGGAATTCCTAATATATTTGAATTAAATTAAACCAGAATTGATTCATGGGTTTATCGTGAACTGTGTTTTAAATAACACTAGTTCTTTAACCCGATAATAAATAGAATGTGATTTGGGTTTGTCGTGAACTGTGTTTTAAATAACACCTAGTTCTTTAACCCAGTAAAAGGAGTTTTAATGAATCTGCAATTAGATTGAAATGAGGAATTGATAATTTAAATTATCAACTTTAGAAAATGAGCGAGAATGGAGTATCACCAGTTTTGCTCCAAAGCGATAGTTAAATCTTTAATTAGATTTGAACGTGAAAGGTAATTAATTTTACCGATAACACCGTGGTGTTAGATATGGAGTATTACCAGTTTTGCTTCATGGGATGAATAGGTTGGGATTGGGAAATAAAATAAATAATTACTTCGGTGTGGTTCGCTAATCTCGACTAGTTTGGAAAACCATAATTTGGTTTGAAATGACATCCAAAGGAAGATCAAAGGATAAATTTTAAAGAATTTATCTTGGATAAAATTAATGGGAACCTTTCCCTAAGAATTGAAATTTAGAAACTAGCTGTAGGTTAGCTAAGAAGAATGGTTTCCTGGGTATTGATCTGATGTTGGTTTCGGCCTTCGGGGTTAATATTTGGGAAATTGTTCTCTTGTTGATTTACGGTTAGTAGCTACTGAATTGGAATGAGGCGTATGCTGTGTTTGTGTAACATTCATTTTAATATACGCGGGTTGTTCGGAAAGGCCGGGTTTATACCCATACTGAATAACCGATTCGACGATATATCGAAGATGAAGACGGTGGTTAAAGACCGGAAGTCTTCACATCGTTCGGATAATTACTGACGATCCTGATTGGGCTGTACACCCAAGAGGATGGAAATAGTTGGTGGTCATCCAGACGTACTTGGAGATGGATGGATATGCGAGGAAAGTGCCTCCGGTTTCGTTCAGACCCAGAACGGACTTGTAAATGGATGGTGTGTCTGACATTGTATTCCTTTATATTGTATTTGTTGATCTCTGCTAAATATATATCTGTTTGGCGGCGGAGAATTTATTCTCTTGCTTAACGCCCTTCTCTGAGACATATGAGCTCAGAGGTTATATATTGGCAGAAATCAGTGGTACGATATGGATTGATAATGTGGCATGCTGAGATGCAGTGATCCAGACTTTTGTTGAAAAGCAAAGTTTGGTGGTTGATGATCAAAGCGCAGCTGATATAGCATGGCTTTGTGTATAGCGTTGATCCACGAGCCTCACACCCCGGTATGGTGGCAAACTGATGGTTTGATCAGTATGCTTTTTTTCGTGGATGGGCACCTTAGTGGTGTCGTGGGTTCGGTTGACCGAGATGAGCCTAGTGCTCAGGGATATATAGAGTAGGTGGTGTTTTCTCTCGCTGGGACGTAAGCCGCGGTGGTACTCTGGTCCCAAATGTGCAGATGCAGACGGTGTTCTCTTGTTGGGACGTAAGCCGTGGTGAATTGCATTACGCGATCGATCTTTCGAATCAGGAGCCACCATGATGGAAATCCAATTTCCAATACGTGTATTTCGGTTTTATTTGTAGAGCCTAGTATGGCGACATAGTGGGATGGGGCACTTATGCCGTCTATGATTGATACTTATGATTTGAAGATATTTTATACAATATGCACTTATAATAGTATCAAATGGTTTATTTTAAACGTATCAAGCATTCTTGGCTATTATAAGGTAAAAACCCTATCCTCCGGCTTGCGTTGCATTGTGTGATGGGACCTGGGTCTTATAATAGCTTCATTTTTTTTATTTAGCATTGCGCTGTTGTCTTATGCACTGGTGTTCTTGGGAGGAAACCCGTTCCGTGTTATGCGGCGTGGTCCCTTGATTTACCTAACTTTAAAAATAAAGATTTACAACTGTTTTAGTTCTCACACCAGTCCCATGACTGACCTGGAGTTTGTTGTTTTAACCTAAACTCTGGGTGCCCCTTTTTTTTGACACGGGCAGCTAGTAGTTTTGGTTTTGCAGATTTATATTCACAGGATCCTGGTTTACAGCTGGAATGATATCCGGAAAGCTTTGTATCCGTATATCTCTTCTAGTTGTGTATTGTATTATTTTCCGCTGCTATGTATTTAAATGTAATTTAAATCTCTGATATTTCTGTGTAATATTTATTCATTTATATTCTGTATATTCTTGTAATCTGATGCATTGTTGTAATATACAATGAAATGTTCTCCCGTCTGCGTTCTGCTTTGTCCTGTTCTCAAACGTTCAGGGGTTTCGAACGGTCCAGATCGGTTTAGTGACTGATTCGGATCGAGCGAAATCCCTTGTCGTCACATTTGGTATCAGAGCTTTGGTTTACAGAGCTCGAGAACAAGACACATTAGAACCATATGAAAGAATTCATCAGATATTGGATTAGTAATATCCAATTAGAAGGACTCGTTAGAGATAGGATCAGTAGTATCCTAGAACGAGTGTGAAGAGTATATTTTTCAAAAGAAAACAATATTGTTTTAAAATTTAAATCAATTCTACGTATTTGATTATTTATTTGTTTTTGAATATGGACAATCGAGTATATAAAGATTTCGCGTATACGCGTCATGAACGTATAAACGAAGTTTTAACATACTGGATAGATATAGAATCATACTCTAGTGGCCCGAAGATGATTCTGATGGTTGAGTACTCATCGTCAGAATTTATATTCGAGTGACGAAGGTGTGATACCTATATATTTCCATGAGACTGGTGTGAGAACCAAAACTAATATATTTAGAACACATTGTTGTGAATTGGCATCAAAAACATGATTTTCTTTATATGTAGTAAAATTATCAATTTGAAACTCTAATCCACTAATTGATTGATGTTTGTGTTGTTTGTTTATTTGTTTGATAAATTTTGAACCATTTAGCCTAATTGAACCAAATATTGAACTATATTGAAAATTGGTCGCATTTGCTTGCATATACATATACTTATATTGAACAGGTCATAGCAAAGAGGCTAGAGCAGAGAATAAAATTTGTTTGCCCGACAAATAGGTACATGTTTATCATAATTTACTGTTTTGTTTGGGTGATGATGATTTTATGAGCCTATTGGCTAGCCGCTTGGCTTTTTCTTTTTCTTTTTGAGATTAGAAGGACCGGGGAAGCTATTTGAAATTCCCCGATGCTCCCGGTGCAGGGGAGGTTATGGCGAAATTTTTCGAAAATTTAGGGTGTTAGTCAAAAATTTTTGAAATTTTTGAAAATTCTCAGAAACTGAAAAGTTGGAGAATGGAAGCCAGATCGAACGTAGAGCTGATTAATCAAACCACTTTCGACTTTGTTCCTTTTCGGGGACGAAAAGTTTTAAGTGGGGGAGATTGTAACAACCCGAAAATCTGGGCCAGTTTAAAATTTTTATTTTGGCAATTTTAGCGAATTTTGATTATTTAAAATGAATTATTTTAAATAATATCGACGAGAAATTTATTTTGAATTGAAATCGACATATATATTTATATACGTCGTCGTTAGAATATAAATATTTATATATAATTATAAATAGAATTGAAAATGGCGCGGTAGTTCGATAATTCGATTTCAAACTTCAATTGAATGTACCGGGTGCAAAACAATCCGGATTTTAGTGAAACCAAAAATAATGGAATCTAATTGATAATATCTTTCCAACGAATCCAAAAAATCATTGATAATAAAATCAGTTTTTATATAATATATATAGTATGATTTCTATTATTCTATGAAAAATATTGTTTTCAAAGTAGAATTGTTTTCAAATATGACATGGATTCGACCTTTATAGTAAAGAAATCGTTTATAAAAATATATTCTTTATATATTAGATGGATAAAAATATGTTTTTATAAATTATAGCGAATGAAAAATAGGATTTTCTTTGAATGAAAAATGGAATTTTCTTTGATTCGAAAAATCCATTTTCTTTGATTCGAAAAATCCATTTTCTTTGATTCGAAAAATCCATTTTCTTTGATTCGAGAAATACGTTTTCCGTGATAAGAAAAATATGTTTTCTTTGATTTGAAATGTTTGATTTCATCTTATGTAAAAATATGATACTTATCGTAGAAAGATATTATGTTTAATGTGATAAAAATTCGATATTTATATATTGAATAACAAGGTAAAAATTCGATTTTTATATATTGAATAACAAGGTAAAATTTCGATTTTTATATATTGAATAGCGAAGTAAAAATTCGATTTTTATATATGTAGTGGCTATGGGCAACGAAGATGACGAAGATGCGATAACGACGAAGATTTCTACTTAAGAAGTGTCGTGAAGTTGGATAGCTATCGGTGAGAACTTCTCACCTTTCAATTTAATTTTTCTAGTTATATATATACTAGGATGCAGACGGTGCTTAGTAGCACCCGACACCCATCATCCACAGACCATGGATGGCTTATTTGTTAAATTGTTTGGTTGTGTGGTTGGTTAGAATATTTTGATTGAATGGAATTGTTTGGTGAGATGAAATTGATTTGATTGATGTGTGAATGGCGTGGGCCTTCACTAGACCGGGGATAAGGCCAGGCCTTGTCCCGTTTCTAGTATCGTGCCGTTATGCCGCCGAAATTTTCTAAAATAAGTTAGAAAAATAAAAATATCATTTTATTTAAAGAATGAGCTGAATAGGAATTCATGTGTTGACTGTACTCGTTCGTGAGATTAGTCATGTGTTGAACGAAATATTTTAATAATAAAATTTACATCTTTATCAATATAAAGTAAAGGTTCATGTGTTGACAGTACTCATCCGTTGAGATTAGTCATGTGTTGAACGAAATATTTGAAAATAGAAATATTTGAATAGGAAATATTTGAAAAGGAAATATTTGAAATAGAATATTTGAAAATAGAAATATATAAAGCCGTGTTGATTAGTGATGCGCTATTTTGACGTGAACGATATTTATATCGATTTTATTCATTTCAAAATGAATTGAATTGGAAACGATTTCGAAATGAATTGAATTGAAAACGATTTCGAAATGAATTGAATTGAAAACGATTTCGAAATGGATTGAATTGAAAACGATTTCGAAATGAATTGAATTGAAAACGATTTCGAAATGAATTGAATTGAAAACGATTTCGAAATGAATTGAATTGAAAACGATTTCGAAATGAATTGAATATAAAACGATTTCGAAATGAATTGAATAGATAACGAATTTGATTTGAATAGAAAATGAATTTAATTTGATTTGAATAGAAAACGAATTTGATTTGATTTGAATATATCACGAATTTGATTTCAATGGAATATATAACGAATTTGATTCGAATAGAAAACCAATTTGAATTGAATCGAATAGAAAACCAATTTGAATTGAATCGAGTAGAAAACGACTTTGAATTGAATTGAAAACGAATTCAAATTGAACTGAAAGCGAATTGAAATGAATTCAAATTGAATTGAAATTTGAATTGAATAGAAATGAATTTTAAAACGAATTTGTAAAGAAGAATTCAATTTTGATTTGAATTGAAATGGAAGTTGAAATTGTTTTTGAAACGAATTCAAAACTATTTATAAAATTCGTTTTAAATAGAAATCGACGAAACATATATTATATATATTATATATATAATATAAATGGCCTGAATAGACGGCTCCGCGCCGCGGCAGTTCGTGAATTTCGACCATTTATTTCAAACGGACATTACGGGAGATCCGACCGTCGGATTCTCCTAAAACTAGAACCGTTGGGTTCGTATTGAAAAGAGCTTTCTAACGAATATTTGAAATTCAAAATCTAACGGTTGGATTTGGAGATACGTCCAAATCAAATTTGAAAAAGGTCGCTGTAAGTGCAGTTCGATGGCCATTGATGGAAATCGATTGTACGGGCCTTGATAAAATTATTAAAAATATCAATAATTTGTGTAAAATCATTAGAAATGATTTGGGAAAATTTGGGATGAAAAACTCCATATTTGAAAAGATAAAAATAGATTTTTATCGAAATGAACTAGTTTGAACTAAATTAAAAACCCGATTTGTTTTTAAAATAAATAAATTAGATTTAAAAAGGGGTTTTAAATAATCGGAATTCCTAATATATTTGAATTAAATTAAACCAGAATTGATTCATGGGTTTATCGTGAACTGTGTTTTAAATAACACTAGTTCTTTAACCCGATAATAAATAGAATGTGATTTGGGTTTGTCGTGAACTGTGTTTTAAATAACACCTAGTTCTTTAACCCAGTAAAAGGAGTTTTAATGAATCTGCAATTAGATTGAAATGAGGAATTGATAATTTAAATTATCAACTTTAGAAAATGAGCGAGAATGGAGTATCACCAGTTTTGCTCCAAAGCGATAGTTAAATCTTTAATTAGATTTGAACGTGAAAGGTAATTAATTTTACCGATAACACCGTGGTGTTAGATATGGAGTATTACCAGTTTTGCTTCATGGGATGAATAGGTTGGGATTGGGAAATAAAATAAATAATTACTTCGGTGTGGTTCGCTAATCTCGACTAGTTTGGAAAACAATAATTTGGTTTGAAATGACATCCAAAGGAAGATCAAAGGATAAATTTTAAAGAATTTATCTTGGATAAAATTAATGGGAACCTTTCCCTAAGAATTGAAATTTAGAAACTAGCTGTAGGTTAGCTAAGAAGAATGGTTTCGTGGGTATTGATCTGATGTTGGTTTCGGCCTTCGGGGTTAATATTTGGGAAATTGTTCTCTTGTTGATTTACGGTTAGTAGCTACTGAATTGGAATGAGGCGTATGCTGTGTTTGTGTAACATTCGTTTTAATATACGCGGGTTGTTCGGGAAGGCCGGGTTTATACCCATTCTGAATAACCGATTCGACGATATGTCGAAGATGAAGACGGTGGTTAAAGACCGGAAGTCTTCACATCGTTCGGACAATTACTGACGATCCTGATTGGGTTGTACACCCAAGAGGATGGAAATAGTTGGTGGTCGTCCAGACGTACTTGGAGATGGATGGATATGCGAGGAAAGTGCCTCCGGTTTCGTTCAGACCCAGAACGGACTTGTAAATGGATGGTGTGTCTGACATTGTATTCCTTTATATTGTATTTGTTGATCTCTGCTAAATATATATCTGTTTGGCGGCGGAGAATTTATTCTCTTGCTTAACGCCCTTCTCTGAGACAAATGAGCTCAGAGGTTATATATTGGCAGAAATCAGTGGTACGATATGGATTGATAGTGTGGCATGCTGAGATGCAGTGATCCAGACTTTTGTTGAAAAGCAAAGTTTGGTGGTTGATGATCAAAGCGCAGCTGATATAGCATGGCTTTGTGTATAGCGTTGATCCGCGAGCCTCACACCCCGGTATGATGGCAAACTGATGGTTTGATCAGTATGCTTTTTTTCGTGGATGGGCACCTTAGTGGTGTCGTGGGTTCAGTCGACCGAGATGAGCCTAGTGCTCAGGGATATATAGAGTAGGCGGTGTTTTCTCTCGCTGGGACGTAAGCCGCGGTGGTACTCTGGTCCCAAATGTGCGGATGCAGACGGTGTTCTCTTGTTGGGACGTAAGCCGTGGTGAATTGCATTACGCGATCGATCTTTCGAATCAGGAGCCACCATGATGGAAATCCAATTTCCAATACGTGTATTTCGGTTTTATTTGTAGAGCCTAGTATGGCGACATAGTGGGATGGGGGCACTTATGCCGTTTATGATTGATACTTATGATTTGAAGATATTTTATACAATATGCACTTATAATAGTATCAAATGGTTTATTTTAAACGTATCAAGCATTCTTGGCTATTATAAGGTAAAAACCCTATCCTCCGGCTTGCGTTGCATTGTGTGATGGGACCTGGGTCTTATAATAGCTTCATTTTTCTTTATTTAGCATTGCGTTGTTGTCTTATGCACTGGTGTTCTTAGGAGGAAACCCGTTCCGTGTTATGCGGCGTGGTCCCTTGATTTACCTAACTTTAAAAATAAAGATTTACAACTGTTTTAGTTTTCACACCAGTCCCATGACTGACCTGGAGTTTATTGTTTTAACCTAAACTCTGGGTGCCCCTTTTTTTTGACACGGGCAGCTAGTAGTTTTGGTTTTGCGGATTTATATTCACAGGATCCTGGTTTACAGCTGGAATGATATCCGGAAAGCTTTGTATCCGTGTATCTCTTCTAGTTGTGTATTGTATTATTTTCCGCTGCTATGTATTTAAATGTAATTTAAATCTCTGATATTTCTGTGTAATATTTATTCATTTATACTCTGTATATTCTTGTAATCTGATGCATTGTTGTAATATACAATGAAATGTTCTCCCGTCTGCGTTCTGCTTTGTCCTGTTCTCAAACGTTCAGGGGTTTCGAACGGTCCAGATCGGTTTAGCGACTGATTCGGATCAAGCGAAATCCCTTGTCGTCACATTTGTGGACCCATTTGTGATCCAGTGATAGATGGAAAAATAAACCAACTTGCCAACGAAAACATACATTTAAAGAAAGATACGGGCATGTGTGTATGGGGGTGGGCCAATTAGGTTGATGCGATTTTTAAATTTTAACATTTTTTGAATTTATATGCGGGAAACATGCCATTCAGTATAGACAAAAAGTGGATTAGTGAATCTAATCAAAGATCTCCATACTATATTGATGGGGTGAACATGTTTTTTCGCTTCGTTGAAGAAAACGGTGGTAAGAAAGGTGTGTTTTTATGCCCTTGCAATCGATGCCAAAATATGAACAAGTTAAAATTAGATGAAATTCATTTTCATTTGCTTAGATGGGGTTTTATCCAATAATATAACATGTGGTATTTTCATGGGGAAAAAAAGGGTGGAGATGGGAAAACAACAACCAATTAGTAATACCACAAGTACTGATAAGGCTGAACATATTATGATGGAAGATCTAGTCAATGATGCAAATAAATTTCATGATTTCCATCCTGAAAATCCGTTGTTTGATCATGCTAATGTTGGAGAGCAGTGTACGGATGATGGAAATTGGCAGGCCAATGAAAGTAAGAAGTATACGCCACTTTATGAAAGTGCAAAAGAGCCATTGTATCCTTCATGTCCGAAAGGATAACGAAGCTGTATGCCATTGTGAAACTGAATAGCTTGAAGACTCAATACGGCTTCTTAGATAATGATGTGACTGCACTACTCGAACTAATGAAGGAGTTACTCCCCGAAGGTAACACGCTGCCGACAAAATAACACGATGTGAAAAAGTTCATTAAGCAAGTTGGGATGAATTACAAAACTTATGACGCATGCATCAATGATTTCATGTTGTACTGGAAAAATGATGGAATAGAGTTTCTTGTACAAATTGCAATGAACCAAGATATTGGACATCTTTTAACGATGAGAGAAAAGGAACCAAAGTACCTCGAAAGACATTAAGTCATTTTCCATTAATATCTAGATTGAAGAGATTGTATACTGTACCGTGGGTAACAGATGTGCAGTGACTTGACATGGTCGTGCCAAGTCTGATCCAAATGTAATGCATCATCCATGTGACACGTCTCAATGGAAAGCCGTGGATTCTTTTGACAAAATATTCACAGTCGAGCCAAGAAATGTCACACTTGGAATAACAACAGATGTTTTCTTTCTGAATGCTTATCTTACTAACACTTACAGGTTTGGACCGGCAGTTGTAGTACGATATAATCTTCCTTCGTCTATGTGCATGAAACCGGAGTTTTCAATGTTAACACTATTGATTTCTGGGCCAAAACAACCGGGGAAGGGTATTGATGTTTATTTAGAACCGTTGACATACGAGTTAAAGCATTTATGGGAAGGAGTTGTTACATATGATTCATCAAATAAATCCGAGTTTACAATAAGAGCTAGGGTATTGTGGACAATCCATGATCACCCTGCTCTTAGGACTTTATTGGGATGTACAAATCATGGTTAATTTGCATGTCTCGTTTGTAGGGAAAACATTTGCTCTTATCATCTTCCTAAAATAAAAATATTTGTTTTATGGGACATCAAATGTATCTTCCTAACGGACACAGGTTTCGATATGACAAGACAAATTTCAACAATGAACAAGAACTTAGTCGTCCTAAAAGGCCATTAAATGGTTTTGAAGTTGAAAAGAGAGTAGCGAATGTCAAAATGAAACTCGGTAAACACAAAGAAAACTTTGGTTGAAAAAGGAAAAAGTTGACCATTGAAGAAGGTGACAATGTTTCTTCTTGGTATAGAAGGCTATCTTTTTTGACTTACCATATTGGAAAGCAAATATAATTCGACATAATGTTGACGTTATGCATACGTAGAAGAATGTCGCAGAGCATCTCATCCGCACCATTATGGACCATAAAGAGAAGTCAAAAGATGACATCAATGACACGCGACGATATGAAAACCATGGCTATAAAACAAAAGTTGTGGGTGATGGTAGATCCCGAAACAAAAAAATAATCATACCAAAGGCAACTTTCACCTTGAGCAAAGAAGAAAAAAAATAAGATTTTGCACCGTATTGAAAAATTTGTAAGTACCTAACAAATTCCCTTTTGGCTTCCACAACAACATGAGCATCAATCCTCCCGAACTAAGAAATATGAAGTCACGTGATTACCATGTCATAATGAAACATCTGCTTCCAATATTGCTTTAACATACTTAAACAAAACTTAAGGATCTACGAAATACTATTCATCATATTAGTCTATACTTTAACATTTTGTGCTCAAAGGTGATCAATAGGGAACACCTTATTAAAGCGAAGGCTATGTTGGTGGAAGAAATGTGTGTTTTTGTAAAACATTTTCCACCTGCATTTTTTGATATCAATATCCATGTCATGGCTCATTTACCCGATCAAGCATTGGTTTGTGGCCCTGTCAGATATAGATGGATGTATCCATTTGAATGATAAATAACTAATTTCAGTTATGTACATTATTGCTCAATATAAATGGCTATCTTGTGCAATATATAATTGATCACATTCATAGGTTGATGAAAACATATAAAGGGTATGTGCTCAACAAAAGATACATTGAAGGGTGTATTGTAGAAGGATATATCATACAAGAAGCCAACCTTTATTGCATGGAATATATATATCCCAAACAGAGGTTATGGCAACTATAAATATACCCGTGAAACATTTTTAGACGAGGACGATGAGTTTGCTAGTGAGATACCTTTGGATATTGGTAAAGATATAACATTAACCCAAGTGCAATTTGAACAAGTGCGTAGATGGGTCCTAAATAAGTATGATGGATTGGATCCATGGAAGAAGTAAGTTCATGAAGTAGGTTTCGAATTTCCAATTTTTAATTCAATTTATATATTCATTTTGATATGTGTTATGTACGTATAGAAGGTACAACTCCTATATGAAAAGCACTAAATTTCAACCACGAGGAAGAGGTACAACTGTCGAAGTCGTTAAATCTTTTACTATATGGTTACGTAATGAGGTATTACATCATCTAAGGTATTTCATGTTATAAGTTTGCAATACACCTTCGTGAACATGTTTGATTTTCTGCTTGGGTTTTATGTAGTTATTGAATTGCAGTGATGTAGACCCAACTCTTTGGCAGTTAATACACGGGCCGAAGTTCATGGCGCTTAGTTATATGAAGTACCAAGTGAATGGGTTTTTATTTCCCACGAAAATGTACGATGACCATATGGTAACACATGGTGTATGCATGAAAGCAATTACAAAATTTAGAGCGAGTGGTAAAGATAAAAATTATAAGGAAGCAAAAACAACATATTATGGAGTCATGCAGCAGATACTTGAGTTGGATTACACTGATTTCAAACAAACAATTTTTGATTGTGGTTAGGTAAAAGTCGAGGATAAGATCGATGGTTGCAAAATAGATCCCGCTTCAAACCTGATCATGGTTAATTTAGGAAAAATAAAAAACAAAGACAACATGAATGTTGAACCATTTATTCTTGCATCAGAAGCGAGTCAAGTATTCTACTCAAAAGATTTAAAAAATGATGGTTGGTCTTTGGTTTTGCATACACTAAAACGGTTGAATACAAATGTGGATGACATTGAATCTTCTACCGTCTATCAATCAACTTTTGAAGACAACGAAAAACTAGAAGATCTAACCAAACTCATGAGTTAACCTATGAATTATTGAATGCTTTTTTTACCACGGAATCACATGTATTTGGAATGTCCTGACTTATACTTTCTTATCACAATCCATTCTGCTTTTATTACTTCTTTTATTTATTTCAAAGTGAGTAAGACTTGTGAGTTATTGAGTGAAAACGTAATAGAGAACACGATCAATAACAAATGTGAATAATATTCGGATTTATGTTGTTTGTCCTGATTTTTAATGTTGCTTCTATTTCATAGGAAAATTTGTTGCAAGATCCCACATCATCACATGCATCATGTTCGAAAGAAAAAAAAGTTAACCAAAACTTACTTGGTATTCTAGTCTCAGAAAACGCTCCAAAAATCGCTATTACGCTTAGTAAACTAGTACGATCTCATGTGCCGATCTCTTATACAGTTTGGTATAAAGTACCTAAAACATATAAGGACGACGTTTGGAACTAGTTGGTGGTAAATTTGTGAAAAATAGCATTTAAATGTTACAGTTTATTTTTACGGTCTATGACTCTTAATTTTTGCAGAAAATGTATACGCTTGATCCGCTTTCAAAGGAAATGTTTTCAAAAAGAATGGCCGAGGCTTTTAGGAGGCACAAGAAAAACTTGAGAGCAAATTTTTATGATACTTTCGACAATGACAAAGAATGGTTGAAAATTGTCCACTACAATTGCTCAAGATGATTGGAACGAGTTCATAAAGAATGAAGCAACACCTAAAGAGAACGGAAGAAGGGAGGGAGGCAAAAAAAATAGATCCAGTCTAAGTTATGCCCACCATGTAGGAAGTAAAAGTGACGCTAGAGTAGAACACGAATTAGTAAATTATTTGATCGTTTTCTTTCAACAGTAGTAGAAAACACAATTAAGGGAAATAATATACATGAAATGGAATATATCGCGGATCGTTGCAAGTCCATCTACAAATATCAACTGTCATCAAGTATGGGAGAAGACATATAGGAAAAAAGATGGTAGCATATCAGATGCCATGTCTGGGTACTTCGTAAGTTTTTACTTGTATAATGGTTATTATGGTTAACATCGGGCAGTCCATTGCTATAGGACTTTCATTTCCCAACTGAGAAGCTCCTTTCCTTTCAGGCTTTCCATAATTGTGATTAGTTTCTCATTACATTTTCTTCATTAGGTGTTTTTATTGTTATGGTGCTATTGTTTGGATTGAATTTATTCAGTTAGAGTAACATACTATAGTTACAAGCTATTACAAGTAAATGTTGGTGTAAACGCATTTAACTTTAATCCCAGGATCAAATTGGCAAACTGAAGGAAAAGATCACCTATAGTGATGAAGAAAAATTGCCTGTGGATGAATATGTCTTATCATAAGTGTTGGGTAAGGATACAAGGGGTAGGAGTCATGCTGTTGGAAGCATCGTACCAAAGATGCATGTTAAGGCTTATGCCATTGCACAGAAACAATTCAAACATGTTCGTGAAGACAATGATGAGTTGAAAATGAGGGTGGAAAGCCTGGAGGGTATGATGGCTGATATGAAGGGTACAGTGGGAAATTTGTCTGGGAAAAAAGGAGGTTTTGATCAACATGGTAGGAACTTTGACTGATCAAGGAATTCACGCACCATTAACTACGTCGGATGGAGGACGCAACAATACACAAATCAATGCATCCAAGGACATTGCTTCTCCGATCTAGGATACGACCAATGTGGCGAACAATCAAAGATGTGAATTTCTCAACTCTGATCTAGACATAGTAGCAACAGACATTTATTAGCAGTATGAAATCATACTTCCCTTCAAATTTCAATCTACTACGTATTATATAGTTAGCTTAAGCATTTATGGATGGATGTTGTAGTGTCGGCTCTAGTTCATATATAAATTAGAAAGAGTTTGATTGCATCTGGTTGCATAGTACTTGTTTGCAGGACTTTTTTGGGTATGCACGATGGTTTGGTTTCATTTTCTTTGACCTTATTGCTTATAATTCTAAAGCGGGTGCTTAAATTCTAATGGATATGTACTCCAATCTTCCTGTTTTAATAAAATTAAGCATATTTTATTAATATTGTCCTTTGAAATTCTCGATTTAATTGCGACATGTATTGTACGTCGAGATTCTAAGACATCCGGATGCCATGGGATTGCTGTACCACCTACAGATGAAAAAAAGGTTTTGGATACTATACTGCTGCCAGATGAGAAAACCAACAAACTGAATCGTCAATTTCCAGAGACCTTTAATGAAGTCGGAGTGGGTGGATTTGTGTGTCATGTGAAGTCCCTGATTCGATATCTTTAGACGTTGGTGCAGGTATATATAATTTTACACATGACTCTTCGTTTACTTATGAAATAAGAATTCCCTGACACTTGTGTTTGCATTAGTTTCATGAACTCTCTTTGGTGGCATAAACATGCATACATGAAACACGATATGCACACACAAACACAAAGCCACGATACCGACCTGACCTTACTGTCATGACGTAAGTAATAATACATCGGAACTGTGTTTGTGTATACTGAGTTTATCGTGATACACCTTACATGGCTTATGTTTGACATGTTTTTCCGAAAATTTCAGACTTTATTTCATACTATGTTTATGGGAAAGACCTGAACTGAATTGACATATTGTGCCAAATGCAAATTTTTCCAAAATTTGCTTTCCATTTTTAGTGTTTATTTAGTGTGCGATCGGCATGAGGGTTTGATTCGTGTGAACTGAACTTGACTGAACTGACATATCATGCATGAGGGCTTGTATTTCCGCTGATAATTCATGTGTACATCTGCGGTTTATGAGGAATTGTTTCGTATTGTTTGCCTTGATTATGTTGCACATGACTATTTACCCATGTATTTGTTACAACACCAAACAAGCGACAACAAACTGTCCTTTGTTAGGCATATGGAAGGTCACAACATAAAACAAGCTACAACACGAAACAATTCCATAGACAACAAATACATGGGAAAATAGGTCAACATGATCAAATACATGTATAACAAGTTATACATGTATTTGATCATGTAGACCTATTTGCCCATGTATTTGTTGTCTATGGAATTATTTCGTGTTGTAACTTGTTTTGTGTTGTGACCTTCTATATGCCTATTTCTTCTACCAAAACTTGAACTTTGTTGTGACCTTCCATAGTCGATCGAAAGTCGGTGGATACCCTGAAAGTAGCAATATATTTATCAATTATAGTCTACGACTTATCGATGAGTCGACTAACTAGACCTTTGTCGACTCGACTACTGCTATAATAACAATGATGCCCTTAAACATGCACATGTATATGCCTATTTGCTCATGTATATTTGTCGTCATTACTGATCTCTATGATGCAGCGCCTATTTTCCCACATGCAATGTATTTGTTACACTTAATGTGTGCACATGATTCTTGCACACATCAACATTTAGCATCTAGCTTATGCTCATTAATGCATGCTCTAAACATATAAATTTTGTACATTCAATATAAGTATCTGCTCATCACTGCTTTAATTTATGTCAACGTACGTGGACTACACAGCATGATCAACACGCTCAATTTTCCCAGTCCGATCCTGTAGTTTTATCACAAAGATATATGTTTTTTCTTTAATTATATTTGCTACTTTCAATAACCAGCTCAATTTTATTAGACTTTGTAATTAGATGCAAAATCTGTGACAGTTTTCGTTTAATAATTGTACGACACTCTATAAATTGTGTTATGAAAATCTTTGTTATGCTTTGTGTACAACTTGTGTATTGCTTTGTATAAATTGTGATATGGTTTGTGTTACGGAAAATATGCGTTGTAGTTTTTGTTTATATATATATACGCACATATATATATATATAATAAGATACGATTTGTAACGACCCGTATTTTTCAGCATATTTATTTGGATTATTTTAAATATTTTAATTATTTAAAATATTGGTTTGAAGTTAAATAATCGAATTTAACGATTTTATTTGGAATATATTATTTAAATAAATAACAAAATAATATTTTAATTTCCAAATTTATTTGGAAAATGTCGAATTTGAAATATATTGTGACCGGGCGATTTAATTTGGTCAAATATTGGTTGAGTTGAAATTTTAGTGAGAGTTTCAATTTTAAAACGACGGTCGAGCGTATAATTTATAAATTAATTAAATAACGAGCTGCAGCGGCGCGACAGTTCGCGTTTTGGCGTTTTGAACTTCAAACGGTCGTACCGGGTTCAAAATAAAGCGGATTTCCTCGAAACAAGAAACGTCGGTACCGGTTAGACGATATCTTTCCAATGGCAGAGAAAAATCCAGTTTCCATCGTGTAGATTTTATTTTATGGTCAAATCAAATTTTGAAAAGGTCGCTGTGGAATTTCGTTATATATTATATCGTTATTTATATAGAATAAAGAGGTTTTAAATATTTTAAATATCGATTTGGCTAGAAAATTCAACCTGTGATATTTTTCCTTGATAATACATTAAATTCTGGTCGGGTATGACCAATCGTGATATTTTAATATTATTATATTGAAATACTTTAAAATTAGTTTATTTTAATTCGAATTTGGCCAGTTCAAAAGGGCCATTTTTCAAATGACCTCTATTTTCGATGAAACAAATTTTGTTGGGACCGTAACAGTAAATTATTGCTAGATTTTCAGACAGCGCGTCAATCGGAGTTATTCTGTGAGCGTGGAAAAATAAAATGCAAAATAAATCGATCTAATTGGAGGTGTACAAACGCTGTTTGAGCATACGAGCACGGAATTCGACGAAACAAGATTCGTTATGACCGTATCGTCAAAATATACTATGCCGTCTAGTCGCGTCTCGAACGGAGTTCGTATGTGAGCGCAGCAGTGAATAAACAACATTTAAAAATGCGATAGGCACGAAATAAAATCGTTAGTCACGTCGTTTGTCAACTCAGCATTAAAATATAGTTCTCCCCAATTATATAAACCCCATTGCTCATCAAATTTCCAGCCAACTTCATTTCTTCATGGTAATTTTGCAGAAAAACCCTCAAACTCAAAAACAATTATATTTCTCAATCCGTCAATAATTTGTATGGGCGGCCTGAACGAAAGTGATAGATCGGGACAAGATCTACCTACTGTAAAAATCCGGGGTGGTTTCGTCGACCCAGGTGGTCGGAATTCGCAAAGAACCGTAAGAAACACTTTTCGTTTTTGGTCCAAATTGAGGGGATTGGGTCGATTTCAGGTAGGGGGACCTTAGGGCTTTCGTAGAGGAGAGGCAGGGCTTCGGTTTGGCGGTGGTGGCATGACCTCTGGTGGTCGGAGGAGAGAGAACGAGGGAGATGAACTGAGGTGTTGTTTTTGGGTGGGATTTTCAAAATGGCTGGCGGTTTTGGAGGGTTTACGAGGCGGTGGTGGCGAATGGCGGTCGAGCACCTGGGGGCGATGGAAGCCTGGTGAATGGTGGTTCCAACGGAGGAGGTCCGGTCAGGCAAAGTCGAGTTTGGCGACGACAATAGACCGATGAACGGTTTCCGTTCAGCTTCGATTCCTGGCGTCGACAGTGGGTCCTGGGGCAAGGGGCTTTGGGCGTAGGTGGAGCAGGCCACGGCGGTGACAGTGGCGGTGTCATGTCGGGCGCTGGAGGCCGGTGGTGGTGCCGGCGAAGGGATGTTGAGTGGAGCTTTATGGGTTCATCACAGTGTCGGGTTCAAGGGAGAAGGGAAAGTGGAAACGCGTTTTTGTTTCCACCGATGATGACGTGGCAGGCATTATGAGGGTAATTAAGTTTTTTAATTAATTAATTATTTATTTAATATTCGTATAATCCATACAAACTTGGAACTGCGATAACTTCGTCATACGTGGACGAAATTTAACGAAACAAGATGCGTTGGGATCGCAGGGACGAGACCTACGCAATGACACTGACTAGGAGTCAATCTGACGCAGTTGAAAATTCAGCTATTTTTGGACGTTCGTCTGAATCTAAAAGCTACAAACGCGTCAACCGTCAACCAGAACAAACTCTGGTGAGTTAATTCTCACACCTTCTGGAATACTGTGATGTGGTACATTCACAGTAAAATAAATTTTACAGTTAACAGCTTAAAATGGTTGATTGGATGCGATGGATGCTAATTGTTTGTTATTGTTTGATGGTTGCAGTTATTTATACTCTGCCAATTATTTAATTCGTATATTGTTATCAACTGACATCTGTGATGCAGAGAAGGACAGATTGGAGGGATCCGACCGGATTCCTCAAATTAACTGTATTTTTATTTGTTATGCATATATATGAATTATTCACCTTGACTGACACCAAAACCTGTCTGTATGTTGATGGTTGAATAGATATGCACCTGTGTTGTGTTTAAAATCAACCGACAGTGTTGATTTGGTAATTGGCAGTGAACGATCTAGAATATGTGTTTCTGACGTCAATTGACTGTTGGGTGAATTGACGCAGTGTTATAGTTATAAATTATTTTATAACTGGATTTAAGTTTTAAATTAAATTATATAAGGGCTTTAATTGGGAATTTTTAAAAATATGTTTTAATCGAGTTTTTAAAGGAATTATTTAAATGGATTATAGTAGTTTTGAAAACAAAGGAAAAACCCAAAAATTTACCTACGGGTGGGGAGAATTAGATGATTGATTTAAACATTTAAATTAGTGTTTTAGATTAATTAAGTAAATTAATTAATTTAAAGGGGAAATGACAAACGAGATTCAGTTAACGGTTAACTACGATGTACCATTGGCAAGATTAACCGGGTTATTTAGAATTGGAAATGGAATTAGAATGGAAGTTATTTTATTTTAATAGCAGAGTTAATTATTTTGACAAGGTTAATTATTATCTTAGCTAACAATTAAGACGATGGCGTTTATTTAAATCAAGAAATAACAAAATGGTGATAAAATCAATTTAAGGTTCAATTAAGATTTGTATAAAAGGGGTTTATAAACCCTAGTCCCAAAACAAGGTTGACGAAAGGAGGATTCAATTAACTAATGGTTAATTGACATTAAAGTTTGATAAAAAGGGGAATAAGAGATTATAAGAGAATTTATGACCCGAGTGTTCAATCAACTTGGTAAATAAGTGGGTAAGTGAGAGTAAAGATTTAAATAGGATTCTTATTTAATTATCAATTAAGTAAGGTGGATTTGAATAGAATAAAGACTCCCAAGGGAAAAGAGTTCATAAAGGGATTTGTAATCTAAGCGAGATATACAAATGGAATTGGCAAGTGAATGGGGAGATTTAAATAAGGGTTTTACTTAATGTTTTCAAAATTAAGCAAGGCGAATTCAAATTGGAATGATACTTTACAGGAATTAAGTGATGAGACACTCGAACAATGATTTCAAATGTAAGGAAAGGTTTTGTAAAACCCAGGTTTGAAATCAAGATTTGAAACGAGATTTAGTGTCGGTGGTTAAGTGACAAACTAACATTATTCTGCGGTAAGAACGAGTTGATCAAGGTCTGAGAGGTAACTAAAATACCCCAACTTGGTTGACTTCACTATTATCAAAGAATGGTATTAGTTTGGAGTGAGTAAAGATGTTGAAAGTTGGTTTTATTTTATACAAGATTATCAAGCTCTAATGCAACGATTTTTGGGAAATAAATAACCTGGCAATATTAGTTTTCAAAGAAATAAGAATGGAGATGTCAAATTATATTAAACACTTGTTATTCAAATTAGAGTTGATTGAATATCGTATTTAAGTTAGAATTAGTCAAACCAGAGTTAGTCAGAAAAGAAGTTTCCATTGCGTACGACTGCTAGCGTAATTCACAGGGCTGCAGATAGCCTACGGCGGTCGGATGTTTCCTGAGGGAATCAGGCGTAACCATTGTGATCGCTGCGATCTAGAGTCGAGCGAATGGAGTTAAGTCGAGTATTAGTAAATCGATAAGAATAATGAAATCAAGTTAGTCCTGTCAAATTAAATAAGTCGAATTAGTCAAGTTAAAGTTAGTCAATCAAAGTAAATCAGTCAGAGTTAGTAAAAAGGGAAATTTGGTTAAATCTATTTTAAAGAGGTCGAGTGAGTCTAGTGCTGAGTCAGCAAACTGATTGTATCCACACATTTGATATTTGATAGTTAAAACACCGACTATCAAAACCAGACCAATACGCTTGTTGGTATGGAAAGTCCGGGATCGAATTATATTCGAATACCATTCCGACCAACAATACGTGAAGACGTCGTTGAAGACGGAGCAAATGAAGACCGTGGATCTCCCTAAGCGGAGGAATTACTTGACGAATACTCTCTGTGTTGCAACCAGAGTTATTCCGAAGTGATTCAATCGTAGTTGGAATGTACGGGTTGCAAGGACTTATCGCTACTGATCCATGGGGTGATTCCTATATTGGATGCAGTAGGAGAGTGCCTTCGGTTCATCCTGTTCCTGGATGACCTGTATGGACGGATGTCTGACAGAGTATTTCCAAAAGGATTTACATGCGTTGATTTCTCCAAACGTACCATAGTTGATGGTGGAGAAATGGTTATTCTCTAGCCTGATAGCTAGAGTATGTTTGTGGACGTCAATCAAGTGTGATCTGGCGGATCCGATGATGTGGCATCCAAAGTGTATGATGACCAGATGATTTAAAGGTAAAGTTCTAGCCTCAAGCCTCATCAACTGGGAAATGACAAAAATCAGGCAGGCAGCATGGCTATGTGGGTCGCTCCCATTAGGATGTATGACCACCTATCTAGAGAAATTCCTATTGCTTCTTTAATTTATATTCTATGCTGACCCTACTCGGGTGGCGGTTGCTGATCCCAACCGTCGGTGGTATACATTCGATACACTCAAGCGAAATGAGTGGTCGGTCATGTGTGGGCCGGGTTGCAAGACGTTCTTGTTGAACCCAATGTATCCGCCTCTAGAGATACACGTTCGGAAGGTGGTCCCATACCTTGTCAAGTTGGAAAGCCAATATCCAATAAGCGCCCGCGGTTTTTGATTGTATACTATATATTGGGAGCGTGAGATGCAAGCGTTCCTTTAGTTTGATATTTACTTGTATTCAGACATTATGATAATATCAGAGTAAGTTATGATTTCAAAAATGTTTTGGGTTATAGTAAGGTAAAAACCGTCCGTGTTTATGTGTGGACTGGTCTTACTATTATCCTTTGATTTCGAAAGGATTTTCCAAAGTTAAACCAGTTGTTTGTTTGTGAATTTATCACTGATAGTATTCAGACTGACCCAGTGTATTTTGTTTTAAATCAAATGTGCTCGGGTTAGACCAAGCATATTTACAGGTTAGGTTCGCTTGGAGTTTCAGGAGCTGGAAGCAGGTGGCTTCACCGCTAGTTATATAGTTATTATTTCCGCTATGCAGTTTCATGTTATGCTCTGATGATTGGTATGTATATATACAATTCTTTTGTGTAAAGATATTTGATATTATATTTTATTCGTTCCGCTGTGAGATTTTGATGTGTTCTTCTTCTTTCTTCTGTTCTAATATTTCTTCCTTTCTATTCTCACCTTCTAACTTCTTTCTCATGACAATCTTGGGGTTCGATACTTGGGTTTTTGGCAAGTGATACGGGTTTATGTATTGTTGTCGAGAACCCGATTGTCGTTCTTTTCCCCGGGTCGTTACACGATTTAAGACCGTGTTTGATTGACATCATAGATACAGTCAAAAACCGTTTCTAACATATGGGAAAGCAGCGTACGTTGTAAATTAGATATAGTTTATATTCGTATCTAGTTGCCGTTTAGATACGGCAATGAGTCGTTTCTTTTTGAACTTTAGATATGGCTACATCGGTGCATCAAAATTTCAGTTGGACACGACGTATAGCCGTATCTAACAATTAGACACGCCTTTTTTTATACAACTTACAGGCGTGCCAAATCGCAATAGATACGGCCACTAGCACATTCTAATTAGCATATACGGCGTAATGGAAACAGAGTTGTTTGCGAATTTTTCGATCAGACCTACCATGGTTGAAAGGATCGATTCTTGTCAAAGAAGAGACCCCAATTTGTTGGAAATCATTTCCAAGATAGGGATTGGAAATGGTGAAAGGGTAGAATACGAACTCGACCATGAGGATTGGCTTCATAAGAAAAGGAGATTGGTTGTTCCCGACATCGATGGATTGAGGGATGAAGTTCTTTGGGAGTGTCATCACTCAAAGTTGGATATCCATCCTAAGGGTAACAAGATGTAGAGACATGAAGCATACCTACTACTGGGAAGGAATTAAGAGGGATGTTGGAAAATTCATTTTCAAGTGTATGAACTGTTAGATGATTAAGGTAGAGAAGAAGAAGCCTAGTCGTTTTCTACAACCACTAGAAGTTCCTATGTGGAAGTGGGAACAAGTTTCAATGGATTTCATTAATGGATTTCTTAGGACCAAAGCGGGACATGATAGTATTTAGGTAATCATGGACCAATTGACAAAGAGGCGAGACTTATACCCGTCAAGTCAAGTAGGATGACAACCAAGTTAGCAGAGTTGTATGTGAAGTGGGTTGTGCAGTTCCACGAAGTACTGAAGGGTATAGTGAGTGACTGGGATCCATTATTCGCTAGTGGGTTATGGAAGAGTTTGTAAGATGCTTTGGGTTCAAAATTGCATCTCATACGGCTTACCCTCCACAGACCGATGGCCAAACTGAGAGGGTGAACCGTATTCTAGAAGATCTCTTGAGATCTTGAAAATTAGTTTTTGGAGGCTCTTAGGATGATCATTTGCATCTCGTGGAGTTTGCCTATAGTAATAGTTACCAATCTAGTATTGGTATGGCTCTGTATGATGCATTATACAGTAGGCCGTGCAATTCTCCTTCTTGCTTGATACAGACCGTTGAGAGATTGGTAACTGGACCAGAAATTGTCCGAGAAACTTCTGAGAAAATAGAGGTTATTCGGCACTGCTATGGGAGGACTTTTAATTTCGCACCGTTCCACCAGGTGAACATCGGTCGTCGTGTCGGATACGCTTAACTACGGTAAGCGATCGCAACCAGACTGAGAAGCTCTCTTGATAGAACTTTACAGCGTTTGCATCATTCCGCAAGGTGAACATCATTCCTTGTGTGTCGGATACACTTATCCGTAGTAGGCGATCGCCAGGACCAAGAGGTTGTGACCCCTTAGAACTTGTAAGGGCTTGCGTCATTCCATGGAGTAAACGTCAGCCTCCTGCTGGATGCGCTTGACTATAGCAAGTGATCGCAGCCGGGTCAGGACTACTCCTTGGAACTTGCAACATCTGGCATTGACTTCGTATCCGCTCGCTGAACTCTCCACCGTTTAACTCTTGGCAACTCCTCTCACTCACTCTTCAAGGTGGTGCTTTTCATTGTTTCATTTATGCATGTTGATGTTTTTTGCACTCGACGCTTGAGTTAGTGTTATTAGGGTTGCCACATTGCATCAGGTTTCAAGGAAACAAGCATTTGTCAGATAGCCTCTAATAATGATTCGTCTTTTAGCAAATTTTGAATTATCGAAAATATTGCAAGTTAGAGATTTACTCAGGAAGATTTGCTTTTAGTCATAGAGCTAATGTTCAGCATAGTACTTGGAAATTATTACAGATCTTTTTTCAAGAAATTTGGAATATAACAGAAAAGTAAGACATGAAGTAAAGCATGAAAATAACTGTCAAGTAAAGCAGTGGAGATAATGATCGCTTATTCTAAGCCATAAAAATTGGAGTGTCAATCATTGGTCCTTAGTTGATAACCAGCGTTGCTGGAGTTCATTACTTGGACCAGCTTGATTGGTGGGTGCATTCTGCCCCTAAAGGGTTGGAGCAGAGTTTGCTGCTTGTGGATTCTTGACATACTGTTGCAGTCTGTTTTTCCTAATCAATTCCTTTATGAGGTTCTTCAAGTGTCATCATTCATTATTGTTATGACCAGGCTGGTTGTGAAACCTACAGAAAGTTCCCGAGTTTGCTGCCTTATCGCCTACCCTTATCGGATTTGGTTCTGCATATTCTTCATTGCAAGATAGATATTTTTAAGAGTGTCAATCAAAGGCGTCAACTTTGATGAGCTAAGAAGGCGAGTCTTCTTGCCATCTCGATTATCTTTCCCGCCGTTTCCTCTCTTTTGATCTCCGAGGTTCTTCTGATTGTATTGAGTAATAGCATTTTTGGGAGCTTTAAGAAGCTGGTTACCATCAATAATCTGAAGAGGCACAGGATTATCGTCCACTCTCATATACTCTTATTCTTTTTTATAGAATTTCTCAAACTGTTTGGTTCTTTCATTTTAATCCATCTACCGAATTCGCTCTTCTCATATATGGTGCCAATTAGTGACATTAAGATCATGCGGGGATCGGGATTCCCCACCTTAGACAAAGCAATGTTGAACCACTTAAGGAAAGCTTTAGCAGAGTCTCATATCCGTTTCATTGATGTCAGAGAAATAACATTCTTAGACTTCGTAGCATGCATCCTAAACTGCTCCTTAAATTTCAGAGTTAAATCTGCAAATCGGTCAATGAATTTGGGCGGCAGCTTCGTGAGCCATAGTGATGCCACGCCTTCTTGATAGACAGGGAATCATAGGCACTTTATCTCGTCTGTCGCTTTGGCTGCATTCATATGCCACTCATATTTGTATAAAAAGTGATTTGGATCAGAAGTCCCATTGTATGGAGATGGGTAGGATGAGTGAACCTTTTAGGGAACTCTACTTTGAGGATCCTCTTGGTGAATGGGTTTTTGCTAGGAGAATAGCCCCATTTCCCTTTCACTATCATTGTGAGTCATGCTATCTTTCATGATTTTCTTTACTATATCCGCGATATATTCCTCTGAGTTGTGGCGTTCCGCAAAGCGGACTTTGATCTCTTTTCTGTAAGCCCTTCTTGGCAAGTGATCGCGATTAGAGGATCTAGGTCTGTTTCCTCCACTATGGGGAGGTGCCCCTTGGCGATACTAGCAACTCTTCTGGTATTTCGATCGGAATGGCTTTTAGCTTTCGGCTTTGAATCCTGAACTTCAGTTTCGTTCTTATCGCTTTCCCATCCATCGAGACCTTCCATATTATCGTTAAGAATATGATTAGAAGCTGCTGAATTTGAGTTCTCTTCAAGGTTGACATGAACTTTTGAGGAGGAGCGGAATTTGCTTGAGCGTTTAGAAGATTATTCATTTTATCCATTAGAGCCTCATTAGCATCCATCAAAGCTTTATTTGAAGTCTCCATTCGTTGGTGTAAATTGTCCACAACGGCATCTAGCTCAACTCTGGTTACTCCGACTCCACCTATTGTGTTTTCTCCAACTTCGAAGCAGTTGGTAGTTGGTGTAGCTTCGTCATTTGCAACGTTGTCGGTTTCTCAAACGATTTTACTTGCAGTTTTCTTATATTTTTCCTTTATTTTGGACAAAGCTTTGAATTTTGGAGAGAATTCGCCTATTGGACCAAATCTTAGATTTTGAAAGATCTATTGTAGAAGTAGGCATCGCACTTCAATGCAATCACAAAGCAACTAACCTTGAGAGAGTGAATGCGACCCCATGGTAGGTTCCAAAAACGTTGAAATCAAAAATGGATCTCAACACTCCAAAGGTATTTGAGCAACACTTCACAAAAGTAGAATTTGAAAATATGGAGCCACGAAATATAAAAATAAGTAAAAAACAAGAAATTTTAGAGTGGTTCGATCAATTTATACCTACGTCCACAATAAAAGCTATTTTCATTATCAGTTGCGGATTTACAAAGTACATGACTTCATTCATATCACTCATTTCTCTCTTTTATAATGATCTCCTCTATTTTCACCGTTTTTTGATCTTGATTTCACTTGAATTCACGAAGGAATCGGTGAGATCTCTTGTTTTGTTATGGTTATTGTGTAGATCTTCAATCACTTTAACAATTAGATGATGTTCATTAGCTCCATGGTGAATTTGTGTTAGATCTAAGATTTAGAGAGAATTAATGGAGGTTAGAGAGGTTTAGAGAAGTTTAGACTAGTGGAGAAGTGAAAATGGCAGCAATTTTGGGTCCAAAATTCAGTCCTTTGAATGTTAGAAAAGTGGGGTATTTATAGGTGTAGTTTGGGGGTTGTGGAAAATCTGAAATTATGGTGCACAGAGTTTGGGTCGTTTGTAAATGTATTTACAGAAATGCCACTTGATAGTTGTATACAGCTGTAACATATCCGATCGACCATATGTGTTTGCACGACCGGACACTGCATTGTTACTTGAGCGAGCGACCCTGTATTTTGTTGGACAAGCAACCCGTACATCAATATATGTGATCGACCCTTATATAATATATGCTCGTTCCATTGTTTGGTGCTATACTTGTATGGTGCTACCGCGTGTCCATGGCTTGTTAATTTCTTCTTTGCATTATAATATTGCCATATTTATGTTATTCATGATGTGCGTGCACGTGGCGTTCATCTCTGCCATACTTGCTTCATAATTCACCTCAGCAAATCCTTCTAGTCCATATTATTATATACGAACGGGCCATTCTTTTTTGTATATGGAACCGCATGTTTATTTTAATAGTGCTCGATCATTAGCTAAATGAGGTGAACGACCCTTCAGCTTAATGCTGCTCTACCCATGCAATCGACATGTCTTCGTGTAGGCAAAATTTCAGGTCCGTGCTAGAGAAGAGTTAGATCGACATTCACGTGTCTAATTTGTAGTGAAAACAAATGTGACGCTCGGCCCAACTAATTACACTAATGCCCTTGAACTTCATTTGTGATTGACCAACGCACTAAAGTGATAACGAGCAATCCATCAGCTCAATGGTGCATGAGCCATGGCTTTGCTCGATCGACCAGAGTGCTTGACGTTGCTTGACCGACTAGGTTGCTTGACACAGCTCGACCGATCAAAATTGATGGAAATGAAGTTCTGCCCGTGCATGTATTGAACGGTCTAGGTAACTTGGATTATAATAAACTCAACTTGTATAAACTTGCTACATGGGCTCATATTATAGTTAACGACCTGTTATCACTAGTTTGTATTTAGACCTGTCTGTTTAAATACCAATACTTCATGCCTCGATACTGTCGATCCATGTAGTGTAGTATATATAGGATAACATTCCATGTTGCTCCTTTATTAATACATGGTGTGTTACTAATGCGTATATAAATGAATGACCCACCGTTCATTACAGCGTAGCTCCTAGGACAAACCCATGTTATAAGAACTGTCCGGTCCAATCAGCAACTTTATAAACTGACTGATCCACCCGGTTTAAGGCTGACCGATCCATCTGAAAATTATGTATCTGACTTGATAATGTTACTAGACAGTTGATGTATCAGTTTCTGAACCGCATTAATAACAGTGCTAATATTCATTCATTGGATATTTACACATATTTATAGCTATGAAAATATGGAATTGCCCCTAAAGTCAGAATTTTGAAGTTGGATTACTTTATACAAACCTAGATAGTATTATAATATACTACATGACAAGTGCATTGAATCTCGCAAGATGGGATTCAAACTCATAACATCCCGCACAAATGTGAAGTGTGTTAACCACTTCTTGGACCATGGCGTCTGTCACCTAAATGCATAGTAATAATCAGGGTTGGCTTGAGGAGGAAGGTTGCCTAGAAAGATTGGCAAAGCTATGACGAAATGTATAAGTTGCCTGGTAAAACTGGGACCCGAGTACCTCACCTCATTGAAAATTATTTGACTCATGAACAAGTAACCTGAAACCACCATCAGTTGAAAGCGTTGATGATTTGGCTCAAAACGTATTATCTATTGACAATCACCATCACATACTGATCTATCCTCGCTGCTGTCCCTCTAGAGGATGGTTGCCCTTTTTGGCTTCCTTGTCAGCTTAGCTTTAAAACCGGACCTAATAATAATGTACTTTACGTATATTTATTTTGTTTCCATATATATAATTTTGGAAGATATGATTAGAAGTATAGATTTTTTCTTCTTCAAAAGAAGCATCTGATACTCGTTTTGACGTATAACACAAGGTTCGAAAGTTTGGTTTCCGGTTCTGTTTCGGTTACGTAGATAGTTTAAAATTTCGGTCCTGTTACGGAAAACCGGTTTAATTCCGGTTTGACAGTTCCGGTGTTTTTTTCTTTGTGAATAGGCAAATATATATGCTGTCACAACTTAGAATTTGATTTAATAAACAAATACACAGCTTAGAATTTGATTAATAAAACAAATACACAGCATCACTACTTAGTAGTAATAAAAGTGAACTTAAATGTGCGTAGTAATATTCAGCATGACATGACATTTCTCATACCCGATAGGATCCATATCCAATATGAGGCCAGTTAAACAAATAAAACAATTTTAGCATCTTCTCTCTCTAGTCACTCTCGTTTTTACCTCAGCCACTCAAAATCAAAACCTTGGAAAAAAAGGGGGAAACACATGCCCTAAATCGACAATAGATGAAACAAAAAGTATTCCGAGCTGCTAATCAGTACTACTGAAGTCGACCTCAGCTGCTTTGAAGAAGACGACGATGAAGTAATCGAAGAAGAAGCAAAAAAAGATTAGTTTTCTTTTGTTTTTGAATCTATTTTTTTGGCTTTCGTATGGTTTTGTAGCAAAACTATGATTCGATTTCATGTAATGTTTCTATTCCAAAGATTTTGTTGGAAATTTTATATGAATTATTAAAATATTGAGATAAGTGTATGAATGGCTCCCTTATGTGAATAGTCCCACATCATGGGATTATATGCAAGAGGCAAGTATTTATATTTGTTTCTGAGAAATCTTGTTGGGGCCTTGGGCTCCCAATGCATGCTTTGTTGTGAGGAGGGAGACCGTCCATCATGACCACCACACGCGCGACCGACCGACTCGACCCGACCCGATTCGGTTCGGTTCGGGCATGGGCCTTGGCTTTGTGGTGTAGACACTTATATTTTTGGTCCAGAAAACACTGTGTTTTTCGAACTATTTTTTAAATACAGAAAATATTTCTGAGCCGACTTTTATTTATGAAGTGGTAAACTCTTGACCCAGTATTTTAAGTAGATCCTGTTTTTCTTCCTCTGCCCAGTATTTTCGATTAACCCTAATCTCCGTCTATATATTATCTTCAATTGTAGACGAGATTAATATAGAAAAAAAATCTGTTTTCTCTCCCTCCGCCATTAAAAAAAATCTTTTGGAAATTTTCGACCAGTTAAATTCGAAAGTGCAAATCTACACTGATTTGTTGTGAGAGGCTGTTTTATCCTAGAGGCGGCGGCGGAAGTACGAACTGGTTTTGCACCACCGACCAGATCGCCGAATCGTCTTCAAGAAAGCGACCTAGTCCGCGACTCAGCCATTGTTTCCCAACATTTTGAAGATGAAAAATGAAAACAATGGCTTTGTCTGCTTCCCCATTCAGTCTCAGCGACCTAATCTCAAATCGCGCTGCTTAAGAACAAATTCAGTCAGCTTGATCAACATCTGGATCCTCGAGCCAATGGTAGGGGTCGGAGATCTGGACCTCATGGTAGCTGTCGATGATGATTCATCGCGACAAACGATTGGATAGTGAAGAGCTGGAATTGGCGAGCAGAACAAATTGGACCTGCTAGAGAGACTGCTCATCAAATTGCAACCGGACAGTTGCATTATTTTCCAACGAAGTTCTGCCGCAAGTGGTAGAAGAAGATGGATAATAAAAAAGAGTAATCACTTGGAGAATCAGACTTCATGAAGGTACATTCTATTAAAGGGATTTATTCTCTATGCTGATAATGTGCAATAAAACAAATATGGAACCATGACTGATAGACAATTTTTAAACAGGATGCTGCTCATAATTGTTAGATCTAGGAATTTTCAAGTTACACCTAAGATAGTTCCAAATTTGCTTGGAATATGAGCAGTTAAGATAAAGAAGTTTTATGTCTTCATGAAGGTATTGAGCACAAATTACACTTAGGATCGGTAGATACATTCCAAGTGATAATTTTATCTTTGGTAGTGAACTTATTATTTGAAACCAGCAATGCGTTTAAGGACATTCTAGGAGCACATGTACAATCCCAAATCAAAGAATTTGACCGAACATGGTTCCATACTGAATTAAAATCAAAGTTTTCATTACTAGTAGGCAACTAATGCTAGATATCACTATCTTTTGCGAGATTTCCTCTGTGAGATACATAGCGTAAAGAATGCGAATGCAGATTTTGATTTTCTGACTTAGATCGAGATTGAGTTCTAAGCATCTATTAAGACTGATAAGTAAAAATGCAGAAATTAATTTTTCTGTGATTCAATTATGTTAGTCTCTGAGTTTATGAATAATTTCTTATGAGAAAATATAAATTCTCAAATATATGAACATTTAAAATAGTAAGCATACACAACCGGCCAGAAAATAACAGAATAGAATCCGAAAGGAAACCATAAACGACAACAACAACCAACCCAAATGAATGATTTTGGACAGTTATTCTATAATACAAATGTAGAAAACCAGGTCATATGGCACAAAAGTGTCGGAACAGGCCAGACCCTGCACCGCAGGCAAACCTGACTGAGGAGCCTCTAACGGCTATGATTACCGAGATTCACCTTGTTGGTGAATCAGAGGGTTGGTGGGTAGACATTGGTGTTTCTCGCCATGTTTGCTATGATCGTGATATATTCACAATATACACGGTTGCTGACGATCAGAAAGTGTGTTATGAGATACTCACACCACTTAAGCTGTAGAGACTAGTAATAATGAAAATAAAGCATATGATTGGAAAGACATAAATTCTTAAAGATGTGATGCATCTGATATGTTTGAAACATTCAAAATTGAAATCAAGCAAATAGGAAAATTAAGAGACTACATAGTGATACAGAACAGAATACGAATCAAATTCTATTCTGGATTTTTTATGTGATATATTATACATAAGAGAACTGCACCCTATTCACCTGAAATGAACGGTAAAGCTGAAAAAATAGGACCTTTACCGAATTAGTAATTGTCATTTTATTAAATTTCGGTGCAACAAAACATTAGTGGGGGGATATTTTATTGACTGCATGATATGTTATGTTTAGAATCCCTTAATCTAAGAATAAAATTTCACCTTATGAAATTTTAAAAAGAATTATAAATCCAACGTGTCATATTTTAGAACTTGGGTTTGTTTAACATATGTTTGCGCTCCATACCCTAAGATAATAAAATTGGCTATTAGAGCATATGAATGTGTATTTATAGGCTATGCTATTAATAGCAAAGCATACAATTTTTTTTATGACCTAAATACACATAATATAATTGCAACAAATGGTGCTGATTGTTATAAAATAATTTTTTTTTTAAAATTAAGGAATAGTGGGGGCACTTCTAGTATGCCTATTAGAACAGAATTTAATGAAAATTCTAAAGTTGAACCTAGAAGAAGTAAAAGAACGAGAACCATAAAAGACTTTGGTCCGGATTTTTTTGTTTCTATTATAGAGGAGGATCACGTAAACCTCCAAGAGGCCTTACCTTCTTTAGATGCCAATTTTTTGGCAAGAGGCTATAAATGATGAGATGGATTCTCTGGAATCCAATAAGACTTGGCATTTGGTAGATTTACCCCCGTTGTAAATCTATAGGCTGTAAATGGGTTCTTCAAAATTAAAACCTGATGGCACTATTGATAAATATAAAACACGACTAGTAGCTAAAGGTTTTAAGCAAAAAGAAAATATAGGTTTCTTTGACACTTTTTCACCAGTAACTAGAATTACATTCATTTGGGTATTAATCTCACTTGCTTCTATTCATTATTTACGAATACACCAAATGGATGTAAAAACCACATTTTTGAATGGTGAATTAGAAGAAGAAATTTATATGGACCAGCTTGAAGGATTTGTAGTACATGGTCAAGAACATAAAGTATGCAAATTAGATAAATCATTATATGGTTTAAAACAAGTATCTAAACAATGGCATGAAAATTTCGATAATTAATCACTTCACATAGTTTTGAAGTTAATGAAAGTGACAAATGCATTTATTACAAATCTGAGAATGACATTTGCACTATTATATGCCTTTATGTAGATGACCTACTCATCTTTGGGTCAAGCATTCATGCCATAAATTCAGTCAAACCCTTATTAAGTGCCAATTTTAATATGAAAGATCTAGGTGAAGCGAGTGTAATCCCTGATATTAAGATTACTAGGTCAAAAGGGGGATTTTCTTTGGATCAATCCCATTAAACTGAGAAGACTCTAAAGAAATACAATTATATTGACTGTAAACTTGCATGGACAACATATGATCCTAGTGTAAAGTTATTTAAGAACATTGGTGAGGGTGTAAAACAGTCTGATTATGAGAGCATCATTGGCAATCTTCGGGATGCCACTGATTGTACTAGACTTGACATTGCCTATCTCATGGGATTATTGTGCAAGTTTACCAGTAGATCTAGTATAGAGCATTAACATGCTATTGAGCGGGTCATAAGATACCTAAAATAAACTATGAATCTTGGATTACATTATGAAAAGTTTTCAGTTGTACTTGAAGGATATTCTGATACAAACTGAAATACTTTATCTGATGATTTTATTGCGAACAGTGGCTTTTTATTTAGCATTGCTAGAAGAACTGTTTTTTGGGAAATCTAAGAAACAGAATATCTTGACTCAGTATACTATAGTGACTGAGATAATAGCACTAGCCACAACTAGTGAAGAAGCAAAGAACTAAAGAAATCCGCTGGTTGAGATCCCCATAAGGGAAAAACCGACACCAGTGGTGTAATCGATTGTGATAGTACCGCGGCTATTGCAAAAAGTATAGAACCGTTATTACAACGGTAAAAGACAACGCCGTAAGCACAATACTGTAAAAGAACATCACATATATAGTGATGAGAAATTTGACGACTATTGAAAGAAAAACAGAAACGATATTACAACGGTAAGAAATGACAGTCGTATGCACAGTATTGTTAGAGAACATCACATATAAGGTGATGATAATTTGGCAGAACCTTTGACGAAAGGATTGTCCAGAAAGAAAGTCCATAATAATTCTAAAAGAATGGGACTATTGCCCTGTGATTGTGGAATCATGCACAATGGTAACTTCACCTAAATGACTGGAGATCCCAAGAACTAGGTTCAATGGGTAAAAACAAGTTGTATAGTGATAGTAGATGAACATGCTAAATTTTAGATTAAGAAGCATGTATTCCTGAAGTGATTAGAGGATGAGTTAATAAAAACTCTTAATGAGATCTATACTCTATTTGGAGTGGACTACCTACCTTAAGGAGTGCTCTTGATTGACTCACCTTTGTGAATGTGGAAATGTGGCTGTTTCCTATGAAGCTTTGGGCAAAACTTCTAGAGCGCTCACTAAACTGGGATATACATGCATGGCCATAAACGCACCGGCTTATTTGATTGCACTATAGAAAAGATTGTGTGTGGTTTGATGCCAGGAATAGAGTTCAAGACTACGTGTCATTCTAGTAAAAACTGAATCTTATTCACTACGCAAAGGTTCAAGTCGGATGACACCTTTGTTTATCCACAGTCTTATGTTTTTAGAAACTGCTCGATAATATTTTAAAAATTCAAGTGGGGGATTGTTGGAAATTTTATGTGAATTATTAAAATATTGAGATAAGTGTATGAATGGCTCCCTTATGTGAATAGTCCCACATCATGGGATTATATGCAAGAGGAAAGTATTTATATTTGTTTCTAAGAAATCTTGTTGGGCCCTTGGGCTCCCAATGCATTCTTTGTTGTGAGGAGGGAGACCATGCATCATGACCACCACACACGCGCGCGCGACCGACCGACCGACTCGACCCGGGCCGGCCTGACCCGGTTCGGTTCGGGCTTGGGCTTGGGCATGGGCATGGGCCTTGGCTTTGTGGTGTAGGCACTTATATTTTTGGTCCAGGAAACACTGCGATTTTCGAACTATTTTTTAAATATAGAAAATATTTCTGAGTCGACTTTTATTTATGAAGCGGTAAACTCTTGACCCAGAATTTTCAGCAGATCCTATTTTTCTTACTCTGCCCAGTATTTTCGATTAACCTGAATTTCCATCTATATATTATCTTCAGTTGTAGACGAGATTAATATAGAAAAACAATCTGTTTTCTCTCCCTCCGCCATTAAAAAAAATCTTTCGAAAATTTTCGACCAGTCAATTTCGAAAGTGCAAATTTGCACCGATTTGTTGTGCAAAGCAAATCAGTTATTCATTTTAGAGAGGCTGTTTTATCCTAGAGGCGGCGGCGGAAGTACGAACTGGTTTTGCACCACCGACCAGATCGCCGAATCGTCTTCAAGAAAGCGACCTAGTTCGCGACTTAGCCATTGTTTCCCAACAATTTGAAGACGAAAAATGAAAACAATGGCATTGTCTGCTGCCTCATTCAGTCTCAGTGACCTAATCTTAAATCGCACTGCTTAAGAACAAATTCAGTCAACTTGATCAGCATCTGGATCCTCGAGCTAACGGTAGGGGTCGGAGATCTGGACCTCATGGTAGCTGTCGATGATGATTCATCGCGACAAACGATTGGATAGTGAAGAGCTGGAATTGGCGAGCAGAACAAATTGGACCTGCTGGAGAGACTGCTCATCAAATTGCAACCGGACAGTTGCATTATTTTCCAACAAAGTTCTGTCGTAAGTGGTAGAAGAAGCTGGATAATAAAAAGGCGTAATCACTTGGAGAATCAGACTTCATGAAGGTACATTCTATTAACGGGATTTATTCTCTATGCTGATTATGTGCAATAAAACAAATATGGAACCATGAATGGTAGACAATTTTTATACAGGAGGATGCTGCTCATAATTGTTAGATCTAAGAATTTTCAAGTTACACCTAAGATAGTTCCAAATTTGCTTGGAATATGAGCAGCTAAGATAAAGAAGTTTTATGTCTTCATGAAGGTATTGAGCACAAATTACACTTAGGATCGGTAGATACATTCCAAGTGATAATTTTATCTTTTGTAGTGAACTTATTATTTGAAACCAGCAATGCGTTTAAGGACATTCTGGGAGCCATGTACAATCCCAAATCAAAGAATTTGACCGAACATGGTTCCATACTGAATTAAAATCAAAGTTGTCATTACCAATAGGCAACTAATACTAGATATCACTGTCTTTTGTGAGATTTCCTCTGTGAGATACATAGCGTAAAGAATGCTTATGCAGATTTTGATTTTCTGACTTAGATCGAGATTGAGTTCTAAGTATCTATTAAGACTGATAAGTAAAAATGCAGAAATTAATTTTTTCTGTGATTCAATTATGTTAGTCTCTGAGTTTATGAATATTTTCTTATGAGAAAATATAAATTCTCAAACATATGAACATTTAAAATAGTAAGCATCCACAACCGGCCAATAAATAACAGAATGGAATCCGCAAGGAAACCATAAATGACAGCAACAACCAACCCAAATGAATGATTCTGGACAGTTATTCTATAATACAAATGTAGAAAACCAGGTCATATGACACAAAAGTGTTGGAATAGGCCAGACCCTGCACCGCAGGCAAACATGACTGAGGAGCCTCTAACTGCTATGATTACCGAGATTCACCTTGTTGGTGAATTAGAGGGTTGGTGGGTAGACATGGGTGTTTCTCACCATGTTTGTTATGATCGTGATATATTCACAATATACACGGTTGCTGACGATCAGAAAGTGTGTTGTGAGATCCTCACACCACTTAAGCTGTAGAGACTAGTAATAATGAAAACAAAGCATATGATTGGAAAGACATTGATTCTTAAAGATGTGATGCATCTGATATGTTTGAAACATTCAAAATTGAAATCAAGCAAATAGGAAAATTAAGAGACTACATAGTGACAGAAAACAGAAAACGAATCAAATTCTATTCTGGATTTTTTATGTGATATATTGTACACAAGAGAACTGCACCCTATTCACCTGAAATGAAAGGCAAAGCTGAAAAAATAGGACCTTTACCGAATTAGTAATTGTCATTTTATTAAATTTCGGTGCAGCAAAACATTAGTGGGGGGATATTTTACTGACTGCATGCTATGTTATGTTTAGAATCCCTTAATCTAAGAATAAAATTTCACATTATGAAATTTTAAAAAGAATTATAAATCCAACGTGTCATATTTTAGAACTTGGGTTTGTTTAACATATGTTTGCGCTCCAAACCCTAAGATAATAAAATTGGCTAGTAGAGCATATGAATGTGTATATATAGGCTATGCTATTAATAGCAAAGCATACAATTTTTTTTATGACCTAAATACACATAATATAATTGAAACAAATGGTGCCAATTGTTATGAAACAAAATTTTTAAAATTAAGGAATAGTGGGGGCACTTCTAGTATGCCTATTAGAACAGAATTTAATGAAAATTCTGAAGTTGAAACTAGAAGAAGTAAAAGAACGAGAACCGTGAAAGACTTTTGTCCGGATTTTTGCGTTTTTACTATAGAGGAGGATCCCGTAAACCTCCAAGAGGCCTTACCTTCTTTAGATGCCAATTTTTTGGCAAGAGGCTATAAATGATGAGATGGATTCTCTGGAATCCAATCAGACTTGGCATTTGGTAGATTTACACCCGTTGTAAATCTATAGGCTGTAAATGGGTTCTTAAAAATTAAAACCTGATGGCACTATTGATAAATATAAAACACGACTAGTAGCTAATGGTTTTAAGCAAAATGAAAATATAGGTTTCTTTGACACTTTTTCACCAGTATCTAGAATTACATTCATTTGGGTATTAATCTCACTTGCTTCGATTCATAATTTACGAATACACCAAATGGATGTAAAAACCACATTTTTGAACGGTGAATTAGAAGAAGAAATTTATATGGACCAGCCTGAAGGATTTGTAGTACATGGTCAAGAACATAAAGTATGCAAATTAGATAAATCATTAATGGCATGAAAAATTTGATAATTAATCACTTCACATGGTTTTGAAGTTAATGAAAGTAACAAATGCATTTATTACAAATCTGAGAATGACATTTGCACTATTATATGCCTTTATGTAGATGACCTATTCATCTTTGGGTTAAACTTTCATGCCATAAATTCAGTCAAATCCTTATTAAGTGCCAATTTTAATATGAAAGATTTAGGTGAAGCGAGTGTAATCCCTGATATTAAGATTACTAGGTCAAAAAAGGGATTTTCTTTGGATCAGTCCCATTAAACTGAGAAGACTCTAAAGAAATACAATTATATTGACTGTAAAATTGCATGGACAACATATGATCCTAGTGTAAAGTTATTTAAGAATGCTGGTGAGGGTGTAAAACAGTCAGATTATGAGAGCATCATTGGCAATCTTCGGGATGCCACTAATTGTACTAGACTTGACATTGCCTATGTCATGGGATTATTGTGCATGTTTACCAGTAGATCTAGTATAGAGCATTAACATGCTATAGAGAGGGTCATAAGATACATAAAATAAACTATGAATCTTGGGTTACATTATGAAAAGTTTTCAGTTGTACTTGAAGGATATTCTGATACAGACTGAAATACTTTATCTGATGATTCTATTGCGAACAGTGGCTATATATTTAGCATTGCTGAAAGAACTGTTTTTTGGGAAATCTAAGAAACAGAATATCTTGACCCAATATACTATAGTGACTGAGATAATTGCACTAGCCACAGCTAGTGAAGAAGCAGAGAACTAAAGAAATCTGCTAGTTGAGATCCCCATAAGGGAAAAACCGATACCAGTGGTGTAATCGATTGCGATAGTACCGCGGCTATTGCAAAAAGTATAGAACCTTTATTACAATGGTAAAATACGACGTCGTAAGCACAATACTGTAAAAGAACATCACATATATAGTGATGAAAATTTGACGACTATTGAAAGAAAAACAGAATCGATATTACAACGGTAAGAAATGACAGTCGTATGCACAGTATTGTTAGAGAACATCACATATAAGGTGATGATAATTTTGCAGAACCTTTGATGAAAAGACTGTCCAGAAAGAAAGTCCTTAATAATTCTAAAAGAATGGGACTATTGCCCTGTGATTGTGGAATCCCACACAATGGTAACCCGACCTAAATGACTGGAGATCCCAAGAACTAGGTTCAATGGGTAAAAACAATTTGTGTAGTGATAGTAGATGAACATGCTAAATTTTAGATTAAGAAGCATGTATTCATGAAGTGAATAGAGGATGAGTTAATAAAAACTCTTAATGAGATCTATGCTCTATTTGGAGTGGAGTACCTACCTTAAGGAGTGCTCTTGATAGACTCACCTTTGTGAATGTGGAAATGTGGTTGTTTCCTATGAAGTTTTGGGCAAAACTTCTAGAGCGTTCACTAAACTGGGATAGATGTGCATGGCCATAAACGCACGGGCTTATTTGATTGCACTATAGAAAAGATTGTGTGTGGTTTAATGTCAGGATTAGAGTTCAAGACTACGTGTCACTTTAGTACAAACTGAATCTTATTCACTACGCAAAGGTTCAAGTCGGATGACTCCTTTGTTTATGCACAGTCTTATGTTTTTAGAAACTTCTCCATAATATTTTAAAAATTCAAGTCGGGATTGTTGGAAATTTTATGTGAATTATTAAAATATTGAGATAAGTGTATGAATGGCTCCCATATGTGAATAGTCCCACATCATGGGATTATATGCAAGAGGCAAGTATTTATATTTGTTTCTAAGAAGTCTTGTTAAGGCCTTGGGCTCCCAATGCATGCTTTGTTGTGAGGAGGGAGACCATGCATCATGACCACCACACAGGCGCGCGCGACCTACCGACCGACTTGACCCGGGCCGGCCCGGTTCGGTTCGGTTCGGGCTTGGGCTTGGGCATGGGCATGGGCCTTGCCTTTGTGGTGTAGACACTTATATTTTTGGTCCAGAAAACATTGCGTTTTTTGAACTATTTTTTAAATACAGAAAATATTTCTGAGCCGGCTTTTATTTATGAAGCGGTAAACTCTTGACCCAGTATTTTCAGCAGATCCTGTTTTTCTTCCTCTGCCCAGTATTTTCGATTAACCCTAATCTCCGTCTATATATTATCTTTAGTTGTAGACGAGATTAATATAGAAAAAAAATCTATTTTCTCTCCCTCTGCCATTAAAAAAAAATCTTTCGGAAATTTTCGACCAGTTAAATTCGAATGTGCAAATCTGCACTGATTTGTTGTGCAAATCAAATCAGTTATTCATTTTAGAGAGGCTGTTTTATCCTAGAGGCAGCGGCGGAAGTACGAAATGGTTTTGCACCACCGACCAGATCGCCGAATCGTCTTCAAGAAAGCGACCTAGTCCTCAACTCAGCCATTGTTTCCCAACAATTTGAAGACGAAAAATGAAAACAAAGGCTTCGTCTGCTGCCCCATTCAGTCTCAGCGACCTAATCTCAAATCGCACTGCTTAAGAACAAATTCAGTCAACTTGATCAGCATCTGGATCCTCAAGCCAACAGTAGGGGTCGGAAATCTGGACCACATGGTAGCTGTCGATGATGATTCATCGCAACAAACGATTGGGTAGTGAAGAGCTGGAATTGGCGAGCAGAATAAATTGGACCTGCTAGAGAGACTGCTCATCAAATTGCAATCGGACAGTTGCATTATTTTCCAATAAAGTTCTGCCGCAAGTGGTAGAAGAACCTGGATAATAAAAAGGAGTAATCACTTGGAGAATCAGACTTCATGAAGGTACATTCTATTAACGGGATTTATTCTCTATGCTGATTATGTGCAATAAAACAAATATGGAACCATGAATGGTAGACAAATTTTAAACAGGATGCTGCTCATAATTGTTAGATCTAGAAATTTTCAAGTTACACCTAAGATAGTTCCAAATTTGCTTGGAATATGAGCAGTTAAGATAAAGAAGTTTTATGTCTTCATGAAGGTATTGAGCACAAATTACACTTAGGATCGGTAGATACATTCCAAGTGATAATTTTAACTTTGGTAGTGAACTTATTATTTGAAACCAGCAATGTGTTTTACGACATTCTGGGAGCACGTGTACAATCCCAAATCAAAGAATTTGACCGAACATGGTTCCATACTGAATTAAAATCAAAGTTTTCATTACCAATAGGAAACTAATGCTAGATATCACTGTCTTTTGTGAGATTTCCTCTGTGAGATACATAGCGTAAAGAATGTTTATGCAGATTTTGATTTTCTGACTTAGATCGAGATTGAGTTCTAAGTATCTATTAAGACTGATAAGTAAAAATGCAGAAATTAATTTTTTCTGTGATTCAATTGTGTTAGTCTCTGAGTTTATGAATATTTTATTATGAGAAAATATAAATTCTCAAACATATGAACATTTAAAATAGTAAGCATCAACAACCGGCTAGAAAATAACAGAATGGAATCCGCAAGGAAACCATAAACGAGAGCAACAACCAACCCAAATGAATGATTCTGGACAGTTATTCTATAATACAAATGTAGAAAACCAGGTCATATGGCATAAAAGTGTCGGAACAGGCCAGACCCTGCACCGCAGGCAAACCTGACTGAGGAGCCTCTAATGGCTATGATTACCGAGATTCACCTAGTTGGTGAATCAGAGGGTTGGTGGGTGGACATTAGTGTTTCTCGCCATGTTTTCTATGATCATGATATATTCACAATATACACGGTTGCTGATGATCAGAAAGTGTGTTGTGAGATCCTCACACCACTTAAGCTGTAGAGACTGGTAATAATGAAAATAAAGCATATGATTGGAAAGACATTGATTCTTAAAGATGTGATGCATCTAATATGTTTGAAACATTCAAAATTGAAATCAAACAAATAGGAAAATTAAGAGACTACATAGTGATAGAGAACAGAATACGAATCCAATTCAATTCTGGATTTTTTATGTGATATATTGTACATAAGAGAACTGCACCCTATTCACCTGAAATGAATGGTAAAGCTGAAAAAATAGGACCTTTAACGAATTAGTAATTGTCATTTTATTAAATTTCGGTGCAGCAAAACATTAGTGGGGGGATATTTTATTGACTGCATGCTATGTTATGTTTAGAATCCCTTAATCTAAGAATAAAATTTCACCTTATGAAATTTTAAAAAGAATTATAAATCCAACGTGTCGTATTTTAGAACTTGGGTTTGTTTAACATATGTTTGCGCTCCAAACCCTAAGATAATAAAATTGGCTTGTAGAGCATATGAATGTGTATTTATAGGCTATGCTATTAATAGCAAAGCATACAATTTTTTTATGACCTAAATACACATAATATAATTGAAACAAATGGTGGCGATTGTTATGAAACAATTTTTTAAAATTAAGGAATAGTGGGGGCACTTCTAGTATGCCTATTAGAACAGAATTTAATGAAAATTCTGAAGTTGAACCTAGAAGAAGTAAAAGAACGAGAACCATAAAAGACTTTGGTCCGGATTTCTTTGTTTCTACTATAGAGGAGGATCTCGTAAACCTCCAAGAGGCCTTACCTTCTTTAGATGCCAATTTTTTGGCAAGAGGCTATAAATGATGAGATGGATTTTCTGGAATCCAATAAGACTTGTCATTTGGTAGATTTACCCCCATTGTAAATCTATAGGCTATAAATGGGTTCTTAAGAATTAAAACCTGATGGCACTATTGATAAATATAAAACACGATTAGTAGCTAAAGGTTTTAAGCAAAAAGAAAATATAGGTCTCTTTGACACATTTTCACCAGTAACTAGAATTACATTCATATTGGTATTAATCTCACTTTCTTCTATTCATAATTTACGAATACACCAAATGGATGTAAAAAACCACATTTTTGAACGGTGAATTAGAAGAAGAAATTTATATGGACCAGCCTGAAGGATTTGTAGTACATGGTCAAGAACATAAAGTATGCAAATTAGATAAATCATTATACGGTTTAAAACAAGTATCTAAACAATGGCATCAAAAATTTGATAATTAATCACTTCACATGGTTTTGAAGTTAATGAAAGTGACAAATGCATTTATTATAAATCTGAGAACGACATTTGCACTATTATATGCCTTTATGTCGATGACTTACTCATCTTTGGGTCAAACATTCATGCCATAATTTCAGTCAAATCCTTATTAAGCGATAATTTTAATATGAAAGATGTAACATCCCACCTCCATTAAGGTCACTCACAAAGGGAATGCCTTAACTTTGGTGGAGCGTTTTAGTAGACAGAACAGAAATTTACAAGATAGATAAATAATACTAAAGAAATTATAACTTTATTACAGCGGGAAACAGAAATCAGTTTGGTTACTTCTTTACCAAAAACTCAAGTACATAAATATCAGTCTTGTTCAGAAAATCATAAGAGTACAAAACTATAAAATCATAATCCCCACAGAAGCTGCCATAAGGAGTCAAGCCATACTTTAAGCACTCTAAGTACTTCAAGCAGAAGAAATCCGGATCAAGCTAAAGTATTCCCTCCTTGGAAAACCTGGGGGGAAACGGAAGAAAAAGGTGTGAAAACAAGCAAGGTCAGACATAAAGTCTGGCAAGTCCAGTGACTTTCAGCATATGAACAGATAATAATAATTATGACATGAAAATAAGCTGGATAAGAGATAACCGTAACAGGAGCAGCAGATGTACTTAGGTTAAACAGAAGAAACAGAATAATATTACTTTTCATTTCTCTGCACTAATACTAGTATAACAGGATTAGGTGTCACCCGAATGTCTAAACTGAAACAGAAATGGGAACAAAATAATTTCCACAGAAGATAATGCTAGTGTAACAACCCGTATTTTTATAACATGTTAAAACACGAAATCAAGGAAGAATTAAATTTTAAAATCAGAATCATGGGAAACGGGTTACTCCATTGCGTTCATCTCGAAATTTTACATGAGATAGAGTCCGATTTTTCGAAAATCGGAGTCCGGATGAAGAAGTTATGGCATGTACAAGTTTCAGCAGTTTTGAGGCAGTACTGGACCAAGGGGTCGACCTACCCCCTCCCCCCCCCAGGTCGACCATAGGGTCGACCTACCCCCAGGTTGACCATAGTGTTGACCTCCCCCCCCCCCCCCCCCCCCACCCCTTACAGGTCGACCTGGTCGGCCTGTTTTGACCCAGAACTCATTTTTGAAGCCAGAGACATGTTTTGATGGTCCGGATTGATTCTAGGGTTAATTTAAGGGCCTAAACTAATTCCTACACCTATATAAACATCCTAAGGCCTAACCTAATTCATATGACACCAAATTACTGCTGGACTTCCTCTTGATCATGGCCGCCGCTCTCTAAACTTTTCTCTTAGCCACCAAACTAGATTCAAACTAGAGATTAAAGCTTCTACAGCAATCCTACAACAATTCAAGAAGATAAATCAATGTCTCTACAACGTTCTACGACAATTTTAGTTCTTAATTTATTAGCCATGCTCTGTAAGTTCTAATTATTTCAGATCTAAATGTTTAATTATGATGTGGCCATGGAATAAAGTGGAATTAGATTTAAGTATGTTTATCGATTCTGATCTATTCCGGTTGCTTCTTGAAATTTCTATTTTGAGACATGTCTATCTTTATGTTCATGACAAGTTTATGATCTATTCAGCAGTTTTCTTGATTCGTAATGATGTTATCATCAAGTTGTAATATTTATGCCTATGATGATGTTTTCCTCTGATCTCATTTTTATTCAATTTCTATCTCCCACAATTTATTTTCTTTTCATGAACCTTGGTCAATTTCGGACCTTGGCCTAAAATCGCGATTTGTGTACGATATGTATACGGGGGAATTATGGGATTATTGCCTATATGAATATGATGTAATAATTGGCAACATGAAATTGGATATTATCATTGTATTTGCAAGTTTGGGCTTGATCTTTAAATTTTGGTATAATCTTATTATGAACAAATTTGCATAAATATCATATACATGGAATTTGGCACAAATAGGATATATGTAATGTAACATGAGATTTGATATATATAACATGTATGTAATTCGGCATGTAAATTAAACCACGAGTTCGGGCATATGTAAATTAAATCAAAAGATTAGGCTTACAATTAGGCATATGTAGAATTGGGGATTTGAATATAAAAGCGATTGTAAATATGATAATTGGCATAAATATGTATTATGAACTTGGGTAGTTGGCGTGTGTTGTAATAAAAAGATTACAGTTTGGGATAACTACATCACGAATCATGATTTGGGTTTATTTGGGCATGATACATGCAATTTTGGCTAGAACTCGATATGGGTGAAATAGCATAAACTTGGCATACATGTAAATAGGCAAGAATTGGACATATGTAAACTGACTAGAATTGGGTATATATATCCATATATATATATATATATATAATTTGGCATATAATTTTGGAACTTGGGGCATATGTTTATTAATATGTAAAGTTGGGAATTTGAAACATGAAAATGACTATGTATTGGATAACTAACTTGAACACGAACATGAACATTTCTATATGTTAAACACATGAACTGATATGGGGGTTTTGGGTGGAATACGACCATTAATGAACCTTTGACACGAGGTTAGACTCAGTTTGTGGTGTAAATCTGCCCGGAACCGCCCGGCAAATCCAGTAGCCACAAAGTGTCAGTCTAATGTGAGAGGCCGAAGGCCAAATTGTAGGCGTAACGGTTGATGACACGAGGTTAGACCCAGTTTGTGGTGTAAATCTGCCCGGAACCGCCCGGCAAATCCAGTGACCACAAAATGCACGGTCTAATGTGAGAGGTCGTGATTCGTTCGTCATAATGAATGAATTAAGGAATACTAACCATAATAAGACGTGGGTATGGTTAGAGGGTTAGAGGGTTAGGTGGGATGACATTGAAATTTGACATGTAAATGTGGACCTAACCGGTATGAGTTAAGAACATGTAAAACTTATAAATGTAGGCACAACCAATATGATATGAATGGGTGGGTTAAGTAACGTGGCTAGGCTAATGACACTTAACCGTTATAACATGACTAGCGGATGAGTTGGGCTAACTTGAATAGGTTGATGACACCCAATCGACATAACCTGATGCGTGGTAGGGTTAAGTAAACACACGAGGGTAACACTTAACCATTATAATATGACTGGTGGATGGGGTTAAGTTAACATGCACTTAACCAATATAACGTGATGCATGGTAAGGTTAAGTAACAACAGAGGGTAACACTTAACCGTCACAACATGATAAGTAGGTGGGCTAAGTCAATGTACATTTAACCAATATGACATGACATGCGGTGGGGTTAAGTTAACACAAGGGAGAACACTTAGCCAGTATAACAAGGCTTGCGGTAGGGTTAAGTAACACAAGGAACAACACTTAACCGATATAACATGATGTGTGGTAGGGTTAAGTAAAACAAGAGAAAACACTTAACCAACTTAACGTGATGGACGGAGAGGGTTAAGTACATATCGGGTTGGTGGGTAATATTAGTAAATATAGGCCCACAAACTTAACCAGTAGGAAACCCTAGTAACGGAGACCCATTTCAGCAGTAACCCACTAGATGTATCATAGTACCCTGAAACTAGGCAAGGTGGGGCACGATTACTGGGCTGATTGTAAGCAGTCAAAGCGACGGCGGTGGGTGCAACAGAGTAGGTTCTAACAGAGTGCGGGCGTGCACACACTTCAGAGCAGACAAACAGGGCACTGGGGGCACCAGTAGTATAACCTATGCCTTCTAGAATTGCGTCGGGCCGCCACCATGGGTCTTGATACACCCCATGGTGGGAACAAGAATAGGTATCTACAATCATTGGGGGCCGTATGACATACATAGGTAGCGTAATCCCTAGGTTGGACCTAGGTGGCATAAAACCTAAATCCGAGAAGCGTTCAATAGGTAGCATAATCCCTAGGTTGGACTTAGGTGGCATAAATCCTGTTTGAATCTAGAAAGCGCTCGATAGAAGACCCTAGATTAGATCTAGGTAATAAATAATAGATGTACACGTGAAAGCAACCTTAATTTCGGGGATCGGGATCACGTTTTGATTTTATCATTTTATATAGATTACTAGTTCGGACACTAGTTAGGTGGTGCAGAGAAAATAGATATCATAGAAATATTTTAATGGTGAAGCAGAGAAATCTTGCGATCTTGCGAAATTATACTTAGTTCATCTTGAATGGGAAACTCACAATGTTATGCATGACAAAAGTCATATGATGTTATTCTTAGATATCGTGCCTGTAGCTTATCTTGCCATCATGCTTATGTTTATTTTCAGTTTATTCATGCCATGTTATCTTTACCTATTTTTATGCTGAAAGTCACTAGGACTTACTCAGTCTTTATGACTGACCCATTTTGTTTCGCCTCTTTTTCTTCCATCCCCCCCCCCAGGTTCGCAGGGTGGGAATACAGCTTAGTTCGGATCTTACCAAGCTCCACGGCTCTTTCATGTACGGCTTGGATTTCCCTTGGCTATGGCTTGCTTTACTGTTTTACTTGGGGAACGATTTATGACTATGGTTTTATGCTTCTTTACTATTGCAAGACAGATTTCGATGTAATGGATTTAATGGCATTTTGATGTAAAAGGCTTTAGACCTTTCTAGACTTTAAAGCAATTTAATTTGGTTCTTCTTCCGTTGTTTTATATGTTCTGTCTTACAATATTTCTGTGTATGTTTACCTAGATAATGCTCCACCAAAGCTAGTGCATTCCTTTTGCGAGTGACCCTAGCAGAGGTGGGGTGTTACATTTGGTATCAGAGCAGAAGGTTACCAGACTGGGCAAAAGCTTTTAAAAACCTTCTGAAATTATTTTCAAAACATTTACAAAGAAGCATTTTTCTAAAGAAAAGTTTTGTTTTATGAAAGGCATATTCTCCAAAGCCATATGCACTATCTTTTGATTCTCTCCTTGAGTCTCTTCTCTCTTTCTTTTTCACCATAGTTTGTAGGCATGCGACACATGTCGGAGGGCAAAGTAGTGTCCAACCTCCATCTGTAGCCGTAGTAGTTTTACTTGCGACTAATCTTATCTCGAGCTTTGTAGGGTTGCCATGCGATGGAAGTAGCTTTCGAGAAACTTTTCAAACAAGATATACAAGGATAGTAGGAACGAGGATAAAGAACACAAGTCTAAGGATGAGAAACTTGTTGATATGGCTTAATCCACGAAGAGGAAAAAGGTGAAAGGAAAGAGGCCAAAAAGAATAATAAAAACCCATGACAAGAGAGAATATCTTTAGTATGGTAAAAAGGAACATGTAATTAAGTATTATAAGACAAGGACAAGGGCAAAGAACAAGATCGTCGAGAGGGAAATTGTATGCTCTCACTACTAGCGTACCTAAGAGAGGTGGTAACGTTTCTGTTAAAGGTTTAGCTTCTCTTTTCTATCATACCGTGGGAACTTTGTTTTGTACATCGCATCCATTTAATTCTGCTTCGATAGTTGAGTCTCTGCACCTTAGTACTAGCGAAGTAGAGGATCCCATTTATTTCTCAAATCCTGTTAGGGAATCGGCTTATTTATTCATGACTTGTTTGGATTTGAGAATGTCTATGCTAAGTGTTGAGTTTAGAAGTAATGTTTAACACCCCGTATTTTCTGTGAACGTATAAGTAACAAATCAGGGGATAATTAATTTTTAAAATAAGAATCAAGGGAAACGGGTTGCGCCATTGCGTTCGTCTCGGAAATCTGCTTGGAAACGAGTCCGAGTTTGCAAGAATCGGAGTCCGTATGAGGGAGATATGACCCTCCGAAATTTCAGGAATTTTCAGAATCGAAAACAGCTCGAAATTCAAAATTCAAAATACGAATTCAAACCCAGAAGCAGGCTAGGCGGGAAATTTCCCGCCCAGGACCTAGGTCGACTGGGGAGTCGACTGGGTAGTCGACCCCCCCAACCAGGTCGACTGGGTAGTCGACTGGGGGTCGACCTGCTCCCGAAATCCAGTTTTTGAACCCGGTTCGTTCTGATGTATTTGGTCACGTTTTTTGCCTAGGTTCGTCTGCCTAAACCTATTTAAACAGCCCCAAACCTAGCCTTCTCTACACACAATTCTATTCTGCTTCTATTCTGCCTCTGTTCTAAATAAAAATAAAAATGGCGTCGCTACTCTGCTGGAATCAAAACTAGAAGCTAATCACCATCAACCTAAGCAACTCAATTCAAACTAGAGATTAAAGCTTCTGCAACGATTCTACAACAATTAAAGTTCTTTCTTTAATCCAATCAAGGCAAGTACAGTTATTTTCCGATATAAACGTTAATTCTGATTGTGACATGAATTGTAAATCTGAATCTGAGATTATGTCTGTTCTGTTCTGTTTAGATCTACCTTATTCTGTATTTCTTTCTGCTTTCTGTTTTATAGCCAGGCTACCACGAGCCTGAGCCAATCTCATAAGAGATTAACATACGCTAAAATATTTGGGACAATAAAATGAATAATGCATGACATGGGCATGACCGATATGTGACTGATTTGAGGAAAGAACATAGGTTGAACTTGGAACTTAGGACATAAATCTAAGGCATATAAGTGAACCTATAACTTGGGTTTTGTGGCATAAAGAATATTGAACATACGACTTGAGAATTTGAGGCATAAAATTTACATTGGACATATGACTTAGGAATTGGGGCATAAATTTGACCGTAGGCATGTAATTAGTTTAGATACATATTACATGTTGTAAACTAGATCTGGATCTGAGCAAGCTATGTATGATAATCTGTGATTTTGGGACATAATTCAATATCTGATTTTAAGAATAGGATACATTATTAAAACCTAGATTTGTGGCACACTTTAAGAAGGGGAAGATATGTGATTTAGGTGTAGAAATTAAAATCTATAATAAGATTTAAGGACTATTAAGTGTGAATACACCTAAATAGGGATTTTTGGATATATGGCATGCATTGTAATATTTGGTATAATTTATAGATGAATATGCTGTACAATGCTAGTTTAACCAAAATGGGAACATATGTTATATGGTAAATTATGTCCATATTCTGTGTTATGTAAATTTATGCAAACATGGGGTATATGATCATATTGTGAATCATGATAATTATTTAGGCCTAATTTGTGATTAAGCAAGGCATGTAAATAGAAATATTAAATCTGCTAAATCTGTCATCTGCTAAGTCTGTTGAAAATGCCAACTCTGCTAAACTAAATCTGTTGAGATGCCTAAAATGCTAAATCTGTTGAGATGCCTAAAATGCTAAATCTGTTGAGATGCCTAAACTACTAAATCTGCTAGTTTGCTTAATCTGCTAAATCCGTTAAGTCGCCTAATCTATAAAATCTGTTATCAGTTATACCTGTTGAGTTGATATAATTAGTCTGTTATTGGCATAATCTGAATTGGCTATAGTTTTGAATAATTGAAATGTATATTAGGCGTGGGCATAAATGGTAAATTATTAATTAATTGGCCGCAAAGATGAACATGGCTAACTCGAGGTTAGAATGAGTTTGCGGCGTAATCCTGCCCGGAACCGCCTGGCACATCCAGTGGCCGCAAACAATAGGTTCTAATGTGAGAAGTTAGTCATAATATGCTTAGACACGAGGTTAGGTCTGGCTTGTGGCAGAAGTCTGCCCGGAATCGCCCGGCCCATCCAGCGGCCACAAGCTAGAGACCTAATGTGAGAGGTATGTGCATTAATAATTAATTAATGCAAATCTGAGATAAATATGATGTCTAAAACATGTTGGGTGGATAGGGTTAAACCAACTAGACTGATGAAATTAATAAACCCGTTTCATGAATCTGTAGGCCCAATACAAAGTTAGACAATCTGTAAGTATGTTAATCTGTAATCGGTTAATCTGTAAGTCTGTTAATCTGTAACTGGTTAATCTGTAAGTCTGTTAAATCTGTATATCTGATCCGTTGGTCTGAAAACTTATCTGATCTGTGAACTAGTTGATCTGAATTATGTATGTCTGAAAACTTGTAACAAGTTAATCTGAAATCTGTTAGTCTAGAGACACAAGGTTAGGAGGGGAATTACTTGTGTCATCTGTTGTTTGGGACCCATATTAGTCAGTAACCCTTTCTGGTATCAAAACTTTGACCCAACAGTAGGTAGGGTCCGGGCACGCTTACTGAACTAATTATAAGCGGTTCATTCTGATAATGGCGAGGGGTGTTGATGGTGCGTTCCAAACGGGTCATGTGCGTGCATGGATCCCGGTCTACCTCTGAGGATGTAAGACGCCGTGACATCTGTAAATAGGTCTGTGCCAATTGGTTGTCACTTTAGGGGGTGATACACCCTACTATGGGGCCGACACAGGGTATTTATGTATTAGGGAGCCGATCGCTTGGGGTAGGGTTTTAGGGTACACTTAGTTCTGTTTGTTTCAGTTGGTACCGTCTGTTTCTGTTGGGTGGTAACACCTGTCTGTTTCTGCGTGGTACCGTCTGTTCGGGTGGTAAAGGCCTATTTACTAGTGTACACCTAATTCTACATTCTGTTTCTGTAGGGATTAAATCTGTTTCTGTTTCTGTACCTTCTGTTGGGGTGGTAAAGGCCCATTATCAGCATTCTGTTTCTGTCTGTTTCTGTTCGGGTGGTAAAGGCCCATTATCAGCATTCTGCTTCTGTCTGTTTCTGTTCGGGTGGTAAAGGCCCATTATTAGCTTTCTGTTTCTGTGGAAATTATTTTGTTCCTGTTTCTGCTTCAGTTTAGACATTAGGGTGACACCTAATTCTGTTATACTAGTATTAGTGCAGAGAAGTGTAAAGCAATAACTTATATCATTCTGTTCTTCTGTTATATCTGTTACATCTGTTACGGTTATCTCTCATCCAGTTTTATTTTCATGTCATGTTATTATTATCTGCTCATAACTGAAAATCACTGGACTTGCCAGACTTTTTGTCTGACCCTTGTTGTTTCACCTCCTTTCTTCTGTTCCCCCCCAGGTTTTGTAGAAGGGAATACTCTAGCTTGATCCAGATTTCTTCTGCTTGAAGGGCTTAAAGTATGGCTTGTCTTCTTCTGTGGGGATTATGATTTTAAATTATGCATTCTGAAGGCTTTTGTACAAGATTGATATTTTGTACTTGAATTCTGATATTGAGTTTTTGGTAAAGTTGTAACCAAACTGATTTCTGTTTTCCGCTGCAATAAAGTTATAATTTTTCAAGTACTATTTATCTGTCTTGTAATATTCTGTTCTGTTTACTAAAATGCTCCACCAAAGTTAAGGCATTCCCTTTGTGAGTGACCTTAACGGAGGTGGGGTGTTACATAATACTTATGTTTTTGGGCTATGTGTTGATTCGAGGGATGGAGTGGTTATCCAGTAATGGTGCCATTCTTGAGTATGAAAAGAGGGTAGTTAGATTCTTGACTTGCCTTAGTAATGCCCTCGAAGTCTAGTGTAACCTTTAGGGTTATGCCATGCTTAGTTACTTAGAATCTCTTGATACATCTATTGATCCCGAGTAGTGTTTGCCACTAAGGTGGATGGTTCATTTTGCTTATGCATGAGTTATAGGAAATCACCTTAGTAAGTACATTTGGCAACATGGTTGACATCTGTTTATTTGCAAGATATAATCCTTCTGCGTGGAATACCCTATAAATGAGATCCAGGATTCACTAGTGAATTTTGGAGAGCTTGCATGAAACCATGAGTACGCAGTTATGTTTGAGCCGAGTATACTAGAAGTAGGATAAGGGAAAATGGGATGAGAGACAACAGTGAAATGAGTTCCAACTCATATTTTGGAAACAAGAATTAAGAAATTATGAAGTTAAAGACGGACAAAGCACAATGGAGTTAAGCTCAAGGAAATGCGACTTAGAAGATTGAAGACTAGATACGCGCATCATATCTCTTTTTAAGAGTATATCCTTGATCCCTCTTTTCTTGTAGAGCTTACTTGCATGCTATCTTTTATGTATATCCTCTCGGTCCTATTCTCAATCTTATTTCTGTTGCAAACCCTATAAGGAGTATGACTCATCTGGTTGTGATATATGTTGGGGTTTGAGGATGTCCGTTGGGTTGACTAAACTTTTTGGGCTTTATAGGATATGGGTTGGTTTTAGGAAGGGATTTCTTGCGACCTAAAAGGAGTTTATCATGCTTGGTTTCCTAGAATCATATATATTGGTTTTGGGCTGGTGTTTAGGGTACAAAGTTTTTCTTTACTTGCTTCTATCATTCGGTTATATCTTTAGGTAGGAACAATTGGGTGAAACATGCGTTTTAGACATGTTATGATTGATGGTTGCAAGTGGTCGCAAGTGGTTGCTCGTGGTTGCATAACACACATTAGGCACTAGATCGGCTCAGACACATTTTCATATTGCATATGCATGAGTGTTTATACTTGTTTATGGATGAAAGTGGATGTGTTATCATATGGATGATGCATATGGATGGACGTTTGTGCACACATATAGTGTTTACGTGACTTGGACTATTTGCATACATGTTGGACTCATTGCACTAGACATATTTTGCATTAAGAAGACCAATCAGGCCCGATCATTTGCATTAGATAAGGAACATATACACACACTTTCTGCATATGTTCATACAGCATTAGAAATCTCTTAAGGACAATGGATGCCTGTGATTGATGATTGAGTAGATGGATGATTGGATGGTAGGACACATTCTTCTTAACTTGAAGATTTCGGGGACGAAATCCTTTAAGGAGGGGAGAATGTAACAACCCGTATTTTTATAACATGTTAAAACAAGAAATCAAGGCATAATTAAATTTTATAGTCAGAATCAGGGGAAACGGGTTACGCCATTGTGTTCGTTTCGAAATTTTACATGAAATAGAAATCCGAGTTTTCGAAAATCGGAGTCCGGATGAAGAAGTTATGGCATGTACATGTTTCAGTAGTTTTCAGGCAGCACTGGACCAGGAGGTCGACCTATCCCCCCTCCCCCACCCCAGGTCGACCATAGGGTCGACCATAGTGTCGACCTCCCCCCCCCCCTACAGGTCGACCTGGTCAGCCTGTTTTGACCCAGAACTCATTTTTGAAGCCTGAGACATGTTGTGATGGTTCGGATTGATTCTAGGGTTAATCTAAGGGCCTAAACTAGTTCCTACACCTATATAAACATCCTAAGGCCTAACCTAATTCATACAATAATTCATATTACACCAAAATACTGCTAGACTTCCTCTTGATCATGGTCGCCGCTCTCTAAACTTTTCTCTTAGCCTCCAAACTAGATTCAAACTAGAGATTAAAGCTTCTACAGCAATCCTACAACAATTCAAGAAGATAAATCAATGTCTCTGCAACATTCTATGACAATTTTACTTCTTAATTCATTAGCCATGCTCTGTAAGTTCTAATTATTTTCAGATCTAAATGTTTAATTATGATGTGGCCATGGAATAAAGTGGAATTGGATTTAAGTATGTTTATCGAATCTGATCTATTCCTATTGCTCCTTGAATCTTCTATTTTGGGACTTGTCTATCTTTATGTTCATGACAAGTTTATGATCTATTCAGCAGTTTTCTTGATTCGTAATGACGTTATCATGAAGTTGTAATATTTATGTCTATGATGATGTTTTCCTCTGATCTCAATTTTATTCAATTTCTATCTCCCCCAATTTATTTTCTTTTCATGAACCTTGGTCAATTTCTGACCTTGGCCTAAAATCGCGATTTGCATACGATATGTATACAGGGGAATTATGGGATTATTGCCTATATGAATATGATGTAATAATTGGCAACATGAAATTGGATATTATCATTGTATTTGCAAGTTTGGGCTTGATCTGTAAATTTTGGCATAATCTTGTTATGAACAAATTTGCATAAATATTATATACATGGAATTTGGCACAAATAGGATCTATGTAATGTAACATGAGATTTGATATATATATATAACATGTATGTAATTTGGCATGTAAATTAAACCACGAGTTCGGGCCTATGTAAATTAAATCAAAAAATTAGGCTTACGATTAGGCATATGTAGAATTGGGGATTTGAATATAAAAGCGATTGTAAATTTGACAATTGGCATAAATATGTGTTATGAACTTGGGTAGTTGGCGTGTGTTGTAATAAAAAGATTACAGTTTGGGATAACTACATCATGAATCATGATTTGGGTTTATTTGGGCATGATACATGCAATTTTGGCTAGAACTCGATATGGGTGAAATAGCATAAACTTGGCATACATGTAAATAGGAAAGAATTGGACATATGTAAACTAACTAGAATTGGGTATATATATATATATATATATATATATATATATATATATATATTGGCATGTAATTTTGGAACTTGGGCATATGTTTATTAATATGTAAAGTTGGGAATTTGAAACATGAAAATGACTATGTATTGGATAATTGACTTGAACACGAACATGAACATTTCTATATGTTAAACACATGAACTGATATTGGGTTTTTGGGTGGAATACGACCATTAATGAACCTATGACACGAGGTTAGACTCAGTTTGTGGTGTAAATCTGCCCGAAACCGCCTGGCAAATCCAGTAGCCACAAAGTGTCAGTCTAATGTGAGAGGTCGCAGGCCAAATTGTAGGCGTAACGGTTGATGACACGAGGTTAGACCCAGTTTGTGGTGTAAATCTGCCCGGAACCGCCCGGCAAATCCAGTGACCACAGAATGCACGGTCTAATGTGAGAGGTCATGATTCGTTCGTCATAATGAATGAATTAAGGAATACTAACCATAATAAGACGTAGGTATGGTTAGAGGGTTAGGTGGAATGACATGGAAATTTGACATGTGAATGTGGACCTAACCGGTATGAGTTAAGAACATGTAAAACTTATAAATGCAGGCTTAACCAATACGATATGAATGGGTGGGTTAAGTAACGTGGCTAGGCTAATGACACTTAACCGTTATAACATGACTAGCGGATGGGTTGGACTAACTTGAATAGGTTGATAACACCCAATCGAAATAACCTGATGCGTGGTAGGGTTAAGTAAACACACGAGGGTAACACTTAACCATTATAATATGACTGGTGGATGGGGTTAAGTTAACATGCACTTAACCAATATAACGTGATGCGTGGTACGGTTAAGTAACAACAGAGGGTAACACTTAACCGTCACAACATGATAAGTAGGTGGGCTAAGTCAATGTACACTTAACCAATATGACATGACATGCGGTGGGGTTAAGTTAACACAAGGGAGAACACTTAGCCAGTATAACAAGGCTTGCGGTAGGGTTAAGTAACACAAGGAACAACACTTAACCGATATAACATGATGTGTGGTAGGGTTAAGTAAAATAAGAGAAAACACTTAACCAACTTAACATGATGAACGGAGAGGGTTAAGTACATATCGGGTTGGTGGGTAATATTAGTAAATATAGGCCCACAAACTTAACCAGTAGGAAACGCTAGTTACGGGGACCCATTTCAGCAGTAACCCACTAGATGTATCATGTTACCCTGAAACTAGGCAGGGTAGGGCACGATTAATGGGCTGATTGTAAGCGATCAAAGCGACGGCGGTGGGTGCGACAGTGTAGGTTCTAACGGAGTGCGGGCGTACACACACTTCGGAGCAGACAAACAGGGCACTAAGGGCACCAGTGGTATAACCTATGCCTTCTAGAATTGCGTCGGGCCGCCACCATGGGTCTTGATACACCCCATGGTGGAACGAGCATAGGTATCTACAATCATTGGGGGTCGTATGACACACATAGGTAGCGTAATCCCTAGGTTGGACCTAGGTGGCATAAACCCTAAATCCGAGAAGCGTTCAATAGGTAGCATAATCCCTAGGTTGGACCTAAGTGGCATAAATCCTAGTTGAATCTAGGAAGCGCTCGATAGAAGACCCTAGATTAGATCTAGGTAATAAATAATAGATGTACACGTGAAAGCAACCATAATTTCCGGGATCGGGATCAGGTTATGAATTTATCATTTTATATAGATTACTAGTTGAAACACTAGTTAGGTGGTGCAGAGCAAATAAATATCATAGAAATATTTTAATGGTGAAGCAGAGAAATCTTGCGATCTTACGAAATTATACTTAGTTCATCTTGAATGGGAAACTCGCAACGTTATGCATGACAAAATTCATATGATGTTATTTTTAGATATCATGCCTGTAGCTCATCTTGCCATCATGCTTATATTTATTTTCAGTTTATTCATGCCATGTTATCTTTACCTATTTTTATGCTGAAAGTCACTAGGACTTACTCAGTCTTTATGACTGACCCGTTTTGTTTCGCCTCATTTTCTTCCGTTCCCCCTCCCCCCCCTCACCCCCCCCCCCCCCCCCCGCCGCCCCCAGGTTCACAGGGTAGGAATACAGCTTAGTTCGGATCTTACCAAGCTCCAAGGCACTTTCATGTACGGCTTGGATTTTCCTTGGCTATGGCTTGCTTTACTGTTTTACTTGGGGAATGATTTACGACTTTGGTTTTATGCTTCTTTACTATTGCAAGACAGATTTCGATGTAATGGATTTAATGGCATTTTGATGTAAAAGGCTTTAGACCTTTCAAGACTTTAAAGCAATGAAATTTGGTTCTTCTTCCGCTGTTTTATATATTTTGTCTTGTAATATTTCTATGTATGTTTACCTAGATAATGCTCCACCAAAGCTAGTGCATTCCCTTTGCGAGTGACCCTAGCGGAGGTGGGGTGTTACAGCTAGTAATGGGCTTTTACCACCCCAATAGAAACAGACAGAAACAAAATTCTAATAATGGGCCTTTACCACTCGAACAGAAACAGACCGAAACAGAGTGCTAATAATGGGCCTTTACCACCCGAACAGAAGGTACAGAAACAGAAACAGATTAATCCCTACGGAAACGGAATATAGAATTAGGTGTACACTAGTAAATGGGCCTTTACCACCCGAACAGACGGTACCACACAGAAATAGACAGGTGTTACCACCCAACAGAAACAGACGGTACCAACAGAAACAGACAGAACTAAGTGTACCCTAAAACCCTACCCCAATCGATCGACTCCCTAATACATAAATACCCTGTGTCAGCCCCATAGTAGGTGTATCACTCCCGAAAGTAACAACAATTGGCACAGACCTATTTACAGATGTCACGGCGTCTTTCATCCTCAGAGGCAGACCGGGTTCCTTGCACGCACATGACCCGGTTGGAATGCACCATCAACCCCCCTCGCCATTATCAGAATGAACCGCTTATAATTAGTTCAGTAAGCGTGCCCGGACCCTACCTACTGTTGGGTCAAAGTTTGATACCAGAAAGGGTTACTGACTAATATGGGTCCCAAACAACAGATGACACAAGTAATTTCCCTCCTAACCTTGTGTCCCCAGACTAACAGATTTCATATTAACTTGTTTACAAGTTTAGACATACACAGTTCAGATCAACTAGTTCACAGATCAGAAAGTTTTAGACTAACAGATCAGATATGCGGATTTAACAGATTTGTCTAACTTTGTAATTGGGCCTACAGATTCACGAAACGGGTTTGTTAAATTCATTAGTCCAATTGGTTTAACCCTACCTAACTAACACGTTTTAGACATCATATTTATCTCAGATTTGTATCAATTAAAAATTAACGCGCAGACATGTCACATTAGACCGACAGTTTGCGACCACTGGTTAGGCCGGTTGGTTCCGGGCAGGTTTCTGCCGCAAACTGAGTCTAACCTCGGGTTTCAAGCACGTTATGACTAACTTCTCGCATTAGAACCTATTGTTTGCGGCCACTGGATGTGTCGGGCGGTTCCGGGCAGGATTATGCCGCAAACTCATTCTAACCTCGAGTTAGCCATATTTCATGTTTAGCCAATGCATTCATTCACAAACTATGCTAATATCAGACTAATCATGCTAATTTAACAAATTAACTTATGTACAAGTTACAGATTATTCGAGGTTTTATTAACAAGTTTTGCTCAATTTTAAATCGAGCCTACAGATTTGCATACTTCAAATTTCAGCATTTCAGTTCCAACAGATTACGCCATTCAACAGGCCAAACAGATAACAGATCTTGCAGTTTAGGCGATTTAGCAGGTCTAGCAGATAAGGAAATTTTAACATAATTAGCAGATTAGGCAATTCAATCTAATTAGCAGTTCAGGCAATATAACAGAACTAGCGGATTAGGCAATATAACAGATTTAATCATTCCTTAAAGTTTCATTGACATATCATGCCTAATTATAAATTTAGCCTAAACTTACATGCCCAAATCAAGGTCATAATTCATAATACAATATATGCCCCCAAATTTTAGCCTTAATATTCTCATTTACAGTTCATGTCAAAACTAGATTTGATAATCTAGTTTATCATTTATGTCCAGGACTAATACACATGTAAATCATTCTCTATTATAGCCAATTCAGATTATGCCAACATATTTGCTATGCCAAATTAACTTAATTAAGCAACGCCCAATCCCTGTATAACATGTTTCCATAAGTTCTCTAAATACTCATGAAACGGCCCTAGCAAAAGGAATAGGGGATAAACACAAGAAAGAATAGGCATGCAATAATGAACCGAATACAATAATAATGGCCCCTCTAGGCTCGATGTATATAAGAGTGAATGGGAATAAACTTGCAAAGTTACATACTAAATATGAGATCTAACATCATTAAGGGAATAGGCATTAGAAACTAACTACAATAGTTATAGGCAACTAACCACAATAGTCATGGGCGACTAATTACAATAGTTTCTTATTCAATGTCATAGGCAATAGTCCCATAGTCATGAAATCATAGTCATAGGCAATAGTCTCATAGGCGTGAATTATAGTCATATGCAACAGTTTCATGTTCAATTATGCATTATTCATTATTTGTCCCAAAATTAAGCGTTCGTGCGTTAATCTCTTATGAGATTCGGCGCAGGCTCATAGTAGCCTGGCTATAGAACAGAAAGAAGAAAGAGGTATAGAATAGTTATAGAAAAATAGATCTAACAGATAAGAATATACATAACCTCAGATTCAGATTTATAATCATGCTACAACCATAATTAAAGTTTATATCGGAGAATAACTGTACTTGCCTTTCATGGTTTTAAGAAAGGATAATAAACTGTTGTTGATGCAGAAATGTTGAATTATTCCTCTTTAATTGTTGTTGTAGCTCTTAACTTTGATTTGAGATTTGATTTAGCTTTTGATTCTATTCAGTTTGGAAGAAGATGCATCAGTCCAAGTTTTGATTCCAGTAGAGTAGCGACACCATTTTTTATTTTAATTAGAACAGAGGCAGAATATAGACAAAATGAAATTGTGTAGAGAAAATGAGGCTAGGGGGCTGTTTATATAGGATTAGGCGGACAAATCTAGACAGAAAACGAGACCGGATACATCAGAATGAACCAGGTTCAAAAACTGGGTTTCGGGAACAGGTCGACCCCCAGGTCGACCCCCAGGTCGACTCCCCAGTCGACCTGGTCATGGGGAGGTCGACACCCCAGTCGACTCCCCAATCGACCTGGTTAGGGGGGTCGACTCCCCAGTCGACTTGGGTATATGGACGGGAATTTTCCCACCAGCCTTCTCTGGGTTAGAATTTCGAATTTCTGGCTTTATTTTCGAGCTGTTTTATTTTATTTAAATTCCTGAAACTTCGGAGGGTCATAACTTGGTCATACGGACTCCGTTTTTCGAAAATTCGGACTCGTTTTCAAGCAAAGTTTCGAGATGAACGCAATGGAGCAACCCGTTTCCCTTGATTCATATTTTAAAAATTTATTATTCTCTGATTTGTTACTTATACGTTCGCAGAAAATACGGGGTGTTTCATTCTCCCCCTTAAAGGATTTCGTCCCCGAAATCTTCAAGTTAAGAAGAATGTGTCCTACCATCCAGTCATCCATCTACTCAACCATCATCCACAAGCATCCATTGTCCTTAGAAAACTTCTAATGTTGTATGAACATATGCAAAAGTGTGTGTATATGTTCCTTATCTAATGCAAAGATCAGGCAGTCCACTGACTCAGTTGACCTCCTTAATGCGAACTATGTCAGTGTCATGAGTCCAACATGTATGCAATTTTCCTATTTGTTACATATTATTCTTATATGAGTGACAACCATTCATTCATACACAACATCCATGTGATGAGTCAATCATTTTGCATCCACAAAAATTGAAAATGCTCACACATCCATATGCAGTATGAGAGTATTTTCGAGCCGATCTAGTGCCTAGTGTATGTATATGCATCCATTAGAAACCACTAGAAACCACTTGCAACCATCAAACATAACATATCTCAAACACATGTTTACATCCATTAGTTTCTACCTAAAGTTCGAAGATTCGATCGATAGGATACAGTCGAGTGATGGGAGCGAGTGCAGATAAACAAAAACTTGGTTTCCATTAGACCTCGGTTGAGAGACAAATTCCCCTAAGTATCAACCGCGAAGACCGAAATCAACATCAGATTGACACCCAGAGGATTACCCTCCTTAGACAATGTCAAAACTGGAAATCTCAACCTTATTAGAAATATTCAGATATTTGCAGATTACCGGTACAGATCAGATTACTAAATGATTCTTAGGAAACTAAGCATGATAAAAACCCAGAATGTATGCGTCATAGTCAGCATAACGCTCAACACAGATACCGAACTTATCACAATTGGATGAGTCATAACCCTAATGGTTCTGAGTCTACAGCGGAATCAGAAACAATACTAGTATTCAAGTGCAGAGTATCGATTACAGAATCGAAATGCCAGAATTAGAAAAGGGTTTTAACTCAAAAATCAGATAAAAAAATTAAACCTCTTACAGAAAGTTTTCCTATTTCTATCCTATCCACTAGCCTCGAGAGTGTTCGTCTGCCCTCCAGATTTGGTCCTGCCCTCTGCCCTTGCCCCCGTCTCTTTGGGCAGTCCCTAGTGAAGTGTCCCATCTCACTACAGTTGAAGCAAGTGCCCTTTCTTTTTCTGCAATCCTTGTTTAGATGAGTCGAGCTTCCACAAGTAAAGCACTTTTTCTCCTTCTTATCTTCAGACTTTTCATCCTTCTTTTGTTTTTCCTTTTTGGGCCATGCTTTCTTGTTCTGTGGTTCTTCCTTGTTTGCCTCCTTCTTGCCCTTGTCTTCCTCGTGTAGTAGTGCCATGTCCACCAATCTCTCATAAGTCGCTCCCATGGGTACATGGGTCATGGCTAGGTTGTGCAGTGGCTCGTTCAATCCTTTAACAAAGCAGAGAGCCTTTTTATGCTGGGTGTTGACTAAATCTAGCCCGAACCTAGCCAGTTGGTTGAACTGATTGACGTATTCCCTGACCGTCATACTTCCTTGCTTAAGAGGTAAGAAATTTTCCAGTTGTAGACTTCGTTCAGCTTGCGAGAGGAATTTCGTCTCAAACCTTGTTCTGAAATCCATCCATGTTTCAACCGGTCTCTCAGCGTTAGTGACTTCCTACTACTAGGAAGCTTGGTCCTTGAGCAACCATACCACCAATTGTACCTTCTGCCTATCGTCCACCTCGAAAATAACGAACAAATCCTAAGTTTCTTTGAGCCAGTTCCCCGCTTCTACGAATGATTCAGTTCCCTTGAAATCCTTTCCACTCATGGCCCTAAAATCTTTACAGATCTTTGAAAAAGCAATTGCACGAGGAGGAGGGGAGGAGGAGGAATCGCTGCAGCTGGAAGAGGAATATCTGTTGGGCCTGCATCGTTGGCCCTAGCCTCTAAGTACCTCCTGAACCAGCCAGGTATTGGCACGCCCTCTGGAAAGTTAAGATTCCCAGACATGCTCGAATGAAAGAAAAAGATTTTAAACGGAGAACTGAAAAGATAGATATATGGCTTTTTGGGGATTATGTTTTTCAAAATAAATTTTATTTTTGAAAATACTTCCTTTTAAAACCTTTTTGAAAATAGTTTTCAAAAACTTTTATCTAATCTGGTAACCTTCAGCTCTGATACCAAGTGTAACACCCCACCTCCATTAAGGTCACTCATAAAGGGAATGCCTTAACTTTGGTGGAGCATTTTAGTAGACAGAACAGAAATTTACAAGACAGATAAACAATACTAAAGAAATTATAAATTTATTACAGTGGGAAACAGAAATCAGTTTGGTTACATCTTTACCAAAAACTCAAGTACATAAATATCAGTCTTGTTCAGAAAATCATCAGAGTACAAAACTGTAAAATCATAATCCCACAGAAGCTGCCATAAGGAGTCAAGCCGTACTTTAAGCACTCTAAGTACTTCAAGCAGAAGAAATCCGAATCAAGCTAAAGTATTCCCTCATTGGAAAACCTAAGGGGGAAACGGAAGAAAAAGGGGCGAAAACAAGCAAGGTCAGACATAAAGTCTGGCAAGTCCAGTGACTTTCAGCATATGAACAGATAATAATAATTATGACTTGAAAATAAGCTGGATAAGAGATAACAGTAACAGGAGCAGCAGATGTAATTAGGTTAAGCAGAAGAAACAGAATAATATTACTTTTCATTTCTCTGCACTAATACTAGTATAACAGGATTAGGTGTCACCCCAATGTCTAAACTGAAACAGAAATGGGAACAAAATTATTTCCATAGAAGAGAATGCTAGTAATGGGCCTTTACCACCCCAGCAGAAACAGACAGAAACATAATGCTAATAATGGGCCTTTACCACCCGAACAGAAACTGACAGAAACAGAGTGCTAATAATGGGCCTTTACCACCTGAACAGAAGGTACAGAAACAGAAATAGATTAATCCCTATGGAAATAGAATGTAGAATTAAGTGTACACTAGTAAATGGGCCTTTACCACCTGAACAAATGGTACCACGCAGAAATAGACAGGTGTTACCACCCAACAGAAACAGACGGTACCAACAAAAACAGACAGAACTAAGTGTACCCTAAAACCCTACCCCAAGCGATCGGCTCCCTAATACATAAATACCCTGTGTCGGCCCCACAGTAGGGTGTATCACTCCCTAAAGTGACAACCAATTGGCACAGACCTATTTACAGATGTCACGACGTCTTACATCCTCAGAGGCAGACCGGGATCCATGCACGCACATGACCCGGTTGGAACGCACCATCAACACCCCTCGCCATTATCAGAATGAACCGCTTATAATTAGTTCAGTAAGCGTGCCCGGACCCTACCTACTTTTGTGTCAAAGTTTAATACCAGAAAGGGTTACTGACTAATATGGGTCCCAAACAACAGATGACACAAGTAATTTCCCTCCTAACCTTGTGTCCCCAGACTAACAGATTTCAGATTAACTTGTTTACAAGTTCAGACATACAGAGTTCAGATCAACTAGTTCACAGATCAGACAAGTTTCAGACTAACGGATCAGATATACGGATTTAACAGATTTGTCTAACTTTGTAATTGGGCCTACAAATTCACGAAACGGGTTTGTTAAATTCATTAGTCCAATTGGTTTAACCCTACCCACGCAACACGTTTTAGAAATCATATTTATCTCAGATTTGTATCAATTAAAAATTAACGCGCAGACCTCTTACATTAGACTGACAGTTTGCGACCACTGGTTAAGCCGGTTGGTTCCGGGCAGGTTTCTGCCGAAAACTGAGTCTAACCTCGGGTTTCAAGCACGTTATGACTAACTTCTCACATTAGAACCTATTGTTTGCGGCCACTGGATGTGTCGGGCGGTTCTGGGCAGGATTACGCCGCAAACTCATTCTAACCTCGAGTTAGCCATATTTCATGTTTCGACAATGCATTCATTCACAGACTATGCTAATATCAGACTAATCATGCTAATTTAACAAATTAACTTCTGTACAAGTTACAGCAGATTATTCGAGGTTCTATTAATAAGTTTTGCTCAATTTTAAATCGAGCCTACAGATTTACATACTTCAAATTTTAGCATTTCAGTTCCAACAGATTACGCCATTCAACAGACCAAACAGATAATAGATCTTGCAGATTAGGCGATTTAGCAGGTCTAGCAGATAAGGCAATTTTAACATAATTAACAGATTAGGCAATTCAATCTAATTAGCAGTTCGGGCAATATAACAGAACTAGCGGATTAGGCAATATAACAGATTTAATCATTCCTTAAAGTTTCATTGACATATCTTGCCTAATTATAAATTTAGCCTAAACTTACATGCCCAAATCAAGGTCATAATTCATAATACAATATATGCCCAAATTTTAGCCTTAATATTCCCATTTACAGTTCATGTCAAAACTAGATTTGATATTCTAGTTTACCATTTATGTCCAGGACTAATACACATGTAAATCATTCTCTATTATAGCCAATTCAGATTATGCCAACATATTTGCTATGCCAAATTAACTTAATTAAGCTACGCCCAATCCCCGTATAACATGTTTCCACAAGTTCTCTAAATACTCATGAAACGACCCTAGCAAAAGGAATAGGGGATAAACACAAGAAAGAATAGGCATGCAATAATGAACCGAATACAATGATAATGGCCCCTCTAGGCTCGATGTACATACAGTGAATGGGAATAAACTAGCAAAGTTACATACTAAATATGAGATCTAACATCATAAAGGGAATAGGCATAAGAAACTAACTACAATAGTTATAGGCAACTAACCACAATAGTCATGGGTGACTAATTACAATAGTTTCTTATTCAATGTCATAGGCAATAGTCTCATAGTCATGAAATCATAGTCATAGGCAATAGTCTCATAGGTGTGAATTATAGTCATAGGCAACAGTTTCATGTCCAATTATGCATTATTCATTATTTGTCCCAAAATTAAGCGTTCGTGCGTTAATCTCTTATGAGATTCGGCGCAAGCTCATAGTAGCCTGGCTATAGAACCGAAAGAAGAAAGAGGTACAGAATAGTTACAAAAAAACAGATCTGACAAATAAGAATATACATAACCTCAGATTCAGATTTATAATCATGCCACAACCATAATTAAAGTATATATCGGAAAATAACTTTACTTGCCTTTCGTGGTTTTAAGAAAGGATAATAAACTGTTGTTAATGCAGAAATGTTGAATTATTCCTCTTTAATTGTTGTTGTAGCTCTTAACTTTGATTTGAGATTTGATTTAGCTTTTGATTCTATTCAGGTTGGAAGAAGATGCATCAGTCCAAGTTTTGATTCCAGCAAAGTAGCGACACCATTTTTGTTTTTAATTAGAGTAGAGGCAGAATATAGACAGAATGAAATTGTGTAGAGAAAATGAGGCAAGGGGGCTGTTTATATAGGATTAGGAGGACGAATCTAGACAGAAAACGAAACCGGATACATCTGAATGAACCAGGTTCAAAAACTGGGTTTCGGGAGCAGGTCGACCCCTAGGTCGACTCCCCAGTCGACCTGGTCATGGGGAGGTCGACACCCAAGTCGACTCCCCAGTCGACCTGGTTGGGAGGGGTCGACTCCCCAGTCGACCTGGGTATATGGGCGGGAATTTTCCCGCCAGCCTTCTCTGGGTTTGAATTTTGAATTTCTGGCTTTATTTTCGAGCTGTTTTATTTTATTTAAATTCCTGAAACTTCGGAGGGTCATAACTCGGTCATACGGACTCCGTTTTTCGAAAACCTCAGACTCGTTTTCAAGCAGAATTTTGAGACGAACGTAATGGCGCAACCCGTTTCCCTTAATTCTTATTTTAAAAATTAATTATTTTCTGATTTGTTATTTATATGTTCTAGAAAATACGGGGTGTTACAAAAGATCTAGGTGAAGTGAGTGTAATCCCCGATATTAAAATTACTATGTCAAAAGAGGATTTTCTTTGGATCAGTCCCATTAAACTGAGAAGACTCTAAAGAAATACAATTATATTGACTGTAAACTTGCATGGACACCATATGATCCTAGTGTATATTTATTTAAGAACACTGGTAAGGGTGTAAAATAGTCTGATTATGAGAGCATCATTGGCAATCTTCGGGATGCCACTGATTGTACAAGACTTGACATTGACTATGTCATGGGATTATTGTGAAAGTTTACTAGTAGATCTAGTATAGAGCACTAAACTTGCTATTGAGAGGGTCATAAGATACCTAAAATAAACTATGAATCCTGGATTACATTATGAAAAGATTTCAGTTGCACTTGAAGGATATTCTGATACATACTGAAATACTTTATCTGATGATTCTATTGCGAACAGTGGCTATATATTTAGCATTGCTGGAAGAACTGTTTTTTGGGAAATCTAAGAAATAGAATATCTTGACTCAGTATACTATAATGACTGAGATAATAGCACTAGCCATAGCTAGTGAAGAAGCAGAGAACTAAAGAAATCTGGTAGTTGAGATCCCCATAAGGGATAAACCGACACCAGGGGTGTAATCGATTGCGATAGTACCGCGGCTATTGCAAAAAGTATAGAACAATTATTACAATGGTAAAAGACGACGTTGTAAGCACAATACTGTAAAAGAACATCACATATTGTGATGAAAAATTTGATGACTATTGAAAGAAAAACGGAACCGATATTACAATGGTAAGAAATGACAGTCGTATGCACAGTATTGTTAGAGAACATCACATATAAGGTGATGATAATTTTGCAGAACCTTTGACGAAAGGAATGTCCAGAAAGAAAGTCCTTAATAATTCTAAAAGAATGGGACTATTGCCCTATGATTGTGGAATCACGGACAATGGTAACCCGACCTAAATGACTGGAGATCCCAAGAACTAGGTTCAATGGGTAAAAACAAGTTGTGTAGTGATAGTAGATGAACATGCTAAATTTTAGAATAAGAAGCATGTATTCCTGAAGTGATTAGAGGATGAGTTAATAAAAACTCTTAATGAGATCTATACTCTATTTGGAGTGGAGTACCTACCTTAAGGAGTGCTCTTGATAGACTCACCTTTGTGAATGTGGAAATGTGGTCGTTTCCTATGAAGTTTTGAGCAAAACTTCTAGAGCGTTCACTAAACTGGGATAGACGTGCATGGCCATAAACGCACGGGCTTATTTGATTGCACTATAGAAAAGATTGTGTGTGTTTTGATGTCAGGAATAGAGTTTAAGACTACGTGTCACTCTAGTAAAAACTGAATCTTATTCACTACGCAAAGGTTAAAGTCGGATGACACTTTTGTTTATGCACAGTCCTATGTTTTTAGAAACTGCTCGATAATATTTTAAAAATTCAAGTGGGGGATTCTTGGAAATTTTATGTGAATTATTAAAATATTGAGATAAGTGTATGAATTGCTCCCTTATGTGAATAGTCCCACTTCATGGGATTATATGCAAGAGGCAAGTATTTATATTTGTTTCTGAGAAATCTTGTTGGGGCCTTGGGCTCCCAATGCATGCTTTGTTGTGAGGAGGGAGACCATGCATCATGACCACCACACGTGCGCACGACCGACCGACCGACTCGACCCGGCCCGGCCCAGCCCGGTTCGGTTTGGTTCAGGCTTGGGCTTGGGCATGGGCATGGGCCTTGGCTTTTTGGTGTAGACATTTATATTTTTGCTCCAGAAAACACTGCATTTTTCGAACTATTTTTTAAATATAGAAAATATTTCTGAGCCGACTTTTATTTATGAAGCGGTAAACTCTTGACCCAGTATTTTCAGCAGATCCTGTTTTTCTTCCTCTACCTAGTATTTTTGATTAACCCTAATCTCCGTCTATATATTATCTTCAGTTGTAGACGAGATTAATATACAAAAAAAATCTGTTTTCTCTCCCTCCGCCATTAAAAAAAAATCTTTTGGAAATTTTTGACCAGTTAAATTCAAAAGTCCAAATCTGCACTGATTTGTTGTGCAAAGCAAATCAGTTATTCATTTTAGAGAGGCTGTTTTATCCTAGAGGCAGCGGCGGAAGTACGAACTGGTTTTGCACCACCGACCAGATCGCCGAATCGTCTTCAAGAAGGCGACCTAATCCGCGACTCAGCCATTGTTTCCCAACAATTTAAAGACGAAAAATGAAAACAATGGCTTTGTTTGCTGCCCCATTCTGTCTCAGTGACCTAATCTCAAATCGCACTGCTTAAGAACAAATTCAGTCAACTTGATTAGCATCTGGATCCTCAAGCCAACGGTAGGTGTCGGAGATCTGGACCTCATGGTAGCTGTCGATGATTCATTGCGACAAACGATTGGATAGTGAAGAGCTGGAAATGGTGAGCAGAACAAATTGGACCTGCTAGAGAGACTGCTCATCAAATTGCAACCAGACAGTTGCATTATTTTCCAACAAAGTTCTGCCGCAAGTGGTAGAAGAAGCTGGATAATAAAAAGGAGTAATCACTTGGAGAATCAGACTTCATGAAGGTACATTCTATTAACGGGATTTATTCTCTATGCTGTTTATGTGCAATAAAACAAATATGGAACCATGAATGGTAGACAATTTTTAAACAGGATGCTGCTCATAATTGTTAGATCTAGGAATTTTCAAGTTACACCTAAGATAGTTCCAAATTTGCTTGGAATATGAGCAGTTAAGATAAAGAAGTTTTATGTCTTCATAAAGGTATTGAGCACAAATTATACTTAGGATCGGTAGATACATTCCAAGTGATAATTTTATCTTTGGTAGTGAACTTATTATTTGAAACCAACAATGCATTTAAGGACATTCTGGGAGCACATGTACAATCCCAAATCAAAGAATTTGACCGAACGTGGTTCGATACTGAATTAAAATCAAAGTTTTCATTACCAATAGGCAACTAATGCTAGATATCACTGTCTTTTGTGAGATTTCCTCTGTGAGATACATAGCTTAAAGAATGCTTATGCAGATTTTGATTTTCTGACTTAGATCGAGATTGAGTTCTAAGTATCTATTAAGGCTGATAAGTAAAAATGCAGAAATTAATTTTTTTTGTAATTCAATTATGTTAGTCTCTGAGTTTATGAATATTTTCTTATGAGAAAATATAAATTCTCAAACATATGAACATTTAAAATAGTAAGCATCCACAACCGGCAAGTAAATAACAGAATGGAATCCGCAAGGAAACCATAAACGACAGCAACAACCAACCCAAATAAATGATTCTGGACAGTTAATCTATAATACAAATGTAGAAAACCAGGTCATATGGCGCAAAAGTGTCGGAACAGGCCAGACCCTGCACCGCAGGCAAACCTGACTGGGGGGCCTCTAACGGCTATGATTACCGAGATTCACCTTGTTGGTGAATCACAGGGTTGGTGGGTAGACATTGGTGTTTCTCGCCATGTTTGCTATGATCGTGATATATTCACAATATACACGGTTGCTGACGATCAGAAAGTGTGTTGTGAGATCCTCACACCACTTAAGCTGTAGAGACTGGTAATAATGAAAATAAAGCATATGATGGGAAAGACATTGATTCTTAAAGATGTGATGCATCTGATATGTTTGAAACATTCAAAATTGAAATCAAGAAAATAGAAAAATTAAGAGACTACATAGTGATAGAGAACAGAATACGAATCAAATTCTATTCTGGATTTTTATGTGATATATTGTACATAAAAGAAATGCACCCTATTCACCTGAAATGAATGGTAAAGCTGAAAAAATAGGACCTTTACCGAATTAGTAATTGCCATTTTATTAAATTTCGGTGCAACAAAACATTAGTGGGGGATATTTTATTGACTGCATGTTATGTTATGTTTAGAATCCCTTAATCAAAGAATAAAATTTCACCTCATGAAATTTTATAAAGAATTATAAATCCAACGTGTCATATTTTAGAACTTGGGTTTGTTTAACATATGTTTGCGCTCCAAACCCTAAGATAATAAATTTGGCTAGTAGAGCATATGAATGTGTATTTATAGGCTATGCTGTTAATAGCAAAGCATACAATTTTTTTTATGACCTAAATACACATAATATAATTGCAACAAATGGTGCCGATTGTTATGAAACAATTTTTTTTTAAATTAAGGAATAGTGGGGGCACTTCTAGTATGCCTATTAGAACAGAATTTAATGAAAATTCTGAAGTTGAACCTAGAAGAAGTAAAAGAACTAGAACCGTAAAAGACTTTGGTCCGGATTTTTGTGTTTTTACTATAGGGGAGGATCCCATAAACCTCCAAGAGGCCTTACCTTATTTAGATGCCAATTTTTTGGCAAGAGGCTATAAATGATGAGATGGATTCTCTGGAATCCAATAAGACTTGGCATTTGGTAGATTTACCTCCGTTGTAAATCTATAGGCTGTAAATGGGTTCTTAAAAATTAAAACCTGATGGCACTATTGATAAATATATATCACGACTAGTAGCTAAAGGTTTTAAGCAAAAAGAAAATATAGGTTTCTATGACACTTTTTCACCAGTAATTAGAATTACATTCATTTGGGTATTAATCTCACTTGCTTCTATTCATAATTTACGAATACACCAAATAGATGTAAAAACCACATTTTTGAACGGTGAATTAGAAGAAGAAATTTATATGGACCAGCCTGAAGGAATTATAGTACATGGTCAATAACATACAGTATGCAAATTAGATAAATCGTTATATGGTTTAAAACAAGTATCTAAACAATGGCATTAAAAATTTGATAATTAATCACTTCACATGGTTTTGAAGTTAATGAAAGTGACAAATGCATTTATTACAAATCTGAGAATGACATTTGCACTATTATATGCCTTTATGTAGATGACCTACTCATCTTTGGGTCAAACATTCATGCCATAAATTCTGTCAAATCCTTATTAAGTGCCAATTTTAATATGAAAGATTTAGGTGAAGCGAGTGTAATCCCTGATATTAAGATTACTAGGTCAAAAAGGGGATTTTCTTTGGATCCGTCCTATTAAACTGAGAAGACTCTAAAGAAATACAATTATATTGACTGTAAACTTGCATGGACACCATATGATCCCAGTGTAAAGTTATTTAAGAACACTGGTGAGGGTGTAAAATAGTCTGATTATGAGAGCATCATTGGCAATCTTCGGGATGCCACTGATTGTACTAGACTTGACATTGCCTATGTCATGGGATTATTGTGCAAGTTTACCAGTAGATCTAGTATAGAGCATTAACATGCTATTGAGAGGGTCATAAGAAACCTAAAATAAACTATGAATCTTGGATTACATTAAGAAAAGTTTTCAGTTGTACTTGAAGGATATTCTGATACAGACTGTAATACTTTATCTGATGATAATATTGCGAACAGTGGCTATATATTTAGCATTGCTGGGAAATCTAAGAAACAAAATATCTTGACTCAGTATACTACAGTGACTGAGATAATAGCACTAGCCACAGCTAGTGAAGAAGCAGAGAACTAAAGAAATCTGCTAGTTGAGATCCCCATAAGGGAAAAACCGACACCATTGGTGTAATCGATTGCGATAGTACCGCGGCTATTGCAAAAAGTATAGAATCGTTATTACAACGGTAAAAGACGACGTCGTAAGCAAAATTCTGTAAAAGAACATCACATATATAGTGGGGGAAAATTTGACGACTATTGAAAGAAAAACAGAACCGATATTACAACGATAAGAAATGACAGTCGTATGCACAATATTTTTAAAGAACATCATATATAAGGTGACGATAATTTGGCAGAACCTTTGACGAAAGGACTGTCCAGAAAGAAAGTCCTTAATAATTCTAAAAGAATGGGACTATTGGCCTGTGATTGTGGAATCACGCACAATAGTAACCCGACCAAAATGACTGGAGATCCCAAGAACTAGGTTCAATGGGTAAAAACAAGTTGTGTAGTGATAGTAGATGAACATGCTAAATTTTAGATTAAGAAGCATGTATTCCTGAAGTGATTAGAGGATGAGTTAATAAAAACTCTTAATGAGATCTATACTCTATTTGGAGTGGAGTACCTACCTTAAGGAGTGCTCTTGATAGACTCACCTTTGTGAATGTGGAAATGTGGCCGTTTCCTATGAAGTTTTGGGCAAAACTTATAGAGCGTTAACTAAACTGGGATAGACGTGCATGGCCATAAACGCACGGGCTTATTTGACTGCACTATAGAAAAGATTGTGTGTGGTTTGATGTCAGGAATAGAGTTCAAGACTACGTGTCACTCTAGTAAAAACTGAATCTTATTCACTACGCAAAGGTTCAAGTCGGATGACACCTTTGTTTATGCACAGTCCTATGTTTTTAGAAACTTCTCGATAATATTTTAAAAATTCAAGTGGGGGATTGTTGGAAATTTTATGTGAATTATTAAAATATTGAGATAAGTGTATGAATGGCTCCCTTATGTGAATAGTCCCACATCATGGGATTATATGCAAGAGGCAAGTATTCATATTTGTTTCTAAGAAACCTTGTTGGGGCCTTGGGCTCCCAATGCATGCTTTGTTGTGAGGAGGGAGACCATGCATCATGACGACCACACACGCACACGCGACCGACCAACTCGACCCGTCCCGGCCCGGCCCGGTTCGGTTCGGGCTTGGGCTTGGGCATGGGCCTTGGCTTTGTGGTGTAGACACTTATATTTTTGGTCCAGAAAACACTGCAATTTTCGAACTATTTTTTAAATACAGAAAATATTTCTGAGCCAACTTTTATTTATGAAGCGGTAAACTCTTGACCCAGTATTTTCAGCAGATCCTGTTTTTCTTCCTCTGCCCAGTGTTTTCGATAAACCCTAATCTCCGGCTATATATTATCTTCAGTTGTAGGCGAGATTAATATAGATAAAATAATCTGTTTTCTCTCCCTCCGCCACTAAAAAAAATCTTTCGGAAGTTTTCGACCAGTTAAATTTGAAAGTGCAAATCTGCACTGATTTGTTGTGCAAAGCAAATCAGTTATTCATTTTAGAGAGGCTGTTTTATCCTAGAGGCGGCGGCGGAAGTACGAACTGGTTTTGCACCACCGACCAGATCGCCGAATCATCTTCAAGAAAGCGACCTAGTCCGCGACTCAGCCATTGTTTCCCAACAATTTGAAGACGAAAATTGAAAACAATAGCTTTGTCTGTTGCCCCATTCAGTCTCAGCGACCTAATCTCAAATCGCACTGCTTAAGAACAAATTCAGTCAACTTGATCAACATCTGGATCCTCGAGCCAACGGTAGGGGTCGGAGATCTGGACCTCATAGTGGTTGTCGATGATGATTCATCACGACGAACGATTGGATAATGAAGAGCTGGAATTGGTGAGCAGAACAAATTGGACCTGCTAGAGAGACTGCTCATCGAATTGCAACCGGACAGTTGCATTATTTTCCAATAAAGTTATGTCGTAAGTGGTAGAAGAAGCTGGATAATAAAAAGGAGTAATCACTTGGAGAATTAGACTTCATGAAGGTACATTCTATTAACGGGATTTATTCTCTATGCTGATTATGTGCAATAAAACAAATATGGAATCATGAATGGTAGACAATTTTTAAACAGGATGCTGCTCATAATTGTTAGATGTAGGAATTTTCAAGTTACACCTAAGATAGTTCCAAATTTGCTTGGAATTTGAGCAGTTAAGATAAAGAAGTTTTATGTCTTCATAAAGGTATTGAGCACAAATTACACTTAGGATCGGTAGATACATTCCAAGTGATAATTTTATCTTTGGTAGTGAACTTATTATTTGAAACCAGCAATGCGTTTTAGGACATTCTGGGAGCACATGTACAATTCCAAATCAAAGAATTTGACCGTTAATGGTTCGATACTGAATTAAAATCAAAGTTTTCATTACCAATAGGCAACTAATGCTAGATATCACTGTCTTTTGTGAGATTTCCTCTGTGAGATACATAGATTAAAGAATGCTTATGCAGATTTTGATTTTCTGACTAAGATCGAGATTGAGTTCTAAGTATCTATTAAGACTGTTAAGTAAAAATGCAAAAATTAATTTTTTCTGTGATTCAATTATGTTAGTCTATGAGTTTATGAATATTTTCTTATGAGAAAATATAAATTCTCAAACATATGAACATTTAAAATAGTGAGCATCCACAACCGGCCAGTAAATAACGGAATGGAATCCGCAAGGAAACCATAAACGACAGCAACAACCAACCCAAATGAATGATTCTGGACAGTTATTCTACAATACAAATGTAGAAAACCAGGTCATATGGCACAAAAGTGTCGGAACAGGCCATACCCTGCACCGCAGGCAAACCTGACTGAGGAGTCTCTAACGGCTATGATTACCGAGATTCACCTTGTTAGTGAATCAGAGGGTTCGTAGGTAGACATTGGTGTTTCTCGCCATGTTTGCTATGATCGTGATATATTCACAATATACACGGTTGCTGACGATCAGAAAGTGTGTTGTGAGATCCTCACACCACTTAAGCTGTAGAGACCGGTAATAATGAAAATAAAGCATATGATTGGAAAGACAGTGATTCTTAAAGATGTGATGCATTTGATATGTTTGAAACATTCAAAATTGAAATCAAGCAAATAGGAAAATTAAGAGACTACATAGTGATGGAGAACAGAATACGAATCAAATTCTATTCTGGATTTTTTAGGTGATATATTGTACATAAGAGAACTGCACCCTATTCACCTGAAATGAAAGGAAAAGCTGAAAAAATAGGACCTTTACCGAATTAGTAATTGTCATTTTATTAAATTTCGGTGCAACAAAACATTAGTGGGGGGATATTTTATTGACTGCATGCTATGTTATGTTTAGAATCCCTTAATCTAAGAATAAAATTTCACCTTATGAAATTTTAAAAAGAATTATAAATCCAACGTGTCATATTTTAGAACTTGGGTTTGTTTAACATATGTTTGCGCTCCAAACCCTAAGATAATAAAATTGGCTAGTAGAGCATATGAATGTGTATTTATAGGCTATGCTATTAATAGCAAAGCATACAATTTTTTTTATGACCTAAATACACATAATATAATTGAAACAAATGGTGTCGATTGTTATGAAACAATTTTTTTTAAAATTACGAATAGTGGGGGCACTTCTAGTATGCCTATTAGAACAGATTTTAATGAAAATTCTGAAGTTGAACCTAGAAGAAGCAAAAGAACGAGAATCGTAAAAGACATTGGTCCGGATTTTTGTGTTTTTACAATAGAGGAGGATCCCGCAAACCTCCAAGAGGCCTTACCTTCTTTAGATGCCAATTTTTTGGCAAGAGGCTATAAATGATGAGATGGATTCTCTGGAATCCAATAAGACTTGGCATTTGGTAGATTTACCCCCGTTGTAAATCTATAGGCTGTAAATGGGTTCTTAAAAATTAAAACCTGATGGCACTATTGATAAATATAAAACACGACTAGTAGCTAAAGGTTTTAAGCAAAAAGAAAATATAGGTTTCTTTGACACTTTTTCACCAGTAACTAGAATTACATTCATTTGGGTATTAATCTCACTTGCTTCTATTCATAATTTACGAATACACCAAATGGATGTAAAAACCACAGTTTTGAACGGTGAATTAGAAGAAGAAATTTATATGGACCAGCCTGAAGGGTTTGTAGTACATGGTCAAGAACATAAAGTATGCAAATTAGATAAACCATTATGTGTTTTAAAACAAGTATCTAAACAATGGCATGAAAAATTTGATAATTAATCACTTCACATGGTTTTTAAGTTAATCAAAGTGACAAATGCATTTATTACAAATCTGAGAATGACATTGGCACTATTATATGCCTTTATGTAGATGATCTACTCATCTTTGGGTCAAACATTCATGCCATAAATTCAGTCAAATCCTTATTAAGTGCCAATTTTAATATGAAAGATCTAGGTGAAGCGAGTGTAATCCCTGATATTAAGATTACTAGGTCAAAAAGGGGATTTTCTTTGGATCAGTCCCATTAAACTGAGAAGACTCTAAAGAAATACAATTATATTGACCGTAAACTTGCATGGACACCATATGATCCTAGTGTAAAGTTATTTAAGAACACTGGTGAGGGTGTAAAACAGTCTGATTATGAGAGCATCATCGGCAATCTTCGGGATGCCACTGATTGTACTAGACTTAACATTGCCTATGTCATGGGATTATTGTACAAATTTACCAGTAGATCTAGTATAGAGCATTAACATGCTATTGAGAGGGTCATAAGATACCTAAAACAAACTATGAATCTTGAATTACATTATGAAAAGTTTTCAGTTGTACTTGAAGGATATTCTGATACAGACTGAAATACTTTATCTGATGATTCTATTGCGAACAGTGACTATATATTTAGCATTGCTGGAAGAACTGTTTTTTGGGAAATCTAAGAAACAGAATATCTTGACTCAGTATACTATAGTGACTGAGATAATAGCACTAGCATCATCTAGTGAAGAAGCAGAGAACTAAAGAAATCTGCTCGTCGAGATCCCTATAAGGGAAAAACCGACACCGGTGGTGTAATCGATTGCGATAGTACCGCGGCTATTGCAGAAAGTATAGAACCGTTATTACAACGGTAAAAGACGACGTCGTAAGCATAATACTGTAAAAGAACGTCACATATATAGTGATGAAAAATTTGACAACTATTGAAAGAAAAACAGAACCGATATTTCAACGGTAAGAAATGATGGTCGTATGCACAGTATTGTTAGAGAACATCACATATAAGGTGATGATAATTTGGCAGAACCTTTGACGAAAGGACTGTCCATAAAGAAAGCCCTTAATAATTCTAAAAGAATGGGACTATTGCCCTGTGATTGTGGAATCACGCACAATGGTAACCCGAACTAAATGACTGGAGATCCCAAGAACTAGGTTCAATGGGTAAAAACAAGTTGTGTAGTGATAGTAGATGAACATGCTAAATTTTAGATTAAGAAGCATGTATTCCTGAAGTGATTAGAGGATGAGTTAATAAAAACTCTTAATGAGATCTATACTCTATTTGGAGTGGAGTACCTACCTTAAGGAGTGCTCTTGATAGACTCACCTTTGTGAATGTGGAAATGTGGCCATTTCCTATGAAGTTTTGGACAAAACTTGTATAGCGTTCACTAAACTGGGATAGACGTGCATGGCCATAAACGCATGGGCTTATTTGGTTTCACTATAGAAAAGATTGTGTGTGGTTTGATGTCAGGAATAGAGTTCAAGACTACATGTCACTCTAGTAAAAACTGAATCTTATTCACTACGCAAAGGTTCAAGTCAGATGACACCTTTGTTTATGCACAGTCTTATGTTTTTAGAAACTGCTCGATAATATTTTAAAAATTTAAGTGGGGGGTTGTTGGAAATTTTATGTGAATTATTAAAATATTGAGATAAGTGTATGAATGGCTCCCTTATGTGAATAGTCCCACATCATGGGATTATATGCAAGAGGCAAGTATTTATATTTGTTTCTAAGAATCTTGTTGGGGCCTCGGGCTCCCAATGCATGCTTTGTTGTGAGGAGGGAGACCATGCATCATGACCACCACACACGCGCGCGCGACCGACCGATTGACTCGACCCGGCACGGCCCGGCCTGGTTCAGTTCGGTTCGGGCTTGGACTTGGACATGGGCCTTGGCTTTGTGGCGTAGATACTTATATTTTTGGTCCAGAAAACACTGCGTTTTTTGAACTATTTTTTAAATACAGTAAATATTTCTGAGCTGACTTTTATTTATGAAGCGGTAAACTCTTGACCCAGTATTTTCAGTAGATCCTGTTTTTCTTCCTCTGCCCAGTATTTTCGATTAACCCTAATCTCCGTCTGTAGATTATCTTCAGTTTTAGACGAGATTAATATAGAAAAAAAAACTGTTTTCTCTTCCTCCGCCATTAAAAAAAAATTCTTTCGGAAATTTTCGACCAGTTAAATTCGAAAGTGCAAATCTGCACTGATTTGTTGTGCAAAGCAAATCAATTATTCATTTTAGAGAGGCTGTTTTATCCTAGAGGCGGCGACGGAAGTACGAACTGGTTTTGCACCACCGACCAGATCGCCGAATCGTCTTCAAGAAAGTGACCTAGTCCGCGACTCAGCCATTGTTTCCCGACAATTTGAAGACGAAAAATGAAAACAATGGCTTTGTCTGCTGCCCCATTCAGTCTCAACGACCTAATCTCAAATCGCACTGCTTAAGAAAAAATTCAGTCAACTTGATCAGCATCTGGATCCTCGAGCCAATGGTAGGGGTCGGAGATCTGGACCTCATGGTAGATGTCGATGATGATTCATCACGACAAACGATTGGATAGTGAAGATCTGGAATTGGCAAGCAGAACAAATTGGACCTGCTAGAGAGACTGCTCATCAAATTGCAACAGGACAGTTGCATTATTTTACAAAAAAGTTCTGCCGCAAGTGGTAGGAGAAGCTGGATAATAAAAAGGAGTAATCACTTGGAGAATCAGACTTCAGGAAGGTACATTCTATTAACGGGATTTATTCTCTATGCTGATTATGTGCAATAAATCAAATATGGAACCATGAATGATAGACAATTTTTAAACAGGATGCTGCTCATAATTGTCAGATGTAGGAATTTTCAAGTTATACCTAAGATATTTCCAAATTTGCTTGGAATATGAGCAGTTAAGATAAAGAAGTTTTATGTCTTCATGAAGGTATTGAGCACAAATTACATTTAGGATCGGTAGATACATTCCAAGTGATAATTTTATCTTTGGTAGTGAACTTATTATTTGAAACCAGCAATGCATTTAAGGACATTCTGAGAGCACATGTACAATCCCAAATCAAAGAATTTGACCAAACATGGTTCCATACTGAATTAAAATCAAAGTTTTCATTACCAATAGGGAACTAATGCTAGATATCACTGTCTTTTGTGAGATTTCCTCTGTGAGATACATAGCGTAAAGAATGCTTATGCAGATTTTGATTTTCTGACTTAGATCGAGATTGAGTTCTAAGTATCTGTTAAGACTGATAAGTAAAAATGCAGAAATTAATTTTTTTCTGTGATTCAATTATGTTAGTCTCTGAGTTTATGAATATTTTCCTATGAGAAAATATAAATTCTCAAACATATGAACATTTAAAATAGTAAGCATCCACAACCGGCTAGTAAATAACAGAATGGAATCCACACATAAACGACAGCAACAACCAACCCAAATGAATGATTCTGGACAGTTATTCTATAATACAAATGTAGAAAAAACCAACCCAAATGAATGATTCTGGACAGTTATTCTATAATACAAATGTAGAAAACCAGGTCGTATGGCACAAAAGTGTCGGAACAGGCCAGACCCTGCACCATAGGCAAACCTGATGATTACCGAGATTCACCTTGTTGGTGAATCAGAGGTTTGGTGGGTAGACATTGGTGTTTCTCGCCATGTTTGCTATGATCGTGATATATTCACAATATACACGGTTGCTGACGATCAGAAAATGTGTTGTGAGATCCTCACACCACTTAAACTGTAGAGACTGGTAATAATGAAAATAAAGCATATGATTGGAAAGACATTGTTTCTTAAAGATGTGATGCAACTAATATGTTTGAAACATTCAAAATTGAAATCAAGCAAATAGGAAAATTAAGAGACTACATAGTCATAGAGAACAAAATATGAATCAAATTCTATTCTGGATTTTTTATGTCATATATTGTACATAAGAGAACTGCACCCTATTCACCTGAAATGAACGGTAAAGTTGAAAAAATAGGACCTTTACCGAATTAGTAATTGTCATTTTATTAAATTTCGGTGCAGCAAAACATTAGTGGGGGGATATTTTATTAACTACATGCTATGTTATGTTTAGAATCCCTTAATCTAAGAATAAAATTTCACCTTATGAAATTTTAAAAAGAATTATAAATCCAACGTGTCATATTTTAGAACTTGGGTTTGTTTAACATATGTTTGCGGTCCAAACCCTAAGATAATAAAATTGGCTCGTAGAGCATATGAATGTGTATTTATAGGCTATGTTATTAATAGCAAAGCATACAATTTTTTTATGACCTAAATACACATAATATAATTGAAACAAATGGTGCCGATTGTTTTGAAACAATTTTCTTTAAAATTAAGGAATAGTGGGGGCACTTATAGTATGCCTATTAGAATATAATTTAATGAAAATTCTGGAGTTGAACCTGGAAGAAGTAAAAGAACGAGAACCGCAAAAGAATTTGGTCCTGATTTTTGTGTTTTTACTATAGAGAAGGATCCCGTAAACCTCCAAGAGGCCTTACCTTCTTTAGATGCCAATTTTTTGGCAAGAGGCTATAAATGATGAGATGGATTCTCTGGAATCCAATAAGACTTGGCATTTGGTAGATTTACCCCCGTTGTAAATCTATAGGCTGTAAATGGGTTCTTAAAAATTAAAACCTGATGGCACTATTGATAAATATAAAACACGACTAGTAGCTAAAGGTTTTAAGCAAAAAGAAAATATAGGTTTCTTTGACACTTTTTCACCAGTAACTAGAATTACATTCATTTGGGTATTAATCTCACTTGCTTCTATTCATAATTTACGAATACACCAAATGGATGTAAAAACCACATTTTTGAACGGTGAATTAGAAGAAGAAATTTATATGGATCAGCCTGAAGGATTTGTAGTACATGGTTTAGAACATGAAGTATGCAAATTAGATAAATCATTATATGGTTTAAAACAAGTATCTAAACAATGGCATGAAAAGTTTGATAATTAATCACTTCACATGGTTTTGAAGTTAATGAAAGTGACAAATGCATTTATTACAAATCTGAGAATGACATTTGCACTATTATATGCCTTTATGCAGAAGACCTACTCATCTTTGGGTCAAACATTCATGCCATAAATTCAGTCAAATCCTTATTAAGTTCCAATTTTAATACGAAAGATCTTGGTGAAGCGAGTGTAATCCCTGATATTAAGATTACTAGGTCAAAAATGGGAATTTTCTTTGGATCAGTCCCATTAAAATGAGAAGACTCTAAAGAAATACAATTATATTGACTGTAAACTTGCATGGACACCATATGATCCCAGTGTAAAGTTATTTAAGAACACTGGTGAGGGTGTAAAACAGTCTGATTATGAGAGCATCATTGGCAATCTTCGGTATGCCACTGATTGTACTAGACTTGACATTGTCTATGTCATGGGATTATTGTGCAAGTTTAACCAGTAGATCTAGTATAGAGCATTAACATGCTATTGAGAGGGTCATAAGATACCTAAAATAAACTATGAATCTTGGATTACATTATGAAAAGTTTTCAGTTGTACTTGAAGGATATTCTGATACAGACTGAAATACTTTATCTAATGATTTTATTGCGAACAGTGGCTATATATTTAGCATTGCTGGGAAATCTAAGAAGTAGAATATCTTGACTCAGTATACTATAGTGACTGAGATAATAGCACTAGCCACAGCTAGTGAAGAAGCAGAGAACTAAAGAAATCTGCTAGTTGAGATCCCCATAAGGGGAAAACTGACACCAGTGGTGTAATCGATTGCGATAGTACCACGGCTATTGCAAAAATTATAGAATCGTTATTACAACGGTAAAAGACGATGTCGTAAGCACAATACTGTAAAAGAACATCACATATATAGTGATGAAAAATTTGACGACTATTGAAAGAAAAACATAACCGATATTACAACGATAAGAAATGACAGTCGTATGAACAGTATTGTTAGAGAACATCACATATAAGGTGATGATAATTTGGCAGAACCTTTGACGAAAGGACTGTCCAGAAAGAAAGTCCTTAATAATTCTAAAAGAATGGGACTATTGCCCTGTGATTGTGGAATCAAGCACAATGGTAACCCGACATAAATGACTGGAGATCCCAAGAGATAGGTTCAATGGGTAAAAACAAGTTGTGTAGTGATAGTAGATGAACATGCTAAATTTTAGATTAAGAAGCATGTATTCCTGAAGTGATTAGAGGATGAGTTAATAAAAACTCTTAATGAGATCTATACTCTATTTGGAGTGGAGTACCTACCTTAAGGAGTGCTCTTGATAGACTCACCTTTGTGAATGTGGAAATGTGGCTGTTTCCTATGAAGTTTTGGGCAAAACTTGTAGAGAGTTCACTAAACTGGGATAGATGTGCATGGCCATAAACGCACGGGCTTATTTGATTGCACTATAGAAAAGATTGTGTGTGGTTTGATGTCAGGAATAGAGTTCAAGACTACATGTCACTCTAGTAAAAACTGAATCTTATTCACTACGCAAAGGTTCAAGTCGGATGACACCTTTATTTATGCACAGTCTTATGTTTTTAGAAACTGCTCGATAATATTTTAAAAATTCAAGTGGGGGATTGTTGGAAATTTTATGTGAATTATTAAAATATTGAGATAAGTGTATGAATGACTCCCTTATGTGAATAGTCCCACATCATGGGATTATATGCAAGAGGCAAGTATTCATATTTGTTTCTAAGAAATCTTGTTGGGGACTTGGGCTCCCAATGCATGCTTTGTTGTGAGGAGGGAGACCATGCATCATGACCACCACATACGCACACGCGACCGACCGACCGACTCGGCCCGGCCCGGTTCAGTTCGGGCTTGGGCCTTGGCTTTGTGGTGTAGACACTTATATTTTTGGTCCATAAAACACTGCGTTTTTCGAACTATTTTTTAAATACAGAAAATATTTCTGAGCCGACTTTTATTTATGAAGCGGTAAACTCTTGACCCAGTATTTTCAGCATATCATGTTTTTCTTCCTCTGCCTAGTATTTTCGATTAACCCTAATCTCCATCTATATATTATCTTCAGTTGTAGACGAGATTAATATAGAAAAAAACTGTTTTCTCTCCCTCCGCCATTAAAAAAAAAATTCTTTCGGAAATTTTCGACCAGTTAAATCCGAAAGTGCAAATCTGCACTGATTTGTTGTGCAAAGCAAATCAGTTATTCATTTTAGAGAGGCTGTTTTATCCTAGAGGCGGCGGCGGCAGTACGAACTGTTTTTGCACCACCGACCAGATCGCCGAATCGTCTTCAAGAAAGCGACCTAGTCCGCGACTCAGCCATTGTTTCCCAACAGATTTACCATGAGTGATGTATTTTTTTTAAAGTTTACCGTATAGCAAAACGGAAAGGAATTATTAGTTATTTCCGGCCCGGTCATCGCCGGAACCGGACCGGAATGGGCGGATTTCCGACGTGCCGGCCGGAATTTAAAACCTTGGTATAATGCTTCAACAAAATAAGCAATATATTATTATTTGATACACAAACCTAATGTTCTATTTTAATTACGATTATTTATTTTGATATAATGATGTATCAAATCCTTACGAAAAAAGATTCCAGGCACTAGAAACAGCCTGTTAATAAATCGTTGATTGCACACAATACCGGTATATTAGGCTTCAAAATTCGTGGTTTCTCCAACCCAAAAGAATTGTAAAAATTGTAAAAGAAGATAAAAATGATGTTTTTAACTTTTTATTTAAAGAAAATCAAATCACAACTTTCTTTCCATCTAGGTTTATATAGGTGGAGTGCATTTTCTTGCACAACGCATAGTACAGCTGGAAATTAATCATGGGTGAATTCCTAACATAAGGGGTTAGGTATGTTGTCACTCTCAAATTTAGGTTAATTGACCCTAATAGCTAAAAAAACCAATTATTCCGCTTTTATAAAGTTGAATAAACTAACAGCCAACAACACTTCCTATATAGCAATCTTCATTGATTCAGGAGAGAGATCTGAGCCGCTCATTTATCCAATTTAATAAAAACAGGACGAATCAATCCATAGAACGTCGTCCCTCACTTCTTTCTAATTCCCTATAATTACATCAATTTACAACAGCATTTCAACTCATTACAATACAACACGAACCCATCAAAATGGTTTTTTCTTTCTTTTTTTTCATTTCTTTCTCTTTATATTCTTCAAGTTCGAGTAATAATCGAACACAAGAACTTCCACAGCAACACGTACTAGTATCTGGATTACTAGAGCTAATTAATTTGCCATGGTTGGGGGAATCTGTAAAAATAAGTGGAAGTGTAGTGAGGCAAAAAGGCGAAAAAGAGATTATCATATGGGGGCATGATTGAATTTTGATTGATTACTTTAACAATGATTCATGTTTCCATAAGGAGATGTTCGGATTAAGGTGCAGAATGTCCAGAAATACACTTGAACGAGTCATGTCAGGAATGGTTGGGCTTAACGTATACTTCACACGTCTACATAACACAAGCTGTGTATTTTTCCACATCAAAAACGGTGTGTACTTTATCAATATTAGCACATGAAGAAAGTCCAGATAGACAAGATGAGTATCTTTGAATTGGAGGTTCTACTGCAAACGAATGCTTGAAATGTTAATATATTATAAGATAAAGATTATTTTAATGATTAGTTTACTAAAATATTCTTGAATGGTCTGCATGGATGTCTTTTGGAATATCTTCTAATAATTTCTTAATCTAAAGAGTTCAATGAAATAATATAATAAATGCTGTGAATGTACTAGAATAATATAATAAATGCAATGAATGTACGAGAATAATATAGTAAATGCGGTGAATGTCCTAAGTGGGGGATTGTTGGAAATTTTATGTGAATTATTAAAATATTGAGATAAGTGTATGAATGGCTCCCTTATGTGAATAGTCCCACATCATGGGATTATATGCAAGAGGCAAGTATTCATATTTGTTTCTAGGCCCGGTTCGGTTCGGGCTTGGGCTTGGGCTTGGGCTTGGGCATGGGCCTTGGCTTTGTGGTGTAGACACTTATATTTTTGGTCCAGAAAACACTGCAATTTTCGAACTATTTTTTAAATACAGAAAATATTTCTGAGCCAACTTTTATTTATGAAGCGGTAAACTCTTGACCCAGTATTTTCAGCAGATCCTGTTTTTCTTCCTCTGCACAGTATTTTCGATAAACCCTAATCTCCGGCTATATATTATCTTCAGTTGTAGGCGAGATTAATATAGATAAAATAATCTGTTTTCTCTCCCTCCGCCACTAAAAAAAATCTTTCGGAAGTTTTCGACCAGTTAAATTTGAAAGTGCAAATCTGCACTGATTTGTTGTGCAAAGCAAATCAGTTATTCATTTTAGAGAGGCTGTTTTATCCTAGAGGCGGCGGCGGAAGTACGAACTGGTTTTGCACCACCGACCAGATCGCCGAATCGTCTTCAAGAAAGCGACCTAGTCCGCGACTCAGCCATTGTTTCCCAACAATTTGAAGACGAAAATTGAAAACAATAGCTTTGTCTGTTGCCCCATTCAGTCTCAGCGACCTAATCTCAAATCGCACTGCTTAAGAACAAATTCAGTAAACTTGATCAACATCTGGATCCTCGAGCCAACGGTAGGGGTCGGAGATCTGGACCTCATGGTGGTTGTCGATGATGATTCATCACGACGAACGATTGGATAATGAAGAGCTGGAATTGGTGAGCAGAACAAATTGGACCTGCTAGAGAGACTGCTCATCGAATTGCAACCGGACAGTTGCATTATTTTCCAATAAAGTTATGTCGTAAGTGGTAGAAGAAGCTGGATAATAAAAAGGAGTAATCACTTGGAGAATTAGACTTCATGAAGGTACATTCTATTAACGGGATTTATTCTCTATGCTGATTATGTGCAATAAAACAAATATGGAATCATGAATGGTAGACAATTTTTAAACAGGATGCTGCTCATAATTGTTAGATGTAGGAATTTTCAAGTTACACCTAAGATAGTTCCAAATTTGCTTGGAATTTGAGCAGTTAAGATAAAGAAGTTTTATGTCTTCATAAAGGTATTGAGCACAAATTACACTTAGGATAGGTAGATACATTCCAAGTGATAATTTTATCTTTGGTAGTGAACTTATTATTTGAAACCAGCAATGCGTTTTAGGACATTCTGGGAGCACATGTACAATCCCAAATCAAAGAATTTGACCGTTAATGGTTCGATACTGAATTAAAATCAAAGTTTTCATTACCAATAGGCAACTAATGCTAGATATCACTGTCTTTTGTGAGATTTCCTCTGTGAGATACATAGATTAAAGAATGCTTATGCAGATTTTGATTTTCTGACTAAGATCGAGATTGAGTTCTAAGTATCTATTAAGACTGATAAGTAAAAATGCAGAAATTAATTTTTTCTGTGATTCAATTATGTTAGTCTCTGAGTTTATGAATATTTTCTTATGAGAAAATATAAATTTTCAAACATATGAACATTTAAAATAGTGAGCATCCACAACAAGCCAGTAAATAACGGAATGGAATCCGCAAGGAAACCATAAACGACAGCAACAACCAACCCAAATGAATGATTCTGGACAGTTATTCTACAATACAAATGTAGAAAACCAGGTCATATGGCACAAAAGTGTCGGAACAGGCCATACCCTGCACCGCAGGCAAACCTGACTGAGGAGTCTCTAACGGCTATGATTACCGAGATTCACCTTGTTAGTGAATCAGAGGGTTCGTGGGTAGACATTGTGTTTCTCGCCATGTTTGCTATGATCGTGATATATTCACAATATACACGGTTGTTGACGATCAGAAAGTGTGTTGTGAGATCCTCACACCACTTAAGCTGTAGAGACCGGTAATAATGAAAATAAAGCTTATGATTGGAAAGACAGTGATTCTTAAAGATGTGATGCATTCGATATGTTTGAAACATTCAAAATTGAAATCAAGCAAATAGGAAAATTAAGAGACTACATAGTGATAGAGAACAGAATACGAATCAAATTCTATTCTGGATTTTTTAGGTGATATATTGTACATAAGAGAACTGCACCCTATTCACCTGAAATGAAAGGTAAAGCTGAAAAAATAGGACCTTTACCGAATTAGTAATTGTCATTTTATTAAATTTCGGTGCAACAAAACATTAGTGGGGGGATATTTTATTGACTGCATGCTATATTATGTTTAGAATCCCTTAATCTAAGAATAAAATTTCACCTTATGAAATTTTAAAAAGAATTATAAATCCAACGTGTCATATTTTAGAACTTGGGTTTGTTTAACATATGTTTGCGCTCCAAACCCTAAGATAATAAAATTGGCTAGTAGAGCATATGAATGTGTATTTATAGGCTATGCTATTAATAGCAAAGCATACAATTTTTTTTATGACCTAAATACACATAATATAATTGAAACAAATGGTGCCGATTGTTATGAAACAAATTTTTTTAAAATTAAGAATAGTGGGGGCACTTCTAGTATGCCTATTAGAACAGAATTTAATGAAAATTCTGAAGTTGAACCTAGAAGAAGCAAAAGAACGAGAATCGTAAAAGACATTGGTCCGGATTTTTGTGTTTTTACTATAGAGGAGGATCCCGTAAACCTCCAAGAGGCCTTACCTTCTTTAGATGCCAATTTTTTGGCAAGAGGCTATAAATGATGAGATGGATTCTCTGGAATCCAATAAGACTTGGCATTTGGTAGATTTACCCCCGTTGTAAATCTATAGGCTGTAAATGGGTTCTTAAAAATTAAAACCTGATGGCACTATTGATAAATATAAAACACGACTAGTAGCTAAAGGTTTTAAGCAAAAAGAAAATATAGGTTTCTTTGACACTTTTTCACCGGTAACTAGAATTACATTCATTTGGGTATTAATCTCACTTGCTTCTATTCATAATTTACGAATACACCAAATGGATGTAAAAACCACAGTTTTGAACGGTGAATTAGAAGAAGAAATTTATATGGACCAGCCTGAAGGGTTTGTAGTACATGGTCAAGAACATAAAGTATGCAAATTAGATAAATCATTATGTGTTTTAAAACATGTATCTAAACAATGGCATGAAAAATTTGATAATTAATCACTTCACATGGTTTTTAAGTTAATCAAAGTGACAAATGAATTTATTACAAATCTGAGAATGACATTGGCACTATTATATGCCTTTATGTAGATGATCTACTCATCTTTGGGTCAAACATTCATGCCATAAATTCAGTCAAATCCTTATTAAGTGCCAATTTTAATATGAAAGATCTAGGTGAAGCGAGTGTAATCCCTGATATTAAGATTACTAGGTCAAAAAGGGGATTTTCTTTGGATCAGTCCCATTAAACTGAGAAGACTCTAAAGAAATACAATTATATTGACCGTAAACTTGCATGGACACCATATGATCCTAGTGTAAAGTTATTTAAGAACACTGGTGAGGGTGTAAAACAGCCTGATTACGAGAGCATCATCGGCAATCTTCGGGATGCCACTGATTGTACTAGACTTAACATTGCCTATGTCATGGGATTATTGTGCAAATTTACCAGTAGATCTAGTATAGAGCATTAACATGCTATTGAGAGGGTCATAAGATACCTAAAACAAACTATGAATCTTGAATTACATTATGAAAAGTTTTCAGTTGTACTTGAAGGATATTCTGATACAGACTGAAATACTTTATCTGATGATTCTATTGCGAATAGTGACTATATATTTAGCATTGCTGGAAGAACTGTTTTTTGGGAAATCTAAGAAACAGAATATCTTGACTCAGTATACTATAGTGACTGAGATAATAGCACTAGCATCATCTAGTGAAGAAGCAGAGAACTAAAGAAATCTGCTCGTCGAGATCCCCATAAGGGAAAAACCGACACCGGTGGTATAATCGATTGCGATAGTACCGCGGCTATTGCAGAAAGTATAGAACCGTTATTACAACGGTAAAAGACGACATCGTAAGCATAATACTGTAAAAGAACGTCACATATATAGTGATGAAAAATTTGACGACTATTGAAAGAAAAACAGAACCGATATTTCAACGGTAAGAAATGACGGTCGTATGCACAGTATTGTTAGAGAACATCACATATAATGTGATGATAATTTGGCAGAACCTTTGACGAAAGGACTGTCCATAAAGAAAGCCCTTAATAATTCTAAAAGAATGGGACTATTGCCCTGTGATTGTGGAATCACGCACAATGGTAACCCGACCTAAATGACTGGAGATCCCAAGAACTAGGTTCAATGGGTAAAAACAAGTTGTGTAGTGATAGTAGATGAACATGCTAAATTTTAGATTAAGAAGCATGTATTCCTGAAGTGATTAGAGGATGAGTTAATAAAAACTCTTAATGAGATCTATACTCTATTTGGAGTGGAGTACCTACCTTAAGGAGTGCTCTTGATAGACTCACCTTTGTGAATGTGGAAATGTGGCCATCTCCTATGAAGTTTTGGAAAAAACTTGTATAGCGTTCACTAAACTGGGATAGACGTGCATGGCCATAAACGCATGGGCTTATTTGGTTTCACTATAGAAAAGATTGTGTGTGGTTTGATGTCAGGAATAGAGTTCAAGACTACATGTCACTCTAGTAAAAACTGAATCTTATTCACTACGCAAAGGTTCAAGTCAGATGACACCTTTGTTTATGCACAGTCTTATGTTTTTAGAAACTGCTCGATAATATTTTAAAAATTCAAGTGGGGGGTTGTTGGAAATTTTATGTGAATTATTAAAATATTGAGATAAGTGTATGAATGGCTCCCTTATGTGAATAGTCCCACATCATGGGATTATATGCAAGAGGCAAGTATTTATATTTGTTTCTAAGAATCTTGTTGGGGCCTCGGGCTCCCAATGCATGCTTTGTTGTGAGGAGGGAGACCATGCATCATGACCACCACACACGCGCGCGACCGACCGATTGACTCGACCCGGCACGGCCCGGCCCGGTTCAGTTCGGTTCGGGCTTGGACTTGGACATGGGCCTTGGCTTTGTGGTGTAGATACTTATATTTTTGGTCCAGAAAACACTGCGTTTTTTGAACTATTTTTTAAATACAGTAAATATTTCTAAGCTGACTTTTATTTATGAAGCGGTAAACTCTTGACCCAGTATTTTCAGTAGATCCTGTTTTTCTTCCTCTGCCCAGTATTTTCGATTAACCCTAATCTCCGTCTGTAGATTATCTTCAATTGTAGACGAGATTAATATAGAAAAAAAAACTGTTTTCTCTTCCTCCGCCATTAGAAAAAAATTCTTTCGGAAATTTTCGACCAGTTAAATTCGAAAGTGCAAATCTGCACTGATTTGTTGTGCAAAGCAAATCAATTATTCATTTTAGAGAGGCTGTTTTATCCTAGAGGCGGCGGCGGAAGTACGAACTGGTTTTGCACCACCGACCAGATCGCCGAATCGTCTTCAAGAAAGTGACCTAGTCCGCGACTCAGCCATTGTTTCCCGACAATTTGAAGACGAAAAATGAAAACAATGGCTTTGTCTGCTGCCCCATTCAGTCTCAACGACCTAATCTCATATCTCACTGCTTAAGAAAAAATTCAGTCAACTTGATCAGCATCTGGATCCTCGAGCCAATGGTAGGGGTCGGAGATCTGGACCTCATGGTAGATGTCGATGATGATTCATCACGACAAACGATTGGATAGTGAAGAGCTGGAATTAGCGAGCAGAACAAATTGGACCTGCTAGAGAGACTGCTCATCAAATTGCAACAGGACAGTTGCATTATTTTACAACAAAGTTCTGCCGCAAGTGGTAGGAGAAGCTGGATAATAAAAAGGAGTAATCACTTGGAGAATCAGACTTCAGGAAGGTACATTCTATTAACGGGATTTATTCTCTATGCTGATTATGTGCAATAAATCAAATATGGAACCATGAATGATAGACAATTTTTAAACAGGATGCTGCTCATAATTGTCAGATGTAGGAATTTTCAAGTTACACCTAAGATATTTCCAAATTTGCTTGGAATATGAGTAGTTAAGATAAAGAAGTTTTATGTCTTCATAAAGGTATTGAGCACAAATTACATTTAGGATCGGTAGATACATTCCAAGTGATAATTTTATCTTTGGTAGTGAACTTATTATTTGAAACCAGCAATGCATTTAAGGACATTCTGAGAGCACATGTACAATCCCAAATCAAAGAATTTGACCAAACATGGTTCCATACTGAATTAAAATCAAAGTTTTCATTACCAATAGGGAACTAATGCTAGATATCACTGTCTTTTGTGAGATTTCCTCTGTGAGATACATAGCGTAAAGAATACTTATGCAGATTTTGATTTTCTGACTTAGATCGAGATTGAGTTCTAAGTATCTGTTAAGACTGATAAGTAAAAATGCAGAAATTAATCTTTTTCTGTGATTCAATTATGTTAGTCTCTGAGTTTATGAATATTTTCCTATGAGAAAATATAAATTCTCAAACATATGAACATTTAAAATAGTAAGCATCCACAACCGGCTAGTAAATAACAGAATGGAATCCACACATAAACGAAAGCAACAACCAACCCAAATGAATGATTCTGGACAGTTATTCTATAATACAAATGTAGAAAACACCAACCCAAATGAATGATTCTGGACAGTTATTCTATAATACAAATGTAGAAAACCAGGTCGTATGGCACAAAAGTGTCGGAACAGGCCAGACCCTGCACCATAGGCAAACCGTATGATTACCGAGATTCACCTTGTTGGTGAATCAGAGGTTTGGTGGGTAGACATTGGTGTTTCTCGCCATGTTTGCTATGATCGTGATATATTCACAATACACACGGTTGCTGACGATCAGAAAATGTGTTGTGAGATCCTCACACCACTTAAACTGCAGAGACTGGTAATAATGAAAATAAAGCATATGATTGGAAAGACATTGTTTCTTAAAGATGTGATGCAACTAATATGTTTGAAACATTCAAAATTGAAATCAAGCAAATAGGAAAATTAAGAGACTACATAGTCATAGAGAACAGAATATGAATCAAATTCTATTCTGGATTTTTTATGTCATATATTGTACATAAGAGAACTGCACCCTATTCACCTGAAATGAACGGTAAAGTTGAAAAAATAGGACCTTTACCGAATTAGTAATTGTCATTTTATTAAATTTCGGTGCAGCAAAACATTAGTGGGGGGATATTTTATTGACTACATGCTATGTTATGTTTAGAATCCCTTAATCTAAGAATAAAATTTCACCTTATGAAATTTTAAAAAGAATTATAAATCCAACGTGTCATATTTTAGAACTTGGGTTTGTTTAACATATGTTTGCGGTCCAAACCCTAAGATAATAAAATTGGCTCGTAGAGCATATGAATGTGTATTTATAGGCTATGTTATTAATAGCAAAGCATACAATTTTTTTATGACCTAAATACACATAATATAATTGAAACAAATGGTGCCGATTGTTTTGAAACAATTTTCTTTAAAATTAAGGAATAGTGGGGGCACTTATAGTATGCCTATTAGAATATAATTTAATGAAAATTCTGGAGTTGAACCTGGAAGAAGTAAAAGAACGAGAACCGCAAAAGAATTTGGTGCTGATTTTTGTGTTTTTACTATAGAGAAGGATCCCGTAAACCTCCAAGTGGCCTTACCTTCTTTAGATGCCAATTTTTTGGCAAGAGGCTATAAATGATGAGACGGATTCTCTGGAATCCAATAAGACTTGGCATTTGGTAGATTTACCCCCGTTGTAAATCTATAGGCTGTAAATGGGTTCTTAAAAATTAAAACCTGATGGCACTATTGATAAATATAAAACACGACTAGTAGCTAAAGGTTTTAAGCAAAAAGAAAATATAGGTTTCTTTGACACTTTTTCACCAGTAACTAGAATTACATTCATTTGGGTATTAATCTCACTTGCTTCTATTCATAATTTACGAATACACCAAATGGATGTAAAAACCACATTTTTGAACGGTGAATTAGAAGAAGAAATTTATATGGACCAACCTGAAGGATTTGTAGTACATGGTTAAAACATGAAGTATGCAAATTAGATAAATCATTATATGGTTTAAAACAAGTATCTAAACAATGGCATGAAAAGTTTGATAATTAATCACTTCACATGGTTTTGAAGTTAATGAAAGTGACAAATGCATTTATTACAAATCTGAGAATGACATTTGCACTATTATATGCCTTTATGTAGAAGACCTACTCATCTTTGGGTCAAACATTCATGCCATAAATTCAGTCAAATCCTTATTAAGTTCCAATTTTAATACGAAAGATCTTGGTGAAGCGAGTGTAATCCCTGATATTAAGATTACTAGGTCAAAAATGGGAATTTTCTTTGGATCAGTCCCATTAAAATGAGAAGACTCTAAAGAAATACAATTATATTGACTGTAAACTTGCATGAACACCATATGATCCCAGTGTAAAGTTATTTAAGAACACTGGTGAGGGTGTAAAACAGTCTGATTATGAGAGCATCATTGGCAATCTTCGGTATGCCACTGATTGTACTAGACTTGACATTGTCTATGTCATGGGATTATTGTGCAAGTTTAACCAGTAGATCTAGTATAGAGCATTAACATGCTATTGAGAGGGTCATAAGATACCTAAAATAAACTATGAATCTTGGATTACATTATGAAAAGTTTTCAGTTGTACTTGAAGGATATTCTGATACAGACTGAAATACTTTACTGATGATTCTATTGCGAACAGTGGCTATATATTTAGCATTGCTGGGAAATCTAAGAAGCAGAATATCTTGACTCAGTATACTATAGTGACTGAGATAATAGCACTAGCCACAGCTAGTGAAGAAGCAGAGAACTAAAGAAATCTGCTAGTTGAGATCCCCATAAGGGGAAAACTGACACCAGTGGTGTAATCGATTGCGATAGTACCACGGCTATTGCAAAAATTATAGAATCGTTATTACAACGGTAAAAGACGATGTCGTAAGCACAATACTGTAAAAGAACATCACATATATAGTGATGAAAAATTTGACGACTATTGAAAGAAAAACATAACCGATATTACAACGATAATAAATGACAGTCGTATGAACAGTATTGTTAGAGAACATCACATATAAGGTGATGATAATTTGGCAGAACCTTTGAAGAAAGGACTGTCCAGAAAGAAAGTCCTTAATAATTCTAAAAGAATGGGACTATTGCCCTGTGATTGTGGAATCAAGCACAATGGTAACCCGACCTAAATGACTGGAGATCCCAAGAGATAGGTTCTATGGGTAAAAACAAGTTGTGTAGTGATAGTAGATGAACATGCTAAATTTTAGATTAAGAAGCATGTATTCCTGAAGTGATTAGAGGATGAGTTAATAAAAACTCTTAATGAGATCTATACTCTATTTGGAGTGGAGTACCTACCTTAAGGAGTGCTCTTGATAGACTCACCTTTGTGAATGTGGAAATGTGGCTGTTTCCTATGAGGTTTTGGGCAAAACTTGTAGAGAGTTCACTAAACTGGGATAGATGTGCATGGCCATAAACGCACGGGCTTATTTGATTGCACTATAGAAAAGATTGTGTGTGGTTTGATGTCAGGAATAGAGTTCAAGACTACATGTCACTCTAGTAAAAACTGAATCTTATTCACTACGCAAAGGTTCAAGTCGGATGACACCTTTATTTATGCACAGTCTTATGTTTTTAGAAACTGCTCGATAATATTTTAAAAATTCAAGTGGGGGATTGTTGGAAATTTTATGTGAATTATTAAAATATTGAGATAAGTGTATGAATGACTCCCTTATGTGAATAGTCCCACATCATGGGATTATATGCAAGAGGCAAGTATTCATATTTGTTTCTAAGAAATCTTGTTGGGGACTTGGGCTCCCAATGCATGCTTTGTTGTGAGGAGGGAGACCATGCATCATGACCACCACACACGCACACGCGACCGACCGACGGACTCGGCCCGGCCCGGCTCGGTTCAGTTCGGGCTTGGGCCTTGGCTTTGTGGTGTAGACACTTATATTTTTGGTCCATAAAACACTGCGTTTTTCGAACTATTTTTTAAATACAGAAAATATTTCTGAGCCGACTTTTATTTATGAAGCGGTAAACTCTTGACCCAGTATTTTCAGCATATCATGTTTTTCTTCCTCTGCCTAGTATTTTCGATTAACCCTAATCTCCATCTATATATTATCTTCAGTTGTAGACGAGATTAATATAGAAAAAAACTGTTTTCTCTCCCTCCGCCATTAAAAAAAAAATTCTTTCGGAAATTTTCGACCAGTTAAATTCGAAAGTGCAAATCTGCACTGATTTGTTGTGCAAAGCAAATCAGTTATTCATTTTAGAGAGGCTGTTTTATCCTAGAGGCGGCGGCGGAAGTACGAACTGTTTTTGCACCACCGACAAGATCGCCGAATCGTCTTCAAGAAAGCGACCTAGTCCGCGACTCAGCCATTGTTTCCCAACAGATTTACCATGAGTGATGTATTTTTTTTAAAGTTTACCGTATAGCAAAACGGAACGGAATTATTAGTGATTTCCGGCCCGGTCATCGCCGGAACCGGACCGGAATGGGCGGATTTCTGGCGTGCCGGCCGGAATTTAAAACCTTGGTATAATGCTTCAACAAAATAAGCAATATATTATTATTTGATACACAAACCTAATGTTCTATTTTAATTACGATTATTTATTTTGACATAATGATGTATCAAATCCTTACGAAAAAAGATTCCAGGCACTAGAAACAGCCTGTTAATAAATCGTTGATTGCACACAATACCGGTATATTAGGCTTCAAAATTCGTGGTTTCTCCAACTCAAAAGAATTGTAAAAATTGTAAAAGAAGATAAAAATGATGTTTTTAACTTTTTATTCAAAGAAAATCAAATCACAACTTTCTTTCCATCTAGGTTTATATAGGTGGAGTGCATTTTCTTGCACAACGCATAGTACAGCTGGAAATTAATCATGGGTGAATTCCTAACATAAGGGGTTAGGTATGTTGTCACTCCCAAATTTAGGTTAATTGACCCTAATAGCTAAAAAAACCAATTATTCCGCTTTTATAAAGTTGAATAAACTAACAGCCAACAACACTTCCTATATAGCAATCTTCATTGATTCAGGAGAGAGATCTGAGCCGCTCATTTATCCAATTTAATAAAAACAGGACGAATCAATCCGTAGAACGTCGTCCCTCACTTCTTTCTAATTCCCTATAATTACATCAATTTACAACAGTGTTTCAACTCATTACAATACAACACGAACCCATCAAAATGGTTTTTTTTTTTTCATTTCTTTCTCTTTATCTTCTTCAAGTTCGAGTAATAATCGAACACAAGAACTTCCACAACAACACGTACTAGTATCTGGATTACTAGAGCTAATTAATTTGCCATGGTTGGGGGAATCTGTAAAAATAAGTGGAAGTATAGTGAGGCAAAAAGGCGAAAAAGAGATTATCATATGGGGGCATGATTGAATTTTGATTGATTACTTTAACAATGATTCATGTTTCCATAAGGAGATGTTCGGATTAAGGTGAAGAATGTCCAGAAATACACTTGAGCGAGTCATGTCAGGAATGGTTGGGCTTAACGTATACTTCACACAACTACATAACACAAGCTGTGTATTTTTCCACATCAAAAACGGTGTGTACTTTATCAATATTAGCACATGAAGAAAGTCCAGATAGACAAGATGAGTATCTTTGAATTGGAAGTTCTACTGCAAACGAATGCTTGAAATGTTAATATATTATAAGCTATGCGTGGGTGAATTACCTTAAAAGACCTTCGGGCTGTGCATGGATAGAACTCATTAGAGAGGATAAAGTTAAGTTACTACTAACCCCATTTAAAAGACCTTTGGGCTATGCGTGGTTAGAAAGTGCTTAACATTTTTTTAGCATATTTAAAATCTTTAAAATTCATATTTAAATATTCAATTTTTATTGAACTCTCCTCATTCGATAAAATCCATCGTAAATCCATTCATTCTGAAAGTGAAATTTGCTTCTGATTTAAAGATTATTATGATTTTTGTTTGATTAAATGGGTTTTACGATATATATTCTCTCTCTTGATTTGAATTTATATTTATAGTTTATATTTATGGTTTAATTTAAGCATATGCACATTTTTGTTTGATTAAATAGTCTGGAGATTGGTCAAGTCGAATGACTTCCCAAGTGTTGATCTGATGTTGGTTTCGGCCTTCAGGGTTGATACTTGGGGACTTGTTCGCTTGCTAATTTACGGTCGAAGGATGTGACTATGAGAGAATAATTTTGAGTGAATGAGAAATTTGTTATAAGAATTTTGAAATTTTGTGGGCATAAAGATTTGAATTAAGTGATGAACTTAATGGTTGAAAAAATCGGAAGAAAATTTGGTTTGTAACAAATAGATTCATAAATCTGAGTTTGAAAAGATATCAAATATATGAATTGATTAAGAGATCAGAACTAAAATTTTGAAATTTGAATGGAAACTTGGGGATATTTGATTTTAGATATATAAGTTTTTGAAATTTATATGGGGGAAAAAATATATAAGAATATAGAGAATTCAGAAACTATTGATTTGGAAGGTAATGGGTTAAGATAAAATCTATATAAGAACGATGGCTTGAAAAACATGATTTGGAAAATATGATGAGAAAATTTTAGGTCAATCTACATAAGTCCGAGATATACAGAAAGTGACATAAAGTACTATATGTATGTAGTATCATATGTCTTCAAATCAAGATAAGGAAAGTACATTTTCTCTTTTGAATTTCAAGCTTAGTTAAGATGTGTTGCTAGTGGTAGTAGGTTGTCCGTACATAAAACTCATGATTTATCATAGTTCCTAGAAGAACATGACCGTGTAGCGAAATTCGCAAGGCTGTAGATGGCCTACGCAAGATGGATGTTTCTTGGGAGAAGCAAGCGTAACCATTGTTTCTGCTGCGATCTATAGTCATTGTATAATGGCGTAATCCACAGAGCTGTGATAGCTTACCAGTATGGATGTTTTGTGGGGGAACCAGGCATAACCATTATGCACCTGCGGTCCACATGGCATATCTACAAGTGAAAGAGATGTAACCACTAGAGTTACTAGAGGTAGAATGGAGCCATACGATGTTTGAGATATCTTAGTGATATTACCTTAATTTCTATGTGCTTTCATTCTCACTTAAAAGACCTTCGGGCTGTGCATGGATAGAACTCATTAGAGAGGATAAAGTTAAGTTACTACTAACCCCATTTAAAAGACCTTTGGGCTATGCGTGGTTAGAAAGTGCTTAACATTTTTTTAGCATATTTAAAATCTTTAAAATTCATATTTAAATATTCAATTTTTATTGAACTCTCCTCATTCGATAAAATCCATCGTAAATCCATTCATTCTGAAAGTGAAATTTGCTTCTGATTTAAAGATTATTATGATTTTGGTTTGATTAAATGGGTTTTACGATATATATTCTCTCTCTTGATTTGAATTTATATTTATAGTTTATATTTATCACCGCTTCAATTTCTATTATCCTTTTGATGATAACAAAAGGGGGAGAATGGTCAAGATTTTGATTGTTGAGTATTAATTCAAAAATATTTTAAGATCGAAAGTTAAATATCTAGAGGGAGAATGGTCAATTGGATTTAATACATTCGATTTTTCCACATATATAGGGAGAGTTCAGTTGTAGGGGGAGCATACAAATAGGGGGAGTAATATATTTCACGATCAAACACATTCAAAATCTTTTATTTGTTTGTCATCATCAAATGGGGGAGATTGTTGTATATAACAGTGTTGTATACACAATGATATGATTTTTGTTTGATGATAACAACCAAATATATTTTATTATTGAATGTGTTTGTAACTGTACTGGTATACTACACAACAAACAGGATTATAATATTTTTATTTATATAAAATATAACTGTACAGAAATTTAAACAATCACACAGTATTTTATTTAAATAAAAATATTTTATTTCAATATCAAAAAGTACATCTTTTATAACTCCACTATTTGACATACTACATTTCATTCATACAACTCTGTCACTCACTCTATACAACTACATTTACATTCACATATACAGATACTCTCAAACATTGACATTGTTATTTTTTCTGTCTTCTGTCTTCCATCTTCTGTCTTCACAGCCTTCAGTCAAGTCCTGTCTTCATACCTGTCACAAGAAGAACACATAGTAGACTGCAACAAAAATAAATTTAAATAAAAGCAAATGAAAATTTATTTTTTATTTGCCTCAGATTTGCGGTGTGTTTCTCATCATTTTTCTAGACTTTGTCTGATATGCAGGGACAGAAAATCTTGTCTGATGGCTGCATGTACACACGTATATACGTGTGCACTGGCTCGCCAATATCGTGAGCAACTGAGGAGTAGCCACAATGACCGTCTCGACTCAGTGCACATCAAAAAAAAAAAAAAAAATTAACCAAGAACAAATGCAAACTGAAAATGGACAAAAATAATCAAAGCATGTATAAGTAATCAAGCAGCAAAGAAGAATGACAGTTTTAGTTCAGTCGAGACTAATACAGGATGCAAAAGTTTAGCAACATGGTGAAAGAAAGGCATCAACAAGGACTGGAAAATCGGTTGAGACAGTAGCAAATATACCAGTATGCAACCACAAATACAAGCAGCAATGGAAAGAAAGTCACTACAACATGAATAAAACAGTGGTCAAGTGCAAGGGTCAAACATACAAGATCACTTCAAATTCAAGTGATTTATCATGGCAGCTCAAACATGGTAATTTGGCAGATCAGATTAAACTCAGCAAGGTACAAGTGATGGCAAGGAAAATCACAAGTCGGATCAACTTTTATGGGAGCAGTTCAACTTGCAACAATAAGGGTGCAACAAGTTATTACACTGACACAAAGGGGTTAAGCAAGAAGCAAGCACTACAAGTTTGTCAATAAGACATGGATTCAAGTTCAAGTGGCAGGCATGGACAAGTGAGCATGGGAAAATTCATGAGTGCAGTGTAACAAGTGCATGAAGCAAGACAGTATGGATCTGGTGCCAAAAACAGTGTGCATTTCAGTTGCAATGAATAATTTTTTTTAAGCAAGCCAAGATCGATACAACACAATTTATATACATGAATATAGTACACAAGAATAATGAAACAAGGATGGAAACATTCAGCAGTACTAGTAGTGTGGTGGAGCAACAAGTCAAAGCAGCAGTTCACATACACAAGCTAAAAAGCAATGTCAAATTAGTTTCGAATGTGCATGGACAGGGGGGTGTGTGTGCATAATATAATGCAGTAGTAAACTACAGAGTGTTGAAGATAGTGGAGTTCATGACATTAGCTCAAGCATGGAACACAAACAGGAAATTCTCCAGAAATCATGATACAAGTTCAGATTTGGCATCAGAGTTCAAAGTCGATAATACAAGGCACTATCAAATTCAAGTGTTGATTCTGTTCAAAGGAAGATCAAGAGCAGTACCCATTTTTGATCAATAAAGAGCTACCATAGTAATCAGGCATAATATCAGTTCTTAACAAAATCAAGGCTATATCAAGAAAAACATCAGGTTTTAAAATACAAGAATAATCAAGATAGAAAGTTCTCTTATCAGTTAAAATCAGATTCAACGATCAAGCTCTGTTAAAAGAGAAAAGAATTTTTCCAAAAACTCAAGACTCAATTAAAAGCCCAAAATTCACGCAAAATATATATTAATCACAAGTTCAAACCAAGGAATTCAAAGTCAAGGAAGACTCAATCAAAGTTCCAGAAGCATACGGGGCAAGAAAGAATTTATCTTGCAAAATATTCGGTTTTGTTTAAGCAGGGAGAAATTCAAAATCAAATGCAAGTTTCTCACGCAAGTTTGAAGATTTCAAATTCCAGAAATCACGCTAATTCAAAGCCAAAATTTACGCAATATACGTTCAGATGTAAAGCTGACGAAAACTCCAGTGTTTCAGAAGATTTCAAAGCCCCAAAATTCATGAATATATCATAACCAAATCAACTACGGAATCAGAGAAATTTTAGGACTTTTAAAACCCTATAAATATACACCAATCATCATCGGCAGAATAGATCTAAGTTACAACGCAATCAAAGAAAAATTAGAAGTGGAAAAATCATACCAATATTCACTTGGATCTGGATCTAGTGAATCTGCAAATCGAAGAACCAGAAAACCATCCGAGCACGAGACCAACATCGACAAACATCAGAGCAAGAGTACGATCAATCATTTTGCAGAGAATCGGATTCCAGAAGGAAACCCTAGATCGCAAGAAGGAAACCCTAGGAATTTCTCAAGAGCCGCCGCCATTTTTAAGGAAAGAGATCGAGCAAAATAAAGTGGTGAAGCAATAACAAAAGTGGCCGGCCAAGTTATATCAAAGGGCCAAGTTTTAAGGGGATGACCCATTTATTTTAAGTCCTAAAGGCTTTTTAAACTTTTTTAATTTGTTTCGTCTTTCGTTTCAATTTGTAATCGGTCTACAATTTTCTAGTTTGTCTCTAAAACTAGGGAGACGAATTACAGGGTTTGTAATTCGGGGAAATCTGGTTTTGGGGATAAAAACCAGTGTAGGGTTTTGAGCGTAGGGTTAAGAACAGTTGGGAGCGAGTGTCACGAGTTTACAGGGGATTGCAAGCATAGAGATTGTTTTAAGTCCTAGTAGAAACCTTGGGGAATGCAGCAGTAGGCAGGGTTTTGCCGAAGCTGGGTATATCTGTGTGTTATTTATTTTCCGCATTTATTCTGATTATTATCTGTGCTGTTTTTATTTAATTATTCTGCAAAAATCTGCAATAAACCCTATTCATCCCCCCCCCCCCTCTAGGGTTAATTTAGATCCTACAAGTGGTATCAGAGCAGGTATTTTTTAACTCTAGAGTCATGAATCTGTCCAATAACGCGTTTTCTGAGGGTCAGTCCATAGCTAGGCCACCAATGTTTAATGGAACTGATTATGCATATTGGAAAGCTAGGATGAAAATTTATTTGAGTTCAGTCGACTATGATGTATGGGATATTATTGAAACGGGTTATAGATCACCCACTGTTATAGTTAGTGGTGTTGAAATTCCTAAATCAAAAGACAGGTGGGATGCTAATGATAAAAAATTATTTTCAACTAATGCCAAAGCGATGAATGCTTTAATCTGTGCTCTTGATAAAACTGAATTTAATCGAATTTCTCATTGTGAGACTGCACAGGAAATATGGCATACGTTGGAGGTCACACACGAAGGTACATCTCAAGTGAAGGAATCTCGTCTCGCTCTTCTCAGCAACGAATATGAAAATTTCTCTATGCAAAAAGACGAAGATATAAAAGAGATGTATGGACGCTTCTCATCACTGGTCTACAATGCAAAAGCTCTTGGCAAAACCTATACCGAAGTGGAATTGATCAGAAAAATACTGAGAGTGCTACCGATTAATTTTGAAGCAAAGGTGACGGCGATTCAAGAGTCAAAAGATCTGAATAAAGTAAGCATGGAAGAGTTGATCGGAAATCTGATTACTTACGAGATGGAGTTGAAAGCAAGAGAAGAACGAAAGGATTCTGAATCAAAGAAGAAGACGATCGCTCTAAATAATTCTGTTGAAAGTAATGATGATGATCCCGCTGAAGAGCTAGCCATGGTTTTGAGAAAGTGGGCCAAAGGAAAATACAGGCCACAAAAGAAGAAAACTGTCAAATCCGAAAGATCAGATAATTCAGACGATGAAGTGTTTTGCTACAATTGCAAGAAACCCGGTCATATCAAACCAAATTGCCCACAGCTTAAAAATGAAAAGAGGAAGAAGTTCAGAAGGAAGAAGAAGGCTTTTGCTGCTACATGGGATGACAAGGAAGGAGAAGAAGTTTCTGAAAGTGATGAAGAAGAAGCTAATTTGTGTCTTATGGCTCAATTTGATTCAGAAGGTAGTGAAGAGGATTCTAGTGAGGTATCGAATTTTACTTATAAAGATTTAATTTTAATGTGTCACGACCTCACAAAAACCGTTGACTCTCTTGAACTAAAAGTTAAGAAATTAAAATCTGATAGATCAAAACTAGTTCAAGAAAATAACAGTTTAGAAACAAAACTTGAAAAAGTTAAGAATTCACCGTTTTCAGAATGCAAAAAATGTCAATTTTTGAGTAACGATTTTTTGAAATTAAAAACTGATCTTGAGTTACTTAAAAGTGAAAACATGAATTTGAAAAATGAAAATCTTGATTTTGAAAAGGTGATTGAAAAGTTTAGAGAATCTAAAAAACTAGATTTTGAAAAGCAAAAACAATTTGAAATTGAAATTTCCAAGTCCAATGCTAGAATCAAAGCACTTGAAAACGAAAATTTAATTTTAAAACAAACTGATGCTGAAAAGAGGAAAACCGCTATCAATCATTGTTCAAATTTAATGAAAGAAAATAGCGATCTTAAATTTAAAATTCAACGACTTGAGTCAGCTTTGACTAAATTTTCTAAAGGAGAGAAATCGTTGAATATGTTCTTGAAAAATCAATTTTTTGTTCAGAATAAAAAGGGACTTGGATTTGAATCAAATCAAGTTGAAAAACAAAATTTTAATGATTTTAAAAATCCTTTAATTGGCTTTGAAAACGATCAAATTGAATTTTTGAAATTTAATAATTTCAAAAGGTTTTTAAATCATAAACAAATTGATAACTCGTTTAAAAACAATTCATTTAAATCTGTTTGGATTCCAAAAATTAACAAAATAAATTTAAGCAAATCTAAACAAATTTGGGTTCCAAAGGGTACGCTAGTGAATAGTAATGGATTGTTATATAAACGGGTTTGGGTACCAAAACGTGTAAACGAAGATAAGAGTGGTAAAACAACTTTTGTTAGACCACTCGATCATATAAACATGTAGGTATCGTAGGAGGCTAAGGAACAACTGTGCTTAAGTGAGATAAAATTCAAGTTGATTCATATATCGAATCATTTGGAGTTCCTTAGCCATAGATACAGAGTTGGAGATTCATTGGTTCACATCGATTATTGTAAGACAGGTATGATCTCTAAACTCGTACTTTTATTCCTACTTGGCTGTTTGTGAAATCATTCGTTATGGATTGTTGAAATTCTTGGATTATAAAAATTTTGTTTGGTGATTTCAAACAATTATCTTCAGATTTGATAAGTTGACTGTTTCTTGAGTTTGTCTAAAAATTCTCTGAGGATGTCACTTGTGATTCTTGCTTTGAAAATGATCTTGTGCTGCTCTGATAAGGAAATTGATTTGATTCATTTAAGTGTGTTGGTGATTAAATGATAAGTTAGAAAATCAGTAACTGGATTTAGTTAAAATTCATAGACAATTTGAATTAAATATATAAGTTGTTTTCAAAATTTTCAAGGAACAATCAGCATTAGAAAAATTTGATAATGTCATATTCTACTGATTGTTTTTTTTTGAAACTGATTTTCAAACTTGCATTAATTTTTTTTATTTTTTTTTTCAAAAAACTCCTCTTGAAATTGATATTTTCAATTTTAAAATTATTTTTGATTATTTATTCAAAAATTGAAATTATTGATAAATTTGAACCGTTTTGGGACTCATCAAAATTATTGATAGATTTATGAAACTGTGATGAGTTGCGACTATGGTATAATTCATAACTAGAAGAGATATTATTTTAAATCTCATGATGATTAGACAGATTTTATAATATCTTTGAATTAGAGCTTATTTCACGACCATCTTCTATATCTACCATATTTCTGTCATTCATCATGGTTTTATTTAATTTGGGGAGTTCTAATTATTCTTGAAATTAAAAAAAAATTAAATAAATAAGTAAATAATTTATCCTTGGTATTCACTCACATTTAAAAATCCTCGCGGTTATGCGTGGGTGAATTACCTTAATTTCTATGTGCTTTCATTCTCACTTAAAAGACCTTCGGGCTGTGCATGGATGGAACTCATTAGAGAGGATAAAGTTAAGTTACTACTAACCCCGTTTAAAAGACCTTTGGGCTATGCGTGGTTAGAAAGTGCTTAACATTTTTTTAGCATATTTAAAATCTTTAAAATTCATATTTAAATATTCAATTTTTATTGAACTCTCCTCATTCGATAAAATCCATCGTAAATCCATTCATTCTGAAAGTGAAATTTGCTTCTGATTTAAAGATTATTATGATTTTTGTTTGATTAAATGGGTTTTACGATATATATTCTCTCTCTTGATTTGAATTTATATTTATAGTTTATATTTATCACCGCTTCAATTTCTATTATCCTTTTGATGATAACAAAAGGGGGAGAATGGTCAAGATTTTGATTGTTGAGTATTAATTCAAAAATATTTTAAGATCGAAAGTTAAATATCTAGAGGGAGAATGGTCAATTGGATTTAATACATTCGATTTTTCCACATATATAGGGAGAGTTCAGTTGTAGGGGGAGCATACAAATAGGGGGAGTAATATATTTCACGATCAAACACATTCAAAATCTTTTATTTGTTTGTCATCATCAAAAGGGGGAGATTGTTGTATATAACAGTGTTGTATACACAATGATATGATTTTTGTTTGATGATAACAACCAAATATATTTTATTATTGAATGTGTTTGTAACTGTACTGGTATACTACACAACAAACAGGATTATAATATTTTTATTTATATAAAATATAACTGTACAGAAATTTAAACAATCACACGGTATTTTATTTAAATAAAAATATTTTATTTCAATATCAAAAAGTACATCTTTTATAACTCCACTATTTGACATACTACATTTCATTCATACAACTCTGTCACTCACTCTATACAACTACATTTACGTTCACATATACAGATACTCTCAAACATTGACACTGTTATTTTTTCTGTCTTCTGTCTTCCATCTTCTGTCTTCACAGCCTTCAGTCAAGTCCTGTCTTCATACCTGTCACAAGAAGAACACACAGTAGACTGCAACAAAAATAAATTTAAATAAAAGCAAATGAAAATTTATTTTTTATTTGCCTCAGATTTGCGGTGTGTTTCTCATCATTTTTCTAGACTTTGTCTGATATGCAGGGACAGAAAATCTTGTCTGATGGCTGCATGTACACACGTATATACGTGTGCACTGGCTCGCCAATATCGTGAGCAACTGAGGAGTAGCCACAATGACCGTCTCGACTCAGTGCACATCAAAAAAAAAAAAATTAATTAACCAAGAACAAATGCAAACTGAAAATGGACAAAAATAATCAAAGCATGTATAAGTAATCAAGCAGCAAAGAAGAATGACAGTTTAGTTCAGTCGAGACTAATACAGGATGCAAAAGGTTAGCAACATGGTGAAAGAAAGGCATCAACAAGGACTGGAAAATCGGTTGAGACAGTAGCAAATATACCAGTATGCAACCACAAATACAAGCAGCAATGGAAAGAAAGTCACTACAACATGAATAAAACAGTGGTCAAGTGCAAGGGTCAAACATACAAGATCACTTCAAATTCAAGTGATTTATCATGGCAGCTCAAACATGGTAATTTGGCAGATCAGATTAAACTCAGCAAGGTACAAGTGATGGCAAGGAAAATCACAAGTCAGATCAACTTTTATGGGAGCAGTTCAACTTGCAACAATAAGGGTGCAACAAGTTATTACACTGACACAAAGGGGTTAAGCAAGAAGCAAGCACTACAAGTTTGTCAATAAGACATGGATTCAAGTTCAAGTGGCAGGCATGGACAAGTGAGCATGGGAAAATTCATGAGTGCAGTGTAACAAGTGCATGAAGCAAGAAAGTATGGATCTGGTGCCAAAAACAGTGTGCATTTCAGTTGCAATGAATAATTTTTTTTAAGCAAGCCAAGATCGATACAACACAATTTATATACATGAATATAGTACACAAGAATAATGAAACAAGGATGGAAACATTCAGCAGTACTAGTAGTGTGGTGGAGCAACAAGTCAAAGCAGCAGTTCACATACACAAGCTAAAAAGCAATGTCAAATTAGTTTCGAATGTGCATGGACAGGGGGGTGTGTGTGCATAATATAATGCAGTAGTAAACTACAGAGTGTTGAAGATAGTGGAGTTCATGACATTAGCTCAAGCATGGAACACAAACAGGAAATTCTCCAGAAATCATGATACTAGTTCAGATTTGGCATCAGAGTTCAAAGTCGAGAATACAAGGCACTATCAAATTCAAGTGTTGATTCTGTTCAAAGGAAGATCAAGAGCAGTACCCATTTTTGATCAATAAAGAGCTACCATAGTAATCAAGCATAATATCAGTTCTTAACAAAATCAAGGCTATATCAAGAAAAACATCAGGTTTTAAAATACAAGAATAATCAAGATAGAAAGTGCTCTTATCAGTTAAAATCAGATTCAACGATCAAGCTCTGTTAAAAGAGAAAAGAATTTTTCCAGAAACTCAAGACTCAATTAAAAGCCCAAAATTCACGCAAAATATATATTAATCACAAGTTCAAACCAAGGAATTCGAAGTCAAGGAAGACTCAATCAAAGTTCCAGAAGCATACGGGGCAAGAAAGAATTTATCTTGCAAAATATTCGGTTTTGTTTAAGCAGGGAGAAATTCAAAATCAAATGCAAGTTTCTCATGCAAGTTTGAAGATTTCAAATTCCAGAAATCACGCTAATTCAAAGCCAAAATTTACGCAATATATGTTCCGATGTAAAGCTGACGAAAACTCCAGAGTTTCAGAAGATTTCAAAGCCCGAAAATTCATGAATATATCATAACCAAATCAACTACGGAATCAGAGAAATTTTAGGACTTTTAAAAACCTATAAATATACACCAATCATCATCGGCAGAATTGATCCAAGTTACAACACAATCAAAGAAAAATTAGAAGTGGAAAAATCATACCAATATTCACTTGGATCTGGATCTAGTGAATCTGCAAATCGAAGAACCAGAAAACCATCAGAGCACGAGACCAACATCGACAAACATCAGAGCAAGAGTACGATCAATCATTTTGCAGAGAATCGGATTCCAGAAGGAAACCCTAGATCGCAAGAAGGAAACCCTAGGAATTTCTCAAGAGCCACCGCCATTTTTAAGGAAAGAGATCGAGCAAAATAAAGTGGTGAAGCAATAACAAAAGTGGCCGGCCAAGTTATATCAAAGGGCCAAGTTTTAAGAGGATGACCCATTTATTTTAAGTCCTAAAGGCTTTTTAAACTTTTTTATTTTGTTTTGTCTTTCGTTTCAATTTGTAATCAATCTACAGTTTTCTAGTTTGTCTCTAAAACTAGGGAGACGAATTACAGGGTTTGTAATTCGGGGAAATCTGGTTTTGGGGATAAAAACTAGTGCAGGGTTTTTAGCGTAGGGTTAAGAACAGTTGGGAGCGAGTGTCGCGAGTTTACAGGGGATTGTAAGCGTAGAGATTGTTTTAACTCCTAGTAGAAACCTTAGGGAATGCAGCAGTAGGCAGGGTTTTGCCGAAGCTAGGTATATCTGTGTGTTATTTATTTTTCGCATTTATTCTGATTATTATCTATGCTGTTTTTATTTAATTATTCTGCAAAAATCTGCAATAAACCCTATTCACCCCCCTCTAGGGTTAATTTAGATCCTACAATAGGAAGAGCAAGCATACAAAAATCCAATATCATTTCATTTGAGACTTGGCTGGGAAAGGTAAAAAAGTTGTCAAGCATTGCAAGACGCAGGTGTTAAATTTAGGTGATACAAAATCATAAATAGATGGAAAGTAAATATTTGTTTAATATGGAAATGCATGAATTAATTGATTGCATTTATGTGAGATGGAAATAAATAAATGCATACATTAATTTCTTCCATTTATGCTAAAGAAACGGATTGATTTACTTCCTATGTTTGCACATTTGTTGCAATGGTAATTTGCCTCCATTATATTATTACCATATGTTGGTAATTTAATTGGTGACTCACATAGATTTGCGCTGACTACATATTGAGGGGTATACTTAGTTGTAAACCCATCCTGGCATGGAGCCAGTGATCCCCAATAGTGTCTCTTGTTGTTAAGCCTAATTTTAGGTTTGGATATGTAAACCCTTATTTGTAATCTCTTGTAATTCTCTCATTTGGAATAAAATAACTCTCTTTTGGACTGGTCGTACACTATCTCGATAATAGTGGAACCAGTATAAATATTGTGTGTCTCTTTGTTTCTCTGTTATAGTTATTTTGATGTAATAGAATAATTATTATCAGATTAGGCTGATGTACAATTGGCAAATCTAGATCCTGTTTATTGTGCTTCCGTATTCGCAGAATCTTCTTACACAACAGAATGGTATCAGAGCAAGGCGATTTGTTTTAAATTGTGCATGAATCATTTCTACAAAGTTGGTAGATTCAGTGGTGAAAATGCTATTACTCTTTTGGGAGAATGAGACTTTGGTGGAGAAGATTATGTTGATGAGAAGAGTGTTCTAGGCTTGGAACTTTGATGTAGCTTGAGCTTTGGATTCTCATTAAGGTGGAGTTATATGTTTTTTCAAGAATGTGACTTCGTAGAAAGCAGCTTGGAGAAATTGCTTAGATGTGGTAGCAACCAAAGACAAAAAGCTGGAGGTGTTAGCGACCTTTCCAAGTGTTAACTTCAAGTTCAGTTGAGAAATGCTCGCATTGTATGAGAGATAAAGAGTTTAATATGTTGAAGCGACCACTGGGTTTAGAAACTGTATCTGATGTAGCAGATTTTGGTGATGGATTTTGACACCACTCAGACTTATCAACTTTTTGATGCCGTCTTGGAGCATTATGTTCATAGAGCTGATTTCGGCGATGTTGGTGCCATCATGGTATATTGTCGATTTTGTGATTCCGTTTTAAAGGAGGTGCTACATGCAGATATTTGGAAGGAGAGAGAATTATGTTGCCAACAAAGATTTGGATTTTGGATCTGTTTTTGAATTGGTGATTGAGAGGATTATTTTTGACCTTGATGGTGTTGAGATTATTTTGGAATCTGCCTTTTTTTTTTTTGGATATTTGCAACATTTTGTTTGCAGGCAGGGATATAGTCTGAGCTTGTTAACAAGGTATGATGGGGTTGGCTTTGTTGGAACCCATTAGGTAAATATTCATTTTTGGTTTCTACCTCACTTTGAGATTTTGGTTTAAGGTGGAGTTCCTTTTGAAGAGTTTTATGTTATGAAGAGAATTTGTTTCGAGATGGGGTATTGAAGATATGTGATTTTGCATTATGGTGGAGTGTTAAATTTAGGTGATACAAAATCATAAATAGATGGAAAGTAAATATTTGTTTAATATGGAAATGCATGAATTAACTGATTGCATTTGCATGAGATGGAAAGAAATAAATGCAGACATTAATTTCTTCCATTTATGCTAAAGAAACAGATTGATTTACTTTTTATGTTTGCACATTTGTTGCAATGGTAATTTGCCTCTATTATATTATTACCATATGCTGGTAATTTAATTGATGACTCACATTGAGTTGCACTGGCTATATATTGAGGGGTATACTTCATTGTAACCCATCCTAGCATGGAGCCAGTGATCCCCAATAGGGTCTCTTCTTGTTAAGCCTAATTTGAGGTTTGGATATGTAAACTCTTATTTGTCATCTCTTATAATTCTCTCATTGGAATAAAATATCTCTCTTTTGGAATGGACGTACACTATCTCGATGATAGTGGAACCAGTGTAAATATTGTGTGTCTCATTGTTTCTCTGTTATAATTATTTACTATTTTGTTGATGTAATATAATAATTGCTATCAGATTAGATTGATGTGCAGTTGGCAAATCTAGATCTTGTTTACTGTGCTTCCATATTCGTGCAATCTTCTCGCACAATAGCAGGATCAAATCGTTGATATTTTTACAAAGCCATTGAAGTTGGAGGTTTTCTAGAAGTTGAAGAAGAAACATGATATGCGTAAAAGTTTAGCTAAGGGAGGCTGTTAAAATATTGTATGCTAAACTTTATTTTAATGATTAATTTTCTATAATATTCTTGAATAGTCTGCATGTATGCCTATTGGAATGTCTTCTAGTAATTTCTTAATCTAGAGAGTTCATGCATTTAATATAATAAATGCATTGAATGTAATAGAAGTTCTAGAAGGTTCTTTGTAGTCCTATAAACAGGACATACATCTAAGCATTGAAAACACATCTTAATGCTTAATACAATTGTGAGTTTTAGAGCAAACAAATATTCTCTTTGTGTTGAGTGGAATGGACTAGTGAGAACAAGTTTCTTCTCTCTAGTCTCTAAGCATTTTATAATATATATTCCTACGTAAAAGAAATCTATAAACTATTGTCTTAACATTTGATCTAGAGTATCCCAGAGCACCGAACGATAATGAGCAGGGGCGGAGCCACATCATGTTTGGGGTGGGCATGTGCCCCCCTCCCCAGCAAATTAGGGAATAGAAAAAAAATATCGAGATAGCTACCATTAACCAACAAAAAATATATCGAGAGAGCATGTGAACTGATAATGCATAGTCGTACAGATATTTTAGTATGGGAATGCACTGTTCACATTCAAACCTGATGTTTTAGTTTCAAATTTTTTAACATATTCCAACTGTTCAGTCCTTTGTTAATCACTTTGTTTCATCACTTGCTCCTTCTTCTTCAGATCTAAACCACATGCCTTCATACGTGAAAAAAAAAATTCGAATGAACACCTAATTGATCTCGCCCCATCGAATCGGCACTCCACTGGGCAGTCTCTGCTCTATCGGACCTCCGCAGACTGCTGCTGCTTGCCCCCTTCTCCTCAGTTGGTCATGCGGCCAAAGATGACAGCGCTCGGTCTTTGCAAATGCGTTAGGATGAACAACTTGTTTGATTTGTTATTGCTTATTGGAGTTTACTATCTTTTACATATAATCAAATTCTTGACATGAGGGAAAAAAATTCGAGAGATGCCACCCCCGAAGGCCCTTACTTATCTTACCCCTCCCATGGAGACTTTCTGGATACGTCACTAATAGTGAAATCAATCATTTATTAGCAATAGGAAGACAACGTAGATTTTCAAGTCTATTTGGTAGCTTATATTGTGTGCATTAGCGCTGGAAAAAATGTCCAGTTATAATGGAAGGACAATATGTTATGCAAAAATTGCGCGAATGCGGAAGCACAATAAGCAGAATCTAGATTTGCCAATTGATCATCAATCTAATCTTATAGCAATTATTCTATTACATCAAGCAAATAGTAAATAACTATAATAGAGAAGCAAAGAGATACAATATTTATACTGATTCCACTATCCTCGATAACATAGTGTACGTCCAGTCCAAAATAGAGATTTTATTCCATATGAGAGAATTACAAGAGACTATAAAATAAGAGTTTACATATCCAAACCTCAAATGGGCTTAACAAAAAGAGACACTCCATTTAGGGATCGCTGGCTCCATGCCAGGATGGGTTTACACTAAAGTCTACCCCTCAATATATAGCCAGTGCACATCCATGTGAGTCATCAATTAAATTACCAACCAACATATGGTAACAATATAATAGAGGAAAATTACCATAGCAACAAATGTGCAAAGATAAAAAAATAAATGAATTCGTTTCTTTTACATAGATGGAAGAAATTAATTCCTTCATTTATTTCTCTACCATCTCATCAAATGCAATCAATGCATTCCTATTATAAAAAATACTTATTTTCCATTTTTTTTGCAAATTTTTCCAAATAATTTGTGATTTTGTTTCACCTAAATTTAATACTCCACCTTGATGCAAAATCACATATCTACAACACCCCATCTCGAATCAAATTCTCTTCACATCATAAAACTCTTCAACAGAACTCCACCTTCAATCAAAATCTCACAATGAGATAGAAACCAAAAATGAATATTTGTCTAATGGGTTCCAGCAAAGCTATCCCTGTCACACCATGTTAACGAGCTCAGACTACGTGCCCGCCCGCCAACAAAATGTTCCAAATATCCAAAATAAAAAAGAAGGCAGACACCAAAGTAATTTTAGCACTGCCAAGGCCAAAAATAATTCTCTCAATAACCAATTCAAATACAGAGCCAAAATCCAAATCTCTGTACGCAAAAAAATTCTCTCTCCTGCCACTTAGTTATTACAAACTTCACCCACCACCTGCAAAAGATGCGTCTACCACCATGAGCTGCACCACACATAAACCAACGGTCTAAAAGTGCTTGCAATAACATCGACACCCATCTAGCACTTTACCTGAGCTCCTTCCTCGATCACCCTGGATCCCTCGAGCATCATCAACGTGAAGACCCCTGTCTTAACCACAATGATCTCTGTCTCGACACCCGTCTATCACTTGACCCGAGCTACTTTCCTGATAATCTTGGATCCCTCGAGCATCATCAACATGAAGAACCCTGTCCATATCACGTCAAAGTTCCCAAATCGGAAAGCTCTTAACTCTCAGCATAATCTCATCCACCAGTGTCTTCTGTTTCTCCAAAATGGTAACAGCATAATTACCACTAAATCTACCAACCTTTATAATTGATACACAATTTAAAACAAATCTCCTCGCTTTGATACCAATCTGTTACGCGAATGCGGAAGCGCAATAAGCAGGATCTAGACTTGCCAATTGAACATCAATCTAATCTGATAGCAATTATTCTATTACATCAAGCAAATAGTAAATAACTATAACGGAGAAATAAAGAGAAACAACATTTATACTGGTTCCACTATCCTCCGTAAGATAGTGTACGTCCAGTCCAAAATAGAGAGATTTTATTCTGTATGAGAGAATTACAAGAGATTACAAATTAAGAGTTTACATATCCAAACCTCAAATAGGCTTAACAAGAAGAGACACTCCATTTGGAGATCATTGGCTTCATGCCAGGATGGGTTTACACTAAAGTCTACCCCTCAATGTATGGCCAGTGCAAATCCTTGTAAGTCATCAATTACGTTATCAACCAACATATGGTAATAATATAATGGAGGAAAATTACCATAGCAACAAATGTGCAAAGATAGAAAGTAAATTAATCTGTTTCTTTTACATAGATGGAAGAAATTAATCTCTTCATTTATTTCTCTACCATCTCATCAAATGCAATCAATGCATTCCTATTATAAAAATATTTACTTTCCATTTTTTTTGCAAATTTGTTCCAATCAATTTATGATTTTGTATGACCTAAATCTAACATAATACACTGGACACCGCCATAAGATAATAAGGTTTTTCACGTTGTTGCTTCATTTGATTTATACATTTGGCACATTTTTCGGTATACTTAATGTTTGAGCGACATTAATATTCTACATTATTATTTATTGTTTAGCACTAATGTCTAATGATACTGCACCAGTTCATAATTAAATAGTTGGAGATAGTGAACACGGTATGAGGTATTAAACAATGTTATTACAGTAAAATAGGGACCGACTTTACATGCAAACATAGGGAGGGATCTGCTTTACATTATCTTTCATTTTAAGGTTGCCTTCCAAATTTTCGCTTTAATTTATTGTTATATGACAAAAAAATTAACTAAGTAAATTTGTGTAGATTAATACACAATTTAGTCGTTTCTTTAGACAGGTGGGGTTTGCCCAGTCCATATGAGTTTTGGATACGGAGCCGAAATCTGGACTCATATGACACTACTAGAGATACAGTGTATTCCAACGCCTTATTTCCAATGACCACCGACGGCAAATTAGAATCCGTGGGAGCTATTGGAACCCAATGCAATAAAGACCGTTGGCAGCCGTTGGAAATTTTTCTGCATATGTTCCAGAGTCCACGACCTGCTTCTTCATTTCTCTCTTCCCATCACCAAATCCGATTTTCACCTCTTCCCACCACTTCACATCGTCGAATTTCAGTTCTTCCACCCTAACAACCACCGCCATCGCCTTCGACGTCAACCACGGGCTCCTCCAATCCTCCTTCTCTGTCGTTCCTTTCGAATTTAGGTGAAATTCCTAAACCTAATTTTTAGGTTTACTACTAATTTGTGCTTAATATGTATTTGATTTGATTCCTAGTTGTTTGCATACATATATTACATCATATTATTCTCGAATTGCTATTGTTATCACCGTAATTGTCAGATCGTTGGATTGAATGGTTTAAATATATGTCATATGTCATATACTAGTGAAAACATACATCATATATATGTGTATAATATATATGAATGAGCTTGTAGTATATCATGAAAATTATGAATAAATTTACTTCTAATTTTGAACCTAATTTTGAACGGTTTAAATCTAATTTTGAACAATGATTTATGCATACGTAGTTGTTTTAAAACAAATAAATTTACTTTAGTCAAATATGTCATGAAATTTATGAATGAGCTTGTAGTATGTTTGTACCAAGTAAAATAACTTTGAAGTATTGATATAATATGTTTTTGTACAAATTCCTTTTTTTAAGTAACTATGGAGTCAAATAACTTTGAAGTTTTGATATAGTATGTTTGTACGAAAACATTTTTTTAAATAATTTTGAAGTTCTGATATAGTATGTCATGAAAATTATACCAAGTCAAAATGCATCTCTACTCATTCATGTTGTGTTGCTCATATTCATATACATATTATTTGTGCATTTGTTTACATATTCTCAAAGGCAATGCTAATTACATATTCATATATGTTGCAGGTATATTATGTCATCTGACCCTGCTTCTGGCTCTGGCTCGGGCTCTGGCTTGGGACAAGGTTCTAGACGATGTAGCATTACCCCTCTTGCTGAGGGTAGTGGTGGAAAACGGGCTCGTCCGGTTGTTTATTTGCAGCCTAAGGCTGACAGGGCATAAGCATAAAAATTAGCAGAATAACACTTTAATGTTTTTTTACATGCTATAATTAACTATATAAAGTTCTAATTTATATTTAACGCAGGGGATTTGAGTTATAGCTGTCTGAGACTGTTTTAGATATCTCTAAGGAGGCGTATATGGCCAGAATGAACGATTTCTGGCCAAAGTGGAGCAAGATCCCAACACACGTCAAAGAGACTATCTGGAAGGATTTCCTAGTACGTTTATACCGCTTGGAAGTACTTCAAAGGGACTAATTATTTTAACACAAATAAATGAGATTAGTAAGATTTTCTCAGTATACAGGGAGCAGTAGATGTGCAGGAGACTGACATGAAGCTAGTTCAGCGACACTGGAACTCGAAGGTCGCCAAGGATTATATAAAGAAGATGAGTGAGCTTAAGAAACATGGAAAGAAACCAAAGTGGATGGGCAATGAAGTGTTTGAGAAGATGATTGCATGGTGGGACATGCCTGAGTTCAAGGTAAATTTATAATGAATTTAATTTATTTTTTTGCCGAATTTAAATAATTTTCAATGTACATTTTCAGGCTGAGTCAGAAAGGAACTCCGTAAACAGGAACAAGAATCCTGTAACTCATCGCGGGGGATCTAAGTCTTTCCAGCATCACCGCGAAGACTTGGTAAATTTGTTAATTATTACATTTGTAAGATGATTATTTCAGTGATTGACAATGTGGAATTAGTTATTCAAATTACCAACTACAGGAACGATTTTATGGACATTCCGTGTCATAAATGGATGTCTTTACTCACACCCATGCAACCAGGAAGGTAGACGAGGCAGGCAACGCCACGTATGAGTGGGATGATCAGGACAAGGTGACACAGTCATACATATGTGTATTTTAAATATTACAAGCATAAATTGATTAGTTTATAGTAAAATAAAATCATCGTTTTATTATTTTTCAAATGAAATTGTTTTTTGCATTATAGGCAAAGTTCTAAGAGGCACGGGCTCATGTGCTTGAGGATTCGGGCCGTGATGAGTTGATGCAGGAGGAGGAAGACAACTTATTTGATGCTGTTATGGAAAAAACACAGCGCAACAGGCGTTATGGATTCATCAACCTGACTGTAATATTCGTATAATATAAATTATTTACATCTACATTATTAAGTGTTTTTTTCTCTGTTAAGACTGACTTCTACTAAAAATGCCTTCGTTCACTAATAATGATGTATGTATAACAAAATATTTATATGTTAGCATTGTTAAAATGACTTTTGAATTGTGTGTTATAACAATTACTTGTAAATAAAATTACTTATTAGAATTACTTGTATAACAAATTACTTGTATAAAAATTGCATGTTATGAATGAATGCTATAAAAATTGCATGTTATAAAATTTATATGTCAGCATTGTTAAAATTACTTTGAAATTGTATGTTATAAACAATTACTTGTAAATAAAAATTACTTGTATAACAAATTACTTATATAAAAATTGCATGTTATGATTGTATGTTATAAAAATTGCATGTTATAAAAATTGTATGTTAGCATTGTTAAAATGACTATGAAATTGTATGTTATAACAATTACTTGTATATAAAAAAGACTTATTAAAATTACTTGTATAACAAATTACTTGTATAAAATTGCATGTTATGAATGTATGTTATAAAAATTGCATGTTATAAAAATTGTATGTTAGCATTGTTAAAATGACTTTGAAACTATATGTTATAACAATTATTTGTAAATAAAAATTACTTATTAAAATTACTTATATAATAAATTACTTGCATAAAAATTGCATGTTATGAATGTATGTTATAAAAATTGCATGTTATAAAAATTGTATGTTAGCATTATTAAAATGACTTTGAAATTGTATGTTAGCATTGTATGTTCACTAATATGATACTTGTTTTTGCAGGTTCGACAAGACAAGAAGGCACAAGACAAGGAAGAAATTAAGGAGTTGCGAGCGTTGATTGATCAGCTGCAGGACTAGAATCGTGTGCAGGATATGCAAATTAAGCAGCTGAATCAAAAGGTTGCAAAGTACATGCATAATCATGGTGATGTTCCTTCATCGTCTGATCTGGTGATCATAGCGACGATGCATCTTGAGGTATGTGTTTTGTTTTAATGTATGACGAGACAAGTTTGGATGTGTTTTAATGGTTTGTATATATTGGTACGCTTTGTTGACACGTTTGGATAGTTGTTTTGGATGTTTGTATATATTGGTACACTTTGTGGACATGCTTGGATGATTTTTTGGATGTGTAAATAGTTTTTGTTGCATATATATATATATATATATATATATATATATATATATATATATATGTTTATGCATTTTATTTTGATAGTTTGTGGTGTTAGTGGTATATATGTGTCGCATAATTGTGGAATTGGTTGGAAATAGATTGGAAATGCGACTGGAATAGAAATGGAATGAGTTGGGGAGGCTGGAAGGAAGCCGGCTAGCTGTTATATACAAAAAGTACCCAGTATTTCCAACGGTTTCCAACGACAATATGGACATTGAGCGGTTTCCAACGGTTTATGCTGTTGGAAGCCGTTGGAAAAAATCCGTTGCTTCCGTCGAAAGCCGTTGGAAGTCGTGAACATTATTCCAATGGCTATTCTAATAGCTTCCAATGGCAACCAACGGCTAGAAGCCGTTGAAATTGCCATATGTTCTTGTAGTGCGAGATCTACGAAACGGATTTGAGATGAGGTTCGAAAAACATGCAGCATAACTTGAGCATAACAAACCCGTTCCAGCCCCATTGTCATTTCTAAGTGGGCGAAGGAACAAAAAGGGTTGTGTGGAAGAAATCGAAGGCTATGTATTAAGTAGTGTTGCACCAAAAAAAAACATTTTGATTTACATCACACAACCAATTTTCTTCCTCCAACCACTCATTTTCTCTTTTACTGCTTTGAGGGCTATCATATAACGCTTTTACATGTAAACCACGCATACACTGGGATATTAAATCATTCAATCAATATTCAATGACACAGACAATTTTGATGCATTTCAGCTGAAATGAGGCTGCATTGAGTACAATTAAACCGCACTGGGTCTGAAAGGTCGCCTTATATCTAATAATACCAGAACCCGTTGCACATTTCTGCTTTGGTTTCTACTCAAAAAAATGCATATTACAAAATTTTAATCACACAACTTCTCGACAAAACGGACATATGCTCATCACATACTTTGTAAGAAGCCAATTATCAATGCAACTCTTGTGAAATGCATGCTTGCATTTAGGCAAAACCCGAATCTCTTCTCCTTTATCATACTCCTCAAGGCACACAACACATATATTCCCTCCATAACCAACATTTGAACCATTGTAGATAGTCACAGGTATCGTATCCAGCTTACATTGACTTATAGGCATCTGTAGATCCACAATTACGGATGCATTGTCTTCTGGTAATGTCGACCTTGCCGTTTGGATGCTATCATGCTCACGGCGTCTACGTAAGCAATAACGAATTGAATCTACGATGCAAATAACCATGGAGGACAGAAAGAAAGCAAGAAACACGATGAAGCCTGCAGCTTGAGATTTAGAGTGAAAAACCATGTCTGATTGTGAGAGATCGCAATTGTAGGTAGACAAATCTGAACTTATATCTGATTTTGAGAAGAAAGTTGATGACTGAGAGATATTTTTGTTTTGTTTTCTCTTCCTCAAAAAGTGCCGTAGTTTCCTATTGTCTTATATAATGATTTGGATATAAGTTATCCATGGTAATTAATTATATAGCTAAATAAATTGTCAGAATAACCAGAATATTTTGTTTACTTTTGCTAATTAAACTTGGTTATATAGTTTAAATAGTATATTCAATGCTCTGATGAATATTGGATTTTATTTGTTTTCTAGATGACAAAATAATAGTTATTATGTACTGGTTCATTCATTGGACATTTACACTTATTTATACCTGTGAAAATATGGAATTGCTCCTGAAGTCATTGTTTTGAAATCGGATTACTTTATATAAGCCTAGATAGTATATAATATACTAAAGTACAAGTGCATTGAATCTTGCAAAACAAGATTCGAACTCGTAATATCTCACACAATTGCGAAATGCGTTAACCACTTCCTAGACCATGGCGTTTGTCACCTAAAGGCATAGTAATAATCAAGGCCGACTTGAGGAGGAGGGTGGTCTAGAAAGATTTACAAAATGATGACGAAATATGTGTACAGGTTAACTGGTAAAACTGGGACCCGAGTATCTCACCTCATAGGAAGTTAGTTGACGCGTGACCAACAAACCTGAAACCGCCATCAGTTGAAAGCGATGATGATTTGGCTCAAAACATATTATCTGTTGACAATAATCACCACATAATTCTCCATCTTAGCTGCTACTCCTACAGAGGATGGTTGCCCTTTTCGGCTGTCTAACTAGCTTATCTCTAAAATCGGACCTGATAATAATAATAATGTACTTTACATATATTTATTTTGTTTCCATATATACAATTTTGAAATATATGATTTGAAGTATAGAATTTTTTATATATTTTTTCCAAAACATGCATTCGACACTCGTTTTGACGTATCGGGCTTCAACAAAATAAGCTATATATTGTTATTTGATACATGAACCTAATGTTCTATTTTCATTATGATTATTAATTTTAATATATTGATGTATCGGAATCTTATGAAAAAAGGTTTTGGACAATGGAAACGGCCTGTTAAAAAACCGTTGATCGCACACAATACCGATATATTAGGCTTCAAAATTCGTTGACTCTCCAACTCAAAAGAATTCGAAAAGTTGTAGAAAAGAAGAAAAAATTGAAGTTTTCAAAATTTTTTATTCAAAGAAAATCAAATCACAACTTTCTTTCCATCTAGGTTTACATAGCCAAAGTATATTTTCTAGCACAACGCATAGTACAACTGGAAATTAATCATCATAATTGAATTCCTAACGGTAGGGATCAGGTATCTTATCACGCCCTAAATTTCAACACCCCCTTCCATAAAGCCAAAATGATTTAATATCCCAGTGTATACATAACACATACGAGTAGACTCCACAAAGCCAAAGTACATTTTGTGGTGTATACAATGTCGGGTAGACTCCACAAAGCCAAAATGATTTAATCAAACCGACCGTTGGGGAGGTTTGCTTACTGTGAATAGCCAAAATCAATTTCTCTTAAGCCAGAAAAAGACCCCTTGTGTTCTTCCGCTGTTTTCTACGCTCCTTTACTTTCTGGTTCGATTTTCCTTCTATCTCTTCAAGTAGAATTTTTCAATCCCTAAAACCTGTTCCTTTTCATTTCTACTTCTTCTAATCTCACTTTCCAAGCCGCCTCCCAAATCCTTACCCGCGGCTAAATCTCTGAGCCCACCATCGAATTCACACAACAATGAACAACCCAACCTTCCGTAACCTAATTTGCAAAGGATCTCAAACTTGCATCAGATCTACAATTTTGGTCAATATCCTTCAATCGAGGTATCATCCTTTTTTTCGTTTTTTTTAAAGTTTAAATCACTTTTGATAATCAAATTTTGAATTAGTATACCGATTTACTATCCACCAGTGAATTTTGATTGTTTCAAATCTCAATAAAAAGTGACTTTTAATTCTATATGTTTTTTTGTCTCAGCATCCTTCAATCCAGGCATAATCTATTTTTTTGGTTAATTTTGATTCGATTTTTGTTAGTCAATTTTTGAATTAGTGTATATGAATATCCTGTCCTATCTGTAGGTTTACGTGTATTCTTACCTATTGAATTATACTGCAAAAATAAAATAGGACAATCTAGGATCTATTTTTTAAACTGTGAGTAATGCTCAATTCATCAAAGAATCCCTAGTTGCGACTCTAAACTACTTAAGTGCAATTCTACTATGTTATCATTATCCTATCTGCAAGTTTACATGTGTTCTTACATGTTGACTTTTGCTGATTTAGGTTCACCAAGCAAATATATTGTGCAGAAAGTTGAGTGAAATTTGTACCAACCATTTTGGACTGAACATAAAGTTCAAAAATGTTCTCAAATTTATATTAAAGTGGTTTAATGGGTTCGTTTTTCACAGGTCCCTATTAAGTTTCAAAATTAGGCTCACATCCGGTCCAACTTTTCATGTAAATTTAGGTCCCTATTTTTTGAAAGTACACTAAAAAAAATAACAAAAATTCGTATTTAAATCAAACATGTACTCACCTAAAAAATCAGCTCATAAAAAAAAAATAAAAAAATGCATCAAAATAAAAAAATACATTAAAACAGCGAGAAATGCAGTAATTTGCATCAAATCATGCACATATTTGCAATACTTGCATTCATCTGTGCAAGTATTTTCAAATGTTGAATGTGCGTTTGTTTTTTTGCATACATGTATGCAAGGTATACAGATTCTTGCATACAAGTGTGCAACAATTTTCAGGCAAAATTTTCACTTCATATTTTTACATGCAATACTTACATACATGTGTGCAAGTATGTCAAATATTTGCATACATGTATGCAAGTTTTTTTTAATTTCCGTGAACATCTGCTAATATTTCCAGATTTTAGATTATTTTTTTTCCTTACATTGTAGCGCTTTTTTTTTCAAGAAATAAAAAAAAGCAAAATAAAAAAAAGGGACAAAGATTCCCATTCGTTTCCGCCCCCTCGTTTTGAGCTGCCGCCCAATTTATTTTTGTCCCTTCCAACTTCCAACTCCTTCCACTTTGCCTTTTCCGTTTTTGCACCCAAAAAATGCGCTTTTGCATTAAAAAAAAATTCTAAAATCTGGAAATATTCCCCTCAATCCATGCAAATCAAGAAAAAAAAAGTTGCATACATGTATGCAACTATTTAAATACACATGCAAAAAAAAAAACCGCATGTCTGCTGAATAGTTGCATATAAGTATGCAGTTATTCAGAATAACTGCATACTTGTATGCAGTAATGCGTCGAAAGACCAAGGACATGGAAATATGTGCATACATGTATGCAAATATTTGAAATATGTGCATGTTTTCATGTATTTTACTGTATTTTCCGCTGTTTTGTGTATTTTTTTGATTTTGACATGTTTATCGATTATTTTTCCACTTGATCTTTTTGGCGTGAACGTGTTTTATTTAATAATGAATTTTCGTATTTTTTTTATATTTTTTTATATGTTTTTAAAAATAGGGACCTAATTTACATGAAAAGTTAGACCGGATGTGAGCCTAATTAAGTTTCGTTTTAGGGATGTGTGCCTAATTTTCACTAATTTAATAATGATAGTTTCCAACTTAAAATGATTCATGCAAAATATCACACTTCCCTCTATGGATTTGTAGAGTTTGATGTTAACAAGAAATAAGAAATAGCATAAGCAAAGAAAAACATCACTGTTATGTTCATAGGTAATTCTAATAATATTTGAATATAAAAGGATATGCTATAAGCTATAAGGTCTAGAATATTTATCATCTGATTTAGAAGTCTATCCAATCATAGATAGCATGTATCAGCATGTAACTTTTGACGGCGTGATAGGCAATCCGAAATTGTTGGTTTAGCATTTCTTCAGTGTTGTTTAATTATAATCTAATTAAATAGGATAGTTACGTTGGCGGATGATATTTTTGATTTTGTTCTGTTCTGCAGTTTCTAAAACGGGATCTGTATTTATATTCCAACCTGGTCGCTGGAAGTTAACCCCTATCAAGTTTTCATAATTCTTCAGTAAGTTTGCTTCTTAATCACCGTAGTTTAGAATTTAACGTTTCCATTACAGGATTATGTAAATCCTTCATGATTAGTTTTAAATTTTTACGACTTAAGTTATCATCATCCTATTGAACCTAACCTGTTATTCGCCTTTGTAATAAAGCCAAATATATGTAATGGTCAATATTTGTTGTGTTCGAATTCAGGTTTTGTTTTATGTCTCAATGGCCTCTTTCCTACACAGCGTGCAAACACATATTTATATATAGTCTAACGAAACATATTACTTATTTTTATGTTTATTTTTCTATTTTCTTTTTGGCTGTGTATTGTTGAACATGCTACTGTTTAAATTTCATGTTTATTGAGCAGTAATTATATTCAAGTATGTGCTTGGATCACGATAAGTGTACTCCTATTAGAGTCTTGATTCTTGTAGCCAATTAAGATCCCCATGCATGAGTTTATCTCCTAAATATTTAATGCATGCGTGAATTAGTTTTGCCAAAAGTGCTATATTATCATTTCCATATGTTATTCTTTGTTAAAACTTAAATTCAGATTTTCAGCTTGGTCGAGGAGTTGCATGAATTAAATATTTAGTTAGGTTATTATACAAAACCTGGCAATTCTTTTGTTCAAGTGTTAGAAAATAAAATAGAAGAAACAAGATTGAAGAGAAGTTTTATTATTCATGAACTGCAATTGTAAGATAATACAAACTATATATAGATGACATCTATTTATAATACAAGAAATAAATACAAATAGGCTTGAATAATGGGAATATGACCACTGTATTGTTATAATGGGAATGTGACTGTTGTATTTTTATAATAGACATGTGACATTTGCTTTTCCCATTATTTCATTACTCTTCCTCAAACGGAACTAGGGTTCCCATTTCTATCTCCCCCTCCATCAGCGACTTTTAGATCCTCTCTCAATCTCATAAATTTTTTGGTAGACAAATCTTTTGTAAGTGCATCAGCTCGCTGATAATACGTGGGGACATGACGAACCGCCAGTTTTCCTATTTGAGTTTTTTTTCTAACAAAATGAAGGTCAATTTCAAGGTGCTTAGTCCTCGAATGTTGAATCGGGTTGAGTGATAAAGAAACCGTGCTCTTGTTATCACACCAAATGACGGTTCTTCGATTTAGAGCAAACACTAATTATTGTAACAACGATTCAATCCAAGTATCTTCTTCTGTCGCACTTGCTAATGCTCGGTATTCCGCCTCTGTGCTGGATCTGGAAGTGGTCTGCTACTTTTTAGTACACCAAGAAACAATATTGGAGCCAAGGTAGACATAGTACCCTGAAATAGATTTTCGATCATCAATATTATTGGCCTAATCTACATCACTAAACACTGTAAGTTAAGCTCGTTTTCAAGCTTTATAATTATGCCATGATTTTTTGTGCCTTGCAAGCATCGTAGAATCCTTTTTTAGTGCATTCCAGTGTTCTGATAGGGGGTTCTGCATGTATTGACTTAGCTTGTTAACACTATAGCATATGTCAGGTTTTGTAATCGTTGCATATTGCGGTGCTCCAATTATGCTTCTATATTGTTTAGCATTGTCGATAGCTTCACCTTTATATTTCGACAATCTTAGGTCGCTAATCATAGGTGTCGGCAAGGAATTAGCCTGATGCATTTTTTCCCTTTGAAGAATTTCTGAAATGTAATTTTGTTGGGATTAAATTAATTCTCTATCATTTTTCTTAATAGCTTGTATTCCAAGGAAAATTTTTAGTTCCCCCATGTCTTTTATGGCAAAGTTTTGATCAATCTTTGTATGTTGTTATTTATTTCTTGATTGTTATCTCGTGTGATCAACATATCATTAACATATACCAAGATATAGATATTTCCATATGCGCCTCTCTTCATATGTAGTGAATTGTCTGATTTGGCTTGTGTGAAGTTCATGTTGGACAAAGTTAACTTAAGTTTCTCATACCAAGTTCTTGAAGCTTGCTTTAAACCATACATAGCCTTATGTAACTTGCATACTTTATTGCCATAGCTGTAGCCTTCAGGTTGATACATGTAAACTACTTCAGTCAACTCCCCATTTAAGAAAGCGTTGTTGACGTCTAGCTGCTTTATATTCCATCCTTTACTTATAGCAATGGTTAATATGACTCTAGTTGTTGTGAGCTTTATGACTGGAGAGAAAGTTTCATTATAATTAAATCCAAACTATTGTGCATAATCTTCAGCGACCAATCTAGTTTTGTATTTGTCAATAGATCCATCCTCTTTTCTTTTAATCCTGAACATCCATCTACATCCAATAATGTTTTTGTGTTTGGTGATGTTACCAAACTCCATGTACTATTTTTCATGAGTGCCTAATATTCAATATTCATGGCCTCTTTCCATTTTTCTGATTTTATTGCTTGCTCAAAGTTGGTTAGTTCTGCTTCAATAATTGACGTATTGTACACTTTAGGTTTGAAAGTCCCACTTTTCGACCTTGTTGTCATGTGATGTCCTGTGTGCATTTTCTATGGCTGCTGATGTGTTTCAGTATTGCTGTTTGTTCCTGTGTCTGCATTCCTGTTGATTTCTGCATCACTACTACTCTGCATGTCTTGATTGATCTTATTTGTGTCCATACTTTCTGAATTATCATTTGTCCCTATTGTTTGTGCATTTTTTCTTCCATGGAGTCATTTTGTAAGTTTTTATTAATTATGTATTGATGATCTTCACTAATGTTATCAGTCAATTATTCTGCAAAAACTTGCTCGAATTGTCCCCCTCCCCCTCTGACAAGATTTTCTGCATGATTCTCCCTGATTTCCTATTTACCTACAAAGGGAAATGTATTTTCATCAAAAACAATGTGTCTGGAAATGTAAATTCTCCAATTTTTGTTTAAGCATTTATATCCTTTTTGGTTCTGTGCATACCCAATGAAAGTGTATGGGCTTGATCTCATGCTTAGTTTGTACCTATTGTAATCTCTTAGGCATGGAAAACACAGACAACTGTATGTTTTCAAAAAATTATAGCCTGATCTAATATTATATATCATATGGAGTTTTGTTATCTAGAACTTTAGTTGGTAATTTATTGATGAGAAAAACTGAAGTGTAAAAAGCTTCATTCCAATATTTCGTTGGCACTGAGCCTTGGGACATTAATGTTAGACCCATCTCTACTATGTGTCTGTGTTTTCTTTCTACCAAACCATTTTGTTCAGATGTGTGAGGGCAAGTCAATCTATGTTTTATTCCTCTTTTAGCAAAATAATTAGTTAAAGGTTTAAACTCTCCCCCACCATCGGTTTTAAAAATTTTAACACTATAATTGGTTTGTTTTTCAACGTGAGTTATGAATTGTATGACAGCATTACATGTTTCTAACTTATTCTTCAGCATATATATTCAAGTATATCTCGAATATGCATCCACAAAGAAAAGATAATACCAGTGTCCTTGATATGAATTCAGTGGTGTTGGTCCCCACAAATCAGCAGCTATCAGCTCGAGAGGTTTATTGTATCCAGTTTCAAAATCTCTAAAAGGAAGTTTATGACTTTTGCCAATTTGGCAGTGTGTGCATGCGTGTTTTGCAGGTACACTATTATTAAAAGAAATATTATTATTGCATGAAATAGTTTTAACAACTTCAATACTAGGATGTCCTAATTTCCTATGCCATAAATCAAGATTACATTGTTTGCCATCTTCATTATTACTGCTGCTAACATTAATACTCCTATTACAAACATTATTACTTGACTCAACATTATTACACCAGAATTTTTCACTAGTATCCCCAGTCTTCAAGTTGTCAAATTTGTGAAGTCCATCATGTAGATTGCCTTATAATAATAATAATTCGTGGGTTAGTAAATCCTTAACTACGCAAAATTTTGGGTGAAATTCAAAAAACACATGATTGTCATTAGCAAATTTTAATACACTTAGCAAGTTTTTATTAATAAAGGGTACTCTAAGAAGTGTGTTTAGATTAAACTGCATTTTTCCTAAGATAATGCCCTTGCCAATGTGTGTTATATATGCAGTTTTACTGTCCCCCATGTAAAGGTTACGTACTTGAGTAGTTTCTGCTTCCAATGTTGAAATTTTTGAGATTGCTGGTTATGTGATGAGTGGCACCCGAATCCAGGTACCATTCATCAAAATTGTTGTCTTCACCTTTGCTAGTATCATCATTGCCAATATTTTGATTTTTATTAGCATCATTGTTGTTTCTATTTGAGTTCATCACAGCCATATATTGACTTGTGTTGCCTTCTATGTTGAATTAGCATGATTATATTGCTGCTCACTATCATTATTATATCTGAAATAGCACTTGTTTGCCATGTGACCAAAATTTTGACATATTTGGCACTTTACTCGATTGTTGTTATTCCATCTTCCTCGTCCTCGACTTATTTGTGAATGAAAACCTCCTCTTTGTTGTTGAAGACCCCTTGGATACTTATTTTCTTGTATGTTTGCATTAATGTTGTTGTTGTTTCCCTATGATTGCTTATTTTTAGCTACATCATAATTTGCAGAAAACTCACCCTGTGCTGTTTTTCTTTGATCAATTCTTCCTTCATCAGCAAGGAGTGCAGAACGAACGAACTGCAAATCAGGTAAAGTTTGTTGTGTAGCCAGGACCATAACTAAAGATTCATACTCTTCATCAAGCCTTCGGTAATAAAAAGTATTTGTTCACTATCGCTGATTTTGTGCCCAACAGCACTTAGTTTGTCACATATATATGTTTTGAATTTTTCCCAAATAATCTTTTATGCTAGTATCTTCTTTTCTGCAATTTTGAAATTCCCTTCTATATTGCATGATTCTAGTTGCGGATTGCGAGATGAAAATTTGGTCGACAGTAGTCCAAATTTCATACGACGAGTTGCACCCAACAATCTGTGACAAAAGATTAGGATTTATAGAACATAAAAGCCATGATGATAATAAGTTATCTTGTCTTTAGTATTTGGTGTTTCTGGATTTGGTATGATATTTCTGTTTTCATCAGTGATCATTATAGGTGGAATTATTAACGTCCTTTTGATGTAATCTAGCAGTCTGTAATCTTTGAGAGCAATCTCAACTTGATATTTCCATAAAATATAATTATCTTCATCTAACGAAGTGGTAATAACTTAGCTTTTGGGTTTGATCAGGTTCATGATGTTTAGAGAGAAGCCATTAGCATTGCTGCCAGATACAACAGAAGTTTCTTCGTTATAGTTGGCCGTGGCGAGGCAATATTAGATTGCGTTGAACAACGAAGATAAAAAAGAATGATGACTCAAGATTTTTTTAATGCCTTTTGGCAATTTGTTGCTCTGATACCACGTTAGAAAATAAAATAGAAGAAACAAGATTGAAGAAAAGTTTTATTATTTATGAATTGCAATTGTAAGATAATACAAACAATATATAGATGACCTCTATTTATAATACAAGAAATAAATACAAATAGGCTTGAATAATGAGAATGTGACTGTTGTATTGCTATAATGAGAATGTGACCATTGTATTGTTATAATAGGCATGTGACCGTTGCTTTCTCATTATTTCATTATCAAAAACCTTGTGGTATGTTTGTATACCTTATGCCTCAAGTTAGGCCTTCTAGTTAGTACAACATCCTTTCTTATGTGTATACATATCGTATGGATTATAAAGAGGGGTCAAAGATGGTTCATACGTTAGTACAGTAGTTCTGTTAGAATGTAGAACCAAGTTCATACAGGAATAACATTTTTTTCATTTTTTTTACTTGTCATTTGGTATTAAAATAAGAGTTAGCATTGTATAGTTTGAGAAAGCAACATGTACATGCATGTTGCCCTATTGATTAGGAAATGAGCACACCCCATGCGTTGTTGGCTGCAAACTTTTGCTTCATGTTATTAGTGGTATCACTTTTATTTAATTATATTTTGTATTAGAAAGAAAAGAGAGCTATGTAAATTAAAAATAATGCTTTGGTTATCTTATCTTTCTTTATGTACAAACGCCTAGTTTTCAATGAGTACGCAGTAATCCAAGTTTGCATAATGATGTTCATGTGGTTTAGGGGCCGTTCGCAGCTAAAATTTGTCATGTTTGAATTTTTTGTGGCGTCCGACGCGGATGCCAATGAATATTCCCCTTCCAGAAAGAACGATAATTGAACATTGGAAAAGTTACCGGTGTCGTCGGTCGGACGCCACCGGTAACTTTTCGAACGTATCCATTCGCGCTCTATAAATTCACACCCCCCCTTCTCCCTCATCAAACCCGAACTCTCCCCATTCAGCCCACAAAAACGAATTTTTCGAGCCGTTTCAAGCTAAATAAAAGGTATTTTTTGTACAGTTATGTTTATTATTCAATTTTCTATAACATATATTTTATTCGGTTTTTTCTGATTTTTTTTTTTTGAGTTATACAGATGTCAACCTCATCGTCGTTTATTTTAGATTTTCATGTGTTTGTTTTAATTTCAGTCTTGTTGTGTTCTTTATGTTTGTATTTCTGATCGTGTAATGAAAAATTTAGTCGTTTTGTTTTATGCAATTAGTATTTAATTAATTCAAAACAATTAATTTAACAATTAAATACAATGCTCAAATACTCCGTTCATCGCTTAAAACACATTCCCCACTCGCTACAGTACCGCGCTCACATTCTGCTAATTTGTGATCCGAAATTCTCATTATGATTGGTTCAGCCGATGTATCATCTAAAGGATATTATTTAGTTCCTTAATTTACTCTCTTGATTGAGGATTGGTCCAGCTGATGTGTCACCTAAAGAATATTATTTAGTTCCTTAATTTACTCCCTTGATTGAGGTATTTTCAGCAACCTCATTTAAAGGATAAAGAAGATTCTCTCTTGATTGAGACATTTATAGCAACCTCATCAAAAGGATAAAGGAGATTTTAATTTACTCTCTTGATTGAGATAAATGCAGCAACCTCATTGAAGGATAAAGAATATTCTTATTTTTTATTCTTTCTCTCCTTATCTGAATGCATGAAAGTAAAATATAAATTTACTGCTATGATTGATATGTTGAATAAGCTTGTAACAACTCCATCAATTAAATAAATAAAGTTTGTCTTTCTCCCGTGGTTTTTTCCCGCAAAGGATTTTTCCACGTTAAATCTTGTGTGTGATTTTATTCTTTACTTGCTTCTTTGATCATTTATTTATTCACAACTGGTATCAGAGCGCTGGTTTATTCAACATGGCGTCGTTAAAGTATGATCTTCCGCTATTGGATCGAAACACTCGATTCTCATTGTGGCAAGTGAAGATGCGGGTGTTGCTCGCACAAGCTGATTATGATGATGCATTGGATGGATTCGGGAACAAGAGATTTGATCTATGGACCGATGATGAGAAGAGAAAGGATCGGAAGGCTTTGTCGCAAATTCAGCTCCATCTACACAATAATATCTTACAAGAAGTTTTGAACGAGAAGATAGCTGCTTCTCTTTGGTTGAAACTGGAGTCAATTTGCATGACCAAGGATCTCACAAGTAAGATGCATCTCAAACAAAAGCTGTTTCTGCACAAATTGCAAGAGGGAGGTAATTTGCTTGACCATATTTCTGATTTTAAAGAGATTGTTTCTGACTTGACTGCAATGGAAGTCAAATATGATGATGAAGATTTGGGTTTAATCCTATTATGTTCTTTGCCCAGTTCTTACTCAAATTTCAGAGATACCATATTATATAGTCATGATACTCTCACTCTAAATGACGTTTATGAAGCCTTGCACGCCAAGGAGAAAATGAAACAACTGGTGTCTTCAACTGGATCAAGCTCTCAAGCCGAAAGCTTGTCCGTTCGTGGCAGGACAAAGGAGAAAAATTCAAATAATGGATCTCGAGGCAAAAGCTCCAATGCCTATAAAGGTCGATCTAAATCTAGAGGCAAATACAAGTCTTGCAAATATTGTAAGAGGGATGGACATGAAATATCCGAATGTTATAAGCTGCAGAACAAGGAAAAGAGAAATGGCACATACAAACCAAAAGATAACAAAGAAGATGAAGTTAATGTCAATTGTGCTCATAATGATAGTTCTGACAATGAGATGCTTGTTGTTACCGTGTTCGCTGGATGTGCTGAGATTAAAGATGAATGGATACTTGACACTGCTTGCACTTTCCATATGTGTCCTATTAAAGATTGGTTTACAACCTTAGAACCCATAAAAGATGCTGGCTCAGTTTTGATGGGTGATGATTCCGCATGTAAAGTAGCAGGAATTGGTTCTATTCAGATCAAGATGTTTGATGGCGCAATCAGAACTTTAACAGATGTTCTGTTCATTCCCAACATGAAGAGAAATCTGATTTCTTTAAGTGCTCTTGATGACAAAGGGTACAAATATTCAGGTGGAGGTGGTGTCTTGAAAGTCACAAATGGTTCTCTTATTGTAATAAAGGGAAATCTTAGGCAAACAAATGGCCTTTATTATCTTCAAGGCACTACTGTTTCAGGTAATGCTTCCCCTGTTATCTCAAATAATATTTCTGATTGTGATACTGCTAATCTTTGGCATATGCGTCTTGGACATATGAGTGAATTAGGTCTGTCGGAGTTGAACAAGAGAGGACTTCTTGATGGGTACAACGCAGGCAAACTGAAGTTCTGTGAGCATTGCATTTTTGGCAAGCATAAGAGAGTGAAGTTCAACACTGCAGTTCATACAACAGAAGGCATTCTAGATTATGTGCATTCAGACTTATGGGGACCGTCTAGGAAAGCATCCATGGGCGGTGCTTGTTACATGATGACAATTATTGATGATTATTCCAGAAGAGTTTGGCCTTATTTTTTGAAACATAAATCTGAAGCTTTTTCAGCTTTCAAAGAGTGGAAGACTATGGTTGAGAGACAAACTGAAAGGAAGGTAAAGAAGCTTCGGACTGATAATGGGATGGAGTTTTGTTCAGATGAATTTAATTCATTTTGCAAGGCTGAAGGCATTGTTAGGCATTACACCATACCTCACACTCCTCAGCAAAACGGGGTTGCCGAGCGTATGAACAGGACTATCATTTCTAAGGCTCGCTGCATGTTGTCAAACGCAGGTTTGGATAGACGTTTTTGGGCTGAAGCTGCTTCCACAGCCTGTTATCTCATCAACCGCTCTCCCTCTGTTGCTATTGGTAAGAAAACTCCGATTGAGGTATGGTCTGGTTCTCCAGCAAATTATTCTGAATTGAAAGTTTTTGGATGTATTGTTTATGCTCATGTTGACAATGGAAAGTTAGAGCCAAGAGCTGTTAAGTGCATTTTTCTTGGTTATAAGTCCGGTGTTAAAGGCTATCAATTATGGAATCCTGAAACAAGTAAGGTTGTAATTAGCAGAAATGTTGTGTTTAATGAATCTGCTATGTTACATGATATTTCATCTACTAATGATCTTGTTGAGAGTAAGCAGAAATCAAATGTCCAGGTGGAGCATATTATTGATACAGATGCTACATCAAACGCAGAAATTGAGGGACAAGATGAAGCACCCATTGTTGAGGATCCTCCAGCAGTTATGCAACCACCGCAACAATCTATTGCAACAAACAGAACTAGAAGGAATCCAAAACCAGTAAGAAGGTTTATTGAGGAAGCAAATGTTGTTGCTTATGCGCGCGCTGTAGCAGAAGAAATAGAAGGTATTGCCGAGCCTTCTTCATATTCTGAGGCTGTTATCTCTAGTGATTCTGATAAGTGGATGGCTGCTATGCGTGATGAGATGAAGTCACTTGAAAGAAATGACACTTGGGACTTAATCAAATTGCCTAAAGAGAAGAAACCTATTCATTGCAAATGGGTTTTCAAGAGAAAAGAAGGTGTTTCTCCAAACGATAAGACAAGGTACAAAGCAATATTAGTTGCAAAAGGTTACAGTCAGATTCCAGACAAGGTGGAAATTGAAAATTTGAAAAGGCAGTTAAGTAGAGAGTTTGAAATGAAAGATTTGGGAGATGCTAAGAAGATTCTTGGCATGGAGATATCAAGAGATAGAACTTCAGGAAAATTATACCTAAGTCAGAGTGGGTATGTTAGAAAAGTGCTTCGCCATTTTAATATGCTTGATGTCAAACCTGTAAGTACTCCTCTTGCTGCACATTTTAAATTGTCATCAGCCATGTGTCCACAATCAAATGAAGATATTGAGTACATGTCTAGAGTTCCCTATTCTAGTGCAGTTGGTTCACTTATGTATGCCATGGTTTGTTCGCGTCCTGATTTATCACATGCTTTAAGTGTTGTCAGTAGATTCATGGTCAATCCTGGAAGAGAGCATTGGAAAGCAGTTCAATGGATTTTTAGATATCTTCATGGCACTGCAAATGCTTGTTTGCAGTTTGGTAAATCTAAAGAAGAACTTGTTGGTTATGTGGATTCTGATTTTGCAGGTGATTTGGATAAAAGGAGATCATTAATAGGTTATGTTTTCACCATTGGTGGTTGTGCTGTAAGTTGGAAAGCAACCTTGCAAACTACAGTAGCATTATCAACTACTGAGGCCGAGTATATGGCTATTTCTGAAGCATGTAAAGAAGCTATTTGGCTTAGAGGTTTATATTTTGAGTTTTGTGGAGATACATCTTGCATTACTATATTTTCTGATAGCCAGAGTGCTATATGCCTTACAAAGGATCAAATGTTTCATGAGAGAACTAAACATATAGATGTGAGGTATCACTACATTCGAGATGTTATTGCTAAAGGTGGTGTTAAAATTTGCAAGATAAGTACTCATGACAATCCCGCTGACATGGTGACAAAGCCAGTTCCAATTACTAAGTTTGAGCTTTGCTCAAACTTGGTTGGTGTTACAGTATAGTCTTTAGGGACTATTGGAGCAAGGCAGATATTTACTTGTTGAAGGAGTTCGTTTTTTACTTCAAGATGAGAATTCGCCTCAAGGTGGAGATTGTTAATTTGTGATCCGAAATTCTCATTATGATTGGTTCAGCTGATGTGTCGTCTAAAGGATATTATTTAGTTCCTTAATTTACTCTCTTGATTGAGGATTGGTCCAGCTGATGTGTCACCTAAAGAATATTATTTAGTTCCTTAATTTACTCCCTTGATTGAGGTATTTTCAGCAACCTCATTTAAAGGATAAAGAAGATTCTCTCTTGATTGAGACATTTATAGCAACCTCATCAAAAGGATAAATGAGATTTTAATTTACTCTCTTGATTGAGATAAATGCAGCAACCTCATTGAAGGATAAAGAATATTCTTATTTTTTATTCTTTCTCTCCTTATCTGAATGCATGAAAGTAGAATATAAATTTACTGCTATGGTTGATATGTTGAATAAGCTTGTAACAACTCCATCAATTAAATAAATAAAGTTTGCCTTTCTCCCGTGGTTTTTTCCCGCAAAGGGTTTTTCCACGTTAAATCTTGTGTGTGATTTTATTCTTTACTTGCTTCTTTGATCATTTATTTATTCACACATTCCCCGCTCAAATGTGACGCCCAACTACCCGGTTGCCGTTCGTTAAGTACGCAGCCTTAGAACTTGCAATTTTTATCGTTGATAAGTTGTCAAATCCTAATTATAGTGGGTTATATACTGACATATGCTTGTTTATTTGCATGGACCAATGTTTCATCAGTCTTCTACAGTATGCTAACCTCAACCACTTTATATATTACTTGCTTTCCCATTGTTACTTGCCGTTCACTTTTATAGTTCCAGTGTCATCAACAATTCGACTTTAGTTTGCATTTGTGGTATGCTAGCCTCAATCATAGTTCTTTGTCTTGCTTTCTCTATTATTATTTTATAGCAAAATTGTTTTCGCGTATTTTTATTTCCTAACCAAGGGGATCCACGATATGAATATGTTACACATCAATCATATTATTATTTTTTGAACACATGCACTTCATATTTTGATTTGTTCTCTGTGTTGTGGCTATGGTTTTTTGATAATTTAGAGCAAGATCAATTCCATATATACCAGCAATTTAAGACTTAAAAAAGAATTATAGGTCGTGAAGCACTCAGTCAATAATTGAAAATTACTGCCTGCTTGACCTGTACCATTCGACAAATTAAAAGTTTTGTAAGATGAAAATGATTTTGAATAGGTGCAATAATCACCAAACTGCAGATTTTTTACTTAATCAAAAATGTTCATCGATTGTTATTTGGAGTTACAAAGGAATAAAGAGGTCTGGCACATTTGTCAACGAATAAAAATCCTAATAAGTGTCAAAGCATATACTTATAATTGTAAGATTTTTTTTTTTATAATTGTAAGATTTCTTCATTAGAATGTACTCAAGAATTTAAGTAAATAGTCAAATACTTTAAATGTTTTTATATTAATAGGGGTAAAAGATTTAAATTATAAATCAATTTATAAAACATACCATCAAGTACATGACTGGATAGCTTTGATATTTTTCCAACTTCCTTTGGTCATAAGGTAAAGGCATCACAGTAGGAGTAAAATGGGGTCTTGTCTCCCTATATAAACCATGGAAGCACAAACCTGTCCATTTACGTGAGAAAGAAAACCAGTGCTCCCTTTGTAGATTAAAATTTTAAGTTACATTAATGATTATGATGACTATATGCTCATTGAAGTAGCAAATGTCATGAATCTTAATAACATACAACATGCAGAGGCCCTTAATATTAGTACTAACAGACAGTTATGTTGTTTCCATGTTAATTTGAAATGTCATTGTATTTTCATAACTGCAAACACACAGTAGTCTTTGATCCGCTTGATGGCGCCTTTTGGAACTGTAGGTTTTCTGTAATTATGTTTGTATCCAACATCATAATTGTCTTTTTATAAATCTTGCGGCAGTCTGCTGAAAATAATGCATTAGGCATGGTGTAATGCACCTTAAAAATTGGAAGAATTTTTTTGAAATAATAATGGTTCTATCATTGCGTTCTAATTTGAAAGAAGCTTTTGTATTTGATAAGTAAACTCTGCATCGATGGTAGCCGTGTATACTTCAACTGACCCCTCTTGAATTTTGGTCAAACTATATTCTTGATTTTAAGTTGGTGTACATGTATAGTTCGTACGATAACTAAATTTATACCTTTTTAATTACATTCATTTTCTTTTAAACTACATTATAATTTTTTCATTAAAATCCGACTTAAAATACATTTAATAGATAATTTTATATTCCATATTCAACATCTTAACGGTCGATTGTTGATTATTTAATCAAATCAATTTTTGTTGTTGGAAGAAATATCAACGATGACAGATTTTTCAGTTTAGTTATCTATCTATCTCAACAGTGTTAGTTTAATATCTCAGCAATCTTAGTTTTTGAAATTAACAACAGTACTTTAGTTATTAATTTAAATAATGTAGCTCATTAATATGTGATTTATTTATTACACTTATTATTGCCTTATTCATCTTTTTTAATTGACAATTCACAAATATAATGATGTTTTATAAGCTAATGTTTGTTTAATTTATTATTTCATTTTATAAAATTAGTAATGATTTAGAATATACTAATTAATAGAATTTACATGTTTGTACTTATTTTCAATTATTTTAAAATAACACAGTGAATATTTAATTAATTTTTTGTTTAATAGAATAGTTAATAGATTTTTTTTTCATATTAAATAATTCAGCGGTCGATTTTTCCACCGTTGTTGTTGCAGTTATACTAATATCTCAGTATATACATAACACATATGGGTCCGGGTGGAAATCTGAGCGTATGTTACACCTTAAATAGTGGTGTAGCAGAAAAACTCTCTGATTTACACTGCAAAACCAATTTTCTCTATCCAGACATCCATTTTCTCATTCACTCATTAATTATTCAAAGGAGATGCTTTGAAATAAGGCTATCATATAACCCGTTTACACGTGAACCATGTATACACTGGGATATTAAATCATTTAAGTCAATATTATTATTTAATGGCACTGGAAAATTTTGATGCACTTCAGCCGAAATTAAGCTGCATTAGGTTCAATCAAACCGCACTGGATTTGAAAGGTCGCTCTAAATCTAATAATACCAGAAACCTGTTGCACATTTCTGTTTAGGTTTCTAATCAAAAAAATGCATATTATAGCATTTTAATCACACAACTTCTCGGCAAAACGGACATATGCTCATCACGTACTTCATAAGAAGCCAATGATCAATACAACTCTTGTGAAACGCATGCTTGCATTTAGGCAAAAACCGAATCTCTTCTCCTTTTTCATACTCATCCAAGCACACAGCACATATATTCCCTCCATAACCAGCATCTGAACCACTGTAGATAGTCACAGGTATCGTATCCAGTTTACATCGACTTATCGGCATCTGTAGATCCACAATTACGGATGCATTGTCTTCTGGTAATGTCGACCTTGCAGTATGGATGCTATCATGCTCACGGCGTCTACGTAAGCAGTGGCGAATTGAATCTGTGATGCAAACCACCAAGGAGGACAGAAAGAAAGCAAGAAACGCGATGATGGCAACAACTTGAGATTTGCAGTGAAAAACCATGTCTGGTTGTGAGAGATCGCAATTGTAGTTAGAAAAATCTAAACTCATATCTGATTTTGAGAAGAAAGAAGATGACTGAGAGAAATTTTTGTTTTATTTTCTCTTCCTTAAAAAGTGTTGTAGTTTCCTGTTGTCTTATAATGATTTGGATATAGGTTATCCATAGTAATTAATTATATAGCTAAATAAATTGTCAGAATAACCAAAATATTTTGTTAACTTTTGCTAATTAAACTTATTTACATAGTTTAAAAAGTATATTCAATGCTCTGATGAATATTGGATTTTCTTTGTTTTCTAGATGACAATAAAAAATAAAAAAATATGTACGGGTTCATTCATTAGACATTTGCACTTATTTATACCTATGAAAGTATGGAATTGTTGCTAAAGTCATTGTTTTGAAATTGGATTACTTTATATAAGCCTAGATGGTATATAATATACTGTTAGATTTCGTGATACAATATTTTTACTTGCAGAAGATTTGGAAGATATTATTGATTATGGTGATAAAATATTTCCATTTAGAAAAGATTTGGGAAATATAATTAATTTGAGTAATATAATATTTCCAACTGTAGAAGACTTGGAAGATATCAAAAAAAATTATTGTCTCTTTTGTAAAATTAGATAGGGATATAAATTACTTACGTAATTGGAAAAATATGAAGAAGTTTTTTTTTCTTTTTTTTTGATATTGAAGTAAGAAATTAATCCTCCGATTGGTTTATTAAACAAGGAATATTATCAAGAGCAAATAAATTGGAGAATTAACTAGGCATTGATTTATAACCATAAATCAATTGCTTCAACTCCAAGTATTGATCCTCATATAAGGATAGGGATTATGTAAATGTATGTATCAATAAGTTGTATTTCTTCTTCTTCTCTATTATCAGACTTGTAATATTTTCTTATTTAGAAAAATAATAAAATCTTCTCTTCCCAAGTGGACGTACACTAATAAGACGTAGGTGGAAGCACTATAAATCTCTTATGTTCTTTCTTTTATTGCTTGATCCGTGAATGTTTTGTTGGTGATTATCTGTTGTTTGTTTTGCCTCGCTATCAGTCTGTTCCTATTTGTTTTTTCGTAAGATTGGGTTTTATTCCCAAGGCGTTTTTGGGAAATTCCCCCCCAACATATACTACATGACAAGTGCATTGAATCTCGCAAGACGAGATTCAAACTCATAACATCTTGCACAATCGTGAAGTGTGTTAACCACTTCTTGGATCATGGCGTTTGTCACCTAAATGCATAGTAATAATCAGGGCTGACTTGAGAAGGAGGGTTGCCTAGATAAATTGACAAAGCGACGATGAAATGTACAGGTTGCCTGGTAAAATTAACACCCAAGTACCTCACCTCACAGGAAGCTAGTTGACACATGACCAACTAACCTAAAACCGCCATCAGTAGAAAGCGATGATGATTTATCTCAAAACGTGTTATCTATTGACAATCACCACCATATACTACTCCATTCTAGCTGCTACCCCTCCAGAGGATGGTTTCCCTTTTCTGCTGCCTAAAACCTTAGCTCTAAAACCGGACCTTATAATAATAATAATGTACTTTACATATATTTATTTTGTTTTCATATATATCATTTTGAAAATATGATGAGAAGTATATAGTTTTTTTTATATTTTTTCCAAAAGGTGCATCTGATACACGTTTTTACCTATGAGGCTTCAACAAAGTAAGCTATATATTGCTATCTGATACATGAACCTAGTGTTCTATTTTCATTACGATTATTTATTTTGATGTATCAGAATTTTACGAATTTTTTTTCCCAAACATTGGAAACAACCTGTTAATAAATCGTTGATCGCACCCAATAATGGTATGTTGGGCTTCAAATTCGTTGATCCTCCAACTCAAAAGAATTCTGAAAATTTTAAAAGAAGAGAAAAATGAAGTTTTCAAAAAAAATAAATAAATTATTCAACGGAAATCAAAGCACAACTTTCTTTCCATCTAGGTTTACATAGCCGGGGTACATTTTCTAGCATAAGGCATAGTACAGTTGGAAATTAATCATAAGTGGATTGGATTCCTAACAGGGGTCAAGTATCATGTCACGGCCCGAATTTAGGGTGATTAATTCCAACAGCTAAAAAAACCAATTATTCCTCTTTTATAAAATCGAATAAACTAACAACTAACAACACTTCCTATATAGCAATCTTCATCGATCCAGTAGAGAGATCTGAGTCGCTCATTTATCCGATTTAATAAAAACAGGACGAATCAATCCGTAGAATGACGTCCCTCACTTCTTTCTAACTCCCTATAATTACATTAATTTACAACATTTCAACTCATTACAATACAACACGAACCCATCGAAATGATTTTTTTTTCATTTCATTCTCTTTATCTTCTTTAAGTTCGAGTAATAACCGAACACAAGAGCTTCTATTGCAACACGTAATTTTCCATGGTTGGAGGAATTTATAAAAATAAGTGGAAGCATAGTAAAGCAAAAAGATAAAAAAGAGATTACCAGATGTGGGCATGATTGAATTTTTATTAATTACTTTAACAAGGATCCATGCTTCGACAATGAGAAATTCTATTAAGGTACAAAATGTCTAGAAATATATTTGAGCGAGTCATGCCAGGAATGGTTAGGCATAACATATACTTCACGAATTTACATAACACAAGTTGGGTCTTTTACCACATCGAATGATGTCATGAAGAAAGTACAGATAGACAAGATGAGTATCTTTGAGTTGGAAGTTCTACTGCAAACGATACTTAAAGTGTTAAAATATTATAAACTAAACATTATTTTAATGATTGATTTACTAAACTATTCTTGAATAGTCTGCTTGAATATCTTTTGGAATATTTCTAGTAATTTGATCTTAATGGTAAATTTTACTTCCATCTACAATTTCTATTAGTTAATCCACAATATATTGTTATTAAGTTAATCCACAAATTATTTGTAAGTTAATCCACATGTGGATTAACTGATAAGAAATGATATCTCTCTTTTTATTCATTTCCTTATTCTTATTCTTTGCTTTGTATAGTTCTATTTTCATACATACGAAATATAATATCTATACACTAGATTCTATTTATAAAATACAAAAAAACTCAAATTCATACTTTATCTAATGCAAACACATTAAAATAGATTAGGAGATGACTATCTACATACCCTTATAAGCTTGAATCACTTTAAGATTTAAACTCTTATACACTGTCAGAAGACATAAAAGATATATGGTTACCAATAAATAAGAGTATATTTTTATCTACGATAAATTATATCTTACAAATCTGAATTCCTTTTATTATTGTAATAAATAACAAAGGGTGACCTATAATATAAAACGTAAGAAGAAGAAAATATGCATGATGGATAAACTAATCAATTTTTAAAATTATGTTAAAGTTAATAGATGCTTTTTTCATGGGTGGATTAGAAGATTAAAACAGTGGATTCATATAAAATTTACCTTTCTTAATCTAAAGAGTTCATGTATTTAATATAATAAATGTAGTGAATGTACTAGAATAATATAATAAATGTAGTGAATGTACTCGAATAATATAACAAATATGAATGTACTAGAAGTTCTAGTAGGTTCTTTGTAGTCTTATAAATATGACATACTTCTAGCATAGATGTAACGTCCCGGAATTTTAGCAATTTAATAATTAATTAATTTATTTATTTTAATAAAGTGGTTTGATAATTTAAATGGTTTGAATTCAAATATTTTGAATATTTAAATTAATATAAATAGTGAAATAATATAATTTATTTCTAAATAGTTGAATTGGCTGTAAATTGGATTATTTAAGATATTTAATTCAGTTTAAAATTGAATTATAATAATGAATATATCTATGAACGACAATTAAACGTATCAATTATAATATAATTTAAATTGAGCTCGTAACATCGCGGTAGTTCGTAAAATTTCATTTTGAATTTTAAATGACTATATAGGATTCGTTATAAGTTGGATTTCTTCGAAAAAAGAAACATTCGAATATGTTGAGCCATAATTTTCTAATGGAAGTGAAAAATCAAGATTTCTCCCTATGGATTGTAAGTTATATCCAAATCAAATTTCCAGGAAATCGCTATGGAATCGTTTATAAACCATAAAGATATATTTAATTATAATTAAATATTGGTTTCGTATTTGGATAAGATTTTTCAGACATATGCTTAATTTAATTTACAGAATTTTAATGTAATTTTTAATTTGTAAAATTAAAAAAATTCGTTTAACGTAATTTGCACCATATATCAGCCATTTTCAAATTTCACAGAATAAATGAACTTGTCTATTTTAATATGTTTTTGGGATCATGACACATTGCTTATTACAACGATATTTTTAGTTTTTTTGATAAGGATCCGTTAAAGGATGGAGTTTACATGATACATACGATGTTTCTTTGCTTAGAAGTAAAGTTTGATTTATTTAAATATATATTCCTTCATAAGTCCATCAGCTCATATACATCTCTGCTGTAACAACTCGGAATTTCAGAATCAATTTAAAATTTTAATTTAAGTTATTTTAGTGCATTTTGATTATTTAAAATGATTTATTTTAAATAATAATGACTAAAAATTTATTTAAATCGAAGTTAGAACGTATAAATTTAAAATTTAATTAAAACGAACTCGAAATGACGTGGTAGTTTGAAATTTTGGTTTTAAAATTCAAACGATTGTTCAGAATTCAATATAAACCAGAATTGGACGAAATAAGAAATATTAGAATCTATCTAACTATATCTTTCTAACGAATGTAATAAACTGAGATTTCAATTTATAAATTATAAGTTATGTCCTGATTAAAATTTAGAATAGCCGCTATGGAATTTATATATATTTTAAAAATATTTAAGCCCGTAAAAATAGTCATTTTCCAAACGACCTCCATTTTTGATGAAACTACTTTTGTTGGATCCGAAATGTCAAATTATTGTTAAGTTTAAAATTTCAAGTCATTTGAACTTAGTATGTGAGCGTGGTAAATTTATCGCGTTTTCAATTTCAGTTTGAATTTAATAGCCAGTTAAAAAGGCAATTTTTCAAATGGTCTCCAAATTTGACGAAATTAATTTTATTAAGACTGTATCATCAAGACATGGCTAGATTTCAATTTTCATAATTTTTGGAGTTAGTATTTTGCCACATAAATTAAAATGTACGTTGGAATTCAATATTGATTGTTTTTTTGGCATAGCCAATCAGTTTTTATAGTGTTCCGTAACATTATTTTATTATGATTAATAATAAAATTACATTATAGTACAGGTGACTGTAGTTAGCAGTCAGCTAGTTCAGTTTTTAAGGTGGACCGTCCACCGTCAACGACATTTATAGTGGGCCGTCCACTGAATCTAATCTAGATTACAGTTCAGGAGCTAGTTTATGTTACTAGACTACTATATATCGTCTCCATGCAGGGAGAATTGAAATAAATACAAGCTACACAAATGTAACGAGTACAAATTATATGTTAAAAAACTTTGGCTAGTGCTTAGAAAAGCATCCTTAATCAGACCAGACAGTTGCCACCCATCAAGCCGTAAATAAGTCACATTCTAACATTTACTTCTCGAGCCACACGCAACACATAGCACAGGGCACTGTATCACATGAAGCTTCCATCCCATCTCAAGATTGTACACAGTGTACCATTAATCAGTAGGAGATGGGGCCTTACAAGGCAGATTACATATAATAGAACCTAGCATAACAAGCTTGAAAGAAATCCAAGCACCAGAGCATGAAACAAACAGAACCTAGAAGGACGAGTGCTCAGATCCGATGAGGAGAAAAGAGTAAGGACGATGACTACGGTTCAATTACCTACAAACATTACATTGATGCCAGCAACAACATCACATAGCGTTGAAACACCAAGACCAACAAACATAAGCAAATTCTTCACCAACATCAAAAGATAAAGGAACGTAATTAACCAGAAAGCATATTATGAGAATCGACAGTCTGTCGAACCATGCCAAAGATCATCAAGTAAACACATACCACCAAAATAAAATCACCGGCATGGTTGAACGATCTATACGAGGCCATTCACTCATCGAGTAGGCCAGGTACTGCATATAGGATCTAAAGTTGAAGGCAGAGGATTGAGTTGACCAAGAATGGGCCCAGGAGCAGCACATAACAAACAGTCCGATTGTCGGAGAAGAACCATGGCATCCCCAAGTCAAAGAGAAGAAGCAGATCTGAAAGCCTTACAATACTGGACCAGGAAAGCCACGGCACAACTGCCATACCACAAAATGTGGGCCCAGAAGCATCTAAACCCGACACCAGGAGAGTAAAGATGAAGATCTGAGAATAGAAAGCAAGGTCTTTGACTCAGAGGATCGTACTCGAAAAACGAGCGAAAGTCATGGAAAAGCTTGGATTTTGAAATGAAACGTAGATTTCGATGAAAACCCTTACACGTGATGAAAGCCTGGTAGAAAGAGGGGAGAATAAAAGAGATTGTTGCGCAGATGATTTGAGGGAGGAGAAAAGAGAACGCTGTGAGGGGACAGAAAGAAGTGGGTATCAGGTCGCCATTTACAAGTTTCTCACCGAAACCAAGCGAACTATTCTTTCGCCTTTTTTTAATATTGATTGTTGTATTAATTTATATTTTAATTTTGATACAAAATGATCGAAATGGTCTAATTGGCTTACGAAACATATCCCATTATGTTCGTAATGGGGGTATTTAGTTAAGGACGAAAGTCATTGGGTTTTAATTGGAGTTCGGACGAAAGTGAACTTATTAGAGAATTAAAATAATATTAAAATAAATATATATACCTTAAAAACCCTAACCCCCTTTTCTGACTGAACCCGCTGCCACAAGCTTTCCCAATGGCCGATATCACTCCATACTTCCTCCTAAATTTCTACATAGTTCCTGAATTAAAATCAAAATCCTGTAGCTACAATAATGTTCATCTCTGTGAGCTCTCGAATGTTGATGGCGGTGATCATCTATAAGGTGCAGAAATGATCGGATATTCGCTTCGAAGCCAGAAATTTTGGGCTCGATTTTCGAGTGGTGGCGAGGTGTGAGTGGGGCCCACTTCTGGGTGACGGTGGAGGAAGCTTCGGGCTTCCGGGCAGTCAACTCTGATTAGCGGCTGTTTGATTCAAAAATGAGTCAAATACAAAAGGTGTGAGATCACACTTCACCAAACGGTGTGCAAGATGAAAATGAGGCCACAAATACAAATTCAAGTAAAAAGTGGGAAAAAGTAAGTAAAACACAAGTTTTTTTTATAGTGGTTCGATCTTAGGAAATATCTACATCCACTTTCGAAACGATCTTCATTATCATGGAGAGATTTACATATAACATCAGGTCATACATTTCAATTTTGCTTATTCTCTCTTTTTATAGTGATTTTCCTCACTCTCTTCTCTTTTAGCTTTAGATCACACTTGAATTCTTAGAGAAATGGATTAGATTTCGTGATTAGATGATTTTCCTTAACTGTGAAATTAGTGGTAGATCCGAGCTTTTAGAGAAGATTAATGGCGGTTGGAGAGCACTAGAATTGAGTTAGAGCCATTTCAGATGGATAATGGATGTGATTTGATCTTCATGTTGTTGGAGAAAGAAGGAGAGAGCTTTGGCGGCCATTAATGGAGCTTAAGGAAGCTTTAGAATGGTCGAGAAGTGATTTGGGCAGCCCATCGGGGTAGAGGAATCGGTCCCCCGAATGGTGGAGAAGTGGGCTATTTATAGGTGTAGTTTGGGGGTAGTGGCAGTCTTGTAATTATGGAGTGTAGAGTTTGGGTCCGCCATAAACTTGGATCGGCCTGAAACTTATTTACAGAAATGCCACTAACTCACCTTATAGTTGCCAACAGCTGTCATGGCCCTTATTTACAGTTCTGCCACTGCCTCTTTTACTACCGACCCATTCCTTCTCTAACACGACCGACCCAAATATAAATGAATGCACCGGCCCACTTTTATCCAGTGTACCGATCCATTTTTATCCAATGTACTGATCCGTTTCCTGCTGTTAGCACCGAGTAGAAACTTTTGAATGGGACCGACTAGCTATTTCATGAAATGGACCGACCCAAGTTATATTCTACTGCCGAATTTTTTAATTACAATATTATCACTAATTGCTGACCAATCCAGTATACCATTTAAGGCCGATCCTTGTTGCTTTTTCATTGGCCAACTTATCTCATTTACTTGCCACCACGTGAGCAATTCTACAGATCGACCCATAATTATTTAAAATGAGACCGACCCATTTAAGAATGTTGTTCATCCTCGTACGTAATTTCATGCGAACGCTTTCATCCCAGTCCATGTTTGCATGGTTTTTGGACCGTCCAGCATTGTATAAGTGTGATCAATTCTTCTTAACATCACTACAGGCCGTCCAACTCATTTTTAATCAACTGAATTGCCAGCTATCATTGAGAAGAGGAGCTGATCCATGTAATGTTGTGAGGGACTTCATCCTTGTGTATCCACATGTCTTGACTCATGCATAACCATGTTGGGCTTTTTGTATATGGCGTATTAAATGTAGTCATTATGTTCCTTCCTGTGGCCATCTGCATGTTCAGTTTTGATGAAGCCGTTGCCTTTTCTATATATGTGCAGTACCAATTCCTTGCATACGTGAGCATTGAGAACCACGTTAGTAAGTGGTGTGCCCTTTCATTTGTCCAATTTTATTGAGAGTATGTCCATATGGCATACACATTATTGATTTACTTCTTCACATGTTCCATATTAGGACGGTCTTTGCATATATTTTGCTGTAATATAAGAATACCATGACGTGACCATGTTAATGGTTTAAGAACATTGATGGTTTAACATATGTCAGCACCTCCCTTCCATGAAGATTATTCCATGCATGTTAGTTCGCAGGTCTACAAGTCACAATCTGTGGTAAATGAAGAGACCGACCTGTAGCTTTATAATTGAAGCCGACTCAGTTAGTGCAAATCCACTTAGTGCCGACCCACTTGGTGCCGACCCAGTTAGTGCTGACCAAGTTAGTGCCGACCCAGTTTGTGTCGATCCGCTTGGTGCCGACCCACTTGGTGCCAACACACTTGGTGCCGACCCGGTTAGTGCTGACCCAGTTTGTGCCGACCCAGTTTGTGCCGACCCAGTGTTTTTAACAGGGTTAACATTTACCCCTCGAAGCTTGTATTTTTTGCTTGTAAGAAATGCGGGCTTCGAAATGAAGATTAATGTTGATATATTTTGTATTGAGATCTAGTTATAGCCTTTTGTCTTGCTATGGCGAACCATGATTTGAATTCATATGCTTTACGTCACCTGTTCTGTAATTAAAACAAGCAATTGCACGGTTTTGGACTTATACTCACCATCGACTGTCTATATCGATAGTGGATTAGTTAATCATTAAAATGATTTATAGCGAATTTTATTTTGAACTGAATAGAGTGTTTGTACTGAATTTTTTCTTTTGATGGTTTAAAACTCATTGAAAATTACTTGCACCAACATGATACTCTAATTCGAATTCGCATTTAACGATTAAAATCAACTAATCGACTAAAGCCGACTATGGATTACAAACGCTATTGTTTTAAATACTTATATGATGTCACATGACATTTCTCAATTGGGAAATGCATATCAATGATTTATTCTCTACTTCCTTTTTTGAGAAGCTTTGGATATTTGTTCCCCTGTTTGGGGGGGTCTTTATCCTTTATTGTGAGGAGTATTTTGGATTATGTGCCCCTTCTTGGGCTAAAATCTAACACTCGTCATGTCCGAGATTTTCAGACACAACACAAGTTAATTGGTTAAATACGAATTCCACCTGTTATCCGACTTGGTTAGTTCAGGTATTGGAGACTTTTGTCACTCAATTATATTGATTAATCCAAGCATTGGTAGATTCAGAAAGAGTGCCACTAGAAATGACTTTGGTTAAAACCCTAATGTTTGTCATTATCGCATCAGGTGCTTCCTGATTCTGACGATTAATTGGGTGCCCCCGGAGAGGACTTTGGTTAGAACCCCAATGTTTGTCGTTATCACATCAGGTGCTTCCTGATTATGACGATCAATTGGGCACCCCCGAAGGGGACTTTGGTTAGAACCCCAATGTTTGTCGTTATCGCAATAGGTGCTTCCCGATTTTGACGATCAATTGGGTGCCCCCGGAGAGGACTTTGGTTAGAACCCAATGTTTGTCGTTATCTCATCAGGTGCTTCCTGACTCTGACGATCAATTAGGTGCCCCCAAAGAGGACTTTGGTTTGTGCTGGTCTTTCTAGCGTGTTTGCCGGTCCTTCTGGCCCGATGTTGGTACTTCCAACATCAGGTTTGTCAGTCCTTCCGACTTGGTGCTAGTCCTTCCAGCGTGCTTGCCGGTCCTTCTGGCCCGATGTTGGTATCTATTCCTTTGTCAGACGCTCAAATTGACAGGCTATCTCAGATTAAAAGCTGAAGCTTTGACACTCTCACTTAGGGAGGTGCCCCATCGATGAGAGTTACAACACTTTTTTTATTTGTCGTGGTGCTTGTTCATTGTTTGATTCGTTGTGACTCCTACCGTTCACTTCTTAGGGCAATGCTTTTCTATTTTGGCATTTGGTCATGTTGATTACAGCCTTTGGCACTTGATTCAGTGTTGTTGGGGTCGCTATGCTTTGTTAGATTTTGAAGGAACAAGCGCTCGACAGATAGCCTGTAAAATGAAATCATTTTTTAAGCAAGTTTTGATTTGACATATAATTTTGCAGACTAGAAATTCATTTAGACAGATATGCCCTTAGTCGTTGAGCTAACATTCAGTGCATCACTTGCAGATTATTACAGACTGTTTATAAGAAGTTTTCGAATATAACAGAAAGTAAAACATGAACTAAAGTAGGAAATAGAGCATGAAGTAAAGCGGTGGCGATGTTGATCGCATATTCTGAGCCATTAAAATTGAAGCACAATCAATCGTTTTTAGTTGATGATCAGCCTCCGCATGGTTTGAACAAGAGCTTCGTTGTTTGTTGCCCCTTCGCCCTGGGGAATCGGAACAACATTTGAAGATTGTGGATTTTTCACATACTAGTGCCCAAAGTATTGACCAACAACAACACAGGGATAATTTATGGGAATAATACATGTAAGCCTCCCGCTCGTCTCCGGACGTCTACTCGTGCATAATCAGCTAACCTGTCTCTAGTCTGCTAGTTTAGGAGCACCTAGAGTAATAAGAAGAAACATAAAACGCTGGGTCAAACAAAAGTCTGGTATGAGCGATAAGCAGTAAAACAGAACAATAACAGGTATACATAGCCATACCTGAACCTAGACCTGCAAACAAAGAGTTAGCACAACATGATAAACGATACTCTAAGGTGACACTAGCACATGGTGTGAAAATATGGGGAGGGGGTGTGCATGTCATGGTGATATCAAACATCAAACATAACAATCATTCTCATATCTCTCACTTAGTGCGTAAATCATACGATAGCTACCACTTTGATCACCCAATCCTTTGCTACGATCACTCTACCCCATGGAGTCATGATGACTCCACTGCACTGATCCATAGCCTCTAATCCTTTGCTATGTCCACTCTACCCCATGGAGTCATGACAATTCCACTGCACTGGCTCATAGGCCTTGCTATAATCACTCTGCTCCATGAAGTCATTACAGCTTCACTGCACTGATCCATAGCCAATAATCCGTCCCTCAGTGGTGAGTCAAAGCTATAGACATCGATAACCACTTAGCACACGTCCCGCAGCAAGGTCCAATTCATGAAGTTATTTCATTGGTTCCCATCTGGATCCTAAGTTCTACTTCCTATTTGGACTACCTTTGCATCTCGGGTTTTGGTCATCATCTACTTGGCCGTGATCTCCAATCGGTTCGGTTCGGGTATACCTCTTCGGTTCGGCTCACAGAATACTCAGGTTCGTGATCTCCATTCGTGGTTCCAGCAGGGAGGAGTGGTTCGGTTCTGAGTAGCACTCCAGTTCGGTCTTCCTATCCAACATTGGGTCGGTGCGAATATGCAGGTACAGTTCATGAATGGCACTCTGGATCGTTCCACCTCACCAGGTCGATTTGTGAGCTCCTGGTCGGATCGGCTCGTGATCTTCTGGGTTCGAGACAAGCGGTTCGGGTTGTGGTCTCCTCCAAGCTCCAGATTGGCTCGTGACACACCAAGGGGTGACAATTCCTAATTGCGAACCGGTTCGGTTTGGGGTCCATGTCACGAATGGGTGGTTCGAAGGAGATATGGCAGATCGTGAGGTGCTCCATGAGCGGGTCCGGGACCCGATACGATCCCCTTTTCCTGCACTGTTTCCTGCAACTTCTCCAACAACTGTTTACGCCACACGACGGGGTTTTCGACCATTTTAACTGTTCTATGCAATCACAAATCATACCAAAGTGTCATAGCAACATATATAATTAACCATAAACGCCAAAACGATGAATAATCATGCCAATATGGATCGAACATACCCAAAACCCATGTTTTCTCCTTAATATCCTTAGTCATGATTTAACCATACGATTAGCAAAACATATCCAAATTAACCCAAATTTTTATCAGAGCCCTAAAATAATATTTAAGAACTTTTTTATATTTTTCCAGAATTTTATCATGCATATTTTCGCTAGTTATCACTAATCACGCTAATTAGCCGTAATTAGTGAAAAACAATGCAAATCGCTCACCTTAGCCACAAATGAATGTAATAACCCGAATTTTACATATCGGAAGATCGTAAAATATTTTTATTTTATTCCCTGAGGGTCGGATCATTCTCATCTTTTAATATGTTGCGTATGAGGATGTGAGACATGTCCATAATTTTTACCAATTTTGTTTGTGACCATTTTTCCCTTGTCAATCTTGTATAGGGCATAACTTTTGACTCAGGTCGAATCAGAGGATGAGAACTGTGCCATTGGAAAGAACTCGATGATTGCCTTTCCGTAGAGTGTTACATTAAGTTTGGCTCAGCGGTTTAGGAGAAATCGTTGTTTTAAGGTTTTACAGTTGGCTGCCCAAATTTTAGAAAGCTAATGGGCTGATTTGGAGAAGGCCCATTAGTGGGTTGGTGGAGTCTATAAATAGGGGGTGAGGGGCATGGAGAATAGGTTACTTCTCCCATTCTCTCATTTGAAGGCCTTGCTTTCCTTCTTCCTCTAAACTCTTTTTCACCATTAGAAATCCAAATCCAAGGAGGGAAATCATAGATCTACACCTTTGGAGGCTAGATCCACATCAATTGGAGGGTGGAATCATGAAATCGAAGGGCTAGGATTTATCTCTTTGCTGTCCAGAATCTAATTTCATCGTTTTTGCTTTGTTTGGAGAATAGGTAAGTGATTTACATTTCTCACATGGAATTAATGAATTATATGAGTGTTTATGCATGTTTTTCATCAAATCCAAGTGCTTTCTCATGGATCTATACCATTATAAGTTCATTTTCATATAAATCACCTTATGATATGATTTAGCAAGTTTAGATAAGTAATTTCTATGATATTCATGTGAATGTGCGAGTTAAATATATCATTTTGATCATACGTTCATTTCTCATGATTTTTGGTGAATTCGCACAATTTGATGATAATTGTCATTTTCATGATGTTAATGGTTTCATAACATGCTTATGATTGTATTGGATGAATTAGATAAGTTGATTTCATCGATATGATCATTTGGAAAAGTTTTGGTCAAAATCGCCAACCGATCAACCATTGCTACAGTAACGACCGTTCATCCATTGCAACAGTACCGACCAGTCAGCCATTGCTACAATAACGACCGTTTTGCCATTGCTACAGTACCGACTGATCAGCAGTTGCTACAATACCAACCAGTCAGCAGTTTCTACAGTGATGGACCGTTCTGCCATTGCTATAGTACCGACCGGTCAGCAGTTTCTACAGTACTGACCGATCAGCAGTTTCTATAGTACCTACCGGTCAGTAGTTTCTACAGTACCGACCGGTCACCAGTTTCTACAGTGATGGACCGCTCAGCCATTGCACAGTACCGATCGGTCAGCAGTTTCCACAGTACCGACTGGTCAGAAGTTTCTACAGTGAAGGACCGCTCAGCCATTGCTACAGTGTTTTCTGGAGGACTGGAGGGTAGTTTTTGAAGACCGACCGGTGGGTAGTTTTTAAAGTCCGACCGATGGGTAGTAGACTGGTGGTTTTTCGGGAGGATCTACCAGTGGTGTTCTGGGAGGACCGACCGGTGTTTGGAGCTAAATAATAGTCGTAATTGATAACGACTAGAGAGACGAGGGCCGAGGAATTACCATTATCATAGGTTCTAGCGGATTCAAAGCAGAGGTACAATTGAAGACCAATTGTAGGTCGAGTGCCTTGGGCATCGTGTATGGCCTAGACACGTGTTGAGTATAGCATGAGGAGTTTTGCTTGAACCGAGGTTTCGTTGTATGGCCCTTGACAATTGATGGCAAGTTGTTTAGCCAGTCATGTGATTAACGGTGGTTTCAAAGCAAGGTTAGTGGTGATAGCCAGAGTCAGTCATGGATGTTTGATTGCTTTGTTGTGATGATGGTTGAGTTTCTTTTTCCATGTATGAATGATTGTTCTGTTTGCCTCGGTTGAATTGTTATTCTTATGGATGTATATTGTAAAGGCTATCACCGTCATGTTGTGGGAAAGTCAGGTGTAAGTTCTTCTCTGAAGCTGGGTAAATTAGTTTGTTTATTTACCATTCTCATATACTTTATTTATGAAGTTTGTTAGTTGTCTTATCTCTGACTAAGACTGTTGTCTGATTCAAGGTTTTATATTTCCCTCTTATTACCTTGGGCTTTTCATCCGATTGTTGGATGGGAAGACAAGGAGGCAGGTGACAGGTGATAACTTAGTGAGGATGGTGTTACTATTCGGAGGCGATCAGGAGGCTCTCATACTATCTTTACTACTATCTAGTATTTGCTTCCGCTGTTGCTATCTCTATGAGTGTTGTAGTGAGGCAAATTGCACAAACACTACTGTTTTTATCCACGTGTACATGAAAGACTTTCTAGTTGTCATGAAAGTTTAGTTTTTTTTGCTTCACTATCACTACCTGTTGTATATATTCTATTATATTTTATCCTTGTGCTGTGAGTTTACGATAGCTTCCGCTTATATATCAAACCTTGATGATCGTCCATAACTGCCAGTCATACCTTTCAGCGCATTATTTCTCTTGTACAGTGCCGGGGTTGTGGGCGGTCGTCACATTTGGCATCATAGCTCGGGATAACGATTTTAGCCAAAGTTCAACGACATAATCGCGTATGAGAGACGTACTTGTAGATTTTAGTTGGATGCTTACTATATATATATTAGCATATATAGTAGTGGCGTTTGTACTTCTTTAGCATCTTATCTTATAAGTGGACTAATCATTCTATTTTAGAATTAGAATGAATCGTCAAACGTCTAGGATTGAGTCTGGGAATGGAGGAGTAGGAGAGGGAAGCCAATTGGGAGCTTTAGCAGTTGCACCGGAATACCTGGTCATTTTTGGGGCAGCCATGATGGCAGCGGCTATGTTAAGAATGACCATTCTAGAAGCGGCAGCGGAGCATGGTGTTCCTGTGCAAGTACCAAAAAGGGATTCTGCTAAGCGACAGAGGGAATATTCTCCTACAGATGAAGAAACCTTTATTGGCCCCAGTGCTAATATGAAGAAAAGCAAGAAGAAGAAATTTAAGAAGAATGTCACTTGCTTTAATTATCAATTGGAGGGTCAATATGCCAATTATTGTGAGAAGACGAGAACCGAAAGGAAGTGCATTGATTGCAACAAGCCTGGACATAAGATGAAAGATTGTCTGGACCTTCCAAAGGATAAGCATTCGGAGGAAGCATGTGCTCTGGAGGCTATCGTAGTCTCCTATTGCATTCCTGATGGGGATTAAGTGAAGTTGTGGTTGGTTTAGATGTGCTCTCTATCGGTGAAGCTTGTTTGAGTTCTATTCGGTACCAGAGAATTGTCTTCTTTTACTAATAATAAGATTGTATGCCGAACAGGTTTGGAACTTGAAGTTGTAGTAGACCTTTAGTTGTACCTAATCTAGTATGGGTTCATCTACTCTATGCAAACTTTGTGGATCTAGTATTGTTTGATCATAAATGCTCATTTATGAGTGGTTGTTTAGTTGTAACTTTCGCTGGGTTTGAAATCATCTTGGGTATTGATTGGCCCAAGAGATGTGTGGCAAAAGTGATTTGCGAAAAGCTAGAGATGACAGTCGGGGATGTGGAAGGGCGGAAGGTGTTGATTTATGGAAACCCGAAGACGGTGTTCTTATAAGTTGTTATATTCTCTTGTGATTCCACAAGAAGAATTGTTATATGTGCTGATCGTTAATGAGTATGAGGATGTCTTTGAAAAAGTCAAAGGATTGCTACCGCATCATGAGATCGAGTTTAGGATCGATTTGGTGGAGGGAGTTAGACCAATCGTTATGCCTCTTAGGCGGATAGTACCTAAGGAACAACAAGAGTTGGAGATGCAAGTTTGAGACCTTCTTAAGAAGGGATTCATTTGGAGAAGTGTTTCTGAATGGGGTGCACCGGTCGTGTTTGCAACCAAGGCAGATGGCTCGTTAAGATTGTGAGTGGACTATCGTGAGCTAAACAAGGTGACTAAGAAGAACAAGTATCCATTGCCAATGATTGATTACTTGTTCGATCAGCTTCACGAAGCTAAAGTGTTTTCTCAAATGGATTTGGCAACGGAATTTCACCAGTTGAGGTTGGCTAAGGATAGTGTGCCAAAGACTTCTTTTAGGACACCATCTGGATTCTTCGAATGGTTGGTGATGCCATTCGGATTGACTAATGCACCAGCGTACTTTGTGGACCATATGAATAGAGTGTTTAGAAATCAGTTGAATAAGTTTATGCTTGTGTTCGTGGATGATATTCTGGTTTACTCCAGGAATGAGGAAGAATATAAGACACACTTGAGAGTTGTGTAAGAGATCTTGCGAAAGCATCAGCTGAAAGCTAAGTTCTCGAAGTGTCACTTCTGAAAGGATAAAGTGAGATTCTTAGGCCATGTAGTTTCTGAAAATGGGATAGCAGTTGACCCCGCTAAAGTAGCAACAATCCAGGATTGGGATAGGCCTAAGGATGCGACAGATGTGGGGAGTTTCCTTGGGTTGGATAGTTATTACCGACGGTTTATTAAGGATTTCTCCAAAATAGCTGCACCATTGACAGGATTGCCAAAGAAGAACCAAGTGTTCACATGGGATGAGAAGTGTGAACAAGTGTTCAGAATCCTGAAGGAGAGATTGACGAGTGCACCAATGTTGACCATTCCAAGTGGGAATGAAGAGATGGTGGTATATCCACCGATGCATGTGGTACTGGACTTGGAGTAGTACTAATGCAAAAGGATAAGGTTGTAGCCTATGCGAGTCGACAGCTAAAGCTGTATGAGAGAAATTACCTAACTTATGATTTGGAGTTGGCGGCGGTTGTCTTTGCTCTGAAGATGTGGATACATTACTTATTGGGAGTCTGATTCGAGTTGTTTACGAATCACAAGTTGTTGAATTATCTTTTCTCCAAAAGGATTTGAATCTTCGACAGCAACAATGGTTAGAATTTCTAGCATCATATGACTTTGGGATAGCCTATACTCTTGGCAAAGGTAACGCAGTTGTAGATGCGTTGAGTAGAAGACACGCAAGTTTGGGAGTGATATTTTCATAATGGAAGAGCCTCGAGTATTTGGCAAGGTTTGATTTCAGGCCAAGATGCGAATTAGAACCTGAAATATTGGCAAGCTTATCAATAAGACCTACTCTTATCGAAAGAGTTGGCGAAAGCCAAAAGCGAGATGCTAAGCTTGTCGAGTTTATCCAGGGATTGGAACCAAGAAATAAAGAGTTCGAAGTCGATTGAGAAGGTTGGCTTTGAAAGCAAGGGCGATTAGTTGTTCCTGATATTGATGGATTGAGAGATGTGGTTCTGAGAGAGTGTCATCACTCAAAATTGACGATTCATCCCAGAGGTAATAAGATGTATCAAGACATAAAGCAAGTCTACTACTTGGAAGGGATGAAGAGAGGCATTGGAAAATTCATTTCCAAGTGTACGAACAGTCAGTTGCTGAAAGCTGAACAGAAGAAGCCGAGTGGTTTTCTTCAGCTATTGGAAGTTACAACATGGAAGTAGGAGCAAGTATGATAGATTTTATCGATGGACTACCTAGAACGAGGGCAGGGAATGAAGGGATTTGGTTCATCGTGGATCGCTTGACCAAAAGTACGAGATTTATTCCTATCAAGTCAACTAGGACGGCATCGAAATTAGTTGAACTTTATGTGAAATGGATAGTGAGATTCCATGGAGTCCCAAAGAGTGTAGTGAGTGACCGTGATCCATTATTCACTAGCGGATTTTGGAAAAGTCTGTAAGAAGCTTTGGGAACTAAGTTGTGCTTGAGTACGACATATCATCCCCAAGCTGATGGTCAGACCGAGAGGGTTAATCGAGTTTTGGAAGATATCCTGAGAGCTTGTGTGTTAAACTTCGGAGGATCATGGGAGGACCATCTACATCTAGTTAAGTTTGTTTATAACAATAGCTACCAGTCATGTATTGGGATGGCACCATACGAGGAGTTGTATGGGTGGCCATGCAATTCTCCAGCTTGTTGATTAGAAACTAGAGATAAGTTGATACTTGGTCTTGAGATGATTAGTGAGACCTCGGATTGTATCAAGATCATTTGCCAACGAATGAGGGTAGCCCAAGATCGTCAAAAGAGTTATGCTGATAAACGTCGTAAGGAATTGGAATTTGAAGTAAGCAATATGGTGTTTGTGAAGATTTCGCCATTTAAGCATGTGGATCGATTCTTGGAGAAAACAAAATGTTAACTCCTAGGTTGTTGGACCGTTTCTGATGAACGAGCAAATTGGAAAGCTCGCATATAGATTGATTTTACGTGGGAAATGTAGAGTGTGCATAAAGTTTTTGTAAGACACTTCTACGAAAATATGAGCATGGTCCGGATGTAGTAGTACCTCCGGAGTAATACGTCGACCTTATAGTTGAATAGTTATGAAATCTCGTAAGCCGCTTCGTGTTATGGAGAATGACATGAAACATCTTAGGGAAAAGACGTTTAATTTAGTTAAGGTATAATGGAATGGGGAGGGCGACGATGTTACGTGGGAGACGGGGGAGAGTATAAAGACGACCCATCTAAAACTCTTTATCCGTATGATCCATTGATATTGCAACATCATTATTACTTGTTGATTTTGTTGATATATTTGTTGATTGTTTAATGGAATTCCACGTGCTAAGATAAGGCTGTGAATGCATGGTTTGATGGTTGCTAGTTTGGATGATAGAATTGGCTTCTCATGGATGATAGGCATGCGAAATTGTTGTGGTTGCTTGTGTTTTCTTGGAATTTCGGGGGCGAAATTCTGAAGGGGAGAAGAATGTAACAACCCACATTTTACGCATTGGAAGATCATAAAATATTTTATTTTATTCCCTGAGGTTGGATCATTCTCATCTTTTAATATGTTGCTTATGGGGATGTGAGACATGTCCATAATTTTTACCAATTTTTTTGTGACCATTTTTGGCCTTGTCAGTCTTGTACAGGGAATAACTTTTGACTCAGGTCGAATCAGAGGATGAGACCTGTGCCATTGGAAAGAAGTCGATGATTGCCTTTCCGTAGAGTGATTACATTAGGGATTTGGCTAAGTGGTTTGGGTGAAATCGCTGTTTTAAGGTTTTACACTTGGTTGTCCAGGTTTTAGAAAGCTAACGGGCTGATTTGTAGAAGGCCCATTAGTGGGTTGGTGGAGTCTATAAATAGGGGGTGAGGGGTATGGATTCCCATTCTCTCATTTGAAGGCCTTGAGTTCCTTCTTCCTCTAAACTCTTTTCCACCATTAGAAATCCAAATCCAAGGAGGGAAATCATAGATCTACACCTTTAGAGGCTATATCTACATCAATTGGATGGTGGATTCATCACATCGAAGGGCTAGGAGTTATCTCTTCACTGTTCAGTATCTAATTTCATCATTTTTCTTTGTTTGGAGAATTGGTGAGTGATTTACATCTATCACATGGAAGCAATGAATTATATAGTGTTTATGCATGTTTTTCATCAAATCCAAGTTCTTTCTCAAGGATCCATACCATTATAAGTCCATTTTCATACAATTCACCTTATGATCCGATTTAGCAAGTTTAGATAAGTAATTTCTATTATATTTCATGTGAATGTGCGAGTTAGGTCCATCGTTTTGATCATATGTTCGTTTCTCATGATTTTTGGTGAATTCGCATAATTTGATGATAATTGTCATTTTCATGATGTTAGTGGTTTCATAACATGCTTATGATTGTATAGGATGAATTGGATAAGTTGATTTCATTGATATGATCATTTGGCAAAGTTTTGGTCAAAATCGCTAACCAGTCAGCCATTGCTACAGTAACGACCGTTCATCCATTGCTACAGTACCGACCAGTCAGCCATTGCTACAGTAACGACCGTTCAGCCATTGCTACAGTACTGACCGGTCAGCAGTTGCTACAGTACCGACCGGTCAGCAATTTCTATAGTACCGACCGGTCAGCAGTTTCTATAGTGATGGACCGTTCAGCCATTGCTACAGTACCAACCGGTCAGTAGTTTCTACAGTACCGACCGATCAGCATTTTCTATAGTGCCGACCGGTCAGTAGTTTCTATAGTGATGGACCGCTCAGCCATTGCTATAGTACTGACCGGTCAGCAGTTTCTACAGTGATGGACTGCTCGGCCATTGCTACAGTGTTTTCTGGAGGACCGGTGGGTAGTTTTTGAAGACGGACCGATGGGTAGTAGACGGTGGTGTTTCGGGAGGATCGACCAGTGGTGCTTTGGGAGGACCGACCGGTGTTCGAAGCTAAATAATAGTCGTAATTGATAACAACTAGAGAGACGAAGGCCGAGGAATTACCATTATCGTAGGTTCTAGTGGATTCAAAGCAGAGGTACAATTGAAGACCATTGTAGGTCGAGTTTCTTAGGTGTCGTGTATGGCCTAGACACGTGTTGAGTATAGCGTGCAGAGTTTTGCTAGAACCGGGGTTTCGTTGTATGGCCCTTGACAATTGATGGCAAGTTGTTTAGCCAGTCATGCGATTAACGGTGGTTTCAAAGCAAGGTTGGTGGTGATAGCCAGAGTCAGCCATGGATGTTTGATTGCTTTATTGTGATGATGGTTGAGTTGCTTTTTCCATGTATGGATGATTTATCTGGTTGTCACAGTTGAATTGTTATTCTTATGGATGTATGGATTGTAAAGGCTATCTCCGTCATGTTGTGGGAAAGTCAACTGTAAGTTCTTCTCTAGAGCTGGGTAAATTAGTTTGTTTATTTACCCATTCTCATATACTTTATCGATGAAGTTTGTTAGCTGTTTTATCGCTCACTAAGACTGTTGTCTGACTCAAGGTTTTATGTTTCCCTCTTATTACCTTGGGATGTTCATCCGATTGTTGGATGGGCAGACAAGGAGGCAGGCGATAGCTTAGTGAGGACGGTGTTGTTGTTCAGAGGCGAGCAGGAGGCTGGCGTATTATCTTTACTACGATCTAGTATTTGTTTTCGTTGTTGCTATCTATTCGAGTGTTGTAGTGAGGCAAATTGTACAAACACTACTGTCGTTATCCACATCTACGGGAAATACTTTTTAGTTGTCATGAAAGTTTAGCGTTTTCTGCTTCATTATCACTACCTGTTGTACATATTCTACTATATTTTATCCTTACTCTGTGAGTATAAGACAGGTTTATTATCATACCTTGATATCGTCCATAACTGCCTGGCACACCTTTCAGCGCATTATTTCTCTTGTATAGTGTGGGGGTTGTGGGCGGTCATCACACTGAATTATAGGTCTGAACTTTAATACTGCTTTGGGTCGAATTCCTATGCAACACAGCGGCTCCAACTCTGATTTGGAGGTGATTTTCCTTGATTTGGTGTAGATTAAGCTAATACGCGATTCAAAAGTGATTTGGGAGTGATTTAGAAGGTAGAGGCCATTGCTAGGGTTCCTAGGATGTAAATGGCGACTGGAAAACTAAAATAAAAATGATTTCCCTAACCCTATCAACCTTCCCATAACCCTAATCCCGAAATAGGTTATGGGCCTAGCTGCTAACCACTCTAATTAGGCCCGGTTAAGCTGTTTTTCACCTTCCAAACATTATTTCAGCCATATCTCCCAAACGGTAACTCCGTTTGATCAATGTGACCAATCTACGGAAAGGTAAACTGTCATCTAAATCCAATGGAAGTGGTTTTAGGTCAAAACTCCTTACCAATCAAAATTCGTAGGTGAAACAAGATTTTCTAAGGGCAAAACGGTCATTTAAAAATCGACAAAAATCGTGAACATGGGAAATGACCCCAATAGTCGTTCCCCAAAGTTGCACGACCGTACGACCTCATATGAAAGTGGAATAAATATCGTAAAATCCTCTGATGCGTAGTATGCGGGTCCTTGCGTTCCCCTCTTAAGAAATTTCGCCCTCGAAATTCCTTAATTAAAACATAAAATGGGTCCCGCATGCCTAACAACCATTTACAAACAATTAAATACGCATACATGCAGTTTACTAACAAGGGAATAACTATCGCTATTAAAATGTTAGCAGGAAAAGAGTTCTGGATACGACTTCCTTATGCTCTCCTCTGTTTCCCAAGTGTAGTCATTTTCATTCTCACCCCACTGAACCTTGACCAGTTTCACCATCTTCCTTCGAATTTGCTTCGTATCGTACTCGACAATACGGATCGGCCTACGGTTCCTAACCGCCTCAGGTTCTACGTCGTTATCATCTAACTGATCAAGTGAAATAGTCATGTCTGGTCCGTGCACGAACTTCCTTAACTGGGAAACATGAAATACGTCGTGAACTCCTGCCATCTTGTCAGGTAATCCAACCTTATATGCTAGATTCCCAATTTGCTCGAGAACTAGGAATGGACCAACCAATCTTGGTGCTAACTTGCATCTCCTAACAAATCGAATCACGCTCTTTAATGGAGAAATCTTGATAAACACAAATCGCCAACGGAGAATTTCGATTCTCTTTGTCTCTTATCAGCATAACTCTTCTGCCTATCTTGGGAAGCCTTCATTCGCTGTTGGATAACCTTGATCTTTTCTGAGGCTTCCCTTATCACATCCGGTCCAAGCATAAATTTCTCACCGTTTTCTAACCAACATGATGGTGAGTTGCACGGTCTTCCATATAAAGCTTCAAATGGAGCCATACCAAACCTGGATTGATAACTATTATTATATGCGAATTCAACCGGATGCAAATGGTCATCCCATGACCCTCCAAAATCTAATATGCAAGCTCTCAAGAGATCTTCTAATACTCGATTCACCCTCTCTATTTGACTGTCGGTTTGAGGATGGTACGCAGTACTGAGATATAATTCTGACCCCAAAGCCTCTTGTAAGCTCTTCCAAAATCCACTAGTAAACAACGGATCTCGTTCACTCACAATGTGTAACACCCCATCTCCGTTATGGTCACTAATAAAGGGAATGCCTTAACTTTGATGGAGCGTTTTAGTAGACAGAACAGAAATATACAAGACAGATAAACAATACTAGAGAAATTATAACTTTATTACAGCGGAAAACAGAAATCAGTTTGGTTACATCTTTACCAAAAACTCAAGTACATAAATATCAGTCTTGTTCAGAAAATCTTCAGAGTACAAAACTTTAAAATCATAATCCCCACAGAAGCTGCCATAAGGAGTCAAGCCATACTTTAAGCACTCTAAGTACTTCAATCAGAAGGAATCCAGATCAAGCTAAAGTATTCCCTCCTTGGAAAACCTGGAGGGGGGGGGGGGAAGGAAGAAAAAGGGGTGAAAACAAGCAAGGTCAGACATAAAGTCTGGCAAGTCCAGTGACTTTTTGCATATGAACAGATAATAATGATTATGACATGAAAATAAGCTGGATAAGAGATAACAGTAACAGGGGCAGCAGATGTACTTAGTTTAAACAGAAGAAACAGAATAATATTACTTTTCATTTCTCTGCACTAATACTAGTATAACAGGATTAGGTGTCACCCCAATGTCTAAACTGAAACAGAAACAGGAACAGAATAATTTCCACAGAAGAGAATTATAGTAATGGGCTTTTACCACCCCAACAGAAACAGACAGAAACAGAATGCTAATAATGGGCCATTACCACCCGAACAGAAATAGACAGAAACAGAATGCTAATAATGGGCCTTTACCACCCGAACAGAAGGTACTGAAACAGAAACAGATTAATCTCTGCAGAAACCGAATGTAGAATTAGGTGTACACTAGTAAATGGGCCTTTACCACCCGAACAGACGGTACCACGCAGAAACAGAAAGGTGTTACCACCCAACAGAAACAGACGGTACCAACAGAAACAGACAGAACTAAGTTTACCCTAAAACCCTACCCCAAGCGATCGGCTCCCTAATACATAGATACCATGTGTCGGCCCCCCAGTAGGGTGTATCACTCCCTAAAATGACAACTAATTGTCACAGACCTATTTACAGATGTCACGGCGTCTTACATCCTCAGAGGCAGACCAGGATCTATGCACGCACATGACCCGGTTGGAATGCACCATCAACACCCCTCGCCATTATCAGAATGAACCGCTTATAATTAGTTCAATAAGCGTGCCCGGACCCTACCTACTGTTGGGTCAAAGTTTTGATACCAGAAAGGGTTACTGACTAATATGGGTCCCAACAACAGATGACACAAGTAATTTCCTTTCGAACCTTGTGTCCCCAAACTAACAAATTTCAGATTAACTTGTTTACAAGTTCAGACATACAGAGTTCAGATCAACTAGTTCACAGATTAGACAAGTTTTCAGACTAACGGATCAGATATACGGATTTAACAGATTTACAGATTTGTCTAACTTTGTAATTGGGCCTACAGATTCACGAAATGGGTTTGTTAAATTCATTAGTCCAATTGGGTTTAACCCTATCCACCCAACACATTTTAGACATCATATTTGTCTTAGATTTGCATCAATCAAAAATTAATGTGCAAACCTCTCACATTAGACTGACAGTTTGCGGCCACTGGTTAGGTCGGTTGGTTCCGGGTAGGTTTCTGCCGCAAACAGAGTCTAACCTCGGGTTTCAAGCACGTTATGACTAACTTCTCACATTAGAACCTATTGTTTGCGGCCACTGGATGTGCCGGGCGGTTCCGGGCAGGATTACGCCGCAAACTCATTCTAACCTCGAGTTAGCCATGTTGCATGTTTTAGCCAATGCATTCATTCACAGACTATGCTAATATCAGACTAATCATGCTAATTTAACAAATTAACTTATGTACAAGCTACAACAGATTATTCGAGGTTCTATTAACAAGTTTTGCTCAATTTTACATCGAGCCTACAGATTTACATACTTCAAATTTTAGCATTTCAGTTCCAACAGATTACGCCATTCAATAGATTAAACAGATAACAGATCTTGCAGACTAGGCGATTTAGCAGATCTAGCAGATAAGGCAATTTAACATAATTAGCAAATTAGGCAATTCAATCTAATTAGCAGTTTAAGCAATATAACAAAACTAGCAGATTAGGCAATATAACAGATTTAATCATTCCTTAAAGTTTCCTTGATATATCTTGCCTAATTATAAATTTGGCCTAAGTTTGCATGCCTAAATAATTGTCATGATTAACAATATGATCATATACCACATGTTTGCATTGAATTTACATGGCACAGATTTATGGTCATAATTTACCATATTACACATGTCCTAATTTTAGTTAAACTTACCTAGTACAAAAGGTTCACATATAAATTATACCAAATATAGTCATCGATTTTAATGCATGTCATATATTCAAAAAATCTCCCACTTAGGTGTTATTCACATTTAACAGTTATCAAATCTTAATATAGATCTTCACACCTAAGTCATATTCTCTTTTTATTTCAAGTCATGAATCGTTATATAAAAATATACCCAACAATCTAGAACTTTAAATTATAACAGATCTTAATTCAAAATATGCGCTATGTCCAAAGTTTCAAGACACATGTTAACATAGAATGGTTCCTCTTCTTCAAATTCACAGAATATGCATAGATCTACATCTAGTTTACAACATCAGTCACAGATTAGTCATGTCCAATTATGCCATCATTCATTATTTGTCCTAAAGTTTAGTGTTTGTGCGTTAATCTCTTATGAGATGTGGCGCAGGCTCATGGTAGCCTGGCTATAGAATAGAAAGAAGAAAGAGATACAGAATAAAATATATCAGAACAGAACGTACACAACCTCAAATTCAGATTTACAATCATGTCACAATTATAATTAGAGTTTATATCGAAAAATAACTGTACTTGCCTTTCGTGGTTTTAAGAAAGGATAATAAACTGTTGTTGATGCAGAAATGCTGAATTACTCCTCTTTAATTGTTGTTGTATCTCTAAACTTTGATTTGAGATTTGATTTGGCTTTTAATTCTGTTCAGGTTGGAAGAAGATGCATCAGTCCAAGTTTTGATTCCAGCAGAGTAACGACGCCATTATTTTATTTAGTAAGAACGGAGGTAGAATGAAATTATGCAGCATAAGGTTAGAGAAGAATGGTGTAAAGAGAATGTGGCTAGGGGGCTGTTTATATAGGGTTTCAAACTAATTAGAGCCGTTGATGAAGCTAGAGTTAATCAAGGCCATCCATCTCGAGAGAAGCCAATCAGAAAGTGACAAGTTAGCCCTAATGACACAGCAGAGCTCAGAAATTCTACCAGAACCCAACCAGGCTAGCCAGGGTCAAACCAGAAAGCTGTGCAGGTTTTCTCTCGGCCTGGGCGCACTTGAGAAGTGAGCCAATGCAAATTTGTACTGGCGCACTTCCCAAGTGCGCCAGTACAAATTTTTTTTAGCCACCAAACTTCGTTCGTCCATATCTTCTTCATACAATATCCGTTTTACGCAAACTCGGACTCTATTTCAAGCAGAATTCGGAGACGAACGCAATGGCGTAACCTATTTCCCTTGATTCTTATTTTTGTGATTAATTATTCTCTGATTTGTTACTTATACGTTCACAGAAAATACGGGGTGTTACACAATGCCTTTGGGTAATCCACGAAATCTCACTACCCACTTCATATATAGTTCTGCTAAATTAGCGGTTGTCCTATTCGATTTGACGAGTATAAATCTTGCACTCTTGGTCAGTCGGTCCACAATCACCCAAATGCTATCATGGCCCAATCTAGTCCTGGGTAAACTATCAATGAAATCCATTGAGACTGGTTCCCATTTCCATTCAGGAATTTCCAACGGTTGTAACATACCACTTGGTTTCTTTTGCTCTGCTTTAACTAGTTGGCAATTCATGCACTTGGATATAAACTTCCCAACATATCTTTTCATCCCTTCCCAGTAGCATGTCTATTTCATGTCTCGATACATTTTGTTACCACCGGGATGTATAGTCAGTTTTGAGTGATGCTTTCTCTAAGCACTTCATCTCTCAAACCATTTACATTGGTCACAACTAGTCTCGCATTCTTTCTAAGCCATCCATCTCGATCAAGTCCATAATTGTTCATCTCCTCGTCGATTACCATTTCTAACTTGGAGATGATTTCTAATAGATTAGGATCGTCCCTCTGACCGGATCCAATTTGCTAAATCAAAGTGGGTCTGATCGTCAAACTTGCTAACATTTCTGGAACAATTTCGCACTTTGGTCTGAAATCAAAATATACTCCAGTTGCTTCCATTCAAGAAACATAGCTCCTAAACTGGCATGTCTCCTACACAATGCATCAGCTACCGCATTGCCCTTTCCTAGTGTATATGCGATATCGAAATCATAGGAAGCCAAGAATTCTAACCATCTCTGCTAATGGAGATTTAAATCCTTCTGAGAGAAAAGATACTTTAATGATTTATGGTCAGTAAACAACTCGAATCTTTCTCCCAAGAGATAATGTCTCTACATCTTCAACGCGAACACGATCGCTGCCAATTCCAGATCATGGGTAGGATATCTTCTCTCATGCAGTTTCAATTGCCGACTAGCGTAAGATACGACCCTACCTCCTTGCATCAATACAACACCTAGTCCGGTACTACAGGTATCTGTGTATACCGTCATCTCTTTGTTCCCTTTAGGAATAACTAACACTGGTGCACTCGACAACTTCCCCTTTAAACCCTTAAATGCATTCTCGCACCTTTCATCCCAAATGAAAGCTTGATTCTTCTTGGTCAACTGAGTTAATGGAGCCGCTATCTTGTAGAAGTCTTCGATGAACTTACGATAATATCCAACTAACCCCAAGAAACTTCTTACATCTATTGCATTCTTGGGCGTAGACCAGTCTTGTACTTTGGCGACCTTCGCGGGATCCACGGCAATGCCATTCTATGAAACAACATGGCCCAAGAACCTCACTTCCCTCCTCCAGAAGTGACACTTAGAAAACTTCGCTTTCAATTGGTGTTTTCTCAACACCTCCATCACTACTCTCAAATGTTCCTTGTATTCTTCCTCTGTCCTCGAATAAACAAGTGTATCGTCCATGAATACAAGGATAAACATATTCAATTGATCATTGAATACCCTATTCATAAGATCCACAAAATATGCTGGTGCATTGGTCAAACCGAATGGCATGACCAACCACTCATAGAATCCGGACGACATTCAAAATATCGTTGTAGGAATACTCTCAGGTACCACTTGGAGCTAAAGAAATCCTGTTGCGAGGTCCAACCGGGAGAACACTCTTGCTCCTTCCAGTTGATCAAATAAATCATCTATCCGTGGAAGAGGATACTTATTCTTCTTATCACCTTATTTAACTTGCGACAGTCCACACATAAACGAAGAGAACCATCTGTCTTAGTGGCAAATACGACTGTGCTCCCCACTAGGAAACACTTCTTCTGATAAATCCCTTCTTCAAAAGATCGCTTAGTTGCACCCCGATCTCTCGCTGCTCCCTTGGTGCCATACGACGAAGTGGTATCACTATAGGTCTGGCATCTTTTACTAAATCAATACGGAACTCAATCTCTTGGTGTGGTGGAAGTCCGGTCACTTCCTTGAAGATATCCGGATACTGGCCAGCAATGAGAACCCCTAATAACTCATCCTGCGGAATGTCGAGGGAATTTAGAAAACTAGCCATCACCTCGTCACTAGGTAGGCCACCAAACTCAACCCTCCGCCCATCATCTTCCCTAATAGTCACCGAATATCCCTCACAGTCTACCACCACCCCGTACCTTTAGAGCCAATCGACTCCAAAAATAATGCCAAACTCAGTAAAGCCCAAAAGAAAGCAATTATAAGCAAACATACATCCATGACTTGATAAGACCAAATTTTGACAAATCATACTAAGGCTAGTCGAACCACCAATTGTTTGTCACCACGAAAGGTCTATCGACTATCTCGCAATCCAATTCCAACCTATCTACCAGGTCACTAGATATGAAGGAATAGGAAGCTCCAGTATCAAACAATACTCGAACAGGAACATCATAAATAGAAAGCATACCTTGAATGATGACATTCTTTCCTTTCTCCGCATCAATTGGGGCATTCGACAAAGAAGCAGCATCATTAATAGCATTTGCTTTCACAATCTGCCTCTCTTTAGGAGGCTGTGGACATTTATCTTTATGATGTCCCACTTGACCGCAGTTGAAGCACTTCCTGTCTGCTGGCTTTGCTCGACATTCTTTAGCATAATGGCCCTTCTTGCCACAACTAAAGAACTCAACATCTTTCTTATTCTTTTTCTGACTATCCTTAGCTTGGTTCTGCTTCCTCTTATTCTAGGAATTATTCTTGCATCCGCCGCTTGCCTACGGCTTTGGCCTCTCTGCAGATGTAATAGTGACCTCAGTCTTAGGCTGGGGATAAAGGCTCTCTGATCTCAATGCCTTCCCAACAATCAATTCAAAAGTCTCATCAATATGGTTTATAATCCTTTCCCCCAAGTACCGATCTAAGCCTGTTATGAACTTCTCATTCTTGTTCTCGGGAGTATCGATAAGGGATAATCCATATTTCGATAGAGTATCGAACTCCGTAATATACTCCGAGACTGCCCTATCATTTTGCTTAAGTTCCAAGAACTTCCTAAACAATTCTGGCCTCTGAGCACCTAGGATAAACTTATCACTGAATCGAGTCTTGAACCGATTCCAAGTAACTTGATCTTCAGGAGTAACTGCTTTAATATCATTCCACCAATACATTGCCCGTCCTTGTAGCTGACGAGATGCTAGATTTTTCTTCATCGCGTCCTCGATCCCTGAGTCCTCGAAGATGCACTCACAGCTATCAAGCCAATCTTGAACTTCCGTAGCCGACTCCGTTCAATGGAACGACTTTCCACCAAGACTAGAATAATCCTTGCAGAGCTTGGCGAAAACGGCTCTATGCGCCTGCACTGCTGCACCACCACCGTTAGCAGCATTAGGAACTGCACCTTGCACATCCCTAAGAAAATCTCTCATGAAGGTAGTGAATATCGTCCTCATATCAGGGACATTCCCATTATTGGCCCCTGAACCCGTACTCCTCGTACATGTACTCATCATCCAATCTGTAAAGAGAAAACGATTAACTATCTTCTTAGTGGTGCTAGTGCAGTGCGACTTCATCCTTAGATATACTAATAGTATATATATAGCTTCTAAAAACCAGAATATCACAAATACGCGCTCTCATATACATAAACTATCTCTCCTTGGTGTCTTCCCCTAGGTTAACTACGCAACCTAGAGCTCTGAAACCAAATGTGACGGCCCGCCCCACACCAGCCGACATTTCCAATGAAACGTGTTGTGCCAATGCCCAACCAGTATGGGACAGTCGTCAAATGAAAGGAAAAGAAAAGAGATTTAAAACTATGAATTATCACAGAACCTATAGTATATCTCACAGCGCATGGAACAAAATATAATAATAACACAACTTGATATAAAACAGGCGAGACAGTGCATAAGCTGAAAACTAAACCATCATAGCAGCGGAAAAATTCAAAATACAGCTTATGATCTTGACCATCATTATTATAACTTTAAAATCTGTCTCTAAAGCGAAGTAGGAAGGTACATTACTAATGCCCAAAGTAAAGACCAGCAACAACACAGGGAGAATATATGGGAATAATACGTGTAAGCCTCATGCTCGTCTCTGGACATCTACTTGTGCATAACCAGCTAACCTGTCTCTAGTCTGCTCGTTTAGGAGCACCTAGAGTAATAACAAGCAACACAAAACTCTGGGTCAGACAAAAGTCTGGTATGAGCGATAAGCAGTAAAAACAGAACAATAAACAGGTATACATAACCATGCCTGAACTAGGACCTGCAACCAAAGAGTTATCACAACAGGATGTATGATACTCTAAGGTGACACTAGCACATGGTGTGAAAATAATGGGGAAGGGGGGTGTGCATGTCATGGTTATAGCAAACATCAAACATAGCAATCATCTTCAAATCTCTCACTTAGTGCGTAAAGCATACAATATCTACCACTTTGTTCACCCAATCCTTTGCTACGATCACTTTGCCCCAGGAGTCACGATGACTCCACTGCTCCGATCCATAGCTATTAATCCTTTGCTATGTTCACTCTGCCCTATGGAGTCATGACAACTCTACTGCACTGTCTTATAGCCTTGCTGCAATCACTCTGCCCCATGAAGTCATGAAAACTTCACTGCACTAATCCATAGCCAATAATCCGTCCCTTAGTAGTGAGTCAAAGCTATAAACATTGATAACCCCATAGCACACGTCCCGCAGCAAAGCCCAATTCATGAAGAACTCATTGGTTCCCATCTGGATCCTGAGTTCTACTTCCTATTTGGACTACCTTTGCATCTCGGGTTTTGGTCATCATCCTCCTGGTCGTGATCTCCAATCGGTTCGGTTCGGATATACCTCTTCGGTTCGGTTCGCGGCATACTCTGGTTCATGATCTCCATTCGTGGTTCAAGCAGGGAGGAGCAGTTCGGTTCAAAGTAACACTCTGGTTCAGTCTTCCTTTCCAATACTGGGTCGGTTCAGATATGCGGGCATGGTTCGTGAATGGCACTCTGGATCGTTCCACCTCACCGGGTCGGTCCGTTAGCTCCTAGTCGGATCGGCTCGTGATCTTCTGGGTTCGAGACAAGCGGTTCGGGTCGTGGTCTCCTCCAAGCTCCAGACTGGCTCGAGACACACCAAGGGGTGACAATTCCTGATAGCGAACTGTTTCGGTTCGGGGTCCATGTCACGAACGAATCGGTTCGGAGGAGATGGGGCAGATCGTGAGGTGATCCATGAGCGAGTTCGGGACCCAATGCGATCCCCTTTCCGGCACTATTTCCTGCAACTTCTCCAACAACTGTTTATGCAACACGACGGCGTTTTCGACCATTTTAACTGTTCTATGCAATCAAAAATCATACCAAACAGTCATATTACCATGTATAATCAACCATAAACACCTAAACGATGAATAATCACTCTAATATGGATCAAACATACCCAGACGATAACTCTGTTTGATCAATGTGACCACTCTACGGAAAGGTAAACCATCATCCAAATCCAATGGAAGTGGTCTCAGGGTAAAAATCCTTACCAATCAAAAGTTAAAGGCGAAACAAAATTTTCTAGGGGCAAAACAGTCGTTTAAAAATTGGCAAAAATCGTGAACATGGGAAATGACCCAAATAGGCATTCTCCAAATTACATGACTATACGACCTCATGCGAAAATGAAATAAATATCCTACGAACCTCTTATGCATAGAATGCTGGTCGTTACACTTGTGAACCATAACGATGCGACACCTCCTAGGTAGAGAGGGAAGCACATGCAGTTGATCTCGTTTGTTGCTTTAGCTCCATTCATATACCATTCGTATTTGTATGAGAAGTGATTCGGATCAGAAGTCCCATTGTACGGAGGCAGAGTAGGATGTGTGAACTTTTTTGGAAATTCAACCTTGCGGATCCTCTTTGTGAATGGATTTTTGCTAAGAGAGAAGTCCCATTCCCTTTCACTATCCTTGCGAGGCATGTTGTCTTTCATGATTTTCTTTACCACATCCGCGATATATTCCTTCGAGTTGTGTCATTCCGGAGAGGGGACCTCGATCTCTTTTTCGGATGCTCGTCATGGCGAGCGATCATGTTTAGAGGATCTAGGTCTTTTACTTCCGCTATGGGAAGGTGCCCCCTTGGCGGGACTTGCAGCTCGTCAGTTATTTCGATCGGAGTGGTTTATAACAATCAACTTTGAGTCTTCAACATTATCGTCGTCTTTACCAACAAATCCTTCCAAGTTGTGATTATGAGGATCGGAGGCTGATGAATTTGCATTCTCTTCAAGATTGACTTGTATTTTCGAAGGAGGAGAGGGATTTGCTTGAGCGTTTAGGAGAGCGCTCACTTTATCCGTCAAAGCTTGATTAGCATCCATGAGAGTTAACATCGACTAAAGATTTGGAGGCTTCGATGCGTTGACTCAAGTTAGCGACGACGGCAGCTAATTCAGCTTTAGTCACAACAGCTCCGAATATTGAATTTTCTCCAACTTCAAAGCGGTTCATGAGTGGAGTAGCTTCATTGTTGATAACATTGTTATTTTCTTCAATGGCATTGGTAGTAGTCTTCTTAGATTTAGCCATTATTTTGGATAAGGCCTTGAATTTGGAAGATAATTCGTCGATTGGCCTAGATCTTTGATTTGCGGAATCAATTGTAGAAGTAGGCTTAGAGCTTTAATGTGAAGGAAGAAGATGTGAATGCGGCCTCACGGTGAGCGCCAAATGTTTGATTTAAAAATGACTCAAACACCAAAGGTGTGAGATCACACTTCACCAAACGGTGTGCAAGATGAAAATGGGGCAACAAATACAAGTTCAAGTAAAAAGCGGGAAAAAGTAAGTAAAACATAAGGTTTTTTTATAGTGGTTCGATCTTAAGAAAGATCTACATCCACTTTTGAAATGATCTTCATTATCATGGAGAGATTTACATATACCATCATCTCATACATTTCGTTTTTTCTCGTTCTCTCTTTTTATAGTGATTTTCCTCACTCTCCTCTCTTTTAGCTTTAGATCACACTTGAATTCGTAGAGAAATGGATTAGATCTCGTGATTAGATGATTTTCCTTAACAATGAAATTAGTGGTAGATCCAAGCTTTTAAGAAGATTAATGGCGGTTGGAGAGCACTAGAATTGAGTTAGTGCCATTTTGGATGGATAGTGGATGTGATTTGATCTTCATATTGTTGGAGAAAGACGGAGAGAGCTTTGGCAGCAATTAATGGAGCTTTAAGGAGCTTTAGAATGGTCGAGAATTAATTTGGGCAGCCCATCGGGGTAGAGGAGTCGGTCCCCCGAATGGTGGAGAAGTGAGCTATTTATAGGTGTAGTTTAGGGGTAGTGGCAGTCTTGTAATTATGGACTGCAGAGTTTGGGCCAGCCATAAGCTTGGATCGTCCCGAAACTTCTTTATTGAAATGCCACTGGTTCACCTTACAGTTGTCAACAGCTGCCATGGCCCTTATCTACGGTTCTGCCACCGCCTCTGAAACCCCCCACATCTGTTAAGGTCACTCTCAAGGGGAATGCCTTAATTTTGGAGGAGGTTTATAAGTACAAGTCACAAATAAAACACAAGACATATATTAAACACAAGTATAAGCAGCAAAAAATAAACCAACTTTCATTTCACAAGTACTTGTCCATACAAATCACTTCCATAAAATAAAACTTTCCATTATTACAACAAATACTGCCTTGAATTTAAAACAACTTAAAGAAGCAACATAAACCAAAAACTGCATAAATCCCCACAACGTGTTCAAAAGCCATAGCAATGCAAAGAAGGTCCAAATCGTACATCACTATCCTGAAGCTTGCAAAGAGTCTGATTAGGTTGAATTATTTCCTCCTTGTGGACCTGGGGGAAACGAAAGACAAAGGGGCGAAAGAAAAGTAGAGTCAGACATAAAGCCTAGTAAGTCTAATGGTACTTCGGTATATGAATAAGAAAAAGGATATGACTGGCATAACTGAAAATGGGAAAAATACTATAAGCTAAGACAAGCGGTTTAGAACCGAAATTACTATCACACCCCATATTAATCTCTGCACCCACTAGTATTTGTTCTGACTGACACCCCATAAGTTTGGGTGAAATGATCCCTTTCAAATGATCGGCTCCTACTCGCATAAACATATGTGTCTAACGGCCCCAAGAGTGTAGCTACCTATGCTGGTCCCACCATAGGGTGTATCAAGTCCCGTGGTGGCGACCCGACACAATTCTAGAATGCAAAGGTACACTACTGGTGCCCAATGCCTAATTTTTCAACGCTGGAGTGTGTGCACGCCCGCACTCCGTTTGAACCTACGCTGCTACATCACCGCCGTCGCTTTGACTGTTTACAATCAGCCTAGTAATCGTACCCCACCCTGCCTAGTTTCAGGGTACCTTGATACACCTTATTGGGTTACTGCTAAAATGGGTCCTCGTTACTAGGGTTTTCTAGTCTACATGCTAAGTTGGTTAAGTGTCTGTATGAACCAAAGCCCCAATCACTAGTTCAGTTAGCATGCGAATTTGGTTAAGTATTTTCTTAAGTGGCTTAACCCTACCAGTCCTGACTTAGCTTTTTAATTAAAGCACCAACCACTCACATTAGACACGTGTTGTTGCGGTAACTGGATATGCCGATCGGTTCCGGGCAAGTTTACACCGCAACTCAGTCTAACCTCAGGTCCTTATTGGGCTCAATGCCTTAACCACCCAAGTTGGATAGGTATTGTTGTGATTACTGGACAGCCGGGCGGGTCCGGGCAGGTCCGGGCAGGTTTACATCACAACTCAATCCAACCTCGGGTTAAGCATACTCGTATTTTTCTAATTTACATATTTGTCACTATTCATTTTGTATGTAAATGTTTATGGCCCAATTATCTAAATTCACCAGTTTTAGGTATAACAATTTATACCGCTTAATATGTCACTAGTCATTGGCATGTGCCAAACATGCCAATACAGGTATTTTATTATAAACCCAACGTTATTACCCCCGTCCAAATGTACGCAACATTATAACATATGTTGGGCTTAACAATTTAGCCCAACTTATAAACATGAAAAAAAAGGGAACACAGAATCATGACATATTCTAGAATTACATAAAAGTGTGTGGCGCATGAACTTGCAGTATAGCGTTTACACTAACATAGATTATGGATCAGGTAAACTTGCATTCAAATGAGAACATAGCTAACTTGATGTCACATGAAATGGCATACTTTTAAACTTGCCTAAATGTGGTTCTATATACATATAACTAGGCATAATGTCAAGTATGTTACATGTCATAAATTTGTCCACTATTTGTCATGAACCAAGGATGCAAACTAACTTTACATCAAGTAGTCTATTTTTAACATGAAACTAGCATAGTTTGTGTAACTAGAAGGTACTTACATAAACCAAATTATGACTTGCAAATAAACCCAAGAATATAAATATACAAGTTTTGGAGTCGTGTGGGCATAAAAGGTCACAATTCTAGAACATGTTTACATAAGCCTTAATTTAGACTTAGAAAATGTGTACAGCTCATACTAGTTACATAATCACAAAGGTGTCGATTTTAGTTTTTGCTCACAAACTTGCAATTTTCATACCCAATTATCCAATAGACTTGCATCAATCAACTTATGCCACAAACGTCAGTCACAAACTATGACAAAATCATCACAAAACATAGAATTTACATTATTATGTACAAATAGAAAAGCCCCAATTTCATTTATAACAAATTACATCGCAATTCTATTCATACTCAGAAATTCCATTATACTTACAACGGGCGCTGAAACTTGTTTTCTGGTTTCTGTTATTCTGAATTTGCCAAGCGTTCCCTTGAAATAGAAAACGATGCGTAGAAAATAGATTAGATTGTTGTGTTCTTATTTGAGTTGGCTTGTCTTCAAACTCTTCTCAGCAGCATGTCGGCTCAAGGTTTATTTCTTTGTGTGAATTTTAGCTGAGACTTAGGTTGTATATATAGAATTTTAAGTTGATTTGAGCCGTTCGATGAAGACAAAGGAATCCAAGCCATTCATGCCAAGAGTAGCCAATCAAAATTTGACACGTAAGCCCCAGTGACACACTAGAGCTCAGGAATTCGACCAGAACACAGACCAGGCCAGCCAAGTCGACCACGCAGGTCGACAGGCAGGTCGACACCCAGGTCGACACTATGGTTGACCTGGGGTGACCAGGTCGACACCATGGTCGACCCTATGGTCGACCTGGTCCCTGGGCAGGAATTTTCCCGCCCAGCCCAGTTTGAGCCTGTTTTTTTTCGAAATTTGAACTTGAAACTGAGTTGTTTGAATTTTCAATTTAATTCTGAAACTTCTGAAGGTCATAACTCCTTCATACAGAGTCCGATTCACGCAAACTCGGACTCTATCTCAAGTAGAATTCCGAGACGAACGCAATGGCGTAAGCCATTTCCCTTAATTCTTAAGTTTTGAATTAAGTATACTTTAATTAATCAATATAATGTTAATCAAAAACTCGGGGTGTTACATTCTCCCCTCCTTAAAGGATTTCGTCCCCGAAATCTTCAAATCTGGAAGAACATATAACCTACCATCCAATCGTCTATCTACTCAACCATCAAACACAGGCAACCATTGTCCTTAAAAGACTTCTAATGCTTCACAATCGTATGCAGAGTGTGTGTATATGTCCTTTATCTAATGCAAAATCAGGTGGTCTACTGATTCAGTTGACTTCCTTAATCCGAATTATGTTTGTGTCATGAATCCATTATGTATGCAAATTTTCCTACTCAAGATTTTCTACATGAGTGCACATCCATTCGTACAAATGCAACGTCCATATGACAACTCATCAAGTACAATCCATATACAAGTGTATGCAAATGCAAGATGAAAGTGACTTGAGCCAATCTTACCCCTAATTGTGTGTGTATATGCAGCCACGAGCAACCACTTGCAACCACGTGCAACCATCAACCATAACATGTTTCAAATACATGTTTACATCCAAAAAGGATATCTACCTAAGGATAATAGATAGGACCAAGGAGATACACTAAAAGATAGGTACAAGTATAAACTTATGGAAAAAGAGAGATTATAGATGTACCCACAAAAAGAAAAGGGTAAGCCGCGCGTATTCTGTCCTTAGTTTCCCAAGTTGCATCTTCCTCGGCGTCGCTCCACTGAACTTTGACGAGCTTAACTTCGCGGTTGCGTAGCTTTTTGACTTCAGTTCCCAAGATACGAGTTGGGACTTTCCTTACGGTTGCTTCTCTTTCTATTTCAACCTCTTCTAGAGCGCTAGGCTCCACTACTTCTGCAGACTCGTGCAAACACTTCCGTAGATGAGAGACATGAAAGACATTGTGAACTCCTACCAACCTTTCGGGAAGCTCCACTTTATAAGTCATCTTCCCAATCTTCTCAATGATAGGGAACGGCCCTACAAATCTTGGTGCTAGCTTTCCTGCTGATCCAAAGCGAACGACGTTCCTTAAAGGAGACACCTTAAGAAAAACTCTGTCCCCAACCTCAAGTTCAAGGTCGGTCCTCCTTTTATCTGCGTAGGACTTCTGCCTATCTTGGGCAGTCTTCATTCTCCTTCGTATCAAGTCTACCTTTTCTGAGGTCTCTCGAATCATGTCTGGTCCAAGTATAAGCTTGTCTGTTAATTCCCACCAATAAGTTGGTGATCGGCACGGCCTTCCATATAAGGCTTCGAAGGGTGCTATGCCGATGGTTGCTTGGTAACTGTTGTTGTAGGCAAATTCCACCAAAGGAAGGCGGTCCTACCACGTCCCTCCAAAGTCAAGGACGCACAGTCTTAGAAGATCTTCCAATACCCCGTTAACCCTTTCTGTCTGGCCATCCGTCTGGGGGTGATAAGCCGTGCTCAAGCATAACTGTGTGCCTACAGCTTCTTGCAGACTCCGCCAGAATTCACTTGTAAAGATGGGATCCCTGTCACTCACTATGCTGGAGGGTATCCCATGGAGTCGAACAATTTCCTTGAGCTAAAGAGATGCTAGAGATGAGGCATTCCTTCTACTCTTGACAGGTATGAAGTGAGCGCTTTTCGTTAGCCTGTCTACTATTACCAAAATACTAGTATTGCCCCTTCTGGACCGAGGTAATCCATCAATAAAATCGATTGAAATGCTATCCCACTTCCACTGTGGGACCTCCAGAGGATGAAGCAGTCCTCCAGGCTTTTTCTGCTCTGCCTTGACATGTTGGCATATCATGCACTTGGAAACGAACTCAGCCACATCCCTTTTCATGCCGTTCCAAAAGAAATTATTTTCAAATCCTTGTACATCTTGTCTCCGCCGGGGTGTATTATCATTTTGGAGTGGTGTGCTTCCTCAAGAACCACCTTTACTAAATCTCTCGCTTGTGGTACGCACAGTCTTCCATCCCGCCTTAGCCAACCCTTTTCGTCAACGGAGCACCTATTAAGGTGACCAGAAGTCTCACCCCTACTTAGCTTATCAATCACTTCAGCAAGCTGAGGGTCCTTACGTTGTGCTGTCCCTATCGAGTCAAAAAGAGTGGGCCGCACTTCTAGTGATGCTAACAATCCTTGTACCAAATCAGATGAAGGCCTAAAGTTAAAACTGGCTATAAACTCTAGGCTTTGCCTTTCTATGAAGAGAGGACTTAAGGTCAGCTTCTTCCTACTCAGAGCGTCTGCGACCACATTGCCTTTGCCAGGAGTATAGGAAATCTCAAAGTCATACGAGGCAAGAAATTCCATCCACCTTTGCTGCCTCAAGTTAAGGTCTTTCTGTGAGAAGAGATATTTCAGAGATTTATGGTCAGTGTATGGTTCAAACTTCTCACCTAAGAGATAATGGCGCCAAGACATAAGCGCAAAGACAATGGCGGCCAACTCAAGATCGTGGGTTGGGTAGTTCTTTTCATGGACCTTTAACTGTCTCCCACCATAGGCTACTACCCTCCCTTCTTGCATTAATACAACGCCAAGTCCCATGCCGCACGCATCTGTATACACTGTAAAAATTTTGCTTCCATCTGGCAAGGTCAGAACTGGGGCTGTTGTAAGAACCCTTTTCAATCTTTGGAAAGCAAACTCACAATCCAAATCCCAAGAGAACGCTAAGTTCTTCTTTGTCAATCTCGTGAGTGGGGCAGATATTTTTGCAAAATCTCTTATGAACTTTCTGTAAAAAGCTGCTAGCTCGAAGAAACTTCGAACCTCGGTTGCGTTCCTTGGCGTCTTCTAGTTCTGCACCGCTATTACTTTCGCGGGGTCCCCTACTAACCCCTCTTTGGACAATACATGCCCAAGAAACCTCACTTCTTCTCTCCAAAAGTGGCACTTGGAGAATTTCATGTTTTCTTTCAAATGCAGAGCATGCTCTTCCTCATTCTTGGAAAAGATCAGAATATCGTCTAAGAAGACAACTACAAACTTGTTGAGGAATTCTCTAAATACTCTGCTCATCAGATCCACGAAGTAAGCGGGTGCGCTCGTCAAGCCGAAAGGCATGACAAGCCACTCAAAGAAACCATCTGGGGTTATGAACGCCGTTTTGTCATTGCTATCCTCAGCCACCCGCAGCTGATGAAACCCCATAGCCAAATCAAGTCGGGAGAAAACCGACGCTCCTACAAGCTGATCGAACAAATCATCAATTCTAGGAAGAGGGTGTCTATTCTTCTTAGTCAGCTTATTTAACTCCCTATAGTCAACACATAGACGGAGCGAACCATCCGCTTTCGTTGCGAACACCACTGGAGCACCCTATTCTGGAATGCTCCGTCTAATGAACCCCTTCTCTAGAAGCTCGTTAACCTGCTTACTGAGCTCCTTTCTCTCCCTCGGAGCCATGTGCCTAACAAGTAAAGAAACGGGCTTTGCATTATCAACCAGGTATATGCGGAAGTCAATTTCCCGCTTCGGAGGTAAGCCCTTCACCTCATCAAAGACATCCGAGTATTCATTGACCACCCTAACCAACAACAAGTTTTCAACAGAGGCGTCTAACGATTCAAGATAACTAAGCATAACCGCATTCAAGGGATTACAAGCAATTTCGAGAGTGTTACCAAGCCGAGTCGAAAGCCTAACCACTCTCTTCTCACAATCAAGAATGGCATCATTATTGGATAACCAGTCCATGCCCAAAATCAATCCATATCCCGAGAAGCCCAGAACAAAGGACTACACCTAAATTCTATGCTTCGAATAGAAATTTTCAAATCCATTCAGATCATTGACAAATAATCTGAGCCCCCAATTGGATTCGAAACAACCAAGGGATCCTCTACCATACTAGTGTCTAGGTGCAGAGATTCTACTAAAGCAGATGAAATAAAAGTGTGCGATGCTGCAGAATCAAATAAAGTGCGAACTGGATGATCATGAAGATAAACAACACTTTCTACAGAAATATTTCTACCTCGCTGTTGGGGAGGTTCCACTAATGCATGAACCTGTCCCCCTGAGGTTGATCCAGCCCTTTGTCCCTGTTTCTTTGGGCAGTCCTTAGCCAAGTGGCCCGTCTCTCCACACTGAAAGCATCCACCAGTCATTTTGGCCTTTTTCTTCCTGCAGTCTTTCACCAAATGCCCTAAATTGCCATAGTAATTGCACTTTCTCTTCTCACGGGATTTGTTGTCTTTCCCGCCTTTCTTGAAATCTGTCTTTTTAGCCTGTAAGCCCTCTTTCTTTCCTTAAGGCACTTCCACTTTTGCCTCTTTCTTGCCTTTGTCCTCTTCGTGAAGCAATGCCATATCCACCAACCTTTCATAAGTAGCCCCCATGGGTACATGAGTCATGGCCAGGCTGTGCAGTGGTTCGTTTAGTACTTTAGCGAATCAGAGAGCTTTCTTGTGCTGAGTGTTGACCAAGTCCAGTCCGAACCTAGCCAGCTGGTTGAACTGGTCTACATACTCTTTAACGGTCAAGCTCCCTTGCTTAAGAGATAGGAACCTCTCCATTTGCAGACTCCTTTCAGCTTATGAGAGGATTTTCATCTCAAATCTTGCCCTGAAATCCTCCCATGTCTCCACTGGCCTTTCAGCATGGGTAAATTCCCACCAATAGGAAGCCTCATCTTTAAACAACCACACCGCCAGCTGTACTTTTTGTCTGTCCTCAACTTCGAAGATGACGAATAAATCTTCGGTCTCTTTCAGCCAGTTCCTAGCTGCCACAAAAGATTCTGTTTCATGGAAGTCTTTTCCACCCATAGCCTTAAAATCTCTACAAATCTTAGCAAAGGCATTAACACGAGGAGGAGGAGGAGGTGGAACATTTGCTGGGCCCGCGTCGTTGGCCCTCGCCTCGAGGTACCTTCTAAACCAGCCGGGTACCGGTACACTTTCGGGAAGGTTTAGTTCCCCAGACATGCTGAAAACGAAAAAAAAGGAAAGATCCAATATCTAAGGATAGATAGATAGTGCATATGGCTTTGAGGGATTATGTCTCTTTTTTTAAAAAAAATCACTCAACACTTTTTCTTGAAAAATGCTTCTTTAAACTTTGTATTGAAAATTAGCTTCAAGAACTTTTTATCTGGTCTGGTAAACCTATGCTCTGATACCAAGTGAAACACCCCACCTCTGTTAAGGTCACTCTCAAAGGGAATGCCTTAATTTTGGAGGAGGTTTATAGGTACAAGTCACAGATAAAACACAAGACAGATATTAAACACAAGTATAAGCAGCGGAAAATAAACCAACTTTCATTTCATAATTACTTGTCCATACAAACTACTTCCATAAAATAAAACTTTCCATTATTACAACAAATACTGTCTTGAATTTAAAACAACTTAAAGAAGCAAAATAAACCAAAAACTGCATAAATCCCCACAACGTGTCCAAAAGCCATAGCCATGCAAAGAAGGTCCAAACCGTACATCACCATCCTGAAGCTTGCAAAGAGTCTGACTAGGCTGAATTGTTTCCTCCCTGTGGACATGGGGGGCGAGGGGGGGGAACGAAAGACAAAGGGCGAAAAAAAGTAGACTCAGACTTAAAGCCTGGTAAGTCTAATGGTACTTCGGTATATGAATAAGAAAAAGGATATGACTGGCATAACTGAAAATGGGAAAAATACTATTAGCTAAGACAAACAGTTTAGAACCGAAATTACTATCGCACCCCATAATAATCTCTGCACCCACTAGTACTTGTTCCGACTGGCACCCCATAAGTCTGGGTGAAATGATCCCTTTCAAATGATCGGCTCCTACTCGCATAAACACCTGTGTCTAACAGCCCATAAGATGTAGCTACCTATGTTGGTCCCACCATGGGGTGTATCAAGTCCCGTGGTGGCGACCCAACACATTTCTAGAATGCAAAGGTACACTACTAGTGCCCAGTTCCTAATTTTTCAATGCCGGAGTGTGTGCACGCCCGCACTCCATTTGAACCTACACTGCTGCACCACCGCCGTCGCTTTGACCGCTTACAATTAGCCCAGTAATCGTGCCCCACCCTGCCTAGTTTCAGGGTACCCTGATACACCTTATTGGGTTACTGCTGAAATGGGTCCTCGTTACTAGGGTTTTCTAGTCTACATGCTTAGTTGGTTAAGCGTCTGTATGAACCTAACCCCCAATCACTAGTTCAGTTAGCATGTGAATTTAGTTAAGTATTTTCTTAAGTGACTTAACCCTACCAGTCCTGACTTAGCTTTTTAATTAAAGCACCAACCACTCACATTAGACACGTGTTGTTGCGGTAACTGGATATGCCAGTCGGTTCCGGGAAGGTTTACACCGCAACTCAGTCTAACCTCGGGTCCTTATTGGGCTCAATGCCTTAACCACCCACGTTGGATAGGTACTGTTGTGATTACTAGACAGCCGGGCGGGTCCGGGCAGGTTTACATCACAACTCAATCCAACCTCGGGTTAAGCATACTCGTATTTTTCTAATTTACATATTTGTCACTATTCATTTTGTATGTAAATGTTTATGGTCCAATTATCCAAATTCACCAGTTTTGGGTATAACAATTTATACCGCTTAATATGTCACTAGTCATTGGCATGTGCCAAACATGCCAATACAGGTATTTTATTATAAACCCAACGTTATTATCCCCGTCCAAACGTACGCAACATTATAACATATGTTGGGCTTAACAATTTAGCCCAACTTATAAACAAGAAAAAAGGGAACACAGAATCATGACACATTCTAGAATTACATAAAAGTGTGTGGCACATGAACTTGCAGTATAGCGTTTACACTAACATAGATTATGGATCAGGTAAACTTGCATTCAAATGAGAACATAGCTAACTTGATGTCACATGAAATGGCATACTTTTAAACTTGCCTAAACATGGTTCTATACACATATAACTAGGCATAATGTCAAGTATGTTACATGTCATAAATTTGTCCACTATTTGTCATGAACCAAGGGTGCAAACTAACTTTACATCAATTAGTCTATTTTTAACATGAAACTAGCATAGTTTGTGTAACTAGAAGGTACATACATAAACCAAGTTATGACTTGCAAATAAACCTAAGAATATATATATATATATATATAAGTTTTGGAGTCGTGTGGGCATAAAAGGTCACAATTCTAGAACATGTTTACATAAGCCTTAATTTAGACTTAGAAAATGTGTACAACTCATACTAGTTACATAATCACAAAGGTGTCGATTTTAGTTTTTTGGTCACAAACTTGCAAGTGTCATTATTTTCATACCCAATTATCCAATAGACTTGCATTAATCAACTTATGCAACAAATGTCAGTCACAAACTATGACAGAATCATCACAGAACATAGAACTTAATTATTATATACAAATAGAAAAGCCCCAATTACATTTATAACAAATTACATTGCAATTTCTATTCATGCTCAGAAATTCCATTATACTTACAACGGGCGCTGAAACTTGTTTTCTGGTTTCTGTTATTATGAATTTGCCAAGCGTTCCCTTAAAGTAGAAAACGATGCATAGAAAATAGATTAGATTGTTGTGTTCGTATTTGAGTTGGCTTGTCTTCAAACTCCTCTAAGCAGCATGTCGGCTCAAGGTTTATTTCTTTGTGTGAATTTTAGTTGAGACTTAGGTTGTATATATAGAATTTTAAGTTGATTTGAGCCGTTCGATGAAGACAGAGGAATCCAAGCCATTCATGCCAAGAGTAGCCAATCAAAATTCGACACGTAAGCCCCAGTGACACACTGGAGCTCAAGAATTCAACCAGAACACAGACCAGGCCAGCCAAGTCGACCAGGCAGGTCGACAGGCAGGTCGACACCCAAGTCGACCTGGGGTGACCAGGTCGACACCATGTGTAACGACCCAGATTTTTGAATAATTTATTTTAAATATTTAATATTGTTTTAAACATTTAGTTGATAATATAAATGATATTTTATATTGAATTATCAATTTAATATGGCCGTTTATATTTACATTCGAATTTAAATTTCAATATCAGTTCCGTTGAGTTCAGAATAGCGTTATAATCTGGTATCGTCGGTCGTCACGGTTGAATAGTGGTTCGGGATTACTAGTTAAGGACCGCGAGATATTTTAATTATTTAATTGAAATAAAATCAATATAAAAGAAAAAAAAAATCATAAGCCGACCTAAAATCTCAACGCAGACCCAAGTAATTAATTCTGCAGCCTATATTTCTCCTCGAGCCCAAATTCCTGTCTTCCAATTTCTATATCAACGAAACAAAGATTTAATGGCCTTGTACTCCTTGTCTCCCACCGTTCACTCTATAAAATGAGCCCTCCCCTTCGTTTGTTTTCATTTATCGAATCCAACATTTCAGCCCCTTTCTTCCATCCTTTTTCCAGTAAATCAAAGTCACCGATTTAATAAAATAAAAAAAACGAAAGAAAGGAAGAGGGAAATTGGAAATCGGAACCGCCGAAGCTCAGCGATGAGCCAGAGCCGCTTGCAAAAAAAAAAGGGGACTTCGATTCGAAAGCCACAGAGTTCTCTAGTACGTCTGGAGCGCTAACAGATATAGGGCGTAAGTGGGTTTTCAGATGGTGCGATGTCAGTAGGGGGAGATCGAAAGAGGAGTTTCCGATGATTGATGGGTGTGCGATTTCCAAAAGGGTGATGTGGTTTCAGCTGCAGGCCGACGCCGAGAAATCAATACAAGGAGGTACGATGCTCGACTTCGTGGTGAGGCGACATTGGTATTGGGTTGAGATGGCAGAGCGATTTCAGTGGTCACTGTAGCATTCAGCGCCGGTTATGGAAGTCACGGTGAGGAAGGAAATAGTTACTGGATTAAGGTAATTTCAATTGAATACCTTAATTAGTTTAAAGTTTAAAGGAAATATCCTAATTAGTTAATGTTTAAAAATACATAGGTCTGCTTAAATTGGTTAAGTTAGAATTAATTTAGTAACCATTAGAAGAAGAGGAAATTATAGGGAAGTTATTTATTTATTTAAGTAATTAATTTAAAATAAATGTTTAATCGGTAAATTTGAATAAAATCATCGCATGTGTGAATTTATTCGAGAAAATACACAGCCAAGAAGAAATGGAAATTTATTGGTTGTTTGGCAAATTAAATCACGGTGAGTAAATCTCACTCACCTTTAGAATTATTTTTATTTCATTAAAAATAATTGTTTGTGGCTTGTGTGAATGCTTTCTGGTTGTTATATATATATTAGTTATTTAGGCTATATATATATATTGGGTTGATTGGTTGGTTGGATTCCCGCAGTCTCATTAGCGGATGCCCGCAGTTTCATAGCGGATGATTACCCTATACGCCCCACGCTATGATTAGTGGATGACCTTCTATACCGCGATATTCTGCCATGAAGCAGAATGGGTATTATTTATGTGCTAACATCTGTGGATGCAGGAAAACAGGTTGGGGGAATCCGACTGGATTCCTCAAAATATATTATCTGTTGTGTTGTTTGTTGTTTGCTTGATTTCATATATTAATATATGACGTGTTAAAAAACAAATGATTGAAAAATGGGGTGATTTGATTGCTTTAAATATCACTGGGCCAAGTGTTAATTTATTAAAATATCATGAGAAAGATATTTGAGGTTTAAAAGGAAAATTCTATTTTTCCCAAATAGAATTTGAAATTCAAGAAGAATTTGAAAATATAGAATTTCAAATGGAATATTGAAATAAAAATTTCAAAATAAAATTTTGAAATGAAATTTCAAAATAGAACTTGAAATAGAATTTTTAAGTGGAAATTTAAATAGAATTTAAATATTAGAAAGGAGTGGAATATTTGAAATTCAGAAGAAAATTTAAATAAGATTTGAAATGGGATTTTTAAATATGTAAATAAAATTTGAGTATAACATTTGAATATAGAATTTGAATAAAGGAATTTCAAAATAGAAATGGAATAATAGAAGTCAAATGGGATTTGAATAGTAGAATTAGAAGGAGTTTAACTATTTGAATTTTAAATAGAAAAGAAAAGGGGTTTGAATGTTAGAAATGCAAATAGAAGTTCAAATAGCATTTGAATATGCGAAAATAGAATTTGAATTCAAGGAATTAAAATAAAATTTGAATTCAAAGGAATTCGAATAAAGAAATTCAAATAGAGATTTGAATGTAGAATTTCAAGATAGAATTTGAAATAAACTTTGAAATAGGATTTTCAAAGTAGAATTGGAAATAGAATTTCAAATAGGATTTCAAAATAGGAAATCCAAATGGTTTTGAAATAGAATTTGAATTCAAGGGAATTCAAATGGATTTGAGTGAAGAATTCAAATGGTGTTAAAAATAAGTTTGAATATTAGAATTCAAATGGGGCCGGAAATGAAATTTGAATATTAGAATTCAAATGGAAATGGAAAATGAAATTTGAATATAAGAGATTCAAATTGAATTCAAATGAGATTTGACCTATGGAATTTGAATATGAAATTCAAATGGGTTTTAAACTATGGAAATTTGAATAAAGAATTTAAAAAGAAGTTTGAATATTTGAATTCCAATAGAATTCAAATATAGAAATTGGAATATAGAAGTTCAAATGGAATTTAGATATAGAGTTTGAATAAGAGAATTCAAATGAATTCAAGTATTGAATTTGAATATCCAATAGAAAAGGAATTGGGATTTGAAATATAGAATTCAAAAGTGAGATTGGAATTTGAATCAAGGAATTCAAATGGAGTTAAAATGGAGTTGAATTCATTTTAAAGAAGTTTAGAAGTTTATATATATATAAATATAATTAAAACGAACTCGTCGCAGCGCTGAAGTTCGTAAATTGGCGATTCGAACTTCAATCGAGTATACAGAACGCAATTGAAGTCGGAATTTTTCGAAACAAGAAACGTCAGGACCGATGTGATGATAGTTTTCTAATGAAGGAGAAAAATCTGGATTTCGTCGTATAGATTTTGAGTTATATCAAAATCAAATTTTCAGAAAAGCAGCGCCAGAATCGTTTTAAAACCATAACGGTTTATTTCATTTTATAAAAGGATTTTAAGCAGAAATAAAATCCAAATTTCTATTTAGAAAATTTCTGAGTTGAGTTGTAAAATATATGCGAATTCAAGTTGTGTAAATGAATATGATTTTTGAAACAGAAACCAGATTTTGATTTATTGAATAGAATCAACTAAATTGAATAGAAATTAGTTAAGGAGATTTCGAGTGGATATTGGGATTTGAATAAGTAAATCCGATTTGAAAATTTATATTCGAAATCAAAAAGGAAACTAGAATTTGAAATTGAAATTCAATTTGGTTATGAACGAGTTAAATATTTTGTTTGAACATGTTATGTTCAACAAAGAAGTGAAATAGGCAAAATGACTAATTAAAGAATAAATGGGCGAAACTGAATTCAAACGATTAGGTGGTATTGAATTGAATTGAAAACAGGTGAACAGGTGTTAAAAGATATGGGATGGAGTATATGAAGATTTTTATTTATGTGCCCGACAAAAAGGTACATGTTAAATTCCTATATGAGATTTTATGCGCCGTATCGGCAAGCCGCTTGGCTTTTCCTTTTTCTTTTTGATTGAGGAAGATACCGGGAAGCTATTTGAAATTTCCCGATGCTCCCGATACAGGGGAGGTTATGGCGAAATTTTCCGGAAATTTAAGGGGTTAGAATATTTTTAAGAGATTTTGATAATTAGAAATCATTGTATCGACGTATTGAATTCGATAGGTAAATAAATACAAAAAATCGAACATTTGTAAACAAAAAGGGAAATCTATAAATAAGAAATAGAAAGTAAACTTTATACATGTTTTAAAAATGAACAATTGGATTGTATAGTGTGTTTATTCGAGGTAAAGGGTTTCGCCGTTTTGAAGTTGAGGATGTTTTCAGTTAAGGTCTGAGAGGTAATTTTACCCCAACTTGATTGATTTCATTTTTAATGGATAAATAGCAAGATCCAGTCTCGAAGAGAAGTGTTTGAAAAAGAGTTAGTTGAATAAAATATTTAGGGTTGTTGTAACGATGTTTTACACAACATTCGTTTTAAACCCAAGTGATAGAATTTGGGAAATATAACAAGTAAATATTTCCTGAGTATAATTAAGATAGTCGGGATAGGGATATGTGATTGGAATCGTTTCCAATTGCAAATAGAGATTTTTTTTCAATATATAGAAAATAAAAGAAGTTAATATTTGGAAACGTTTTCCAAATGGCATAAGAGGCAAGAGAATTATTGAAAATATTTGGTTAACAAATATTGATAGAGAAAATGGAGAAGAAATTTAATTAATGAAATATTAATTAAAGAGCCCAGTGATTTGTTTGATATGTTGGATGAACACTTGTTTTTATTCGATAGTTAAATCACAGACTATCGAAGTTTTGACCATCGTTGTCAATATGGAGAGACCGGTTGGATTATTATCCGAAGAACCACTCCATATCGGCATAAGCGTTGCGAACCAAGTATGCTGAATATATTGAAGACGGAGTAAAGTGCAAGGGCTTTTCTATTAAATAGAAATAGTGCCTTCGGTGTCGTTCAATCCCAGAACGAACGTATATGGACGAATGTCTAACAGAGTATTTCCAATGATCAAATGGGTTGGTCTGTATAAATATATATGGTTGCAATGGATTTATCCCTTAGCATAATATCCAGAATATTTGTGCAAACTCAACTAGTGATTAACGGATCTGACAATGTGGCATTCAAAGTGATTGTGTTATCGATGAATGGTAAGTATGCGTAGCCTCAGGCCTCAACAACCGGGAAAGGACAAAAATCGGGCAGGCAGCATGGCTATGTGGGTCGCTCCCATTAGGGTGTATAATCACCTATCTAGAGAAATTCCTTTTGTTTCTAAATCTATCGATTCTGCCCATTCGGGAAACGGTGGTTTGAGTCCAACCGTTGGTGATATACATTCGATACACTCAAGCGAAATGAGTGGTCGGTCATGTGTGGGCCGGGTTGCAAGACGTTCTTGTTGAACCCAGGTGTATTCGCCTCTAGAGATACATCATCGGAAGGTGGTCCCATACCTTGTCATGTTGGAAATCCAATCTCCAATAAGCGCCATGCGGTTTTTGATTTTATACTATATATGTGGAGCGTGAGATGCAAGCGTTCTGCTATTTGGTTATTTACTTGATGTAGACATTATTATAATATCATTGGATTTGATATCAAAGTGTTTTGGGTTATAGTAAGGTAAAAACCGTCCATGTTTATGTGTGGGCTGGTCTTACTATTATCTTTTCTTTCGAAAAGGGTTTTGAAGTTAAACAAGTGGTTGGAGTTTACTCACACCAGTCCCATGACTGACCCAGAGTTTATTTTGTTTTGTTTTCCCTAAACTCTTGGGTGCCCAAATTTGTATGGGCAGTCAAGTAGTCGGGATTTCACAGATTCAATTTGAGGAGCTGGAAGCAGGAGGCTTCGCCGGTTAGCTATAGGCTATCATATATTCCGCTGTGGACTTTGTTTGTATCTGGAAACAGGTGTTTATAACTGTTCCAGAAATGATTGTTGTGCTCTGATAATGGTATGTATATACATTAACCGATTTGTATTTCAAAAAGTTATGTTATATAATATATTTTATCCGTTCCGCTGTGAGTTGTGATCTTCGTTTTTCTTCTATTCTAATATTTCTATCTTTCTAATTCTCACCCTCTAACTTCTTTCTAATAATGGTTCGTATTTCTGTGTTATTTGGGTTGGACGTGTAGTGTTATTTGTCAACTCAGATAGCACGGATTTGCGGGTCGTTTCAGTTGGTATCAGAGCTTAGGTTAAGCGAATACCTAGGCTTGTGTGGTATGTACTCATTAGAGATAGGGTCAGTAGCACCCTAGAATGAGTTGAGTGTATATACGAGAGCGCGTATTTGTATGTTGGTATAAAATTTGTTTTATATTGTGTTGGCTTGTATGTTGAGTAGTTTATGAATTCTGGTCGAATCGTGGGACGCCACGAAGTCGATAGGGATTTCTAAACACTTAAACAGAAAATACGACATGATACTGTTTTAAAGTGGGTAAATGAAATAATTTTACCCAAAATTCTATTTTTGATATAGGAGGAATAATTTTCTGAAATTATTATATGGATGTGTTGATTGATATCATTATAATCAGATAAGATTATAAAAAAATTGAAATGGTCATTTATAACCAAACTGAATTTGTATATGAATGAAATATATACAAATGAATTAAATTAAATTCAAACCAGAATTAAGAATTCAAAATCCTGGGGAGTTGAAAAATATTTTTTCAAAGTAATTAAAATAATATAGATTTGTTTTAGAAGAATTTGAAAGAAAATCATTTTAGATGGATTTTGAAATAATAAAGCACTGAACTCACTTCAGTGACTGGAAAATAATTCTGATGATGATTGCAACATCATCAGTGTTCATTTTCAAGTTTCTAAGTGATAGATTGCTACCTTAGAAATTTTTTGATGGAAATTTGTTTGGAAAAAAAAAACAAATGGTTTGGAAGTATTCAAACGTTTTGGATTTGAATTAGTTATAAAATATGTGATTTCAAAAAAGGATTTGAAATGATAACCCTGGGATTTGGATTCTGGAATTAAAATTTAACTGAAGCAAGTTAAATGGTTTAGGGTGAATCAATTGACTAGAATCAATTTGAATTAGTTTAATAGAACATAGATTGGATATAAATGGATTGATCGTAGATCATTCAAATTAAATGTGTGAAGACCAAAAGTTTTGGTGGAATTAAATATGTTGAAATGTAAGGAGGTGAGTTTCAACATAAAGAAGTTGTGAAAAGTAATGGATTTGTACCATGTTTCCTACCTTAGCAATTTCGAGGACGAAATTATTTTAAGGGGGAAAGAATGTAACGACCCAGATTTTTGAATAATTTATTTTAAATATTTAATATTGTTTTAAACATTTAGTTGATAATATAAATGATATTTTATATTGAATTATCAATTTAATATGGCCGTTTATATTTACATTCGAATTTTAATTTCAATATCAGTTCCGTGGAGTTCAGAATAGCGTTATAATCTGGTATCGTCGGTCGTCACGGTTGAATAGTGGTTCGGGATTACTAGTTTAGGACCGCGAGATATTTTAATTATTTAATTGAAATAAAATCAATATAAAAGAAAAAAAATCATAAGCCGACCTAAAATCTCAATGCAGACCCAAGTAATTAATTCCGCAGCCTATATTTCTCCTCGAGCCCAAATTCCTGTCTTCCATTTTCTATATCAACGAAACAAAGATTTAATGGCCTTGTACTCCTTGTCTCCGACCGTTCACTCTATAAAATGAGCCCTCCCCTTCGTTTGTTTTCATTTATCGAATCCAACATTTCAGCCCCTTTCTTCCATCCTTTTTCCAGTAAATCAAAGTCACCGATTTAATAAAAAAAAAACGAAAGAAAGGAAGAGGGAAATTGGAAATCGGAACCGCCGAAGCTCGGCGATGAGCCAGAGCCGCTTGCAAAAAAAAAAAAAAAAGGGGACTTCGATTCGAAAGCCACAGAGTTCTCTAGTACGTCTGGAGCGCTAACAGATATAGGGCGTAAGTGGGTTTTCAGATGGTGCGATGTCAGTAGGGGGAGATCGAAAGAGGAGTTTCCGATGATTGATGGGTGTGCGATTTCCAAAAGGGTGATGTGGTTTCAGGTGCAGGCCGACGCCGAGAAATCAATACAAGGAGGTACGATGCTCGACTTCGTGGTGAGGCGACATTGGTATTGGGTTGAGATGGCAGAGCGATTTCAGTGGTCACTGTAGCATTCAGCGCCGGTTATGGAAGTCACGGTGAGGAAGGAAATAGTTACTGGATTAAGGTAATTTCAATTGAATACCTTAATTAGTTTAAAGTTTAAAGGAAATATCCTAATTAGTTAATGTTTAAAAATACATAGGTCTGCTTAAATTGGTTAAGTTAGAATTAATTTAGTAACCATTAGAAGAAGAGGAAATTAAGGGAAGTTATTTATTTATTTAAGTAATTAATTTAAAATAAATGTTTAATCGGTAAATTTGAATAAAATCATCGCAGGTGTGAATTTATTCGAGAAAATACACAGCCAAGAAGAAATGGAAATTTATTGGTTGTTTGGCAATTTAAATCACGGTGAGTAAATCTCACTCACCTTTAGAATTATTTTTATTTCATTAAAAATAATTGTTTGTGGCTTGTGTAAATGCTTTCTGGTTGTTATATATATATTAGTTATTTAGGCTATATATATATATATATTGGGTTGATTGGTTGGTTGGATTCCCGCAGTCTCATTAGCGGATGCCCGCAGTTTCATAGCGGATGATTACCCTATACGCCCCACGCTATGATTAGTGGATGACCTTCTATACCGCGATATTCTGCCACGAAGCAGAATGGGTATTATTTATGTGCTAACATCTGTGGATGCAGGAAAAACGGTTGGGGGAATCCGACTGGATTCCTCAAAATATATTATCTGTTGTGTTGTTTGTTGTTTGCTTGATTTCATATATTAATATATGACGTGTTAAAAATCAAATGATTGAAAAATGGGGTGATTTGATTGCTTTAAATATCACTGGGCCAAGTGTTAATTTATTAAAATATCATGAGAAAGATATTTGAGTTTTAAAAGGAAAATTCTATTTTTCCCAAATAGAATTTGAAATTCAAGAAGAATTTGAAAATATAGAATTTCAAATGGAATATTGAAATAAAAATTTCAAAATAAAATTTTGAAATGAAATTTCAAAATAGAACTTGAAATAGAATTTTTAAGTGGAAATTTAAATAGAATTTAAATATTAGAAAGGAGTGGAATATTTGAAATTCAGAAGAAAATTTAAATAAGATTTGAAATGGGATTTTTAAATATGTAAATAAAATTTGAGTATAACATTTGAATATAGAATTTGAATAAAGGAATTTCAAAATAGAAATGGAATAATAGAAGTCAAATGGGATTTGAATAGTAGAATTAGAAGGAGTTTAACTATTTGAATTTTAAATAGAAAAGAAAAGGGGTTTGAATGTTAGAAATGCAAATAGAAGTTCAAATAGCATTTGAATATGCGAAAATAGAATTTGAATTCAAGGAATTAAAATAAAATTTGAATTCAAAGGAATTCGAATAAAGAAATTCAAATAGAGATTTGAATGTAGAATTTCAAGATAGAATTTGAAATAAACTTTGAAATAGGATTTTCAAAGTAGAATTGGAAATAGAATTTCAAATAGGATTTCAAAATAGGAAATCCAAATGGTTTTGAAATAGAATTTGAATTCAAGGGAATTCAAATGGATTTGAGTGAAGAATTCAAATGGTGTTAAAAATAAGTTTGAATATTAGAATTCAAATGGGGCCGGAAATGAAATTTGAATATTAGAATTCAAATGGAAATGGAAAATGAAATTTGAATATAAGAGATTCAAATTGAATTCAAATGAGATTTGACCTATGGAATTTGAATATGAAATTCAAATGGGTTTTAAACTATGGAAATTTGAATAAAGAATTTAAAAAGAAGTTTGAATATTTGAATTCCAATAGAATTCAAATATAGAAATTGGAATATAGAAGTTCAAATGGAATTTAGATATAGAGTTTGAATAAGAGAATTCAAATGAATTCAAGTATTGAATTTGAATATCCAATAGAAAAGGAATTGGGATTTGAAATATAGAATTCAAAAGTGAGATTGGAATTTGAATCAAGGAATTCAAATGGAGTTAAAATGGAGTTGAATTCATTTTAAAGAAGTTTAGAAGTTTATATATATATAAATATAATTAAAACGAACTCGTCGCAGCGCTGAAGTTCGTAAATTGGCGATTCGAACTTCAATCGAGTATACAGAACGCAATTGAAGTCGGAATTTTTCGAAACAAGAAACGTCAGGACCGATGTGATGATAGTTTTCTAATGAAGGAGAAAAATCTGGATTTCGTCGTATAGATTTTGAGTTATATCAAAATCAAATTTTCAGAAAAGCAGCGCCAGAATCGTTTTAAAACCATAACGGTTTATTTCATTTTATAAAAGGATTTTAAGCAGAAATAAAATCCGAATTTCTATTTAGAAAATTTCAGAGTTGAGTTGTAAAATATATGCGAATTCAAGTTGTGTAAATGAATATGATTTTTGAAACAGAAACCAGATTTTGATTTATTGAATAGAATCAACTAAATTGAATAGAAATTAGTTAAGGAGATTTCGAGTGGATATTGGGATTTGAATAAGTAAATCCGATTTGAAAATTTATATTCGAAATCAAAAAGGAAACTAGAATTTGAAATTGAAATTCAATTTGGTTATGAACGAGTTAAATATTTTGTTTGAACATGTTATGTTCAACAAAGAAGTGAAATAGGCAAAATGACTAATTAAAGAATAAATGGGCGAAACTGAATTCAAACGATTAGGTGGTATTGAATTGAATTGAAAACAGGTGAACAGGTGTTAAAAGATATGGGATGGAGTATATGAAGATTTTTATTTATGTGCCCGACAAAAAGGTACATGTTAAATTCCTATATGAGATTTTATGCGCCGTATCGGCAAGCCGCTTGGCTTTTCCTTTTTCTTTTTGATTGAGGAAGATACCGGGAAGCTATTTGAAATTTCCCGATGCTCCCGATACAGGGGAGGTTATGGCGAAATTTTCCGGAAATTTAAGGAGTTAGAATATTTTTAAGAGATTTTGATAATTAGAAATCATTGTATCGACGTATTGAATTCGATAGGTAAATAAATACAAAAAATCGAACATTTGTAAACAAAAAGGGAAATCTATAAATAAGAAATAGAAAGTAAACTTTATACATGTTTTAAAAATGAACAATTGGATTGTATAGTGTGTTTATTCGAGGTAAAGGGTTTCGCCGTTTTGAAGTTGAGGATGTTTTCAGTTAAGGTCTGAGAGGTAATTTTACCCCAACTTGATTGATTTCATTTTTAATGGATAAATAGCAAGATCCAGTCTCGAAGAGAAGTGTTTGAAAAAGAGTTAGTTGAATAAAATATTTAGGGTTGTTGTAACGATGTTTTACACAACATTCGTTTTAAACCCAAGTGATAGAATTTTGGAAATATAACAAGTAAATATTTCCTGAGTATAATTAAGATAGTCGGGATAGGGATATGTGATTGGAATCGTTTCCAATTGCAAATAGAGATTTTTTTTCAATATATAGAAAATAAAAGAAGTTAATATTTGGAAACGTTTTCCAAATGGCATAAGAGGCAAGAGAATTATTGAAAATATTTGGTTAACAAATATTGATAGAGAAAATGGAGAAGAAATTTAATTAATGAAATATTAATTAAAGAGCCCAGTGATTTGTTTGATATGTTGGATGAACACTTGTTTTTATTCGATAGTTAAATCACAGACTATCGAAGTTTTGACCATCGTTGTCAATATGGAGAGACCGGTTGGATTATTATCCGAAGAACCACTCCATATCGGCATAAGCGTTGCGAACCAAGTATGCTGAATATATTGAAGACGGAGTAAAGTGCAAGGGCTTTTCTATTAAATAGAAATAGTGCCTTCGGTGTCGTTCAATCCCAGAACGAACGTATATGGACGAATGTCTAACAGAGTATTTCCAATGATCAAATGGGTTGGTCTGTATAAATATATATGGTTGCAACGGATTTATCCCTTAGCATAATATCCAGAATATTTGTGCAAACTCAACTAGTGATTAACGGATCTGACAATGTGGCATTCAAAGTGATTGTGTTATCGATGAATGGTAAGTATGCGTAGCCTCAGGCCTCAACAACCGGGAAAGGACAAAAATCGGGCAGGCAGCATGGCTATGTGGGTCGCTCCCATTAGGGTGTATAATCACCTATCTAGAGAAATTCCTTTTGTTTCTAAATCTATCGATTCTGCCCATTCGGGAAACGGTGGTTTGAGTCCAACCGTTGGTGATATACATTCGATACACTCAAGCGAAATGAGTGGTCGGTCATGTGTGGGCCGGGTTGCAAGACGTTCTTGTTGAACCCAGGTGTATTCGCCTCTAGAGATACATCATCGGAAGGTGGTCCCATACCTTGTCATGTTGGAAATCCAATCTCCAATAAGCGCCATGCGGTTTTTGATTTTATACTATATATGTGGAGCGTGAGATGCAAGCGTTCTGCTATTTGGTTATTTACTTGATGTAGACATTATTATAATATCATTGGATTTGATATCAAAGTGTTTTGGGTTATAGTAAGGTAAAAACCGTCCATGTTTATGTGTGGGCTGGTCTTACTATTATCTTTTCTTTCGAAAAGGGTTTTGAAGTTAAACAAGTGGTTGGAGTTTACTCACACCAGTCCCATGACTGACCCAGAGTTTATTTTGTTTTGTTTTCCCTAAACTCTTGGGTGCCCAAATTTGTATGGGCAGTCAAGTAGTCGGGATTTCACAGATTCAATTTGAGGAGCTGGAAGCAGGAGGCTTCGCCGGTTAGCTATAGGCTATCATATATTCCGCTGTGGACTTTGTTTGTATCTGGAAACAGGTGTTTATAACTGTTCCAGAAATGATTGTTGTGCTCTGATAATGGTATGTATATACATTAACCGATTTGTATTTCAAAAAGTTATGTTATATAATATATTTTATCCGTTCCGCTGTGAGTTGTGATCTTCGTTTTTCTTCTATTCTAATATTTCTATCTTTCTAATTCTCACCCTCTAACTTCTTTCTAATAATGGTTCGTATTTCTGTGTTATTTGGGTTGGACGTGTAGTGTTATTAGTCAACTCAGATAGCACGGATTTGCGGGTCGTTTCAGTTGGTATCAGAGCTTAGGTTAAGCGAATACCTAGGCTTGTGTGGTATGTACTCATTAGAGATAGGGTCAGTAGCACCCTAGAATGAGTTGAGTGTATATACGAGAGCGCGTATTTGTATGTTGGTATAAAATTTGTTTTATATTGTGTTGGCTTGTCTGTTGAGTAGTTTATGAATTCTGGTCGAATCGTGGGACGCCACGAAGTCGATAGGGATTTCTAAACACTTAAACAGAAAATACGACATGATATTGTTTTAAAGTGGGTAAATGAAATAATTTTACCCAAAATTCTATTTTTGATATAGGAGGAATAATTTTCTGAAATTATTATATGGATGTGTTGATTGATATCATTATAATCAGATAAGATTATAAAAAAATTGAAATGGTTATTTATAACCAAACTGAATTTGTATATGAATGAAATATATACAAATGAATTAAATTAAATTCAAACCAGAATTAAGAATTCAAAATCCTGGGGAGTTGAAAAATATTTTTTCAAAGTAATTAAAATAATATAGATTTGTTTTAGAAGAATTTGAAAGAAAATCATTTTAGATGGATTTTGAAATAATAAAGCACTGAACTCACTTCAGTGACTGGAAAATAATTCTGATGATGATTGCAACATCATCAGTGTTCATTTTCAAGTTTCTAAGTGATAGATTGCTACCTTAGAAATTTTTTGATGGAAATTTGTTTGGAAAAAAAAAACAAATGGTTTGGAAGTATTCAAACGTTTTGGATTTGAATTAGTTATAAAATATGTGATTTCAAAAAAGGATTTGAAATGATAACCCTGGGATTTGGATTCTGGAATTAAAATTTAACTGAAGCAAGTTAAATGGTTTAGGGTGAATCAATTGACTAGAATCAATTTGAATTAGTTTAATAGAACATAGATTGGATATAAATGGATTGATCGTAGATCATTCAAATTAAATGTGTGAAGACCAAAAGTTTTGGTGGAATTAAATATGTTGAAATGTAAGGAGGTGAGTTTCAACATAAAGAAGTTGTGAAAAGTAATGGATTTGTACCATGTTTCCTACCTTAGCAATTTCGAGGACGAAATTATTTTAAGGGGGAAAGAATGTAACGACCCAGATTTTTGAATAATTTATTTTAAATATTTAATATTGTTTTAAACATTTAGTTGATAATATAAATGATATTTTATATTGAATTATCAATTTAATATGGCCGTTTATATTTACATTCGAATTTAAATTTCAATATCAGTTCCGTTGAGTTCAGAATAGCGTTATAATCTGGTATCGTCGGTCGTCACGGTTGAATAGTGGTTCGGGATTACTAGTTTAGGACCGCGAGATATTTTAATTATTTAATTGAAATAAAATCAATATAAAAGAAAAAAAATCATAAGCCGACCTAAAATCTCAATGCAGACCCAAGTAATTAATTCCGCAGCCTATATTTCTCCTCGAGCCCAAATTCCTGTCTTCCATTTTCTATATCAACGAAACAAAGATTTAATGGCCTTGTACTCCTTGTCTCCGACCGTTCACTCTATAAAATGAGCCCTCCCCTTCGTTTGTTTTCATTTATCGAATCCAACATTTCAGCCCCTTTCTTCCATCCTTTTTCCAGTAAATCAAAGTCACCGATTTAATAAAAAAAAACGAAAGAAAGGAAGAGGGAAATTGGAAATCGGAACAGCCGAAGCTTGGCGATGAGCCAGAGCCGCTTGCAAAAAAAAAAAAAAAGGGGACTTCGATTCGAAAGCCACAGAGTTCTCTAGTACGTCTGGAGCGCTAACAGATATAGGGCGTAAGTGGGTTTTCAGATGGTGCGATGTCAGTAGGGGGAGATCGAAAGAGGAGTTTCCGATGATTGATGGGTGTGCGATTTCCAAAAGGGTGATGTGGTTTCAGGTGCAGGCCGACGCCGAGAAATCAATACAAGGAGGTACGATGCTCGACTTCGTGGTGAGGCGACATTGGTATTGGGTTGAGATGGCAGAGCGATTTCAGTGGTCACTGTAGCATTCAGCGCCGGTTATGGAAGTCACGGTGAGGAAGGAAATAGTTACTGGATTAAGGTAATTTCAATTGAATACCTTAATTAGTTTAAAGTTTAAAGGAAATATCCTAATTAGTTAATGTTTAAAAATACATAGGTCTGCTTAAATTGGTTAAGTTAGAATTAATTTAGTAACCATTAGAAGAAGAGGAAATTAAGGGAAGTTATTTATTTATTTAAGTAATTAATTTAAAATAAATGTTTAATCGGTAAATTTGAATAAAATCATCGCAGGTGTGAATTTATTCGAGAAAATACACAGCCAAGAAGAAATGGAAATTTATTGGTTGTTTGGCAATTTAAATCACGGTGAGTAAATCTCACTCACCTTTAGAATTATTTTTATTTCATTAAAAATAATTGTTTGTGGCTTGTGTAAATGCTTTCTGGTTGTTATATATATATTAGTTATTTAGGCTATATATATATATATATATTGGGTTGATTGGTTGGTTGGATTCCCGCAGTCTCATTAGCGGATGCCCGCAGTTTCATAGCGGATGATTACCCTATACGCCCCACGCTATGATTAGTGGATGACCTTCTATACCGCGATATTCTGCCACGAAGCAGAATGGGTATTATTTATGTGCTAACATCTGTGGATGCAGGAAAACAGGTTGGGGGAATCCGACTGGATTCCTCAAAATATATTATCTGTTGTGTTGTTTGTTGTTTGCTTGATTTCATATATTAATATATGACGTGTTAAAAATCAAATGATTGAAAAATGGGGTGATTTGATTGCTTTAAATATCACTGGGCCAAGTGTTAGTTTATTAAAATATCATGAGAAAGATATTTGAGTTTTAAAAGGAAAATTCTATTTTTCCCAAATAGAATTTGAAATTCAAGAAGAATTTGAAAATATAGAATTTCAAATGGAATATTGAAATAAAAATTTCAAAATAAAATTTTGAAATGAAATTTCAAAATAGAACTTGAAATAGAATTTTTAAGTGGAAATTTAAATAGAATTTAAATATTAGAAAGGAGTGGAATATTTGAAATTCAGAAGAAAATTTAAATAAGATTTGAAATGGGATTTTTAAATATGTAAATACAATTTGAGTATAACATTTGAATATAGAATTTGAATAAAGGAATTTCAAAATAGAAATGGAATAATAGAAGTCAAATGGGATTTGAATAGTAGAATTAGAAGGAGTTTAACTATTTGAATTTTAAATAGAAAAGAAAAGGGGTTTGAATGTTAGAAATGCAAATAGAAGTTCAAATAGCATTTGAATATGCGAAAATAGAATTTGAATTCAAGGAATTAAAATAAAATTTGAATTCAAAGGAATTCGAATAAAGAAATTCAAATAGAGATTTGAATGTAGAATTTCAAGATAGAATTTGAAATAAACTTTGAAATAGGATTTTCAAAGTAGAATTGGAAATAGAATTTCAAATAGGATTTCAAAATAGGAAATCCAAATGGTTTTGAAATAGAATTTGAATTCAAGGGAATTCAAATGGATTTGAGTGAAGAATTCAAATGGTGTTAAAAATAAGTTTGAATATTAGAATTCAAATGGGGCCGGAAATGAAATTTGAATATTAGAATTCAAATGGAAATGGAAAATGAAATTTGAATATAAGAGATTCAAATTGAATTCAAATGAGATTTGACCTATGGAATTTGAATATGAAATTCAAATGGGTTTTAAACTATGGAAATTTGAATAAAGAATTTAAAAAGAAGTTTGAATATTTGAATTCCAATAGAATTCAAATATAGAAATTGGAATATAGAAGTTCAAATGGAATTTAGATATAGAGTTTGAATAAGAGAATTCAAATGAATTCAAGTATTGAATTTGAATATCCAATAGAAAAGGAATTGGGATTTGAAATATAGAATTCAAAAGTGAGATTGGAATTTGAATCAAGGAATTCAAATGGAGTTAAAATGGAGTTGAATTCATTTTAATGAAGTTTAGAAGTTTATATATATATAAATATAATTAAAACGAACTCGCCGCAGCGCTGCAGTTCGTAAATTGGCGATTCGAACTTCAATCGAGTATACAGAACGCAATTGAAGTCGGAATTTTTCGAAACAAGAAACGTCAGGACCGATGTGATGATAGTTTTCTAATGAAGGAGAAAAATCTGGATTTCGTCGTATAGATTTTGAGTTATATCAAAATCAAATTTTCAGAAAAGCAGCGCCAGAATCGTTTTAAAACCATAACGGTTTATTTCATTTTATAAAAGGATTTTAAGCAGAAATAAAATCCGAATTTCTATTTAGAAAATTTCAGAGTTGAGTTGTAAAATATATGCGAATTCTAGTTGTGTAAATGAATATGACTTTTGAAACAGAAACCAGATTTTGATTTATTGAATAGAATCAACAAAATTGAATAGAAATTAGTTAAGGACATTTCGAGTGGATATTGGGATTTGAATAAGTAAATCCGATTTGAAAATTTATATTCGAAATCAAAAAGGAAACTAGAATTTGAAATTGAAATTCAATTTGGTTATGAACGAGTTAAATATTTTGTTTGAACATGTTATGTTCAACAAAGAAGTGAAATAGGCAAAATGACTAATTAAAGAATAAATGGGCGAAACTGAATTCAAACGATTAGGTGGTATTGAATTGAATTGAAAACAGGTGAACAGGTGTTAAAAGATATGGGTTGGAGTATATGAAGATTTTTATTTATGTGCCCGACAAAAAGGTACATGTTAAATTCCTATATGAGATTTTATGCGCCGTATCGGCAAGCCGCTTGGCTTTTCCTTTTTCTTTTTGATTGAGGAAGATACCGGGAAGCTATTTGAAATTTCCCGATGCTCCCGATACAGGGGAGGTTATGGCGAAATTTTCCGGAAATTTAAGGAGTTAGAATATATTTAAGAGATTTTGATAATTAGAAATCATTGTATCGACGTATTGAATTCGATAGGTAAATAAATACAAAAAATCGAACATTTGTAAACAAAAAGGGAAATCTATAAATAAGAAATAGAAAGTAAACTTTATACATGTTTTAAAAATGAACAATTGGATTGTATAGTGTGTTTATTCGAGGTAAAGGGTTTCGCCGTTTTGAAGTTGAGGATGTTTTTAGTTAAGGTCTGAGAGGTAATTTTACCCCAACTTGATTGATTTCATTTTTAATGGATAAATAGCAAGATCCAGTCTCGAAGAGAAGTGTTTGAAAAAGAGTTAGTTGAATAAAATATTTAGGGTTGTTGTAACGATGTTTTACACAACATTCGTTTTAAACCCAAGTGATAGAATTTTGGAAATATAACAAGTAAATATTTCCTGAGTATAATTAAGATAGTCGGGATAGGGATAAGTGATTGGAATCGTTTCTAATTGCAAATAGAGATTTTTTATCAATATATAGAAAATAAAAGAAGTTAATATTTGGAAACGTTTTCCAAATGGCATAAGAGGCAAGAGAATTATTGAAAATATTTGGTTAACAAATATTGATAGAGAAAATGGAGAAGAAATTTAATTAATGAAATATTAATTAAAGAGCCCAGTGATTTGTTTGATATGTTGGATGAACACTTGTTTTTATTCGATAGTTAAATCACAGACTATCGAAGTTTTGACCATCGTTGTCAATATGGAGAGACCGGTTGGATTAATATCCGAAGAACCACTCCGTATCGGCATAAGCGTTGCGAACCAAGTATGCTGAATATATTGAAGACGGAGTAAAGTGCAAGGGCTTTTCTATTAAATAGAAATAGTGCCTTCGGTGTCGTTCAATCCCAGAACGAACGTATATGGACGAATGTCTGACAGAGTATTTCCAATGATCAAATGGGTTGGTCTGTATAAATATATATGGTTGCAACGGATTTATCCCTTAGCATAATATCCAGAATATTTGTGCAAACTCAACTAGTGATTAACAGATCTGACAATGTGGCATTCAAAGTGATTGTGTTATCGATGAATGGTAAGTATGCGTAGCCTCAGGCCTCAACAATCGGGAAAGGACAAAAATCGGGCAGGCAGCATGGCTATGTGGGTCGCTCCCATTAGGGTGTATAATCACCTATCTAGAGAAATTCCTTTTGTTTCTAAATCTATCGATTCTGCCCATTCGGGAAACGGTGGTTTGAGTCCAACCGTTGGTGATATACATTCGATACACTCAAGCGAAATGAGTGGTCGGTCATGTGTGGGTCGGGTTGCAAGACGTTCTTGTTGAACCCAGGTGTATTCGCCTCTAGAGATACATCATCGGAAGGTGGTCCCATACCTTGTCATGTTGGAAATCCAATCTCCAATAAGCGCCATGCGGTTTTTGATTTTATACTATATATGTGGAGCGTGAGATGCAAGCGTTCTGCTATTTGGTTATTTACTTGATGTAGACATTATTATAATATCATTGGATTTGATATCAAAGTGTTTTGGGTTATAGTAAGGTAAAAACCGTCCATGTTTATGTGTGGGCTGGTCTTACTATTATCTTTTCTTTCGAAAAGGGTTTTAAAGTTAAACAAGTGGTTGGAGTTTACTCACACCAGTCCCATGACTGACCCAGAGTTTATTTTGTTTTGTTTTCCCTAAACTCTTGGGTGCCCAAATTTGTACGGGCAGTCAAGTAGTCGGGATTTCACAGATTCAATTTGAGGAGCTGGAAGCAGGAGGCTTCGCCGGTTAGCTATAGGCTATCATATATTCCGCTGTGGACTTTGTTTGTATCTGGAAACAGGTGTTTATAACTGTTCCAGAAATGATTGTTGTGCTCTGATAATGGTATGTATATACATTAACCGATTTGTATTTCAAAAAGTTATGTTATATAATATATTTTATCCGTTCCGCTGTGAGTTGTGATCTTTGTTTTTCTTCTATTCTAATATTTCTATCTTTCTAATTCTCACCCTCTAACTTCTTTCTAATAATGGTTCGTATTTCTGTGTTATTTGGGTTGGACGTGTAGTGTTATTAGTCAACTCAGATAGCACGGATTTGCGGGTCGTTTCACCATGGTCGACCTGGTCCCTGGGTGGGAATTTTCCCGCCAAGCCTAGTTTGAGCCTGTTTTTTCGAAATTTGAACTTGAAACTGAGCTGTTTGAATTTTCAATTTAATTCTGAAACTTCCGAAGATCATAACTCCTTCAGACGGAGTCCGATTCACGCAAACTCGGACTCTATCTCAAGTAGAATTCCGAGATGAACGCAATGGCGTAAGCCATTTCCCTTAATTCTTAAGTTTTGAATTAAGTATACCTTAATTTATCAATATACTGTTAACCGAAAACTCGGGGTGTTACAGCCTCTTTTACTACTGACCCATTCCTTCTCTTACATGACCGAACCAAATATAAATGAATGCACCGACCCACTTTTATCCAATGTACCGATCCATTTTTATCCAATGTACCGATTCATTTCCTGCTGTGGATGCCAACCAGAAACTTTTGAATAGGACCGACCCAATGATTAATAATGGGACCGACCTGCTATTTTATGAAATGGACCGACCGAATTTTTATTTTGCCACCGCCTTTTTTAATTACAATATTATCACTAATTGCTGACCGATCTAGTATAACACTTAAGGCCAATCCAGTAATTCGACAGACTGGCCCGTAATTATTTAAAATGGGACCGACACATTTAAGAATGTTGTTCATCCACGTACGTAACTTCATGCGAATGCTTTCATCCCAGTCCATGTTTGCATGGTTCTTGGACAAAAAAAAACAAAAAAAACTGGATCGCGGAAAATTCCACGATCCCCCATCGAGCCACTGCCGCAGCAATGGCGATGCCCTCCACTGCGCAGGCCACCCACCACCGCTGATCTCCGGCCTCCACCGTGGCTTCCTCCCCATCGCCTCCTCCGTCGCCCCTTTTTAATCCAAGAAACTGCGCCATCAGCCAAACTAGACCACCCATCGCCTAGTCGAGCCGCCACTGCCACGAAGGACCGCCGTCGGCCACCTGCCCTCCCACCGCAGCCATCCACCTCCAGTTCGGCAATCCAGAATTTGATTTTGGTGAGTTTTTTTAAATTAGTTTATATAATGTTGTAACTATATAAAAACATGATTTTTATATATGCAGCGGTATAAAAATACGATTTTTATGTAGACAACATAGAAATAAAAATATGATTTTTATTATATGAAGTGCATTATAAAAATATGATTTTTATTCCATGAACATTGTTATAAAAGTAGGATTTTTATATATATAATGGCATGATAAAAACTGGATTTTTATGTATATAATGACATGATAAAAATTGGATTTATATATATATATATATAATGACATGATAAAATATGATTTTTATATATAATGACATGATAAAAATCATTTTTATTGTATGAATGGCAATATAAATATTTGATTTTTATTATATGAACGACAATAAAAAAACTTGATTTTTATTATATGAATGACAATATAAAAATTCGATTTTATAATTTAAATGGCATGTTAAAATTATGATTTTTATTATTTGAATAGCATTATAAAAATATAATTTATATATATATAGTAGTGAAATAAAACTATAACTTTTTAAAATATATATAGCGTTGTTAAAAATATGATTTTTATTATAAATCGGTTGAAATAGATCTCGTTGGAAACACGGTGAAGGACACAATGTGCTGTAACAAATCTAAATCCAAACCGTCCAATAAAGAATGACGGAGTGGAAACCGAAGGTGAGAACTCCTTCTCACTTAATTTACTTTACAGTTAAAAATATTTTAGGTTGCAGATGGGGCTTAGTAGCCCCGACGCTATTTATTGTACAAACCATATTATGTGATTTGAATTATATGGAGTTCAAGACTTGAATTCGCACAATCACATAATTAAAAGCTATGTATGAATATTACCGACACACGGATTTCATACTCCGTGAATAGCCACTTACGGCACCGTAAATGGCATTTGGGGGTAGTTGAGTATTTATTTATTTGGATGTTTTGCGTGATTTGATTATGATTGTAAAATTATTAGTGAATTAATCGTGAATTGATTGGAATTGGTTTGTGCATGGCGCGAGCCAGTATTAGGCAAGGGATAAGGCTAGACCTTATTCCGGTTCTTGTATTGCGCCGTTATACTTCCGTAATTTTCTATGTTATGTTAGAAAAATTAATAGCTAGATAAAATTATTAATGTTACCACATATATGAGATATACAAAATGGCTTGGTTATGGAATAAATACTAGTTTGCTAAATATATTATTTTTAGTTTATAGCCACGATAAATAAAATTATTTACGCGTTGTACAGAATTTTATAAAATTTATAAAATTCTATATATTTATTGGATAGTTAAAAATAAATTTACCCATCCATTTACAAGTCGGACGACTTGTTTATGCTTGCCTATTTTTTGTGATATCGATTGGGACGAAATTTTTTACACATCGCCCAGGGGCACAAATAATAATAATTATTTGATGGTTGAAACCCCACACGGGTATTGGGATGATATTTGACGTACACTAATCAAAATTGTTTAGTTGTATGTCAATCGATTGGTTGACAGACTGTTGTAAGTGTTAATTATTTATATTGAATGCTTATGCAGTTGTGTAAGGCACTCTGGATGATGGTTGACTGTGTATAATTATTGTTGTGTATATGTGTTGTATGAAATCCATATAAATAGCATTAAATGGTAATTGACTATGTCTGATTCCAATCCATAAAGAAAGAATATTTTAAAATAACAAATATTTTAAAATAACATTCAATAATGGATTAAAATGTGAAATTGATGTCCGATTTTAGGTGGACACGAAAATATTGAAATATATGAAGCCATGTTGTTTAGATTTGCGCCATTTTGACACGAACGATATTATCGATTTTATCCATTTTTATAATGAATATCGAAAAGGAAATGATTTCAAAATCAGATTTTGAAAATTTTATCATTTTAATATTATAATGATATAGAATATTCAATTTTGATTTAAAATTGAAAATGAAGTTGGAATCATTTTAAAGCAAAATTATAAACATTTACACAATACGCTTTTAAAGGAAATCGACGAAATATATATGATATATATATATATATATATAAAATATTAAATGGCCTGAATAGAACGCGCCGCTCTGCGACCGTTCACGAATTTCGACCATTAACTTCGAATGGCATTACAGGGGATCCGACTGTTGGATTCTCCTAAAACCGGAACCGTTGGGTTCGTATCGAAAAGGGCATTCCAATGAATATAAAAGATTTGGAATCTAATGGTTGGATTTGGAATTATGTCCAAATCATATTTGTAAAAGGTCATTGTAAGTGAAGTTCGATGACCGTTTATGGAAATCGACTGAAAGGGCCTTAATAAAATTATTAAAAATATTAATAATTTGTGTAAAATCTGGGGCTGACAATTAGAACCGAAAACCGAAAACCCGAACCGACCCGAACCCGAACCGAACCCGATGGGTTTCAAGTCGGGTCTAGGCGATGAAAAATACCATCAAGACCTGATCAAACCCGACCCACATAGACCCGACCCGAAAGACCCAACCAAAAAACATTGAAATATATGTATTTTTAGTGTTATTATTAAATTGGACCCAAACCGACCCGACCTGACCCGACCCGACCTTCAACCCGACCCGACCCAAACCGAAGCTCGGGACCCGACGAATACCCGACCCGCCTAGAACCGAGACCCGCTGGGTCGGGTCCGGTTCAATCGGGTCGGGTTTATTTGCCACCCCTAGTAAAATCATAACAAATGATTTGGAAAGAATTGGGATGAATAATTCCACATTTGTAATGATAAAAATATATTTTTATTAAAATGAACTATTTATTAACTAGATTTGAAATCCAATAATTTTTAAATAAAATAAATTGGATTTGTGAATGGTTTTAATATAACCAGAAATTTCCAACGAATAAATTGGAATGGAAATAATCTTCGGAATATTTCGATATTGGATTCCGTGATTATATGGATATTGTTATGGAAATTTGGAAGATATATTTTATATCGTTATTTCCAATACAATATTTGTTGGTTTCCGAATTTGATATTGAATATAAGCCGATATAATTTCTATACAGGGCCTTGTATTTAATATCAAATTGGATTTTGGGTTTTCCGTGGATGGTGTCTTCATTATCACTGTTCTTAAACCGAGATGAGGAAAGAATAAATCTTTTAATTAAGATTTAAAGGAATTTACCAGTTAATTAATATTTAATTGGAATTGAATTAAGAATTGGATTTTTGGGTTTATCGTGAACGGTGTTTTAAAGAACACTTGTTCTTTAACCCGATTAACAGTGAAGTTAAGGTTTGCAATTTATAAATCTTTATTCTAAGATTTAATGGAACTTTCCAAAGTAAAGTTTTCTAATTTAACAAAATAAATTGGGAATGAATGGAATTCGATTTGGTAATAATCGAAGTGAGCTTCTATCGAGGAAGACTGTTAATATATATGGAATTTAGAAGGCTTTGTCGTTATTCCATTTATATTATTAGTCAGATACAGAAATTGATATCGATTATATATTGATCTGTTTTTCCGTGAAGATTCCATAATTAATGGAATGTGACTTTGGGTTTATCATGAATTGCATTTTAAATGATATTGGTTCTTTAACCCAGTTAAAGAGATTACATGTCTAACATTGTATTTCAAACTGTATTCATTAATCTTTGCTAAATATATATCTGTTTGGTGGTAGAGAATTTATTCTCTTGCTTAACACCCTTCTTTAAAACGTATGCGCGTAGAGGTTATATATCGGCAGAAACCAATGGTGTTGTGTAGATTGTCGATGCAACATGTTTGATTTCCCAAAGTTAAATAATCATTAATATTGATTTTTGGGAAGATTAAAACTAAGTAGAGTTAAAACTAATCTTTAATTAGACTGAAATTTGAATGTGATAATTTAAATTATCAAACTTGGGAAATGATCAAGAATATAGTATCACCCGTTTTATCCAAGTGATAGTTAAATCTTTAATTAGATTTGAACGTGAAATGGTAATAAAATTTACCAATAACACCATGGTGTTAGATATGAGCTATTACCAGTTTTTCTCCATGGGATGAATAGGTTGGGATTGGAAAATAAAACAAATGATTACTTCGGTAAGGTGCGCTAATCCCGACTAGTTGATAAACCTTAATTTGGTTTAGAATTGATATCCAAAGGAAGATTAAAGAATAAATTTAAAGCATTTATCTTTGATATAATTGATGGGAACCTTTCCCAAATGATATGAATATTTGAATAGAAAAATATTCTTGATTGGAACGAGGCGTATATTGTGTTTTTATAGCACTTGATTATAAAATATGTGAATTATTCGAAAAAGCCGGGTTTATACCCATTCTGAATAATTGATTCAACGATAACGGACGATGAAGATGGTGGTTGAAGACCAGAGGTCTTCACATCATTTGGATGATTACTGATGTTTTGATTGGGCTGTACACCCAAGACAAGGTAATAAGTGGTGATCGTCCAGACGTACTTGGAGATCGACCGGATATGCAAGGACCTCTCTCCTGTATTGGACACGGGATGAGGGATAAGGTGCCTCCGGTTTCGTTTAGGCCTAGAACGAACTAGTAAATGGATATGTGTATGACGTTGGATTTTATTCTACGTCGATTGATCTCTGTTAAATATATATATCTATTTGGTGGCGGAGAATTTATTCTCTTACTTAACACCCTTCTCTGAGATGTACGAGCTCAGAGGTTATACATCGATAGACATCAGTTGCATGGCGTGAATTTTCAGTGTGGCATAATGAGATACAAATGATCAAGGCTTCTGTTGAAAATTAGAGTCTTGCGGTTGATGATCAAAGCATGGCCTTAAAGGGCATACTTTGTGTGTAGCCTTAATTAGCGAGCCTCACACCTCGGTATGAGTCAAAAAGGGGATCGGTCCATTGGGAGAACATGACGTTTCTTTCTAGCTTTGGGTGGTGTCATGGAATGGAGTCCAGACATTTATATTTTTTTTACCTATGTGGATGACGGATAGAGAGGCACCTCGGATATATCGGTTACTACGGCGTCGATGGATAGGTCCGATAGGGCCGAGAAACGTGTGTTTAGGTATTCCCAATCCTCAAACGTAAGAGAGGACCGACCCAACCGATCCAAGGGTTGCCCAGAGTGTGTAGTCATGTGACATTTGCTAATGTCTCGAAGCGATGAGGATCCATTCCTGGCCTCAACTCATAGATGGAATCCAATTTCCAATACATGACATTTTGGTTTTAATTGTACAGCCAAGTATGACGACATGATATATGGTACCCATGCCGTCTATGATTGATACATTTATATTTGAAATTGTTTTTGACACTATACACTTATAATAGTATCAAATGATATGTTTTATAACGTATCAAACGTGTTTGGCTATTATAAGGTAAAACTCTATCCTCCAACTTGCGTTGCATTGTGTGATGATACCTGAGTCTTATAATAGCTTCATTTTTTCCAAAAAGCATTGCATTGTTTGTTTTATGCACTGGTATTCTTGGGAGAAAACCCGTTTCGTGTTATACGGCGTGGTTCCTGGATTTAGTTTATTTTTAAAGTAAAAGTTTTAAATAACTGTTTTAGTTCTCACACTAGTCACATGACTGCCCTAGAGTTTATTGTTTTAACCTAAACTCTAGGTGTCCCTATTTTCCACACGGGAAGCTAGTAGTTTTGGTTCTACAGATTTAGTTTTTACAGGATCCTGGTTTACAATTGGAGCTATATTCGGAACGCTATGTATCCGTGTATTTCTTTAAGCTGTGTTATGCATTATTTTTCTACTACATTGTAATTTTAAATCTATGATATTTTCCAATGTATATTATTTATTCATACTCTGTATATTCTTGTACTCTGAGGTAAATTGTTGTAATAAGCAATGAATTGTTCTTCTGTTTGTGTTCTGAATTTTCGTTTTCTCAACTCAATCCAGGCTTTCCCATAAGGGCGAGTTTGGGTCGTTTCAGCTTGGTATCAAAGCTTGCGAGGGTCCACGGCGGCGCCGGGTGGTCGGGTGGTGGCGTGGCTGGCCAATGCTGGCGGAATAGGCCAAGGCACCGGGTTTTTGGGTGTTTGGGCCTAGGGTTGCGGTTTTTTGTAGGAGAGAGAACACAGGGCGAGGTGGAGGTGTACCGGAGGGTGGGGCTGCGGCGAGGTCAGGTGGGGCGGGCGACGATCGACGGTAGCCTGGAGGGCGGCGACGTCGATCTGAAAAAGGGGGCTATTGGGGTCTTCAAAACAGGAGCGCGATTTTTAAATTTGACTGCGGCTTTGATTTATTCTAGTGTTTGACTTCCAAAGGGCATATATATAATGTTTTATTTTATTTAATTTAAAATAATTCGTTTAGTCTTCGAACTCCAAATCGAACCCAACGACTGTCGCCCCTGGCTAATTTCCCCTATTCCAAACATTATGGGTTATGCCCTGTAAGCCAATTCGACTGTTACGATCACTTTTCATCAACATTAAAATATAAATCAATATATATTTAATTTAAACGTACATTTTAATTTACCGATGCCATATACTAACTCCAAAAATTCCCAAAAAATAAATCTAGCTATGTTTTGACGATACAGTCCTAACAAAACTAATTTCATTGAATTTGGAGACCGTTTAAAAAACGGTCATTTTCCAGTCGATTAAAGTCAAATTGAAATTACCAAACACATTTTCTTTTGCCACGCTCATATATTAATTCAAAAAATTATGGAAATTAGAATCTAGCAATAATTTGACATTTCGGATCCAACCGAAGTGATTTCGTCGAAAATGGAGGTCGTTTGCAAAATGGTTCTTTTAAGGGCTTTTTATAATATAAAATATATAAAATTCCATAGCGACTATTTTAAATTTTAAACTGGATATAACTTTTTATTCCCGTTATAAAATCTGAAATTTTCACATTCGTTAGAAAGATAAAATTAAACAAATTTAAATATTTCTGATTTTACATAATTCCGATTTATTTTGAATCATGTGCATTCATTTGAAATTTGAAATCGAATTTTCAAACTACCGCGCCATATTAGGCTCGTTATATAAATAAAATAAATTTATTCGTTCTAACTTCAATTTAAATAAATTTTTATTCGTTATTATTTAAAATAAATCATTTTAAATATCCAAAATTCATTAAAATAGCTAAAGTAAAAAATTTTAATTGGTTTTGAAAATCCGGGTTGTTACAGTACGTCATTGTATAAGCTTGATCAATTCTTCTTAACTTCACTACAGACCGACCTACTCATTTTGAATCAACTGAATTGCCAGCTGTCATTGAGAAGAGGAGCCGATCCGTGTAATGTTGTGAGGGACTTCATCCTTATGCATCCACATGCCTTGACTCATGCATAACCATGTTGAGATTTTTGTATATGACGTATTCAATGTAGTCATTTATGTTCCTTCCTATGGCCATCTACATGTTTAGTTTTGATGAAACCGTTGCCCTTTCTATATATGAGCAGTTTCAATTCCTTGCATACATGAGCTTTGAGAACCACATCAGCAAGTGGCATACCCTTTCATTTGTCCAATTTTGTTGAGATTATGTCCATATGCCATACACATTGTTGCTTTACTTCTTTGCATGTTCCATATTAGGACGGTCTTTGCATATATTTTGCTGTAATAAAAGAATACCATGACGTGACCATGTTATTGGTTTAAGAACATTGATGGTTTAACATATGTCAGCACCTCCCTTCCATGAAGATTATTCCATGCATATTAGTTCTCAAGTCTACAAGTCACGATCTGTGGTACATGAAGAGATCTATCTGTCACTTTATAATTGAAGTTGAGCCACACTTAGTGCTGACCCACTTGGTGCTGACCCACTTAGTACCGACCCAGTTAGTGCTGACTCAGTTTGTGTCGATCCACTTAGTGCCGACCCACTTACTGCCAACCCAGTTTGTGCCGACCCGGTGTTTTTAATAAGGTTAACAATGACGATGGACTCGAAGGACATGCGATTTTGAGCAAGGGGGTGCGTGTTTATTTCAGCTGCATGATTACAAAAAGAAGAAGATGGGGATGGAGGCAAGCGTAACGGTGGGAAACAATGAAATTAAATTAATTATATTATATTATTTTAATTATGTAATCAATATTTAAACTGACGTATCTTTTGCATCAGAAATCAGAATTTGACAAACTTGGATCCATTGGAATCATCTTGACGATATCTACAACATGGAACTAACCAAAAGTGGAAACAGAGCAAGTTAATTTTTTAGCTAAATTAAACGCGTGTTTAATTTAGTTCAAAAACATAAATCCTCCATTAAAGACTGACGGAGTGAAAACCAATGGAGAATTCTCTCAGTAAAATATTTATACAGTTATTTATTTTATAACAGAATGTAGCAATTTCCAGTGTTGATTTTTATCTGTTTTAATTATCATAAACTGTTATACGGTGCCTGTTAGATCACTTCACTGTTGTTTGAAAACTATGAATGATTTGATTGACTGTATTGTGTGTTGACTGTGATTTTGAACATATTATAAATAATGTTAACATTAATGTGGTAGTTGAAATTAAATTATAAATATCCATTTAAAATTTAAATAGTTAAAATTGGTTATTTAGAAAAATAATTCGAATCAAATTAGAATTGGTTAAATTTATTAACCACTGATTAATTTGAATTCATTGTTGTTGGTTGAAAACCCTACATGGGTCCGCGGATGATAATCAATTCACATCTCCCTTGGATTTAATTGTATGTCAATTGATTGATTGACAGATTGCGATAAACATTATTTAATTATTTAATGCTTATACAGTTATAAATTGCACTTTGGATGTGAATTGACTATTTAATAGTTGTTTATCACTATTTTTGAATACATGCGATGTATGGAATCCATATTAATAAAATTATATGGTAATTGATTGAGTCTGATTCCAAATCATAAATAATGAATGTTTTAAAATAATATTCATTGAAGAATCAAAATATGATTTTGATGTCTGATTTTGGATGGACACGAAAATATTGAAATATTCATAACTGAAATGAATATGAAGCCGAGTTAGGTAGATATACGCCATTTTAACTCGAACGGAAATTTTCTATCGATTTTATTCATTTTATAATGAATATCGAAAAGAATTGATTTCAAAATATGATATTTCGAAAATATTATCATTTTATTGTTACAATGATATTACATATTCAATTTTGATTTAAAATTTAAATGGAAGCTGGAATTGTTTTTAAAACGGATTTATAAATGATTTATAAAATACGTTTTAAATAGAAATCAACGAAATATATTATATATATATTTAAATGTTTTGAATAGAACGTATCTCGTAAGGACCGTTCGTGAATTTCAACATTGACTTCGGACTGGCATAACAAGAGATCTCGACCGTCGGATTCTCCTAAAACTAGAACCGTTGGGTTCGTATCGAAAAGAGCTTTCTAATTGTAATAAGAGATTTGAAATCTAATGATTAGATTTTAAGATATTTCCAAATCAGTTTTGGAAAAGGTCGTTATCGATGCAGTTCGGTGGCCGATGTTGGAAACCGACTATAAGTGCCTTATTAAAATCATTAAAAATATGAATAAATTATGTAAATCATAATAAATGATTTGAAAAAGGTTTTTGGAAGAAATATTCCATATTTGAAAAGATAAAATATATTTATTTGAATGACCTAGTTAATAACTAGAATGGAGATCAGAAAGGAATTATAATGGTTTTAACATAACCGAAATTTTCCAACATATGAATTGGAAGGATTTAAATGGAAATAATCTTCTCGATATTGCAATATTGGATTCCGTGATTGTACGGATATTGTTGAGGAATTTGGAAGATATAAATATCGTTATTTCCAATACGAAATCCGTTAGTTTCAGAATTTGATATTGAATATGAGCAGATATGATTTCTATTCAGAGCCTTGTGTTTAATGTTAAATTGGATTTTGGGTTTTTCATGAATGGTGTCTTTAATAACATTGTTCTTAAACCTAGTTGAGGATAGAATAAATCTTTTAACTAAGATTAATGAAGTTTTCCAATTAATAAATATAATTGGAATTATATGGTAGTATGATTTTGGGTTTATTGTGAATGACGTTTTAAATGACATTCATTCTTTAACCCAATTAACAGTGAAGTTATGATTTGGAATTTATAAATCCTTTTATTAAAATTTAATGGAAAATTTCCAACGTAAGGTTTTCCAATTTAATATATTAAATTGGAATCTAATGGAATTCGATTTGGTAATAATCAAGATGAGCTTCTATGAAGGAAGACCGTTACTATATATGAAATTTAAAAGGCTTTGTCGTTATTCCATTTATATTGTTAGTCTGATATGGAAATTCAAATTGGTTACGACTGAATTGATTTCCGTGAAGATTCCAAATTAATGGAATATGATTTTGGGTTTGTGAATAGTTTATTTACATGACATTAGTTATTTAACCCAGTTAAAGACATGATTGATTTCCTAAAGTTGAATAATCATCAAATAATCATTTTTGGAAGATTAAAACTAAGAAAGAGTATTAATGAATCTTTATTAGATTGAAATGTGAATGTGGTAATTAAATTTACCATATTCAAGAAATGTTTTGAGATGGAGTACCACCAGTTTTACTCCATGCGATAGTTAAATCTTTATTTAGATTTGAATATTAAATGGTAATTAAATTTACTGATAAAACGATGGGCGTTAAATATGGAGTACTACCATTTTTGCTCTATGGGACGGATAGGTTGGGATTGGGAATAATAATAAATGATTACTTCTGTAAGGCTCGATAATCCCGACTAGTTCTTTAAACCTTAATTCGGTTTAAGAATGTTAAAGGAAGAAAATAAAATCTTTTGCAATGGTTTTTAAAGGAAGATTAAATAATAAGTTTAAAGGAATTTTTCTTTAATAAAATTAACGGTAACCTTTCCCTAAGGATAAGAATATTTGAAATAAAGAATATTCTAGATTGGAATGAGGCATATGATGTGTTTATTTATCACTTGATTATAAAATACGCGATTTATTCTAAAAGACTAGGTTTAACCCATTCTAAGTAATAGTTACGACGATTAAAAGTCGATGATGAAGACGGTGGTTGAAGACCAAAGATCTTCACATCGAATGGATGATTACTGATGTCTTGATTGGGAGGCATTCCAAGACAAGGTAATAAGTGGTGATTGTCCAAACATACTTGGAGATTGACAGGATTTGCGAGGGCCTCTCTCCTGTATTAGACATATGGGACGAGGAATAAGGTGGCTCCGATTTCGTTCAGAACCAGAACAGACTTGTAAATGGATTGTATGTCTGACATTGTATTGCGTGTCGTATTCATTGATCTCTACTAAATATATATCTATTTGGTAGTGGAGAATTTATTCTCTTGCTTAACACCCTTCTCTGAGACGTACGAGCTTAGAGGTTATATATCGGTAGACATAAACGGTATGGTATGGACTGACAATGTGGCATATTAAGATGCAATGATCAAGGATTTTACTGAAAAGCAGAGTCTTGTGGATGGTGATCAAAGAACAGTTTTAATTAGCACAACTTTTTATATGGTGTTAATTCGCAAGCTTCACACCCCGGTATGAACCAAAAATAGAATGAGGGACATCCGGGCGGATGTGTGTTTCTTTCTAGCTAGGAGTGATGTAATGTTATGGAGCCCAAACATTTTACTTATGTGGATGTTGAAAGCGAAGCACCTTGGATTTGAGTCCCTAGTGACTCTTGATATGGTCGATATACTGACTAGATTTTATGCCCCCATAGGGCAAGGAAACGTATTGTTCAGGAATAATCAATCCACTAAAGTAAGTGTGGAACGACCCTGAGGATCCCAGGTGCAGTTGCGACTGAATCCTGAGACATAGGTGACTAGACTGTCTCGAATCGGAAGGAACATCCCTTGCCTTCAATCATGATGGAAATTCAATTTCCAATACATGACTTTTCGGTTTTGGTTGTAAACCTATGCATGGGGACATAATATATGGTACCTATGTTGTCTATGATTGATACATTTATATTTGAAGTTGATTTCTTCACTTATAGTAGTAATAAAAGATAGATTTCACGTACTGATTGACATAGAAATGTGTTTATTTTATGCTCTTATATCTAATCTTTTGTATATAAATAAATATTACTTGGGTATTGTTTTGTTACTTTTACAGATATTCCAACCCAGCCCGCATGCAACCAGAAAAGTAGAGAAATGGAGATCAGATTGCTATATATTTACATTTTGAAGAATTGTAGATGAAGATCCCACATTTAGTTGCTGTTGAACAAGAAAATGATTGATAAAAAGGCCATGCACATATCAAATCAAGGGAAGCTTGACAAAGAACCAAGAGGAAAAGAAGAAAGGCCAAAAATTTAATAGATTTAACTAAGGCCCATTTGAGACTCTCATTGTAAACTCTTTTGTGAATTCCCTAAGGCCCATCTATCATTGTATTAGGGTTAGGGTTAGGGTTTGGCTATCTATCCTATAAATACCCTTGTAATGTCATTGTAACCATCCTATCTCCATTTTTCTGTATTCTCTTCTCCAATAATAAAAGTTCTTCTTCTTTTTTACTATTTATGCATTTTTCTTTCTTAGCAATCAGTGTTGTCTTCACAATTAGTTTTCAAAGAGCACCAATTGTATTTTACATTTTTTGTTAGTGATTAGTCGTTCGATTAGTTCAACGAAAATCCTAATTTACTTTTTGTTGTTCTTCTTATTCTGCACTTTCATTTTCTGCATTGTTGTTCTTGTTTTGCAATTTACTTTCTTTAGTGATTAATCGTTGATTAGATTCAACGATAATCCTAAGTTCGCAATTTCAATTTGTTTTTATTTCAACAAAATCTCCAGGCTTCGTCTAACTCGCCCAAGAGATTAGATAAATAATTTGATTTTAATTTACCTCCCTGTGTTCGACCTGTATGCTACACACCTGTGCGCTTGCAGAATTTAATTTAAATATCATGCTTTTCTAGCGTCGATCACGTACCAAGCATGTTTGGCCACTATAAGGTAAAACTCTATCCTTTGGTTTGTGTTTGCATTGTGTGATGGGACCTAAGTCTAATAATGTCTTCTTTTTTCCTTTTAGCACTGCGGTGTTTGTTTTGTGGTATTCTTGAGAGAAAACCCATTCCGTGTCATACGACGTGGTCCATTGATTTATCCAACAACAAGGATTAGTTACTGTTTTAGTTCTCACACCAGTCCTATGACTGACTCGGAGTTTATTGTTTCCACCTAAACTCGTGGTGCACGTATTTTCCACACGGACAGCTTGTAGTTTTGGTTTTCACAGATATTTCTTTTCACAGGATCCTGGTTTACAGCTGGAGCTATATTCAGAAAGCTTTGTATTCGTGTATTTCCTTCAGTTGTTGTAGTTGATGTATTTCCTCTATGCATTGCATTTATACAATTTTATTTCCGCTGCTATGTAAAAATTTTATTCTCTAATATTATTTTTCCGCTGTGTAATATTATTTATTCGTACTCTGATACTCTTATACTCTGTTGTAAATTATTGTAATAACAATGAAATGTTATATTGTTTTGTGTCTGATGCGTCGTGTTCTCAAAGCAATCTGGGCTCCTCCGTCTCCTCGGGGATCAGGGAAGTCTAGGTCGCCTCATCTGCGCACATATCTGTACCCTGTCTCCATTTATATAACCTACCTACAGTGTAACCAACCCCAGACTAGCTGAAGACAGTTCGATACAACGTATTACCATAACAGCTATTCTAACCTATGTTGTACCAATGGTGCACATTCCATAAAACCTTAATTCTTAAGTTACTAAAGCTTCAGGTGCAAGCAAATTATCACATCTATAAATATATACAACTCGCAGCCATCGTATATTTTCTTTTCTGGCTATAAGCTTTCCAATGGCGATTGGAAAATCAAAATAAACTCATTTCTACGTTCAAAATCTTGAAATGTGTTTATGCGTGTGTGTGTGTGTATATATATATTTATATATGGGATCATGGAAATATTATCTTCATTCATGTATCATTTTGTTGGGTTCGAAAAAAGTAACGACAGCTGTCATGTTGAAGTCCAGGGTCTAGGGTTGATACTATTTGAGAGATCGGAGTTGTGATTCGCGTTTTGAATATGATGATTGGATTCGTGGAGGGATTTAGGGCCCACATGCAAGTTTTTGGGGGTGTTGGAGAAAATAAATATCGCATAATGTATATGCAGCGTGAAGACCTACTGACAAACACAAATGGCAAAGAGGAATCTCGTTCTGGCTGTTAAGGGTATGGAAGGGAAGAGGAGCAGAGAAGGTTTATGGTGGGTTTGTTTTAATTTTTCGTGGAAAGATTGGAGCATGGAGGAAGCAAATAATGTTGGCCATGGAATGAAAAATATGGAGCAATATGGGTTGGTTTATTTAGGAGCATGCGTGGGATAATAGCTTTGGAGAAGAAAGCTTTTGATGGGTCGAGGTTTCAACGAGAATGGGTTGGTGTATATACATAATATGTAAGGCCATTTTTTAATAAAAAAGAGAATAAATGGAAGGGAAGTTGGAGATGGTGGGTTTGACATGCAAATTGCGTGTTTTGAGATGGGAAGAAGTATATACGTAGAGAGGCTTCAAGATTAGAATGCGTCGTATGTTAAGTGGTGAAGCTCAGTTGAAATAAAAATAAAAATAAAAGAAGAATCCCAAAGGATGAGGACGTAAAGCTTACTGTTCGAAAATATTAAGTGTTGATAAATGGATTGCTGGCATTGGGGATATGCTGGAGTGTGACTTGTGAACCTCGGTTTTTGCCTGAAGGAATGATTAGCAAGATTACAGTATGATTAATTAGAATAAATTAGAAATAAAGGAAATTGGTTGATTTAATTTTTATAATGCAAACAATGTTTAAAACTATATAACTTTGTGATATGAGGTTCAAACAAGACGAAATGAGTTTCATTAGAATCGTGTTTGCAAAGGTTGCGTGTACGAACTAGTCTGGAACGGTTTGCAGCTCGTTGCAACTTTTAGGCAAATTAAAATGCCTGGTATAATCAACCAACATTAATTGTTATTTAACGATTAACGACCAAGGTGAGTAAACTCACTTACTTCGTCCAGTTTAATAATATTATAAACATTATTTAATATTGATAAATAATGATTTGATGTTGTTTGGATGATTTACAAATAAATTGATTGATAGTTAATATATATGAAGTTGTTAGTTAAATATAGATTCTATTTATTTTAATATCTCATATCTACATGAAATAGTGTTATTTGTGTTAATTAACATTTGTGAATGCAGGGAAACAAGTTGGAGGGATCCAACTGGATTCCTCAATAATTATATTGTTGTTTTTCATATATTGCATAATATGATCTAACAAATAATTTGTGGTTGATTATTGTGTGATTGGGATGCTTGAATAACTTGACCCTGAAATAATTGGTATTTAAAATACCGTAAAATATATTAGAAAATGGTTCATGTTTTAAAAAGGGAAAATTCTATTTTCAAATAGAAATCGAATTTCAAAGGGACTATAATTATATTAAAACAAGAAGTTTTGTTTGTAAATGATATTTAGAAATGGGATGAAATAATTATTATAAAATAATTTAGAAATGTAAATTAATTATAAATATCAGAAAGGGAAATGGAAATTGTTTTCAAAAGAAAACGATGAGATTTATTTCGATGTTCGAAATGTGAATAGAACTAAATAAATCCATATGAATTTGTAATTATAATTCGACGTTTTCAAATGTTATTAAAAAAAATTATTTTTTTGAAATTATAAACTTAATATAAAAATTAACCAGGAATTTACTTATAGATAGAAATTATGAAGTGGAATATGAATATGAGTTTGAATTCATAAAATAACTCGATAGGTGGGGTTTTAATTTGTAATTGGTAGTTACTTTTTAAGTCAGGATTTACTTATTTAATAAATTAAATGTTATTTATTCAAATTAACGAAAAAAAGTTATATTTTGAAGTTAAATATTTCCGAAGCAAGAATTTTAATGTCGTCATTATAATCATTGATCGCCGTTAAAGAAATTATGATGCCATCATTATAATCAATTATCTTTGTTAAAGAAGTAGATTTGTAAACTGAATCCAAGAGTTGCGTAAACAATGAATTTTGTTAATAAGAATTTAAGAATGGGGTTAAGGAAATTAGGAACTGACTGGACACTGGTTAAGTTGAATGGCTTTCTGACAATCGATCTGATGTTCGGTTCGGCCTTCGGGGTTGATACTTGGGGATTTGTGGATGTGGAAGGTTAGTGATGCGTGAATAGAAATGGAAATGTTTTCAAATGTTAAATAACGTATATTTTCTATATACAGAAAATAAATAGTTTATAATAAATGGAAAAGTTTTTCGGAAAATCGAGAGAGGCTAAATGAGTTGGAGAAATACCCAAGTAAGGACATTGAAAAGAAATTAGGAAATGAATAAATTATTGATAAATTAATTTCAAGGGGCTAAGTGTTGATTGATGGTTGATCAATATAATTTCCATTTGGAAATAAGATCGTTGTTTGTATGGATGTTTTCCTTTGATAGTTAAATAACCAATTATCAAAGTTTTTGACCACTTTTCCATTGTCAATATAGAGAGACAAGGATTAGATTTATTATCTGAAACCGCTCCTTATGGGCATTAGAATTGCAAATCAAATATGATGAAGAGAATTGAAGATGGAGTTTATGCAAGGGATGTTCTGGCGATCCTAGGTAGAAATTGCCTAAGATGGATTTACAGAATAGTTCCTTCATGTCCTGTCTACGACAACTTGAATGGATGAATGTCTGACAGAGTATATCTAATAGATCGCGTAAGTTGATCTCTTCAAACGTATTTACATTTTGTGGCGGAGGAATCCCTTTCACTTAGCTTTATAGCCGCGGTATTTTTGGAGAAATCAATTTGTGATTTGGCGGGTATGACGATGTGGCATTCAAAGTAAATGAAGGTGTGATCTCCCAAAAGATACGTTATGACCTCAAGCCTCATCAACCGGGAAATGACAAAAATCGGGTAAGCGTCATGGCTAAGTGGGTCGCACCCAATTAGGGTATATTGTCACCATCTAGAGATTATTCACTTTTGTTCTTATTTCGTTTCCGTAGCTCCTGGGAATGGTTTTGTTGGTATACAAACCGCAAGGTGACAATATATTCGGAACATTCGAGCGAAATGAATGGCCAGGCATGTGTTGTCGAGTTGCAAGATGTTCTTGTTGAACTCCAGTGTATTCCCTCTAGAGTACACTGATCGGAAGGTGGTTCCAGACCTTGTCAGTGGGAAATCCATTCTCCAATAAGACCCGAGGTTTTTATTGTATATTATATATGTGGAGCGTGAGATGCAAGCATTCTACTAGATTGCTATTTACTTGCATTAGACACTATTATAATATAAAAATAATATTCACTACACCATATTAGCGAATTTGGCACAGAAGGATTCATATATACAATTCGGCTAAAAACCGTATCAAATATTATAATGCTCATATCTGTATCAAACACCAGTTTGCGATATGCACCACCCTAAACACCCCAAATCTGACTATCCATCGCGAATGCTCCGGATCGGTAAATTTGATATGGCTTAGGGCCAAATCGAATGCATATCATATTTTGCATCCCCTTGGGTACTTGGAATTAAAATTTTGGTCGCTCCTCATTCCATTTGTTTTGCTTTAATGGTGACTGAAAACCCAAGTTAGGATTTTCGGTGAACAAAACGTGCCTCCACCTTTCTCTGGAATCGCCTCCTCTTGCATCCTAAACACATGATTCCTGCCATCTTGTCTCCTCTGTCAATCATCATCCAGTAGAAGTTTCAATTCAAGGTGATGTTTTCATCGATTTATGCTGAATTGATTGTTTGTTTTATGCTGAATTGTATCAAAGAAATTAATCTCATCTCCTAGTGTTCCTCTGAATTGTGCTGAATCGTAAACCCAAATTAGGTTGTTTTGATTGTTTGTTATATGCTGAATTGTATCAACGACATTATTCTCATCTCCTACTGTTCCTCTGAACTCAAGGGGCAAATAGCTCGGTTCTCTTAGTATATTACTGTATGAAATCGGGTTGTCTTAGTGTATTACTATACAATATCAAACAGGGTTTTAATTGTTATGTATTACTATTACAAATTATACCGGTTTTAATTGGTATGTCTTAGTGTAATTGTGTATTAGTGTAGTAGTGATTGCTACTCTGTTTTGAGAGATAACAAGTTTACTGAAAATATATTAACAAGTTTGCTAAAAAATTAGTAGATGGATGATTACTTGACTTTCTGAATAATATTTTAATGGGCGATCCACCAGGTGGATGCATTTTAGCTCACACATGGAGTCGGGTATCCATGCTTATTAGCTGCATCCAAATGACGGATGCTACTGCACTTAACCTTAGTAAAAAGCTGCTTTCAGTAGCAACTTTCCCCTACTTTGTAGTAGAGACTGTAGTGCAAGTTAACTTGCACTTCATAGTCTGCTTCAAGGAAACTGAAAGTTGCAAGTGAAAGCAGCTTTTTCCAAAGGCTAAGTGAAGCGGCATTCGACATTTGAATGAAGCTAATAAGCAAGGATTACTGACCCTATGCATGAGCTAAAATGCAGCCACCTAGTGGATCATCCAACAAATTCTTAATCAAAAAGTCGAGTATGTGTGTCATCTGAAGATGATGATTCAATATCTTTAGACGTTGGAGCAGGTATATATTATTTTACACTTATCTCTACATAGTACATGGACAATGCCTTGTATTTTTAACGATTGACATTTCATTCATCTTTGAGACATATACTTACTGACTACACAAACACACGGATGGGCCTTAAAGTGCTATTTTTGAATTATTACAATGTACTGACCGAGTTAAACATAAAAGACATTATCAGTCATTAACTAAAGTGCTATTTTTGACTTGTTTCAGTGTAGTTTGAGTTAAACTCAGTCAGTACATAATAACATAAGACATTTTGGTCTACATATCATAACTATATATGTCATTAAATAAATTCTATTTTAGCTTATTTCTGTATGCTAGTCAGTTACAATGTCAATCTCATGTCCAGTGAAGTATTTGTAACTTGTTTAATGAATTTATATGCAGTCCTGTTGGAGAAAACAGAAAAAGTAGGGAGGTGTATTGACTCTATATGATGTTGGAGGTCACATCAAACCGCAAAGCATGTGAGATGTTGGTATGTTTCTAGGTTACAAGTTCATGAAATCATGTCAGTAGCATCATAAACATGGTATAGATATAATTGACAAATATGCACACATGAACACAAAGACACGATATGCCCTTCACTCCTATTAGTACTGCGCTCAACTAGACGTGACTAGTCATCGACTAGTCGAGTAATCTAGATCGAACTATCAGCATGAAGTTTCGACTTGACTTTTTCATGAATTTCGGGTGCATGGGTAGAAATTAGTCGACTAGTCGAGTCGACTAGTTTTATGTGCAATCAGGCATAAAATTACTTCTTTTTTCCTATAGATTTTAGCGCTTTTGTGCTACTGGAACTCAGGATGGCTATCACGATTCAGTTTTGCTGCCAATCATTGGGTTGGCCTTTAAAGCTTTTGTTTTAAACTGTGTGTATATAAATAAATATTTATGCTGTTATAAAACTTTATCAGCATCAGCTAGCTTATTCTCATACTGCTTTGATTTACAGCAAACACATGGATTTCATCGGCATGATCATCACGTACGCTCAATCTTCCCGGCCTCGACTAAAGTAATATCAGGCTGATTATATATTTTTACTTTTTTTGTTAGTTCATAATGTTATGGAAATCTGTGACAATTTCCTTGTATATGTTCGTACGTTATACATTGTGTTCGTGTTATGAAAAATCTTGTAATGCTTTGAGTATATATATATATAAATTATGTTATTCTTGTGTATAAATTATGGTATATATGCTGTGTTATGAAAAATATGTGCTAGGTTTCTATATATATATATATGCATGTATATATATGCGCATGTGTGTATATATATATATATATATATGCTTGTATATATATATCTTTACACACAAATGTAATTAGATACGGTCAAAGATCGTGTCTAAGTACGCTTTAGATACGGCTACGAGCCGTATGTTATTTTTAGTCAGATACGGTCTATAGCCGTATTTAAAAATTTAACACGCCATTTCTTGATATAGCTGCCGTACCTAACTGCTTTAGATTTGGCAAAAAACACAGCTTAATTAGCAAATATGGTGTAGTGATTATTTTAAAAAGAATGGTTTAGGGTTATCGTATGGTAAAAACCATTCGTGTTTATGTATGGATCGATCTTACGATTATCGTTTCTTTGAAAAGGGTTTTGAAAATTTAAAGCAAATGGTTGGAGTTTACTCACACTAGTCCCATGGCTGACCTAGAGTTTATTTTGTTTTGTTTTCCTTAAACTCTTGGGTACCTAAATTTGTACGGTCATTCAAGTAGTCAGAATTTTTCAAATATGTAGAAGAGCTTGGAGAAGGAGGCTTCAACATTGGTTATATATAGAGTTTATTCCGTTGTGATATATATATATATATATGTGATGTATAGTTTTGTATTTCCAAGTCATGTTATATAATATATTCTATTAGTTCCACTGTGAGGTTTGTATTTATTCTGATTCTGTTCTGTTGTGATTTTCTTCTTCTTCTATTTTAACTTTCTTTCTATTTCTCACCCTCTAAATTCTTTCTATTAATGATTGGGTATTTCCGATGCTTTAATAGTTGACATTGTGTTTTATGTCGATTTTCGGGTTCAAAAATCCTTGGGTCGTTACCATAGCATCAGAGCGAGGTTAAGTGAATGCCTTGGCTCTGTGATGTAACCCAGTAGATATGGGGTTAGTAATACCCTAGATTGAGTTGAGTGTATATATACAAGTGAACATATGTGTAGATTATATAAAAGTGATTTTATATTGTGGAGGTTTATTGATTGCATAACTTATGAATTTTGGTCGACGGTGGGGCACCATAATGTCGACAGGGGTTTCTAAACACTTAAATGCGATGAACCGATTCAGTATGTTTTGAAAGAGGATAAATGAAATAATTATACCCAAATGATATTTTCATATAAAAGAAGTATTGGAATTTTTATAATATATTGGGTGTGTTGATTTGTTAATATAATCGAGATGGTTATGAATAACTAATTAGAATTCGTCTAAGTGTAATATATGAAATAAGATGAATTAAATATGAATTTAAACTAGAACTGGGAATTTGGAAAAATGTTTGCAAATGTATTTTGGATTAAATGCATGAGAATTTTAAGATCTTGGGAGAATTCAAAACATTGTGAAGGATATATTGAAGAAATTTCAGAATGGAAATGTTTAAGAATGAGTTTTGAAAGTAATATAGTATTGAACTCAGTTCGGTCGCTGGAAAATAATTCCGATGATGATCCAAACATCATCGGTATTCATTCTCGAGTTTCTAAGTGATGGTAGTAAGTTGTTCAGATATTCAAATGTTTTGAATCACTATTATTATTTGTAAATATATATGATTTCAAATTAATTTGGAATAAAACCCAGGAATTTGAAATTGGAAATTTAAATTTAAGTTATGAAGATAAATAGATTGAAATGGGAAAAAGTAAATAAATAAATTAGAATTTAACCTGAATTAGGTTAAATAAATTGGATTGGATTAGAAATAATCTAGAATGGAAATGGATTATTGAGTAGGAATTCGGGATTGAGATTGGAACTGGAGTTTGAATTTGGCTTGGATATAAATAAATAATTTTGTTGAGAATAAATTGACGGAGTTGGCATTTGTTTATGCTTAATTGATAGCAGATGAAAATGATAGAGTGGAATGCTCGACAAAAAGGAACAAGTTTATATTTATATGAGTATGAGATTTCTATGAGCGGTTTGGTTGTTTGATTTTGTTTTGGACTGGAGAAGCCCTAGAGAGGCGAGTTGTAGTTGGACCGATTGAGTAGTGCAAAGGAGACGCTGGCAAAAATTTTTCGGGAATTTAAGGTGTTAGAATTTTTTTTAGAATTTTGGAAATTTTCGTTAACAAGAATGAATTAATATTTTAATTGAAATTAATTGGTTTAGTTGAAACTAAAGTAAATCAAATGATATTTAAAAAAGTTAATTAAGATGTAATATTTTCCTACCTTAGTAATTTTGGGGACGAAATTCTTTTAAAGGGAAAGAATGTAAAGTCCCGGAATTTTAGTAATTTAATGATTAATTTATCTAATTATTTTAGTATAGTGGTTTGATAATTTAAATGGTTTAAATTCAAATATTTTGAATATTTAAATTAATATAAATAATGAAATAACATAATTTATTTTGAAATAGTCGAAAATAGTTGAATTGGCAAAATTTGTGTAAATTGGATTATTTAAGATATTTAATTCGGTAGAAAATTGAATTATAATAACAAATATATCTATGAACGACATTTGAACGTATTAATTATAATATAATTTAAATCAAGCTCGTAACGTCGCAATAGTTCGTAAAATTTCATTTTAAACTTTAAACGACTATATAAGATTCATTATAAGTTGGATTTCATTGAAATAAGAAACATTCGAATCTGTTGAGCCATATTTTTCTAATGGAAGTGAAAATTTGAGATTTCTCCCTATAGATTGTAAGTTATGTCCAAATCAATTTTTCAGGAAGTTTCTATGGAATCGTTTATAAGCCATACATTTAATTTAATTTATAGAATTTTTGAGACATGTACTTAGTTTAATTTATAGAATTTTAATGTAATTTTTAATTCGTAAAATAAACAACTTTTCCATTTAACGTAATTTGCACCCTATATCAGCCATTTTCAAAATTCATTGAATAAATTAACTTGTCCATTTTAATATATTTTTGGGATCATGACACATTGCTTATCACAATGGTATTTTTAGTTTTGTCAATAGCGGTCCGTTAATAGACTGGGTTTACATGATAGGTACTCTATTTCTTTGCTTAGAAGTAAAGTCTAATTTATTTAATATATATTCCTTTACACGTCCATCAGCTTATCTATACCTTGTCTCCATTTATATAACCTACCTCCTATGTGTAACCTACCCCAGACTAGTTGAAGAAAGTTCGATACAATGTATTATCATAACAGCTATTCTAACATATGTTGTACCTATGGTGTACATTCCATAAAACCTTTAATTCGTAAGTTTACAAAAGTTTCAGGTGCAAGCAAATTATCTCGCCTATAAATATATACAACTTGCAACCATCATTCATTTTCTTTCTTGGCCATAAGCTTTCCAATATCGATTGAAAAATCAAAATAAACTCATTTCTACGTTTAAAATTGTGAAATATATATATATATATATATATATATGAGATCCTGGAAATTTTTTCTTCATTCATGTACCATTTTGCTAGGTTCGAAACAAGTAATGATCGTTGTCATGTTGAAGTCGAAGGTCTAGGGTTGATACTATTTGAGAGATCGGAGCTGCGATTTGAGTTTGGAATGTGATGATTGAATTCATGGAGGGATTTAGGGCTCGCATGCAAGTTTTTGGTGGATTTGGAGAAAATAAATGTCGCACAATGTATATGCAGCGCGAAGACCTTCTATTAAATGAAAATGGCAAAGAGAAATCTCGAGCTGGCTGTTAGGGGTATGGAAGGAAAAGGAGGAGCAAAGTAAGTTTACGATGGTTTTGTTTTAATTTTTCATGGAAAGATTGGAGCATGGAGGAAGATAATAAGGTTGGCCGTTGCATGAAAAATATGGAGCAACAAGGGTTGGTTTATTTAGGAGCTTGCGTGGGATAATGCCTTTGGAGAAGAAAGCTTTTGATGGGTCTGGGTTTCAATTAGAATGGGCTAGTGTATATAAATAATATGGGAGGCATATTAAAAAAAAGAGAATGGATGGAAGGGAAGTTGGAAATGGTGGGTTCAACCTGCACGTTGCGTGTTTTGAGATGGGAAGAAGTGTATAAGTGGAGCGGGTTCAAGTTTGGAACGGGTCGTATGTTTAGTGGTGAATCCCAGTTGAAATAAAAATAAAAATAAAAGAAGAAGCCCAAAGGATGGGGACGTAAAGCTTACTGTTCGAAAATATAGAGTGTTTATATCGTCGGCATTGCAGATATGCTGGAGTGTGACTCGTGAACCTCGATTTTTGCCAGAAGGAACGATTAACAAGATTACAGTATGATTAATTAGAATAAATTGGAAATAAAGAAAATTGGTTAATTTAATTTTTATAAATTTCAAACAATGTTTAAAACGTATAACTTTTTGATACGAGGTTCAAACAAAACGAAATGAATTCCATTCGAATCTTGTCTGCAAAGGTTAAGTATACGAACTAGTCTGGAACAATTTGCAGCTGGTTACAATTTTTAGGCGAATTAAAACACCTGGTATAATCAAGCAACGTTCATCGTTATTTAACGATTAATGGCCAAGGTGAGTAAACACACTAACTCTGTCCAATTTTATAGTATTATAAACGTTCTTTAATATTAAGAAATAATGATCTAATGATGTGTGATGGTTGATTGGATGATTTACAAATAAATTGATTGATAGTTATATATATGAAGTCATACTCAAATGCTGATTCTATTTATTTTAATATCTCATATTTACATGAAATAGTGTTATTTGTGTTATAACATCTGCGAATGCATGGGAACAGGTTAGAGAGATCCAACTGGATTCCTCAACAATTGTATTGTTGTTTTTCATATATTGCATTATATGATGTGACAAATAATCTATGGTTGATTAATGTATGATTGGGATGTTTGAATAACATTGACCTTGAAATAATTGGTATTTAAAATACCATAAAATATATTAGAAAATGGTTCAAGTTTTATAAAGGGAAAATTCTATTTTTAAATAGAAATCAAATTTCAAATGGACTTTAATATAATAACTTATTTTAATTATGTTAAAAAAAGAAGTTTTGTTTATAAACAATATTAAGAAATGGGATGAAATAATTATTGTAAAATAGTTTGGAAATGTAAATTAAGTATAAATATTAGAAAGGGGAATGGAAATTGTTTTCAAAAGAAAATGATGAGATTTATTTCGATGCTCGAAAAGTGAATAGAACTAAATAAATCCATATGAATTTGTAATTATAATTCGACGATGTCGAATGTTATTAAAATAATTTAATTTTTTGAAATTATATATTATATAATTTGGGATTTGACAAGATAATTAAGATTTGGTTTAAACCAATAAATTATAATCGAATATGAAGTTGAGATTAAGTTATAAACTTTATATAAAAATCAATAAGGAATTCACTACTTATAGATAGAAGTTATGAAGTGGAATATGAATATGAGTTTGAATTTATAAAATAACTCGATAGATGGAGTTTTAACGTGTAACTGGTATTTAATTTTTAAGTTAGGGTTTATTTATTTAATAAATTTAATATTATTTATTTATTTATTCAAATTAACGAATGAAAGTTAAATTTTGAAGTTAAATATTTCAGAAGCAAGATGTTACTGATATTTTTCGTTAAAACCGAAAATGGGTGAGTATGAACGGATCTAAAGGAGAAGTAGGTGGATTAGCTATTTTTGGGTTAAAACGAATCACCTCCCTAGATATCGAACCTTGGAGGTGTAGGCTGTAAAGAGCTATCAGAATGGATTTGAACTCAGGGAGGGAGGTATATTCTCTTATTTGATAACATGTATGGATGGGAATCTGCGCTTATCTGGAAAATGAACGATAAACTGCAACATTGATGACTGGAAAATAAAAATATAAACTTACAGAGCAATTCTCTTATAAGAAGATCCCTTTCTATTAGAGTTTCATTGAGAGTACATAGATATGATAGTAGAAATCCCTGGATTAATCTCAGTGTCAAACTTTTTTAAGAGTACAAGTATAAAGGAAAAGAAAAATCCACCACTAAATGTGACCCCTGGGGTCTTATTTATAGTGGTTCAGGACTCATTCCGTTGATGGTCTATTGGGCCTGTGGGGGTCTTTGCTGGTCACTTTTTCCTTGGTTTCGGGAGCTTGTCTTTCGACCGCCTTTGGAGTATCGGTTATGGTCCTCGGATGGTATTTGAATACTTGATAACAACTCCTGAATGTAGGTTCTTGGACGCAAGCTTTTGGATGTAGGCCTCCGACTTTATCATGAATACTTAGAGGGGCTTGCCCTCATGATGCATGTTGATACTTGCCGGTTTGAAGCTGCTGCGGGTTTCGGTACTAGGTAGACCAATACGGGTAGCTTGTATCTCTGCTTGTGTCCCGGTCAGTTCTTTGACGAGGTTCTTTAAAGTACCTCGGATTCTCGAAAGGGAAGTTTCTGGTGTCACTTCTGTTTATTAGTGGATGTGGCCTCTGGGTATTTGTGCGGCATGTGCTTTGGAAACCAATTCTAGGTGATCCCGTGCTTTCTTGGTCTAGTACCTTCGATGCCCTCGCCTCTAGGTGTATCAGTATTTAGGCAGGTCATTACCGAAAATTCGTTTGAGCTCCATCTGACAGGTTTGTTGCTTTTGACTTTCTTGGTTTTGGATTAAGATAACTATTTGCCACACAACTTTTCTACCTGACTGATACTATTAGAAGGACTTCGTTGGATTGACCCTGGCGGAAAGATCCTGTTGGTTATACTCGTAGCTTGTACGATCCTTTCCCCTAGGAGGGTTCCGATTGATGCAGCTTTTCAGGTTATTTCTTCCTGCTCTTAGCCCTTCCTAGTACTTGGTCCCACTTTCTATTTAGCCTTTGGTGAGCCTTCGGTTATCCGATACCCCTTCACCACCAGCTCATTCCACTGTTTACTTTTGGTAGTAACACAAGAATTATAATGCCATCATTATAATAAATGATCTTCGTTAAAGAAGTAGATTCGTAAACTGAATCCAATAGTTTCATAAATAATGATTTTAGTTAATAAGAAGTTAAGAATGGATTTATGGAAATTAGGAACTAGCTGAAGACTAGTTAAGTTGAACGGCTTTCTGAGTACCGATCTGATGTTGGTTTCGGCCTTTAGGTTTGATACTTGGGGATTTGTTCTCTTTTTAGTTTTGATACTTGGGGATTTGTTTTCTTATTAGTTTACGGTTAGGGACTAATGGATGTGGAAGGTAAGTGATACGTGAATAGAAATGGAAATGTTTTCCAATGTTAAATAACATATATTTTCTAAATATAGAAAATAAATAGTTTATAATAAATGGAAAAGTCTTTCCTAAAATCATGAGAGGCCAAACGAGTTAGAGAAATACCCAAGTAAAGACATTGAAAGAAAATTAGGAAATGACTAAATTATTGATAATTAATTTAAAGGGGCTTAGTGTTGATTGATGGTTGATCAATATAATTTCCATTTGAAAATAAGATCGTTTTTCGTATGAATGTTTTCTGTAATGGCCCAAAATTCCGGTCCAATTTGAGCTGACCAAAAACACAAGTCCAACCCCAAATTAAACTGAAAATCAGGAAATTAATAGAAAGAAAACAGAGGGTGAGGAAAGATAAGACAGAAATTTAGAATAGAAGAAGAAGAAGAACACAACATCAGAGTAACAGGAACCTCACAGCGGAACGAATAACATATAATATATATAAAACATAACTTTGAAATATAAGTTTGTACTTGAATATACATCATTATCAATGTACAACACTTACAACACAACGGAAATACTATAGCTATATAATCCTGAAGCCTCCTGCTCCAAGCTCTTCCAGTATATCTGTAAATCCTGACTACTTGACTGCCCGTACAAAATTAGGCACCCAAGAGTTTAGGGGAAAAAAAAACTCCGGGTCAGTCATGGAACTGGTATGAGTTAAAAAGTTTAAAACAGTTTGAAAAAGTAAATGATATCTCATAAGACCACGCCGTATAACGGAACGGGTTTTTCCCTTATGAGAATCCAAATTATCTTTATATCAAAACCTCTTTGATATTATAATAATGTCTATCAACAACAATATAATAATCATCTAGCAGAAACGCTTTCATCTCACGTTCTACATATATAGTATACAATCAAAACCGCAAACACGTATTGGGTAATGGATTTCCAACTATGACAAGGTATGGAACCACCTTTCGCTAGTGTACCTCTAGAAAAGAATAAACTGGGTTCAACAAGAACATCTTGCAACCCGACCACATATGACCAACCACTCATTTCGCTTGAGTGTATCGAATGTATATCGCCAACGGTTGGGATCAACAACCGTTTCTCGAAGGGACAGCATCAACAATAGATTTTTTAGAAGTAAATGAAACTCTAGATCAGGTGATTATACACCCTACTTCGGAGCGACCGACTTAGCCATGCTGCCTGCCTGCCCGATTTCCGTCATTTACCGGATGTGAGGCTAGAAGCTATGCTTTATCATCACACCAGATTCACTTTGAATGCCACATCGTCAAATCCACCAAATCACCGATTGACAACCTTAACCATACATTATGTGTTAGCTAAAAGAAGATTCCTTCTTCGCTTATACTCTTGGTATGGTTGGAAAATCAATATACGTGATTGTCTGGAAATACTCTGTCAGACATCCGTCCATACAAGTCATCAAGGAACAGGATGAACCGAAGGCACTATTCAATACATCCATCTTAGACACTGTTATCTAAGACTTATACAATAGCCCTTGCACTTTACTCCGTCTTCAAATACCTTTGGGATATAGGGTTCGCAACGCTTATGCCAAAACAGAGTGGTTCTTTGGATAATAATCAACCGGTCTCTCCATATTAACAACGTTAAAATGATCAAAACTTCGATAGTCTGTGATTTAACTATCGAATAAAAACAAATGTGCAAATAACGATATTATTTCCAGATGGAAATTCTATCAATCAATCATCAATCATATATATATATTCATATTTCCTTATTTTCTATGTTTAGAAAATATACGTTAATACTGGAAACATTTCCATTTCTAATCCATATTTCAAATTTCAATATTTGATTACGTTTCTGATTCTATTTGGAAAATATTTCCAAATTTTCTTTACTTGGATTTTAACAGATGTTTAAATCAACATCATGACGACAACTCAAACCACTATTCTTATTTACTAAATCACTTAACCACTTTCACTCTCGAACCGTAACCATTCCTTAGTTAAAAATGGAGTCAATCAAGTTTGGGTAATAGTACCTCTCAGACCTTAACTGAACAATGTTTCTAACCTTGAAATAGACAAAGTTCACCTTTTAAATTCTTTAACAACTTCCTTACGTAACTCTCCTTCGAATTATCTCTTATTGGATAATTCTTTCCTTCGAATAACTATATTTGATTAACTCTATTACGAATAACTAGATTCGGAAACCTTTCTTCGAATAAATTATATTCGATTAACTCTATTTATTTAATTCTAATCGATTAACTCTTTTTACTTAACTCTTTTCGAATAACTAATTCGATAACTCCTTTCGATTAAACTATAATCGATAACTCCTTTCGATTAAACTATTTCAATAACTCTTATGTGTTTAACTCTATTCGAATAACTAATTCAAATAACTCTTATTTATTTAACTCTATTCGAATAAATAATTCGCATAACTAATTTGATTTGCTCACTTTCGAATACTATATTCGATTAACTCCCTTCGAATAAACTATTCATTTATAAAGATTTACTTTTAGTAACAGTTCTTCACTTTACAAATGATTTCCTTTCTAGTAACGTTTTCCTTTTTATAACATCCTATTTAGTTACAAACAAATTTCCTTTTTATAACTCTATTTATTTTCTAAATATTTCCTTTTTAATTCTATTTGTCAATGATTTACAAATATTTCCTTTCTATTATTCTATTTGCAAATTGTTTGCAAATATTTCCCGTTCAAATCTATTCTTTGATTTTATAATTTCCCTTTTCTAAATATCTCCTATTTATAAATATTCCTATTTATAAATATTTCTTATATATAAATATTCCATTTATAAATATTTTATTTTCAAATATCACATTGAAAATATTCCCTTATCAACATTTCGGTATGTTATGGTATTCAACATATCAAATCACGATGATCAGTATCGTTCAAACACATAAAATCGACAATAGATTATATATCACATCATATATCACAATATATGAAAAACGGTAAAATAAATGTTGAGGAATCCAGTCGGATTCCTCCAACCTGTTTCCCTGCATCTACAGATGTTACACAATAAAATCAACATCACTTTCAGTTCCGTATGATATATTCTGTTAAATAGAATCAATATAGAAATTCAACTAACTGACTAGAAGTTCAATCAAACAATCAACACACAGTAAATCAGCCAATATATAACAGTTCTAAAAATACAACATGAATTGATAAACTGTTCAGAGTTAGTGAGATTTTACTCACATTACGCGTTAACCGTTAAATAACGATTTATTTCGCCCTAAATTGTAACGAGCCTCGATCCACTCCCAGTCAATTCCATGATGTTGTTCCTGTCCATACGATCCCAATGGATCTTGTTTTGTTGAATTCTGATATCGTATGAAATAGTTACGATATTTCTAAGTTAATACGCTATTAAATATTGAATTAAACATAAAAATAATTAGTTTGGGCTACACCGTATACATTGGGCCGCCCTATTTATTCCCACCGACCCAAATGAACAGTATTCCTTCCCCAAATAGAAGCCGCGACCTGGAGCTTTTCAGAGGCCATTATCGTGTATGTCTCAAAGCCAAACTCCACCACTTCTTCATGATATTCAAAACCGATGCCACTACTATTCTTCTCGTTCACATCTCTCCAACACCATACCACCATTATCATGTCTGACGGTCCCTGTATAAACCCGTCACCGGCTTCCCTTTTGCCAACACCGTGACCATCGCGTCAATTACCATCATCGTTCACTCCCAAAGCCGCTCCAAACTATACCATTATCATTAACCTCAAACACTGAATAATACCTGCGTCGAAACCCCAAATCCCACGATTTACAATAAACCACCGAACTTAATCGCCATAGTATTCCAACAAAACCCATAAATCGATGCGTCTTGGACTCCTGAACATCCCGCCATCTCCATTTTTACTCCTCTTCTTCCGTGTTAGTTGCGACAGTCCAACCAAGGCTTCTTAGAGGATATCGCGAACCAGAACTTTGAAATCGAGTTCAACAAAATAGATGCAGAATTGTTGTAATAACCCGGAAATGCGAGCCAGTTTAAAATTTTTATTTTGGCAATTTTAGCGAATTTTGATTATTTAAAATGAATTATTTTAAATAATATTGACGAGAAATTTATTTTGAATAGGATTCGAACGTATATATTATATAGATCATCGTTAGAATATAATAATTATATATAATTATAAAAGGAACTGAAAATTGCGCGGCAGTTCGATAATTCGATTTCAAACTTCAATTGAATGTACCGGATGCAAAATAAACCGGATTTTAGTGAAACCAAAAATATTAGAATCTAATTGAGATTATCTTTCCAACGAATCCGAAAGATTGGAATTTCATAGCGGGAATCAAAAGTTATGCCCAGTTGAAAATTCAGAATAGCCACTATGGAATTTCGGCCCTTAAAAATAGCCATTTTGCAAACGACCTCGGATTTCGACGAAACCACTTTTGTTGGATCCGTGATGTCAAGTTATTGCTAGGTTTCAAATTTCATAATTTTTCGAATCAATATGTGAGCGTGGCAAAGGAAAATGCGTTTGACCAATTTTTCTAACGGTCTCAGAATTTTACGAAACTAGTTTTGTTAGAACCGTATCGTCAATACGAAGCTAGAAAATATTTTTCTGGAATTTTTCGAGTTAGTATGTGACCCCAGTAAATTGAAATACGTGTTCAAATTCAATATATAGAGTTATATTTTGATTTTGACGAAAACTGATCGAAACAGTCGAATCAGCCTACGATACATATTCCATTGTGTTCAGAATGGGGGTAACTAGCTATGGACGACAGGCGGTGGGCCTCGTTTCGAGGTCGAAATAAAAAGTCAACTTTTTGAAATTAAAATAAATAAAAACAAATATATTCTCTCTCTCCCTATACCCTCCATCCCCCCCCCCGTTTGATTAATTTCAAACAAAATAAAAAAAGGAAGATAAAGGAAGGGGCGACCGGGGGGGGGGGGGGGGACCGCCGCCGCCACGTCCATCGCGGCCCCCCCAGGTGGCGCCGACCCCCCACCGCATCTCCTCCTCCAAAATCAACCTCGCGCCCCCTAAACCCGACGCAACACCTCAGTCCGCCACCCCCTCGCCTTCGACGCCACCAGCGCCCACCTCCGACGTCCCCGACCCCCCCTTGCGCGCCTCAGTCCCTCTCCCCTCACCACAGTACGTTCTTTCTTGTTTATTTATTTATGCAATTTCTTTTGGTTTACATATTAGAACATTGTTTTTTTTCTGATTTTAAATATAGTAAAGCTTCGATTTTAAATAGAGAAGAGTTATGATTTTTAATGACATAAAAATAGGATTTTTATTGTATGATTAGCGAATTAAAAATACGATTTTGATTAGGAAGTGGCAGTAAAAATATATTTTTTATATAATGTGAAGGTTAAAAATATAATTTTTATAATATAGAAGGGTTAAAAATATAATTTTGATACTAGTGGCATATTAAAAATATGATTTTTATATAGTGGCGATAATAAAAATATAATTTTCATTAGATGGAGTATATAAAAATTCGATTTTTATATATGAGGTAGCGATGTAAAAATATTACCTTTATATATGTAGTGAATCAAAAATATGATTTTTACTTGTGTAGAGTATTAAAAATATGACCTTTATATAGTAGAAGATATAAAAATACTATTTTTATATAAGTAGTGTATTGAAAATAAAATTTCTATATAATAGAGAATATAAAAATATAATCTTTAAATACTATTTTTATATAAGTAGTGTATTGAAAATAAAATTTCTATATAATAGAGAATATAAAAATATAATCTTTATATTTAAAAAGGCGAAGTCTTTATATAGAGTACATCGATGTAAAAATAGAATTTTTATCTATATAGTAGCGGTGTAAAAATAGAGTTTTTATCTATATAGTAACGATATAAAAATAGGATTTTTATATACATAGCAACAATATAAAAATGAGATTTTTATATATGTAGTGGCTACGGGCAACGAAAGTGACCAAAGGCGAGAACAGCGATGACTTCTACATATGAAGAGTTGTAGCGTTTGGAATAGCTATTGGTGAGAACTTCTCACTTTTTAATTTATTTCTAGTTAAAATATATACTAGGATGCAGACGGTGTTTAGTAGCACCCGACACCCGTCGTCCACTGACCATGGACGGTTTGTATGCTTGTTTGTTTGATTTTGATGTGTAGTTGATTGTGTGATGTGAAACGAAATAAAATATTTTATAGTTAAAAATAGACTTTTTAACGTGTATATGAAATGACATAAATTAATATAAACAAATCGAACAATTTGTTTATATACACACATTTTACTGATATTGATTGGGACGATAAATTTTACACATCGCCCAACTGCACAAATAAAATCTGTGTTTGATTGTTTGAAACCCCACACGGCTATTGGGATGATATATGACATACACTAATCCCAATAATTAGTTGTATGTCGATCGATTGATTGACAGACTGTTATAAGCGTTAAATATTTATATTTGATGCTTATACAGTGTAGAATGCACTTTGGATGATGGTTGATTATTCATCGTTGTTATTGTATACATGTGTCATAGAAAATCCATAGAAATAAAATCTACGATAATTGATTGGGCTTCATTCCTGTTTTGAATAGAAATATTTGAAAAAGAAATATTTGAAATAGAATATTTGAAAAAGAAATATTTGAAAATAGAAATATATAAAGCCGTGTTGATTAGATTGACGCCATTTTGACGTGAACAATATTTATATCTATTTTATTCATTTTATAATGAATATCGAAAGTGATTTCAAAATCTGGTATTTTGAAAAGAATTAGAATTCGAATTGAAAGTGAATAGAAATGAATTCGAATTGAAAGTGAATAGAAATGAATTCGAATTGAAAGTGAATAGAAATGAATTCGAATTGAAAGTACATAAAAATGAATTCGAATTGAAATTGAATAGAAATGAATTCGAATTGAAATTGAATGAAATTGAAAACGAACAGAAATTGAATTAAAAATCGATTTGAATTGAAATCAATTTGAAATGAATTTAAATCGAATTTATAAGGAAAAATTCAGTTTTGATTTGAATTTGAAATCGTTTTGAAAACAAATTTAAAACGATTTATATAATACGTTTTAAAAGGAAATCGACGAGGTATATGTTATATATATTATATATATATATATATATATATATATATATAATATAATGGCCTGAATAGAACGTGCCGCGCCGCGGCCGTTCGTGAATTTCGACCATTGACTTCGAATGGATATTACGGGAGATCCGACCGTCAGATTCTCCTAAAACCGGAACCGTTGGGTTCGTATCGAAAAAGCTTTCTAACGAATATTAGAAATTTGAAATCTAACGGTTGGATTTGGAATTATGTCCAAATCAAATTTGGAAAAGGTCGCTATAAGTGCAGTTCGATGGCCGTTGATGGAAATCGACTGTACAGGCCTTGATAAAATTATTAAAAATATCAATAATTTGTGTAAAATCATAAGAAATGATTTGTGGAGAATTGGAGTGAAAAACTCCATATTTGAAAAGATAAAAATAGATTTTTATCGAAAGGAACTAGTTTTGAACTAGAATTATAATTTATTTATTTTTAAAATAAATAAATTGAATTTAAAAAGGGTCTTAACAGTAACCAGAATTTCCAATAATTGAATTGGAATGAATTTTAATCGAAATTGTCTTTGGAATATTTCGATGTTGGATTTCGTGATTATACAGATGTTGTTATGGAAATTTGAAAGATATATTAATATCGTTATTTCCAATACGATAGTTGTTGGTCGTAGAATTTGATATTGAATATAAGCCGATATATTTTCTATTCAGAGCCTTGTATTTAATATCAAATGTGATTTGGGTTTGTCGTGAATGGTGTCTTCATTAACACTGTTCTTAAGCCCAGTTGAGAAAAAAATTAAATCTTTTTATTTAGATTTAATGAAGTGTACCAATTAAATAATATTTAATTGGAATTGAATTGGTATTGATTTTTGGGTTTATTGTGAACAGTGTTTTAAATAACACTTGTTCTTTAACCCGATAATTAATGGAATGTGATTTTGGGTTTATCGTGAACCGTGTTTTAAATGACACTGATTCTTTTACCTAGTTAAAGATTAAAACTAAGTGGAGTTTTAATGAATCTTTAATTAGATTGAAAAGATCGAGAATGGAGTATCACCAATTTTACTCCAAGCGATAGTTAAATCTTTAATTAGATTTGAACGTGAAATGGTAATTGAATTTACCGATAACATCGTGGTGTTAGATATGAAGTATTACCAGTTACTTCATGGGATGAATAGGTGGGGATTGGGAAATAAAATAAATGATTATTCCGGTTTGGTTCGCTAATCCCGACTAGTAGGAATTGATATTCAAAGAAGATTAAAGAATTTATCTTTGATAGAATTAATAGGAACCTTTCCCAAAGTATAAGAATATTTGAATAAAAGAATATTCTGAATTGGAATGAGGCGTATGTTGTGTTTGTGTAACACATATTTATTATATACGCGAGTTATTCAGAAAGACCGAGTTTATCCCATTCTGAATAACTAATTCGACGCGGTGTCGAAGATGAAGACGGTGGTTGAAGACCGGAGGTCTTCACGTCGTTTGGATAATTATTGATGATCTTGATTGGGCCGTACACCCAAGAGGAGAGAATCAGTTGGTGATCATCCAGACGTACTTGGAGATCGATGGATAAGCGAGGTACAAGGTGCCTCCGGTTTCGTTTAGACCCAGAATGGACTTGTAAATGGACTGTGTGTCTGACATTGGATTTTATTTTGTGTGATTGATTTCTATTAAATATATATATCTGTTTGGCAGCGGAGAATTTATTCTCTAACTTAACGCCCTTCTCTGAGACGTACGAGCTCAGAGGTTATATATTGATGGATATCAAACGCATGGAGTGAATTGCCTGTGTGGCATGCCTAAGTGGAAATTGATCAAGGCTTCTGCTGAAAAGTAAAGTCTTGTGGTGATGATCAAAGCACAACCTGTGTGGCATAGCTTTGTGTAACGTTGATTCGCGAGCCTCACACCTCGGTTGTGAACCAATAACGGGAGAGGACCTCAGGGAGGGCATGCGTTTCCTTCTAGCTAGAAGTGGCGTCAGTGGTTTTACACGCCCTGACGAGTTTGACTTATGTGGTTGTTGCTGTTGCGAGGCGCCTCGGTTAGATCGGACGATCCGGGTCCGATGGAGTCATTCGTTGGCTCACTTACACCCCATAGGGCGGGGAAACGTAGTGTTCAGGAATTTTAATCCACATCGATGGACCGGCCCTGACGATCCAAGGGTCACTCGAGCTCTGATCCTAAGACTCGGGTTAGACAGTCTCGAATCGGTGAGGACTATCTTTTGCCTCGGTTCATAGATGGAAATCCAACTTCCAAATATGTGACATTTGCGGTTTTATTTGTAGGGCCTAGTATGGCGACATGATATATGGTACCCATGCCGTCTATGATTGATACTTATGATTTGAAGTTGTTTTATACACTATGCACTTATTATAGTATCAAACGATTTGTTTTAAACGTATTAAGCATTTTTGGCTATTATAAGGTAAAAACCCTATCCTCCGGCTTGCGTTGCATTGTGTGATGGGACCTGGGTCTTATAATAGCTTCATTGTTCTTTATTTAGCATTGCGCTGTTGTTTTATGCACTGGTATTCTTGGGAGGAAACCCGTTCCGCGTTAGCAGCGTGGTCCCTTGATTTACCTAACTTTCAAAATAAAGATTAATAACTGTTTTAGTTCTCACACCAGTCCCATGACTGACCTGGAGTTTATTGTTTTAACCTAAACTCTGGGTGCCCTTATTTTGACATGGGCAGCTAATAGTTTTGGTTTTGCAGATTTATATTCACAGGATCCTGGTTTATAGTTGGAATGATATCCGGAAAGCTTTGTATCCGTATATCTCTTCTAGTTGTGTATTGTATTATTTTCCGCTGCGATGTATTTAAATGTAACTTAAATCTCTGATATTTCTGTGTAATATTCATTTATACTCTGTATATTCTTGTATTCTGATGGTATTGTTGTAATATACAATGAAATGTTCTTCCGTCTGCGTTCTGCTGCGGCTTGTCCTCGACTCAATCCAGGATTTCTCGTAAGGGGGATTTTGGGTCGTTTCATCGTGGTATCAGAGCTTTGGTTTACAAAGCTCAGAGAACAAGACACATTAGAACCATACGAAGGGATTCATCAGAAATTGGATTAGTAATATCCAACGAGAATGACTCGTTAGAGATAGGATCAGTAGTATCCTAGAACGAGTGTGAAGAGTAGTGTTTTTGATAAATAAAAGTGAAAACAATTTTTGTTTTGAAAATTTAAATCAATTATACGTATTTGAATATTTATTTGTATTGATTTGGACAGTCCAGTATATATAGACTTTGCGCATACGTCTGGTCCACGTGTATTTGAAGTTTTAATATACTGAATAGATATAGAATCACACTCTAGTCGCCCGGAGACGATTCTGATGATAGTCTAGACATCATCAGAATTGGTATTCGAGTTTCAAAGGTGTGATATCTATATATTTCCATTGACTGGTGTGAGAACAAAAATTAGATAGGGCTTATTGTTGTGATTTGGCATCAAAAATCTGATTTTTTGACTATGTATCAAAGTTATGAATTTGAAAAGCTAATCAACTAATGGATTGATGGTTGTGTTGTTGATTATTGGTTGATTAATTAAAATTTGTACCCTATAGCTAAATTGATCAAAAAGTGAATTGTATTGAAATTTGGTCGCATTTGCTTGCATATACTTGTACTTACATTGAACAGGTCATAGCAAGGAGGCTAGAGCAGAAGAATAAAAAATTGTTAGCCCAACAAATAGGTACATGTTTACTATAATTTACTGTTTTGTTTGGGTGATGATGATTTTATGAGCCGATTGGCTTTTTCTTTTTCTTTTTGAGTTCAGAAGGCCTGTATGGCAATTTCGGGATTTTCCCGGTGCTCCCGGTGCAGGGGAGGATATGGCAAAATTTTTCGAAAATTTAGGGTGTTAGCCAAATTTTTGAAAAATTTGAAAAGTTCTTAGAAACTGAAAAGTTGAAGAACTTAAGCCGTAATCAAAACAAAGGAAGTTGAGTTGGATTGTTAAACAACTTTCAGCTTCGTTCCTTTTCGGGGACGAAAAGTTTTAAGTGGGGGAGATTGTAATAACCCGGAAATGCGAGCCAGTTTAAAAATTTTATTTTGGCAATTTTAGCGAATTTTGATTATTAAAAATGAATTATTTTAAATAATATCGACGAGAAATTTATTTTGAATAGGATTCGAACGTATATATTATATAGATCGTCGTTAGAATATAATAATTATATATAATTATAAAAGGAATTGAAAATGGCGTGGTAGTTCGATAATTCGATTTCAAACTTCAATTGAATGTACCGGATGCAAAATAAATCGGATTTCAATGAAACCAAAAATATTAGAATCTAATTGAGATTATCTTCCCAACGAATCCGAAAGATTGGAATTTCATAACGGGAATCAAAAGTTATGCCCAGTTGAAAATTCAGAATAGTCGCTATGGAATTTCGGCCCTTAAAAATAGCCATTTTGCAAAAGACCTCGGATTTCGACGAATCCACTTTTGTTGGATCCGAGATGTCAAGTTATTGCTAGGTTTCAAATTTCATAATTTTCCGAATCAATATGTGAGCGTGGCAAAGGAAAATGCATTTGACCAGTTTCAGTTGATTTTAATCGACTGGAAAATGGCCATTTTTCTAACGGTCTCAGAATTCGACGAAACTAGTTTTGTTAGTACCGTATCGTCAATACGATGCTAGAAATTATTTTTCTGGAAAATGTTGACGCGCTTTTTAGTCAAAGCCGTCACACATGAAATCATTGATCAACAATACGCTCAAGTATTGGAAATATCGTCAGAAGACATGAAGTGATTTGGTTGAAATCTCATCACAAACAAAGAAAGGCCCGAAACTCCTACCAGATGACCTTTTTTGGGCCCGAAAACAGCGATTACGGAGCTGAGCTCTGTAACTCTTGTAGATCTCTGAATTAGCTTTAGTTTGAGCTTTGGTTTGGCTCAATCGGACTTACGGTTTGAAAGTTATGCCCGTTTCCGTGAACTCATGCAGAACCGGAAACTTGGAATTGGAAAAATTGGCATCACTCCTGACCGGTTCGGATCGGATGGCAGGAGGACCCGATCCAACCACCTTCAGTAAACCAGCTTGACACAGTTCACATTCTCATCAACCCGGATCGGATCGGAGGGGGAACACCCGATCCGCCCCACCTTCAATGCATAGGAGTACACAGAGCCTTCGGATTGAAGACACAAACTCGGTCCGGGTCGGAGGTCCGACCCGATCCCCCTGCACTTGCTCAGACGCAACAGCTTTGACCTGTTCTTTAGCCAAAACCATCTCCTACTAATCCGGATCGGTTGCCACCTGTGCTAGCACAATTTGAAGGCCATTTCTCCACTCTCTCCGAGATGCCCTCTCCGCTCACCACGTCACACCCGATCCGACCCGATTCAGGACTCCCAGCAGCTCCTTTACGCCTATAAATACACCACAGCATGGCTATTTCAAGGGACTTTTTGAACTCTAACTCTCCATGGCTTCAACTATGGTTCTTCGCAAGGCTATTGCATAACCTAGAAGTCGAATTCCACATTACAACACGAGGATTTCGTGTATAATCTCCCCTTTATTCTCCTCTTCTTCATTGTAAACACGAGAATTTCGTGTATAAACTGCAAACAAACAACATTGTAATAGCTTCTTAGGATTTAAGAAACTATAAAGTGGACGTAGGCTTGGATTGAGCCGAACCACTATAAAAATCTCGTGTGTCTCCTCTTATTTTACTGCTTTTTCTGTATTAATCTGTGATTGTGAGGTTTTCACATAGCATTTGGGTGTTAGGCCCAAATTTCGGTCTAACATTTTGGCGCGCCAGGAAGGGGCACACGATACAACTTCTTCTACTAGCTTGAACGGAAGCGGATTATTTGGCTATTGGATCAATGGTCAAGCGAAAGAAAGACGGAACCTTCTCTCGTGCTGAGGATGTTGGCACTGAAGGAACAAGGAACGAGGCAAGCCAGGAGGCTTCCTCTCATGAAAATCCATCAGCATACTTAACCAGAGATGAAATGGATGGCGTTCTCGATGAATTGAGAACCCAGATGGCTAGGCAAGATGATCTCCTCCGCAAACAACAGGAGATGATCGACCAATTCTTCGCTCGGATGGAAGGTAGGCCGAGTGGCAACACACAACTCGCTGGAAATAGCACGGAAATAGCCCCAGCAGCAGCTACAAACCGGATCGGTTCGGATCCGATCCGAACCGAGGGCCAAAATCTGAATTCAACGCAGATGGAAAGGGGAGACATTCCCCACCGGATCGGTTCGGACCCGATCCGAACCGCCACCTTACATGAGCCTGGGGGCAGCAGCCTCCCCTCTGGAAATCAGGACTTCGCTCCAGCACGACCTACCTCCGCACCGGTTCGGATCGGTAATCCCACACAGCTTCAGCATCAAGCTCCCCGGTTCGGAACAGGCGATCCTGATCGGATCGGTACATCCGACCCGAACCGTGCACCCCTCCATAACCCCCCTCGCTTCTCCGAGCCGCAGCAAGGGGGCACCTCCGAACCGAACCGGATGGCCTTCCAAGCACCCTATACCTCTCTGAACTCTTCTGGGCTCAACGCTGGGGGCACTAGCTCCGAACTAGGCAACTTGCAACAGCTCTTTGAAGGCGACCGGCTCGCCAATCTCATTGAACGCCTTTCGAGAGGCCGCACCTATCAAAATGACATGGATGATGTCAATCACAATCCATTCACACAGGAAATCAGGAATTCCCGCAATCCTCCAGATTTCAAACTTCCACAACTGGAACCCTACAACGGCAAAACGGATCCTACCGTGCATCTCATGCGCTATAAACGGCATATGGAAGTTCAATCGGCGTCGGAAAGCGTCATGGCAAAGTGCTTCCCTCTCTTTTTGACAGATATTGCTGCTATGTGGTTTCGGCAGCTGGAATCTGAATCGATCAACAGCTGGAACATGTTGGTCGCTCGCTTCATTGAACAGTTTCGGGTCCACATCGCTCGACCCAAAAATGTCATGTCACTTACTACAATCAAGCAGAGACCCAAAGAAACTTTGCGATCATTTCTGGAAAGATTCAACATTGCAGCAGCATCAGTTGATCGGCCTGAGCCATCTATGGTATTGATGACGGCAGTATCCGGCGTTCTAGACAACTCGGAGTTCAAGAAATCCTTGTACCGAGACCCACCAAGGAATCTCAGTGAATTCTATCTTGAATCGGATAGGTTTTTGCGTGAAGAAGACGCAACCTCCGAGAAGAAAGTTCTCGATGTTAACATGCTCAAAGACGGAGAACCGTCTGATTCTGACAAAGGCAAAGGAAAAGCTGCCGTCAAGAATGACCGCAACGCTCAGCCCCGGAGAGGGCCCAGATATGAAAAGTACACTGAACTCAATGCCCCACTCTCAGACATCTATCTGGACACAAACGGTGACGTCTCCTATCCAAAGCCTCCCAGGAGGGAGCCATCACAAAGGGAACGCGATTCTGGGAAATATTGCGTATTTCACGATATGGACGGTCATGACACAAATGACTGTAGACACTTGCGAGATCTGATTGAGGAACGGGTTAGACGTGGAGAGCTACCCGAGTATGTGAAACAACCAACACCTGTACCTGTGCTGCCACCACCTGCTCCCCGGAGAGGGAATGACCCTGGAACGAGCTCCCATCGGCTCGTCATCAAATGATCTGGATTGGATCACTCTGCGTTTTCAGCATTTCTTAGGATTTAAGATATGTCTCTTTGCTTCCAGTTTTTCCGATTGGCTAAATTGGAGTACACACGTACGGGGTTAGGATTTAGCTCCAAATCGTGCTTTGCACTCGATGACAAACCAATCAGGATTTGCTTTGGTTTTGTACTTTGAATTGAATAAGGAAGGACTTTCCGAGCATGGATTATGTTTGGCAATTTAAGTATCTTGTCAGGTTGTGGCAGGATTCTCAATCTCAACTAAAGTATGGCTTATACTTATCTCGGACCCCTAGGCATGGATTATGCTTAGGGACGGACTATCTTGTCAGGCTTTGGCAAGTATAGCTCCATCTCGGTATGAGTATGGATTGTACTCCACTACATTTCTAAGTATGGATTATACTCTGGAACGACTTATTGTTTTGTCAGGATTTGGCAAAGGAACTCAATAAAACTCGAGTATGGTTTATGCTCAGTTTGAACTTCCTGGTATGGCTTATACCCGGAAGGTTAGGTCCCTCGTCAGGTTTTAGCAGGATGATTCAAACGTGTCTTGAGTATGGTTTATGCTCAAACAAGCGCCCAAGCATGGTTTATGCTCGAAAGTGTAATTAGTTTTGTCAGGTTTTGACATACCTGTTTGCTTTCTCTTCTTCGCAGGCATGGATTATACTTGCAGCTGGCAAGCCCGGCGTGGCCTTGGATTATCCAGAACACATCTTCCTTCAACCAGCAAGATATGTTCTGGGGGGCAAAATGTTGACGCGCTTTTTAGTCAAAGCCGTCACACATGAAATCATTGATCAACAATACGCTCAAGTATTGGAAATATCGTCAGAAGACATGAAGTGATTTGGTTGAAATCGCATCACAAACAAAGAAAGGCCCGAAACTCCTACCAGATGACCTTTTTTGGGCCCGAAAACAGCGATTACGGAGCTGAGCTCTACAACTCTTGTAGATCTCTGAATTAGCTTTAGTTTGAGCTTTGGTTTGGCTCAATCGGACTTACGGTTTGAAAGTTATGCCCGTTTCCGTGAACTCATGCAGAACCGGAAACTTGGAATTGGAAAAATTGGCATCACTCCTGACCGGTTCGGATCGGATGGCAGGAGGACCCGATCCAACCACCTTCAGTAAACCAGCTTGACACAGTTCACATTCTCATCAACCCGGATCGGATCGGAGGGGGAACACCCGATCCGCCCCACCTTCAATGCATAGGAGTACACAGAGCCTTCGGATTGAAGACACAAACTCGGTCCGGGTCGGAGGTCCGACCCGATCCCCCTGCACTTGCTCAGACGCAACAGCTTTGACCTGTTCTTTAGCCAAAACCATCTCCTACTAATCCGGATCGGTTGCCACCTGTGCTAGCACAATTTGAAGGCCATTTCTCCACTCTCTCCGAGATGCCCTCTCCGCTCACCACGTCACACCCGATCCGACCCGATTCAGGACTCCCAGCAGCTCCTTTACGCCTATAAATACACCACAGCATGGCTATTTCAAGGGACTTTTTGAACTCTAACTCTCCATGGCTTCAACTATGGTTCTTCGCAAGGCTATTGCATAACCTAGAAGTCGAATTCCACATTACAACACGAGGATTTCGTGTATAATCTCCCCTTTATTCTCCTCTTCTTCATTGTAAACACGAGAATTTCGTGTATAAACTGCAAACAAACAACATTGTAATAGCTTCTTAGGATTTAAGAAACTATAAAGTGGACGTAGGCTTGGATTGAGCCGAACCACTATAAAAATCTCGTGTGTCTCCTCTTATTTTACTGCTTTTTCTGTATTAATCTGTGATTGTGAGGTTTTCACATAGCATTTGGGTGTTAGGCCCAAATTTCGGTCTAACATTTTGGCGCGCCAGGAAGGGGCACACGATACAACTTCTTCTACTAGCTTGAACGGAAGCGGATTATTTGGCTATTGGATCAATGGTCAAGCGAAAGAAAGACGGAACCTTCTCTCGTGCTGAGGATGTTGGCACTGAAGGAACAAGGAACGAGGCAAGCCAGGAGGCTTCCTCTCATGAAAATCCATCAGCATACTTAACCAGAGATGAAATGGATGGCGTTCTCGATGAATTGAGAACCCAGATGGCTAGGCAAGATGATCTCCTCCGCAAACAACAGGAGATGATCGACCAATTCTTCGCTCGGATGGAAGGTAGGCCGAGTGGCAACACACAACTCGCTGGAAATAGCACGGAAATAGCCCCAGCAGCAGCTACAAACCGGATCGGTTCGGATCCGATCCGAACCGAGGGCCAAAATCTGAATTCAACGCAGATGGAAAGGGGAGACATTCCCCACCGGATCGGTTCGGACCCGATCCGAACCGCCACCTTACATGAGCCTGGGGGCAGCAGCCTCCCCTCTGGAAATCAGGACTTCGCTCCAGCACGACCTACCTCCGCACCGGTTCGGATCGGTAATCCCACACAGCTTCAGCATCAAGCTCCCCGGTTCGGAACAGGCGATCCTGATCGGATCGGTACATCCGACCCGAACCGTGCACCCCTCCATAACCCCCCTCGCTTCTCCGAGCCGCAGCAAGGGGGCACCTCCGAACCGAACCGGATGGCCTTCCAAGCACCCTATACCTCTCTGAACTCTTCTGGGCTCAACGCTAGGGGCACTAGCTCCGAACTAGGCAACTTGCAACAGCTCTTTGAAGGCGACCGGCTCGCCAATCTCATTGAACGCCTTTCGAGAGGCCGCACCTATCAAAATGACATGGATGATGTCAATCACAATCCATTCACACAGGAAATCAGGAATTCCCGCAATCCTCCAGATTTCAAACTTCCACAACTGGAACCCTACAACGGCAAAACGGATCCTACCGTGCATCTCATGCGCTATAAACGGCATATGGAAGTTCAATCGGCGTCGGAAAGCGTCATGGCAAAGTGCTTCCCTCTCTTTTTGACTGATATTGCTGCTATGTGGTTTCGGCAGCTGGAATCTGAATCGATCAACAGCTGGAACATGTTGGTCGCTCGCTTCATTGAACAGTTTCGGGTCCACATCGCTCGACCCAAAAATGTCATGTCACTCACTACAATCAAGCAGAGACCCAAAGAAACTTTGCGATCATTTCTGGAAAGATTCAACATTGCAGCAGCATCAGTTGATCGGCCTGAGCCATCTATGGTATTGATGACGGCAGTATCCGGCGTTCTAGACAACTCGGAGTTCAAGAAATCCTTGTACCGAGACCCACCAAGGAATCTCAGTGAATTCTATCTTGAATCGGATAGGTTTTTGCGTGAAGAAGACGCAACCTCCGAGAAGAAAGTTCTCGATGTTAACATGCTCAAAGACGGAGAACCGTCTGATTCTGACAAAGGCAAAGGAAAAGCTGCCGTCAAGAATGACCGCAACGCTCAGCCCCGGAGAGGGCCCAGATATGAAAAGTACACTGAACTCAATGCCCCACTCTCAGACATCTATCTGGACACAAACGGTGACGTCTCCTATCCAAAGCCTCCCAGGAGGGAGCCATCACAAAGGGAACGCGATTCTGGGAAATATTGCGTATTTCACGATATGGACGGTCATGACACAAATGACTGTAGACACTTGCGAGATCTGATTGAGGAACGGGTTAGACGTGGAGAGCTACCCGAGTATGTGAAACAACCAACACCTGTACCTGTGCTGCCACCACCTGCTCCCCGGAGAGGGAATGACCCTGGAACGAGCTCCCATCGGCTCGTCATCAAATGATCTGGATTGGATCACTCTGCGTTTTCAGCATTTCTTAGGATTTAAGATATGTCTCTTTGCTTCCAGTTTTTCCGATTGGCTAAATTGGAGTACACACGTACGGGGTTAGGATTTAGCTCCAAATCGTGCTTTGCACTCGATGACAAACCAATCAGGATTTGCTTTGGTTTTGTACTTTGAATTGAATAAGGAAGGACTTTCCGAGCATGGATTATGTTTGGCAATTTAAGTATCTTGTCAGGTTGTGGCAGGATTCTCAATCTCAACTAAAGTATGGCTTATACTTATCTCGGACCCCTAGGCATGGATTATGCTTAGGGACGGACTATCTTGTCAGGCTTTGGCAAGTATAGCTCCATCTCGGTATGAGTATGGATTGTACTCCACTACATTTCTAAGTATGGATTATACTCTGGAACGACTTATTGTTTTGTCAGGATTTGGCAAAGGAACTCAATAAAACTCGAGTATGGTTTATGCTCAGTTTGAACTTCCTGGTATGGCTTATACCCGGAAGGTTAGGTCCCTCGTCAGGTTTTAGCAGGATGATTCAAACGTGTCTTGAGTATGGTTTATGCTCAAACAAGCGCCCAAGCATGGTTTATGCTCGAAAGTGTAATTAGTTTTGTCAGGTTTTGACATACCTGTTTGCTTTCTCTTCTTCGCAGGCATGGATTATACTTGCAGCTGGCAGGCCCGGCGTGGCCTTGGATTATCCAGAACACATCTTCCTTCAACCAGCAAGATATGTTCTGGGGGGCAAAATGTTGACGCGCTTTTTAGTCAAAGCCGTCACACATGAAATCATTGATCAACAATACGCTCAAGTATTGGAAATATCGTCAGAAGACATGAAGTGATTTGGTTGAAATCACATCACAAACAAAGAAAGGCCCGAAACTCCTACCAGATGACCTTTTTTGGGCCCGAAAACAGCGATTACGGAGCTGAGCTCTATAACTCTTGTAGATCTCTGAATTAGCTTTAGTTTGAGCTTTGGTTTGGCTCAATCGGACTTACGGTTTGAAAGTTATGCCCGTTTCCGTGAACTCATGCAGAACCGGAAACTTGGAATTGGAAAAATTGGCATCACTCCTGACCGGTTCGGATCGGATGGCAGGAGGACCCGATCCAACCACCTTCAGTAAACCAGCTTGACACAGTTCACATTCTCATCAACCCGGATCGGATCGGAGGGGGAACACCCGATCCGCCCCACCTTCAATGCATAGGAGTACACAGAGCCTTCGGATTGAAGACACAAACTCGGTCCGGGTCGGAGGTCCGACCCGATCCCCCTGCACTTGCTCAGACGCAACAGCTTTGACCTGTTCTTTAGCCAAAACCATCTCCTACTAATCCGGATCGGTTGCCACCTGTGCTAGCACAATTTGAAGGCCATTTCTCCACTCTCTCCGAGATGCCCTCTCCGCTCACCACGTCACACCCGATCCGACCCGATTCAGGACTCCCAGCAGCTCCTTTACGCCTATAAATACACCACAGCATGGCTATTTCAAGGGACTTTTTGAACTCTAACTCTCCATGGCTTCAACTATGGTTCTTCGCAAGGCTATTGCATAACCTAGAAGTCGAATTCCACATTACAACACGAGGATTTCGTGTATAATCTCCCCTTTATTCTCCTCTTCTTCATTGTAAACACGAGAATTTCGTGTATAAACTGCAAACAAACAACATTGTAATAGCTTCTTAGGATTTAAGAAACTATAAAGTGGACGTAGGCTTGGATTGAGCCGAACCACTATAAAAATCTCGTGTGTCTCCTCTTATTTTACTGCTTTTTCTGTATTAATCTGTGATTGTGAGGTTTTCACATAGCATTTGGGTGTTAGGCCCAAATTTCGGTCTAACATTTTGGCGCGCCAGGAAGGGGCACACGATACAACTTCTTCTACTAGCTTGAACGGAAGCGGATTATTTGGCTATTGGATCAATGGTCAAGCGAAAGAAAGACGGAACCTTCTCTCGTGCTGAGGATGTTGGCACTGAAGGAACAAGGAACGAGGCAAGCCAGGAGGCTTCCTCTCATGAAAATCCATCAGCATACTTAACCAGAGATGAAATGGATGGCGTTCTCGATGAATTGAGAACCCAGATGGCTAGGCAAGATGATCTCCTCCGCAAACAACAGGAGATGATCGACCAATTCTTCGCTCGGATGGAAGGTAGGCCGAGTGGCAACACACAACTCGCTGGAAATAGCACGGAAATAGCCCCAGCAGCAGCTACAAACCGGATCGGTTCGGATCCGATCCGAACCGAGGGCCAAAATCTGAATTCAACGCAGATGGAAAGGGGAGACATTCCCCACCGGATCGGTTCGGACCCGATCCGAACCGCCACCTTACATGAGCCTGGGGGCAGCAGCCTCCCCTCTGGAAATCAGGACTTCGCTCCAGCACGACCTACCTCCGCACCGGTTCGGATCGGTAATCCCACACAGCTTCAGCATCAAGCTCCCCGGTTCGGAACAGGCGATCCTGATCGGATCGGTACATCCGACCCGAACCGTGCACCCCTCCATAACCCCCCTCGCTTCTCCGAGCCGCAGCAAGGGGGCACCTCCGAACCGAACCGGATGGCCTTCCAAGCACCCTATACCTCTCTGAACTCTTCTGGGCTCAACGCTGGGGGCACTAGCTCCGAACTAGGCAACTTGCAACAGCTCTTTGAAGGCGACCGGCTCGCCAATCTCATTGAACGCCTTTCGAGAGGCCGCACCTATCAAAATGACATGGATGATGTCAATCACAATCCATTCACACAGGAAATCAGGAATTCCCGCAATCCTCCAGATTTCAAACTTCCACAACTGGAACCCTACAACGGCAAAACGGATCCTACCGTGCATCTCATGCGCTATAAACGGCATATGGAAGTTCAATCGGCGTCGGAAAGCGTCATGGCAAAGTGCTTCCCTCTCTTTTTGACTGATATTGCTGCTATGTGGTTTCGGCAGCTGGAATCTGAATCGATCAACAGCTGGAACATGTTGGTCGCTCGCTTCATTGAACAGTTTCGGGTCCACATCGCTCGACCCAAAAATGTCATGTCACTCACTACAATCAAGCAGAGACCCAAAGAAACTTTGCGATCATTTCTGGAAAGATTCAACATTGCAGCAGCATCAGTTGATCGGCCTGAGCCATCTATGGTATTGATGACGGCAGTATCCGGCGTTCTAGACAACTCGGAGTTCAAGAAATCCTTGTACCGAGACCCACCAAGGAATCTCAGTGAATTCTATCTTGAATCGGATAGGTTTTTGCGTGAAGAAGACGCAACCTCCGAGAAGAAAGTTCTCGATGTTAACATGCTCAAAGACGGAGAACCGTCTGATTCTGACAAAGGCAAAGGAAAAGCTGCCGTCAAGAATGACCGCAACGCTCAGCCCCGGAGAGGGCCCAGATATGAAAAGTACACTGAACTCAATGCCCCACTCTCAGACATCTATCTGGACACAAACGGTGACGTCTCCTATCCAAAGCCTCCCAGGAGGGAGCCATCACAAAGGGAACGCGATTCTGGGAAATATTGCGTATTTCACGATATGGACGGTCATGACACAAATGACTGTAGACACTTGCGAGATCTGATTGAGGAACGGGTTAGACGTGGAGAGCTACCCGAGTATGTGAAACAACCAACACCTGTACCTGTGCTGCCACCACCTGCTCCCCGGAGAGGGAATGACCCTGGAACGAGCTCCCATCGGCTCGTCATCAAATGATCTGGATTGGATCACTCTGCGTTTTCAGCATTTCTTAGGATTTAAGATATGTCTCTTTGCTTCCAGTTTTTCCGATTGGCTAAATTGGAGTACACACGTACGGGGTTAGGATTTAGCTCCAAATCGTGCTTTGCACTCGATGACAAACCAATCAGGATTTGCTTTGGTTTTGTACTTTGAATTGAATAAGGAAGGACTTTCCGAGCATGGATTATGTTTGGCAATTTAAGTATCTTGTCAGGTTGTGGCAGGATTCTCAATCTCAACTAAAGTATGGCTTATACTTATCTCGGACCCCTAGGCATGGATTATGCTTAGGGACGGACTATCTTGTCAGGCTTTGGCAAGTATAGCTCCATCTCGGTATGAGTATGGATTGTACTCCACTACATTTCTAAGTATGGATTATACTCTGGAACGACTTATTGTTTTGTCAGGATTTGGCAAAGGAACTCAATAAAAGTCGAGTATGGTTTATGCTCAGTTTGAACTTCCTGGTATGGCTTATACCCGGAAGGTTAGGTCCCTCGTCAGGTTTTAGCAGGATGATTCAAACGTGTCTTGAGTATGGTTTATGCTCAAACAAGCGCCCAAGCATGGTTTATGCTCGAAAGTGTAATTAGTTTTGTCAGGTTTTGACATACCTGTTTGCTTTCTCTTCTTCGCAGGCATGGATTATACTTGCAGCTGGCAGGCCCGGCGTGGCCTTGGATTATCCAGAACACATCTTCCTTCAACCAGCAAGATATGTTCTGGGGGGCAAAATGTTGACGCGCTTTTTAGTCAAAGCCGTCACACATGAAATCATTGATCAACAATACGCTCAAGTATTGGAAATATCGTCAGAAGACATGAAGTGATTTGGTTGAAATCGCATCACAAACAAAGAAAGGCCCGAAACTCCTACCAGATGACCTTTTTTGGGCCCGAAAACAGCGATTACGGAGCTGAGCTCTATAACTCTTGTAGATCTCTGAATTAGCTTTAGTTTGAGCTTTGGTTTGGCTCAATCGGACTTACGGTTTGAAAGTTATGCCCGTTTCCGTGAACTCATGCAGAACCGGAAACTTGGAATTGGAAAAATTGGCATCACTCCTGACCGGTTCGGATCGGATGGCAGGAGGACCCGATCCAACCACCTTCAGTAAACCAGCTTGACACAGTTCACATTCTCATCAACCCGGATCGGATCGGAGGGGGAACACCCGATCCGCCCCACCTTCAATGCATAGGAGTACACAGAGCCTTCGGATTGAAGACACAAACTCGGTCCGGGTCGGAGGTCCGACCCGATCCCCCTGCACTTGCTCAGACGCAACAGCTTTGACCTGTTCTTTAGCCAAAACCATCTCCTACTAATCCGGATCGGTTGCCACCTGTGCTAGCACAATTTGAAGGCCATTTCTCCACTCTCTCCGAGATGCCCTCTCCGCTCACCACGTCACACCCGATCCGACCCGATTCAGGACTCCCAGCAGCTCCTTTACGCCTATAAATACACCACAGCATGGCTATTTCAAGGGACTTTTTGAACTCTAACTCTCCATGGCTTCAACTATGGTTCTTCGCAAGGCTATTGCATAACCTAGAAGTCGAATTCCACATTACAACACGAGGATTTCGTGTATAATCTCCCCTTTATTCTCCTCTTCTTCATTGTAAACACGAGAATTTCGTGTATAAACTGCAAACAAACAACATTGTAATAGCTTCTTAGGATTTAAGAAACTATAAAGTGGACGTAGGCTTGGATTGAGCCGAACCACTATAAAAATCTCGTGTGTCTCCTCTTATTTTACTGCTTTTTCTGTATTAATCTGTGATTGTGAGGTTTTCACATAGCATTTGGGTGTTAGGCCCAAATTTCGGTCTAACATTTTGGCGCGCCAGGAAGGGGCACACGATACAACTTCTTCTACTAGCTTGAACGGAAGCGGATTATTTGGCTATTGGATCAATGGTCAAGCGAAAGAAAGACGGAACCTTCTCTCGTGCTGAGGATGTTGGCACTGAAGGAACAAGGAACGAGGCAAGCCAGGAGGCTTCCTCTCATGAAAATCCATCAGCATACTTAACCAGAGATGAAATGGATGGCGTTCTCGATGAATTGAGAACCCAGATGGCTAGGCAAGATGATCTCCTCCGCAAACAACAGGAGATGATCGACCAATTCTTCGCTCGGATGGAAGGTAGGCCGAGTGGCAACACACAACTCGCTGGAAATAGCACGGAAATAGCCCCAGCAGCAGCTACAAACCGGATCGGTTCGGATCCGATCCGAACCGAGGGCCAAAATCTGAATTCAACGCAGATGGAAAGGGGAGACATTCCCCACCGGATCGGTTCGGACCCGATCCGAACCGCCACCTTACATGAGCCTGGGGGCAGCAGCCTCCCCTCTGGAAATCAGGACTTCGCTCCAGCACGACCTACCTCCGCACCGGTTCGGATCGGTAATCCCACACAGCTTCAGCATCAAGCTCCCCGGTTCGGAACAGGCGATCCTGATCGGATCGGTACATCCGACCCGAACCGTGCACCCCTCCATAACCCCCCTCGCTTCTCCGAGCCGCAGCAAGGGGGCACCTCCGAACCGAACCGGATGGCCTTCCAAGCACCCTATACCTCTCTGAACTCTTCTGGGCTCAACGCTGGGGGCACTAGCTCCGAACTAGGCAACTTGCAACAGCTCTTTGAAGGCGACCGGCTCGCCAATCTCATTGAACGCCTTTCGAGAGGCCGCACCTATCAAAATGACATGGATGATGTCAATCACAATCCATTCACACAGGAAATCAGGAATTCCCGCAATCCTCCAGATTTCAAACTTCCACAACTGGAACCCTACAACGGCAAAACGGATCCTACCGTGCATCTCATGCGCTATAAACGGCATATGGAAGTTCAATCGGCGTCGGAAAGCGTCATGGCAAAGTGCTTCCCTCTCTTTTTGACTGATATTGCTGCTATGTGGTTTCGGCAGCTGGAATCTGAATCGATCAACAGCTGGAACATGTTGGTCGCTCGCTTCATTGAACAGTTTCGGGTCCACATCGCTCGACCCAAAAATGTCATGTCACTCACTACAATCAAGCAGAGACCCAAAGAAACTTTGCGATCATTTCTGGAAAGATTCAACATTGCAGCAGCATCAGTTGATCGGCCTGAGCCATCTATGGTATTGATGACGGCAGTATCCGGCGTTCTAGACAACTCGGAGTTCAAGAAATCCTTGTACCGAGACCCACCAAGGAATCTCAGTGAATTCTATCTTGAATCGGATAGGTTTTTGCGTGAAGAAGACGCAACCTCCGAGAAGAAAGTTCTCGATGTTAACATGCTCAAAGACGGAGAACCGTCTGATTCTGACAAAGGCAAAGGAAAAGCTGCCGTCAAGAATGACCGCAACGCTCAGCCCCGGAGAGGGCCCAGATATGAAAAGTACACTGAACTCAATGCCCCACTCTCAGACATCTATCTGGACACAAACGGTGACGTCTCCTATCCAAAGCCTCCCAGGAGGGAGCCATCACAAAGGGAACGCGATTCTGGGAAATATTGCGTATTTCACGATATGGACGGTCATGACACAAATGACTGTAGACACTTGCGAGATCTGATTGAGGAACGGGTTAGACGTGGAGAGCTACCCGAGTATGTGAAACAACCAACACCTGTACCTGTGCTGCCACCACCTGCTCCCCGGAGAGGGAATGACCCTGGAACGAGCTCCCATCGGCTCGTCATCAAATGATCTGGATTGGATCACTCTGCGTTTTCAGCATTTCTTAGGATTTAAGATATGTCTCTTTGCTTCCAGTTTTTCCGATTGGCTAAATTGGAGTACACACGTACGGGGTTAGGATTTAGCTCCAAATCGTGCTTTGCACTCGATGACAAACCAATCAGGATTTGCTTTGGTTTTGTACTTTGAATTGAATAAGGAAGGACTTTCCGAGCATGGATTATGTTTGGCAATTTAAGTATCTTGTCAGGTTGTGGCAGGATTCTCAATCTCAACTAAAGTATGGCTTATACTTATCTCGGACCCCTAGGCATGGATTATGCTTAGGGACGGACTATCTTGTCAGGCTTTGGCAAGTATAGCTCCATCTCGGTATGAGTATGGATTGTACTCCACTACATTTCTAAGTATGGATTATACTCTGGAACGACTTATTGTTTTGTCAGGATTTGGCAAAGGAACTCAATAAAACTCGAGTATGGTTTATGCTCAGTTTGAACTTCCTGGTATGGCTTATACCCGGAAGGTTAGGTCCCTCGTCAGGTTTTAGCAGGATGATTCAAACGTGTCTTGAGTATGGTTTATGCTCAAACAAGCGCCCAAGCATGGTTTATGCTCGAAAGTGTAATTAGTTTTGTCAGGTTTTGACATACCTGTTTGCTTTCTCTTCTTCGCAGGCATGGATTATACTTGCAGCTGGCAGGCCCGGCGTGGCCTTGGATTATCCAGAACACATCTTCCTTCAACCAGCAAGATATGTTCTGGGGGGCAAAATGTTGACGCGCTTTTTAGTCAAAGCCGTCACACATGAAATCATTGATCAACAATACGCTCAAGTATTGGAAATATCGTCAGAAGACATGAAGTGATTTGGTTGAAATCGCATCACAAACAAAGAAAGGCCCGAAACTCCTACCAGATGACCTTTTTTGGGCCCGAAAACAGCGATTACGGAGCTGAGCTCTATAACTCTTGTAGATCTCTGAATTAGCTTTAGTTTGAGCTTTGGTTTGGCTCAATCGGACTTACGGTTTGAAAGTTATGCCCGTTTCCGTGAACTCATGCAGAACCGGAAACTTGGAATTGGAAAAATTGGCATCACTCCTGACCGGTTCGGATCGGATGGCAGGAGGACCCGATCCAACCACCTTCAGTAAACCAGCTTGACACAGTTCACATTCTCATCAACCCGGATCGGATCGGAGGGGGAACACCCGATCCGCCCCACCTTCAATGCATAGGAGTACACAGAGCCTTCGGATTGAAGACACAAACTCGGTCCGGGTCGGAGGTCCGACCCGATCCCCCTGCACTTGCTCAGACGCAACAGCTTTGACCTGTTCTTTAGCCAAAACCATCTCCTACTAATCCGGATCGGTTGCCACCTGTGCTAGCACAATTTGAAGGCCATTTCTCCACTCTCTCCGAGATGCCCTCTCCGCTCACCACGTCACACCCGATCCGACCCGATTCAGGACTCCCAGCAGCTCCTTTACGCCTATAAATACACCACAGCATGGCTATTTCAAGGGACTTTTTGAACTCTAACTCTCCATGGCTTCAACTATGGTTCTTCGCAAGGCTATTGCATAACCTAGAAGTCGAATTCCACATTACAACACGAGGATTTCGTGTATAATCTCCCCTTTATTCTCCTCTTCTTCATTGTAAACACGAGAATTTCGTGTATAAACTGCAAACAAACAACATTGTAATAGCTTCTTAGGATTTAAGAAACTATAAAGTGGACGTAGGCTTGGATTGAGCCGAACCACTATAAAAATCTCGTGTGTCTCCTCTTATTTTACTGCTTTTTCTGTATTAATCTGTGATTGTGAGGTTTTCACATAGCATTTGGGTGTTAGGCCCAAATTTCGGTCTAACATTTTGGCGCGCCAGGAAGGGGCACACGATACAACTTCTTCTACTAGCTTGAACGGAAGCGGATTATTTGGCTATTGGATCAATGGTCAAGCGAAAGAAAGACGGAACCTTCTCTCGTGCTGAGGATGTTGGCACTGAAGGAACAAGGAACGAGGCAAGCCAGGAGGCTTCCTCTCATGAAAATCCATCAGCATACTTAACCAGAGATGAAATGGATGGCGTTCTCGATGAATTGAGAACCCAGGTGGCTAGGCAAGATGATCTCCTCCGCAAACAACAGGAGATGATCGACCAATTCTTCGCTCGGATGGAAGGTAGGCCGAGTGGCAACACACAACTCGCTGGAAATAGCACGGAAATAGCCCCAGCAGCAGCTACAAACCGGATCGGTTCGGATCCGATCCGAACCGAGGGCCAAAATCTGAATTCAACGCAGATGGAAAGGGGAGACATTCCCTACCGGATCGGTTCGGACCCGATCCGAACCGCCACCTTACATGAGCCTGGGGGCAGCAGCCTCCCCTCTGGAAATCAGGACTTCGCTCCAGCACGACCTACCTCCGCACCGGTTCGGATCGGTAATCCCACACAGCTTCAGCATCAAGCTCCCCGGTTCGGAACAGGCGATCCTGATCGGATCGGTACATCCGACCCGAACCGTGCACCCCTCCATAACCCCCCTCGCTTCTCCGAGCCGCAGCAAGGGGGCACCTCCGAACCGAACCGGATGGCCTTCCAAGCACCCTATACCTCTCTGAACTCTTCTGGGCTCAACGCTGGGGGCACTAGCTCCGAACTAGGCAACTTGCAACAGCTCTTTGAAGGCGACCGGCTCGCCAATCTCATTGAACGCCTTTCGAGAGGCCGCACCTATCAAAATGACATGGATGATGTCAATCACAATCCATTCACACAGGAAATCAGGAATTCCCGCAATCCTCCAGATTTCAAACTTCCACAACTGGAACCCTACAACGGCAAAACGGATCCTACCGTGCATCTCATGCGCTATAAACGGCATATGGAAGTTCAATCGGCGTCGGAAAGCGTCATGGCAAAGTGCTTCCCTCTCTTTTTGACTGATATTGCTGCTATGTGGTTTCGGCAGCTGGAATCTGAATCGATCAACAGCTGGAACATGTTGGTCGCTCGCTTCATTGAACAGTTTCGGGTCCACATCGCTCGACCCAAAAATGTCATGTCACTCACTACAATCAAGCAGAGACCCAAAGAAACTTTGCGATCATTTCTGGAAAGATTCAACATTGCAGCAGCATCAGTTGATCGGCCTGAGCCATCTATGGTATTGATGACGGCAGTATCCGGCGTTCTAGACAACTCGGAGTTCAAGAAATCCTTGTACCGAGACCCACCAAGGAATCTCAGTGAATTCTATCTTGAATCGGATAGGTTTTTGCGTGAAGAAGACGCAACCTCCGAGAAGAAAGTTCTCGATGTTAACATGCTCAAAGACGGAGAACCGTCTGATTCTGACAAAGGCAAAGGAAAAGCTGCCGTCAAGAATGACCGCAACGCTCAGCCCCGGAGAGGGCCCAGATATGAAAAGTACACTGAACTCAATGCCCCACTCTCAGACATCTATCTGGACACAAACGGTGACGTCTCCTATCCAAAGCCTCCCAGGAGGGAGCCATCACAAAGGGAACGCGATTCTGGGAAATATTGCGTATTTCACGATATGGACGGTCATGACACAAATGACTGTAGACACTTGCGAGATCTGATTGAGGAACGGGTTAGACGTGGAGAGCTACCCGAGTATGTGAAACAACCAACACCTGTACCTGTACTGCCACCACCTGCTCCCCGGAGAGGGAATGACCCTGGAACGAGCTCCCATCGGCTCGTCATCAAATGATCTGGATTGGATCACTCTGCGTTTTCAGCATTTCTTAGGATTTAAGATATGTCTCTTTGCTTCCAGTTTTTCCGATTGGCTAAATTGGAGTACACACGTACGGGGTTAGGATTTAGCTCCAAATCGTGCTTTGCACTCGATGACAAACCAATCAGGATTTGCTTTGGTTTTGTACTTTGAATTGAATAAGGAAGGACTTTCCGAGCATGGATTATGTTTGGCAATTTAAGTATCTTGTCAGGTTGTGGCAGGATTCTCAATCTCAACTAAAGTATGGCTTATACTTATCTCGGACCCCTAGGCATGGATTATGCTTAGGGACGGACTATCTTGTCAGGCTTTGGCAAGTATAGCTCCATCTCGGTATGAGTATGGATTGTACTCCACTACATTTCTAAGTATGGATTATACTCTGGAACGGCTTATTGTTTTGTCAGGATTTGGCAAAGGAACTCAATAAAACTCGAGTATGGTTTATGCTCAGTTTGAACTTCCTGGTATGGCTTATACCCGGAAGGTTAGGTCCCTCGTCAGGTTTTAGCAGGATGATTCGAACGTGTCTTGAGTATGGTTTATGCTCAAACAAGCGCCCAAGCATGGTTTATGCTCGAAAGTGTAATTAGTTTTGTCAGGTTTTGACATACCTGTTTGCTTTCTCTTCTTCGCAGGCATGGATTATACTTGCAGCTGGCAGGCCCGGCGTGGCCTTGGATTATCCAGAACACATCTTCCTTCAACCAGCAAGATATGTTCTGGGGGGCAAAATGTTGACGCGCTTTTTAGTCAAAGCCGTCACACATGAAATCATTGATCAACAATACGCTCAAGTATTGGAAATATCGTCAGAAGACATGAAGTGATTTGGTTGAAATCGCATCACAAACAAAGAAAGGCCCGAAACTCCTACCAGATGACCTTTTTTGGGCCCGAAAACAGCGATTACGGAGCTGAGCTCTATAACTCTTGTAGATCTCTGAATTAGCTTTAGTTTGAGCTTTGGTTTGGCTCAATCGGACTTACGGTTTGAAAGTTATGCCCGTTTCCGTGAACTCATGCAGAACCGGAAACTTGGAATTGGAAAAATTGGCATCACTCCTGACCGGTTCGGATCGGATGGCAGGAGGACCCGATCCAACCACCTTCAGTAAACCAGCTTGACACAGTTCACATTCTCATCAACCCGGATCGGATCGGAGGGGGAACACCCGATCCGCCCCACCTTCAATGCATAGGAGTACACAGAGCCTTCGGATTGAAGACACAAACTCGGTCCGGGTCGGAGGTCCGACCCGATCCCCCTGCACTTGCTCAGACGCAACAGCTTTGACCTGTTCTTTAGCCAAAACCATCTCCTACTAATCCGGATCGGTTGCCACCTGTGCTAGCACAATTTGAAGGCCATTTCTCCACTCTCTCCGAGATGCCCTCTCCGCTCACCACGTCACACCCGATCCGACCCGATTCAGGACTCCCAGCAGCTCCTTTACGCCTATAAATACACCACAGCATGGCTATTTCAAGGGACTTTTTGAACTCTAACTCTCCATGGCTTCAACTATGGTTCTTCGCAAGGCTATTGCATAACCTAGAAGTCGAATTCCACATTACAACACGAGGATTTCGTGTATAATCTCCCCTTTATTCTCCTCTTCTTCATTGTAAACACGAGAATTTCGTGTATAAACTGCAAACAAACAACATTGTAATAGCTTCTTAGGATTTAAGAAACTATAAAGTGGACGTAGGCTTGGATTGAGCCGAACCACTATAAAAATCTCGTGTGTCTCCTCTTATTTTACTGCTTTTTCTGTATTAATCTGTGATTGTGAGGTTTTCACATAGCATTTGGGTGTTAGGCCCAAATTTCGGTCTAACATTTTGGCGCGCCAGGAAGGGGCACACGATACAACTTCTTCTACTAGCTTGAACGGAAGCGGATTATTTGGCTATTGGATCAATGGTCAAGCGAAAGAAAGACGGAACCTTCTCTCGTGCTGAGGATGTTGGCACTGAAGGAACAAGGAACGAGGCAAGCCAGGAGGCTTCCTCTCATGAAAATCCATCAGCATACTTAACCAGAGATGAAATGGATGGCGTTCTCGATGAATTGAGAACCCAGATGGCTAGGCAAGATGATCTCCTCCGCAAACAACAGGAGATGATCGACCAATTCTTCGCTCGGATGGAAGGTAGGCCGAGTGGCAACACACAACTCGCTGGAAATAGCACGGAAATAGCCCCAGCAGCAGCTACAAACCGGATCGGTTCGGATCCGATCCGAACCGAGGGCCAAAATCTGAATTCAACGCAGATGGAAAGGGGAGACATTCCCCACCGGATCGGTTCGGACCCGATCCGAACCGCCACCTTACATGAGCCTGGGGGCAGCAGCCTCCCCTCTGGAAATCAGGACTTCGCTCCAGCACGACCTACCTCCGCACCGGTTCGGATCGGTAATCCCACACAGCTTCAGCATCAAGCTCCCCGGTTCGGAACAGGCGATCCTGATCGGATCGGTACATCCGACCCGAACCGTGCACCCCTCCATAACCCCCCTCGCTTCTCCGAGCCGCAGCAAGGGGGCACCTCCGAACCGAACCGGATGGCCTTCCAAGCACCCTATACCTCTCTGAACTCTTCTGGGCTCAACGCTGGGGGCACTAGCTCCGAACTAGGCAACTTGCAACAGCTCTTTGAAGGCGACCGGCTCGCCAATCTCATTGAACGCCTTTCGAGAGGCCGCACCTATCAAAATGACATGGATGATGTCAATCACAATCCATTCACACAGGAAATCAGGAATTCCCGCAATCCTCCAGATTTCAAACTTCCACAACTGGAACCCTACAACGGCAAAACGGATCCTACCGTGCATCTCATGCGCTATAAACGGCATATGGAAGTTCAATCGGCGTCGGAAAGCGTCATGGCAAAGTGCTTCCCTCTCTTTTTGACTGATATTGCTGCTATGTGGTTTCGGCAGCTGGAATCTGAATCGATCAACAGCTGGAACATGTTGGTCGCTCGCTTCATTGAACAGTTTCGGGTCCACATCGCTCGACCCAAAAATGTCATGTCACTCACTACAATCAAGCAGAGACCCAAAGAAACTCTGCGATCATTTCTGGAAAGATTCAACATTGCAGCAGCATCAGTTGATCGGCCTGAGCCATCTATGGTATTGATGACGGCAGTATCCGGCGTTCTAGACAACTCGGAGTTCAAGAAATCCTTGTACCGAGACCCACCAAGGAATCTCAGTGAATTCTATCTTGAATCGGATAGGTTTTTGCGTGAAGAAGACGCAACCTCCGAGAAGAAAGTTCTCGATGTTAACATGCTCAAAGACGGAGAACCGTCTGATTCTGACAAAGGCAAAGGAAAAGCTGCCGTCAAGAATGACCGCAACGCTCAGCCCCGGAGAGGGCCCAGATATGAAAAGTACACTGAACTCAATGCCCCACTCTCAGACATCTATCTAGACACAAACGGTGACGTCTCCTATCCAAAGCCTCCCAGGAGGGAGCCATCACAAAGGGAACGCGATTCTGGGAAATATTGCGTATTTCACGATATGGACGGTCATGACACAAATGACTGTAGACACTTGCGAGATCTGATTGAGGAACGGGTTAGACGTGGAGAGCTACCCGAGTATGTGAAACAACCAACACCTGTACCTGTGCTGCCACCACCTGCTCCCCGGAGAGGGAATGACCCTGGAACGAGCTCCCATCGGCTCGTCATCAAATGATCTGGATTGGATCACTCTGCGTTTTCAGCATTTCTTAGGATTTAAGATATGTCTCTTTGCTTCCAGTTTTTCCGATTGGCTAAATTGGAGTACACACGTACGGGGTTAGGATTTAGCTCCAAATCGTGCTTTGCACTCGATGACAAACCAATCAGGATTTGCTTTGGTTTTGTACTTTGAATTGAATAAGGAAGGACTTTCCGAGCATGGATTATGTTTGGCAATTTAAGTATCTTGTCAGGTTGTGGCAGGATTCTCAATCTCAACTAAAGTATGGCTTATACTTATCTCGGACCCCTAGGCATGGATTATGCTTAGGGACGGACTATCTTGTCAGGCTTTGGCAAGTATAGCTCCATCTCGGTATGAGTATGGATTGTACTCCACTACATTTCTAAGTATGGATTATACTCTGGAACGGCTTATTGTTTTGTCAGGATTTGGCAAAGGAACTCAATAAAACTCGAGTATGGTTTATGCTCAGTTTGAACTTCCTGGTATGGCTTATACCCGGAAGGTTAGGTCCCTCGTCAGGTTTTAGCAGGATGATTCGAACGTGTCTTGAGTATGGTTTATGCTCAAACAAGCGCCCAAGCATGGTTTATGCTCGAAAGTGTAATTAGTTTTGTCAGGTTTTGACATACCTGTTTGCTTTCTCTTCTTCGCAGGCATGGATTATACTTGCAGCTGGCAGGCCCGGCGTGGCCTTGGATTATCCAGAACACATCTTCCTTCAACCAGCAAGATATGTTCTGGGGGGCAAAATGTTGACGCGCTTTTTAGTCAAAGCCGTCACACATGAAATCATTGATCAACAATACGCTCAAGTATTGGAAATATCGTCAGAAGACATGAAGTGATTTGGTTGAAATCGCATCACAAACAAAGAAAGGCCCGAAACTCCTACCAGATGACCTTTTTTGGGCCCGAAAACAGCGATTACGGAGCTGAGCTCTATAACTCTTGTAGATCTCTGAATTAGCTTTAGTTTGAGCTTTGGTTTGGCTCAATCGGACTTACGGTTTGAAAGTTATGCCCGTTTCCGTGAACTCATGCAGAACCGGAAACTTGGAATTGGAAAAATTGGCATCACTCCTGACCGGTTCGGATCGGATGGCAGGAGGACCCGATCCAACCACCTTCAGTAAACCAGCTTGACACAGTTCACATTCTCATCAACCCGGATCGGATCGGAGGGGGAACACCCGATCCGCCCCACCTTCAATGCATAGGAGTACACAGAGCCTTCGGATTGAAGACACAAACTCGGTACGGGTCGGAGGTCCGACCCGATCCCCCTGCACTTGCTCAGACGCAACAGCTTTGACCTGTTCTTTAGCCAAAACCATCTCCTACTAATCCGGATCGGTTGCCACCTGTGCTAGCACAATTTGAAGGCCATTTCTCCACTCTCTCCGAGATGCCCTCTCCGCTCACCACGTCACACCCGATCCGACCCGATTCAGGACTCCCAGCAGCTCCTTTACGCCTATAAATACACCACAGCATGGCTATTTCAAGGGACTTTTTGAACTCTAACTCTCCATGGCTTCAACTATGGTTCTTCGCAAGGCTATTGCATAACCTAGAAGTCGAATTCCACATTACAACACGAGGATTTCGTGTATAATCTCCCCTTTATTCTCCTCTTCTTCATTGTAAACACGAGAATTTCGTGTATAAACTGCAAACAAACAACATTGTAATAGCTTCTTAGGATTTAAGAAACTATAAAGTGGACGTAGGCTTGGATTGAGCCGAACCACTATAAAAATCTCGTGTGTCTCCTCTTATTTTACTGCTTTTTCTGTATTAATCTGTGATTGTGAGGTTTTCACATAGCATTTGGGTGTTAGGCCCAAATTTCGGTCTAACATTTTGGCGCGCCAGGAAGGGGCACACGATACAACTTCTTCTACTAGCTTGAACGGAAGCGGATTATTTGGCTATTGGATCAATGGTCAAGCGAAAGAAAGACGGAACCTTCTCTCGTGCTGAGGATGTTGGCACTGAAGGAACAAGGAACGAGGCAAGCCAGGAGGCTTCCTCTCATGAAAATCCATCAGCATACTTAACCAGAGATGAAATGGATGGCGTTCTCGATGAATTGAGAACCCAGATGGCTAGGCAAGATGATCTCCTCCGCAAACAACAGGAGATGATCGACCAATTCTTCGCTCGGATGGAAGGTAGGCCGAGTGGCAACACACAACTCGCTGGAAATAGCACGGAAATAGCCCCAGCAGCAGCTACAAACCGGATCGGTTCGGATCCGATCCGAACCGAGGGCCAAAATCTGAATTCAACGCAGATGGAAAGGGGAGACATTTCCCACCGGATCGGTTCGGACCCGATCCGAACCGCCACCTTACATGAGCCTGGGGGCAGCAGCCTCCCCTCTGGAAATCAGGACTTCGCTCCAGCACGACCTACCTCCGCACCGGTTCGGATCGGTAATCCCACACAGCTTCAGCATCAAGCTCCCCGGTTCGGAACAGGCGATCCTGATCGGATCGGTACATCCGACCCGAACCGTGCACCCCTCCATAACCCCCCTCGCTTCTCCGAGCCGCAGCAAGGGGGCACCTCCGAACCGAACCGGATGGCCTTCCAAGCACCCTATACCTCTCTGAACTCTTCTGGGCTCAACGCTGGGGGCACTAGCTCCGAACTAGGCAACTTGCAACAGCTCTTTGAAGGCGACCGGCTCGCCAATCTCATTGAACGCCTTTCGAGAGGCCGCACCTATCAAAATGACATGGATGATGTCAATCACAATCCATTCACACAGGAAATCAGGAATTCCCGCAATCCTCCAGATTTCAAACTTCCACAACTGGAACCCTACAACGGCAAAACGGATCCTACCGTGCATCTCATGCGCTATAAACGGCATATGGAAGTTCAATCGGCGTCGGAAAGCGTCATGGCAAAGTGCTTCCCTCTCTTTTTGACTGATATTGCTGCTATGTGGTTTCGGCAGCTGGAATCTGAATCGATCAACAGCTGGAACATGTTGGTCGCTCGCTTCATTGAACAGTTTCGGGTCCACATCGCTCGACCCAAAAATGTCATGTCACTCACTACAATCAAGCAGAGACCCAAAGAAACTCTGCGATCATTTCTGGAAAGATTCAACATTGCAGCAGCATCAGTTGATCGGCCTGAGCCATCTATGGTATTGATGACGGCAGTATCCGGCGTTCTAGACAACTCGGAGTTCAAGAAATCCTTGTACCGAGACCCACCAAGGAATCTCAGTGAATTCTATCTTGAATCGGATAGGTTTTTGCGTGAAGAAGACGCAACCTCCGAGAAGAAAGTTCTCGATGTTAACATGCTCAAAGACGGAGAACCGTCTGATTCTGACAAAGGCAAAGGAAAAGCTGCCGTCAAGAATGACCGCAACGCTCAGCCCCGGAGAGGGCCCAGATATGAAAAGTACACTGAACTCAATGCCCCACTCTCAGACATCTATCTGGACACAAACGGTGACGTCTCCTATCCAAAGCCTCCCAGGAGGGAGCCATCACAAAGGGAACGCGATTCTGGGAAATATTGCGTATTTCACGATATGGACGGTCATGACACAAATGACTGTAGACACTTGCGAGATCTGATTGAGAAACGGGTTAGACGTGGAGAGCTACCCGAGTATGTGAAACAACCAACACCTGTACCTGTGCTGCCACCACCTGCTCCCCGGAGAGGGAATGACCCTGGAACGAGCTCCCATCGGCTCGTCATCAAATGATCTGGATTGGATCACTCTGCGTTTTCAGCATTTCTTAGGATTTAAGATATGTCTCTTTGCTTCCAGTTTTTCCGATTGGCTAAATTGGAGTACACACGTACGGGGTTAGGATTTAGCTCCAAATCGTGCTTTGCACTCGATGACAAACCAATCAGGATTTGCTTTGGTTTTGTACTTTGAATTGAATAAGGAAGGACTTTCCGAGCATGGATTATGTTTGGCAATTTAAGTATCTTGTCAGGTTGTGGCAGGATTCTCAATCTCAACTAAAGTATGGCTTATACTTATCTCGGACCCCTAGGCATGGATTATGCTTAGGGACGGACTATCTTGTCAGGCTTTGGCAAGTATAGCTCCATCTCGGTATGAGTATGGATTGTACTCCACTACATTTCTAAGTATGGATTATACTCTGGAACGGCTTATTGTTTTGTCAGGATTTGGCAAAGGAACTCAATAAAACTCGAGTATGGTTTATGCTCAGTTTGAACTTCCTGGTATGGCTTATACCCGGAAGGTTAGGTCCCTCGTCAGGTTTTAGCAGGATGATTCGAACGTGTCTTGAGTATGGTTTATGCTCAAACAAGCGCCCAAGCATGGTTTATGCTCGAAAGTGTAATTAGTTTTGTCAGGTTTTGACATACCTGTTTGCTTTCTCTTCTTCGCAGGCATGGATTATACTTGCAGCTGGCAGGCCCGGCGTGGCCTTGGATTATCCAGAACACATCTTCCTTCAACCAGCAAGATATGTTCTGGGGGGCAAAATGTTGACGCGCTTTTTAGTCAAAGCCGTCACACATGAAATCATTGATCAACAATACGCTCAAGTATTGGAAATATCGTCAGAAGACATGAAGTGATTTGGTTGAAATCGCATCACAAACAAAGAAAGGCCCGAAACTCCTACCAGATGACCTTTTTTGGGCCCGAAAACAGCGATTACGGAGCTGAGCTCTATAACTCTTGTAGATCTCTGAATTAGCTTTAGTTTGAGCTTTGGTTTGGCTCAATCGGACTTACGGTTTGAAAGTTATGCCCGTTTCCGTGAACTCATGCAGAACCGGAAACTTGGAATTGGAAAAATTGGCATCACTCCTGACCGGTTCGGATCGGATGGCAGGAGGACCCGATCCAACCACCTTCAGTAAACCAGCTTGACACAGTTCACATTCTCATCAACCCGGATCGGATCGGAGGGGGAACACCCGATCCGCCCCACCTTCAATGCATAGGAGTACACAGAGCCTTCGGATTGAAGACACAAACTCGGTCCGGGTCGGAGGTCCGACCCGATCCCCCTGCACTTGCTCAGACGCAACAGCTTTGACCTGTTCTTTAGCCAAAACCATCTCCTACTAATCCGGATCGGTTGCCACCTGTGCTAGCACAATTTGAAGGCCATTTCTCCACTCTCTCCGAGATGCCCTCTCCGCTCACCACGTCACACCCGATCCGACCCGATTCAGGACTCCCAGCAGCTCCTTTACGCCTATAAATACACCACAGCATGGCTATTTCAAGGCACTTTTTGAACTCTAACTCTCCATGGCTTCAACTATGGTTCTTCGCAAGGCTATTGCATAACCTAGAAGTCGAATTCCACATTACAACACGAGGATTTCGTGTATAATCTCCCCTTTATTATCCTCTTCTTCATTGTAAACACGAGAATTTCGTGTATAAACTGCAAACAAACAACATTGTAATAGCTTCTTAGGATTTAAGAAACTATAAAGTGGACGTAGGCTTGGATTGAGCCGAACCACTATAAAAATCTCGTGTGTCTCCTCTTATTTAACTGCTTTTTCTGTATTAATCTGTGATTGTGAGGTTTTCACATAGCATTTGGGTGTTAGGCCCAAATTTCGGTCTAACATTTTTTTCGAGTTAGTATGTGACCCCAGTAAATTGAAATGCGCGTTCAAATTCAATATATAGAGTTATATTTTGATTTTGACGGAAACTGATCGAAACAGCCTACGATACATATTCCATTGTGTTCGAAATGGGGGTAATTAGTTATGGACGACAGGCGGTGGGCCTCGTTTCGAGGTCGAAATAAAAAGTCAACCTTTTGAAATTAAAATAAATAAAAATAAATATATTCTCTCTCTCCCTATACCCTCCAGGCCCCCCCTTCGATTAATTTCAAACAGAATAAAAAAAGGAAGATAAAGGATGGGCGACGGAGGGGGGGGGGGAACCGCCGCCGCCACGTCCATCGCGCCCCCCCCCCCCCCCAAGGTGGCGCCGACCCCCCACCGCATCTCCTCCTCCAGAATCAACCTCGCGCCCCCGAATCAACCTCGCGCCCCCTAAACCCGACGCAACACCCCAGTCCGCCACACCCTCGCCTGCGACGCCACCAGCGCCCACCTCCGACGTCCCCGACCCTCCCTTGCGCGCCTCAGTCCCTCTCCCCTCACCACAGTACGTTCTTTCTTTCTTGTTTATTTATTTATGCATTTTCTTTTGGTTTATATATTAGAACATTGTTTTTTTTTTTTTTTAAATATAGTAAAGCTTCGATTTTAAATAGAGAAGAGTTATGATTTTTAATGACACAAAAATAGTATTTTTATTGTATGATTAGCGAATTAAAAATAAGCTTTTGATTAGGAAGTGGTAGTAAAAATATAATTTTTATATAATGTGAATGTTAAAAATATAATTTTTATAATATAAAAGGGTTAAAAATATAATTTTTATACTAGTGGCATATTAAAAATATGATTTTTATATAGTGGCGATAATAAAAATATAATTTTCATTAGATGGAGTATATAAAAATTCGATTTTTATATATGAGGTAGCGATGTAAAAATATTACCTTTATATATGTAGTGAATCAAAAATATGATTTTTACTTGTGTAGAGTATTAAAAATATGACCTTTATATAGTAGAAGATATAAAAATACTATTTTTATATAAGTAGTGTATTGAAAATAAAATTTCTATATAATAGAGAATATAAAAATATAATCTTTATATTTAAAAAGGCGAAATCTTTATATAGGGAACATCGATGTAAAATTAAAATTTTTATCTATATAGTAGCGGTGTAAAAATAGAATTTTTATCTATATAGTAACGATATAAAAATAGGATTTTTATATACATAGCAACAATATAAAAATGAGATTTTTATATATGTAGTGGCTATGGGCAACGAAAGTGACAAAAGGCGAGAACAACGATGACTTCTACATATGAAGAGTTGTAGCGTTTGGATTAGCTATTGGTGAGAACTTCTCACCTTTTAATTTATTTCTAGTTAAAATATATACTAGGATGCAGACGGTGTTTAGTAGCACCCGACACGCGTCGTCCACAGACCATGGACGGCTTGTATGCTTGTTTGTTTGATTTTGATGTGTAGTTGATTGTGTGATGTGATGTGAAACGAAATAAAATATTTAATAGTGGAAAATATTTTATAGTTAAAAATAGAATTTTTAACGTGTATATGAAATGAAATAAATTAATATAAACAAATTGAACGATTTGTTTATATACACACATTTGACTGATATTGATTGGAACGATAAATTTTACACATCGCCCAACTGCACAAATAAAATATGTGTTTGATTGTTTGAAACCCCACACGGGTATTGGGATGATATATGACATACACTAATCCCAATAATTAGTTGTATGTTGATCGATTGATTGACAGACTGTTATAAGCGTTAAATATTTATATTTGATGCTTATACAGTGTAGAATGCACTTTGGATGATGGTTGATTATTCGTCGTTGTTATTGTATACATGTGTCGTAGAAAATCCATAGAAATAAAATCTATGATAATTGATTGGGCTTCATTCCAGTTTTGAATAGAAATATTTGAAAAAGAAATATTTGAAATAGAATATTTGAAAAAGAAATATTTGAAAAAGAATATTTGAAAATAGAAATATATAAAGCCGTGTTGATTAGATTGACGCCATTTTGACGTGAACGATATTTATATCGATTTTATTCATTTTATAATGAATATCTAAAGTGATTTCAAAATCTCATATTTTGAAAAGAATTAGAATTCGAATTGAAAGTGAATAGAAATGAATTCGAATTGAAAGTGAATAGAAATGAATTCGAATTGAAAGTGAATAGAAATGAATTCGAATTGAAAGTGCATAGAAATGAATTCGAATTGAAATTGAATAGAAATGAATTCGAATTGAAATTGAATAGAAATGAATTCGAATTGAAATTGAATTAAAAATCGATTTGAATTGAAATTAATTTGAAATGAATTTAAATCGAATTTATAAGGAAAAATTCAATTTTGATTTGAATTTGAAAAGAAGTTGAAATCGTTTTGAAAACAAATTTAAAACGATTTATATAATACGTTTTAAAAGGAAATCGACGAAGTATATGTTATATATATTATATATATAATATAATGGCCTGAATAGAACGTGCCGCGTCGCCGCCATTCGTGAATTTCGACCATTGACTTCGAATGGATATTACAGGAGATCCGACCGTCGGATTCTCCTAAAACCAGAACCGTTGGGTTCGTATCGAAAATAGCTTTCTAACGAACATTAGAAATTTGAAATCTAACGGTTGGATTTGGAATTATGTCCAAATCAAATTTGGAAAAGGTCGCTGTAAGTGCAGTTCGATGGCCGTTGATGGAAATCAATTGTACAGGCCTTGATAAAATTACTAAAAATATCAATAATTTGTGTAAAATCATAAGAATTGATTTGTGGAGAATTGGGGCGAAAAACTCCATATTTGAAAAGATAAAAATAGATTTTTATCGAAAGGAACTAGTTTTGAACTAGAATTATAATTTATTTATTTTTAAAATAAATAAATTTAATTTAAAAAGGGTTTTAACAGTAACCAGAATTTCCAACAATTGAATTGGAATGGATTTGAATCGAAATTGTCTTTGGAATATTTCAATGTTGGATTTCGTGATTATACAGACGTTGTTATGAAAATTTGAAAGATATATTAATATCGTTATTTCCAATACGATAGTTGTTGGTCGTAGAATTTGATATTGAATATAAGCCGATATATTTTCTATTCAGAGCCTTGTATTTAATATCAAATGTGATTTGGGTTTGTCGTGAATGGTGTCTTCATTAACACTGTTCTTAAGCCCAGTTGAGAAAAAGATTAAATCTTTTTATTTAGATTTAATGAAGTGTACCAATTAAATAATATTTAATTGGAATTGAAATGGTATTGATTTTTGGGTTTATCGTGAACAGTGTTTTAAATAACACTTGTTCTTTAACCCGATAATTAATGGAATGTGATTTTGGGTTTATCGTGAACCGTGTTTTAAATGACACTGATTCTTTAACCCAGTTAAAGATTAAAACTAAGTGGAGTTTTAATGAATCTTTAATTAGATTGAAAAGATCGAGATTGGAGTATCACCAATTTTACTCCAGGCGATAGTTAAATCTTTAATTAGATTTGAAAGTGAAATGGTAATTGAATTTACCGATAACACCGTGGTGTTAGATATGAAGTATTACCAGTTACTTCATGGGATGAATAGGTGGGGGTTGGGAAATAAAATAAATGATTACTCCGGTGTGGTTCGCTAATCCCGACTAGTAGGAATTGATATTCAAAGAAGATTAAAGAATTTATCTTTGATAAAATTAATGGGAACCTTTCCCAAAGTATAAGAATATTTGAATAAAAGAATATTCTGAACTGGAATGAGGCGTATGTTGTGTTTGTGTAACACGTATTTATTATATACGCGAGTTATTCAGAAAGACCGGGTTTATCCCATTCTGAATAACTAATTCGACGCGGTGTCGAAGATGAAGACGGTGGTTGAAGACCGGGGGTCTTCACGTCGTTTGGATAATTATTGATGATCTTGATTGGGCCGTACACCCAAGAGGAGAGAATCAGTTGGTGATCGTCCAGACGTACTTGGAGATCGATGGATAAGCGAGGTACAAGGTGCCTCCGGTTTCGTTCAGACCCAGAACGGACTTGTAAATGGACTGTGTGTCTGACATTGGATTTTATTCTGTGTGATTGATTTCTATTAAATATATATCTGTTTGGCAGCGGAGAATTTATTCTCTAGATTAACGCCCTTCTCTGAGACGTACGAGCTCAGAGGTTATATATTGATGGATATCAAACGCATGGAGTGAATTGCCTGTGTGGCATGCCTAAGTGGAAATTGATCAAGGCTTCTGTTGAAAAGCAAAGTCCTATGGTAATGATCAAAGCACAGCCTGTGTGGCATATCTTTGTGTAGCGTTGATTCGCGAGCCTCACACCCCGGTTGTGAACCAAAAACGGGAGAGGACCTCAGGGAGGGCATGCGTTTCTTTCTAGCTAGAAGTGGCGTCAATGGTTTTGCACGCCCTGACGAGTTTGACTTATGTGGATGTTGCTGTTGCGAGGCGCCTCGGTTAGATCGGACGATCCGGGTCCGATGGACTCATTCGTTGGCTCACTTACGCCCCATAGGGCGGGGAAACGTAGTGTTCAGGAATTTTAATCCACATCGGTGTACCGGCCCTGATGATCCAAGGGTCACTCGAGCTCTGATCCTGAGACTCGGGCTAGATTGTGACGGCAAGGAATTTCGCTCGGTCCGAACCAGTCGCTAAACCGACCCAGACCGTTCGAAACGCCCTATCGTTTGAGAACACGACAAACAGAACGCATACAGAAGAACATTTCACTATATATTACAACAGTGCATCAGATTACAAGAATATACAGAGTATGAATGAATATTACACAGAAATATCAGAGATTTAAATTACATTTAAATACATCGCAGCGGAAAATAATACAATACACAACTAGAAGAGATATACGGATACAAAGCTTTCCGGATATCGTTCCAGCTGTAAACCAGGATCCTGTGAATATAAATCTGCAAAACCAAAACTACTAGCTGCCCGTGTCAAGAATAGGGGCACCCAGAGTTTAGGTTAAAACAATAAACTCCAGGTCAGTCATGTGACTGGTGTGAGAACTAAAACAGTTATTAATCTTTATTTTCAAAGCTAGGTAAATCAAGGGACCACGCCGTATAACACGGAACGGGTTTCCTCCCAAGAATACCAGTGCATAAAACAAACAGCGCAATGCTAAATAAAGAAAAATGAAGCTGTTATAAGACCCAGGTCCCATCACACAATGCAACGCAGTCGAGGATAGGGTTTTCCCTTATAACAGCCAAAGAATGCTTGATACGTTTTAAAACAAATCATTTGATACTATTATAAGTGCATAGTGTATAAAACACTTCAAATCATAAGTATCAATCATAGGCGGCATGAACGGCCCATAACACTATGTCGCCATATATAAGTTTACAATCAAAACCGCAAATGTCGTATTTGGAAATTGGATTTCCATCTATGAACCGAGGCAAAAGATAGTCCTCAACCGATTCGAGACTGCCTAGCCCGAGTCTCAGGCAAGCGCGCAGGCAAGCCTTGGAGCGACAGGGCCGGTCCACCGACGTGGATTATTATACCTGAGCACTACGTTTCGCCGCCCTTTGGGGCGTAAGCGAGCCAACGAATGACTCCATCGGACCCGGATCGTCCGATCTAACCGAGGCGCCTCGCAACAGCAACAACCACATAAGTCAAACTCGTCAGGGCGTGTAAAACCACTGACGCCACTTCTAGCTAGGAGGAAACGCAGGCCCTCCCTGAGGTCCGTCTCCCGTTTTTGGTTCATACCTGGTGTGAAACACGCGAGGTAAACGTTACACAAAGCTACGCCACAAAGGCCGTGCTTTGATCATCACCACAAGACTTTGCTTTTCAACAGAAGCCTTGATCATTTGCATCTTAGCATGCCACACAGGCAAACCATCCTATGCAACCGATATCAGTCACACAGAATGAAATCCGATGTCAGACACACAGTCCATTTACAAGTCCGTTCTGGGTCTGAACGAAACCGGAGGTACCTAGTACCCCGCATATCCATCGATCTCCAAGTACGTCTGGACGATCACTAACTGTTTCCATCTTCTTGGGTGTACAGCCCAATCAAGATCATCAGTAATTACCCAAACGACGTGAAGACCTCCGGTCTTCGACCATCGTCTTCATCTTCGACTTATCGTCGTATCAGTTATTCAGAATGGGATAAACCCGGTCTTTCCGAATAACTCGCGTATATTTTAAATAAGTGTTACACAAACACAACATACGCCTCATTCCAATTCATTAGTCACTAACCGTAAATTAATCAAGAGAATAATTCCCCAAATATTAACCCCGAAGGCCGAAACCAACATCAGATCAATATCCAGAAAACCATTCTACTTAGCTAACCGACAGTTAGTTTCTAAATTTCACGTTCAAATCTAATTAAAGATTTAACTATCGCCTGGAGCAAAACTGGTGATACTCCATTCTCGATCTTTTCAATCTAATTAAAGATTCATTAAAACTCCACTTAGTTTTAATCTGTGACTGGGTTAAAGAATCAGTGTCATTTAAAACACGGTTCACGATAAACCCAAAGTCACATCCCATTAATTATCGGGTTAAAGAACAAGTGTTATTTAAAACACTGTTCACGATAAACCCAAAAATCAATATCCATTCAATTCCAATTAAATATTATTTAATTGGTACACTTCATTAAATCTAAATAAAAAGATTTAATCTTTTCTCAACTGGGTTCAAGAACAGTGTTAGTGAAGACACCATTCACGACAAACCCAAATCACATTCATTAATTATCGGGTTAAAGAACAAGTGTTATTTAAAACACTGTTCACGATAAACCCAAAAATCAATATCAATTCAATTCCAATTAAATATAATTTAATTGGTACACTTCATTAAATCTAAATAAAAAGATTTAATCTTTTCTCAACTGGGTTCAAGAACAGTGTTAGTGAAGACACCATTCACGACAAACCCAAATCACATTCGATACTCAATACAAGGCTCTGAATAGAAAATATATCGGCTTATATTCAATATCGAATTCTACGACTAACAAATGTCGTATTGGAAATAACGATATAAATATATATCTTTCAAATTTCCGTAACAACATCTGTATAATCGCGAATTCCAACATCGAAATATTCCGAAGACAATTTCGATTCAAATCCATTCCAATGCAATCATTGGAAATTTTGGTTGTTTTTAAAACCCTTTTCGAATTCAATTTATTTATTTAAAAATAAATAGAATTATAATTCTAGTTCAAAACTAGTTCAATTCGATAAAAATCTACTTTTATCTTTTCAAATATGGAGTTTTTCATCCCAATTCTTCCCAAATCATTTCTTATGATTTTACACAAATTATTACTATTTTTAATAATTTTATCAAGGCTCGTACAGTCGATTTCCAACAATGGCCATCGAACTGCACTTACAGCGACCTTTTTCGAATTTGATTTGGACGTATCTCCAAATCCAACCGTTAGATTTCAAATTTCTAATATTCGTTAGAAAGCTCTTTTCGATACGAACCCAACGGTTCCGGTTTTAGGGGAATCCGACGGTCGGATCTCCCGTAATGTCCGTTGAAATAAATGGTCGAAATTCGCGAACTGCCGCGGCGCGGCGCGTTCTATTCAGGCCATTATATTATATATATAATATATATAATATATATTTCGTCGATTTCTATTCAAAACGAACTATATAAATAGTTTTAAAATCGTTTCAAAACCTATTTCAAATTCCATTTCAATTCAAAGCAAAATTGAATTCTTCTTTATAAATTCGTTTCAAAATTCATTTCTATTCAATTCAAATTTCAATTCAATTTGAATTCATTTCAATTCGCTTTCAATTCCATTTGAATTCGTTTTCAATTCAATTCATTTCGAAATCGTTTTCAATTCAATTCATTTCGAAATCGTTTTCAATTCATTTTGAATTCGTTTTCAATTCAATTCATTTCGAAATCGTTTTCAATTCAATTCATTTCGAAATCGTTTTCAATTCAATTCATTTCGAAATCGTTTTCAATTCATTTTGAATTCGTTTTCAATTCAATTCATTTCGAAATCGTTTTCAACTCAATTTGAATTCGTTTTCAATTCAATTCATTTCGAAATCGTTTTCAATTCATTTTGAATTCGTTTTCAATTCAATTCATTTTGAATTCGTTTTCAATTCAATTCATTTCGAAATCGTTTTCAATTCAATTCATTTCGAAATCGTTTTCAATTCAATTCATTTCGAAATCGTCGATTTCGAAATTACTTCTCAATATTCATTTTTAAAATGAATAAAATCGATACAAATACCGTTCACGTCAAAATGGCGTCAATCTAATCAACACGGCTTCATAAATTTCTATTTTCAAATTTTCTTTATTTTTCAAATTGGAATGAGGCCCAATCAATTACCATATAAAATTAATTATATGGATTTTCATACAACACATGTATATAATAGCATTGGAAAATAATCAACCATCAACCAAAGTGCACTACACTGTATAAGCATCAAATATAAATATCTAACGCTTATAACAGCCTGTCAATCAATCGATCGACATATTTAATCAATCAGGATGAGTGAACTTCAAATTTCATCCTAACACCCGTGTGGGGTTTCAAACAATCAAACACATATTTTATTTGTGCTGTTGGGCGATGTGTAAAATTTATCGACCCAATCAATATCAGTCAAATCAGTGTATATACAAACAAATCGGCCGATTTATTTATAACTATTCATTTATTCACATTCACGTTAAAAATTATATTTTTAACGATAAAACATTTTATTTCAACCTATGAATTTCTATTCAATTCATTTACACAATAAAATGATATTTTTATTTTCTAACATATTTTAGAAAATTTCGGCGGCATAACGGCACGATACTAGAAACGGGACAAGGCCTAGCCTTATCCCCGGTCTAGTGAAGGCCCACGCCATTCACACATCAATCAAATCAATTTCATCTCACCAAACAATTCAAACAAATAATCCAACTATTCTATGCAACCAAACAAACAAGTCCATGGTCTGTGGACGATTGTGTCGGGTGCTACTAAGCACCGTCTGCATCCTAGTATATATATATAACTAGAAATAAAATTGAAAGGTGAGAAATTCTCACACATAGCTATCCTAGCTCCACGGCACTTCATTTGCAGAAGTCTTCGTCGTTCCCGCCTTTTAGTCACCTTCGTTGTCCGCTTTCACTCCATATGTAAAAATCGAATTTTTACTTCGCTATTTCATATATAAAAATCGAATTTCTATTTCAAAGTTCAACATATAAAAATCGAATTTTTATTTCAAAGTTCAATATATAAAAATCGAATTTTTATTTCAAAGTTCAATATATAAAAATCGAATTTTTATTTCAAAGTTCAATATATAAAAATCGAATTTTTATTTCAAAGTTCAATATATAAAAATCGAATTTTTATTTCAAAGTTCAATATATAAAAGTCGAATTTTTATTTCAAAGTTCAATATATAAAAATCGAATTTTTATTTCAAAGTTCAATATATAAAAATCGAATTTTTATTTCAAAGTTCAATATATAAAAATCGAATTTTTATTTCAAAGTTCAATATATAAAAATCGAATTTTTATTTCTTTAAAAATATAAAAATATGATTTTTACTTTTGACTTCTTAAAGAAATCAGTTTTTATATCTTTTAAAAAAATCAGTTTTCCTAAACCAAAAAATAAATAAAATAAAATCAGTTTTTCTAAACTGAAAATTAAAATCAGTTTTATCTTTTTATTAAAAATCAGTTTTAGCTTTTTATTTAAAATCAATTTTAGCTTTTTATTTAAAATCAGTTTTAGCTTTTTATTTAAAATCAGTTTTAGCTTTTTATTTAAAATCAATTTTAGCTTTTTATTTAAAATCAATTTTAGCTTTTTATTTAAAATCAGTTTTAAAAATAAAGTTAAAAATCAGTTTTAAAAATAAAGTTAAAAATCAGGTAAAAAAATAAATAAATAAATAAAGTAATTACTTACAGTTCGAAAGGGGGGGAAGGTCTTTGTCGCGATCCGACTTCGAGGAGGGGGGGGGGGGGGTTCAGCGAAGCTTCGCCGCCGGCGTCGGAGCTGCTTCGAGGGGCGGCGGCTTTGGGTTGGGTGCTGGCTCGTGGTTTTGAAAAGGGGGGGGTTTCGACGAGGGGACGAGGTCGAGGTGAAGGGGGGGGGTACGACGGGGTGGCGGTGGAGGTGCCAGGGAGGAGGGCGGCGGCGGTTTCTTTTTGTTCCGACATTTTTTTTTTTTTTTTTATATCCTATTCGATTTCTGATAAGTGATTCGGGGGGGGGGGGGCAACGAAGAAGAAAAGGGGGGAAAGGTAATTTTTTTATTTATTTTATTATTATTTAATTATTAAATTTTGCAAAAGGGTTGACTTTTACATACGACCTCGAAACGAGGTCCACCGCCTGTCGTCCATAGCGTTTTACCCCCATTCCGAACACAATGGGACATGTTTCGTATGTTGATTCGATCGTTTGAATCAGTTTCCGTTGAATTAACATTTAAATCACTATATTGAATTTTAAACGTACATTTCAAATTACCGGGGTCACATACTAACTCTAAAAATTCTCGAAAAATATTTTCTAGCTTCGTATTGACGATACGGTCCTAACAAAACTAGTTTCGTCGAATTCTGAGACCATTAGAAAAATGGCCAATTTCCAGTCGATTAAAATCAACTGAAATGGTCAAAACACGTTTTCCTTTGCCACGCTCACATATTGATTCGAAAAATTATAAAATTTGGAATCTAGCAATAACTTAACATCACGGACCCAACAAAACTGGTTTCGTCGAAATCCGAGGTCGTTTGCAAAATGTCCATTTTTAAGGGCCTGAATTCCATAGCGACTATTCAGAATTTTCAACTGGACATATCTTATCATTTCTAAAGTGAAATCTCAATTTGTTAACTTCGTTACAAAGATATAGTTATACAGATTCAAATATTTCTTGTTTCGTTCAATTCTGACTTATATTGAATTCTGTATATTCAATTGAAATTAGAAATCGAATTTTCGAACTACCGCGCCATTTTCTATTCCTTTTATAATTATATATAATTATTATATATTCTAACGACGACGTATATAATATATACGTTCGAATTATATTCAAAAATAAATTTCACGCCGATATTATTTAAAATAATTCATTTTAAATAATCAAAATTCGCTAAAATTGCCAAAATAAAATTTTTAAACTGGCCCAGATTTTACGGGTTGTTACAATCTCCCCCACTTAAAACTTTTCGTCCCCGAAAAGGAACAAAGTCGAAAGTGGTTTGATTATTCAGCTCTACGCTCGATCTGGCTTCCATTCTCCAACTTTTTAGTTTCTGAGAATTCTCAAAATTTCAAAAATTTGGCTAACTCCCTAAATTTTTGAAAAATTTCGCCATAACCTCCCCTGCACCGGGAGCATCGGGGAATTTCAAATAGCTTCCCCGGTCCTTCAGATCTCAAAAAGAAAAAGAAAAAGCCAAGCGGCTAGCCAATAGGCTCACAAAATCATCATCACCCAAACAAAACAGGAAATTATGTAGTAAACATGTACCTATTTGTCGGGCAAACAAATTTTATTCTCGGCTCTAGCCTCCTTGCTATGACCTGTTCAATGATATACAAGTATATGCAAGCAAATGCGACCAAATTTCAATACAAGTCAATATTTGGTTCAATTAGGCTAAATGGCTAAAAATTAACAAACAAATAAACAAACAACACAAACATCAATCAATTAGTGAATTAGAGCTTCAAATTCATAATTTTGATACATATACAAAAATCAGATTTTTTTGATGCCAAATCACAACAATAAGCCCTATCTAATTTTGGTTCTCACACCAATCAATAGGAAATATATAAATATCACATCTTCAAAACACGAACATAGATTCTGATGATGATCGATCAATCATCAGAACCATCTCCGGGTGTCTAGAATGTGATTCTATATCTATCCAGTATATTAAAATTTCGAATACACGCGGATCAGACGTATATGCAAAATCTATATATACTGGATTGTCCACATCAATATAAATAGATAATCAAATACGAATAATTGATTTAAATTTTCAAAACAAAAATTTGTTTTCATTTTCAAAAATATACTCTTCACACTCGTTCTAGGATACTACTGATCCTATCTCTAACGAATCATTCCATTGGATATTGCTAATCCAATATCTGATGAATTCTTTCGTATGGTTCTAATGTGCCTTGTTCTCTGAGCTTTGTAAACCAAAGCTCTGATACCAACTGTGACGGCAAGGAATTTCGCTCGGTCCGAACCAGTCGCTAAACCGACCCAGACCGTTCGAAACGCCCTATCGTTTGAGAACACGACAAACAGAACGCATACAGAAGAACATTTCACTATATATTACAACAGTGCATCAGATTACAAGAATATACAGAGTATGAATGAATATTACACAGAAATATCAGAGATTTAAATTACATTTAAATACATCGCAGCGGAAAATAATACAATACACAACTAGAAGAGATATACGGATACAAAGCTTTCCGGATATCGTTCCAGCTGTAAACCAGGATCCTGTGAATATAAATCTGCAAAACCAAAACTACTAGCTGCCCGTGTCAAGAATAGGGGCACCCAGAGTTTAGGTTAAAACAATAAACTCCAGGTCAGTCATGTGACTGGTGTGAGAACTAAAACAGTTATTAATCTTTATTTTCAAAGCTAGGTAAATCAAGGGACCACGCCGTATAACACGGAACGGGTTTCCTCCCAAGAATACCAGTGCATAAAACAAACAGCGCAATGCTAAATAAAGAAAAATGAAGCTGTTATAAGACCCAGGTCCCATCACACAATGCAACGCAGTCGAGGATAGGGTTTTCCCTTATAACAGCCAAAGAATGCTTGATACGTTTTAAAACAAATCATTTGATACTATTATAAGTGCATAGTGTATAAAACACTTCAAATCATAAGTATCAATCATAGGCGGCATGAACGGCCCATAACACTATGTCGCCATATATAAGTTTACAATCAAAACCGCAAATGTCGTATTTGGAAATTGGATTTCCATCTATGAACCGAGGCAAAAGATAGTCCTCAACCGATTCGAGACTGCCTAGCCCGAGTCTCAGGCAAGCGCGCAAGCAAGCCTTGGAGCGACAGGGCCGGTCCACCGACGTGGATTATTATACCTGAGCACTACGTTTCGCCGCCCTTTGGGGCGTAAGCGAGCCAACGAATGACTCCATCGGACCCGGATCGTCCGATCTAACCGAGGCGCCTCGCAACAGCAACAACCACATAAGTCAAACTCGTCAGGGCGTGTAAAACCACTGACGCCACTTCTAGCTAGGAGGAAACGCAGGCCCTCCCTGAGGTCCGTCTCCCGTTTTTGGTTCATACCTGGTGTGAAACACGCGAGGTAAACGTTACACAAAGCTACGCCACAAAGGCCGTGCTTTGATCATCACCACAAGACTTTGCTTTTCAACAGAAGCCTTGATCATTTGCATCTTAGCATGCCACACAGGCAAACCATCCTATGCAACCGATATCAGTCACACAGAATGAAATCCGATGTCAGACACACAGTCCATTTACAAGTCCGTTCTGGGTCTGAACGAAACCGGAGGTACCTAGTACCCCGCATATCCATCGATCTCCAAGTACGTCTGGACGATCACTAACTGTTTCCATCTTCTTGGGTGTACAGCCCAATCAAGATCATCAGTAATTACCCAAACGACGTGAAGACCTCCGGTCTTCGACCATCGTCTTCATCTTCGACTTATCGTCGTATCAGTTATTCAGAATGGGATAAACCCGGTCTTTCCGAATAACTCGCGTATATTTTAAATAAGTGTTACACAAACACAACATACGCCTCATTCCAATTCATTAGTCACTAACCGTAAATTAATCAAGAGAATAATTCCCCAAATATTAACCCCGAAGGCCGAAACCAACATCAGATCAATATCCAGAAAACCATTCTACTTAGCTAACCGACAGTTAGTTTCTAAATTTCACGTTCAAATCTAATTAAAGATTTAACTATCGCCTGGAGCAAAACTGGTGATACTCCATTCTCGATCTTTTCAATCTAATTAAAGATTCATTAAAACTCCACTTAGTTTTAATCTGTGACTGGGTTAAAGAATCAGTGTCATTTAAAACACGGTTCACGATAAACCCAAAGTCACATCCCATTAATTATCGGGTTAAAGAACAAGTGTTATTTAAAACACTGTTCACGATAAACCCAAAAATCAATATCCATTCAATTCCAATTAAATATTATTTAATTGGTACACTTCATTAAATCTAAATAAAAAGATTTAATCTTTTCTCAACTGGGTTCAAGAACAGTGTTAGTGAAGACACCATTCACGACAAACCCAAATCACATTCATTAATTATCGGGTTAAAGAACAAGTGTTATTTAAAACACTGTTCACGATAAACCCAAAAATCAATATCAATTCAATTCCAATTAAATATAATTTAATTGGTACACTTCATTAAATCTAAATAAAAAGATTTAATCTTTTCTCAACTGGGTTCAAGAACAGTGTTAGTGAAGACACCATTCACGACAAACCCAAATCACATTCGATACTCAATACAAGGCTCTGAATAGAAAATATATCGGCTTATATTCAATATCGAATTCTACGACTAACAAATGTCGTATTGGAAATAACGATATAAATATATATCTTTCAAATTTCCGTAACAACATCTGTATAATCGCGAATTCCAACATCGAAATATTCCGAAGACAATTTCGATTCAAATCCATTCCAATGCAATCATTGGAAATTTTGGTTGTTTTTAAAACCCTTTTCGAATTCAATTTATTTATTTAAAAATAAATAGAATTATAATTCTAGTTCAAAACTAGTTCAATTCGATAAAAATCTACTTTTATCTTTTCAAATATGGAGTTTTTCATCCCAATTCTTCCCAAATCATTTCTTATGATTTTACACAAATTATTACTATTTTTAATAATTTTATCAAGGCTCGTACAGTCGATTTCCAACAATGGCCATCGAACTGCACTTACAACGACCTTTTTCGAATTTGATTTGGACGTATCTCCAAATCCAACCGTTAGATTTCAAATTTCTAATATTCGTTAGAAAGCTCTTTTCGATACGAACCCAACGGTTCCGGTTTTAGGGGAATCCGACGGTCGGATCTCCCGTAATGTCCGTTGAAATAAATGGTCGAAATTCGCGAACTGCCGCGGCGCGGCGCGTTCTATTCAGGCCATTATATTATATATATAATATATATAATATATATTTCGTCGATTTCTATTCAAAACGAACTATATAAATAGTTTTAAAATCGTTTCAAAACCTATTTCAAATTCCATTTCAATTCAAAGCAAAATTGAATTCTTCTTTATAAATTCGTTTCAAAATTCATTTCTATTCAATTCAAATTTCAATTCAATTTGAATTCATTTCAATTCGCTTTCAATTCCATTTGAATTCGTTTTCAATTCAATTCATTTCGAAATCGTTTTCAATTCAATTCATTTCGAAATCGTTTTCAATTCATTTTGAATTCGTTTTCAATTCAATTCATTTCGAAATCGTTTTCAATTCAATTCATTTCGAAATCGTTTTCAATTCAATTCATTTCGAAATCGTTTTCAATTCATTTTGAATTCGTTTTCAATTCAATTCATTTCGAAATCGTTTTCAACTCAATTTGAATTCGTTTTCAATTCAATTCATTTCGAAATCGTTTTCAATTCATTTTGAATTCGTTTTCAATTCAATTCATTTTGAATTCGTTTTCAATTCAATTCATTTCGAAATCGTTTTCAATTCAATTCATTTCGAAATCGTTTTCAATTCAATTCATTTCGAAATCGTCGATTTCGAAATTACTTCTCAATATTCATTTTTAAAATGAATAAAATCGATACAAATACCGTTCACGTCAAAATGGCGTCAATCTAATCAACACGGCTTCATAAATTTCTATTTTCAAATTTTCTTTATTTTTCAAATTGGAATGAGGCCCAATCAATTACCATATAAAATTAATTATATGGATTTTCATACAACACATGTATATAATAGCATTGGAAAATAATCAACCATCAACCAAAGTGCACTACACTGTATAAGCATCAAATATAAATATCTAACGCTTATAACAGCCTGTCAATCAATCGATCGACATATTTAATCAATCAGGATGAGTGAACTTCAAATTTCATCCTAACACCCGTGTGGGGTTTCAAACAATCAAACACATATTTTATTTGTGCTGTTGGGCGATGTGTAAAATTTATCGACCCAATCAATATCAGTCAAATCAGTGTATATACAAACAAATCGGCCGATTTGTTTATAACTATTCATTTATTCACATTCACGTTAAAAATTATATTTTTAACGATAAAACATTTTATTTCAACCTATGAATTTCTATTCAATTCATTTACACAATAAAATGATATTTTTATTTTCTAACATATTTTAGAAAATTTCGGCGGCATAACGGCACGATACTAGAAACGGGACAAGGCCTAGCCTTATCCCCGGTCTAGTGAAGGCCCACGCCATTCACACATCAATCAAATCAATTTCATCTCACCAAACAATTCAAACAAATAATCCAACTATTCTATGCAACCAAACAAACAAGTCCATGGTCTGTGGACGATTGTGTCGGGTGCTACTAAGCACCGTCTGCATCCTAGTATATATATATAACTAGAAATAAAATTGAAAGGTGAGAAATTCTCACACATAGCTATCCTAGCTCCACGGCACTTCATTTGCAGAAGTCTTCGTCGTTCCCGCCTTTTAGTCACCTTCGTTGTCCGCTTTCACTACATATGTAAAAATCGAATTTTTACTTCGCTATTTCATATATAAAAATCGAATTTCTATTTCAAAGTTCAACATATAAAAATCGAATTTTTATTTCAAAGTTCAATATATAAAAATCGAATTTTTATTTCAAAGTTCAATATATAAAAATCGAATTTTTATTTCAAAGTTCAATATATAAAAATCGAATTTTTATTTCAAAGTTCAATATATAAAAATCGAATTTTTATTTCAAAGTTCAATATATAAAAGTCGAATTTTTATTTCAAAGTTCAATATATAAAAATCGAATTTTTATTTCAAAGTTCAATATATAAAAATCGAATTTTTATTTCAAAGTTCAATATATAAAAATCGAATTTTTATTTCAAAGTTCAATATATAAAAATCGAATTTTTATTTCTTTAAAAATATAAAAATATGATTTTTACTTTTGACTTCTTAAAGAAATCAGTTTTTATATCTTTTAAAAAAATCAGTTTTCCTAAACCAAAAAATAAATAAAATAAAATCAGTTTTTCTAAACTGAAAATTAAAATCAGTTTTATCTTTTTATTAAAAATCAGTTTTAGCTTTTTATTTAAAATCAATTTTAGCTTTTTATTTAAAATCAGTTTTAGCTTTTTATTTAAAATCAGTTTTAGCTTTTTATTTAAAATCAATTTTAGCTTTTTATTTAAAATCAATTTTAGCTTTTTATTTAAAATCAGTTTTAAAAATAAAGTTAAAAATCAGTTTTAAAAATAAAGTTAAAAATCAGGTAAAAAAATAAATAAATAAAGTAATTACTTACAGTTCGAAAGGGGGGGGAAGGTCTTTGTCGCGATCCGACTTCGAGGAGGGGGGGGGGGGGGGTTCAGCGAAGCTTCGCCGCCGGCGTCGGAGCTGCTTCGAGGGGCGGCGGCTTTGGGTTGGGTGCTGGCTCGTGGTTTTGAAAAGGGGGGGGTTTCGACGAGGGGACGAGGTCGAGGTGAAGGGGGGGGTACGACGGGGTGGCGGTGGAGGTGCCAGGGAGGAGGGCGGCGGCGGTTTCTTTTTGTTCCGACATTTTTTTTTTTTTTTTTTTTTTTATATCCTATTCGATTTCTGATAAGTGATTCGGGGGGGGGGGGGCAACGAAGAAGAAAAGGGGGGGAAAGGTAATTTTTTTATTTATTTTATTATTATTTAATTATTAAATTTTGCAAAAGGGTTGACTTTTACATACGACCTCGAAACGAGGTCCACCGCCTGTCGTCCATAGCGTTTTACCCCCATTCCGAACACAATGGGACATGTTTCGTATGTTGATTCGATCGTTTGAATCAGTTTCCGTTGAATTAACATTTAAATCACTATATTGAATTTTAAACGTACATTTCAAATTACCGGGGTCACATACTAACTCTAAAAATTCTCGAAAAATATTTTCTAGCTTCGTATTGACGATACGGTCCTAACAAAACTAGTTTCGTCGAATTCTGAGACCATTAGAAAAATGGCCAATTTCCAGTCGATTAAAATCAACTGAAATGGTCAAAACACGTTTTCCTTTGCCACGCTCACATATTGATTCGAAAAATTATAAAATTTGGAATCTAGCAATAACTTAACATCACGGACCCAACAAAACTGGTTTCGTCGAAATCCGAGGTCGTTTGCAAAATGTCCATTTTTAAGGGCCTGAATTCCATAGCGACTATTCAGAATTTTCAACTGGACATATCTTATCATTTCTAAAGTGAAATCTCAATTTGTTAACTTCGTTACAAAGATATAGTTATACAGATTCAAATATTTCTTGTTTCGTTCAATTCTGACTTATATTGAATTCTGTATATTCAATTGAAATTAGAAATCGAATTTTCGAACTACCGCGCCATTTTCTATTCCTTTTATAATTATATATAATTATTATATATTCTAACGACGACGTATATAATATATACGTTCGAATTATATTCAAAAATAAATTTCACGCCGATATTATTTAAAATAATTCATTTTAAATAATCAAAATTCGCTAAAATTGCCAAAATAAAATTTTTAAACTGGCCCAGATTTTACGGGTTGTTACATAGATAGTCTCGAATCGGTGAGGACTATCTTTTGCCTTGGTTCATAGATGGAAATCCAATTTCCAAATACGTGACATTTGCGATTTTATTTGTAGAGCCTAGTATGGCGACATGATATATGGTACCCATGCCGTCTATGATTGATACTTATGATTTGAAGTTGTTTTATACACTATGCACTTATTATAGTATCAAACGATTTGTTTTGAACGTATTAAGCATTTTTGGCTATTATAAGGTAAAAACCCTATCCTTGTAACAACCCGAAAATCTGGGCCAGTTTAAAATTTTTATTTTGGCAATTTTATCGAATTTTGATTATTTAAAATGAATTATTTTAAATAATATCGACGAGAAATTTATTTTGAATATAAATCGAACGTATATACTATATACGTCGTCGTTAGAATATAAATATTTATATATAATTATAAATAGAATTGAAAATGGCGCGGTAGTTCGATAATTCGATTTCAAACTTCAATTGAATGTACCGGGTGCAAAACAATCCGGATTTCAGTGAAACCAAAAACATTAGGATCTAATTGATAATATCTTTCCAACGAATCCGAAAAATCAAGATTTCATAACGGGAATCAAAAGATATGTCCAGTCGAAAATTCTGAATAGTCGCTATGGAATTTAGGCCCTTAAAAATGGGAATTTTGCAAACGACCTCGGATTTCGACGAAACCACTTTTGTTGGGTCCGTGATGTCAAATGATTGCTAGATTCCAAATTTCGTAATTTTTCGAATCAATATGTGAGCATGGCAAAGGAAAATGCGTTTGACCAGTTTTAGTTGATTTTAATCGACTGGAAAATGGCCATTTTTCAAATGGTCTCAGAATTCGATGAAATTAGTTTTGTTAGGACCGTATCGTCAATACGAAGTTAAAAAATATTTTTCGGGAATTTTTAGAGTTAGTATGTGACCCTGGTAAATTGAAATGTACGTTTAAAATTCAATATAATGATTTAAATGTTAATTTGAACGAAAACTGTTCGAAACAGCCGAATCAGCTGACGATACATATCCCATTGTGTTCGGAATGGGGGTAGTTGGCTAGGGGCGACAGTCATTGGGTTTGATTTAGAGATCGGATTAATAGACAAAGATTTTTTAAAATAAAGTAGCTAAAAATATAAATATATATATAGGGTATAACCCTAAAAATAAGTCAAACCCCTATTGTTTTCAAACCGTGGTCAACTGTTAGAAAAACCCACCGTCGGTCCCTTTTACTCACTCCCCAAATCGAGATTAGCCGCCCCACTTCAAATTGACTCCTCCCCTTTACTTCGAATCGATCGAGCCAAGCACTGCTCCAGCCGCCGCCATCTCTCTGCTGCTGGCCACTGGCGCTCGTCACCACCGTAAGCTGCGCTTCCAGGCTACAGTTATTCATGAAGGCGGCGATGGGTTTGGGTCTTCTGGCGACGAACGGAGGGACATTGGAGCGAACGGTTTCAGGCGAGGGTTCTGGGGGGGTGGGCCGCTTCTTCTGTTGACCGTCGATGATGCTCCGGTGGTGTCAGGCGTGGGAGCGGGCGGATGTATTTAATGAAGGTAACGGTGAGCATTCTCTTTGATTCTTCTTTCTTTTATTCAAATCAAATTGTTTTTAAAACTGAAACCAATCTTTAAAACTGAAATTAGCACTAAGTTTTTCTTAAATATATAAAGATGTAAGATTAGCGTTGTCTTGAAAATATAATTTTGTTTTAGAAATGAAAATATAATTTTGTTTTTAGAAATAAAATATATACATTGTTTTTAGAAATAGGATTAATGTGTTTTTAAAATAGGAGAATAAAAATAGTTCGAATAAAAAAAATATGATTTTTATTCATGGAGAGTAATAAAAATTCAATCTTTATATTAGTAGTAAAAATATAAAAATATGATTTTTATATATTGAATACCATTGTAAAAATATTTGAAGTAGAAATAAAAATGAAATTTTTATTTATTGAAATGAAACGATAAAAACGAGATTTTGATATATAATAGCAAAGTAAAAAATGTGATTTTTATATATTGAAAATCAAAGTAAAAATGTGATTTTTATATATTGAACATCAAAGTAAAAATGTGATTTTTATATATTGAACATCAAAGTAAAAATGTGATTTTTATATATTGAACATCAAAGTAAAAATGTGATTTTCATATATTGAATAGCAAGGTAAAAATGCGATTTTTATATACGTAGTGGCTACGGGCAAAGAAAGTGATAAGAGACGAAAACGATGAAGATTTCTATCAAAGAAGAGTCAAGATGATTGGATAGCTATCTGTGAGAATTTCTCACCTTTCGTTTTCTTTTCTAATTATATATATATACTAGGATGCAGACGGTGCTTAGTAGCACCCGACACAATCGTCCACAGACCATGGACTTGTTTGTTTGGTTGCATAAATTAATTTGATGACTAGATTTGAATTGGTTGTTTGGTGAATTTGATTGATCGTGAATGGCGTGGGCCTTCACTAGACCGAGGATAAGGCTAGGCCTTGTCCCGTTTCTAGTATCGTGTCGTTGTGCCGCCGAAATTTTCTAAAATAAGTTAGAAAAATAAAAATATCATTTTATTTAAAGAATGAACTGAATAGAAATTCATATGTTAAAATAAAATGTAGTATCGTTAAAAATATAATTTTTAACGTGAATATGAATATAGTGAAAGTGAATAAAATAAAATATTCATTTCCAAACCGGACGGTTTGTTTATGTACACCTATTTGAAGGACATTGATTGAGACGATAAATTTTACACATCGCCCAACAGCACAAATAAAATATGTGTTTGATTGTTTGAAACCCCACACGGGTGTTGGGATGAAATTTGAAGTTCACTCATCCTGATTGATTAAATATGTCGATCGATTGATTGACAGGCTGTTATAAGCGTTAGATATCTATATTTGATGCTTATACAGTGTAGTGCACTTTGGTCGATGGTTGATTATTTTGCAATGCTATTATATGTGTGTAATGTATGAAAATCCATATAATTAACATTATATGGTGATTGATTGGGCCTCATTCCAATTTAGAAAATAAAGAATAATATAAAATAAAGGTTCATGTGTTGACAGTACTCATCCATTGAGATTGGTCATGTGTTGAACAAAATATTTTAGTAATAAAATTTATATCTTTATCAATATAAAATAAAAGTTCATGTGTTGACAGTACTCATCCATTGAGATTGGTCATGTGTTGAACGAAATATTTTGATAATAACAACTATTTTTGAAAAAGAAATATTTGAAATAGAATATTTGAAAATAGGAATTATATGAAGCCGTGTTGATTAGATTAACGCCATTTTGACGTGAACGATATTTATATCGATTTGAAAACGATTTCGAAATGAATTGAATTGAAAACGATTTCGAAATGAATTGAATTGAAAACGATTTCGAAATGAATTGAATTGAAAACGAATTCAAATTGAATTGAAAGCGAATTGAAATGAATTCAAATTGAATTGAAATTTGAATTGAATAGAAATGAATAGAAATGAATTTTAAAACGAATTTATAAAGAAGAATTCAATTTTGATTTGAATTGAAAAGGAAGTTGAAATTGCTTTTGAAACGAATTTAAAACTATTCATATAATTCGTTTTAAATAGAAATCGACGAAATATATATTATATATATAATATAATGGCCTGAATAGAACGCGCCGCGGCAGTTCGTGAATTTCGACCATTTATTTCAAACGGACATTACGGGAGATCCGACCGTCGGATTCTCCTAAAACCGGAACCGTTGGGTTCGTATCGAAAAGAGCTTTCTAACGAATATTAGAAATTAGAAATCTAACGGTTGGATTTGGAATTATGTCCAAATCAAATTTGAAAAAGGTCGCTGTAAGTGCAATTCGATGGCCATTGATGGAAATCGACTCTACGGGCCTTGATAAAATTATTAAAAATAGTAATAATTTGTGTAAAATCATAAGAAATGATTTAGAAAGAATTGGGATGAAAAACTCCATATTTGAAAAGATAAAAATAGATTTTTATCGAAATGAACTAGTTTTGAACTAGAATTATAATTCTATTTATTTTTAAAGAAATAAATTGAATTTGAAAAGGGTTTTAAAAATAACCAAAATTTCCAATGATTGCATTGGAATGGAATTGAATCGAAATTGTCTTCGGAATATTTCGATGTTGGAATTCGTGATTATACGGATGTTGTTATGGAAATTTGAAAGATATATATTTATATCGTTATTTCCAATACGACATTTGTTAATCGTAGGATTTGATATTGAATATAAGCCGATATATTTTCTATTCAGAGCCTTGTATTGAATATCAAATGTGATTTGGGTTTGTCGTGAGTGGTGTCTTCACTAACACTGTTCTTGAACCCAGTTGAGAAAAGATTAAATCTTTTTATTTGGATTTAATGAAGTGTACCAATTAAATAATATTTAATTGAATTGATATTGATTTTTGGGTTTATCGTGAACAGTGTTTTAAATAACACTAGTTCTTTAACCCGATGATAAATAGAATGTGATCTGGGTTTGTCGTGAACTGTGTTTTAAATAACACCTAGTTCTTTAACCCAGTAAAAGGAGTTTTAATGAATCTGCAAATTGATTGAAATGCGAATTGATAATTTAAATTATCAAATTTGGAAAGTGAGCGAGAATGGAGTATCGCCAGTTTTGCTCCAAAGCGATAGTTAAATCTTTAATTAGATTTGAACGTGAAATGGTAATTAATTTTACCGATAACACTGTGGTGTTAGATATGGAGTATTACCAGTTTTGCTTCATGGGATGAATAGGTTGGGATTGGGAAATAAAATAAATAATTACTTCGTTGTGGTTCGCTAATCTCGACTAGTTGGAAAAACCATAATTTGGTTTTAAACGACATCCAAAGGAAGATTACAGGATAAATTTTAAAGGATTTATCTTGGATAAAATTAATGGGAACCTTTCCCTAAGAATGTGGAGTTCAGAAACTAGCTGTAGGTTGGCTAAGAAGAATGGTTTCCTGGGTATTGATCTGATGTTGGTTTCGGCCTTCGGGGTTAATGTTTGGGGAATTGTTCTCTTGCTAATTTGCGGTTAGTGACTAATGAATTGGAATGAGGCGTATGCTGTGTTTGTGTAACATTCGTTTTTAATATACGCGGGTTGTTCGGGAAGGCCGGGTTTACACCCATTCTGAATAACCGATTTGGATAATTACTGACGATCCTGATTGGGCTGTACACCCAAGAGGATGGAAATAGTTGGTGGTCGTCCAGACGTACTTGGAGATGGATGGATATGCGAGGAAAGTGCCTCCGGTTTCGTTCAGACCTAGAACGGACTTGTAAATGGATGGTGTGTCTGACATTGTATTCCTTTATATTGTATTTGTTGATCTCTGCTAAATATATATCTGTTTGGCGGTGGAGAATTTATTCTCTTTCTTAACGCCCTTCTCTGAGACATATGAGCTCAGAGGTTATGTATTGGCAGAAATCAGTGGTACGATATGGATTGATAGTGTGGCATGCTGAGATGCAGTGATCCAGACTTTTGTTGAAAAGCAAAGTTTGGTGGTTGATGATCAAAGCGCAGCTGATATAGCATGGCTTTGTGTATAGCGTTGATCCGCGAGCCTCACACCCCGGTATGGTGGCAAACTGATGGTTTGATCAGTATGTTTTTTTTTCGTGGATGGACACCTTAGTGGTGTCGTGGATTCGGTCGACCGAGATGAGCCTAGTGCTCAGGGATATGTAGAGTAAGCGGTGTTTTCTCTCGCTGGGACGTAAGCTGCGGTGGTACTCTGGTCCCAAATGTGCAGATGCAGACGGTGTTTTCTCTTGTAGGGACGTAAGCCGTGGTGAATTGCATTCCGCGATCGATCTTTCGAATCAGGAGCCACCATGACGGAAATCCAATTTCCAATACGTGTATTGCGGTTTTAATTGTAGAACTAGTATGGCGACATGATATATGGTACCCATGCCGTCTATGATTGATATTTATGATTGGAATTATTTTGACACTATACACATATTATAGTATCAAATGATTTGTTTTCAAACGTATCAAGCATGTTTGGCTGTTATAAGGTAAAACCCTATCCTCCGGCTTGCGTTGCATTGTGTGATGGGACCTGGGTCTTATAACAGCTTCATTTTTCGAAAAAGCATTGCGCTGTTTATTCTATGCACTAGTATTCTTGGGAGGAAACCCGTTCCGTGTTATACGGCGTGGTCCCTTGAATTACTCTCTTTTAAAGTAAAGTTTTAAATAACTGTTTTAGTTCTCACACCAGTCACATGACTGACCTGGAGTTTATTGTTTTAACCTAAACTCTGGGTGCCCCTATTTTCCACACGGGCAGCTAGTAGTTTTGGTTTTGCAGATTTATATTCATAGGATCCTGGTTTACAGCTGGAACGATATCCGGAAAGCTTTGTATCCGTATATCTACTTCTAGTTGTGTATTGTATTATTTTCCGCTGCTATGTAATTAAATGTAATTTAAATCTCTGATATTTCTGTGTAATATTTATTTGTTTATACTCTGTATATTCTTGTATTCTGATGCATTGTTGTAATATACAATGAAATGTTCATTTGTATGCGTTCTGATTTGTCGTGTTCTCAAACGATAGGGCGTTTCGAACGGTCTGGGTCGGTTTAGCGACTGGTTCGGACCGAGCGAAATTCCTGCTCGTCACAATCCTCCGGCTTGTGTTGCATTGTGTGATGGGACCTGGGTCTTATAATAGCATCATTGTTCTTTATTTAGCATTGCGCTGTTGTTTTATGCACTGGTATTCTTGGGAGGAAACCCGTTCCGCGTTAGCGGCGTGGTCCCTTGATTTACCTAACTTTCAAAATAAAGATTAATAACTGTTTTAGTTCTCACACCAGTCCCATGACTGACCTGGAGTTTATTGTTTTAACCTAAACTCTGAATGCCCTTATTTTGACACGGGCAGCTAGTAGTTTTGGTTTTGTAGATTTATATTCACAGGATCCTGGTTTACAGCTGGAATGATATCCGGAAAGCTTTGTATCCGTATATCTCTTCTAGTTGTGTATTGTATTATTTTCCGCTGCGATGTATTTAAATGTAATTTAAATCTCTGATATTTCTGTGTAATATTCATTTATACTCTGTATATTCTTGTATTCTGATGGTATTGTTGTAATATACAATGAAATGTTCTTCCGTCTGCGTTCTGTTGTGGCTTGTCCTCGACTCAATCCGGGATTTCCCGTAAGGGGGATTTCGGGTCATTTCAATTGAAGAGAAATGAAAGTGGAGTTCAAAGATACTTGTTTTGGGAATTCTAGAAATTAATTAGTATATCTTTTGATTTTATGAAAGTTGTGATAAATATTTTCCTGGAACAAAAGTTACGGCAGAATGTAATTGACCAGAGATGAATTTAGTTTAGGGTAGAGACTTTTAAGGATGATTTATAGTAGGAATTTTGTGGATATAAGAAGAACACCATTTGTTTTTCTTGGAGAAGGAATTTGCGGTTGAGAAATGCAGTGCGTAGCTTCCTTCTTGACCATGAGAGAGATGGGAATTAGATTAGTGAATTAAGTTATGTTAAGTTATGACATTTTGGTCATCTCATTTTATAAAACTTCGTTAATTACGAACGGCTATCGACTGGATCAAATACACCATCGTGACGATCAATGTGCCATGATCCCAGAAATATAATTATACCGGTAGATTAACTCATATTTTGAAACCTCAAATTGTTGATTACAGGATGCAAAATACTCCACATAGAAAGTTGCTTATTTAATTAATTAAAAATTATAGTAAAATTCTAAAAATTAAATTATCGCTATGTCCCAAAAGAACCTTGTCTAAATTCAAACCCGATATCTAGTTATATCGAATAAGCCGTTACGGTCGATAAACGATTCTATAACGACTATTTTAAAATTTGATTTGGACATATCTCAAAATCTATACGACGAAATCTTGATTTTTCTCTTCCACTAGAAAGATATACTCCACCAGCTCCACACGTTTCTTGTTTCATAGACATCCGGCTTAAAATAAATCCTGTATATTCAGTTGAAGTTCAAATCGCCAATTTACGAACTACAACGCCATTTCGAGCTCGATTTTAATTATATTATAACTCTACGTTCAAACTGTCGTTTATATATTATATTCGTTATTCAAATTCAATTCCAAACTGAATTATATATTATAGATGATCTAGTTCACACCATATCGCCATTTCAGCCAATTCTGATTATTTCAGAATTAAATATATTATTTAATTTATTATTTTAATTAAATATTCATCATTATTTAATTCCATGACCATTTAATTCACTATATCACTATTTATATAATTAAATAAATTAATTATAATACCTCTGCCAATGCGGGTCATTACAGTCTTCCCCACTTAAAATAATTTCATCCTCGAAATTGCTAAGGTAGAGAATGACCCTATCGACTGGTTAGAACATATTTGTTCGCTTCTTAACTTCAGTTTCAACTGAACCAATTTAATTTTAATTAAATATTAATTAATTCTTATCAACGAAAATTTTCAGAAATCCTGAAAATTTTCTAATGCCTTAACTCTTCGAAAAATTTCGACAGCACCTCCTTTATACTGGTCAATTGGTCAAACTCCAACTCGCCTCTCTGGGCCATCTCCATCCCAAAAGAAAATCAAACAGCTAAGCGGCTTGCCAATTCGGCCCATAAATCTTATATCCAATAGAAATATAAACTTGTACCTTTTGTCGGCATATCATTATATCCTTTCCACCCGTTATCAATTCAGCGGATACAAGGGTCATCTCAATCAAATCCCAATCTTCTTTTATCCACAACACAACCATTCGCTTACAGCCGAGGCAAATATCATTTCAACTCGAGTTTCTTCTCGATTCCCAACTCTTAACTTGATTATCACATTACCTTTCAAATTTGAATCTCACAATCCAATTTATCTTGATATTATTCTAATTCAATCTCAGTTACCACTTTACTGGCTTTACTTTAATTCAATTTTGCTTTCACAAATTTCTGTTAAATTTGTTTTTAATTCAAATAGTCTTTCCCTAGGAGTTTTTAAATATTTTACTCTTTTCAAAAATCAAAATTTCCTTTTGAACATGTCACTGAGCCCTTAATTAATATTCCATTAGTTAAATCACTTCTCTATTTCTTTATCAATATTTGTTAACCAAATATTTTCAATAACCATATTGGCCTTTTATTTTATTTGGAAAACATTTCCGAAAATCTCCTTCCTTTATTTTCTAAACTTTAGAAAATATATGCTATTTATAATTGGAAAATATTCCAATTGCTTATCTCTTTTCCGATCTCGTTTATTTCTATACTTAGGAAATATTCTTTATTATATTTCCAAGCTTACACTTATTTGGGTTAAAACGGATGTTGTGTAAAACATCGTTATGACAACCCAAATATTATATTCTACTAACTCTTATTCAACATTGATCTTCAAGCCTGAAATCTTACTATTTATTTGCTAATAATGAAATCAATCAAGTTGGGGTATAACTACCTCTCAGACCTTGATTGAATAACATTTATAACGTCGAAACAGATATGACTACTTACTCGAATAATCAATACCATACAACTACTTATTGACTTTTAAACACGTATACGCTTCCTCTTTCTATTCTTACTAGATTTTATTCTTAGTCTTCCTTTTTGATTTTACTATTGTATTTCTAAGTTCGTTTCCTTATCGACTTCTATATATATATATATATATTTATCGATACGTTGATTTCTAACTATCAAATTATCCTAAAAATATTATAACTCCTTAAATTCTCGGAAAAATTCGCCATAACCTCCTTTGTACCAGGAGCATCGGGATATTTCAAGTAGCCTCCCATGGCCCTCACCAATCCAAAAGAAAAACAAGTGGCTAGCCGATATGGCGCATAAAATCTCATATATGAATTAAATACATACCTTTTCGTCAATCATTCTATTTATATACCTTCATACCTTATCCATACCTATCTTATGTATATTTATACCTTCCCAATCTATTTTAACTATACCTGATCGTTTTAACTCAATTCGTTAATTAATTTGTTAATTAACTCTTTAGTCTATTTCACTTTTATATTTGAACATGACAGGTTCAAATATATTTTAACTTGCTTATTAACTAATTTGAATCCAAATTTCAAATTTAAGTTCTATATTCGATTTCGAATATCCATTTACAAATCCAATTCACCTTTCAAAGTTCAACTTCAAATTCAAAACTCGATTAACTAATTCCTCTTCGACTTAGTTAATTCTATTCAATTTCTATTCAAATTTTATATCACTTCTATTATTCAAATCTATTTCACTTCTATTATTCAAATTCTATATATCAAATTCTATTCAAATTCTATATTATAAATCCCATTTTGAAATTCAACACAACTTTTATTTCCCAAAACAAATTCAAAACAGCATCTCTGGTAGAAATTCGTTATTTACAACTCGAAAATGAACACTGATGATGCAGCTATCATCATCAGAATCTATTTTCCAGCGATCGAAGTGAGTTCAATACTATAAAACCATTTCTAAACATTTCCACTTTGAAATTCATTTCAAAATATAATTCACACTGCTTGTAAAACAATTTAAAATCTCCCAGGATCTTAAATTTTCCTTATTTTTAATCCAAATTCATTTACAAACACTTATCCAATTTTCCAGAATTTTAATTCAATTTCTGGTTTAAATTTCAGATTTAACTCATCTGATTTCACGTATTTCACTTATATGAATTCTGATTGGTTATTTACATAACCATTTAATTTATTTTCTTACTCGATTATAATAACAACCAATACCTCCATTATATTATAATTTTGATATATATATATCTTCTTATATCAAGATATACCTTGGGTAAACTTATTTTAATTTTCCTTCTTTTCAAAACATACCATGACGGTTCATCGTATTCTAGTGTTTACAAAATCCCTACCGATACAGTGGATCAAACTGATCGACCAGAACCCATAAACAACTCAACCAATAAATCACCACAATATAAAACAATTTTTATATCAATAACAAATACGTTCACTTGTATATATACACTCAACTCAATCTAGGGCATTACTAACCCTATCTCTACTGAGTCACGCCACAAAGCCAAGGTAATTCACTTAACCTTGTGCTCTGATACCAATTGTAATGACCCAAAATTCCGGTCTAATTTGAGTTGACCAAAAACACAAGTCCAACCCCAAATTAAACTGAAAATAAGGAAATTAACAGAAAGAAAACAGAGGGTGAGGAAAGATAAGATAGAAACTTAGAATAGAAGAAGAAGAAGAACACAACATTAGAGTAACACGAACCTCACAACGGAACGAATAACATATAATATATATAACATAACTTTGACATATAACTTTGTACTTGAATATAAATCATTATCAAAGTACAACACTTACAACACAACGGAAATACTATAGCTATATAATCCTGAAGCCTCCTACTCCAAGCTCTTCCAGTATATCTGTAAATCCTGACTACTTGACTGCTAGTACAATATTAGGCACCCAAGAGTTTAGGGAAAACAAAACAAAATAAACTCTGTGTCAGTAATGGACTGGTATGAGTAAAACAGTTTAAAACAGTTTGAACAAGTAAATGATATCTCATAAGACCACGCCGTATAACGGAACGGGTTTTTCCCTTATGAGAATCCAAATTATCTTTATATCAAAACCTCTTTGATATTATAATAATGTCTATCAACCACAATATAATAATCATCTAGCAGAAACGCTTTCATCTCACGTTTTACATATATAGTATACAATCAAAACCGCAAGCACGTATTGGGTAATGGATTTCCAACTATGACAAGGTATGGAACCACCTTTCGCTAGTGTACCTCTAGAAAAGAATACACTGAATTCAATAAGAACATCTTGCAACCCGACCACACATGACCGACCACTTATTTCGCTTGAGTGTATCGAATGTATATCGCCAACGGTTGGGATCAGTAACCGTTTCCCGAATGGGACTGCATCAACAATAGATTTTTAGAAGTAAATAAAACTCTAGATCAGGTGATTATACACCCTACTTCGGAGCGACCGACTTAGCCATGCTGCCTGCCCGATTTCTGTCATTTACCGGATGTGAGGCTAGAAGCTACGCTTTATCATCACACCGGATTCACTTTGATTGCCACATCGTCAAATCCATCAAATCACCGATTGACGTCCTCAACCATACATTATGTGTTAGCTAAAAGAAGTTTCCTTCTCCGCTTCCACTCTTGGTACGGTTGGAGAAATCAATATACGTGTTCGTCTGGAAATACTCTGTCAGACATCCGTCCATACAAGTCATCCAGGAACAGGATGAACCGAAGGCACTATTCAATACATCTATCTTAGACACTATTATCTAAGACTTATACAATAGCCCTTGCACTTTACTCCGCCTTCAATTACCTTTGGCATATATGATTCGCAACGCTTATGCCAATACAGAGTGGTTCTTTGGATAATAATCCAACCGGTCTCTCCATATTAACAATGTTAAAATGATCAAAACTTCGATAGTCTGTGATTTAACTATCGAATAAAAACAATTTTGCAAACAAAAATATTATTTCCAAATGGAAATTCTATCAATCAATCATCAATCATATATATATATATATATGTATGTATGTATGTATTCGTATTTCCTTATTTTCTATGTTTAGAAAATATACGTTAATACTGGAAAACATTTCCATTTATAATCCATATTTCAAATTTCAATATTTGATTACGTTTCTGATTCTACTTGGAAAATATTTCCAAATCTTCTTTACTTGGATTTAAACAGATGATTAAATCAACATCGTGGCGACAACTCAAACCACTATACTTATTTACTAAATCACTTAACCACTTTCACTCTCGAACCTTAACCATTCCTTAGTTAAAAATGGAGTCAATCAAGTTGGGGTAATACTACCTCTCAGACCTTAACTGAACAACGTTTCTAACCTTGAAATAGACAAAGTTCACCTTTTAAATTCTTTAACAACTTCCTTACGTAATTCTCCTTCGAATTATCTCTTATTCGATAATTCTTTCCTTCGTATAACTATATTTGATTAACTCTATTACGAATAACTAGATTCGGAAACCTTTCTTCGAATAAACTATATTCGATTAACTCTATTTATGTAACTCTAATCGATTAACTCTTTTTACTTAACTCTTTTCGAATACCTAATTCGATAACTCCTTTCGATTAAACTATACTCGATAATTCCTTTCGATTAAACTATTTCAATAACTCTTATGTGTTTAACTCTATTCGAATAACTAATTCGAATAACTCTTATTTATTTAACTCTATTCGAATAACTAATTCGATTTTCTTGCTTTCGAATACTATATTCGAATAAATCCCTTCGAATAAACTATTCATTTATAAAGATTTACTTTTAGTAACGGTTCTTCACTTTACGAATGATTTCCTTTTTAGTAACATTTTCCTTTTTATAACATCCTATTTAGTTACAAACAAATTTCCTTTTTATAACTCTATTTATTTTCTAAATATTTCCTTTTTAATTCTATTTGTAAATGATTTACAAATATTTCCTTTCTATTATTCTATTTGCAAATGGTTTGCAAATATTTCCCTTTCAAATCTATTCTTTGATTTTATAATTTCCCTTTTCTAAATATCTCCTATTTATAAATATTCCAATTTACAAATATTTCTTATTTATAAATATTCCATTTATAAATATTTTATTTTCAAATATCACTTTGAAAATATTCCCTTATCAAGATTTCGGTATGTTATGGTATTCAACATATCAAATCACGATGATCAGTATCGTTCAAACACAAAAAATCAACAAAGATTATATATCACATCATATATCACAATATATGAAAAATAGTAAAATAAATGTTGAGGAATCTAGTTGGATTCCTCCAACCTGTTTCCCTGCATCCATAGATGTTACACAATAAAATTAACATCACTTCCAGTTCCGTATGATATATTCTGTTAAACAGAATCAATATAGAAATTCAACTAACTGACTAGCAGTTCAATCAACCAATCAACACAGAGTAAATCAGCCAATATTTAACAGTTCTAAAAATACAACATGAATTGATAAACTGTTCAGAGTTAGTGAGATTTTACTCACGTTATGCGTTAACCGTTAAATAATGATTTACGTTAGTTGATTCTGATCAGACAATTTATTTCACCATAAATCATAACGAGCCTCGATCCACTCCCAATCAGTTCCATGATGTTCTCGTCCATACAATCCCAATGGATCTTGTTTTGTTGAATTCTGATATCGAATGAAATAGTTACGATATTTCTAAGTTAATACGCTATTAAATATTGAATTAAACATAAAAATAATTAGTTTGGGCTTCACCATATACATTGGGCCGCCCTATTTATTCCCACCGACCTGAATGAACAGTATTCCTTCCCCAAATAGAAACCGTGACCTAGAGCTTTTCAGAGGCCATTATCGTGTATGTCTCAAAGCCAAACTCCACCACTTCTTCATGATATTCAAAACTGATGCCACTACTATTCTTCTCATTCACATCTCCTAACACCATACCACCATTATCATGTCCGACGCTCCCTGTATAAACCCGTCATCGACTGCCCTTTTGCCAACATCGTGACCATCGCATCAATTACCATCATCGTTCACTCCCAAAGCCACTCCAAACTATACCATTATCATCAACCTCAAACACTAAATAATACCTGCGTCGAAACCCCAAATCCCACGATTTACAGTAAACCACCAAACTTAATCGCCACAGTATTCCACCAAAACCCATAAATCGATGTGTCTTGGACTCCTGAACATACCGCCATCTCCATTTTTACTCCTCTTCTTCCCTGTTAGTGGCGACAGTCCAACCAAGGCTTCTTGGAGGATATCGCGAGCCAGAACTTTGAAACCGAGTTCAATAAAATAGATGTAGAATTGAAGAGAAATGAAAGTGGAGTTCAAAGATACTTGTTTTGGGAATTCTAGAAATTAATTAGTATTTCTTTCGATTTTATGAAAGTTGTGATAAACACTTTCCTGGAACAAAAGTTACGGCGGAATGTAATTGACCAGAGATGAATTTAGTTTAGGGTAGAGACTTTTAAGGATGATTTATAGTAGGAATTTTGTGGATATAAGAAGAACACCATTTGTTTTCTTGGAGAAGGAATTTTCGGTTGAGAAATGCACTGCGTAGCTTCCTTCTTGACCATAAGAGAGATGGGAATTAGATTAGGGAATTAAGTTATGTTAAGTTATAACATTTTGGTCATCTCATTTTATAAAACTTCCTTAATTACGAACAGCTATCGACCGGATCAAATACACCATCGTGAGATCAATGTGCCATGATCCCAGAAATATAATAATACCGGTAGATTTACTCATATTTTGAAACCTCAAAATGTTGATTACAGGGTGCAAAATACTCCACATAGAAAGTTGCTTATTTAATTAATTAAAAATTATAGTAAAATTCTAAAAATTAAATTATCGCTATGTCACAAAAGTACCTTGTCTAAATTCAAACCCAATATCTAGTTATATCGAATAAACCATTACGGTCGATAAACGATCATATAGCGACTATTTTAAAATTTGATTTGGACATATCTCAAAATCTATACGACGAAATCCTGATTTTTCTCTTCCACTAGAAAGATATAATCCACCAGCTCCATACGTTTCTTGTTTCACAGACATCCGGCTTAAAATGAATCATGTATATTCAGTTGAAGTTCGAATCGCCAATTTACGAACTGCAACGCCATTTCGAGCTCGATTTTAATTATATTATAACTCTATGTTCAAACTTTCGTTTATATATTATATTTGTTATTCAAATTCAATTCCAAACTGAATTATATATCATAGATGATCCAGTTCACACCATATCGTCATTTCAGCCAATTCTGATTATTTCAGAATTAAATATATTATTTAATTTATTATTTTAATTAAATATTCATCATTATTTAATTCCACGACCATTTAATTCACTATATCACTATTTATATAATTAAATTAATTAATTATAATACCTCTGCCAATGCGGGTCATTACATTTTCCTTTGATAGTAAAATAACCAACTATCAAAGTTTTTGACCATTTTTCTGTTGTCAATACGGAGAGACTAGGAAAGGATTTATTACCTTAAACCACCCCATATAGGCGTTAGTGTTGCGAATTGAATATCATGAAGAGGATTGAAGACGAAGTTTACGCAAGGGCTGTTCTGGCGATCTAAGGTAGAAATTACCTAAGATGGATTTACTGAATAGTGCCTTCAGTTAGCCCATTCCAGGACAACTTGAATGGACGAATGTCTAACAGAGTATATGTAATAGATCGCGTAAGTTGATCTCTTCAAACGTATCTACGTTTGGTGGTGGAGGAATTCGTTTTACTTAGCTTTATACCCATGGTATTTTTGGAGAAATCAATTTGTGATTTGACGGATATGACAATGTGGCATTTAAAGTAAATGAAGGTATGATCTGCCAAAAGATACGTTATGACCTCAAGCCTCATCAATTGGGAAATGACAAAAATCGGGCAGGCAGCATGGCTAAGTGGGTCGCACCCAATTAGGGTATATTGTCACCATCTTAAGAATATTCACTTTTGTTCTTATTTCGTTTCCGTATCTCCCGGGAATGGTTATGTTGGTATACAAACCGTAAGGTGACAATATATTCGGAACACTCAAGCAAAATGAATGGTTGGTCATATGTGGTCGAGTTGCAAGATGTTCTTGTTGAACTCCAGTGTATTCCCTCTAGAGCACACTGATTGGAAGGTGGTTCCATACCTTGTCATAATGGGAAATCCATTCTCCAATAAGAGCCCGGGGTTTGGATTGTATATTATATATATGTGGAGCGTGAGATGCAAACATTCTACTAGATTGCTATTTACTTGTATTAGACACTATTATAATGATATTATTTTAAAAAGAATGTTTTGGGATTATCGTAAGGTAAAAACCATGCGTTTTTATGTATGGATCGATCTTACAATTATCATTACTTTGAAAGCGGTTTTGAAAAGTTAAAGCAAATGTTTGGAGCCCTAGAGTTTATTTTGCTCTTTTTTACCCTAAACTCTTGGGTGCCCAAATTTGTACTGTAACAACCCGGAAAATCATAACCAATTTAAAAATTTTATTTTGGCAATTTTAATAAATTTTGAATATTTAAAATGAATTATTTTAAATAATAACGACGAGAAATTATTCTGAACCAAATTAGAATGGAAATATTTATTTGAATCGAAGTCAAAATATAATTATTTACTTTAATTATAAAAGGAATTGGAAATGGCATGGTAGTTTGAAAATTCGATTTCAATTTTCAAATGAATGTACAGGATTCAAAATAATCTAGATTTTAGCAAAACCCAAAATATTAGAATCTATTTGAAAGTATGTTTCCAGCGAATCCCAAAAATTGAAATTTCATAGCGGGAATAAAAAGTTATAACCAGTTGAAAATTCAAAATAGTCGCTATGGAAAATAAAGCCCTTAAAAATAGCCATTTTGCAAATGACCTCAGTTTTCGATGAAACCACTTTTGCTGGATCTGGGATGTCAAAGTATTGCTAGATTCCAATTTTTATAATTTATGGAATCAATATGTGAGCGTGGCGAAAGAAAACGTGTTTTAACAGTTTCAGCCAATTTGGATCGACAAGAAAATGACCATTTTTCAAATGATCTTCAAATTCGATGAAATTAGTTTTGGTAGGACCGTATCATCAATACGAAGCAAGAAATAATTTTTCTAGAATTTTTAGAGTCAGAATGTGGGCACGGTAAATTGAAATGTGCGTTTGAATTTAAAATATAATTATTTATATTTTAAATTCAGCGATAACTCATCGTAACAACCGAATTGGCTCATGATACATATCCCATTGTGTTCGGAATAGGGGTAATTAGATAGAGGCGATAGTCGGTGGATTCGATCCAGAGTTCGAATGTGAAATGCACTTTATAGAATTTAAATGGATTAAATAATAAAATAATTTTATATAGCCCCCTCCCTTTCCCTCTTCTCTCTCCTCGAATTAGAAATCAGAAAAGAAAACAAACCCCGATGCCTACCCAAACCCGTCACCCCTCCCTGAGTCCATGCCGCCGCCTCCCTTGGCGACCCGCCTCCCCCCTCTGACCCCCTCCTCCGTATACCGTCTCTCTCCCTCTCGCCTGAGAATACCGCGAGCCACAAACCTTTCCCCCCCCCCCCAAATCAGTCTGAAGACCACCGCCCCTTGAAACCCCACCACCAGACGAACTCCACCGCACCTCCCTTGAGCCGCCACCACCCCCTTCGACCAGCCGTCCCCTCTCCCAAATTCAACTGTAAGTTTTTTACTTATTTATTTTTATGTAATACCTCGTTTTAAAATCTTATTTAATTTTTTTACTTATATAAAGTCTTGATTTTTATATATACAAAATAATGATTTTTATTTATTTAAAAGTTATATTTTTATATGAAACATTATATTTTTATAATAAAAGATTATATTTTTATATGAAAGATTATATTTTTATGATGTTAAAGTTTATATTTTTATGATGTTAAAGACTATATTTTTAAGATGTAAAAGATGAGATTTTTATAATTAGAAAAATATAATTTGTATGATTGGAAGAATATGATTTTTACGACGATAAAAATATGATTTTGTTATAGATGTAGCGACAAACATATGGGTTTATTTACATATATAGTTCGAAATAAAAATTCGATTTTTATATATGAAAATTTGAAATAAAAATTCGATTTTTACTATATACAAAGCAAAATAAAAAAATCGATCTTTATATAAGAAATAGAGATATAAAAATATATGATTTTTATATATGAAGTGCCATTATAAAAATGTTATTTTAAAAATAAACATCATATTAAAAATAATACGTTTACTATGAACAACGTGAAAAGGAGTGTGATGGAACAGACTGAAATCAAAACAAAATCCGAACCGTTCAGAAATAAAGAATGACGGAGTGGAACCCCAAGGTGAGAACCCCTCACTATAATTTTCTTATACAGTTATTTATTTTATAACTGCATATATGAACTGTTCCCCGTCGTCCACAGATCATGGACGACTTGTTTGATGGTTTGGTCGAGTAGGTTATTTGGTTCAATTTGGTTGTTTGGGTGAAATGAATTGATTAGAATTGTTATGTGTGTATGGCACGTGCCAATATCAGGAGAGGGGTACTGCTAGACATTACCCGATTTTGATATCGCACCGTTATGCCGCCAACAATTTCTAAAATATGTTAGAACAATAAAAATATCATTTTTATTATATAAATGAACTGAATAAAATATTCATGTGTTGAAATAAATATTTTATCGCTAAAAGTGTAATTTTTAACATGTATACGAATAAAATAAATATTCATTTACAAATCGAATGATTTGTTTATGAACACCCATTTTACTGATATGGATTGGGACGATAAGTTTTACACATCGCCCAACTCCACAAATAAAATTCATTATTTGTTGATTGAAACCCCATACGGGTGTTGGGATGATATTTGACGTACAGTAATCCCAACTGTTCAGTTGTATGTCAATCGATAGGTTGACATACTGTTGTAAGCGTTAAATATTTATATTTAATGCTTATGCAGTGTAGAATGCACTCTGGATGATGGATGGATGATTATTTATCATTGTTGTTGTATACATGTATTGTATGAAATCCATATAATGACATTATATGGTAATTGACCGTGTCTGATTCCAGTTCAGAAAGATCAAAATAATATTCAGTAAAACATCAAAATATGATTTTGATGTCCGATTTGGGATGGACACGAATATATATAAATATATATACCCGTGTTGATTAGATTAACGCCATTTTGACGTGAACGATATTTATATCGATTTTATTCATTTCTATAATGAATATCGAAAAGGAATTGATTTCAAAATCTAATATTTTGAAAATAATGTCATTTATAAATTAATGATATGGAATATTCAATTTTGATTTGAAATTGAATACGAAGTTGAAATCGTTTTGAAAACGAATTTAAAACAATTTATAAAATACATTTAATATGGAAATTGATGATATATATATATATATATAATGGCCTGAATAGAACGCGCCGCGCCAGCAGTTCGTGAATTTCGACCATTGACTTCGAATGGACATTACGGGAGATCCGATCGTCGGATTCTCCTAAAACCAAAACCGTTGGGTTCATATCGAAAAGAGCTTTCTAACGAATACAAGAAATTAGAAATCTAACGGTTGGACGTGGAATTATGTCCAAATCAATTTTGGAAAAGGTCGCTGTAAGTGCAGTTCGATGGCCGTTTATGGAAATCGACTGTACGGGCCTTGATAAAATTATTGAAATTATTAATAATTTGTGTAAAATCATAATAAATGATTTGGAAAGAATTGGGATGAAAATCCCATATTTGGAAAGATAGAAATATATTTTTATCAAAATGAACTAGTTATTAACTAGATATAAAATCCAATAATTTTTAAATAAAATAAATTGGATTTGGAACGGTTTTAAAAATAACCAGGATTTCCAATATGCAAATTGAATGGATCTGAATCGAAATTGTCTTAGGATATTTTGATGTTGGATTTCGTGGTTATACAGATATTGTTATGGAAATTTGAAAGATATGTTTATATCGTTATTTCCAATACGATATTTGTTGGTTGTAGAATTTGATATTGAATATAACCGATATATTTTCTATTCAGAGTCCTGTATTTAATATCAAATGGGATTTTGGTTTTGTCGTGAACGACGTCTTTAGTAACACTGTTCTTAAAACCTAAGTGAAGAGAGTAAATCTTTTAATTAAGATTGTTAGTGATTCCAATTATATTTAATAACTGGAATAAAATGGAAAATGAATTGGGTTTATCGTGAACTGTGTTTTAATGACATTTGTTCTTTAACCCGATTTTCAGGGAAATGCGATTTGGAATTTATAAATATTTCGTTAAGATTTAAAGGAGATTTTCCATAGTAAAGTTTTCCAATTTAACATATTAAATTGGAATTGAATGGAATTCGATTTGGTAATAATCGAAGTGAGCTTCTATGGAGGAAGACTGTTAATATATATGGAATTTAAAAGGCCTTTCCGTTATTGCATTTATATTATCAGTTGGATATAGACGTTCATATTGATTATATATATTGATCTGTTTTCCGTGAAGATTCCATTGTTAATGGAATGAGATTTTGGGTTTATCATGAGCTGTGTTTTAAATGACATTAGTTCTTTAACCCAGTTAAAGATAAGATTTATTTCTTAACTTTGAAAAATCATTTAAGTAATGATTTTTGGAAATTAAAACTAAATCAGAGTTTTAATGAATCTTTAAATAGATTGAAAGGTGAATTTGATAGCTAAAATTATCAAAAAAGAAATGATCGAGAATGGAGTACCACCAGTTTTAATCTAGGCGATAGTTAAATCATTAATTAGATTTGAACGTGAAATGGTAATTAAATTTACCGATAACACCGTGGTGTTAGATATGAAGTATTACCAGTTCTGCTTCATGGGATGAATAGGTTGGGATTGGGAAATTAAACAAATGATTACTTCGGTAAGGTGCGCTAATCCCGACTAGTTTGGATAAACCATAATTTGGTTTGAATTGATACTCAAAGGAAGATTAAAGAATAAATTTAAAGAATTTATCTTTGATAAAATTAATAGGAACCTTTCACAAAGTATAAGAATTTCTGAATATTGGAATATTCTGTATTGGAATGAGGCGTATGTTGTGTTTTTATAACACTTGTTTATTATATACGCGAGTTATTCAGAAAGACCGGGTTTATCCCATTCTGAATAACTGATTCGACGATATGTCGAGGATGAAGACGGTGGTTAAAGACCAGAGGTCTTCACATCGTTTGGAAGATTACTGATATCTTGATTGGGCAGTACACCAAAGACAAGGTAATAAGTGGTGATCTTCCAGACGTACTTGGAGATCGACCGGATCCGCGAGGGCCTCTCTCCTGTATTGGACATATAGGACAAGGAATAAGGTGCCTTCGGTTTCGTTCAGTCCCAGAATGAACTTGTAAATGGATGTGTGTCTAACGTTAGATTTCATTCTGTGTGATTGATAGACATCAATTGCATAGCCTGAATTTCCAGTGTGGCATGCTGAGATGCAAATGATCAAGGCTTCTGTTGAAAAGCAGAGTCTTGTGGTTGATGATCAAAGCATGGATTTAATATAGCATAGCATTGTGTAGCATTAATTCGCGAGCCTCGCACCCCCGCGTGAACCACAAACGGGAGAGGACATCAGGGAGGACATGCGTTTCCATTTAGCTAGGAGTGGTGTCTGGATTTTGCATGCCTAGATGTTTTACATATGTGGATGATGGATTGCGAGGCGCCCCAGTTATATCGGTCTCTGCTCAGCCCATGGATTGTATGGTCTTTATATAGACCAATTTTACGCCCCATAAGGCGGGGAAATGTAGTGTTCAGGCATTTTAATCCACATCGAGTGGACCGTCCCTGACGATCCAAAGGCTTGACAGAGTACTTGCCTGAGACATGGGTTAGATTGTCTTGAAGCAATAAGGACGATCCCTTGCCTTGGTTCACAAATGGAAATCCAATTTCCAATACGCGGCCTTGCGGTTTTGATTGTAGAGCCTAGTATTGGCGACATAGTAGCAAGGGATGCTATTCTGTCTATTATTGATACATTTATATTTGAAGTTGTTTTCATACACTTTACACAATAATAGTACCAAAATGATTTGTTTTGACGTACCAAGCATGTTTGGCTATTATAATGGAAAACTCTATCCTCCGGCTTGCGTTGCATTGAGTGATGGGACCTCGGTCTTATAATAGCCTCATTTTTCCGAAAAGCATTGCGCTATTTTGTTGTATGCACTGGCATTCTTGGGAGGAAATCTGTTTCGTGTCATACGACGTGGTCCCTTGATATATTTGATTTAAAGTAAAGTTTTAAATAACTGTTTTAGCTCTCACACCTGTCACATGACTGACCTGGAGTTTATCGTTTTAACCTAAACTCTGGGTGCCCTTATTTTCCACATGGGCAGCTTATAGTTTTGGTTTTGCAGACTTATATTCACAGGATCCTGGTTTACAACTGGAATGATATTCGAAAAGCTATATGTCCGTATATTCTTTTCAGTTGTGTTTTGTATTATTTTCCGCTGCATTGTAACTTGTAAATCTCTGACATTTAGTAAATGTGCAATATTTATTCATACTCTGTATATTCTTATATTCTAATGAAATTGTTGTAATAAGCAATGAAATGTTCTTCTATTTGTGTTTTGATTTGTCGTGTTCTCAGAGCAATCCGAGCTTTCCTTTATGGGGAAGTTTGGGTCGTCTCAGTTGGTATCAGAGCTTTGGTTTACAGAGCTTGAGAAAAAGACACCTTAGTACCAAACGAAAGAATTCATCAGAGATTGGATTAGTAATATCCAATGGAAATGACTCATTAGAGATGGGATCAGTAGTAACCTAGAAGGAGCCGGAAGAGTGTTGTTTTTCAAATAAAAATGGAAAATAAGTTTTGTTTTGAAAATTTAAATCGTATTCAACGTATTTGAATATTTATTTTAATTTGATTTGGATAATCTAGTATATGAGATCTTGCATGTACGCGTCATGAACGTATATTCAAACTTTTAATATACTGGATAGATATGGAATCACACTTTAGTCACCCAGAGATGATACTAATGATTTCTAGTATCTTCAGTGTTTATCTTCGAGTACCGAAAGTGGGATATCTATTTATCTCCAATTGACTGGTGTGGGAACCAAAATTAGATAGGATTATTCATTGTGATTTGGCATCAAAAACATGATTTTGACTCTATATGTAAAAGATACATGTTGGAAAATCTAATCAACTAATTGATTGCTGGTTGTGTTGTTTGATTATTAGTTTCACTAATTATAATAATGAAATCAATATGAACATAAACGGTAAATATAATCAAATTGTGTCGAAAGTTGAACTGACTTGAGAATTGATTCCAATTACATGCCTATACATGTATATATATTGAATAGGTCATAGCAAGGAGGCTAGAGAAGAGGAATAAAATTGTATGCCCGACAAATAGGTACATGTTTACTAATTTATTGGGTTTGGATGAGTTTATGAGCCGATTGGCTTGCCGCTTTGCTTTTTCTTTTCCTTTTTTAGATGAGAGGGCCTATGTGGCGGTTTGGGGATTTTCTCGGTGCTCCCTTACAAAGGAGGTTATGGCGAAATTTTTCGAAAATTTAGGGTGTTAGCCTAATTTTTGAGAAATTTGAAAATTCTTAAGAACTGAAAAGTTGGAGAATGAAAGCCAGGTTGAAAGTTGAGTTGATTAGTTAAACAAATTTCAGCTCCATTCCTGTTCGAGGAAAAAAAGATTTTAAGTGGGGAAGATTGTAACAACCCGGAAAATCAGAACCAATTAAAAAATTTTATTTTGGCAATTTTAATGAATTTTGAATATTTAAAATGAATTATTTTAAATAATAAAGCCGAGAAATTTATTCTGAACATAATTAGAACGGAAATATTTATTTGAATCGAAGTTAGAATATAAATATTTATTTTAATTATAAAAGGAATTGGAAATGGCGCGGTAGTTTGAAAATTCGATTTCAAATTTCAAATGAATGTACAAGATTCAAAATAAACCGAATTTTAGCGGAACCAAAAATATTAGAATCTATTTGAAAATATATTTCCAACTAATCTGAAAAATTGAAATTTCATGGCGGGATTAAAAAGTTATGCCCAGTTGAAAATTCAGAATAGTCGCTATGGAAAATATAGCCCTTAAAAATAGCCATTTTGCAAATGACCTCCGTTTTCAACGAAACCACTTTTTTGGATTCAGGATGTCAAATAATTGCTAGATTCCAATTTTCATAATTTATGGAATCAATATGTGAGTGTGGCAAAAGAAAACGTGTTTTAATAGTTTCAGTCAATTTGGATCGACCAGAAAATGGCCATTTTTCAAACAGTCTTCAAATTCGACGAAAATAGTTTTGTTAGGACCGTATCGTCAATACGAAGCTATAAATAATTTTTTTAGAATTTTTAGAGTCAGTATGTGGGCCCGATAAATTGAAATGTGCGTTTGAATTTAAATATAATGATTTATATTTTAAATTTAGCTGTAACTGATCGTAACAGCCGAACTGGCTCATGATACATATCCCATTGTGTTCATAATGGGTATAATTAGCTAGGAGCAACAGTCGGTGGGTTTGATTTAGTGTTCAATGTGAAATGCACTTTATGGAATTTAAATGGATTAAATAATAAAATAATTTTATATAGCCCCCTACCTTTCCCTCTTCTCTCTCCTCGAATTAGAAATCAGAAAAGAAAAAAACCCCGATGCCTCCCCAAACCCATCGCCCCTCCCTGAGTCCACACCGCCGACTCCCCTGGCGATGCGCCTCCCCCATCTGACCCCCTCCTCCGTCTTCCCTCCCTCTCCCACTCGCTTGAGAAGACCGCGAGCCACATACCTACCCCCTAAATCGATCTGAAGACCCCCGCCCCTTGAAACCCCACCACCTGACGAACTCCGTTGCGCCTCCCTTGAGCCGCCACCACCCCCTTCGACCAGCCCTCCTCTCTCCCAAATTCAACTGTAAGTTTTTTTACTCATTTATTTTTGTTTATTTTTATGTAATACCTCGTTTTAAAATCTGATTTAATTTTATTTACTTATATAAAGTCTTGATTTATATATATATATATATATATAATAATTATTTTTATTTATTTAAAAGTTATATCTTTATATGAAAGATTATATTTTATGGTAAAATATTATATATTTATACGAAAGATTATATTTTTATGATGTTAAAGTTTATATTTTTATGATGTTAAAGAATATATTTTTAAGATGTAAAAGATGAGATTTTTATAATTAGAAAAATATGATTTGTATGATTAGAAGAATATGATTTTTACGACGATAAAAATAAGATTTTATTATAGATGTAGCGATAAACATATGGGTTTATTTACATATATAGTTCGAAATAAAAAAATTATTTTTACATATGAAGATTTGAAATAAAAATTCGATTTTTACTATATATGAAGCGAAATAAAAAAACTTCGATCTTTATATAAGAAATAGAGATATAAAAATATAATTTTTATGTAGAAAGAAACATTGTAAAAATATATGATTTTTATATATGAAGTGCCATTATTAAAAAAAAAAAAAATAGGAGTTACAAGAATCAGTTACATGCCAAGAATTTCATGGCGGACTCCCTCCGCTTCTCCTATCCTTTCCCAGCTAAATATCGGGCCGTGTTCCACCCCCGTCCTCCTATCCTTCCTTCCCCTCCTCCGCCTCATCGTTCTCCCCCTCCTTCGGTCCATCGTCCTCCTTCTTTCATCCGCTCTCGCCCTGCTCCGCCTCATTGTCCTCCCTCCCCTTCGGTTCATCGTGCTCCTTCTTTCTTCCGCTCTCGCCCTCCGTTCCCCTCGCGTCTTCCTCGCCATTCTCCATATCAACCTCACTCTTCTCGCTCAGCTTTTCGAAAACCTACTCTTTCCTCCTCTCACCGTCCCCTTGCCTCATCTTATCCTGTTGATCGTCCGGTTTCTCCTCCCGCTTCTAAATTCTCCTCTCGCCAAAATTTAAGTCACCCATCATCTCAAGGTTTTACCTGTAACAATCGTTTTGATGCTCAGAAAAATCTTTCAGATGATATGCCAAAAAAATCCTATGCGGAGGTAGCATCAACTCCACCGTTGGATCCACCTGATCGCACGATTGCGAAAAAATCATCTATTTTACCTGCTTTCTCTTCGATTCAGAACATGGTCAATTTTCTGAAGAGCGAACGTCGCTGTATTCAATGTGCAGATAGAGGCCACGTGGCAAGTGCCTGCAGGAATTCCAAAATTTGTTTTTTTTGCTCAGGCTATGGCCATTTATGTACACGTTGCCCTAAAAAAAGAATGCAAAGAGGCACCTCAAAACATGTGCGTAAAGGCATCCATTGGAATGATGCATCTTCTGTTGCGTGGGTCCCTCGTACATCATCTCAATCTGATCGAACCCAGAAAAGACCACATCGTTCCAGCTGTCGGCAATCCACGCCATCTCCAACTCCTATTCCCTCCCCATCCATCTCTCCCACACTATGCACTGAAAATATGAATCACTTTGTAATGGAAGACTCATCAAACTACATTGTTGGTACCGTGATTTCTGGTGGTTGGAGTATTACATCGCTTCACTTCATCCTATCTAATGCTTTCAATTATCACGAATGGCCCATGTGGATATATAGAAACAACTCCTTCATCGTCTCTTGCCCAAACGAATGGATTAAAAACCAAGTCTTGTTCTGGAAACTCTTTGCGAAGCCTGGAGGATCTATATACTTTGAGCCTTGGTCTGAAGCTGAATGGGAACCGGAAGCGGTGTTAGAGTGTGAATCATGGGCAAAGGTGGTGGGTTTTCCAGAATTTCTAAGGTACAATTCTGCTGCAGTTATGAATATTCTTAGTCCTTTGGGAAAAGTTGTAGCTTTAGATGATTGTGAATGGGCTCACTTCGATCACAGAAACTAATTTATCAAAATTCAATTTTTTGAGGGGATTGACCTGAATACTTTCCTTGTGGTTAACATCAACAAGAAAAAACATCTCATAAAAGTCCAACATTGCATCCATGAACACCCTGGTGTTAAACCTGAATCCTTACTTATTGGTAATATTGAAGAGCTAACGATTCCCTGCATGCATGATAACTTTGAAGATTCTGTTGAAATCGCACCAAATGATATGTCTGCTATGGCCATACCTGAAGTGGATCACGAAGTTAATCAAGCCCCTCAACAGAACATGAATCACCTTTTCAACACTGATATGCTTTTTCAAAATATCCCTATGCCCTTCCCGTTCTCTATCCCCCTCCCAATTGCCCCTCTCCAAATTGATGACCCTCTATCAATTGCCCCTCCCAACGTGATCCCTCAAGACAATCAGTCGCCACCTCAACCTATCCCCCCTCTCCAGCAAATCCTCCCAGCTGATGCTACTCATAATGCAGAAGAAGAGAACTGGACCCAGTTTCTTTTGCCGGTCATTGTCAGACGTAGTGCAAGGATCAAGAATAGAGTGGATCATCCTGAAGGCTCGGGTAGCTTATTTACTCCTGTTGTTTTTTCTTCTGCTAATAAAAGTCTATGTAGAAAAATGTCACGTTGCATGGGTGTTAACTTACGTGAATCACATTATATTTCCATGCATGATTTGGAACTTGAGCGTATTAATGGTGCCAAATGAAAATCGTTTCATGGAATGTTAGGGGCTTGGGCAACCCCTCAAAATGCCATGCAATTAGTTTGGTTTTACTCCCTTTAAAAATCGACATTCTTTTTCTCCAAGAAACTAAACTTGATGACCCTTCTCCAAATTACTTTAGATTAGTGGGGGGCTCCTTCCTTTCTGGTTGGACTTTTGTTAAGGCAATTGACACATGTGGAGGTTTAATTACAGCTTGGAATGAATCAATTTGGTCCTTATGTTGGTCTATTCAAAATAAATCAGCACTTCATGTTGCACTACGTCATATTCCCTCAAACCAAATCTACTTCTTCTCTAATATTTATGGTCCTCAAGATGCAACTGATAGATCCCTTCTCTGGTCGGATTGTTGCTCTCTTGCATCCCAATTCTTGGGCCCTTGGGTGATTGGTGGAGATTTCAACACTACCAGATTTGTTTTTGACAGAAACTCAGGCAATCTATCCCAGGACTCTGATGTCTTCAATTCTTTCATTTTTGACTGCTCCTTGATTGATCCACCGATAAGTAACCGCTCCTTCACTTGGTCAAACCATAGATCATCACCATCATTGGCTAAACTTGACCGCTTTCTATATAATGGCGCTTGGGACGAGCTTTTCCCTTTGACTGTTGTGTACGGTTTGGCTTCAGTTATATCAGATCATTGCCCCATTCTGCTAAATTCTGATATTTCTGCATGCATCAATCGTCCCTTTAGATTTGAAAGGTTGTGGCTACTCGAACCCTCGTTTGATGACTTTATTCATTCAATTTGGTCTCAAAACTTAAATGTAGCTTCAGCATCTCAAAGGATTGTCCTAAAATTGAGAACCCTTTGAAAGATTATTAAACCATGGGCTAAAAACATATGGGGTTCTATTCGTTCTCGCATCTCCTCTATTCAAAATGAAATTATTGACATCAACATTCTAGAAGAACAGCGCCCACTTCTTGAAGCTGAGCATGATAACTTACGTGCTTTAGAAGACGAGTTGGATAGACTGATGAAACAAGAAGAAATTGGTTGGAAGCAAAGATCCAAGGCCAAATGGTTGGAGGAAGGAGATAGGAATACATCATATTTTCACCGAATGGCTAATGGCAGACGGAGATCAACATTCATATCGGAAATAATTAAAGATGGCCTCTCTTTTTCTGATCAAAATGTCATCCTCTCTCTCTTTTCTGATTTCTTCCGATCCCAGCTTGGTCGTTCACATTCAAATTCACCTGATGTTGAATGGCATCTTCTTTATCCAAACCCTGCGCCTATTCACATTGATCATCCTTTCTCTGAATCAGAAATTTGGGCTGCATTGAAGGATATGTCGGATGATAAGGCCCCTGGTCCTGATGGGTTCGGCCCAGTTTTCTTTAAGCATTTTTGGGCCTTGGTCAAATTTGATATAATTGACATGTGCAACGAATTTTATAACGATCCTACTTCAATTGCCAGACTAAATTATGCCAACATTATCCTCATTCCCAAACATTCGGGGGCCAACACTTTATCCTCTTTCCGCCCCATTAGCCTGCTAAATACTACTTTTAAAATCATCACAAAGGTGTTAGCTAATCGTCTTCAATCTGTTATTGCCACACTTGTTAGACCAGAACAATCTGCTTTCATTTTGGGGAGGAACATTCATGACTGTATCGCTGCAACTCAGGAAATAATCTCCTTCTGTCATCACACATCTACCCCTGGTGTTTTACTAAAGCTGGATTTTTCCAAAGCATTTGACACAGTAAGTTGGCCCTTTATCATGGATGTTTTTAAACACAGGGGTTTTTCGGATAAATGGTGTTCATGGATTGATAATATACTTAACTCATGCTGCTCATACGTTTCAGTAAATGGTGCTTCTGGAAATCTTTTCAAACCTAAATGTGGGCTTAGACAAGGCGACCCTCTTTCCCCTTTGATTTTTGTGCTTGTTGCTGATGTGTTTAATCAAATGGTTAAACAAGCTTCTTCACATGGTTACTTGGATGGTATCTCTCTCCCAAATACCCCCCTTTGCATCAACAATTTACAATTTGCAGATGATACTATTATTTTCTCTTCCCCTAAACCTTTCCATATCCAGTGCCTCAAAATCCTGTTATATGTATTCGAGTTGATATCTGGTCTTTCCATTAATTTTAATAAAAGTGTTATTTACATGCTTGGTAAGTCAGATCATCTTGGTGACTTGATTTCTTCTACTCTCAACTGCAAAGTAGCAAAATTCCCAATGACCTACCTTGGTTTACCTCTCAGACCCTCTAAGCTTCACAAAAATGATTGGCTTCCCCTTATCAATAAGATTGAAACTAGATTAGCATCTTGGAAAGCAAATTCATTATCATCTATGGGCCGTTTAACTCTAGTTAAATCTGTGCTTTCCGCTATCCCTACACATTGGATGTCTTTTCATAAACTCCCCAAGTGGGTAATTTGTAAGATTGATTCAATTCAAAGTTCATTTCTTTGGAATGGTCATAGCATCAAGAAATTAATTAACTGGAGGACGGTATGCCTACACTCTGATCAAGGGGGGCTTGGTGTTCTTGACCTTCACCATTTTAATATTGCTTTGTTGGCCAAATGGGTTTGGAGACTCCTAAGCCCTGGAAATTTCATTTGGAAAAATTGGATTTTAGCTCGCTACTTTTCTTCTGACCCCCATCTTATTTTGCATCATCGTCCTTCCTCTAGAATCTGTCCCTTCTTGCATAGGATTCTATCTTGTCTTCCTCGTATTAAATTTCTGTTTCATGTCTCTTTGGGGGGTGGTTCATCCTGTTTATTTTGCACGATATTTGGCTTGGTCAGTTACCTCTCTCTCTTTCCTTTTCTTCACTCTTTTCTCTTCAGTCTAACCCTTCGCTTTCTGTTGCTGATGCTTTTAATGATGATTATGTTAGCTTAGTTCTAGGTTCGCTATTTGATCGGAGTATTCTTTTGCAGTTGCTTAATATCTTTGCTCTCATTAGCAACACTCAGCTAAATAACTTGGATGATCATTTTGTTTGGGTTCTCTCTCCATCTAGAGGTTTTTCTGTTTCCTCATGTTACAATTACCTGAATTTTTCTGGTAGATTGTTTAAATTCTCAAGACTTTGGAAATGCAAGCTGGCTCCAAGAATTCACTTCTTCCAATGGTGTTTGATTCATGAAAAGGTCAATACAAGGGAGAAGCTCTTCAAACGCAACGTGGTTCCTGACCCCAACTGCCCTTTCTGTAATTCTCATGCTGAATCCATTCATCATCTCTTCTTTTCCTGTGACTATTCCTACTCAATCTGGGCTGCAGCAAGTACCCATTTAATTGGTTTCGTCCCCATCATTTCTTCATTTTTTGACCATTGGGAATCTGATCCTTGTCCATCACTTGATATCTTACTGGCTGCTTATAGTTGGTGTATATGGAAAGAAAGAAATGCACGAATTTTTAATAACAAGGCTAATTCGATCATGTCTATCTGTCATCGTATCATTCATATTTATTCATCCTCCTCAGGTTCTGGAGTCAATCATGCTGCTATATTCAGGTTTGCACTGCCGGTGGCCTCTTCTCCAGCTACTTCGGTTGATAGCAATGATACAGAGTCTAGCATGGAGCTCATGTGATGACTGATGATGCCTCTCTATTTCTCAGCATAGTACTTGTATAATTATGATGGTTAACAGTTTGATCAGAACGCTTTTGTAGTTGTACCCGTAATATACTCTACGTGTGTTGTATGATGCATCTTAAACTTTGTGATGGTTGTATTTTGGACCACCAACTGGGTTTGTCAGTTGGATATATACTATTATCTATTAATTAACCGGCTGTGTAGCCCCGCGCTACATATCCGTTTGCTCTAAAAAAAAAACACATCATATCAAAAATATGATTTTTCTATGAACAGCGTGAAAAGGAGTGCGATGGAACGGACTAAAATAAAAACAAAATCCGAACCGTTCAGAAATAAAGAATGGCGGAGTGGAACCCTAAGGTGAGAACCCCTCACTATAATTTTCTTATACAGTTATTTATTTTATAACTGCATATATAAACTGTTCCCCGTCGTCCACAGACCATGGATGACTTGTTTGATGGTTTGGTTTGGTTGATTAGATTATTTTGTTGAATTTGGTTGTTTGGCTGAAATGAATTGATTAGAATTTTTATGTGTGTATGGCGCGAGCCAATATCGGGAGAGGGGTAATGCTAGACATTACCCGATTTTGATATCGCGTCGTTAGGCTGCCAAAATTTTCTAAAATATGTTAGAACAATAAAAATATCATTTTTATTGTATCAATGAACTGAATAAAATATTCATGTGTTGAAATAAATATTTTATAGTTAAAAATATAATTTTTAATGTGTATATGAATAAAATAAATATTTATTTACAAATCGGATGATTTGTTTATGAACACCCATTTTACTGATATGGACTAGGACGATAAATTTTACACATCGCCCAACTGCACAATTAAAATTCATTATTTGTTGATTGAAACCCCATAAGAGTGTTGGGATAATATTTGACGTACACTAATCCCAAATGTTTAGTTGTATGTCAATCGATAGGTTGACAAACTACTGTAAGCGTTAAATATTTATATTTAATGCTTATGCAGTGTAGAATTCACTCTGGATGATGGATGATTATTTATCACTATTGTTGTATACATGTGTTGCATGAAATCCGTATAATGACATTATATGGTGATTGACTGTGTCTGATTCTAGTTCAGAAAGAATGAATATTTTAAAATAACGAACATTTTAAAATAATATTCAGTAAAAGATCAAAATATGATTTTGATGTCCGATTTGGGATGGACACGAATATATATAAATATATATACACGTGTTGATTAGATTAACGCCATTTTGAAGTTAACGATATTTATATCGATTTTATTCATTTCCATAATGAATATCGAAAAGAAATTGATTTCAAAATCTAATATTTTGAAAATATTATCATTTATATATTAATGACATTGAATATTCAATTTTGATTTGAAATTGAATATGAAGTTGAAATCGTTTTGAAAACGAATTTAAAATGACTTATAAAATATGTTTTAAATGGAAATTGATGAAATATATATATATATATATATATATATATATATAATGGCTTGAATAGAACGCGCCGCGACAGTTCGTGAATTTCGACCATTGACTTCGAATAGACATTATAGGAGATCCGACCGTCGGATTCTCCTAAAACCAACCGTTGTGTTCGTATTGAAAAGAGCTTTCTAACGAATACAAGAAATTTGAAATCTATGGAATTATGTCCAAATCAAATTGGGAAAAGGTCACGGTAAGTGCAATTCGATGGCCGTTTATGTAAATCGACTGTACGGGCCTTGATAAAATTATTAAAAATATTAATAATTTGTATAAATCATAATAAATGATTTGGAAAGAATTGGGATGAAAAATTCCATATTTGGAAAGATAAAAAATATTTTTATCAAAATGAACTAGTTATTAACTAGATATGAAATCCAATAATTTTTAAATAAAATAAATTGGATTTGGAGCGTATAATGGCCCGGACTTTTTACACAGATATTAAATTATCATAAGTACGTGTTTAGAAATACAAGTTAAAATTTCACACTTTAAATAATTCTAAAAATGTATAATAGCATTTGCATTATCATGTAGCACAGCACTTACAAACATCTATTTTGCTCATTTATGAATAATAGCATGTAATGCATGGCGTTTGTTTAAATTTCTTTCTTTCATGTATGGATAAAAAACACATGTTCATAGCAAAACTTAAAATGCCATTGTACATGTGTTTTGTTCATTATTTTTTTATAGGATTTAAATCCTTATATTTTTCTTTAAGTAAAATTCTTATTTCTATACCATAAAGCATTCTTGACTAAAGTGTGTTAAAACCATATTTTTTGGCAAGAGCAAGTTCAAAGGAACACTCTTTGTTTCACACATACATCAAGTTAAAATAGGAAAATGCCATCACCTTTTAGCAAACATACACCTACACAAGATGGCAACTACACTGGAAAAACAATAGGAAAGAAGGATTTAAAAGCATGTACTTCTCAAATGGGAAATCATTTTTGTTTCTAGATTTTCATTTTGAAATCTTCCCTTGCTCTTATTAAGATTTTTTGAAATTTCTCTTTCTTTTTATTTTTCCAAAACATGTTTCTTTTTGTCAAAACCATGTGCTAAGATTTTACCAAATCTTGTACATTTAAACCAAGTTTTCACCTACCCTAGGTACTGACCATTACATAGATTTTTTAAGATCTTTACATGTAAAATCATTACATAGCCAAGATCAAAAGTACAAAGAACTTTCAGATTTTATCAAGCCTTGGAAGGCAAGTAAAGATTTTAAATAATTTTGTGTTAAATCAAAGGTGTCATGTGAAAATATGATTTTAGAAAATCCTTTAAAAATTCTGAGCATAAGGTACAAGAATGGTTGTTTAAACCAAGAAAAAGATTTGGAGAACATGAGCATTTAAGAGGATATTTGATGGTAGGCCAATGGAAGGAAAACGGATAGCGTAGGCAGGTGATTTCAGTGTGAGTTTAGGATGATGCGAGCCATGTGAACTTAGGATTTGTTACTTAGATTATGTGAGAGAAATGTTTTTTTTTTAAGTGTCTTTCATTTGTCGATTGTAAAACTGAAAACTGTTTGTCTCTTTTTTTCAAGAACAGCTAATTAATGCACCTATATTATAATGTTTTCCTACTACTATATAAAGACCTAAGCATGCACCATTTTCTTTACAACATCAAAGCTTTCAAAGTAAATCAGTAAAGAGCAAATCAGTGAGCTTCTAAAATAAAGGTGAGTAAATTTTCAACAAAATTCTTTACTGTTTCCTTTCAGTGTGAACTGGAAATGGATCTTGTTTGTAATGATTTGGTTCTAGTGTTATGACTTGCTTAGATTCCTGTTTATTCTGATCTAAACACTTGATGTTTGTCATTTAAACCTGAAGTACAAATTGTTCGAAAAAACTATATCGTACTTTGTTTGACCAGACCCTGTTATTCCTGTTTGCATTAGACACCACCCCAAAGACTTGATCTGTCAATCTCTGTTAGAAACATGAGTGTGATGTTGCATTGATTTTGAAACCATTTCAGTAGCTTTAAAGGGTTTAGAAGTAGCAAAAGAATTATAAATATATACTGTATATTCAAAACCAGAAAACACAGTGTGTCATAAACCTCTCTGTTTGTTCAAAATTTCAAAACTCATATTAAACAAGTCTGATTGCATGAATGGAATCCTGGTTATGAATGATGATTTTAGAAAGAAATTTGGTGATTATTAATGGTCTGTGTAGTCGAGGATTTGAAGATGATCAGAATTTGCAAAAAGTCCAATTTTCGATCATCTAGATCGTCGTAGGCCAGGGGATCGAAGTGGGAGCTTCATCGGGGTTCAGGGGTTCGGGGAAAAATTCTAGCAAAATTACGAGCTTCATCAGGGGTTCAGGGGTCCTGGGGGTTTGGCGGGATCTGGGTGTCAAGGTGGCATGTAAGGGAGGTGGTGGCGGCACGTGGTCAGAGGAGGTGACGGGAGGTGGTTTCTTGGATGAAGGGTTTTACTGATAGTTGCATTGGAGGGTGAAAACACTGTTCATGACGGGATGGTGGGACCCAGGGGCTGCGGCATGACCTGGTGGTGGTGAGCGATGTGTGGTGGTGGTCGAAGGCGGTTGAGGGTGGCTGCGTTGGCTGTGCACATGCATAGGGCGGAGGAGGGAACATTGAAGGAGACATTGTGTTTCCACATGATCAGGCCAAGGAATGTCGATGGCCATGGGGATGTGGTACTTTGGTTTTTGGTAACTTGGTACTTTGTGAAAACCGCAAGGATAGGGGCTGATCAAGCAAGAAACCGTGGTAAACCGAAGGTGGTACTTTGATCAAATTTCGGTTGAAAGAAGATTTTGATTTAAATAAAATTTAAAACTGAGTTTTAAATTAACAATAGATTAAATAATGATTAAATAAAATGAACAAAAATAAATATTTAAATAAAAATAGAATTTTTATTAGCAAATGGAAAATGAGTGAATCAGAATCTAACGCCGTTTTTGTCAGCATTTGAGATTTAAATACAGAACTAGAATTTAAGTTAAATTTTAAATTTAATTTATAATGTGAATTAGAAATAGATTTCTAATGAAATATTTAAAATTCAAAAGTCAACGAAAGAAGTCGATCGAGTATAGAAAACCAGATATGGTTTTGCAAAAAAAAAAAAAAGACGAGAAGTCAACACAGAAGCTGTAATCTTTATTAAATTATAAATTTATTTTATAATTTAAATTAGAATTTATTTTCTAGGGAAATGTTTAAATTTTAAACAAGGTAGAAAAACCATATGATACATATACGCTAGAATTTGTTAGTTTTATCTAATATCTAAAATATCTGATACAAGGAACTGATCGTAAAACAGTTCTGTACTTTTTAAAACAAGAACTGTGAATAATGTTTTAAATCGTGTTAAACTGATAAAATTAAAAAGGGGAACTTTATCAGTATAGAAAGAAGAATAAGTAAATCAAGAATGAACGATCAAAAGGGAAAAATTAACGAGAAAAATACCAAGTGTAAAAGTTGTAAAAAAAACGATTAAATCATAATTTAAGTCATTTATGAATGATCAGATTAAGAAATAATGATGAGAAATGTTTTTCTAAAGAAAAATAACGTAAATATTCATTTTACAGGTGAAGAATAAAACGGAAAGAAAAACCGTGTGCGACGCACGCACTAAAATTGGCCGTTTTGAAAAGATGATCAAAATAACCAGATAAAGACCAGATGATCTTATACTGTTTAGGTTGACTAGAATTATATATGCAGATTAGATTATAATCTTGTTAGATTTATATTTTAAAAGAAAATGTTTGTTAATCATTTCAAAGAGACCGGAATTTATATTTCACTTTGATTTGATTATACGCCGTACGTCAGAGATTTTAAATTGAAGACGGCGATATACAAGGACTATTTTTAAATAGTGCCTTCGGTTTGTCCAATCCCATGACAACTTGTATGGACGAATGTCTGACAAAGTAATTCTAACTGATCACGTACGTTGATCTCTTCAAATGTATTTATATGGTGGCAGAGAAATTCGTTTCTTTATGCTCTGTACCTATAATTTATTTTTGGGGAAATCAATTAGTGATTGGCGAGTTTTGACGATGTGGCATTCAAAGAAATAAACAGTGATGATGAAAAGGTAAGTCTAGCCTCAAGCTCACATCCAGGAAATGACAAAAATCGGGCAGGTAGCATGGCTATGTGGGTCGCTCCCATTAGGGTGTATTGTCACTGTAACAACCTGGAAAATACGAGCCAATTTAAAAAATTTAAATTGGTTATTTCAAAGGAATTTGAACAATTGAAATAGAATATTTCAATAAAATAGTGAATTAGAAATAGTGAGTCAGCTTGAAAATTTGAATTCAAACTTTGACTGACTGTGTAGGGTGGAAAATATAACGGATTTTAGTGAAACCAAAAATATTTAAATCTGTTTATCAATACCTTTCTAACGAATCTGAAAAATTGAAGTTTCATAACGGGAATCAAAAGTTATGGCAGAATGAATTTTCAGAAAGGTTGTTATATAAAATATATAGCCCTGGAAAATTGATATTTTGCAAACAACCTCGGAATTCGAGGAAACCACTTTTGTTGGATCTGGGATGTCAAACTATTGCTAGGTTTCAAATTTCATAATTTTTGAAGCTAGTATGTGAGCGTGGCGAAAGAAAATGTGTTTGGTCAATTTCTGTTAAATTGGATCGACCAGAAAATGGCCATTTTTCAAACGATCTCAGAATTCGACAAAACTAGTTTTGTTGGGACCATAGTGTCAAAACATAGCTAGATTTATTTTTCTGGAACTTTTCGAATCAGTTTGTGGCCCTAGCAAATTGAAATGTACGTTCAATGTTAAAATTAAATGTTTTATACTTTAATTTGAAAAATAACCGACTGTAACAGTCGAATTGGCCAACGAAACATATCTCATTGTGTCCGGGATGGGGGTATTTAGCTGGGGGCGACAGTCATTGGGTTTGAATTGGGGTTCGTAAGTAAAAACCCTAATTTTCTGAATAATATATATATCGGCGAATCAGAAAATTCCTTTCATAAATTAAAATAAAAAAAACCCCGCTGCCCTCGTTATCGACGGTGACGCAACTCCCATTCTTCCCAGCCAAATCGCCGCCACCTCAGCCTCCTGTCGATGCCGCCACCGCCTGCAATCGACGCCGCCGCCTCCCCTCTTCAAATCCGACCCACCCTCGTCACCTCCCTCCTCCCCATCGACGAGAACGAGGCCCAGGAAGTTCCGACCTTCCCAGCGTCGCCTCCGCCGCTACAGGCGTTCGCTCCAGCAAAGACCACCACCGACCGACTCCCCTCTCTTCCCTCTTCCACGCTGTACCCTCTGATCATCCCATCGTGCCTCGGTTTTCGCGAAAACTGCAACCCTAGTTTTGAATCATCGTGAAAGGTGAGTTCTTTTTGATGTTTACACTTTGAAAAATCATATCTTTATGGTGTGTTATCGAAATTCGATGAAACAGGAAATATCGGGACCGCAAGGAAGCTCTCTACCATATAGAAGAAACCACGGATTTTTCTGAGTCATCTACAATTTTTAGCACTCCGAAAACCAATGTGAGAAATCTAAATTAAATGAATTTGAATGGAAAATGTCGTGTATAAATTATATAAGCGAAATATAAATTGCACACGTATTGTATACCTCATGTACATGCGTTGTGTAAGCTATATAAGTGAAGTATGAATTATACATGCATAGAATAATAAGTATATGTGTTGAAATGCAAGTGAAATATAGCAATAATATATATATATATATATATATATATATATATATGCCCCTCGTCCGCAAACCATGGACGATATTTATTGTTGTGAATTGGTGTGAAATATTGGATGAAAAATGCGAATGGTTGAATAATTGTTTGTGGTTGATATTGATTGGTTGTAGTTGAAAGATACCCATTGGTGATTGAAATGAATTGGAAATAATTGTGGAAATAAAAATAAAACATGCCGCCTGTGTGCGACTTAGATGCATGAATCCCCATTGTCAAAAACCACAAGTTTTTAAGGTAGAGCGAGGAACCGTACAAGGGACGGTGCCGGTTTTAACTACCCTGCCGTTATGCTACCGAAATTTTGAATAATATTCATGTGTTAGAATTATTTTCATATATTGAATTTATCTTCATGCGTTGAAATTAAAGTCATGTGTTGAAACTATGTCCACGTGTGGAAATGTTCATGTGTTGAAAAGTGATGTGTGAAAATTAAATTCATGTATGAATGAATGAAGTGTTTAAACAATAAAAATCACATTTTTATAATATATATGAAGTATGTAAAATATTCGCCTTATATATAAATAGTTTCACCAATAAAAATTTCATCTTTCTTATATGAACAACATATAAAAAATATCCATGTGTGGAGGTGCTCATGTGTTGAGAAATGTGTGTATTGGAAAAGTTCATGTGTTAAATAAAAAGATCGAACAATAAAAATTACATTTTTATTGAAATTATAAAGTGTTGAAAAGATTCATGTGTTGAATAAATATTTTAAATGATAAAAATATTATTTTTATCATATATGTGATATGCTAGAGATATGCGAGCGTTGAAATAAATATTTATGAAAGGAATATTATTTTTAACATGCATAGGAACTAAATAAAATAGTCATGTGTTGAAATATATTTTAGTTCGCCAAAATTATCATCTTTGAAATGTGAAGTGTTAAAAATAGCCACTTGTTCAAATAAATATGCATGAGTTGAAGTATTCATTAATTAGCTTATGATATGATTTTTGCCTATGCATGCAACATTAGAATGAATGGTGTTTTTAAACCAAAGTGAATCAAATATGAAGTTGAATGGAAAATGATAAGTGATAAGAATTGCATATATGTACATGCATATTTATTGAACAGGTTATAGCAAAGAGGCTAGAGAGGAGGAATAAAATTTTGTGCCCGACAAATAGGTACACATTTACTGTTTTGTTTGGGTGATGATTTTATGAGCCTGTTGGATAGCCGCTTGGCTTTTTCTTTTTCTTTTTAACATGAGATGCCCGTGTGGCTATTTGGGAATTTTCCTAGCCCCTCCCGTACAAAGGAGGTTATGGCGAAATTTACCAAAATTTAAAGGCGTTAGTGAAATATTTGAAGTGGTACAAAGGAGGTTATGGCGAAATTTACCAAAATTTAAAGGCGTTAGTGAAATATTTGAAGTGGAAACGATATAGGATTTTTTGAATGAACTATATTTATATAAATAAATAAAATTAAAACGAAACGTGGCCGTGCAGTTCGTGTTTTGAAACCGTGATTTCAAACGACTAGTGCGGGAAATCCGACCATTGGATTTTCCCGAGACTGCAACCGTTGGGTTTGCCTTGGAAATATCTTTCCAACAGCACCAACTTTTTAAAGAACCGACGGTTGGATTGTCTGGAATGTTTAATTCAAATCTGAAGAAAAACAGTGCCAGAAACGATTGTATTTTTATATAAATATATATAAATATAATTAAATTAAATCGAATAACGACGCTGCAGTTCGTAATTTGAAATCGTAACTTCAAATGGCTAGTGTGGAAGATCCGACCGTCGGATTTTCCCAAAACTGAAACCGTTGGATTCGTTTTGAAATGATCTTTCTAATGACATAAAATTTGTGAAGATCCAACGATTAGATTTTTAGATATGTGTAAAACAAATTTAGTGAAAAACAACGCCAGTGCATCGGCACGACCTAAATCGTCGTTTAATTAAATATGGCCGTTTTAAATAAATAAAAATGGCGATATATCGTTATAAAATACTATAGACGATATAGAGTGGAAATAAACCAATTTTGTTGTGTTTGCTTGATATGTGATGGTTGAATGTATTTAACATGAAAATTATAACTAAAGAACTGAAATGTGAATGTTGAATAGTCCAACCATGTTATAAATTGATTTGAAAATCTAAATATACATGGGTTATTTGAAAAGGCCGAGTTCATCTCATTTCAAATAATCGATCGACGTTGAGAAGTCGAAGAGTCGAAGACGATTGAAGACCGACGATCTTCACATTGGATGGATGGGCACTACTTATGCTCGTGATTGGAGTAGCTACCGTGAAGGAGCTGAAGTAGTAGTCATCCAGACATATTGTTGATTGTACGGATATGCGAGGAATTTGGTGCCTCCGGTTTCGTTCAAACCCAGAACGGACTTGTAAATGGACTGTGTGTCTGACATTGGATTTTGTTCTGTGCTGATTGAACTCTATTAAATATATATCTGTTTGGCGGCGGAGAATTTATTCTCTTGCTTAACGCCCTTCTCTGAGACGTACGAGCTCAGAGGTTATGTATTGATAGAAATCAGTTGCATGGAGTGGATTGCTTGTGTGGCACGCCTAAGTGGCATATGATCAAGGCTTCTGTTGCAAAGCAAAGTCTTGTGGTTGATGATCAAAGCATGGTCTGTGTGACGTAGCTTTGTGTATAACGTGAATTCGCGAGCCTCACACCCCGGTATGAGTCAAAAACGAGAGACAGACCGCTGGGAGAGCACGACGTTTCTTTCTAGCTAGGTTGGTGTCAGTGACCTACCAGCCCTGACATTATATATACTTTTCACCTGTGTGGTTGTTGGAATACGAGGCACCTCGATTATAAATCTGTAAGGACCGGGAAACGTGTGTTCAGGAATTGCCAATCCTCAAAAGTATGAGAGGACCGGCCCAGCCGATTCCAAGGACCGCTGTGTACGATCCTGGGACATTTGCTAGAGTGTCTCGAATCGGAGAGGAGCTTGCCCCTTGCCTTGACTCATGAAGGAATCCAATTTCCAATACGAAATATGCGAATGTGATTGTATTACTAGTATGGCGACATGATATATGGTACCCATGCCGTCTAGGATTGATATTTATGATTGAATTTGCTTTTGAAACATATATGCACTAGTAATAATATCAAACACTTTTGTTTTATACGTATGAAGCATTTTTGGCCATTATAACGTAAAACTCTATCCTCCGGCTTGCGTTGCATTGTGTGATGGGACCTGAGTCTTATTATGGCTTCATTTTATAAAAAGCATTACGATGATTTAATCGTTTACTTTATTTCATGCACTAGCACTCATTGGAGTAAACCTGTTCCGCGAAAGTGGCGTGCTCCTTTGATTTGCCTTATCATTGTTGTTAATAAGTTAAGTAGATTTCTCATACCCGTCCCATGACTGACTCGTAGTTTGTTTCACCTTGCAAACTCGGGTGCCCTCATTTTCACACGGGCAGCCTAGTTACAGGTATCTGGCGCACTTTTGGCTCATGGCGAGGCTTGACTACACTGTGCTGACTTCGACTCTTTCTGCCATTATTTTATATATATTATGATTCCGCCATTGGCGATGTAGACTGATATTTATTTTGTGTACTCTTTATGTATGATTCCGCCTCTGGCGATGGTGACTGATTATTTATCATTATGCACTAAGTTGTATCCTGCACTGTGCTCTCTGATGTAGTGATATCTATATGATTCCGCTGTCATATGTGTGTAAATTATCCTATTTTGTGTTTATGCTATTATCTGTGATATGCTAATGATGATTAATGTGTTATATTCCAATGATTATCCTTAACACTGTGTAATGCTGTTTTGGGATCATCACAGCTGGTATCAGAGCTTTGGTTAACCTTAGTTCTGGAGTCTAACACATTAAACACTTCGTCAAAATAGAATCAACAGTATTCTAAGGCGAGTAGCTCATTAGAGATAGGACTAGTAAAGTCCTAGAATGAGCCAAGTAGAATAGCAAAAACAATTTGATCAGTCCATCGTTATCTTTCTTTAAATTTTCTGCTTAACCATGCAATGAATTATCATTTCTGTAAGCTGACTCTTTTCTTGCTTATACAGAATTTGAAAAATGGCTACCAGAGCAGCCGCCGCCAGAGGAGGCCGTGCCGGCCGTGGCAGAGGACGAGGAGAAGCCCCAGTTGAAGAAGGACCCTTGATACAACCCCCGGCCGCTCGATACTTCGAGCTGGACCGCGTAGCCAAGAGATACAAAAACCTAGGAGGCAAGACCTTCTCGGGAACTGGCACAGTAATAGAGGCCCTTGCATGGCTCAAAACATGCGAGAAAATACTAGAAGGCCTAAGGCTTGGAGATCAAGATAAAGCTATTATGGGTGCCTGGCTTATGCAGGAACAAGCTAAACTATGGTGGGAATCTCTCACCGCCGGGAATAGAGAAGCTGAAAGAACCTGGGACGGATTCAAAGAACTCTTCAAAGAGAAATATGTCCCGGAACAAGCACTAGAACGCATGCACGATGACTTCGCCAATCTCCAGCAAGGTGATCATTCAGTGCAGGATTATCTGAATAAATTTACACAGTTGTCCCCCTATGCTCTGGAGCTCGTCACCACTGCAAAGTCCAAAAATAAGAGATTTATCCTCGGGCTAAAGCGACAGTATCGTGATAGAGCCATGGCCCACATCAAGCTGGGATTTAACGAATTGGTGGAAATGACATGCAACTACAAAGACCTTGACCAAAGGCATCTGGAGCAGGATCGCGCTAAAAGCCAAGCCGGGAACAAACGCAAGCCTGCTGTGAATCAAGCTGAGTCAAGCCAAGCAGCATCCTCGAAACCTCAGACTGGCAAGCCGCCAAGAGGAAGCTGCTATAACGGTGGCAAAATGGGGCACTTCTCTAATGTGTGCACAACCCCGAAGAGGCAGAAGGCAAATTCACAAGGTTCAAGCCAGGGTTCTCAGAACCCTCGCTCCTGCTTTAATTGCCGCAAGATGGATCATCTTGTCAAAGACTGTCCTTTGCTGAAGAAGGCCGTAGTAGCTCACGTGTATGACGGGTCGAGCCCGCCAGCTTCTTCCGAAGGAGCAGGTAAACCCGATGTTTTGGGAGGTACCCTTACAATTAAAAATATTCATATTTCTGTATTGTTTGACACGGGTGCATCACGTAGTTTTATTGCTAGTAACACAGTGCACAAATTAAAACAGAGAAATCTTAAAGAATCGGTTGAAGTACATAACCCGATAGGAGGATCTCTCATTCTCAGTTCATATTGTAAAGTACCTGCTTCTTTTTCTCGATACAAGTTTCCCTTTGATCTAATCATCTTGGATTTCCTCGAATTCGATATCATTCTCGGGCTTGATTGGTTAACGAAATATGAAGCCGAAGTAAATTGTGCGGAAAGAATCGTTAAAATTCAAACGAAGCTTGGATATATTACTGTACCATGTCATGGTTCGAATCCAGATAGAGAAGAATTTTGGTCGGCGTTAGAAGTTATCCCCACTTCCGTAGAAAAGATTCCTATCGTTAGAAACTATGCGGATATGTTTGAAGAAGTCAAAAACTTACCTCCGCAAAGAGAAATAGAATTCAGAATCGATCTAATTCCCAATGCCAGACCAGTGGTACATCCAATTCGCAGAATGACTCCGAAGGAAAAAGAAGAATTAGGCGATCAAACTCGTCAACTATTGTGGAAGGGTCTAATCAGACCTAGCTTTTCTAATTGGGGTGCAGCTGTTGTGTTTGTCCCAAAGTCAGATGGTACTCTTCGATTATGCGTTGATTACCGAGACCTCAACAAACAGACGCTCAAAAACAAATACCCATTACCCCGCATCGATGATCTGCTAGACCAATTAAATGGGGCGAGAGTATTTTCCCAAGTGGACCTAGCTATAGGTTTTCATCAATTGAGAATAGCAGAGGAGTGTGTTCCTTTGACAGCTTTCAGCGGTCCAGACATATTTTATGAATGTTTAGTAATGCCGTTCGGCCTGTGCAATGCTCCAACATACTTTGTCGATCTAATGAATAGAGTGTTCAGGGGAGTTCTGAATAAATTTGTCCTCGTATTCATCGATGATATTTGAATCTACTCCAAATCAAAACTCGAACATGAAAAACACTTAGAACAAATATTGGAGATTCTAAGATAGAACGTCTTCAAAGCCAAATTCTCTAAATGTGTCTTCTGGCAAGAAGAAGTGAAGTTTCTTGGCCATGTTGTGTCAAAGAAAGGGATTTCTATAGATCCGAGCAAAATAACAGCGATTCAAGACTGGAAACAACTACTACACCCACAGAGGTTAGAAGTTTTGTGGGGTTGGCTAGTTATTATCGAAAGTTCGATAAGGATTTTTCGAAGATATCCGGTCCGTTAACGAAGCTCACAAAGAAGCATGAGAAATTTAAGTGGACTTCCGACTGTGAAGAAGCTTTCCAGGAATTGAAATCGAAACTGACAACTGCTCCAGTGTTAACCATTATTGATGGCAATCAGGATTTAACGGTTTGGACAGATGCTTCTATTAGAGGTCTTGGTGCAGTGTTAATGCAAAGAGGCTAAGTAGTCGCTTATGCAAGCCGCCAACTGAAACCGCATGAGAAGAATTATGTAACTCATGATATTGAGTTGCTAGCTATCATTTTTGCTTTGAAAATCTGGAGGCATTATTTATTGGGCGAGAAATTTGTACTATATACAGATCATCAATCATTGAAGTATTTATACACCCAGAAAGATCTGAATTTGAGACAGCAGCGTTGGCTAGAATTTCTTGCAGCGTATGATCTTGATATCCTGTATACGCCGGGAAAGGCTAACATTGTAGCGGATGCACTTAGTTGAAAAACCATAATCATTGCCAATCTTATAATTACACCTGGCTTGATTGATAAGATATGTGCTCTCCAGAGGAATGATTATTTCATTCAAAGGATCAGAGGGAGAATCCAGAAGGGAGAGCCCTCAAGTTTTCAGTTAGATAAAGAAGAAGTTCTGAGACTGAAAGGGAGAATATGTGTTCCCAACATCCCTGAGCTCAAGAGAGAAGTGTTAGATGAATGCCATAAATCCAAACTTTGCATTCATCCTGGTGTGAGTAAAATGTACAACGATATCAAACGCACTTTCTGGTGGAAGGCAATGAAAAGGGATATTTCTTTGTATGTTAGCAGATGCCCTACTTGTCAATTGGTCAAGAGCGACCAACCGAAGCTAGCTGGATTATTGCAACCGTTGGAAGTCCCAGGTTGGAAATGGGAACAGATTTCCATGGATTTCATCGATGGTTTGCCGTGAACCAGGAAAGGTAATGACAGCATTTGCGTAATCGTAGATCGCTTCACGAAGACTGCCCATTTTATACCTGTCAGATCCAATAGAACCGCTCAAAGTCTAGCACAGATATATTTCAAAGAAATCGTTAAGCTGCATGGAATTCCCATCAGCATAGTCAGTGATAAAGACCCAATATTTGCTAGCAAATTCTGGGAGGCTTTCCAGACAGAATTGGGAACGAAACTGAATATGAGCATCGCTTATCACCCTCAAACAGATGGCCAAACTGAGTGGGTGAATAGAATCCTAGAAGATTTATTGCGGACTTGTATAATTGATTTTGGTGGGTCATGGGAAGATCACTTGCATTTGGCAGAATTATCATATAACAATAGCTATCAAGCAAGTTTGGGAATGTCGCCATTTGAAGCATTATACGGCAGACCGTGTAGATCTCCAGCATGTTGGGTTGAACCTAGCAATAGACTTGTGTTAGGACCCGATATGATTCGAGAAGCATCTGATAAAGTCGACTTCATCAAAAAGCGATTGAGAACCGCGCAAAGCCGACAGAAAAGTTATGCAGATTCTAGAAGAAGAGATTTGACATTTGCTGTTGGTGACCATGTTTATTTGAAAGTTACTCCGATGAGAGGAGTAATCAGATTTGGCAAAACTGGGAAGTTGGCACCGAGATTTATTGGTCCCTTTCCTATACTTGAGCGAATTGGAACTCTTGCTTATAGGGTTCAATTACCAGATTGGTTGCCTGGAGTGCATGATGTATTTCACATATCTCAACTTAGAAGACATGTGCATGATCCGGATCTTGTTGTAGAAGAAGCAGCGCAACAGGATATAGACATAACTCAAGAACTAACAGTCAGAAGAGAGCCGTTAAAGATTGTTGGCAAAGAAACTAGAGAACTAAGAAGCAAAAAGGTTCATTTAGTTAAAGTGCAGTGGAGTAGTGATCCTAGAGACTGTACTTGGGAGACTAAGGAAAGCATTGAGCAAGCTTACCCCAAATGCAGAGTGGACATCTCTGACTAACTCCGGTGCAAGGTACCTTTACAATACTTTGCATTTACATTTTGTTTCCTACTTTACTGTTGTTTCCTTTTCGAGGACGAAAAGTTTTAAGTGGGGGAGATTGTAACAACCCGGAAAATACGAGCCAATTTAAAATTTTTAAGTTGGTTATTTCAAAGGAATTTGAACAATTGAAATAGAATATTTCAATAAAATAGTGAATTAGAAATAGTGAGTCAGCTTGAAAATTTGAATTCAAACTTTGACTGACTGTGCAGGGTAGAAAATATAACGGATTTGAGTGAAACCAAAAATATTTAAATCTGTTTATCAATACCTTTCTAAAGAATCTGAAAAATCGAAGTTTCATAACGGAAATCAAAAGTTATGGCAGAATGAATTTTCAGAAAGGTCGCTATATAGAATATATAGCCCTGGAAAATTGATATTTTGCAAACGACCTCGGAATTCGATGAAACCACTTTTGTTGGGTCCGGGATGTCAAACTATTGCTAGGTTTCAAATTTCATAATTTTTGAAGCTAGTATGTGAGCGTGGCGAAAGAAAATGTGTTTGGTCGATTTCTGTTAAATTGGATCGACCAGAAAATGGCCATTTTTCAAACGATCTCAGAATTCAACGAAACTAGTTTTGTTGGGACCGTAGCGTCAAAACATAGCTAGATTTATTTTTCTGGAATTTTTCGAATCAATTTGTGGCCTTGGCAAATTGAAATGTACATTCAAAGTTAAAATTAAATGTTTTATACTTTAATTTGAAAAATAACTGACTGTAACAGTCGAATTGGCCAACGAAACATATCTCATTGTGTCCGGGATGGGGGTATTTAGCTAGGGGCGACAGTCGTTGGGTTTGAATTGGGGTTCGTAAGTAAAAACCCTAATTTTCTGAATAATATATATCGGCGAATCAGAAAATTCCTTTCATAAATTAAAATAAATAAAAAACCCCGCTTCCCTCGTTATCGACGGCGACGCAACTCCCATTTTTCCCAGCCGAATCGCCGCCACCTCAGCCTCCTTCCGACGCCGCCACCACCTGCAATCGACGCCGCCGCCTCCCCTCTTCAAATCCGACCCACCCTCGTCACCTCCCTCCTCCCCATCGACGAGAACGAGGCCCGCGAAGTTCCGACCATCCCAGCGCCGCCTCCGCCGCTATAGGCGTTCGCTCTAGCCAAGACCACCACCGACCGACTCCCCTCTCTTCCCTCTTCCACGCTGTACCCTCTGATCATCCCATCGTGCCTCGGTTTTCGCGAAAACTGCAAACTCTAGTTTTGAACCATCGTGAAAGGTGAGTTTTTTTTTTATGTTTGCACTTTGAAAAATCATATCTTTATGGTGTGTTGACGAAATTCGATGAAACATGTAACGACCCAGCGGTTTTCGGCCTCGAAAATCGACATAAATACCTTTACCGTAACTCATGCCGACCTTCCAATACCGAAAACACTGGATAGTATTAGAAAGAAATTAGAAGGTGAGATAAGAAAGAAAGAAATATCAGGATAGTAGAAGAAGAAGGATCAACACAACACAGAGTCTCACATCGCAGCGGAAACAAAATATAATATAGAATATAAATCTTTATTGAGAGCTTTAAACTTACAATCATCAGAGTACAACATACATCTGGACAGTTTTGGTAATCTGTCTTCCTATATATATATATATATTACACAGCGGAGAATCATTCGTCTGAACGTCTTCAGCTCGTCACTGGACTTCACGGTACCTGATCACCCTGAACCTGTACATCCGGGCTAACCCGAGCATTTACAAAACACCGGGTCAGTCTGGTGAACCAGAGTGAGATAAACTCGCACAGCAATTTACAGTATCACACAACTTGATTTTAAGTTAAAATCCTTTCGAAAGAAAAGATAATCGTAAGACCGATCCACACATAAACACGGACGGTTTTTACCTTACGATGACCCAAACCAGTTTCCGAAATCAATATCTTAATCTGATATTAAGATAATGTCTAGATACAAATAATTAACAAATCTATAGGAACGCTTGCATCTCACGCTCCCCGTATATAATATAAAATCGAAAATCGCAGGCGCTTATTGGATATTGGATTTCCAACTTGACAAGGTATGGGACCACCTTCCGCACGTGTATCTCTAGAGGCGAATACACAGGGTTCAACAAGAACGTCTTGCAACCCGGCCCTCACATGACCGACCACTCATTTCACTTGAGTGTATCGAATGTATATCACCAACGGTTGGACTCAAACCACCGTCCCCGAATGGGCAGAATCGATAGATTAAGAAACAAAAGGAATTTCTCTAGATAGGTGATTATACACCCTAATGGGAGCGACCCACATAGCCATGCTGCCTGCCCGATTTTTGTCATCTTCCGGTTGATGAGGCTAGAGGTCAGAATTTTCCTTTACAGCACCTGGCCACCATTCACTTCGAATGCCACATCGTCAGATCCGCCAGGTATCACAGAACACTGATTTCCACAAAAATACTCTGAGCGTTAAGCTAGAGAAGGTGTCCAGTCTTCTCTGCCACCAACAGAGATACGTTTGTAGAAAATCAATATACGTAATCCCTTTAGAAATACGTTGTCAGACACTCATCCATACAAGTCATCCAGGAACAGGATGAACCGAAGGTACTCTCCTACTGCATCCAATATAGGAATCACCCCATGGATCAGTAGCGAGAAGTCCTTGCAACCCGTGGATTTCAACCACGACCGAACCACAGTTTATCTCTAGGAGCTCACCAAAGATTTTTAGCAGTCCTTCCGCTTATGAAGATCCACGGTCTTCAATGCTCCATCTCGATCATCTTCTGATCTCTTCACGTATTTGTTGGTCGGAATGGTTTTCGAATATAATTCGATCCCGGCCTTTCCATACCAACAATCGTATTGGTCAGGTTTTGATAGTCGGTGATTTAACTATCAAATAACACATGTGTCAATAAAATGATATTACCGATTCAGTGCTTGGCATGACATGGCCCTTAAAATATATTTAACAAAATCGTTAATCAAATTCTAATATTCAACTTTACTCTCTTCGCTTGACTCCAGATCGCAGCGATCACAATGGTTACGCCTGATTCCCTTAGGAAACATCCGACCGCCGTAGGCTATCTGCAGCCCTGCGAATTACGCTAGCAGTCGTACGCAATGGCAACTCTTTCTGACTAATTACGTTTGATTAACTCTACTATATTCGATCAACTCCAATTAAATAACAATTGTTCGATATAAGTCTAAAATCAATATTGCTATTCCTTTTTAAACCAATATTGCAATATTCCTTACTTTCCCAAATCCTTGCATTAGGGTTCAGCATTCCTTGTATAAGATAAAACCAATTCCTCACCTTCACTCAACATCAAGCTAATACCGTTCCTTGATAATAGTGCGGCCAACCAAGTTGGGGTATTTTAGTTACCTCTCAGACCTTGATCGACCCGTTCTTACCTCAGAAAAATATTAGCTTTATCACATCACTATCGATACAAAATCTCATTTTCAAATCTGGGTTATTCAACCTTTCTCTTTATGTTTGAAACTCTTGTTCGAACATCTCATCAATTTGCCCCTTTAATGTATCATTCCAATTCGGATTCGCCTTACTAAATTTGAAACATTTAGTAAAAACACTTATTCAAATCTTTATACTTACCTACCAACTTTATTTACCAAGTTCGTCGAACGCTTGGGTCATAAAACACTTCATAATCTCTTAATCGAATTCATCTCTACTAATTATTTCTTACTCGACTTTAAATTGAATTCACTTCTTTAAATCAATTTAAAATGAAAGGATAATTAGATTAACCCTATCAAATATAGTTAACTTGGCCCAAATCAAAAATAAGGTTATTATTACTTTTCTTTATAAAATCATTTAAGAACCCATTTATATCTCAATTCGTAATTAATAAATATTTATTTCTTTTTTTCAACTTTAATTCAAATAATAGATTTTCAAATCCATTTCCAGTTATACAATATACTTTATAACTTAACTCGTCGATTTACCTGAGAGTAGATCGATATTTTAAAAATGGTAAATTCACAGGCCATGTACTGCCAACCACTCAACCAATAATACCCATTGGTTTAAACCAAGCAACTGTTAAATTTCAGGTCAATATTCAACCATCAAAACAATTCAAAAATGGTCTCATAACAGTTTATAATGACAATTCAAAGTCAACCACAGCAACCAGTCAAACAATTCGTTTATTAAAAACACGTTTCTTTATAACGTGATTAGTGAGGTAAGTTACTTCTCTTGGAACCAATTGTTAAAAATAACGGTTTGGATTTAGTGAAATTAAACGACGTTTAATCTCGTCAGTTCCACAATAACTGAATATATATATCAGCAACCAGTCAATTTCTAGCAATCATAGCACGCAAAAATAAACACCCAGCTTATCAAATATAAGCGGGAAATAACTGAGTGAGATTAACTCACCTTTGAATTGATTTCGATGAATCATCCTGTTTTCAGTTGAATTGAACGACATTTCATTTTTCTGAAAAATCTAGCTGCTGCCTGCCCTACTCTGACCTCAACCATCGCGTAGTATTCGTCTTTACGGTCCCGACATATTTCGTTTCGTCGGAATCTGATTTAATTTGCATTTTATATTAATATTTGAATTTTATAAAACCTTTGAACTAATTAAAACCCAAAATAAAATAAAATAAAAAGAGGCCTTACCTTTAAACCCGTTCAGCCCAACCCGAATCAGCCCAAACCCGCCTCCCTTTCCACTTAAAACCCTAAAACGTCGATCCCCTTTAATCACTTCATAGCCGCCACAAAATTCCAGAAAAAGAAAACTCGAAACCCTTCCATGTCAAACCGATTCTTCCTCGTCCCTTTGCTTCGATCGGTCCAACCAGCGACGCTCCAGACTCCTTCTCCCTCTGCTTCAGTCACTCCGCACTCTCGAAGGGTCATCGAAGTTTCAAGGCCGAAGGCCGAACCCTAGTCGCCAACAAAAAGCTAAGTAAATTTTTCTCCAATTAAATTTCTAATTTCTGTTTTTGATTTACTTCTTCTTTGAAATTCGGTTTCTTTTCTTTGTTGTGTTCATATAAAAAAAAGCGATTGTGGTTGTTATTTATACTTGCAGTTTTATTGTGATTTCAAATCATAGGCGTTAGACTTGGTTGTTCTAAACCCTAGGTACTGCGGTTCTGCTATGAATTGTCGAACTGCGTATGTGATGTTTGATAGTGAACGTATGATGTCTAAATGTCGGATTTCATGTACTTGTTTGCTTAGAGCTACGAACTGTTTATACATAAATTTGGTATAGCTATGACACCCTTGAGTTGTTTATTCCCTGCGTCCCTTGTCTGTAAGGATTTGTGTTTGGTCTTCCCATGTGAAATTTCTGATCTAAAAGTACCAACCGAACAGTTCCTATTAGATTTGGCCTAACCTATGAATTGTTTATTGTCAATCCACATTGTAATCCCTTTAGTTGTTTGTGACAAAATATGTAGGGCATATCAGGTTTAGATAGGATTTTAGGTACGGTCACTGGTCAAAATTTGAACTGTGCCCATGTGAATTATCCATTCGAATTGTATTGTCAGTTCATCTATTTAATTGTTCCTGTTCCCATGTGATCAATCCTGCTTAGATACACATACTGAACTGCCCCTATTCATTAAGCTATACATCTGAAAATACTGCTTGTTCACATTGTCTTGTTTGTTCGTTTTTATTGCTTGAGTACGGCTATAGATTTTGTGGTATTGTCCTCTTGTTTTCACTCACTGTGCATTGATAATGCACACTTGTTTACTTGGTTATTCGGTACTGTGGATTTGATATAGAATATACACATATTTTAGTCCCCTTTTTGAATGGTCCATGCTTTGTTACTTAAATTCCGAGATTCGAAAATTATGAATACAGATTTTCTGTTCCATTTTCAGATGTAGTGTAGAATTCCTTGTATAAATAAACTCATGTATGAGCTGTTTGATTGTCTGTTAGAGTTGATGGTGTACACATACTTTGTTTTCTTTATTTGTTCATTTTACTGTTCTTTTATAGCTGTTCATTTGAAAGATCAAATCATAATATATATACATATATATATATTTATATATCTATACCTATACATCAATTTTCCAGCTACTCATAGCCCTCCTTTTTCTTTCTTTACAGGTTGCTTTTGTGGTGATGGAGGACATGACATTGTGAGAAGATTTTTGTTGTAATTTTCTTTCATTTGTATATGAGATTTTCTGTACATCTATGTGTTGATTCGATAAATTAAATGTACATTATTTCTCTGCTTCTTTACTGTTTCAGATTTTGTGGTAAAAGTTCATATATTTTTTCTTGTTTGATTCTCTGCGTTACACTGTATTTGTCCAATTTACTATTGTTGCTATAGCAAGGAGCAAGACATGCTTTCTATATTTGCTTGTTGCAATCTTTTACTTGAATAAGATACAAATGGAAAAATGGTGTTTATAACATTAAAAGAAAGAGAAATGGATACATGTTATACTTATTTGAACTCGGCTATATTTGCAAACATATTGTACATTGAGCCTAAATCTTATTAATACCGTTCTCTCCTAAATAAATTGAGTATGCTATACATGTATGACATATATTGTTTTCTTTTTAAATTGTTGATGCAACACAATTTAAATTTCAAAACAGTTTTTAATTGAATAAAATTAACCGATATTTATCGAGCATATATATAATTCAATATAAACAACATTTTAAACCCCTTTAAATCACTCCTTCATGTTATATCGCAAATCCACCATTTTCCTAATATCCGGAGAATAAAATATTATTATATTATTAATAACAATTTAAATATTCAATTTAAATTGGTTAAACCCCATTATTTAAATTCAAAACAATAAAATATTTCAAATAAATGGCTAGAAAATCCGGGACATTACATTCTTCCCCCCTTAAAATAATTTCGTCCTCGAAATTGCTAAGGTAAGAAAATGCTGTAAATTCCATAAACTTTAAAAATATATTTAAATAACACTTCAAGTTTTTCTCCCGGGTTTCTTTATTAAACCATGGATGAGTTTTATATTCAACCAATCTAATAAGCACACAACAACCAATCAACAATCAAGGCACAACAACTCACCCAAACCAACTGAATACACATTCAATATTACTATTCGACATATTTGAATATCAGTTGCTTGATATTCAATTGATTTCCATTTAACTACTATTCGTTAAATTTCCAAATTCAATTCAAATTTATTTAACTTCAACACCATTTCTTAATTTATTTTCAATATCATTATTAATTATTTTATTCAATTTCACTTAACCCTGTTAAGTTTCAACTTCAAAATTTTCAACCAAATTTTGAATTCCATTCAAATTAGTCAACACACAATATCCCAATAATTTCACAAAATTATTCCTTTTCTGTATAAAAATAAATTCCGGGTAAAATTATTTCATCTACCCCTTTTTACAAAACAATATTGTGTTCCTTATCAGTTCAACGCTTTTCAACACTTGAACCAATCAACAACACAATACAAAACATTTGTATATAAAATTTACAAATACGCTCTCATATATACACTCAAACTCAATCTAGGGTGTTACTAACCCCATCTCTATCGAGTTACACCACCGAGCCAAGGTTATTACTAAACCAATAGCTCTGATACCACTGTAACGACCCCGGGATTCGAGTAGGCTTTTCAACCATCCTCTCCTCCCTCGGCACTGGGCTAACCTCCCAGCGTGGCTTACAGAGATACCTCAGAACTGCTTTTACGGCCAGCCTCTCGACTCGACCAACCCACATTGTCGGGAGATGTAGGGGTAAGAGTCTCCCGTTCGCCACCAAACGCGAAGCGAGAACCCCCTATCATCCGTACCAATTAAGCAACCAGCTCTGATACCACTGTAACGACCCAGCGGTTTTCGGCCTCGAAAATCGACATAAATACCTTTACCGTAACTCATGCCGACCTTCCAATACCGAAAACACTGGATAGTATTAGAAAGAAATTAGAAGGTGAGATAAGAAAGAAAGAAATATCAGGATAGTAGAAGAAGAAGGATCAACACAACACAGAGTCTCACATCGCAGCGGAAACAAAATATAATATAGAATATAAATCTTTATTGAGAGCTTTAAACTTACAATCATCAGAGTACAACATACATCTGGACAGTTTTGGTAATCTGTCTTCCTATATATATATATATATTACACAGCGGAGAATCATTCGTCTGAACGTCTTCAGCTCGTCACTGGACTTCACGGTACCTGATCACCCTGAACCTGTACATCCGGGCTAACCCGAGCATTTACAAAACACCGGGTCAGTCTGGTGAACCAGAGTGAGATAAACTCGCACAGCAATTTACAGTATCACACTACTTGATTTTAAGTTAAAATCCTTTCGAAAGAAAAGATAATCGTAAGACCGATCCACACATAAACACGGACGGTTTTTACCTTACGATGACCCAAACCAGTTTCCGAAATCAATATCTTAATCTGATATTAAGATAATGTCTAGATACAAATAATTAACAAATCTAGAGGAACGCTTGCATCTCACGCTCCCCGTATATAATATAAAATCGAAAATCGCAGGCGCTTATTGGATATTGGATTTCCAACTTGACAAGGTATGGGACCACCTTCCGCACGTGTATCTCTAGAGGCGAATACACAGGGTTCAACAAGAACGTCTTGCAACCCGGCCCTCACATGACCGACCACTCATTTCACTTGAGTGTATCGAATGTATATCACCAACGGTTGGACTCAAACCACCGTCCCCGAATGGGCAGAATCGATAGATTAAGAAACAAAAGGAATTTCTCTAGATAGGTGATTATACACCCTAATGGGAGCGACCCACATAGCCATGCTGCCTGCCCGATTTTTGTCATCTTCCGGTTGATGAGGCTAGAGGTCAGAATTTTCCTTTACAGCACCTGGCCACCATTCACTTCGAATGCCACATCGTCAGATCCGCCAGGTATCACAGAACACTGATTTCCACAAAAATACTCTGAGCGTTAAGCTAGAGAAGGTGTCCAGTCTTCTCTGCCACCAACAGAGATACGTTTGTAGAAAATCAATATACGTAATCCCTTTAGAAATACGTTGTCAGACACTCATCCATACAAGTCATCCAGGAACAGGATGAACCGAAGGTACTCTCCTACTGCATCCAATATAGGAATCACCCCATGGATCAGTAGCGAGAAGTCCTTGCAACCCGTGGATTTCAACCACGACCGAACCACAGTTTATCTCTAGGAGCTCACCAAAGATTTTTAGCAGTCCTTCCGCTTATGAAGATCCACGGTCTTCAATGCTCCATCTCGATCATCTTCTGATCTCTTCACGTATTTGTTGGTCGGAATGGTTTTCGAATATAATTCGATCCCGGCCTTTCCATACCAACAATCGTATTGGTCAGGTTTTGATAGTCGGTGATTTAACTATCAAATAACACATGTGTCAATAAAATGATATTACCGATTCAGTGCTTGGCATGACATGGCCCTTAAAATATATTTAACAAAATCGTTAATCAAATTCTAATATTCAACTTTACTCTCTTCGCTTGACTCCAGATCGCAGCGATCACAATGGTTACGCCTGATTCCCTTAGGAAACATCCGACCGCCGTAGGCTATCTGCAGCCCTGCGAATTACGCTAGCAGTCGTACGCAATGGCAACTCTTTCTGACTAATTACGTTTGATTAACTCTACTATATTCGATCAACTCCAATTAAATAACAATTGTTCGATATAAGTCTAAAATCAATATTGCTATTCCTTTTTAAACCAATATTGCAATATTCCTTACTTTCCCAAATCCTTGCATTAGGGTTCAGCATTCCTTGTATAAGATAAAACCAATTCCTCACCTTCACTCAACATCAAGCTAATACCGTTCCTTGATAATAGTGCGGCCAACCAAGTTGGGGTATTTTAGTTACCTCTCAGACCTTGATCGACCCGTTCTTACCTCAGAAAAATATTAGCTTTATCACATCACTATCGATACAAAATCTCGTTTTCAAATCTGGGTTATTCAACCTTTCTCTTTATGTTTGAAACTCTTGTTCGAACATCTCATCAATTTGCCCCTTTAATGTATCATTCCAATTCGGATTCGCCTTACTAAATTTGAAACATTTAGTAAAAACACTTATTCAAATCTTTATACTTACCTACCAACTTTATTTACCAAGTTCGTCGAACGCTTGGGTCATAAAACACTTCATAATCTCTTAATCGAATTCATCTCTACTAATTATTTCTTACTCGACTTTAAATTGAATTCACTTCTTTAAATCAATTTAAAATGAAAGGATAATTAGATTAACCCTATCAAATATAGTTAACTTGGCCCAAATCAAAAATAAGGTTATTATTACTTTTCTTTATAAAATCATTTAAGAACCCATTTATATCTCAATTCGTAATTAATAAATATTTATTTCTTTTTTTCAACTTTAATTCAAATAATAGATTTTCAAATCCATTTCCAGTTATACAATATACTTTATAACTTAACTCGTCGATTTACCTGAGAGTAGATCGATATTTTAAAAATGGTAAATTCACAGGCCATGTACTGCCAACCACTCAACCAATAATACCCATTGGTTTAAACCAAGCAACTGTTAAATTTCAGGTCAATATTCAACCATCAAAACAATTCAAAAATGGTCTCATAACAGTTTATAATGACAATTCAAAGTCAACCACAGCAACCAGTCAAACAATTCGTTTATTAAAAACACGTTTCTTTATAACGTGATTAGTGAGGTAAGTTACTTCTCTTGGAACCAATTGTTAAAAATAACGGTTTGGATTTAGTGAAATTAAACGACGTTTAATCTCGTCAGTTCCACAATAACTGAATATATATATCAGCAACCAGTCAATTTCTAGCAATCATAGCACGCAAAAATAAACACCCAGCTTATCAAATATAAGCGGGAAATAACTGAGTGAGATTAACTCACCTTTGAATTGATTTCGATGAATCATCCTGTTTTCAGTTGAATTGAACGACATTTCATTTTTCTGAAAAATCTAGCTGCTGCCTGCCCTACTCTGACCTCAACCATCGCGTAGTATTCGTCTTTACGGTCCCGACATATTTCGTTTCGTCGGAATCTGATTTAATTTGCATTTTATATTAATATTTGAATTTTATAAAACCTTTGAACTAATTAAAACCCAAAATAAAATAAAATAAAAAGAGGCCTTACCTTTAAACCCGTTCAGCCCAACCCGAATCAGCCCAAACCCGCCTCCCTTTCCACTTAAAACCCTAAAACGTCGATCCCCTTTAATCACTTCATAGCCGCCACAAAATTCCAGAAAAAGAAAACTCGAAACCCTTCCATGTCAAACCGATTCTTCCTCGTCCCTTTGCTTCGATCGGTCCAACCAGCGACGCTCCAGACTCCTTCTCCCTCTGCTTCAGTCACTCCGCACTCTCGAAGGGTCATCGAAGTTTCAAGGCCGAAGGCCGAACCCTAGTCGCCAACAAAAAGCTAAGTAAATTTTTCTCCAATTAAATTTCTAATTTCTGTTTTTGATTTACTTCTTCTTTGAAATTCGGTTTCTATTCTTTGTTGTGTTCATATAAAAAAAAGCGATTGTGGTTGTTATTTATACTTGCAGTTTTATTGTGATTTCAAATCATAGGCGTTAGACTTGGTTGTTCTAAACCCTAGGTACTGCGGTTCTGCTATGAATTGTCGAACTGCGTATGTGATGTTTGATAGTGAACGTATGATGTCTAAATGTCGGATTTCATGTACTTGTTTGCTTAGAGCTACGAACTGTTTATACATAAATTTGGTATAGCTATGACACCCTTGAGTTGTTTATTCCCTGCGTCCCTTGTCTGTAAGGATTTGTGTTTGGTCTTCCCATGTGAAATTTCTGATCTAAAAGTACCAACCGAACAGTTCCTATTAGATTTGGCCTAACCTATGAATTGTTTATTGTCAATCCACATTGTAATCCCTTTAGTTGTTTGTGACAAAATATGTAGGGCATATCAGGTTTAGATAGGATTTTAGGTACGGTCACTGGTCAAAATTTGAACTGTGCCCATGTGAATTATCCATTCGAATTGTATTGTCAGTTCATCTATTTAATTGTTCCTGTTCCCATGTGATCAATCCTGCTTAGATACACATACTGAACTGCCCCTATTCATTAAGCTATACATCTGAAAATACTGCTTGTTCACATTGTCTTGTTTGTTCGTTTTTATTGCTTGAGTACGGCTATAGATTTTGTGGTATTGTCCTCTTGTTTTCACTCACTGTGCATTGATAATGCACACTTGTTTACTTGGTTATTCGGTACTGTGGATTTGATATAGAATATACACATATTTTAGTCCCCTTTTTGAATGGTCCATGCTTTGTTACTTAAATTCCGAGATTCGAAAATTATGAATACAGATTTTCTGTTCCATTTTCAGATGTAGTGTAGAATTCCTTGTATAAATAAACTCATGTATGAGCTGTTTGATTGTCTGTTAGAGTTGATGGTGTACACATACTTTGTTTTCTTTATTTGTTCATTTTACTGTTCTTTTATAGCTGTTCATTTGAAAGATCAAATCATAATATATATACATATATATATATTTATATATCTATACCTATACATCAATTTTCCAGCTACTCATAGCCCTCCTTTTTCTTTCTTTACAGGTTGCTTTTGTGGTGATGGAGGACATGACATTGTGAGAAGATTTTTGTTGTAATTTTCTTTCATTTGTATATGAGATTTTCTGTACATCTATGTGTTGATTCGATAAATTAAATGTACATTATTTCTCTGCTTCTTTACTGTTTCAGATTTTGTGGTAAAAGTTCATATATTTTTTCTTGTTTGATTCTCTGCGTTACACTGTATTTGTCCAATTTACTATTGTTGCTATAGCAAGGAGCAAGACATGCTTTCTATATTTGCTTGTTGCAATCTTTTACTTGAATAAGATACAAATGGAAAAATGGTGTTTATAACATTAAAAGAAAGAGAAATGGATACATGTTATACTTATTTGAACTCGGCTATATTTGCAAACATATTGTACATTGAGCCTAAATCTTATTAATACCGTTCTCTCCTAAATAAATTGAGTATGCTATACATGTATGACATATATTGTTTTCTTTTTAAATTGTTGATGCAACACAATTTAAATTTCAAAACAGTTTTTAATTGAATAAAATTAACCGATATTTATCGAGCATATATATAATTCAATATAAACAACATTTTAAACCCCTTTAAATCACTCCTTCATGTTATATCGCAAATCCACCATTTTCCTAATATCCGGAGAATAAAATATTATTATATTATTAATAACAATTTAAATATTCAATTTAAATTGGTTAAACCCCATTATTTAAATTCAAAACAATAAAATATTTCAAATAAATGGCTAGAAAATCCGGGACATTACAAAACAGGAAACATCGGGATCGCAAGGAAGCTCTCTACCACATAGAAGAAACCGCGGATTTTTCTGAGTCATCTACGATTTTTAGCACTCCGAAAACCAATGTGAGAAATTTAAATTAAATGAATTTGAATGGAAAATGTTGTGTATAAATTATATAAGCGAAATATAAATTGCACACGTGTTGTATACCTCATGTACATGCGTTGTGTAAGCTATATAAGTGAAGTATGAATTATACATGCATAGAATAATTAGTATATGTGTTGAAATGCACGTGAAATATAGCAATATATATATATATATATATACACACTCCCCTCATCCACAAACCATGGACGATATTTCTTGTTGTGAATTGGTGTGAAAAATTGGATGAAAAATGCGAATGGTTGAATAATTGTTTGTGGTTGATATTGATTGGTTGTGGTTGAAAGATACCCATTGGTGATTGAAATGAATTGGAAATAATTGTGGAAATAAAAATAAAACATGTCGCCTGCGTGCGAATTAGATGCATGAATCCCCATTGTCAAAAACCGCGAGGTATTAAGGTAGAGCGAGGACCCGTACTAGGGGCGGTGCTGGTTTTAACTACCCTGCCGTTATGCTGCCGAAATTTTGAATAATATTCATGTGTTAGAATTATTTTCATATATTGAAATTATCTTCATGTGTGGAAATGTTCATGTGTTAAAAAGTGATGTGTGAAAATTAAATTCATGTGTGAATGAATGAAGTGTTTAAACAATAAAAATCACATTTTTATAATATATATGAAGTATGTAAAATATTCGCCTTATATATAAATAGTTTCACCAATAAAAATTTCATCTTTCTTATATGAACAACATATATAAAATATCCTTGTGTGGAGGTGCTCATGTGTTGAGAAATGTGTGTATTGGAAAAGTTCATGTGTTAAATAAAAAGATCGAACAATAAAAATTACATTTTTATTGAAATTATAAAGTGTTGAAAAGATTCATGTGTTGAATAAATATTTTAAATGATAAAAATATCATTTTTATCATATATGTGATATGCTAGAGATATGCGAGTGTTGAAATAAATATTTACGAAAGGAATATTATTTTTAACATGCATAGGAACTAAATAAAATAGTCATGTGTTGAAATATATTTTAGTTCGCCAAAATTATCATCTTTGAAATGTGAAGTGTTAAAAATAGCCACTTGTTCAAATAAATATGCATGAGTTGAAGTATTCATTAATTAGCTAATGATATGATTTTTGCCTATGCATGCAACATTAGAATGAATGGTGTTTTTAAACCAAAGTGAATCAAATATGAAGTTGAATGGAAAATGATAAGTGATAAGAATTGCATATATGTACATGCATATTTATTGAACAGGTTATAGCAAAGAGGCCAGAGAAGAGGAATAAAAATTGGTGCCCGACAAATAGGTACACATTTACTGTTTTGTTTGGGTGATGATTTTATGAGCCTGTTGGCTAGCCGCTTGGCTTTTTCTTTTTCTTTTTGACATGAGACGCCCGTGTGGCTATTTGGGAATTTTCCCAGCCCCTCCCGTACAAAGGATGTTATGGCGAAATTTTCCAAAATTTAAAGGCGTTAGTGAAATATTTGAAGTGGAAACGATATAGGAATTTTTGAATGAACTATATTTATATAAATAAATAAAATTAAAACGAAACGTGGCCGTGCAGTTCGTGTTTTGAAACCGTGATTTCAAACGACTAGTGAGGGAAATCCGACCATTGGATTTTCCCGAAACCGCAACCGTTGGGTTCGCTATGGAAATATATTTCCAACGGCACCCACTTTGTAAAGATCCGACGGTTGGATTGTCTGGAATGTTTAATTCAAATCTGAAGAAAAACAGCGCCAGAAACGATTGTATATATATATATAAATATAATTAAATTAAATCGAATAACGACGCTGTAGTTCATAATTTGAAATCGTAACTTCAAATGGCTAGTGTGGAAGATCCGACCGTCGGATTTTCCCAAAACTGAAACCGTTGGATTCGTTTTGAAATGATCTTTCTAATGACATAAAATTTGTGAAGATCCAACAGTTAGATTTTCAGATATGTGTAAAACAAATTTAGTGAAAAACAGCGCCAGTGCATCGGCACGACCTGAATCGTCGTTTAATTAAATATGGCCGTTTTAAATAAATAAAAATGGTGATATATCGTTATAAAATACTATAGACGATATAAAGTGGAAATAAACCAATTTTATTATGTTTGCTTGATATGTGATGGTTGAATGTATTTAACATGAAAATTATAACTAAAGAACTGAAATGTGAATGTTGAATAGTCCAACCATGTGATAAATTGATTTGAAAATCTAAATATACGTAGGTTATTTGAAAAGGCCGAGTTCATCTCATTTCAAATAATCGATCGACGTTGAGAAGTCGAAGAGTCGAAGACGATTGAAGACCAACGATCTTCACATTGGATGGATGGGCACTACTGATGCTCGTGATTGGAGTAGCTACTGTGAATGAGCTGAAGTAGTAGCCGTCAAGACATACTGTTGATTGTACGGATATGCGAGGAATTTGGTGCCTCTGGTTTCGTTCAAACCCAGAACGAACTTGTAAATGGACTGTGTGTCTGACATTGGATTTTGTTCTGTGCTGATTGAACTCTATTAAATATATATCTGTTTGGCGACGGAGAATATATTCTCTTGCTTAACGCCCTTCTCTGAGACGTACGAGCTCAGAGGTTATGTATTGATAGAAATCAGTTGCATGGAGTGGATTGCCTGTGTGGCACGCCTAAGTGGCATATGATCAAGGCTTCTGTTGCAAAGCAAAGTCTTGTGGTTGATGAACGAAGCATGGTATGTGCGACGTAGCTTTGTGTATAATGTGAATTCGCGAGCCTCACACCCTGGTATGAGTCAAAAACGGGAGACGGACCGCTGGGAGAGCACGACGTTTCTTTCTAGCTAGGGTGGTGTCAGTGACCTACCAGCCCTGACACTATATATACTTTTCACCTGTGTGGTTGGTGGAATACGAGGCGCCTCGATTATAGGTCTGTAAGGACCGGGAAACGTGTGTTCAGGAATTGCCAATCCTCAAAAGTAAGAGAGGACCGGCCCAGCCGATTCCAAGGACCGCTGTGTGCGATCCTGGGACATTTGCTAGAGTGTCTCGAATCGGAGAGGAGCTTGCCCCTTGCCTCGACTCATGAAGGAATCCAATTTCCAATACGAACTATGCGAATATGATTGTATTACTAGTATGGCGACATGATATATGGTACCCATGCCGTCTAGGATTGATATTTATGATTGAATTTGCTTTTGAAACATATATGCACTAGTAATAATATCAAACACTTTTGTTTTATACGTATGAAGCATTTTTGGCCATTATAAGGTAAAACTCTATCCTCCGGCTTGCGTTGCATTGTGTGATGGGACCTGAATCTTATAATGGCTTCATTTTATAAAAAGCATTGCGATGATTTAATCATTTACTTTATTTCACGCACTAGCACTCATTGGAGTAAACCCGTTCCGCGAAAGTGGCGTGGTCCTTTGATTTTCCTTATCATTGTTGTTAATAAGTTAAGTAGATTTCGCATACCAGTCCCATGACTGACTCGTAGTATGTTTCACCTTGCAAACTCGGGTGCCCTCATTTTCACACGGGCAGCCTAGTTACAGGTATCTGGCGCACTTTTGGCTCATTGCGATGCTTGACTGCACCGTGCTGACTTCGACTCTTTCCGCCATTATTGTATATATATTATGATTCCGCCACTGGCGATGTAGACTGATATTTATTTTGTGTACTCTTTATGTATGATTTCGCCTTTGGCGATGGTGACTGATTATGTATCATTATGCACTAAGTTGTATCCTGCACTGTGCTCTCTGATGTGGTGATATCTATATGATTCCGCTGTCATATGTGTTTAAATTATCCTATTTTATGTTTATGCTATTATTTGTGATCTGCTAATGATGATTATTGTGTTATATTCCAATGATTATCCTTAACACCGTGTAACGGGGTTTTGGGATTGTCACAGTCACCATCCAGAGGATATTCATATTTGTTACTTCTGTTCGTTTTTGTATCTCCTGGAAATTATGGTGGTCACAACAAAAAGCCGTAAGGCGACAATATATTCGATACACTCAAGAGAAATGAGTGGTCGGTCATGTGTGGGCCGGGTTGCAAGACGTTCTTGTTGAACCCAGTTATTCGTTTCTAGAGATACACTATCGGTAGGTGGTCCCATACCTTATCATAGTTGGAAATCAAATTTCCATAAGCGAGAACGGTTTTTATTTGTATACTATATAGGAGAATGTGAGATGCAAGCATTCTTCTAGATTCTAATTTATTTGTGAAAAACTTATAGACACTATGTAACACCCCGCCTCCGCTAGGGTCACTCACAAAGGAATGCACTAGCTTTAGAGGGGCATTATTGGTAAACATGCACAGAAATATCACAAGACAGAACATATAAAATAGCGGAAGTAAAATCGAACTTTCATAAACATTTATAATTAAGGTCTAAAGCCTTTTACATCAGAGTACATCAAAACCTGTCTTGCAATAGTAAAGAAGCATAAAGACTTTTTCATAAATTATTCCCCAAATAAAGACAGTAAAGTAGCCATAGCCAAGAAAAGTCCAAGCCATCCATGATGACCTTCAAGCAGAAGAAGTCCAAACTAAACAGAAGTATTTCCTCCCTGTAACCTGGGGGGAAACGGAAGAAAAGAGGCGAAACAAAACGGGTCAGTCAAAAAGACTGAGTAAGCCCTATCTACTATTAGTATAAAAACTAGTAAAGCTAACTGTCATGAGAAACTGAGATGAACATAAGCATGACAACAAGATAGATAAGCTAAATCAAAATAACAGGATGAACTATTGAACTTAGATAAACTAAGGTATCGCGATAAACTACGGTATCATGATAAATCAAAGTATCCCATCGTCAGATTTCTATCAAGTATACTATCCCAAGGTATCTACCCCGTCTAACATCCCACGGTATCTGTTTCTTATATTCTTCCTAGTTCTAACATGTATATTTGCTCTGCACCTCTCGTACTAGTATCCCAACCCGCGTCATGTGTTAACCATGAATGTCCCTTGCCCAATGTCATGTAATGGTCCATGTCAACCAAATATATCACATATATAGGTTACTCAAATCATATGTTTCTTTCCATGTATATAAGTTCAGTCCTTTGCCGTACCTCGTACGGGCTTCCTCATGTCGTATTATCCTTGAAATCGTTTGGACTGTCACCCTTGTTCTAGCTAGGCTCTTCCATATGAATCATCGTTTGAACTACTAGGACTTACGCCACCTAGCACCACTAGGGATTACGCTTACCTATTGCACGCTTTCGTATTTCGGTTTGGGTTAAACCACCTAGGCCACTAGGGATTACGCTAACCCTCAACCGCGCCCTTTTTCCCACGCATTCATCGTGAATCGTTTTTCTATAACTGTATGCACATGTATCACATCGTGCCATCCGAGTCCTGTCACAGGGCAAAACAAGAAATACAGGACTCGGTCGCGAGCTTTAGATTTATCTGCCGATGCAGATACTAAGGTCTGCTTTTCTACACGTGGCTATGGTCCCACGAGACCCCTCCCTCAACTAGTGAAAGGAAACACAAGAGAAAATCTTGCATGAGAACTACACTCCGGCCAGCCCACATCCTACGGCCTACCTCACCCATAATTAGATAGCAATTATGGTCTGTTGGGTGTTCCCTGCCTTTCCGTACGTACACGCTTGACTCAAGATGGTAGATGATCGACGAACTTGCTATCTCGGGCACCTTATGTATTCGTCGACTCACTGCTATCCACCCCAGTCTTTAGGTCGCTCGCATAACAACTAAGGCATATTCTTGGTTCTTCTACCGCAGACCTCAACCTCTCGTGAGCCTAGTATATTGACCTGGCAGCTCACAGAGGGATCCCAAGAATATCCTCACGTTCCCCGAAGCCGCTGCTTCGTTACCCAGTTCGTTGGAGCCTTTATCTAAATCAGATAGCCTGCTCCTACACGCCTACTTAAACGTTGACCTAACGTATCGGGTTACTAATCTATCTAAGAAATGGTCCAAATTTCCTTGACTAAGAATTATTACTTAGTTTCCCTTAACTATGGTTTACCACTTAGCCTTATTTCCATAATCCTTGTTAACTATGGTTATTTACCTAATCCTCCGAATTAGGGTTTATCTAATGGGTTAAGTGTCACTTAAGTTCATAACTTAGCCCGTCTACGAACCATGTCAAAATTGGCTAAGTATCCAAGTCCAAGACTTAACCCTACAAACCGTGTGTCAAGTTGGCTAAGTATATTAAGCAATCCATAACTTAACCTCATCTAATTATCATTTTAGATTGGTTAATTATATAAATTAACTTGACCTTGTCAAATTACCAAGTCAAATCGGTCAAGCGTATTCAAGTGATTCGTGACTTAGCCTTATCATGTTTTCACGTTAGATTGGTTAAGTATAGGTCACTTAACCACATCAAACTAACGAGTTGGATTAGTTAAGTGTAAATTAACTTAACCCCGTCCAATTACCATGTTTAGATTAGTTAGGTCTGAGTTGACTTAACCCCATCCATTAACTGTATTAAACGGTTAAGTGTTACTAAGAAAATTTACTTAACCTTATCAAGTTATCGTGTTGGATTGATTAAGTGTTGGTTAACTTAATCCCGTCCCCTCGTCGTATAAAAATGGTCAAGTGTCGTTAGGCAAATTAAGTTACTTAACCTACCCAACCCTGTCATGTTTTGTTAAGTATCATTAGCCTAATCAAATTACTTAACCCATTTGTCCATGTCATATTTGGTTAAGCCTCATTAATCAAATTAACTTAACGCTATTATGTGGCATTAATTATTTAATGCACCCCAACCTCTCATATTAGACTTTGTTGTGGTTACTAGTTAAGCCGGGCGGGTCCGGGTAGATTTACACCACAACTTGGTCTAACCTCGGGTTCAAGCACAACATGACCAACTTCTCACATTGAGTCCTATTGTTTGCAACTACTAGTTAGGCCGGTCGGTTCCGGGTAGTTTTACGTTGCAAACTCAACCCAACCTCGAGTTGGCCACTTTCATGTTTAGTCTAGTGTCATGTTCATAGTCAAGTTTTCAAGCAATTGGGTAGACCTAACTTAATAGGTAAATTCCCAATGGGTAGACCTAACTTAATAGGTAAATTCCCAAGCTTATGTTTTTATGCATACTTACATGTCAACTTCCATGTTACATTTCAAGTTATGTTTTCAAGTATAAACACATGTCATATTTAACGTTACATGTTGTCATGTTTATACCCATTTACCCAAATCATATTCATGTCATTATGTTTCCCCATAATGTGACCCCAACGCTTTTTAAACTCGCATATACGTTTGCAACAACGTGATGGATTAAAAGAAGAGACTTGGCAAAGGCATGACAAAAATGGATATTAAGCCACAAGTTAATCATGGTGGCAAATGAGGCACACATGTGTTCATTAACTTGCATGTTACATTCCTACACCTCAAAAACATGCATAAACCCAAACTTGGCACATAAACGAATCATGGTGACAAAAGACAAGGAATGATGACTAGTAACTCGCATATATCATCATATAAGGGTTATGACTTCATATGCAAGTTGACATAATGATTATGAAGGTTTTCATGTTGCATAATGCAACATTTCAACATAAAGGTTGTGGCTTTTAGCTCATAAGATCAAGATAATTACTTCATAAACTTGCATAACATGATAGCATGCATCATTCTCAATGATCAAACCCAAACTTTCAACATGAACTTTTAACTTCATAGTTAATACCTAAGAGTAGGGAAGGGCTTACATTGATTTGAAGGCCTAAATCGATTAAACTAAAGCTTGTGAGGAAGCCTATGCATGCCATGCCCCAAATCAACAAAAACACCATCTTTATGAACAAAGATCAAAGCTTTTGCCTTGAAATCAACTTGAGAGGCTCTCATACTAACATAGGGACTCTCTAACACTCTCATGATCATGAAACCTTTCATAGAAATGAAGTGGAGGCTAGGATAGTTGAGTGGAGGCCATGAGAGTAGAAATTTTGCCATAGTTTAGTTGCATGAATGAATAATGAGGATTTAGGATAGGTTAGGGTCTTATTTATAGATTAGGCAAGTGTTTTAGGCCATAGGATTAAACCTAGATTCAATCCAAGCCATCAAAGCATGTCTTGGGGAAGAAGTCAAGTGTAGGAACCATCTAGGGCCTTTAGATTAAAGATGAACCATGAGAACCATCCAAATGCAAAATCTGCATTTGAGCGAATCGGCCCACGGGTTGACAGCCAAACACCCTGGATTAACCCCTAGTCGACCCAGCGAGCTCGGGTCGACCTCAAAAATCGGCCGGTTCGGTTATTCCCCTCTCCCAATTCGCTGTTTTGAACATTTTTGCATATTTATTTATTTAATTTTCAATTATATATATATATATATATATCAATATATATATATTTCTCTGCGCAACCCATTTCACTTAATTAAGTATACTCTAATTTGGGAATTTTTCGTGAAACTTTGCGAGGCCATATCTTGGTCATACGGACTCCGATTTTCGAAAACTCGGACTCTATTTCACGTATTTTTCCGAGACAACGCAATGGCATAGCCCGTTTCACTTGATTCAGAATTTAAAATTAAATTCTGCCTTGATTCTCGTCTTTAATCATGTTATCGAAATACGGGTTGTTACATTCTCCCCACCTTTTAGGATTTCGTCCCCGAAATCTCCAAGTTAGGAAGAACATATCCTACCATCCATCATCCATCTACTCAAAACATCATCCACGAGCAACCATTGTCCTTAGATGATTTCTAATGCTGTATGAATATATGCAAGACGTGTGTGTACATGTTCCTTAGCTAATGCTAATGATCAGGCCTCAATAATCTTTCTAATGCAAAATATGTTTAGTGCCATGAATCCAACATGTATGCAAATAGTCCTAGTCATATAGATATTATATGCGTGCACAATCATTCATTCATATGCAACAACCGCATGATAATACATTCGATTTCATCCATAAACAAGTATAAATACTCGTGCATATGCAATATGAAATGTGACCGAGTCGAGCTAGTATCTAATGTGTATTCGCGCATCCACGAGCAACCACTTGCAACCATATCAATCATAACATGTTTCAAATACATGTTTACATCCATAGGGTTCTACCTAGAATTCCCTGAAACAGGGTCGAGAAGATAAACAGGACAAACTCCTTACAGGGTTTGTAACGGAGAATAGGACCGAGAGGATGTCCACAAAAGATAGCCTACAAGTAAGCTCTACAGAAAACAGGGATCAAGGATATACTCCCAAAAAGAGATATCATGCGCGTATATAGTCTTTGACCATCAAAGTCGTATTTCCTTGAGCTTAATTCCATTGTGCCTTGACCGTCCTTTAACTTCGCGATTTCGTAGCTTCTTATTTCCTGTTTCCATAACATGAGCTGAAACTCATTTCTTCGTCGCCTCTCGTTCCACTTGCACTTATCCTTTTCCTAAAATACTTGACGCAAACATGACTGCGTACTCATGATCTCATGCAAGCTTTCCAAAATTCACTAATGAATCTCGGACCTCGTACTACAAGGTATTCCACATAGAAGAACTTTCTCTTGAAAGTAAACAGATGCCAACCAGGTTATCAAGCGCACTTACTAAGCTGATTTCTATAACCCATGCATAAGTGAAATAAACCATCCGTCTTATCGGCGAACACCACTCGATTGGGCTTCCAATTTCCCATAAAGGCATCAAGGGATTCTAAGTAACTAACCATGACCGAACCCAAAAGGTTACACGAGACTTCGAGGGTATTACCAAGGCTAGTCAAGAGTCTAACTACCCTCCTATCAAAACCGAGAGTGGCACCCCTTACTGGATAACCACTTCATCCTTAGAATCCATCCATAGCTTAAAAACATAAGCATTATTTCCAAACTCAACACTTGGCATAGACATTCCCAAATCCAAACAAGTCATGTATAAATGGACTGATTCTCCAATAGGACTTTGAGACAAAAATGGCATTCTCTATTACGCTAGTACTTAAGGTGCAGAGACTCAACTATCGAAGCGGACTTAAAAGATGCGGTGATCAAAACAAAGTCCCGACAGGATGATAGAGAAGAAAAGCTAAACCTTTAACAAGATCGTTACACTCCTTCTGAGGTACCCTAGAAATGAGAGCATACTATTGCCCTCCGAATGATCTTGTCCCTGTTCCATGATACTTAACTATCCGTCCCGTTTCACCATGCCAAAGGTACTCTCTCGTCATGGGTTTCATTGTTCATCTTTCTCCCTCCTTTTAGGACTCAGCCATACCAACATGTTGCTTATCCCTGAGCTCGTATCCTTTATCCTTGTTCTTACTATCCTTTCATGCATAACTCTGCAACGGTCTCTCGAGAACCACCTCCATCGTATGGGAAACACTTACGCAGCTAGAAAGACTAGTCGCAGTCAAAACCACTGTGACTACAGATGGAGGAAAGAAAGGAAAAGAGATTCAATCAAGGAAACAAGGATAATGCTAATGGCCTTTGGGGAATAGCCTTTTTCTTTTTAAAAGAAAATTTTCTTGAAAAATGCTTCTTTGTAAACGGTTTTTCAAATAATTTTCAGAAGGTCTTTAAAAACTTTTGCCCAGTCTAGTAACCTTCTGCTCTGATACCACGTGTAACACCCCGCCTCCGCTAGGGTCACTCACAAAGGAATGCACTAGCTTTAGAGGGGCATTATTGGTAAACATGCACAGAAATATCACAAGACATAACATATAAAATAGCGGAAGTAAAATCGAACTTTCATAAACATTTATAATTAAGGTCTAAAGCCTTTTACATCAGAGTACATCAAAACCTGTCTTGCAATAGTAAAGAAGCATAAAGACTTTTTCATAAATTATTCCCCAAATAATGACAGTAAAGTAGCCATAGCCAAGAAAAGTCCAAGCCATCCATGATGACCTTCAAGAAGAAGAAGTCCAAACTAAACAGCAGTATTTCCTCCCTGTAACCTGGGGGGGAAACGGAAGAAAAGAGGCGAAACAAAACGGGTCAGTCAAAAAGACTGAGTAAGCCCTATCTACTATTAGTATAAAAACTAGTAAAGCTAACTGTCATGAGAAACTGAGATGAACATAAGCATGACAACAAGATAGATAAGCTAAATCAAAATAACAGGATGAACTATTGAACTTAGATAAACTAAGGTATCGCGATAAACTACGGTATCATGATAAATCAAAGTATCCCATCGTCAGATTTCTATCAAGTATACTATCCCAAGGTATCTACCCCGTCTAACATCCCACGGTATCTGTTTCGTATATTCTTCCTGGTTCTAACATGTATATTTGCTCTGCACCTCTCGTACTAGTATCCCAACCCGCGTCATGTGTTAACCATGAATGTCCCTTGCCCAATGTCATGTAATGGTCCATGTCAACCTAATATATCGCATATATAGGTTACTCAAATCATATGTTTCTTTCCATGTATATAAGTTCAGTCTTTTGCCGTACCTCGTACGGGCTTCCTCATGTCGTATTATCCTTGAAATCGTTTGGACTGTCACCCTTGTTCTAGCTAGGCTCTTCCATATGAATCATCGTTTGAACTACTAGGACTTACGCCACCTAGCACCACTAGGGATTACGCTTACCTATTGCACGCTTTCGTATTTCGGTTTGGGTTAAACCACCTAGGCCACTAGGGATTACGCTAACCCTCAACCGCGCCCTTTTTCCCACACATTCATCGTGAATCGTTTTTCTATAACTGTATGCACATGTATCACATCGTGCCATCCGAGTCCTGTCACAGGGCAAAACAAGAAATACAGGACTCGGTCGGGAGCTTTAGATTTATCTGCCGATGCAGATACTAAGGTCTGCTTTTCTACACGTGGCTATGGTCCCACGAGACCCCTCCCTCAACTAGTGAAAGGCAACACAAGAGAAAATCTTGCATGAGAACTACACTCCGGCCAGCCCACATCCTACGGCCTACCTCACCCATAATTAGATAGCAATTATGGTCTGTTGGGTGTTCCCTGCCTTTCCGTACGTACACGCTTGACTCAAGATGGTAGATGATCGACGAACTTGCTATCTCGGGCACCTTATGTATTCGTCGACTCACTGCTATCCACCCCAGTCTTTAGGTCGCTCGCATAGCAACCAAGGCATATTCTTGGTTCTTCTACCGCAGACCTCAACCTCTCGTGAGCCTAGTATATTGACCTGGCAGCTCACAGAGGGATCCCAAGAATATCCTCACGTTCCCCGAAGCCGCTGCTTCGTTACCCAGTTCGTTGGAGCCTTTATCTAAATCAGATAGCCTGCTCCTACACGCATACTTGAACGTTGACCTAACGTATCGGGTTACTAATCTATCTAAGAAATGGTCCAAATTTCCTTGACTAAGAATTATTACTTAGTTTCCCTTAACTAAGGTTTACCACTTAGCCTTATTTCCATAATCCTTGTTAACTATGGTTATTTACCTAATCCTCCGAATTAGGGTTTATCTAATGGGTTAAGTGTCACTTAAGTTCATAACTTAGCCCGTCTACGAACCATGTCAAAATTGGCTAAGTATCCAAGTCCAAGACTTAACCCTACAAACCATGTGTCAGGTTGGCTAAATATATTAAGCAATCCATAACTTAACCTCGTCTAATTATCATTTTAGATTGGTTAATTATATAAATTAACTTGACCTTGTCAAATTACCGAGTCAAATCGGTCAAGCGTATTCAAGTGATTCGTGACTTAGCCTTATCATGTTTTCACGTTAGATTGGTTAAGTATAGGTCACTTAACCACATCAAACTAACGAGTTGGATTAGTTAAGTGTAAATTAACTTAACCCCGTCCAATTACCATGTTTAGATTAGTTAGGTCTGAGTTGACTTAACCCCATCCATTAACTGTATTAAACGGTTAAGTGTTACTAAGAAAATTTACTTAACCTTATCAAGTTATCGTGTTGGATTGATTAAGTGTTGGTTAACTTAATCCCGTCCCCTCGTCGTATAAAAATGGTCAAGTGTCGTTAGGCAAATTAAGTTACTTAACCTACCCAACCCTGTCATGTTTTGTTAAGTATCATTAGCCTAATCAAATTACTTAACCCATTTGTCCATGTCATATTTGGTTAAGCCTCATTAATCAAATTAACTTAACCCTATTATGTGGCATTAATTATTTAATGCACCCCAACCTCTCACATTAGTCTTTGTTGTGGTTACTAGTTAAGCCGGGCGGGTCCGGGTAGATTTACACCACAACTTGGTCTAACCTCGGGTTCAAGCACAACATGACCAACTTCTCACATTGAGTCCTATTGTTTGCAACTACTAGTTAGGTCGGTCGGTTCCGGGTAGTTTTACGTTGCAAACTCAACCCAACCTCGAGTTGGCCACTTTCATGTTTAGTCTAGTGTCATGTTCATAGTCAAGTTTTCAAGCAATTGGGTAGACCTAACTTAATAGGTAAATTCCCAATGGGTAGACCTAACTTAATAGGTAAATTCCCAAGCTTATGTTTTTATGCATACTTACATGTCAACTTCCATGTTACATTTCAAGTTATGTTTTCAAGTATAAACACATGTCATATTTAACGTTACATGTTGTCATGTTTGTACCCATTTACCCAAATCATATTCATGTCATTATGTTTCCCCATAATGTGACCCCAACGCTTTTTAAACTCGCATATACGTTTGCAACAACGTGATGGATTAAAAGAAGAGACTTGGCAAAGGCATGACAAAAATGGATATTAAGCCACAAGTTAATCATGGTGGCAAATGAGGCACACATGTGTTCATTAACTTGCATGTTACATTCCTACACCTCAAAAACATGCATAAACCCAAACTTGGCACATAAACGAATCATGGTGACAAAAGACAAGGAATGATGACTAGTAACTCGCATATATCATCATATAAGGGTTATGACTTCATATGCAAGTTGACATAATGATTATGAAGGTTTTCATGTTGCATAATGCAACATTTCAACATAAAGGTTGTGGCTTTTAGCTCATAAGATCAAGATAATGACTTCATAAACTTGCATAACATGATAGCATGCATCATTCTCAATGATCAAACCCAAACTTTCAACATGAACTTTTAACTTCATAGTTAATACCTAAGAGTAGGGAAGGGCTTACATTGATTTGAAGGCCTAAATCGATTAGACTAAAGCTTGTGAGGAAGCCTATGCATGCCATCACCCAAAAACCCAAAGATGGATGCCCCAAATCAACAAAACACCCTATTTATGAACAAAGATCAAAGCTTTTGCCTTGAAATCAACTTGAGAGGCTCTCATACTAACATAGGGACTCTCTAACACTCTCATGATCATGAAACCTTTCATAGAAATGAAGTGGAGGCTAGGATAGTTGAGTGGAGGCCATGAGAGTAGAAATTTTGCCATAGTTTAGTTGCATGAATGAATAATGAGGATTTAGGATAGGTTAGGGTCTTATTTATAGATTAGGCAAGTGTTTTAGGCCATAGGATTAAACCTAGATTCAATCCAAGCCATCAAAGCATGTCTTGGGGAAGAAGTCAAGTGTAGGAACCATCTAGGGCCTTTAGATTAAAGATGAACCATCCAAATGCAAAATCTGCATTTGAGCGAATCGGCCCACGGGTTGACAGCCAAACACCTTGGATTAACCCCTAGTCGACCCAGCGGGCTTGGGTCGACCTCAAAAATCGGCCGGTTCGGTTATTCCCCTCTCCCAATTCGCTGTTTTGAACATTTTTGCATATTTATTTATTTAATTTTCAATTATATATATATATATATATATATATATATATCAATATATATATATTTTTCTGCGCAACCCATTTCACTTAATTAAGTATACTCTAATTTGGGAATTTTTCGTGAAACTTCGCGAGGCCATATCTTGGTCATACGGACTCCGATTTTCGAAAACTCGGACTCTATTTCACGTATTTTTCCGAGACAACGCAATGGCATAGCCCGTTTCACTTGATTCAGAATTTAAAATTAAATTCTGCCTTGATTCTAGTCTTTAATCATGTTATCGAAATACGGGTTGTTACGCACTATGATAATATCTGATTTCACGTATACAAAGTATTTTGATCTCATAAGGTAAAACCCGTCCCGTATTTACGGCGTAGTCTTATGAGATAGTTTTATTTCTTAAATTTGTTTTAAACTATTTACTCATACTAGTCCCCTGACTGACTCGGAGTTTATTTTTCTGTGTTTTTCCCTTAAACTCTTGGGTATTCATAACGCTTGTTATGAATAGACAAGTGAATCAGGATGGATTAAACTTGTGAAGCTGGAGTGGAACTTCTATGTGCTAGTCTACATATCTTATCTATTGTTTAATTAAGTCTACAAGTTAGTCATCAAGAATATGTGTAATTAAGCATGTACTATGTATGGCTTGTATCACTAGATTCAGTATTGCTCTGATGTAATATGTACTGCTGGGTAATATATTATAAAGTATTATCTTTTGAAAAATTCCGCTGTGAAATTCTGATGTTTTCTGTGATTTTATCTTCTATCTTTTATTATTCATATTAATGGCACAACATCCGATGTGTTCGAAAGTTGGGTCATTACAGTTGGTATCAGAGCTTTGGTTACTGATTACCTAGGCTTTGGGTGAGTGTGAGAGAGCGTATTTTTGAAAATTTAAAATAAATCAACTTGGGTGATATACCTAAGTTAGTTATATTCAGTCAAATCTGGATTGACGACCTGTTATATTCAGGTGAGTAACCGAGGACGAAGAGGTCGAGCTAGTGGAACTTCCACTACTACTAGTCGTAATACTGGATCCTAAGATCAAGAAGAAACTATGGAGGAAGTTGTAACAGTCCAGCAAGATAAAAGCATTGCAACCATTTGTAAAGAGTACACAACTCTGGGAGGAAAATTTTTCAAAGGGACGGAATCTTTCATTGAAGTCCAACATGGTTGAGATCCTGTGAGAGGATTTTCAAGGGACTAAAATTGAATGATGAGCAGAAATGCCTCTTAGCTTCATGGCAACTTCAAGAAGCTGCTGCAATTTGGTAGGATGCTCAGACCACGAATGTTCTTAAGGAAGAATTCACTTGGGAAAAATTCAAAGAAGCTTTCTAAGCACAATTTCTACCTGCAGCCGGAAAGACTAGGATGCATCGGGATTTCATTGATCTCAAACAAGGGGATATGAAGATATCTGAATATGAGAACAAGTTCAATTCACTTTCTTGTTTCGGGCCAGAACTGATGAATACCCCGCTCAATAAGAACGAGATGTTTATAGCAGGATTGAAGGAAAGCCTACAAGTTCAGATGATTGGGCATCTCAAGATTCCATTTGTCGATCTGGTGTATATGGCAGTTCGTTATGAGGCATTAGAGGGAAAGAAGCCAGTTACTAATACAGAGACAGGAGGACCCAGTGGCGAGAACTCAAATAAAAGGAAATTTAATCCGAACTGGAATAACAAAGGAGTACCAAAGATGGGGAAGAAAGCCAAAGAGCGTTATAAAAATACGCAATTCCATAACTGCAAGGAGAAGGGACACATTGCTAGGTTTTGTACGAAGCCAGTAGCGGAAAAGCCACAACAAACTCAGCAGCCGGAGCTACCTAAACCAAAAGAAACAAGTGATGCTATTGCCCAAAAGTTTTCATGCTACCATTGTCATTAGCCGGGGCACTTGGTTAAAGACTGTCCACTGAGAAAAGCACAGCAACCAAAGGTCTATGCTTTGATGAATGAGTCATCAATTCTTGAGAATGTGAAAGTGGAAGGAGCTTCAGAAGGTACTTTACTCTTTGTAATATAAAGGAGTTAATTAACTAGGTCAACCTTAAGATATATTAATTATGGTTGGATTAAACTTGAATAATATCCAATCATATTGATAGCGGAAATCGAGTTAGAATTATAAATTGAATTAAAATTTGAATTTCCTATAATTAAGTCTGGACTTAAGTATTAATTGGACATGAACTCAGGGAAAGTAAACTGGTTGATTTTTGGAATTTAAACATATTTGTGAGTCCCGAGATGGAGATAATGGAGATTGTGAATAATACTTAACGGGGTTAGGTGAATTAACTAATGAATTTAAAAAGGGAATTTGGACAGATGCATGTACTTGAGCAGGATTAATTCAAATCAATGAAGTGAGTAAGACTTGATATTTATTTCAAGGATATTTGGAAATTAGTGAGAATTTAAAGATGGAATTCAAGAATAATATTACAAGGATGGAATGTTTTGTTCAACCATAGTAACAATAGTTGTTATTAATAAAATATTTATTGATGTGGGTCGATAACTCTAAATCTACTATTTACAAATTTTGAGGAATTTTTTTTAATAAGGGGGTAGAATGTAATGACCCGGACTTTTTACACATATATTAAATTATCATAAGTACGTGTTTAGAAATACGAGTTAAAATTTCTCACTTTAAATAATTCTAAAACATGTATAATAGCATTTGCATTAGCATGTAGCACAACACTTACAAACATCTATTTTGCTAATTTATGTATAATAGCATGTAATGCATAACATTTGTTTAAATTTATTTCTTTCATGTATGGATAATAACACATGTTTATAGCAAAACTTAAAATGCCATTGTACATGTGTATTTTTCATTATTTTTTTAGGATTTAAATCCTTATATTTTTCTTTAAGTAAAATTCTTATTTTTATACCATAAAGCATTCTTGAATAAAGTATGTTAAAACCAATTTTTTTGGCAAGAGAAAGATCAAAGGAACACTCTTTGTTTCACAAATACATCCAGTTAAAATTGGAAAATGCCATCATCTTTTTGCAAACATACACTACACAAGATGGCAACTACATTAAAAAAACATGAGGAAAAAATGATTTTAAATCATGTACTTTTCACATGGGAAATCATTTTTGTTTCTAGATTTTCAGTTTGAAATCGTCCCTTGCTCTTGTTAAGATTTTCTGAAATTTCTCTTTCTTTTTATTTTTCCAAAACATGTTTCTTTGTGTCAAAAGCCATGTGCTAAGATTTTACCAAATCTTGTACATTTAAACCAAGTTTTCACCTACCCTAGATACTCATAATTACATAGATTTTCTAAGATCTTTACATGTAAAATAATTACATAGCCAAGATCAAAAGTACAAAGAACTTTCAGATTTTATCAAGCCTTGGAAGGCAAGTAAAGGTTTTAAATAATTTTGTGTTAAATCAAAGGTGTCATGTGAAAATATGATTTTAGAAAACCCTTTAAAAATTCCGAGCATAAGGTACAAGAAAGGTAGTTTAAACCATGAAAAAAGATTTGGAGAACATGAGCATTTAAGAGGATGTTTGATGGTAGGCCAATGGAAGGAAATTGGGTAGCATAGGCAGGTGATTTCAGTGTGTGTTTAGGATGATTCGAGCCATGTGAACTTAAGATTTGGTACTTAGATTTTGTGAGAGAAATGTTTTTTTTTTAATTGTCTTTCGTTTGTCGATTGTAAAACTGAAAACTATTTGTCTTTTTTTTTTTTCAAAAACAGCTAATTAATGCACCTATATTATAATGTTTTCCTACTACTATATAAAGAACTGAGCTTGCACCATTTTCTTCACAACATCAAAGCTTTCAAAGTAAATCAGTGAAGAGGAAATCAGTGAGCTTCTAAAACAAAGGTGAGTAAATTTTCAACAAAATTCTTTACTGTTTCCTTTCTGTGTGAACTGGAAATGGATCTTGTTTGTAATGATCTGGTTCTAGTGTTATGTCTTGCTTAGATTCCTGTTTATTCTGATCTAAACACTTTATGTTTGTCACTTAAACCTTAAGTACAAATTGTTTGAAAAAAACTGTTTCATACTTTGTTTGACCAGACCCTGTTCTTCCTGTTTGCATTAGACACCACCCGAAAGACTTGATCTGTCAATCTCTGTTAGAAACATTAGTTAATGTGGCATTGATTTTGAAACCATTTCAGTAGCCTTAAAGGGTTTATAAGTAGCGAAAGCATTATAAATATATACTGTATATTCAAAACCAGAAAACATAGCCTGTCATAAACCTCTCTGTTGGTTCAAAATTTCAAAACTCATATTAAACAAGTCTGATTGCATGAATGGAATCCTGGTTATGAATGATGATTTTAGAAAGAAATTTGGTGATTTTTAATGGCCTATATAGTCTAGGATTTGAAGATGATCAGAATTTGCAAAAATTCCAATTTCCGATTATCTACATCATCGTAGGCTAGGGGATCGAAATGGGAGCTTCACCGGGGTTCGGGGAAAAATGCTAGCAAAATTTTCTAATGAACTGATTTTGAGAAATCAATGGAAATAGGGTTTTACTAGTGTTTTTGGGTTCGGTTGTTTTCCTACGAACTGCTCTTCAACGGAGAAGGTAAGGGGGTGCGGTCCTGGGGGTTTGGCGGCGTCGGGGTGTCAAGGTGGTATGTCAGGGAGGTGGCGGCGGCACGTGGTCAGAGGAGGTGACAGGAGGTGGTTTCTTGGATGATGGGTTTTACTGATAGTTGCATTGGATGTTGAAATCACTGTTCATGACGGGATGGTGGGACCCAGGGGCTACGACGTGACCTGGTGGTGGTGAGCGACGTGTGGTGGAGGTCGAAGGCGGTCCATGGTGGCTGAGTTGACTGTGCACATGCACAGGGCGGAGGAGGGAACATTGAAGGAGACACTGTGTTTCTACGTGATCAGGCCAAGGAATGTCGATGGCCAAGGGGATGTGGTACGTTGGTTTTTGGAAACTTGGTACTTTGTGAAAACCGCAAGGATAGGGGCTGATCAAGCAAGAATCCGTGGTAAACCGAAGATGGTACTTTGATCAAAATGGTACTTTTGTCAAATTTTGGTTGAAAGAAGATTTTGATTTAAATAAAATTTAAAACCGAGTTTTAAATAAACAATATATTAAATAATGATTAAATAAAACGGGAAAAATAAATTTTTAAATAAAAACAGAATTTTCATTAGCAAATGGAAAATGAGTGAATCGGAATCTAACGCAATTTTTGTCAGCATTTGAGATTTAAATACAGAACTAGAATTTAAGTTAAATTATAAATTTAATTTATAATCTGAATAAGAAATAGTTTTCTAATGAAATATTTAAAATTCAAAAGTCAACGAAAGAAGTCGATCGAGTATAGAAAACCAGATATGGTTTTGCAAAAAAAAAGACGAGAAGTCAACACAGAAGTTGTAATCTTTAGTAAATTATAAATTTATTTTATAATTTAAGTTAGAATTTATTTTCTAGGGAAATGTTTAAATTTTAAACAAGGTAGAAAAACCATATGATACACATACGCTACAATTTGCCAGTTTTATCTGATATCTAAAATATTTAATATAAGGAAACAGTTTTGTACTTTTTAAAACAAGAACTGTGAATAATGTTTTAAATCTTGTTAGACTGATAAAATAAAAAAGGAGAACTTTATCAGTATAGAAAGAAGAATAAGTAAATCAAGAATGAACGATTAAAAGGGAAAATTTAATGAGAAAAATACCAAGTGTAAAAGTCATAAAATAAATGGTTAAATCATAATTTAAGTCATTTATGAATGATTAGATTAAGGAATAATGATGAGGAATATTTTTCTAAAGAAAAATAAGGTAAATATTCATTTTAAAGGTGAAGAAAAAACGGAAAGAAAAACGTGTGCGACGCACACACTAAAATTGGCCGTTTTGAAAAGATGATCAAAATAACCAGATAAAGACCAGATGATCCTATACTGTTTAGTTTGACTAGAATTATGTATGCAGATTAGATTGTAATCTTATTAGATTTATATTTTAAAAGAAAATGTTCGTTAATCATTTCAAATAGACCGGAATTTATATTTCACTTTGATTTGATTATACGCCGTACGTTAGAGATTTTAAATTGAAGACAGCGATATACAAGGACTATTTTTAAATAGTGCCTTCGGTTTGTCCAATCCCAGGACAACTTGAATGGATGAATGTCTGACAAAGTAATTCTAACTGATCACGTATGTTGATCTCTTCAAACGTATTTATACGATGGCAGAGAAATTCGTTTCTTTATGCTTTATACCTATAGTTTATTTTTGGGTAAATCAATTAGTGATTGGCGAGTTTTTACGATGTGGCATTCAAAGAAATAAACATTGATGATGAAAAGGTAAGTCTAACCTCAAGCCTCACAGCCAGGAAATGACAAAAATCGGGCAGGCAGCATGGCTATGTGGGTCGCTCCCATTAGTATTGTCATTATCTAGAGGATTTTCATATTTGTTACTTATTTTCATTTCTGTATCTTCTGGAAACTACGGTGGTCGCGACAAAAAGCCGTAAGGTGACAATAAATTCGACACAATCAAGAGAAATTGAGTGGTCGGTCGTGTATGGGCCGGGTTGCAAGACGTTCTTGTTGAACCCAGTGTATTCGTCTCTAGAGATACACTATCGGTAGGTGGTCCCATACCTTGTCATAGGTGGAAATCAAATTTCCATAAGCGACAAACAGTTTTTATTTGTATACTATATAGGAGAATGTGAGATGCAAGCATTCTTCTAGATTTTAATTTATTTGTGAAAAACTTATAGACACTATGATAATATCTGATTTCAAGTATACGAAGTGTTTTGATCTTATAAGGTAAAAACCCGTTCCGTATTTACGGCGTAGTCTTATGAGATAGTTTTATTTCTTAAACCTGTTTTAAACTGTTTACTCATACCAGTCCCCTGACTGACCCGGAATTTATTTTTCTGTGTTTTCCCTTAAACTCTTGGGTATTCTTAGCGCTTGTTATGAACAGACAAGTGAATCATGATGGATTAAACTTGTGAAGCTGGAATGGAACTTCTGTGTGTTGGTCTACCTATCTTATCTATTATATAATTAAGTTTGCAAGTTAGCCGTCAAGAATATGTGTAATTAAGCATGTACTATGTATGGCTTGTATCACTAGATTCAGTATTGCTCTGATGTAATATGTACCACTGTGTAATATATTACAAAGTAGTATCTTTCGAAAAATTCCGCTGTGAAATTCTGATGTTTTCTGTGATTTTATCTTCTATCTTTTATTATTCTTATTAATAGCACGACTTCCGGTGTGTTCGAAAGTTGGGTCGTTACAGTTGGTATCAGAGCTTAGGTTATTGATTACCTAGGCTTTGGGTGAGTGTGAGAGAGCGTATTTTTGAAAATTTAAAATAAATCAACTTGGATGATATACCTAAGTTAGTTATATTTAGTCAAGTCTGGATTGACGACCTGTTATATTCAGGTGATTAAAATTAGTAACCGAGGACGAAGAGGTCGAGCTAGTTGAACTTCCACTACTACTGGTCATAATACTGGTCCCAGGATCAAGGAGAAATTGTGGAGGAAGTTGTACCCGTCCAGCAAGATAAAAGCTTTGCAACCATTTGTAAAGAGTATACAACTCTAGGAGGAAATTTTTTCAAAGGGACGGAATCTTTTATTGAAGTCCAAGCATGGTTGAGATCCTCTGAGAGGATTTTCAAGGGACTGAAATTGAATGATGAGGAGAAACGTCTCTTAGCTTCATGGCAACTTCAAGAAGCTACCGCTATTTGGTGGGATGCTCAAACCACGAATGTTCCTGAGGAAGAATTCACTTGGGAAAAATTCAAAGAAGCTTTCGAAGCATAATTTCTAACTGAAGCTAGAAAGACTAGGATGTATTGGGATTTCAATTATCTCAAACAATGGAATATGAAGACATCTGAATATGAGAACAAGTTCAATTCACTTTCTCGTTTCGGGCTAGAACTGATTAATACCCTTTTCAAGACGAAAGAGATGTTTATAGCAGGATAGAAGGATGACCTGCAAGTTCAGATGATTGGGCATCTCAAGATTCCATTTGCCGATCTGGTGGATATGGCAGTTCGTTATGAGGCACTAGAGGGAAAGAAGCCAGTTACTAAAATGCAGACAAGAGGACCCAGTGGCGAGAACTCAAATAAAAGGAAATTAAATCCAAACTGGAACAACAAAGGAGTTACAAAGATGGGGGAGAAAGCCAAAGAGCGTTATAAAGATATGCAATGCCATGACTGCAAGGAGAAGGGACACATTGCAAGCTTTTGTACGAAGCCAGCAGCGGAAAAGCCACAGCAAACTCAGTAGCCGGAGCAACATAAACTAAAGGAAACAAGTGATGCTATTCCCCAAAAAATTTCATGCTACCATTGTCATCAGCCGGGGCACTTGGTTAAAGACTGTCCACTGAGAAAAGCACAGCAACCAAAGGTCTATGCTTTGATGAATGAGTCATCAATTCTTGAGAATGTGAAAGTGGAAGGAGCTTCAGAAGGTACTTTACTCTTTTTAATATAAAGGAGTTAATTAACTAGGGTCTGCCTTAAGATATATTAATTATGGTTGGATTAAACTTGAATAATATCCAATCATATTGATACCAGAAATCGAGCTAGAATTTTAAATTGAATTAAAATTTGAATTTCCTGTAATTAAGTCTGGACTAAAGTATTAATTGGATATGAACTCAAGGAAAGTAAACTGGTTGATTTGTGGAATTTAAACATATTTGTGAGTCCCGAGATGGAGATAATGGAGACTGTGAATAATACTTAATGGAGTTAGGTGAATTAACTGATGAAGTAAAAAGGGAATTTGGACAGATGCATGTACTTGAGCAGGATTAATTCAAATCAATGAAGTGAATGAGACTTGATATTTATTTCAAGGATATTTGGAAATTAGTGAGAATTTAAGGATGGAATTCAAGAATAATATTATAAGGATGGAATATTTTGTTCAACCATAGTAACAGTAGCTGTTATTAATAAAATATTTATTGATGTGTTTCGATAACTCTAAATCTACTATTTACAAATTTTGAGAACGAAATTTTTATAAGGGGGTAGAATGTAATGACCCGGACTTTTTACATAGATATTAAATTATCATAAGTACTTGTCTAGAAATATGAGTTAAAATTTCACACTTTAAATAATTCTAAAACATGTATAATAACATTTGCATTAGCATGTAGCACAGCACTTACAAACATCTATTTTGCTCATTTATGTGTAATAGCATGTAATGCATAGCGTTTGTTTAAATTTATTTCTTTCATGTATGGATAACAACACATGTTTATAGCAAAACTTAAAATGCCATTGTACATGTGTTTTGTTCATTTTTTTTTAGGATTTAAATCCTTATATTTTTCTTTAAGTAAAATTCTTATTTTCATACCATAAAGCATTCTTGACTAAAGTATGTTAAAACCATTTTTTTGGCAAGAGCAAGATCAAAGGAACACTCTTTGTTTCACACATACATCAAGTTTAAATAGGAAAATGCCACCATCTTTTTGCAAACATACACCTACACAAGATGGCAACTACACTAGAAAAACACTAGGAAAGAAGGATTTGAAAGCATGTACTTTTCACATGGGAAATCAATTTTGTTTCTAGATTTTCAGTTTGAAATCTTCCCTTGCTCTTATTAAAATTTTCTGAAATTTCTCTTTCTTTTTATTTTTCCAAAACATGTTTCTTTTTGTCAAAAGCCATGTGCTAATATTTTACCAAATCTTGTACATTTAAACCAAGTTTTCACCTAGCCTATATAATCGCCATTACATAGATTTTCTAAGATCTTTACATATAAAATCATTACATAGCCAAGATCAAAAGTACAAAGAACTTTCAGATTTTATCAAGCCTTGGAAGGCAAGTAAAGGTTTTAAACAATTTTGTGTTAAGTTAAAGGTGTCATGAGAAAATATAATTTTAGAAAACCCTTTAAAAATTCTGTGCATAAGGTACAAGAATGGTTGTTTAAACCAAGAAAAAAGATTTGGAGAACATGAGCATTTAAGAGGATGTTTGATGGTAGGCCAATGGGAGGAAAATGGGTAGCATAGGTAGGTGATTTCAGTGTGAGTTTAGGATGATGCGAGCCATGTGAACTTAGGATTTGGTACTTAGATTTTGTGAGAGAAATGTTTTTTTTAATTGTCTTTCATTTGTCGATTGTAAAACTGAAAACTGTTTGTCTCTTTTTTTCAAAAACAACTAATTAATGCACCTATATTATAATGTTTTCCTACTACTATATAAAGACCTATGCATGCACCATTTTCTTCACAACATCTAAGCTTTCAAAGTAAATCAGTAAAGAGGAAATCAGTGAGCTTCTAAAACAAAGGTGAGTAAATTTTCAACAAAATTCTTTATTGTTTCCTTTCTGTGTGAACTGGAAATTGATCTTATTTGTAATGATATGGTTCTAGTGTTATGTCTTGCTTAGATTCCTGTTTATTCTGATCTAAACACTTGATGTTTATCACTTAAACCTTAAGTACAAATTGTTTGAAAAAAACTTTATCATACTTTGTTTGACCGGACACTGTTCTTCCTGTTTGCATTAGACACCACCCCAAAGACTTGACCTGTCAATCTCTGTTAGAAACATGAGTGTAATGTTGCATTGATTTTGAAACCATTTCTTTAGCCTTAAAGGGTTTAGAAGTAGCAAAATCATTATAAATATATACCGTATATTCAAAACCAGAAAACACAGTATGTCATAAACCTCTCTGTTTGTTCAAAATTTCAAAACTCATATTAAACAAGTCTGATTACACAAATGGAATCCTGGTTATGAATGATGATTTTGAGGAAGAAAGTTGGTGATTTTTAATGGCCTATATAGTCGTGGATTTGAAGATGATCAGAATTTGCAAAAAGTCTAATTTTCGATCATCTAGATCGTCGTAGGCCAGGGGATCGAAGTGGGAGCTTCATCGGGGTTCAGGGGTTCGGGGAAAAATGCTAGCAGATTTTTCTAATGAACTGATTTTAAGAAATCAATGGAAATAGGGTTTTACTGGTGTTTTTGGGTTCGGTTGTTTTCCTACGAACTGCTCTTCGACGAAGAAGGTAAGGGGGTACGGTCCTGAGGGTTTGGCGGAGTCGGGGTGTCAGGGTGGCATGTCAGGGAGGTGGCGGCGGCACATGGTCTGAGGTGGTGACGGGAGGTGGTTCCTTGGATGATGGGTTTTACTGATAGTTGCATTGGAGGGTGAAAACACTGTTCACGATGGGATGGTGGGACCCAGGGGTTGCGGCGTGACCTGGTGGCGTTGAGCGATGTGTGGCAGTGGTCGAAGGCGGTCTAGGGTGGCTTCGTTGGCTGTGCACGTGCACAGGGCGGAGGAGGGAACATTGAAGGAGATGCTGTGTTTCCACGTGATCAGGCCAAGGAATGTCGATGGCCAAGGGGATGTGGTACTTTGGTTTTTGGCAACTTGGTACTTTGTGAAAACCGCAAGGATAGGGGCTGATCAAGAAAGAAACCGTGGTAAACCGAAGGTGGTACTTTGATCAAAATGGTACTTTGGTCAAATTTCGGTTGAAAGAAGATTTTGATTTAAATAAAATTTAAAACCGAGTTTTAAATAAACAATAGATTAAATAATGATTAAATAAAAAGGGAAAAATAAATATTTAAATATAAATAGAATTTTTATTAGCAAATGGAAAATGAGTGAATTAGAATCTAACGCAGTTTTTGTTAGCATTTGAGATTTAAATACAGAACTAGAATTTAAGTTAAATTATAAATTTAATTTATATTGTGAATTAGAAATAGTGTTCAAATGAAATATTTAAAATTCAAAAGTCAACGAAAGAAGTCGATCGAGTATAGAAAAGAGATATGGTTTTGCAAAAAAAAAAGATGAGAAGTCAACACAGAAGCTGTAATCTTTATTAAATTATAAATTTATTTTATAATTTAAATTAGAATTTAATTTCTAAGGAAATGTTTAAATTTTAAAAAAGGTAGAAAAACCATATGATACACATACGCTAGAATTTGTCAGTTTTATCTGATATCTAAAATATCTGATATAAGGAACTGATCGTAAAACAGTTCTGTACTTTTTAAAACAAGAACTGTGAATAATATTTTAAATCATGTTAGAGTGATAAAATTAAAAAGGGGAACTTGATCAGTATAGAAAGAAGAATAAGTAAATCAGGAATGAACGATCAAAAGGGAAAATTTAACAAGAAAAATACCAAGTGTAAAAGTCATAAAATAAATGATTAAATCATAATTTAAGTCATTTATGAATGATCAAATTAAGAAATAATGATGAGAAATATTTTTCTAAAGAAAAATAAGGTAAATATTCATTTTAAAGGTGAATAATAAAAAGGAAAGAAAAACCATTTGCGACGCACACACTAAAATTGGCCGTTTTGAAAAGATGATCAAAATAACCAGATAATGACTAGATGATCTTATACTGTTTAGTTTAACTAGAATTATATATGCAGATTTGATTATAATCTTGTTAGATTTATATTTTAAAAGAAAATGTTCATTAATCATTTCAAAGAGACATGAATTTATATTTCACTTTGATTTGATTATACGCCATACGTCAGGGATTTTAAATTGAAGACGGCGATACACAAGGACTATTTTTAAATAGTGCCTTCGGTTTGTCCAATCACAGGACAATTTGTATGGACGAATGTCTGACAAAGTAATTCTAACTGATCACGTACGTTGATCTCTTCAAATGTATTTATATAGTGGCATAGAAATTCGTTTCTTTATGCTTTATACCTATAATTTATTTTTGGGGAAATCAATTAGTGATTGGCGAGTTTTGACGATGTGGCATTCAAAGAAATAAACATTGATGATGAATAAGTAAGTCTTGCCTCAAGCTCTCACCCAGGAAATGACAAAAATCGGGCAGGCAGCATAGCTATGTGGGTCGCTTCCATTAGGGTGTATTGTCACCATCTAGAGGATATTCATATTTGTTACTTCTTTTCATTTCTGTATCTCCTGGAAACTACGGTGGTCGCGACAAAAATCTGTAAGATGACAATATATTCGATACACTCAAGAGAAATGAGTGGTCGGTCATGCGTGGGCCGGGTTACAAGACGTTCTTGTTGAACCCAGTGTATTCATCTCTTGAGATACACTATCAGTAGGTGGTCCCATACCTTGTCATAGTTGGAAATCAAATTTCCATAAGCGAAAAAAGGTTTTTATTTGTATACTATATAGGAGAATGTGAGATGCAAGCATTCTTCTAGATTCTAATTTATTTGTGAAAAACTTATAGACACTATGAAAATACCTGATTTCAAGTATACGAAGTGTTTTGATCTCATAAGGTAAAAACCCATTCCGTATTTACGGCGTGGTCTTATGATATAGTTTTATTTCTTAAATCTGTTTTAAACTGTTTACACATACCAGTCCCCTAATTGACCCGGAGTTTATTTTTTTTGTGTGTTTTCCCTTAAACTCTTGGGTATTCATAGTGCTTGTTATGAATAGACAAGTGAATCAGGATGGATTAAACTTGTGAAGCTGGAATGGAACTTCTGTGTGCTGGTCTACCTATCTTATCTATTGTATAATTAAGTCTGCAAGTTAGTCATCAAGAATATGTGTAATTACGCATGTACTATGTATAGCTTGTATCACTAGATTCAGTATTGCTCTGATGTAATATGTACCGCTGTGTAATATCTTATAAAGTATTATCTTTTGAAAAATTCCGCTGTGAAATTCTGATGTTTTCTGTGATTTTATCTACTATCTTTTATTATTCTTATTAACGGCATGACTTTCGATGTGTTTGAAAGTTGAGTCGTTACAATTGGTATCAGAGCTTAGGTTACTGATTACCTAGGCTTTGGGTGAGTGTGAGAGAGCGTATTTTTGAAAATTTAAAATAAATCAACTTGAATGATGTACCTAAGTTAGTTTTATTCAGTCAAGTCTGGATTGATGACCTGTTATATTCAGGTGAGTAAACGAGGACGAAGAGGTCGAGCTAGTGGAACTTCCACTACTACTGGTTGTAATACTGGATCCCTGGATCAAGGAGAAACTATGGAGGAAGTTGTACCAGTCCAGCAAGATAAAAGCTTTGCTGCCATTTGTAGAGAGTATACAACTCTGGGAGAAAAAAAATTCAAAGGGACGGAATCTTTCATTGAAGTCCAAGCATGCTTGAAATCCTGTGAGAGGATTTTCAAGGGACTGAAATTGAATGATGAGAAGAAACATCTCTTAGCTTTATGGCAACTTCAGGAACTGCTACTATTTGGTGGGATGCTCAGACCACGAATTTTCCTGAGGAAGAATTCACTTAGGAAAAATTCAAAGAAGCTTTTGAAGCACAATTTCTACCTGCAGCTAGAAAGACTAGGATGTATCGGGATTTCATTGATCTCAAATAAGGGAATAAGAAGATATCTGAATATGAGAACAAGTTCTTCGGACCAGAACTGATTAATACCCTGCTCAAAAAGAACGAGATGTTTATAGCAAGATTGAAGGATAGCCTGCAAGTTCAGATGATTGGGCATCTCAAGATTCCATTTGTCGATCTGGTGGATATGGCAGTTCGTTATGAGGCACTAGAGGGAAAGAAGCCAGTTACTAAAACACAAACAGGATGAACCAGTGGAAAGAACTCAAATAAAAGGAAATTTAATCCGAACTGGAACAACAAGGGAGTACCAAAGATGGGGGAGAAAGCCAAAGATCATTATAAAGATACGCAATGCCATAATGGCAAGGAGAAGGGACACATTGCTAGCTTTTTTACGAAGCCAGCAGCGGAAAAGCCACAGCAAACTCAGCAGCCGGAGTAACCTAAACCAAAGGAAACAAGTGATGCTATTGCCCAAAAGTTTTCATGCTACCATTGTCATCAATCGGGGCGCTTGGTTAAAGACTGTCCACTGAGAAAAGCACAACAACCAAAGGTCTATGCTTTGATGAACGAGTCATCAATTCTTGAGAATGTGAAAGTGGAAGGAGATTCAGAAGGTACTTTACTCTTTTTAATATAAAGGAGTTAATTAACTAGGGTCAGCCTTAAGATATATTAATTATGGTTGGATTAAACTTGAATAATATCCAATCATATTGATACCGAAAATCGAGTTAGAATTTTAAATTGAATTAAAATTTGAATTTCTTGTAATTAAGTCTGGACTTAAGTATTAATTGGATATGAACTCAAAGAAAGTAAACTGGCTGATTTGTGGAATTTAAACATATTTGTGAGTCCCGAGATGGAGATAATGGAGACTGTGAATAATACTCAACGGAGTTATGTGAATTTACAAATGAAGTTAAAAGGGAATTTGGACAGATGCATGTACTTATGCAGGATTAATTCAAATCAATGAAATGAATAAGACTTGATATTTATTTCAAGGATATTTGTAAATTAGTGAGAATTTAAGGATGGAATTCAAGAATAGTATTACAAGGATGGAATGTTTTGTTCAACCATAGTGTTATTAATAAAATATTCATTAATGTGTGTCGATAACTCTAAATCTACTATTTACAAATTTTGAGGAAGAAATTTTTATAAGGGGGTTAGAATGTAATGACCCGCACTTTTTACGCAGATATTAAATTAACATAAGTACGTGTTTAGAAATACGAGTTAAAATTTCACACTTTAAACAATTCTAAAACATGTATAATAGCAATTGCATTAGCATGTAGCACAGCACTTACAAACATTTATTTTGCTCATTTATGTATAATAGCATGTAATGCATAACGTTTGTTTAAATTTATTTATTTCATGTATGGATAATAACACATGTTTATAGAAAAACTTAAAACGCCATTCTACATGTGTTTTGTTCATTATTTTTTTTAGAATTTAAATCCTTATATTTTTCTTTAAGTAAAATTCTTATTTTTATACAATAATGCATTCTTGACTAAAGTATGTTAAAACCATTTTTTTTGGCAAGAGCAAGATCAAAGGAACACTCTTTGTTTCACACATACATCAAGTTAAAATAGGAAAATGCCATCATCTTTTTGCAAACGTACTCCTATACAAGATGGCAACTACACTAGAAAAACACTAGGAAAGAAGGATTTGAAAGCATGTACTTTTCACATGGGAAATCATTTTGTTTCAAGATTTTCAGTTCGAAATCTTCCCTTGCTCTTATTAAGATTTTCCAAAATTTCTCTTTCTTTTTATTTTTCCAAAACAGGTTTCTTTTTGTCAAAAGCCATGTGCTAAGATTTTACCAAATCTCGAATATTTAAACCAAGTTTTCACCTACCCTAGATACTCACCATTACATAGATTTTCTAAGATGTTTACATGTAAAATCATTACATAGCTAAGATCAAAAGTACAAAGAACTTTCAGATTTTATCAAGCCTTGGAAGGCAAGTAAAGGTTTTAAATAATTTTGTGTTAAATCAAAGGAGTCATGTGAAAATATGATTTTAGAAAACCCTTTAAAAATTCTGAGCATAAGGTATAAGAATGGTTATTTAAACCAAGAATAAAGATTTGAGAACATGAGCATTTAATAGGATGTTTGATGGTAGGCCAATGGGTGGAAAATGGGTAGCATAGGCAGGTCATTTCTGTGCGAGTTTAGGATGATGAAAGCCATGTGAACATAGGATTTGGTACTTAGCTTTTGTGAGAGAAATGTTTTTTTAAGTGTCTTTCATTTGTTGATTGTAAAACTGAAAACGGTTTGTCTTTTTTTTCAAAAATAGCTAATTAATGCACTTATGTTATAATGTTTTTCTACTACTATATAAAGACCTAAGCATGCACCATTTTCTTTACAACATCAAAGCTTTCAAAGTAAATCAGTAAAGAGGAAATCAGTGAGCTTCTAAAACAAAGGTGAGTAAATTTTCAACAAAATTCATTACTATTTCCTTTCTGTGTGAATTGGAAATGGATCTTGTTTGTAATGATCCGGTTCTAGTGTTATGTCTTACATAGATTCCTGTTTATTCTGATCTAAACACTTGATGTTTGTCACTTAAACCATAAGTACAAATTGTTTGATAAAAACTGTATCATACTTTGTTTGACCAGACCGTGTTCTTCCTGTATGCATTAGACACCACCCCAAAGACTTGATCTGTCAATCTCTGTTAGAAACATGAGTGTGATGATGCATTGGATTTGAAACCATTTCAGTAGCCTTAAAGGGTTTAGAAGTAGCAAAAGCATTATAAATATATAATGTATATTCAAAACTAGAAAACACAGTCTGTCATAAACCTCTCTGTTTGTTCAAAATTTCAAAACTCATATTAAACAAGTCTGATTGCATGAATGGAATCCTTATTATAAATGATGATTTTAGAAAGAAATTTGGTGATTTTTAATGGCCTGTATAGTCGGGGATTTGAAGATGATCAGAATTTGCAAAAAGTCCAATTTCCGATCATCTAGATCGTCATAGGCCAGGGGATCGAAGTGGGAGCTTCATCGGTGTTCAGGGGTTCGGGGAAAAATGCTAGCAAAATTTTCTAATGAACTGATTTTGAGAAATCAATGGAAATAGGGTTTTACTGGTGTTTTTGGGTTCGGTTGTTTTCCTACGAACTGCTCTTCGACGGAGAAGGTAAGGGGGTACGGTCCTGGGGGTTTGGCGGCGTCGGGGTGTCAGAGTGGCATGTCAGGGAGATGGCGGTGGCACGTGGTCAGAGGAGGTGACGGGAGGTGGTTTCTTGGATGATGGGTTTTACTGAGTATTGCATTGGAGGGTGAAAACAGTGTTCATGACGGGATGGTGGGACCCAGGGGCTGCGGCGTGACCTAGTGGCGTTGAGCGATGTGTGGCGGTGGTCGAAGGTGGTCTAGGGTGGCTGCGTTGGTTGTGCACGTGCACAGGGCGGAGGAGGGAACATTGAAGGAGACGTTGTGTTTCCACGTGATCAGGCCAAGGAATGTCAATGGCCAAGGGGATGTAGTACTTTGGCTTTTGGCAACTTGGTACTTTGTGAAAACCGCAAGGATAGGGGCTGATCAAGCAAGAAACCGTGGTAAACCAAAGGTGGTACATTGATCAAAATGGTACTTTGGTCAAATTTTGGTTGAAAGAAGATTTTTATTTAAATAAAATTTAAAACCGAGTTTTAAATAAACAATAGATTAAATAATGATTAAATAAAAATGGAAAAATAAATATTTAAATAAAAATAGAATTTTTATTAGCAAATGGAAAATGAGTGAATCAGGATCTAACGCAGTTTTTGTCAGCATTTGAGATTTAAATACAGAACTAGAATTTAAGTTAAATTATAAATTTAATTTACAATGTGAATTAGAAATAGTTTTCTAATGAAATATTTAAAATTCAAAAGTCAACGAAAGAAGTCGATCGAGAATATAAAAAACCAGATATGGTTTTGCAAAAAAAAAAGACAAGAAGTCAACACAGAAGCTGTAATCTTTATTAAATTATAAATTTATTTTATAATTTAAATTAGAATTTATTTTCTAGGGAAATGTTTAAATTTTAAACAAGGTAGAAAAACCATATGATACACATATGCTAGAATTTGTCAGTTTTATCTAATATCTAAAATATCTGATATGTGTAATTGAGCATGTACTATGTGTGGCTTGTATCACTAGATTTAGTATTGCTCTGATGTAATATGTACGGCTGTGTAATATATTATAAAGTATTATCTTTTGAAAAATTCCGTTGTGAAACTCTGATGTTTTCTATGATTTTATCTTTTTTCTTTTATTAATCTTATTATTAGCACGACTTCCGATGTGTTCGAAAGTTGGGTCATTACAGAATGGTTTTAAAAATAACCCGGATTTCCAATATGTAAATTGGAATGGATTTGAATCGAAATTGTCTTCGGAATATTTCGATGTTGGATTTCGTGATTATACAGATACTATTATGGAAATGTGAAAGATATGTTTATATCGTTATTTCCAATATGACGTTTGTTGGCTGTAGAATTTGATATTGAATATAAGACGATATATTTTCTATTCAAAGTCTTGTATTTAATATCAAATGGGATTTTGGGTTTGTTGTGAACGGCGTCTTCAGTAACACTATTCTTGAACCCCAAGTGAAGAGAATAAATCTTTTAATTAAGATTGTTAAAGTTTCCAATTATATTTAATAATTGGGATAAAAATGGAATGAGAATTGGGTTTATTGTGAACTGTGTTTTAACAACATTCGTTCTTTAACCCGATTTACAGGGAAATGTGATTTGGAATTTAAAAATCTTTTGTTAAGATTTAAAGGAAATTTTACAAAGTAAAGTTTTCCAATTTAACATATTAAATTGGAATTGAATGGAATTCGATTTGCTAATAATCGAAGTGGGCTTCTGTAGAGGAAGACTATTAATACATATGGAATTTAAAAGGCCTTTCTGTTATTCCATTTATATTATCGGTTGGATATGGAAGTTCATATCGATTATATATATTGATTTGTTTTCCGTGAATATTACATTGTTAATGAAATGATATTGTGGGTTTGTCATAAGTTGTGTTTTAAATGACATTAGTTCTTTAACCCAGTTAAAGATAAGATTTATTTCTTAACTTTGAAAAATCATTTAAGTAATGATTTTTAGAAATTAAAACTGACTCAGAGTTTTAAGGAATCTTTAAATAGATTGAAAGGTGAATTTGATAACCTAAATTATCAAATTCAAGAAATGATCGAGAATGGAGTACCATCAGTTTTACTCCAGGCGATAGTTAAATCTTTAATTAGATTTGAACGTGAAATGGTAATTGAATTTACCTATAACACCATGCTGTTAGATATGAAGTATTACCAGTTTTGCTTCATGGGATGAATAGGTTGGGATTGGGAAGTTAAACAAACGATTATTTCGGTAAGGTGCGCTAACCTCGACTAGTTTGTAAAAACCATAATTTGGTTTGAATTTATATTCAAAGGAAGATTAAAGAATAAATTTAAAGAATTTACCTTTGATAAAATTAATGGGAACCTTTCCTAAAGTATAAGAATATTTTAATAAAGGAATATTCTTGATTGGAATGAGGCGTATGTTGTGTTTGTATAACACTTGTTTATTATATACGCGAGTTATTCAGAAAGGCCGGGTTTATCCCATTTTGAATAATTGATTCGACGATATGTCGAGGATAAAGACGATGGTTGAAGACCAGAGTTCTTCACATCATTTGGACGATTACTGATATCTTGATTGGGCTATACACTCAAGACAAGGTAATAAGTGGTGATCGTCCAGACGTACTTGGAGATCGACTGGTATGCGAAGGCCTCTCTCCTATATTGGACATAAGGGACGAGGAATAAGGTGCCTCCGATTTCGTTCAGTTCCAGAACGAACTTGTAAATGGATGTGTGTCTGACATCGGATTTCATTCTGTGTGATTGGTAGACATCGGTTGCATAGCCTGAATTGCCTGTGTGGCATACTGAGATGCAAATGATCAAGGCTTCTGTTGAAAAGCAAACTCTTATGTTTGATGACCAAGCACAGCTTTAATATAGCGTAGCTTTGTGTAGCGTTAATTCGCGAGGCTCGCACCCCGGCGTGAACCAGAAACGGGAGAGGACATCAGGGAGGACAAGCGTTTCCTTCTAGCTCGGAGTGGTGTCTGGGTTTTGTACGCCCAGATGTTTTACTTATGTGGATAATGGATAGTGAGGCACCTCGGTTATACTGGTCTCTGCGGAGCCGATGGATGGTATGGTCTTTATACAGACCAATTTTACGCCATATAGTGCGGGGAAACATAACATTTAGGCATTTTAATCCACATCGAGTGGACTGGCCCTGACGATTCAAGGGCTTGATAGAGTACTTTCCAGAGACATGGGCAAGATTGTCTCGAAGCAGTAAGGACGATCCCTTTCCTTGGTTCATAAATGGAAATCCAACTTTCAATACGCGACCTTGCGGTTTTGATTGTATAGCCTAGTATTGGCGACATAGTAGCGTAGGATGTTATGCCGTCTATGATTGATATGTTTATATTTGATGTTGTTTTCATACACTTTACACTATAATAGTATCAAAATGATTTGTTTTGACGTACCAAGCATGTTTGGCTATTATAAGGGAAAACCCTATCCTCCGGCTTGCGTTGCATTGTGTGATGGGACCTGGGTTTTATAATAGCCTCATTTTTCCAAAAAGCATTTCGCTGTTTTGTTGTATGCACTAGTATTCTTGGGAGGAAACCCGTTTCGTGTTATACGGCATGGTCCCTTGGTATATCTGATTTAAAGTAAAGTTTTAAATAACTGTTTGAGTTCTCACACCAGTCACATGACTGTCCTGGAGTTTATTGTTTTAACCTAAACTCTGGGTGCCCTTATTTTCCACACGAGCAGCTTCTAGTTTTGGTTTTTGCAGATTTATATTCACAGGATCCTAGTTTACAGCTAGAATGATATTCGAAAAGCTCTGTATCCATATATTCTTTTTAGTTTTGTTTTGTATTTTCCGCTGCATTGTAACTTGTAAATCTCCGATACTTAGTAAATGTGTAATATTTATTCATACTCTGCATATTCTTGTATTATGCTGAAATTGTTGTAATAAGCAATGAAATGTTCTTCTGTTTTTGTTCTGATTTGTCGTGTTCTCAAAGCAATCCGGACTTTCTTTCATGGGGAAGTTCGGGTCGTCTCATGTACGGTCAATCAAGTGCCATAGTCTTTCAAATACCTGGAAGAGCTTGGAGAAGGAGGCTTCAACATTGGTTATATATAGAGTTTATTTTAGATGTGATTTATATGTGATGCACGTTGATAATATATGTAAGTACAAATACAGTTTTGTATTTCCAAGTTATGTTACATAATATATTTTATTCGTTCCGCTATGAGATTTATATTTATTCAGATTCTATTCCATAGTGATTTTCTTCTTCTTTTATTCTAACTTTCTTTCTTTCTATTTCTCACCGTCTAACTTCTTTCTATTAATGATCGGGTATTTCCGATGCTTGAATAGTCGACATTGTGTTTTCTATCGATTTTCGGGGTCGAAAATCCTTAGGTCATTATAATTGAATACACATCTTAAGTGCTTGATACAATTGTGAGTTTTAGAGTAAAAAAATATTCTCTTTATACGTGAGTTGAGTGGATTAGTGAGAACAAGTTTCTTCACTCTAGTCTCTAACCATTTTATAATATATGTTCCTGTAAAGTGGTATAAGAGCTACATCGAAATTATGATATTTCTATTTCTTTCATCATTTGGTCTTATAAAAGAAAATTCTGAAGAATGGAGTAACAAAATGAAAGAATTGTTGATCTCAAAGGGATATGGGAGATCGTTGAAAGTGGCTACAGATGGCCAAAAAATATTAAAAGTATGACGGAGAAAAAAAGTAAATCATTTACATATTTGAGATAGAAAGGTCATCTCGCTCATGTTTCTATGAGTGAGAACGTCGATGAAGTAGCATGAATTATCTTATTGAAGAAAGTTCCATGAAATATTCATTGAACTTATTGAAGGAGGTTTGTGGTAAGAATGTGGTGGAAAACACACAAGAAGATAAATTGATTGATGAAGAAAATGAGAAGTGCAATGAGATGATAGAAAAATAAAAAAAAAAAGAGAAGGAAAAGAAGATCAAGAAGGAAGAAAAGGTCGTAGAAAAGTCAATAAAAAAAATGAAGAGATAAAGGTAGTTAAACTTGATGAAATGAAGGATGATGAATTCGATGATTTGAAGAAAGTAGATCTTCCACCGATCAAAGGAATGAAAAAGTGGTAATCAGAGAAGAAAAAAGCGAAATGGTGTATGATGGAAAGAATGCTAATTGTGAAAAGAAGATTGACTATTTATCTCATATATCTAACGATTTATTTTTGAGTCAATGGTTTTTGGAAAATATAAGAAGCTTGAAACGTGAAAAATATGCGAAGAGAACTCAAATGTGTTGATCCAAATTTACAACTATGAAAGTGTTCGAATGTTATAATTTTTATATTTATGAATTATGGAAGACATGATAAAAGCAAAAGGAAGACTCATGAATTTTCTTTGAACAGCTCAACAATGGATAGCAAAGTCAACGTAATCAACAAATGTCTAATCATATCATTCTTTTTCTTGCCAAAACACATAAGATACCGAGATATCAAAACTGAGATGCTTTCAAAAGCTTTGAAGTTTGAAAATCTTGTAAGGTTAAAAGAGAAAGGTTAGAACGATAGTGACTGGGCCGGAAGTGTTGATAATTAAAGTACTTTAGGAAATGTTTTCTACATTGGGACAAGTACAATCACATGGATGTCAAAGAAACAATAAGTTGTGCCTCTTTCAACCGCCGAGGTAGAATATATTTCACTATCTTTAGCCAATTGTCAAGCTTCATGGATTACATGGATGTAAGAAGAACTAAAGTGTATTTCAAAGGAAAGTCCACTTATATATTGTAATAGCAATTCTGCCGAAAATCCAGTTTTCACGGGAAGAGCAAGCATATAAGAATCAAGTATCATTTCATCCGAGACTTGGTTGGGAAAGGTGAAGTAGTTGTCAAGCATTGCAAGACGCAAGATCAAATCGTTGATAATTTTACAAAGCCTTTGAAGTTGGAGATTTTCAAGAAGTTGAAGAAGAAACTTGATATGCATAAAAGTTCAGCGTGAGGGAGGCTGATAAAATATTAAAAACTAAATTTTATTTTAATTAGTCTGACCAGTGTGATTTGTTTTTACAATCCTCGGGTCAGGTTGAGGATTGTTCGCAGGTTAGGCTGCGTGGACTATAGCAACATTCTTATCAATTTCCACGTTTTGGGGTTTTGGATGTGCAACTTTGGACTTGTTAGTAACTAGTAGTTTATTATGGTATGTATGCTATTATGTATTTAGGGAGTGATATTATGTATTATGACTATGTATTGCGGACATCACTAGTATGATATGTTTTATGTATTCTACTATTGTCTTACTTTTCTAGAATATTCTTGAATAGTCTGCATGTATGTCTATTGGAATGTCTTCTAGTAATTTCTTAATCTAGGAGTTCATGTATTTAATATAAATGCGGTGAACGTACTAGAATAATACAATGAATGTAGTAAATGTAATAGAAGTTCTAGAAGGTTTTTTCTAGTCTTATAAATAGGTGTTGAGACAAGTCCCACACTGGGGGATTTATAAAATAAATCCAGTATAAACATTAAGAGTTCACCCTTCACATTGTCAATTTCTTTTGTGATAACTTGGGGTTCTCTCTCTTTATATCGGAGCTAGTTTGATTCGAGTGCACATAACTGTCACACTTGTCCAAATCACCCAATAAGATCCACATGTTAGACTCATGATATGTCACATATGCAAGGGCATGTTGAGACAAGTCTCATACCGGGGAATTTATATATATAATAAATCCAGTATAAACATTAAGAGTTCAACCTTCACATTGCCATTTGACTTTGTGATAATCTGGGGTTCTCTATTTATAGGACATACATCTGAGCATTGAAAACACATATTTAATGCTTAATAAAATTGTCAGTTTTAGAGTAAATAAATATTCTCTTTGTGTATGAGTTGAATGGATTAGTGAGAACAAGTTCATTCACTCTGGTCTCTAACCATTTTATAATATATTCCTACTTAAAAGAATTCGATAAACTATTGTCTTCACATTGGATCTGGAGTGTTTCAAAGCGTCGAACGATAGTGACATCAATCATTTATTGGCTATAGGCAAACAACGTAGATTTTTAAAAATGCATGGTAGCTTATATTACATGCACTAGCATCAGAAATATTGTCAAGTTGTACTGCAAGGACAATACGCTGGACACTGCCATAAGATAACAACGGTTTTGCGCGTTGTTGCTTCATTCGATTATTATATTTGGCACGTTTCTCAATATACTTAGTCTTTTGAATGACATTAATATTCTACATCATTCTTATTTGTTGTTTAGCACTATGTCTAATGATACTACACCAGATTGTAATTACATAGCTGGAGGTAGTCAACACTTTATGAGGTATTATGTTGTAAATGGAATATATATTCGACTTGAAAAACTTTAGTGAGAGGTCACAAAAACTCTCAAAATGAAAATAAATGCAAATTTACAGTGAAACAACCTAGCATAAGAAAAGACGTTAAAGTGATTTAAGAGTTTTACATAGTAGATTACATTTTTTTTTTAAATAGAGATATACTATCATGATCCTGAAGTGATATATGATATTATGCGTTGTTATATAATACTTCAAAACATGATTGTCAAAGAAGAGATGGTTAGTTATAAATTAAAGCTTCATAATTATCCAAAACTAGCATGTGCTTTTGAGAGTCAATTTTTTGAAGAATCAAACATATTTGCATAATAATTCAAAGAGTCTAAGAGTTCAAAAATTCTGTAGCTCATGTAGATTTACGTGAACGACTAACATAACATTATCATCATTTCATAGGTTCTAATTAGTGGGAAATGTGTGATGTTATTGTATGAATTGTGATTTTCAGTTGGTATAACTTAAGTGTATCAACTTACGATGCATATAGATTGTTGTTTCATATGAGGTCATAATAGTACTACTAAAACAAGCAATTTTTGACATTTGAAAAAAAAATTGATACACTTTTATTTTATTAAATATGTTAGATACGCAACAACTACATTAACCATTCCACTTGATTGTTCCTTTAATTGACCTTAGGATATAACCCGGTAACCTTCTATTTTTCCTTTTTAATTGATAGTTTTCAGCTTGCATCTCTAGCATATATTGAACTGCCTTATGACACAACTTAGGGCCTTTTCACATCAAAAAGGACCATCTATATTGAACTTTTCATCTTAATATCGTATATGTCCGTACTAATGACTCCCTGTTTTTCCCCCTTATTTACCAATTTTTTTGCACAAATAACTCCATAATTGTATACCAATGTTGATTTTTGTCCCAAACCATCATAACTTACAATTTATTCTCCTGTTATATGTTCTGGCAAATCCATGCAAACTTTATTCTCCAATCCAATTTCAACAACATGATTCATTGTCTGATGAATTTTATATAACACAGTTTCAAGAATAATTCACATTCTTCTTGTTATTCATCAAAAGATATTGCTAATACGACATTATCGATTTCCCAATTATCTAAATATGTTAACCTTGCTTAATATGAAATGTAACAAACTAAAAATAAACACAAAAATAAAAACAATTGAAAATTATAGTCAAAAACTAAATTCAATACATTATGGAAAACGTAATTTATATAGACTTATCTTCTCTTAGCGAAATCTATGGTTCGGATTTGGAATCACATGGATACAAGATTTGGGGGTTTGAACTTATAATTGCTTCACTGCCTTGTCATAGCTAAATACTACAGTCACCTTGCACACCGATTCCATGTATCTTGTCACTATTCTCCTATTTGAATTTGAAAGCACGTGACGAAATTGTCTTAATTCTAGATAGCTATGGTGTCCTATAAAGGCCGAACGTTGTAGTATACAATAAGGGTGCGTTTCGAACAGGGTATTTGAGTGTGGTATTTGAACGGGGTATTTATTTGTTAATTTATTTGTTTTGAATGAATTAAATACTAATTGCACAAAAGAAAAAGACTACATTTCATTACATTAACGGAAATACAAACAAAAATACAACAACTACACTGAAAATAAAACAAGTACATGAAAAACTAAAAAGTACGATGATGCGATAATCCGCTCAACTATGCTAAAATAAATCTTTGTATATCATTATCGACAAGATCCTCGACAATCTCTACATTTCGCGGAACATTTTGGAAAATCGTCATAATCTCCCATCGCTCAACATTTAATATTCCTCAAACAATGTCGTAGTTACGGGTAGCAAGGTCCGACACGTGGGGGGTCACAAAAGAGCGGCTTGAACTGCCACTCTCTATGTGTCTGGGCCTAGTGGGCTGACTAGAGGGGGTTCTCCAATAGTCATCCAATCGAAATAGTAACCGACAATGGCAGTGGTGAAAGAAGCAACTGGCGTAGGTGCAGGTGTAGTAGCAGGTGAAACAACATGAATCAGATACGCACAAGTAGGCATGCACAAAAAACCATCAAATAACATGTCCTGCCCTAGGAACTTCATCAGCGGGTTCCTTCTGAATCGCCTAAATGGTCTGCCAGCGCCACTAGCCCACGACTCGTCGGGACCATCCAACCTATCATGCACTGGATCCCATTCCCCGTTGTAGGTCCGCAATAGTCTATCCCAATCACGATTCATATTATGTCACTTATTTTTAATCTGGTTTTCTGTGTAATCCAGATTGAAACGGTCATTCAGAGCTGCCGCGACCGACCCGTAGAAGGTGTTGACGCCAGTTGTGCGCTCCTCTAGATACTCTATACAAACATCAATAAAAGAAGACTCCCGTTCTTTTATCCAATTAGCGAATGTGTAACGACCCGGATTTTGAGCGACTTTGGTTATCGACATAAGCTCGATGTCGATAACCAAAACATCGAAAAATCCCAGTAATTAATGAAAGAAATTAGAAGGTGAGAATAGATAAGATAGAAACTTAGAATAGAAGAAGAAGAAGAACACAACATCAGAGTAACACGAACCTCACAGCGGAACGAATAACATATAATAGATAACATAACTTTGAAATATAACAGTTATGTATACAATAGCATTTATCAGAGTACAACACTAACAACACAGCGGAAATAAACTATAGCTATATGATCCAGAAGCCTCCTGCTCCAGCTCTTCAAGTATATCTGTAAATCCCGACTACTTGACTGCCCGTACAAATTTAGGCACCTAAGAGTTTAGGGAAAACAACAAAGTAAACTCCTGGTCAGTCGTGGGACTGGTGTGAGTAAAATAGTTTAACACAGTTTAACATATATATGATATCTCATAAGACCACGCCGTGAATACGGAACGGGTTTTTCCCTTATGAGAATCCAACATCTTTGACAAGCAATATCATTCTGATATTATAATAATGTCTAAGTAAAAATATATATATCAATCTAGAAGAAACGCTTTCATCTCATGTTCTACATATATAGTATACAATCAAAATCGCAAGCACGTATTGGATAATGGATTTCCAACTATGACAAGGTATGGAACCACCTTCTGCTCGTGTACCTCTAGAGAGGAATACACTGGGTTCAACAAGAACATTTTGCAACCCGGCCACACATGACCGACCACTCATTTCGCTTGAGTGTATCGAATGTATATCACCAACGGTTGGGATCAGCAACCGTTCCCGTATATATATGGGACAACATTGATAGATTTAAGAAACAAATGAATATTCTCTAGATAGGTGATTATACACCCTACTTCGGTGCGACCGACTTAGCCATGTTGCCTGCCCGATTTTTGTCATTTACCGGTTGATGAGGCTAGAAGCTACGCTTTATCACTATATCAGATTCACTTCGAATGCCACATTGTCAGATCCATCGAAAATCACTAATTGGCGTCTACAACAGTACGTTACATGTTAGCTAAAGAAGTTTCCTTCTCCACTTCCACTCTTGGTATAGTTGAAGAAATCAATGTACGTGACCTTTCTGGAAATACTCTGTCAGACATTTATCAACACAAGTCATCCTCATTCACATCATCATACCCGCCAAATCACAAATTGATTTATCCAAAAAGAACATGGGTATACAGCTTAGAGAAACGAATTCCTCCGCCACCAAACGTGAATTCATTTGAACAGATCAACTTACGCGATCCATTGGATATACTCTGTTAGACCTTCGTCCATACAAGTTCTCCTGGGATTGGACAAACCGAAGGCACTATTCAGTATATCCATCTTAGTCACTGTTATCTAAGACTTATACAACAGCCCTTGCATTTTACTCTGTCTTCTATTTTCTTTGGCATATATGATTCGCAACGCTTATGCCAATACAGAGTGGTTCTTTGGATAATAATCCAACCGGTCTCTCCATATTAACAACGTTAAAATGGTCAAAACTTCGATAGTCTGTGATTTAACCATCAAAGAAAACAAGTGTGCAAACAACGATATTATTTCCAGATGGAAATTATATCGGTAAATCATCAACATATATCTATATATATATTCACATGGCCTTATTTTCTATGTTTAGAAAATATATGTTATTAACACTGGATAACGTTTTCCATTTGCTTATTTACAAATCACTACTCTTCCCCAACTATCAGTCCCTGACTGTGAACTAGTATGAGAACAATTCCCTAAGTATAAATCCCGAAGGCCGAAACCAACATCAGATAGACACTTAGAAAACCATTCAATTTACTAATCTCTAGTCAGTTCTAATTTTGCTTAACTCTATTTGATTAACTCAGATTGATTAACTCTTACTGGTTTTACTTGGTTTGACTAACTCCATTTATTAACTCGGCTGACAAATTCAACTCGATTAACTGAACTAATCACTTTGATTAACTCGACAAATTCACTTTGGTTAACTTAACCAATTCACTTAACTAATTCACTTAGTTTAACTTAACTAATACACTTTTGATTAATCTAACTATTCACTTAACTCCTGTCGAATAAACCATATTCGATAACTCCTCTAACTCTACTCGAATAAACTATATTTGATTGACTCCTTTAATCTATTCGATTTGATAACTCCCCTTTTCGAAGAACCAATATTCGATTAACTCACTTCGAATAACCAATATTCGACTACTCACTTCGAATAACTAATAATTGATAACTCCTTCGAATAAACTATATTCGATAATCTCCTCTCGAATAACTAGATTCGATCAAATTAACTTATTTAACTCATCTTGATTAACTCCTATCGAATGACTAGATTCTATTAACTTAACTTATTTAACTCATCTTGATTAACTCCTATCGAATAACTAGATTCGATTAACTTAACTTATTTAACTCATCTTGATTAACTCCTATCGAATAACTAGATTCGATTAACTTAACTTATTTAACTCATCTTGATTAACTCCTATCGAATAACTAGATTCGATTAACTTAACTTATTTAACTCATCTTGATTAACTCCTATTTATAAATATTCCAATTTATAAACATTTCTTATTTATAAATATTCCACTTTATAAATATCTCTTATTTATAAATATCCCATTTTATAAATATTCTATTTTCAATATCACTTTGAAAATCCCCTTATCAACATTTCGGTATGTTATGGTATTCAATCATATCAAATCACGATGTTCAATATCGTCCAAGCATATATAATTGCCCACAGATTTTATATCACATCATATAACAATATATGAAAAACAATAAAATAACTGTTGAGGAATCCAGTCGGATTCCTCCAACCTGTCTCCCTGCATCCACAAATGTTACACAATATGATTGTCATCACTTTTAGTTCAATATAAATTATTCTGATAGCAGAATCAATATATAAATATTTAACGGTTTATATATATATATATATTTATATATATATATAATTTTCACTAACTGACTAGCAGTTCAATCAAGCAACCAACACACAGCAATCAACAGATGATTAACAGTTCTAAAAATACATTATAAAAATATCACTGTTCAGATTTGGTGAGTTTTACTCACTTTGATTGGTTATTGTTAAATAACGATATTCGTCCGTCAATTCAGATCGGACAATTTATTTCGCCATAAATTGTAACAGGCTGCAATTGACTCGAGGTCAGTCCCATTGTGTACTGTCCACCCATACGATCTTGTCGGATCTTCTTCCGCTGATTTCCGATACAGTATGACGAAGATCTGCATTTTACAATATAATACACTTATTTTAAATTGAAATAACTTAATTAGATTAATTAAATGGGCTTACTATTTACACCCGGCCCAAATACAAATCCACCCGCTAGTGAACAGTATCCATCTTCCACAAAATATCCCGATGCCAGAAACCCATCGAGCTCCATTTCCCTTCCTTCGATCTTCCACCATCCCTTCATTTCATCATGAAATTCAACGAGATCTCCACTGAAGTACTTCTCTTCTCAATCTCGTTCTTTCTATACTCTTTTTTTCAAACTCGAAGTGTATCTCCTCGCTGCGACTTTCAGTTCTCCGCTCGCTCCCGTGTACAAGTATCGATATACATTTCGATCGAATACCACCCTACTTCGGCGACATGTACATCTTGCTTCACTGAACTCAGTGCTCTCCTCCATGACTCGTATCGAGGCATAAATCGCCCACCTTCCTCAGCCCTAGATCTACTTCTCACAATTCGAACAACCCAAATACAGTGTCGCACCAAACATTGAGAGCCCTAGTTTGAAGAGAAACTCATACTGAATTCGTATATATATGTTTAAGGATTTCTAGTATTTGATTTCCTTTCTTTTGATTTTTTTTCTCACTGTATTTGTTTTATGGAAGAACAAAAAAAATGTGGCGGCTTCTTCATTGACTGTGGGATGATTAAATTAGGTTTAGGAAAATATAGTGTGGTATTTATAGGGTGAACAAATATCTAGATATTTTATAGAAGGAATATTCCCGGTATATTCTCCATCGTTAATCCGTTATTGCCTTCTAAAAATCCATGTGATCACACACGATATTCAAAAATCATGAAACTGGACATGTACCTTCAGTTCGGCATTACGTTCCCAACGAAACTGGTTTCGTCTGATTCCGACTTCATATGCTCACACAGCGTATTTTTAACCATCAAAATACTGACTGTTTTTCACTTTAAAAATCCGTACGACCACACAGTGACTCTAAAAATCATGAAACTGAAAATCTAACAACTATTTGACATTGCGGATCTAACAAAATTAGTTTCATTGAATTTCAACTTCGTTTGCAAAAGTGGCTATTTTTAAAGCTCTGAATTACCCATTAAAATATATAAATATATTTAAATACAATTAAATTAAATATTTATAAATAAATATTATCGTATATATTCATAGTGGAATACCGTAAAGCACTAGAGAATTTCTATATGAATTTCTAATTCGATATTTCAAATCTGGGTCAACCCGATATTCGATTTATATTGAAATTTCTTTTTAAAATATAAATAATTCCTTTATAAATTATAAAGGAATTCCATAGTGACTTTTCTAAAATTTGATTTGGACATAAATCAAAATCTACACAACGAAATCTCGATTTTTCTCTTCCACTAGAAAGATATACTCCACCAGCTCCACACGTTTCTTGTTTCACAGAAATCCGATTTAAAACGAACCCTGTATATTCAGTTGAAGTCTAAATCGCCAAATCGCGAACTGTCGCGCCATTTCGAGCTCGATTATAATTATATTATAATTATACGTTCAAACTAACGTCTATTGAATACATTCGTCAATACAATTCAACTCTATGCTGAATTAAATCCTAGGGATGACCCTGTTCACGGAATATTGTGATTTCCAATAATTTTGATTATTTCTGAATTAAATATATTATTTAATTAAATATTCAGTATAATTTAATTAACGACGATTTAATTCCCTAAATCACTATTTATACAATTAAATAAATTAATTATAATACCTCTGACAATGCGGGTCATTATATTCTTCCCCACTTAAAATAATTTCGTCCTCGAAATTGCTAAGTTAGAGGACGACCCTATCTATTGGAATTCCTAAGATTTGTTTACCCCTTATTTTTGATTTCAACTGAACCAATTAATATCGACTAAAATATTTATTCATTCCGACTAACTAAAATTTTCAAAAATTCTGAAAATTTTCTAACACTTTAAATTTTCGGAAAATTTTGCCATAACCTCCTTTGTACAGCCCTATCGGTAAAACCACAACTCGCCTCTCTAGGCCTTCTCCAACGCAAAATAAAATCAAACAGCCAAGCGGCTTGCCAATTCGGCTCATAAATCTCATGCTTATATCAAATATAAACTTGTACCTTTTTGTTGGGCATATCATTATATCCCTACCATCTGTTATCAACTCGGCATATACAAATGATCAACTCCAACCAAGTTATTCTTAACACAACCATTCGCTTATTCAAGCCGAATTCAATTTCAAATTTGAGTTTCAAATTCCAAACTCTCAACTTATCATTTCAAATCCAAATCCAGATTATTCTCTAATCACTTCCAGTTTTTCTTAACCTATCATCTCAAGTTAAATTCTGGTTTATTATTTACTTTTACCATCCCATTCGAATTAACTTCACAAGTTAAACTTTAATTTCTAGAACTTAAATTCCTGGGTAAATTTCAAATCAATTTGAAATCATACTATCAATTCAAAACCTTTGAATATTCTAAACAACTTGTTTCCTCAAAACATTTCAAATTAAAATCTTTGGTAGTAATCCACCACTTAGAACTCGAAAATCACACCGATGATACTGCGCAGTCATCTTCGGAATTATTTTCCAACGACCCAAGTGATTTCAATACTATATCATTTCAAAACCCTTACTAAATAGATCCATTTGAAAACATCTCAAAATCTACCAGGAACTTAAAATTTCCTTATTTTAATTCCAAATTTGATTTAAATTCATATTTAATTCATCTTATTTCATATACTTTACTTATATGAATTTTGGTTGGTTATATATAACCATTTCACATGTTATAATCTTACTCGATTATAATCACAACCTATATATGATAATATATCACATATCCATACTGTGTCGGTCCATCGTATTCAAGTGTTTATTTACTCCTACCGATACAGTGGATCAAACTGATCGACCAGAACTCATAAACAACTCAGCCAATGAATCTCCACAATATAAAACCATTTTTATATCAAATACAAATACGCACTCGTATATATATACACTCAAACTCAATCTAGGGTGTTACTAACCCTGTCTCTACCGAGTCACGCCACAGAGCCAAGTAATTCTTAACTTAAGCTCTGATACCAACTGTAACGACCCGGATTTTGAGCGACTTTGGTTATCGACATAAGCTCGATGTCGATAACCAAAACATCGAAAAATCCCGGTAATTAATGAAAGAAATTAGAAGGTGAGAATAGATAAGATAGAAACTTAGAATAGAAGAAGAAGAATAACACAACATCAGAGTAACACGAACCTCATTGCGAAACGAATAACATATAATAGATAACATAACTTTGAAATATAACAGTTATGTATACACTAGCACTTATCAGAGCACAGCACTTACAACACAGCGGAAATAAACTATAGCTATATGATCCAGAAGCCTCCTGCTCCAGCTCTTCAAGTATATCTGTAAATCCCGACTACTTGACTGCCCGTACAAATTTAGGCACCCAAGAGTTTAGGGAAAACAACAAAGTAAACTCCGGGTCAGTCATGGGACTGGTGTGAGTAAAATTGTTTAACACAGTTTAACACATATATGATATCTCATAAGACCACGCCGTGAATATGGAACGGGTTTTTCCCTAATGAGAATCCAACATCTTTGACAAGCAATATCATTCTGATATTATAATAATGTCTAAGTACAAATATATATCAATCTAGCAGAAACGCTTTCATCTCACGTTCTACATATATAGTATACAATCAAAATCGCAAGCACGTATTGGATAATGGATTTCCAATTCTGACAAGGTATGGAACCACCTTCTGCTCGTGTACCTCTAGAGAGGAATACACTGGGTTCAACAAGAACATCTTGCAACCCGGCCACACATGACCGACCACTCATTTCGCTTGAGTGTATCGAATGTATATCACCAACGGTTGGGATCAGCAACTGTTCCCGTATATTTATGGGACAGCATTGATAGATTTAAGAAACAAATGAATATTCTCTAGATAGGTGATTATACACCCTACTTCGGTGCGACCGACTTAGCCATGCTGCCTGCCCGATTTTTGTCATTTACCGGTTGATGAGGCTAGAAGCTACGCTTTATCATTACATCAGATTCACTTTGAATGCCACATTGTCAGATCCATCGAAAATCACTAATTGGCGTCTACAACAGTACATTACGTGTTAGCTAAAGAAGTTTCCTTCTCCGCTTCCACCCTTGGTATAGTTGAAGAAATCAATGTACGTGACCTTTCTGGAAATACTCTGTCACACATTTATCAACACAAGTCATCCTCATTCACTTAGAATGTCACATCGTCATACCCGCCAAATCAAAAATTGATTTATCCAAAAATAACACGAGTATACAGCTTAGAGAAATGAATTCCTCCGCCACCAAACGTGAATACGTTTGAACAGATCAACTTACGCGATCCATTGGATATACTCTGTCAGAACTTCGTCCATACAAGTTGTCCTGGGATTGGACAAACCGAAGGCACTATTCAATATATCCATCTTAGTCACTGTTATCTAAGACTTATACAACAGCCCTTGCATTTTACTCCGTCTTCTATTTTCTTTGGCATATATGATTCGCAATGCTTATGCCAATACAGAGTGGTTCTTTGGATAATAATCAACCGGTCTCTCCATATTAACAACGTTAAAATGGTCAAAACTTCGATAGTCTGTGATTTAACCATCAAAGAAAACAAGTGTGCAAACAATGATATTATTTCCAGATGGAAATTATATCGGTAAATCATCAACATATATCTATATATATATATATTCACATGGCCTTATTTTCTATGTTTAGAAAATATATGTTATTAACACTGGTAAACGTTTTCCATTTGCTTATTTACAAATCACTACTCTTCCCCAACTATCAGTCCCTGACTGTTAACTAGTATGAGAACAATTCCCTAAGTATAAATCCCGAAGGTCGAAACCAACATTAGATAGACACATAGAAAACCATTCAATTTACTAATCTCTAGTCAGTTCTATTTTTACTTAACTCTATTTGATTAACTCTGATTGATTAACTCTAACTGGTTTTACTTGGTTTGACTAACTCCATTTATTAACTCGACTGACAAATTCAACTCGATTAACTGAACTAATCACTTTGATTAACTCGACAAATTCACTTTGGTTAACTTAACCAATTCACTTAACTAATTTACTTAGTTTAACTTAACTAATTCACTTTTGATTAATCTAACTTTTCACTTAACTCCTATCGAATAAACCATATTCGATAACTCCTCTAACTCTACTCGAATAAACTATATTCGATTAACTCCTTTAATCAAATCGATTTGATAACTCCCCTTTTCGAAGAACCAATATTCGATTAACTCACTTCGAATAACCAATATTCGACTACTCACTTCGAATAACTAATAATTGATAACTCCTTCGAATAAACTATATTCGATAATCTCCTCTCGAATAACTAGATTCGATCAACTTAACTTATTTAACTAATCTTGATTAACTCCTATTGAATGACTAGATTCGATCAACTTAACTTATTTAACTCATCTTGATTAACTCCTATCGAATAACTAGATTCGATTAACTTAACTTATTTAACTCATCTTGATTAACTCCTATCGAATAACTAGATTCGATTAACTTAACTTATTTAACTCATCTTGATTAACTCCTATCGAATAACTAGATTCGACTAACTTAACTTATTTAACTCATCTTGATTAACTCCTATTTATAAATATTCCAATTTATAAACATTTCTTATTTATAAATATTTCACTTTATAAATATCTCTTATTTAAAAATATCCCATTTTATAAATATTCTATTTTCAATATCACTTTGAAAATCCCCTTATCAACATTTCGGTATGTTATGGTATTCAATCATATCAAATCACGATGTTCAATATCGTCCAAGCACATATAATCGCCCACAGATTTTGTATCACATCATATAACAATATATGAAAAACAATAAAATAACTGTTGAGGAATCCAGTCGGATTCCTCCAACCTGTCTCCCTGCATCCACAGATGTTACACAATATGATTGTCATCACTTTTAGTTCAATATAAATTATTCTGATAGAAGAATCAATATATAAATATTTAACGGTTTATATATATATATTTATATATATATATATATAATTTTCACTAACTGACTAGCAGTTCAATCAAGCAACCAACACACAGCAATCAGCAGATGATTAACAGTTCTAAAAATACATTATAAAAATATCACTGTTCAGAGTTGGTGAGTTTTACTCACTTTGATTGGTTATTGTTAAATAACGATATTCGTCCGTCAATTCAGATCGGACAATTTATTTCGCCATAAATTGTAACGGGCTCCAATTGACTCGCGGTCAGTCCCATTGTGCAGTGTCCGCCCATACGATCCTGTCGGATCTTCTTACACTGAATTCCGATACAGTATGACGAAGATATGCATTTTACAATATAATACACTTATTTTAAATTGAAATAACTTAATTAGATTACGTAAATGGGCTTACTATTTACACCCGGCCCAAATACAAATCCACCCGCTAGTGAACAGTATCCATCTTCCACAAAATATCTCGATGCCAGAAACCCGTCGAGCTCCATTTCCCTTCCTTCGATCTTCCACCGTCCCTTCATTTCATCATGAAATTCAACGAGATCTCCACTGAAGTACTTCTCCTCTCAATCTCGTTCTTTCTATACCCTTTTTTTCAAACTCGAAGTGTATCTCCTCGCTGCGACTTTCAGTTCTACGCTCGCTCCCGTGTACAGGTATCAACATACATTTCGATCGAATACCACCCAACTTCGGCGACAGGTACATCTTGCTTCACTGATCTCAGTGCTCTCCTCCATGACTCGTATCGAGGCCAAAATCGCCCACCTTCCTCAGCCCTAGATCTACTTCTCACAATTCGAACACCCCAAATACAGTGTCGCACCAAACATTGAGAGCCCCAGTTTGAAAGGAAACTTATACTGAATTCGTGTATATATATTTCAGGATTTCTAGTATTTGATTTCCTTTCTTTTGATTTTTCTTTTGATTTTTTTTCTCATTGTATTTGTTTTGTGGAAGAACAAAAAAATGTGGCGGCTTCTTCATTGACTGTGGGATGATAAAATTAGGTTTAGGAAAATATAATGTGGTATTTATAGGGTGAACAAATATCTAGATATTTTATAGAAGGAATATTCCCGGTATATTCTCCATCGTTAATCCGTTATTGCCTTCTAAAAATCCGTGTGATCACACACGATATTCAAAAATCACGAAACTGGACATGTACCTTCAGTTCGGCATACGGTCCCAACGAAACTGGTTTCGTCTAATTCCGACTTCGTATGCTCACACAGCGTATTTTTAACCATCAAAATACTGACTGTTTTTCACTTTAAAAATCCGTATGACCACACAGTGAATCTAAAAATCACGAAACCAAAAACTATCAACTATTTGACATTGCGGATCTAACAAAATTAGTTTCGTCGAATTCCGACTTCGTTTGCAAAAGTGGCTATTTTTAAAGCTCTGAATGACCCATTAAAATATATAAATATAATTAAATTAAATATTTATAAATAAATACTATCGTATATATTCACAGTGGAATACCGTAAAGCTCTAGAGAATTTCTATATGAATTTCTAATTCGATATTTCAAATCTGGGTCAACCCGATATTCGATTTATATTGAAATTTCTTTTTAAAATATAAATAATTCCTTTATAAACTATAAAGGAATTACATAGCGACTTTTCTAAAATTTAATTTGGACGTAAATCAAAATCTACACGATGAAATCTCGATTTTTCTCTTCCACTAGAAAGATATACTCCACCAGCTCCACACGTTTCTTGTTTCACAGAAATCCGATTTAAAATGAACCCTGTATATCCAGTTGAAGTCTAAATCGCCAAATCGCGAACTGTCGCGCCATTTCGAGCTCGATTATAATTATATTATAATTATATGTTCAAACTAACGTCGATTGAATACATTCGTCAATACAATTCAACTCTAAGCTGAATTAAATCCTAGGGACGACCCTGTTCACAGAATATTGTGATTTTCAATAATTTTGATTATTTCTGAATTAAATATATTATTTAATTATTTAATTTAATTAAATATTCACTATAATTTAATTAACGACGATTTAATTCCCTAAATCACTATTTATACAATTAAATAAATTAATTATAATACCTCTGACAATGCGGGTCATTACAGAATGAATGGGAAGTACAGAGACAGAACCGTAAGACATACTACAAGACAAAAAAAATTCAGAAAAACTCCAAAAAAACATATGTTAAAGAATAAAGAAAAATAATCACAACAGTATAAAAAACATGTTTTGAAGCTTCGATCGTCGCCAAAAAACTAAAAATGTTGAAAATGGAGGGGATTATGCTGGTTGGAGTGGGATATATGAGTAGGGGATCGAATTTATAGAAAATGAAAGGGAACGTTGTAAAGGAACAGTTGGCGTCTGTAGTGACCCGCATTTTTAGCTGTTGAATAATTTATTTATTTAATTATTAAATATCGATTTATCGATATCGAGAACGTGAATTAAATAATATTGAATATTTAATTAATAATTATAATATAATAAAATATATTATAATGTCAAAATAATCAAAAAATATTGGAAATCACAATATTCTGTGAATTGGGTCATCCCGAAGATGTAATTCAGCTTAGAGTTGAATTATATTGACGAATATATTCAATCGACGTCAGTTTGAACGTAGAATTTTAATATAATTAAAATAGAGCCTGAAACGACGCGGTAGTTCGCTATTTGGCGATTTGAACTTCAACTGAATGTACAGGATTCGTTTTAAGCCGGATTTCTGTGAAACAAGAAATGTGTGGAGCTGGTGGAGTATATCTTTCTAGTGGAAGAGAAAAATCGGATTTTTTTTCGTGTAGATTTTGAGTTATGTCCAAATCAAATTTCAGAAAAGTCGCTGTGGAATTCCTTTATAATTTGCGACGCTTTATATACGTTATAAAAGGGTTTCCGATATAAATTGAATATCGGGATAATATGGAATTCGAAATATCTAACCGTAAATTCTGATATGATATTCTGGAGCTGTACGATATCATATGTGAAGATATACGATAATATTTAATTTTAAATATTTAATTTAATTATATTTAAATATATTTATATATTTAAATAGGCTATTTAGAGCTTTAAAAATAGCCACTTTTGCAAACGAAGTCGGAATTCGATCAAACCAATTTTGTTGGATCCACAAGGTCAAATAGTTGCGAGATTCCAAGTTTTGTAATTTTTAGAGTCAGTGTGTGACCGTAGGGATTTTTAGAGTGCAAAACAGTCAGTATTTCAACGGTTAAAAATACGCTGTGTGAGCATACGGAGTCGGAATTCGACGAAACCAGTTTCGTTGGGACCGTAATGTTGAACTCTAGCTGCATGTCCAGTTTGGTGATTTTTGGACATCGTATGTGACATTAGGAATTTTTGAATGATATAAATTGATTTAAATAAAATAATTAGCTTAAGTTTTAAGCTACCCTTATTTCTATAAATACCCCCACCTTCCCGTTTAGACCTAATTTCATTCCTCAGATGTATTCCGCCGCTATATTCTTCCATCTCAGAAAAATCACGATCAAAGAAAATCAAAAGAAATTGAAACAAAATTCTTAAATTCGGAAATGAGTAGATCTGAACTCCGGTTTCCATCCTCTTCTATCCTATGTATTTTACGTTGAACTCGATCGAGTTCTGGTCCACTGTCGTTCTTCTCAACAAGCTAGGGTTTTGCTTTGGGAATGGTTTGACATCGAACTGGGTTGAGCTGAGGACGGCGATGGGATGCTGGTGAGGAGGCGCACCCAGCGGTGGTTGTTGCCGTCGTTCCAGTGGTAGGTAGTGGTTGGTTTGTTGGGACAAAACGAGGCTTGTCAGGGTTTGTATTTGGAGCTCGGTGGTGGTATTTGGGGTATGGATCGACGGTGATTTAAGGAGGGTACGGTGTTGATTTCTTTTGGTGGTTTCTGGGTTGAGAACGGATGTGGCAGGATGGAGTAGAAGAGAGTTTGTTGAGGAGGTGAATATCGGTGCTGTGTGTTTGGAAATCATGGCGTGATGGACTCTGGAACCTTAAAAATCTTTGAATTGGAAAATGGTCTTATGCGTGAGTATTACCCGGAGGAACAGTAGTGGTGTTGTTTGAGTTTTAAGGAGGGGTGCTCTGTGGGTAGTACGGGGCTAAGGTGTGATATTGGGAGTATGTGAGGAGTAGTTGAAGTGGAAAAAACATTGGTTGTTTTTGTATCACCAGTACACGACATAAGCAAGAAGGAAACTAGAAGGGATGAGGACTGATGGTGATCTCGATATTGAAGATGGTTATGTTGGGTGCATCGAGCTCGAGAAGAGTATGATGTTGTTTTGTTTTGGCTCGTTGAATGAGTGCAAAGATAAGTAGTGTGCCATGGGTGTTCAGACAAGAAGTTTGCATTGGGAAAACTGAGGAGTAGGTCTGTTTCATGAATTAAAGGAAAGAAGAGGGTATAGGGTTGTGTGCGGAGTTGTGTTTCTGTTCGACGATGTATTGGGTAAAGGCCAATAACTCAAATTCCTAAATTTAAAACTATTTAAATTGTTCTATAAACCTGTAATTTAAATATTTCACTCATACTGTATCAGAATTACGAATGGTCAGATCCGTCAGGATCGTATGGACGGACACTACAAAATGAGACGGACCGCGAGTCGATTGGAGTCCGTCACAATTTATGGAAAAATAAATTGTCTGAATCAAGCGATGGTTATCGTCATTGACGATGATCGTCAAAATGTGAGTAAATCTCACCAACTCTAAACAGTTTATAATTTCATGTTGTATCTTTAGAACTGTTAGAAATTTGTCTGATTTACTATGTGTTGATTGTTTGATTGAACTGCTAGTCAGTTAGTTAAATTTCTATATTGATTCTGTTTAACAGAATATATCATATGGAACTGAAAGTGATGTTATCTATATTGTTTAACATCTGTGATGCAGGGAAACAGGTTGGAGGAATCCGACTGGATTCCTCAACAGTTATTTTATTGTTTTTCATATATATTGTTATATGATGTGATATAAAATCTGTGGGTGATTATATGTGCTTGGACGATATTGAACATCGTGATTTGATATGATTGAATACCATAACATACCGAAATGTTGATAAGGGGATTTTCAAAGTGATATAGAAAACAGAATATTTATAAATTGGGATATTTATAAATAAGAGATATTTATAAAGTGGAATATTTATAAATAAGTAATATTTATAAATTGGGATATTTATAAATAGGAGATATTTTTAAAAGGAAATAAATTCAAATCATTTTCTTTTTGGAATGGAAAGGCCTGTGTGGCGAGTTTGGGGATTTTCCCGATGCTCCCGATACGAAGGAGGTTATGGCGAATTTTCCCGGGAATTTAAGGAGTTAGAATATTTCAAGAATAAATTTGAAAAGGGAATATTTGTAAACCATTTACAAATAGAATTGAAAAGAAAACGTTGTTAAAAAGGGAAATCATTTTTAAAGTGTAGAACCGTTATTTAAAAGTAAATCTTTTCAAACGAATAAAATGTTGTTAAAAAGGAAATCTTTATAAAGTGAATAAAGTAAATCGAATATGGTAATCGAAAGGAGTTAATCGATGTTAGTTTCATCGAAAAGAGTTAATCGATGTTAGTTTCATCGAAAGAAGTATCGATGTTAGTTCATCGAAGGGAGTTAATCGATTAGAGTTAAATCAAAGGAGTTAATCGAATATAGTTTATTCAAATAGAGTAAAGGAGTTAATCGAATATAGTTTATTCGAATAGAGTTAGAGGAGTTATCGAATATAGTTTATTCAACAGGAGTTAAGTGAATAGTTAGGTTAAACTAAGTGAATTAGTTAAGTGAATTGGTTAAGTTAACCAAAGTGAATTAGTCGAGTTAATCAAAGTGATTAGTTCAGTTAATCGAGATAAGTAAATCAAGTTAGGGCAATCGAGTTGAATTAGTCATTCGAGTAAATAAATTGAGTTAGTCGAACCAAGTAAAACCAGTTAGAGTTAACCAGTTAGAGTTAAACAGTTAGAGTTAAACAGTTAGAGTTAAACAGTTAGAGTTAAAACAAACATAGTTATTCAGGATGAGTTGCCATTTAACACGACTGCTAGCGTAATTCGCAGGGCTGTAAATAGCCTACGGCGGTCGGATGTTTCCTGAGGGAATCAGGCGTAACCATTGTGATCGCTGCGATCTAGAGTTGAGCGAATGGAGTTAAAGAATATAGAGTTAAGCAAAATTAGAATCTGACTAGAGATTAATAAGTTGTATGGTTTCCTGAGTATCGATCTGATGTTGGTTTCGGCCTTCGGGGTTTATGCTTAGGGAGTTGTTCTCTTATTAGTTTATAGTTAGAGTCTGATAGTTGTGGAAGGATAGTGATACGTAAATAAACAATGGAAATGTTTTCCAACGTTGATACCAAATATTTTCTAAATATAGAAAATAAGGAAAACATGTATAGATATACATGATGATTGATCGATTGACATTCCATTTGGAAATAAGATCGTTGTTTGCACACGGACATTTTTATTTGATAGTTAAATCATCGACTATCAATGGTTTGACCATTTTAACGTTGTTAATATGGAGAGACCGGTTGGATTATTATCCGAAGAACCACTCTGTATTGGCATAAGCGTTGCGAATCATATATGCCAAAGATAATTGAAGACGGAGTAAAATGCAAGGGCTGTTGTTTAAGTCTTAGATAACCGTGACTAAGATGGATATACGGAATAGTGCCTTCGGTTTGTCCAGTCCCAGGACAACTTGTATGGACGAAGGTCTGACAGAGTATATCCAATGGATCGCGTAAGTTGATCTGTTCAAACGTATTCACGTTTGGTGGCGGAGGAATTCGTTTCTCTTAGCTGTATACCCGTGTTATTTTTGGATAAGTCAATTTGTGATTTGGCGGGTATGACGATGTGACATTTCTAAGTGAATGAAGATGGATGTCTGACAGAGTATTTCCAGACGATCACGTACATTGATTTCTTCGACCGTACCAAGAGTGGAAGCGGAGAAGGAAACTTCTTTAGCTAACACGTAATGTACTGTTGTAGACGTCAATTAGTGATTTTCGATGGACCTAACAATGTGACATTCGAAGTGAATCTGATGTGATGATAAAGCGTAGCTTCTAGCCTCATCAACCAGTAAATGACAGAAATCGGGCAGGCAGCATGGCTAAGTCGGTCGCACCGTAGTAGGGTGTATAATCACCTATCTAGTGAATATTCATTTGTTTCTTAAATCTATCAATGTTGTCCCATATATATACGGGAACGGTTGCTGATCCCAACCGTTGGTGATATACATTCGATACACTCAAGCGAAATGAGTGGTCGGTCATGTGTGGCTGAGTTACAAGATGTTCTTGTTGAACTCCAGTGTATCGTTCCTAGAGTACACTGATCGGAAGGTGGTTCCATACCTTGTCATAGTTGGAAAATCCAATCATCCAATACGTGCTTGCGATTTTGATTGTATACTATATATGTAGAACGTGAGATGAAAGCATTTCTGCTAGTTGATATCTATTTGTACATAGACATTATTATAATATCAAAAGGTTTTTGATATAAAGATATTTTGGATTCTCATAAGGGAAAAACCCGTTCCGTTCTGCGGCGTGGTCTTATGAGATATCGTTTACTTGTTCATATACCTGTTTAAACTGTTTTACTCATACCAGTCCCATGACTAACCCGGAGTTTACTTTGTTGTTTTCCCTAAACTCTTGGGTGCCTAAATTTGTACGGGCAGTCAAGTAGTCGGGATTTGCAGATACACTGAAGAACTGGAGCAGGAGGCTTCAGGATCATATATCTATAGTTATTTCCGCTGTGTTGTATGTGCTGTACTCTGATAAGTGCTATTGTATACATAACTGTTATATTTTAAAGTTATGTTATCTATTATATGTTATTCGTTCCGCTGTGAGGTTCGTGTTACTCTGATGTTGTGTTCTTCTTCTTCTTCTTCTTCTTCTATTCTAAGTTTCTATCTTATCTATTCTCACCTTCTAATTTCATTCATTAATTACCGGGATTTTTCGATGTTTTGGTTATCGACGTCGAGCTTACGTCGATAACCAAAGCCGCCGAAAATCCGGGTTACTACAGCGTCCGACGTCCCTTATGAACGTTGGAACGGTGTCACGCGTCGGGCGTGAACGCAACGTGAACATGACTCCATTTCACTGCGAACGACATCTAATATGTGGCACGGATCCAATACTAATTTGACCCAAAGCCAAATAAATTTTCTATCTTTGCGGAATTCAAGGAGCACTTGACACTCTACCTCAACTGGTACCATTCACCCATTTAAATTCAAGAGCACAGTATATGGTTGTCTCAATTCTAGGTGGTTATATTATCATATAAAAGTTAGTCTTTGTACCGCGTAACAAGTAGTAGCACAGACTAAACAGTGATTTGACCTAATAATAAGTAGATTCCTCAACACAGTTGAATTCAAGAAGCATGTGGTACATGATCTCTCTTGACACCATTCACCGTTTGAGATTGGAAGCACATGGAAACAGCATGTCCTTTTAAATTTAATAGTCACATGCAATACTATAAATACACAAGGCTTTAAAATGTGGTAACTCAATCTATAGATTTTAATCAAGAAATCTTCAAATGGCTATTTAATATCCATCATCATACGACTATGACCTTCTGTCTGGACTGCCAAATCATAATTTATCTCCCCTTAGAACATCCGCTACATTGTATACTGAAACGAAAGAGCGACATTATGAAGATATGCGACAAAGGAAGCTTAAAACATGGATGCATCAGCTGCAAATAGACCATAGCAACAATGCCTACATTCCGTGTGTGCTCAAAAGGTACAACAATCTCGAAGTCAAGTACAAGATGACGTTGAAGTCGATAAGGTACAGTCTACAAACGGTATGTACTTACATGGTATTAATTCATCGGTTCTAGTCATTTAGCACGAGCGTTATGGCGAGCATTATGGCAAGCATTTCGCGCTTGAGGCCAGTTATGAACTTCTCGTTCTTCTTCTCGACAGTATCAATAAGAGATAATCCATATTTCGACAAGGTATCGAATTCAACAATATACTCTGAGACTGCAGTTGAAAAAGGTAGGTTTGAAATCGAATTCCAAAGCAAGGGGCTAATAGCTGTTGCTTCAAGCAGAACAGAAGGAAAGGAGTGGAGCTTAAAGAAGGTTAACATTTCTCCACGTGCTAGGGTCGTTCACCGTTGTAATTGTAAATAAATAAACGATCTTATCGTAGATCCATTGTAATCTTAAAATTTTCGAAAAATGGAAACAGCAACCATAGTCGCCATCTCCGATCAAACTGCCGACGAAGGGGATGAGCGGAAGAGGTCGTCTACTGGACGCTGTTCGACCAGTAGAAAACTTGTGTTCTGGTCGTAAGATCTATGGTTGCGAAGGGAGAAGCATAGTCTATGGCTAAGGGGACCACTAATGGCTCTTGGGGGATAATGTCATGACTACCTCATGAAGAGGTCGTCTCCTTTTGCACTGATAACACAAGTCATCACCGTCCTTCTCACAAGAGTCGCGCGCCCTGGCCCTGGATCAGAGGGGATAGAATCTTCTTTCGCATTCAGAAGAGAGAGTAGTTTAGGTGACTACCGGAGTCATTGATGAAGGGTGAAAGGTCAATTCCGAAAAAGAGTCGTTTCTCCGTCTACAATATGCTATGCTCGAACCTTGACTTTATCTGTGTCCGCGTTCTCGAAGGCACCCCTCTCTTTCAAGAGGATTCGCGGCATGTCCAGCCCTGGTAAGGTTCTTCACTTTGCATCGAATTAAACAACATGCTCCACCGCTTGTGCGGGCTCCCGTCAATTCCTTTGAGTTTCATTCTTGCGAATGTACTCCCCAGGCGGGATACTTAACGCGTTAGCTACAGCACTGCACGACATTTAAAATAAAATTATTTACATTCATATTTTGATGTTAAAAACATAAGTTTTTGTTAAATATGTTTCATATCTTATGGTTTGTAAGTACGAATCTTCATTTTTATTATTCGTTAACGAAAAGTGAATTTGTATATAAAGATTATTTGTTAGATCCTATTTTAAACGATATTAAGACCTGTTAATATTTATAGATGGATGTTTTGAATATGTAAATCAGTTTCACATGTAAATTCATATTTTTAAGTGATATTATGATCTGACAATATTTGTAGATTGGAATGTTGAATTAGTTAGTAAAAATTATTTCTAAGATCCTATATTTTAGACTTTTAGTAATTAGTAATAATAAGTTTATAATATATAAGGGCGTTTTTGGTAATTCGTGTTTACACCAAAAAAGAGTGACACCAAAGTTATTCCAACTATTATTAAAGATGGTAATAATGTGGCCTGCCAATACTTTAGATGTTCACTATAACAAAATAATGGGAAAGCAACGGTCGCATTCCCATTATAACATAGCAACAATCACATTCCCATTATAACATAGCAACGGCCACATGCATATTATAACAATACAACGGTCATATTCCCATTATAACAATACAATGGTCACATTCCCATTATTCAAGTTTATTTGTATTTATTTCTTGTATTATAAATAGTGGTCATCTATATACAGTTTGTATTATCTGACAATTGCAATTCATCAATAATAAAACTTCTCTTCAATCTTGTTTCTTTCATTTTATTTTCTAACTTGGTATTAGAGTGCCAAATTACTGAAAGGCATTAAAAAATAAAAAATCCTGAGCCATCATTCCTTTTGATCTTCACTGTTCTTCACAAAGCTGCAATCTAATATTGCCTCGCCATGGCCAATGATAATGAAGAAACTTCTGCTGTATCTGGCAGCAATGCTAATGGCTTCTCTCCAAACATCATGAACCTGATCAAACCCAAAAGCCAAGTTATTATCACTTCATTAGTGTAACAACCCAGAAAATCAGAACCCATTTAAATTTTTTATTTTGACAATTTTAATGAATTTTGAATATTTAAAATGAATTATTTTAAATAATAACAACTAGAAATTTATTTTGAACAAAATTTGAACGTATAAATTTATTTAAATCGAAGTTAGAATATAAAAATTTATTTTAATTATAAAAGTAATTGAAAATGGCGCGGTAGTTTGAAAATTCGATTTCAAATTTCAAATGAATGTACAGGATTCAAAATAAACTGGATTTTAGCGAAACCAGAAATATTTGAATCTGTTTGAAAATCTCTTTCTAATGAATTTGAAAAATCAAAATTTCATAGCGGGAATAAAAAGTTATTACCAGTTGAAAATTCAGAATAGTCGCTATAGAAATATATCCCTTAAAAATAGCGATTTTGCAAACGACCTCCATTTTCGACGAAACCACTTTTGTTGGATCCGGGATGTCAAGTTTTTACTAGAATCCAATTTTTGAAATTTTTGAAATCAATATTTGGTCGTGGAAAAAGAAAACGTGTTTTGTCAATTTTAGTCAATTTGGATCGACCAGAAAATGGCCATTTTTCAAACGATCTTCAAATTGGACAAAATTAGTTTTGTTAGGATTGTATTGTCGAAACAAAGTCAGAAATAATTTATTTGGAATTTTTGGGATCCGTATGTGACCCCAGTAAATTGAAATGTACATTTAAAATTTAATATAATGATTTATATTTAAATTTAAAGGAAAACTGATCGTAACAACAGAATTGGCTTACGGGACATATCCCATTGCGTTCGGAATGGGGGTAATTAGCCGGGGGCGACATTCGTTGGGATTTGTTTGGAGTACGAATGAAAAATTACTATTTTTGGAATAATATATATATATATATATATATATTCTCTAAACCATAATTTCCTCATTCACGTTGCAGCCCCCTCTTGCCTAAAGCGAACGATGGATGAGCTCATATTTTTGAGCTAAAAAATCTCGAAATCCATTCAATAAAATCCGCAACTTCTTAAGAGATAATGGTGGTCCTCTCTTCGATCTTCATAACCATGCTAGGATCATCGTATTTAGTGAAGAATGGTGTGCGAATTTGGGTCTCAAAGCCCGCAGGTTCGGGCGTGGATTTCGAGGGCCTAGGGCCTTCGATGGTCGCGTCGCCGTTGGTGTTGGTTGAGGAGCCTGGGCGTCGTCGTGGTGTATTCTGATCGAGATCTTGTGGGCTGACGTGGCAGCGCAGAGGAGAGAGAAGGGGGATGGGTTTTGATCATGAACGGCCTGTAGGGTTTGAAGGAGATTAGGGGTAAATTTGGAAATAATTGTTTTAATTAATCCTTATTTAAATTATCCAAAGTATTTAATACGATATCTTCTTCATATGAGGACTAAATTCAACAAAACTGGATCCATTGCAATCGTGGACTCGATAGCTTCGTAACAAAACTGACCACATCCAAAACGGAGCATGTTGGAATTTCGGGCAAATTCAAATACAAATTGTTCAGAAATTCAGATAAAGTTGATGGAGTAGATTCCAAAGTGAGTACTCCTCACTAAAATTATTTCTGTACAGTTATTTATTTTATAACTGCATATATGAACTGCTCCCCGTCGTCCACATACCATGGATGACTTGTTTGTCTGATTGTATTGTGTTGTTGAAATTGATTGTGATGTGAAATGGACTGTATAAAATATTCATATGTTGAATAAAATATTTGAAGAATAAAAATATCATTTTTATTGTAAAATGGACTGTATAAAATATTCACGTGTTGGAATAAAATATTTTATCGTTAAAAATATAATTTTTAACATGTATATAAATAAAATAAATATTCATTTACAAATCGAACGATTTGTTTATGTATACCCATTTGACTAGTATTGATTGGTACAATAAATTTTACACATCGCCCAACTGCACTAATAAAATCTATGTTTATTGATTGAAACCCCACATAGGTGTTGGGATGATATTTGATGTACACTAATCCCGATTATTTAGTGGTATGTCGATCGTTTGGTTGAAAGACTGTGTAAGCGTTAATTATTTATATTTAATGCTTATGCAGTTGTGTAGTGCACCCTGGATTATGGTTGATTGTTTATCATTGCTGTTACGTACATGTGTCATATGAAATCCACGTAAATCATAATATATGGTAACAGACTGTGTCTGATTCCAGTTCAGAAAGAAGGAATATTTTAAAATAACGAATATTTTAAAACAATGAATATTTTAAAATACTATTCTGTAAAAGATCAAAAGCTGATTTTGATGTCCGATTTTGGATGGACACGAAATAATTGAACTATATAAAGCCATATTGATTAGATGTGCGCCATTTTGACGTGAACGATATTAATATCGATTTTATTCATTTTTATAATGAATATCAAAAAGGAAGTGATTTCAAAATCTAACGTTTTGAAAATATTATCATTTTTATGTTAATGATATAAAATATTCAATTTTGATTTAAAATTGAAAATGAAGTTGAAATCGTTTTTAAAACAATTTAAAATGATTTATAAAATATGTTTATAATGGAAATCGATGAAATATATATTATAATGGCCTGAATAGAACACGTCGCGGCAGTTCGCGAATTTCGACCATTGAATTCGAATGGACATTACAGGAGATCTAACCGTCAGATTCTCCTAAAACCGGAACCGTTAGGTTCGTATCAAAAAGAGCTTTCTAATGAATACAAGAAAGTAGAAATCTAATGGTCGGATTTGGAATTACGGCCAAATTTGATTTGTAAAAGGTTGTTGTAAGTGCAGTTCGATGGTCGTTTATGGAAATCGGCGGTACGGGCCTTGATAATTTTTTTAAAATGTCAATAATTTGTGTAAAATCATAATAAATAATTTGGAAAGAATTGGGATAAATAATTGCATATTCGAAAAGATAAAAATATATTTTTATCGAAATGAACTAGTTGTAAAATAGAATTATAATCCAATATTTTTAAATAAGTAAATTGGATTTGAAGTGGTTTTAAAAATAACCAAAATTTCCAATACACGGATTGGAATGGATTTGAATCAAAATTATCTTCGCAATAATTCGATATTGGATTCCGTGATTATATGGATATTGTGGAGGAATTTGGAAGATTTCCCAATACGGTATCTGTTGATTTCAGAATTTGATATTGAATATAAGCCGATATAATTTCTATTCGGAGTCTTGTATTTAATATTAAATTGGATTTTGGGGTTTATCGTGAACGGTGTCTTCATTAACACTGTTCTTAAACGTTGTTGAGAAAATATATAAATTTTTATTAAGATTTAATGACCAATTAATTAAATTTAATTGGAATTAAATTGAAATTGGTTTTTGGGTTTATTGTGAACGGTGTTTTAAATAACACTTGTTCTTTTACCCGATTAACAATGGAATGAGATTTTGGGTTTGTCGTGAATGGTATCTTTTATAATACTTTTCTTAAACCCAACGGAGTTAAGAAAATTAGAAACTAATTGGGGATTAGCTAAGTTGAATGGTTTTCTGGGTATTGATCTGATGTTGGTTTCGGCCTTCGGGATTAATACTTAGGGAACTGTTCTCTTACTAATTTACGGTTAGAGATTGATGGGATGGGGTCTTTAGTAACACTTTTCTTAAACCTCATGTGAAAAGAAAAAAATCTTTTAATTAAGATTGTTGGAGTTTCCAATTACATTTAATAATTGGAATAAAATGGAATGTGAATTAGGTTTATCGTGAACTGCGTTTTTAACGACATTCGTTCTTTAACCCGATTTACAGTGAAATGTAATTTGGAATTTATAAGCCTTTTGTTAAGATTTAAAGGAGATTTTCGAAAGTAAAGTTTTCCAGTTTAATAAAACAAATTGGAATGGAATGGAATTTAGTTCAGTAATACTCGAAGTGAACTTCTGTGGAGGAAGACTGCTACTATATATGGAATTTAAAAGGCTTTGCCGTTATTCCATTTATATTATCGGTTGGATATGGAAGTTCATATCGATTATATATATTGATCTATATTCCGTGAAGATTCCATTTTCAATGGAATCTGATTTTGGTTAATCGTGGGCTATGTTTTCAAAGGACATTAGTTCCTAACCCAGTTAAAGATAAGATTTATTTCTTAACTTTGAATAATCATTAAGTAATGATTTTTGGAAAATAAAACTAAAATAGAGTTTTAATGAACCTTTAATTAGGTTGAAATGAGAATCTGATGACTAAAATTATCAAATTCAAGAAATGATCAAGAATGGAGTATCACCGGTTTTGCTCCAAGCGATAGTTAAATCTTTAACTAGATTTGAACATGAAATGGTAATTAATTTTACCGATAATACTGTGGTGTTATATATCAGTTTTACCATTTTTACTTCATGGAATGAATAGGTTGGGATTGGGAAGTTAAACAAATGATTACTTCGGTAAGGTTCGCTAATCCCAACTAGTTTCGACAACCTTAAAATGGTTTGAACTGATATCCAAAGGAAGATTAAAGAATAAATTTAAAGAATTCATCTTTGATAAAATTAATGGGAACCTTTCCCAAAATATAAGAATATCTGGATAAAGGAATATTCTGGATTGGAATGAGGCATATGTTGTGTTTTTATGGCACTTGTTTATTATATACGCGAGTTATTCAGAAAAACCGGGTTTATCCCATTTTGAATAACTGATTCGACGATATGTCGAGGATGAAGACGGTGGTTGAATACCGGAGGTCTTCACATCGTTTGGGTGATTATGATGTCTTGATTGGGCTGTACACCCAAGACAAGGTAATAAGTGGTGATCGTCCAGACGTACTTGGAGATCGACCGGATATGCGAGGACCTCTCTCCTGTATTGGACATATGGGACGAGGAATAAGGTGCCTTTGGTTTCGTTCAGACCCAGAACGAACTTGTAAACGGACTGTGTGTATAACATTTGGATTTCATTCTGTGTGATTGATAGACATCGGTTGCATAGCATGAATTGCCTGTGTGGCATGCTGAGATGCAAATAAACAAGGCTTTTATTGAAAAGCAGAGTCTTGTGGTTAATGATCAAAGCGCGGCTTTAATATAGCATGGATTTGTGTAGCGTTAATTCGCGAGCCTCGCACCCTGGTGTGAACCAGAAACGTGAGAAGACATCAGGGATGACATGTGTTTCCTTCTAGCTAGGAATGGTGTCTGGGTTTTGCATGCCCAGATGTTTTACTTATGTGGATGATGGATAGCGAGGCGCCTGGGATATATCGGTCATACGTGCCGATGGATGGTATGGTTTTTATACAGACCAATTTTACGCCCCATAGGGCGGGGAAACACGTTGTTCAGGAATTTTAATCCACTAACGTGAGTGTGGACCGGCCCTGACGATCCAAGGCTTGTCTGCGTGCTTGCCAAAGACACAGGCTAGAGCGTCTTGAAGCGGTAAGGACGATCCCTTGCCTTGGTTCATAGATGGAAGTCCAACTTCCAATATGTGACTTTACGGTTTTGATTGTAGAGCCAAGTATTGGCGACATGATATATGGTACCCATGCCATCTAGGATTGATACATTTATATTTGAAGTTTTTGTACACTATGCACTTATAATAGTATCAAATGATTTATTTTAAACGTACCAAGAATGTTTGGCTATTATAAGTGAAAACCCTATCCTCCGGCTTGCGTTGCATTGTGTGATGGGACTTGGGTCTTATAATAGCTTCATTTTTTCAAAAAGCATTGCGATGTTTGTTTTATGCACTGGTATTCTTGGGAGAAAACCCGTTCTGTGTTATAGGGCGTGGTCCCTTGATTTACTTTATTTTTAAAGTAAAGATTTAATAACTGTTTGAGTTCTCTCACAAGTCACATGACTGACCTGGAATTTGTTGTTTTAACCTAAACTCTAGGTGCCCTTATTTTCCACACGGGCAGCTAGTAGTTTTGGTTTGGCAAATTTATATTCATAGGATCCTGGTTTACAGCTGGAATGATATCCGGAAAGCTCTGTATTCATGTATCTCTTTCAGTTGTGTTTTGTATTATTTTCTGCTACATTGTAATTTGTAAATCTCTGATATTTTTCTGATATATAATATTTGTTCATACTCTGTATATTCTTGTACTCTGATGTAAATTGTTGTAATAAGCAATGAAATGTTCTTTTGTTTGTGTTCTGATTCGTCTTGTCCTCAACTCAATTCGGGCTTTCCTTCATGGGGAGGTTTGGGTTGTTTCAGTTAGATGAAGATAATTATATTTTATGGAAATATCAAGTGGACATTGCTCTCAAAGGTTACAGACAGCTAGATGACATCAAAGGGACGTTAATTATTCCACCTATAATGATTACTGATGAAGAAAGAAATACTGTACCTAATCCAAAATACACCAAATACCAAAGACAAGATTACTTATCGTCATCATGGCTTTTATCTTCTATAAATCCTAATCTTTTGTCACTGGTCGTTTGGTCTAACTCGTCGTATGAAATTTGGACTACTGACGAACATATTTCCATCTTGTAATCCGCAGCAAGAATCATGCAATATAGAAGGTAACTTCAAAATTGCAGAAAAGAAGATACTAGCATGAAAGATTATTTGGGCAAAATTAAAAACATATGTGACAAACTAAGTGTTGTTGGGCATAAAATCTGCGATAGTGAACAAATACTTTTTATTACCGGAGGGCTTGATGAAGAATATGAATCTTTAGTAATGGTCCTGGCTATGCAACAAACTTTACCTGATCTGTAGTTTGTTCGATCTGCACTCCTTGCTCATGAAGGAAGAATTGACCAAAGAAAAACAACACAGGAAAATTAGTATCCAAGGGGTCTTCAACAACAAAGAAGTGGCTTTCAGCAACAAATAGGTTGAGGACAGGAAGATGGAACAACAACAATCGAGTAAAGTGCCAAATATGTTAAAAATTTGGTTACATGGCAAACAGGTGTTATTTCAGATATAATAATGACAGTGGACAACAATATAATCATGCTAATTCAACTCGGAAGGCACCACAAGTCAATATGGCTGTGATGCACTCAAATAGAAACAACAATGATGCTAATAAAAATATTGGCAATGATGATACTAACAAAGGTGAAGACAACAATTTTGAAGAATTGTACCCGGATTCGGGTGCCACTCATCACATAACCAGCAATCCCAAAAATCTCAACATTGGAAGCAGAAACTACTCAGGTATGAAAACTTTACATGTGGAGGACGGTAAAACTGCACATATAACACACATTGGCAAGGGCACTATCTTACAAAAAAGGCAGCTTAATCTAAACGCACTTCTTAGAGTACCCTCTATTAATAAAAACTTGATAAATGTATCAAAATTAGTTGATGACAACCATGTGTTTTTTTGAATTTCACCCAAAATTTTGCGTAGTTAAGGATTTACTGAGCCATGAAACATTATTATAGGGTAATCTACATGATGGACTTTACAAATTTGACAACTTGAAGACTGGGGATACTTGTGGAAAATTCTACTGTAATATGTTGAGTCAAATAATAAGGATTGTAATAGGAGTAATAATGTTAGCAGCAGTAATAATGAATGTATTGAAGATGGCAAATAATGTGATCTTGATTTATGGCATAGGAAATTAGGACATCCTAGTATTGAAGTTGTTAAAACTATTTTATGCAATAATAATATTTCTTTTAATGATAGTGTACCTGCCAAACACACATGCACACACTGCCAAATTTGCAAAAGTCATAAACTTCCTTTCAGAGATTCTGAAACCAGATAGAATAAACCTTTCGAGCTGATAATTGCTGATTTGTGGGGACCAGCACCACTGAATTCATATCAAGGGCACATGTACTATCTTACCTTTGTGGATGCGTATTCGAGATATACTTGGATATATGTGCTAAAGAATAAGTCAAAAACATGTAATACTGTCATACAATTCATAACCCATGTTGAAAAATAAACCAATTGTAGTGTTAATTTTTTTTCAAATTGATGGTGGGGGAGAGTTTAAACGTTTAACTAATTACTTTTCTAAAAGAGGAATAAAACATAGATTGACTTTCCCTCACACATCTGAACAAAATGGTTTGGTAGAAAGAAAACACAGACACATAGTAGAGATGGGTCTAACATTAATGTCTCAAGGCTCAGTGCCAATGAAATATTGGAATGAAGCTTTTTACACTTAAGTTTTTCTCATCGATAAATTACCAACTAATGTTCTAGATAACAAAACTTCATATGAGATGATATATAATGTTAGACCAAACCATAATTTTTTGAAAACATACGGTTGCCTGTGTTTTCCATACCTAAGAGATTACAATAGGCATAAACTAAGCATGAGACAAAGCCCATGGACTTTCATTGGGTATGCACAGAACCAAAAAGGATATAAATGCTTAGACAAAAATAGGAGAATTTACATTTTCAGGCACATTGTTTTTGACGAAAATATATTTCCCCTTGCAGGTGAACATGTGTGACAACAAGGAATCTCACTCGATTTGAATCAGTCGCTAAACCGACCCAGACCGTTCGAAACGCCTGATTGTTTTGAGAACACGACAAAATATAACGCAGACGGGAGAACATTTCATTGTATATTACAACAATGCATCAGAATGCAAGAATACACAGAGTACGAATAAATATTACACAGAAATATCAGTGATTTAAATACATAGCAGCGGAAAATAATACAATACACAACTAGAAGAGACATACGGATACAAAGCTTTCCGGATATCATTCCAGCTGTAAACCAGGATCCTGTGAATATAAATCTGCAAAACCAAAACTACTAGCTGCCCGTGTCAAAATAAGGGCACCCAGAGTTTAGGTTAAAACAATAAACTCCAGGTCAGTCATGGGACTGGTGTGAGAACTAAAACAGTTATTTAAAACTTTACTTTAAATAAGATATATCAAGGGACCACGCCGTACAATACGGAACGGGTTTCCTCCCAAGAATACCAGTGCATATAACAAAACAGCGCAATGCTTTTTGGAAAAATGAAGCAATTATAAGACCCAGGTCCTATCACACAATGCAACGCAAGCCGGGGGATAGGGTTTTCCCTTATAATTGCCAAACATGCTTAGTACGTTTTAAACAAATCATTTGATACTATTACAAGTGCATAGTGTATAAAACAACTTCAAATCATAAGTATCAATCATAGACGGCATAGGTACCATATATCATGTCGCCCTACTAGTTCTACAATTAAAAACGCAAATGTCACGTATTTGGAAATTGGATTTCCATCTATGAACCGAGGGAAAAGATAGTCCTCAACCGATTCGAGACTCTCTAGCCCGAGCCTCAGGACCCAGACCCAGGTGGGCCCTTGGAGCGACAGGGCCGGTCCACCGATGTGGATTAAAATGCCTGAACACTGCGTTTCCCCACCCTTTGGGGTGTAAATTAGCCAACGAATGGCTCCATCGGACCCGGATCGTCCGATCTAACCGAGGCGCCTCGCAACAGCAACAGCCACATAAGTCAAACTCGTCAGGGCGTGTAAAACCACTGACGCCATTTCTAACTAGAAAGAAACGCATGTCCTCCCTGAGGTCCGTCTCCCGTTTTTGGTTCATACCGGGTGTGAAACTCGCGAAGTAAACGTTACACAAAGCTACGCCACAAAGGCCATGCTTCGATCATCAACCACGAGACTTTGCTTTTCAACAGAAGCCTTGATAATTTGCCACTTAGGCATGCCACACAGGCAATTCACTCTATGCGTTTGATCTCCATCAGTATATAACCCCTGAGCTCGTACGTCTCAGAGAAGGGCGTTAAGCAAGAGAATAAATTCTCCGCCGCCAAACAGATATATATTTAATAGAAATCAATCACACATACTAAAATCCAATGTCAGACACATAGTCCATTTACAAGTTCGTTCTGGGTCTGAACAAAACCGGAGGCTCCTAGTACCCCGCATATCCATCGATCTCCAAATACGTCTGGACGATCACCAACTGATTCCATCTTCTTGGGTGTACAGCCCAATCAATATCATCAGTAATTACCCAAACGACGTGAAGACCTCCGGTCTTCAACCACCGTCTTCATCTTCGACTTATCGTCGTATCAGTTATTCAGAATGGGATAAACCCGGTCTTCCCGAATAACTCGCGTATATAATAAACACGTGTTACACAAACATAACATACGCCTCATTCCAATTCATCAGTCACTAACCGTAAATTAATCAAGAGAATAATCCCCCAAATATTAACCCCGAAGGCCGAAACCAACATCAGATCAATACCCAGGAAATCACTCTGCTTAGCCAATCTACAGCTAGTCTCTAAATTTCACATTCTTAGGGAAAGGTTCCCATTAATTTTATCAAAGACAAATTCTTTTAAATTTACTCTTTAATCTTCCTTTTGAATATCTATTCAAACTAGTCGGGATTAACGAACCTTACCGAAGTAATCATTTGTTTTAATTTCCCAACCCCATCCTATTCATCCCATGAAGTAAAACTGGTAATACTTCATATGTAACACCACGGTGTTATCGGTAAATTCAATTACCATTTCATGTTCAAATCTAATTAAAGATTTAACTATCGCCTGGAGTAAAATTGGTGATACTCCATTCTCGATCTTTTCAATCTATTTAAAGATTCATTAAAACTCCACTTAGTTTTAATCTTTGACTGGGTTAAAGAATCAGTGTCGTTTAAAACACGGTTCACGATAAACCCAAAATCACAACACATTTCAGTCAGTCCCTAACCGTAAATTAGCAAGTGAGCAATTCCCTAAGTATTAACCCCGAAGGCCGAAACCAACATCGGATCAATACCTCTGAAACCATTCAACTTAACTAATCTCCAGTTAGTTTCTGATTTTCTTAACTCCTTTAGGTCTAAGAACAGTATTATTGAAGATACCGTTCACGACAACCCAAAATCACATTTCATTAATTATCGGGTTAAAGAACAAGTGTTTTATAAAACACTGTTCACGATAAAACCAAAAATCGATACCAATTCAATTCCAATTAAATATTATTAAATTGGCACACTTCATTAAATCCAAATAAAAAGATTTAATCTTTTCTCAACTGGGCTTAAGAACAGTGTTGATGAAGACACCATTCACGACAAACCCAAATCACATTTGATATTAAATACAAGGCTCTGAATAGAAAATATACCGGCTTATATTCAATGTCAAATTCTACGACCAACAAATATCGTATTGGAAATAACGATATAAATATATATCTTTTAAATTTCCACAACAACATCTGTATAATCACGAATTCCAACATCGAAATAATCCAAAGACAATTTCGATTCAAATCCATTCCAATTCAATTATTGGAAATTCTGCTTACTTTTAAAACCCTTTTCAAATTCAATTTATTTATTTAAAAATAAATAGAATTATAATTCTAGTTCAAAACTAGTTCATTTCGATAAAAATCTATTTTTATCTTTTCAAATATAGAGTTTTTCATCCCAATTCTTCTCAAATCATTTCTTATGATTTTACACAAATTATTACTATTTTTAATAATTTTATCAAGGCCCTTACAGTCGATTTCCACTAATGGCCATCGAACTGCACATACAACGACCTTTTCCAAATTTGATTTGGACATAATTCCAAATCCTACCGTTAGATTTCTAATTTCCAATATTCGTTAGAAATCTCTTTTCGATGCGAACCTAACGGTTCCGGTTTTAGGAGAATCCGACGGTCGGATCTCCTACAATATCCGTTCGAAGTCCATGGTCGAAATTCGCGAATTGCCGCGGCGCGGCGCGTTCTATTTAGGCCATTATATTATATATATAATATATAATATATATATAATATATACTTCGTCGATTTCCTTTTAAAACGTATTTTATAAATCGTTTTAAATTCGTTTTCGAAACGATTTCAACTTCATGTTCAAATTCAAATCAAAATTGAATTTTTCCAATATAAATTCGTTTTAAATTCATTTCAAATCGATTTCAATTCAAATTGATTTCTAATTCAATTTCAGTTCTAATTCAATTCAATTCAATTTCAATTCGAATTCATTTCTATTCAATTTCAATTCGAATTCATTTATATTCAATTTCAATTCGAATTCATTTCTATTCAGTTTAATTCGAATTCATTTCTATTCAATTTAATTCGAATTTCAATTCTATTCAAAATATCAGATTTTGAAATCACTTTCGATATTCGTTATAAAATGAATAAAATCGATATAAATATCGTTCACGTCAAAATGGCGTAAATCTAATCAACACATCTTCATATATTTTTATTTTCACATATTCTATTTCAAATATTTCTATTTCAAATATTTCTATTTCAAATATTTCTTTTTCAAATATTTCTATGCAAATATTTCTTTTTCAAATATTTCTATACAAATATTTCTTTTTCAAAATTTCTTTTTCAAAACTGGAATGAGGCCCAATCAATTGCCATATAATGTTAATTATATGGATTTTCTACAATACATGTATACAATAACAACGATGAATAATCAACCATCATCCAAAGTGCATTCTACACTGCATAAGCATCAAATATGAATATTCAACGCATATAACAGTCTGTCAATCAAACGATCAACATATAACTAATTATTGGGATTAGTGTACATCATATATCACCCCAATACCCATGTGGGGTTTCAAACAATCAAACACAGATTTTATTTGTGCAGTTGGGCGATGTGTAAAATTTATCGTCGTAATCAATATCAGTCAAATGTGTGTATATAAACAAATCGTCCGATTTGTTTATTTTTATTTCCATTCATATATACGTTAAAAATTCTATTTTTAACTATAAAATATTTTTAACTACATAAATATTGTATTTCATTCCACAACACATCACACAATCAACTACACATCAAAATCAAACACACAAGCATACAAGCCGTTCATGGTTTGTGGACGACGGGTGTCGAGTGCTACTAAACACCATGTGCATCCTAGTATATTTTTCAACTAGAAATAAAATAAAATAAAGGTGAGAAATTCAAACAGATATGCTAAACCAGACGCCTCGGCTCTTCTTATGTAGGAAATCTTCATCGTTTCTTCTTTCATCACCTTCGTCATCCGTATTCACTACATATATAAAAATCGAATTTTTACTTCGCAATTCAATAAATAAAAATCGAATTTTTACTTTGCTATTCAATATATAAAAATCGATTTTTTTCTTCGCTATTCAATATATAAAAATCGAATTTTTACTTCGCTATTCAGTATATAAAAATCGAATTTTTACTTCGCTATTCAATATATAAAAATCGAATTTTTACTTTGCTATTCAATATTTAAAAATCGAATTTTTACTTCGCTATTCAATATATAAAAATCGAATTTTTACTTTGCTATTCAATATATAAAAATCGAATTTTTTACTTCGCTATTCAATATATAAAAATCGAATTTTTACTTTGCTATTCAATATATAAAAATCGAATTTTTACTTCGCTATTCAATATATAAAAATCGAATTTTTATATTTCTACTTCATATGCAAAGATCGGATTTTTATTTCATTGCTATAAAAAATCACATTTTTATTCTTCTACAATATAAAAGTTTGAATTTTTCCTAGTTTAAAAATTCGATCTTTCTAAGTTTAAAGATTCGATCCTTTCTATTGTATTTATATAATCTTTTAATCACTAAAAATATAATCTTTTTGTTTACAAACACAATTTAAAAACAGAAAATAGAAATTAAATTCGGATTCATAGTAAAATTAAATAAAAATAATTTAAAAACTCACATCGATCGGATTTGGGCGGAGGGTTGCCTGTCGTGGTCGGGTCCGGGCTCTGAGGTGGTGGTGCATCGCCTGTCGAGAAGGAGGAGGTGGGTCTCGGTTTGGGGAATTCGAAAGGGGGGGCTGTGCGGTTTGGGGGATTCGAAGTGGGAGGGGGGAAAGGCTCGCCTGTCGAGAAGGAGGGGGGTCGGACTTCGATCGAGGGGGGGGGCTGTCAGGAGCAGAGCGGCGGCGGTTGCTGCGATGGGGGCGGCGCCTCCTAGGGCTGAGCGACGCGATTTTGTTTTTGTTTTTGTTTTTTTTTTCTTCGTTCAATTGAAAGGATACGGGGGGAGAGGGGGTCTGATAGTAAAGAGAGAGAGGGGAGAGGAGAGAGAGAGTTTTATTATTTTTTTAATTATTTAATTTCAGAAAGTTGACTTTTTCATTTGACCTCTAAACGAGGCCCACCGCCTGTCGTCCATAGCTAATTACCCCCATTCCGAACACAATGGGATATGTATCGTAAGCTGATTCGACTGTTTCGATCAGTTTCCATCAAAATCAACATATAACTCCATATATTGAATTTGAACGCACATTTCAATTTACTGGGGTCACATACTAACTCGAAAAATTCCAAAAAAATATTTTCTAGCTTCGTATTGACGATACGGTCCTAACAAAATTAGTTTCGTCAAATTCTGAGACCGTTTGAAAAATGGCCATTTTCCAGTCGATTAAAATCAACTAAAACTGGTGAAATGCGTTTTCCTTTACCATGCTCACATATTGATTCGAAAAATTATGAAATTTGAAACCTAGCAATAATTTGACATCGCGGATCCAACAAAAGTGGTTTCGTCGAAATCCGAGGTCGTTTGCAAAATTTCCATTTTTAAGGGCCTGAATTCCATAGCGACTATTCAGAAATTTCGACTGGACATATCTTTTGATCCCCGCTATGAAATTTCAATTTTTCGGATTCGTTGGAAAGATATTCACCAATAGATTCAAATATTTTTGGTTTCACTAAAATTCGGTTTATTTTGAATCCTGTACATCCATTTGAAGTTTGAAATCGAATTATCGAACTACCGCGCCATTTTCAATTCCTTTTATAAATATAAATAAATATTTATATTCTATCGTCGATTCAAACGAATATATACGTTCGAATTATATTCAAAATAAATTTCTCGTCATTATTATTTAAAATAATTCATTTTAAATAATCAAAATTCGCTAAAATTGCCAAAATAAAATTTTTTAATTGGCCCAGATTTCCGGGTTATTACAATCTCTCCCACTTAAAACTTTTCGTCCCCGAAAAGGAACGAAGCCGAAAGTTGTTTAACAAATCAACTCAACTTTCACTATTTTCTTTACGGCTTATGTTCTTCAACTTTTCGGTTTCTAAGAACTTTTCAAATTTTTCAAAAATTTGGTTAACACACTAAATTTCCGGAAAATTTTGCCATAACCTCCCCTGCACCGGGAGCACGGGAAAATCCCGAAATTGCCATACAGGCCCTCTGATCTCAAAAAGAAAAAGCCAAGCGGCTAGCCAATTGGCTCATAAAATCATCATCACCCAAACAAAACAGTAAATTATGATAAACATGTACCTATTTGTCGGGCAAACAAATTTTATTCTCTGCTCTAGCCTCCTTGCTATGACCTGTTCAATGTAAGTACATGTATGTGCAAGCAAATGCGACCAAATTTCAATACAATTCACTATTTGGTTCAATTGGGCTATATGGTACAAATTTTATCAAACAAATAAACAAACAACACAACCATCAATCAATTAGTTGGTTATCATTTCAAATGCATAACTTTGATATATAGTCAAAAATCTCATTTTTTGATGCCAAGTCACAACAATAAACCCTATCTAGTTTCGGTTCTCACACCAGTCTAATGGAAATATAGAAATCTCACTTTCGTTACTCGAAAATAAATACTGGCGATGGTGCCCCATCACCAGAATTATCCCCGGGCAACTAGAGTATGATTCTATAACTATCCAGTATATTAAAACTTCGAATACACGTTTGCAAGACGCATATGCAAAATCTTTATATATCGGATTATCTAAATCAATATAGAATAAATATTCAAATACGTATGAAATGGTTTAAATTTCAAAACAAACTTGTTTTCAAATTTAAAAATATACTCTTCACACTCGTTCTAGGATACTACTGATCCCATCTCTAACGAGTCATTCTCATTGGATATTACTAATCCAATATCTGAGGAATTCTTTCGTACGGTTCTAATGTGTCTTGTTCTCTGAGCTTTGTTAACCAAAGCTCTGATACCAACTGTGACAACAAGGAATCTCTCTCGATCTGAATCAGTCGCTAAACCGACCCAGACCGTTCGAAACGCCTGATTGTTTTGAGAACACGACAAAATAGAACGTAGACGGGAGAACATTTCATTGTATATTACAACAATGCATCAGAATACAAGAATATACAGAGTATGAATAAATATTACACAGAAATATCAGAGATTTAAATACATAGCAGCGGAAAATAATACAATACACAACTAGAAGAGATATACGGATACAAAGCTTTCCGGATATCATTCCAGCTATAAACCAGGATCCTATGAATATAAATCTGCAAAACCAAAACTACTAGCTGCCCGTGTCAAAATAAGGGCACCCAGAGTTTAGGTTAAAACAATAAACTCCAGGTCAGTCATGGGACTGATGTGAGAACTAAAACAGTTATTTAAAACTTTACTTTAAATCAGATATATCAAGGGACCACGCCGTACAACACGGAACGGGTTTCCTCCCAAGAATACCAGTGCATATAACAAAACAACGCAATGCTTTTTGGAAAAATGAAGCTATTATAAGACCCAGGTCCTATCACACAATGCAACGCAAGCCGGGGGATAGGGTTTTCCCTTATAATAGCCAAACATGCTTAGTACGTTTTAAACAAATCATTTGATACTTACAAGTGCATAGTGTATAAAACAACTTCAAATCATAAGTATCAATCATAGACGGCATGGGTACCATATATCATGTCGCCCTACTAGTTCTACAATTAAAAACGCAAATGTCACATATTTGGAAATTGGATTTCCATCTATGAACCGAGGCAAAAGATAGTCCTCAACCGATTCGAGACTCTCTAGCCCGAGCCTCAGGACCCAGACTCAGGTGGGCCCTTGGAGCGACATGGCCGGTCCACCGATGCGAATTAAAATGCCTGAACACTGCGTTTCCCCGCCCTTTGGGGCGTAAATGAGCCAACGAATGGCTCCATCGGACCCGGATCGTCCGATCTAACTGAGGCGCCTCGCAACAGCAACAACTACATAAGTCAAACTCGTCAGGGCGTGTAAAACCACTGACGCCATTTCTAACTAGAAAGAAACGCATGTCCTCCCTGAGGTCCGTCTCCCGTTTTTGGTTCATACCGGGTGTGAAACTCGCGAAGTAAACGTTACACAAAGCTACGCCACAAAGGCCGTGCTTCGATCATCAACCACGAGAGTTTGCTTTTCAACAGAAGCCTTGATCATTTGCCACTTAGGTATGCCACACAGGCAATTCACTCTATGCGTTTGATCTCCATCAGTATATAACCCCTGAGCTCGTACGTCTCAGAGAAGGGCGTTAAGCAAGAGAATAAGTTCTCCGCGGCCAAACAGATATATATTTAATAGAAATCAATCACACAGAGTACAATCCAATGTCAGACACACAGTCCATTTACGAGTTCGTTCTGGGTCTGAACGAAACCGGAGGCTCCTAGTACCCCGCATATCCATCGATCTCCAAATACGTCTGGACGATCACCAACTGTTTCCATCTTCTTGGGTGTACAGCCCAATCAAGATCATCAGTAATTACCCAAACGACGTGAAGACCTCCGGTCTTCAACCACCGTCTTCATCTTCGACTTATCGTCGTATCAGTTATTCAGAATGGGATAAACCCGGTCTTCCCGAATAACTCGCGTATATAATAAACATGTGTTACACAAACAAAACATACGCCTCATTCCAATTCATCAGTCACTAACCGTAAATTAATCAAGAGAATAATCCCCCAAATATTAACCTAGAAGACCGAAACCAACATCAGATCAGTACCCAGGAAATCACTCTGCTTAGCCAATCTACAGCTAGTTTCTAAATTTCACATTCTTAGGGAAAGGTTCCCATTAATTTTATCAAAGATAAATTCTTTTAAATTTACTCTTTAATCTTCCTTTTGAATATCTATTCAAACTAGTCGGGATTAACGAACCTTACCAAAGTAATCATTTGTTTTAATTTCCCAACCCCATCCTATTCATCCCATGAAGTAAAACTGGTAATACTTCATATCTAACACCACGGTGTTATCGGTAAATTCAACTACCATTTCACGTTCAATTCTAATTAAAGATTTAACTATCGCCTGGAGTAAAATTGGTGATACTCCATTCTCGATCTTTTCAATCTATTTAAAGATTCATTAAAACTCCACTTAGTTTTAATCTTTGACTGGGTTAAAGAATCAGTGTCGTTTAAAACACGGTTCACGATAAACCCAAAATCACAACACATTTCAATTAGTCCCTAACCGTAAATTAGCAAGTGAGCAATTCCCTAAGTATTAACCCCGAAGGCCGAAACCAACATCAGATCAATACCTCTGAAACCATTCAACTTAACTAATCTCCAGTTAGTTTCTGATTTTCTTAACTCCTTTAGGTCTAAGAACAGTATTATTGAAGATACCATTCACGACAACCCAAAATCACATTTCATTAATTATCGGGTTAAAGAACAAGTGTTATATAAAACACTGTTCACGATAAACCCAAAAATCAATACCAATTCAATTCCAATTAAATATTATTTAATTGGCACACTTCATTAAATCCAAATAAAAAGATTTAATCTTTTCTCAACTGGGCTTAAGAACAGTGTTGATGAAGACACCATTCACAACAAACCCAAATCACATTTGATATTAAATACAAGGCTCTGAATAGAAAATATACCGGCTTATATTCAATGTCAAATTCTACGACCAACAAATATCCTATTGGAAATAACGATATAAATATATATCTTTCAAATTTCTATAACAACATCTGTATAATCACGAATTCCAACATCGAAATAATCCAAAGACAATTTCGATTCAAATCCATTCCAATTCAATTACTGGAAATTCTGGTTACTTTTAAAACCCTTTTCAAATTCAATTTATTTATTTAAAAATAAATAGAATTATAATTCTAGTTCAAAACTAGTTCATTTCGATAAAAATCTATTTTTATCTTTTCAAATATAGAGTTTTTCATCCCAATTCTTCTCAAATCGTTTCTTATGATTTTACACAAATTATTACTATTTTTAATAATTTTATCAAGGCCCGTACAGTCGATTTCCACTAAAGGCCATCGAACTGCACTTACAGCGACCTTTTCCAAATTTGATTTGGACATAATTCCAAATCCAACCGTTAGATTTCTAATTTCCAATATTCGTTAGAAAGCTCTTTTCGATACGAACCCAACGGTTCAGGTTTTAGGAGAATCCGACGGTCGGATCTCCCGCAATATCCGTTCGAAGTCCATGGTCGAAATTCGCGAACTGCCGCGGCGCGGCGCGTTCTGTTCAGGCCATTATATTATATATATATAATATTTATACAATATATACTTCGTCGATTTCCTTTTAAAACGTATTTTATAAATCGTTTTAAATTCATTTTCGAAACGATTTCAACTTCATTTTCAAATTCAAATCAAAATTGAATTTTTCTAATATAAATTCGTTTTAAATTCATTTCAAATCGATTTCAATTCAAATTGATTTCTAATTCAATTTCAGTTCTAATTCAATTCAATTTCAATTCGAATTCATTTCTATTCAATTTCAATTTGAATTCATTTCTATTCAATTTAATTCGAATTCATTTCTATTCAATTTAATTCGAATTTCAATTCTATTCAAAATATCAGATTTTTTAATCACTTTCGATATTCGTTATAAAATCGATATAAATATCGTTCACGTCAAAATGGCGTAAATCTAATCAACACGGCTTCATATATTTTTATTTTCACATATTCTATTTCAAATATTTCAATTTCAAATATTTCTATTTCAAATATTTCTTTTTCAAATATTTCTATGCAAATATTTCTTTTTCAAATATTTCTATACAAATATTTCTTTTTCAAAATTTCTTTTTCAAAATTGGAATTAGGCCCGATCAATTACCATATAATATTAATTATATGGATTTTCTACAATACATGTATACAATAACAACGATGAATAATCAACCATCATCCAAAGTGCTTTCTACACTGCATAAGCATCAAATATGAATATTCAACGCTTATAACAGTCTGTCAATCAAACGATCAACATACAACTAATTATTAGGACTAGTGTACGTCATATATGACCCCAATACCCGTGTGGGGTTTCAAACAATCAAACACAGATTTTATTTGTGTAGTTGGTCGATGTGTAAAATTTATCGTCCCAATCAATATCAGTCAAATGTGTGTATATAAACAAATCGTACGATTTGTTTATTTTTATTTCCTTTCATATATATGTTAAAAATTCTATTTTTAACCATAAAATATTTTTAACTATATAAATATTGTATTTCATTCCACAACACATCACATAATCAACTACACATCAAAATCAAACACACAAGCATACAAGCCGTCCATGGTCTGTGGACGACGGGTGTCGGGTGCTACTAAACACCGTCTGCATCCTAGTATATTTTTCAACTAGAAATAAAATAAATTAAAGGTGAGAAATTCTCACAGATATGCTAAACCAGACGCCTCGGCTCTTCTTATGTAGGAAATCTTCATCGTTTCTTCTTTCATCACCTTCGTCATCCGTATTCACTACATATATAAAAATCGAATTTTTACTTCGCTATTCAATATATAAAAATCGAATTTTTACTTTGCTATTCAATATATAAAAATCGAATTTTTTTCTTCGCTATTCAATATATAAAAATCGAATTTTTACTTCGCTATTCAATATATAAAAATCGAATTTTTACTTCGCTATTCAATATATAAAAATCGAATTTTTACTTTGCTATTCAGTATATAAAAATCGAATTTTTACTTCGCTATTCAATATATAAAAATCGAATTTTTACTCTGCTATTCAATATATAAAAATCGAATTTTTACTTCGCTATTCAATATATAAAAATCGAATTTTTACTTTGCTATTCAATATATAAAAATTGAATTTTTACTTTGCTATTCAATATATAAAAATCGAATTTTTACTTCGCTATTCAATATATTAAAATCGAATTTTTTTTTTCTACTTCATATGCAAAGATCGGATTTTTATTTCATTGCTATAAAAAATCACATTTTTATTCTTCTACAATATAAAAGTTTGATTTTTTCCTAGTTTAAAAATTCGATCTTTCTTAGTTTAAAGATTCGATCCTTTCTATTGTATTTATATAATCTTTTAATCACTAAAAATATAATCTTTTTGTTTACAAACACAATTTAAAAACTGAAAATGTAAGAACCCGTAACTTCCCCGTGAAGGAAAGCACGAATACTTTGAGAACAACTCACAAAAGGACGCATACGGAAGAACATTTCATTGTTATTACAACAATTCCATCAGATACAAGAATATACAGAGTATAAATGAATAAATTACATTCGACAAATATCAGATATTACAATAAATTACATAGCAGCGGAAAAATATACAAAACACAACTAGAAGTGATACACGGATACAGAGCTTTCCGAGCATCGTTCCAGCTGTAAATCAGGACCCTGTGAATATAAATCTGCAAAACCAAAACTACTAGCTGCCCGTGGAAAATAGGGGCACCCAGAGTTAAGGTTAAACCAATAAACTCCAGGTCAGTCATGGGACTGGTGTGAGAACTAAAACAGTTATTAATCTTTATTTTTAAAGTAAGGTAAATCAAGGGACCATGTCGTATAACACGGAACGGGTTTCCTCCCAAGAATACCAGTGCATAAAACAAACAACGCAATGCTAAATAAAGAAAAATGAAGCTGTTATAAGACCCAGGTCCCATCACACAATGCAACGCAAGCCGGAGGATAGGGTTTTTACCTTATAACAGCCAAAGCATGCTTGATACGTTTAAAACACATTATTTGATACTATTATAGGTGTATAGTGTCAAAACAATTTCAATCATAAATATCAATCATAGGCGGCATTAATGACCCATACCACTATGTCGCCATACTAGGTTCTACAAATAAAACCGCACTATCACGTATTGGAAATTGGATTCCATCATGAGCCGAGGCAAGGGGCAAGCTCCTCTCCGCGTTCGAGACACTCTAGCAAATGTCCCAGGACCCCACTATGATCCTTGGATCTTCAGGGCCGGTCCTCTCTTACTTTTGAGGATTGGCAATTCCTGAACACACGTTTCCCGGTCCTTACAGACCTATATCCGAGGCGCCTCGCATTCCAACAACCACACAGGTGAAAAGTATATAAATGTCAGGGCTGGTAGGTCACTGACACCACCCTAGCTAGAAAGAAACGTCGTGCTCTCCCTGCAGTCACTATCCCGTTTTTGACTCATACCGAGGTGTGAGGCTCGCGAATTCACGTTATACACAAAGATATGCCACACAGGCCGTGCTTTGATCATCAACCACAAGACTTTGCTTTTCAACAGAAGCCTTGATCAATTGCCACTTACGCATGCCACACAGGCAATTCACTCCATGCGTTTGATATCCATCAATATATAACCCCTGAGCTCGTACGTCTCAGAGAAGGGCATTAAGCAAGAGAATAAATTCTCCGCCGCCAAACAGATATATATTTAATAGAGATCAATCACACGGACTAAAATCCAATGTCAGACACACAGTCCCTTTACAAGTCCGTTCTGGGTCTGAACGAAACTGGAGGCACTTTCCTCGCATATCCATCGATCTCCAAGTACGTCTGGACGATCACCGACTGTTTCCCTCATCTTGGGTGTACAGCCCAATCAAGATCATCAGTAATCACCCAAACGATGTGAAGACTTCCGGTCTTCAACCACCGTCTTCATCTTCGACATCTCGTCGAATCGGTTTTTCAGAATGGGTATAACCCGGCCTTTCTGAATAACCCACGTATATAGTAAGCAAATGTTACACAAACACAACGAACGCCTCATTCCAATCCAGAATAGTCTTTTATTCACAAAATCACATTCTTAGGGAAATGTTCCCATTAATTTTATCCAAGATAAATCCTTCTAAATTTATCCTATAATCTTCCTTTGGATATCATTTCAAACTAGTCGGGATTAGCGAACCACACCGAAGTAATTATTTGTTTTATTTCCCAATCCCAACCTATATATCCCATGGAGCAAAACTGGTGATACTCCATATCTAACACCACGGTGTTATCGGTAAAATTAATTACCATTTCACGTTCAAATCTAATTAAAGATTTAACTATCGCTTTGGAGCAAAACTGGTGATACTCCACTCTCGATCACTTTTCAGATTTGATAATTTAAATTATCAATTCACATTTTAATCTAATTAAAGATTCATTAAAACTTCACTTAGTTTTAATCTTCTCAAAAATCAATATCTTGCCTTTAACTGGGTTAAAGAACCAATGTCCTCAAAAACACGATTCACGACAAAACAAATCACATTTGATATTAAATACAAGGCTCTGAATAGAAAATATATCGGCTTATATTCAATATCAAATTCTGAAACCAACAAATATCGTATTGGAAATAACGATATAAAATATCTTTCAAATCCCCATAACAATATTTGTATAGTCACGAAATCCAACATCGAAATATCCCGAAGATAATATCGATTCAGCTCCAGTCCAATCCACGTATTGGAAATTATCGATTATTTTCAAAATCACTTTCATATTCAATTTATTTATTTAAAAAAATAAATTGATTTCAATTCTAGTTCAAAACTAGTTCATTTCGATAAAAATCTATTTTTATCATCTAATGTGGAATTTTCCAGCCCAATTCTTTCCAATTCACATATTATAATTTTACACAAATTATAGATATTTTTGATAATTTTATCAAGGCCCGTACAGTCGATTTCCAACAACGGCCATCGAACTGCACTTACAGCGACCTTTTTCGAATTTGATTTGGTCATAATTCCAAATCCAACCGTTAGATTTCAAATTTCTAATATTCATTGGAAAGCTCTTTTCGATACGAACCCAACGGTTCCGGTTTTAGGAGAATCCGACGGTCGGATCTCCCGCAATGTCCGTTTGAAATAAATGGTCGAAATTCACGAACTGCCGCGGCGCGGCGCGTTCTATTCAGGCCATTATATATATATATAATATATATATTATATATATTTCGTCGATTTCCTTTTAAAACGAATTTTTAAAAATAGTTTTGAATTCGTTTCAAAAGCAATTTCAACTTCCATTTCAATTCAAATCAAAATTGAATTCTCCTTTATAAATTCGTTTTAAAATTCATTTCTATTCAATTCAAATTTCAATTCAATTTGAATTCATTTCAATTTGCTTTCAATTCAATTTGAATTCGTTTTCAATTCAATTCATTTCGAAATTGTTTTCAATTCAATTCATTTCGAAATCGTTTTCAATTCAATTCATTTCAAAATCGTTTTCAATTCAATTTATTTCGAAATCGTTTTTAAAATCGATATAAATATCGTTCACGTCAAAATGGCGTCAATCTAATCATCACGGCTTTATATTTTCACAACTTCTTTATCCTATTCAACAAATGAATATTTATCCCATTCAACACATGAATCTATATTTCTTTCAACACCTGACTAATCTCAACACATGAGTACTGTCAACACATCACTATTTTGTTATGTAAAATATTTTATAAAACTATGGTATCTATCGTTTGATTTTAATTAGACTTCTACTGGGAAGTAGTTCTAATTTTAAATGTGATAAAGATGTAATTTTTATTATTTAAAATATTTCACTCAACACATGAATAGTTTCAACACATGAACATCGTCAACACATGACTATTTTTATATTCAACACATGAATTTGCTTTTATAATATTCGTTATTTTCCTGATTGGAATGAGGCACAATCAATCACCATATAACGTTAATTATATGGATTCCATACAACACATGTATATAATAGCTCTGAAAAATAATCAATCATCAACCAAAGTGCACTACACTGTATAAGCACCAAATATAAATAATTGACGCTTACACAGTCTGTCAATCGACCGATCGACATATTTAATCAATCAGGATGAGTGAACATCAAATTTCATCCCAACACCCATGTGGCGTTTCAAACAATCAAACACAGATTTTATTAGTGTAGTTGGGCGATGTGTAAAATTTATCGACCCAATCAATATCAGTCAAATTAGTGTATATAAACAAATCGGCCGATTTGTTTATAAATATTCATTTATTCACTTTCACGTTAAAAATTATATTTTTAACGACAAAAATATTTATTTCAACACTTGAATTTCTATTCATTTCATTTACACAATAAAAATGATATTTTTATTTTTCTAACATATTTTAGAAAATTTCGGCGACATAACGGCACGATACTAGAAACGGGACAAGGCCTAGCCTTATCCCCGGTCTAGTGAAGGCCCACGCCATTCACACATCAATCAAATCACTTTCGTTATACAAACCAAAAAAATTTGGAGTAAGAGTCTAACCTAGCCTTACTCCTTCGCCTTATAACGGCGCACGTCTAATCCTAACTAATTTATCGATTCGATTTTTCACACCACAAACCACATTCAAACCAATATCGCAATCAATCACCAAACAGCCAAACAAACAAGTCCATGGTCTGTGGACGATTGTGTCGGGTGCTACTAAACACCGTCTGCATCCTAGTATATATATATAACTAGAAATTTAATTGAAGAGTGAGAAATTCTCACCGATAGCTATCCTATAACACGATTCTTCCTCAATAGAAATCTTCGCCTATTTCGCCTTCTTGTTGCTTTCGTTGCCTGTAATCTCTACATAGGTAAAAATCGAATTTTTACTATGTTATTCCATATATAAAGATTGCATTTTGACTTCGCTATTAAATATAAAGATTATATTTTTTTATTATCCTTATGATGTAAAAATTATATTTTTATTATTTTAAAAATACTAAAATCATGTCTTGCTCCTTCTAACTAATAAAAATCCCGTCTTTTCTCTTTTTTTAAAAATATGATCTTTATTTTTGCAAGTTCAAATCTTTTTCTATTAAAAGATTAAACCTTTTCTTATTTCAAAGTTTAAACCTTTTTCCCTATTTCAAAGTTTAAACTCTTTTTCTATTTTAAACCTTAAAAAAAATCAGTTTTCTTTTCCTTAAAATAAAATCAGTTTTCTTTTCCTTAAAATCAGTTTTTAAATCATTTAAAAATCCAGTTTTTAAAATCCTTAATCATTTAAAAAGAATCAGTTTATAATTCTTTTTAAATCTGTTTATGTAGTTTTAAAAAACAGCTTTTACATCCCAAAAAAAAACAGTTTTTATATCATTTAAAAATCCAGTTTTTATAACTTTAAAAAAATTCAGTTTTTAAATTCTAAAACAAAGAAACAGTTTTTAAAATTCTTAAAAAATGCAGTTTTGCTCTTTTAAAAAAAAACAGTTTTATTCTAAAGAAAAAAAACTACAGTTTTAATCTTTATTAAAAAAAATAACAGTTTTTAAATAAAAATAAAAAAAACAAATAAAATAAAATGGCTCACCGATCTTGCGAAGGGGAGGAGGAGGAGTCGGCGGCTCTGGTGGTGGCGAGGTTGGCCAGGACGTCGGGTGGATGTGGGTGCGGCGGCAGCTTAATTGGAAGAGGAGGGAGAATCGCGAGGGGGGGGGTGGTTCGGGTCTCAACAGAAGAGGAGCGAGAAGGGAGCGAGAGGAAGGAGGGGGTGCGGCTATCACCTCACAGCGGCGGCGGCGGTGGCGCATGCCCCTGGGCGGCGGCTCCGCCTTTTTCTTCTCTTTTTTTTTATTTTATTTTATGTTGAATCGGGAGGGGGGGGGCCTGAGTGTTTTAAGGAGGGAAGAATTTTTTTTTTTTTTTAATTATTTTATTTGCAAATAGTTGACATTTACATACGACCTCGAAACGAGGTCCACCGCCTGTCGTCCCTAGCGTTCTACCCCCATTCCGAGCACAATGGGATATGTATCGTAGGCTGATTCGACTGTTTGAATCAGTTTCTGTTACATTTACATTTAAATCACTATATTGAATTTTAAACGTACATTTCAAATTACCGGGGTCACATACTAACTAGAAAAATTCCAGAAAAATATTTTCTAGCTTCGTATTGACGATACGGTCCTAACAAAACTAGTTTCGTCGAATTCTGAGACCGTTGGAAAAATGGCCAATTTCCAGTCGATTAAAATCAACTGAAACTGGTCAAACGCGTTTTCCTTTGCCACGCTCACAAATTGATTCGAAAAATTATGAAATTTGAAACCTAGCAATAACTTGACACCACGGACCCAACAAAACTGGTTTCGTCGAAATCCGAGGTCATTTGCAAAATGTCCATTTTTAAGGGCCTGAATTCCATAGCGACTATTCAGAATTTTCAACTGGACATATCTTTTGATTCTCAATATGAAATCTCGATTGGTCGGATTCGTTGGAAAGATATTCACTATTAGATCCTAATGTTTTTGGTTTCACTAAAATCCGGATTGTTTTGCACCCGGTACATCCAATTGAAGTTTGAAATCGAATTATCGAACTACCGCGCCATTTTCAATTCTATTATAATTATATATAATTATTTATATTCTAACGACGACGTATATAATATATACGTCGAATTATATATTCAAAATGAATTTCACGTCGATATTATTTAAAATAATCCATTTTAAATATTCAAAATTCGCTAAAATCGCTAAAATAAAAATTTTAAACTGGCTCGCATTTTCGGGTTGTTACAATCTCCCCCACTTAAAACTTTTCGTCTCCGAAAAGGAACAAACTCGAAAGTGGTTTGATTATTCAGCTCTACGCTCGATCTGGCTTCCATTCTCCAACTTTTCAGTTTCTGAGAATTTTCAAAATTTCAAAAATTTGGCTAACACCCTAAATTTTTGAAAAATTTCGCCATAACCTCCCCTGCAATGGGAGCATCGGGGAATTTCAAATAGCTTCCCCGGTCCTTCAGATCTCAAAAAGAAAAAGAAAAAGCCAAGCGGCTAGCCAATAGGCTCACAAAATCATCATCACCCAAACAAAACAGGAAATTATGTAGTAAACATGTACCTATTTGTCGGGCAAACAAATTTTATTCTTCGGCTCTAGCCTCCTTGCTATGACCTGTTCAATAATATATATGTATATGCAAGCAAACGCAACCAATTTCAACACAATTCAATATTTGATTCAATTAGGCTAAATAGTTCAAAATTAGCAAACAAATAAACAAACAACACAAACATCAATCCATTAGTGAATTAGAGTTTCAAATTCATAATTTTGATACATATATAAAAAAAATCATGTTTTGATGCCAATTCACAACAATGTGTTCTAACTATATAAGCTTTGGTTCTCACACCAGTCTAATGGAAATATATAGAAAATCACACCTTCGAAACTCGAATATGAATACTGATGATGATGCACCATCATCAGAATCATCCCCGGATATCTAGAATGTGATTCTATATCTACCCAGTATATTAAAATTTCGAATATACGTTCATGACGCGTATACGCGAAATCTATATATACTCGATTGTCCATATTCAAAATAAATAAATATTCAAATACGTATAAAGCAATTTAAATTTTCAAAACAAAATTGTTTTTATTTGAAAAATATACTCTTCACACTCGTTCTAGGATACTACTGATCCTATCTCTAACGAGTCATTCTAATTGGATATTGCTAATCCAATATCTGATGAATTCTTTCGTATGGTTCTAATGTGTCTTGTTCTCGAGCTCTGTAAACCAAAGCTCTGATACCAACTGTAAGAACCCGTAACTTCCCCGTGAAGGAAAGCACAAATACTTTGAGAACAACTCACAAAAGGACGCATACGGAAGAACATTTCATTGTTATTACAACAATTCCATCAGATACAAGATTATACAGAGTATAAATGAATAAATTACATTCGACAAATATCAGATATTACAATAAATTACATAGCAGCGGAAAAATATACAAAACACAACTAGAAGTGATACACGGATACAGAGCTTTCCGAGCATCGTTCCAGCTGTAAATCAGGACCCTGTGAATATAAATCTGCAAAACCAAAACTACTAGCTGCCCGTGGAAAATAGGGGCACCCAGAGTTTAGGTTAAAACAATAAATTCCAGGTCAGTCATGGGACTGGTGTGAGAACTAAAACAGTTATTAATCTTTATTTTTAAAGTAAGGTAAATCAAGGGACCACGTCGTATAACACGGAACGGGTTTCCTCCCAAGAATACCAGTGCATAAAACAAACAACGCAATGCTAAATAAAGAAAAATGAAGCTGTTATAAGACCCAGGTCCCATCACACAATGCAACGCAAGCCGGAGGATAGGGTTTTTACCTTATAACAGCCAAAGCATGCTTGATACGTTTAAAACACATTATTTGATACTATTATAGGTGTATAGTGTCAAAACAATTTCAATCATAAATATCAATCATAGGCGGCATTAATGACCCATACCACTATGTCGCCATACTAGGTTCTAAAAATAAAACCGCACTATCACGTATTGGAAATTGGATTCCATCATGAGCCGAGGCAAGGGGCAAGCTCCTCTCCGCGTTCGAGACACTCTAGCAAATGTCCCAGGACCCCACTATGATCCTTGGATCTTCAGGGCCGGTCCGCTCTTACTTTTGAGGATTGGCAATTCCTGAACACACGTTTCCCGGTCCTTACAGACCTATATCCGAGGCGCCTCGCATTCCAACAACCACACAGGTGAAAAGTATATAAATGTCAGGGCTGGTAGGTCACTGACACCACCCTAGCTAGAAAGAAACGTCGTGCTCTCCCTGCAGTCACTATCCCGTTTTTGACTCATACCGAGGTGTGAGGCTCGCGAATTCACGTTATACACAAAGCTATGCCACACAGGCCGTGCTTTGATCATCAACCACAAGACTTTGCTTTTCAACAGAAGCCTTGATCAATTGCCACTTACGCATGCCACACAGGCAATTCACTCCATGCGTTTGATATCCATCAATATATAACCCCTGAGCTCGTACGTCTCAGAGAAGGGCGTTAAGCAAGAGAATAAATTCTCCGCCGCCAAACAGATATATATTTAATAGAGATCAATCACACGGACTAAAATCCAATGTCAGACACACACTCCCTTTACAAGTCCGTTCTGGGTCTGAACGAAACCGGAGGCACTTTCCTCGCATATCCATCGATCTCCAAGTACGTCTGGACGATCACCGACTGCTTCCCTCATCTTGGGTGTACAGCCCAATCAAGATCATCAGTAATCACCCAAACGATGTGAAGACTTCCGGTCTTCAACCACCGTCTTCATCTTCGACATCTCGTCGAATCGGTTTTTCAGAATGGGTATAACCCGGCCTTTCTGAATAACCCACGTATATAGTAAACAAATGTTACACAAACACAACGAACGCCTCATTCCAATTCAGAATAGTCTTTTATTCACAAAATCACATTCTTAGGGAAATGTTCCCATTAATTTTATCCAAGATAAATCCTTCTAAATTTATCCTATAATCTTCCTTTGGATATCATTTCAAACTAGTCGGGATTAGCGAACCACACCGAAGTAATTATTTGTTTTATTTCCCAATCCCAACCTATATATCCCATGGAGCAAAACTGGTGATACTCCATATCTAACACCACGGTGTTATCGGTAAAATTAATTACCATTTCACGTTCAAATCTAATTAAAGATTTAACTATCGCTTTGGAGCAAAACTGGTGATACTCCACTCTCGATCACTTTTCAGATTTGATAATTTAAATTATCAATTCACATTTTAATCTAATTAAAGATTCATTAAAACTTCACTTAGTTTTAATCTTCTCAAAAATCAATATCTTGCCTTTAACTGGGTTAAAGAACCAATGTCCTCAAAAACACGATTCACGACAAACCAAATCACATTTGATATTAAATACAAGGCTTTGAATAGAAAATATATCGGCTTATATTCAATATCAAATTCTGAAACCAACAAATATCGTATTGGAAATAACGATATAAAATATCTTTCAAATCCCCATAACAATATTTGTATAGTCACGAAATCCAACATCGAAATATCCCGAAGATAATTTCGATTCAGCTCCAGTCCAATCCACGTATTGGAAATTATCGATTATTTTCAAAATCACTTTCATATTCAATTTATTTATTTAAAAAAATAAATTGATTTCAATTCTAGTTCAAAACTAGTTCATTTCGATAAAAATCTATTTTTATCATCTAATGTGGAATTTTCCAGCCCAATTCTTTCCAATTCACATATTATAATTTTACACAAATTATAGATATTTTTGATAATTTTATCAAGGCCCGTACAGTCGATTTCCAACAACGGCCATCGAACTGCACTTACAGCGACCTTTTTCGAATTTGATTTGGACATAATTCCAAATCCAACCGTTAGATTTCAAATTTCTAATATTCATTGGAAAGCTCTTTTCGATACGAACCCAACGGTTCCGGTTTTAGGAGAATCCGACGGTCGGATCTCCCGCAATGTCCGTTTGAAATAAATGGTCGAAATTCACGAACTGCCGCGGCGCGGCGCGTTCTATTCAGGCCATTATATATATATATAATATATATTATATATATTTCGTCAATTTCCTTTTAAAACGAATTTTTAAAAATAGTTTTGAATTCGTTTCAAAAGCAATTTCAACTTCCATTTCAATTCAAATCAAAATTGAATTCTCCTTTATAAATTCGTTTTAAAATTCATTTCTATTCAATTCAAATTTCAATTCAATTTGAATTCATTTCAATTTGCTTTCAATTCAATTTGAATTCGTTTTCAATTCAATTCATTTTGAAATTGTTTTCAATTCAATTCATTTCGAAATCGTTTTCAATTCAATTCATTTCGAAATCGTTTTCAATTCAATTTATTTCAAAATCGTTTTTAAAATCGATATAAATATCGTTCACGTCAAAATGGCGTCAATCTAATCATCACGGCTTTATATTTTCACAACTTCTTTATCCTATTCAACAAATGAATATTTATCCCATTCAACACATGAATCTATATTTCTTTCAACACCTGACTAATCTCAACACATGAGTACTGTCAACACATCACTATTTTGTTATGTAAAATATTTTATAAAACTATGGTATCTATCGTTTGATTTCAATTAGACTTCTACTGGGAAGTAGTTCTAATTTTAAATGTGATAAAGATGTAATTTTTATTATTTAAAATATTTCACTCAACACATGAATAGTTTCAACACATGAACATCGTCAACACATGACTATTTTTATATTCAACACATGAATTTGCTTTTATAATATTCGTTATTTTCCTGATTGGAATGAGGCACAATCAATCACCATATAACGTTAATTATTTGGATTCCATACAACACATGTATATAATAGCTCTGAAAAATAATCAATCATCAACCAAAGTGCACTACACTGTATAAGCACCAAATATAAATAATTGACGCTTACACAGTCTGTCAATCGACCGATCGACATATTTAATCAATCAGGATGAGTGAACATCAATTTTCATCCCAACACCCGTGTGGGGTTTCAAACAATCAAACACAGATTTTATTTGTGTAGTTGGGCGATGTGTAAAATTTATCGACCCAATCAATATCAGTCAAATTAGTGTATATAAACAAATCGGCCGATTTGTTTATAAATATTCATTTATTCACTTTCACGTTAAAAATTATATTTTTAACGACAAAAATATTTATTTCAACACTTGAATTTCTATTCATTTCATTTACACAATAAAAATGATATTTTTATTTTTCTAACATATTTTAGAAAATTTCGGCGACATAACGGCACGATACTAGAAACGGGACAAGGCCTAGCCTTATCCCCGGTCTAGTGAAGGCCCACGCCATTCACACATCAATCAAATCACTTTCGTTATACAAACCACAAAAATTTGGAGTAAGAGTCTAACCTAGCCTTACTCCTTCGCCTTATAACGGCGCACTTCTAATCCTAACTAATTTATCGATTCGATTTTTCACACCACAAACCACATTCAAACCAATATCGCAATCAATCACCAAACAGCCAAACAAACAAGTCCATGGTCTGTGGACGATTGTGTCGGGTGCTACTAAACACCGTCTGCATCCTAGTATATATATATATAACTAGAAATTTAATTGAAGAGTGAGAAATTCTCACCGATAGCTATCCTATAACACGATTCTTCCTCAATAGAAATCTTCGCCTATTTCGCCTTCTTGTTGCTTTCGTTGCCTGTAATCTCTACATAGGTAAAATCGAATTTTTACTATGTTATTCCATATATAAAGATTGCATTTTGACTTCGCTATTAAATATAAAGATTATATTTTTTTATTATCCTTATGATGTAAAAATTATATTTTTATTATTTTAAAAATACTAAAATCATGTCTTGCTCCTTCTAACTAATAAAAATCCCGTCTTTTCTCTTTTTTTAAAAATATGATCTTTATTTTTGCAAGTTCAAATCTTTTTCTATTAAAAGATTAAACCTTTTCTTATTTCAAAGTTTAAACCTTTTTCCCTATTTCAAAGTTTAAACTCTTTTTCTATTTTAAACCTTAAAAAAAAATCAGTTTTCTTTTCCTTAAAATAAAATCAGTTTTCTTTTCCTTAAAATCAGTTTTTAAATCATTTAAAAATCCAGTTTTTAAAATCCTTAATCATTTAAAAAGAATCAGTTTATAATTCTTTTTAAATCTGTTTATGTAGTTTTAAAAAACAGCTTTTACATCCCAAAAAAAACAGTTTTTATATCATTTAAAAATCCAGTTTTTATAACTTTAAAAAAATTCAGTTTTTAAATTCTAAAACAAAGAAACAGTTTTTAAAATTCTTAAAAAATGCAGTTTTGCTCTTTTAAAAAAAAACAGTTTTATTCTAAAGAAAAAAAACTACAGTTTTAATCTTTATTAAAAAAAATAACAGTTTTTAAATAAAAATAAAAAAACAAATAAAATAAAATGGCTCACCGATCTTGCGAAGGGGAGGAGGAGGAGTCGGCGGCTCTGGTGGTGGCGAGGTTGGCCAGGACGTCGGGTGGATGTGGGTGCGGCGGCAGCTTAATTGGAAGAGGAGGGAGAATTGCGAGGGGGGGGGGGTGCTTCGGGTCTCAACAGAAGAGGAGCGAGAAGGGAGCGAGAGGAAGGAGGCGGTGCGGCTATCACCTCACAGCGGCGGCGGCGGTGGCGCATGCCCCTGGGCGGCGGCTCCGCCTTTTTCTTCTCTTTTTTTTTATTTTATTTTATGTTGAATCGGGGGGGGGGGGGCCTGAGTGTTTTAAGGAGGGAAGAATTTTTTTTTTTTTTTTAATTATTTTATTTGCAAATAGTTGACCTTTACATACGACCTCGAAACGAGGTCCACCGCCTGTCGTCCCTAGCGTTCTACCCCCATTCCGAGCACAATGGGATATGTATCGTAGGCTGATTCGACTGTTTGAATCAGTTTCTGTTAAATTTACATTTAAATCACTATATTGAATTTTAAACGTACATTTCAAATTACCGGGGTCACATACTAACTAGAAAAATTCCAAAAAAATATTTTCTAGCTTCGTATTGACGATACGGTCCTAACAAAACTAGTTTCGTCGAATTCTGAGACGGTTGGAAAAATGGCCAATTTCCAGTCGATTAAAATCAACTGAAACTGGTCAAACGCGTTTTCCTTTGCCACGCTCACAAATTGATTCGAAAAATTATGAAATTTGAAACCTAGCAATAACTTGACACCACGGACCCAACAAAACTGGTTTCGTCGAAATCCGAGGTCATTTGCAAAATGTCCATTTTTAAGGGCCTGAATTCCATAGCGACTATTCAGAATTTTCAACTGGACATATCTTTTGATTCTCAATATGAAATCTCGATTGGTCGGATTCGTTGGAAAGATATTCACTATTAGATCCTAATGTTTTTGGTTTCACTAAAATCCGGATTGTTTTGCACCAGGTACATCCAATTGAAGTTTGAAATCGAATTATCGAACTACCGCGCCATTTTCAATTCTATTATAATTATATATAATTATTTATATTCTAACGACGACGTATATAATATATACGTCGAATTATATATTCAAAATGAATTTCACGTCGATATTATTTAAAATAATCCATTTTAAATATTCAAAATTCGCTAAAATCGCTAAAATAAAAATTTTAAACTGGCTCGCATTTTCGGGTTGTTACAGAAAATAGAAATTAAATTCGAATTCATAGTAAAATTAAATAAAAATAATTTAAAAACTCACATCGATCGAATTTGGGTGGAGGTTTGCCTGTCGTGGTCGGGTCCGGGCTCTGAGGTGGTGGTGCATCGCCTGTCGAGAAGGAGGAGGGGGGTCTCGGTTTGGGGAATTCGAAAGGGGGGGCTGTGCGGTTTGGGGGATTCGAAGGGGGGAAGGCCCGCTTATCGAGAAGGAGGGGGGTCGGACTTCGATCGAGGGGGGGCTGTCAGGAGCGGAGCGGCGGCGGTTGCTGCGATGGGGGCGGCGCCTCCTGGGGCTGAGCGACGCCATTTTGTTTTGTTTTGTTTTTTTGTTTTTTTTCTTCGTTCGATTGAAAGGATACGAGGGGGGGTCTGATAGTATAGAGAGAGGGGAGGGGAGAGAGTTTTATTATTTTATTATTATTTTTATTTTTTTAATTTCAGAAAGTTGACTTCTTCATTTGACCTCTAAACGAGGCCCACCGCCTGTCGTCCATAGCTAATTACCCCCATTCCGAACACAATGGGATATGTATCGTAAGCTGATTCGACTGTTTCGACCAGTTTCCGTCAAAATCAACATATAACTCCATATATTGAATTTGAACGCACATTTCAATTTACTGGGGTCACATACTAACTCAAAAAATTCCAGAAAAATATATTCTAGCTTCGTATTGACGATACGGTCCTAACAAAATTAGTTTCGTCAAATTCTGAGACCGTTTGAAAAATGGTCATTTTCCAGTCGATTAAAATCAACTAAAACTGGTCAAATGCGTTTTCCTTTGCCACGCTCACATATTGATTCGAAAAATTGTGAAATTTGAAACCTAGCAATAATTTGACATCGCGGATCCAACAAAAGTGGTTTCGTCGAAATCCGAGGTCGTTTGCAAAATTTCCATTTTTAAGGGCCTGAATTCCATAGCGACTATTCAGAAATTTCAACTGGACATATCTTTTGATCCCCGCTATGAAATTTCAATTTTTCTTATTCGTTGGAAAGATATTCACCAATAGATTCAAATATTTTTGGTTTCACTAAAATCCGGTTTATTTTGAATCCTGTACATCCATTTGAAGTTTGAAATCGAATTATCGAACTACGGTGCCATTTTCAATTCCTTTTATAAATATAAATAAATATTTATATTCTATCGTCGATTCAAACGAACATATACGTTCGAATTATATTCAAAATAAATTTATCGTCGTTATTATTTAAAATAATTCATTTTAAATAATCAAAATTCGCTAAAATTGCCAAAATAAAATTTTTAAATTGGCCCAGATTTCCGGGTTATTACAACATGACATCCGGGAGAATCATGCAGAAAATCTTGTCAGGGGGGAGCAATTCAAGCAATTTTTTGTAGAATCACTGACTGATAAAATTTGTGAAGATCATCAAGATATAATTAATAAAAACTTACAAAATGACTCTATGGAAGATACAAATGCGCAAACAGTAGGGACAAATGATAATTCAGAAAGTATGGACACGAATCAGATCAATCAAGACATGCTGAGCAGTAGTGATGTAGAAATCAATAGCAATGCAGACACAGGAACAAACAACAATTCTGAAACACATCAGCAGCCACAGCAAATGCACACAGGACATCACATGACAACAAGGTCGAAAAGTGGGATTTTCAAACCTAAAGTGTAGAGTACCTCAGTTATTGAAGTAGAACCAACCAACTTTGAGCAAGCAATAAAATCAGAAAAATGGAAAGAGGCCGTGAATATTGAATATCAGACACTCATGAAAAATAATACACGGAGTTTGGTAACACCACCAAAACACAAAAACATTATTGAATGTAGATGGATATACAAGATTAAAGGAAAAGAGGATGGATCTATTGACAAATACAAGGCTAGATTGGTTGTTAAAGGTTATGCACAACAGTTTGGATTTGATTTTAACGAAACTTTCTCTCCAGTCATAAAGCCCAAAACAATTAGAGTCATATTAACCAGTTATAAGTAAAGGATGGAATATAAGGCAACTAGATGTCAACAACGCTTTCTTAAATTGGGAGTTGATTGAAGTGGTTTACATGTATCAACCTGAATGCTATGGAAATAAAGTATGCAAGTTACATAAGGCTATATATGGTTTAAAGCAGGCTTCAAGAGCTTGGTATGAGAAATTTAAGTTAACTTTGTCCAACATGAACTTCACACAAGCCAAATCAGATAATTCACTCTATATGAAGAGAGGTGCATATGGAAATATCTATATCTTGGTATGTGTTGATGATATGTTGATCACAGGGGATAACAATCAAGAAATAGATAACATCATACGAAGACTTGATCAAAACTTTGTCATAAAAGACATGGGTGAACTAAATTTTTTCCTTGGAATACAAGCTATTAAGAAAAATTATAGAGAATTAATTTTATCTCAACAAAATTACGTTTCAGAAATTCTTCAAAGGGAAAATGCATCAGGCTAATTCCTTGCCGACACCTATGATTAGCAACCAAAGACTGTCAAAATATAAAGGTGAAACAATCAACAATGCCAAACAATATAGAAGCATAATTGAAGCACTGCAATATGCAACGATTACAAGACCTGACATATGCTATAGTGTTAACAGGCTAAGTCAATACATGTAGAACCCCCTATCAGAACACTGGAATGCATTTAAAAGTATTCTACGATACTCGCTAGGCACAAAAAATCATGACATAATTATAAAGCCTGAAAAAGAGCTCAACTTACAGTGTTTTAGTAATGTAGATTGGGCCAATGATATTGATGATCGAAAATCTATTTTAGGGTACAGTGTCTACCTTGGCTCCAATATTATTTCTTGGTATACTAAAAAGCAGCAGACCACTTCTAGATCTAGCACGGAGGCGGAATACCGAGCATTAGTGTAACAACCCAAAAAATCAGAAACAATTTAAAATTTTATTTTAAGGAAATTTTGTAACAAAATGCATCAGAATTTAAAATTTTCATTATTAAAGAAAAGAAAAAAGAAAAGTTTATAAATAAAATCATGATGTTATTTATGAATGATTTCAAATTTATTTCTATTAAACAATTATTTGTAATTAGATAAATAGTGATTTATTACAATTGAAATTAGTGTCAAATTGTATGTATATTTGTAATAATTAACTTTAAACAATTGATAATAAATGGAATAGTAGACTTGTAAGTGATAATAATTTTTATTGTAATTTGAGTTAAAATAGCAATAACGATTGATTTGATTATTAGCATATTGTATTATGTTTGAGATTTCTATAGTATAATTCATGGAAAGAGTATCAGTTAGCTTTTGTAAGTTTTTCGCCACTTAAAGGAATGGAGGAATTTGAATTGAAAAGCATTACATACAAACAAAAAGAAATAAATGTGTAAAAGTACATGTTTTACACTACTTGTTCCAAATAAAAGAAAACCACACATTCCTTGTAATTGAACGAAGTCGACATGCTTTGTTTACATTTAATTTACGAAAATAAATTAGAAAATCTTCCAAAGAAACACATCTTCAACAAATTATATATAAAATTCTACTATAATAAATCGTGTAACTAAGAATACATAAATAAACGCATAAAAATTGTGTAATTGAAAAGAGAGAAATTTGAAAAAGATAATAAAAGGGTCAAATTTAACAATTTGGTTGATTAAAAAAAGAAATAAATTAGGAAAGAATTAACTTAGCTAATTTGGTTAATTAAAATTTGTAAGTGCATAATTCACTTTTAAGAAATAAAGTAATACTAAACTTAATAAACAAGTCGTATGGAATTGATTGGTCGATTGAGCCTATTAATTTATAGGGTCAAATACTTAATAGGAAATGGAGAATTGTAATTGTAATTGTAAATTAAATATCAATAAAGGAGAATGGAATTCTTAAAATGTGTGACGACCCAAACTTCCCTTAAAGGAAAGCCCGGATTGTTTTAAGAACATGACAAATCAGAACACAAACAGAAGAACATTTCATTGCTGTTACAATAATTACATCAGAGTACAAGAATATTTCAGAGTATAAATAAATATTACATGATTAAAATGCTAGAGATTTACAAAGTATAATGCAGCGGAAAAATAATACGAAATACAATTGAAAGAAATACACGGATACAGAGCTTTCCGAATATAGCTTCAACTGTAAACTCCAGGATCCTGTGAAAATAATATCTGAAAAACCAAAACTACTAGCTGCCCGTGTGGAAAATATAGGCCCCCAGAGTTTAGGTTAAAACAATAAACTCCAGGTCAGTCATGGGACTGGTATGAGAACTAAAAACAGCTATTTACTTGATTTTAATTTTGGGTAAATCAAGGGACCACGCCGCTTTCGCTGCGGAACGGGTTTCCTCCCAAGAATACCAGTGCATAAAACAACGCAATGCTTTTTAGAAAAATGAAACAGTTATAAGACTCAATCCCTTGCACGTACGCCGAAGGATAGAGTTTTACCTTATAAGGGTCAAAAATTCTTAATACGCGAAATTCATCTTATATACTATGATTGCACAGTGTAGAAAATAATTTCAAATATAAAAGTATCAAGACTAGGTGGCATAATATGTTATGTAAGCGGCATAATATATTATGTCACCATATGAGTATACAACTAAAACCATAACCTCGTATTGGAAAATTGGATTTCCAGCATGATGGTTTCTGATTCGAAAGATCAATCGCATCATGTATCTCCACGGCTTACGTCTCGGCAAGAGAAAACACCGTAATACATTCTAACCGCACTTGGATGAGCAACAGTCTGATCTATCCTATTGGGATTCGTACAATGTGTGCCCTATCCCATGGGATTCGGTCGACTGAAATGACCTATCCCGATCTCCAGGTGTGGAGCGACCACACCCAGCACAACTCGACCGGCCAAAACCATATATATATATAAAGTATATTGGTTAAACCTACTAATTAAATAAATCGTTCACCATCATACCGGGGTTTGAGGCTCGCGAAGTAACGTTGTACACAAAGCTATGCTAATTAAAGCTGTGCTTTGATCATCACCCACAAGGCTCTGCTTTTCAACAAAAGCCTTGATCCATGCAACTTAGCATGCCACATTGTTAATCCATGCCATACCATTGATTTCTGTCAATATATATAACCTCTGAGCACATACGTCTCAGAGAAGGGTGTTAATCAAGAGAATAAATTCTCCACCACCAACAGATATATATATATAGTAGAGATCAACAAATACAACATAAAGGAATACAATGTCAGACACAATCCATTTATCAGTCCGTTCTGGGTCTGAACGAAACCATATCCGGTAGATCTCCAAATACGGCTGAATAATCACCAATTTTCCCCTCATCTTGGGTGTACGGTCCAATCAAGATATCAATAATCATCCATTGATATGGAAATTTCCCGGTCTTCAATTTCCGTCTTCATCGTCGATCATCAATCGTCGTATGGATTATTTAGAATGGGTTAAACCCGGTCTTTCTGAATAATTTGCGTATTTTAAAATCATGTGCTATATAGAAACACAACCAACGCCTCATTCCAATCAAGAATATTCTTTGATTTTAATTTAAACCAAATTAAGGTTTATTCAACTAGTCGGGAGTAACACCTTACCGAAGTAATCATTTATTAATATCCCATTCACAACCTATACAACCCATGGAGTAAAACTGGTGGTACTCCATATTTAACACCCAATGTGTTACGGTAAACTTAATTACGTTCTATCGTTCAAATCTAATTAATGATTTGACTATCGCATGGAGTTAAACTGGTGGTACTCCATTTTCGGTTACTTCTTAAATTCAGTAACTTTAATCACTTTATTCACCTTCAATCTAATTAAAGATTTATTTAAACTCCATTTAGTTTCAATCTTAAAGATCACTAATTAATGATCATTCAACTTTTAAGAAGAAATCTTAATTCATTTAATTCCAATTATAAATATTAAATTGTAAAACCTTTCTTTAACCATTTCATTTAATCTTAGTTGAAAGATTAATAAACTCCATATCATAATTTCACTTAATTTCAATTTAATACATTAAATTGAAAAACTCATTTAAATCTTAATCAAAAGAATTAATCTTTTCTCAACTTAAACCAATTTAAGTTCCATTTAAACTTCATTTAGTTTTAATCTTCAAAAATCATAATTTAATGATCATTACATCTTTAAGAAATTTATCTTCGGGGTTAAAGAACAAATGTCCCTTAAAAACATAGTTCACGATATAACCCAGAATCCTATTCCATTTAATCTCAATTTAATATATATTAAATTGGAAAACTCCTCTTTTGAAAATTTCATTAAATCTTAGTTAAAAGATTTATAAATTCCAAAACCAAATTTCACTGATAATTGGGTTTAAGAACTAATGTCATTTAAAACATAGTTCACAATCAACCCAAGAACATATACCCTTTTAATTCCAATTATATTTATTAATTAGATAATCTCATTTAAATCTTAATTAAAAGATTTATTCTCAAGTAGGATTCAAGAATAGTGTAATTTAAGACACCATTCACGACAAACCCAAAATCTAATTTGATATTAAATATAAAACTTTGAATAGGAATTATATCGATTTACATTCAATATCAAATTCTAAACCAATGGATATTATATTAGAAATTACGATATTAAATATCTTCCAAATTTCCATTTAAATCCATTCCCATATATTTATTCGAAATCTTTGGTTATATTAAAATCATTTTAAATTCCTTTCATTTATTTATTTATTAAAATAAATAATACCCATTTTGATAAAAATATTTTTTTATCAAAAACTAGAATTTTCCATCAAAACTATTTTTAAGTCATTTAATATGATTTACATAATTTTTCCCTATTTTTAAATATTAAAAATAGGCCTATTCAATTAAATGACGTTTCAGGTCAATTAACTGCACTGGCGCTGTTTTTGTTAAAATTTGAATTTAACATTTCTCAAATTCTAACCGTTGGATTTTAACGAATTAAATATCGATGGAAAGATCTTTCCAAAACGAAACTAACAGTTTCAGTTTTGGAAAAATCCGACGGTTGGATCTTTTATTATAATAGTTTAAAGTTACGGTTTCAGAACGCGAACTACCGCACGTAATTCAATTAATTTTAATTTATATTATATATACAAATATAAAACGTTCAACGTATTCACTAACATATTCTTTCTAAATGTACATTAAAATTATTATTGAAATGTTTCAAAAAAAAAATCCTTCATTAAATAAAAAGATGAATTTTCATTTTAAATCATTTTCATGTTCCTTCGTTACATTAAAAATATAAAATTGTAACGTAAATCAAATTCACGTTTTTATACAGCACTAAAAATTTGCAATTTTAATGTAAAATAAATTCCATGTTTTATATGACATTAAAAAGTTGCATTTTTAATTTAAAACAAATTTCATGATTCTATATTAAAATAAAGAATAACTTTTATTTCAAAACTTTTTCATATTCTTACGTTACAATAAAAGAATAACTTTTTAGCGCTAACCATTTAATGTAAACTCTTATTCCTAAATAAAAGGATTAAATTTTTATATTGAAATATATTTCATGTTCTTACTTTTAATAAAAGATTAACTTTTATTTTATACATATTTTATATTCTTCCATTAATAAGAGATTAACTCTTATTTTTATACATATCTCATATTCTTTCATTAATAAAAGATTAACTTTTATTTTCAAAACATATCTTATATTCTTTCATTAATAAAAGATTAACTTTTATTTTCAAAACATATTTCATCTACTTATCTCATATTTACATTAAAATGTAAATTAAAAATACTACGTTAAGTTTCATTCTTTTATCCCTTCGAAAATGTAAATTAAATTGCAATGTCAAAATCTCTTCTTTTATTTACGTTAAAAACTACAAATCTTATTTTGACAATTTCTTTTCCAATTTGGAATGAGACCCAAATGATTTACCAAATAATTATAATTATACGGTTTTCATACATCCCATGTTATTCTAGATTAAGGATAAATCATTAAAAACATCCAATCATCCAAAGTGTATATTTGTACTGCATAGCGTCAAATAAATAACGCTTATAACTGATCATGATGGCGATGTGTAAATATCAACCCAAGACCCGTGTGGGGTTTCAACCAACAAACATTCAAATAATATATATAATTATTTGTGCATATGGGCGATGTGTGAAAATTATCAACCCAATCAACAAATACAAGTCAGGTAACTTGTACATGGCAGTGTAACATTATTGTTTTTTACAATTCTATATGAATCAGTATTAATGACATATGTTGCATACTGCCAAAATTTACATAACATACCGAATCATATCATGACATAACATAACGTACAACAACACACATGCATCAGATAATTTCAAACAATTATTTCATCACAAGCATTTAAATCACATTCATTTATAATAATAAATAAATACGGTAAAAGTTTTGAGTGAGAAAAGAGTTCTCACCTTGGTTTGTACTTTGTCGGTGTTTAAATGTTCGGGCCAAATTTTAGCCTAAAATTCAACATGCTCCTAATTTGATGAAATTAGTGTCTACGCGTAGCTCTCGACTTGCTGATCGCAGCAAATCATGTTTCGTGCGATTTCGAGTTCGTATCACAAAGTTATGAATTTCTGAAGTTTGTAATAATTAAATAATTAATTTACATTATGAAAAATTACCCAAATTTTCAACTTGCTCAGAATTGGACAAAATTATTGCTTCTCGAAGCTCTTGACATAACGATCTCAATGAATTTAGTTTTATGCAATTCCGACAACGTGACAAAAAGTTATGCACTTGCGAAGTTAACAAATCGATTTAAATAATATTTAAATTTGTAAAAATTACCCAAAATTTCAATTTTCTCCAAATTGGACAAATTTGGTGTCACGCGAAGCTCTCGTCGCCATGATTACAGCAGACCTGAAATCGTCAAATTTTGATCTCGTATGTAAAAGATATTGCATTACGAACATTGAACATAAAATTAAATAAATGTTTCGCGTTTAAGCCCTTCACCTCTTTTTTTTCAAACGACACCCTCAACTTAAAATGCTCGCCACGGCCAAAAGTCGGAATTGCACGAAACCAGCGCCATTCTCTCCGGCTTCTCCCCCTCTTTGCACGCCTAGTGGTCCCCCCTCCAGTTCGCCACGTGGGCCCCACGATCTGCAGTTGAATGGAAAACTGCCTTTTCCATTCATCTTAGTGTTGCGGCCGCCTCGCTACTCCAAATGCCACCAATTTTTGTCTGTAGCTAGATCTCGGCCTCCCGAAAAACTTCCATTTAGGTCACTTCGCCTGAAAATGTACTGATCGACGGGAAATTGCTCATCTTTGCGACTGTCCTGTTTTCAGCACCTCTTCAGTAAAATTGACATTCCTGCCATCTCCGACCACCTGAGACCATGCCACCACCGCCAAAAGAACTGTACGCTTCCCCTCTACCACTGCCTGAAGTCCCTCGACCTAACTCTATTCGTGGTGCCCGCAATACCCAAAAAACAATAATGGACCTGCTGCCTTTGGATTGAGATTCCGGCGAATCCGTACGACGACAGGTCATGAATTTTTCGTGGTAGGTAGTGGTTATTGATATGAACAAAACCCGAAAAGAGTTTGGTCTGATTTTGTTCTGATTGAGAGATATAAATTATTTTATTTTCAGGGGCTAATTTGCAAAGAAGTTTTTAGAGGAAGAAGGAGTGTAGCTGCCATGAAAATGAAGGAAAAGGAGGCTGATAGGTTTAGGAAAAGTTAGGGTTATGAGAGAATGAGATATTATATAGAGGTTGTGAATTTTCTATTCAAGTCCTTGTCTATTATAACTTATATAATAATAATCCTTTATGTTGTAATTTTCTTTAATTTTTAGTCATTTTCTTCGTTTTAAAAACTGTGTGATCACATACTGATTTCATTTTTTATGAAAATTGGAATATAGCTAATTCTTAACATTACGAACCCATAGAAACTGATTTCGTTAAATTCCGAGTCAGTATGAATTATTAATGAATTTTTAAAGTCTGAAAATGGACCGTTTTCATTGAAAAATTAATAAAGACGACATACTTACTCCAAAAATTACGAATTTGGAATCTAGCAATAATTTAATACTCTGGATCCATAGAAAGTGGTTTCATCAAATTCAGAGGTCGTTTGCAAAATTCCCGGCATATATATTTAATATTAAAAATACAAATAAATATGAATAATTTCCGAAACTCGAAACATATAAGTGTTTACACTTTTTCAATGCAGAAACATCATTTTGAACTCAATGGAAGTGGTTTCGAGTCCAAATTCATTCGTATGCAAAAAGTAGAGTTTTGGGCCATATATATTATATATATAAATTCTAAAGCGTTTTTCTGAAATTTTAATTTTGTCATAACTTACAAATTATAAACTGAAATTTTAATTTATAAAATTCATTGAAAAGATATCGTCAATATGGTCCCAGCGTTTCTTGTTTCGTCCAATTCGGAATTATAATGAATTTTATTTATTTTTCCAAAGTTGAAAATCGAATATTAAAATTACCGTGCCATTTCAGGCTCGGAATAGAATTAATATAAATTTTTATGTTTTATTCCTAAAATAAAATAAGTTTTTAATCGTTATTATTTTAAAATAAATTATTTTAAATATACTAAATCCATTTAATTAAATTAAATAAAAAAATTTAATTTGCCCCAAAATTTTGGGTCTTTACAATCTCCCCCACTTAAAATCTTTTCTTCCTCGAAAAGGAACAGAGCTGAAAGTCGTTTAATTACCCAACTCAACTTTCAATTCTAATCGATTTCCAATTTAGTTCAATATTAAATTTGATATAGTTAAATTTATCATTCCAATAATTTTATTAGTTAAATTAATAATCAAACGTCACAGCCAGCAATCAATTAGGTGGTTAACTTTTTTAAATATATATAACTTTTGTATATAATCAAAAATCTTATTTCATTGCAAATCACAACCATAGACCCTATCTAAGTTTTGGTTCTCACATCAGTCAATGGAAATATATAGATATCACACTTTCGATACTCGAACATAAATATTGATGATGAGGCCACAATCATCAGAATCATCTCCAGGTGACTCTAGTGTGATTCTATATCTATCCAGTATATTAGAACTTCGAATATCCGTTAATTACTCGTCTATTGAAAAACTTTATATACTCGATTGTCCAAATTAAAATGTAATAATAGTATCTCAAATACATATTTTAAGATAAAAAAATTAAAACTAAATTTGTTTTATTATTTTAATTTTAAGGAAAATGATACTCTTCACACTCGTTCTAGGATACTACTGATCCTATCTCTAACGAGTCATTCTTATTGGATATTACTAATCCAATCTCTGATGAATTCTACCATTCGATTCTAATGTGTCTTGTTCTCGAGCTCTGTAAACCAAAGCTCTGATACCAAATGTGACGACCCAAACTTCCCGTAAAGGAAAGCCCGGATTGTTTTGAGAACACAATAGATCAAAACACAAACAGAAGAACATTTCATTGCTGTTACAACAATTACATCAGAGTACAAGAATATTTCAGAGTATAAATAAATATTACATGATTAAAATGCCAGAGATTTACAAATTATAACGCAGCGGAAAAATAATACAAAATACAACTGAAAGAAATACATGGATACAGAGCTTTCCGAATATAGCTTTAGTTGTAAACTCCAGGATCCAATGAAAATAATATCTGCAAAATCAAAACTACTTGCTGCCCGTGTGGAAAATATGGGCACCCAGAGTTTAGGTTAAAACAATAAACTCTAGGTCAGTCATGGGACTGGTATGAGAACTAAAAACAGTTATTTACTTGATTTTAAAGTTGGGTAAATCAAGGGACCACGCCGCTTTCGCTGCGGAACGGGTTTCCTCCCAAGAATACCAGTGCATAAAACAACGCAATGCTTTTTAGAAAAATGAAACCTATAAGACTCAATCCCTTGCACGTACGCCAAAGGATAGAGTTTTACCTTATAAGGGTCAAAAATTCTTAATACGCGAAAATAATCTTATACACTATGAGTGCACAGTGTAGAAAACAATTTCAAATATAAAAGTGTCAAGATTCGGCGGCATATTATGTTATGTAAGCGGCATAATATATTATGTCACCATATAAGTATACAACTAAAACCGTAAGCTCATATTGGAAAATTGGATTTCCAGCATGATGGTTTCTGATTCGAAAGATCAATCGCGTCATGTATCTCCACGGCTTACGACTCGACAATAGAAAACACCGTAATACATTCTAACCGCACTTGGATGAGCAGCAGTCCGATCTACCCTATCGGGATTCAGACAATATGTGCCCTATCCCCATGGGATTCGGTCGGCTGAAATTACATATCCCGATCTCCAGGTGTGGAGCGACCACACCCAGCACAACTCGGCCAACCAAAACCATATATATATAAATTATATTGGTCAAACCTACTAATCAAACAAATCGTTCACCATCATACCGGGGTGTGAGGCTCACGAAGTAACGTTGTACACAAAGCTATGCTAATTAAAGTTGTGCTTTGATCATCATCCACAAGGCTTTGCTTTTCAACAAAAGCCTTAATCCATGCAACTTAGAATGCAACGTTGTCAATCCATACCATACCATTGATTTCTATCAATATATATAACCTATGAGCACATACGTCTCAGAGAAGGGTGTTAAGCAAGAGAATAAGGTCTCCGCCACCAACAGATATACATATAGCGGAGATCAACGAATACAACATAAAGGAATACAATGTCAGACACACAATCCATTTGTCAGTCCGTTCTGGGTCTAAACGAAACCATATCCAGTAGATCTCCAAATACGTCTGAATGATCACCAATTTTTCCCTTATCTTGAGTGTATGGTCCAATCAAGATATCAATAATCATCCATTTGATATGGAAATTTCCCGGTCTTCAATTGCCGTCTTCACGTCGATCTTCAATCGTCGTATGGATTATTCAAAATGGGTTGAACCCGGTCTTTCTGAATAATTTGCATATTTTAAAATCTTGTGCTACATAAAAACACAACCAACACCTTATTCCAATCAAGAATATTCTTCGATTTTAATTTAAACCAAATTAAGGTTTATTCAACTAGTCGGGAGTAACACCTTACCGAAGTAATCATTTATTAATAGCCCATTCCCAACCTATACAACCCATGGACTAAAACTGGTGGTACTCCATATTTAACACCCAATGTGTTATGGTAAACTTAATTACCATTTTATCGTTCAAATCTAATTAAAGATTTAACTATCACCTGGAGTTAAACTGGTGGTACTCCATTTCCGGTTACTTCTTAAATTTAGTAACTTTAATCACTTTATTCACCTTCAATCTAATTAAAGATATATTAAAACTCCATTTAGTTTCAATCTTAAAAACCATTAATTAATGATTATTCAACTTTTAAGAAGAAATATTAATTCATTTAATCCCAATTATAAATATTAAATTGGAAAACCTTTCTTTAACCATTTCATTTAATCTTAGTTGAAAGATTAATAAACTCCATATCCTAATTTCACCTTAATTTCAATTTGGTACAATAAATTGAAAAACTCAATTTAATCTTAATCAAAAGAATTAATCTTTTCTCAACTTAAACCAATTTAAGTTCCATTAAGACTTCATTTAGTTTTAATCTTCAAAAATCATAATTTAATGATCATTCCGTCTTTAAGAAATTTATCTTCGGGGTTAAAGAAAAAATGTCCCTTAAAACATAGTTCACGATAAAACCCAGAATCCTATTCAATTTAATCCCAATTTAATATATTTAAAATTGGAAAATTCCTTTATTGAAAATTTCATTAAATCTTAATTAAAAGATTTGTAAATTCCAAAACCAAATTTCACTGATAATTGGCTTTAAGAACTAATGTCATTTAAAACATAGTTCACAATCAACCCAAAGATCATATTCCCTTTTAATTCCAATTATATTTATTAATTGGAAAATAATTAAAAGATTTATTCTCAAGTAGGATTCAAGAATAGTGTTATTTAAGACACAATTCACGACAAACCCAAAATCTAATTTGATATTAAAAATAAAACTTTGAATAGGAATTATATCGATTTACATTCAATATCAAATTCTAAACAAACGGATATTATATTGGAAATTACGATATTAAATATCTTCCAAATTTCCATTTAAATCCATTTCCATATAATTATTGGAAATCTTTGGTTATATTAAAACCATTATAAATTCCTTTCATTTATTTATTTATTAAAATAAATAAATACCCATTTTGATAAAAATATCTTTTTTTCTCACAAAAATTGGAATTTACCGTAAAAACTCTTTTTAAGTCATTTATTATGATTTATATAATTTTTCCCTATTTTTAAATATTAAAAATAGGCCTATTCAATTAAATGACGTTTCAGGTCAATTAACTGCACTGGTGTTGTTTTTGTTAAAATTTGAATTTAACATTTCTCAAAATCTAACCGTTGGATTTTAATGAATTAAATATCGATGGAAAGATCTTTCCAAAACGAACCTAACAGTTTCAGTTTTGGAAAAATCCGACGGTTGGATCTTTTATTATAATCATTTAAAGTTACGATTTCAAAACGCAAACTACCGTGTGTAATTCAATTAATTTTAATTTATATTATGTATATTAATATAAATCATTCAACGTATTCACTAACATATTCTTTCTAAATGTACATTAAAATTATTATTTAAATGTTTCAACAAATTTTTCCTTCATTAAATAAAAAGATGAATTTTCATTTTAAATCATTTTCATGTTCCTTCGTTACATTAAAAATATAAAATTATAATGTAAATCAAATTCACGTTCTTATACGACATTAAAAATTTGCAATTTTAATGTAAAACCAATTCCATGTTTTATATGACATTAAAAAGTTTCATTTTTAATTTAAAACAAATTTCATGATTCTATATTAAAATAAAGAATAGCTTTTATTTTAAAACATTTTCATATTCTTACATTACAATAAAAGAATAACTTTTTAGCGCTAACCATTTAATGTAAACTCATATTCCTAAATAAAAGGATTAACCTTTTATATTGAAATATATTTCATGTTCTTACTTTTAATAAAAGAATAACTTTTATTATATACATATTTCATATTCTTCCATTAATAAGAGATTAACTCTTATTTTTATACATATCTCATATTCTTTCATTAATAAAAGATTAACTTTTATTTTCAAAACATATCTCATATTCTTTCATTAATAAAAGATTAACTTTTATTTTCAAAACATATTTCATCTTCTTATCTTATATTTACATTAAAATGTAAATTAAAAATACTACGTTAAGTTTCATTCTTTTATTTACATTCTAAAATGTAAATTAAATTGCAATGTCAAAATCTCTTCTTTTATTTACATTAAAAATGTAAATTAAATTACAAATCTTATTTTCACAATTTCTTTTCCAAATTGGAATGAGACCCAAACGATGTATTATATAATTATAATTATACGGTTTTCATACATCCCATGTTATTCTAGACTAATGATAAATCATTAAAAACATCCAATCATCCAAAGTGTATATTTATAATGCATAGCGTCAAATAAATAACGCTTATAACTGATCACAAGGGCGATGTGTAAATATCAACCCAAGACCCGTGTGGGGTTTCAACCAATAAACGTTCAAATAATATATATAATTATTTGTGCATTTGGGCGATGTGAGAAAATTATCAACCCAATCAAAAAATACAAGTCAGGTAACTTGTACATGGCAGTGTAACATTAATTTTTTTACAATTCTGTATGAATCAATATTAATGACATATGTTGCATACTGCCAAAATTTACATAATGAACCGAATAATATCATGACATAACATAACGTAAAACACAACATACATGCATTAGATAATTTCAAACAATTATTTCATCACTGGCATTTAAATCACATTCATTTATAATAATAAATAAATACGGTGAAAGTTTTGAGTGAGAAAAGAGTTATCGCCTTGGTTTGTACTTTGTCGGTGTTTAAATGTTCGGGCCCAATTTTAGCCCAAAATTCAACATGCTCCAAATTTGATGAAATTAGTGTCTATGCGTAGCTCTCGACTCACTGATCGCAGCAAATCCCGTTTCGTGCGATTTCGAGTTCGTATCACAAAGTTATGAATTTCTGAAGTTTGTAATAATTAAATAATTAATTTAAATTATGAAAAATTACCCAAATTTTCAACTTGCTCAGAATTGGACAAAATTTCTGCTCGCTCAAAGCTCTTGACATAACGATCTCTATGGATTCAGTTTCATGCAATTCCGATAATGTGACAAAAAGTTATGCACTTGCGAAGTTAACAAATCGATTTAAATAATATTTAAATTTGTAAAAATTATCCAAAATTTCAATTTCCTCCAAATTGGACAAATATGGTGTCCATGCGAAGCTCTCGTCGCCACGATCGCAGCAGACCTACAATCGTCAAATTTGGATCTCGTATGTAAAAGATATTGCATTACGAACATTGAACATAAAATTAGATAAATGTTTCGCGTTTAAGCCCTATACCTCTTTTTTTTTCAAACGACACCCTCAAATTAAAATGCTCGCCACGGCCAAACCGTAAGTCGGAATTGCACGAAACCAGCGCCAATCTCTCCGGCTTCTCCCCCTCTTTCCACACCTGGTGGTCCCCCTCTCCAGTTCGCCACTTAGGCCCCACGATCTGCAGTTGAACGGAAAAATACCTTTTCTGTTCATCTTAGTGCTGTGGCCGCCTCGGTACTCCAAATGCTACCAATTTTTGTCAGTAGCTAGATCTCGACCTCTGGAACAACTTTCGTTCAGGTCACTTCGCCTGAAAATGTACGGAACGACAGGAAATTGCTCATCTTTGCGACTGTCCTGTTTTCAGCACCCCTCCAGTAAAATTGACATTCCGGCCAACTCCGAGCACCTGAGACCATGCCACCACCGCCATAAGAACTGCATGCTTCCTCTCAACCACTGCCTGAAGTCGCTCGACCCTACTCTCTTCGTAGGGCCCACAATACCCAAAAAACGAAATAGACCTGCTGCCTTTGGATTGAGATTCCGGCGAATCCGTGCGACGATAGGTCATAAATTTTTCGTTGTAGGTAGTGGTTATTGATTTGAACAAAACCCAGAAAGGGTTTGGTCTGATTTTGTTATGATTGAGAGGTATAAATTATGTTGTTTTCAGGGGCTAATTTGCAAAGAAGTTTTTAGAGGAAGGAGTGTAGCCGCCATGAAAATGAAGGAAAATGAGGCTGATAGGTTTAGGAAAAGTTTGGGTTATGAGAAAATGAGATATTATACAGAGGTTGTGAATTTTCTATTCAAGTCCTTGTCTATTATAACTTATATAATAATAAGCCTTTACGTTGTAATTTTCTTTAATTTTTAGTCATTTTCTACGTTTTAAAAACTGTGTGATCACATACTAATTTCAATTTTTATGAAAATTGGAACACAGCTAATTCTTAACATTACGAACCCATAGATACTGCTTTCGTTAAATTCTGAGTCAGTATGAATTATTTATGAAGTTTTAAAGTCTAAAAATTGACCATTTTCATTGAAAAATTAATAACGACCACAAACTGACTCCAAAAATTATGAATTTTGGAATCTAGCAATAATTTAATATTCCGGATCCATAGAGAGTGGTTTCGTCGAATTCAGAGGTCGTTTGCAAAATTCCCATTTTTAAGGCGTATATATTTAATATTAAAAATACAAATAAATATGAATAATTTCCGAAACTCGAAATATATAAGTGTTTATACTTTCTCAATGCAGAAACATCATTTTGAACACAATGGAAGTGGTTTTGAGTCAAAATTCATATGTATGCAAAAAGTAGAGTTTCTGGCCATATATATTATATATATAGATTCCATAGCGTTTCTCTGAAATTTTAATTTTGTCATAACTTACAAATTATAAACTAAAATCTTAGTTTCTAAAATTCATTGGAAAGATATCGTCAATACGGTCCCAGCGTTTCTTGTTTCGTCCAATTCTGAATTATAATGAATTTTATATATTTTTCCAAAATTGAAAATCAGATATTTAAATTACCGCGCCATTTCAGGCTCGGAATAGAATTAATATAAATTTTTATGCTTTATTCCTCAAATAAAATAAGTTTTTAATCGTTATTATTTAAAATAAATTATTTTAAATATGCTAAATCCATTAAATTAACTTAAATAAAAAAATTAAATTTGCCCCAAAATTCCGGGTCGTTACAAAATGTTACAATTTATTAGTGCAAATAATGTGTATAATTAAAAGATAGATTTGAATTTGAAATTTTTAACCAATAAGGACAAATGGATGTATGGGAATGAATTTAAATAAATCAATCTCTAATTGCAAATCAATAACTTATTATTAAATGTCATAATAGTTGCTCATTAGTTATTGTTGATAGATGAGTCATTATAGCATGTAATCAAAGGGAATTTAAGGAATCAGAAATGAGAAATTCGCCACCTCAGCCACATTTAATTTGTTTGTAATACAAAGAGGCATATGGGGAAAATAACTTGTGCATTTATTCTCTACTCTCTCTCGTCTTCTATTTATCATTCAAATTCATTTTTAGATACAAAACTATTCCCTTTATTCCCCCTTTTGTTCTCTCTTCTCTTTATATTTACAATCTTCAAACCTCATAAACAAATAAAAATATTAATTTAATAAAGGAATAAAAATAATAATTTCCTCCATTATATAATATCCTTTCACTTCCTTAACCCTAATTTCATAAACAAAGCAGCCACTGCTTCTAAAATCCATGGCTGCGCTCTTCCCGTCTTCTTTTTTCCTTTCTCTCCTAATCTACTCAATGAATTCCTCAACTCAAAAAAAATAAAAAAATAAAAATAAAATCGAAGAGCATGTCATGATCTCCAACATCAACGGTCATGATTAAATTTTGATGAGCGGATTGAGAGAATCTCGCACTCTAAGGCACTGAAGTCAGAGGCGAATTAGTGGTTTTAGAGAATGGTGATGGTTGAAGACGGTGATAGGTTTCTCGGTTTGAACATAGCAGATAAAAGGAGAAGGTTTAGGAAAATGTAATTAGAGTGTAATCAATTTTATTAATTAATTTTATTATGTAAAAGTTTTTGTAATATCATAACTTGTCCGAACAGAAACCAAATTCAACAAAACTAGAAGCAATGAAATCGTGAAACCCGGATCTACGTAATGGAACAACCATGGACAAATTCAGAAGGAGTAAAATTCAATGTGAGAAATCCTCACTAACAACTCTGCATAATTATTTATCTACTTACATAGCCGAAAAATATATAGAAGTTCCTATGAGATTTCTCATTTTAAATTTAAAATAAAAATTATATATATATAAATATATATATATATGTAAACTGATTTTGACTAATTTTGGTTGTCGTAACAATCCGGAAAATCAGAACCAATTAAAAAATTTTATTTTAGCAATTTTAATGAATTTTGGACATTTAAAATGATTTATTTTAAATAATAACGACAAGAAATTTATTTTGAATAGAATTAGAATGTATATATTTATTTAAATCAAAGTTTGAATATAAATATTTATTTTAATTATAAAAGGAATTGGAAATGGCACGGCAGTTTGAAAATTCGATTTCAAATTTCAAATGAATGTACAGGATTCAAAATAAACCGGATTTTAGTGATACCAAAAATATCTGAATCTATTTGAAAATATCTTTCCAACAATCTGAAAAATTGAAATTTCATAGCGGGAATAAAAAGTTATTCCCAATTGAAAATTCAGAATAGTCGCTATGGAAAAATAGCCCATAAAAGTGAAGACTTTGCAATGACCTCTATTTTCGAGGAAACCACTTTCGTTGGATCCGGGATGTCGAATAATTGCTAGATTCCAAAATTCATAATTTTTGGAATCAATATGTGACCGTGGCAAAGGAAAACATGTTTTGACAGTTTCAGTCAATTTGGATTAACCAGAAAATGGCCATTTTTCAAACGGTCTTCAAATTCGACGAAATTAGTTTTGTGGGACCGTATCGTCCCAACATAGCCAGATTTATTTATTTTGGAATTTTTCAAGCTAGTATGTGACCATGGTAAATTAAAATGTACGATTAAATTAAATATATACTAATTTATATTTTAATTTAAACGAAAACTGATCGAAATGGTAGAATCAACTTGCGAAACATATACCATTGTGTTCGGAGTGGGGGTAATTAGCTAGGGGTGACAGTCGGTGAGTTGAGTTGGAGTTTGGACATAAAACCCTAATTTTAGAAAATAAATAATATTAAAAGTATAAAACCCTTTTTATATTTACCCCTCTCCCTCCCCCGTTATTCCTTCGATCAAAAAGCCTTGGCCCCCTAAACCTAATATCTGCGATCGAGAAAAAGGGCGACAAGGTCCATCGCGCCACGCCTCCATCCCCACCGGCGTCACCGTGGGCCCTGCCTAAGCCACCGCGCATCACCAGCTTCCCCCTCTTCGCCAAATCCGAGCCCTAAGTTCCCCACCCGATCTGAAACCATTGCCTCTCCGACCACTATGACCGCCACCTCCTCCTGGCACCGACGCAGGCCCAACAGCAGCCCTCGGACGAACAACACCCCCTTCTTCTCAGTTCAACGTCGAAAAGTAAGTCTTTCATTTATTTAATTTTTTTCTTTTCTTTCTTTTATATATATTAAAGGATTGTTAAAAAAACTTGGTTTATATATGAAAGCATTGATTCACCATGAAAAGATTAGATTTTTAGTTATGTAAAGATTAGATTTTTAGTAATGAAAAGATTAGATTTCTAGTTATGATTAGATTTTTAGTTATGAAAAGATTAGATTTTCAGTTATGTAAAGATTAAATTTTTATTATAGAAAATATTAGATTTTTAAAAATAAAGATATGATTTTTAGCATTATAAAAATATGGTAATAAAAATTCGATCTTTATATAGGAAGTAGAGATATAAAAATATAATTTTTATATAGAAAGAAGCGTTGTAAAAATATATGATTTTTATACATGAAGTGCCATTATAAAAATGTGATTTTTAAAACAAACATCATATTAAAAATGTGATTTTTACTATGAACAACGGGAAAAGATCGCATTGGAATTTTAGGCAAATCCGAACCGTTCAGAGATAGAGAATGGAGGAGTGGATCCCAAAGGTGAGAACTTCTCACTTTAATTTTATTTTCTAGTTAAAATATATACTAGGATGCAGGTCGTGCTTAGCAGCACCCGACACCCGTCGTCCACAGACCATGAACGACTTGTTTGTTTATTTGATTGTATTATGAAAATTGTTTGTGATGTGAAATGGATTGTATAAAATATTCATGTGTTAAATAAAATATTCTGTAGTTAAAAATATATTTTTTAATGTGTATGTGAATAAAATAAATATTCATAAACAAATCGGACGATTTTTTATCTACACATTTTGACTGATATTGATTGGAACGATAAATTTTACACATCGCCCAACTACTCAAATAAAATTCATTATCTGTTGATTGAAACCCCACACGGGTATTGGGATGATATTGGACATACACTAATCCCAATATTTAGTTGTATGTCAATTGATTGGTTGACAAGCTGTGTAAGCGTTGAATATTTATATTTAATGCTTATGCAGTAAAGAATGCACTCTAGATGATGGTTGATTGCGTTTGATTGTTGTTGTGTACATGTGTTGTATGAAATTCATATAAATAACATTATATGGTAATTGACTATGTTTGATTCCAGTTCAGAAAGAATGAATATTTTAAAATAACGAAAATATTATATAGTCAAGACTGCTGTGAGTTGTACAAGACACTGCAAGTCTACAAATTTGTTTCAGCTACCCTGATATTGAAATCATGCCGACCTGAACACATGCTAAAAAGGAGGAAAATAGCACTAGCCTACCCATTTCAAAATCAACTACAGCTGCATGAGTTGAAAACTCATGGCAGTATTACTCGCATCCACTACAGCTATGTAAGTATTGGCAAAATTGAATTAATGAAGCCTGAAACCTAATCTATATCCTACCAGGCTGCTATTCCTTCATCACGAAGGAATTAAATTCTATAAATACAGGATTGCATTCGCACTCTGTAACTTCCTCTCGGAACCCAATATAAACAAACAATGGCAGCCATTCCTTTTTATTTACAGTAAACAATATACAACTAAAAAGAGAAAAGTGACATATGCGAGTTTGAATCAGTCTAAACTTCATCCTCGTGTCATCATTGACGGGTGAGATAGGGGTTTCCAGTTTTCGTAAATCTTATAGTAGATTGGGTTGATCGGTTCAACGAACCGAGGCATTATTTGGCGATATGAGGATCATATTAGCATTTGTTATTTCAGTTAGCACCTTGCTGCAAAAATTTGGAGGTTTTCGAACATGTTTTGTTCGATAGTTTTCTGTGGAGATCCTAAAGCCTCCTGAAGTCTCGGTTGTTCGACCTCTACAGGATGAGGATGGCGGCTTAGAGGAGCAGAAGGGTACCGTGTGAGTGGTGTGCGTGACGTTGAGAGAGGAATTTGGAATCAGAAGGAGGAACAGAGAGTTTCAAAAATGATTTGGGGAAATAATCAACTGTTTCGGTCTCTTTTATTATACCCTGGAAGAAGAAGTATATGGACGGGTTTGGGGAAAAGTGGCTTTGGGCCGGATTTTCAAAGGTGAGGCCCAAACTACAAGTAAATAAATGTAAGTTTAATATAATTAAATAGTGTATAATTTGTAACCTTTATAACTTTATCATACGTTACCTGAATTCAGCAAAACAAGATCCATTGGGATCGTATAGACGGTGACTACACAATGGAACTGACTGGGAGTGAATTGGAGCTCGTTACAATTTATAGCAAAATAAATTGTCGAATCTGAATCAGATCAACCGATATTCGTTATTTAACGAGAACCGTCCACGGTGAGTAAATCTTACTAACTCTGATCAATTTATATTTTTATAAAATATTTTTTTTAAATCGATAAATATTGGTTGTTTGTTATGTGTTGGTTGTTTGGTTGAACTGCTAGTTAATTGGTTGAAAATATCGATAATGATATATATAAACCGTTAATCGAATACTGATTCGGCTTATCAGAATATTTCATACTCGTGTTATTTATGTTGATTAACATCTGTGGATGAAGGGAAACAGGTCTGAGGGACCCAACTGGGTTCCTCAACATTTATTTTACTGTTTTTCATATATTATGATATATGATGCGAAATATAATCTGTTGTTGATTTTATGGGTTTGAATGATATCTATCATTGTCATTTGGTATTTTAAATACCATGATAAATACTGGGATGGAAAAAGAAGAAGAAAATGATACTCAAAGTATATTTGAAAATAATTTATTTATATAAAATCAATGGATTTTACATATAAAAGGAAAAGGATTTTATAAAAGAAAATAACTGTAAAATCAAAGAAATAGAAAAGGGAAATATTTGTATAACAAATAAAAAAAGGGAAATATTTGTATAACAAACAGTAAAGGGAATATTATTTAGAAAATAAATAAGATCTTTTAAAGGTGTATATTATAAATAGAATATTTATAAAATCAAAGGATTTTATAAAAAGAAATATTTATCATTTGATAAATAAAATGAAATAAAAGTGATATTTATTTAGAAAATAAATAGATTATAAAAGGAAATACTTGAAAATTGAATAGAGTTGTATATAAAGAGAATTTTACACTAGGAAAGTTTAGACCCGTGCTTCACACGGGTATAATAGAATATGAATTTAAAGTAGATTTTTAATAGAAATCTATTTTAACAGGTAAGTGGAAAAGATAAATTTATAAATAATATTTTATAAATCAAATGAAATGTTTATCATTGGATAAATAGAATATATATAAGTCAGGACTTATATAGAAAAGTAAGAATCGATTTCAACATCGATATTTGAAACTGAATAAACGTAGAGTTAATCAAAGGAGTTAATCAGTTAGAGTTAATCAGTTAGAGTAAATCGATTAGAGTTAGAATTAATCGAATTAGAGTTAACTGAACATAGTTAATCGAATTAAAATTTTTTGAATATTAGTTATTCAATTAGAGTTGATCGAATATAGTTATTTGAGATAGAGTTAGTCAAACATGGTTATTCAGGATGAGTTACCATTTCGTACGACTGCTAGCGTAATTCGTAGGGCTGCAGATAGCCTACATTGGTCGGATGTTTCATGAGGGAATCAGGTGTAACCATTGTGATCGCTGCGATCTAGAGTCAAGCGAATGGAGTTAAATTGAATATTAGCCATTCGAAATAAAGTTAAACAAACATAGTTATTCGAATATAAGTTAATCGAATATTAGTTATTCGATAGGAGTTAAATAAGTTGAGTTAAGTAAATAAGTTAATCAAGTTAAGTTTGTCAAGTTGAGTTAATCGAGTTGAGTTATTTAAGATGAGTAAATCAAACCGAGTTAATCCAAACGAGTTAAATCAAAGGAGTTATTCGAAATTGTTTATTCGAATAAAATTAAGAGAGTTAATCGAATATAGTTTATTCGGAAGGAGATTAATCGAATGTAAATCATTCGTAGAAAGTTAATCTTTCAAAGAGAGATTATTGAATATAGTTATTCGAGGAAAGAGTTATCGAATATAGTTTATTTGAAAAGGAGTAATCGAATAGAGATTATTCGAAAAAGAGAATTATACACTGAATTCGATTATATCGAATTCGGGAAAGTAATATTTACTTTCCGTTTTTAATTAAGTTTACTGTAACGACCCAGAAAATCTGAACCAATTTAAAAATTTTAAATTGGCTAAAATAATGGATTTTAAATATTTAAAATAAATATTTTAAATAATGGCGATGAAAACAGAGTTTGAATCGACAATGGAAAACGAATATAATTAATTATAATTATAAACAAGGCCTAAAATGGCGTGGCAGTTTCAAAATTTGAATTCAAACTTTGTCGGACTGTACCGGGTGCAAAACAATCCGGATTTTAGTGAAACCAAAAACATTAGGATCTAATTGATGATATCTTTCCAACGAATCTGACCAATCGAAATTTGATAGCGGGAATCAAAAGATATGTCCAGTCGAAAATACTGAATAGTCGCTATGGAATTCAGGCCCTTAAAAATGGACATTTTGCAAATGACCTCGGATTTCGACGAAACCACTTTTGTTGGATCCGCAGGGTCAAGTTATTGTTAGGTTTCAAATTTCATAATTTTTCGAATCAATATGTGAGCGTGGCAAAGGAAAACGCGTTTGACCAGTTTCTGTTGATTTTAATCGACTGGAAATTGGCCATTTTTCAAACGGTCTCAGAATTCGACGAAACTAGTTTTGTTAGGACCGTATCGTCGATACGAAGCTAGAAAATATTTTTCTGGAATTTTTCTAGTTAGTATGTGACCCCGGTAATTTGAAATGTACGTTTAAAATTCAATATAGTGATTTAAATGAAAATTCAAAAGGAAACTGATTGTAACGATCAAATCAGCTTACGATACATATCCCATTGTGTTCGGAATGGGGGTGAAACGCTATGGACGACAGGCGGTGGGCCTCGTTTCGAGGTCGTATGTAAAGTCAACCTTTTTGCGAAATTAAATAATAAAATAATAAAAATAATTTTAATTTCCCTCCCCTTATCCTTCGTACTGCCCCCCCCCCCCCCCCGTTCATTTCGATTTCAACCAGAAAGAAAAAAAAAACCCTATAACTATCGACAGCCCCCCCTCAAGCGAACGCCGCCGAAGAGGACATCGTCCCCCCCCCCCCCCCCCCCTCCATCGATCGAAGACCCGAGCCGAACCCTACCTGCCAATTCGCGAGCCTCCAGAAGCCATCGCGACCCGCAATTCTCGAGCCCCCCAGCCGAGACCTAGCCACCGCCTGCTCCTCCTTCTGCCGCCGACTCTGACACCCCCCCCCTCTTCGCAGGTAAAGGTACGTTGTTTTTATTTTATTTCATTTTATTTTTAATCTAAAAATTTCGATTTTAAGGATTTAAAACCGATTTTGTAAAACCGATTTTTAAAAGGGTTTAATTCTGATTTTTAAAAGCATTTAAAACTGTTTTTTTTAAAAAAGGTTAAAAACTGATTTTATTTTAATAAGTAAATTCTGATTTTTTTTTTGTAAAAAGAAAAACTGATTTTAAACAGGTAATAAAAACTGATTTTATTAAAAGAAGAATTCTGATTTTAATTAGAAAAAAAACTGATTTTATTTTAAGATATAAAAAGAAAAGATCATGTTTTTAAAATAGAAAAGAAGAAAAAAAAATTTAGTAAAAGAAGTAAGATATGAAAATTATATATTTAAAGTAATAAAAATATAATTTTTTACATCGTAGGAATATTAAAGATATAATCTTTATTTTTGAAAAGGCGGAATCTATATCTTTGAAATTCGATTTTTATATATTGAATAACATAGTAAAAATTCGATTTTTACATATGTAGAGAATACGGGCAGCCTTGTATTCAGGTTTAGCTGGTTCTTTCTGGATAGCTGGAGCTGAAGATGGATTCTATCATTTACTTCTTTTTATGCTGTTCAGCTCCTATTGTACATATTTTGTTTATTTCCGCTGTAGACATTTATGTATAGCTGAACTGTATTTGTACTAAGTAAGATCCGGTATACTGTGTAACTCTGATGATTACTTTTATCCAGTATATTTTGTTGTTCATTTCTGATGTATTTATTTAATTATGTTCTGCTATTATCTGTTTCTGTGTTATATTCCAAAGATAACCCTTGTTTCCGTCTGAACGGGAAATCGGGTCGTCTCATTTACTTATTTAGTAATAGATTAGTGGTTTAGATATTTAGTTAAATTAAGGAATAAAAGTTAAATTTTGAGGTCGGATATTTAAGAAGAAGGGATTATAACGCTATAGTTATAACCAACGTTTTAAAATAAAGAAATGGATTCATAACTAGAATCCGAGTTACATAAGGAAGTTGGTTAAAAGATTTAAAAGGGTAAACTTTGTCTATTTCGAGGTTAGGAATGTTGTTCAGTTAAGGTCTGAGAGGTAATTATACCCCAACTTGATTGACTTCGTTTTTAACTCAGGGATGGGTAAGGTTCGATAATGAAGGTTGATTAAGTGAATTAGTTAGTGAGTGTAATGGTTTGAATTGGTTTTAGTGATGTTTTATTTAAACATCTGTTTAAATCAAATAGAGTTTGGAAATGTTTTCCAAATAAGAATAAAAAATATTTTCTAATATAGAAAATAAGGAATGGAGCAAATATGGAAATGTGTCCAATGATCAATAAAGTATATTTTCTAAATTTAGAAAATAAGAATTCACAAATATATAGAAATGGGAAATGAATAAATTAATGATAAATTAAGTTAAAGGAGATAAATGTTGAATGATGACTGATCGATAGAATTTCTATCTAGAAATAAGATCGTTAATTGTACACTTATTTTTCTTTGATAGTTAAATTACCGACTATCGATGTTTTTGACCATTTTCCCATCGTCAATACGGAGAGACCGGGATCAGATTCATTATCTGAAAACCACTCTGTATGGACGTTAGCATTGCTATCAAATATGCTAAATAGAAGACGCAGTTATGCAAGGTTTATCCTGTTTACAGAATAGTGCCTTCGGTTTGTGCAGTCCCAGGGCAACGTAAATAGACGAATGTCTGACAGAGTATATCTAACCGATCATGTAAGTTGATCTCTTCAAACGTACTTACGTTTGGTGGAGGAGGAATTCGGTTCTCTTAGCTTTATACCCGCGGTATTTTTGGGGAAATCAATTTGTGATTTGATGGTTATGATGATGTGGCATTCAAAGTGAATGGTGGTCAGGTGTTTTTAAATGATACGTTATGACCTCAAGCCTCATCAACCGTGAAATGACAGAAATCGGGCAGGCAGCATGGCTAAGTGGGTCGCTCCCATTAGGGTGTATATCACCTATCTAGAGGAAATCCATTTCATTCTTTTATCTATTATCGATGCTGTCCCTTTTCGGGAAACGGTGGGTAGCTCTCAACCGCTGGTGATATACATTCGATACACTTAAGCGAAATGAGTGGTCGGTCATGTGTGGGCCGGGTTGCAAGGCGTTCTTGTTGAACCCCGTGTATTTGCCTCTAGAGATACACTATCGGCAGGTGGTCCCATACCTTGTCATAGTCGGAATCCAATCTCCAATAAGTGCCCGCGGTTTTGTTTGTATACTATATATGTGGAACGTGAGATGCAAGCGTTCTGCTAGATTGTTAATTACTTATGATTAGACATTATTATAATATCAGAGAAGTATTGATTTCCAAAACTGTTTTGGGTTATCGTAAGGTAAAAACCATCCGTGTTTATGTGTGGATAGATCTTACGATTACCTTTTCTTTTGAAAAGGATTTTGAAAAGTTAAACCAAATGATTTGAGTTTACTCACACCAGTCCCATGACTGAACCAGAGTTTATTTTGTTTTGTTTCCCTAAACTCTTAGGTGCCCAAATTTGTACGGACAGTCAAGTAGTTCAGGTCTTTACAAATATATTTGGAGGAGTTAGAAGCAGGAGGCTTCAGGATTATATAGCTACTGTTATTTCCGCTGTGTGTAAGTGTTGTACTCTAATAATGTTATTGTATACTATTTTATTTCAAAGCTATGTTATATTTTATATATTATTCGTTCCGCTAGGAGATTCGTATTACTCTGTTCTGTGGTGATCTTCTTCTTCTGCTATTCTAATTTTCTATCTTATCTATACTCACCCTCTCACTTCTTTCTATTAATGATCAGATATTTCCGATGTCTGAATAGTCAGCATGGTAGTTTTGTGTTGATTTTCAAAGTCGAAAATCCCAGTTCGTTACACGAATTCTCCTAAACCGGAACCGTTGGGTTTGTATCGAAAAGAGCTTTCCAACGAATACAAGAGATTTGAAATATAATAGCTGGATTTGGAATCACGTCCAAATCAAATTTGGTAAAGGTCGTTGTAAGTGCAGTTCGATGACCGTTTATGGAAATCGATTGTATGGGCCCTGATAAAATAATTAAAAATACCAATAATTTGTGTAAAATCACAATAAATGATTTGGAAAGAATTGGGATGAAAATTCCATATTTGAAAAGATAAAAATATATTTTATCGAAATGAACTAGTTATGAACTAGAATTATAATCCAATATTTTTAAATAATTAAATTGGATTTGAAATGGTTTTAAAAATAACCAGAATTTCCAATATATGAATTGGAATGGATTTGAATCAAAATTATATTTGGAATATTTCAATATTGGATTCCGTGATTATACAGATATTGTGGAGGAATTTGGAAGATATATACATCGTTATTCCAATAAGATATTTGTTGGTTTCAGAATTTGATATTGAATATAAGCCGATATATTTTCTATTCAGAGCCCTGTATTTAATATCAAATTGGGTTTTTGGTTTGTCGTGAATGGTATCTTTAATAATACTATTCTTAAACCCAATGGAGTTATGAAAATTAGAAACTGACTGGAGATTGGCTAAGTTGAATGGTTTCCGGGGTATTGATCTGATGTTTGTTTCGACCTTCAGGATTAATACTTCGGGAATTATTCTCTTACTAATTTATGGTTAGAGACTGATGGGATTTTGGGTTTGTCGTGAACTGTGTTTTAAATGACACTGTTCTTAAACCCAGTGTGAAATGAATAAATCTTTTAATTAAGATTTAAAGAAGAATTTCCAATTAATTAACATTTAATTGGAACTAAAAATGTAAAGTGAATTGGGTTTAATGTGAACTGTGTTTTTAATGACATTCATTGTTTAACCCGATTTACAGTGAAATGTGATTTGGAATTTATAAATCTTTTCATTAAGATTTAACAGGAATTTTCCAAAGTAACGTTTTCCAATTTAATATATTAAATTAGAAATGAATGGAGTTCGATTGATAATAATCGAAGTGAACTTCTGTGGAGGAAGACTGTTAATACATAAATTTTAAAGGCTTTGGCGTTATTCCATTTATATTATTAGTCGGATACGGAAATTGATATCGATTATATATTGATTTGTGTTTCCGTGAAGATTCCATAATTAATGGAATGTGATTTGGGTTTATCGTGAACTGTGTTTTAAATGACATTAGTTCTTTAACCCAGTTAAAGGCAGGATTACATGTTTGTCATTGTATTTCGAACTGTATGGTTGATCTCTGTTAAATATATATCTGTTTGGTGGTGGATAATTTATTCTCTTACTTAACACCCTTCTTTGAGACGTACGAGCTTAGAGGTTATATATCGGTAGAAATCAATAGTACGGTGTAGATTACCGATGCGACATGTTTGTGTTTCCAAAGTTAGATAATCATTAATAGTGATTTTTGGGAAGATTAAAACTATGTGGAGTTTTAATGAATCTTTAAATAGATTGAAAAAGGGAATGTGATAATTTAAATTATCAAATTTGGGAAATGATCGAGAATGGAGTAATACCGGTTTCGGTCCTAGCGTTAGTTAAATATTTAATTAGATTTGAACGTGAAATGGTTATTAAATGTACCGATAACGCTGTGGTGTAAGTTATGGAGTAATACCAGTTTTTCTCTATGTGATAAATAGGTTGGCATTGGGAAATAAAATAAATGATTACTTCGGTAAGGTGCGTTAATCCCGACTAGTTTGGAAAACCTTAATATGGTTTGAAAGATATCCAAAGGAAGATTAAAGAATAAATTTTAAAGAATTTATCTTTGATGAAATTAGTGGGAACATATCGTTAAGGATGTGAATATTTGAACAAAAGAATATTCTAAATTGGAATGAGGCGTATATTTTGTCTTTATAGCACTTGTTTAATGTATACGCGAGTTATTCGGAAAGGCCGGGTTTATACCCATTCTGAATAACTGATTCGATGATATGTCGATAATGAAGACGGTGGTTGTAGACTGGAGATCTTCACATCGTTAGGATGATTACTGATGTATTGATTGGGCTGTACACCCAAGACAAGGTTATAAGTGGTGATCGTCCAAACGTACTTGGAGTCAACCAGATATGCGAGGACCTCTCTCCTGTATTAGACATATAGGACGAGGGATAAGGTGCCCCCGGTTTCGTTCAGATCCAGAACGAACTTGTAAATGGATGTGTGTCTGATATTGGATTTTATTCTGTGTTGATTGATTTCTATTAAATATATATATCTGTTTGGCATTGGCAGCGGAGAATTTATTCTCTTGCATAACGCCCTTCTCTGAGACGTACGAGCTCAGAGGTTATATATCGATTGGTATCAGTCGCATGGAGTGAATTGCCTATGTGGCATGCTGAGATGCAGATGATCAAGGCTTCTGTTGAAAAGCAGCGTTTTTTTCTTGATGATCAAAGCATAGCTTTAATATAGCTCCACTTTGTGTATAGAGTTGATTCGCGGCCTCACACATCGGTATGAGTTAAAAAGGGATAAGGGACCCAAGGAGGACATGACATTTCTTTCTAGCTATGGGTGGTGTCAGCGTTTTGCAAGCCCTGACATTTATATATTTTTACCTTTGTGGTTATTGGAATGCGAGGCATCTCGGATATATCGGTCTCTACAGAGTCGATGGATAGGTCCACTAGGACCGGGAAACATGTGTTCAGGTATTGCCAATCCACTAACGTAAGTGTGGACCGGCCTTGGAGGATCCAGGGGTTGCCCAGAGTGTGTTGTCCCGAGGCATTTGCTAGAGTGTCTCAAAGAGGAAAGGAGTACATCCCTTGCCTAGACTCATGATGGAAATCCACTTTCCAATACGTGACATTTCGGTTTTGATTGTAGAGCCTAGTATTGGCGACATGGTAGATGGTACCCATGCTTCCTAGGATTGATACATTTATATTTGAAGTTGTTTTATACACTACGCACTTATAATAGTATCAAATGATTTGTTTTATACGTACCAAGCATGTTTGGCTATTATAAGGGAAAACCCTATCCTCCGGCTTGCGTTGCATTGTGTGATGGGACCTGGGTCTTATAATAGCTTCCTTTTCCAAAAAGCATTGCGCTGTTAGTTTTATGCACTGGTATTCTTGGGAGGAAACCCATTTCGTGTTATACGGCATGGTCCCTTGATTTAATTTATTTTTAAAGTTTTAATAACTGTTTTAGTTCTCACACCAGTCACATGACTGACCTCGAGTTTATTGTTTTAACATAAACTCTGGGTGCCCCTATATTCCACTCGGGCATCTAGTAGTTTTGGTTTTGTAGATTTATATTCACAGGATCCTAGTTTATAGCTGGAAGGATATTCGGAAAGCTCTGTATCCGTATATCTCCTTTATTTGTGTTTTGTATTATTTTTCCACTGCATTGTAATTTGTAAATCTCTGATATTTATCAAATGTATATTATTTATTCATACTTTGTGTGTTCTTGTACTCTGATGTAAATTCTTGTAATAAGCAATGAAATGTTCTTCTGTTTGTGTTTTGATTAGTCATGTTCCCAGGCTTTCCTTTACGGGGAAGTTCAGGTCGTTATATTTGGTATGAGAGCTTTGGTTTATAGAGCTCGAGAACAAGGCATATTAGAACCGAACGAAAGAATTCATCAGAGATTGGATTAGTAATATCCAATAAGGGTGACTCATTAGAGATAGGACCAGTAGTATCCTAGAATGAGTGTGAAGAGTGTTATTTTTAAAATAAAAATGAAAATAGATTTTGTTTTGAAAAAAAAAATTAATCTAATTATATGTATTTGAGTATATTATTTTATTTTGAATTTGGACAATCTAGTATATGAAGATTTTGCATATACGCGTCATGAACGTATATTCAAAGTTTTAATATACTGGATAGATATAGAATCACACTCTAGTCGCCCGGAGATGATCCTGGTGATTAATCGATTATCATCAGTATCTATGTTCGAGTTTCGAAAGTGGGTTTTCTATATATTTCCAATTGACTTGTGTGAGAACCAAAACAAGATAGGGTATATTGTTGTCATTTGGCATCAAAAATTGATTTTTAGTATATGTAACAATTTATGTGTTTGAAACGATAATCCACTAATTGATTGCTAGTCGTGTTGTATGATTATTAGTTTGATTAATTAAAACTTTGAACCGTTAAGCCAAATTGAATCAAATGTTGAACTGAATTGGTATTTTTTTTGAAATTGCATGCATATACATGTATGTACATTGAACATGTCATTGCAAGGAGGCTAAAGCAAAGGAATAAAATTGTATGCCCAACAAATAGGTACATGTTTACAAATTTATTGGGCTTGGATGATTTTATGAGCCGATTGACTAGCCGCTTGACTTTTTCTTTTTCTTTTTGAGATGAAAGGGCCTGTGTGGCGATTTGGGGATTTTCCTGATGCTCTCGGTACAAAGGAGGTTATGGCGAAATTTTTCGAAAATTTAGGGTGTTATCCAAATTTTTGAAGAATTAGAAAATTCTTAGAAATTGAAAAGTTGAAGAATGAAAGCCAAACTAAAAGATGAGTTGGTTAGTTAAAAAACTTTCAACTCCGTTCCTTTTCGAGGATGGAAAGATTTTAAGTGGGGGAGATTGTAACAACCCGGAAAATCAAAACCAAGTTAAAATTTTTATTTTAGCAATTTTAATGAATTTTGGATATTTAAAATGATTTATTTTAAATAATAAGGACAATAAATTTATTTTGAATAGAATTAGAACATACATATTTATTTGAATCGAAGTTTAAATATAAATATTTATTTTAATTATAAAAGGAATTGGAAATGGCATGGTAGTTTGAAAATTCGATTTCAAATTTCAAATGAATGTACATGATTCAAAATAAACCGGATTTTAGTGAAACCGAAAATATTTGAATCTATTTGAAAATATTTTTCCAACGAATTTGAAAAATTGAAATTTCATAGTGGGAATAAAAATGTTATGCCCAGTTGAAAATTCAGAATAGTCGTCGTGGAAAAATAGCCCTTAAAAGTGTAGATTTTGCAAACGACCTCCGTTTTCGACGAAACCACTTTTGTTGGATCCGGGATGTCGAATTATTGCTAGATTCCAAAATTAATAGTCTTTGGAATCAATATGTGAGCGTGGCAAAGGAAAACATGTTTTGACAGTTTCAGTCAATTTTGATCAACCAAAAAATGGCCATTTTTCAAACGGTCTTCAAATTCGATGAAATTGGTTTTGTTGGGACCGTATCGTCCCAACATAGCCAGATTCATTTTTCTGGAATTTTTCAGTCAGTATGTGACCCCGGTAAATTAAAATTTACGTTTAAATTAAATATTTACTGATTTATATTTTAATTTAAATGAAAACTGATCATAACGATAGAATCAGCTTGCGAAATGTATCCCATTGTGTTCAGAATGGGAGTACTTAGCTGGAGGCGACAGTCGGTGGGGTTGATTTGGAGTTTGGACATAAAACCCTAATTTTAGAAAATAAGTAATATTAAATATACAAAACCCTTTTTATATGTAAGCCCCCTCCGTTATTCCTTCGATCAAAAAGGCCTGGCCCCACAAACCTAATATCTATGATCGAGAAAAAGGGCGACGAGCTCCAACGCGCCTCGCCTCCGTCCCCGCCGGCGTCACCGTGGGCCCTGCCTATGCCACTACGCATCACCAGCTCCCCCCCTTCGCCATATCCATGCCCTAAGTTCCCCACCCGATCTAAAACCATCGCTGCTCCAACCACTATCGCCGCCACCTCCTCCTAGCACCGCCGCAGGCCCAACAACACCCTCCAACGAACAACACCCCACTCCTCCTCAGTTCAACGTCGAACATTAAGTCTTTTATTTATTTAATTTTTTTTCTTTCTTTTATATATATATTAAAGGATTGTTAAAATAAATTGGTTTATATATAAAAGCATTGATTCTTCATGAAAAGATTAGATTTTTAGTTATGCAAAGATTAGATTTTTAGTTATGGAAATATTATATTTTTAGTTATGTAAAGACTAGATTTTTAGTTATGAAAAGATTAGATTTTTTGTTATGTAAAGATTAGATTTTTATTATAGAAAATAAAAGATATGATTTTTAGCATTATAAAAATATGGTTTTTATTATAGGGGTAACAATAAAAAATGCGAATTTTATTTATGTTGTAGCAAAATAAAAATTCGATCTTTATATAGGAAGTAGAGATATAAAATTATAATTTTTATATAGAAAGAAGCATTGTAAAAATATATGATTTTTATATATGAAGTGCCATTATAAAATGTGATTTTTAAAATAAACATCACATTAAAAATGCGATTTTTTACTATGAACAGCGGGAAAAGATCGCATTGGAAATTTGGGCAAATCCGAACCGTTCAGAAATAGAGAATGGAGGAGTGGATCCCAAAGGTGAGAACTTCTCACTTTAATTTTATTTTCTTGTAAAAATATATACTAGGATGCAGACGGTGCTTAGCAGCACCCGACACCCGTCGTCCACGGACCATGGACGATTTGTTTGTTCGTTTGATTGTGTTATGAAAATTGTTTGTGATGTGAAATGGACTGTATAAAATATTCATGTGTTGAATAAAATATTTTGTAGTTAAAAATATAATTTTTAACGTGTATATGAATAAAATAGCTGTTCATAAACAAATCGATCGATTTTTTTATGTACACACATTTGACTAATATTGATTGGAACGATAAATTTTACACATCGCCCAACTACACAAATAAAATTCATTATTTGTTGATTGAAACCCCACACGGGGATTGGGATGATATTGGACATACACTAATCCCAATATTTAGTTGTATGTCAATCGATTGGTTGACAAGCTGTGTAAGCGTTGAATATTTATATTTAATGCTTATACAGTGTAGAATGCACTCTGGATGATGGTTGACTGTGTTTGATTACTGTTGTGTACATGTGTTATATGAAACACATATAAATAACATTATATGGTAATTGACCTTGTCTGATTCAAGTTTAGAAAGAATGAATATTTTAAAATAACAAATATTTCGAAATAATGAATATTTCAAAATAAAGAATATTCTAAAATAATGAATATTTTAAAATAATATTCAGTAAAAGATCAAAATCTGATTTTGATGTCTGATTTGGGATAGACACGAAAATACTTAAATATATAAAGCCGTGTTGATTAGATTAAAGCCATTTTGACGTGAATGATATTCATATCGATTTTATTCATTTTTATAGTGAATATAAAAAATGAAGTGATTTCAAAATCTGATGTTTGAAAATATTATCATTTATATGTTAATAATATGGAATATTCAATTTTGATTTAAAATTGAATATGAAGTTGAAACCATTTTTAAAACAAATTTAAAACGATTTATAAAATACGTTTTAAATGGAAATCGATGAAATATATATAATATATATATATATACACATAATGGCCTGAATAGAACGCGCCGCACCGCAGTAGTTCGCGAATTTCGACCATTGACTTTGAACGGACATTACGGGAGATCCGACCGTCGGATTCTCCTAAAACCAGAACCGTTAGGTTCATATCGAAAAGAGCTTTCCAACGAGTAGAAGAGATTTGAAATCTAATTGTTGGATTTGGAATAATTTCCAAATCAAATTTGGAAAAGATCGCTGTAAGTGCAGTTCGATGGCCGTTTATGGAAGTCGATTGTACGGGCCTTGATAATTTATTAAAAATATCAATAATTTGTGTAAAATCACAATAAATGATTTGGGAAGAATTAGGATGAAAAATTCCATATTTGAAAAGATAAAAATATATTTTTATCGAAATGAACAAGTTGTGAACTAGAATTATTATCCAATATCTTTAAATAATTAAATTTGATTTGATATGGTTTTAGAAATAACTGGAATTTCCAATATATGAATTGGAATGGATTTGAATCGAAATTATCTTCAGAATATTTCGATATTGGATTCTGTGATTATACAGATATTATGGAGGAATTTAGATGTATATCGTTATTCCAATACGATATTTGTTGGTTTTAGAATTTGATATTGAATATAAGACGATATATTTTCTATTCAGAGCCTTGTAGTTAATATCAAATTGGGTTTTGGGTTTGTCGTGAATGGTATCTTTAATAATATTGTTCTTAAACCTAATGGGGTCAAGAAAATTAGAAACTGACTGCAGATTAGCTAAGTTGAATGGTTTGATGGTATTGATCTGATGTTGGTTTCGGCCTTCGGGATTAATACTTATGGAATTTTTCTCTTACTAATTTACAATTAGAGACTGATGGGATTTTGGGTTTGTCGTGAACTATGATTTAAATGACACTGTTCTTAAACCCAGTGTGAAAAGAATAAATCTTTTAATTAAAATTTAAAGAAGATTTACCAATTAATTAACATTTAATTGGAACTTAAAATGAAGTGTGAATTGGGTTTATTATGAACTGTGTTTTTAACGACATTTGTTCTTTAACCCAATTTACAGTGAAATGTGATTTGGAATTTATAAATCTTTTTATTATATAAACTGGAATTGAATGGAATTCGATTTATAATAATCAAAGTGAACTTCTGTGGAGGAAGACTGTTAATACATATGGATAAAAATATCATTTATTTAGATAACGTCATGTTAGATAGAAATATCCTTTAATTGTTCACATATAAATTGTTAGATTTATTAACATTAAAAATACCCTTTATTTGTTAACATGTAAATTGTTTAAATTTGTTAACAATAGAAATATCCTTTTGTTGTTCGCGTATAAATTGTTAGATTTGTTAACAGTAAAAATACTCTTTTGATCACTTACATGTAATGTTAGAATTGTTAAACATCAAAGTACTCTTTTTATTATAACATATGAATTATTAGAATTGTTAAACATTAAAAATATTCTTTTATTGTTTACATGTAACGTTAGAAATTGTTTATACAATAAAAATATTCTTTTTATTTTACATGTTGATAATGGTAGTTGTTAGACTATAAAAACTCCCTTTTTATTTGTTACATGTTAGAATATTATAAAAAGGAAAATTATGTAAAATATATTATGTTATTAAAAATAACATTACTTTTAACATGTTAGTTAAAATAAAAAGAAAAACATGTTAATATATGATTAATATTAAAAAGACATTTTCTTATTTTAGATTAAGATTAAAAGAATAACATGTTATTCTAATCTGTTTAACAGATTAGAATTGTTAAATTATAATTGTCATGTTTAATAAATTAGAATTGTTAAATTATGTTAACGATAAAATTTACATTTTTATCATATATGTAGAAAAGATTAAAAATGTTCATTTGTTTGATATGAAAATATGTTAACGATAAAATTTACATTTTTATCGTATATGTAGAAAAGATTAAAAATGTTCATTTATTTGATATGAAAATATGTTAATGATAAAATTTACATTTTTATCATATATGTAGAAAAGATTAAAAATGTTCATTTATTTTATATGAAAATATATTAACGATAAAATTTACATTTTTATCGTATATGTAGAAAAGATTAAAAATGTTCATTTGTTTGATTTGAAAACATGTGAACGATAAAATTTACATTTTTATCGTATATGTAGAAAAGATTAAAAATGTTCATTTATTTTATATGAAAATATGTTAACGATAAATTTTACATTTTTATCGTATATGTAGAAAAGATTAAAAATGTTCATTTATTTGAAATGAAAATATGTTAACGATAAAGTTCACATTCATATCGTAAATATAGAAAAGTTTATCAATAAAAATTCACATTTTTATTGTATGTAAGAAGTAATCAGAAATGATCATTATTTGAAATAGAAAAGTTCAACATTGAAAATTTACATTTGTTAAGGTAAAATGAATCATTAAAAAGATCTATCATTTGATAAAATATGTTAACATAAGAAATTACATTTGTTAATGTAAAATGAATCATTAAAAGATGTATCGTTTGATAAAATATGTTAACATAATAAATTACATTTGTAATATGAAATCAATATGTGAGCGTGGCAAAGGAAAACGTGTTTCGACAGTTTTAGTCAATTTGGATCGACCAGAAAATGGCCATTTTTCAAGCGGTCTTTAAATTGGACGGAATTAGTTTTGTTAGGACTATATCGTCAATACGAAGCTAGAAATATTTTTTCTGGAATTTTCAGAGTCAGTATGTGGCCCCAGTAAATTAAAATGTGCGTTTGAATTTAAAATATAATGATTTAGATATTAAATTTAGCGAAAACTGATCGTAACGATCGAATCGGGATACGAAACATATCCCATTGTGTTCGGAATGGGGGTAATTAGCTAGGGACGACAATCGGCGGGTTCGAATCTAAGTTGAAACGAAAAGTCAACTTTCATTGGAGAAAAATAATAATTAAATTATATATACTTGGCCCCTCTTGTTTTCCCTCTTCTCTTTCTTCAGATCAAATTAGAAAGTAAATAAAAAAACCACGAGACCACTACCCCCGTCGCCCCTACCAGCCATCGTCGGCCTCACCTCCAGCTGCCGCTCCACCTCAGACGCCCCCCCTCGACAGCCGCCCTCCTCTCTTCCTCCTCCACGCCGTTCGAGAAAACCACTAGCCCCATTCTTGATTTAGACTCAGCCACCACCAAGCCTAGCAGACCCCCTGCGCCAACGTCAGCGACCACCGTACCCCCTACTCCTCAATCCGCGAACCAGAATCCCTCCACTCTACAGTGCCAAAACACGTGCCAAAACCGCCAAACCCCATTCCCTTTTCGACCTGAAACTGTGAGGCCCTCGCCACTAGCACCCGCGAGCTCCTCTGCCCTATCGAACCTCCATCTCAGACCGAAACTGCAGAAAATTGTGAGTTTTCTATTTATTCCTTTGATTGAAGATTTTATTTATATAAAGTTGGAATTTTTAATCATAAAAGGACGATCTTTTAATATATAAAGGAACGATTTTTATACATATGATTTTGTGATAAAAATACGATTTTATAAATATGGTTTTGAAAAAAGATTATATTTTTAAATAAGAAATGTCGAGATTTTTAAATATAAAAGGTTAGATTTTAAATTATTATAAAAAGATATAATTTTATAGTAGGGAGGAAATATGTTGGCAAGTTAAAAACACGATTTTTAACTAAGATATGATATGAAATTATTTTTAGAAGAATAAAAATATGATATATATATATAGCGAGATAAAAATATGATATGAATGGCATAGTCTTACAAATATGATTTTCATATTTGTGGAGTATTAAAAATTTGATTTTTATATTTCTAGTGAGGAAAAAAATTGATTTTTATGTATATGATAGCTAGATAAAGAAGTGATTTTTACATATATAACAAAGATATAAAAATGTGAATTTTAACCATGTAACGGTGAAATAAAAATTTGATTTTTATTTATGAACAGCGTGGAAAGATGGAGTTGGAATGTCGGGTAAATCCAAACCATCGTCCAATATAGAACTGACGGAGTGGAAACCCAAGGTGAGAACTCCTCACTATAATTTTCTTTGTACAGTTATTTATTTTATAGCTGCATATATGAATTGCTCCCCGTCGTCCACAGAACATGGACGACTTGTTTGATTATTTGGTTTCGTTGATTTATTTGTTTGAATTGGTTTGGGATGAGAATTGAATTTAAAAGAATTGAGTTGTTATGTGTGTATGGCGCGAGCCAATATCAAGAGAGGGGTAATGCTAGACACTACCCGATTTCGATATCGCACCGTTATACCGCCAAAATTTTCTAAAATAAGTTAGAAAAATAAAGATATCATTTGTATTGTATAAATGAACTGAATAGAATATTCATATATTGAATAACATATTCTATCATTAAAAATATAATTTTTAACGTGTATATGAATAAAATAAACATTCATTTACAAATCAGGTGATTTGTTTATGTATACTTATTTGACTGATACGGATTAGGACGATAAATTTTACATGTCGCCTAACAGCACAAATAATACTCAATGTTTGATGATTGAAACCCCACATGGGTGTTGGAATGATATTTGACGTACACTAATCCCAATTGTTTAGTTGTATGTCGATCGATTGGTTGACAGGCTGTTGTAGGCGTTAAATATTTATATTTAATGCTTATGCAGTGTAGAATGCACTCTGGATGATGGTTGATTGTTTATCGTCGTTGTTGTATACATGTATTGTATGAAATTCATATAATCAACATTATATGGTAATTGACTGTGTCTGATTCCAGTTGAGAAAGAATGAATATTTTCAAATAATGAATATTTTTAAAATAATATTCAGTAAAAGATCAAAATTTGATTTTGATGTCCGATTTGGGATGGATACAAATATATTTAAATATATAAAGCCATGTTGATTAGATTAACGCCATTTTGAAGTGAACGATATTTATATTGATTTTATTCATTTTTATAATGAATATCGAAAAGGAATTGATTTCAAAATCTAATGTTTTGAAAATACTATCATTTATATATTAATGATATGTAATATTCAATTTTGATTTGAAATTGAATATAAAGTTGAAATCGTTTTGAAAACGAATTTAAAACGATTTATAAAATACGTTTTAAATGGAACTTGACGAAATATATAATATATATAATATATATAATATAATGGTCTGAATTGAACGCGCTGCGCTACGGTAGTTCCTAAATTTCGACCATTGAGTTCGAATGGACATTATGAGAGATATGACCGTCGGATTCTCCTAAAACCGGAACTGTTGGGTTCGTATCGAAAAGATCTTTCTAACGAATATTAGAGATTTGAAATCTGATGGTTTTATTTGGAATTATGCCAAAACCAAATTTGGAAAAGGTCGTTGTAAGTGCAGTTCGATGGTCGTTTATGGAAATCGATAGTATGAGCCTTGATAAAATTATTAAAAATATCAATAATTAGTGTAAAATTATACGAAATGATTTGGAAAGAATTGGGATGAAATATTCCTTATTTGAAAAGATAAAAATATATTTTTATCGAAATGAACTAGTTATGAACTAGAATTATAATCCAGTTATTTTTAAATAAATAAATTGGATTTGGAATGGTTTTAAAAATAATCAGGATTTCCAATATATAAATTGGAATGGATTTGAATTGAAATTGTCTTCAGAATATTGCAATGTTGGATTTCGTGATTATACAGATATTGTAATGGAAATTTGAAAGATATATTTATATTGTTATTTCCAACACGATACTTGTTGGTTTTAGAATTTGATATTGAATATAAGCCGATATATTTTCTATTCAGAGTCTTGTATTTAATATCAAATGGGATTTTGGGTTTGTCGTGAATGATGTCTTCAGTGACACTGTTCTTGAACCCCATGTGAAGTGAATAAATCTTTTAATTAAGATTGTTAGAGTTTCCAATTATATTTAATAGAATAAAATGGAATGTGAATTGGGTTTATCGTGAACTGTGTTTTTAAAGGCATTCGTTCTTTAACCCGATTTACAGTGAAATGTGATTTGGAATTTATAAATCTTTTGTTAAGATTTAAAGGAAATTTTCCAAAGTGAAGTTTTCCAATTTAATAAAATAAATTGGAATGGAATTCGATTTGGTAATAATTGAAGTGGACTTCTGTGGAGGAAGACTGTTACTATATTTGGAATTTAAGAGGCTTTGCCGTTGTTCCATTTATAGTATCGGTTGGATATGGAAGTTCATATCGATTTTATATATTGATCTGTTTTCCGTGAAGATTCCATTGTTAATGGAATGTGATTTTGGGTTTATCATGAGCTGTGTTTTAAATGACATTAGTTCTTTAACCCAGTTAAAGATAAGATTTATTTCTTAACTTTGAATAATCATTAAGTAATGATTTTTGGAAACTAAAATTGAAATAGAGTTTTAATGAATCTTTAAATAGATTGAAAGGTGAATCTGATAACTAAAATTATCAAATTCGAAAAATGGTCGAGAATGGAGTACCACCAGTTTTACTCCAGGCGATAGTTAAATCTTTAATTAGATTTCAACATGAAATGGTAATTGAATTTACCAATAACACCATGGTGTTAGATATGAAGTATTACCAGTTTTACTTCATGGGATGAATAGGTTGGGATTGGGAAATTAAAACAAATGATAACTTCGGTAAGGTTCGTTAATCCCGACTAGTTTGGATAAACCATAATTTGGTTCGAATTGATATCCAAAGGAAGATTAAAGAATAAATTTTAAAGAATTTATCTTCGATAAAATTAATGGGAACCTTTCCTAAAAATATGAATATTTAAATAAAAGAATATTCTAAATTGGAATGAGGCGTATATTGTGTTTTTATAACACTTGTTTATTATATACGCGGGTTATTCGGAAAGACCAAGTTTATCCCATTATGAATAACTGAATCGGCGATGAGTCGATGATGAAGACAGTGTTTGAAGACTGGAGGTCTTCACATCGTTTGGATGATTACTGATGTCTTGATTGGGCGGTACACCCAGGACAAGGTAATCAGTGGTGATCGTCCAGGCGTACTTGGAGATCGACCGGATATGCGAGGACCTCGCTCCTGTATTGGACATACGGGACGAGGAATAAGATGCCTCCGGTTTCGTTCAGACCTAGAACGAACTTGTAAATGGATGTGTGTCCGACATTGGATTTCATTCTGTGTGATTGATATACATCGGTTGCATAGCATAAATTGCTTGTGTGCATGCTGAGATGCAAAATGATCAAGGCTTCTGTCAAAAAGCAAAGTCTTGTGGTTGGTGATCAAAGCACGACTTTAATATAGCATGACTTTGTGTAGCGTTAATTCGTGAGCCTCGCAAAGGAGAGGACTTCAGGGAGGACATGCATTTCCTTCTAGCTAGGAGTGGTGTCTGGGTTTTGCATGCCCAGGCGTTTTACTTATATGGATGATGGATAGCGAGGCGCCTCAGTTATATCGGTCTCTGTGGAGCCGATGGATGATATTGTCTTTATACAAACTAGACTAACGCCTCATATGACGAGGAAACGTAGTGTTCAGGAATTTTAATCCACATCGAGTGGACCGGCCCTGACAATCCAAGGGTCCACCTAAGTCTGGGTCCTGAGACACGGGCTAGAGCGTCTCGAATAGGTAAGGACGATCCCTTGCCTTGGTTCACAGACGGAAATCCAACTTCCAATGCGTGACATTTCAGTTTTATTTGTAGAGCCTAGTATGGTGACATAGTGGGATGGGGCACTATGCCGTCTATGATTGATACATTTATATTTTAATTGTTTTCATACACTTTACACTATAATAGTATCAAAATGATTTGTTTCAAATGTACCAAGCATGTTTGGCTATTATAAGGTAAAGCTCTATCCTCCGGCTTGTGTTGCATTGTGTGATGGGACCTGAGTCTTATATTTACTTCATTTTTCCAAAAAGCATTACGCTGTTTTGATATATGCACTGGTATTCTGGGGAGGAAACCCGTTCCGTGTTATACGGCATGGTCCCTTGATATATCTGATTTTAAAGTAAAGTTTTAAATAACTGTTTTAGTTCCCACACCAGTTGCATGACTGACCTAGAGTTTGTTGTTTTAACCTAAACTCTGGGTGCCCCTATTTTCCACACGGGCAACTAGTAGTGTTGGTTTTGCAGATTTTTATTCACAAGATCCTAGTTTATTGCTAGAATGATATTCGGAAAGCTCTGTATCTGTATATTCCTTTTAGTTGTGATTTTGTATTATTTTCCGCTGCATTGTAATTTGTAAATCTCTGATATTTTTCTTCTGTATATTATTCCTGTATACTCTGGAATATTCTTGTATTATGATAAAATCGTTGTAGTAAGCGATGGAATGTTCTTCTATTTGTGTTCTGATTCGTCATGTTCTCAAAGCAATCCGGGTTTCCTTCACGGGGAAGTTCGGGTCGTTATATTTGGTATCAGAGCTTTGGTTTATAGAGCTCGAGAACAAGACACATTAAAACCGAACGAAGGAATTCATCAGAGATTGGATTAGTAATATCCAATGGGAATGACTCATTAGAGGTGGGATCAGTAGTATCCTAGAATGAGTCCGAAGAGTGTAATTTTTAAAATGAAAACAAATTTCATTTTGAAAATTTAAACCTTATCATACATATTTGAATATTTTATTTTATTTTAAATTGATTTGGACAATCAAGTATATAAAGATTCTGCATATCGTCTGATCCACGCGTATTCGAAGTTTTAATATACTGGATAGATATAGAATCACACTCTAGTCGCCCGGAGATGATTATGATGATTGAAGCTTCATCATCAGAATTTGTGTTTGAGTTTTGAAAGTAGGATATCCATATGTTTCCATTAGGCTGGTGTGAGAACCAAAACTAGATAGGGTTTATTTTTGTGATTTGGCATCAAAAATGAATTCTTACATATATAAAAATTATGAATTCGAAACGATAATCAACTAATTGATTGATGGTTGTGTTTTACTATTACTTGTTATCTAATAAAACCATTGTGTGAAAGAATAGTACATATAACCAAATTGTATCAAATATTGAACTGAATTGAAATTTGATTGAAATTGCATGCATATACATGTATATACATTGAACATGTCATAGCAAGGAGGCTAGAGAAGAGGAATAAAATTGTATGCCCGACAAATAGGTACATGTTTACTAATCTATTGGGTTTGGATTATTTTATGAGCCGATTGGCTAGCCGCTTTGCTTTTTCTTTTTCTTTTTGAGATGAGAGGGCCTATGCGGCAGTTTGGGGATTTTCCCGGTGCTCCCGGTACAAAGGAGGTTATAGCGAAATTTTTCGAAAATTTACGGTGTTAGCCAAATTTTTGAAAAAAATTTGAAAATTCTTAGAAATTGAAAAGTTGAAGAACGAAACCAAACTGAAAGTTGAGTTGATTAGTTAAACAACTTTCAGCCCCGTTCCTTTTCGAGGACGAAAAGATTATAAGAGGGGAAGATTGTAACAACCCGGAAAATCAGAACCAATTTAAAAAATTTATTTTGGCAATTTTAAGGAATTTTGAATATTTAAAATGATTTATTTTAAATAATAACGACAACTAATTTATTTTGAATAAAATTAGAACGTATATATTTATTTGAATTGAAGTTAGAATATAAATATTTATTTTAATTATAGAAGGAATTGGAAATGGCGCGGTAGTTTGAAAATTCGATTCCAAATTTCAAATGAATGTATAGGATTCAAAATAAACCAGATTTTCGTGAAACCAAAAATATTAGAATCCATTTGAAAATATCTTTCCAACAAATCCGAAAAATCAAAATTTTATTGTGGGAGTAAAAAGTTATGTCTAGTTGAAAATTCAGAATAGTCGCTATGGAAATACAGCCCTTAAAAATAGCCATTTTGTAAACAACCTCTGTTTTTGACGAAACCACTTTTTTGGATCCGGGATGTCAAATTATTGCTAGAATCTAACTTTCATAATTTTTGAAATCAATATGTGAGCGTGGCAAAGCAAAACGTGTTTTGATAGTTTTATTCAATTTGGATCGACCAGAAAATGGCCATTTTTCAAATATTCTTCAAATTGGACGAAATTATTTTTTTTAGGACCGTATCGTTAATACGAAGCAAGAAATATTTTTTTTGGAATTTTCAGAGTCAGTATGTGGCCCCGGTGAATTAAAATGTACATTTAAATTTAAAATATAATGATTTATATTTTAAATTTAGCGGAAACTGATCATAACGATCGAATTGGTTTACGAAACATATCCCATTGTGTTCGGAATGGGGGTAATTAGCTGGGGACGACAGTCGGTGGGTTCGAATCTGAGTTGAAACGAAAAGTCTACTTTATTGGAGAAAAATAATAATTAAATTATATATAATTGGCCCCTTGTTTCCCCACTTTTGTTTCTTCAGATCAAATTAGAGAGTAAATAAAAAAAACCACGAGACCGCTACCCTCTTCGCCCCTATCAGCCGCCGCCGGCCTCACCTCCAACCGCCGCTTCGCCTTTGACACCCCCCGACAACCGCTATCCTCTCTTCCTCCTCCACGCCATTTGAGAAAACCACAAGCCCCCTTCCTCGATTTAGACTCAGCTGCCACCAACCCTCGCATGTCCCCTGCGCCGACGTCAGCAACCACCGCAACCCCTCCTCCTCGACCCGCGAACCAAAATCCCCCTTCTCTACAGTGCCAAACCGCGTGCCAAAACCGACAAACCCCATTCCCTTTTCGACTTGAAACCGCAAGGCCCCCGCCACCAGCACCCGTGAGCTCCTCCGCCCTGCTGAACCTCCATCTCCGACCGAAACCATAGAAAATTATGAGTTTTCAATTTATTCCTTTGATTGAAGATTTTATTCATATAAAGTGGAAGTTTTTAATCATGAAAAGACGATCTTAAATATATAAAGGAACCATTTTTATAAATATGATTTTGTGATAAAAATACGATTTTAAACATATGGTTTTGAAAAAAGATTTGATTTATAAATATGAAAGGTCGAGATTTTTAAATATGAAAGGTTAGATTTTTAATTATTATAAAAAGATATAATTTTATGGTAAGGAGGAAATATGTTAGCAAGTGAAAAACACGATTTTTAACTAAGGTATGATATGAAATTATTTTTAGAAGAATAAAAATATGAATTTTATTATATGTAAAGAATAAAAATATGATACATACATACATATATATATATATATATATATATATATAACGAGATAAAAATACGATATAAATGGCATATTCTTACAAATATGATTTTCATATTTGTAGAGTACTAAAAATTCGATTTTTATATATATGATAGCTAGATAAGAAGTGAATTTATATACATAACAAAGATATAAAAATGTGATTTTTATCCTTGTGGCGGTGAAATAAAAATGCGATTTTTATTTATGAACAGTGTGGAAAGATGGAGTTGGAATGTCCGGTAAATCCAAACCATCGTCCAATATAGAACTGACGAAGTGGAAACCCAAGGTGAGAACTCCTCACTGTAATTTTCTTTGTACAGTTTTTTATTTTATAACTGCATATATGAATTGCTCACTGTCGTCCACAGACCAAGAATGACTTGTTTGATTGTTTGGTTTGGTTGAATTATTTGTTTGAATTGGTTTGGGATGAGAATTGAATTGAAATGAATTGAGTTGTTATGTGTGTATGGCGCGAGCCAATATCATGAAAGGGGTAATGCTAGAAATTACCCGATTTCGATATCGCGTCGTTATGCCGCCAAAATTTTCTAAAATAAGTTAGAACAATAAAGATATCATTTGTATTGTATAAGTGAACTGAATAGAATATTCATATGTTGAATAACATATTTTATCGTTAAAAATATAATTTTTAACGCGTATATGAATAAAATAAATATTCGTTTACAAATCAGACGATTTGTTTATGTACACTTATTTGACTGGTATGGATTGGGATGATAAATTTTACACATCGCCCAACTGCACAAATAATACTCAATGTTTTTTGATTGAAACCCCACACGGTTGTTGGATGATATTTGACGTACACTAATCCCAATTGTTTAGTTGTATGTCGATCGATTGGTTGACAGGCTATTGTATGCATTAAATATTTATATTTAATGCTTATGCCGTGTAGAATGCACTCTGGATGATGGTTGATTTTTTATCGTTGTTGTTGTATACATGTATTATATGAAATCCATATAATCACATTATATGGTAATTGACTGTGTCTGATTCCAGTTCAGAAAGAACGAATATTGTCAAATAATGAATATTTTTAAAATAATATTCAATAAAAGATCAAAATTTGATTTTGATGTCCGATTTGGGATGGACAGGAATATATTTAAATATATAAAGCCGTGTTGATTAGATTAATGCCATTTTGACATGAACGATATTTATATCGATTTTATTCACTTTTATAATGAATATCAAAAAGGAATTGATTTCAAAATCTAATGTTTCGAAAATATTATCATTTATATATTCATGATATGGAATATTTAATTCTAATTTGAAATTGAATATGAAGTTGAAATCATTTTGAAAACGAATTTAAAACGCTTTATAAAATACGTTTTAAATGGAAATCGACGAGATATATATTATATATAATATATAATATAATTACATGAATAGAACGCGCCGCGCTGCGGCAGTTAGCGAATTTCGACCATTGACTTCGAATGGACATTACAGGAGATCCGACCATCGGATTCTCCTAAAACCAAAACCATTGGGTTCGTATCGAAAAGTGATTTCTAAGAATATTAGAGATCTAAAATCTAACGGTTGGATTTGCAATTATGTCCAAATCAAATTTGGAAAAGGTCGTTGTAAGTACAGTTCGATGGCCGTTTATGGAAATCGACTGTACGGGCCTTGATAAGATTATTAAAAATATCAATAATTATTGTAAAATCATAAGAAATGATTTAGAAAGAATTGGGATGAAATATTCCATATTTGAAAAGATAAAAGTAGATTTTTATCGAAATGAACTAGTTATGAACTAGAATTATAATCCAATTATTTTTAAATAAATAAATTGGATTTGGAATGGTTTTAAAAATAACCAGGATTTTTAACATATAAATTGGAATGGATTTTAATTGAAGTTGTCTTCGGAATATTTCGGTGTTGGATTTCGTGATTATACAGATATTGTAATGGAAATTTGAAAGATATATTTATATCGTTATTTCCAGTACGATACTTGTTGGTTGTAGAATTTGATATTGAATATAAGCCGATATATTTTCTATTCAGAGTCTTGTATTTAATATCAAATGGGATTTTGGGTTTGTTGTGAATGGTGTCTTCCGTAACACTGTTCTTGAACCCCATGTGAAGAGAATAAATCTTTTAATTAAGATTGTTAGAGTCTGCAATTATATTTAATAATCGGAAATGGAATGTGAATTGGGTTTATCGTGAACTGTGTTTTTAAAGACATTCGTTCTTTAACCCGATTTACAGTGAAATGTGATTTGGAATTTATAAATTTTTGTTAAGATTTAAAGGAAAATTTCCCAATATGAAGTTTTCCAATTTAATAAAATAAATTGTGGATGGAATTGAATTCGATTTGGTAATAATCGAAGTGGACTTCTATGGAGGAAGACTGTTACTATATATGGAATTTAAGAGGCTTTTCCGTTATTCCATTTATAGTATCGGTTGTATATGGAAGATCATATCGATTATATATAGATCTGTTTTCCGTGAAGATTCCATTGCTAGTGGAAAGTAATTTTGGGTTTATCATAAGCTGTGTTTTAAATGACATTAGTTCTTTAACCCAGTTAAAGATAAGATTTATTTCTTAACTTTGAATTATCATTAAGTAATGATTTTTGGAAATTAAAACTGAAATAGATTTTTAATGAATCTTTAAATAGGTTGAAAGGTGAATCTGATAACTAAAATTATCAAATTCGAAAAATGATTGAGAATGGAGTACCACCAGTTTTACTCCAGGCGATAGTTAAATCTTTAATTAAATTTGAACGTGAAATGGTAATTGAATTTACCGATAACACCGTGGTGTTAGATATGAAGTATTACTAGTTTTACTTCATGGGATTAATAGGTTGGGATTAGGAAATTAAAACAAATGATTACTTCGGTAAGGTTCGCTAATCCCGACTAGTTTGGATAAACCATATTTGGTTCGAATTGATATCCAAAGGAAGATTAAAGAATATATTTTAAAGAATTTATCTTTGATAAAATTAACGGGAACCTTTCCCAAAGGATATGAATATTTAAATAAAAGAATATTCTGAATTGGAATGAGGCATATGTTGTGTTTTTATAACACTTGTTTATTATATACGCGAGTTATTCGGAAATACCGGGTTTATCCCATTCTGAATAACTGAATCGGCGATGAGTCGAAGATGAAGACGGTGGTTAAAGACTGGAGGTCTTCACATCATTTGGATGATTACTGATGTCTTGATTAGGCAGTCCACCCAAGACAAGGTAATAAGTGGTGGTCGTCCAGGCGTACTTGGAGATCTACCGGATATGCGAGGACCCCTCTCCTGTATTGGACATACGGGACGAGGAATAAGGTGCCTCCAGTTTCATTCAGACCTCGGACGAACTTGTAAATGGATGTGGGTCTGACACTGGATTTCATTCTGTGTGATTGATATACATCGGTTGCATTGCGTGAATTGCCTGTGTGGCATGCTGAGATGCAAATGATCAAGGCTTCTGCCGAAAAGCAGAGTCTTGTGGTTGATGATCAAAGCATGCCTTTAATATAGCATAGCTTTGTGTAGCGTTAATTCGCAAGCCTCGCACCCTAGTGTGAACAAGAAACGGGAGAGGACTTCAGGGAGGACATGCGTTTTCTTCTAGCTAGGAGTGGTGTCTGGGTTTTACATGCCTAGGCATTTTACTTATGTGGATGATGGATAGCCAGGCGCCTCGGTTATATTGGTCTCTGTGGAGCCGATGGATGATATGGTCTTTATACAAACCTGATTGATGCCCTAAAGGGCGGGAAAACTTAGTGTTCAAGAATTTTAATCCACATCGAGTGGACCGGCGTTGACGATCCAAGGGTCCACCTGAGTCTGGGTCCTGAGACACTGGCTAGGGCGTCTCGAAGCGGTAAGGACGATCCCTTGCCTTGGTTCACAGACGGAAATCCAACTTCCAATATGTGACATTTCAGTTTTATTTTTATAGCCTAGTATGGCGACATAGTGGGATGGGGTACTATGCCGTCTATGATTGATATATTTATATTTGAAGTTGTTTTTATATACTTTACACTATAATAGTACCAAAATGATTTGTTTTAAACGTACCAAGCATGTTTGGCTATTATAAGGTAAATGTAACGACCCGTGTTTTTGGCAGTCAATTTTTTTATTTAATCTATTATTTTAAATATTTTATTTAGAATATTGATGATTTTTAACATTTAATTTCGTTATTTAAAAATAAATTTGAACGTTAGTTTATTTATAATAGAAATCGAGCTCGAAATGGCGCTGCAGCTCGTAAATTGGAGTTTTGAACTTCAATCGGATATACAGGATCCGATATAAGTCGGATTTCTGTGAAACAAGAAACGCTGGAACCGTGTTGATTATAATTTTCATATGAAAGAGAAAAATTCAAATTTCATATTATGGTTTATTAGTTATGGGTAAATCAAATTTTGAAATAGTCGCTATGGAAATCGTTATTTAAAATATACGCGTTAAAATGACCGTTTTGCAAAGGGACTCAGTTTTCGACGAAACTAATTTCATTACGTATCGTTAAATTATTGTACGGTGTCGAATGGTGTGGCAAACCGATATCGTATGTGACCACGGTAGCCGTAAGCGCCCGTTCAATTTCTATAGCGCGTAATTAATTCAATAAAGAGATATTTGAGTGCAACTTGAGCAGACGACCGAATTAAGCCGTGAAACCAATTCCGTTGAATTCGTATCGTCGATTAGGGCCAGGATAGGTATATAGTTTGTTATTTTTGAAGATCGGTTAATTTGGTGTCAAAATGGCATTGTGGTGCGCGTAAAAATAGCCTACCAGGGAAACAGTCTCAGATTGCGACGAAACTTGGGCCGTTGGGTTCGTATTGAAGAATTATTATAGGATTGCAAGGTTTCAAGTTGATTTGATTTACCTGGTGATCGTGGAAAAATCAAACGCGTCTTTATTTCTGGTTTTATAAAGGATTTTTTTCAAATGATGTCGGAATTCGACGAAACTTGTCCCATTGGGTCCGGAATACCATTTTACACTAGGATTAGCCTTTTTATCAGTAAACAGAATCGATTGTGGTCAGTTTTATGTTATACTTTACGGCAAAGTTTCATATTAAAAAAAATCATAACTCAGAAGAACCAAACCTACCCTAAAATCTAAACCTACAAAACTTCCCATCAAATAAAGTGAAGAACGTGCGTACTCTATTTTTCCTGAGGAATTGACCAAGACAAAACATAGTTGCTATCTACCTTCTGCCAACCTAAAATACATAAGCAACTTTTACATTAATTAGCATCTACGCACAGTCGAATCAGAAGCACATCCACGAGACAATACATGCACAACTACTAACATGTGAAGTGATAATACACAACAGTCCTACTACCTAATCCTTGGCACGCAAGGAGCTCGAGATTATAAATATGCACACACTTCTTCGGCCAGAAACTAAAAGGGCGATATATGTTTAGATAAATTTTTCCTCCTTCTGAACCAAAACCCAAACTCCCATTGTTATTCTTATAGTTAATGAAAACCAAAAAGCCTCACTTCAAATTATCTTTCAGCGTTGAAAGCAAATTCTCGTGGTCACTTAACCCTTCCGCCTCCATCCTTAAACGAACGAACACGATTGTTCGATTCCTTCCTCAATCTTATCTCAACATCCACCAACCAAAAATCAAAGGGTTTCAACACTAATTTTGTTCGGCTCAGTGAGCTTGTGAGGTTGATCAGTTATGATCAAAAATTTTGATTTGTGGAGGATGAAATTGGGTCAGGAAGTGGTTGGGTTGAGGGCTATTTCGCTGGCGACTGGAAGGACTGGGATTCACGTGGTTTTGGGCGGAGACCACGGGGGTGGAGGCGAGTTCAGTAGCGGTCGCAGATGGGATCCGGGTGGTCGGTTTCCTGGTGCGGTGGTGATTTCTTGGATGGAGCATGGGGTTTGAAATGGGACAACTAAAAGACAATGTGGTCTGTGTATTCAAAATCAAAAGGGGACGAAGCCGAATTACACAATATAGGGCGTAATTATTCTGAATGGTATTTGTTAAATTTAATTAAGGTTAAATGTTTACTTAAGGATTAATGACTTAATTAGTATTTGGGAACAATGTAGGGTGCGTTGTGAAATGAAGTTTGAGCAGAACAGCGAACAACAAGGATGAAGAGAAATATAGGGCCTGAAAACTATTAACAAAACATAAATTATTTTAAATAAATTTTCATTAAAGGATTGTTATTTAATCCAACTCCTATATACTAAGACATTGTTAACATGTGCAGATCAAACAAAGTAGATGAACACGCAATGAAAAGGAGATCACAACGGCCTGTTAAACAATGTAATAATAGTAATTAAAATTTTATTAGTTATAAAAATAATAATTAAGGGATTAATTGGTTTAATTAATTTATAAAATTTTAATGCATGCTTGTGTTATTAAAATTTGACCAGACCAGAGACGTCGGGACCGTATGGACGAACTTCACAAGTTTAGACTGATCTAAATAAGGCTGGAAGCAGCGGAGGATTTTGGTTAAATTAAACATTGTTTAATTTGACCGAAACTGTATCGTTTTAAGCGACAGATCAAATCAAGGTGAGTTAAACTCACTCAGTTTTTCCTATTTATATTTTATATAAATTGGGTATCTTTATTTTGTGTGCTCTGCTTGCTGATGATTGGCTGTTTGCTAGTTATACCTTTGTTTGTTGATTTAACCGCTGAAATTAAACCGTTGTTTAATTTCAGTGAAATACCAAATCGTTATTCTAACGATTTGTTCCAATAAAGGTAACTTACCTTGTTGGTCATGTTTATAAGATAAACATGTTTTAATTGGTTGAATTGTTTGAATTGCTTGTGAATTGGTTGATGTTAAATGTTCGTTATTTATCATTATCAGTTAAATGAAATTGAACGATCTGTTTGGAGATAACCATTTTTATACAGGGAAGGACGGGTTGGAGGGATCCAACCGGATTCCTCAATATATGATTTAATTTCATATTATCATATGAACTGTCATGTTTGGGTGATTGATTTGAGTGGTGATCGTTGACTAAAAAGTCAACCTGGGTTGTGTTTTAACCAATGGGAAATATTGGTTGAGTAATTGGCAGCGTATGGCCTATAAGATCAATCATTTTATAAATATTGATTCACCATCAGGTGAGTCGATAGAGGAGAAGTTATAAAATTTATTTTCATAACTAGAGTTAGATTTTGTAATATATTTTTGAATAAAATAGTTTAAGGAATATGGTTTTAAATTTTAATAAGGTTTTAAAACGAGAATTTACTTTTCATTTTAGTAAATAAAGGAATTAACTACCGTCACAGTAGTTAATGATAAAGATGAAGTATTTTACTGATTAATAGGAATTTAAAGGATTATTTTTAACTGGAATTCATATAAAAAGTAACCGAATTGAAATGAAATCTAATTGAAGGATGGGAAGAGTTCATAAACATGTTTTATTTAAAGGGTGCGTTTTTTACAGGTCCCTATTAAGTTTCAAAATATAAAAAAAACCCGACGATAAAAGTAATATAGAAAACATCCCTATTTTTGAATTTCCGCTAAAAAAATTCCAGATCTACCCTTACACACCTAAAAAACTATCCAACAACTGTTTGTCCTCATTTACTTAGTCTATCGCTCCTATTATCTCGCTCATAAACCTAATCCAACAATTATGGAAAACATTCGATCACTGCAACGGGGTTATTTATTTTTTTTACGAAAAACTAGACAAATATATACATAAATTACGTAAAATGATTTTTTTTATTGATTTTTTTTATTTTTACGAAAAACTAGACAATTATATACATATATTACGTAAAATGATTTTTTTTATTACTTTTTTTTATTTTTACGAAAAACTGGACAAATATATACATATATTACGTAAAATTGCATACATTTATGCAACTAAGTGTAATAATTGCATAAATATAGTAATATTATGCAGAAAATAAATTATTAGTCTTGCGCAACTAAGTGAAATAATTGCATATATATACAGAACTGTACTGCATAATTGCTGAAACAAAAGATATGACAAAAAGTAAATACAGATAATTATAACAAAATGCATATATATATGTATGCAAATAACAGAAATATGTGCATACTTACATGAAAAATTTCATAACATTTACATATACTACATCAAAAAATAAATACAGACCACATTTACATGTACTACATCAAAAATTTCAGAACATTTACAAAGCAGAGATGATGGTCTTTTGAAGAACAAGATATTTTGTTAAGACCCAGCTTATTGCGCAAACCACATCTAGTAGTCTCTGTAGAAACAATAAATGTGTTCAATCATTTGGAAAAAGATGGGCGACCAAGCTTCAACAAAACCATTACACCAATATCCGTCGGAAGCCTGTTATCAAAAAAAGAGTGCAAACATTAATAAGCTTAATGTGCAGTAAGCTAAATTACAAAAACAACTTCATATTAATATAAATACATGCGTATAATTCAGCAAAATAAAATTAATTTCTGAATATTTATATGCAAGTTTTCTACATATATGCATAGAAATATTAATATATTTGTAAAATAATAAGTTTTTCTCATTGTTTGATAAAAAAATGCATACAGATATGCATATATTTAAAATAGATGCATATTTATCCGCAACTTTCTATCAGAAATTCAGCAAAAACCCACAAGTTCTAACAATAGTTTCATGAATTTATGTTTTTTTGGCTCCTTATCATATGAAAAATTGATTTATTTATTTTTCAAATAAAAACCTTATATGTATCGTACAAATAAAATCAGAAAGAAAAGGAAAAAAACAGCTTCAGTTTCATATAAATACATGCGTACAATTCAGCAAAATAAAAATAATTTCTGAATATTTATATGCAAGTTTTCTACATATATGCATAGAAATATGAATATATTTGTAAAATAATATGTTTTTCTCATTGTTTGATAAAAAAATGCGTACAGATATGCATATATTTAGAATAGATGCATATTTGTCCGCAACTTTTTATCAGAATTTCAGCAAAAACACTGAAGACAATTCAAAGAAATCTATGAATATGGTTATTTCTTCTAAATGTCCAAAGAAGATAGAGAGTGCATACTTGGTGTATAACATATAATCTAAGCAACACATTATGATCAGTCCAAGCAATAGCATGTCCATGTAGTCATTTATTTGAACTTCATAAATAAATTAAAAGAGGACCAAATTCTGCTCTGCATATCCAAAATAACAGTAGATCCTAAAATGCTTGGCACTCCAAATTCAAGGAGGTATCTAATTCCTGTACCATGAGGTACCGTATAAACCTGGTCAACTTTCTATAAAATCCCAGTTTATTCTAATTATTTGGATGGTAAAATTTGTTGTCATTCCTATACAATACACTAAAGGCTAATCATTAAGCATGAAATAGTTTGTTATAGGAATCAATGCTCTATCAGTACAAAGCAATTAACTTTAATATATTGTCTGTTTCGTGATAAAAGAACAGACATGTTCAAAAGTATCTGGCATATATATTTTATAATAATCGAGAATAAAACATTATAGTTTTGTGCGGTTTTCGGACAACGAAGGAGCCTTCCATGTGAAACTGAAGTCATATGAATTATGAAATACTACACTTACCATGAGTTCAATTTCGGTCGTGCTAACTAGGGGGACCGCAGCTTCAAAGTTGAGGAGAGGTAACCGGAGCAGCGAGGGTCCAGTGGCGCGAAGACTGAGGAAGCGGAAAGGGCTGAGGCGATGAAGAGGGAGGACCAAATCCGGCGGCCATGATTTATTGAATTTGGGGATTTTATTTCGTGAAGATGGAAATTATTTTAGCCGCCGCCGTGGATTTAGGTTTACAGAAAATATGATACTGGAAAAAATAAAACCCTAATACTTGTTTCGAAATACATAAATGACGGCGTGAATTATGTGAAAAAGGGCAGTTCTGTAAAAAAACAAGCGGCTATTTGAAAATAGGGATGAAATTTAAATGTTTCTAAAGGGGAGGATGTGAGCCTAATTAAGTTTGCTTTTAGGGATGTGTGCCTAATTTTCACTTATTTAAAAACTGAGTTTTATAACAAAGTTCTAAAGAAGTTTTTAAGCGAATTCTATATGTTAAAATAAATGTTACTTAATGATTTGAATTAAGTGAAAGGGAATTAAGGAAAAGGCTTATAATAAACCAGGATTATGTAAATGAGGTTTAAAGTGTTAAGACGTTAATTTTACATTAACGATACTTGAAAAGGAGATCAAGTAAAAAAGGAAAAATTTAAATAAGAGTTCCAAAGTGGAAATGGTCGAAATGATTTGAAAGGAGATTGGTAAAGAAAAATTTGGGTAAAGAAGTGGGTCGTAGGATTTGTATAACCAAATCAAATTTATATTGGAATTTGTTTTGAGACTGGAATAGAATATTGGTTTGGATTACAACTTATATTTATCTAATGGTAAGAGCGTTGTTGATCAAGGTCTGAGAGGTAATTAAAATACCCCAACTTGAACAACATCAGGATTATCTGAAGACGATATCAGTTGGTAATCGTAAAAGAGGTTAGTGATAATTTATTATTTCCATTCGAGAAATAATAATGCGATGTTTGGTGAAAATTTGGAGGGTATACGAAGTAAAGGAAATTAGTAAGAAGGAAAGGAAAGGTTGAGTTTTTATGCAAATAAATATTTGTTATTGTTTCAAGAATAGAATACAAGATATTACTTAACATTGATTACGAATAATAAGTTAAGTGGATTTCCCAAGTTTGAATAATAAAGGATAATGTTACAAATGTTTGAAAGGAGAATTAAGTGGAAATTTAATATGATTATAAGTTATTTCACTAAGTATTAATATGAAATGGTTTTTGAGAACATTAGTATATTAAGTAAGAATTCAAATATCATACTTTTAAATATTTAAAGAGTTAGGGGTTTTAATTAAAAAGAAGTGAATCAGTTTGTTTTAATTAAAAGGCCAAGTGATGCTGAATACTGAACCAGTGAACTCATTGTATTGTCATGATTGAAACACTGTTTATTTTGATAGTTAAATCACCGACTATCAAATCTGTCGAATACGATTGTTGGTACGGAAAGACCGGGATCGAATTTATTTTCGAAAACCATTCTGACTAACAAATACGTGAAGATATCAGAAGACGGTCTAGATGGAGTGTTGAAGACTGTAATAACCCGGAAAATCTGGGCCAGTTTAAAAATTTTATTTTGGCAATTTTAGCGAATTCTGAATATTTAAAATGAATTATTTTAAATAAAATCGACGAGAAATTTATTTTGAATATAATAGAATGTATATATTATATACGTCGTCGTTAGAATATAAATAATTATATATATAATTATAAATAGAATTGAAAATGGCGCGGTAGTTCGATAATTCGATTTCAAACTTCAATTGAATGTACCGGGTGCAAAACAATCCGGATTTTAGTGAAACCAAAAATGATAGGATCTAATTGGTAATATCTTTCCAACGAATCCGAAGAATCAAAATTTCATAGCGGGAATCAAAAGATATGTCCAGTTGAAAATTCTGAATAGTCGCTATAGAATTCAGGCCCTTAAAAATGGGAATTTTGCAAACGACCTCGGATTTCGACGAAACCAGTTTTGTTGGATCCGCAGTGTCGAATTATTGCTAGGTTTCAAATTTCATAATTTTTCGAATCAGTATGTGAGCGTGGCAAAGGAAAACGCGTTTGCCAGTTTCAGTTGATTTTAATCGACTGGAAATTGGCCATTTTTCATACGGTCTCAGAATTCGACGAAACTAGTTTTGTTAGGACCGTATCGTCAATATGAAGCTAGAAAATATTTTTCTCCAATTTATAGAGTTCGTATATGACCCCGGTAAATTGAAATGTACGTTTAAAATTCAATAAAGTGATTTAAATGTAAATTTAACGGAAACTGATTGTAGCAGCTGAATCAGCCTACGATACATATCCCATTGTGTTCGGAATGGGGGTAAAACGCTATGGACGACAGGCGGTGGGCCTCATTTCGAGGTCGTATGTAAAAGTCAACTTTTTGAAATATAAATTAATTAAATAAATTAAAATAAACTTTACATAAACCCCCCCCCTTAGTTTTTCTTCCCAAATCAGAATGTTCGAAAAAAAAAGAAAAAAAAAGGAGATAACGCGATCGGGGGTGGGGGAATTTCCGCCGCCACCACCAGAGGGGCGGGCGCGCCTCCGACGCCGCCTCAAGAGGCTGTCGCCCCCACGATCCCCCCCTCTCGCGACCGTACCCACGAGCCCCATGCCCTAAAACCCGACGCCACCAGACCCGGAACCCACCACAGCCGCCACCGCCCCTTCGCTGACCACAGACCGACGCCGATGAGCAGACGCCCCCCCTCTGGCCACTGACCCAACGTGAAACCCCTCTCCTTCAATAAAAATGTGAGTTTTAATTATTTTATTTACATTTCGTTATTTATTTTCATTTTAAATGTATAAGCGAGTTTGAAAAATCTGATTTTCTTTATTATTTATGGTAATGATTCTTATAGTGTTTTAATAACATAAAGATTTGATTTTTAACTTTATAAAGATGGGACTTTTAACTTTGAAAATATCGTATTTTTAAAAGTAAAAAGATAGTATTTTTAATATAGGAAAGGTGAGATTTTTTTTTCCATATGAAAAGATTTGGTTTTGACATCATCAAAGTTAGATGTTTATAAACAAAAAGATTCGATTTTTATATTTGTTAAAAATATAATTTTTATATGATAGGAAGGTTAAAAATTGGATTTTTATATTTTTAAAGTAGTAAAAATATAATCTTTTATATTATAGAAAGATAAAAATATAATCTTTGCATAGTAGGAACTATAAAAATATAATCTTTATGAGATATAGAATGTAAAAATATCATCTTTGTGTATGTAACGAAATAAAAATCTGATTTTTATTTTATATATGTTGAAATAAAGAGGGAATCTTTATTTTTATAAAGGCGAAAACTTTATTTTTATAAAGGCGAAAACTTTATTTTTATAAAGGCGAAATCAATATTTTTGAAATGGAATTTTTTATCTATATGACACCTAAGTAAAAATTCGATTTTTAAATATATGAAGTGATTATAAAAATATGATTTTTAAATTGAAAGTGAATAAATAAAAATGTGATTTTTATTTTAAAGACATCTAAATATAAAAATGTGTGATTTTTATATATGTAGTGACTACGGGCAACGAAGATAATAAAAAGGCGAGAATGAAGAAGATTTCTCTAAATAAAGTGTCGTGAAGTTGGGATAGCTTTTGGTGAGAACTTCTCACCTTTCAATTTCTTTTTCTAGTTATATATATATACTAGGATGCAGACGGTGCTTAGTAGCACCCGACACCCGTCATCCACAGACCATGGATGGCTTGTTTGTTAAATTGTTTGGTTGTGTAGTTGGTTAGTCTAATTGATTGAAATTTGAATTGTTTGGTGAATTGAAATTGATTTGATTGATGTGTGAATGGCGTGGGCCTTCACTAGACCGGGGATAAGGCTAGGTCTTGTCCCGTTTCTAGTATCGTGCCGTTATGCCGTCGAAATTTTCTAAAATATGTTAGAAAAATAAAAATAATCATTTATTGAATAAATGAACTGAATAGAAATTCAAGTGTTAAAATAAAATAGTTTGATCGTTAAAAATATAATTTTTAACGTGAAAGTGAATAAATATTTATAAACAAATCGGCCGATTTGTTTGTATACACTAATTTGACTGATATCGATTGGGTCGATAAATTTTACACGTCGCCCAACTGCACAAATAAAATCTGTGTTTGATTGTTTGAAACCCCACACGGGTGTTGGGATGAAATTTGAAGTTCACTCATCCTGATTTATTAAATATGTCGATCGGTCGATTGACAGGCTGTTATAAGCGTCAGATATCTATATTTGATGCTTATACAGTGTAGTGCACTTTGGTTGATGATTGATTATTTTTCAATGCTATTATATACATGTGTTGTATGGAATCCATATAATTAACATTATATGGTGATTGATTAGGCCTCATTCCAATCGGGAAAATAAGGAATATTATAAAAGAAAATTCATGTGTTGAATATAAAAATAGTCATGTGTTGACGATGTTCATGTGTTGAGTGAAATATTTTATACAACGAAATTTAAATCTTTATCATATTTAAAATTAGAACTACTTTACGGTTGAAGTCTAATTAAAATCAAACGATAGATACCATAGTTTTATAAAATATTTTACATAACAAAAATAGTGATGTGTTGACAGTACTCATGTGTTGAGAATAGTCGTGTGTTGAAAGAAATATAGATTCATGTGTTGAATGGGATAAATATTCATTTGTTGAATAGAATAAAGGAGTTTTTGAAAAATATAAAGCCGTGTTGATTAGAGTTGCGCCATTTTGACGTGAACGATGTTTTTATCGATTTTGTTCGTTTTATAATGAATATGGGAAAAGTGATTTCAAAATTTAATATTTGAAATGAATTCAAATTGAATCGAATTGAAACGAATTAGAATTTGAATCGAATTGAAACGAATTAGAATTTGAATCGAATTGAAACGAATTAGAATTTGAATCGAATTGAAATGAATTAGAATTTGAATCGAATTGAAACGAATTAGAATTAGAATTGAATTGAAACGAATTTGAATTTGAATTTGGATTGAATTGAAACGAATTTGAATTTGAATTGAATTGGAATGAACTCGAATGGAATTGAAATCAAATCGATTTGGAATTGAATATAGTGTTGAAATAGTTTTGAAACGAATTTAAAACGATTTATAAAATTCGTTTTAAAAGGAAATCGACGAAATATGTATAATATATATATATATATTATATATATAATGGCCTGAATAGAACGCGCCGCGCCGCGGCAGTTCGTGAATTTCGACCATTTATTTCAAACGGACATTGCGGGAGATCCGACCGTCGGATTCTCCTAAAACCGGAACCGCTGGGTTCGTATCGAAAAGAGCTTTCCAATGAATATTAGAAATTTGAAATCTAACGGTTGGATTTGGAATTATGTCCAAATCAAATTTGAAAAAGGTCGCTGTAAGTGCAGTTCGATAGCCGTTGATGGAAATTGACTGTACGGGCCTTGATAAAATTATTAAAAATATCGATAATTTGTGTAAAATTATAATATGTGAATTGGAAAGAATTGGGCTGGAAAATTCCACATTAGAAGGTAAAAATAGATTTTTATCGAAATGAACTAGTTTTGAACTAGAATTAAAATCAATTTATTTTTGAAATAAATAGATTGAATTTGAAAGTGATTTTAAAAATAATCGATATTTCCAATACGTGAATTGGACCGGAGTTGAATCGAAATTATCTTCGGAATATTTCGATGTTGGGTTTCGTGACTATACGACATTGTTATGGGAATTTGAAAGATATATTTTATATCGTTATTTCCAATACGATATTTGTTGGTTTCAGAATTTGATATTGAATATAAGCCGGTATGTTTTCTATTCAGAGCCTTGTATTTAATATCAAATGTGATTTGGGTTTATCGTGAGTCGTGTTTTAGATGACATTGGTTCTTTAACCCAGTTAAAGACATAATATCGATTTCTGAAAAGATTAAAACTAAGTGGAGTTTTAATGAATCTTTAATTAGATTAAAATGTGAATTGATAATTTAAATTATCAAATCTGAAAAATGATCGGGAGTGGAGTATCACCAGTTTTGCTCCAAAGCGATAGTTAAATCTTTAATTAGATTTGAACGTGAAATGGTAATTAATTTTACCGATAACACCGTGGTGTTAGGAATGAAGTATCACCAGTTTTGCTCCATGGGATATATAGGTTTGGATTGGGAAATAAAACAAATAATTACTTCGGTGTGGTTCGCTAATCCCGACTAGTTTGAAATGATATCCAAAGGAAGATTATAGGATAAATTTAGAAGAATTTATCTTGGATAAAATTAATGGGAACATGTCCCTAAGAATGTGATTTTGTGAATAAAAGAATATTCTGAATTGGAATGAGGCGTTTGTTGTGTTTGTGTAACATTCGTTTATTATATACGTGGGTTATTCAGAAAGGCCGGGTTTATACCCATTCTGAATAACCGATTCGACGAGATGTCGAAGATGAAGACGGTGGTTGAAGACCGGAAGTCTTCACATCGTTTGAGTGATTACTGATGATCTTGATTGGGCTGTACACCCAAGATGAGGGAAACAGTCGGTGATCGTCCAGACGTACTTGGAGATCGATGGATATGCGAGGAAAGTGCCTCCGGTTTCGTTCAGACCCAGAACGAACTTGTAAATGGATTGTGTGTCTGACATTGGATTTTATTCTGTGTTGATTGATCTCTATTAAATATACATCTGTTTGGCGGCGGAGAATTTATTCTCTTGCTTAACGCCCTTCTCTGAGACATACGAGCTCAGAGGTTGTATATCGATGGACATCAGTCGCATGGAGTGAATTGCCAGTGTGGCATATGTAAGTGGCAATTGATCAAGGCTTCTGTTGAAAAGCAAAGTCTTGTGGTTGATGATCAAAGCACGGCCTGTGTGGCGTAGCTTTGTGTATAACGTGAATTCGCGAGCCTCACACCTCGGTATGAGTCAAAAGCGGGATACAGACCTAAGGAGTGCATGGCGTTTCTTTCTAGCTAGGGTGGTGTCAGTGACCTACCAGCCCTGACATTTATATACTTTTCACCTGTGTGGTTGTTGGATACGAGGCGCCTCGGATATAGGTCTGTAAGGACCGGGAAACGTGTGTTCAGGAATAATTAATCCTCAAAAGTAAGAGAGGACCGGCCTTGGAGGTTCCAAAGGATCAGAGTGGGGTCCTGAGGCATTGCTAGAGTGTCTCGAACGCGGAGAGGAGCTTGCCCCTTTCCTCGGCTCATGACGGAATCCAATTTCCAATACGTGATATTGCGGTTTTAATTGTAGAACTAGTTTGGCGACATGATAGATGGTACCCATTCCGCCTATGATTGATATTTATGATTGAAATTGTTTTGACACTATACACCTATAATAGTATCAAATAATGTGTTTTAAACGTATCAAGCATGCTTTGGCTGTTATAAGGGAAAACCCTATCCTCCGGCTTGCGTTGCATTGTGTGATGGGACCTGGGTCTTATAACAGCTTCATTTTTCTTTATTTAGCATTGCGCTGTTTGTTCTATGCACTGGTATTCTTGGGAGGAAACCCGTTCCGTGTTATACGGCGTGGTCCCTTGATTTACCTAACTTTAAAACCAATATTAATAACTGTTTTAGTTCTCACACCAGTCACATGACTGACCTGGAGTTTATTGTTTTAACCTAAACTCTGGGTGCCCCTATTTTCCGCACGGGCAGCTAGTAGTTTTGGTTTTGCAGATTTATATTCACAGGGTCCTGATTTACAGCTGGAACGATGCTCGGAAAGCTCTGTATCCGTGTATCACTTTCAGTTGTGTTTTGTATATTTTTCCGCTGCTATGTAATTTATTGTAATCTCTGATATTTGTCGAATGTAATTTATTCATTTATACTCTGTATATTCTTGTATCTGATGGAATTGTTGTAATAACAATGAAATGTTCTTCCGTATGCGTCCTTTTGTGTGTTGTTCTCAAAGTATTCGTGCTTTCCTTCACGTGGAAGTTACGGGAGCTTACAGTGGTATCAGAGCTTTGGTTTACAGAGCTCGAGAATAAGACACATTAGAACCATACGAAAGAATTCATCAGATATTGGATTAGCAATATCCAATTAGAATGACTCGTTAGAGATAGGATCAGTAGTATCCTAGAACGAGTGTGAAGAGTATATATTTCAAATGAAAACAATTTTGTTTTGAAATTTAAACCATTTTAATCGTATTTGAATATTTGTTTATTTTGAATATGGACAATCGAGTATATATAGATTTCGCGTATACGCGTCATGAACGTATAGTCGAAGTTTCAATATACTGGATAGATATAGAGTCACATTCTAGACACCCGGGGATAATTCTGGTGATGTGGCCACATCATCAGTATTTATATTCGTGTTTCGAAGGTGTGATTTCTATATATTTCCATTAGACTGGTGTGAGAACCAAACTAATATAGCTAGAATACATTGTTGTGAATTGGCATCAAAAACATGATTTTTGTATAAATATCAAATTATGAATTTGAAACTCTAATTCACTAATTGATTGATGTTTGTGTTGTTTGTTTATTTGTTTGCTAATTTTGAGCCATTTAGCCTAATTGAATCAAATATTGAACTGTATTGAAAATTGGTCGCATTTGCTTGCATATACATATACTTACATTGAACAGGTCATAGCAAGGAGGCTAGAGCAGAGAATAAAATTTGTTTGCCCGACAAATAGGTACATGTTTACTACATAATTTCCTGTTTTGTTTGGGTGATGATGATTTTGTGAGCCTATTGGCTAGCCGCTTGGCTTTTTCTTTTTCTTTTTGAGATCTGAAGGACCGGGGAAGCTATTTGAAATTCCCCGATGCTCCCGGTGCAGGGGAGATTATGGCGAAATTTTTCGAAAATTTAGGGTGTTAGCCAAATTTTTGAATTTTTGAAAATTCTCAGAAACTGAAAAGTTGGAGAATGCAAGCCAGATCGAGCATAGAGTTGATTAATCAAACCACTTTCGACTTTGTTCCTTTTCGGGGACGAAAAGTTTTAAGTGGGGGAGATTGTAATAACCCGGAAAATCTGGGCCAGTTTAAAATTTTTATTTTGGCAATTTTAGCGAATTTTGAATATTTAAAATGAATTATTTTAAATAAAATCGACGAGAAATTTATTTTGAATATAATAGAACGTATATATTATATACGTCGTCGTTAGAATATAAATAATTATATATATAATTATAAATAGAATTGAAAATGGCGCGGTAGTTCGATAATTCGATTTCAAACTTCAATTGAATGTACCGGGTGCAAAACAATCCGGATTTTAGTGAAACCAAAAATGATAGGATCTAATTGGTAATATCTTTCCAACGAATCCGAAGAATCAAAATTTCATAGCGGGAATCAAAAGATACGTCCAGTTGAAAATTCTGAATAGTCGCTATAGAATTCAGGCCCTTAAAAATGGGAATTTTGCAAACGACCTCGGATTTCGACGAAACCAGTTTTGTTGGATCCGCAGTGTCGAATTATTGCTAGGTTTCAAATTTCATAATTTTTCGAATCAGTATGTGAGCGTGGCAAAGGAAAACGCGTTTGACCAGTTTCAGGTTATTTTAATCGAGTGGAAATTGGCCATTTTTCATACGGTCTCAGAATTCGATGAAACTAGTTTTGTTAGGACCGTATCGTCAATATGAAGCTAGAAAATATTTTCCTCCAATTTATAGAGTTCGTATATGACCCCGGTAAATTGAAATGTACGTTTAAAATTCAATAAAGTGATTTAAATGTAAATTTAACGGAAACTGATTGTAGCAGCCGAATCAGCCTACGATACATATCCCATTGTGTTCGGAATGGGGGTAAAACGCTATGGACGACAGGCGGTGGGCCTCGTTTCGAGGTCGTATGTAAAAGTCAACTTTTTGAAATATAAATTAATTAAATAAATTAAAATAAACTTTACATAAAACCCCCCTAGTTTTTCTTCCCAAATCAGAATGTTCGAAAAAAAAAGAAAAAAAAGGAGATAACGCGATCGGGGGTGGGGGAATTTCCGCCGCCACAACCAGAGGGGCGGGCGCGCCTCCGACGCCGCCTCAAGAGGCTGTCGCCCCCACGATCCCCCCCTCTCGCGACCGTACCCACGAGCCCCATGCCCTAAAACCCGACGTCACCAGACCCGGAACCCACCACAGCCGCCACCGCCCCTTCGCTGACCACAGACCGACGACGATGAGCAGACGCCCCCCCTCTGGCCACTGACCCAACGTGAAACCCCTCTCCTTCAATAAAAATGTGAGTTTTAATTATTTTATTTACATTTCGTTATTTATTTTCATTTTAAATGTATAAGCGAGTTTGAAAAATCTGATTTTCTTTATTATTTATGGTAATGATTCTTATAGTGTTTTAATAACATAAAGATTTGATTTTTAACTTTATAAAGATGGGACTTTTAACTTTGAAAATATCGTATTTTTAAAAGTAAAAAGATAGTATTTTTAATATAGGAAAGGTGAGATTTTTTTTCCATATGAAAAGATTTGGTTTTGACATCATCAAAGTTAGATGTTTATAAACAAAAAGATTCGATTTTTATATTTGTTAAAAATATATTTTTTATATGATAGGAAGGTTAAAAATTGGATTTTTATATTTTTAAAGTAGTAAAAATATAATCTTTTATATTGTAGAAAGATAAAAATATAATCTTTGCATAGTAGGAACTATAAAAATATAATCTTTATGAGATATAGAATGTAAAAATATCATCTTTGTGTATGTAACGAAATAAAAATCTGATTTTTATTTTATATATGTTGAAATAAAGAGGGAATCTTTATTTTTATAAAGGCGAAAACTTTATTTTAATAAAGGCGAAATCAATATTTTTGAAATGGAATTTTTTATCTATATGACACCTAAGTAAAAATTCGATTTTTAAATATATGAAGTGATTATAAAAATATGATTTTTAAATTGAAAGTGAATAAATAAAAATGTGATTTTTATTTTAAAGACATCTAAATATAAAAATGTGTGATTTTTATATATGTAGTGACTACGGGCAACGAAGATGATAAAAGGCGAGAATGAAGAAGATTTCTCTAAATAAAGTGTCGTGAAGTTGGGATAGCTTTTGGTGAGAACTTCTCACCTTTCAATTTCTTTTTCTAGTTATATATATATATATACTAGGATGCAGACGGTGCTTAGTAGCACCCGACACCCGTCATCCACAGACCATGGATGGCTTGTTTGTTAAATTATTTGGTTGTGTAGTTGGTTAGTCTAATTGATTGAAATTTGAATTGTTTGGTGAATTGAAATTGATTTGATTGATGTGTGAATGGCGTGGGCCTTCACTAGACCGGGGATAAGGCTAGGTCTTGTCCCGTTTCTAGTATCGTGCCGTTATGCCGTCGAAATTTTCTAAAATATGTTAGAAAAATAAAAATAATCATTTATTGAATAAATGAACTGAATAGAAATTCAAGTGTTAAAATAAAATAGTTTGATCGTTAAAAATATAATTTTTAACGTGAAAGTGAATAATAAATATTTTTAAACAAATCGGCCGATTTGTTTGTATACACTGATTTGACTGATATCGATTGGGTCGATAAATTTTACACGTCGCCCAACTGCACAAATAAAATCTGTGTTTGATTGTTTGAAACCCCACACGGGTGTTGGGATGAAATTTGAAGTTCACTCATCCTGATTTATTAAATATGTCGATCGGTCGATTGACAGGCTGTTATAAGCGTCAGATATCTATATTTGATGCTTATACAGTGTAGTGCACTTTGGTTGATGATTGATTATTTTTCAATGCTATTATATACATGTGTTGTATGGAATCCATATAATTAACATTATATGGTGATTGATTGGGCCTCATTCCAATCGGGAAAATAAGGAATATTATAAAAGAAAATTCATGTGTTGAATATAAAAATAGTCATGTGTTGACGATGTTCATGTGTTGAGTGAAATATTTTATACAATGAAATTTAAATCTTTATCATATTTAAAATTAGAACTACTTTACGGTTGAAGTCTAATTAAAATCAAACGATAGATACCATAGTTTTATAAAATATTTTACATAACAAAAATAGTGATGTGTTGACAGTACTCATGTGTTGAGATTAGTCGTGTGTTGAAAGAAATATAGATTCATGTGTTGAATGGGATAAATATTCATTTGTTGAATAGAATAAAGGAGTTTTTGAAAAATATAAAGTCGTGTTGATTAGATTTGCGCCATTTTGACGTGAACGATGTTTTTATCGATTTTGTTCGTTTTATAATGAATATGGGAAAAGTGATTTCAAAATTTAATATTTGAAATGAATTCAAATTGAATCGAATTGAAACGAATTAGAATTTAAATCGAATTGAAACGAATTAGAATTTGAATCGAATTGAAACGAATTAGAATTTGAATCGAATTGAAACGAATTAGAATTAGAATTGAATTGAAATGAATTTGAATTTGAATTGAACTGAAACGAATTTGAATTTGAATTGAATTGGAATGAACTCGAATGGAATTGAAATCAAATCGATTTGGAATTGAATATAGTGTTGAAATAGTTTTGAAACGAATTTAAAACGATTTATAAAATTCGTTTTAAAAGGAAATCGACGAAATATATATATAATATATATATATATATTATATATATAATGGCCTGAATAGAACGCGCCGCGCCGCGGCAGTTCGTGAATTTCGACCATTTATTTCAAACGGACATTGCGGGAGATCCGACCGTCGGATTCTCCTAAAACCGGAACCGCTGGGTTCGTATCGAAAAGAGCTTTCCAATGAATATTAGAAATTTGAAATCTAACGGTTGGATTTGGAATTATGTCCAAATCAAATTTGAAAAAGGTCGCTGTAAGTGCAGTTCGATAGCCGTTGATGGAAATCGACTGTACGGGCCTTGATAAAATTATTAAAAATATCGATAATTTGTGTAAAATTATAATATGTGAATTGGAAAGAATTGGGCTGGAAAATTCCACATTAGAAGGTAAAAATAGATTTTTATCGAAATGAACTAGTTTTGAACTAGAATTAAAATCAATTTATTTTTGAAATAAATAGATTGAATTTGAAAGTGATTTTAAAAATAATCGATATTTCCAATACGTGAATTGGACCGGAGTTGAATCGAAATTATCTTCGGAATATTTCGATGTTGGGTTTCGTGACTATACGATATTGTTATGGGAATTTGAAAGATATATTTTATATCGTTATTTCCAATACGATATTTGTTGGTTTCAGAATTTGATATTGAATATAAGCCGGTATATTTTCTATTCAGAGCCTTGTATTTAATATCAAATGTGATTTGGGTTTATCGTGAGTCGTGTTTTAGATGACATTGGTTCTTTAACCCAGTTAAAGACATAATATCGATTTCTGAAAAGATTAAAACTAAGTGGAGTTTTAATGAATCTTTAATTAGATTAAAATGTGAATTGATAATTTAAATTATCAAATCTGAAAAATGATCGAGAGTGGAGTATCACCAGTTTTGCTCCAAAGCGATAGTTAAATCTTTAATTAGATTTGAACGTGAAATGGTAATTAATTTTACCGATAACACCGTGGTGTTAGGAATGGAGTATCACCAGTTTTGCTCCATGGGATATATAGGTTTGGATTGGGAAATGAAACAAATAATTACTTCGGTGTGGTTCGCTAATCCCGACTAGTTTGAAATGATATCCAAAGGAAGATTATAGGATAAATTTAGAAGAATTTATCTTGGATAAAATTAATGGGAACATGTCCCTAAGAATGTGATTTTGTGAATAAAAGAATATTCTGAATTGGAATGAGGCGTTTGTTGTGTTTGTGTAACATTCGTTTATTATATACGTGGGTTATTCAGAAAGGCCGGGTTTATACCCATTCTGAATAACCGATTCGACGAGATGTCGAAGATGAAGACGGTGGTTGAAGACCGGAAGTCTTCACATCGTTTGGGTGATTACTGATGATCTTGATTGGGCTGTACACCCAAGATGAGGGAAACAGTCGGTGATCGTCCAGACGTACTTGGAGATCGATGGATATGCGAGGAAAGTGCCTCCGGTTTCGTTCAGACCCAGAACGAACTTGTAAATGGATTGTGTGTCTGACATTGGATTTTATTCTGTGTTGATTGATCTCAATTAAATATACATCTGTTTGGCGGCGGAGAATTTATTCTCTTGCTTAACGCCCTTCTCTGAGACATACGAGCTCAGAGGTTGTATATCGATGGACATCAGTCGCATGGAGTGAATTGCCAGTGTGGCATATGTAAGTGGCAATTGATCAAGGCTTCTGTTGAAAAGCAAAGTCTTGTGGTTGATGATCAAAGCACGGCCTGTGTGGCGTAGCTTTGTGTATAACGTGAATTCGCGAGCCTCAACCTCGGTATGAGTCAAAAACGGGATACGGACCCAAGGAGTGCACGACGTTTCTTTCTAGCTAGGGTGGTGTCAGTGACCTACCAGCCTTGACATTTATATACTTTTCACCTGTGTGGTTGTTGGATACGAGGCGCCTCTGATATAGGTCTGTAAGGACCGGGAAACGTGTGTTCAGGAATAATTAATCCTCAAAAGTAAGAGAGGACCGGCCTTGGAGGTTCCAAAGGATCAGAGTGGGGTCCTGAGGCATTGCTAGAGTGTCTCGAACGTGGAGAGGAGCTTGCCCCTTGCCTAGGCTCATGACGGAATCCAATTTCCAATACGTGATATTGCGGTTTTAATTGTAGAACTAGTATGGCGACATGATAGATGGTACCCATGCCGCCTATGATTGATATTTATGATTGAAATTGTTTTGACACTGTACACCTATAATAGTATCAAATAATGTGTTTTAAACGTATCAAGCATGCTTTGGCTGTTATAAGGGAAAACCCTATCCTCCGGCTTGCGTTGCATTGTGTGATGGGACCTGGGTCTTATAACAGCTTCATTTTTCTTTATTTAGCATTGCGCTGTTTGTTCTATGCACTGGTATTCTTGGGAGGAAACCCGTTCCGTGTTATACGGCGTGGTCCCTTGATTTACCTAACTTTAAAACCAATATTAATAACTGTTTTAGTTCTCACACCAGTCACATGACTGACCTGGAGTTTATTGTTTTAACCTAAACTCTGGGTGCCCCTATTTTCCGCACGGGCAGCTAGTAGTTTTGGTTTTGCAGATTTATATTCACAGGGTCCTGATTTACAGCTGGAACGATGCTCGGAAAGCTCTGTATCCGTGTATCACTTTCAGTTGTGTTTTGTATATTTTTCCGCTGCTATGTAATTTATTGTAATCTCTGATATTTGTCGAATGTAATTTATTCATTTATACTCTGTATATTCTTGTATCTGATGGAATTGTTGTAATAACAATGAAATGTTCTTCCGTATGCGTCCTTTTGTGTGTTGTTCTCAAAGTATTCGTGCTTTCCTTCACGGGGAAGTTACGGGAGCTTACAAAGACCGTGGATCTTCATAAGCGGAAGGATTACTAATAATCTCTGGTTTAGCGGCCTGAGATAAACTGTGGTTCTATCGTGGTTGGAATCTACGGGTTGCAAGGACTGCTCGCTACTAATCCATGGGGTGATTCCTATATTGGATGCAGTATGAGAGTACCTTTGGTTCATCCTGTTCCTGGATGACTTGAATGGACAGATGTCTGACAAAGTATTTCTAAAGGAATTATGTATCTTGATTTCTTCAAACATACCATAGTTGGTGGCGGAGGACAACAGTTCTCTTAGCTTAACCACTAGAGTATTTTTGTGGACGTCAATTAGTGATATCTGGCGGATCTGGCGATGTGGCATTCAAAGTGAATGGTGGCCAGGTGTTGTAGAGGAAATTCAAAACCTCAAGCCTCACAACCGGGAAATGACAAAAATCGGGCAGGCAACATGGCTATGTGGGTCGCTCCCATTAGGGTGTGTAATCACCTATCTAGAGAAATTCCTTTTGCTTCTTTGATTTATTTCTATGCTGTCCCTTTTCGGGAAACAGATGTTTGAGCCCAACCGTTGGTGATATACATTCGATACACTCAAGAGAAATGAGTGGTCGGTCATGTGAGGGCCGGGTTGTAAGACGTTCTTGTTGAACCCAGTGTATTCACCTCTAGAGATACACTATCGTCAGGTGCTCCCATACATTGTCAAGATCGGAATCCAATCTCCAATAAGCGCCCGCGGTTTTGATTGTATACTATATATATGGAGCGTGAGATGCAAGCGTTCCATTAGATTGTTATTTACTTGTATTTAGACATTATTATAATATCAAACAATATATTGATTTCAAAAATATTTGGGTTATCGTAAGATAAAAACCGTCCGTGTTTATGTATTGATTCGGTCTTACGATTATCCTTTTCTTTCGAAAAGTTTTGACTTTAAAATCAAGTTGTGTGACACCCTAAATAATGTGCGAGTTTTTCTCACTCTGGTTCACCAGACTGACCCGGTGTTTTGTAAATGCTCGGGTTAGCCCGGGGTGTGCAGGTTCAGGTTATTGAATGATGTGAACAGACGAGCTGGAAGAATCCTGGCATGTGATATTATATCGCTACTATTCCGCTGTGTGTTGTATCTGCGGATAGGTTATTATAACTGTTCAGATGTGTGATGTACTCTGATATTGTAAGTATTTTTAAAAGCTCTCAGTAAAAATTTATTTCTATATTATATTTTGTTCCGCTGAAATATGGACTCTGATTCTGTGTTGCGTTGGTTCTTCTTCTTCTTCTTCTATTCTAATATTTTTTCTTTCTTATCTCACCCTCTAAATTCTTTCTAATAACGACCAGTGTTTTTGGTGTTTGAAAGGTCGGCAAGAGTTACGGTGAAGGTATTTATGTCAATTTTCAGGGCCGAAAATCCCTGTTCGTTGCAGTGGTATCAAAGCCATTGGTTTAGTAATAATCTTGGCTTTGTGGTGTAACTCGATAGAGATTGGGTTAGTAATACCTTAGATCAAGATTGAGTGTATATATATGGGAGCGTATTTGTAAATTTTATATACGAATGTTTTATATTGTGTTGGTTGATCAGTTCAATTGGTGAGAAGCGTTGAACTGGCAATCGATACAGTATTGTTTTGTAAATAGGGTAAATGAAATAATTTTACCCTAAAGATATTTTTGTATAGAAAGGAAATAATTTTATTAAATTTCTGAGATATTTGTGTGTTTGATCGATTTGAATAGAATTCAAATCGGATTGGAAATTTGAATTGAAACTTAACTTTGTTAAGTATAATTGAATTTAGAATGATATCGAAATTTGATAAAGCTAAATTGGAAATTTAATGAATAAATAATAATCAAATCTGTGAAACCAAAATAAAATATTAATATTCAATTGATTTGGTTTGGTCATGTATTGGTTGTGATTGTGAATTGTTTGTTATTGGATGATAGTTCATTTGAATAGAAATAATCAACAATTTAATGGGACAGATGAAATTTATTTGAGTTCATAATTGAGTTGAGAACAGGTGCAGAAGTGCCAACTCAACTTTAAAATCCATCCAAGAGGAAATTCTGGAGTTAGTTGAATCCAGTTTGAATAGAGCTGCATAATAACTAAGCAAGCTCGAATATAAAATATTGCTTACCGCATAATAACGCTCGCAAAAAGGTACACCTACGCAGAATATGAAATTTTGGTTTTTATTTGGGTTTTTAGATTGATTTTTGGATTTTTCCGACCTTGTGAGTTGATGTATATATATTATTTGTTCCTGCGATATCGCAGATGTCACTCCGTGCAGGGGAGACTCTACCGAATTTTTCCGAGAATCTAATATGTTAGAAATTTTTTGATATTTTTAAAGATATTTATTTACGGTATTGAATTATTTTCGATTTTAAAATAAATTGGATTTGGAAATTAATGGGTTTGTAACGATCTTTCTTACCTTAGCAATTTCGAGGACGAAATTATTTTAAGGGGGAAGATGTAACGACCCGTGTTTTTGGCAGTTAAATATTTTATTTAATCTATTATTTTAAATATTTTATTTTGAATATTGATGAATTTTAACATTTAATTTCATTATTTAAAAACGAAGTTGAACGTTAATTTATTTATAATAGAAATCGAGCTCGAAATGGCGCTGTAGTTCATAAATTGGAGTTTTGAACTTCAATCGGATATACAGGATCCGATATAAGTCGGATTTCTGTGAAACAAGAAACGTTGGAACCATGTTGATTATAATTTTCATATGAAAGGGAAAAATTCAGATTTCGTATTACGGTTAATTAGTTATGGCTAAATCAAATTTTGAAATAGTCGCTATGGAAATCGTTATTTAAAATATATGCGTTAAAATGACGGTTTTGCGAACGGACTCAGTTTTTGACAAAACTAGTTTCATTAGAACCGTATCGTTAAATTATTGTACGGTGTTGAATGGTGTGGCAAACCGATGTCATATGCGACCACGGTAGTCGTAAACGCCCGTTCAATTTCTATAGCGCGTAATAAAGAGAGATTTGAGTGTAACTTGAGAAGATGACCGAATTAAACCATGAAACCAATTCCGTTGAATTTGTATCGTCGATTAGGGCCAGGATAGGTATATAGTTTGTTATTTTTGAAGATCGGTTAATTTGGTGTCCAAAATGGCATTGCGGTGCACGTAAAAATAGCCAACCGGGGAAACAGTCTCAGAATGCGATGAAACTGGTGCCAATGGGTTCGTATTGAAGAATTATTATAGGATTGCAAGGTTTCAAGTTGATTTGATTAACCTGGTGATCGTGGAAAAATTAAACGCGTGTTTATTTCTGGTTTTATAAAGGAATTTTTTTCAAACGATGTCGGAATTCGACGAAACTTGTCCCATTGGGTCCGGAATTCCTTTTTACACTGGGATTAGCCTTTTTATCAGTAAACAAAATCGATTGTGGTTAGTTTTACGTGATATTTTACGACGAAGTTTCATATTAAAAAAATCATAACTCAGAAGAACCAAACCTACCCTAAAATCTAAACCTACAAAACTTCCCATTAAATAAAGTGAAGAACGTGCCTACTCTATTTTTCCTGAGGAATTGACCAAGACAAAACATAGCTGCTATCTACCTTCTGCCAACCTAAAATACATAAGCAACTTTTACATTAATTAGCATCCACGTGCAGTCGAATCAGAAGCACATCCACGAGACAATACATGCACAGCTACTAACATGTGAAGTGATAATACACAACAGTCCTACTACCTAATCCTTGGCACGCAAGGAAATCGAGATTATAAATATGCACACACTTCTTCGGCCAGAAACAAAAGGGGCGATATCTGTTTAGATAAATTTTTCCTCCTTCTGAACCAAAACCCAAACTCCCGTTGTTATTCTTATAGTTAATGAAAACCAAAAAGCCTCACTTTAAATTATCTTCCTGCGTTGAAACCAAATTCTCGTGGTCAGTTAACCCTTCCGCCTCCATCCTTAAACGAACGAACACGATTATTCGATTCCTTCCTCAATCCTATCTCAACCTCCAAAAATCAAAGGGTTTCAACACTAATTTTTTTTGGCTCAGTGAGCTTGTGAGGTTGATCAGTTATGATCAAAAAATTTGATTTGTGGAGGACGAAATTGGGTCAGGAAGTGGTTGGGTTGAGGGCTATTTCGCCGGCGATTGGAAGGACTGGGAGTCATGTGGCTTTGGGCGGAGACCAAGGGGGTGGAGGCGAGTTCAGTAGCGGTCGCTGATGGGATCCGGGTGGTCGGTTTCCTGGTGCGGTGGTGATTTCTTGGATGGAGCATGGGGTTTGAAAGGGGACAACTAAAAAGACAGTGTGCTCTGTGTATTCAAAATCAAAAGGGGACGAAGCCAAATTACACATTATCGGGTCTAATTAATCTAAATGGTATTTGTTAAATTTAATTAAGGTTAAATGTTTACTTAAGGATTAAGGACTTAATTAGTATTTGGGAACAATGCAGGGTGTGTTGTGAAATGAAGTTCGAGCAGAACAAGGAACAACAAGGATGAAGAGAAATATAGGGCCTGAAAACTATTAACAAAACATAAATTATTTTAATTAAATTTTAATTAAAGGATTGTTATTTAATCCTACTCCTATATACTAAGACATTGTTAACATGTGCAGATCAGACGAAGTAGATGAACACGCAATGAAAAGGAGATCACAACGGCCTGTTAAACAATGTAATAATAGTAATTAAAATTTTATTAGTTATAAAAAACATAATTAAGGGATTAATTGGTTAAATTGATTTATAAAATTTTAATGCATGCTTGTGTTATTAAAATTTGACCAGACCGGATATGTCGGGACCGTATGGATGAACTTCACAAGTTTGGACTGATCTAAACAAGGCTGGAAGCAGCTGAGGATTTTGGTTAAATTAAACATTGTTTAATTTGATTGAAACTGTATCGTTTTAAGCGACAGATCAAATCAAGATGAGTTAAACTCACTCAGTTTTTCCCATTTATATTTTATATAAATTGGGTATTTTTATTTTGTGCGCTCTGCTTGCTGATGATTGCCTGTTTGCTAGTTAAACCTTTGTTTGTTGATTTAACCGCCGAAATTAAACCGTTGTTTAGTTTCACTGAAATACCAAATCGTTATTCTAACGATTGGTTCCAATAAAGGTAAATTACCTTTTGGTCACGTTTATAAGATAAACGTGTTTTAATTGGTTGAATTGTTTGAATTGCTTGTGAATTGGTTGATGTTAAATGTTCGTTATCTATCATTATCAGTTAAATGAAATTGAACGATCTGTCTGGAGATAACCATTTTTATACAGGGAAGGACAGGTTGGAGGGATCCAACCGGATTCCTCAATATGTGATTTAATTTCATACTATCATATGAACTGTCATGTTTGGGTGATTGATTTGAGTGGTGATCGTTGACTAAAAAGTCAACCTGTGTTGTGTTTTAACCAATGGGAAATATTGGTTGAGTAATTGGCAACGTACGGCCTATAGAATCAATTATTTTATAAATATTGATTCACCGTCAGGTGAGTCGATAGAGGAGAAGTTATAAAATTTATTTTTATAACTAGAGTTAGATTTTGAAATATATTTTTGAATAAAATAGTTTAAGGAATATGGTTTTAAATTTTAATAAGGTTTTAAAATGAGAATTTACTTTTCATTTTAATAAATAAAGGAATTAACTACCTTCATAGTAGTTAATGATAAAGATGAAGTATTTTTCTGATTAATAGGAATTTAAAGGATTACTTTTTAACTGGAATTCATATAAAAAGTAACCGAATTGAAATGAAATCTAATTGAAGGATGGTAAGAGTTCACAAACATGTTTTATTTAAAAACTAAGTTTTATAACAAAGTTCTAAAGAAGTTTTTAAGCGAATTCTATAGCTTAAAATAAATGTTACTTAATGATTTGAATTAAGTGAAAGGAAATTAAGGAAAAGGCTTATAATAAACCAGGATTATGTAAATGAGGTTTAAAGTGTTAAGACGTTAATTTTGCATTAACGATACTTGAAAAGGAGATCAAGTAAAAAAGGAAAAATATAAATAAGAGTTCCAAAGTGGAAATGGTCGAAAGGATTTGAAAGGAGATTGGTAAAGATAAATTTAGGTAAAGAATGGGTCGTAGGATTTGTATAACCAAATCAAATTTATGATGGAATTTGTTTTGAGACTGGAATAGAATATTGGTTTGGATTACAACTTATATTTGTCTAAGGGTAAGAGCGATGTTGATCAAGGTTTGAGAGGCAATTAAAATACCCCAAATTAAACAACATCAGGATTATCTGAAGATGATAACAGTCGGTATTCGTAAAAGAGGTTAGTGATAATTTATTATTTCCATTCGAGAAATAATAATGGATGTTTGGTGAAAATTTGGAGGGTATACGAAGTAAAGGAAATTAGTAAGAAGGAAAGGTTGAGTTTTTATAAAAATAATTATTTGTTATTGTTTCAAGAATAGAATAAAAGATATTACTTAACATTGATTACGAATAATAAGTTAAGTGGATTTCCCAAGTTTGAATAATAAAGGATAATGTAACAAATGTTTAAAAGGAGAATTAAATGAAAATTTAATATAATTGTAAGTTATTTCACTAAGTATTAATATGAAATGGTTTTTGAGAACATTAGTATATTAAGTAAGAATTCAAATATCATATTTTTAAATATTTAAAGAGTTAGGGGTTTTAATTAAACAGAAGTAAATCAGTTTGTTTTAATTAAAAAGCCAGGTGATGCTGAATACTGAACCAGTGAACTCATTGTATTGTCTTGATTGAAACACTGTTTATTTTGATAGTTAAATCACCGACTATTAAATCTGTCCTATACGATTGTTGGTATGGAAAGACCGGGATCGAATTTATTTTCGAAAACCATTCCGACCAACAAATACGTGAAGATATCAGAAGACGGTCTAGATGAAGCGTTGAAGACCGTGGATCATCATAAGCGGAAGGATTACTAATAATCTCTGGTTTAGCGGCCAGAGATAAACTGTGGTTCTGTCGTGGTTGGAATCTACGGGTTGCAAGGACTGCTCGCTACTGATCCATAGGGTGATTCCTATATTGGATGCAGTAGGAGAGTACCTTCGGTTCATCCTGTTCCTGGATGACTTGAATGGACGGATGTCTGACAGAGTATTTCCAAAGGGATTACGTACGTTGATTTCTTTAAACATACCATAGTTGGTGGCGGAGGACGACGGTTCTCTTAGCTTAACCACTAGAGTATTTTTGTGGACGTCAATTAGTGATATCTGGCGGATCTGACGATGTGGCATTCAAAGTGAATGGTGGCCAGGTGTTGTAAAGGAAATTCAAAACCTCAAGCCTCACAACCGGGAAATGACAAAAATTAGGCAGGCAGCATGGCTATGCGGGTCGCTCCCATTAGGGTAAATAATCACCTATCTAGAGAAATTTCTTTTTCTTCTTTGATCTATTTCTATGCTGTCCCTTTTCGAGAAACGGTGGTTTGAGCCCAACCGTTGGTGATATACATTTGATACACTCAAGCGAAATGAGTGGTCTGTCATGTGAGGGTCGGGTTGCAAGACGTTCTTGTTGAACCCAGTGTATTCGCCTCTAGAGATACACTATCGGCAGGTGGTCCAATACCTTGTCAAGTTTGGAATCCAATCTCCAATAAGAACCCGCGATTTTGATTGTATACTATATATGTGGAGCGTGAGATGCAAGCGTTCCACTAGATTGTTATTTACTTGTATTTAGACATTATTATAATATCAGACAAGATATTGATTTCAAAAATATTTGGGTTATCGTCAGATAAAAACCGTCCGTGTTTATGTGTGTATTCGGTCTTACGATTATCCTTTTCTTTTGAAAAGGTTTTGACTTTAAAATCAAGTTGTGTGGCACCGTAATGTTGTGCGAGTTTTTCTCACTCTGGTTCACCAGACCGACCCGGTGTTTTGTAAATGCTCGGGTTAGCCCGGGGTGTGCAGGTTCAGGTTATCGAATGATGTGAAGAGACGAGCTAGAAGAATCCAGGCATGTGATATTATATTGCTACTATTCCGCTGTGTGTTGTATCTGCGGACATGTTATTATAACTGTTCAGATGTGTGATATACTCTGATATTGTAAGTATTTTTAAAAGCTCTCAGTAAAAATTTATTTCTATATTATATTTTCTTCCGCTGCGATGTGAGACTCTGATTCTATGTTACATTGGTTCTTCTTCTTCTTCTATTCTAATATTTCTTTCTTTCTTATCTCACCCTCTAAATTCTTTCTAATAACGTCCAGTATTTTCGGTGTTTGAAAGGTCGACATTAGTTACGGTGAAGGTATTAATGTCGATTTTAAGGGCTGAATATCCCTGGTTCGTTACAGTAAAACTCTATCCTTCGGCTTGCGTTGCATTGTGTGATGGGACCTGAGTCTTATAATAGCTTCATTTTTCCTAAAAGCATTGTGCTGTTTTGTTATATGCACTGGTATTCTGGAAGGAAACCTGTTCCATGTTGTACGGTGTGGTCCCTTGATATATCTGATTTTAAAGTAAAGTTTTAAATAACTGTTTTAGTTCTCACACCAGTCACATGACTGACCTGGAGTTTATTATTTTAACCTAAACTCTAAGTTCCCTTATTTTCAACACGGGCAGCTAGTAGTTTTGGTTTTGCAGATTTATATTCACAGGATCCTGGTTTACAGCTGGAATGATATTCGGAAAGCTCTGGATCTTTATATTCCTTTCAGTTGTGATGTTGGATCTAAATATATGTTGTTAGTTAAAAAATTTCATCCTTAGTATTTTAAATTTAAAATATCATTTTGTCATAAAATGGGATGTCAAAATAATAAAATAACATTTTATTATAAAATGTTACATTAGAAATAAAATAACATTTTGTTATAAAATGTTACATTAGAAATAAAATAACATATTGTTATAAAATGTTACATTAGAAATAAAATAACATTTTTTTATAAAATGTTACATTAGAATAAAAATAACATTTTATTATGAAATGTTGCATTAGGATAAAATTGTCATTTTGTTATAAAATGTTTTTACTAGATTAAAAATGTCATTTTTGGTAGAAATGTTATACTAAAATAAAAATGCCAATGTTAGGTCATGTTATGTTAGATGAAAATATCATTTTATTTAGAAATGTCATGTTAGATAAAAATGTCATTTATTTAGATAATGCCATGTTAGATAAAAATATCATTTATTTAGATAATGTCATGTTAGATAGAAAAATCCTTTTATTGTTCACATATAAATTGTTAGATTTGTTAACAATAAAAATGCCCTTTATTTGTTAACATGTAAATTGTTTAAGTTTGTTAACAATAGAAATATCCTTTTATTGTTCACATATAAATTGTTAGATTTGTTAACAGTAAAAATACTCTTTTGATCGTTTACATGTAATGTTAGAAATGTTAAACATCAAATCACTCTTTTTATTATAACATATGAATTGTTAGAATTGTTAAATATTAAACATATTCTTTTATTGTTTACATGTAAGGTTAGAAATTGTTTGTACAATAAAAATATTCTTTTTATTGTACATGTTGATAATAGTAATTGTTAGACTATAAAAACTCCCTTTTTATTTGTCACATGTTAGAATATTATAAAAAGGAAAATTATGTAAAATATGTTATGTTATTAAAAATAACATTACTTTTAACATGTTAGTTAAAATAAAAAGAAAAACATGTTAATACATGTTTGTTATTTAAAAGACATTTTCTTATGTTAGATTAAGATTAAAAGAATAACATGTTATTCTAATCTGTTTAACAAGTTAGAATTGTTAAATTATAATTGTCATGTTTAACAAATTAGAATTGTTAAATTATAATTGTCATGTTTAACAAATTCGAATTGTTAAATTATGTTAACGATAAAATTTACATTTTTATTGTATATGTAGAAAAGATTAAAAATGTTCATTTGTTTGATATGAAAATATGTTAACGATAAAATTTACATTTTTATCGTATATGTAGAAAAGATTAAAAATGTTCATTTGTTTGATATGAAAATATGTTAACGATAAAATTTACATTTTTATCGTATATGTAGAAAAGATTACAAATGTTCATTTATTTGATATGAATATATGTTAACGATAAAATTTACATTTTTATCATATATGTAGAAAAGATTATAAATGTTCATTTATTTGATATGAAAATATGTTAACGATAAAATTTACATTTTTATCGTATATGTAGAAAAGATTTAAAATGTTCATTTGTTTGATATGAAAATATGTGAACGATAAAATTTACATTTTTATCGTATATGTAGAAAAGATTAAAAATGTTCATTTATTTGATATGAAAATATGTTAACGATAAAATTTACGTTTTTATCGTATATGTAGAAAAGATTAAAAATGTTCATTTATTTGAAATGAAAATATGTTAACGATAAATTTCACATTCATATCTTATATATATTAAAAAGTCTATCAATAAAAATTCACATTTTTATTGTATGTAAGAAATAATGAGAAATGATCATTATTTGAAATAGAAAAGTTCAACATTGAAAATTTACATTTGTTAATATAAAATAAATCATTAAAAAGATGTTTCGTTTGATAAAATATGTTGACATAAGAAATTATATTTGTTGATGTAAAATGAATCATTAAAAGACGTATCGTTTGATAAAATATGTTAACATAAGAAATTACATTTGTAAAATGATCATTAAAAGAAGCATCGTTTGATAGAATATGTTAACATAAGAAATTACATTTGTTAATGTAAAAATGTGTGAACAATAAAATATTCTTTTATTGTATGCATATGAAATGTAGAAATTGTATAGAAATTAAAATATCTTTTTACTGTATTGACTGAATGGATTATGGTCTACCAGTTTATGAGCAAAATATGTTTTTACATTTAGCATTGGGTAGGTAGAAATATACGTATGCTAACACCTTGTGAAACACTTCACGATTTGACTATAAGGTGTTTAGCGATGTTTTTTATTTCAAAATATAATAAATGATTTTTGAAAAGTGATTTCTTAAGTAAAAAGAATAGTATTCCCGGTTTTGGACAGGGAATGCTTTATAAAATATTTTATAAAACAGAAAGGATTTCAATGGCTATACCCGTCGATTTCGAAATGATTTGTAAGTAGAAATCTATATAGATTTGATTATACTTGTGATTATATTGTGAAATGATTTTCTCTACTTTGGGATATAAAAATGATTTAGCAAGTACGTGGCTGAAGATGCGGGTGACCCGAAATTGACTAACAGTGTGAGGGCGTGCATGTCTTCCCCAATTGGTGGGATGGTGCATTGTCAGTGTAGCCGTTAGGTGTATATATATATATATATATATATATATATATATATATGTATGTATATATGTGTGTAATAACCCGGAAATCTGAGCCAATTTAAAATTTTCATTTTGGCAATTTTGATGAATTTTGAATATTTAAAATGAATTATTTTAAATAATAACGACGAGAAATTTATTTTGAATAGAAACAGAATGTATATATTTATTTGAATCGTCGTTGAATATAAATATTTATTTTTAATTATAGTAGGAATTGAAAATGGCGCGGTAGTTTGAAATTTCTATTTCAAATTTCAAATGAATATACAGGATTCAAAATAAACTGGATTTTAGCAAAACCAAAAATATCAGAATTTATTTGAGAATATCTTTCCAACGAATCCGAAAAATCAAAATTTCATGGCGGGAATCAAAAGATACGTCTAGTTGAAAGTTCAGAATAGTCACTATGGAATTTTGGCCCTTAAAAATAGCAATTTTGCAAACGGCCTCGGTTTTGACGAAACCACTTTTGTTGGATCCAGGACGTCAAATTATTGCTAGGTTTCAAAATTCATAATTTTCTGAATCAATATGTGAGCCTGGCGAAGTTAAACGTGTTTCAATAGTTTAAGTCAATTTCGATCGACCAGAAAATGGCCATTTTTCAAACGATCTCAGATTTTGACGAAATTACTTTTGTAAAGACTGTATCGTCAATACAATGCTAGAATTTTTAGAGTCCGTATGTGGCCTCGGTAAATTGAAATATACGTTTAAATTCAATCTATATTGATTTATATTTTAATTTAAGTGAAAACAGATCGTAACAGCCGAGTTGGCTTACGAACATATCCCATTGTGTTCAGAATGGGGGTAATTAGCTAGAGGCGACAGTCGGTGGGTCTCGTTTGGAGGTCAAAATAAAAGTTGCTTTTTCAGATTTTAAGGGAATAATATATATATATATATAGATTTATTTATAAAGAACAACCCCCCCTCCTTTCTCTCCTTGGAAGTCACCCCCCCCGGTCCAATATTCAGATCGAACGAATAAATAAAAAAGAAAAAAAAGGGCGGACCCCGATGCCATCGCGTCCTCGCGCGACAGCCCAAGGTGTCACCGCCGCCGACAGCTCCTCCCTCCTCCTCCTCCTCCTCCTCCTCCTTGCGTGTGAAGACCCGTAACTTCCCCGTAAAGGAAAGCGACGGATAGTTCGAGAACAAACCACAGCAGAACGCATACAGAAGAACATTTCATTGTATATTACAACAATGCATCAGATTTCAAGAATATACAGAGTATAAAAGAATATTACACAGAAATATCAGAGATTTAAATTACATTTAATACATAGCAGCGGAAAATAATACAATACACAACTAGAAGGAGATATACGGATACAAAGCTTTCCGGATATCGTTCCAGCTGTAAACCAGGATCCTGTGAATATAAATCTGCAAAACCAAAACTACTAGCTGCCCGTGTCAAAATAAGGGCACCCAGAGTTTAGGTTAAAACAATAAACTCCAGGTCAGTCATGTGACTGGTGTGAGAACTAAAACAGTTATTAATCTTTATTTTTAAAGATAGGTAAATCAAGGGACCACTCCGTATAACACGGAACGGGTTTCCTCCCAAGAATACCAGTGCATAAAACAACAGCGCAATGCTAAATAAAGAAAAATGAAGATGTTATAAGACCCAGGTCCCATCACACAATGCAACGCAGTCGAGGATAGGGTTTTCCCTTATAACAACCAAAGAATGCTTGATACGTTTAAAACAAATCATTTGATACTAATATAAGTGCATAGTGTATAAAACACTTCAAATCATAAGTATCAATCATAGGCGGCATGAGCGCCCCATCCCACTATGTCGCCATATATAGGATTACAACTAAAACCGCAAGATCACGTATTTGGAAATTGGATTTCCGTCTATGAACCGAGGCAAAAGATAGTCCTCAACCGATTCGAGACAATCTAGCCCATGTCTCAGGATCAGAGCTCGAGTGACCCTTGGAGCGACAGGGCCGGTCCACCGATGTGGATTAAAATGCCTGAACACTACGTTTCCCCGCCCTTTGGGGCGTAAATGAGCCAACTAAATGACTCCATCGGTTCGAGAACGACCGATCAATCCGAGGCGCCTCGCAACAGCAACAACCACATAAGTCAAACTCGTCAGGGCGTGTAAAACCACTGACGCCACTTTTTATCTAGAAGGAAACGCATGCCCTCCCTGAGGTCCGTCTCCCGTTTTTGGTTCATACCTGGTGTGAAACACGCGAGGTAAACGTTACACAAAGCTACGCCACAAAGGCCGTGCTTTGATCATCACCACAAGACTTTGCTTTTCAACAGAAGCCTCGATCATTTGCATCTTAGCATGCCACACAGGCAAACCATCCTATGCAACTGATATCAGTCACACAGAATGAAATCCGATGTCAGACACACAGTCCATTTACAAGTCCGTCCTGGGTCTGAACGGAACCGGAGGCACCTAGTACCCCGCATATCCATCGATCTCCAAGTACGTCTGGACGATCACTAACTGTTTCCATCTTCTTGGGTGTACAGCCCAATCAAGATCATCAGTAATTACCGAAACGACGTGAAGACCTCCGGTCTTCGACCACCGTCTTCATCTTCGACTTATCGTCGTATCAGTTATTCAGAATGGGATAAACCCGGTCTTTCCGAATAACTCACGTATATATTATAAAAGAGTTACACAAACACAACATACGCCTCATTCCAATTCATCAGTCACTAACCGTAAATTAATCAAGAGAATAATTCCCCAAATATTAACCCCGAAGGCCGAAACAAACATCAGATCAATATCTAGAAAACCATTCTGCTTGGCTAACCGCCAGTTAGTTTCTAAATTTCACATTCATAGGGAAAGGTTCCCATTAATTTTATCCAAGATAAATTCCTTGAATCTATTCTTCATTCTATTTTTGAATCTCAATTCAAACTAGTCGGGATTAGCGAACCTTACCGAAGTAATCATTTATTTTAATTTCCCAATCCCAACCTATTCATCCCATGAAGTAAAACTGGTTATACTTCATATCTAACACCACAGTGTTATCGGTAAATTCAATTACCATTTCACGTTCAAATCTTATTAAAGATTTAACTATCGCCTGGAGCAAAACTGGTGATACTCCATTTTCGATCATTTCAATCTAATTAAAGATTCATTAAAACTCCGCTTAGTTTTAATCTTCGACTGGGTTAAAGAATCGGTGTCATTTAAAACACGGTTCACGATAAACCCAAAATCACATTCCATTAATTATCGGGTTAAAGAACAAGTGTTATTTAAAACACTGTTCACGATAAACCCAAAAATCAATACCAATTCAGTTCCAATTAAATATAATTTAATTGGTACACTTCATTAAATCTAAATTAAAAGATTTAATCTTTTCTCAACTGGGTTCAAGAACAGTGTTAGTGAAGACACCATTCGCGACAAACCCAAATCACATTTGATATTCAATATAAGGCTCTGAATAGAAAATATATCGGCCTATATTCAATATCAAATTCTACGATCAACAAATGTCGTATTGGAAATAACGATATAAATATATATCTTTCAAATTTCCATAACAACACCTGTATAATCACGAATTCCAACATCGAAATATTCCGAAGACAATTTCGATTCAAATCCACTCCAATGCAATCATTGGAAATTTTGGTTATTTTCAAAACCCTTTTCGAATTCAATTTATTTATTTAAAAATAAATAGAATTATAATTCTAGTTCAAAACTAGTTCATTTCGATAAAAATCTATTTTTATCCTTTCAAATATGGAGTTTTTCATCCCAAATCTTCACAAATCATTTCTTATGATTTTACACAAATTATTACTATTTTTAATAATTTTATCAAGGCCCGTACCGTCGATTTCCATCAATGGCCATCGAACTGCACTTACAGCGACCTTTTTCAAATTTGATTTGGACATAATTCCAAATCCAACCGTTAGATTTCTAATTTCTAATATTCGTTAGAAAGCTCTTTTCGATACGAACCCAACGGTTCCGGTTTTAGGAGAATCCGACGGTCGGATCTCCCGTAATGTCCGTTTGAAATAAATGGTCGAAATTCACGAACTACCGCGGCGCGGCGCGTTCTATTCAGGCCATTATATTATATATATAATATATATAATATATATTTCGTCGATTTCTATTTAAAACGAATTTTATAAATCGTTTTAAAATTCGTTTCTATTCAATTCAAATTTCAATTCAATTTGAATTCATTTCAATTCGTTTCAATTCAATTCATTTCGAAATCGTTTTCAATTCATTTCATTTCGAAATCGTTTTCAATTCAATTCATTTCGAAATCGTTTTCAATTCATTTCATTTCGAAATCGTTTTCAATTCATTTCATTTCGAAATCGTTTTCAATTCAATTCATTTCGAAATCGTTTTCAATTCATTTCATTTCGAAATCGTTTTCAATTCAATTCATTTCGAAATCGTTTTCAATTCAATTCATTTCGAAATCGTTTTCAATTCATTTCATTTCGAAATCGTTTTCAATTCAATTCATTTCGAAATCGGTTTCAATTCAATTCATTTCGAAATCGTTTAAAATCGATATAAATATCGTTTACGTCAAAATGGCGTCAATCTAATCAACACGGCTTCATATATTCCTTTATTTTCAAATATTCTATTTCAAATATTTCTTTTCCCAAAATAGTTGTTATTATCAAAATATTTCGTTCAACACATGACCAATCTCAATGAATGAGTACTGTCAACACATGAACTTTTATTTTATATCGATAAAGGTGCAAATTTTATTACTAAAATATTTCGTTCAACACATGACCAATCTCAATGAATGAGTACTGTCAACACATGAACTTTTATTTTATAATATTCTTTATTTTTCAAATTGGAATGAGGCCCAATCAATTACCATATAAAGTTAATTATATGGATTTTCATACATTATACACATATAATAGCATTGAAAAATAATCAACCATCAACCAAAGTGCACTACACTGTATAAGCATCAAATATAGATATCTAACGCTTATAACAGCCTGTCAATCAATCGATCGACATATTCAATCAATCAGGATGAGTGAACTTCAAATTTCATCCCAACACCCGTGTGGGGTTTCAAACAATCACACACATATTTTATTTGTGCAGTTGAGCGATGTGTAAAATTTATCGTCTCACTCAATGTCCTTCAAATAGGTGTACATAAACAAACCGTCTGGTTTATAAATGAATATTTTATTTATTCACATTCCCGTTAAAAATTATATTTTTAACGATAAAAACATTTTATTTCAACCTATGAATTTCTATTCAATTCATTTCTTCAATAAAATGATATTTTTATTTTTCTAACATATTTTAGAAAATTTCGGCGGCATAACGACACGATACTAGAAACGGGACAAGGCCTAGCCTTATCCCCGGTCTAGTGAAGGCCCACGCCATTCACACATCAATCAAATCAATTTCATCTCACCAAACAATTCAATTCAAACAAATAATTCAACTAATCTATGCAACCAAACAAACAAGTCCATGGTCTGTGGACGATTGTGTCGGGCGCTACTAAGCACCGTCTGCATCCTAGTATATATATAAAACTAGAAAAGAAATAGAAAGGTGAGAAATTCTCACATATAGCTATCCTAGCTCCACGGCACTTTATTGTAGAGATCTTCGTCGTTCCCGCCTTTTTGTCACCTTCGTTGGTGCTTTTACTACATACGTAAAAATCACATTTTTACTTCGCTATTCAATATATAAAAATTCTATTTTTCTATCGAAGTTCAATATATAAAAATTCTATTTTTCTATCGAAGTTCAATATATAAAAATTCTATTTTTCTATCGAAGTTCAATATATATAAAAACACATGATATATATTTTTAAAACATTCCCATATATTTTCAAAACCTTGCGATATAAATATATTTTCAAAAATGCTAATTTTTATATTTAAAAATCATTTCAAATTTATATTTAAAGTTTTAAATACCTTTTTCAAATCAGTTTTTAAAATTCCTAAAATCAGTTTTAACTTTTAAAACAAAATCAGTTTTATACCTTTCTTAAAAATCTGTTTTAAACCTAAAATCGAAATTAAAATAAAAATAAAATACAATAAAATACTTACAGTATTTTGAAGAGGGGGGGGGGTCGTCTTGCGTCGAACTGAGCAGTAGGGAGGGGGGTCGCCTTGCGTCGCGTTCGAGGTGGAAGAGAGGGGGGGGGGGTCGCCTTGCGTCGCGGTCGAGGTGGAAGAGAGGGGGGGTCGCCTTGCGTTGCGGTCGAGGTGGAAGAGAGGGGGGGTCTTTGACGAGGCGCGGTGGCCCTTGGGGAGGGCGGCGGCTCCTCCCCGCCTTCGTCGCCTCCTTCTCCTTTTTCTCTTTTTTTTTTTATTCTGAAATATGTAATCGGGGGGGGGGGGGGGGTCAGAACGGGTAAAAAGGGGAAGGAGAATTTCTTTTTTTTTATTTATTTATTTAATTTCAATATAATATTCACATAAAGTAACTTTTCCTATCGACCTCGCAACGAATTCCACCGCCTGTCGCCCATAGCTAATTACCCCCATTCTGAACACAATGGGATATGTATCGTAGGCTGATTCGACTATTTCGATCTATTTCCTTTGAATTTACATATAAATCTCTATATTGAATTTTGAACGTACATTTCAATTTACCGGGGTCACATACTAACCAGAAAAATTCCCGAAAAATATTTTCTAGCTTCGTATTGACGATACGGTCCTAACAAAACTAGTTTCGTCGAATTCTGAGACCGTTTGAAAAATGGCCAATTTCCAGTCGATTAAAATCAACTGAAACTGGTCAAACGCGTTTTCCTTTGCCACGCTCACATATTGATTCAGAAAATTATGAAATTTGGAATCTAGTAATAACTTGACACTGCGGACCCAACAAAACTGGTTTCGTCGAATTCCGAGGTCATTTGCAAAATGTCCATTTTTAAGGGCCTGAAGTCCATAGCGACTATTCAGAAATTTCAACTGGACATATCTTTTGCTTCCCGATATGAAATCTTGATTTTTCGGATTCGTTGGAAAGATATCATCAATTAGATCCTAATGTTTTTGGTTTCACTAAAATCCGGATTGTTTTGCACCCGGTACATTCAATTGAAGTTTGAAATCGAATTATCGAACTACCGCGCCATTTTCAATTCTATTTATAATTATATATAAATATTTATATTCTAACGACGACGTATATAATATATACGTCGAATTTCAATTCAAAATAAATTTTCCGTCGATATTATTAAAAATAATCTATTTTAAATAATCAAAATTCGCTAAAATTGCCAAAATAAAAAATTTAAACTGGCCCAGATTTTCGGGTTGTTACAATCTCCCCCACTTAAAACTTTTCGTCCCCGAAAAGGAACAAAGTCGAAAGTGGTTTGATTATTCAGCTCTACGCTCGATCAGGCTTCCATTCTCTAACTTTTCAGTTTCTGAGAATTTTCAAATTTTCAAAAATTTGGCTAACTCCCTAAATTTTCGAAAAATTTCGCCATAACCTCCCCTGCAATGGGAGCATCGGGGAATTTCAAATAGCTTCCCCGGTCCTTCAGATCTCAAAAAGAAAAAGAAAAAGCCAAGCGGCTAGCCAATAGGCTCATAAAATCATCATCACCCAAACAAAACAGGAAATTATGTAGTAAACATGTACCTATTTGTCGGGCAAACAAATTTTATTCTCTGCTCTAGCCTCCTTGCTATGACCTGTTCAATGATATATATGTATATGCAAGCAAATGCGACCAATTTTCAATACAACTCAATATTTGGTGTTATTAGGCATAATGGTTCAAAATTATCAAACAAATAAACAAACAGCACAAACATCAATCAATTAGTGGATTAGAGTTTCAAATTGATAAATTTGATACATAGTCAAAAATCAGTTTCTTGATGCCAAATCACAACAACAGATCCTATATAGTTTTTGGTTCTCACACCAGTCAATAGGAAATATATAGATATCACACCTTCGACACTCGAATATAAATGCTGATGATGATGCACCATCATCAATATCATATTCGGGCGACTAGAGTGTGATGCTATATCCATCCAATATATTAAAATTTCAAATACACGCGGATCAGACGTATACGCAAAATCTATATGTACTGGATTGTCCACATCAATATAATTAAATAATCAAATACGAATAATTGATTTAAATTTTCAAAACCAAAATTTGTTTTCACTTTCAAAAATATACTCTTCACACTCGTTCTAGGATGCTACTGATCCTATCTCTAACGAGTCACTCTCATTGGATATTACTAATCCAATATCTGATGAATTCTTTCATACGGTTCTAATGTGCCTTGTTCTCTAGCTTTGCAAACCAAAGCTCTGATACCAACTGTGAAGACCCGTAACTTCCCCGTAAAGGAAAGCGACGGATAGTTCGAGAACAAACCACAGCAGAACGCATACAGAAGAACATTTCATTGTATATTACAACAATGCATCAGATTTCAAGAATATACAGAGTATAAAAGAATATTACACAGAAATATCAGAGATTTAAATTACATTTAAATACATAGCAGCGGAAAATAATACAATACACAACTAGAAGGAGATATACGGATACAAAGCTTTCCGGATATCGTTCCAGCTGTAAACCAGGATCCTGTGAATATAAATCTGCAAAACCAAAACTACTAGCTGCCCGTGTCAAAATAAGGGCACCCAGAGTTTAGGTTAAAACAATAAACTCCAGGTCAGTCATGTGACTGGTGTGAGAACTAAAACAGTTATTAATCTTTATTTTTAAAGATAGGTAAATCAAGGGACCACGCCGTATAACACGGAACGGGTTTCCTCCCAAGAATACCAGTGCATAAAACAACAGCGCAATGCTAAATAAAGAAAAATGAAGCTGTTATAAGACCCAGGTCCCATCACACAATGCAACGCAGTCGAGGATAGGGTTTTCCCTTATAACAACCAAAGAATGCTTGATACGTTTAAAACAAATCATTTGATACTAATATAAGTGCATAGTGTATAAAACACTTCAAATCATAAGTATCAATCATAGGCGGCATGAGCGCCCCATCCCACTATGTCGCCATATATAGGATTACAACTAAAACCGCAAGATCACGTATTTGGAAATTGGATTTCCGTCTATGAACCGAGGCAAAAGATAGTCCTCAACCGATTCGAGACAATCTAGCCCATGTCTCAGGATCAGAGCTCGAGTGACCCTTGGAGCGACAGGGTCGGTCCACCGATGTGGATTAAAATGCCTGAACACTACGTTTCCCCGCCCTTTGGGGCGTAAATGAGCCAACTAAATGACTCCATCGGTTCGAGAACGACCGATCAATCCGAGGCGCCTCGCAACAGCAACAACCACATAAGTCAAACTCGTCAGGGCGTGTAAAACCACTGACGCCACTTTTTATCTAGAAGGAAACGCATGCCCTCCCTGAGGTCCGTCTCCCGTTTTTGGTTCATACCTGGTGTGAAACACGCGAGGTAAACGTTACACAAAGCTACGCCACAAAGGCCGTGCTTTGATCATCACCACAAGACTTTGCTTTTCAACAGAAGCCTCGATCATTTGCATCTTAGCATGCCACACAGGCAAACCATCCTATGCAACTGATATCAGTCACACAGAATGAAATCCGATGTCAGACACACAGTCCATTTACAAGTCCATCCTGGGTCTGAACGGAACCGGAGGCACCTAGTACCCCGCATATCCATCGATCTCCAAGTACGTCTGGACGATCACTAACTGTTTCCATCTTCTTGGGTGTACAGCCCAATCAAGATCATCAGTAATTACCGAAACGACGTGAAGACCTCCGGTCTTCGACCACCGTCTTCATCTTCGACTTATCGTCGTATCAGTTATTCAGAATGGGATAAACCCGGTCTTTCCGAATAACTCGCGTATATATTATAAAAGTGTTACACAAACACAACATACGCCTCATTCCAATTCATCAGTCACTAACCGTAAATTAATCAAGAGAATAATTCCCCAAATATTAACCCCGAAGGCCGAAACAAACATCAGATCAATATCCAGAAAACCATTCTGCTTGGCTAACCGCCAGTTAGTTTCTAAATTTCACATTCATAGGGAAAGGTTCCCATTAATTTTATCCAAGATAAATTCCTTGAATCTATTCTTCATTCTATTTTTGAATCTCAATTCAAACTAGTCGGGATTAGCGAACCTTACCGAAGTAATCATTTATTTTAATTTCCCAATCCCAACCTATTCATCCCATGAAGTAAAACTGGTTATACTTCATATCTAACACCACAGTGTTATCGGTAAATTCAATTACCATTTCACGTTCAAATCTTATTAAAGATTTAACTATCGCCTGGAGCAAAACTGGTGATACTCCATTTTCGATCATTTCAATCTAATTAAAGATTCATTAAAACTCCGCTTAGTTTTAATCTTCGACTGGGTTAAAGAATCGGTGTCATTTAAAACACGGTTCACGATAAACCCAAAATCACATTCCATTAATTATCGGGTTAAAGAACAAGTGTTATTTAAAACACTGTTCACGATAAACCCAAAAATCAATACCAATTCAGTTCCAATTAAATATAATTTAATTGGTACACTTCATTAAATCTAAATAAAAAGATTTAATCTTTTCTCAACTGGGTTCAAGAACAGTGTTAGTGAAGACACCATTCGCGACAAACCCAAATCACATTTGATATTCAATATAAGGCTCTTAATAGAAAATATATCGGCCTATATTCAATATCAAATTCTACGATCAACAAATGTCGTATTGGAAATAACGATATAAATATATATCTTTCAAATTTCCATAACAACACCTGTATAATCACGAATTCCAACATCGAAATATTCCGAAGACAATTTCGATTCAAATCCACTCCAATGCAATCATTGGAAATTTTGGTTATTTTCAAAACCCTTTTCGAATTCAATTTATTTATTTAAAAATAAATAGAATTATAATTCTAGTTCAAAACTAGTTCATTTCGATAAAAATCTATTTTTATCCTTTCAAATATGGAGTTTTTCATCCCAAATCTTCACAAATCATTTCTTATGATTTTACACAAATTATTACTATTTTTAATAATTTTATCAAGGCCCGTACAGTCGATTTCCATCAATGGCCATCGAACTGCACTTACAGCGACCTTTTTCAAATTTGATTTGGACATAATTCCAAATCCAACCGTTAGATTTCTAATTTCTAATATTCGTTAGAAAGCTCTTTTCGATACGAACCCAACGGTTCCGGTTTTAGGAGAATCCGACGGTCGGATCTCCCGTAATGTCCGTTTGAAATAAATGGTCGAAATTCACGAACTGCCGCGGCGCGGCGCGTTCTATTCAGGCCATTATATTATATATATAATATATATAATATATATTTCGTCGATTTCTATTTAAAACGAATTTTATAAATCGTTTTAAAATTCGTTTCTATTCAATTCAAATTTCAATTCAATTTGAATTCATTTCAATTCGTTTCAATTCAATTCATTTCGAAATCGTTTTCAATTCATTTCATTTCGAAATCGTTTTCAATTCAATTCATTTCGAAATCGTTTTCAATTCATTTCATTTCGAAATAGTTTTCAATTCATTTCATTTCGAAATCGTTTTCAATTCAATTCATTTCGAAATCGTTTTCAATTCATTTCATTTCGAAATCGTTTTCAATTCAAAATCATTTCGAAATCGTTTTCAATTCAATTCATTTCGAAATCGTTTTCAATTCATTTCATTTCGAAATCGTTTTCAATTCAATTCATTTCGAAATCGGTTTCAATTCAATTCATTTCGAAATCGTTTAAAATCGATATAAATATCGTTTACGTCAAAATGGCGTCAATCTAATCAACACGGCTTCATATATTCCTTTATTTTCAAATATTCTATTTCAAATATTTCTTTTCCCAAAATAGTTGTTATTATCAAAATATTTCGTTCAACACATGACCAATCTCAATGAATGAGTACTGTCAACACATGAACTTTTATTTTATATCGATAAAGGTGCAAATTTTATTACTAAAATATTTCGTTCAACACATGACCAATCTCAATGAATGAGTACTGTCAACACATGAACTTTTATTTTATAATATTCTTTATTTTTCAAATTGGAATGAGGCCCAATCAATTACCATATAAAGTTAATTATATGGATTTTCATACATTATACACATATAATAGCATTGAAAAATAATCAACCATCAACCAAAGTGCACTACACTGTATAAGCATCAAATATAGATATCTAACGCTTATAACAGCCTGTCAATCAATCGATCGACATATTCAATCAATCAGGATGAGTGAACTTCAAATTTCATCCCAACACCCGTGTGGGGTTTCAAACAATCACACACATATTTTATTTGTGCAGTTGAGCGATGTGTAAAATTTATCGTCTCACTCAATGTCCTTCAAATAGGTGTACATAAACAAACTGTCTGGTTTATAAATGAATATTTTATTTATTCACATTCCCGTTAAAAATTATATTTTTAACGATAAAAACATTTTATTTCAACCTATGAATTTCTATTCAATTCATTTCTTCAATAAAATGATATTTTTATTTTTCTAACATATTTTAGAAAATTTCGGCGGCATAACGGCACGATACTAGAAACGGGACAAGGCCTAGCCTTATCCCCGGTCTAGTGAAGGCCCACGCCATTCACACATCAATCAAATCAATTTCATCTCACCAAACAATTCAATTCAAACAAATAATTCAACTAATCTATGCAACCAAACAAACAAGTCCATGGTCTGTGGACGATTGTGTCGGGCGCTACTAAGCACCGTCTGCATCCTAGTATATATATAAAACTAGAAAAGAAATAGAAAGGTGAGAAATTCTCACATATAGCTATCCTAGCTCCACGGCAGTTTATTGTAGAGATCTTCGTCGTTCCCGCCTTTTTGTCACCTTCGTTGCTGCTTTTACTACATACGTAAAAATCACATTTTTACTTCGCTATTCAATATATAAAAATTCTATTTTTCTATCGAAGTTCAATATATAAAAATTCTATTTTTCTATCGAAGTTCAATATATAAAAATTCTATTTTTCTATCGAAGTTCAATATATAAAAAAACACATGATATATATTTTTAAAACATTCCCATATATTTTCAAAACCTTGCGATATAAATATATTTTCAACAATGCTATTTTTTATATTTAAAAATCATTTCAAATTTATATTTAAAGTTTTAAATACCTTTTTCAAATCAGTTTTTAAAATTCCTAAAATCAGTTTTAACTTTTAAAACAAAATCAGTTTTATACCTTTCTTAAAAATCTGTTTTAAACCTAAAATCGAAATTAAAATAAAAATAAAATACAATAAAATACTTACAGTATTTTGAAGAGGGGGGGGGGTCGTCTTGCGTCGAACTGAGCAGCAGGGAGGGGGGTCGCCTTGCGTCGCGTTCGAGGTGGAAGAGAGGGGGGGGTCGCCTTGCGTCGCGGTCGAGGTGGAAGAGAGGGGGGGTCGCCTTGCGTTGCGGTCGAGGTGGAAGAGAGGGGGGGGGGGGGTCTTTGACGAGGCGCGGTGGCCCTTGGGGAGGGCGGCGGCTCCTCCCCGCCTTCGTCGCCTCCTTCTCCTTTTTCTCTCTTTTTTTTTTATTCTGAAATATGTAATCGGGGGGGGGGGGGGTCAGAACGGGTAAAAAGGGGAAGGAGAATTTCTTTTTATTTATTTATTTATTTAATTTCAATATAATATTCACATAAAGTAACTTTTCCTATCGACCTCGCAACGAAGTCCACCGCCTGTCGTCCATAGCTAATTACCCCCATTTTGAACACAATGGGATATGTATCGTAGGCTGATTCGACTGTTTCGATCTATTTCCTTTGAATTTACATATAAATCTCTATATTGAATTTTGAACGTACATTTCAATTTACCGGGGTCACATACTAACCAGAAAAATTCCCGAAAAATATTTTCTAGCTTCGTATTGACGATACGGTCCTAACAAAACTAGTTTCGTCGAATTCTGAGACCGTTTGAAAAATGGCCAATTTCCAGTCGATTAAAATCAACTGAAACTGGTCAAACGCGTTTTCCTTTGCCACACTCACATATTGATTCAGAAAATTATGAAATTTGGAATCTAGCAATAACTTGACACTGCGGACCCAACAAAACTGGTTTCGTCGAATTCCGAGGTCATTTGCAAAATGTCCATTTTTAAGGGCCTGAAGTCCATAGCGACTATTCAGAAATTTCAACTGGACATATCTTTTGCTTCCCGATATGAAATCTTGATTTTTCGGATTCGTTGGAAAGATATCATCAATTAGATCCTAATGTTTTTGGTTTCACTAAAATCCGGATTGTTTTGCACCCGGTACATTGAATTGAAGTTTGAAATCGAATTATCGAACTACCACGCCATTTTCAATTCTATTTATAATTATATATAAATATTTATATTCTAACGACGACGTATATAATATATACGTCGAATTTCAATTCAAAATAAATTTTCCGTCGATATTATTAAAAATAATCTATTTTAAATAATCAAAATTCGCTAAAATTGCCAAAATAAAAATTTTAAACTGGCCCAGATTTTCGGGTTGTTACATTGCGTCAGTGCCCTCCCCCCTTCAAATTAATGCTTCGATTGATGAAACCCCCCAAACCACTGTAAAGAACCGCAGCCACTGCCTGTAGCACCTACGCCTCCTCCAACGCCACCTCAGGCCGACCAGTGGCCCCCTCCCGCTACTGCAAACCCTCCTTCCCCTTCAAACAGTGAGTGTTTTCTTTTATTTACATTTAATTTATATTTTCAGTTTTATTATATGTATATATATTTAAAAATCTAAAATTATACATTTAGGTATATATTTAAAAGTTAGTTTTTTAGTAGAATAAAATTATGATTTTAATTATCATAAAAATATAATTTTTATGCTTTTACAAGATTAAAAATATGATTTTTATATTATAAAGATTAAAATTATGATTTTTATATTACAGAAAGATTAAAAATATGATTTTTATATTATAAAGATAATAAAAATATGATTTTTATAATGTAGTGAAATAAAAAAATCTGATTTTTTATTATATATGTGTTGAAAAAAAAATGTGATTTTTATAGCGACGATATAAAAATTCGATCTTTATATAAGGAGTAGAAATATAAAAATATAATTTTTATACAGAAAGAAGCGTCGTAAAAATATATGAAGTAGAAATAAAAATGTGATTTTTATGTATTGGAATGAAGAAATAAAAATATAATTTTTATTATGAACAGCGTGGTAAGGACTGCATTGGAATTTCAAACAAATCCAAATGGTTCAGAAGTTCAGAAATAGAGAATGATGGAGTGGAACCCCAAGGTGAGACCTCCTCACTTTTAGTTTGTTTTCTAGTTGAAATATATACTAGGATGCAGAGAGTGCTTAGCAGCACACGACACCCGTTGTCCACAGACCATGGATGACTTGTTTGTTTAATTGATGTATTGTGAAAGTTGATTATGTGAAGTGGAATGAATAAAATATTTTATAGTTAAAAATATAATTTTTAACGTGTATATAAAATAAATATTTATAAACAAATCGGACGATTTGTTTATGTACACCCATTTGACTGATATTGATTGGGACGATAAAGTTTACACATCGCCCAACTGCACAAATAATATGCAGTGTTTGTTGATTTGAAACCCCACACGGGTGTTGGGATGATATTTGACGTACACTAATCCCAATTGTTTAGTGTATGTTGATCGTTTGGTTGACATACTGTGTAAGGTTAATTATTTATATTTAATGCTTATGCAGTTGAGTGGTGCACTCTGGATGATGGTTGATTATTTATCGTTGCTATTATATACATGTGTTGTATGGAAATCCATATAATTAACATTATATGGTAATTGATTGGGCCTCATTCCAATTTGGAAAATAAAGAATATTATCAAATAAAGATTCATGTATTGAATAGAATAAATAGTCATGTATTGACGATACTCATGTGTTGAGAATATTCATGTGTTGAAAAATATATATTCAGGTGTTGAAGAAAATATTCATTTGTTGAATAGAATAACGAAGTTATTGAAACATATAAAGACGTGTTGATTAGATATGCGCCATTTTGGCGTGAACGATATTTATATCGATTATATTCGTTTTATATTGAATATAGAAAAGGAAGTGGTTTCAAAATATAACGTTTTGAAAATATTATCATCTAAAAGTTAATGATATGGAATATTCAATTTTGATTTAAAATTGAATATGAAGTTGATATCATTTTTAAAATGAATTTAAATCGATTTATAAAATACATTTAGAATTGAAATCGATGAAGTATATATAATATATATATTATGTATATTTATATATATATATATATTAAATGGCCTGAATAGAACGCGCCACACCACGATAGTTCGCGAATTTCAACCATTTACTTCGAATGGACATTACGGGAGATCCGACCGTCGGATTCTCCTAAAACCGGAACCGTTGGGTTCGTATCGAAAAGAGATTTCTAAAGAATATGAGAGATTTGAAATCTAACAGTTGGATTCGGAATTATGTCCAAATCAAATTTGGAAATGTTCGTTGTAAGTGCAGTTCGATGGCCGTTTATGGAAATCGACTGTACGGGCTTTGATAAAATTATTTAAAATAGAAATAATTTGTTTAAAATCATAAGAAATGATTTGGAAAGAATTGGGATGAAAAACTCCATATTTGAAAAGATAAAAATAGATTTTTATCGAAATGAACTAGTTTTGAACTATAATTAAAATCTATTTATTTTTGAAATAAATAAATTGGATGTGAAAGGGTTTTAAAAGTAAGCAGAAATTCCAATAGTTGAATTGGAATGGATTTGAATCAAAATTGTCTTTGGAATATTTCGATGTTGGATTTCGTGATTATACAGATACTGTTATGGAAATTTGAAAGATATATTTATATCGTTATTTCCAATACGATATTTGTTGGTTGTAGAATTTGATATTGAATTTAGGCCGATATATTTTCTATTTAGAGCCTTTATTTAATATCAAATGGGATTTGGGTTTGTCTTGAATGGTGTCTTCATTAACACTGTTCTTAGACCCAACGGAGTTAAGAAAATCAGAAACTAACTGAAGATTAGTTAAGTTGAATGGTTTCCTGGATATTGATCTGATGTTGGTTTCGGCCTTCGGGGTTATTACTTAGGGAATAGTTCACTTGCTAATTTGGTTAAAGGCTGATGGAATAGAATGTGATTTTGGGTTTATCGTGAACTGTGTTTTAAATGACATTGGTTCTTTAACCTAGTTAAAGACGGGATATGATTTCCCAAGTTAAATAATCATTAATAGTGATTATTGGGAAGATTAAAACCAAGTGGAGTTTTAATGAATCTTTAATTAGTTTGAAATGATCGAGAATGGATTATCACCAGTTTTGCTCTAGGCGATAGTTAAATCTTTAATTATATTTGAATGTGAAATGGTAATTGAATTTACCGATAACATCGTGGTGTTAGATATGAAGTATTACCAGTTTTACTTCATGGGATGAATAGGTTGGGATTGTGAAATTAAAACAAATGATTACTTTGGTAAGGTTCGTTAATCCCGACTAATTTGGATAAACCATAATTTGGCTTGAATTGATATTCAAAGGAAGATTAAAGAATAAATTTAAAGAATTTATCTTTGATAAAGTTAATGGGAACCTCAACGTATAAGAATATTTGAATTAAAGAATATTCTGAATTGGAATGAGGCGTATGTTGTGTTTATGTGACACTTGTTTATTATTAACGCGAGTTATTCAGAAAGACCGGGTTTAACCCATTTTGGATAACTGGTTCGACGATGTGTCGAGGATGAAGACGGTGGTCGAAGACCGGAGGTCTTCACATCGTTTGGATAATTACTGATGATCTTGATTGGGTTGTACACCCATGAGGAGGGAATCAGTTGGTAATCGTCCAGAAGTACTTGGAGATCGATGGATATGCGAGGTACAAGGTGCCTCTGGTTTCGTTCAGACCCAGAAATGACTTGTAAATGGATTGTGTGTCTGACATTAGATATCATTCTGTGTGATTGATGGATATCGGTTGCATGGAGTGGTTTGCCTGTGTGGCATGCTAAGATGCAAATGATCACGGCTTCTGTTGAAAACAGATTCTTGTGGTTGATGATCAAAGCAAGTCCTGTGTGGCATAGCTTTGTGTAGCGTTGATTCGCTAGCCTCACACCTCGATTGTGAACCAGAAACGGGAGAGGACATCAGGGAGGGCATGCGTTTCTTTCTAGCTAGGGTGGTATCAACGACCTCCCAGCCCTAACATTTATATTATTTTCACCTGTGTGGTTGTTGGATTGCGAGGCGCCTCGGATATATCGGTGACTATGTGGAGCCGATGGAGTCATTTGGCTCATTTACGCCCCAAAGGGCGGGGAAACGCAGTGTTCAGGCATTTTAATCCACATCGGTCGACAAGCCCTGATGATCCAAGGGCCCACCCGAGTCTGGGTCCTGGGACATGGTAGGCTAGATTGTCTCGAATTCGGTGAGGACGATCCCTTGCCTTGGTTCACAGATGGAAACCCAATTTCCAAAAACGAAATTTGCGGTTTTGATTGTAGAACCTATATATGGTGACATAGTGGTATGGGGCACTTATGCTGTCTATGATTGATACTTATGATTGAAATTGTTTTGACACTATGCACTTATTATAGTATCAATTGATTTGTTTTTAACGTACAAAGCATTCTTTGGCTATTATAAGGTAAAACCCTATCCTCCGGCTTGTGTTGCATTGTGTGATGGGACCTGGGTCTTATAATAGTTTCATTGTTCTTTATTTAGCATTGCGTTGTTGTTTTATGCACTGGTATTCTTGGGAGGAAACCCGTTCCGCGTTATACGGCGTGGTCCCTTGATTTACCTAACTTTAAAATAAAAATTAATAACTGTTTTAGTTCTCACACCAGTCACATGACTGACCTGGAGTTTATTGTTTTAACCTAAACTCTGGGTGCCCTTATTTTCGACATGGGCAGCTAGTAGTTTTGGTTTTGCAGATTTATATTCACAGGAACCTGGTTTACAGCTGGAATGATATCCGGAAAGCTCTGTATCTGTATATCTCTTTCAGTTGTGTATTGTATTATTTTTCCGCTGCTATGTAATGTATTGTAATCTCTGATAATTTGTGATGTATATTATTTATTCATACTCTGTATATTCTTGTATTATGATGTAATTGTTGTAATAAACAATGAAATGTTCTTCTCTTTGTGTTTCGATGTGGCTTGTTCTCAATTCAATCCGTGCTTTCCTTACCGGGGAAGTTCGGGTCGTTATAGCTTGGTATAAGAGCTTTGGTTTATAGAGCTCGGAGCACAAGACACGTTAGAACCAAACGAAAGAATTCATCAGAGATTGGATTAGTAATATCCAATGAGAATGACTCATTAGAGATAGGATCAGTAGTATCCTAGAACGAGTGTGAAGAGTGATATTTTGAAAATAAAATTGAAAACAAACTTTGTTTTGAAAAATTAAATTCAATTATTCGTATTTGAATATTTATTTGTATTGATTTGGACAATCAAGTATATAAAGATTTTTTGTATACATCTGATCCGCGTGTATTTGAAGTTTTAATATATTGGATAGATATAGAATCACATTCTAGTCTCCCGGGGATGGTTCTGATGATGGCACGCGATCATCACCACTTGTGTTCGAGTTTCGAAAGTGGGATTTCTATATATTTCCATTTGACTGGTGTGAGAACCAAAACTAGATAGGGCTTATTGTTGTGAATTGGCATCAAAAATGTGATTTTTGACTAGATATCAAAGTTATGAATTTGAAAAGCTAATCAACAAATTGACTGCTGGTTGTGTTGTTTGATTATTGGTTGATCAATTAGAATTTGAACTATTCAGCCAAATTGCACCAAATATTGAACTGTATTGAAAATTGTTTGGAAATGCATGTATATACATGTATATCTATTGAACAGGTCATAGCAAGGAGGCTAGAGAAGAAGAATAAAATTGTTTGCCCGACAAGTAGGTACATATTTACAAATTTATTGGGTTTGGATGATTTTATGAGCCGACTGGCCAGCCGCTTGGCAGTTTCTTTTTCTTTTTGGATTGGTGAGGGCCATGGAAGGCTATTAGAAATATCCTGAAGCTCCCGGTGCAGGGGAGGTTATGGAGAAATTTTTCGAAAATTTAGGTTGTTAGCCAAATTTTTGAAAAAATTGAAAAGTTCTTAGAAATTGAAAAGTTGAAGAACTTAATCCGTAAAGAAATTAAAGGGAGTCGAGTTGGTTTGTTAAACAACTTTCGGCTTCGTTCCTTCTCGGGGATGAAAAGTTATAAGTAAGGGAGATTGTAATAACCCGGAAATCTGAGCTAATTTAAAATTTTTATTTTGGCAATTTTGATGATTTTGAATATTTAAAATGAATTATTTTAAATAATAACGACGAGAAATTTATTTTGCATAGAAATAGAACGTATATATTTATTTGAATCGTCATTGAATATAAATATTTATTTTCAATTGTAGGAGGAATTGAAAATGGCGCGGTAGTTTGAAATTTCGATTTCAAATTTCAAATGAATGTACATGATTCAAAATAAACCGGATTTTAGCAAAACCAAAAATATCAGAATCTATTTGAGAATATCGTTCCAACGAATCCAAAAAATCAAAATTTAATAGCGAGAATCAAAAGATACTTCCAGTTGAAAGTTCAGAATAGTTGCTATGGAATTTTGGCCCTTAAAAATAACAATTTTACAAACGACCTTGGTTTTCGACGAAACCACTTTTGTTGGATCCGGGACGTCAAATTATTGCTAGGTTTCAAAATACATAATTTTCTAAATCAATATGTGAGCATGGCGAAGTCAAATATGTTTCAGCAGTTTCAGTCAATTTCGATCGACCAGAAAATGGACATTTTTCCAAACGGTCTCAGAATTTGACGAAATTTGTTTTGTTAAGACTGTATCATCAATACGATGCTAGAATTTTTTTTATAGAATTTTTAGAGTCCGTATGTGGCCTCGCTAAATTAAAATGTACGTTTAAATTCAATCTATATTGATTTATATTTTAATTTAAGTGAAAACATATCGTAACAACCGAGTTGGCTTACGAAACATATCCCATTGTGTTCGGAATGGGGGTAATTAGCTAGAGGCGAAAGTCGGTGGGTCCTGTTTGGAGGTTGAAATAAAAGTTGCTTTTTCGGATTTTAAAGGAATAATATATATATATATATATAAAGAACACCCCCTCCTTTCTCTCCTTGGAAGTCAACCCCACCGGTCCAATATTCAGATCGAACGAATAAATAAAAAAGAATAAAGAAAAAAGGGAGGACCCGGACGCCATCGCGCCCTCGCGCGACATCCCAAGGTGTCGTCGCCGACGACGGCTTCTCCCTCCTTCTCCTCCTCCTCCTTGCGTCGGTGCCCTCCCCCTTTCAAATCGATGTTTCGATCGATGAAACCCCCCCAAACCCCTGTAAAGAATCGCCGCCACCGCCTGTAGCACCCACGCCTCCTCCGGCGCCACCTCAGGACGACCAGTGGCCCCCTCCCGCTACTGGAAACCCTCCTTCCCCTTCAAACAGTGAGAGTTTTCGTTTATTTACATTTAATTTATATTTTCAGTTTTATTATATGTATATATATTTAAAAATCTAAAATTATACATTTAGGTATATATTTAAAAGTTAGATTTTTAGTAGAATAAAATTATGACTTTAATTAGCATAAAAATATAATTTTTATGCTTTTGCAAGATTAAAAATATGATTTTTATATTATAAAGATTAAAAATATGATTTTTATATTATAGAACGATTAAAAATATGATTTTATATTATAGAGATAATAAAAATATGATTTTTATAATGTATTGAAATAAAAAATCTGATTTTTTATTATATATGTGTTGAAATAAAAATGTGATTTTTATAGCGACGATATAAAAATTCGATCTTTGTATAAGGAGTAGAAATATAAAAATATAATTTTTATACAGAAAGAAGCATCGTAAAAATATATGAAGTAGAAATAAAAATGTGAATTTTATTTATTGGAATGAAGTAATAAAAATATAATTTTTATTATAAATAGCGTGGTAAGGACTGCATAGGAATTTCAAACAAATCCAAACGGTTCAGAAGTTCAGAAATAGAGAATGATGGAGTGGAACCCCAAGGTGAGAACTCCTCACTTTTAATTTGTTTTCTAGTTGAAATATACACTAGGATGCAGACGGTGCTTAGAAGCACCCAACACCCGTTGTCCACCGACCATGTATGACTTGTTTATTTAATTGATGTGTTGTGAAAGTTGATTGTGTGAAGTGGAATGAATAAAATATTTTATAGTTAAAATATAATTTTTAAAAATAAATATTTATAAACAAATCGTACGATTTGTTTATGTACACTCATTTGACTGATATTGATTGGGACGATAAATTTTACACATCGCCCAACTGCACAAATAATATGCAGTGTTTGTTGATTTGAAACCCCGCACGGGTGTTGGGATGATATTTGACGTACATTAATCCCAATTGTTTAGTGGTATGTCGATCGTTTGGTTGACAGACTGTGTAAGCGTTAATTATTTATATTTAATGCTTATGCAGTTGTGTGGTGCACTCTGGATGATGGTTGATTATGTATCGTTGCTATTATATACATGTGTTGTATGGAAATCCATATAATTAACATTATATGGTAATTGATTGGGCCTCATTCCAATTTGGGAAATAAAGAATATTATCAAATAAAGATTCATGTGTTGAATAGAATAAATAGTCATGTGTTGACAATACTCATGTGTTGAGAATATTCATGTGTTGAAAAATATATATTCATGTGTTGAAGAAAATATTCATTTGTTGAATAGAATAACGAAGTTATTGAAACATGTAAAGCTGTGTTGATTAGATATGCGCCATTTTGACGCGAACGATATTTATATCGATTATATTCATTTTATAATGAATATAGAAAAGGAAGTGATTTCAAAATATAACGGTTTGAAAATATTATCATCTATATGTTATTGATATGGAATATTCAATTTTTATTTAAAATTGAATAAGAAGTTGAAATCATTTTTAAAGCGAATTTAAACCGATTTACAAAATACGTTTAGAAATGAAATACGTCACATTTCCGTTATAACATTACAGTAATAACCCGGAAATCTGGGCCAGTTTAAAAAATTTTATTTTGGCAATTTTAGCGAATTTTGATTATTTAAAATGAATTATTTTAAATAATAACGACGAGAAATTTATTTTGAATAGAATTCGAACGTATATATTTATATAGTTCGTCGTTAGAATATAAATAATTATTTATAATTATAAAAGGAATTGAAAATGGCGCGGTAGTTCGATAATTCGATTTCAAACTTCAAATGAATGTACCGGGTGCAAAATAAACTGGATTTTAGTGAAACCAAAAATAATGGAATCTAATAGAGAATATCTTTCCAACGAATCCGAGAAATCAAGATTTCATAGCGGGAATCAAAAGATATGTCCAGTTGAAAATACTGAATAGTCGTTATAGAATTCAGGTCCTTAAAATTGGAAATTATGCAAACGACCTCGGATTTCGACGAAACCACTTTTGTTGGATCCGCGATGTCAAATTATGGCTATGTTTCAAATTTCATAATTTTTCGAATCAATATGCGAGCGTGGCAAAGGAAAACGCGTTTGACCAGTTTTAGTTGATTTTAATCGACTGGAAATTGACCATTTTTCAAACGGTCCCAGAATTCGACGAAATTAGTTTTGTTAGGACCGTACCGTCAATACGAAGTTAGAAAATATTTTTCGGAAATTTTTCGAGTTAGTATGTGGCCCCGGTAATTTGAAATGTACGTTTAAAATTCAGTATATTGATTTAAATGTAAATTTGATGGAAACCTAGCGTAACGGTCGAATTGGCCTGCGATACATATCCCATTGTGTTCGGAATGGGGGTAACTAGCTTGGGACGACAGGCGGTGGGTCTCGTTTCAAGGTCAAAATATAAAGTTGCTTTTTGAAAAATAAAATGAATTAAATATAAAATATACATAGGCCCCCCACTTTGTTCTCCCCCAAATCGCTCAAAAGAAATAAAAAAAACTAACTAAAACCTGACGCGCTACCCCCCTGACCCGTCTCCTGCGATGACCGCTCCCCCTCCCCTCCGATCGGCGGCGCCTCATCCTCCCTGGCCGACCTCCTCCACCACCTCCCCGTCCTCTATCGCACCCCCCTGGTCGACGCTAGCCAAAAAATCCACCGCGCCCCCCTTTCCAACCCTAAAACCGATCGGAACCCCCCCTCTACCCTCATCGCGATTCAGACGCGACCCCCCCATCGAACGGCCGCCGCTCCGGTGGTTTGCTCCGCCCCCTCCTCTTCTTCGTCGACAGGAAATCTTCCTCCCTTTCTAATCCGAAGTCCAAGCTTTTAAAACTGCTCAGAAACCGCTGTCCGCCGACGATCTTCAGCACAACCACGAACCCTCCTTCCTCTTTTGAACGTGAGTCTTCTCCTTTTCTGATTTTGTTTTTTAATTAGCATAGTTAAATCAGTTTATTTGTAATATATATAATAGAAGATTAAAAATATAATTTTTATAATGTAGAAAGATTAAAGATACAATTTTTATAATAGAAAAGGTTTAGAATAAAAATATAATTTTTATATAGGTATGATGGTAAAAATATGAACTTTATTTTTATCGCGAAATAGAAGGTTAAAAATATAATTTTTATGATATAGGAAAGTTAAAAATATAGTTTTTATACTAGTGGCATAATAAAGATATGATTTTTACTTGTGTAGAGTATTAAAAATATGACCTTTATATAGTAGAAGATATAAAAATACTATTTTTATATAAGTAGTGTATTGAAAATATAATTTCTATATAATGGAGAATATAAAAATATAATTATTTTTATATGAACATCGATATAAAAATAGAATTTTTATCTATATGATAGCACAGTAAAAATTCGATTTTTATATATTGAATAGCAAAGTAAAAATTCGATTTTTATATATTGAATAGCAAAGTAAAAATTCGATTTTTATATATTGAATAGCAAAGTAAAAATTCGATTTTTATATATGTAGTGAATACGGATGACGAAAGTCAAGAAAGGCAAACAACGGCGAAGATTTCTACCTAAGAAGAGTCGTGGGATTGGATTAGCTAATCAGGGAGAACTTCTCACCTTTTAATTTTGTTTTTCTAGTTAATAATATGTACTAGGATGCAGACGGTGTTTAGTAGCACCCGACACCCGTCGTCACAGACCATGGGCGGCTTGTATGCTTGTTTGGTTGATTTTGATGTGTAGTTGATTGTGTGATGTGATGTGAAATGAAATAAAATATTTATATAGTTAAAAATAGAATTTTTAACATGTATATGAAATGAAATAAAAATAAACAGATCAGATGATTTGTTTATATACACACATTTGACTGATATTGATTGGGACGATAAATTTTACACATCGCCCAACTGCACAAATAAAATCTGTGTTTGATTGTTTGAAACCCCACACGGGTATTGGGATGATATTTGACGTACACTAATCCCGATTGTTTAGTTGTATGTCGATCGATTGATTGACAGACTGTTATAAGCGTTGAATATTTATATTTGATGCTTATACAGTGTAGAATGCACTTTGGATGCTAGTTGATTAATCATCGTTGTTATTGTATACATGTGTTGTAGAAAATCCACATAATTAACATTATATGGTAATTGATTTGGCCTCATTCCAGTTTTGAAATAGAAATATTTGAAACAGAAATATTTGAAATAGAAATATTTGAAATAGAAATATTTGAAAAAGAAATATTTGAATAGAAATATTTGAAAAGAAATATTTGAAAAAGAAATATTTGAGTAGAAATATTTGAAAAAGAAATATTTGAATAGAAATATTTGAAATAGAAATATTCGAAATAGAATATTTGAAAATAGAAATATATGAAGCCGTGTTGATTAGATTGATGCCATTTTGACGTGAACGATATTTATATCGATTTTATTTATTTTATAATGAATATCGAAAGCGATTTCAAAATCTGATATTTTGAATAGAAATGAATTCGAATTGAAATTGAATATAAATGAATTCGAATTGAATTGAATAGAAAATGAATTCGAATTGAATTGAATAGAAAAACGAATTCGAATTGAATTGAATAGAAAACGAATTCGAATTGAATTGAATAGAAAACGAATTCGAATTGAATTGAATAGAAAACGAATTTGAATTGAATTGATATGAATTTTAAAACGAATTTATATTGGAATATTCAATTTTGATTTGAAATTGAATATGAAGTTGAAACCGTTTTGAAAATGAATTTAAAACGATTTATAAACTACGTTTTAAAAGGAAATCGACGAAGTATATATTATATATATAATATAATGGCCTGAATAGAACGCGCCGCGCTGCGGCAGTTCGCGAATTTCGACCATTGACTTCGAATGGATATTACGGGAGATCCGACCGTCTGATTCTCCTAAAATCGGAACCTTTGGGTTCGTATCGAAAAGAGCTTTCTAACGAATATTAGAAATTTGAAATCTAACGGTTGGATTTGGAATTATGTCCAAATCAAATTTGGAAAAGGTCGCTGTAAGTGCAGTTCGATGGCCGTTGATGGAAATCGACTGTACGGGCGTTGATAAAATTATTAAAAATATCAATAATTTGTGTAAAATCATAAGAAATGATTTGGGAAAAATTGGGAAGAAAAACTCCATATTTGAAAAGATAAAAATAGATTTTTATCGAAATGAACTAGTTTTGAACTAGAATTAAAAATTCTATTTATTTTTAAATAAATAAATTGAATTTGAAAAGGGTTTTGAAATTAACCAGAATTTCCAATGATTGGGATTGGAATAGATTTGAATCGAAATTGTCTGCGGAATATTTCGATGTTGGATTTCGTGATTATACAAATATTGTTATGGAAATTTGAAAGATATATTTATATCGTTATTTCCAATACGATATTGGTTGGTCGTAGAATTTCATATTGAATAGAAGCCGATATATTTTCTATTCAGAGCTTGGTATTTAATATCAAATGTGATTTGGGTTCGTCGTGAATGGTGTCTTTATTAACACTGTTCTTGAACCCAGTTGAGAAAAAGATTAAATCTTTTATTTAGATTTAATGAAGTGTACCAATTAAATAATATTTAACTGGAGTTGAATTGGTATTGATTTTTGGGTTTATCGTGAACAGTGTTTTAACTAACACTTGTTCTTTAACCCGATAATTAATGAAATGTGATTTTGGGTTTATCGTGAACCGTGTTTAAACGACACTAATTCTTTAACCCAGTTAAAGATTAAAACTATATGGAGTTTTAATGAATCTTTAATTAGATTGAAAAGGTGTTAGAATGGAGTATCACCAGTTTTACTCCAGGCGATAGTTAAATCTTTAATTAGATTTGAACGTGAAATGGTAATTGAATTTACCAATAACAACATGGTGTTAGATATGAAGTATTACCAGTTTTACTTCATGGGATGAATAGGTTGGGATTGGGAAATTAAAATAAATGATTACTTCGGTGTGGTTCGCTAATCCCGACTAGTTTGAATTGATATTCAAAGGAGATTAAAGAATAAATTTAAAGAATTTATCTTTGATAAAATTAATGGGAACCTTTCCCAAAATATAAGAATATTTGAATAAAAGAATATTCTGAATTGGAATGAGGCGTATGTTGTGTTTGTGTAACACTTATTTAAAGTATACGCGAGTTATTCGGGAAAACCGGGTTTATCCCATTCTGAATAACTGATACGACGATAAGTCGAAGGTGATGACGGTGGCTGAAGACCGGAGGTCTTCACGTCGTTTGGGCGATTACTGATGATCATGATTGGGATGTACACCCAAGAAGATGGAAACAGTTGATGATCGTCCAGACGTACTTGGAGATCGATGGATATGCGGGGTACTAGGTGCCTCCGGTTTCGTTCAGACACAGAACGGACTTGTAAATGGACTGTGTGTCTGACATTGGATTTTAGTCTGTGTGATTGATTTCTATTAAATATATATCTGTTTGGCGGAGGAGAATTTATTCTCTTCCTTAACGCCCTTCTCTGAGACGTACGAGCTCAGGGGTTATATACTGATGGATATCAAACGCATAGAGTGAATTGCCTGTGTGGCATGCCTAAGTGGCGAATGATCAAGGCTTCTGTTGAAAAGCAAAGTCTTGTGGTTGATGATCGAAGCACGGCCTTTGTGGCGTAGCTTTGTGTAACGTTTACTTCGCGAGTTTCACACCCGGTATGAACCAAAAACGAGAGAAGGACCTCAGGGAGGGCATGTGTTTCTTTGTAGTTAGAAGTGGCGTCAGTGGTTTTACACGCCCTGACGAGTTTGACTTATGTGGTTGTTGCTGTTGTGAGGCGCCTTGGTTTGATCGGACGATCCGGGTCCAATGGAGTCATTCGTTGGCTCATTTACGCCCCATAGGGCGGGGAAGCGCATGTTCAGGGTTTAAGTTTAATCCACATCGGTGGACCGACCCTGTCGCTCCAAGGGGCAGTTGCGGCTGTTCCTGAGGCTCGAGCTAGACAGTCTCGAATCAGTTGAGGACTATCTTTTGCCACGGTTCATAGATGGAAATCCAATTTTCAAATACGTGACATTTGCGGTTTAAATTGTAAACCTTAGTATGGCGACATAGTTGCATGGGACGCTTATGCCGTCTATGATTGATACTTATGATTTGAAGTTGTTTTATACACTATGCACTTATGATAGTATCAAATGATTTGTTTTAAACGTATCAAGCATTCTTGGCTATTGTAAGGTAAAAACCCTATCCTCCGGCTTGCGTTGCATTGTGTGATGGGAACTGGGTCTTATAATAGCTTCATTTTTCTTTATTTAGCATTGCGCTGTTGTTATATACACTGGTATTCTTGGGGGGAAATCCGTTCCGTGTTATACGGCGTGGTCCATTGATTTACCCAACTTTAAAAATAAAGATTAATAACTATTTTAGTTCTCACACCAGTCCCATGACTGACCTGGAGTTTATTGTTTTAACCTAAACTCTGGGTGCCCTTATTTTGACACGGGCAGCTAGTAGTTTTGGTTTTTGCAGATTTATATTCACAGGATCCTGTACAGCTGGAATGATATCCGGAAAGCTTTGTATCCATATATCTCTTCTAGTTGTGTATTGTATTATTTTCCGCTGCTATGTAATGTATTATAATCTCTGATATTTTCTGTGTAATATTTATTCATTCATACTCTGCATATTCTTGTAATCTGATGGTATTGTTGTAATATGTAATGAAATGTTCTCCCGTGTGCGTTCTGTTGTGTCTTGTTCTCAAAACAATCAGGCGTTTCGAACGGTCTAGATTAGTTTAGCGACTGATTCGGATCGAGCGAAATTCCTGGTCGTCACAATTACAATGGTCACATGCATAATATAACAATACAACAGTCACATTCCCATTACAACAACACAATGGTCACATTCTCATTATTCAAGGTTCAATCCTATTTGTATTTATTTCTTGTATTATAAATAGTGGTCATCTATATACAGTTTGTATTTTCTGATAAGTGTAATTCATCAATAATAAAACTTCTCTTCAATCTTGTTTCTTCTATTTTAGTTTCTAATACACTATACCTAGATGGATGCACTTTTGATAGTAGATGGATGACCGTTCTCTTCTTAGGCTATTGGCTACACTTTGGAATTGAAAAAAATATTATAAGGCTTCGTGCTCAGCAATATGATATTAAGCTCCAAAAGTACCGCCTTTATAATGATTTGATCTAAAAAAAATTGACATCATGTTAAGTAGAGTTATTATGTGTTTTTCATTTTTCTCCATATGTTTTGGTAGTTAAACTTATGTGTTTAGTTATTATCTTATCCTGTTAACATGAAACATAAATGTCAAATATGTTTGGCAGATTTATTAAAATTCAAACAGGATACAAAGATTGAGAAACAAGGTGCGAAAATACAATAGATCATAGTTTTAGCTATCCAAAACATGTAAGCCAGTTGTAAGAATATTCATACCCCTCGTGACCAACGATTCTGTTTAACCTCTTTAATGATCTTACAACACTGATCTCAAGCTAAGCAACCAACCAAAATTTCAACGTAAGCTGTACTAGTTTCTAAGGAAGATCATATCTTTGAACGTCTGAATGATTGTTGTAAACTTCATTATTTAGATCCCAGTACCATTCATGGTTTACAAACACATACCAGCGTATCATAATTTAATGTGAACGGTTAGTCTCTATGTATAATTTCATAGTATATGTAATTTGAGAGAAGACCAAGTGATGGAAGATATTATAGTGGAGCTACTTAACTAACAACACGTAAGTCTCAGACCAAACCAGAGAACAAAGAAATGCCAGACATAGGGAAATTTTATTTCAACTTATCCGACCTTAGTAAGGCTGGATTACTTAGCGTAGCATGCAAAAAACGTAAAATTTGCTCCTATTTATCTGGTCTTATCAAGGTTGGGTACTTATCGACTATAATAAATTTGGGTAAACCACTAACTAACTACCAGGGTCAATAGACTAACCCTCTGTTTGAGGTTCTCTTAGCCAATAGAATACAACCGTCCATTACATTTTATAACAAAAGTAGTATAAAAGAAAATATGTATCATGTCATAGCTTATTTTTCCATAGCCTTGATCGGGGAATGAGACTAATTCTTCTGTCCCCATTCCCACTGTCCTCCCATGTCCTTCCAATCAGATCCCCTGATTTCCCTTGTTTTGCATTTAAGTCCCCCAACAATTCAGGAGTTTAGGTCAAAAGGTGGAAATCATGGGGCTCTGATTGGATGGGACACGGGAAGACACATAATTTGGGGACAGATCAATTGATGTGGCGTTGATCAGCATCATTCTTCCCTAGGTCTATCGAGTTTGCTCTCCAATTTGTACCTAGTTTGTTATTCCCATAATATGGTAGTAAGTTTTCAATAATAAAAACATTAACAATGCATATATGATTTGGAAACTTTAGTCGATAAGCATTAGGATTGATCTTCTCAATAATCTCTAATGGGCCAATCTTCCTTACAGCCATTTATTGTATCAACCAGCAGAAATCAAAAATTAATCAGAACAACCTACACAAAATCTTCTTCTTCAAACTCAATGTGTCTACATTTCATATATTTTTCTTTCTCACACTTTATACTTTCCTTAACCAAACGATCTTTGACGGTGAGATGAATCTCTTATAAACCCGAAACAAAGTCAGTTGCCTTCCCTTGAATTTTTCCTCAATTAGACCAAGGAATTAAGTCCATGGACCCTTAAAAACGGTTAAATATATAAATTCATAAGCATATAATCCAAAGTGTGATTGATGGCGTGATTATGTGTAAATAAAACTTGGCCTAACTTCTAATCTTAGCTCTTTAAATTATCTCCGACCAAGCTTCTTAATAAATTCCCTAATGATATGTCACAACTATAGTATGTCCATCGGATTGTGGAAAACATGCAATTTTATATTCATACCTATTTTCCTCCATATACTAAGCCAAAATTGAATCAGGATTAGAGTATCTCGATCAAAAACAACAAGACCAGGTAAATTGGCATACTTCCTAAAATACAAGTAAGCCACATTCACTACATTATAGTCTTCTTGCAAGCAATAAAATAAACAATTCAAAAAAAAAAAGATCAACAACCAGATAGGTAGAATAGTAGCCTCATTTAGTCCGTGAAAAATCCAAAGCAAAACCCTTGCTCACATCCATGCAAGGTTACAAAGAAACTAGTATAGGCACATATGACCCATCATCTATCACTACTCCTTTAGAAACTTCACAAATCTGATTTCTTTAGACAGACTTTTCAACCTCCTTGTGAATTTTAGTGTAGTGGCCTGGAATTTTATCATGTTGATTTATGGATATTTGATTAATTTTAAATATTCAAATAATTGTTTTTATAGTTAAAATGATCCTCTTTAAATTTAGAACTAATAATAAATTATTCATTTGTAAATTCAATTTACAAAAATATTTAGTTCAATGGAATACATAAAATGCGATCGAAAAGATTTTTTTTCTTTCAAAAATTCTGATTTTTAATAGTCTGAAAATTATTAAATGATTGTAAATACATTTATATATTTAAATCATGAACTTAATTGATGAAATAAATTGTTAATTATGAATTAATAAGTTTAATTACGTTAAGATGAGTGGTGACGTATACCACTTACTTTTAAAAAAAAAATCATTACGTACATGCATCATTTCATCACTACACACAAGTGTACAAATAGTAGATTATCTGTTGTAATATATAAGAGTGAATATGCTTTTGTAATTAGTCCCACATCATAGGGATAAGTTTAAAATCAGCTCCAAAGCCTATATATAAAGGAGTCAATATAATAGAAAGAAAAACACTTGAAGCAATAGAAATAAAAGTCTCTTCCCTATCTCCTTGTTCTCTTTTCTGTTTATTATCTGTTTTATTTTACAACACGTTATCAGCACGAATTTACTTGGAACCCAAAGTTTTAAAGTTCTAGTATTTTACGAACATGAAGTTGCTAAAATGAATGGATTAAGATTCCAACAATTTATATTAAAATTGATGTTACATCATATTTCAAGAACCAAAGGAAACCTGAGTTTGGTCAGGGGAGTCCGCTATTTATATCGGGTCATATGATAATAGCAATTAATCCGAAGCCAAAACAGGTTGAATTTCGGATAAAAACTCCTCAATATCTTAGATCCACGAAATCTGGATTCAACTTTGGATGTCAGATCTACGAAATTCAGATGAAATTAATAAATCATAATGAGCGAAGTTGGTTGCATGGGTGCTTTTGTGTGTTTATGGATGAAATGGGAAGTCAGTTTGAAATTGACAAGGCTATAACAAACGTTTTCTGATGTACCACAGGAGATGATCTAAGGTACTATAACATATGATATAGCTGTGAATCAGGTTGCGTTTTTTTAGTTCACATTTTTTGAATTGTTTGAATCTGTATTCCATGTTTTACTCGGTTCAGACTTTTTTTAATGTTTGAATCTGTATCCGGACTTTTACTCTTTCTTCTCCAGTATAATAGTTTGATATTTTACGTTGTAACTACACAAAGAGGAAAAATGATCAAGTCACACAGCAATATATAGATACTTGTTGTGACATGAAATGGTAGATAAAAATGCAGTGTTACGCAAATGCAGAAGGGTTTACATAAATATTTAAGATTGGCATGTCATACAGGGAGTAAATCAATTACATATTTTTTTAGACTCATGTCCCATTGAAAGAAAGACGAAAAATTGAGCATCATCGAGAAAGGGATAAATTTTAAGCGCTGGGAGTGACAAATTTGATAATCGTGCATCATTTGACAGTGGGATTAATAACTTTATATGATGCCTTAAGTAATATTGAGTCAAGAAAACTGTTCTAGCAGCATAGGATCACTAATCTTTTTCTTCTAGAACACTATCAACTCATTACAATATCCATGGATAATACTATATTGCTTTATCTATTGTTTAATGTATTGTTAAAAAGGTAATTTTTTTAAGTGAGAGGGGAGAAAGAGTATTTGCTACTCCTGTTTACTTTTGAAATATGTTGGGTAAAAGTTGGTTTGTTAAATGCATAACATATGATCTTTATATTTTATAATTTGCATATGCCGATATATTGCTTTAGTTGAATTCAAGCCATTATATGAAAACTATACAGGGTGTGCTTATATGATTAATATTAAAAAAAAGTGAAATAATGACTAAAGGCGGTCGTTGCATGGGCATGGACCAACCTCATATAGAAGTAAAACCAGAATAGGATTGATGTATAAGAAATTTGAAAGGCTATACATATTCAGCTGGTACATTTCATAATTAATTTTGCCATATGTTTTGTTTTGGGATCTGAAAAAAAAAGTTCAATGCATGATTTTACGAGGTTAACATTTACAAAATTTGGCATTATCATGTTCAAAGATACTGTTAGTCTATTTTTCGACATACATAGTTATTTAAGTGCGTATTCAAATATATATCTACAGGGTTCTCTAAATATTAGCGTACTTCAGCTTTGCAAACATTGATTTAATGTTTGGTTTTTTTATAACCAATTACACATATAATCGCATTTTAATGCATGTGAACTGCTAGAACTGGTATCTACCATCACTATATCAGATGGGCCATTCTGCAACTACTTCTTGAATCCCTCACATATCAAATTGGTATTTGCTTCATATCCCGAAACAGAATGCCATGCCTTTGGTTACAATATATTCCAAGATCTTCCTTTCATGTTTCACAAAGTTTACTCAAAATTCAACCAAAATTTTAAGTTTTCAATGTTAAATCTTCATATTACAAAAAGTAATTATCAGCTCCAGTTTATTTATTTATTGAAAACAAGATTTTGAATTTAACAATTTCTGATATTGTTGTTTCAAATAAATTTATTGAACTTAACAGTGTTTTGAGTTGAGCGATAGCGAAATTAATTATATTGTGTTATTTTATTCTATTTGATCTAATTTAATTTTAAAAAAAGTGAAAATGGATGTTTCTGTATCCATTTTGATTACATTTGTTTTTCATTTCTGTAGACTGTGTATACAAAATATATTTACAAAATTCAGACTACCGTTAGTGTGGACCTGTAGCTCCATTATATAATTTTAAGAGCATATAGAGATCGGTGATCTATTTTTTTTGAAATATTCTATAAATAGCATATCGTATGCGTAACTATAGCATGAATACATATATTTAGATGTTCTCCTAAAGAGATCATGAATATTTCATATTATACTTTTGCAAAAGCTTTAAATATCTTCTTGAATTGATCAGTATATGCAACTAATTTATTTTTATAAAATGCTAAGTGTTTGGATGATGTTCTTGCATTGTTATATATATATATCACTTTTATTTAATTCTCTAAAAGAGTTGTGTAGAAATGTCTATATCCAATTTTAAGTTATTCTCTGATAAGTTTTCATAATTAATGTTTAAAGGTGATATTTGAGGTATAATGGAGAAATAAAATTTTAACAACTTGAAGTTGTTTATATATTTTATTTGAACCAAAAGTTCAATACGGTGGAACCAGAAGTTCAATACAGTTGAACCAGAAGTTCAATACAGTTGAACCAGAAGTTCAATGCAGCTTAACAAACTTGAAATTGTTTATATATTATTTGAACCAGAAGTTCAATATGGATTAACAACTCGAAGTTGTTCATATATTTCATTTGAACCAGAAGTTCAATACAGTTCCAAATCAGATATTTAGGATATTATTAAACGATCTTTAAGATTCACGTTGACATTGCTTAATAAGCAAAAATTAATGATTGGAACATTCTAAACAATTTGTCTAAAATCAATAACTTGAATGAGAGAGAATATGCAAATCAATTACATATGTAATACGTGGACGCATGTATATACACATGTATGCGTATATTTAATTAACAACCTGAAGTTGTCATGATCTCATATTATAAATTATGCATATATTATTTAGTGATTCAAAAAGTCGTTTGACATCAATATTTAATGACCTGAAGTCATATGCGTATTCAAACGATATAAAATTCCTCCAAGTTAATAGATCAATAAAAGAGAATAAGCAATGCAATATGAATGCATCTTATCAATTAATAAGAGCATTATCCTCCTATAATTGAAATACATATAATGTGTTTGCTAGCTATAATGTGATAATAGATCAAAAATAAGAATCCAAAGATATATTATTTAATGTGACAATGTTTGTCAACATTGAGGGGGAGGATAAAGGGATATAAGTTTATGTTGATCGTTGGTGCTAACATATATAATGATGCAAAGTATTAAATAACTTGCATAAATTATCAATGATGCTCTAATAGACTTTCTCCAATATAGATTTGAATCCCTGAAGGATCAAAAGATGTAAATCACAGATGAAAATGTGGTGCAAAAGTCAGTTCAAAATATTTTTGGAGTAAGTCATAGAGATGTCAAATAATGTGAGTGTTCTAAAGGAAACACTTAAGGGTACTTTGAAAGAATCCCATGACATGATTGTCAAAAGTGGTTTAGGGACCTAAAACATGTTAAGTTTTGAGATATCAATAAATCATGTATAGAACTGGCAAGAAATAATCATCGATGATAAATTAATAAATAATAAAGCACTTATTTATAAACGGATTAAAAATCTCATATTAAAGAGAAACATGATTGGCCATCATGAAATTCTCCTAAATAAGATATATGGACTTGTAGTCCATAAGATATGCACCTGTAGTTCATAAGATAAAAATAGAAATATATACAATGATAAAAGCACACTGAAGTTACTGAAGCACCATAGAGTGTCAACACTATATTATGTGCCATAAGCATTGCACTTTCAGAGATATTTGAATTGATTAAAATACTAAAAGTCTTTAAAACGCTTTTAATACCTTGAAGGTATAATCGATGAAAGTATACAAATTCCTGAAGAATTTATATAAATTTGGTAGTGATAAATAATACAAAAGCAAGTAATGTAGATTATACCATTCTTCTAAGTATTGTTGTATTGAAAATCTTGATATAATTCATGATGAGTAGATCACTTCCTACTTTCAAGAATTGTTGGAATGAAACACTTAATATCCATTGAAGTAGTGGTTGCAATATGTAAAACTTATTATAATATATAAGTTCCTGAAGAACATAAATAACATTTGTTATTATAAAGAATGCAAAGAACACAGACGATAAATAACAGCATTCTTCTAAGCATTGTTGTAATGAAAATCTTGAGATACGTCAAGATGAGTAGATTACTTCATGCTTAGTGTCGCTGTAATGAAAGTTGTCTTATTCATCAAATGTTTATTGCAATATGCAAGTCTTGTTGAAACACAAGATTATAAGAACATGAAATATATTCATAAATGAATATTAGCAACATAAAAATCACAAGGCATTTTAAATAAGAAAACATGCCTGAAGCATGGAAATACACATGAGGTTCTTAAAGAAAAACTTTATAAAGAAGTGTCTATAAGCAATTTGAGAGTACAAATTTATAGGAAATTATTAAATCAGGGGGAGCATCCATAAGTATTTTATAATTTACTCTTTTTCCTTAATTCAGTTTTTCCCCACTGGGTTTTATTAGTAAGGTTTTAATGAGGCATTGTCATGATCCATATTTATCAACCCAAAAGTGTAACGACCCGGATTTCTGATCGATTAAATTTGAATATTAAATTTTGCTTTAAATATCAAATTAATAATATAAATGAATTTTAATATTGAATTATAGATTTAGTAATTGAATATAATTTAATTTAGAATATATATTGAATTATCGTAATTCGAAATATAATTAAAATCGAAGTTAAAAACTAAATCAAATTAATTCAAATGATTGATATAAATTCTATTTGAATATTGACGACGATAATAATAATTTATTATCGAAGAATTTATTTGTTTTGAATTTAAATTATATTATATCAATTTAATATGGTCATTTTTATATATACGTTCGAATCAAAGTTTATAGTCTATTCTGTTTAGTTCAAAAGAGTGTAAATACGTTGAGACGTCAGTCGGTAGGTTAAAATAGCGGTTCTTGATTTAAATTAATGGACCCCAAGATATTTGATTGTGGATAGGTTCGAAATCAAATCGATATCCATCTGAAAAGAATAAAAATCGCTCTAAATCAAATAGCATTTAATTAAAGATCAAATCAGAATTTAAAACACTGTACTTTATGCTACCATATGTAATTCCTTAGTGCCAAAGTTTCACCATTTATATATGCGATCACTCCGTCTTATGGCTTATTTATTCTCACGTTCCTTAGATAAAATTTCAAAGTAGTACTCTTCCAATTCTTTCAAAAATTCTATAAAATCTTTTGTTCATTGAAATCACCAAATATTCGATTCGTTATACTCGCGCGCGTTCGAGAGCCACTAATCTGTACCATTTGAAATTTGTGCGAGGCATTTCTCCGATGTTTGATTTTTGAACCAATGATGAGAAGGGCATTCGATTTATGGGGGGGATTGACCAACGTTAACAAATCAAGTACGGATCCTTATTAAAGAGGTTTCGCTCATAAGTAGAGAGTCTCGACAGTGACTGATTAGGGCTCATTTGGATTTTGGAAGGCTCGATCCAGGTTTGGGGAAAATGGCGATCATAATCACTATGTTTTTGGGGAAATCGACGTTGAAGCCAACATAGTAGAGGTCGATACAGGTACCGTTGAAATAGGAGTGGAATCGATCTTTTGAAAAGCCTGGAATCACGATGTAGAGGGGTTCGCAAGTGATGGATACCGCGATGTTAGTGAAGAGTCTATGGAGAATGTGTTGATCTTAGGTTGCGGTTTCAAAGGGTTCTGAGGAGTTCGATGCTGGTATTTGAACTGAGGAGGTCACCGGAATTGCTGGACTGATGCGATGACCAATAAAATGATGAATTGGGGATTTTCGGAGCGTGGACTGGGGCAGCGAAGTTCGAGCTTGTAGCGCTGGTACTCGGGAAAGTGAGTAGTGGGATTAAATCCCTTAAGTATTGTTAGTTTATAAGAATACACAGCAATAGGACGAGGAGGAGAGTCGATATGAAGAAGGTCTCGTTTCTTTTTTGCTGTAGATCGTGAATTTGAACCTAGTGTGCAGAAGTATGGTTTAGGAAGGTAATTAACTTATCACAATAATTAAAGTTAATTACGATTAAGTTTAGATCTTATATGAACATAACATTTATATAAGTTACGTACATGACCAGAAACAAATGAAACGAATTTCTTTGAAATCAAGTCGACAATCACCATGATATAGAGCCGGAATGGAATTCATTCGAGCTAGGGAAAATTTCTGTTAATCAAAATGATCACGTAGATAGCAACTGCAAATCACGGTGATTAAACCTCACTCAATTTATTTTTTTGAATTTATTTTTAATCATTAAAAATAATTGATGGTTGTTTGGTTGCATTAAAATGTTATTGTTGTTATTATTCATATATGTTAGTTATTTAGGCTTGATGTTTGTGGCTAATATATGTATATATATATATATATTAGTGATTGGATAGCTCCCGCAGTACCATTAGCGGATGCCCGCAATATCATTGGCGGATGACCCAATACGCCCCACGCTATGATAGTGGATGACCTTCTATACCGCGCTATCTTGCCTTGAAGCAGGATGGGTATTATTTATGTTAGCTAACGTCTGAGGATGTAGGAAAAACAGGTTGGAGGAATCCAACTAGATTCCTCAAAAATTATTATTGTTTGTTTTCATATATATTATCATATATGATATGTTAGAAAACCTGTGGTTGTGAATGGTGTGTTTGTAATTGATTAAATATCACTAGGCTAAAATGTTGATATATAAAAATATCGTGAAAACGATATTTGAGATAAAAAGGGAAACATCTATTTATAAAAAAAATAGAATTTGAATTTAGAATGGGCTATAAAAATATTAACTTGTTTTAAGTATTGAATTTATAAACAATGTTTATAAATTAATAATGCGGGATTTGAAATAAATTTATAAACGTTGTTTATAAATTAATTAATCAGGGAACTGAAATGAATTTATAAAAGATGTTTACAAATGAAGTAAAATGAATTATTATTGGGTAATTGGGAAAGTGTAAATACAAGTGTAAATTTAAAAAGGGAAATTTATTTTTCCAAAGTAGAAATTAAAATTTTCAAATGGATTTGAAAAAAGACTTGTTTTAATATATAAATAGGTAATATAACCGATATTTAAAAATCTAGTGAAATAAATTATCATTAGATAATTTAGAGGTTTAAATTCAAGTATGAATTTGAAAATAGAATTTGAAATGGAATCGAAATGGAAACTTGTTTTTATAAAACAAGGAAGTTAAATTTATAAACAACCTTTATAGATTAAGGAAAATAAATGATCATTTGATAATTTAGAAATTTAAATTTAAATATGAAATTATCCGTGAATTGGAAATCATTTCAAAAAGGGAACGACGGATTTTATTTCAATATTCGGAATATAAAAATGAATTGAGATTAATCTAGGAAATTATATTGGGAATTCGATTTCATTGAATTTTATAAAGTAATTTATTCCTAATGGAATTGGAAATTAATATAGCAGATCGAGTTATAAATAAATATATAATCAAGAAATGAAAAAATGGACAAGTAGAGATAATCAAAATTTATTAAGCTGAGTTGGGAAAATTGGTTTAATATATATTAAAATATATTAGAATGAAGTTAGAATTTTTATGAATGAAGTTTAAACATTTATATATATATATATTAATATAATTAAAATGAACTCGTCACAGCGCGACAGTTCGTAAATTGGAGATTCGAACTTCAATTGAGTATATAGGACTCAATTTAAGTCGGAATTCTTTGAAACAAGAATCGTCAGGACTGGTTGAATAATAGTGTTCTAATGAAAGAGAAAAATTTGGATTTCGTCTGATAGATTTCGAGTTATGTCAAAATCAAATTTTCAGAAAAGCAGTGCCAAAATCGTTTAAAAACCATAATGGTTTATATAAATAAAAATAAGGATTTTTAAGCAAATAAAATCCGAATTTCCATTTAAAAAATCTGGACTTGAGTTATAAAATAAATATAAACTCGAGTGGAGTAAATGGATTGATTTTTGAAACAAAATCAGTTATTTATTTTTGAATAGAATTAACTAAGTGGAAGAATAATTTGTTAATCGAATTTTAGATGCAGATATTTCTTTTGATAAGTAAATGAGACTTGTGAATTTCATGTTCAAAATCGAATATGAAACCTGAAATGAAAATAGGATTCAATTAATTTATAAGCAAACTAAAATACATACGAACATGATATGTTCAAATAACAAGTGAAATAGGCTAAGAAGCTAATTAAAGAATATGGGCGAAACTGAATTCAAACGATCGGATTGAGTTGAATTGAATTGAAAACAAGTGAACATGTGTTAAACAGATGTGAAATGAAGACAATAAAGTTTATAAATTTAGTGCCCGACAATAAGGTATATGTTTAAATTCCATATGAGGTTTTATGTGCTGAATCGGCAAGCCACTTGGTTTTTTGTTTTTGAATGGAAAGGGCCCAGAGGGGAGAGTTGAGGTTTGATCTATCGACCGGTTCAAAGGAGGTTATGGAAAAATTTTCCGAAAATTTAAGGAGTTAGAATATTTTTAAGAAAATTGGATAAATAGAAAATCAATATATATTGAATTCGATAAGGAAACAAATTAAAATAGAATATTATAAACAAAAAGGAAAACGATAGTCTGGTAATAGAAAGAGAAACATATATACGTTAAAAATGAATAATTGGTTTGTATGGTGTTTTTTTTTCGAGAATAATGGTTTTGTTTGTTTTCAAGTTAAAGATGTTTTCAGTCAAGGTCTTTGAGGTAATTATACCCCAACTCGATTGATTTCATTATTAGCTGATAAATAGCAAGATTCAGTCTCGAAGAGAAATGTTTAAAAAAATTAAGTCGAATGCGGTATTTTGGGTTGTCGTAACAATGATTTACACAACATTCATTTTAACCCAAATAAGTGGAATTTTGGAAATATAAAAGCAAATAATTCCCGAATATAGAATTAAATGAGTCGAGAAAGAAATAAATAATTGGAATGTTTCCCAATTATAAATAAAAGATATTTTCTAAATATAGAAAATAAAAGAAGTTAATAGATGGAAATGTTTTCCAAATAGTGTAAGAGGCCAAGAAGAATATTGAAAATATTGTGTTAACGAATATTGATAAGGAAATGGAGAAGTGTTTTAATTAATGAAATATCAATTAAATGGCCTAGTGATTTGTTTGATGCTTTGAATGAATGTTTGTTTTCTTCGATAGTTAAATAACTGACTATCGAAGTGTTTGCCAATATCGTTGTCAATATGGAGAAACCAGTTGGATTATTATCCGAGAACCACTCCATATTGGCAGTAACGCTGCGAATCAGATTATATGAAGATAATCAAAGACGGAGTAAAGTGCAAGGGCTTTTTCATTAATGGAAATTGTGCCTTAGGTTTCGTTCAATCCCAGAACGAACGTATATGAACGAATGTTCGACAGAGTATTTCCAATGATCATATATGTTGGTCTGTGTAAATATATATGGTGGTGGAAGATTTATTCTCTTAGCATAATATTCAGAATATATTTGTGCAAATCAATTAATGATTTATGGATCTTACAATGTGGCATTCAAAGTGATTGTGCTGTCAAGGAATGATAAGTAATCGTAGCCTCAAGCCTCAACAGCCGGGAAATGACAAAAATCGGGCAGGCAGCATGGTTATGTGGTCGCTCCCATTAGGATGTATAATCACGTATCTAGAGAAATTCCATTTGCTTCTTTGATCTATCGATGCTGTCCCTTTTTGGGAAACGGTTGCTGGTCCCAACTGTTGGTGATATACATTCGATACACTCAAGCGAAATGAGTGGTCGGTCATGTATCGGTCGGGTTGCAAGATGTTTTTGTTGAACCCAGTGTATTCCCCTCTAGAGATACACTATCGGAAGGTGGTTCCATACCTTGTCATGTTGGAAATCCAATCTCCAATAAGCGCCCTGCGGTTTTTGATTTTATATTATATATGGAGCATGAGATGCAAGCATTCCGCTAGATTGTTATTTATTTCATTTAGACACTATTGTAATATCATAGGATTTTTGTATCAAAGTGTTTTGGATTATAGTAAGGTAAAAACTGTCCATGTTTATGTACGGGCTGGTATTACTATTATCCTTTTTTTCGAAAATATTTTAAAGTTAAACAAATGGTTGGAGTTTACTCACACCAGTCCCATGACTGACCCAGAGTTTATTTTGTTTTGTTTTCCCTAAACTCTTGGGTGCCCAAATTTGTACGGGCAGTCAAGTAGTTGGGATTTTTCAGATTCACTTGGAAGAGCTGGAAGCAGGGGGCTTCACCAGTTAGCTATAGACTATCATATTTCCACTGTGTACTATGTTGTATTTGGAAACAGATGTTTATAACTATTCCAGGAATAACTGTTGTACTCTGATAATGGTATGTATATACAGTTACTGATTTGTATTTCAAAAGTTATGTTATTTAGTATATTTTATTCGTTCCGCTATAGATTTGTGTTCTTCGTTTTTCTTCTATACTAATATTTCTTTCTTTCTATTTCTCATCCTCAAACTTCTTTCTAATAATGATTCGTATTTCTATGCAATTTGGGTTGGACGTGTGGTGTTATTAGTCAACTCAGATAGTACAGATTTGTGGGCCGTTACAGTTGGTATCAGAGCTTAGGTTGAGCGAGTACCTAGGCTTTGGTCGGGTTGTGCTCATTAGAGATCGGGTCAGCAGTACCCTAGAATGAGTTGAGTGTATATATACGAGATAGCGTACTTGTTAATTGATATAAAAATTATTTTATATTGTGTTGGCTAGTCTGTTGAGTGGTTTATGAATTCTGATCGAATCTGGGATGCCACGAAGCCGATAAGAATTTCTAAACACTTGAACAAAGAAATTTGACACATTAATGTTTTAAAGTGGGTAAATGAAATAACTTTATCCAAAATTCTATTTTTATAGAAAAGGAATAATTTTCTGAAATTATTATAATATATGGATGTGTTGATTGGTACTATTATAATCAATAGGATTATAAAATTGAAATGGTTATATAAAACCAAATAAAATTTGTATATGAATGAAATAAACAAATAAGAAGAACTGGAATTGGATTCAAAATTTGAATTAAGAATTTAAAATCTTGAGTGTTGGAAAAATATTTTTTGAAGTATATTAGAACAATATAGCTTTGTTTTAAAAGGATTTTGAATGGGTTTTGAAATTGCTTAAGCACTAAAGTCAGTGGCTGGAAAATAATTCTGATGAGGACTACAGCTTCATCAGTGTTCATTTTTGAGTTTTAAGTGATGGATTGCTACCTTAGAAATGTTTTAATAGATTGATTTAAATCAATTTGAACAAATTTGAATGAATATGAATTGGATATGAACATATTGATTGGGAATCATTCAGGTTTAATCAATGAAAACAAAAGTTTTGTAGGAACTAAAATTTGTTGAAATGTGGAGAGCTGAGTTTCAACATAAGTGCAATTTTGAAAAGTAATGGATTTGTACCGTTTTTCCTACCTTAGTAATTTCGGGGACGAAATTCTTTTAAGGGGGAAAGAATGTATCGACCTGGATTTTTGATCGATTAAATTTGAATATTTAATTTTGTTTTAAATATTGAATTGATTATATAAATGAATTTTTATATTGAATTATCGATTTAGTAATTGAATATAATTTAATTTAGAATATATATCGAATTATCGTAATTCGAAATATAATTAAAATTGAAGTTAAAAACAGAATCAAATTAGTTCAGATGACTGATATAAATTCTATTTGAAAATTGATGATGACAATAATAATAATTTATTATCGAAGAATTTATTTGTTTTGAATTTAAATTATATTATACCAATTTAATATGGTCATTTTTATATATACGTTCGAATCAAAGTTTATAATCTATTATGTTGAGTTCAGAACAGTGTAATTACGTTGAAACGTCAGTCGGTAGTTAAAATAGTGGTTTGTGATTTAAAATAGTTGGATTTCCATCTGTGATCCAAGGCAAGGGATCGTCCTTACCGCTTCGAGACGATGTAGCCCGTGTCTCAGGCAAGCGCACAGGCAAGTCTTGGATAGTCAGGACCGGTCCACTCGATGTGGATTATAATTCCTGAACACTGCGTTTCCCCGCCCTATGGGCGTCAATGAGCCAAATGACTCCATCGGTCCCGGATCGACCGATATAACCGAAGCGCCTCCTATCCATCATCCACATAAGTAAAATGCCAGGGCATGCAAAACACTGACACCACTCCTAGCTAGAAGGAAACACATGCCCTCTCTGGGGTCCTCTCCCGTTTCTGGTTCACATCGGGATGCGAGGCTCGCGAATTAACGCTACACAAAGTTACGCCACAAAGGTCGTGCTTTGATCATCAACCACAAGACTGCTTTTCAACAGAAGCCTTGATCGTTTGCATCTTAGCATGCCACACAGGCAATTCACACTATGCAACCGATGTATATCAATCACACAGAATGAAATCCGATGTCAGACACACATCCATTTACAAGTTCATTCTGGGTCTGAACGAAACCGGAGGAACCTTATTCCTCGCATATCGATCGATCTCCAAGCACGTATGGACGATCACCAACTGAGTCACTCCTCTTGGGTGTACAACCTAATGAAGATCATCAGTAATTATCCAAACGATGTGAAGACCTCCGGTCTTCAACCACCGTCTTCATCCTCGAGACATCGTCGAATCAGTTGTTCAGAATGGGATAAACCCGGTCTTTCCGAATAACTCGCGTATATAATAAGCAATTGTTATAAAAACACAACATACGCCTTATTCCAATCCAGAATATTCCTTTATTCAAATATTCTTTTACTTTGGGAAAGGTTCCTATTAATTTTATCAAAGATAAATTCTTTAAATTTATTCTTTAATCTTCTTTTGAATATCAGTTCAAACCAAATTATGGTTTATCCAAGCTAGTCGGGATTAACGAACCTTACCGAAGTAATCATTTGTTAAATTTCCCAACCCCGACTGATTCATCCCATGAAGTAAAACTGGTAATACTTCATATCTAACACCACAGTGTTATCGGTAAATTCAATTACCATTTCATGTTCAAATCTAATTAACGATTTAACTATCGCTTGGAGAAAAACCGGTGATACTCCATTCTCAATCTCTTCTTGAATTTGATAATTTTAGTTATCAAATTCACCTTTTTATCTATTTAAAGATTCATTAGAACTCTAATTCAGTTTTAATTTCCAAAAATCATTACTTAATGATTTTTCAAAGTTAAGAAATAAATCTTATCTTTACCGGGGTTAAAGAACTAATGTCGTTTAAAACACAGTTCACGATAAACCCAAAACCTCATTCAATTAACAATGGAATCTTTATGGAAAATAGATCAATATATATAATCTATATGAATGTCCATATCCGACTAATAATAATATAAATGGAATAATGGCAAAGCCTTTTAAATTCCAGATATATTAGTTGTCTTCCTCCACAGAAATTCACTTCGTTTATTACCAAATCGAATTCCATTCCATTCCAATTTATTTTAATAAATTGGAAAACTTTACTTTGGAAAATCTCCTTTAAATCTTATCAAAAAGATTTATAAATTCCAAACTACATTTCACTGTAAATCGGGTTAAAGAACGAATGTCGTTAAAATACAGTTCACAATAAACCCAATTCACATTCCTTTAATTATTGGGTTAAAGAACAAATGTTATTTAAAACACCGTTCATGATAAACCCAAAAATCAATTCCTATTCAATTCCTATTCAATTCCAATTAAATATCATTTAACTGGTATACTTCATTAAATCTAAATAAAAAGATTTAATCATTTTCTCAACTGGTTTTAAGAACAGTGTTAATGAAGACATCAACCGCGACAAACTCAAATCCCATTTGATATTAATTACAAACCTCTGAATAGAAAATATATCGGCTTATATTCAGTATCAAATTCTATGACCAACAAATATTGTATTGGAAATAATGAGATAAATATATCTTTCAAATTTCCATAACAATATCTGTATAATCACGAAATCCAACATCGAAATATTCCGAAGACAATTTCGATTCAAATCCATTTCTAGTTTATATATTGGAATTCCGGTTATCTTCAAAACCATTTCAAATCCAATTTATTTATTATAAAAATATTGGATTTATTATTCTAGTTCAAAACTGGTTCATTTCGATTAAAAAAATCTACTTTTATCTTTTCAAATATAGAATTTTTATCGCAATTCTTTCCAAATCACTTCTTATGATTGTACACTAATTATTGATATTTTTAATAATTTTATCTAGGCCCGTACAGTCGATTTCCCTAAACGGCCATCGAACTGCACTTACAACGACCTTTTCCAAATTTGATTTGGACATAATTCCAAATCCAACCATTAGATTTCTAATTTCTGACATTCGTTAGAAACTTCTTTTTGATACGAACCCGACGATTCCAGTTTTAGGAGAATCCGACGGTCGGATCTCCCGTAATGTCTTCGAACCAATGGTCGAAATTCGTGAACTGCAGCAGCGCAGTGCGTTCTATTCAGGCCATTACACATATAATATATATATATATATATATTTCATCGATTTCCTTTTAAAACGTATTTTATAAATTGTTTTAAATTTTTTTTCAAAACGATTTCAACTTCCTATTCAATTTCTAATCAAAATTGAATATTCCATATCATCGATATATAAATGATAATATTTTCAAAACGTTAGATTTTGAAATCAATTCCTTTTCGATATTCATTATAAAAATGAATAAAATCGATGTAAATATCGTCCACATCAAAATGGCGTTAATTTAATCAATACGGTCATATATATTTGAATATATTCGTGCCCATCCCAAATCGGACATCAAAATCAGAATTTGATTCTTTTCTGAATATTGTTTGAAAATATTCGTTATTTTAAAATAATCTTTATTTTGAAATATTCATTCTTTCTGAACTAGAATCAGACATAGTCAATTACCATATAATGCGATTATATGGATTTCATACACATGTGTACACAACTACAATCAAACACTTTCAACCATCATCCAAAGTGCATTCTACACTGCATAATCATCAAATAAAAATATTTAACGCTTATAACAGTCGGCCAATCAATCGATCGACATATAGCTAATTATTGGGATTAGTGTATGCCCAATTTCATCCCAATACCCGTGTGGGGTTTAAAACAATCAAACACAGGTTTTATTTGTCCAGTTGGGCGATGTGTAAAATTTATCGTCCCAATCAATATAAATCAAATCAGTGTACATAAACAAATCATCTGATTTGTAAATGAATATTTATTTTATTCACATACACGTTAAAAATTATATTTTTAAAGATAAAACATTCATTCAGTTCATTTACACAATAAAAATAATATTTTTATTGTTCTAATATATTTTAGAAAATTTTGGCATCATAACGGTACGATACTAGAAAAGGGATAAGGCCTAGCCTAAGCCCTAGTCTAATAATGGCATGCGCCATACACATCCCAATCTAATCAATTCCGTTTCATTTCCCAAACCGAATTCAACCAAACAATTCAATCAACCAAACTAAATAATCACACAAGTCGTCCATGGTCTATGGACGACGGGGAACAGTTCATATATGCAGTTATAAAATAAATAACTGTATAAAAAAATTATAGTGAGGAGTTCTCACTTTGGGGATCCATTCCTCCAGTTTTATTTCTGAATTTCAGAACAGTCAGTATTTGCCTTACATTCCAACACAGTCTTCTCTACGCTATTCATAATAAAAATCACATTTTTAATATGATGTTTATATATATTTAAAAATCGCTATTTTTTTATACCACTACTTCCTATATAAAAACCGTATTTTTATATTGCTACCTCAAAATAAAAACCATATTTTTATTATAAAATAAAAATCATATCTTTCATATGAACAAAAATCCGATTTTTTCACTTTCAAACATCACGTCTTTACACTTTCAAAAATCATGTCTTTATCTTTCAAAAATCATGACTTTATCTCTTTCAAAAATCATGTCTTTATCTTAACGATAAACATAAAAAGATCATATTTTTTTTAAAGCTATTCGTATAAATAAAAACCATATTTTTATCTCAAGCTATTATATATAAAAATAGTAATTTTTTTCTATGTAATTTTTATAAAAATTAGATTTTTAAACTATGGTATTTATTTTCTGATTAACACTCTAATCAAATTTAAAATTAAATTAATTACCTTAAACATATATGTCGCCTTCTCTTCCTGTTCGAACTCAGGTCCGAATCCATGCCCTTGCCTTCAACTCCAGCGAGTTTCAGTTCATCGTCGAGCGGTTTCTGGTCTGTGCGGTTTAATGGGAGGCGGAGGAGAGTAGATGAAGGTCGGGGAGGAAAAGGGGGGAGCAGTGATGGCATGGGGTCTGGAGAGGACTGTCAGGCGGTCAGGGGAGGCTTGGCTAGTCGGCGACGGATGGAGCCAGGGCCCACGGTGGTGGCTGCATCGTTTTTTGGTAAGAGGAGGAGGGAGAGAGAGAATAGAGAGAGGGGGAAGGAGGAGAGACGTCGGGGAGGAGGAGGCGGAAGCGCAGGGGTGGAGTGGCCAGGGGCGATGGTGGAACGGTGGTAGAGGGCCGCCATTTTCGTTTTTGAATTTAATTTGTGGATCTGATCGGGGAAATGGGAATAAAGGGGGGAGGGCTTATGTGTAAATATATATATTATATTTTTATGTAATTCTCCTAAATGTTGACTTTTCATTCGAACTTCAAACGAGGCCCAACGACTGTCGTTCCTAGTGTGATACCCCCATTTCGAACACAATGGGATATGTCCCGTAAGCTAATTCGACTGTTTTAATCAGTTTCCATCAAAATATAAATCTATATAACGCACATTTCAATTTACCGGGACATCATACGGACTCTAAAAGTTCCTAAAAAATATTTTCTACCTTCGTATTGACGATACGGTCCTAACAAAACTGATTTCATCAAATTCTGAGACCGTTTGAAAAATGGCCATTTCCTGGTCGATCCAAATTGACTGAAACTATCAAAACACGTTTTACCTCGCCATGCTCACAAATTGATTCAGAAAATTACGAATTTTGGAATCTAGCAATAAATTGACATCACGGATCCAATAAAAGTGGTTTCGTCGAAAACCGAGGTCGTTTGCAAAATTTGGATTTTTAAGGGCCAAAATTCCATAGCGACTATTCTGAATTTTCAATTGGACATAACTTTTGATTCCCGCTATGAAATTTCAATTTTTCGGATTCGTTGGAAAGATATTCTCAAATAGATTCAAATATTTTTGGTTTCGCTAAAATTCGGTTTATTTTGAATCCTGTACATTAATTTGAATTTTGAAATCGAATTTTCGAACTACCGCGCCATTTTCAATTCCTTTTATAAATAAAAATAAATATTTATATTCAACGATGATTCAAATAAATATAAACGTTCAAATTTTATTCAAAATAAATTTCTCGTTGTTATTATTTAAAATAATCCATTTTAAATATTCAAAATTCATTAAAATTGCCAAAATAAAATTTTTAAATTGGTTCGGATTTTCCGGGTTGTTACAATCTTCCCCACTTAGAACTTTTCATCCCCGAAAAGGAACGAAGTTGAAAGTTATTTAACTAATCAACTCAACTCTCATTATTTTCTTTATGGCTTAAGTTCTTTAACTTTTCAGTTCTAAAAACTTTCCAAATTTTCAAAAATTTGGCTAACACCCTAAATTTTCGAAAAAATTCGCCATAACCTCCCCTGAACGGGAGCACCACGAAAATCCCGAAATTGCCATACAGGCCTCTCCAATCCAAAAAGAAAAAGAAACAGCCAAGCAGCTAGCCAATCGGCTCATAAAATCATCAAAAACCCCAAAAAATACAATAAACATGAACCTATTTGTCGGGCAAACAATTTTATTCCTCTTCTCTAGCCTCCTTACTATGGCCTGTTCAACGTACATACATGTACATGCATGCAATTTCAAACAATTTTCAATACGGTTCAATATTAGGTTCAATTTGGCCTAAATTCACCTTTCTTTCACATAATGGTTTAAAGGAATAATCATACAACACAACCATCAATCAATTAGTTGATTAGCTTTTCAAATTCATAACTTTGATACATAGTCCAAAAATCAGATTTTTGATGCCAAATCACAACAATAAGCCCTATCTAGTTTTGGTTCTCACATCAGTCAATTGGAAATATATAGCAATCCCACTTTCGAAACTCGAACATAAATTCTGATGATGTTTCGAACCACCATCAGAACATCTACGGGCGACTAGCGTGTGATTCTATATCTATCCAGTATATTAAAACTTCAAATACAAGCGGATCAGATGTATATGCAAAATCTTTATATACTTGATTATCCAAATCAATATAGAAATAATACTCAAATACAAATAATTGATTTAAATTTTCAAAACAAAATTTTTTTTCATCTTTATTTGAAGACCACTCACTTCCGACTCATTCTAGGATACTACTGATCCCATCTCTAACGAGTCATTCTCATTGGATATTACTAATCCAATCTATGATGAATTCTTTCGTTTGGTTCTAACGTGTCTTGTTCTCCGAGCTCTGTAAACCAAAGCTCTGATACCAAATGAAACGCCCCGAACTTCCCCATGAAGGAAAGCCCGGATTGCCTTGAGGACAAGACGGATCAGAACACAAACAGAAGAACATTTCATTGCTTATTACAACGATTCCATCAGAATACAAGAATATACAGAGTATTAACAAATACACATCAGAAAAATATCAGAGATTCAAATTACAATACATAGCAATGAAAAAATAATACAAAACACAACTGAAAGTAATACACAGATACAGAGCTTTCCGGGTATCATTCCAGTTGTAAACCAGGATCATGTGAATATAAATCTGCAAAACCAAAACTACTAGCTGCCCGTGTGGGAAATAGGGTAATCAGAGTTTAGGTTAAAACAACAAACTCCAGGTCAGTCGTGGGACTGGTGTGAGAACTAAAACTGTTATTAATTTGATTTTAAAGTTTGGTAAATCAAGGGACCATGCCGTATAACACGGAATAGGTTTCCTCCCAAGAATACCAGTGCATAAAACAACAGCACAATGCTAAATAAAGAACAATGAAGCTATTACAAGACTCAAGTCCCATCACACAATGCAACGCAAGCCAGAGGATAGAGTTTTTACCTTATAATAGCAAAAAATGCTTGGTACGTGAAATTTCATCTTTTATTATTACTATAAGTGTATAATGTCAAAACAATTTCAATCATAAGTATCATTCATAGACGGCATAAGTGCCCCATACCACTATGTCGCCATATATAGGTTACAATCAAAACCACAAAGTCACGTATCGGAAGTTGGATTTCCATCTGTGAACCAAGGCAAGGGATCGTCCTTACCGCTTCGAGATGCTCTAGCCTGTGTCTCAGGCAAGCGCACAAGCAAGCCTTGGATCGTCAGGCCGGTCCATTCGATGTGGATTATAATGCCTGAACACGGCGTTTCCCCGCCCTATGGGCGTCAATGAGCCAAATGACTCCAACGGTCCCAGATCGACCGATATAACAGAGGCACCTCCTATCCACATAAGTAAAATGCCAGGGCATGCAAAACGCTGACACCACTCCTAGATAGAAGGAAACGCATGCCCTCCCTGAGGTCCTCTCCTGTTTCTGGTTCACAGCGTGCTATGTGGCTCGCGAATTAACGCTACACAAATCTACGCCACAAAGGCCGTGCTTTGATCATCAACCACAAGACTCTGCTTTTCAACAGAAGCCTTGATCATTTGCATCTCAGCATGCCACATAGGCAATTAACGCTAAGCAACCGATGTATATCAATTACATACAATGAAATCCGATGTCAGACACATATCCATTTACAAGTTCGTTCTAGGTCTGAACTAAACCGGAGGAACCTTATTCCTCACATATCGATCGATCTCCAAGTACATATGGACAATCACCAACTGATTCCCTCCTCTTAGGTGTACAGCCAATTCAAGATCATCAGTAATTTTCCAAACGATGTGAAGACCTCCGGTCTTCAACCACCGTCTTCATCCTCGACACATTGTCGAATCAGTTATTCAGAATGGGATAAACCCAGTCTTTCCGAATAACTCGCGTATATAATAAACAAGTGTTATAAAAACACAACATATGCCTTATTCCAATCCAGAATATTCCTTTATTCAAATATTCCTTTACTTTGGGAAATGTTCCTATTAATTTTATCAAAGATAAATTCTTTAAATTTATTCTTTAATCTTCCTTTGAATATTAATTCAAACCAAATTATGGTTTATCCAAGCTAATCGGGATTAACGAACCTTACCGAAGTAATTATTTGTTAAATTTCCCAACCCCAACCTATTCATCCCATGAAGTAAAACTGGTAATACTTCATATCTAACACTACAGTGTTATCGATAAATTCAATTACCATTTCAAGTTCAAATCTAATTAAAGATTTAACTATCGCTTGGAGCAAAACTGGTGATACTCCATTCTCAATCTCTTCTTGAATTTGATAATTTTAGTTGTCAAATTCACCTTTTTATCTATTTAAAGATTCATTAAATCTCTAATTCAGTTTTAATTTCCAAAAATCATTACTTAATAAATTTTCAAAGTTAAGAAATAAATCTTATCTTTACCGAGGTTAAAGAACTAATGTCATTTAAAACGCAGTTCACGATAAATCCAAAGCCTCGCTCCATTAACAATGGAATCTTCATGGAAAATAGATCAATATATATAATCTATATGAACTTCCATATCCGACTAATAATAATATAAATGGAATAACGGCAAAGCCTTTTAAATTCTAGATATATTAGTTGTCTTCCTCCACAGAAATTCACTTCGATTATTACCAAATCGAATTCTATTCCATTCCAATTTATTTTATTAAATTGGAAAACTTTACTTTGGAAAATCTCCTTTAAATCTTATCAAAAAGATTTATAGATTCCAAACTACATTTCACTGTAAATCGGGTTAAAGAACGAATGTCGTTAAAACACAGTTCATAATAAACCCAATTCACATTCCTTTAATTATCGGGTTAAAGAACAAATGTTATTTAAAATACCGTTCACGATAAATCCAAAAATCAATTACAATTCAATTCCAATTAAATATCCTTTAATTGGTAAACTTCATTAAATCTAAATAAAAAGATTTAATCTTTTTCTCAACTGGGTTTAAGAACAGTGTTAATGGAGACAATATTTACGATAAACCCAAAACCCATTTGATATTAAATACAAAGCTCTGAATAGAAACTATATCGGCTTATATTCAATATCAAATTCTACGACCAACAAATATCGTATTGGAAATAACGATATAAATATATCTTTCAAATTTCCATAACAATATCTGTATAATCACTGTAACGACCCGCAATCCGTGCTACCTGAGTTGACTAAATACACCACACGTCCAACCCAAATAACACAGAAATACGACTCATTATTAGAAAGAAGTTAGAGGATGAGAAATAGAAAGAAAGAAATATTAGAATAGAAGAAAAAACGAAGATCACAACTCACAGCGGAACGAATAAAATATATTATATAGCATAAGCTTTGAAATACAAATCTGTTTGGTACATATATACATACCATCATCAGAGTACACATAACATTTGATCCAGCGGAAGTAACTCTAAATAACTAACGTTGAAGCCTCCTACTTCAAGCTCCTCCAAGTGTATCTGTAAAAGCCTGAAACACTTGACTGCCCGTACAAATTTGGGCACCCAAGAGTTTAGGGAAAACAAAACAAAATAAACTCTGGGTCAGTCATGGGACTGGTGTGAGTAATCTCCAACCACTTGTTTAACTTTAAAAATCCTTTCAAAGAAAAGATAATAGTAAGACCAGCCCACACATAAACACGGACGGTTTTTACCTTACTATAACCCAAAACACTTTGATACAAAAATCCAGTGATATTATAATAATGTCTACATCAAGTAAATAACCAAATAGTAGAACGCTTGCATCTCACGCTCCACATATATAGTATATAATCAAAAAACCGCATGGCGCTTATTGGAGATTGGATTTCCAACATGACAAGGTATGGGACCACCTTCGGATGATGTATCTCTAGAGACGAATACACCTGGATTCAACAAGAATGTCTTGCAACCCGGCCCTCACATGACCGACCACTCATTTCGCTTGAGTGTATCGAATGTATATCACCAACGGTTGGACTCAAACCACCGTTTCCCGAATGGGCAGAATCGATAGATTTAGAAACAAAAGGGATTTCTCTAGATAGGTGATTATACACCCTAATGGGTGCGACCCACATAGCCATGCTGCCTGCCCGATTTTTGTCCCTTCCCGGTTGTTGAGGCCTGAGGCTACGCATACTTACCATTCATCGATAACACAATCACTTTGAATGCCACATCGTCAGATCCGTTAATCACTAGTTGAGTTTGCACAAATATTCTGGATATTATGCTAAGGGATAAATCCGTTGCAACCATATATATTCATACAGACCAACCCATTTGATCATTGGAAATACTTTGTCAGACATTCGTCCATTTACGTTCGTTCTGGGATTGAACGCAACCGAAGGCACTATTTCTATTTCTAGAAAAGCCCTTGCACTTCACTCCGTCTTCAATATATTCAGCATACTTGGTTCGCAACGCTTATGCCGATACGGAGTGGTTCTTCGGATAATAATCCAACCGGTCTCTCCATATTGACAACGATGGTCAAAACTTCGATAGTCTGTGATTTAACTATCGAATAAAAACAAGTGTTCATCCAAACATACCAAACAAATCACTGGGCTCTTTAATTAATATTTCATTAATCAAATCTCTTCTATATTCTCTTATCAATATTTGTTAACCAAATATTTTCAATAATCATCTTGCCTCTTATGTCCTTTGGAAAACGTTTCCAAATATCAATTCTTTTATTTTCTATATATTAGAAAATGTCTCTATTGCAATTGGAAACAATTCCAATCACTTATCTCTATCCCCTTTTGTTTACAACATTCGATCTTTATATTCACTTTACTATCGAATTCAATACGTCGATATAATGATTTCAAATTATCAAAATATCTAAAAATATTCTAACTCCTTAAATTTTCGGAAAATTTCGCCATAACCTCCCCTGTATTGGGAGCATCGGGAAATTTCAAATAGCTTCCCGGTATCTTCCTCAATCAAAAGAAAAAGGAAAAGCCAAGCGGCTTGCCGATACGGCGCATAAAACCCATATATGAATTTAAACATGTACCTTATTGTCGAGCACATAAATTTAAATCTTCATATACTTCATATCAAACCTGCTTACACCTGTTCATCTGTTTTCAATTCAATTCGATACCATTTAATCGTTTGAATTCAGTTCCGCCATTTATTCTTTAATTAGTCATTTTGCCTATTTCACTTCTTTGTTGAACATAACATGTTCGAACAAAATATTTAACTCGTTCATAACCAAATTGAATTTCAATTTCAATTCTAGTTCTCTGTTTGATTTCGAATATAAATTTTCAAATCGAATTCGCTTATTCAAAGCCCAATATTAATTCGAAATCTCATTAACTAATTTCTATTCGAATTAGTTAACTCTATTCAAAAAATCTGATTTCTGTTTCAAAACCAAATTCATTACTTCACTTGAGTTCACATATATTTTATAACTCAAATCTGAAATTTCCTAAATAGAAATTCGGATTTTATTTGCTTAAAATCCTTTTAAAAAATTAAATAAACCGTTATGGTTTTAAAACGATTCTGGCGCTGCTTTTCTGAAAATTTGATTTTGACATAACTCAAAATTTATACGACGAAATCCAGATTCTTCTCCTTCATTAGAAAACTATTATCAAATCGGTCCTGACGTTTCTTGTTTCGAAAGATTCCGACTTCAATTGCGTTCTGTATACTCGATTGAAGTTCGAATCGCTATTTTACGAACTGCAGCGCTGCGGCGAGTTCGTTTTAATTATATATATATATATATATATATAAACTTTTTAAAACTTCTAAAAATGAATTCAACTTTATTTAATTCTATTTGAATTCCTTGATTCAAATTCCAATCTCACTTTGAATTCCATATTCAAATTTCAATCCCTTTTCTATTTGATATTCAAATTCAATGCTTGAATTTCTATTTGAATTCCCTATATTCAAATTCGATACTTGAATTCATTTGAATTCTTTTATTCAAACTCTATATTTAAATTCCATTTGAACTGCTATATTCCAATTTCTATATTTGAAATTTATTGAAATTCAAATATTCAAACTCCTTTTTAAATTCTATATTTGAAATTCCATAGTTTAAAACTCATTTGAATTTCATATTCAAATCCCATAGATTAAATCCTATTTGAATTCGATTTGAATCTCTTATATTCAAATTCCATTTTCCTTTTCCATTTGAATTCTAATATTCAAATTCATCTCCAACCCCATTTTGAATTCTAATATTCAAACTTATTTTTCCACCATTTGAATTTCTTCACTCAAATCTATTTGAATTCCCTTGAATTCAAATTCCATTTCAAAACCATCTGGATTTCCCTTTTTGAAATCCTATTTGAAATCCTATTTCCAATTCTACTTTGAAAATCCTATTTCAAAGTTTATTTCAAATTCTATTTTTGAAATCTCATATTCAAATTTCTACTTGAATTTCTATATTCAATTCCATGTTCAAATTTCATATTCGAATTTCTATTTCAAATCTCTATTCAAATTTCATATTTGAATTCTACGTTGAAATACTATATTTCAAATTCTATTCAATTCTTCTTTGAAATTCTATATTTCAAATTCTATTTTGAAATTCTACATTCAAGTCTCTATTTGAATTTCTTTATTCGAATTCCTTTGAATTCAAATTTTATTTTAATTCCTTGAATTCAAATTCTATTTTTCATTCAAATTTCGTCTATTCAAATTCTATTTGAACTTCTATTTGAATTTCTAATATTCAATCCCCTTTTAAAATTCAAATATTTAACTCCCTTTTTTAATTCTACTATTCGATTGTTATACTCAAATTTCATTTGAGTTATATATTTAAAATTTCCTTTTTACATCTTATTTTGAAATTCCATTTCAAATCCCAATTCCATGCTTGTATTTCTATTTCTGAATTATCAAATGATAATTCTTTTTACTTCATTTATAACTTCGTTATAAAAGAACTATTTATAAACTTCGTTTAAAAAGAAACTACTTATTTTATTTTTCAAAAACAAGTTTTATATTTTTATTTCCATTAAAAATTCAATTCTATTTAAAAATAGAATTTTCCCTTTTTAAATCTCAAATATCCTTCCACGATATTTTTAAATATCATTACTTAAGCCCAGTGATATTTAAACACACAAAACAACGAATTATTTATTTTCCTAACACATCATATATAACAATATATATGCAAACAAATAACAAACAGATAATATATTTTTGAGGAATCCAGTTGGATTCCTCCAACCTGTTTTCCTGCATCCACAGATGTTAGCACATAAATAATACCCATTCTGCTTCGTGGCAGAATATCGCGGTATAGAAGGTCATCCACTAATCATAGCGTGGGGCGTATAGGGTAATCATCCGCTATGAAACTGCGGGCATCCGCTAATGAGACTGCGGGAATCCAACCAATCAATCAACCCAATATATATATATATATAGCCTAAAATAACTAATATATATAAAGCAAGCAGAAAACATTCACACAAGCAACAGACAATTATTTTTAACGAAATAAAAATAATTATAGATAAAAAGGTGAGTGAGATTTACTCACCGAGATATTTAACTGTGCTGAATATTCACTGAAGCATACTATACAGCGATTCCCCCATTTCTGTTTTCCAATGTAAAATAATTAATAAGGTTCCAGTTATCGAATTAGGCTAATTTAATTTAATTAGTTTTCCATGTATAAAGTAATTCCAAATTAACTCTTAACATTACTTAATATGATTAATCTAAATTTATCTTTTTAGCAACAGATTTCTTTTATAAGAACTAAATTTCCAATTATATAAACTAGCTTCTAATTATAAAAATCCAAAATTATTTCACATAAATACTTAAGTTAATTTCATATCTTGAATAAATTCATACCTTAACAATATAATTTAACTTAAAAAAATTTGATAACCTTATACCTATAGTTAAATTTAACAATTGAACGTTTATTCAAACTACAACTAAATAAAGTGAATAATCTACTTTATTTGAACAAATACAGTTAACTTAAATTAAGAATTTAATTACCTTAATTCTCTGAAATCACTTTCTTCCTAGAATTGAATACACAGCAATTTCGAATCCAACATTCACCATCATCGTATACTGTCCTTCCCCTTGGCCTCGATTTCTCACTACCGAACTTCAATTTCTGTACCAATCTCCTCCTTGCGCTATTCCCAGTAGCTACCCTTCTTCACTGACCAGAGACCGAACTCCCCTCAGTCCTATTGTCGGATACCAAACACCTCATTAAAACAGAGACTGAATTTCTTATCTCGCCTGGCATCGCGCAACCCTAGGTCGCGACAGTGACGACCGATAAGCCAGATACCATTTCCCTTTTCATCACCGCGCAACGGAAGATAGCAGCACCCATTTGAATCGCGAGCGCCTTGGACTCGAGTCGGGTTCATGAAGACGTCAAGAACTCCCATCGCGATTTCGATTTCCTCAGGTGAGCGTCTCAAAGGTCTTCGAGCTCCAGGTAGTTATCGCGGTTCCAAAATCGCGATTTAATCCTTGCGATATTCATCTTTAAAAGCCTCGAACTGACCAGATTTCGGAATTTAGATGGAAAAGGGGTTTTCAATTTTAGCGGTGGCCATTTTGATTTATTTATAGAAGAAAGAAAATGGAGGAATGAAGACAGAGGAGGGGTCGCGATTTATAGACAACGGAGGGGACAAGTTTTTAATGCGTGGTCGGCCAAAGTACATGACTATCTTTTTTTAAAGGATTTAAAAAGATTTTTTTTTTTGATTTTGATTTAAAATATATTTTAGTTTAATTTGATTTGACCATAACTTAATACGATTTGATATATAGAGATTTTCACTTTAATTTATACAGATATCGATTTGATTTTTAATTTAATTAAATAACCAAAATATCTTATGGTCCTTAACTCGAAATTCTGAACCGATATTCAATCGTAACGACTGACGTTATAAGCTTAAAACGCCGTTCTGAATTCAACGGATCCGATTCTGAATTTTTAATTCGACTATATAGAAGAGATAACATTTTAAATTAACGATTTAAATTAAATCCGATTAAAAATGTAAATTGTTTTCAAACAATTTAAATCCATGATAATAAATAATTATTATCATTCTAATTCAAATGAAATTTATATTCACGAATTGTTTTCGGTTTAGTTTTATCTTTGAATTAAATAATTTCAGTTCCTCGAATTTTGATTATTTAATCGATAACCCAAAAGAATACCATTTATATTATAAATTCAATATTTAAAACCATACTAAAGATTTAAAATAAATCGACCAAAAATCCGGGTCGTTACATTCTTCCCCCCTTAAAATAATTTCGTCCTCGAAATTGCTAAGGTAGGAAAAAGGGTACAAATCCATTAATTTTCAACATCTCTCTTATGTTGAAACTCAACTCCTCATATTTCAATAAATTAACTCCAACCAAAACTTTTGGTCTTCACAGATTAAATTCGAATGATCTACGATCAATCCATTTATATCCACTCTATGTTCTATTAAACCAATTCAAATTGATTTAAATTAATTCATTCACTTCGACCCATTTAACTAGCTTAAGTTAAATTCCAATTCCAGAATTCAAATCCCAGGATTTCCATTTCAAATCCCTTTTAAAACAAATCTATATTATTTTAATATACTTTGAAAAATATTTTTCAACTTCCCAGGATTAAAATTCCAAATTCTGGTTTGAATTCAATTCTAATTCATTTGTATATATTTCATTCATATACAAATTATATTTGGTCATCCAAAACCATTCCAATTTCTATAATCTCGTTGGATTATAATCCTAACAACCAACACATAATAATTTCAGAAAATTATTCTTTTTATATCAAAATAGAAATTTGGGTAAAATTATTTCATCTACCCACTTAAAAACAATATCGTGTTCAATCCTCTGTTCAAGTGTTTAGAAATTCCTATCGACGTCGTGGCGTCCCACGATTCGATCAGAATTCATAATCCACTCAACAGACAAGTCAACACAATATAAAACAAATTTTTTTATATCTATTAACAAATACGCTCTCTCGTAGATATACACTCAATTCATTCTAGAGTACTACTGACTCTATCTCTAATGAGCACATGCCACACAAGCCTAGGTGTTCGCTCAACCTGGCTCTGATACCACCTGTAACGACCCCGGGATTCGAGTAGGCTTTTCAACCATCCTCTCCTCCCTCGGCACTGGGCTAACCTCCCAGCGTGGCTTACAGAGATACCTCAGAACTGCTTTTACGGCCAGCCTCTCGACTCGACCAACCCACATTGTCGGGAGATGTAGGGGTAAGAGTCTCCCGTTCGCCACCAAACGCGAAGCGAGAACCCCCTATCATCCGTACCAATTAAGCAACCAGCTCTGATACCACCTGTAACGACCCGCAAATCCGTGCTACCTGAGTTGACTAAATACACCACACGTCCAACCCAAATAACACAGAAATACGACTCATTATTAGAAAGAAGTTAGAGGATGAGAAATAGAAAGAAAGAAATATTAGAATAGAAGAAAAAACGAAGATCACAACTCACAGCGGAACGAATAAAATATATTATATAGCATAAGCTTTGAAATACAAATCTGTTTGGTACATATATACATACCATCATCAGAGTACACATAACATTTGATCCAGCGGAAGTAACTCTAAATAACTAACGTTGAAGCCTCCTACTTCAAGCTCCTCCAAGTGTATCTGTAAAAGCCTGAAACACTTGACTGCCCGTACAAATTTGGGCACCCAAGAGTTTAGGGAAAACAAAACAAAATAAACTCTGGGTCAGTCATGGGACTGGTGTGAGTAATCTCCAACCACTTGTTTAACTTTAAAAATCCTTTCAAAGAAAAGATAATAGTAAGACCAGCCCACACATAAACACGGACGGTTTTTACCTTACTATAACCCAAAACACTTTGATACAAAAATCCAGTGATATTATAATAATGTCTACATCAAGTAAATAACCAAATAGTAGAACGCTTGCATCTCACGCTCCACATATATAGTATATAATCAAAAAACCGCATGGCGCTTATTGGAGATTGGATTTCCAACATGACAAGGTATGGGACCACCTTCCGATGATGTATCTCTAGAGACGAATACACCTGGATTCAACAAGAACGTCTTGCAACCCGGCCCTCACATGACCGACCACTCATTTCGCTTGAGTGTATCGAATGTATATCACCAACGGTTGGACTCAAACCACCGTTTCCCGAATGGGCAGAATCGATAGATTTAGAAACAAAAGGGATTTCTCTAGATAGGTGATTATACACCCTAATGGGTGCGACCCACATAGCCATGCTGCCTGCCCGATTTTTGTCCCTTCCCGGTTGTTGAGGCCTGAGGCTACGCATACTTACCATTCATCGATAACACAATCACTTTGAATGCCACATCGTCAGATCCGTTAATCACTAGTTGAGTTTGCACAAATATTCTGGATATTATGCTAAGGGATAAATCCGTTGCAACCATATATATTCATACAGACCAACCCATTTGATCATTGGAAATACTTTGTCAGACATTCGTCCATTTACGTTCGTTCTGGGATTGAACGCAACCGAAGGCACTATTTCTATTTCTAGAAAAGCCCTTGCACTTCACTCCGTCTTCAATATATTCAGCATACTTGGTTCGCAACGCTTATGCCGATACGGAGTGGTTCTTCGGATAATAATCCAACCGGTCTCTCCATATTGACAACGATGGTCAAAACTTCGATAGTCTGTGATTTAACTATCGAATAAAAACAAGTGTTCATCCAAACATACCAAACAAATCACTGGGCTCTTTAATTAATATTTCATTAATCAAATCTCTTCTATATTCTCTTATCAATATTTGTTAACCAAATATTTTCAATAATCATCTTGCCTCTTATGTCCTTTGGAAAACGTTTCCAAATATCAATTCTTTTATTTTCTATATATTAGAAAATGTCTCTATTGCAATTGGAAACAATTCCAATCACTTATCTCTATCCCCTTTTGTTTACAACATTCGATCTTTATATTCACTTTACTATCGAATTCAATACGTCGATATAATGATTTCAAATTATCAAAATATCTAAAAATATTCTAACTCCTTAAATTTTCGGAAAATTTCGCCATAACCTCCCCTGTATTGGGAGCATCGGGAAATTTCAAATAGCTTCCCGGTATCTTCCTCAATCAAAAGAAAAAGGAAAAGCCAAGCGGCTTGCCGATACGGCGCATAAAACCCATATATGAATTTAAACATGTACCTTATTGTCGAGCACATAAATTTAAATCTTCATATACTTCATATCAAACCTGCTTACACCTGTTCATCTGTTTTCAATTCAATTCGATACCATTTAATCGTTTGAATTCAGTTCCGCCATTTATTCTTTAATTAGTCATTTTGCCTATTTCACTTCTTTGTTGAACATAACATGTTCGAACAAAATATTTAACTCGTTCATAACCAAATTGAATTTCAATTTCAATTCTAGTTCTCTGTTTGATTTCGAATATAAATTTTCAAATCGAATTCGCTTATTCAAAGCCCAATATTAATTCGAAATCTCATTAACTAATTTCTATTCGAATTAGTTAACTCTATTCAAAAAATCTGATTTCTGTTTCAAAACCAAATTCATTACTTCACTTGAGTTCACATATATTTTATAACTCAAATCTGAAATTTCCTAAATAGAAATTCGGATTTTATTTGCTTAAAATCCTTTTAAAAAATTAAATAAACCGTTATGGTTTTAAAACGATTCTGGCGCTGCTTTTCTGAAAATTTGATTTTGACATAACTCAAAATTTATACGACGAAATCCAGATTCTTCTCCTTCATTAGAAAACTATTATCAAATCGGTCCTGACGTTTCTTGTTTCGAAAGATTCCGACTTCAATTGCGTTCTGTATACTCGATTGAAGTTCGAATCGCTATTTTACGAACTGCAGCGCTGCGGCGAGTTCGTTTTAATTATATATATATATATATATATATATATATATATATATATAAACTTTTTAAAACTTCTAAAAATGAATTCAACTTTATTTAATTCTATTTGAATTCCTTGATTCAAATTCCAATCTCACTTTGAATTCCATATTCAAATTTCAATCCCTTTTCTATTTGATATTCAAATTCAATGCTTGAATTTCTATTTGAATTCCCTATATTCAAATTCGATACTTGAATTCATTTGAATTCTTTTATTCAAACTCTATATTTAAATTCCATTTGAACTGCTATATTCCAATTTCTATATTTGAAATTTATTGAAATTCAAATATTCAAACTCCTTTTTAAATTCTATATTTGAAATTCCATAGTTTAAAACTCATTTGAATTTCATATTCAAATCCCATAGATTAAATCCTATTTGAATTCGATTTGAATCTCTTATATTCAAATTCCATTTTCCTTTTCCATTTGAATTCTAATATTCAAATTCATCTCCAACCCCATTTTGAATTCTAATATTCAAACTTATTTTTCCACCATTTGAATTTCTTCACTCAAATCTATTTGAATTCCCTTGAATTCAAATTCCATTTCAAAACCATCTGGATTTCCCTTTTTGAAATCCTATTTGAAATCCTATTTCCAATTCTACTTTGAAAATCCTATTTCAAAGTTTATTTCAAATTCTATTTTTGAAATCTCATATTCAAATTTCTACTTGAATTTCTATATTCAATTCCATGTTCAAATTTCATATTCGAATTTCTATTTCAAATCTCTATTCAAATTTCATATTTGAATTCTACGTTGAAATACTATATTTCAAATTCTATTCAATTCTTCTTTGAAATTCTATATTTCAAATTCTATTTTGAAATTCTACATTCAAGTCTCTATTTGAATTTCTTTATTCGAATTCCTTTGAATTCAAATTTTATTTTAATTCCTTGAATTCAAATTCTATTTTTCATTCAAATTTCGTCTATTCAAATTCTATTTGAACTTCTATTTGAATTTCTAATATTCAATCCCCTTTTAAAATTCAAATATTTAACTCCCTTTTTTAATTCTACTATTCGATTGTTATACTCAAATTTCATTTGAGTTATATATTTAAAATTTCCTTTTTACATCTTATTTTGAAATTCCATTTCAAATCCCAATTCCATGCTTGTATTTCTATTTCTGAATTATCAAATGATAATTCTTTTTACTTCATTTATAACTTCGTTATAAAAGAACTATTTATAAACTTCGTTTAAAAAGAAACTACTTATTTTATTTTTCAAAAACAAGTTTTATATTTTTATTTCCATTAAAAATTCAATTCTATTTAAAAATAGAATTTTCCCTTTTTAAATCTCAAATATCCTTCCACGATATTTTTAAATATCATTACTTAAGCCCAGTGATATTTAAACACACAAAACAACGAATTATTTATTTTCCTAACACATCATATATAACAATATATATGCAAACAAATAACAAACAGATAATATATTTTTGAGGAATCCAGTTGGATTCCTCCAACCTGTTTTCCTGCATCCACAGATGTTAGCACATAAATAATACCCATTCTGCTTCGTGGCAGAATATCGCGGTATAGAAGGTCATCCACTAATCATAGCGTGGGGCGTATAGGGTAATCATCCGCTATGAAACTGCGGGCATCCGCTAATGAGACTGCGGGAATCCAACCAATCAATCAACCCAATATATATATATATATAGCCTAAAATAACTAATATATATAAAGCAAGCAGAAAACATTCACACAAGCAACAGACAATTATTTTTAACGAAATAAAAATAATTATAGATAAAAAGGTGAGTGAGATTTACTCACCGAGATATTTAACTGTGCTGAATATTCACTGAAGCATACTATACAGCGATTCCCCCATTTCTGTTTTCCAATGTAAAATAATTAATAAGGTTCCAGTTATCGAATTAGGCTAATTTAATTTAATTAGTTTTCCATGTATAAAGTAATTCCAAATTAACTCTTAACATTACTTAATATGATTAATCTAAATTTATCTTTTTAGCAACAGATTTCTTTTATAAGAACTAAATTTCCAATTATATAAACTAGCTTCTAATTATAAAAATCCAAAATTATTTCACATAAATACTTAAGTTAATTTCATATCTTGAATAAATTCATACCTTAACAATATAATTTAACTTAAAAAAATTTGATAACCTTATACCTATAGTTAAATTTAACAATTGAACGTTTATTCAAACTACAACTAAATAAAGTGAATAATCTACTTTATTTGAACAAATACAGTTAACTTAAATTAAGAATTTAATTACCTTAATTCTCTGAAATCACTTTCTTCCTAGAATTGAATACACAGCAATTTCGAATCCAACATTCACCATCATCGTATACTGTCCTTCCCCTTGGCCTCGATTTCTCACTACCGAACTTCAATTTCTGTACCAATCTCCTCCTTGCGCTATTCCCAGTAGCTACCCTTCTTCACTGACCAGAGACCGAACTCCCCTCAGTCCTATTGTCGGATACCAAACACCTCATTAAAACACAGACTGAATTTCTTATCTCGCCTGGCATCGCGCAACCCTAGGTCGCGACAGTGACGACCGATAAGCCAGATACCATTTCCCTTTTCATCACCGCGCAACGGAAGATAGCAGCACCCATTTGAATCGCGAGCGCCTTGGACTCGAGTCGGGTTCATGAAGACGTCAAGAACTCCCATCGCGATTTCGATTTCCTCAGGTGAGCGTCTCAAAGGTCTTCGAGCTCCAGGTAGTTATCGCGGTTCCAAAATCGCGATTTAATCCTTGCGATATTCATCTTTAAAAGCCTCGAACTGACCAGATTTCGGAATTTAGATGGAAAAGGGGTTTTCAATTTTAGCGGTGGCCATTTTGATTTATTTATAGAAGAAAGAAAATGGAGGAATGAAGACAGAGGAGGGGTCGCGATTTATAGACAACGGAGGGGACAAGTTTTTAATGCGTGGTCGGCCAAAGTACATGACTATCTTTTTTTAAAGGATTTAAAAAGATTTTTTTTTTGAATTTGATTTAAAATATATTTTAGTTTAATTTGATTTGACCATAACTTAATACGATTTGATATATAGAGATTTTCACTTTAATTTATACAGATATCGATTTGATTTTTAATTTAATTAAATAACCAAAATATCTTATGGTCCTTAACTCGAAATTCTGAACCGATATTCAATCGTAACGACTGACGTTATAAGCTTAAAACGCCGTTCTGAATTCAACGGATCCGATTCTGAATTTTTAATTCGACTATATAGAAGAGATAACATTTTAAATTAACGATTTAAATTAAATCCGATTAAAAATGTAAATTGTTTTCAAACAATTTAAATCCATGATAATAAATAATTATTATCATTCTAATTCAAATGAAATTTATATTCACGAATTGTTTTCGGTTTAGTTTTATCTTTGAATTAAATAATTTCAGTTCCTCGAATTTTGATTATTTAATCGATAACCCAAAAGAATACCATTTATATTATAAATTCAATATTTAAAACCATACTAAAGATTTAAAATAAATCGACCAAAAATCCGGGTCGTTACAATCACGAAATCCAACATCGAAATATTCTGAAGACAATTTCGATTCAAATCCATTTCCAATTTATATATTGGAATTCCAATTATCTTCAAAACCATTTCAAATCCAATTTATTTATTTTAAAAATATTGGATTTATTATTCTAGCTCAAAACTAGTTCATTTTGATAAAAAATCTATTTTTATCTTTTCAAATATGGAATTTTTCATCTCAATTCTTTCCAAATCACTTCTTATGATTTTACACTAATTATTGATATTTTTAATAATTTTATTAAGGCCCGTACAGTCAATTTCCCTAAATGGCCATCGAACTGCACTTACAGCGACCTTTTCCAAATTTAATTTGGACATAATTCCAAATTCAACCATTAGATTTCTAATTTCTAACATTCGTTAGAAAGCTCTTTTTGATACGAACCCAACAATTCCAGTTTTAGGAGAATCCGACGGTCGGATCTTCCGTAATGTCCATTCGAAGTCAATGGTTGAAATTCGCGAACTACCGCAGCACGGCGCGTTCTACACAGGTCATTATATATATAATATATAATATATATATTTCATCGATTTCCTTTTAAAACGTATTTTATAAATCATTTTAAATTCATTTTCAAAACGATTTCAACTTCCTATTCAATTTCTAATCAAAATTGAATATTCCATATCATCGATATATAAATGATAATATTTTCAAAACATTAGATTTTGAAATCAATTCCTTTTCTATATTCATTATAAAAATGAATAAAATCGATATAAATATCGTCCATGTCAAAATGGCGTTAATCTAATCAATACGACTATATATATTTAAATATATTCGTGCCCATCCCAAATCGGACATCAAAATCAGATTTTGATTCTTTTCTGAATATTATTTGAAAATATTCGTTATTTTAAAATAATCATTATTTTGAAGTATTCATTCTTTCTGAACTGGAATCAGACACGGTCAATTACCATATAATGTGATTATATGGATTTCATACACATATGTACACAACTACAATAAAACACTTTCAACCATTATCCAAAGTGCATTCTACACTGCATAAGCATCAAATATAAATATTTAACGCTTACAATAGCTTGTCAATCAGTCGATCGACATACAACTAATTATTGGGATTAGTGTATGCCCAATTTCATCCCAAATCCCGTGTGGGGTTTCAAACAATCATACACAGGTTTTATTTGTGCAGTTGGGCGATGTGTAAAATTTATCATCCCAATCAATATCAGTCAAATCAGTGTACATAAACAAATCATCTGATTTGTAAATGAATATTTATTTTATTCACATACACGTTAAAAATTATATTTTAACGATAAAACATTCATTCGGTTCATTTACACAATAAAAATAATATTTTTATTTTTCTAATATATTTTAGAAAATTTCGGTGGCATAACGACATGATACTAGCAACGGGATAAGGCTTATCCTTATCCTCAGTCTAATAATGGCCTGCACCATACACATCCCAATCTAATCAATTCCATTTCATTTCCCAAACCGAATTCAACCAAACATTTCAATCAACCAAACTAAATAATCACACAAGTCGTCCATCGTCTGTGGAGACGGGGAACAATTCATATATGCAGTTATAAAATAAATAACTGTAGAAAAATTATAGTGCGGAGTTCTCACCTTGGGGATCCACTCTTCCAGTTTTATTTCTGAATTTCATAACAGTCGGGATTTGCCTTATATTCCACCACAGTCTTCTCTACGCTGTTCATATTAAAAATCACATTTTTAATATGATGTTTATATATTTAAAAATGCTATTTTTTTATACCGCTACTTCCTATATAAAAATCGTATTTTTATATTGCTACCTCAAAATAAAAACCATATTTTTATTATAAAATAACAATCATACCTTTCATATGAATAAAAATCCGATCTTTTCACTTTCAAATATCATGTCTTTACTCTTTCAAAAATCATGTCTTTATCTTTCAAAAATCATGTCTTTATCTCTTTCAAAAATCATGTCTTTATCTTAATGATAAACATATAAAGATCATATTTTTTTAAAGCTATTCGTATAAATAAAAACCATATTTCTATCTCAAGCTATTATATATAAAAAAAATAATTTTTTTCTATGTAATTTGTATAAAAATCAGATTTTTAAACTATGGTATTTATTTTCTAATTAACACTCTAATTAAATTTAAAATTAAATTAATTACCTTAAACATATACGTCGCCTTCTCTTCCTGTTTGAACTCAGGTCTGAATCCATGCCCTTGCCTTCAACTCCAGCGAGCTTCAGTTCATTGTCGAGTGGTTTCTGGGCTGTGCGGTTTAATGAGAGGCGGAGGAGAGTAGATGAAGGACTGGAGGAAAAGGGGGGGAGCAGTGATGGCGCGGGGTCCGTAGAGGGCTGTCAAGCGGTCGGGGGAGGCTTGGCTAGTCGGAAGGCGGATGGAGGCAGGGACCATGGTGGTGGCTGCATCAGTTTTTGGTAAGAGGAGAAGGGAGAGCGAGAATAGAGAGAGGGGGAAGGAGTAGAGACGTCGGGGAGGGGGAGGCGGAGGCGCAAGGGTGGTGTGGCTAGGGGCGACGGTGGCACGGTGGTGGAGGGCCGCCATTTTCGATTTTGAATTTGAATTTGATTTGGGGATCTGATCGGGGAAATGGGAATAAAGGGGGAGGGCTTATGTGTAAATATATATATATATATATACATATTATATTTTTATTTAATTCTCTTAAATGTTGACTTTTCATTCGAACTCCAAACGAGGCCCAACGACTACCGTCCCTAGCATAATACCCACATTTCGAACACAATGGGATATGTCCCGTAAGCTAATTAAACTGTTTCGATCAGTTTCCGTCAAAATCAAAATATAAATCTATATATTGAATTTGAACGCACATTTCAATTTACCGGGACCACATACGGACTCTAAAAATTCCCAAAAAATATTTTCTAGCTTCGTATTGATGATATGGTCCTAACAAAACTAATTTCGTCTAATTCTGAGACTGTTTGAGAAATGGCCATTTCCTGGTCGATCCAAATTGACTGAAACTGTCAAAACACGTTTTACCTCACTACGATCACATATTGATTCAGAAAATTACGAATTTTGGAAACTAGCAATAACTTGACATCACGGATCCAACAAAAGTGGTTTTATCTAAAACCAAGGTCGTTTGCAAAATTTCCATTTTTAAGGGCCAAAATTCCATAGCGACTATTTTGAATTTTCAATTGGACATAACTTTTGATTCCCGCTATGAAACTTCAATTTTTCGGATTCGTTGGTAAGATATTCTCAAATAGATTCAAATATTTTTGGTTTTGCTAAAATCCGGTTTATTTTGAATCCTGTACATTCACTTGAATTTTGAAATCGAATTTTCGAACTACCGCACCATTTTCAATTCCTTTTATAAATAAAAATATATATTTATATCCAACGATGATTCAAATAAATATATACGTTCAAATTCTATTCACAATAATTTTCTCGTTGTTATTATTTAAAATAATCCATTTTAAATATTCAAAATGCATTAAAATTGCATTAAAATTGCCAAAATAAAAATTTTAAATTGGTTCGGATTTTCCGGGTTGTTACAAAATTTCAAAGAAGTACTCTTCCAATTCTTTCAATAATTATATAAAATCTTTTTTTCAACGAAATCACCAAATATTCGATTCGTTTTACTTGCGCGTTCAAGAGCCACTAATTCGTACCATCTGAAATTTGTGCGAGGTATTTCTCCGATGTTGGGTTTTTGAACCAACGATGAGAAGGCCGTTCGATTTCTGGGGGGGATTGACCAACGTTAACAAAATCGAGTCGGGGTCCTTATGTGTGGAGAAGTTTGGGTCTCGCGAGCAGTTTAAAGAGGTTTCGCTCATAAGTAGAGAGTCGCAAAAGTGACTGATTAGGGCTCATTTGGATTTTGGAAGGCTCGATCCAGGTTTGGGGAAAATGGCGATCATAACTGTGTTTTTGGGGAAATCGACGTTGAAGCCAACGTAGTAAAGGCCGATACAGGTACCGTTAAAATAGTAGTGGAATCGATCTTTTGAAAAGCCTGTAATCACAATGTAGAGGGGTTCGAAAGTGATGGATATCGCGATGTTGGTGAAGAGTCTGTGGAGAATGTGTTGATCTTAGGTCGTAGTTTCAAAGGGTTCTGAGGAGTTCGATGCTGGTGTTTGAATTGAGGAGGTCACCGGAATTGCTGGACTGATGCGATGACCAATAAAATTATGAATTGGGGATTTTTGGAGTATGGACTAGTGCAGTGAAGTTCGAACTTGTAGCGGTGGTACTCGGGAAAGTGAGTAGTGGGATTAAACCCCCTTAAGTATTGTTAGTTTATAAGAATACACAGCAATAGGAAGAGGAGGAGAGTCGATATGGAGAAGGTCTCGTTTCCTTTTTTTCTGTAGATCGTGAATTCGAATCTGGTTTGCAAAAGTTTGGTTTAGGAAGATAATTAACTTATCACAATAATTAAAGTTAATTATAATTAAGTTTAGATCTTATATGAACATGCAACATTTATATATGTTACGTACATGGTCAGAAACAAATGAAATGAATTTCTTTGAAATCATGTCGACAATCACTATGATACAGAGTCGGAATGGAATTCATTCGAGCTAGGGAAAATTTCTGTTAATCAAAATGATAACGTAGATAGAAACTGCAAATCACGGTGAGTAAATCTCACCCAATTTATTTTTTTGAATTTATTTTCAATCGTTAAAAATAATTGTTGGTTGTTTGGTTGCATTAAAATGTTACTGTTGTTATTATTCATATATATTAGTTATTTAGACTTGATGTTTGTGTCTTTTATATGTATATTGGTGATTGGATAGTTCCCGCAGTACCGTTAGCGGATGCCCTCAGTATCATTAGCGGATGACCCTATACGCCCCACGCTACGATAGTGGATGACTTCTATACAGCGATATCCTGCCTCGAAGCAGGATGGGTATTATTAATGTTGGCTAACATCTGTGGATGCAGGAAAAACAGGTTGGAGGAATCCAACTGGATTCCTCAAAATTTGTTATTGTTCGTTTTCATATATATTATCATATATGATGTGTTAGAAAAACTGTGGTTGTGAATGGTGTGTTTGTAATTGATTAAATATCACTAGGCTAAAATGTTGATATATAAAAATATCGTGAAAATGATATTTGAGATAAAAAGGAAAAAATCCATTTATAAAAAAAATAGAATTTGAATTTAGAATGGGCTATAAAAATATTAACTTGTTTTAATATATAAAACAAGTACTGAATTAATAAACAATGTTTACAAATTGATAATGCGGGATTTGAAGTAAATTTATAAACGGTGTTTATAAATTAAATAATCAGGGAACTGAAGTGAATTTACAAACGATGTTTATAAATGAAGTAAAATGAATTATTACTAGATAATTAGGAAACTGTAAATACAAGTGTAAATTTAAAAAGGGAAATTTATTTTTCCAAAGTAGAAATTAAAATTTTCAAATGGATTTGAAACAAGACTTGTTTAAATATATAAACAGGTAATATAAACGATATTTAAAAATCTAGTGAAATAAATTATCATTAGATAATTTAGAGGTTTAAATTCAAGTATGAATTTGAAAATAGAATCTGAAATGGAATCGAAATGGAAACTTGTTTTTATAAAACAAGGAAGTTAAATTTATAAACAACGTTTATAAATTAAGGAAAATAAATTATCATTTGATAATTTAGAAATTTAAATTCAAATATGAATTTATCCATGAATTGGAAATCATTTCAAAAAGGGAATGACGGGTTTTATTTTGATATTCGGAATATAAAAATGAATTGAGACTAATCTAAGAAATTATATTGGGAGTTCTATTTCATTGAATTTTATAAAGTAATTTATTGGTAACGGAATTGGAAATTAATATAGCAGATCGAGTTATAAATAAATTTATAACTGAGAAACGAAAAATGGACAAGTAGAGATAATCAGAATTTATTAAGCTAAGTTGGGAAAATTGGTTTAATGTATATTAAAATATATTAGAATGAAGTTATAATTTTTATAAACGAAATTTAAACGTTTATATATATTAATACAATTAAAACAAACTCGTCGCAGCGCGACAGTTCGTAAATTGGCGTTTCGAACTTCAATTGAGTATACAGGACTCAATTTAAGTCGGAATTCTTTGAAACAAGAATTGTTAGGACTGGTTGAATAATAGTTTTCTAATGAAATAGAAAAATATGGATTTTGTCTGATTGATTTTGAGTTATGTCAAAATCAAATTTTCAGAAAACCAGCGCCAAAATCGTTTAAAAACCATAATGGTTTACATAAATAAAAATAAGGATTTTTAAGCAAATAAAATCCGCATTTTCATTTGAAAAATCGAGACTTGAGTTATAAAATAAATATGAACTCTAGTGGAGTAAATGGATTGATTATTGAAACAAAATCATTTATTTATTTTTGAATAGAATTAACTAAGTGGAAGATTAATTTGTTAATCGAATTTTAGATCGAGATATTTCTTTTGATAAGTAAATGAGATTTGTGAATTTCATATTCAAAATCGAATATGAAACCTGAAATGAAAAGTGTATTTAATTGATTTATAAGCAAACTAAAATACATACGAAGATGATATGTTCAAATAACAAGTGAAATAGGCTAAGAAGCTAATTAAAGAATAAATGGGTGAAATTGAATTCAAACGATTGGATTGAGTTGAACTGAATTGAAAACACTTGAACATGTGTTAAATAAGTATGGAATAAAGAGAACGAAGTTTATAAATTTTGTGCCCGACAATAAGGTACATGTTTAAATTCCATATGAGGCTTTATGCGCCGAATCGGCAAGCCACTTGGCTTTTTGTTTTTATTTTTGAATGGAAAGTGGCCAGAGGGGCAAGTTGAGGTTCGAACTATCGACCGGTACAAAGGAGGTTATGGAGAAATTTTCTGGAAATTTAAGAAGTTAGAATATTTTTAAGAAAATTGGATAACCAGAAAATCAATATATCAATATATATTGAATTCCATAAGGAAACGAATTAAAATAGAATATTATAAACAAAAAGTAAATCGATAATCTGGTAATGGAAAGAGAAACATATATATATTTAAAAATGAATAATTGGTTTGTATGGTGTTGATTTTTCGGGAATAATGGTTTTGTCTGTTTTCAAGTTAAAGATGTTTTAAGTTTAGGTCTGAGAGGTAATTATACCCCAACTCGAATGATTTCATTATTAGCTAATAAATAGCAAGATTCAGTCTCGAAGAGAAATGTTTAAAGAAATTTAGTCGAATACAGTATTTTGGGTTGTCATAACAATGATTTACACAACGACATTCGTTTTAACCCAAATAAGTGGAATTTTGGAAATATAAAAGTAAATAATTCCCGAATATAGAATTAAATGAGTCGGGAAATAAATAAATAACTAGAATGTTTGCCAATTATAAATAAAAGATATTTTCTAAATAGAAAATAAAAGAAGTTGATAGATGGAAATGTTTCCCAAATAGTGTAAGGGGCCAAGAAGAATATTGAAAATATTGTGTTAACAAATATTGATAAGGAAATGGAGAAGTGTTTTAATTAATGAAATATCAATTAAATGGCCTAGTGATTTGTTTGATGCTTTGAATGAATGTTTTTTCTTCGATAGTTAAATAACCGACTATCGAAGTGTTTGCCAATATCGTTGTCAATATGGAGAGACCGGTTGGATTATTATCCGAGAACCACTTCATATTGGCAATAACATTGCGAATCAGATTATATGAAGATAATCAAAGATGGATTAAAGTGCAAGGGCTTTTTATATTAATGGAAATTGTTCCTTCGGTTTCGTTCAATCCCAGAACGAACGTATATGGACGAATGTCTGACAGAGTATTTCAATTGATCATATATGTTGGTCTGTGTAAATATATATGGTGGCGGAGGATTTATTCTCTTAGCATAATATCCAGAATATATTTATGCAAATCAATTAATGATTTACGGATCTGACAATGTGGCATTCAAAGTGATTGGGCTATCAAAGAATGATAAGTAATCGTAGCCTTAGGCCTCAACAACCGGGAAATGAAAAAATCAGGCAGGCAGCATGGCTATGTGGGTCGCTCCCATTAGGGTGTATAATCACCTATCTAGAGAAATTCCATTTGCTTCTTTAATCTATCGATGCTGTCCCTTTTCAGGAAACGGTTGCTGATCCCACCCGTTGGTGATATACATTCGATGCACTCAAGCGAAATGAGTGGTTGGTCATGTGTGGGCCGGGTTGCAAGATGTTCTTGTTGAACCCAGTGTATTACCCTCTAGAGATACACTACTGGAAGGTGGTTCCATTCCTTGTCATGTTGGAAATCCAATCTCCAATAAGCGCCATACGGTTTTTGATTTTATATTATATATAGAGCATGAGATGCAAGCATTCCGCTAGATTGTTATTTATTTGATTTAGACACTATTATAATATCATTGGATTTTTGTATCAAAGTGTTTTGGATTATAGTAAGGTAAAAACCGTCCATGTTTATGTGTGGGCTGGTCTTACTATTATCCTTTCTTTCGAAAAGATTTTTAAAGTTAAACAAATGGTTAGAGTTTACTCACACCAGTCCCATGACTGACCCAAAGTTTATTTTGTTTTGTTTTCCCTAAACTCTTGGGTGCCCAAATTTGTATGGGCAATCAAGTAGTCGGGATTTTTCAGATTCACTTGGAAGAGCTGGAAGCAGGAGCTTTACCAGTTAGCTATAAACTATCATATTTCCCCTGTGTACTATGTTGTATCTGGAAATAGGTGTTTATAACTTTTCCAAGAATAACTGTTGTACTCTGATAATGGTATGTATATACAGTTACTGATTTGTATTTCAAAAGTTATGTTATTTAGTATATTTTATTCGTTCCGCCGTGAGATTTGTGTTCTTCGTTTTTCTTCTATTCTAATATTTCTTTCTTTCTATTTCTCATCCTCTAACTTCTTTCTAATAATGAATCGTAGTTCTGTGCAATTTAGGTTCGACGTGTGGTGTTATTAGTCAACTCAGATAGTATGGATTTGCGGGCCATTACAAAAAGTAACGTATAAAAATAATTTATAATGTACTCTTTTTCCTTATTTAAGATCCCACTGTATTTTCTTATTAAGGTTTTAATGAGGCATTACATTGATCCAGAAGTATCATACTCCTTTTGATGTAGTAAATATGACATTTTATATTGTACTCTTTTTCCTTCACTAAGATTTTCCCATCGGGATTTTCTTAGTTAGGTTTTGACGAGGCAACATTTTAATCCAGAAGTATCAAACATCTTTTGATCCAGTAAACTATTATATATGAAGACAAGGCAGTTTGCATGGCTCAGATTCAAAAGAATTATATCAAGGGTGATAGGATGGAGCACATTTCTTCAAAATTTCTCTTCACACATGAATGAAAGGCTAACAAGAAAAAGGGGAAACAAATTCAGTTTCAAGAAAAGCGGGTAAATCTGTTCTTAAAGACAACTTCAAAATCAACATTCCAGAAGATGATGTACAAAATTGGCATGCGTCGACTACATCAATAGACTAATTGAATAATAGTTATAAATAAGGGGGAGCATATAAAATTATGTTATAATGTACTCTTTTCCTTCACTAATATTTTTCCCATAGGGTTTTTTGTTAGTAAGATTTTTAATGAGGCATTATCTTGATCCCGAAGTATCAACCCTTACCGTAACATTGTAAAACATGTTACCTAAAGATGAAATAAATTGCACTCTTTTCCTTGTTTATGATTTTTCCCACAGGATTTTTCAAAAAAAGGTTTTTAATGAGGCATTTTTTTGATCCTGAAGCATCAAACTCTTTTAAGAAATATCATTTTAATATGATATCGATAATGTCAAATGTTGTGTACTCTTTTTCTCGTTCAAGGTTTTTCCCACTGGGTTTTCCTGATAGAGTTTTGAAGGGAACAAACGATAGTTGTATCGAATGAACAGATATATGCAAGCAAGATAATAATAAGGGGGATCAATCATCATGTATCTAAGGGACAACTTCAAGTTAGCAGAGCATTCAAGATTTTGAAGACGCATGTTCAAGGGGGAGTGTTATAATATATAAGAGTGAATATGCTTTTGTAATTAGTCCCACATCATAGGGATAAGTTTAACATCAGCTCCAAAGCCTATATATAAAGGAGTCAATGTAATATAAATAAAAACACTTGAAGCAATAGAAATAAAAGTCTCTCCCCTATCTCGTTGTTCTCTTTTCTGTTTATTATCTGTTTTATTTTACAACATTATCATAATTATCATGTTGGAAGAAGGTTGAAAAATAAGGGGATGTGGCATGAGAGAGAAAAAGGGTTTGTTAGAAAGGGTACTTTGGTAGTTTATCACTTACATATTACATAAAGGCAACGTTTCTTTTTATTTCTCTCTTGTTTTCATTTCTTCTTTCATTTCAAACTTCCTTTTTTTCAATGGCCTTTAAACCTTTGAAATTTATAAGTTTAAAATTTTCACTTCTCTACTTTGAATCCTTTTGAAAACTTTTATTATCATTTATTCTTTCTCTTGTGTATCCTTTTGCTTTCTAATTCAAATTTAAACCTACTCAAGTATAGCACAGCCAGCCCCATGGTTCTCAAAACCTATCATTTTTGCTCTTTAAGAGGTCTAAAATCATATTTTTACGTTGATAGATTGGAAATCCAGACTTGTTTCAATTTCTATAGTTTTCTTATAGAGTGTGGTGTGCAAAACTCATTATTTTATTATTATTTACTTTTAATTCTATGTACTTTGTTATGAAATATGTTAGATGTTTTGGTAAGTTTTTATGTTGATTGATTGGTTATATGTAAGCTTTATGAGAATTAATAAGTTAGCCTTTTAAGCCAAATATTAAATGTTATGGTTCATGCTAAAGATGTAATCATGCTATGTTAATGATTGTAGCATGTATGTTTGGATTTTCATTATATGCATATATAGTGCAGGTAACAAGATTTGTTAAGTGACTTAAGATCTATGAAAAAGATTTTTATTTTATTAGTTTGATTTTTTTAAACAAAGAAAGAGATCTCAGGTTTTAACCTTATATTTTTTTCAAACTCTTTTACATTTTTTTCACCATGTAAGTTAGGTTTTAAGTCAAAATTAGAAAAGATTAACTTTGAAACAAATTCTAAGTTATGTTTTTTATAGTGATATTCGTTATGGATGCAGTTTTATGGAAAAGCTTGACTTTTACAAAATTATGTTTTCATACATAGAAATGGTTCAGAAAACCAATTACGATGATTAATTAAATTAACCTAGGAGTTAGTAATCAATTGGTAATTAATTAAGTGGGTAACTACTAATTAATAAAGTATTAAACATGGTTTATTAATTATATTTAAGAGGGTGTTAACTATTAATTAATTATCTCCCGGGAGCAAGACTAATTCTTAATTAAATATGAGTTAACAACTAGTGATTTAGTATTTAATTAGTGCTTATCTGATTAAATAAAGTAGTTAGTACTTTAGAACTTATTTTGCAAGTCAACTGTGATTAATTCATTAAAGAAGCTTTAATTTATTACTAAGAGTTAGTTATGATTAATTTTATTTAATCAAGTTTTGTAAATTAATTAATTATTATTTAATTAGAGTTTATTTATTTAATTAGTTGTTACCTACTAATTATTAGTTAGTTTGGTTTATATTATTATTAATTTTTTTGGCAAGGTCGACGGGGTAGAGTGGACCCCTACCACTTTTATTATTGCACCGGAGAAAGAAAAGAAAATACAACACACACAAGAGCACGTAGAAACACGGTACAATAATCACTAGAAAACAAGACAAAACACATATTTACATGAATTTAATTAAATAGCAAAAGCAGTATGCTAGGATCGAAGATGAAATTCAACTGTTTCCATTCTAACACTCTTCCTTAATTGTTGTGCAGACTTCAGATTCATCAACAGTGTAAGGACTTTCACATTTCTTTCTCTCCATATGGTGTAAATGTATTTCTTAAGAATTAACATTCTACCTTTAGACCTCTTCCTACTGGTCTGCGCGCTGATGTTTCTCCATTCTTCATTACAATTTTGTACAACATCATGCCTCCTAGTATCATTCATTATTTCGTTCCAGAAATGATGTGGTTAACTGCACTCAGAGTACAATGGTCAACAATTTCATTTTGGGAGTTACACTTAACACAAAAAGGCTGCACATTCGTGCCTCTCATTATCAACATTTCTTTTGTATGTATTGCCTTGTTTAACACTTACCATAACTACAAGTTCTCTCTAGCACTGTTGTCACGTTGCCATATTTTCTTGTACCATTTGTCACTTCACATAAATTCAAAGCTATCAAGCAAATAATACACATCTTTAACATTGAATGGCTTTTTTCCCAAACCCCAAAGTGTTGTAGCATTGTCATTTGCAATAGTTTTAACTTATCTTGCAGTTCTCTAGTAATGATTAACAGTAGACACTGTGCATTCACGAATACATATGACATTATTGGCAACATAATCAATCGGTTTAGAGTTTCTACTAATTCCAAACACTTCAATTTCTAAGTCAGTGAGATTATTTCTAAAAATCAACCCATTACTCAACCACGGGTCATTCCACAGTTTAATTTTGGAGAAGCGTTTGATTTTGGACCAGAACAATGATAGAATTATGGGTATGAATTTGAAAATACACCTCCACGTCCAACTAATTTGCTGGGTAGTTGTATTATCCAGAAGTCGTTGCCTTTAACAACATGTCTCTCCGACCATTCAAACCAAATGTTGTCCACACTATTAAGGAAGTTATCAACATGTTCGAGAAAAGAAGCTTTGTTCCATAAATACATATTGATAATACCAAGTCCACCTTCATTAATAGCCTTTTCAACTTTCTTAAAAGCAATAGGAGCAAGAAATCTCCCATCATTCTTACCTTTGCACAGAAATCTCATAAAAACACTTCGTATTAGGCTGATTAATTCAGGAGGAAGTATGAATGTTCTGGATCCATAAACTTTCATATAAAAAACTACTGATTTAATTAAGGTTAATCTACCTGCTTGACTTGAGAGCTTACTAGTCCAATAATTCAACCTCGCAGTTATTCTGTTGAAAAGTATACATTAGTTAGTGGTGATTCTAGCAGTAGTAAGAGGAAGGCCAAGGTAGATAATGGCGTTACTATTGTTTTCTATGCTAATTTCCGGCAGTCTTCATGTTCGATTTATCAATGTTAACTTTTAGACCGTCATTTTTAAGAATCTTTCAAGAGTATCAAAATTAATAGTTATAGTGCCAAGGTAAGGACAACAAAATATTACAAGATCATCAGCAAATATCAGAGAAGAGATTCTAGGCTTATGACACATTGGGTGTAGCTGAAAAAGGCCGTTGTCAATAACATCATTTAACATCTGAGTTAACATTACATGACCAAAATACAAATGTAAGCAGAGAGGGGTCACCTTGCTTAGTTCCTTGTTTGTTGTAGAAATATCCGACTGGAGAACCATGAAAGATTAAATAGAATTTTGCAGTAGATATACATGAAAGGATCCAGGCAATAAATTGGCATGGAAAATTTTTGAATCCCATAATCTTGATGATTTAGTCCTACTGAATCACGTCAAAAGCTTTCATAATGTCCAACGTAAACATAGCTCTAGGAGTAACTCTGCTGCTAATATAACAATATAGGCAAGAAAGCAGTTTGATTCAGGGAGACGATCGATAGGTGTAATAACTTAAGCCTAGTAGCAATGATTTTAGAAATACATTTGCATATTGTTGTAGCAAGATATAGGCCTAAAGTCAGAAATCCTAGTTGTATTTTTATTCTTAGGGATTAATGCAATGTTGGTATTGTTGAAGATGGAGTTCATTCTAGCATTCTCGAAAAAATGTCTTACGGCTTTATAAACATCATGGTTAATGAAAGATCAACATGTAAAATAGAAGAAGGCATTGAAATTGTTAAAACCAGTAGAAGAGTTTCTACTTAAAGAGAACATAGCATTCTTAAATTCAACATCAGTAATTTCAATGCATAGGGATTGGACATCATTAGCTGAAATCTTTGGCAAATTATAGGGACTAATCATATCTAGATCAGGCTTAAATTTCTCACCATTTACAAAAAGATCAGTAAAATGCGACAAGAAAGCATCTTCAGCTTCATTTTGAGTTTTAAGAATGCTACCATTCATGTCTTCAATGGTAGTCTGGTTCTCTCTACACTACTTGTCTTTGAGAGACGCATGGAAAAAGACGTTATTGTCACCTTCAAGCTTCCATTTTAATCTTGCCTTTTGTTTGATTATGGCTTCTTTTTTGGCAAGAGCTTCCTGATATTGGTTTGTTATATAACATTCTAAAGTAAAGTGCACATAGCTCGTTGGATCCAGCGTCATAGTGGCTTGTATTTCTTGAAGTTTGCTTCTCCAGTAGAAGGTTTGTTTGTTGCCATTCCCTTACTTTTCTTTAGCTCGTTCTCTCAATTCAGCTTTAGTGTCTCTGAGTTTTTCCTGCAAGATGAAAAGAGGGTTACCATAGTATAAGGTCTCATCCAAACTTCTTTGACAAGGTCTAAGAAGTCAGGTTCATTGGCCCATTTATTAAAAAATTTATAACTAGAGGCTCCTCTCAATTCCAATCCACTGAGGTGGAGGATTACAGGAGAATGGTCAGATAGGAGGGGAAGTGGAAGGTTACAAGAGAAGGAAGGCCATGTAAAGAAGGAAAGAGCATTAAAAAAGGCATGATCAATAAGAGAAAAGGTTCTAGGACCATCTCTTTTGTTGTTGTTCTGATAGAACAGCATACCAGAAGTTTTAATACTGATTAGATCAGGGTGCTCTATGGCATTCTTGAGTGGAACTATTTAAGTTAAAGATACAGGGTTCCCTCCACATATTTGGTTAGTTTCAAAGCAACAATTGAAATCACCATGAATGAACCGTGGGTGTGATGATTCTTTTAGAGAAGGCATAGTGTCAAGGAAGATTTTCCTAGCAGAGGCAGGGTTAGAAGCATAGACAAAGGTGATATAATAAGAAGTTTGATCGGGTAAGTCTAAAGCATGGCAGCGAATAAGGTATGGAGACATATGATAAGGGTTGAGTTGGATAGAATATGGGTTAAACAAGATCAAGATTCAACCATAAGGAGATTCAGGAAGGTTATCGAGTAGTTGTAAGGAGGGGTTAATGAGTTCAGAGGCTCTCAGGGTGAGCTCGAGGTTGAGTTTGTTTCAAGTAGAGTAAGGACACTCAATTTATTTTCAACTATAAGAAGTTTACATTAATTCAATTTGGTGTCACAGTGACCACCACATATATGCCACACTCCAATTGTTTTCTTCATCATCAAATAGATGGAGGAAAAGGAATTACTACTTTCAAACTCCTTTATATGTAACTGTGTGGTACAGAGACAGGAGTGTCGTGATTCTTATCTTTGGTAGTTGTCTTTGCATTAGGAGAAAAAGAGTCTTCTAGGGGAGGTTGTTAAGCAGAGGGTGGTTGAATTTGAGAATACGGATTTCTGCATGGTGTTGAATTAGTATTAACTTTCTCAAAAGATGTTTTTGAAGCTTTGTTTGGGTCTAATAAAAATGACGTGTACATGGGATTTTGCATGGGAATCTGGTTTTGAGGTTCTATAATTTTCTCAATAGTAGAATGTGATGTTTGTCGAAGAGGTAACATTAAAGTATCCATTTCTTCATTTATTATACCAATTGATTCCTTTTCTACATCTGTCTCTTTGCCATCCATTTGTTTGTATTTATTGCTTGTAGTTGTTTCATGCATATCCTTCCCTTTTTGCACTTCCATTCTTTTCTTTGCCTTCTTTATCACTTTCTTACATCACAATTTGCTTAATCATTTCACTTATCTTCTCCGTTTCATTATTTTCATCATATATTTCTTCGTTTTCTCTACTTGACTAAGACATTACACAAGCCAATCCAAAGTTGACATTTTTCTTTTGTTTAGCAATTCATCAAGAGTTGGCATAGCAGTGTCGTTAATTCCTTCATGGTCATTGTTACAGTACTCTTCCATCAAGTCTTCCTCCCCATTATTGACATTAGTTTCTTGATCAATTTCCCCTTCTTCAAACGCAGTAAATCTGTTACCTTTCTCTAAGACTTGCTCTTGCATTTTGTTATCTTTTCCTCCGATTTCCAGTAGAGTTAGATTCAGGAACCTTATTGGTAATAGTTACTCCTTTTTTCTTCCTATTTTTTACTACTTGCCATCTCTGATTATTTCTTCTATCTTCTTCATATATTTTATATTTAACATGTTCTATAGTTGCTTATCCCTTTTTCACATTATTTTCCTGCATTACCTCCTTCTTTCCATTCTCATTCACTACATCAATTCCACAATGCTCTTTTACATGTCCAAAAGAATTACACTTCACACATATATCAGGTCTCCAGAGATATTCATCAACATAAATTCTTTGAACCCCACCTTCCACATATTTTACTAGAAAATCGCTAATAAGTTCCTTATCTTGCTTTACCTCAATTAAACACTTTGCATGTTGTAGTCTCTCCCTACTTTTAGTCATTTCGTATATACATAAGAGTTGTTTAAGCATACAACTTATCCAGTTTATACCGTACTTTGACCAAGAAAATAGAGGTAAATTGTATAGTCTCACCCAAGCACGAGCTGAATGTACATTGCCACACACATTACTTATTGATGGATCATGCGGCTTTATTATGAACATTTTCTTATTAGGTCTGACTACATGATTCTATTTTTATCATCCAAGCAAGAGAAAACAAAAAGGAAAAGGACACCAATGGATTTCATTTTAACTAAACCTTTCAGACTCCATGAAGATTTCAGCTTGTTAATCACAGCTGTGTATGACAACGGCTTATCCAAGAAAAATCCGACAAGATACTCGTGCCACACTTCATATCCAACTTCAGGTACACCATCAAGAATTGCAAGAGCTCCATCAACAATGACAATAACCCTACTTATGTGATTAACTATATATACAAACTATAATGATGTTTATAAATTGTTAATTGGAACTTAATTTAAATAAGAACACTCGTATATATAATCCTTTAATTTGAACAAACCAAGAGTTTTTGAGTAAAAAATGAGCAAGTATGTCGCGTTGACTTGAACTGAATCAAATAAAGTGTTAAAGGAATTCAATCCAATATTTATTGTTAACTAAATTTAAATATAAAGGAAATAAATTTTTGAATATTATAATGTAAATTTGTTGCAAAATATGTCTTTAAAGGTTTTTGTGTCTAAATGTCGCAATTTTTGTAAATTATTATTGAATAATGAATTTTTAATGTAAAAAGAGGATTTTAAATTTAATCGGGTTGCAAATAAAAACCTAAGTAAAATATTGATTAAAAATCAATATTTGAATGTTAATACGTCTTAGTGCAGTTTTTATATTTAATTTTGAAAAAACAATGAATTTTGCATAAATTTAGTTGTTACAGTTTTAAATAAATAAGAAATGTAAAACAAACATTTTATTATAAATGTACATTTATATGTGTATGTTAAAATGATGTTTAAATTGCTTAAAAAAATTTAAAAACATGTCAATATAATTTTTCTAAGTTAATAAAGTGAGAAATATGAACAACATATGTTAAATAGATTAAAATGGTTTTGAAATGTGTGTTAATTAAGGTTTCATAGCCTAGTTAGGTCTAAATTAAATATGCTTAGCTTGTGGAAGGGTTTTGGGTTTTAATCCAAGCCTAGTAGAAAAATAAAATAGGCTGGGAAATATCTTTAAAAAAAGAGAACGTAATTACTTTCTCTTCATCTTCTTCTTAGAAAAGAAAACTAGAGAAAATTCAAAAACTCTCCTCACAAAATCTTCAAACCCAAGGTAAAAACTAAAATAAAGTTTAAGGAAAAGTTTGCAAAAATTATTTCTATAGGCAATCAATCTATACCAACTGGATTATTCCATCAAATTCTCTGATTTGAGTATTGGTTATGTTAATTTTCATCTTGCTTTGCATGTATCTATTTTTGTCTGTAAACAGGTTCTAAAAGCTTTCTAAATGTTTTTTCAAAGCCAAAGTTACCATATTTCCTGCTAAAATCACTGCAATCCAGAGAAGTGAATGAAAAATCACACATCAAGCTTAAATGTGTTATATATATATATTTCAATTTTTTGTGGTTTTTGTATCTTAAATTCTTTATATGTACGAAAAATCAGAGATTTTTGGTTATAATACCTTTGTAGTTTATATTTGTTTTTGTGAGTATGTAGTTCCTCCATTTTTTGATGGAATCATGTTGAATTTTTTCGGATTCTAGCTTTTGTTTGCTCTTTTTACATGTTGAAATTCAAGCATGATATTTATCTGGACCTAGGTCAAACGTTGATCTAAAATTTGAACCATAGCTGGCAGAGTCCCTGTAGGAAGTTCGACCTACAGGTCGACCATCATCATGCATGGGTCGACCTAATGCTCACATAGGTCAACCCTATAGTCGACTTATGCGTAAGTGAATGTCGACATGACTTAACTGATTTTGGGGCTTGGCTGAGATTGTTTTGGGATATTTTTTTGCTGCTTAATCCTTAGATTCCTAATGCTATCTTTGATAATTTGCTGCATGCCTTTGAGCTAATTTAAAAGTCTTTATCTTGTCACAGAACAGTCAATATTAATGTTGATCAATACTTTGGACACACAAGTTTTCATACGACCATTCGTATGTTGATCTTATGGAATTTTTAATGTTTTCAGCTTATTTTGTGCATGTGTTTTATAAGTCACTATGGAGAGAGGCTTTATACAAACATTATCTCTTAAGATAAATGTTTTACAAAATTATTTTATAAATATATAATTATTTTGAAGCTATCAAATACATAAATATTCTTTATTGTAAATACAATTTTCAAATGATTGCCAAATAGTTTTCAAAATCATTTTAAAATCTTGTTTTCTCGAACCAAGTATTTTTGTATAAAACCACACATTTTGCGCTCTTCCAAAGAATGGGGATGTGCCTTAAACGATGTAGTAACCCATGTGGTATGAAACACATATGTTTATTATATCGATTAATTCCAGACTTCTTCGATTGAAGCTAGACCAGTGTGGAGTAGACTAACTTATAGAGCCGATAAATGAGAACTTGTGGTATGAGATGTATTATTGCAATTGTTCGTGTTACTATTTGGTAGTTTTCGACAATTTATTTTGTGTATTGCCATTACTTGGTTGGGGTAGTCATTTGTGTTAGACCTATGAGTCACTTATGTTAAGGTCGAAGGCCATTTAGATTATACTAGCTGGTCATTTGTGTTAAGCCCGGGGCGGAGGCAGAACGAGGGGTCACTTATATTAGACATTTGAGTCATTTATAATAGCCTGGAGGAGGAAATGCACATGAGACATATCTATTTCTCTCTAACAATGATATGAATCCATTTTTATACTATTTTTAGATGTTGTGATTTCTCAATGTTTTTCACCATTTTTGTGGATGTCGGTATTTTATACATTGCAAATGAGCTTTTTGTGGACTTTAATATTGTGATTACGCTTTTGATACTTTGAAATCCCATATAGGTTCAATATGGTGAAATTTTGATGAATTCCATCTTGGTGATTTCATGGCTTGATTTTTCATATATCTTAGTCTTAGGGCTTAAGAATTGACGTTGATAGAAATATTTATGTGCCTTGAGTGTTCATATACGAGACTTTTACATGTGGATTTAGATGAACTCGTGTATACTACACCGTTATGAACAAATGTACTACTCATATATTGAAAAGAATTATCATTTATGTGACGTTATCCTTCACTTATCATATTCTGATCCTCTTATTTAAGCTAGACTAACCCATCTATTGTATATACTTGGGTCAGACCGAGTCATTACAAACTAGCTACTTCCTGTAGATTCCTGCAATATCTACCTCTACCACGCATTATCTTATTGTTTTTGTGATGACCCGCCATTCAGCCCTCCCCTAATTGGTAATTAAACCAACTTGAGACATCCTCAAAGACGGATGGTTAGGGGTACTTACGTGTAATAACCCAGAAAATCCGAAAGAATTTATATAATAGAGATAATAAAAATATGATTTTTATATAGTAGAGATTATAAAAATATGATTTTTATAAGATAGAGAATATAAAAAAATAATTTTTCTGGAATTTTTAGAGACCGTACATGGCCCCAGTAAATTAAAATATGCGATAAAATTTAATATATACTGATTTATATTTTATTTTTGATTAAAACTGATCGAAACAACCAAACTGGCTTACGATACATGTCCCATTATGTTCGGAATGGGGGTAATTAGCTAGGGACGACAGTCGTTGGGCCTTATTTGGGGTTAATATACAAAATCAACTTTTTCGAGAAAAAAAATAAAATAATTAATATAAATACTCCCTCCCCCTTAGTCAAAGCCCTACAAATAAAATCCCAGGGTCAAAACAGAAAAATCCCGCCTCCACTCCAAATCTCGTCGCTTCCAGTTTCCCATGCCACCATCGCTTCCAGCCGCTGTCGCTCCACCATCGCAGCACCCCTCCAGGCGAGCTCCGCCCACATCGACGCCATGCAAGGCTGCCTCATCTCCAGCACCCCCATACTTGTCATGATCTCGCTACTCTCTCTTCCCCTAATTTAGACTACCGCACCTAAACCTGACCCCCGCCGTCGCGTCTTCAGCTCCCCCCCCCCCCCCGCCGCCACCACTGACTCCTGCGCGCCCCACTTCTACACCGCAGAACCAAAGGACCCTCCTCCGATAGGTTGCAGCGCTGGAGTTCGCAAAAGCTGCTGCTTTCCAGTTCAGAAAACTGAACGATGGGTTCAAAGACCCCAAGGAAATCATTAACTACTAATCAAGGTAATTAATTAACTTATTTAATTAGTTAGTAATTAATTTGGTTTAAATAAAAGTGTTAGATTTTTTTATATGAAATAATATGAAATAAAAATAGGATTTTTAATTATATAACTTTGAACTGGAAATATAGGATTTTTAAAACTGAAAATACATGATTTTTTAAAACTGAGATTAGCATGGTTTAGAAAATATAAAAATAGATTTGTTTTAAAAAAAATAAAAAATGGAATTTTTGTACATATACCACTGTTTTAAAAATAGAATTTTTAAAAATATAAATAGCCTTGTTTTTAATATAAATAGCATTGGTTAGAAAAGTTATGATTTTTATATTAGAAAAGAAATGATTTTTAGCTATGTAAAATTATAACTTTTAGAAGATAAAAATGTGATTTTTATCTACCTAGCGTGGATATAAAAATGCGATCTTTATATGTTCATTGTTAAAAGAAAAGGAAGTGATTTTTGATATATATATATATAATGAAATAAAAATATGATTTTTATAACATATGTAGCATTATAAAAATGTGATTTTCTTTGTATAAATAAAAATGTAATTTTTATATATGAACAACGTAGAGAAGACTGCATTGGCATTGCAGAAAAATCCAAATGGTTCAGAAACTCAGAATAAAATGGAGGAGTGCAAACCCAAGGTGCAAACCCCTCACTGTGATTTTCTTTGTAAAGTTTTTTTTTTTTTTTGTAACTCCATATATGAACTGTTCCCCGTCGTCCATAGATCATGGATGACTTGTTTGTTTGGTTGTGTAGTCGAGTGGATTATTGGTTTGAATTTGGTTGTTTGGGTGAAATGGAATTGATTAGATTGGAATGTGTCTGGCGCGGGCCATTATTAGACTGGGGATAAGGCTTTATCTCATTTCTAGTACCGTGCCGTTATGCGGCCGAAATTTTCTAAAATATATTAGAACAATAAAAATATTATTTTTATTGTGTAAATGAACCGAATGAATGTTTTATCGTTAATAATATAATTTTAACGTGTATGTGAATAAAATAAATATTCATTTACAAATCAGACGATTTGTTCATGTACACTGATTTGACTGATATTGATTGGGATGATAAATTTTACACATCGACCAACTGCCCAAATAAAACCTGTATTCGATTATTTGAAACCCCACATGGGTATTGGGATGGAATTGGACATACACTAATCCCAATAATTAGCTGTATGTCGATCGATTGATTGACAGGCTGTTATAAGCGTTAAATATTTATATTTAATGCTTATGCAGTGTAGAATGCACTCTGGATGATGGATGATTATTTATCACTGTTGTTGTATACATGCGTTGTATGAAATCCATATAATCATATTATATTGTAATTGATTGTGTCTGATTCCAGCTCAGAGGAAAAGAATATTTTAAAATAACGATTATTTTAAAATAACGAATATTTTCAAATAATATTCAGAAAAGATCAAAATCAAATTTTGATGTCCGGTTTGGTATGGACACGATTATATTTAAATATATAAAGCAGTGTTGATTAGATTAACGCCATTTTGATGTGAACGATATTTATATCGAAATATTGAAAAGGAATTGATTTCAGAATATAATGTTTTGAAAATATTATCATTTATATATCGATAATATGGAATATTCAATTTTGATTTGAAATTAAATATGAAGTTGAAATCATTTTTAAAATGAATTTAAAACGATTTATAAAATACGTTTTAAATGGAAATCGACGAAATATATATATAATGGTCTGAATAGAACGCTCCACACTGCGGCAGTTCGTGAATTTCGACCATTGACTTCGAACGGACATTACGGGAGATCCGACCGTAGGATTCTCCTAAAACTGGAACTGTTGGGTTCGTATCGAAAAGAGCTTTCTAATGAATGCAAGAAATTAGAAATCTAACGGGTGGATTTGGATTTATGTCCAAATCAAATTTGGAAAAGGTCAATGTAAGTGCAGTTCGATGGCCGTTTATGGAAATCGACTGTACGGGCCTTGATAAAATTATTAAAAATATCAATAATTAGTGTAAAATCTTAAGAAAGGATTTAGAAAGAATTGGGATTAAAAATTCCATATTTGAAAAGATAAAAATATATTTTTATCGAAATGAACTAGTTTTGAACTAGAATTATAATTCAATTATTTTTAAAATAAATAAATTGGATTCGAAGCGGTGTTAAAAATAACCAGAATTTCCAATATATTAAATTGGAATGGATTTGAATCGAAATTATCTTCGGGGTATTTTGATGTGGGATTTCGTGATTATACAGATATTGTTATAGGAATTTGAAAGATATAATTATATCGTTATTTCCAATACGATATTTGTTGGTTTCAGAATTTGTTATTGAATATAAGCCGATATATTTTCTATTCAGAGCCTTGTATTTAATATCAAATGGGATTTGGATTTGTCGTGAATGGTGTCTTCATTAACACTGTTCTTAAACCCAGTTGAGAAAAGATTAAATCTTTTTATTTCGATTTAATGAAGTATAGCAATTAAATAATATTTAATTGGAATTGAATTGGAATTGATTTTTGGGTTTATGGTGAACGATGTTTTAAATAACACTTATTATTTAACCCGATCGTTCATGGAACGTGAATTGGGCTTATCGTGAACTGTGTTTTAGCGACATACGTTCTTTAACCCGATTTACAATGAAATGGGATTTGGAATTTATAAATCTTTTGTTAATATTTAAAGGAGATTTTCCAAAGTAAAGTTTTCCAATTTAATAAAATAAATTGGAATGGAATGGAATTCGAGTTGGTAATAATCAAAGTGAATTTCTGTGGATGAGGCCTGCTAATGTATATGAAATTTAAAAGGCTATTCCGTTATTCCATTTATATTATTAGTCGAATATGGAAGTTTATATCAATTACATATATCGATTTTTTTTCCATGAAGTTTCCATCATTAATTGAATTTGATTTTGGGTTGTCGTGAATGGTATCTTTAATAATATTGTTCTTAGACCTAACGGAGTTAAGAAAATCGGAAACTAACTGGGGATTAGTTAAGATGAATGGTTTCCTGTGTATTGATCTGATGTTGGTTTCGGCCTTCGGGGTTATTACTTAGGGAATTGTTCACTTGCTAATTTACGGTTAAAGACTGATGGAATAGGATGTGATTTTTGGTTTATCGTGAACCGTGTTTTAAATGACATTGATTCTTTAGCCCAGTTAAAGACAGGATATGATTTCCCAAGTTAAACAATCATTAATATTGATTTTTGGGAAGATTATAACCAAGTGGATTTTTAATGAATCTTTAAATAGATTGAAAGGTGAATTTGATAACTATAATTTTCAAATTCAAGAAATGATCGAGAATGGAGTATCGCTAGTTTTGCTCCAAGCGATAGTTAAATCTTTAATTAGATTTGAACGTGAAATGGTAATTGAATTTACAGATAACACTGCGGTGTTAGATATGAAGTATTACCAGTTTTACTTCATGCGATGAATAGATCGGGGTTGGGAAATTTAACAAATGATTACTTTGGTAAGGTTCTCTAATCCCAACTAGTTTGGATAAACCATAATTTGGTTTGATTGATATTCAAAGGAAGATTAAAGAATAAATTTAAAGAATTTATCTTTGATAAAATTAATGGGAACCTTTTCCAAAGTAAAAGAATATTCGAATAAAGGAATATTCTGGATTGGAATAAGGCGTATATTGTGTTTTTATAACACTTGTTTATTATATACGCGAGTTATTCGGAAAGACAGGGTTTATCCCATTCTAAATAACCGATATGACGATAAGTCGAAGATGAAGACGGTGGTTGAAGACCATAGGTCTTCATATCGTTTGGATGATTCCTGATGATCTTGATTGGGCCATACACCCAAGACGAGGGAATAAGTTGGTGATCATCCAGACACACTTGGAGATCGTTGGATATACAAGGTACAAGGTGCCTCCGGTTTCGTTCAGACCCAAAACGGACTTGTAAATGGACTGTGTGTATGACATTGGATTTTTCCCTATGTTGATTTGTCTCTATTAAATATACATCTGCCTGGTGAAGGGGAATTTATTCCCTTACTTCACCCTTCTTTGAGACGTACGGGATCAGAGGTTATATATCGATAGGCATCAGTCGCATGGAGTGAATTGCCTGTGTGGCATTCTGAGATGCAAATGATCAAGGCTTTTGTTGAAAAGCAGAATCTTGTGGTTGATGATCAAAGCGTAGCTTTAATATAGCATCACTTTGTGTAGCGTTAATTCGTGAGCCTCACACCCTGGTGTGAACCAAAAACGGGAGAGGACGTCAGAGAGGGCATGCTTTTCCTTCTAGCTAGAAGTGGCATCAGTGGTTTTGCACGCACTGACGAGTTTGGCTTATGTGGTTGTTGGAATACGAGGCGCCTCGGTTATATCGGTCGATCCGGGACCGATGGAGTCATTCATTGGCTCATTTACGCCCCATAAGACGGGGAAACGCATGTTCAGGGTTTAAGTTTAATCCACTCCGTGCGGACTGGCCCTGGGGATCCAAGGTGCACTTGCGGCAGTTACTGAGACTCGGGCTAGACAATCTTGAAGCGGTGAGGATGATCCCTTGCCTCGGTTCACAGATGGAAATCCAACTTCCAATACGTGACTTTGCGGTTTTGATTGTAGAGCCTAGTATGGCAACATAGTGGTATGGGGCACTTATGATTGAAATACATGACTTTATGGTTTTGATTGTAGAGTCTATGATTGATACTTATGATTGAAATTGTTTTGACACTATGCACTTATAGTAATAATAAAAGATGAAATTTAGCGTATCAAGCAATCTTTGGCTATTATAAGGTAAAACCCTATCCTCCGGCTTGTGTTGCATTGTGTTATGGGACCTAGGTCATATAATAGCTTCATTGTTCTTTATTTAGCATTGAGCTGTTGTTTTATGCACTGGTATTCTTGGGAGGAAACCCGTTCCATATTATACGACGTGGTCCCTTGATTTACCTAACTTTAAAATAAAGATTAATAACTGTTTTAGTTCTCACACCAGTCACACGACTGACCTGGAGTTTATTGTTTTAACCTAAACTCTGGGTGCCCTTATTTTGACACGGGCAGCTAGTAGTTTTGGTTTTGCAGATTTTTATTCACAGGATCCTGGTTTACACCTAGAATGATATTCGGAAAGCTCTGTATCCGTATATTCCTTTCAGTTGTGTTTTGTTTTATTTTCCGCAGCATTGTAACTTGTGAATCTCTGATTTTAGTAAATGTATATTATTTGTTAATACTCTGTATATTCTTGTATTCTGATGAAATTGTTGGAATATACAATGAAATTTTCTTCTGTTTGTGCTCCGATTCATCATGTTCTCAACTCAATCTGTGCTTTCCTTCACGGGGAAGTTCGGATCGTTTCATTACGCATCAGATCTAAACAAGAGAACTTCGTTAATATCGTCTTAATATTACATTAGAGCACAAGAAAATATCGTAGTACAACATATATCAGGATACAACAGAAAATACACAGTAGAAAATGTAAAACTCTCAGCGAAAGGCTAAGAAATGATCCAAAGTATAGCTCCAGCCATAATCCAATATCCTGCTCTAAAATGACTCCAAGCCTAAATCTGCAAGGCCTAAACTACCAAGCTTCCCGTGTTGAAAATATGGGAACTCAGAATTTAGGTGGAAGAATAATAAATACTAGGTCAATCATGGACGAATTTCATTTGATATTATTATTAGTGTCTAAATGTGGAATTCACTTTCATTAAAAAATGTATCAACTCTAGCCGTCATTATGTCCCATTCCATTATGTTGGAATATAAGTTACAACTAAAACCATACAAACTCGTAGTAGAGAATGGATTTCCAACAAATGACCAAGCTAAGGAACTTGTTTACCAATGGGAACACCTCCATAGGGATGCCCTGAGAACAATCACATAGCTCTTTACCAACACAGACCGGTCCACCCTTTCCTGCATGAATTTGATCACTCCTAAGTATGTCATCTCCCGGTTGTTACCAAACTTTTAAACCGGGCGCCCGTAACATCAACAATCATAAAAAGTAGAATTCTCCACATAAGTAATACCTGGGTTCCATACCATGGTACACTTCTTATCAAGGAGATGACAAACCATATCCTTACCGCATCTTTTCTATTTTGGCCATTTTCAGGGTGTAAGGCTTGTCGAAGTCTCGTTGCCCAATGCTATGCTATTTAAGTCATGCTCTCTAGGTCATGCTTTGATCATCAATAACACATCAATCAGTATGCCACAATTTCCGTAATATATAACTGATAATCACCAACCACATCACCTTTGAGCCCGTACGTCTCAAAGAAGGGTGTTAAGCTAAGAGAACAAATTCTCTGCCACCAACATAAATGTATTTATTAAATTTCAATCACATATTACAAAACACAATGTCAGACACACATCCAAACAAATATGTTTTGGGTATGAATGAAACCGAAGGCACCTTATTCCTCGTCCAATAAAGAAGAGAGGTCCTTGCAATTCGGAAATTCTCCAAATACGTCCGGGCATGCCCCCATAATAAACATCTCAATATTGGAGCATTTAATCCTTTCGATGTTAAGATTCTAGTCTTCAACAACATCTTCAATATCTTCCATTACGTCTTATGCTTATTTGGAATGGTCTTCGGACAATGTCCAATCCCGGATATTCCAAATAACGGTCGCTATTTTTTAAAATATATGTAAATGCAGGATTTATTAAGTCTCTCTTCCAATTCGATTAGTTTATTAAAACCTTATCATGAAAATCGTTCATTTCATAAATCCTTCTACAAAACATATTTTTTAAATCAAAGATAGTTAAAATCGATTCATTAGTTCCCCAATCCCTTTTCATTTCAAAATAAGATCATTAAGCATTTTTCCATTATCTTTTCAAAAGATCTTAATCCATTTCATAACTCCTCTTTAAAACCTATTTTATTAAATCAAATGTAATTTAGCTTCAAAAATCTTAATAATCATTCATTAACTTTTTATCACTATTCATTATGTTCTTAACACCTTTACCTTCCTTTTAAAACTCATTTCTAAATCAAAATCATAAAATATCATCACCACTAATCCTTTAGAAGATCTGAAGCCTTATTACATATTACTAAATCATAACTTAATCTTAGTGGGTTAAATAATAATGTTATTTAAGACATCGTTCACCACAAACCCTTAACCAATTCATAACTTTAATTTAGTGAGTTAAAGAATACTGTTATTTAAGACATTATTCACAACAGACCCAAAACCAATTCATAACTTCATCATAGTGGGTTAAATAATAATGTTATTTAAGACATCATTCACAAAAAACCCAAAACCAATTCATAACTTCATCTTAGTGGGTTAAAGAATAATGTTATATAAGACATCATTCACAACAAACTGAAAACCAATTCATAACTTCATGTTAGTGGGTTAAAGAATAATGCTATTTAAGACATCATTCACAACAAACCCAAAACCAATTCATAACTTCATCTTAGTGGGTTAAAGAATAATGTTATTTAAGACATCTTTCACAACAAACCCAATTTTGTTTAATTTTATAAAACTTCCAAAAAAATATTAATCATTTAAAATGATTAATTTAGTTTTGGATGAAAAAAATGTGTCTAAAACCTTTAAATAAACCATTTTCGGAAAATGTTGTAATAGCGTTACAAAAAGCGCTGTTGTAGGCTTATATTAGGTAGTTTAGTCAAAATGACTTTTATATTACCCAAAACCTTATTTTATCAATTCAAATCACTTTTAAATAATTTAGAATGATTTACAAGGTTTTTCCATACTTTTCTCTATTTAAAAATAGTCGTTTACCGTTACAATCAACGAGCTACATTTATAGCGACGTTTTCAAAAGCGGTTTTACACATAACTTGAAATCTACATACTATATTTTGAAAATTCCTCTTCTATTTGAAAACTATTATCTTTTGGTAGCAACCATTTTTTGTTCCAAATAAATCCGATTAAAGTTTCTCCTCTATGAGTGTTTGAAGTTAATAGTCGATATTCGCGAACTATTGCAACGCGACTAGTCCTATCCAGACTATATTTCAATTTGAATTCAAAACTCATCCAATTTACTTCAAATATGATTATAACACATATGTAAACTTATTTGAAAATATTTTTTTTCAAAATTTAACCTTAAAATTCAAATATTCATATTAAATGAATATAATATTAATATTTTATTTTGAAGATAATATTATTTTTCAAAACATACCCTTTTGAACTCAAACTTTCCAGATATCCATTAAAAAATAAAGTAAGATAGTTTGAATAATAAAATTGAGTTTTAAAACTTATTTGTATATCAAACTAAACTTCACTTTTCAAAGATATTATTATTCACATTTGATTTCAAAATTGAACACCCCATTTATACTTGAAATATTTTTCAATTAATTTTCCACCTTTACAGAAGTTTTTCATACATATCTTAATTTCATTTCCAAACCATTTTTGATTTAAAATTCGAACTTTTATTTTCATCCATTATTTAAATGAATATAATATTCATTTCAATTATCTAAAACTCATTCATACCCAAATATTTCTATATACGTGGGTGTAACTTGTGTAGTGTATATATATTAACCAACTAATCACCATATCAACATCCATAACCATATTCATAACATCCATGTGTCCACTTCAACATATATTTTACAAGTATACATGTATATAAGCGGTTTATCAATAACGCTTATACTATAATCAGGTTCTAATTAACCTAAACATTCACAACCATTAACCAATCACAAGCATACATAGAGACATATATAATACAACCATATACATATGAATAGTGTCTCTAACTTTGGGTTCCACTCCCCAAAATTTTACAGAACCATTGGACAAAGTAAACGCATTTCGAAATATTTTCTCTCTCCACCAATATATATATATATATATCATACATACATACATATATATATATATTTATTTACATATCTATTCTCTTCTTTTTCTTTCTTCCTTTTCTTTTCTTTTTTTTATAAAAGGAGGCGCAAGGGAGGAGAGGAGAGAGGAGATGGCGCATGACCATGAAGGAGGGGTGGAGGAAGGACACGGAGTAGGAAGAAGATAGCTTTGGAAGCTATGGCTACCAAGCTTAGGATGAAGGAGAGAATGAGAATGAGAGGAATGAACGAATTAGGAGGAAGGAGGGGTCTTCTTATAGGAAGAGAGCAAGGGGCTAGGTGAAAGATGGTAAGGGAGTAAAGTGCAAAGTGCAAGGTAAAACCATGAGCTTTAGTAGATGGTTTTGGAAAAAAGCATAAATGGTTTTGTGAGAATAAGATAAAAAGCCATGTGCTTAGGAAGGTGAATAAGACAAAAGCCATGTCTCTTAGGAAAGTACAATTTCTTCTTAATTATTGGTAACACTTTTTTCACATTTAAAAGCGTTTCTTTTTGTTATGTTGCTAATATTTTAATTTCTACTTAACCGATCAACTCTAACAGCCGACGACAAAACCGAATATATTCAACAACTTATGTTATAAAAATACGATGAACTTATGCTATTAAAGAACTCAAATAAATTTTTTTTATCCACTAATTTATATTAAAATGATCACACTTAAAATGATTATGTTAATACAGATTTGAACAATCTATTTTGACAAAAGCCATTACATTTTTGTCAACATAGTTCACCACTATATTTTGCACATTTGATCAACTATTAAATCGAATTCAATATCTTACTTAACATCATTAAATTAATATTTTCTAAAGTTTAAACCAACTTAAAATTTTCAAGTTATAAAATCTCGCTATTGACAAAATTTTAATATTTGACAAAACCCGGTTTTGACAAAAGTTGACATATTTTGTCAGTGTATTTTATATTCTCAAATAACTTTCCTTACCCTTTAAAATAAATTATTTATAGTTTGAACAACTATATTACATCAATTTCAAAAAATCAAATTGATTTTACATTTAAGTGGATCAGTTATAAAATCAAGTGTACCGTCCCAGAAATTTCGATAACTGAATATCGGATTAATTAAAGATTTGACAATGAATAATCAATTTTTATATTGATGTCTGGATTAGAAATTTAAAATCAAATATATTGTTTGAGTGAAATTGACTTCGATATTTTCTAGAATGATTGGTTGAGAATTAAATATTTATTATGGAATATTCGAATTCAAATTAATTGGATTTTGAAATTTGACTGGAAGATATAAATAGTTGAATATAAGATAAACGTTATTAACGTTAAAACAAATTGAAGATTTTTGTTGAAATATATGGATATTGGTCTAAAGATGTGCGTATTTATGTATATAAGAAATTGAAGTTTAACGATTCAAATCTGAAATGAAACAGAGTTGTCGATAAGTAGACAAAGTAAAATCAATGAACCAATAAAAGAATTAAAAATAAAATATAAAATATCATTGTTCTTTAACGGAGTCGGACTACAATTAAATTAATTTTATTGAATTTAGAAAGTTGAAACGAAGGGGTACATATAATTTTTGATGCATTTGGAGACCTTGTCGATGGTACGAATTAGACCATTCCATGGTAATTCGCGGTAAAATTTATTATTGAATTAAATTCAAATACCAACTACATCAGAAAATTTACATCGACATACCTATTGGAAAACGCGCTGACCTAAAGAGTAAGGCTAAGGAGTAAGGCGCCGCTACGCTATAACCTACTGATGGACTTCGTTCTTATCCCTGATCTTTTCCTCCATAAAAATCAGTTCGTTCCCCCAATTTATTCAATAGAAAATCATCCTCCCTTTTTCAATTATAATGGCCGAAGCCATTTACTTCTTTTCCCCTTCATCTATTCCCACAAGGAAAAATCATGATGCTTCTTCCTCTTAATATTCAACAACCGAGAGTATTCAAATTTCAATTTCCAAAATCAGAACACTCCCAAATCCCTAAATCAAATTCGGCTTTACCCCTTTATGTTATTCTCCGGTCTCTTGAAACCACCGCCATTCATCGTCAACCGCTCCTACCTAATTCGTGCTCGTCCTTCTACTACGTGTTGAATTCTTCGCTTGCTCGCTGAAATCTGCGATTGCCGCCATCTTCGAAGCCTCCAAGTTACTGTCTTGAAATTGAAGATTAACTCGTCTTCAGTTAGAGTTGTTATAGTCGATGCCCAAAACATAGTTCGCCCAGAATCCCTGAGAGGTGCATCAGCATTTCACCCTAGGATTTAGCATGGTCATGTGAGAATTCACTCATGATTAATTGTTATTTTAGGTTCCTCAACTTCAATAACTAACCTGAATAAAATGGTTGGCTTCCTTTTGTTGTTTTGGTTTCCCATACTAATGTTGTGTAAATTGGTTGGTTGGAAACATGTCTCAAATGATTTGCTGAACAGTCAAATTTAATATACTACACTGTGTTATACTGGCCATTCAATTTCACTTGATAATATAAAACCGGAACCAGCTGGATGACCATTCAATTTCACTAGATTTCGACAATATAAAAAAAAGATATGATTTTTATCGTGAAATCAAAATCCATAGCGTTTTAAAGTGTTGTAATCACTTTAGAAAATAAATAAAAAATCGTTACCTTTCTAATATGTTCAATACTAGATTTCAACTTTTCTCGGAATCCGTGCAGCATGGTGGCGATCGGAGGGCACCACCTTGGATATCTTGGAGAGGCGCTTAGGCGCATTGGGGTGTGGGCCCACTCGGTGGTGGCAGTTGAACACGGCGGCGCCTTGAAGTTTGGATCTTCAGCGCAACAGATCTCCCTCCATACGCGACGATAGGTGGCGTACAAGGTATGGATGTGAAGCTCTCGACGAGTACTACAAAAGCCTCAACTGGGTCGAGGTGTAAAGGTGAGCGGTTCAGCCGGAAATTGGCCAGGAAGAACGGAAGGCAATTCCGCCATTGATCTGGAAAGAATCATTTTTTATATATTATGAATGAATTAATTTGATTGGCCCGCTATATATTTATTTCAAAAATATCCATTTCTTCAAACGAACACCAATTCAAACCCAACAACTTTCGTCCCTAGCTAAATACCCCCATTCATGACAATGGAATATATTTCATAGGCCAATTCAACTGTTTCAGTCAGCTTTTCGTCAAATTAAAATACAAAACATTCAAATATGGATTTGAACGTGCATTTCAATTTTCCGGGGCCATATACTAATCCCAAAAATTCTAGAAAAATAAATCTAGCTATGTTTTCATGATACGGTCCCAACCAAACTAGTTTCGTCGAATTTGGAGACCGTTTGAAAAGTGACCATTTTCTGGTCGATCCAAATTGACTTAAATCAACCAAAACATTTTCCTTTGCCACGCTCACATATTAACTCCAAAAATTATGGAATTCGAAACCTAGCAATAATTTGACATACCGAATCCAACAAAAGTGGTTTCATCAAAAACTGAGGTCGTTTGCAAAATGTCTATTTTCAAGGGCCGTATAAACTCCATAGCGACCTTTATGAAAATTCATTTGGCCATAACTTTTGATTCCCACTATGAAACTTCAATTTTTCAGATTCTTAGAAAGATACTCATAAATAGATTTAAATACTTTTGGTTTCACTAAAATCCGTTTTATTTTGCATCCAGTACAGTTCGTCAAAATTCGAATTCAAATTTTCAAACTGCCGCGCAATTCCAGGCCTTGTTTTATAATTAAAATATATATTTATTTTCCAACCTCGATTGAAATAGACTTTTGGTCATTATTATTTAATATAATTTATTTTAAATATTCAAAATCCACTAAAATAGCCAAACTGAAAATTTTAAATTGGTTCTAATTTTCTGGGTTATTACAATCTACCCCACATAAAATCTTTTCATCCCCGAAAAGGCACGGAGCTGAAAGTAGTTTAATTAACCAACTTAACTTTCATTCTTCAACTTTTCAATTTCTAAGAATTTTTAAATTCTTCAAAAATTTGGCCAACACCCTAAAATTTCGAATTTTTTTGCCATAACCGCCCTTGTACGGGGAGGGGTTTGGAAATTTATTGGGCCGTATTATGTACCCAATAAATCCTAATAAGCATGCACATATTTATTGGGATATATTCCGGTGTCCACAGGGGAGTGTGTATAGATCATAACTCTAGAGAATAAATTCTCGTCACCCTATAAATGGTTTTTGTGCCTTAATGACCAGACATACGTGTTTATTGTCATCTCCAGACCCGTGTGGAGTTTTTATTAATCTGTAAATTTACCGTTATATTTTATGTTGTCCATATCAGTCACCAGTTCAACCTGTAATATATAGTCATCGCCATACAAGCCTCTCGCTCATATGGTAATCCTTCAACCTCATCACATAAGCTCCAAATTCTTATGTGGTGTATGATGAAGTATGCTATCCTCAAGAAGTATGCCATGTAGTGTAGTTCAAAATTAATTGTTACTATCCTATGGCGACGTTTATTATTACACACAGAACAACCAGCACTCCGCATCCGATGGCATTCACAGGAGTTGATATAATAAATAAAATTGCGCATCCAACTCATCAAGGTTTACCTATTTATCGGGCATGCAAATAAATTCTTTACTCAACAGCAAATTCATTTACCTGTTCAAACATATATAATGTACATGCATATATTTCTATCTAATTTCAAATCGGTTCAATATTTAATTCAATTGCATAAATTTACCCCTCATGCTCTTATTGATTTTATTATTCCAATGTGATTTAATTTAAACTATCAATCACTCCACACAAACAACAATCAATTTATTTTTAACCTTTTCAAATATATAGTAATTAATTCATTACCCTTTTAAAATCATTTAGACTATATAATTAAAAAGTTTACATCAATGAAAAGAAAATGACAACCAAGTAGAGAACGAAACGGAAGTGCAAAATATGGTAAATGCCTTGCACCAGAGTTAATCAGAGATATCCACCCTTCACTTGGGATAGGCTTTCTTAATGCTCTCCTCAGTTTTCCAAGTATAGTCTCGCGGATCTCCACTCCATTGCACTTTGACTAAGTGAACCTTCTTGTTCCTCAGTTCTTTAGTTACTTTGCCAATAATTTTTAGAGGCTCTCTCCTCAAAGTTAATTCTGGAGTAATTTCCAAGTCTTGTTGCGCAGCTTCTTCCACGACCAAGTATGGATCATGCACATACTTTTGAAGTTGAGATACGTGAAACACATCATGTACTCCAGGCAACCAATCAGGCAATTGGACTCTATAAGCGAGAGTTCCAATCCGTTCGAGCACAAGAAATGGTCCTATAAATCTAGGCGCCAACTTCCCTGTTTTGCCAAATCGGACTACTCATCTCATTGGAGAAACCCGTAGATACACATAGTCGCCAAAAGAAAAAGATAAATATCTTCTTCTCGAATTTGCATAGCTCTTCTATCGGCTTTGAGCGGCTAGTAATCATTTCTTAATGAAATTGACTTTATCTGCGGCTTCGCGAATCATATCTGGCCCCAATATAAGTCTATTACCAGGTCCTACCCAACAAGCGGGGTATCTGCACGGTCTACCATACAATGCTTTGAATGGTGACATTTTCAGGCTCGCTTGGTAGCTATTGTTGTATGAGAAATCGGCCAAATGCAAATGGTCTTCCCATGATCCACCAAAATCCATAACCCAAGCCCGCAATAAATCTTCTAGTATGCGATTCACCCTCTCAGTTTGACAATATGTTTGAGGATGATAAACGGTGCTCAAGTTCAGTTTCGTTCCCAATTCTTCTTGGAATGCTTCCCAGAATTTACTAGCAAAAATCGGGTCATGATCACTAACGATACTCATGGGAACTCCGTGGATTTTAATAATTTCCTTGAAATAAATCTGCGCCAGACTCTGAGCAGTTCTATTCGATCTGGCAGGTATAAAATGGACGGTCCTCGTGACACGATCAACGATTACCCAAACAATGTCATTTCCTCTTCGGGTTCTGGGAAAACCATCGATGAAATCCATAAAATCTGTTCCCACTTCCAACCTGGAATATCCAACGGTTGCAGCAATCCAGCGAGTTTTTGTTGATTGCTTTTAACTTGTTGACAAGTAGTACACCGGCTAACGTACAAGGAAATGTCTCGTTTCATAGATCTCCACCAGAAAGTGCGTTCGATATCAATATACATTTTTCTCACTCCTGGATGGATACTCAGTTTGGCTTTGTGACATTCATCCAACACTTCTCTCTGGAGTTCGGGAATGTTCGGAACACAAATTCGGCCTTTCAACCTCAGAATCCCATTGTTATCTATCTGAAAACTCGATGCTTTACCTTTCTGAATTCTCTCTCTGATCGTCTGAATGAAGTGATCATCCTTCTGAAGAGTAGATATATTATCAGTGAAGGCGTGATTATAAGATTGGCAATGATTACATTCTTTCTGCTGAGTGCATCAGCCACAACACTGGCTTTCCCCGGAGTATATAAAATATAAAGATCATATGCCACGAGAAATTCTAACCAACGCTACTGCCTCATATTCAGATCTTTCTAGTTGAACAAATACTTCAACGTTTGATGATCAGTATAAAATTCAAATTTCTCACCCAATAGATAGTGCCTTCAGATTTTCATAGCAAACACAATGGCTAACAATTCAAGATTGTGGGTTACATAATTCTTCTCAAGTGGCTTCAATTGACGGCTAGCATAAGCGACTACTTGGCCTCTTTGCATTAGCACTGTACCAAGACCATTTTTAGAAGCATCCGTCCAGACTTTCAAGTCCTTATTGCCATCGATTACTGTTAACACTGGAGTAGTTGTCAACCTTAACTTCAGCTTTTGGAAAGCTACCTCACATTCTGGAGTCCAATTGAACCTTGAATGTTTCTTAGTAAGCTTCGTTAAGGAACTAGATATCTTCAAAAAATCTTTAACGAACTTTCGATAATAACTAGCCAAACCGAGAAAACTTCAGACTTTCATGGGTGTAGTTGGCTGCTTCCAATTCTGAATAGTAGTAATCTTACTAGGATCTACAGAAATTCCTTCTTTTGAAACAACGTGGCCAAGGAATTTTACCTCTTCTTGCCAGAATATACATTTGGAAAATTTGGATTTTAAAACATTCTTTCTGAGAATTTCCAATACTTGTTCCAAATGTTTTTCATGCTCGCTTTCTGACTTAGAGAAGATCGATATGTCATCAATGAAAACTAGTATGAATTTATTCAATACTACTCTAAATACCCAGTTCATTAGATTGACAAAATAAGCTGGAGCGTTACATAAGCCGAGCGGCATTACTAACCACACGTAGAATAAGTCTGGACCTCTGAATGCTATAAAAGGAACACATTCTTCGGCAATACGAAGCTGATGGAAACCTGTAGCTAGGTCCATTCTTGAAAATACTTGCATGCCATTCAATCGATCCAACAAATCATCAATCCGCGGCAATGGATATTTGTTCTTTAATGTCTGCTTATTCAAGTCACAATAATCCACACATAGTCTGAGAGTACCGTCTGACTTCAGGACAAACACCACTGCTGCTCCCTAATTAGAGAAACTAGGCCATATAAAACCCTTCCATACTAGCTGTCGAGTCTGATTATCTACTTCTTCTTTTTCCTTCAAGGTCATTCTTCGAATAGCGTGAATTACTGGCCTTGCATTTCGAATTAGAGCAATCTTGAAATCTATTTCTCTACGTGGAGGTAAGCTAACAACATCTTTGAACACGTCCGCATAGTTCTTGACGACAGGAATAATTTCTATGTCGAACGGAGTATTCTCTGTAACGACAGGAATATTTTCTTTTTGAACAGGAGAAACATCTAGAGCTAACCAAAAATCATTTCTATCAGAATTCGGACCTTTGCATGGTATGGTTATATATCCAAGCTTTGTTTAACTTTAACAATTCTTTCTGCACAGTTAACTTCCGCTTCGTATTTGGTTAACCAATCCAATCGCAAGGTAAGATCAAACTCTGCGAAATTCATGACGATCTTGATAGTAGGGAACCGATAACAGGAAAAAGAAATAGGCACTCCACAAATCCAACTAAGATCGAGGGAACCCCCAACCGGATTATGGACAGTCATGGGTGCTTTAAGCTTTTCAGTTTCAAATCCAGTTTCTTAACCGCATTACTTGCATTGAAGCTTTGTGACGTGCCTGTATCAAATAGTACTTTAAATGGAATGTTTTTGACATTAAGTGTGCTTTCTAAAACATCTGGCCTTTCCTGACTAGCTGAGGATGCTGGAGTTTCTGCCACTTCATTCACTTTTACTATTCCAGATTTCTTTAATAGTCGGCAACCTTGCTTTACATGGCCAGCCCGATGGGAAAGATTGAATTTTCTATCCTCTCGACCCTTCTTATTGGATTTAAATCCATTCTTCCTATGTTTCTTTAGATATCTGCAAATTATCGACAAATGCGCTTGCCGATTACAGTTAGAGCAGGTGGCAGTTGTTACTGGTCCTTTCTCAGATTTAACCTTTTTCCTATTGAATCTAGGCTTCTTACTGAACTCAGACTTCGTACTTGCCTCAGGCTGCGCACTTGTCTCTGGGCTATCAGTTTCAAATTTCCTTTTTTTGCTAGGTCTGGCTTCCTCTTCATCGCCCAAAAGACCATTCTTATCTAGATCTTCGTACTGATAAGCCATGTATATCATTTAAGAAAATGATTGTTGCACATGTGTAGTTACATTACTTTGGTACTTTCTTTGAAGCCTGTTAATAAACCTCAGATTCTTCATCTTTGGATTTTGAATTAGATGCGGGGCAAAACAAGAAAGTTCGTTGAATTTCTTATGATATTCCGGAATAGTTGTATCCCCTTGAATCAGATAGTAGAATTCATCACTTAACCGCTCAGTTGCTTCTGGAGAAATAAATCTTTCATTGAAAATTTCTTTGAATCTATCCCAGGTAATATTACCATCTGGATTATCTTTAATAACGGTATCCCACTAGATTAAAGCCTTTGAGTGCCCAAGATGCTAGTAATCTTTTCTGATCATCTCTCAGCTTGAAACCCTCAGAAATTCTCTCGGAAGAACGCATCCATGCTTGAGTTTGAATAATGGATTCATAGCCCGAGAACTGTACTCCACCCGGATTTCGATATCTCTTTAGTAGAGCTTCTATATCTGATCCTGAATGTGGAAGCACAACTGGCTCATTAGGTTGTTGCAACATAGGATTATTTCTTCTGCTTCTGCCACTCATTTTCTATGTCTGCAAATAGCAGACAAAGTGTCAAGTCAACAGAAAAGGTACTTTAAAGCATAGAGACATATACTTGAATGTAAATGTGTCTATCAGCGTTATGCTACACTCATTCTAGGATATTACTAATCCTATCTGAAATGAGTTATTCGTCGTTGAATACTACTGATTCTATTTCTGACGAGTTCGTTAATATGTTATATTCCAGAACTAAGCTTAACCAAAGCTCTAATACCACGTTGAGACCAATAAACCAGGTAAATTCAGTTTATTTCCATTCGATATCATTTATAATATTTTATTATGATTTATCGCTATTTTTATTTATTTAAATGTAGCCACTTTATTCAAACGACGCTTCAGGCCATAACGCGGCCATGGCGCTGTTTTTCTCTAGATTTGATTTACACATATATGAAAACCTAACCGTTGGATCTTTACAAATTTTATATCATTGGAAAGATCTTTTCAAAGCAGACCCAACGGTTCCAGTTTTTGGAAAATCCGACGGTCGGATCTCCCGGTACAATCGTTTAAAGTTACGATTTCAAAATACGAGTATTTTAATTATATATATATTTATACATATATATATATTCCATTCTGGCACCGTTTTCACTCAGATTGGAATTAAACATTCCAGACAATCCGACCATTGGATCTTTGCAAAGTTGGTGTCATTGGAAAGATATTTCCAAAGCAAACCCAACAGTTTCAATTTTGGGAAAATCCGGTGGTCGGATATCCCGCTACAATCATTTGAAATCATGGTTTCAAATTACAAACTACAGCTTCGTTATTCTATTCAATTTAATTATATTTATATATGTATATATAAATATAATCTGTTCTTCGATTTTAAAAACCATTTCAACTCATATAGGTGATAAAAATGATATTTTTGTCCAATAGATATTTATTTCAACACAGCTATTTTTAACAATTCATATATATAGTAAAAATGTGATTTTTTTGTCAAAGCAATTTATTTCAGACACGATTATTTTATCTACTTCATATAGATGATAAAAATGTGATTTTTATTGTTAAAACAATGTATTTCAAAAATGAATATTTTTAACGGTTCATATATATTATAAAAATGCGATTTTTATTGTCAAAACAATTTATTTCCAACATGATTATTTTATATACTTCGTACATACAATAAAAATGTTATTTTTATCGCACAATCTATTTTATTTCATACATTATATAAAAATGCTATTTTTACCATTCAAACCATTTTTTTATTTCATACATTCGATAGAAATGTTATTTTTATCGTTCAAACCATTTTAATTTCATATATTCGATAAAAATGTTATTTTTATCGTTCAAACCATTTTTATTTCATACATTCGATAAAAATGTCATTTTTATCGTTCAAACCATTTTATTTCAAAAATGAATATTTTCCAACACATGAATATATTTCAATACATGAATATAAATCAAGCACAAGAATATTTCAGAAAATTTCGGCAGCATAACGGCAGGGTAGTTAAAACCAGCACCATCCCGAATACGGCTCCTTGCTCTACCTTAAAGCCTCGCAGCTTTTGACAATGGGGATTTCAATATCTAGTTCATACGCAGATGAATTTTCCCATATACTAGTATTATTGGGATTTTAACCACAATCAATCGTTTCAACCATTCATATTTATCAACCAAATTTCACATCAACCAAAATCCAAAAAATCACCACCGATAAATATCGTCTATGGTCTGTGGACGAGGGGAGTAAATATATATATATAGATATAAGTATATAAATATATTTCGATTTCAATTCATTTCATTTCCATTCAACAAATATATGATTTTTACAACGCATATATAACTTATACATCACACATACAACTTATACAACGCTTATACATGAGGTGTACAATGCTTATATAACTCATACATCGACCGTATAATTTATACATTATCATTCCATATCGTTTATAATTCAGAAATCTCACATTGGGTTCCACTCCTCCAAAAATCGTAGAAGGCACAGAAAAATATCTGGTCTCTTCTAGAATGTAGAAGACGTCGTCACGACCAATCAACTGATGCTTAATTGATAATTGCGAGCTTTTGCTACGCTTTCGTTTTAGATCATTAAAGATATGCTCGAGAGGTTACGTAGCTGCCCGAACTCTGGCTCTTATCTTTCTAGTCAGAGGTAGTTTACAAATCAATTGTTTACGAATTAGTTACTTGAGAATAAGCTCTTTCTATTGGCGAATCACTTGCCATTCTTTCTTTCAATAGAACGAAAACCTTCTTCGATGAAAGACCTGGTAGATTGGCCCTTACCCATCTAAATGGCCTCACCCACAATTAATATTTCAACGACGCCCGAAAAAAGAATCGACAAATTTTCCTACGAGAGAGGGGCAGGCGCCAGTATATTAATTGATAGTGGGTAAATATCTTACTTTTCTTTTTCATTTTCCTTTTTGATTGCAAGGAAGAAAATAAGGGTGCAATGTCTCTTATTTCACTGGATTTCGACAACATAAAAAAAAGATGTGATTTTTATCGTGAAATCAAAATCCATAGCGCTTTAAATTGTTGTAATCACTTTAGAAAATAAAAAGCCATTACCTTTCTAATATGTTCAAAACAAGGTTTAAACTTTTCTCATAATCCGTGCAACGTGGTGACGATCGGAGGGCACCACCTTGGAGAGCTTGGAGAGGCGCTCAGGCGCATGGGGGTGTGGCCCCACTTGGTGGTGGCAGTTGAACACGGCGGCGCCTCGAAGTTCGGATCTTCAATGCGACAGATCTCCCTCCTCACGCGACGATAGGTGGCGTATCAGGTATGGATGCGAAGCTCTCGACGAGTACTACAAAAGACTCAACTGGGTCGAGGTGTAATGGTGAGCGGTTTGGCCGGAAATTGGCCAGGAAGAATAGAAGGCAATTCCGCCGTTGATCTGGAAAGAATCGGGTTTTTTTATATTATGAATGAATTAATTTGATTGGCCCGCTATATATCTATTTCAAAAATATCAATTTCTCCAAACGAACTCCAATTCAAACCCAACGACTGTTGCCCCTGGCTAAATATCCTCATTCCGGACACAATGGAATATATTTCGTAGGCCCATTCAACTGTTTCAGTCAGTTTTTCTTCAAATTAAAATGTAGAACATTCAAATAGGATTTGAACGTACATTTTAATTTGCCGTGGCCACATACTAATCCCAAAAATTCCAGAAAAACAAATCTAGCTATGTTTTGGCGATACGGCCCCAACCAAACAAGTTTCGTCGAATTTGGCGACCTTTTGAAAAATGACCATTTTCTGGTCGATCCAAATTGACTACAATCAATCAAACACATTTTCCTTTTCCACGCTTACATATTAACTCCAAAAATTATGGAATTTGAAACCTAGCAATAATTTGACATCCTGGATCCAACAAAAGTGGTTTCGTTGAAAATGGAGGTCGTTTGCAAAATGTCTATTTTCAAGGGCTATATAAACTCCATAGCGACCTTTCTAAAAATTCATTTGGCCATAACTTATGATTCCCGCTATGAAACTTTGATTTTTCAGATTCATTAGAAAGATACTCGTAAACAGATTTATATATTTTTGGTTTCACTAAAATCAATTTTATTTTGCATCCGGTATAGTCAGTCAAAGTTCGAATTCAAATTTTCAAACAGCCGCGCCATTTCAGGCCTTGTTTTATAATTAAAATAAATATATTTATTTTTCAACCTCGATTCAAATAGACTTTTGGTCGTTTTTATTTAAAATAATTTATTTTAAATATTCAAAATCCACTAAAATAGCCAAATTGAAAATTTTAAATTGGTTCTGATTTTCCGGGTTGTTACAGGTGCATCAGTGTTTCACCCTAGGATTTAGCATGGTTACAGGTGAGCATTCACTCACGACTAATTGTTGTTTCAACTTCCTCAACTTCAATAACTAACCTGAATAAAATGGGTGGTTTCCCTTTTGTTGTTTTGGTTGCCTACACTAATGCTGTGTAAATTGGTTGTTTGTTAAACATGTCTCAAATGATTTGCTGGACAGTCAAATTTAATATACTACACCATATTATACTGGCCATTAAATTTCACTTGATAATTTAAAACCAAAACCAGATGATGATCATTCACACACTTTTGTGTTGCTGCAAGTAAAATATATTGATGATTTGAATCCCACGGTCATACTGCCCTGTATATATTCATGACGGCTGTACTGATTTAATGTCGCAAATGCCTTGTTCCTTCTTGGAAATGTTTAAATGAATGCCTGCCAATATTGCCTTCAATTTGCAATGGATATGTTCATCTTTGAAATAGGTTTTTTCTATACCACCTGCTGGAAATGATTTCATGAAAAGAGGAAAAAGAGAGAGGAAATATATATATATATATATATATATATATATATAGAAATAAATACATGTATAAAACTGGCGCAACTACACATATAAAACAACTAGGTGCAAGCAATGAAACAAGTATTCATAGCAACAAGAATTATCATTAAGATCGTACTATGACAGAAGCATTCCATCCATGCACATATTTTTGTTTGAAGGTACAAATATATAATATTCTAAATTAATCTGAGATTTAAAACATTTATTAAATATGGGTTCATTACCTGGATGATTACACATGATGTTTTATGTACTGTATGTTGGAAATTAGTTTAACTAATTAGCCTTACATGGATAAATATGGATTTTACTTTGGTATTATACTAACAACCATATTTGAATAAGGCAATGAGTACATAGTTCTTATGATTGATGGTCATATGGTTGTAGGTAATTGTTGTTTCTTTTTGTCATTTCTGTAAACTTCATGAGCGTGAAATGTAGGATATTGATGTACTTTAAATGCTCCCAATAACTAGGTGCAGAACCATAACAATGTCAGATAATTAGACGACAGTAACAGTATTTACCATGGAAAACTAAAATGTCAGGCATTATGGATTTTGGGTAACTATGTTTTCAGTATTAATGTCTTCAAATTTGGGCTCTCTGACACTTTTTTGGAGGTTCGTTATTTAATGATCCTCAAGGGCTTGTTTGTTTATCTATTTGGCACTTAGATATGACACATAAATAGTCCCAGTACAACCATGATAATGTTACTTAGGTTAGTATCGTAATAACACTTAATAACACTGATCATCATGTACTTGTAATTAGTTACCGGGCGTTATAGTTTACAGTAGAACTATATTCGTGTTATTTAATCAATATTACAAATAAAATGCATTCTTATATCATGGTTATTATATTAATTTATACCATGTTACATATGTATGTACATATATTTACTTAGCGCCCTGTTATGCTCATAATACTGAAATTTGTCACCTGCACTTTGGGAAGATTCATGCCCAGGCCTTGTTTAATACATTTAGGAATGAATGGGTTAACATATACGCCCTGTTATGCCCATGCATGCAATACTGAAATGCTTACACTATTTGAACATAAAGTGTATATTTCCTTTACCTTGGTTGCTTTGCCCTAATTCCAAAACCTGAACGTATATGTGTCTAGCCATAACAACTTGTATTTATCTCAACCCTTATGTTAGAACTGGCCAATCTTTTGCTGGCACCCTCGAAACAAATACAGTCGACAGTGTGGAGTATTGACTTTGTGATGCCTACATTATATAAGCAATTTAAAAAGTTTGCTATTCCCATTACTGATCTGTATAATGTCCATCGGTTTTGGAAATCATTTGTTCTATGGTAGTTTCACTTATATGTTGCTGAATTTGTGCACTGATATCAACAGCTATATCTTTATGGATTTGACTTTATGGCCAACCATATTTGAGATAGTGAGTATTGGTATTTTTTCCAAAAATTGGGATTCTATTTGGACTTGTTGCTTGTATGGTAATTACCAACTTCATGGGCATCAACATATTGTACCTACTGATCTACCTTTGCACATGTATCGAGTCATTTGTCCTTTTGCTATTTGCAAAGCTAAAAAACTACCGGTTTTGCTGCATGTTGCGAGCCCCCTATATTATTTGCGGTTGCGGAATGACGGGGCAGTGCACACTTGTTGTACACGTGTGTACGTGAAGACTTTTGCAAACCGTTTGTCCTTGAAATAAAACTAATAAGCATAGATAATATATTTGATGTTGAGATTAACTATTATATTTCGGTTTCTACTGAAGTTAATCTACTTGAACTATGATTAATCCTGACTCGGGTGTTTTATGGTTTTGCATGGAATGCTTGGGTCAGACCCGAGTGTTATAGATTTTAAAGAATTCAACTTAGGATTCGAAGATTTGGGAAGCTGGGGTTCTGAAGATGCGCACTCTGAAGTTTTAAAATAGTAAATATTTTTTTTATTCAAATTTTATTTCAATTCCGTTGTACTGGAAGGTTCTTGTATTAAATATTCTAATTATATATAAAAGATTATTTCGTTGTTCAATATTGTGTTATTTATTTTGAGTTGGTTCCGCTTTTAAACTCTGTAAGCTAAATAACGATCCATCGATTTGAACATTTTTAGTTGGTTTAATTACCGATTTAAAGAGGTCAAAAAGGTGGGACGTTACAAGTGGTATCAGAGCTTTGGTTTATTCAAAGCTTAGCTTATTGGGTTTAAAAACGAATCGTGAAAGTAAAAGGTTTTAGAGAAATAATTTTTTGAAAGTACAAATAATTTTTAATATATATTTTGGGAGAAAAATTATTATATAAAAAGAGAAGAATACTTTGATTCTAGTATTTGGAAACTAATACAACGAAAAAAGAATTTGGAGATTTTAAATTTGTACGGAACTCCCAGTCTTCGGAATCTAGGCTTGTGATAGTTAATCTAAAATCCATCATCGAATGTCATCTAAGAAAGATAAGTATAAGAGAATTAACAAATTAAGTTCTCTAATTGTATTTTTGCAATCAAAGACAACGGGAATATATAAAAATAAAGAATTTAGATGGGAAATTGAATGATAAAGGGGACATTTGAAATCATTTCAAAAATGAACTACAAACTTTGTTTTGATATTTGGAGTATAAATGAGTGGTAATAGAATTAGGAATATTGTATTGGGAATTTGATTATGTTAAATTGTATTACTAACTTGGCAAGATAAATTATAATTAGTTTCAAACAAATAACGTATAATCGATTATAAGGATTCGACAGTGAAGTATAAACTTGTTAATAAAGTAATAAGAAGTGAATTGTAAACAAGAACTGTAAATGAAATAATATATGAATGACGATTTTAAAGTGATGTGAACCCATATTTAAATGAAATCAAAGCTGATTTGATGTGACGAGCCCAGATTCGTATAAAAGGGAAATAATATTTACTTTCTGGAAGTAAATAACATTTGAAAGAAAAAATGTGGCAAATAAAACCGGGAATAAAAGAAATGAAGTTGGCTAGTATAGTGAAATTATTCTGGAGTTCAAAATAAACCGAATGAGATATTTCCAAAGTTCAGAGTATATATTATCGAATAAGTGATTATTCGAAAGAAAAAAATTATTCATGTAAAATTTTAGGGAAGTTATATTTTTAATAAAAATTTAATGTGTTATTAATTAATTGTTTATATAAACAAATTAATGAATAAGTATATTTTAAAGTTAAATATTTCGAGGTGTGAATTATTGTTAAATCAATGATTTCATAAATGAAATAAATTCTTAAATTGAATTCAAAAGAATGAATATTTTGTGGTATTCGAAGTTGTGAACTTATCTATTTCAAAGTTGATGATGTTGTTCAGTTATAGTCTAAGAGGTAATTATACCCTAACTTGATTGACATCATTATTGACTAAGAAATGATTAAGGTACAATAACAAGAGTGGGTTAAGTGATGTAAGTATTAACAGTTAAGTGGGAATAACACTGTTTATTTAACATCTATTTAGTCCAAAGAACGATTTAGAAAGGTTTCCTCTTGAGAATATAATATATTTTCCACAAAAAATAAAGATTTGTAAATAGTTGGAAATGTTTTTCTATGGTGATAGAATATTTTATAGAAATAGAAAATGAATATAGAGATTGGAAATGTTTTCAAAAGATAGTGAGATGCTAGCATAAATCAGAATGGCAGGAATTGAAGAACAAGAGCCGCACATCGAGAACGAAGGACGGCGGTATGTAAAGGAGGTGGATTGTAAATTGAATTCAAGAATTACGTAAGAAATAATTTGATAAGAAATTAAGAAATGAAATTAAGGAAATTGGAAAATGATTGGAGATTAGTTATGTTGAATGACTTTCTGAGTGTTGATCTGATGTTGGTTTCGGCCTTAGGGGTTGATACTTAGGGAGTTGTTCCATTGCTAACTGACAGTCAAAGTGTGTGAGTGAGAAGGAGTGATAATGCGTGAAGGAAAAATCTGTGATAAGAAGAAAAATCCGAAATTTTGAAGGAATAAAATTATAAATGAAGTGATGAATTTTATAACTAGAGATTTCGAAAGGAATTTGGTTTATAACCAATAAATTTATAAATTCGAGTTTTAAAGAATACGAAAAATCTGAATTGATATAGAAATCAACAATATTTTTTTTTGAAAATTTGAGTGGAAATTTGAGGATAACGATTTTAGATATTGGATATAGAAGTCTGAAACGTATATGGAGAATACATATAAGAGTACAGCAAATTCGAAAACTATTAATGTGGAAGGTAATCGATTGAAATGAGATCAAATATAACAGAATTTATATAAGAATGAGATAATTGGAAATATGATTTGGAAAGAAAATCGAGTATTATATGTATATAGTATTATATGTTTTCAAAGAAAAATAAGGAGAGTACCTTCCTTCTCTTTGAAATTCGAGCTTAGTTATGCTGCTGGTGGTAGTAGGTTGTCCGGACATAAAACTCATGAGCTGCCATTGAGCACGACTACTACCATAATTCACAGGGCTCTAGATAGCCTACGGCAGGCGGATGTTTCCGAAGGTAATCAGGCATAACCATTGTGATCGCTGCGATCTAGAGTCGTTGGAATTCGACCGTGTAGCGAAATTCGCAGGGCTGTAGATAGCCCACGACGGACGGATGTTTCTTGGGGGAACCAAGAGTAACCATTGTGACTGCTGCGATCTACTGTCGAATTATAGGGGCGTAATCCGCAGAGATGTGAAAGCTAATGGGTATGGATGTTTCCTAGGAGGCCCAGGCATAACCATTATGTACCTGTAGTCCACGTGATATATCTACAAGTGAAAGAAATGTAACCACTAGAGTTACTAAAGGTAGAATTGAGCCACTTGTTCAATGCAGCAGTTTGTCTTCGTGACTTGATTGTCTTCGTGACTTTATTGGTCCTTGTGACTTGATTTATCTTCATAACTTGATAATTTGTTTCGTGATCCCGAGAGAGAGCAACCAACGCTCAATGACCTCAGATTTTCTTTTGATTCTTAAATGTTTTCCGTTGACCTGTCCATGACGAAATTTGCAGGGAAGTGAATTCCTACGGATACAAATGTTTTCTGGGGGATCCAGATGAAATCATTGTGTATCTGCGACTCATGAAGAATCAACATATCAATATTACATTAATACTTTCCATATCTATTTTTTAAAAGAAAATTTTTGAAATATTTTTCACTAGGAGTGGGAACAAGAATATTTAGTGCTTGGAGATTTTAGTCGTGCGCCTGGCCAGCGTATGCCTAACATCTATGATAACGACAACAGACTTGTCAAACTTTGAGTTATACACTATTTTCAAATAAATATTTCGAGATTAAAATATATCTAACTTAGTCAGCTAGGAAAGAAAATTTATGAGTAATAATACAAATATTTTAGGTATAGAATTACAATCTGATTTGGAAAATTTTCAAGTCGAAATCTATAACTTGAAAAGAAGATGTTATATACACTCTTCAATGAGTGGTTGGAAGGATTAAAAAAGTTAAGTGTAAGGAGATTTGCTTGAATTGAGATTGAAAGGAGATAAATGGAATGATGAAATTATATATGAGGTTATAAATAAATTTGGAATAATTTGAGATGCATAAAAACCAAATTTATGCCGAATTTGAAATTTGCTGAGAAATTGGTTTGAGAAGAAATTAGTTTTTCCAAGTAAACTAAGCATGATAAATAACTTAAATATCGGTATTTAAATTAGTTGTGTGAAAATCTCATATAGATATTAAAATGTGAAGTATACAGTAGTATAATTCTAACGATTTCTCCTTTTTGAGGACGAAAAGTTTTAAAGGGGGGAAGATTGTAACATCCCAGAAATTTCGACAACTGAATAGCGGATTAATTAAAGATTTAACATTGAATAATCAATTTTTATATTGATGTTTGGATTATAAATTTAAAATCAAATACATTGTTTGAGTGAAATTGACTTCGATATTTTCCAGAATGATTGGTTGAGAATCAAATATTTATTAATGAATATTTGAATTCAAATTAATGGATAATTTAATTGGATTTTGAAAATCGACTAGAAGATATAAATCGTTGAATATAAGATAAATGTTATTAACATTAAAACAAATTGAAGATTTTCGTTGAAATATATGGATATTGGTCTAGAGATGTGTGCATTTATGTATATAAAGAAATTGAGGTTTAACGATTCAAATCTGAAATGAAACGGAGTTGTCGATAAGTAAACAAAATAAAATCAGTGAATCGATAAAATAATTTAAAGTGAAATATAAAGTATCAATGTACTTTAACGGAGTCTGACTACAATTAAATTAATTTTATTGAATTTAGAACGTTGAAATGAAGGTGTACATATAATTTTTGATGCATTTGGAGACCTTGTCGATGATACGAATTGGACCATTCCATGGTAATTCACGGTAAAATTTATTATTAAATTATATTCAAATACCTACTACATCAGAAAATTTATGCAGACATACATACTGGGAATTGTGCTGACCTAAAGATTAAGGCTAAAAAGTAAGGCGTCACTACGCCATAACCTATTGATGGACTTCGTTCTTACCTCTTATCTTTTTCCTCTATAAAAATCAGTTTGTTCCCCCAATTTATTCAATAGAAAATCATCCTTCCTTTTTCAATTGTAATGGCCGAGCCATTTATTTCTTTTCCCCTTTCATCTATTCCCACAAGGAAAAATCTCGATGCTTCTTCCCCTTAATATTCAACAGCCGAGAGTATTACTCCTCAAATTTCAATTTCAAAAATCAGAACACTCCCGAATCCCTAAATCAAAGTCAGATTTCCCCCTTTATGTTATTCTCCGGTCTCTTGAAAACACCGTCGTTCATCGTCAACCATTCCTCCCCAATTTGTGCTCCGCCTTCCCCCACGTGTTGACTTCTTCGCTTGCTCGCTGAAATAAGCGATGGCCACCATCGTCAAAGCCTCCAAGTTACTGCCTTGAAATCAAAGGTTAACTCATCTTCAGTCGGAGATGTGATAGTCGAAGCCTAAAACATAGTTCGCTCAGAAACCGCGAGGGGTGCATCAGCGTTCCACCCTAGGATTTAGCATGGTTACAAGTGAGCATTCACTCACGATTAATTGTTGTTTCATGTAATGTCCCGCATTTTTATCAGTTTATAGTTGAATATTTAAATCAGTTTAAATATTGAATTCGTAATATAAGTGGATTTATATAAAAACGAAGTTGAAGGTATAAAAATATATATTTAATATAATCGAGCTCATAACGACGTTGCAGTTCGTAATTTAACGTTCTGAACTTTAACTGAGTGTACATGACTCGTTTTTAATCGGATTTCTGCGAAACAAGAAACGTTGGAATCTGTTGAACTGTATCTTTCTAACAGAAGTAAAAGATCGAGATTTCGCGTTATAGATTGCGAGTTATGTCCAAATCAAATTTTCGAATAGTCGCTGTAGAATCGTATATCGACCATAACGGTTTATTTGAAATAACTTCTTATCGGTTTCGAAATTCGACAAGGTTCTTTTGAGACGTAGTTATAATTTAATTTTTAGAATTTTACTGTAATTTTTAATTAATTAAATACGCAACTTTTTATTTGGAGTATTTTGCACCCTGTATCGATATTTTGGGGTTTCAAAATATGAGTTCACCTACCGATATTATTATATTTTTGGGATCGTGGCACCTCGCTGGACGCAACTGTATTTTTATTTCTGTTCATAGCTGTCCACTGTGAACGACGCATTATGTTACGAATGCCAAAATCATTGAAAACATAAACAAACATATACGGTGACAACTTGGAATCACAGACATATACCGACCAAATCCGCCACAACAATGTACCACACCTGTACTAAATTAATCAACCTTGCCGACAAAGTAATCTGGAAAAGAAAACCTACCTCCCTACGCTATAACACTACTCCGTGCATGCCAAGTTTTATCTATCTATTTATACAAGCTTCTGTCATTCGTTTGCTCATCTCCTGAACCAACTAGTGAAGAAAAAAATAAATAAATAAAACACGACAGGTCATAGAATGGGAGGGGGAAACTTCTTGAAGCCGTAGGAGAATGAGGTTGGAGCAGATTTTTAATTGGTTGAAAAAGAAATATGAAGAGGGGCAGTTGCATTCCAAAGTTGCAAGTAAGTGGGTGTGTTCTTTTTGCAGAGATAGGTTTCATTTACATGAGAGGGTAAGTAAAAGATGGAGGAGGTGTTGAGCTCGGCCGTGCAATACTGGAGGAGTGGAAGTGAAAACGTGAGTGCTGCATGAGGAGGATAACATTGGCTAATGGCTAGTGTAAGGGTAGGTGCAAGTATAGACGTGAGTCATGCATAAGGTTAGTGGGCTGTTCAAATTATAGAGGAACAGGAGTTGAGAAGTTTGTATATGGGATGGAAACAAGTTGGTGCATGGTGTAATACAGGGAAGTAGTGGAGTTCACGGTGGCGAATGGTTTCAAGTGGCCGGAGAATGACTAACGAGAGATGCTCTAGTGGGAAGGATCATCGGACACGAGATGAAAAGGGGAGAATGTGAAGGGTGGTCCGCATTTTGTAGTCTGGGTTTTCATTTAGGAAAGGATTTAAGTGATGGGCATGGTACTTCATGGTGCAAACGTGAAAGGGTGCTGGCTGTTCATTTCTAAAGGACGCTGGTTTCATGCGTGGACCGATGGGAATCTACCGACGTATAATCGACTGACGCAAATCGTTTTTAACGGTTAACGCGCCAAGGTGAGTAAATTCACTAACTCTATTTTATTTTAAATATTTTAATTATATTTTAAATAATGATTGAATGCTGTGTGATTAAATTGATTTAAATATTATACATCATTGCATATGTACACATCACCGGTTGGATACTGATTCCACCGATTATAAATTTCCCTAATATGGAATCAGTGTTAATTGTTTGACTAACATCTGTGGATGCGGAAACCGGTTGGAGGAATTCAACCGGATTCCTAAATATTCATATGGACTGTTTGTGCACTGCTTGAACCATGTTGAATGGAAATTCAACGTTATGTTGATTTAATAAATAAATCGATCTAGAAAGTGACAACAGTCAACCATAAACACATCATTTGTGAGAAGTTGGTTGACCGTCAGACAAATCAACAAAGGCAATTATAAAAATTATATTTTTATAATTAAAGCGAGGTTTAAAATTATAATAGAAATTCTATTATAAACTGGTATTAAGTTTGTATTGAGAGGTTTTATTGAATTGGGTATCATAATACGAATAAGAAGTAAATTGCCAAAAAGACAAAGAACGTGATCGAGTTTAGATAAGAGAAGTCTAAAGAGAAATGTTTAAGGAAGATGGGGTGAAGGGTTAATGACCAATGTAAATAATTTTGAACCAAGTTTTCAAATAAGGATATGACATCATAAAATCATATTTAAAATAAAAGCCAAGATTTTTGTAACGGAAATAAAAGCCAAGATTTTTGTAACGGAATAAATGCCAAGATTTTTGCAACGGAAAAAGATATCAAGACTTTTGTAACGGAAAGAGGCGTTGAGATTAATTATAAAGTGGAGTATAATAGCATATTGCAAGTCTGTGAACTATAGCGATAAAATAACGCTGTTGAGGTTTAGGCGTGACTGTTGTGTCGAGATTAGTTAAAAAATGGGAATATTACAGCGTATGACAAGTTTTGAACTATAACGTTAAATTAACGCTGTTGGCCAAGTTTAAGCGTGATTTTTGTATATAGCATTACTCCCTAGGGAATAAAGACAGTTGGGTTGAATCTACTTATTCTAAAGAAATAAGTGACGATGTTTTGCCCAAAGAAAATATAGGAGTATTATGTTGGGTGGGGAACAAAGACGAATATAGGTTCATAATAACTGGAAACGTTCTCCAAGAGATGCAAATGGCTAAACGAGTCTTGGAATATATCTGGGAAGATATGGAAAATTGGGGAAGTAATGTTAAATAAAAAGTGCCTGTGATTTGTGTGATATTGGTTGTACATTGAATGGATGTTGTTTTTACTTCGATAGTTAAATAACCGACTATCGAAGTGTTTTGACCATCGTTGTCAATACGGGGAGACCGGTTGGATATATTATCCGAGAACCACTCCGTATGGGCATAAACGCTGCAAAATAGATTATGCTAAAGAGAATTGAAGATGGAGTGAAATGCAAGGGTCGTCCTGTTCCAGAATGGTGTTTTTAAGTTCGTCCAGTCCCAGGACAACTTGTTTGGACGAATGTCTGACAGAATATTCCTAACGGTCACATAAGGCGATCTTTCAAGGTATTACGTCTGGTGGCGGAGAAATTCGTTTCTCTTAGCTTTTATACCCGTAATATTTTTGAGAGGATCAACTAGTGATTTGACGGGTTTGACGATGTGGCATTCAAAGTGTATGATGGCCAGATGTTCTAAAAGGTAGGCGTAGCCTCAAGCTTCACAACCGGGAAATGACAAAAATCGGGCAGGCAGCATGGCTATGTGGGTCGCTCCCATTAGGGTGTATAATCACCTATCTAGAGAAATTTCTTTTGTTTCTAAATCTATCGATTCTGCCCATTCGGGAACGGTGGTTTGAGTCCAACCGTTGGTGATATACATTCGATACACTCAAGCGAAATGAGTGGTCGGTCATGTGTGGGCCGGGTTGCAAGACGTTCTTGTTGAACCCAGGTGTATTCGCCTCTAGAGATACATCATCGGAAGGTGGTCCCATACCTTGTCATAGTTGGAATCCAATCTCCAATAAGCGCCTGCGGTTTTTGATTTTATACTATATATGTAGAGCGTGAGATGCAAGCGTTCTACTATTTGGTTATTTATTTGATTAGACATTATTATAATATCACTGGATTTTGATATCAAAAATAGTTTGGGTTATAGTAAGATAAAAACCGTCCGTGTTTATGTGTGGGCTGGTCTTACTATTACCCTTTTTGTTTCAAAAAGGATTTTCAAAGTTAAGCCATATGGTTGGAGTTTACTCACACCAGTCCCATGACTGACCCAGAGTTTATTTTGTTTGTTTTCCCTAAACTCTTGGGTGCCCAAATTTGTACGGGCAGTCAAGTGTTTCAGGCTTTTACAGATACACTTGGAGGAGCTTGAAGCAGGAGTCTTCAGTGTCAGTTATTTGGTGTTATTTCCGCGGTATCAAATGTTATGTTGTACTCTGATGTGGTATGGGTATACAAAACAGATTTGTATTCAAAGATATGTTATATAATATATTTTATTCGTTCCGCTGTGAGATTCGTATTTTACTCTGATTATGTTCAGCTGTGATCTTCTTCTTCTTCTATTCTATTAGTTCTATCTTTTCTATCTCATCCTCTAACTTCTTTCTATTAATGGTCCGGTATTTTCGATGTCTGAACAGTCGATGCTGGGTTTTGTGTCGATTTTCGGAGTCGAAATCCTGGGTCGTTACATTTCAGGTTCCTCAACTTCAATAACTAACCTGAATAAAATGTTTGGTTTCCCTTTTGTTGTTTTGGTTGCCTACACTAATGCTGCGTAAATTAGTTGTTTGGAAACATGTCTCGAATGATTTACCGAACAGTCAAATTTAATATACTACACCGTATTATACTGGCCATTCAATTTCGCATGATAATATAAAATCGGAACCAGTTGATGATCCTTCACACACTTTTGTGTTGCTGCAAGTATTATATATTGGTTGGTTTCCCTTTTGTTGTTTCCCTTTTGTTGTTTTGGTTGCCTACACTAATGCTGCGTAAATTGGTTATTTGGAAACGTGTCTCAAATGATTTGCCTAATAGTCAAATTTAATATACTACACCATATTATACTGGCCATTCAATTTCACTTGATAATATAAAACCAGAACCAGTTGATGATCATTCACACACTTTTGTGTTGTTGCATGTATTATATATTGATGATTTGAACACCACGGTCATACTACCCTATATATATTCATGATGGCTGTACTGATTTAATGTCGTGAATGCCCTGTTCCTTCTTGGAAATGCTTAAATGAATGCCTGCAAATATTGCCTTCAATTTGCAATGGATTTGTTAAGCTTTGAAATAGGATTTTTTAAACCACTTGTTGGAAATGATTTCGAGAAAAGAGGAAAAAGAGAGAGGAAATATATATATATATATATAGAGAGAGAGAGAGAGAGAGAAATAAATACATGTATAAAACTGGCGCAACTACACATATACAACAACTAGGTCCAAGCATTGAAACAAGTATTCATAGCATTAAGAATTATCATTAAAACAGTGCTAGGATAGAAGCATTCCATCCATGCACATATTTTTGTTTGAAGATACAAATATATAATATTCTAAATTAATCTGAGATGTATAACATTTATTAAATATAGGTTCATTACCTGGATGATTACACATGATGCTTTATGTACTGCATGTTAGAAATTAGTTTAACCGATTAGCTTTACATGGGATTTTACTTTGGTATTATACTAATAGCCATACTTTGAATAAGGCAATGGATACATAGTTCTTATAATTGATGGTTATATGGTTGTAGGTAATTGTTGTTTCTTTTTGTCATTTCCGTAAACTTCATGAGTATGAAATGTGGGATATGGCAGTACTTTAATTGCTCCCGATAACTAGGTGCAGAACCATAGTAATGTCAGATAATTAGACGACAGTAACAATATTTACCGTTGAACACTAAGTTTTCAGACATTGGGGATTTTGGGTAACTATGTCGTCAGTATTAATATCTTCAAATTTGGGCTCTCTGATACTGTGTTAGAGGTCCGTCATTTAATGAGCCTCAAGGGACTTGCTTGTTTATCTATTTGGTACTTAGATATGACACGTAAGTTGTCCCAGTACAAACATGATAATGTTACTTATGTTATTATCGTAATAACAGTTGATAACAATGATCATCATATACTTGTAATTAGTTACCGGATGTTACAGTTTATTCTATAGTAACTATATTCGTGTTATTTAATCAGCATTACCAATAAAATGCATTTTGATATCATGGTTATTATATTAACTTATACCATGTTACATATGTATGTAAATATATTTACTCAGCGCCCTGTTATGCTCATAATACAGAAATTTGTCACCTGCACTTTGGGAAGATTCATGCCCTTGTTTAATACACTCAGGAGTGAATGGGTTAACATATGCGCCCTGTTCTGCCCATGCATGCAATACTGAAATGCTTACACTATTCGAACATAAAGTTTATACTGCCTTTACCTTGGATTCTTTGTCCGGATTCCAAAACCTGAACGTATATGTGTCTAGCCATAACATATTGTATTTATCTCAACCCTTATGTTAGAACTGGCCGATCTTTTGCTGGCACCTTCGAAACAAATACACTCAGCCATGTGGAGTATTGACTTTGTCATGCCTACACTATATTAGCAATTTGAAAATTTTGGAATTCCTATTATCTGATCTGTCTGATGTCAATCGGTTTTTGAAATCATTTGTTCCATGGTAGTTTCACTTATATGTTGATGAATTTGTGCACTCATATCAATTGTTATACCTTTATGGATTTGATTTTATGGCCAACCATATTTGAGACATGAGTATTGGTATTTTTGCCAAAAATTGGGATTCTTTTTGGACTTTGTGCTTGTATGGTAATTACCCACTTCATGGGCATCAACATATTGTACCTGCTGATCAGCCTTTGCGCATGTATCGATTCGTTTGTCCTTTTGCTATTTTCCATGCTAAAAACTACCGGTTTTGCTTCATGTTGCGAGCACCCTATATTATTTGTGGTTGCGGAATGATGGGGCAGTGCACACGTGTTGTACACGTGTGTACCTGTAGGCTTTCGCAAACCGTTTGTCCTTGAAATAAAACTAATAAGCATAGATAATATATTTGATGTTGGGATTAACTATTATATTTCGGTTTCTATTGAAGTTAATCTACTTGAAATATGATTAATCCTGGCTCGAGTGTTTTATATTTTTGCATGGAATGCTCGAGTCAGATCCGAGTGTTACAGATTTTAAAGATTTCAGCTTAGGATTCGAAGATTTGCCAAGCTGGGGTTCCGAAGATGCACACTCTGAAGTTTTAAAATAGTAAATTTTTTTTTGTATTCAAATTTTATTTCAATTCCGTTGTACTGAAAGGTTCTTATATCAAAAGTTCTAATTATTATAAAAGATTATTTCGCTGTCCAATATTGTGTTATTTATTTTGTGTTGGTTCCACTTTTAAACTCTGTAAGCTAAATAACCATCCTTCGATTTTAACGTTTTAAGTTGGTTTAATTACCGATTTAAAGCGGTCAAAAAGGCGGGATGTTACATCATGTTTAACACTTTTCAGACAAAAATCCGCTTTTGACAAATTTATAAGTTACTTTTATTTTGACAAAGCTTAATTTTAATATCATTTTTTTATCTTATTATATCTTGAAAATCATATCTGTGACGCACCACGTCCATTAATGTCACTAATAAGATGATACATTTAGTTCCGTGAAGCACAATAGGTAAACATTACAGAAATTCATAAGAGAAATTAAAATGAGCAGCGGAAAATTTAAACTTCATTATTAAAAATAAAGCACAGTCTCAAACAAGTTACAACAAAACCAGGCACATCAAATCTGTCTCATTAAACATCTCATAAACCAAAAACTCAAAGTACATTAAATCATATCCCTCGCCATAAGCCATACTAAAGTAGAGAGCTAGTCAAAACGGTATATCTCTAGAAATACAAGTCCAAGCTATAAGATAAGTCCTAGTCACTGTTGAGTGATTCCACTCTAAGGACCGGAGGGAAGAGGAAGAAAGAGGCAAAAAAGGGTCAGATATAAAGTCTGGCGAGTTTCAGTGATTTTAAAATATGCATAAAATAGAAATGCCAAGGCAGGTAAATAAGATTGGATGAGAAAGGTACAGTGTCATATAAGATAAAATTAAATTAAAAGAACAGTAGGATAAATAAAAATAACAAGAATAAACTATGATCGAGCAATGCTTCACGTTTATATCCCTAAAAAGGTAGGTCTGCACCAATACTAGTATAACAGGATTAGGTATTCAACCTAATTACATAACAGTAGGATTAATAGCAAAATATAATTGCATGATTAGGCATACCCTAATAACATACTATATTAGGTGTTAACCTAATTGCACAACAACAGGATTAGGTGTACCCTAATTACTACCCATGTGATTGGCTCCGTACTACGTAAATACCTTGTCTCTGACCCAACAGTAGGGTGTATCACTACCTAACCCAGCAACTATATAATTAAGACTTATTTACTGGTATTACAGCGTCTTATCTTCCCTATTCGGACCTATGAATGCTCATGACTCCATCAGAATGCGCCCGTACCCACCCCTATGTGAACCTCTTAATATCTAGCTCAGTAAAGCGTGCTCTGGCCCCTACCTAGTGTGAGGCCCCCTCTACCAGGATACCAACAGGGATGCTGACTAATATGGGTTCCAAACAGCAGATTGACACAAACCAAACCCCCTTTATGCCCCTAAAATTGGGATTTAAGAGTCCCCAAAACCCAATACAACAGCAGAACGAAGGACATCTTAGCTTATTAATACTCATATTTAATCTCGGAGGTTTAAGTTTACTAATAAACGTGGTTGTAATATTATGTGTCATTATGTGTGTACGACCCTACCCCAAACACCTGCCCAGATGTATACAATTTGTACAGCTTTCCGGTTTATTAACCTACATCTGCTACTTAACATATTTTAACATGTATTTACATAATGTCTGTTTTAAGTCAAATCTAACATGTCCAATTCATATGCATATTATTCGTCAACTGGGTCCCCAAATTACGACATATACAGGTTTTTATGCATATTATCCGTTTACATCAAGTATATACACATTAACCCTTTTTATCAGTTTACAACAAGTCTAAACATGTGTATATTATCATTTTTCAAATTATAGTTGAATAGTCCCAATTTAACAGCATGCCTAAATTTCTCTTTTTATGTCATTCATTAATGCCCCAACTATGCGCACAATCTAATCGGATATAACCTATGCTTCCAAAGGCCTAGGCTTAGCGTAAATAAAAAGGGAAAACAGAGGAAGGAGAATAAAATCAAATCACATAGGCATATAGGCAAGGCTTGAAATAAACAAAAAACATACAAAATTGGAAAAGGAAGATAGATACATATAACTTGTTAAATATCAAGCAGCAAAGGCATATGTTTTAATTATCATAGTGGTATAGGTGACTAATAGTGAAAAACATGTATATGATTTATCTTACAAACACTGTATATCCTGACCCAATTTTATTTAACTGTCATGTTTATAGTCGAAGAAATCGCATCTGAAAATGACAAAGAACTCACAGTTGGTCTTGAAGAAGAAGAGATAAAATCTCTTATATATAGAACTATATGCCATAGAAAGTGTCCAATCCAATACTTTTATTTGTATGTATGCAAATCCTGATGTTGTCTATGTTAGTCTAGACCTCAACAACATTCACCCATTTTATATTTATACTTTTAGAATAGATTTACAGAGGCAGAAGTTATGAAGAAACAGTTTAAATCAGAATGGGAGAAGACACTTATTTATAGACTCACAGAGTCAACTCATCCTCTAGATTCTAGGGTTTTAATCCAAACCATACACATAGTGCTGAGTCCGTAACGAACATAGTTAGAAAATCAGTCTAGGTTCCAAAAAACACACCTGCCAGATCGTTAGTGGGTCGACCCATCAACCCTAGGGTCGACCCAACCGATCATGGGTTGGCCCAAGCCGATTGTGGGTCATCCTACAATTGTCTGGTTTCCCTCCTAGCCTATGTTGAAATTTATTTCAAAAATTCTGAACGTTTTGAATTATATGTATTTATATATAAGCCCCTTATATGTATACAAACTTCTAATGCGCATAACTTCTTCATACGTTATCTGTTTTACACAAACTTATGGTATATCTGAACCAGAATTCTGAGACAAACGCAATGTTTATGCCGGTTTCAGTTAATTCTGAATATTTTAATTAAGTAAACCCGATTTACTATCTTCAAGCATGGTTATACTGTATTAATTTTTGGGGTGTTACATTCTCCCTTACTTAAAGGATTTTGTCCCCGAAATCTCCAAGTTAAAAGGAATATTGCTATCCTAACAACCACCTACAACCATCTACTCATCCATCATCCACATGCATCCATTGTCATAAAGAAATTTCTAATGCTTGTACATATGCAAAGGGTTTGTGTGTATATGTCCTTACACTAATTCGAAAATCAGCCAGTCGGCTGATTCAATTAACCTCCTTAATGTAATATATGTTTGTGCCATGAGTCCAAAATGTATGCAAATAATCCTAGTTATAACATATGAACTCTATATGTGTGCACAATCATTCATCAAAATGCGACTTACATATGCTAATTCACCCATTTCCATTCGTAGAAAAACTAAATGCACACATATCCATATGTTATATGTAAGTGATTGAGCCGATCTAGTGCCTAGTGTGTACATATACATCCACGAGCAACCACTAGCAAACACTTGCATGCACTTGAAACCATCAATCATGACATGTTTCAAACACATGTTTCCAACTATTGGATTCTACCTAAGGTTCGAAAGGTTCGAACGATAGGATAAATATACTTGAATGATAGAAGCAAGTGTAAAGTAAAAGCTTGGAAAAGAAGTCAAGAACGTACATAAAAAAGAAAAGGGTAAGAAGCGCAAATCCTATCTTCAGGTTTCCACATTGCATCTTCGTGGTCTTCTCCCCATTGCACTTTACCAATATGATTTCCTTGTTTCGTAGCTTCTTGATTTATGATCCAAGGATATGAGTAGGAACTCGTCTCACATATGCTTCCTTGTCAACTTCCATGTCCTCATGTGTACTCAGCTCTACTATCTCTATCGTATCATGGAGACATTTCCTTAAGCGGGAAGCGTTAAACACATCTTGTACACCTACTAGTTTATCTGGTTGCTTAATCCAATAGGCCATTTGACCTATCCTCTCCATTATAGGAAACTGGTCTACAAATCTCGGCGCACCAACTTACCTACTGATCCAAAGCGAACTACATTCCTTTGTGGTGATACTTTAACGAAGACCATATTCAAATTCCAAATCGGTCCTCCTTTTGTCGGAATATGATTTTTGTCTGTCTTGAATGGCTTTCATTCATTGACGGATAAGATCAATCTTCTCAGAAGTATCTCGAATCATCTCTGGTCCAAGCAGAAGTCTGTCGGTGGACTCCCACCAACAAGTCAGTGATCTACAAGGTCGTCCATACAACGCTTCGAAGTGTGCCATGCCTATGCTCGATTGGTAACTGTTATTGTAGACAAACTCCACCAAAGGGAGATGCTCCTCCCATGTCCCTCCAAAGTCTAGGATACATAGACTTAGAAGATCCTCAATAACCTTATTCACAATCTCAATATGTCCATCCGTCTGAGGGTGGTATACTATGATAAAACGTAGCTTTGTTCCAAACGCCTCTTGTAAGCTCTTCCAAAACTCACTAGTAAAGATGGGGTCACGGTTTCTTACTATGCTGGAGGGTACCCCATGCAATCGAACATTTCTCGAAGATATACTGACACTAACACTACAAGAAAAACCGCATTTAACAGCGGAAAAATCTACTTCTAATCCGTCGCTAAATTGGACTTAGCGACGGATTTCCTTCATAACACAGTGGTCGGTAAAAACCATGACGGTAATTGTGTCAGATTTTGCGATGGAATTTAGCATGAGTTTTCAGACAGTTTTCCGTCATTTTACTAATTATATAATAAAAATAAAATTTTATTTATTATTTTAATTTTAATTTATTTACCGACTATTTACCGACGGGTAAGTAATTTATAATAAATTATTATTTATAAAAAGCGTTGGTATTACTAATTGCCAAGGGATTAGCGACGGAAATTAAATTGAAATAAACTTAACCTCACTTTTTTTGTTGGTAATCCGCCGCTATTCCTCTTCTGATCTACCAATACACACACACACACACATATATATATACACACACACATACACACATACACACACACACACACAAAATTATCGAACTAATATCAATAATATCTCTGCCTCATTACACTAGAGAAGTAATTTCTAATGAATAATAAAATGTTTTAGGCATTTCTTACATTTGAAAAGGAAGTAACAAACCAAACAACAATATACAACAACCAAACCAATATTAGGGCTCAAAAAGAAATTAATACAAATGTTTTGGTTCTTGGTCCGTCAAGTTCATTAATTACAGACCAGTCTACAAAATAAAACTCAATCTTCACAAATGCAGCTATTCTAAATTCTAGTTCCAATTTTGAGGCTCATGGTAGTTCAGTTGCTTCTGAAACACAAAGAACAACCAACCAAGGATTAACTAGGAATGTTGGACCTAATGGAATAAATCTATAAGTATTAAACATCTTAATGGACAGAAAAGAGAATGCAACTACTGTTTATACTTGCTGCTCCTCATGAGCCAGTACTGTTAAACCCAAGACTATATTGGAATAAATTTGATATTATATGTATTGTCATATTATAGTGTAGCAGAAGAAGACTTACAGTGTAGCCACTTGACATTAGAGCAGTGCCGTACAAAAGTTCTATTGCATGCTTCTAGATTTTCCGGATTTGTTCTACATGCTTCCTGCAGGGTCACAATGGAAGCTTTAGAAATGTTAAGGATACCGATCCAACTTTGCTAAGTCAAGGACAAAATATTTAATCTCAAATTTCATGTGCTTCCATAACATAAAACGATCATCGTTACTCAAAGAAAAACAATTTAATGACTTAATTTGCTACCCAAATCTGCTAAATTTATTTGTACTTTTCATAACAATTACTTTAATCATGCTCTAGTAGTTTTTTTTGGTCAATCTGATCATTCCTTGTTTTGCATCTTAAACTACAAATAATTATGTGAAAATCGGTAATCATTTGTATAGTCTATGATGGGCTTCCTTCATGGTTCCAATTTCACTTTTTCAGAAAAGAAAATTGTATTTTTTTTTCCCAATTTTAGTTGCAACATCCATGCATATAAATAAATGTCTTATTGCTGCTAGCTAACCTCTCATTGTCTGAAAAATAGAAATCTTACACCAAGATGCATGAATCTTCATCTCTCTACTTGCAAATATAAGAATTTACTCTATAAGATTCATTGTGTGATAATATGTAACAAGATATTCTTCTTTATCTACTTTAATAATAATATACAAGGGAATGAATTACATTGGATTCAATGGTATGCTTCAGGAAGAAGAATTATGTCTACAATCAACAAAAAAGGATACAAGTAGGGAAGTTTTCATTCGGAATTTAACGATCACGGATTGAATGAACGATCAACAGTATTTTTCTAACGTGATGAGATATCACATTAAGAAGGAGCGAAAGAACATTAGAGGCAGAATGATATAAACATGCATCAAGCATAAAATACTAGCATAATAGTGATTATATAGTACCTCCCCACTCCAACTGAATGGGAAATGGTCCACAATAACAAAAAAATAGTGATCAAATCTATCACATAAATCAAAAAACTAACCTAATAAGTGAGAATGCCACTGCTTACTGGTTGTTGATCCAATGCCACAAATCCTTTTGTAAATCCAATGCCATTGTTTACTGAGTTTCAAATTAAGGTAGAAAAGCCAATGTACTTAAGCTCAGTAGATATAAAGCCACCACAAAAACACTTCGTAAGCCACCACAAAAACACTTCGTAAGTATCACATTAGTGCAACACGTGAATTTGATTAAATTTCCTATTAAGTGAGAAAGCCAGAATGCCAAAGTGGGTATGCTTGCAGCAAGCATGAAGGCACAACCTGCATTAAACAAAGAGCAATGCATTTTCTTTTTAATGAAATTTGACTCAGGTTTCAGCATTACTTCTACAACTTGCCTTAAATATTTTACATCTTGTGTACTCAATATGTGCACAAGCATACATTCTTAATGCCTACCTGATTAAACTTAACTTGTTGTGTACACATTTAACATAATCTCAATTGATTTGGTTCAATAAAAATTTAAATATATTTGTAAATAAGAGGTCGATTATTTCAACTAATACTCCACACACACACACACACACACACACACACACACAAAAATCCTATCTAATAAAATGAACAATGACAAGATGCAAAAATATTTGACTATATATGTGCAAGCTCAAATTATATTCATTGTGCTTTCACTAAAGTCATAAGTTAGCATAGTTACATTACTAATATTTAACTACATTACTACATTACAAATATTTGACTACATTGTATTCATTATTCTATTTTTTATGCTTTCACTACTTTACTACTATTTGACTAAATAAACATCCTACTGTTCCGACCAACTGATTATGTTGTATGTACCCGAAAATTGACAATAATACTTCATAGTTTATATTCTATCATCTGATTTCATTTAAAAAAATTATTGTTTTCAATAACTAGCATCAAAACAAGAATAAACTAAATTAATAGTTGATAAATGTTTAATCAACACGGGTCATTTATGAAGTTATACATATATAGAATTTAGCTGTATTCGGAATTCATGACCAAGATATTAAGTATATTTAATGCATTAAACCAGGGAGGATATAGGATGAACCCAAACAAGGTAATAACACAATATATACACCAACATTTCTATTTTCAAAGTATTAAATCCGAAAGATTGCTCAAAATGAAACCCAAATGATCCAAATGAAACCCAATACCGGAAATGCCCAATACCCTCGATTGCTCAAAACCAGTCATACATGAGGGGAACAGGAGTTATTGAAGAGGTCTAGAAAGAATCTAAGGGAAAAGGGCCACCGCGCATGAACCAAAAAACAAAAGCATAAAATAAATAATAAATAAACCAGAAAACGCCTAATACCTCTGATTGCTCAAAATCGTTGGATGCTCGATTGATGGATGCTCGGAGGTCCTGGAAATCGAAGGGGGGATGAAGTTGCCAATTTTTTTGGTGCTCCGAGATGTTGGAAATCGAATTATAGAAGGGGAGTAGACGCCTTTTTTTCTTTTGGAATTAGGTTTTTTTTCGAATGAATTGGAATGGTATGTGGTAGTGGCGGCTACTCCTGATTAGGCTGAACGTTACTTGTGAAATGTGTTAGGGTTTGATAAGTGCGTTGGAGCCAAAAATTTGTGTGATGGAGCCAAAATTTAAACTGGCGGGAACGTATAAAATTTGTTAATGATTAGCTATTACTTCCTGACCATAACTAAACATTAAAAATTAAATGTCATTATTATTATATACATAGTATTAGTTATTAACTATTCATGGTAATTATTAATTTTATATATCTAATATTATTTATTGAATATCGAAATTTATAAAAACTATTTAATACTATTGATTTTCTCTCTTTTTTAATAATTTTGAATTTTTTCAAAAATATGAATATACAAATTTTAAGTTTATTAAAACAATTATAATCCTTTTTTTTTGTGTTTTCGAAAATTCAATTTTTTTAAAAATTTGAATTTGGCTTTTTTTGAAATATCAATTATTAAATATAATAATTAATTGTGTCTATTAAATATTAAGTACTAAATATTTTCTCTTCATTAATAAATATTACTTACTAATCCTTAAGTCTTGATTATTAATCATTAATTATTGTTACTTTTCACTTATCTGATAGTAGTTTTCAAATATTAAAAGTAATTATTTAAAAATAATCATTAAATAATTGATAATAATAATTTAGTTGTAATCAATAAGTATTGAAAAGTATCCTTCCTTATTTTGTTATTACTTTCTAATTATTAATACTATGACAATTTAGATTTGAATATTAGTAGTTGTTAAATATATGTCATCGCAATCGGTAGATTGAACTTTTTATAAATGGAAATAAATAAATATAAATCAACAGCGGGTTATGAGACTTGAATGTAACTCGAACGATGGAGCCAAAAGTTTCACATGTTGGAGCAAAAATTTCACCTGTGGAGTCAATGTTTAAAAAAAATGTAGTTTATCTTAGTCGGATTTATAGAAAATTTTAAAATTTGAATATGATGTATTATACAATTTAAATTAAACTATTAAATGATTTCAATATTTTAAAGTTTAGAAATTTTTTTACTTCTTGTCAAACAATAATTGGTTTTATAAACTTTATGATTTATTTCAAATCAATTCAAGATTATTTCAAATTTTCGAAATATAAAAAATAATTATCAACTATAGTTTTAAAATATAAGTATCAACTATAATTATCAATTGTAATTATTAAATACAATTATTTAAAATTAATTATTGAATACTAAATATCATTTCATAAGTATTAAATTATAATATTAATTACTAAATAATTATTATAATAAATTGATATTTTCATTATTTAGGGGAATAATTATAAAAGAACAATTTAAAATTTTGGGATTTATCATAAAATATGCTGGCATACTGACTGAGATTTGTGATGAAAGCAGAGGACTTAATTAAGAATTTAGTAGTTACATTGGTTATGAGCAAAGATTATTTTGTCAATTTTAAATAAGCAATGATTATAAGTTATTTATTATAGAATGTAAATTAATATTTATTATTACTTATAAATCATTAATTAGAACAAATTAATTATTAATTATTGAACATGTTAATAATTATTAAAAAATAACACTAAAGTATATCTTAGAAAAATAATATAAACATCTCTTGCAAATATGTTGGAATTCTGCTGCAAAATAGCTTCGACAAATATTCGTCGGTATTCTGCTTGGATTTGCAACGGTGAATAGCGGCAGAAATTTTATGTCGGTAGGTTGACGCAATTTGCAACGGCTTAGTGAGGGATGGCAGAAAATGACGGTAATAAATAAAAGAAAAAAAGTTGAAAATTTAAAAAACTATCCCTTGTAGATCACATGGAAATCCGCCGCTAATTAGCGACGGAAATTTTCGCTACTAAAAATTTGTCGCTGATCTCGGTTTTTCTTGTAGTGTAACCAAGCCACCTTCCTCTTACTCTTAACAGGAATAAAATGTGCGCCCTTCGTAGGTCTATCCATTATCACCCAAAAGCTCATATTTCCCTTCCTTGATCAGGGAAATCAATCTATGGAATCCATAGAGACACTCTCCCACTTCCATTGTGGGATATGTAAGGACTAAAGAAATCTACCCAGTTTCTTTGTTCAGCCATTACTCTTTGGCAAGTCAAGCATCGAGCTACAAATTCCGCCACATCTTTCTTTACGCCAGTCAGAAATAAAACCCTCTTCATGTCTCGATACATTTTGTCATGACCTAGATGGATAGTCATCCGAGAATGATGAGCTTGCTCAAGCACTGCCTTAAGCAATTACCCAATCTTAGGGACACGTAGTCTTCCATATCATCTCAGCCCCCCTTTACCGCCCACAATATATCTGGCAAGGTGACTAGAAGTCTCTCCTCTACCAAGCCTGTCTAAGATGTATGAAATCTACTGTGAAGACCCGTAACTTCCCCGTAAAGGAAAGCGTCGGATAGTTCGAGAACAAGCCACAATAGAACTTATACAGAAGAACATTTCATTGTATATTACAACAATGCATCAGATTACAAGAATATACAGAGTAAAAATGAATATTACACAGAAATATCAGAGATTTAAATTACATTTAAATACATAGCAGCGGAAAATAATACAATACACAACTAGAAGTAGATATACGGATACAAAGCTTTCCGGATATCGTTCCAGCTGTAAACCAGGATCCTGTGAATATAAATCTGCAAAACCAAAACTACTAGCTGCCCGTGTCGAAAATAAGGGCACCCAGAGTTTAGGTTAAAACAATAAACTCCAGGTCAGTCATGTGACTGGTGTGAGAACTAAAACATTTAATCTTTATTTTTAAAGCTAGGTAAATCAAGGGACCACGCCGTATAACACGGAACGGGTTTCCTCCCAAGAATACCAGTGCATAAAACAAACAGCGCAATGCTAAATAAAGAAAAATGAAGCTGTTATAAGACCCAGGTCCCATCACACAATGCAACGCAGCCGAGGATAGGGTTTTCCCTTATAACAGCCAAAGAATGCTTGATACGTTTAAAACAAATCATTTGATACTATAATAAGTGCATAGTGTATAAAACAACTTCAAATCATAAGTATCAATCATAGGCGGCATGAATGCCCCATACCACTATGTCGCCATATATAGGTTATACAATCAAAATCGCAAAGTCACGTATTTGGAAATTGGATTTCCGTCTATGAACCGAGGCAAAAGATAGTCCTCAACCGATTCGAGACGCTCTAGCCCGTGTCTCAGGCACAGCCGCAACCGTACCTTGGATCGTCAGGGCCGGTCCACACGAAGTGGATTATAATGCCTGAACAATACGTTTCTCCGCCCTTTGGGGCGTAAATGAGCCAACTACATGACTCCATCGGTTCGAGAACGACCGATCAATCCGAGGCGCCTCGCAACAGCAACAACCACATAAGTCAAACTCGTCAGGGCGTGTAAAACCACTGACGCCACTTCTAGCTAGAAAGAAAACGCATGTCCCCCCTGAGGTCCGTCTCCCGTTTTTGATTCATACCGGGTGTGAAACTCGCGAATCAAACGTTACACAAAGCTACGCCACAAAGGCCTTGCTTTGATCATCACCACAAGACTTTGCTTTTCAACAGAAGCCTTGATCCTTTGCATCTTAGCATGCCACACAGACAAACCATCCTATGCAACCGATATCAGTCCCACAGAATGAAATCCGATGTCAGACACACAGTCCATTTACAAGTCCGTTCTGGGTCTGAACGAAACCGGAGGCACCTAGTACCCCGCATATCCATCGATCTCCAAGTACGTCTGGACGATCACTAACTGTTTCCATCTTCTTGGGTGTACAGCCCAATCAAGATCATCAGTTATCACCCAAACGACGTGAAGACCTCCGGTCTTCGACCATCGTCTTCATCTTCGACTTATCGTCGTATCAGTTATTCAGAATGGGATAAACCCGGTCTTTCCGAATAACTCGCGTATATATTATAAAAGTGTTACACAAACACAACATACGCCTCATTCCAATTCATTAGTCACTAACCATAAATTAATCAAGAGAATAATTCCCCAAATATTAACCCCGAAGGCCGAAACCAACATCAGATCAATATCCAGAAAACCATTCTGCTTGGCTAACCGACAGTTAGTTTCTAAATTTCACGTTCAAATCTAATTAAAGATTTAACTATCGCCTGGAGCAAAACTGGTGATACTCCATTCTCGATCTTTTCAATCTAATTAAAGATTCATTAAAACTCCACTTAGTTTTAATCTGTGACTGGGTTAAAGAATCAGTGTCATTTAAAACACGGTTCACGATAAACCCAAAATCGCATTCATTAATTATCGGGTTAAAGAACGAGTGTTATTTAAAACACTGTTCACGATAAACCCAAAAATCAATATCAATTCAATTCCAATTAAATATTATTTAATTGGTACACTTCATTAAATCTAAATAAAAAGATTTAATCTTTTCTCAACTGGGTTCAAGAACAGTGTTAGTGAAGACACCATTCACGACAAACCCAAATCACATTCGATATTCAATACAAGGCTCTGAATAGAAAATATATCGGCTTATATTCAATATCAAATTCTACGACTAACAAATGTCGTATTGGAAATAACGATATAAATATATATATCTTTCAAATTTCCATAACAACACCTGTATAATCACGAATTCCAACATCGAAATATTCCGAAGACAATTTCGATTCAAATCGACTCCAATGCAATCATTGGAAATTTTGGTTATTTTTAAAACCCTTTTTAAATTCAATTTATTTATTTAAAAATAAATAGAATTATAATTCTAGTTCAAAACTAGTTCAATTCGATAAAAATCTATTTTTATCTTTTCAAATATGGAGTTTTTCCTCCCCATTCTTCCCAAATCATTTCTTATGATTTTACACAAATTATTACTATTTTTAATAATTTTATCAAGGCCCGTACAGTCGATTTCCAATAAAGGCCATCGAACTGCACTTATAGCGACCTTTTTCGAATTTGATTTGGACATAATTCCAAATCCAACCGTTAGATTTCAAATTTCTAACATTCATTAGAAAGCTCTTTTCGATACGAACCCAACGGTTCCGGTTTTAGGAGAATCCGACGGTCGGATCTCCCGTAATGTCCGTTTGAAACAAATGGTCGAAATTCACGAACTGCCGCGGCGCGGCGCGTTCTATTCAGGCCATTATATTATATATATAATATATATATAATATATTTCGTCGATTACTATTCAAAACGAATTATATAAATAGTTTTAAAATCGTTTCAAAACCTATTTCAACTTCCATTTCAATTCAAAGCAAAATTGAATTCTTCTTTATAAATTCGTTTCAAAATTCTTTTCTATTCAATTCGAATTTCAATTCAATTTGAATTCATTTCAATTTGTTTTCAATTCCATTTGAATTCGTTTTCAATTCAATTCATTTCGAAATCGTTTTCAATTCAATTCATTTCGAAATCGTTTTCAATTCATTTTGAATTCGTTTTCAATTCAATTCATTTCGAAATCGTTTTCCATTCATTTTGAATTCGTTTTCAATTCAATTCATTTCGAAATCGTTTTCAATTCAATTCATTTCGAAATCGTTTTCAAAATCGATATAAATATCGATCACGTCAAAATGGCGTCAATCTAATCAACACGGCTTCATAAATTTCTAATTTCAAATATTCTATTTCAAATATTTCTATTTCAAATATTCTATTTTAAAACTGGAATGAGGCCCAATCCATTACCATATAAAGTTAATTATATGGATTTTCATACAACACATGTATATAATAACATTGAAAATAATCAACCATCAACCAAAGTGCACTACACTGTATAAGCATCAAATATAGATATCTAACGCTTACTACAGCATGTCCATCAATCGATCGACATATTTAATCAATCAGGATGAGTGAACTTCAAATTTCATCCCAACACCCGTGTGGGGTTTCAAACAATCAAACACCTATTTTATTTGTGCTGTTGGGCGATGTGTAAAATTTATCGTCCCAATCAATGTCATTCAAATAGGTGTACATGAACAAACCGTCCGGTTTATAAATGAATATTTTATTTTATTCACTTCACGTTAAAAATTATATTTTTAACGATAAAACATTTTATTTCAATTTATGAATTTCTATTCAATTCATTTATTCTATAAAATGATATTTTTATTTTTCTAACATATTTTAGAAAATTTCGGCAGCATAACGGCACGATACTAGAAACGGGACAAGGCCTAGCCTTATCCCCGGTCTAGTGAAGGCCCACGCCATTCACTCATCAATCAAATCAATTTCATTTTGCAAACCACAAAATTTGGAGTAAGGGTCTAACCTAGCCTTACTCCTACGCCTTATAACGGCGCACGTCTAATCCTAACCAATTTATCGATTCGATTTTTCACACCACAAACCACATTCAAACCAATATCGCAATCAATCACCAAACAATCAAACAAACAAGTCCATGGTCTGTGGACGGTTGTGTCGGGTGCTACTAAGCACCGTCTGCATCCTAGTATATATATATATAACTAGAAAATAAATTTGAAAGGTGAGAAATTCTCACCTATAGCTATCCTAGCTCCACGGCTCTTCATTTGCAGAAGTCTTCGTCGTTTCGCCTTTTTGTCACCTTCGTTGTCCGCTTTCACTACATATATAAAAATCGAATTTTTACTTCAAAGTTCAATATATAAAAATCGAATTTTTATTTCAAAGTTCAATATATAAAAATCGAATTTTTAGTTCAAAGTTCAATATATAAAAATCGAATTTTTAGTTCAAAGTTCAATATATAAAAATCGAATTTTTAGTTCAAAGTTCAATATATAAAAATCGAATTTTTAGTTCAAAGTTCAATATATAAAAATCGAATTTTTAGTTCAAAGTTCAATATATAAAAATCGAATTTTTAGTTCAAAGTTCAATATATAAAAATCGAATTTTTAGTTCAAAGTTCAATATATAAAAATCGAATTTTTAGTTCAAAGTTCAATATATAAAAATCGAATTTTTATATCGAAGTTCAATATATAAAAATTTGATTTTTATCTCGACTTTCTATATATAAAAATATGATTTTTATCTCGACTTTCTATATATAAAAATATGATTTTTATCTCGACTTTCTATATATAAAAATATGATTTTTATCTCGACTTTCTATATATAAAAATATGATTTTTATCTCGACTTCAATACCCAAAAATCACATTTTTAACTCGCTATTCAATACATAAAAATCACATTTTTATTTTGAAAATTTCTAACCTCCTTCTATTTTTAATTTAAAACTTTTGAAACAAATTCAGTTTTTAAACTTTTAAAATAAATTCAGTTTTTAAACTTTTAAAATAAAAAAATCAGTTTCAAACTTAAATAAAAATCAGTTTCAAACTTAAATAAAAATCAGTTTCAAACTTAAATAAAAATCAGTTTTTATAGTTTTATAAAATTCAGTTTTTAATGCAGTTCAAAAATCAGAAGTAAAATAAATAAATAGAACTCACTAAGAGGGGGGGGGTTCACCGAAGCTCGCAGGAGGGCTCGGCCTCTGGCGTCGGCAGGGAGCGGCGCGCGACACGGAGGAGGGGGCGGGGTCCTCAGATCCATCGATGGGAGGGGCGCGTCGGCTACCTGGGGAGGAGGGGGTGCGATTCGAGGTACGGCGGCGATGTCTGGAGGCGGTGGCGCTCGGGGTTCCTCCGTCCGTCGTTTCTTTTCTTTCTTCTTTTTTTTTTTTTATCTGAAATAAAAGTGAACGGGGGGGGGGGGGGGGGGGCCAAAACGAAGATAAGGGGGGGGGGAGAAATTATGTAATTTAATTAATTATTTTATTTTATTATTTAATTATTTATTTTTGCCAAAGGGTTGACTTTTACATACGACCTCGAAACGAGGTCCACCGCCTGTCGTCCATAGCGTTTTACCCCCATTCCGAACACAATGGGATGTGTACCGCAAGCTGATTCAATCGTTTCAATCAGTTTCCGTTGAATTAACATTTAAATCACTATATTGAATTTTAAACGCACATTTCAAATTACCGGGGTCACATACTAACTAGAAAAATTCCAGAAAAATATTTTCTAGCTTCGCATTGACGATACGGTCCTAACAAAACTAGTTTCGCCGAATTCTGAGACCGTTAGAAAAATGGCCAATTTCCAGTCGATTAAAATCAACTGAAATTGATCAAACGCGTTTTCCTTTGCCACGCTCACATATTGATTCGAAAAATTATGAAATTTGGAATCTAGCAATAGTTTGACATCACGGACCCAACAAAACTGGTTTCGTCGAAATCCGAGGTCGTTTGCAAAATGTCCATTTTTAAGGGCCTGAATTCCATAGCGACTATTCTGAATTTTCAACTGGACATATCTTATCATTTCTAAAGTGAAATCTCAGTTTGTTAACTTCGTTAGAAAGATATTCTCAATTTGATCCTATCATTTTTGGTTTCACTAAAATCCGGATTGTTTTGCACCCGGTACATTCAATTGAAGTTTGAAATCGAATTATCGAACTACCGCGCCATTTTCAATTCTATTTATAATATATATATATAAATATTTATTTTCTAACGACGACGCGTATATAATATATACGTTCGAATTATATTCAAAACAAATTTCTCGTCGATATTATTTAAAATAATTCATTTTAAATGTTCAAAATTCACTAAAATTGCCAAAATAAAAATTTCAAACTGGCTCGCATTTTCCGGGTTGTTACAATCTCCCCCACTTAAAACTTTTCGTCCCCGAAAAGGAACAAAGTCGAAAGTGGTTTGATTAATCAACTCTACGCTCGATCTGGCTTCTATTCTCCAACTCTTTAGTTTCTGAGAATTTTCAAATTTTCAAAAATTTGGCTAACACCCTAAATTTTCGAAAAATTTCGCCATAACCTCCCCTGCAATGGGAGCATCGGGGAATTTCAAATAGCTTCCCCGGTCCTTCAGGTCTCAAAAAGAAAAAGAAAAAGCCAAGCGGCTAGCCAATAGGCTCACAAAATCCTCATCACCCAAACAAAACAGGAAATTATGTAGTAAACATGTACCTATTTGTCGGGCAAACAAATTTTATTCTTCGGCTCTAGCCTCCTTGCTATGACCTGTTCAATGTATATATGTATATGCAAGCAAAAACAACCAATTTTAAGTGGTACATGACCAATCTCAATGTATATATGTATATATTTCGTTCAACACATGACCAATCTCAATGAATGAGTACTGTCAACACATGAACTTTTATTTTATAATATTCTTTATGTTTCAAATTTATCAAACAAATGAACAAACAACACAAACATCAATCCATTAGTGAATTTAACGTTTCAAATTCATAATTTGATATATATACAAAAAATCATGTTTTGATGCCAAATCACAACAAATAAATCTATCTATATAAGTTTTGGTTCTCACACCAGTCTAATGGAAATATATAGATATCACACCTTCGACACTCGAATATAAATGCTGATGATGATGCACCATCATCAATATCACCTTCGGACGACTAGAGTGTGATGCTATATCTATCCAATATATTAAAATTCCAAATACACGTGGATCAGACGTACACGCAAAATATTTATATACTGGACTGTCCATATCAATATAAATAAATAATCAAATACGAATAATTGATTTAAATTTTCAAAACAAAATTGTTTTCATTTTCAAAAATATACTCTTCACACTCGTTCTAGGATACTACTGATCCCATCTCTAACGAGTCATTCCCGTTGGATATTACTAATCCAATATCTGATGAATTCTTTCGTATGGTTCTAATGTGCCTTGTTCTCTAGCTTTGTAAACCAAAGCTCTGATACCAACTGTGAAGACCCGTAACTTCCCCGTAAAGGAAAGCGTCGGATAGTTCGAGAACAAGCCACAATAGAACTTATACAGAAGAACATTTCATTGTATATTACAACAATGCATCAGATTACAAGAATATACAGAGTAAAAATGAATATTACACAGAAATATCAGAGATTTAAATTACATTTAAATACATAGCAGCGGAAAATAATACAATACACAACTAGAAGTAGATATACGGATACAAAGCTTTCCGGATATCGTTCCAGCTGTAAACCAGGATCCTGTGAATATAAATCTGCAAAACCAAAACTACTAGCTGCCCGTGTCGAAAATAAGGGCACCCAGAGTTTAGGTTAAAACAATAAACTCCAGGTCAGTCATGTGACTGGTGTGAGAACTAAAACATTTAATCTTTATTTTTAAAGCTAGGTAAATCAAGGGACCACGCCGTATAACACGGAACGGGTTTCCTCCCAAGAATACCAGTGCATAAAACAAACAGCGCAATGCTAAATAAAGAAAAATGAAGCTGTTATAAGACCCAGGTCCCATCACACAATGCAACGCAGCCGAGGATAGGGTTTTCCCTTATAACAGCCAAAGAATGCTTGATACGTTTAAAACAAATCATTTGATACTATAATAAGTGCATAGTGTATAAAACAACTTCAAATCATAAGTATCAATCATAGGCGGCATGAATGCCCCATACCACTATGTCGCCATATATAGGTTATACAATCAAAATCGCAAAGTCACGTATTTGGAAATTGGATTTCCGTCTATGAACCGAGGCAAAAGATAGTCCTCAACCGATTCGAGACGCTCTAGCCCGTGTCTCAGGCACAGCCGCAACCGTACCTTGGATCGTCAGGGCCGGTCCACACGAAGTGGATTATAATGCCTGAACAATACGTTTCTCCGACCTTTGGGGCGTAAATGAGCCAACTACATGACTCCATCGGTTCGAGAACGACCGATCAATCCGAGGCGCCTCGCAACAGCAACAACCACATAAGTCAAACTCGTCAGGGCGTGTAAAACCACTGACGCCACTTCTAGCTAGAAAGAAAACGCATGTCCCCCCTGAGGTCCGTCTCCCGTTTTTGATTCATACCGGGTGTGAAACTCGCGAATCAAACGTTACACAAAGCTACGCCACAAAGGCCTTGCTTTGATCATCACCACAAGACTTTGCTTTTCAACAGAAGCCTTGATCCTTTGCATCTTAGCATGCCACACAGACAAACCATCCTATGCAACCGATATCAGTCCCACAGAATGAAATCCGATGTCAGACACACAGTCCATTTACAAGTCCGTTCTGGGTCTGAACGAAACCGGAGGCACCTAGTACCCCGCATATCCATCGATCTCCAAGTACGTCTGGACGATCACTAACTGTTTCCATCTTCTTGGGTGTACAGCCCAATCAAGATCATCAGTTATCACCCAAACGACGTGAAGACCTCCGGTCTTCGACCATCGTCTTCATCTTCGACTTATCGTCGTATCAGTTATTCAGAATGGGATAAACCCGGTCTTTCCGAATAACTCGCGTATATATTATAAAAGTGTTACACAAACACAACATACGCCTCATTCCAATTCATTAGTCACTAACCATAAATTAATCAAGAGAATAATTCCCTAAATATTAACCCCGAAGGCCGAAACCAACATCAGATCAATATCCAGAAAACCATTCTGCTTGGCTAACCGACAGTTAGTTTCTAAATTTCACGTTCAAATCTAATTAAAGATTTAACTATCGCCTGGAGCAAAACTGGTGATACTCCATTCTCGATCTTTTCAATCTAATTAAAGATTCATTAAAACTCCACTTAGTTTTAATCTGTGACTGGGTTAAAGAATCAGTGTCATTTAAAACACGGTTCACGATAAACCCAAAATCGCATTCATTAATTATCGGGTTAAAGAACGAGTGTTATTTAAAACACTGTTCACGATAAACCCAAAAATCAATATCAATTCAATTCCAATTAAATATTATTTAATTGGTACACTTCATTAAATCTAAATAAAAAGATTTAATCTTTTCTCAACTGGGTTCAAGAACAGTGTTAGTGAAGACACCATTCACGACAAACCCAAATCACATTCGATATTCAATACAAGGCTCTGAATAGAAAATATATCGGCTTATATTCAATATCAAATTCTACGACTAACAAATGTCGTATTGGAAATAACGATATAAATATATATATCTTTCAAATTTCCATAACAACACCTGTATAATCACGAATTCCAACATCGAAATATTCCGAAGACAATTTCGATTCAAATCGACTCCAATGCAATCATTGGAAATTTTGGTTATTTTTAAAACCCTTTTTAAATTCAATTTATTTATTTAAAAATAAATAGAATTATAATTCTAGTTCAAAACTAGTTCAATTCGATAAAAATCTATTTTTATCTTTTCAAATATGGAGTTTTTCCTCCCCATTCTTCCCAAATCATTTCTTATGATTTTACACAAATTATTACTATTTTTAATAATTTTATCAAGGCCCGTACAGTCGATTTCCAATAAAGGCCATCGAACTGCACTTATAGCGACCTTTTTCGAATTTGATTTGGACATAATTCCAAATCCAACCGTTAGATTTCAAATTTCTAACATTCATTAGAAAGCTCTTTTCGATACGAACCCAACGGTTCCGGTTTTAGGAGAATCCGACGGTCGGATCTCCCGTAATGTCCGTTTGAAACAAATGGTCGAAATTCACGAACTGCCGCGGCGCGGCGCGTTCTATTCAGGCCATTATATTATATATATAATATATATATAATATATTTCGTCGATTACTATTCAAAACGAATTATATAAATAGTTTTAAAATCGTTTCAAAACCTATTTCAACTTCCATTTCAATTCAAAGCAAAATTGAATTCTTCTTTATAAATTCGTTTCAAAATTCTTTTCTATTCAATTCGAATTTCAATTCAATTTGAATTCATTTCAATTTGTTTTCAATTCCATTTGAATTCGTTTTCAATTCAATTCATTTCGAAATCGTTTTCAATTCAATTCATTTCGAAATCGTTTTCAATTCATTTTGAATTCGTTTTCAATTCAATTCATTTCGAAATCGTTTTCCATTCATTTTGAATTCGTTTTCAATTCAATTCATTTCGAAATCGTTTTCAATTCAATTCATTTCGAAATCGTTTTCAAAATCGATATAAATATCGATCACGTCAAAATGGCGTCAATCTAATCAACACGGCTTCATAAATTTCTAATTTCAAATATTCTATTTCAAATATTTCTATTTCAAATATTCTATTTTAAAACTGGAATGAGGCCCAATCCATTACCATATAAAGTTAATTATATGGATTTTCATACAACACATGTATATAATAACATTGAAAATAATCAACCATCAACCAAAGTGCACTACACTGTATAAGCATCAAATATAGATATCTAACGCTTACTACAGCATGTCCATCAATCGATCGACATATTTAATCAATCAGGATGAGTGAACTTCAAATTTCATCCCAACACCCGTGTGGGGTTTCAAACAATCAAACACCTATTTTATTTGTGCTGTTGGGCGATGTGTAAAATTTATCGTCCCAATCAATGTCATTCAAATAGGTGTACATGAACAAACCGTCCGGTTTATAAATGAATATTTTATTTTATTCACTTCACGTTAAAAATTATATTTTTAACGATAAAACATTTTATTTCAATTTATGAATTTCTATTCAATTCATTTATTCTATAAAATGATATTTTTATTTTTCTAACATATTTTAGAAAATTTCGGCAGCATAACGGCACGATACTAGAAACGGGACAAGGCCTAGCCTTATCCCCGGTCTAGTGAAGGCCCACGCCATTCACTCATCAATCAAATCAATTTCATTTTGCAAACCACAAAATTTGGAGTAAGGGTCTAACCTAGCCTTACTCCTACGCCTTATAACGGCGCACGTCTAATCCTAACCAATTTATCGATTCGATTTTTCACACCACAAACCACATTCAAACCAATATCGCAATCAATCACCAAACAATCAAACAAACAAGTCCATGGTCTGTGGACGGTTGTGTCGGGTGCTACTAAGCACCGTCTGCATCCTAGTATATATATATATAACTAGAAAATAAATTTGAAAGGTGAGAAATTCTCACCTATAGCTATCCTAGCTCCACGGCTCTTCATTTGCAGAAGTCTTCGTCGTTTCGCCTTTTTGTCACCTTCGTTGTCCGCTTTCACTACATATATAAAAATCGAATTTTTACTTCAAAGTTCAATATATAAAAATCGAATTTTTATTTCAAAGTTCAATATATAAAAATCGAATTTTTAGTTCAAAGTTCAATATATAAAAATCGAATTTTTAGTTCAAAGTTCAATATATAAAAATCGAATTTTTAGTTCAAAGTTCAATATATAAAAATCGAATTTTTAGTTCAAAGTTCAATATATAAAAATCGAATTTTTAGTTCAAAGTTCAATATATAAAAATCGAATTTTTAGTTCAAAGTTCAATATATAAAAATCGAATTTTTAGTTCAAAGTTCAATATATAAAAATCGAATTTTTAGTTCAAAGTTCAATATATAAAAATCGAATTTTTATATCGAAGTTCAATATATAAAAATTTGATTTTTATCTCGACTTTCTATATATAAAAATATGATTTTTATCTCGACTTTCTATATATAAAAATATGATTTTTATCTCGACTTTCTATATATAAAAATATGATTTTTATCTCGACTTCAATACCCAAAAATCACATTTTTAACTCGCTATTCAATACATAAAAATCACATTTTTATTTTGAAAATTTCTAACCTCCTTCTATTTTTAATTTAAAACTTTTGAAACAAATTCAGTTTTTAAACTTTTAAAATAAATTCAGTTTTTAAACTTTTAAAATAAAAAAATCAGTTTCAAACTTAAATAAAAATCAGTTTCAAACTTAAATAAAAATCAGTTTCAAACTTAAATAAAAATCAGTTTTTATAGTTTTATAAAATTCAGTTTTTAATGCAGTTCAAAAATCAGAAGTAAAATAAATAAATAGAACTCACTAAGAGGGGGGGTTCACCGAAGCTCGCAGGAGGGCTCGGCCTCTGGCGTCGGCAGGGAGCGGCGCGCGACACGGAGGAGGGGGCGGGGTCCTCAGATCCATCGATGGGAGGGGCGCGTCGGCTACCTGGGGAGGAGGGGGTGCGATTCGAGGTACGGCGGCGATGTCTGGAGGCGGTGGCGCTCGGGGTTCCTCCGTCCGTCGTTTCTTTTCTTTCTTCTTTTTTTTTTTTTATCTGAAATAAAAGTGAACGGGGGGGGGGGGGGCAAAACGAAGATAAGGGGGGGGAGAAATTATGTAATTTAATTAATTATTTTATTTAATTATTTAATTATTTATTTTTGCCAAAGGGTTGACTTTTACATACGACCTCGAAACGAGGTCCACCGCCTGTCGTCCATAGCGTTTTACCCCCATTCCGAACACAATGGGATGTGTACCGCAAGCTGATTCAATCGTTTCAATCAGTTTCCGTTGAATTAACATTTAAATCACTATATTGAATTTTAAACGCACATTTCAAATTACCGGGGTCACATACTAACTAGAAAAATTCCAGAAAAATATTTTCTAGCTTCGCATTGACGATACGGTCCTAACAAAACTAGTTTCGCCGAATTCTGAGACCGTTAGAAAAATGGCCAATTTCCAGTCGATTAAAATCAACTGAAATTGATCAAACGCGTTTTCCTTTGCCACGCTCACATATTGATTCGAAAAATTATGAAATTTGGAATCTAGCAATAGTTTGACATCACGGACCCAACAAAACTGGTTTCGTCGAAATCCGAGGTCGTTTGCAAAATGTCCATTTTTAAGGGCCTGAATTCCATAGCGACTATTCTGAATTTTCAACTGGACATATCTTATCATTTCTAAAGTGAAATCTCAGTTTGTTAACTTCGTTAGAAAGATATTCTCAATTTGATCCTATCATTTTTGGTTTCACTAAAATCCGGATTGTTTTGCACCCGGTACATTCAATTGAAGTTTGAAATCGAATTATCGAACTACCGCGCCATTTTCAATTCTATTTATAATATATATATAAATATTTATTTTCTAACGACGACGCGTATATAATATATACGTTCGAATTATATTCAAAACAAATTTCTCGTCGATATTATTTAAAATAATTCATTTTAAATGTTCAAAATTCACTAAAATTGCCAAAATAAAAATTTCAAACTGGCTCGCATTTTCCGGGTTGTTACATCTACGGGTCCTCCCGCTGCACAGATCCAATACGCTCCAATAGAGTATGTTGCACCTTCAATGATGCTAATAACCCCAAAGCGAAATCCATAGATGGCTTAAAAACAAAGGTCAAGATGTACTCCAAGCTCCACCTTTCTACATATAGAGGACTCAAATTCGTCCTCTTCCTACTCAATGCGTCTGCCACTACATTACCTGTAACACCCCGTAATTTTAACAACATTAAAGATGGAAAATTAAAGAATAATTAATTTAATATTTATAATTAAGTGAAATGGACAGCGTCACTACGTTCTTCTTGGAACTATGGTTAAAATAGACACTTGGTTTGCGTAAATCGGACAACATATGAAGTAGTTATTAAGGTTTGAAGATTGTATATGCATAAGAAGATTATATATATATAATTGGTCCAGAATTCAAAAATTACAAAAATTGAAATTGGCGAGGGTGGAAAAAATTCTGCTCAGTGGTGTTGACCCCTGGGTCGACCCCTTAAGGGGTTGTCAACCTATGGGTCGACCCCATAAGGGGGGATCAACCCCCTTGCGGTAGATTGGGCAGATTAGGGTTTTCGGGTTGGCTATAAATATGGCCTCATTTATCATGTTTTTGCACACCAAAAATAATGGAGAACAAGATGTTGCCTCTACCCAGACCAAATCAAGTCTTTTCTTCTTCTGCAATCAAGTTATTCAAGCTTAGAGATCTGCGATTCAACACCAACAATTCCTTTTATATTTTTCTAGTTCCAAACACTATGAGTCCATGTTAATTTCAGATCTAAATATTCAAAAGTAAATCTTGAGATGACTATAACTTGGATCTATCTCTATGACCACTTGAATCACATCAGATTTGCTATAACCTGTTTATCTAGGTTACTCTGACATGATTATGATCTAGATCTGAACCTATACATATTTATCATGTTAGTCTGCCATTGATCGTAGGTCTAATTCACTGTTTAGATCACCTTATACTTGTTCTATTATGTTTATGGCCAAATTAGATCTGTTGTTAGTTGGACATCTAAATCATTGTTTAGATCACATCATGCCTGTCCCTATTATATTCGAATCAGTTCTATTATCATATGCTTATTAGATATATTCCTATATGCCTATCTTATCATTATCCCACTATACGTTTATGTCAATCTTGTTTTTGTATGATCATCTCTGTCCTTTTCCCTCTATCTTTTCCTTTTTATTTTTATATAGCTAGGTTACTTTCGAGCCTAGGCATGCCGCTAAAAAATGCGAATGCATTAAATCGAGATCGAGAGGAAAATGGTATAATTTGGGGCTTAACTTGTAATTTGTAATTTGGCATAACTTGCATGAAATATAAGAATATAAATTTGGGGCATATGAACATGACTTGGGAAAGGGGCATGAAAACATATAACGACATAGGTAAATTTAGTTAATAATGGAAATGCCTAGGATTACAATAATTAGAAAATGTAACTGCGCCTAGACACGAGGTTAGATTACACTTGTGGTGGAAGTTTGCCCGAAACCGCCTTGCATATCCAGTGAGCACAAGTGGTGAATCTAATGTGAGGGGTCTAGGTGCACAAACACAAGATATGCTAAGACACGAGGTCAAGCCCGGCTTGTGGAAGAAGTCTGCCCGGAACCGACCAGCATATCAAGCATCTATAAGTGGTAGGCTTAATGTGGATGGTATAGCACATTATAACCATAAATGGACATGGTAATGAGTTGGAATCCTTAACCTAGTTGAATCCATAGGGATTGTATGAACATGAACTTGAATAGGGGTTAAGTAAACTTTTTTGAAAAGTGGGTGGGTTAAGTAAATTTGGCGTGGGTGGGTAATATTTATATATAAGCCCTAAACTTAACCTGTGGGGTTATGCGATCTTTTAAATTGGTAGGGCGTAACCTGTGGAAAACCTACTAGTGGGGATGCAAGACGAAGGGGAGCATTTGCATCATCTTGTGTGTGTGGGACCCCTTTTAGTCAGTAACCCATATATAGGTATCAAATGAGTACTCCGAACTAGGTCGGAGTCGGGGCACGCTTACTGGGTTGATTGTAAGAGATCCAAAAGTGGGGACGGTGTCTGACGGCGCGTACCAACGGGGTCATGTGCGTGCATGAATCTACTTGCTCGGGAAAATAAGACGCTGTGACGCCAATAGATATGGTTGTGCACATCCGAGAAATGAAGGGTTGCCACTTTAGGGAGTGATACACCTTACTGTGGGGCCAGGATAAGGTATCTATGGAGTAGGGGGTCGATCGATTATGGTAGTAGTTAGGGTACATCAAGACTCTGGTAAGTTTAGGAGCCTACTATTGGGATGCCTGTTGATTGTATGGGGTTAAAACCTCTCACCAGAAAGTATGCCTAAGTCTACCATCTTATACACGTTAGGGATCATCTCATTCTAGTTATACTAGTATCAGTGCAGAGGAATCATTAGAGAAGCACAATATACTTTATCATTTCTATCCTGTTTACCTTGTCATACATGCCTTTTATGATGTTATCTCTCTTATCCACTTTATATGCCTGTCATGATACTTTTACTTATTTATATGCTAGAAGTAACTGGACTCGCCAAACTTCATGTATTACCCTTTTTGTTTCCTCTTCTTTCTCTTTTGCTTCCCCCCTAGGTTCTCAGGGTGGGAATACTCAAGCTTGATCAGGATTCTGCTTTCATTTTGCTGGAGCTGCTTAGATGTATTGCTCAAGTTCTTATTTTTGCTACTATGGCTATGTTTCTTTTGGGGATTATGCTTCTTTTATTATTGTACTTTGATATTTTAAGTGCAAGAGAGAAGTTTTAATGATGTACTGGGTTTATGTATTTTTAAACATATGATGTTTTGAACTACGATGCTTTATGATTAATAAAGTTTTTAATTCCGTTGTTATTTTATATCTATCTTGTAATGTTTCTGTTTATGTTTACGTATATCACTTCACGAAACTTAACGCATTCGCTTAGTGAGTGACATTAACGAACGTGGGGTATCACATTACCTCTGCCCAAGGTATAAGCTATATTGAAGTCGTAGGATGCTAGGAACTTCATCCACCGTTGTTGCCTTAGGTTGTGATCCTTATATGAGAACAAATACTTGAGCGACTTATGGTCCATATATAGCTCTAATCTTTCTCCAAGTGCATAGTGTCGCCAAGATTTTATTGCGAACACTATTACAGCCAACTCTAGGTCATAGGTAGGGTAGTTCATCTCATGAAGCCTCAACTTTCTACTACCATAGCATATTACCCTTCCCTCTTGCATCAGAACGACACCAATCCCTATTCCAAAAGCGTCGGCGTAAACCGTAAAAATCTTTCTTCCATCCGGGAGAGTCGGAACTGGGGCTGTTGTCAAAACCATCTTCAGTCTCTGAAAGGCATCCTCGTAATCAATGCTCCATGAAAAATCCAAGTTCGTCTTCGTCAATCCGGTAGGTGGGCTGATACCCTTGCAAAGTCTTTGATAAACTTTTTGTATTATCCTGCAATCCTAAAAATCTTCTCACCTTCATTGCATTCTTTGTAGCCTTCCAATCTTGAACTGCAACGAATTTTGCGGGGTCCACTACTATCCCATCCTTGGAGACCACATGACGAAGGAATCTTACTTCCTTTCTCCAATACTGACACTTAGAAACTTCGCCTTGAGCTGATGTGACCTGAGAGTTTGTAGAACCTCTCCTAAGTATTGGTCATGCTCCTCCTCATTCTTTGAGAATATCAGAATGTCATCCACGAAGACCACTAAAAACTTGTTCACAAACTCCCTAAACACCCTACTCATCAAGTCCATAAAATAGGCGGGTGCACTGGCTAGCCCAAAAGGCATAACCAACAACTCAAAGAAACCATCTGGAGTTCTGAATGCAGTCTTATCAATGTTGTCCTCTGTTACCCTTTGCTGATGAAATCCCATGGCCAAATCCATGTATGAGAAAACTGATATGCCAACTAGCTGATCAAACAGGACGTCAATTCTCAGTATCGGGTGCCTATTCTTCTTAGTCAGCTTATTCAGCTCCCTATAATCCACACATAGACGAAGCTAGCCATTTCCCTTAGTTGCAAGACTGGAGCTCCCCACTCTGCAATGATTCGCCTCCCTCCTTTCCTAAGGAGCCATGTGACGCACTGGTAGAGCAACTGGCTTTGCATTCTCTACTGAGTAAATCTGCAAGTCTATCTCGCGCCATGGAGGTAGTCCCTTAACCTCCTCAAACACATCCGGGTAGTCTCTGACTATCGGTATAGATCGTAAGTCATCGACACAAGTATCAAGTGATTCTATAAAAATAAGCATTGTAATAAATCTCAAGAGTCCTAACATGACAAGTAAGAAGTCTAACCACTCTCTTTTCGCAATCAAGGATGGAACCGTATATGGCTAGCCAATTCATGCCTAGAATCAGACCATAGCCTATAAAACCCAACACGTATGCGTCGCATTCAAACTCGACGCCCAAGATAGAAATTCTCAAACCCCTACACATCATGGATAAATAAGCCGATCCTCCTATGGGGTTTGAGACCACTACAAGTTGAGAGACTATACTAGTATTAAGGTGCAGACTATCTGCTAAATAACTAGATATAAATGAAAATGAAGCACCAGAATCAAACAGGGTTTGAATAGGATAGTCAAAAACCATGACTTTCCTACCTCGATCGGGTCCACTAGCTTCCAAAGCATATACTTGTCCAGAATTTCCTGCCCCTTGTCCTTGTTTACTAGGGCTTTGCTTACTGTAGTGTCCCACTTGTCCACAATTTAACCAGGCTTTCTTTGTCCTTCTGCAGTCCTTCACAAAATGACCATAGCTCCGCAACCATGACACTTGATGTCTTTCTTGATCTGAGCCTTGTCAGGCTTCCCACCTTTCTCTTTCATTTGCTTTCGTTCACTAGGACGCAATTTATGTTTCTCGCCCTTAGCTTGTGTCTCTTTAGTCTTTGTGTCTTTCTTCTCATCCTTGCTATCTTTGTGCATAAGAGCCATATAAGCAACCTTTCAAACGTTGCCCCCATCGGTATATGAGATGAAGCAAGTCACTAGAGTGGTTGATTAAACTTTCTTGCAAATCTAAGCGCCTTGGTGTGGATCGAATTCACCAAGTCCAGTCCAAACCTCGCTAGTTGATTAAACTTGTTCACATAATCCTTAACAGTCATGTCTCCTTGTTTCAAAGCCAAGAATCTCCCTATCTGTAGTCCCTCTTCCGCCTGAGATAAGAATTTCATCTTGAATATCTGCCTGTAATCATCCCAAGTAACTACTAGTTATCCATCTTGCTTTACTTCCCATCAGTATGAAGCTTCATCCTTTAGTTGCCATGCAACCAACTATATCTTCCTTCAGTCATCAATCTTAAAAAGTTAAAACAAATTCTCCATCTCTCGTAGCCAATTACATCCTTCAACAAAGATCTCGGTACCACCTAATGGTTTTCCTCCCATAGCGCAGAAGTCATTGCATAAATTAGAAAAATTATCTACTCGTGGAGGTGGAGCAACAGCGACTACAGCTGGGGGAGGGGCATCTCCTTGACCTCCGGTAGGTGCCATAGCCTCAAGATACCAATGAAGCCATGTTGTTAGCGGAATTCCCTTAGGAATATTGGGTTCCCCAGACATGTTGGAAAGAAAAGAAAAAGAGTTTAGCAAGAGATTGAGAGAACATTGACTATGGCTGGAGGGGATATGTTTTTCAAAAACAGATTTTTATTTGGAAATACTTTGATTTTGAAATGTTCAGCTCTGATACCAAATGTGACACCCCACGTTCATTAATGTCACTCATAAGAGAATGCACTGAGTTTTGTAAAGAGCAAAATGTAAATAATACAGAAATTCACAAGACAAATAAAAAAACCGTGGAAAATTTTAACTTCATTACTAAAAATAAAGCATAGTTTCAAACAAGGCACAAAAAAACCAATTACATCAAATCTGTCTCATAAAACATCTCACAACCCAAAGCATCAGAGTACATAAAATCGTATCCCTCGCCATAAGCCATACTAAAGTAGAGATAAAGTCAAAACGGTAAATCTGAAGAAATCCAAGTCCAAGCTATAAGAGAATCCTAGTCATTGTTGAGTGCTTCCACTATGAGGACCTAGGAGGGAAAGAAAGAAAGAGGCGAAAGAAAAAGGGTCAGACATAAAGTCTGGCGAGTTCTAGTGATTTTCAAATATGCATAAAATAGAAATGGCAAGACAGGTAAATAAGACTGGATGAGAAAGGCACAGTGTCATATAAGATAAAACTAAACAAAACAAAACAACAAGATAGACAGGAATAACAAGAATAAACTATGATTGAGTAATGCTTCACATTTATATGCCTAAACAGGTATGTTTGCACCAATACAAGTATAAAAGAATTAACAAGATTAGTTATTCAATATAATTACATAATAGCAGGATTAATAGCAGAATAAAACAGAGGATTAGGCTTACATAAGTACATACCAGATTAGGTGTTAACCTAATTACACAACAACATGATTAGGTGTACCTTAATTACTACCCATGTGATTGGCTCCCTACTACATCAATACCATGTGTCAGCCTCGATAGTAGGGTGCATCACTCCCTAACCCAGGAACTATATAACGCAGACTTACTTACTGGTGTTACAACGTATTATCTTCCCTATTCGGACCCATGCACACTCATGACTCCGCTGGAACGCGCCCGTACCCACCCCTATGCGAACTTATTACTATTTAGTTCAGTAAAGCGTGCTCTGTCCCCTACCTATTGCGACGCCCCCTTGAACAAGACACCAACAGGGATACTGACTAATATGGGTTCCAAATAGTAGATTAACGCAAGCCAAACCCCCTAAGCTTATGCCCCCAAAACTAGGATTTAAGAGTCCCCAAAACTTAATAGAACAACAGAACGCAGGACCTCTTGGCTCATTAATAATCATATTTAACCTAGCAGGCTTAGGTTTACTAATAAGCGTGGTTGTAATATTACATGTCATTATGTGTATACAACCCTACCCCAAACACCTGCCCAGATGTGTACAGTTTTTACAGCATTCCGGCTTATTAACCTACATCTGGTACTTAACATATTCTAACATGTCATTTACTCAATGTTTGTTTTAAGTCAAATCTAACATGTCCAATTCATATGCATATTATTCATCAACTATGTTCCCAAATTGCAACATATACATACCTATTCATATTATCCATTTACAATAAGTATATACACATTTTCCCTTTTTATTAGTTTACAACAAGTCTAAACATGTGCATATTATCCTTTTCCCAAATTATAGTTAAACAGTTCCAATTTAACAACATTCCTAAATTCCTCTTTTTATGTCATTCATTATTGCCCTAATTATAGGCACACTCTAATTGGATATAACCTTAACTTCCAAAGTCCTAGGCTTAGCGTAAATAAAAAGGGAAAACAAAGGAAGGAGAATAGAATCAAATCACGTAGGGTTGTTGTTCTATGACTATTTCATATGATATTGTTATATTTTGTTCTGGATAGATTATTAGAGACCATAGTTTTGTGTAATGTCCCTCCTCTATACCCACTATCGTCCAGCTCATTTCAGAGAAATGTCGTAGACCATAACGGAAAATGAGGTTTGTAAAGGGCGACCGATTGTATGATCACTCCATGTGAGGAATGCACATCGAATTCTGATACCGATTAAAATTTCGACATGACCATTCAACACATAGGGCAACTACACAACGGCTATATGCAATCCGGAAAGCAGTATAAAATAGACAACAACAATAATATAAATACGTTATATCTCAAAGCTAGACACAGAATAATCATATCACAAAGGCGGAATAGATATGAATAAACCAAGGATGTGTATAACAAGATAGTGGTCAACAAAGATCCAATAATCCCAAAAGAATAGATACATGCACCATGATCTAAATAAAAGAATATGTACACAACAAGATAATGTGATAAGCATAAAAGTACATAAAGCGGCAAAGACAGAGTAGCAAGCTGAAAGCTGAAGATCAATCCTGCGATGGGTCCTGGAGGAGTACCTAAATTGACTTGATCTGACCCGAGTATTATTTATAAGAATAAACAATAAACGGATCAGTCTAGCTGTACACATCAAATAAACTGAGATAATAAGAGATGTAACACAGGATGACATGATTCTAATAATAATCTCTAATAATAAATAAATATGAAACATGGCATGAAAACACGAGTAGGAAATGACAATGGAATGTCAGCACACAAATATCTCTAAATAATCTCATGGCTAATGTAGAATGCAACATTCAGTTAATAGCACACAACAGGAAACGAAAGTGGAATGCCAAATAAACTGAACACATGGATGACAGCGGAATGCCAATTAAAAATCAAATCGACGCGCATTGCATCAAAGTAATCAGAAATTCAGAACTGACAAATAAATGTCAAACATAAATCAAATTGACGTGCATCGCATCAAAGTAGTGAGAAACGATCTCTAGGTCCCACACCCATAGTTTGAGCCGAAGCTCCCCACGAAGCCGGGTTGTGACCCCGAAAGAGAGAAAACACATATATCGTGAAATCCCTAGAAAATAGAAAACATCATAAAAGGGCCTGCAGGTTCATAGATGAGAAACGATCTCTAGGTAGCTAACCCATAGTTTGAGCCGAAGGTCCCCACGAAGCCGGGTCGTGAACCTAGAAGAGAGAAAACACATAAATTGTGAAATATCTAGAAAACATCATAAATCATAGAAAGTTTGAACCGAAGTCCCATAGGTGAAATCCAAGAATCGTAAATCCCACTAGGGCGATCGAGGACCACAGAACATAAGTCATAAAGGATCACATCGATCCGGGTGAGTATGAATTACACCGTGATAGTGAATATGAGAAAATAGCTAAATGTCCCATAACCACTCGCTATTCTCGAATATTTACGAACCCGTTGTTGGTTCATCCTCGAAACATAAATCATGAAGGTTGGACCGAAGTCCCATAGGTGAAATCCAAGAATTGTAAATCCCACTAGGGCGATTGAGGACCACAAAACACAACTCATAAAGGATCACATCGACCCGGGTGAATAGAAATTACTCCGAGATAGTTGATATAAGGAAATAGCGATATGTCCCATAACCACATTCTATTCTCTAATATTTACGAACCCGTAGTTGGTTTCTACTCAAAACAGAGAAAGTCACCATACATGTTCGAACGTGCGAGTCCAAGAGTTATTCGCCGAAGTAAACATATAAGGGGTCATAGTCCTCAGTTTTACTAAGGTAAATAAACTATATTTCTCGTCTGATCGATAGGATAAGTAATTGTATATAAATCAATAGAATCAAAACCAAGTTCAGAAACTGAATTTATTTTAAAAGGATTTGAGTTTAAAAGCTGATTAAACATTGGTTCGATATCCGTTGACAATATATAACCCCATTATCCATTGTGGTTTAATTATTCATAAAAATCGTCGCCGTAGCGAGGAGAACATAGAAATCATGAACATAGATCATAAATCATAAATCATAAATCCACAAGCAATTATCCGTAGCAACGACGATATTCTCCGATGAATTCATAGGCCATCGACGTGCACGGAGGAGTCAAGAAGGAGACTGGAGACAAGTGGGATCGTGCGCGGGAGCGCACGACCAAAGCTGGGTCAAACCTGGGCAAAATTGCCCAGGTTACATGTAACACCCCGTAATTTGAACATAAAAATTCACAAATTAAAGTGTACTTAATTAAGTGAAATGGGTTGCACAGAGAAATATATATATATATATTGATATATATATATATATAATTGACAATTAAATAAATAAATATGCAAAAATGTTCAAAACTACGAATTGGGAGAGGGGAATAACCGAACCGGCCGATTTTTGAGGTCGACCCAAGCCCGCTGGGTCGACTAGGGGTTAATCCAGGGTGTTTGGCTGTCAACCCGTGGGCCGATTCGCTCAAATGCAGATTTTGCATTTGAATGGTTCTCATGGTTCAGCTTTAATCTAAAGGCCCTAGATGGTTCCTACACTTGACTTCTTCCCCAAGACATGCTTTGATGGCTTGGATTGAATCTAGGGTTAATCCTATGGCTAATACTATCCTAATCCTCTATAAAAAGACCCCTAAACCTAGCCTAAATCATCATTATTCATTCCTACAACTAAACTATGCCAAATTTGTTCCTCTCATGGCCTCCACTCTCATGCTAAAATTCCTAAGTCTATCTATATGAGAGATTTTGAGTGCATACAAGTATTTTCAAGCTTGTATGAGTGTTCTTAGTTTGCATTCAAGTCAAGTTGCAACATTTCTCTTTCAAAGCAAGAGTTTTTATTGATTTGGCTCGAGGGTTTTTCATTTGGAGCTTGCATATTTGGGTTTTGCATAAGGGCTTCGTCTCAATCTTTATAATAACTATTTATTTGTGTCTTCATAGCATTGTAAGCCCTTTTCTACTTTCTTTCTTGAACTCTAAAGTTAAATGAATGATGCAAGTTTGGGTTGATCATTACGATATGCAAGTTTGGTTGATCATTATGATATGCAAGTTTGGTTGATCATTATGATATGCAAGATTCGTTGATCATTATGATATGCAAGTTTGGTTGATCATTATATGCAAGTTTGGTTGATCATTATATGCAAGTTTGGTTGATCATTATATGCAAGTTTGGTTGATCATTATATGCAAGTTTGGATGATCATTATGCAAGTTGGGTTAATCATTATGTATGACACATGTTGCTATGTTATGCAAGTTTGGGTTGATCATGTTATCATGTTATGCAAGTTAAACTTGATGTTGTGAGCATAAAGCTCCAAGCTTTATGTTGAACGTTGCATTTTGGCAACATGGAAGTTATCATATCCCTTATGATAACTTGCATGTGAGGCTAAATGCGAACTTCTAGCAACTTCTACATGTCATTTATCACCATGTATCACTCATATGCTAAGTTTGGTTTTATGCATTCTTTTGAAGCCTAATGATGCAATATGCAAGTATATGAATATATGTACATTTCATATGCCACCATGATAAACTTGTGGCTTCAACACCTTTTTGTCATGATTATGCCAAGTTCCCTATTTTATCCTTTATGCGTTGTTGCGAGTATGTAAACGATGGGATTACGTTGGGGTTGGGTAAAATTATGACATGAACATGATTTTTATAACATGACGTGATATGTTAACTTGTAATTATGTTTTGGAAACATAATGGACATGACACTTAGAAAATATGAGTGTGGCCAACTCGAGGTTGGGTTGAGTTTGTAGCATAAATCTACCCGGACCCGCCCGGCTTAACTAGTGGCTACAAACAATAAGACCCAATGTGAGAAGTTGGTCATGTTGTGCTCGAACCCGAGGTTAGACCTAGTTGTGGTGTAAAGCTACCCGGACCCGCCCGGCTTAACTAGTAACCACAACAAAGTCTAATGTGAGAGGTTAAAGCGCATTAAGTTAATTAATGCCTCCTGATTAGGGTTAAGTCATGGTCCACTTAATACTTAACCAATTTGGGCTTGATGGATTAATCGAGGTTAAGTCAGGAGCCTTGGGTACTCTTAACCGATTTAATCCACGTTTGGATCGGGTTAACCACATTTAACCCGTTAAGAAACCCTAGTTGTGTGGTCCTTTTCAGCAGTAACCTTCTAGATGTATCATAAGACCCTAGGACTAGGCTAGGGCGGGCACGATTACTGGGCTGATTGTAAGAGACCAAAAGAGACGGCTGAATGATGCCCCGGTTGTTCAGGCGGACCATGGTCGTGCACATCAAGTCCGGAGTTGAACACGGGCACCGGTAGGTTTGGACTGTGCATCATGGTATGGTGTCTGAGGGTTACACCGTAGGGCCAGATACACCCTAGGGTGGACCCTGCACAGTCAACTACATTACATGATTAAGCCGCATGACACCGACACTTGACGAGTTAGGCTTATAGGGAGCCGATCGACTAGACCGTGTAGTTGGACCTTAATTTAGGTCACCTCATGATGATGGGCCAAACTTGGGCCAAGGGATCAATTCTTGTTTTTACTTCACATGTTAGAATGCTAGTACACCCGTGGTGCAAAACTTAACCTTGATTATGCGATGACACCTTTATCCATCTTGTTAGTTAATCATCATGCCAGTATGTTGTTATCCTTATGTTCATCTCAGCTTCTCATGCCAGTTAACTTTACTAGTTCATAGACAGATAGTAGTAGGGCTTACCAGTCTTTTTGACTGACCTGTTTTCTTTCGCCTCTTTTCTTTCGTTTCCCCTCCACCCCCTCAGGTTCTCAGGGTGGGAACATTGGAGCTTAGCTTGGATCTTTACAGCTTGCTTACTGGATTTGCTCATGTACGGTTTTGGACATTGAGCTAGCTATGGTTTATCACTTCATTTTGGGGATAGTACTTTATGTTTTTCAGTTTATGCTTTTATCTAGACTTTGTTGTTGGAAAATAATGACCAAGTACTTTGTTGTAACATGACTGTGGTTTTGATATGCTAAGATTTATCCGCTGCTTTACTACTCTGTTTTACTTATATGTTCTTTCTTGTGACGTCTGCATGCATGTTTACCTTGTTTAACGCCCCTCCAAAGCCAGTGTCCTTGCAAGAGTGGCCCTGGCGGAGGTGGGTGTTACATTTGGTATCAGAGCATAAGGTTTACAAGATTTGAGCAAAAGTGTTTTTAAAACTTCCCTTTTGAAGAACTATTTTCAAAACCAATTAAGTATTTTCCAAGAAAAGTCTAGTTTATTTTAAAAGGCTATTCCCCAAAAGCCATAGCACTATCCTTCGTTTCTTCGTTCTGAATCTATCTTTTTCTTCGTTTTAGTATGGCCGATCGCTTTAACATCCCGGAAGGCGTACAAGTACCCGTCTGGTTCCGGAGATTTATGGAGGCAAGGGCGAATGAAGCCGGCCCCGCAACCATTCCTCCTCCTTCCCCCGTCGCTAACATCTCTCCTCCTCCCGTAGCTGAGGTTCCTCCTCCCCCTCAGCATACACAAGTGAATTTCGCGGAGCTTTGCAAAGACTTTAAGGCGATGGGTTGCAAGAATTTTGTCGGAACGGAGACTTCTATGGAGGCAAGAAACTGGTTAAAGGAAACTGAAGACCTCTTTGCTATCTTTGAGGTGGAAGATCGTAGGAAAGTTCTGCTGGCGGTATGGCTATTAAAAGGGGAAGCTGCTTATTGGTGGGTAGTCACCACCACTACTAAACCCATTGAGACTTGGGATGACTTTAGGAGAAGGTTTGGACTAAAGTTTCTATCATCGACTGAAGAGAATCTTCAGATGGAGAGCTTCCTATCTCTAAAGCAAGGGGACATGACAGTTAGGGAATACGTGGATATGTTTAATCAACTTGCTCAGTTCGGCCTAGAATTGGTAAACACAGCTCAGAAGAAAGCCCTACACTTTGCTCTAGGATTGAATGAGCCATTGCGTGGTTTGGCCATGTCTCATATACCCATGGGGCGACTTTCGAGAGTTTGGTGAATATGGCCCTGCTTCAAGAGGGAGATAAGAGTGGCAAGAAGGAGGTCAAGGCAAATGAGTCTCAAGGCGAGAAGGTAGATTCCGGAAAAGGAGGCAAGAACAACAATAGCAAGGACAACAAGTCAAGAGAAAGGAGGAAGTGCAACTTCTGTGGGATTACTGGGCACATAGCCAAAGACTGTAGGAAGAAGAAAAGGAAGTTGGGCGAATGCTTTCATTGTAGAGAGACTGGACATTTCAGTAAGGATTGCCCCAAGAAGCAAGGACAAGGGCAAGGACAAACTCAGCAAGTAAGACCCTCTGGAGGGCAATTGCAGGCTCTCCTCGCTCTTCCAGCTTTTGATCGAGGTAGAGTTTTTATAGAAATTCATGTTTACATTTCTGATTTTCCTGTTCGCACCTTATTTGATTCTGGCGCATCGCATAGCTTTATCTCTTCTGATATTGTTGAAAGTTTGCACCTAAGTACTAGCTTAGTTGAGGATCCCGTTTGTGTTTCAAATCCAATTGGGGGTTCCGCCAATCTACCTGTGATTTGTGTGGATTTGAAAATCTCTATCTTGAGCATAGAATTCATGTGTAATGTTTAGGTTCTCGGGTTTATGGGATACGGGTTGATTTTGGAGGTGGATTGGTTGTCCAGTTATGGAGCCATTCTCGATTGTGAACCTAGGGTGGTGAGGATCATGACTCGCCTCGGTAATACCCTAGAAATTTCTTGTAACCCTAGAGGTCCCGTCATGTTATGTTATCTTGAATCTCTCGACTCGTCCATCGATGATCTGCGATTTGTAAGGGTGGTCCGAGACTATCCTGATGTCTTTGAAGAAGTTAAGGGGTTACCCCCTAAACGAGAGATAGATTTCCGCATTTATCTAGTCGATAATGCCAAGCCAGTATCATTGCCCGTTAGGCACATGGCCCCTCGAGAAAGAAGGGATCTCAGTAAGCAAATCAAGGAATTGCTTGAGAAGAGTTTTATTAGACGAAGCATTTCTGAGTGGGGTGCTCCGGGGGTATTCGCTACTAAGGCGGATGGATCGCTTCGCCTATGTGTTGATTATCGAGAGTTGAACAAGTTGACAAAGAAGAATAGGCACCCGTTATCGAGAATTGATGATCTCTGTGACCAGCTGGTAGGTGCTTCTGTTTTCTCTCTACTCGATCTAGCCACCGGATTCCATCAGCTTAGAGTAGCTGAGGATAGCATTGATAAAACTGCGTTTAGGACTCTAGATGGATTCTTTGAATGGCTTGTCATGCCATTCGGATTGACTAATGCACCCGCCTACTTTGTAGACTTGATGAGTAGGGTGTTCAGGGAGTTCCTCAACAAGTTTGTTGTTGTCTTCATGGATGATATTCTGATCTTCTCAAAGGATGAGGAAGAGCACGCTAGGCATCTCAAGGAAGTGATGGATACACTTAGAGCGCATCAGTTGAAAGCCATGTTTTCCAAATGTCATTTCTGGAGAAGGGAAGTTCGGTTTCTTGGACATATAGTTTCCAAGCAAGGCATAGCGATGGATCCCGCGAAAGTGGTTTTGGTTCAAGACTGGAAGACTCCAAGGAATGCAACCGAAGTAAGAAGCTTTCTCGGTTTGGCGGGCTACTATAGGAAGTTCATCAGGGACTTCGCTAAGATCTCGGCCCCTCTTACTAAGTTGACGAAGAAGAACTTAGTCTTTGCATGGGACTTGGAGTGTGAGCTTGTTTTTCAAAGGCTCAAGAGAGCCCTTACCTCAGCTCCAGTTTGGCAACGTGGATTGGCACTGTTTTCAAGAGAGTTTTCTGCGTGGGATACCGTATAATATGTAAATGAGATCCAAGATTCACTAACGAATCTTGGAAAGCTTGCACGAAACCATGAGCATGCAGTTATGTTTAAGCCAAGTATTTTAGGCAAAGAATAAGTGGAAGTGGAACGAGAGGCAACGGTGAAATGAGTTCTAACTCATATTTTGGGAACAAGAATTAAGAACTACGGAATTGCGAAGTTAAAAGACGGTCAGGGCACGATGGGATTAAGCACAAGAAAATGCGGCTTAGAAGATCGAAGACTAGATACGTGCATTTAATCTCTTTCTAAGAGTATATCCTTGATCCCTATTGTTCCGTAGAGCTTACTCGCATGCTATCTTTTAAGTATATCCTCTCGGTCCTATCCTCAACCTTAGATCTGTTGCAAACCCCCTAAGGAGTATGACTAGCCTATTTGTGATATATGGTTGGGGTGAAGAAGTTCGTCACCAAACTATTTGGGCTTTATGGGATATGGGTAATAATTGACAGACTTACGAAGAGAACCCATTTTTCTGGTGAAAAGCAAGAGGACCATATTATGGCTAGCATCTATTTATCTTCGAGAGATAGTGCGGTTGCATGGAGTTCCTTCTAGCATAGTTAGCGATCGTGACCCAATTTTCACTAGCCAGTTCTGGAATAGTTTGCAAGAAGCGATGGGTACGCGATTGAATCTGAGTACAGCCTATCACCCCCAGACAAATGGCCAAACCGAAAGGGTGAATAGAGTGCTAGAAGATCTCTTGAGGCTTTGTGTTCTCGACTTCGGTGGTACTTGGGAAGACCACCTTCCTCTTGTAGAGTTCGCTTTTAATAATAGCTATCAAGCCAGCATAGGGATGGCACCATTTGAAGCTTTGTATGGGAGGCCGTGTAGGTCACCTTCTTGTTGGTGGGAGACAACAGATAGACTTATACTTGGGCCCGATATGATACAGGATACATCCGAAAAAGTTGAATTAGTGAGAAGAAGGATGAAAGCGGCCCAAGATAGACAGAAATCCTATGCAGACAGACGAAGGGCAGATTTGGAATTCGAAGTGGGAGACATGGTTTTCGTGAAGGTTTCTCCTTTGCGAAATGTGGTACGTTTTGGAGCAGCGGGGAAGCTGGCACCAAGGTTCGTAGGACTCTTCCCTATCATAGAGAGAATTGGAAAGATGGCCTATAAGGTGGGATTGCCCGAGAAGCTAGCCGGAGTGCATAATGTCTTTCATGTCTCGCATCTCCGAAAGTGCCTACATGAGTCCGCTGAGGTGGTTGAACCAAGCATTCTTGAAGACATTGAGGTAGAGAAAGAAGCAACCTTGAGAAGAGCTCCGATTCGTTTCTTGGGAACAGAGATCAAGAAGATAAGGAATCGAGAGGTCAAGTTGGTGAAAGTTCAGTGGGGTGAAGCCGACGAAGATGCAACTTGGGAAACCGAGGAGAAGATGCGTGGGCTTTATCCATTTCTTTTTGAGGGTACATTCTCGATCTCTTTTCCTAATTAGCATATCTTTCTTTTTATCCGTGTTTATCTAGTTTATCTTGTTTCGTAGATCTTGTCATGAGAACCTTAGGTAGAAACCCTTGGTTGAAACATGTATTTGAAACATGTTATGCTTGATGGTTGCAAGTGGTTGCAAGTGTTTGCACGTGGATACTCGTGGATGCATGATACACATTAGGCACTAAGATCGGCTCACACACTTTCATGTTGCATATGCATGAGTGCTTATACTTATTCATGGATGAAACATGTTGAGCTATCACGTGGATGTTGCATATGGATGAATATTATGTGCACTCATGTAGAGATTATAAATTATGTTAGGAATTTGCATACATATGGACTCATTTCACTAACATATTTTGCATTAAGGAGGTTTACTGTATCAGTAACCGCCTGATTTTTGCATTAGATAAGTACATATACACACACCTTTGCATATGATCATACAACATTTAGAATCCTTTAAGGACAATGACTGCACATGGATGATGTTTTGAGTAGATGGATGATGGATAGTAGGATACGTTCTTCCTAACTTGGAGATTTCGGGGACGAAATCCTTTAAGGAGGGGAGAATGTAACACCCCGTAATTTGAACATAAAAATTCACAAATTAAAGTATACTTAATTAAGTGAAAAGGGTTGCGTAGAGAAATATATATATAGATATATATATTGATATATATATATATATATAATTGAAAATTAAATAAATAAATATGCAAAAATGTTCAAAACAGCGAATTGGGAGAGGGGAATAACCGAACCGGCCGATTTTTGAGGTCGACCCGAGCTTGCTGGGTCGACTAGGGGTTAATCCAGGGTGTTTGGCTGTCAACCCGTGGGCCGATTCGCTCAAATGCAGATTTTGCATTTGAATGGTTCTCATGGTTCAGCTTTAATCTAAAGGCCCTAGATGGTTCCTACACTTGACTTCTTCCCCAAGACATGCTTTGATGGCTTGGATTGAATCTAGGGTTAATCCTACGGATAATACTATCCTAATCCTCTATAAAAAGACCCCTAAACCTTGCCTAAATCATCATTATTCATTCCTACAACTAAACTATGCCAAATTTGTTCCTCTCATGGCCTCCACTCTCATGCTAAAATTCCTAAGTCTATCTATATGAGAGATTTTGAGTGCATACAAGTATTTTCAAGCTTGTATGAGTGTTCTTAGTTTGCATTCAAGTCATGTTGCAACATTTCTCTTTCAAAGCAAGAGTTTTTATTGATTTGGCTCAAGGGTTTTTCATTTGGAGCTTGCATATTTGGTTTTTGCATAAGGGCTTCATCTCAATCTTTATAATAACTATTTATTTGTGTCTTCATATCATTGTAAGCCCTTTTCTACTTTCTTTCTTGAACTCTAAAGTTAAATGAATGATGCAAGTTTGGGGTTGATCATTATGATATGCAAGTTTGGTTGATCATTATGATATGAAAGTTTGGTTGATCATTATGATATGCAAGTTTAGTTGATCATTATGATATGCAAGTTTGGTTGATCATTATATGCAAGTTTGGTTGATCATTATATGCAAGTTTGGTTGATCATTATGCAAGTTGGGTTAATCATTATGTATGACACATGTTGCTATGTTATGCAAGTTTGGGTTGATCATGTTATCATGTTATGCAAGTTAAACTTGATGTTGTGAGCATAAAGCTCCAAGCTTTATGTTGAAGGTTGCATTTTGGCAACATGGAAGTTATCATATCCCTTATGATAACTTGCATGTGAGGCTAATTGCGAACTTCTAGCAACTTCTACATGTCATTTATCACCATGTATCACTCATATGCTAAGTTTGGTTTTATGCATGCTTTTGAAGCCTAATGATGCAATATGCAAGTATATGAATATATGTACATTTCATATGCCACCATGATAAACTTGTGGCTTCAACACCTTTTTGTCATGATTATGCCAAGTTCCCTATTTTATCCTTTATGCGTTGTTGCGAGTATGTAAACGATGGGATTACGTTGGGGTTGGGTAAAATTATGACATGAACATGATTTTTATAACATGATGTGATATGTTAACTTGTAATTATGTTTTGGAAACATAATGGACATGACACTTAGAAAATATGAGTGTGGCCAACTCGAGGTTGGGTTGAGTTTGTAGCATAAATCTACCCGGACCCGCCCGGCTTAACTAGTGGCTACAAACAATAAGACCCAATGTGAGAAGTTGGTCATGTTGTGCTCGAACCCGAGGTTAGACCTAGTTGTGGTGTAAAGCTACCCGGACCCGCCCGGCTTAACTTGTAACCACAACAAAGTCTAATGTGAGAGGTTAAAGCGCATTAAGTTAATTAATTCCTCCTGATTAGGGTTAAGTCATGGTCCACTTAATATTTAACCAATTTGGGCTTGATGGATTAATCGAGATTAAGTCAGGAGCCTTGGGTACTCTTAACCGAATTAATCCACGTTTGGATCGGGTTAACCACATTTAACCCGTTAAGAAACCCTAGTTGCGTGGTCCTTTTCAGCAGTAACCTTCTAGATGTATCATAAGACCCTAGGACTAGGCTAGGGTGGGGAACGATTACTGGGCTGATTGTAAGAGACCAAAAGAGACGGCTGAATGATGCCCCGGTTGTTCAGGCGGACCATGGTCGTGCACATCAAGTCCGGAGTTGAACACGGGCACCGGTAGGTTTGGACTGTGCATCATGGTATGGTGTCTGAGGGTTACACCGTAGGGCCAGATACACCCTACGGTGGACCCTGCACAGTCAACTACATTACATGATTACGCCGCATGACACCGACACTTGACGAGTTAGGCTTATAGGGAGCCGATCGACTAGACCGTGTAGTTGGACCTTAATTTAGGTCACCTCATGATGATGGGCCAAACTTGGGCCAAGGGATCAATTCTTGTTTTTACTTGACATGTTAGAATGCTAGTACACCCGTGCTGCAAAACTTAACCTTGATTATGCGATGACACCTTTATCCATCTTGTTAGTTAATCATCATGCCAGTATGTTGTTATCCTTAAGTTCATCTCAGCTTCTCATGCCAGTTAACTTTACTAGTTCATAGACAGATAGTAGTAGGGCTTACCAGTCTTTTTGACTGACCTGTTTTCTTTCGCCTCTTTTCTTCCGTTTCCCCCCTCAGGTTCTCAGGGTGGGAACATTGGAGCTTAGCTTGGATCTTTACAGCTTGCTTACTGGATTTGCTCATGTACGGTTTTGGACATTGAGCTAGCTATGGTTTATCACTTCATTTTGGGGATAGTACTTTATGTATTTCAGTTTTTCAGTTTATGCTTTTATCTAGACTTTGTTTTTGGAAAATAATGACCAAGTACTTTGTTGTAACATGACTGTGGTTTTGAAATGCTAAGATTTATCCGCTGCTTTACTACTCTGTTTTACTTATATGTTCTGTCTTGTGACATCTGCATGCATGTTTACCTTGTTTAACGCCCCTCCAAAGCTAGCGTCCTTGCAAGAGTGGCCCTAGCGGAGGTGGGGTGTTACATTACACACCATCGTTCGACCGGTGGAATCCGGTCGGTTGACCGGTTTCAAACAAAGAACAAACCGGTCGACCGACCCGTTTCGGACCGGTCCTGGCCTGGGATGTTGCCCAGGCCAAACCTAGGGGGATTCGGTCCCCCGCGAATGCCCGGCGCCGAGCGTCGAGGCTTGTGACTTCTTCGAGGCGTTCATGAGACCTCTCCGATCCACCGTAACAAGTTGCCAAGCTCAAATTCAAGGATTATGATTATAGGTTCTAAACGAACCAAATTTCCAAATCTAAATGAACCAATTTCAAAATCAAAGCGAACAAACGTGATATAAGTTAATCGTGAAGTCTTAGAACTTGCCAAGTGCGACAATAGTACTCCACAACACCACTTAATCGATTTACATCATGTGCATTAATCGTGTGATCAACATATATATATATATATATATATATATATATAAGATTGCAATGATTCGGTTTATAAAGTCAAGTATGAACTGAATTCCAAACCAAAGCACAACAAGCCGATTCAAGTGACTTGTGAAGACTTAGAGATTTGCCGGGGGACAAGGAGCTTCACAACATCACCAAATCAAATCATAAAACTTGTATTAGATCGTATGAATGATCCTTATCATGATTTTTAACTAAATAAAGCATAAACACATGAAATCGGCTAAGTTATACTAACATAACCTATTCACAAGCACATGCAAACTCATATGAACACTAAATTACACTTTACAAGCACGTAGGCTTGAGGCATAGATGTGAGTTCAATAAAGAACTCACCTTTGGCTCATGAATGGCAAGAGCAAGCTCCAACAAGGAAGAACAAGCACAAATCCAGGCAAAGAAGCTTTCTTTCTTCAACCACTCCTCTCAAAACACCTCATGAACACATATGAAGACTCACGGATGTTAGAACATCATAAAAATACCAAATTGAGAGGAGAGAAAGGTAGAACGAGTAGAGAGAGCTTACACACGTCATAGAATTGGATTTGCACAAGAATTGAGCTCTAGATTGGAAGCCCTAGCCTTGGAGTTTCTATTTCCCTTTCCCCTCCCCATTTCTATTTTCTTTTGAAGTGTTAGAATGAAATGAAGAAGAGGGTGCTCATTTGGGTTTATATAGTGAGCTAGGCTAGCTCAACCAAGCCCTTGCTAAGGTGCCCAAATTCCAAAACTCATAACATATCGAACCTTATAGTTTTCGAACAACTAAACGACGTTTTGAAATCGATGGAAGTGGTTTCGAGTCCAAATTCATTCGTATGTGAAAAGTGATATTTTGATCATACATTCAAATGAGAAAACGACCAAATTTCACTAACTTAAAAGGTATCGATGCTTGTAGTCAAAAAGGTCGCAAACGATGATCCGGACTCAATAGAAGTGGTCCCGAATCCTAATTTTATCGTTTGTGAAAAACGACATTTTGTGTGATACATGAGATATGATGATATATTTAAATAAAATATCTAAATCTAAAATTGTCGAATGAGCGGGTTGTTACATTTTGTGTTAAGCTTGAATTGAGTATGTCGATCCACTTGGGTAAGAATAAAAGTATAAAGCCCCAAATCCACGTAATCGATAATTGTTTAATACAAAACTCATGAATTGTCGTTCCTAGTCAGCCCTATTCCCTGCACTAAAAATGATATTGCCTAGTAATATTCTTTGTTAATGTGTGTCTCAGAGTGGGGCACCACTGCTAAGTATTAGAGCTGAATTCAAAACAAAGTATGATAAATACAGAATATAACACTTAATACATCACATTGAAGGATAGCATTCTAGCTAACTTAGTCCCCTTCCATTATTATCCTTAATCGTGTCCATAATCTTTTCATAACCTTGGGGATATATAAGTGGGAATATATCTAGGAATGCATCCATATGTTGAATTCAAATTAATAATATCATTCTCAGGTGAATGATCTATGTCTTATCTTATCCTTTCAAAATATGGTTTAAAAAGGCAGTGATGACATTTTTGGTGCTGGTAGTGCAACAACCCACATCTAGAAGGCATCTACATGTATTATGAGAAGCTTATAGACTTATTTAGTAGTATCAATTCCCCACCTTTGACTCGATCTTCTCATCTACGAAAGTCTGTTGTTGCATGCATGTGTAGCAGCTTCACTCCTTCAGGAAGCTAAGCCTTCCAAGGGCTCAGAGACTATTCCTGAGGTCCAAGTATGGTTGCATACATGCACGGGAGAGCGCATCATTTCTCAAATTAATCTTTTCGGCCAACATCGTGTTCTTGTAGAATCGAGCATGTTGCAAGAACGTGCATTGGATTGGCATGATCTCTTGATTGGAGATGTTGATAAGTCCACTCTTGACAGGAAGCAATTCAAGCAATGATTCGAACTTAAATTTGTTCCTAAATCCAAGAAAGCCTATCTAGCCTATTGATTCCTTGATTTAAAGCAAGGAGAGCCTTCTGCATCTGAATATGTATATTCTTCAAGGCTCTATCTAAGGACGGTATCGAGTACATTATCACATAGTGCAAGTAGAATCTAAAGTTTGTCTCCGGATTGAGAAAATATTTAAAGAAATCTTTCATGATCCAACTCAAGATATCTTTTGAGGAATTGGTTAGCTATGTGTTTCACATTAAAGCAGTCGAGAAAGAGTGGGATAATATTAAAGAGTTAGGGATTCAAAATAATCCAAATAATAAGAAATTCCCTTTCCATAAATTCAAGTCTTTTCCACATAAAAAGAAAAAGGTGGGTTCTAGATCTCATCCTAATGTAGCACCCCATCCAACTAGAGTTTTATAGTATTACAATTATAGCTCTCATGATCGTTTGGTCAGGATTTATCCTAATCCTCGTATTTGTCATAAATGCAAGCAAGAGGGACATTTGCCCACATCGTGTCCTAGAGCTCCTAAGGGTCATGAACTAGGGCAAGCTAAATGTAGTAGATGCTTCTGGTAGGTCTTCTCATCCCAAAGGTACTCTCTCAAAAATTTGGAAGGATCAATATTATTTCATGATAGTATCACTCGACTTTTGTTTGTTACGGGTGTGTCACATTCATTCGTATCATAGGAGCTCGTAGATGATATTTCTTTAGATGTGACTAGTCTTATGACTTAATTAAGGATTGTAAATCATATTAAAGGTTACGTGACTCTTAGTATGCTTTATTGGCTCGTTTGTTACCAAGCCTTAATTCTATGTTCTTAAAGAATTATATATCTTAGACATCCATATTATACTAGTTAACTACCTCTAATATTTTGGGATGTTGACTACGATTCTGACGCATTTCTATTTGATCTTGAATCTAGAGTTGATGATGATATATCTTAGATTCCTATCGTATGTGTTTTTTCTAGTGTATTCAAGTTTATTTTTGGTTTGCACCCAAGTGGACAGTTAAGTTACTCATCGATCTCATTCTTAGATGCACAACTTGATAGTCATCCTCCGATATGGAGTCCATTAAGGAAAATGAGAAAGTCGAGAAGCAATTGTTCGAACTTAAAGTCAAATAATTCATTTAATCTGCTTTATCTTCGTGTGGGGAGGGGGCACAACTGTGTTCATTAAGAGTCCTAATGGTAATCTTAGGCTTTGCATTGACTATCGAAAGCTTTATGAGTTAACCATTAAAAACAAATATATGTGGCATAGGATCAACAACATGTTAATTCAATTATGTGGCACTAATGTTTTCTCTCAGCTCGATCTCACAATTAGATTTCATCAGTTATAAGTTGTGCATGATAACATTCCCCTTACCACATTCCACACTCATTACGTTTTTATGAGTGGCTTGTTATGCCATTCGATTTGTCAAATGCTCTAGCTTAGTTTTTCATTCTCATGAATCAAGTATTAATTACGAGAACATCTGGATAAGTTCGTCTTTGTTTTCGTCTATGATATCCTTATATATTCTGAGTTCGAAGGCGATCATGCTAAACTTGAGAATTGTCTTGAGCACTCTTCGTCAATACCAACTTAATGCCAAATTCTCCAAGTATCATTTTTAGGAAAATAAGGTGAAGTTTCTTGGCTATATTGTATCTTTTAATGGCATTTTTGTTGATCCATCGAAGATAGAAAAGGCATTAAGAATTGGAAAAGGTCGGAAAATGTTTTTGATATTTGTAGTTTCCTTAGATTGGTGGGTTATTACAATTGACTCATTAAAGTTTTTTTTTTTTTTTTTTTGCATTTTTCCTCCTCTCACCAGCCTTACAAACAAAGGTGTTTGCTTCATTTAGCGGAAAGTGTGAAGCTTCTTTTTTAAAAATTGAAATACCTTCTCACACATGCTCCTATCTTAGTGGTTCCTGAAAGAAATAAAGACTTTGTTGTCTACATCGATGCTAGTAGATGTATTCTTAGTGTTGTTATCATGTAGAGATATCGGTTAGCTGCCTATGCTTCCAGACAAATTCATTCGAAGGGGATTCCGCACGCCGCCCATGACCGAGAGTCGGCTGCCATTTTCATTGCTTTAAATATTTAGCATCATTATTTTTAGGAAAGCACTTTGTTCTCTAACCTGTTCAAAAGTCTCTTGATTGTCTCAAGTTCCTCAACTCTTATGATTTTGATATCCAGTACACTTTTCGAAAGGGGAATTAAGTAGCACACACGTTGAGTCACAAGCAATAAGCAGTCATCTCTATGATGCTAGTTAAGTGGGAAATGTTGAAAGCTCAATCTTATTGTGATATCCGTGATCATGCTCCTATTTTTGGTTTTATTTTTATTATCCAGCATGGAAGCTCTTCCTAATATATTGGATCGTATTGCCGAGGCTCAACGGGAAGATCCGGAGCTTGTGCATCTCATTATCTTTGTAAGTTTGAATCCCTTGATGATGTTCTGGGGGATTTCAGCATTGATACTCATGGTTGTATTCGTAAGAAGGATTATTTGATCATGCCTTTTATTTTTGGTCATAGGCGGGACATTCTTAATGAGTGTCATCAACCTAAGTATAAAATTAATCTTGGCATTAGTAAAATGCATGCCGACTTGAGACACCTATATTATTAGGAAGGCATGGAACATGATGTGGTAAGTTATGTTAGTAATTGCATAACCTATCAACTCATTAAAACCGAACACTAATGTTCTAGTGGTCTTTTACATCCCTAGAGGTCCCATTGTTGAAATGTAATCAAGTTTCTATTCACTTTATTGATAGCCTACCTTGATCGAGGTTAAGCCACAATAGTGTTTGGGTTACTTTTGATCGTTAGACTAAGTCAACTCATTTCATTCCTATTATAAGACATCTTCGCATCTATCTAAGATTTATACTAGGGAAATCGTGAGACTTCACGGTGCTCCTACCCTGATCGCAGAGATCTTCTATTTAGCGATTAATTTTAGTGGAGTCTTCAAAAAGTTTTAGGTACAATGCTTAACTTCAGCACAGTATACCATCCTTAGTTTGAAGGATATAAGAAGTGGGTGAATCGCATCTTCGAGGATTTACTTCTTGCATGAATTCTCGATTTTGGTGGTACTGAGGAAGACTACTTGCCCCTAGTTGAATTTGCATATAATAATAGCTTTCAGTCCTATATTAGTATTGTAACGACCCAAATTTCAACGGTTCCGTTTTTTTCACAAAGTGCTAAAATACAAGTCCACTAAAATCCAAGGAGGATTGTCTGGTATCGTGCAGAACTACAAAGATTAATACATTATATCTCACAATAAAATGTTAAATAGTGGAACGAATAAAATATGATTGTAAGTAAAACTTATCATAATAATGAAACTGTCTAGTAAGTGTCTCTAAGCTATAAAATCTCTGTCATCGATCTAATCTGTGGGTTAGTTACGAGGAGGGGGTCAGAACAAAAGTTCCGGTGAATGGAAAAAATCATACTTTCTATAAATAACACTACATATATCGTTGTATCACTGGTCCACTTTTACAAAGTTATATGGGTTTATTGCACATTACACTTCTGATTTTTTGCATAAATCATACCCATCTACTCCCAAATAAATTAACCGAATAAATCATATATATAGCTTTACGCCACTCATCTCAAGGTACTCCGTATAGTACCCTTCTCGAGTGGTCTCCATCGTCGTACTATGAAAACATGCTGAATCTCCATTGCTACGAAGCATAATAGACCATGCAACGAAGGCGCACTAAGTTTCCATCGCAACACTTTGAAAGCGTACCAGGCCGTGTTATGAAAATGTAAGAAGCCTCCATCATCATGCTGCGAAAGCCTGCTATCTACTATCTATGTTCGCTATAGAACTCAGTCGGTGGATTTCTACATTTGTAGAGGGCAATTTTTTTAGTCCTCTAATATAGATATCAATAGTTTTGGTCTGTCTCTTTTCTTGGTGTCTATGGCCTCACTCGGCCCCCTAACTAATGAAAGACTATTTCAAGAGCTAAGTGATTGTTCCCCTAACAAACAATATAAATATCCATTGGCATTGTCCCTTATCCAACGTCTCGATAATGAAGACCATTGGCCTATTGGTTTAGCTCTAGTCTTTCCCATACTCGCTTTGGCCGTTAACGACAGTTACCCAACGACTTACTATCCTTATTGGATTCTTACCATGAAGCCTACTCTCAAAGCTAAGGCAACCATTGAATCATAAAAATCATCCCATCAGTGTTATGGCTTCCCTCAACATAAATGCAGTCAAGGCATACTCTATGGATGAAACCACACAAACTAGCCTCTGGGGTAGCTGTATTGATCTGTATTTTATGTATCAAAAGATCATAACATAATTATATTTAATTCCTAAATGATTATATCATTATAATATTTTAGTATGTTGTTCATGGGAATGTGAGATACGTCCGTGATTTTTACCAAAACGAGTTAGGACCAATTTTCCCTTGCGCTTACTCTTTTGGCTATAATTGTTGATAGGGGCGGAACCTAGTGCTGAATTCGGTCTCATTTGATTAGAACGATGATTGGCAATTCCGTAGATTGGTCAGATTAAAGATCTGGCTTAGCGGTTTTGGAGAAATTTTCTTTTGAGTTTTATTTACTACTAGGAAGACTAATTAGTTGTTAATGGGCTGGTTAGTGAAGCCCATTAAGCTAGTGACGTGTTGATATAACTAAGGAGTGTAAGGAGAGAAGGTTTTCTCTTCTCATTTAACCATTAGGTTGATGTTTGCGATTCTCCATATTTAATATAATCCCTAGTTACTTCATCTACTCATTCTAAATCATATCAAGAGGCAAGATCTACATTTCAGAAGATCAGAACTTGTTATTTTGCATCAAATCAAGTTTTCTCTTTGTTGTGCCATCATTTTCTAGATCTGGTTTCATCCTTCTTTCATCTGATCAAGGTTTTGGTGAGTGATAGATATCTCTTATGTGGATACTTCGAATCATATGGACTAATTAGGATTTTTTTTCACACCAGGTATGTTATTATCACCTAAAATCAGATCACCTATGTTAATTCTATTATTAGAAAACCTAAGAAAATATAACTTGCATAAAAACCTGTAAGTTTTTAGACTAATCATATTTAAAGTATGTTTAGATTTTAATTATGCTAGATCCTTGGATTTTTATGGTATGTTATGTTTATATGACTGAATGTGATTGAAACGCAACGAATAATTCTATGATTTGTTGAATTGTGTGATTATGTTTCATTTAGTCATTTAGAATTTCATGCTATAGGCTTAGAACTAATAATTATAGCAAATCAGAGGATCAAACGATCAGATTCAAACAAAATTTGGTGGAGGAGCTCTGGAGGATACCGGGATGAGACTTAAAAATTTTAGGTGGAAATTCTCTAAGTGAATGGACTGTTACCCTATGTTATATTAATCGCTAAGCGAGGCAAGATGATGAAGGGCTCTCTTTGCTTAATGGTGCTTAAGCGGTGCTTAAGTGCTGCCTAAGTGCTAGATCCATGCATAGCCAAAGTACAACTAAAGACGCTTAAGCGGCACATAAGAGCGACGCTATAGCGGTGCTTAACTATTATGCAAATAAGTCATTGCTTAATATTGTTATCCAAGTTCTTAAATTTAAGCGAGGAACTATTAAGAGCTAGAAAGGCGCACTTAAGCGCTAATCGCTTAATGCCTATCTCTTTTCAAAAAATTAAGTGATGTAGTTGCAAAAATTGCTTAAGCATTGCTTAAGTGAGCTTTTCATAACATAGCTGGTATCGGTCCATAGCCTTGGACCGGTACTGATCCATAAGGATTGATTGTGGGGTAGTGAAATTTGGAGCGTGGTTTCTTGGCATGAAATGCAGTTCATGTAAATTTTGGGGTGATTTGTATAGGTCCATGTGAGATCACCCGAGTTCTCATTGAAGGACTAACAAGTAAAATTATGCAGAAAAATTGAGATTTGAGATAAGGCCGGTAGGAAGTGTTCTAAGCATGGAATTTGAAAATTCGCAAACTTATCCATTTCTGGCAATTGTGAGGATCTGATCCATCGTCGATGGATTGGTACTAATGAATAGTTGATGGATTGGTACCGATCCATGAGGTTACATAATGTGTGGCCAAATTATTCTAGGGTTGGTGATATGGTGCTTGGGTGCTTATTTATGAAGTTTGGTAGCCTGGAAGCTTCATATGAAGGTTATGTATCTCAAGGGTGATTTTAGTGCTTCGATCGAGAACTCAAGGCGGAGCGATCAGAGTTAAATAAATGTAATATTAATAGTAGGACAATGCATGATGCAGTGAGATGATGGACTGGCTCAGGTAGGAGTTGATCATGAGTGGTAATTAATTATTTAGAGAAGTACCTTGAACTAAATGGTGAAATCGTCAAGGCGGATGAATTATGAGATTTAAATTGCTAAGAAATCATCAATAATCAAAGGTTCTAGCAGACTCAAAGTAAGTGTATTGGAGGGATTGTGATTAGACGGATCGTGTACCTTATATCAGCTCTGAGAAACGATCTAGTTGTCTCAAGGCGGAGGTAAATGTACGTAAGGCAATGTATAAAGGTCTGACTAGAACTGAGCTTTCCATTAAACCTTGACAGACGTCAACAGTTGGTCATTCGATGATTGATATATTCAAAGTTTTAGTCGGGATTGCTAGGATAATTTTTTCATGGATTATATGGTTAACTGTGTGCTTTCTTCTCTATTTCTCTGGGTAAGCCATCACCATAAGTTTTCGAAGAGAAGCGGGATTGGGGGAAAAATCCTATTCTTATTTTTGAGAGGCATTTTATAGATGATTATTATGTTCTAACTCTATTGTTACAGGAACAAATTAGATGTTGAACTGTCTATCATTCTATATCTTGTATAACTGTTGATATTTATTTAATCGCTCACTAAGACCGTTGTCTAACTCAAAGATTTATATTCCCTCTTATTAGTTTGGGTTGCTCATCAATTGTGCTGATGAGTAGACTGCGTTAGCCGGTGAAAGGTTTTGTTACCGATGATGTTTTGCGATGACCAGTAGGAGGCTGGCACATTATTTTCCATACTATATAGACATAATATGTGTAACAACCTAAATTTAGACAAACATGAAATTCTTCTTCAAAATTCAAATCTATCAAAGCTCGAGTTAGTTTGTCTAGTATCCTATAGGAAGTCAAAGATAAATATATCAGAGCTTACAATAGAAATCTCATAGAGGAAAGGAATAAATATAATAGTGGGTAAACACTTACCAACAAACAACACTATCTAAATAGTGTCTCTAAGCTGAAAAATATCACTAACCTATCTAACCTATGGGTTTGTTATATGGAGGGTAAAACAAAAATTCTGCTGAATAGACAAATTATACTTTCTACAAATAACACTACCTACACCGTTGACTCATATTTATTAAGTTACCCAACTTTATCTCATAATACACTTTCGATTTTTCCGCGTAAATCGTACCCAGTAGATTAACGTAACAAATAACATACGTGTAGCTATAAGCCCAACATGTCGAGGTACTCTCCATAGTACCCTCCTCGAGTGGTCCTCATCATCCTACAAAAAAACATACTAGACCTCCATCTCCACACTATGAAAGCATACTAGAATATGCTACTAGGACATACCAAATCTTTAACGCTATGTCACAAAAGTGTACTAGGCTATGCTATGAAAGTTAATAAGCACTGCCGCTGCACCACAAAGGTGCCCTAATCCATGAGTACCCCAAAGAACTTAGTCGGGGGATTTACGCATATCTGTAAAGGACAACTTCATTAGGACTACATTGCAGATATATGAAGATAGATCTGTCTCTTTTGGTGGCTCTCTAATCCCTCACCCAACTTACCACCATACGAATGAAAGACTACTCAAGGGGCTAAATGACTGCCATAACATCCAATCTAAACAAACATGTGGTCCCTCATCCAATGAACCGATAGTAAAAGTTAATTGGCCTATTGGTTTAGCTTCAGTCTTTTTCGCACGCCCCGATTGACGATGACAGGAATCCGATGACCTGCAATTCTTTGTTGGGTCTTAACCATGAAGCTTCCCACCTTGATTCAGCCGCCGAATCATCTTAAGATCATCCTAATCAGTCTTTAGGCTGCCCACCATCAAAGATGCAGCCTAGGCATATGTTACTACCAAAATTTACAATGAAGCGAGCTGGAGGTGAAGGGTTATCAGGAAACTAAAGGCTCAAAAGAAAGTGGGACCCGGTATTAGGAAGGGCTAAAAGTAAGAAAGAATAACCCGAAAAGCTGCACCAACCGGAACCTTCCCAGGGAAAAGGATCATGAAGGCTACGGGATGTAGCTAGCAGGATTTAACTACTTGGGTTAATCCGACATGAACTCTCTAGGAAGCATTAGTCCGACAAAAGAATTCTATGGAAAAGAATCATCCTAACCCGAAACCAAGTAAGTCAGAAGCAATAAATCCGACAGATAAATCTTCGATGATGACATGTCCAAATACCGATACATCCGAGGACGAGAGCATCGACGGTACTAAACCAAGAAAACACGAAGACCATCTGGAACCAACTTCTAAAGTGCCTACTACATAAATACCGAAAGGACGAACTCATAAATAACAGGAAAGACATCAGAAGCCATCCTCTGGGAATCCATGCTACCACAAAAGCCCCACCGAAAGGCTAACTGAGACCCAGGCAGAGATACAGGCCACCCGTACTGATTTACCTAGTACCGAAACCCATAGCGGCTTCAAACCAGTAGTTATCAATGTAATCATGAGGGCAGGACCCTCTAAGTATTCACGATAAAGCCGGAGGCCTATATCCGAGAGCTTACATCCGGAAGCCTACATTCGGGAGTTGTTACCAAAGGCTCAAATATCATCTGAAGACCATGACTAGTACTCCGAAGATGGCCGGAAGTCAAGTGCCTGAAACTAAGAAGAAATAGCGACCAACAAAGACCCCCATAAGCCCAATAGCCCATCAGCGGAAGGGGAACCGAACCACTATAAATAAGGCTACAGAGGTCACATTGAGGGATCCTTTTTTTCTTAATGCTTGTACTCTTAAAAATAGCTTAGCAATGATATCAATGGAGGGATCCTCCCTATGATATTCAGGCAGTCCCAGAGAAAACTGAATAAAAAGTAACCTATTACATGAAAATTGCTCTGAAAATTTATATTGTCATTTTCTGACCATCACCGTTGTAGTTTACCACTCATTCTTCAAATAAGCATGGGTTTTCACCCCTAAATACCCTCAAATGGTGGAACGTACCTCATTCACTGAGTTTAGATCCAACCTAGTGGTCCTCAATGATCCTGCTCGTCTAAGCATCATTATCTAAAGTAGACATCCAAACCAATCGAAAAAGTAAGCCAACCCACCTAATTCCCCTTAGATCCGTCCCTGTTGACCCACCTTCGGTGTTGACGAAAAATATTGTTAACATTTCGGCGCTAGAAAGAAGGCTTGAACCTCCAACCTTGTGGTTAACAGCTCTGTCCTGGATCGGACTAGCTTTGAAGAAGAAAGGTTAAGAATATGAGACCCAACAAAGGCTTTCAGGATGTCGAGTGAATAGGTCAAAAACCACCAACCCCGGGGTGAGGGAGGGACAAAAGTTAAGCGTGAAGCCTTGCGGGTGATAAAGCGGAAATGAAAAATGGAACTACATGCTTATGATATTGGGAATAGTAGCTCTTCCCACATAGGACAAACCATGGCGTTCCCACCCAATGGATCTACATCATAGGACACTAGCATTTTCTTCCACCTAAAGGATGCTCTCTACGGGCAAGTTAAAGTAATGACACTCGAGCGGGAATTAATGGATGATTTCAACCACTTCACCAACAAATGGTCTAAAGAGATGTCAACTCGATTCCAGTATGTTCCGGAAAGAAAGGACGAAAGTATAAGCACCACAACTAGGATGATTCGCAGGAGGATTAGACCCCGACAGCAAAAAGAAGAGTGTACGCCGAAGATACCTAAGGAATGCTTCCTCACTACTTCGATGGAGAATGTTTACTTCCTAACCAAATACAAACTCGACTATTGGACATCCACGAAGAGGAAGCCTAAACACGAAATAAATACAGGAGGGCCTTACTGCTATTACCACTTGATGAATGGACATGAGAATAATCACTGTAGAACTCTCAGGGAAACCATTGTTAGATTCGTCAGCCAAGGCCAATTATGAGAGTTTATCAAAAAATCAAGATGAATTTGGGAAAATCCTTAGGAATAGGATTAATAAATATGTGTCAGGGTACGGATAACTCATCTCTCGGAATTTAAAAGGAAAACCTAAAAGTGTTCCAATTACCAACGGATTAAATACCTTGTCATCGCCAAATTGGCCGGGGCGAGGCATCCCCTAGAGGGGGATGCTGTGTTAGTCTTTCTCTATATCCAAACCAGAGGGGGCAGGGTTAAAGCATCAAAAGCATAAGTTGTTGTTTCACAGCAGGAATGATCGTGGTAGTGCATCTAAAATTAGCACGCCCTGCCTCTGCTCGCAGAAGAGTATGCCCAGCCTTTGCTAGAATAAGCACATCCTACCTCTGCTCGCAGAAGAGCACGTCCTACCTCTGCTTATGTTTCGCGTTACCCGCAGAAGGGAATGTAAACCGCTATAATCTCCTATGATGGTCAGGATAAGGCACCCCTCAAAGGGGGGTGTATAAGCCTCTATCAGAACCTACGATGGTCCGTATAGAGAATCAAAAGAGTAAACCTTAGTTCAGTGTCTGCAATGGCCCCGTCTAAGTTTCTTCGACCTTATAATAGCCTACAATGGTTAGGATAAGCTGCCTCCTTGAGGGAGGTCGGGTAAGTCCTTGGGCCCTGCTTGTGGATAAGTTATCCAAGCGCTCTAGACGCACAGGCCCGTGAGTAGCCAGCACAGCACGTACATCCTCTTCTTTGACATCGAAAGCCCAAGAAGAGGCTCAAGAAGCAGGTACAACCTCTGCTTCAACAATTGAATCACAAAAGTGATACCGAAACAACAAATACCGGAGGGGGTTCCGGTCTTCTGTGTTAATACCCGATTCTAGGTGGATTCGGCTCTCCACAAATACTGAAGAGGGTTCCTGTCTTCTATGCTCATACCTGAATCTAGGTCGAATCGGCTCTCCACCAATAGCGGAGAGGGTTCCGGTCTTCTATGTTAATACCCGAATCTGGGTCGATTCGGCTCTCCACAAACACGAGAGGGGGTACCGGTCTTCTATGCTCATACCCGAATCTGGGTCGATTCGGCTCTCCATTAATACTGAATGGGGTTCCGGTTTTCTATGTTAATACCTGAATCTGGTTCGATTCGGCACTCCACAAATACGGAGGGGGTTCCGGTCTTCTATTCTCATACCCGATTCTGGGTCGATTCGTCTCTCCACCAATACCGGAGGGGGTTCCGGTCTTCTATGTTAATACCTGAATCTAGGTCGATTGGGCTCTCAACAATACCGGAGGGGGTTCCGGTCTTCTATGTTAATATCCGAATCTGGGTCGATTTGACTCTCTACAAATACTGGAGGGGGTTCCAGTCTTCTATGCTCATACCCGAATCTGGGCCAATTCTGCTCTCCAACAATACAGGAGGGGGTTCCGGTCTTCTATTTACTACCCGAATCTGGGTCGATTCGGCTCTCCACAAGTACCGAAGGAGGTTCCAGTTTTTATATATATATATACACACACTCGAATCATAGTCAGCCCAGTTATTTACAAATGATTGGAAGAAGCAATCCAACTCTGTCTCGACATCGAACCACGGTGCAAATAATGATCGGATATAGAACTCCAGTCTCGATACAAGGCATCCGAATATGGATCAGTTCCAATTCTTAGGGCTGGACAAGGAGAAACTAGTCAACCCTTATCCCTATTCCCTTATCCCTATTCAATTCTGGCTCGAGAGCGCATTTACAACGTTATTAAGCACACACCGATAGTATTTCTCAATTCTCCTTTATGCACAAAAAAGTATCTTTGACTTGCATGGGCGTACCAAATATTCACGCTAACACATGAAACACGAGCGAGCATTATGGATCTTTTATGATTGAACGCACTATGGTACTGTTAATTCCAAAAAGAGTACGGGACACTGTTTAAAGGACCACAAGATGGACTCCCAACATGGCATTCTGCACCTTGTCACTATATAGCAATGCCTAAAGGGAAAGCCTTTAGATTGAAATACACAATTGCATACAAGTCACATCATATAAGTCCTACCCATATCCGTGTGTGTTGTTTATATAAAATGCTACATTCCATTGACAGAATACAAGGTACTCTGTGCATTACATAGTTGCTCACGATCAAGCTTGAGAAACGGAATCACTCTTTTTTTAAAAGAGAGAGAGAGAAGGAGGAAGAAAACGACCTCTGACACAACAACTCCCGTACGAGCAATGGACCAACCCCCAAAAGGATGCGCTCTATTCATGGAACCTGGAAGAAGTGGCAGAACGATGAATCACAGCATGCAAAAGCTTGTCGACCTTTTCCACATTTTTCATAACCACGTAAGGGTCATCCAAAGGTTTAGGTTGCCACTTTAATGCTTGATTGAAAGCCTTGCCCATCACGCGGAGGTTTTCATTCTCCTTCCTCATGTCGAAATCATCTCCGCGCAGGAACTGTCTATCCTTTTGTAATTGCTTAAGTTTGGAGGTATAAAAGTTGGCATGACGAAAACTACCCTCAATCTCCTTCCTGTCATAAAGACTTCTCATGCTTGCCTTAACCTGTCTATGCCACCTGGCAGTAAAGGAATGATCCATTCCACGGGGGGGGGGGGGGGGGGGCAATCTCAAATTCTGAAGAAACGGATTCCGTCGAGGCCCGCGACACGTTAGAGGCAGAGGCCCTAAGAGAGCATCTAAATACAGTCTCATATTCTTCGCATTTTACTAGTACGCTTTTGCATCTCGCCTCTAAGTCCATAGCTTGGCACTGCAGCTCGTCCCTTTCTTTATCAAAATCAATAGAAGGATTTTCTTTTATTCCCTTCTTTACCTCAAGGATGTCTTTATCCTTTTGCCTTATTTGGGTCTCCAGCACACTTATTCGTTCTTCCAAACGTTGTGCAAATCGTTCCCAAGACAGGGTACATCCACCACCAATGTTGGTAGGAGAATTTCCTGAAAAATCTCACAAATGAAAAGTAAGCAAAGCACCTCTATCTACGAAAGAGGAAGTGTCTTCAGGTAAATCTTCCTGTTTAAATAAACAGATAAGCTATCTTTTGTGAGACTTATTATTAAAAGACATCATTATTTGAACCCAGGAAAAGCATGCGACAAAAAGAAGGTGAAAACGAATACAATTCACATTCATATGAATTGTTGTCAAAAAAATTATAAATACAACAAGTTATCTTCTTTCCCCGGTATTCTTTTCCTTCATGTTACATATTAACTTTGCATGATGATTCCTAAGTTTTTTTAATATTATCTCCTTGTCGTTCCCTAAGAAGTTGAAAGATAACTGAGGGTACTACATATAAATGTGTTCAAGTTCTTTCCAGAAGCGTTCCCTTCCAGATTTAAAAGGGGCTTTGTGAGAAATTCCCTCTTCAGCTTAGAGAGAGAATGAAGGTCATCCTTAGGAAAAAAAAAGAGAAGTGGGGTGATAAGCAAGGACATAATTCCCACCACCACAGGAACAAGTCGTCAAGGGTCAATTTGTACAAGTAAAGAAAGAATTCAGAAACTGGGATTTATACCTAGAGAATGGGGGAGGCCGTGTGCACTGCATGCTCTCTCTCTCATCGAGCTCCAAAGGATTTACCCCCTCTGCAAATCCATCATCTCCACGCGAGTCGCAAACATTACCATCTTCCTTATGCAGGATCAGATTTTCATCATCTCCAGACAATCGGCAGTCGTACATCTTTTCGACGAACAAAAGATCCTCAACCTTCGCTTTATTTCCTTCAAAAACTCCAGTACCTTGATCTAAAGCAATAGCACCCCTTAAGATCTTGCTCCAAAGGGATGAAGGAAGAGAAGGAAGGTCCATGTCAAGGAATTTCCACAGTTATCACGGTAAACTAAGAGGAGGGACTTTTCATAACAATCAAACATCATGTCTGAAAAATGTACCTTCAGGAACAAAGAAATCCGATCCCGAGCTTAGTAGATTATCCGCTTGGCATCAAAAAGAATTACTTTCTTTGTTTCCAGTCTCCCCGCGTGCTTCATCAGCATATCCGACCGCTCACGCCTGAGGGCCGAAACTTCAGCAGTTAAGAAACTGTTGGCAGCCCTTTCCCTCTCAAGGGACTCCTTCAATTGACTATAAACCTCTTCGTTGCTGCTTTTCGCGAAGGTTAGATTGTGGAACGTAGACTCTAATACGACCTTCTCTCTCCGGAATTCTTCCTTATCTCGGAATAAGGTAACTGTAGACCTAGCAACATACCAATTCTTAGATATATAAAAAACAGGAGGGGGAAGAACGATTGGATGTTAGTCCTTACATCAATAGGGCAAATGAAGAGCCACATTGGAATAAAAATACGAACCAAAAACTGTCGTTTAACGAAGTTGAGGTAAAACTTAAGCCATCCTTCGGAAGCAAGTTCCGGAACATCAGAGACATCAATAGAGGGTAAAACAAATCCGATAATTGAATGAAAGTCCAAGGCCAGAAAAGAGGGATCCGCGGAGTCACACAGCTAATAAGGGGAAAGGGTAGGCTCACGCTCTCTTAAATCCGGATCTCCCTGAGAATCGGATCTTAGGAAACCAGTAAAAAATCACTTCCTATGGTCTCTGCAGAGAAGGGGCAGACGCTATGAAAACCTCCAAGAGAAAGTACGAGATTGGTATGAAGTAGCCGACGACAAGCGACTCAACAGTTTCATCTCCAGAAGAACGGGAAGCAGAATTTGCCCTTTTATGATCCTGGAAGGGATCGCTATTGAAAACTGAAACGGATTTCTTCTTAGGAAAAAATTCTGGAGGAGAAGAAACCATAGAGGGTTGGAATGAACCATCTCCAAGAAACACAAAACAAGGGAGAGAAGGATGTTCCAGAAAATCTTATCCCAAAAATGGAGGGTCGTGCCATAAGGAAGGTTCCAGAATAACAGTGTGGAATGCTGGTTCAAGACACCTGGGATTTCACCTATAACATTGCTCAGTTAGGATTCCTTCACTCCAAGCTCCTCCTCCGTCAAACAAAGTCCGGACTTACTCGAGATAGAATCACCGATTTGTGTGAACTCATACATAGTCCTACCAGGTGACACCATAACATAAACATGTATTTTAATCTAATTTCTATTTGATGGTTATACACAAACAACATATAGGAATACAAGCGACTTCGAATTTCATTATCCTATGGGACAACAATCCTAGCTAGGAAAATTGATGTCAGCAAGTTAAGTTACCTTGTGTTATGCATTTCTCGTTTATACAGACTTTACTTCCAAAAGCCCCAGTAATGAACAGAGATGGGTATTACCTTATAGAGGGTCACCATTAATTGTCAGTTCAGACGATTAATGGAAGTTCAATCTACATAGGAATTATCAATCCCCGACTCAAAGCATGATCCAAATAGGTAATTAGAATTCGAAGAAAATCATATAGAGTTGAAATCTTGGGAAAATAATATGACAAATTTCGAAGAACAATAATCTCGCTTTAGTGAAAAGCTATGTAGGGAAAGGAGGAGAGAGAAAGATAAAAAGATCCACCTTGTCTCTATGCTGAACGCCTAAGACTGGATCAACGAACATGATTGAAACGAGGAAAGTGGAAATACTATCTGGGGGTAAAAATTAAAAGAAAGTAGAATTTATATTCAAAATCCATAGACAATCTAAACCACTCAAAAGGAGTCCAATCAACGCTCCCGTTTGAAGGAAGGCAGGAGACATAGGAGTAACACATCGAAAAGAAGACAAAAGTTTGACTTGTAAATTCGAAAATACCCCTTCACTAAGGACAAATGTTACTACCAAAATTTACAATGAAGCGAGCTGGCGGTGAAGGGGTATCAGGCAACTAAAGGCTCACCAAAGGCTTAAAAGAAAGTGGGACCCAATATTAGGAAGGGCTAAAAGCAAGAAAGAATTACCCAAAAAGCTGCACCAACCGGAACCCTCTCGGGGAAAAGGATCGTGAAGGCTACACGGTGTAGCTAGCGGGATTCATCCGCCAAGGTCAATCCGATAAGAGCTCTCTTGGCAGCACCAGTCTGAAAAAATAATTCTATGGCAAAGAATCATCCTAACCCAAAACCAAGTAAGTCAAAAGCAATAAATCCAATAGATAAATCTTCGATGATGACCTGTCCAAATACCGATACATCTGAAGACGAGAGCATCGAAGGTACTAAATGAAGAAAATGCGAAGACCATCCAGAACCAACTTCCGAAGGACCTACTGCACGAATACCGAAAGGATGAATTCATAAATAACAGGAAGAACATTAGAAGCCATCCTTCGGGAATTCAGGCTACCACAAAAGCCCCACCAAAAGGCAAACCGAGACCCAAGCATAGATACAGGCCACCCGTACTGATTTACCTAGTAACGAAACCCACAACGGCTTCAAACAACAGTTATCAACGTACATCATAAGGGCAGGGCCCTCTAAATATTCACGTTAAAGCCAGAGGCCTACATCCGGAAGCTTACATCCAAGAGCCTACATTCGGGAGCTGTTGCCAAAGGCTCAAATACCATCTGAAGGCCACGACTATTAATCCGAAGATGGCCGGAAGTCAAGCACCCAAATCTAAGAAGAAAGAGCGACAGACAAAGACCTGTACAAGCCTAATAGCCCATCAGCGGAAGGAGACCTGAACCACTATAAATAAGGCCCCAGTGGTCACATTGAGGGATCCTTTTTTCCCTTAATACTTGTACTCTTAAAAATAGCTTAGCAATGAGATCCATGGAGGGATTGTCCCTATGATATTCATGTACTCCCAGTGAAATTGAATGAAAAGGAATCTATTACAAGAAAATTGCTTTGTAAGTTTATATTGTCATTTTCTGACCATCACCGTTGTAGTTTACCACTCATTCTCTAGATAAGTATGGGTTTTCACTCGTAAATACCCTCTAATGGTGGAATATACCTCACTCATTGAGTTTAGATCCAACCTGGTGGTCCTTAACGATCCCTCTCCTCTAAGCAACAGTATCTAAAGTAGACATCCAAACCGATCGGAAAAGTAAGCCGATCCACCTAATTCCCTTTAGATCCATCCGTGTTGACCCATCTCCGGTGTTGACGAAAAATATCGTTAACAGCATACTCACCAGATTGAAACATATAGGCCATGCCTCTATTGGTACACCTTCATTAGGCCAACCAAAGAGGCCTATCTCAGAGTATCGTCACGTCCGGTAAAATTTATGTACTTCCTTCTTGTCTTGCCAAATAAATTTGATGTGCTCCTCTCGTGCCTCCACACACCCCTTATAATCTTCCCCGTTGGGCTCGTTATCCTAAGTACGTATATACTAGCCCAAGCATGCCTCATCATTACGTTATTAGACCATATGTTCAGTCTTCAATCATGCACTTGTTTTACTTTCCACATTGCTAATTAACATAAATATTTTTACTTGATTTTCCTGTATTCAAGTTGTTTGTTTATATGCATTATTTGACTACTTATTTTCTCTAATCAGACGTTGCTGCCAGAACAGACCACTACACATTCATTTTATTCATTAAACTTAGTTCGTCAATTTAAAGTTTATTAACAATAAGTCTACTCTACTCTTTTCAATTTAATTATAACCTCATGTTATAGTATTACCACAACTATAATTGTGGGTTTGCTTATTAAAATTATTCCCCTTAGCCGAAGTTCATTTATAATAAGCATCTTACTTCCATTTCATCATTTAATTATAACGTATGTGTTGTAATCCTACTTATCCCTAAGGCAAACCTATTTATTATTTTACATTCCCATTTTATATTATTTATTATAATAGGTTAAATTCCCTGCTTATTACATACTTCAGAGGTTTCATATTCCTTTTTCTCTACATAATACCTTACACTAATGTTACCCCTTTTTATTTCCATGTTTACGGTTTATTCTTTAGGAAATTAGACTTATTCCTAATTGTTTGGTTATTAAAACATTACAAAATCTTTTTCCATAGCATAAGGTAATTACCGCAATGGAAACCCGTAGTTGCAAGACACTTCTTTCAACTATTTTTAAGCTATTAAATAGTACGCAATATGGAAAAATCCTTATTTCGCTCTAATACACATCTTTTTTTAAAATTTGCAATTATAGATTCCACTTCTTTTTAAAAACAAACTATGAAAATATATCCCTTTTTCCTAACCAATCAATTTAGGCTATTACTAACTTCCTCACTTAATTGATATACATTAATCTCTATGTCTAACTTGATCTTCCCTTTTTTTGCAGTTCTGATGGATTGAGTGGACTGTAACACCCCAAGGCCATTAATGTCACTCACAAAGGGAATGCATTAATGTCATGAAGCGTTATAGTAGTATAGAACATATAAATTACAAGAATAAACAAATAAAACACAGCGGAAGATAAAACTTATTTCATAGCATCATAACTTCAAAACAAGCTTACATAAGTAGTCTCCAAAAACCATTACAACAGGATCAATTGTCTTTTCCAAAAACTTCAAAGTACATAAAGAAGCAAATACTTAAATAACATAAATGCATAAATCCCGACTGAGCATAAGCAAAGCCATAAAGATGAGAGAGTCCAAAGCGATACATCTACTTTCTTCAAGCAAATGAAAGAAATCGGCACTAAGCTGTAGTATTCCCTCCTTTGCAAACCTGAGGGGGGAAAGGAAAGAAAAGAGGTGGAAACAAAACGGGTCAGACATAAAGTCTGGCGAGTCAGTAATTTTAACAAATAATAGGTAAGGTAAATGATTAAGACATAAATAGGCATCATGATATGGCTGTAACATAGATAAGGTAGATAAAAAGGATGGACAAGATGATTCCGTTCCTAAGTACTAAGACAATCCTACACCTTAGCTAAGCGAACAACCCTCCAAATATTAACCCCGAAGACCGAAGTCAACATCAGACTAGCACCCGAAGGACTATCCAACTCAACCAACATGTATTTCGTTACACCGCACTTTTGCTAAGTTACACCACATTACTTAATTACACCGCACATCTAGTAGTCTCTATTTACTAAAGGTTGATCCCTTCCCACTAACTGTACCCACATGACAAACTTGGTAGTTACTTGTACCTAGCTGCTATCGTAGGTGTCGGCTTGCTCCTACCACCGCTAAGGTACCCTTACCCTACCCATTCGATCGGCTCCATAAACCCCGTAGGCAACCGTGCTGGCCCCACAGTGGGATGTATCACTCCCCAAAGTGGCAACCCCGATACCAACATAAAATGCACGACCATACCTACACGATGCAACAACGTCTTACCTACCAGATTGGACCCATGCACACACATGAACCCGTTGGACTCGCGTTGCCACCGCTATTCATGTTTTGACCTCTTACATTCAAGTCTAATAAGCGTGCCCCAACGCCGGCCTAGTACCGGGCCCAATTAGATACTCAAATGGGTTACTGGTTGAAACGGGTCCCCCATCCGACACAAGCCTCCCACCTATGCTTGGTCCCCACTAGGTTTTTCTCCCACTTAACCATTTTAATTTAAATGTTCATGTCTTACACATGCTATGGTTAAGTCCATATTTACATGTCATAATTTACATGTCTTATCTTATTCCGGTTAAGTCCATATTTACATGTCTTAATTTACATGTCACCCCACTTAACCCTCTAACCATACCCATGTCTTATTATGGTTAGTATTCCTTAATTCATTCCTTATGACGAACGGTTCATGACCTCCCACATTAGACCGAACGCTTTTTGGCCGCTGGATTTGTCAGGCGGTTCCGGGCAGTCTTACGACACAAACCGGGTCTAACCTCGTGCCATTAACTGTTGCGCCTACAATTCATTCCTTTGACCTCTCACATTAGACGTCCAATTGTGGCAGCTAGATTTGCCGGGCGGTTCCGGGCAGTCTTAAGCCACAATTGCGCCTAACCTCGTGTCAAAGGTTTATTAATAATCGTATTTCACCCATACCAAATTTTCATGTCATGTATGTCCAATTAAACATATAATCATGTTTGTAACATTGCCTATTCCAAATTGTCACTAATTACATATTAATTAGCCTCAATTGCAAATTTACAATTATAGGCAATTTCATCAATTCCATGTAATTCATACCCAAATATGCCAATTTCACATGTTATCCAATTATCCAAAATATCCAATAATATCCAATTTTCTATATTTCACACATTCCCATCGTTCCCACGTATTTGCATTCGCGCGTATTTTTAACATAGGCTTGAAGGTAGCCTAGATCCAAAAATAAAAGGAATACGGATTAGAAGAGAGAATCAAATCACAGAAAATTGGAATTAACACAACATCATGAAATAAAGGGGCTTGTAAACTGGCATAGAGGCATAATGACAGATTCAACATGAATAAACTGATAAAGGTATGAACTTTACATAGAAACATAGGCATATGATGACATGAATCAAAAAGGTGAAGACCTGGATGAGATTTAAATTACATATATAAATATGAATCGTCTTTACAACTTCATCATGTTACTTTTAATCCCATTATATTGTGAAAATCACCGTACTCACCTTTCCTGGTTAAAGAATAGAATTATGCACTGAAATTGGTGTAGAAACGTTGTGGTGTTGCTGATTTATCTTCTTGAATTATTGTAGAAGCTCTAATCTTTAATTTGAGTTGAAGTTGAACAATTGAGATTTGATTTATAGGCGGCGGCTAGGGTTTAAGAGAGAATTTGACAACAAATGGTGTCATAGATAAAATTTCTGAATTAGGATTAGGTATTAGGATGTATATATAGGTGTAGGAAGTTATTTAGACCTTAGGAATAACCCTAGAACTGATCTGGACCACTCAGATGCCATATCAGCCCTTAGGGCGAACCGGGCCACGGGTTGGTAGCCAAACACCCTGGATTGACCTCTAGTCGACCCAGCAGGGCTCGGGTCGACTCAGCAGGGCTCGGGTCGACTCCCAAAATGGTGCGGTTCGGCTATTCCCCCTCCCGATTCACTGTTTTGAACTTTTTTTAAAATATTTATTTATTTAATTTTTATATATATCTATATTTATATATTTCTCTCATATGAATACAAACTTCATGGCTTAATAACTTCTTCATAATTAACCATTTTCACACTAAACCACTTTTTGAACTACGTTCACACTAAGCCACTATTTAGCCATTCCCCTAAAACAAAAATATGGCACTGGCGGGGATTGAACTCTGTACTTCTTGTATGCATGTCACATATTCTAACCAAATGAGCTACTAAGTCTTTTGCTTACAAACCTTAGAACAATACTAGACATCATTCTTTTCTCATTCCTCTTTTCGAATAAATTATTCTTTAATTTGTTATTTTAATATTCTCAGAAAATACGGGGTGTTGCATTCTCCCCTACTTAAAGGATTTCGTCGTCAAAATCTCTATGTCAAGAAGAACGTGTCCTACCATCCAATCATCCATCTACTCAACCATCAACCACTAGCAACCATGGTCCTTAAAAGATTTCTAATGCTTTTCATGTACATATGCATAGTGTGTGTATATGTCCATATACTAATACAAAATCAGGCAGTCCACTGATTCAGTCGACCTCCTTAATGTAAATAATGATAGTTCCATGTATCCATCATGTATGCAAAGAACCCTATACATATCATTACTACATGTGTGCACAACCATTCATTTAAATGCAACATCCATATGATACACACATTCAACGTACATTTATTTTACTAAATACATCCATTTATATGCAATATGCAATATGAAAGTGACTAAGCCGATCTAGTGCCAAAAGTGTGCGTATATGCATACACGAGAAACCACTAGCAAACACTTGCATCCACATGCATCCACCATACATAACATGTCACGAACACATGTTTCAATCATAGGACTACCTTATCTAAAGGTCAAAGATACTAGTGAGAGGACATACTAAAGATAGAACAAGTACAAGCTAAGCGATAAAGGAGAAATTAAAAGTCATACCCTCGAAAAGAAAAGGGTACAATGAATGCATCTTCTCTTCCGTCTCCCAAGTAGCATCACACTCATCATCTCCCCATTGCACTTTGACTAGCTTGACCCCTCGATTCCTCAACTTCTTAATCTCCAGCCCTAGAATGCATGTAGGAGCTCGTCGAATCATCGCATTACACTCTATTTCCAGCTCTCTAAGCAAGCTCCTCCAAAACTCACTTGTAAAGATAGGATCGCGATCGCTCACTATGCTAGAAGGAAAACCGTGCAAACGAACTATCTCTCGAATGTACACGTAGGCTAACCATGGAGTAGTCCTCTTACTCTTCACGGGAATGAAATGGGCACTCTTAGTAAGTCTGTCTACCACGACCCAAATCCCCGTATTACCCTTCCTTGATCTTGGTAACCGATCAACAAAGTCCATCGAGACACTCTCCCACTTCCATTGTGGGACCACCAATGGGTGAAGCAACCCACCGGGCTTCTTTTGCTGTTCTTTTACTTGTTGGCACACCAAGCATCTAGCGACAAACTCGTCCACATCCCTCTTCATACCGGCCTAAAAGTAAACTCGTCTCATGTCCATGTACATCTTGTCCCCGCCGGGATGAATGGTCATCTTCAAACGATGTGCGTCATCAAGAATGATCTTCCTCAAGTTCTCGTCTCGTGGTGCACAAAGTCTACCGTCCCTACGTAACTAACCCTTATCATCTAGGGTATACCTACTGAGATGGCTCGATGACTCCCTCCTTATGAGCTTCTCTACTAACTCAACCAACTGTGGGTCATCTCGTTGTGCCTCACTAATCCTTCCCAAAAGCGTAGGTCTGACCTCTAAGGATGCTAGCAAACCAGGTACAAAGTCAATGGAAGGTCTAAAGTCAAACGTAGAGATGAACTCTAAGCTTCGCCGCTCAACAAAAAACGGACCCAAGGTCAACCTTTTCCTACTTAAGAAATCTGCCACCACGTTACCCTTGCCAGGGGTATATGCTATCTCGAAATCTTAGGACGCTAAGAATTCTATACACCTTTGCTGCCTTAAGTTCAAGTCCTTCTGAGAGAACAAGTATTTTAGCGATTTGTGGTCTGTGAACAATTCAAATTTATCGTCAAGAAGATAATGGCGCCAAGACTTAAACGCGAAAACAATAGCGGCCAACTCTAGGTCATGTGTAGGATAATTTCTCTCATGCACTCTCATCTGCCTTCCTCTATAGGATATTACCCTCCCCTCTTGCATTAAGACTGCGCCTAGTCCTGTCCCACAAGCATCGGTATAAACGGTAAATGGCTTACTGCCATCTGGCAAAACTAAGAGTGGGGCTGTGATCAAAGCTCTCTTTAAAAGTTAGAACGCATCATCACAATCTACATCCAACGTGAAAACTAGATTCTTCTTCGTCAAGCGTGTCAATGGGGCTGATATCTTTGCGAAGTCCTTGATAAACTTCCTATAGTAGCCAGCCAACCCCAAGAAACTCCTCACCTCGGTAGCATTTTTAGGGACCTTCCAATCTTGAATGGCCACCACCTTCGCGGGATCCACAGCTATCCCTTCTTTGGAAACCACGTGCCCTAAGAATCGCACTTCCTTCCTCCAAAAGTGACATTTAGAAAATTTAGCTTTAAGGTTATGCGCTCAAAGGGTCGCCAACACTTCCCTAAGATATAGGGCATGCTCTTCCTCGCTCTTAGAAAAGATCAAGATGTCATCCACAAAGACCACCATGAATTTATTAAGGTACTCCCTAAACACCCTACTCATCAAGTCAACAAAGTATGCGGTGGAGTTTGTCAAACCGAAGGGCATCACAGGCTACTCATAGAAACCATCCGGAGTCCAAAAGGCAGTCTTGCCTATGCTATCCTCAGCCACTCTCAATTGATGGAAACCAGTGGCTAAGTCCAACTGCGAAAACACTGAGGCGCCAACTAACTGATCGAAGAGATCGTCAATCCTCGGCAGTGGGTGCCTATTCTTCTTAGTAAGTTTATTAAGTTCTCTATAGTCCACACAAAGTCTAAGGGACCCATCCGCCTTTGTGACAAATATTACTGGAGCACCCCACTCCGATATACTACGTCTTATGAACCCCTTCTCAAGCAACTCCCCTACTTGCTTATTGAGTTCCCTCCTCTCACGAGGAGCCATGTGGCGTACTGGCAGAGATACGGGTTTTTAATTGTTTACAAGATAAATACGAAAGTCTATCTCACGTTTTGGGGGTAGACCCCTCACCTCATCGAAGACATCAACATATTCACGGACTATACGAACAGAATGTAAATCATCATTGGATGCATCAAGTGACTTAAAATAACTAAGCATCACCGATCCTCTAGGGTCAAAAGAAATATCAAGGGTCTTTCCACTATGAGTCAACGACTTTACTACCCTTCGTTCACAATCTAGGATGGCACCATGTCTGGCTAGCCAATCCATCCCTAGAATCAACCCATAGCCCATGAAACCAAGCACAAAAGCATTACATTCAAAACCAATGCCTAAGATAGACAATCTCAAATCCCTACAAACCATGGATAAATGAGCCGACCCACCAATAGGATTTGAGACTATAATGGGATCCACAACGAGACTAGTATTTAAGTGCAGTGTTTCAACTAATGATGTAGATATAAACGAATATGATGCGCCAGAATCGAATTAAGTACGGACATGATGATCAAACAAGAAAATCAAACTTTCAGCAGAAATTTTTCTACCTTCTTCCTGCCCCAGAGCCATGAGAGCATGAACCTGCCCTCCCAAAGTAGAACCTGCCCTCTGCGCTTGCTTCTTAGGACAGTCCTTGACAGCATAACCAGGATCACCACAATGATAACAAGCGAACTTCTTCTTCTTCCTATAGTATTTCTTCAAATGGTCGGGTATCCCACAATTGTGACACTTCCTCTTTTCTTTACCACCTTTCTTTTGTTGTTGGGATTTCTTTGGATCCTCCTTCATATCTTGCGGCCTAAAAGTACTTACACCCTTCACTTCTTTATGCATGTATGCCATATCAACAAGCTTTTCATACGTAGCCCCCATTGGAATGTGGGACATAGACAAAATGTGAAGTGGTTCATTTAGACCCTTTGCAAACCTCAAGGCCTTCTTGTGAGGCGTATTCACCAACTCTAGCCCAAATCTCGCCAACTTATTAAATTCGGTCACATACACCTTCACGGTCAAGTATTTATGCTTCAATGTCAAGAACCTTTCCATGTACATACTCTCCTGAGCTTGAGAAAGGAATTTCAACTCAAACCTTCCCCTAAAATCTGCCCATGTCTTTACAGCACACTCTCCATTAGTAACATCCCACCAAAACGAATATTTGTCCTTCATCAACCAAGCAGCCAATTGGACCTTCTAACAATCGTCCAAATCGAAAATGCCAAAGAGATCCTCCACTTCTTTCAACCGATTTCTAGCTTCAACGAATGTTTCAGACCCACTAAAAGAATTTCCACCCATCGAACGAAAGTATTTACATATCTTGGAGAAAGCATCTCCACACGGAGGAATGACTAGAGCTGGGGGAGGAGGAGGAGGAACGTCCGCCGGACCCGCGGCAGCGGCCCTAGCCTTGTGATATTGACGAAACCAACCGGGTACATGAACACCCTCTGGTATCTCAAATGCTCCAGACATGCTAAAAAGAAAAAGAAAGAGTTTCAAAACAAGGGAAGCGAAAGAGAGATGTATGGCTTGTGGGAATTATGCTCTTCAAAGTAAACTTTCCTTGAAAATAGCTTCTTTAAAACAAGTTTTTGAAAATACTTTCTATGAAAATAATACTTTTGAAAAAACTTTTCAAAACTTTTTATCTGTCCTTGTAACCATAGCTCTGATACCACGTGTAACACCCCATGGCCATTAATGTCACTCACAAAGGGAATGCATTAATGTCATGAAGTGTTATAGTAGTATAGAACAGATAAATTACAAGAATAAATAAATAAAACACAACAGAAGACAAAACTTATTTCATAGCATCATAACTTCAAAACAAGCTTACATAAGTAGTCTCCAAAAACCATTATAACAGGATCAATTGTCTTTTCCAAAAACTTCAAACTACGTATAGAAGCAAATACTTAAATAACATAAATGCATAAATCCCCACTGAGCATAAGCAAAGCCATAAAGATGAGAGAGTCCAGAGCGATCCATCTACTCTCTTCAAGCAACTGAAAGAAGTCGGCACTAAGCTGTAGTATTCCCTCCTTGCAAACCTGAGGGGGGAAGGAAAGAAAAGAGGTGGAAACAAAACGGGTCAGACATAACGTCTGGCGAGTCCAGTAATTTTAACAAATAATAGGTAAGGTAAATGATCAAGACATAAATAGGCATCATGATATGGCTGTAACATAGATAAGGTAGATAAAAAGGATGGACAAGATGATTACATTCCTAAGTACTAAGACAATCCTACACCTTGGCTAAACAAACAACCCTCCAAGTACTAACCCCGAAGATCGAAGTCAACATCAGACTAGCACCAAAAGGACTATCCAACTCAACCAACATGTATTTCGTTACACCGCACTTTTGCTAAGTTACACCACATTACTTAATTACACCGCACATCTACTAATCTCTATTTACTAAAGGTTGATCCCTTCCCACTAACTGTACCCACATGACAAACTTGGTAGTTACTTGTACCTAGCTGCTATCGCAGGTGCTGGCTTGCTCCTACCACCGCTAAGGTACCCTTACCCTACCCATTCGATCGGCTCCCTAAACCCCGTAGGCAACCGTGCTGGCCCCACAGTGGGGTGTATCACTCCCCAAAGTGGCAACCCCGATACCAACATAAAATGCACGGCCATACCTACACGATGCAACAACGTCTTACCTACTACCCGGACCCATGCACGCACATGAACCCGTTGGACTCGTGTTTCCACCGCTATTCACATTTTGACCTCTTACATTCAAGTCCAGTAAGCGTGACCCAAACCCGGCCTAGTACCGGGCCCAATTAGATACTCAAACGGGTTACTGGTTGAAACGGGTCCCCCATCCGACACAAGCCTCCCACCTATGCTTGGTCCCCACTAGGTTTTTCTCCCACTTAACCATTTTAATTTAAATGTTTATGTCTTACACATGCTATGGTTAAGTCCATACTTACATGTCATAATTTACACGTCTTATCTTATTCCGGTTAAGTCCATATTTACATGTCATAATCTACATGTCACCCCACTTAACCCTCTAACCATACCCATGTCTTATTATGGTTAGTATTCCATAATTCATTCCTTATGACGAACGGCGCATGACCTCCCACATTAGACCGAACGCTTTGTGGTCACTGGATTTGTCGGGCGGTTCTGGGCAGTCTTACAACACAAACCGGGTCTAACCTCGTATCATTAACTGTTGCGCCTACAATTCATTCTTTTGACCTCTCACATTAGAGGTCCAATTGTGGCAGCTGGATTTGTTGGGCGGTTCCGGGCAGTCTTACGCCACAATTGCGCCTAACCTCGTGTCAAAGGGTTATTAATAATCGTATTTCACCCATACCCAATTTTCATGTCAGGTATATCCAATTAAACATATAATCATGTTTGTAATATTGCCTATTCCAAATTTTCACTAATTACATATTAATTAGCCTCAATTACAAATTTACAATTATAGGCAATTTCATCAATTCCATATAATTCATACCCAAATATGCCAATTTCACATATTATCCAATTATCCAAAATATCCAATAATATCCAATTTTCCATATTTCACATATTCTCATCGTTCCCACGTATTTGCATTCGCGCGTATTTTTAACATAGGCTCGAAGGTAGCCTAGATCCAAAAATAAAAGGAATACAGATAAGAAGGGAGAATCAAATCAAAGAAAATTGGAATTAACACAACATCATGAAATAAAGGGGCAGGTAAACTGGCATAGAGACATAATGACAGATTCAACATGGATAAACTGATAAAGGTATGAACTTTACATAGAAACATAGGCATATGATGACATGAATCAAAAAGGTGAAGACTTGGATGAGATTTAAATTACATATATACATATGAATCCTCTTTACAACTTAATCATGTTACTTTTAATCCCATTATATTGTGAAAATCACCGTACTCACTTTTCGTGGTTAAAGAATAGAATTATGCACTGAAATTGGTATAGAAACGTTGCGGTGTTACTGATTTATCTTATTGAATTATTGTAGAAGCTCTAATCTTTAATTTGAGTTGAAGTTGAACACTTGAGATTTGATTTAGAGGCGGCGGCTAGGGTTTAAGAGAGAATTTGACAACATAATGGTGTCATAGATAATATTTATGAATTAGGGTTAGGTCTTAGGGTGTATATATAGGTGTAGGAAGTTATTTAGGCCTTAGGATTAACCCTAGAACTGATCTGGACCACTTAGATGCCATATCAGCCCTTAGGGCTAACCGAACCACGGGTTGGCAGCCAAACAGCCAAACACAGGGCTCAGGTCGACTCCAAAAATGGTGCGGTTCGGCTATTCGCCCTCCCGATTCACTGTTTTGAACTTTTTTTGAATATTTATTTATTTAATTTATATATATATATATATATATATATATATTTCTCTCATATGCATACAAACTTCATGGCTTAATAACTTCTTCATAATTAACCATTTTCACACTAAACCACTTTTTGAACTGCGTTCACGCTAAGCCACTTTTTAGCCATTCCCCTAAAACAAAAATATGGCGGTGGCGGGGATCGAACTCTGTACCTCTTGTATGCAAGTCACATGTTCTAATCAAATGAGCTACTAAGTCTATTTCTTACAAACCTTATAACAATGCTAAACATCATTCTTTTCTCATTCCTCTTTTCAAATAAATTATTCTTTAATTTGTTATTTTAATATTCTCAGAAAATATGGGGTGTTACACGGACACTTTCCATTATATTGATATGCTAAGATGAGTACAAAGACATAAAACGTTAGAGAACAAACAAAAGAAAAAGAACCTAAGGGATACAAGTATATCAATGCAAAGGAAGAAACAAATAAAACAACAACAATAACAACAATAAAAGCTATGCAACAAGAAGCATACACAACATCAAACCAAACATACACTACGTTTTCAACTTTAGCATCGATCAAATATGGAAAATTCTGTGATCGAAAGTGAACCTCGAGTACTTCAAAACATTGCGTATCTCATGGCATATGTTCATACGAAGCTAAGCAACATTGAAAGCCAAATCAGTGTTCAAGACAAGATTATTTATGGCTTTCCAAATGTTGTACACAAACTTCTTCAAAACATAATTTAAAACACCACATCTCCGTTAAGGTCACTCACAAAGGGAATGCCTTAACTTTGGTAGAGCGTTATAGGTAAAAGATGCAGATGAATTACAAGACAGACAAATAAAGCAGTGGAAAATAAAAATCATTTTATAAACAATGTGGTTCAGTCAAGCTTTTACAACAGTTTTCTCAATCATACTTAAAAGTAATACATAGAACTTTTGTCTTGAATTAAAACATAAAGAAGCATTAAAACAACAGTAAGGCAGCATAACTCCCTAATAAGAGAGTATCTAAAGCCATAGCCCAAGGAAAAAGATTCCAAGCAATACATCTAATCTCTTCAAGCTGGAAATGATCTGATCTAAGCTGAAGTGTTCCCTCCCTACGGACCTGGGGGGAGGAAGGGAACAGAAGAAAAGAAGACAAAAGAAAATGGGTCAGACATGAGTCTGGTAAGTCCAGTGACTATTTAGTATGTAAACAAGAAAAAGGGTTATGACATGAATAAACTGAATCTAGTACAACACCCTAGAAATAAGATAATAAGACTGAATATGCTATCACACTCATTTCACTTCTCTACACCACCTAACTAGTGTCCCAACTGGTAATCTATATAAAATGATCATATTGTAATGTGATCCCAATCCCCGCAATTGTGGTAGCCTTTAGGTGTACATCTATCGTGAGGATTCCACCTCAATCTGCCTAATTGCCATGAACATGTTAGATGTACCCTTACAACCCTATCGATCGGCTCCTTACTTGTATTAATTTTTTTTCCTTGTGTCTGTGTCAATCGGCCCTCTCTTGCGTGTAGATACCCTGTGCTGGTCCCACCATAAGGTGTATCAATCCTTATGATAGCAACCGACACAATTCAAGATGCACAGTGTATAACTACTGGTACCCAGTGCCTGCTTTTCCCCACTCTGGAGTATGTGCACGCCCTTAAACCGTCGGAACCTACACTGACGTACCCTTTGCCGATGTTTTCACCGCTTATAATCAGCCCAGTAATCGTGCCCCACCCTGCCTAGTTCAGGGTACCATGATACATCTATGTGGGTTACTACTGAAATGGGTCCCCGTTTTACTAGGGTTTCCTACTGGTTAAGTTTGTGAGCCTATATTTACTAATATTACCCACCAACCCGATATGTACTTAACCCTCCTACTGATTCAAGCATGTTTATTTAATGGTTAAGTTCATGGGTCTATATTTACTAATATTTCCCATCCAACTCGATATGTACTAAACCCTCCTACTGATTCAAGCATGTTTGTTTAATGGTTAAGTTTGTGGGCCTATATTTATTAATATTACCCACCCAACTTGATATGTACTTAACACTCCCACACATTATGCCATATTGGTTAAGTGTTGTTCATTCATGCTAACTTAACCCACACATTCATCATGTCATTTTGGTTAAGTGTTTCTTATTAACTTAACCCTCCTCACTTATCATGTTGGATTGGTTAAGTGTTTCCTATTAACTTTACCCCGTTTGTCCATCAAGTTGTATTGGTCAAGTGTTTATTGTTAACTTAACCCCTCATGTTCATCATGTTGTATTGGTTAAGTGTCATCAATCAGTTCAAGTTACTTAACCCACCTACTTGTCATTTTATTTTGGTTAAGTGTTGCCTTCTTGTGCTAACTTAACCCTACCACAAATCAAGTTATATTGGTTAAGTGTTGCCCTCCTTATTTAACTTAACCTTACCACAAATCAAGTCATATTGGTTAAGTGTTGCCCTCTTGTTTTAACTTAACCTTACCACAAATCAAGTCATATTGGTTAAGTGTTGCCTCTTGTTTTAACTTAACCTTACCACGAATCAAGTCATATTGGTTAAGTGTTTCTTATTACTTAACCCTACCCATTCATCATGCTATACTGGTCAAGTGTTTCCTATTAACTTAACCCCAGTCATTCATCTTGTCATATTGGTTAAGTGTTTCTCATTAACTTAACCCTAGCCATTCATGTTATATTGGTTAAGTGTTCCTATGAACTTAGCCCTAGTCATTCATCTTGTTATATTGGTTAAGTGTTTCTCATTAACTTAACCCTAATCATTTATGTTATATGGTTAAGTGTTCCTATGAACTTATCCCTAGTCACTCATCTTGTTCATTAGCATTAATTGATTTATTAATGCACCAAACTTTCACATTAGATATGTGTTGTTGCGGTTACTAGATGTGCCGAGCAGTTCCGGGCAGTTTTACAACACAACTCAATCTAACCTCGGGTTTTCCTTGGGCATGATGCACTAACCTCTCGCAATAGATAGGTGTTGTTGTGGTTACTGGATGTGCCGGGCGGTTTCGGGCAGTTTTACACCACAACTCAATCTAACCTCGGGTTAGGTATGTTCATCTTTTACTTAATTTACATATTTACTTTTCATATTTATGTGTAAATTTTCCATAATTATTGCCATTCAAGCCATGCCCGATTTTTCCTCTAAATCATATTCAAAAAATTTGGTATATAAATTATACCATTTTTATGACACTAATCATTCATATATTTATGGACCAAATTATGCCAATAATAATAATTTCTAAGGTTTTCCTAATGTTACCCCCATCATACATTCGCAAAATTCACATAGAATGTTAGGCTCGTAACTTGGCATGACTTATATACAAAGGAGGAAAGAAGGGTGCATGTACCATTTACACAACATAAAATAATAAGGATCTAACTAAACATGTGTCATGTAAATGTGGCATAAAATAATGAACTTGCAATTTTGGATCCAACTAACATGAGTCTTTAAGCATATGAAATTACCCAAATCCAACTAGGCATGTAAATGTAAACTTTTATTTTGGATCCAATGAACATAAACCTTAAGCATATAGAATTACACAAGTTCAACTAGACATGTGAATGTGAACGTTTAATTTGGATCCAATAATCATGAATCTTAAACATATGGAATTACATAGGTTTAACAAGGCATGTAACTATGAACTTTTATTTTGGATCCAACAAACATGAATCTTAAGCATATGGTTTTACACAAGTTTAACAAGGCGTGTAAATATGAACTTTAATCTTGGATCCAATTTTCATAGATCTAAATGTAAATCTAAACATAATACATGTCTTGGCCTAATAATTTGCATGCAACATAACATGAATGAATAGCCAATTTTACATGATTGGTTTACATTAACATAATAACCACATAGCCTAACAACTTGCATGTAACATAACATGAATAAATCAATAAACTTTACGTACTACATGATTGGTTTAACACCAACATAATAACCACAATAATATCATAAGCATATACGATAGAATTGTTACAAGAACAGGCATGAATTAGCATCATCATTATCTTACAACAAGGAATAACAATAGTTTTCATTTTACTACAAATCATTACTTTTAATCGTTCACATCTAAATAATAACAGGACTTACAAAGAAAAGAAAGTCTTGTTTTCTGGGATTTGTTTTCTGAATTTGAAAAGCAATCCCTTGAAGAAGACAATCAATTTCTCTAAGTTAGTTTTGATTCATAGCTTTTGACTCGTTTTCTAATTGAAGAAGGAATGGTGGCTAGGCTAGAACGAGCATAGACAACATGGTGGCTCCTTGGAATGAATTTGTGTGATTTAGGGTTTGAGGATTAGGGTTGCTTTTATAGATGTTAAATCTTATGTGAGCCGTTAGATCGTTTTACGAGAAATCACAACCGTCCAGGCTAGATAGAGTTATCCAGAATTGCCACTAAGCCCTAATAACTCAGCAACAGGTCAAAAAGGACTCAACAACTAGTCAGAATCGTCACATTTTTGGATCTGGGCGAGGGATAGGTCGACCCCTAGGTCGCCCCCCTGGTCGACCGGGACTGGGGTAGGTCGACCCCAAGGTCGACCTGCCTTGGTATAGGTCGACCTCTAGGTCAATCTGTCTAGGTTATTTTACTATTTAATTTTATGAATTTCTCTTGAATCTTCCGTAGGCCATAACTCCTTCATACGAAGTCCGATTTACGAAAACTTGGACTCTATTCCAAGTAGAAGTCCGAGACGAATGCAATGGCGTAACCCGTTTCCCTTAATTCTCACTTTAAAAATAAAGTGTTATTTAATTCTTTCTTTTAATATTCTCATAAAATACGGGGTGTTACATTCTCCCCTCCTTAAAGGATTTCGTCCCCGAAATCTCTAAGTTAAGAAGAATGCATATCCTAACATCCAACATCCATCTACTCAATCATTCAATCACAAGCGTCCATTGTCCTTAAAAAGATTTCTAATGCTTTCATGATCATATGCATAGTGTGTGTACATGTCCTTATCTAATGCAAAATCAAGCGGTCTACTGATTCAGTTGACCTCCTCAATGCGAATTATGTCAGTGTCATGAGTCCATCATGTATGCAATTATTCCTAATCGTACTTTATAACTCCTACATGAGTGCACAATCATTCATACAAATGCAACATCCATATGATAACACATCAAGTTTCAGTTCATATATATAAAAATTTACTTGTGCATATGCAATATGAAAGTGACTGAGCTGATCTAGTGCCTAATGTGTGTATATGCATCCACGAGCAACCACTAGCAACTACTTGTAACCACTTGCAACCACCAATCATAGCATGTTTCAAACACATGTTTACATCCATTGGCTTCTACCTAAGGATTGATGATATGACCTAGAGGATATACCTAAAAGGATAGAAACAAACATGCATAGAATTCCTAGAAAAGGAGATCAAGGATATACCCTCAAGAAAAAGGGTATGATGCGCATGTCTTATCTTCATTCTCCCATGTCATGTCTTCTTGAGCTTCACTCCACTGTACCTTAACTAATTTAACTTCACAGTTGCGAAGCTTCCTGACCTCCATTTCCAAAACTCACTAGTAAAGATAGGACCTCGATCACTTACTATGCTAGAGGGTATCCAACGTAGTCGAACTATCCTTCCAAGATAAATAGTTATGAGCCATCATACCAAGTGTATATACTAAGATGATTAGAGGTCTCTCCTCTACTTAGCTTACCATCATGTCACAAATCTGAGGGTTTAAAGCTAATGGTTGCTATGTACTTTTTACCTCTCTTAAGGTCAGTCTTACTTAATGCGCTTGCTACAACCATCTATTTCTCACGCAAACCATCCTAGTCAAACTCGACATTCCTCAAGTACATGCCTTAAAGGCCTAAACCAATATCAGACAAGCACCCAAGGAATACCTCCTCCGAATTTAGACGATTTATGTGAGATGATACTAGCAAAACAACCAAAAAAATTGAGCACTTAACCGACTCTGGCTATCCTCGCCAATCTTGTTCCAAAACTATCATTGATCGCATAACTGGCTTTGCATTGTTAACTAGATATATGCGGAAGTCTATCTTGAGTTTTAGGGGGGAAACCCCTAACCTAATCAAAACGTCCTACGTACTCATGGACTATTCTAACGGATTGCAAATCGTCGATAGATGCATCAAGTGATTCTACGCGGGTAAGACAAACTGATCCCTTAGGATCGAACGAAATCTCGAAGGTATTCCCAAGGCAAGTCAGAAATCTAACTACCCTCCGTTCACAATTACTAGCTAATCAATCCATGCCTCGAATCAACCATAACCAATGAAACCAAAAACATAAGTATATCAAATCCTTACAAACCAAAGATAAATGAGCCGAACCACAAATTGGATTTGAGACAATAATGGGATCTTCTACTCTACAAGTACTAAGGTGTAGAGACTCAACTATTGTAGCAGATATAAACGAATGTGAAGCGCTAAAATCAAAAAGAGTACTAATAGGATGATCAAAAAGGAAAAACTAGACTCTTTCAACAGAAAGCTTACTACCTCTCACTTAGGTACGCTAGCGGGGAGAGCAGGCACTCGCCCTCCTGAAAATCTTGTTCTTTGTTCTTGCCCTTGTCCTTAATTATATGACCCGTCATACCATAGTAAAGATACTTCCTCTTGTCTTAGGTTTTATTATTCTTTCCTCCTTCTTGTCTTGTGATTCTTCCACTTACACCTCTTTCTTTTTGCCTCCTTTGTGAACCAAGTCCATATCCATGAGTTTCTCATCCTTGGGTTGTGCTCCTTAGCCAAACTCCCTCATTCTCATCTTTACTATCCTTGTGTAACACGTTGACAAGTCTCTCGAAAGCTGCCTCCATCGCACGGAAAATCCAACAAAGCTCAAAAGAATTTTAGCCGCAAGTGAAACTACTGCGACTATAGATGGAAGTTGGGCACTTCTTCGCCCTTTGACAGGTATCGTGGTCTCATCAAACCAACGGAACCATGCCGCGATGAGGTTACCTCCCGGAAAGCCAAGAGCCCTGGAGACTCAATAGAGAAAGAAAACAAGGATTCAAATAGAGGATCAAAAGATAATGCATATGGCTTTGGGGAATATGCCTTCAAAACAAAACTTTTCTTTTGGAAATGCTTCTTTTAAAACCGTTTTGAAAATATTTTTTCAAATCTTTTAACTGATCCGATAACCTTCAGCCCTGGTACCAAGTGAAACACCCCACCTCCGTTAGGGTCACTCACAAAGGGAATGCCTTAACTTTGGTGGAGCATTATAGGTAAAAGATGCAGATGAATTACAAGACAGACAAAATAAAGCAGCGGAAAATAAAAATCATTTTATAAACAATGTGGTTCAGTCAAGCTTTTACAACAGTTGTCTCAATCGTACTTAAAAGTAATACATAAAACTTCTGTCTTGAATTAAAACATAAAGAAGCATTAAAACAACAGTAAGGCAGCATAAATCCCCAATAAGAGAGTATCCAAAGCCATAGCCCAAGGAAAAAGATTCCAAGCAATACATCGACTCTCTTCAAGCTGGAAATGATCTGATCTAAGCTGATGTGTTCCCTCCCTACGGACCTGGGGGAGGGGGAAACCGAAGAAAAGAAGACTAAAGAAAATGGGTCAGACATGAGTCTAGTAAGTCCAGTGAATGTTTAGTATGTAAACAAGAAAAAGGGTTATGACATGAATAAACTGAATGTAGGACAACACCCTAGAAATAAGATAATAGGGCTGAATATGCCATCGCACTCATTTCACTTCTCTGCACCACCTAATTAGTGTCCCAACTGTTAATCTATATAAAATGATCATATTGTAATGTGATCCCAATCCCCACAATTGTGGTAGCCTTCAGGTACATCTATCGTGAGGATTCCAACTCAGTCTGCCTAATTGCCATGAACATGTTAGATGTTCCCTTACTACCCTATCGATCGGATCCTTACTTGTATTAATTTTTTTCCTTGTGTCTGTGTCAATCGGACCTCTCTTGCATGTAGATACCCTGTGCTGGTCCCACCATAAGGTGTATCAATCCTTATGATAGCAACCCGACACGATTCAAGATGCACAGTGTATAACTACTGGTTCCCAGTGCCTGCTTTTTCGTACTCCGGAGAACGTGCACGCCCGTTAACCGACGGAACCTACACTAACATACCCCCTGCCACTGTTTTGACCGCTTATAATCAGCCCAGTAATCGTGCCCCACCCTTCCTAGTTCAGGATACCATGATACATCTACGTGGATTACCGCTGAAATGGGTCCCCGTTACTAGGGTTTCCTACTGATTAAGTTTGTGGGCCTATATTTACTAATATTACCCACCAACCCGATATGTACTTAACCCTCCCACTGATTCAAGCATGTTTATTTAAAGGTTAAGTTCGTGGGCCTATATTTACTAATATTACCCACCCAACTCGATATATACTTAACTCTCCTACTGATTTAAGCATGTTTATTTAATAGTTAAGTTTGTGGGCCTATATTTACTAATATTACCCACCCAACTTGATATGTACTTAAACCTCCCGCACATTGTGCCATATTGGATAAGTGTTGCCATTCATGTTAACTTAACCCACCCATTCATCATGTCATGTTGGTTAAGTGTTTCTTATTAACTTAACCCTCCTCACTTATCATGTTGGATTGGTTAAGTGTTTCCTATTAACTTAACCCCGTTCGTCCATCAAGTTATATTGGTCAAGTGTTTCTTGTTAACTTAACGCCATGTGTTCATCATGTTGTATTAGTTAAGTGTCACCAATCAATTTAAGTTACTTAACCCACCTACTTGTCATGTTACTTTGGTTAAGTGTTGCCTTCTTATGTCAACTTAACCCGACCACAAATCAAGTTATATAGGTTAAGTGTTGCCCTCTTGATTTAAGTTAACTTTACCACAAATCAAGTCATATTGGTTAAGTGTTGCCCTCTTGTTTTAACTTAACCTTACCACAAATCAAGTCGTATTTGTTAAGTGTTGCCCTCTTGTTACAACTTAACCTTACCACAAATCAAATCATATTGGTTAAGTGTTTCTTAATACTTAACCCTACCCATTCTTCATGCTTTACTGGTTAAGTGTTTCCTATTAACTTAATCCTAGTCATTCATCTTGTTATATTGGTTAACTGTTTCTCATTAACTTAACCCTAGTCATTCATCTTGTTATATTGGTTAAGTGTTTCTCATTAACTTAACCCTAGTCATTCATGTTATATTGGTTAAGTATTTCTCATTAACTTAACCCAAATGATTCATGTTATATTGGTTAAGTGTTCCTATGAACTTAACCCTAGTCATTCATCTTGTTAATTAGCATTAATTGATTTATTAATGCACCAACCTCTCAAATTAGATTTTTGTTGTTGTGGTTAATGGATGTGCCGGGCGGTTCCGGGAAGTTTTACACCACAACTCAATCTAACCTCGGGTTTTCCTTGGGCATGATGTAGTAACCTCTCACATTAGATAGGTGTTGTTGTGGTTACTTGATGTGCCGGGTGGTTCCAGGCAGTTTTACACCACAACTCAATCTAACCTCGGGTTAGGCATGTTCATCTTTTACTTAATTTACATATTTACTTTTCATTCTTATATGTAAATTTTCCACAATTATTGCCATTCAAGCCATGCCCGACTTTTCCTCTAAATCATATTTAATATTTTTGGTATATAAATTATACCAATTTTATGCCACTAATCATTCATATATTTATGGGCCAAATTATGCCAATAATAATATTTTCTAAGGTTTTCCCAATGTTACCCCCGTCATACGATTGCAATATTCACATAGAGTGTTTGGCTCGTAACTTAGCCTAACTTATGTACAAAAGGGAAAAGAAGGGAGATTGTACCATTTACACAATATAAAATAATAAGGATCTAACTAAACATGTGTCATGTAAATATGGCACAAAATAATGAAATTGCATTTTTGGATCAAACTAACATGAGTCTTTAAGCATATGAAATTACACAAATCCAACTAGGCATGCAAATGTAAACTTTTATTTTGGGTCCAATGAACATAAACCTTAAGCATATAGAATTACACAAGTTCAATTAGACATGTGAATGTCAACTTTTTATTTGGATCCAATAGTCATGAATCTTAAACATATGGAATTAACAAGGCATGTAAATATGAACTTTTATTTTCAATATAAAAAACATGAATCTTAAGCATATAGTTTTACACAAGTTTAACAAGGCACGTAAATATGAACTTTAATCTTGGATCCAATTTTCATAGATCTAAATGTAAATCTAAACATAATGCATGTCTTGGCCTAATAATTTGCATGCAACATAACATGAATGAATCACCAATTTTACATGATTGGTTTACATCAACATAACAACCACATAGCCTAACAACTTGCATGTAACGTAACATGAATAAATCACCAAAGTTTTCATAATACATGATTGGTTTAACACCAACATAATAACCACAATAATCTCATAAGCATATACGATAGAATCATTACAAGAACAGGCATGAATCAGCATCATCATTATCTTACAGCTAGGAATAACGCTAGTTTTCATTTTATTACAAATCATAACTTTTAATCGTTCACATCTAAATAATAACAGGACTTACAAAGATAAGAAAGTCTTGTTTTATGGGATCTTTTTTCTGAATTTGAAAAGCAATCCCTTAAAGAAGACTATCAATTTCTCTAAGTTAGTTTTGATTCGTAGCTTTTGACCCGTTTTCTAATTGAAGAAGGAATGGTGGCTAGGCTAGAACGAGGATGGACAGCATGGTGGCTCCTTGGAATGAATTTGTGTGATTTAGGATTTGAGGATTAGGGTTGCTTTTACAGAAGTTAAATGTTATGTGAGTCGTTAGATCGTTTTAGGAGCAATCACAATCGTCCAGACTATAGAGTTATCCAGAATTATCACCTAAGCCCTAGTGACTCAGCAATATGTCAGAAAGGACTTAACAACTAGTCAGAATCATCACATTTTTGGATCTGGGTGAGGGGGATGGTCGACCCCCTGGTCGACTTGGCCTGGGGTAGGTCGACCCCTAGGTCGACCTGCCTTGGTATAGGTCGACCTGTCTGGGTTATTTTACTATTTAATTTTCTGAATTTCTCTTGAATCTTCCGAAGGCCATAACTCCTTCATACGAAGTACGATTTATGAAAACTTGGACTCTATTCCAAGTAGAATTCCGAGACGAACGCAATGGCATAACCCGTTTCCCTTAATTCACATTTTAAAAATTAAGTATTCTTTAATTCGTTCTTTTAATATTCTCAGAAAATACGGGGTGTTACATGATTCATCAATCTAGCTTTCTCATTTCCACAAATTGCTTCATTGTAGATCACCTCCCATTCCAAGTAGATGGATTGATGCAATCCAGTTCATTCAAACTACGATATAATTTTAACCCACAAATTCAGCAACACACTGCAACCAAAGAAGTGGTGCTCCATATCTTCTAGAGAGGCACTGAAGAAGACACATTGAGTAACAACTTCCATGCTCCTACTAGGTAGTTTGCATTTGGTCAGCAGTGCATATTTATGTATTTTACATAGTCATAGATTATCCTTAGCTACGTTGCCCGTTTTCCAAATGACCTTGATCCATCTACAATCATGTAGCACTTTAAACCTAGACGAAACACTGTACATGTTTCTAATAGAGAACTTCTCACCTAGCTTCTTCCAGGAAAAAATGGCATCAGCCTTAATCAACATCTGCCTAGCTTTGATACTGTCCCAGAGATGATTGATTAATTGAGGGTTGGAGAGTACGCGTGTTACCCAGATATAAACTAGCAACAGTGGCATTTAAAGTAACACCAGATTACATCTTTTCATGATAGGTAATTTCATTACCGAAAATGGTGCCATATTATATCCATTGGTCATCCTAAAAAAACATCCTAGAGAAAGCCTTTCTCCGAAATTTGAAACATGGGAGAAAAGAATTCCCATTATTAATGACGCTTTTCCATGTCCATCTCTTGTTTTGAGTAGGAGACACAGCCTAAAAGCTCATAAATTTGATGATGTAATTATAGGACCATACCACCCAAAGGTATGCTTTTCTCTCAACATATTATCAATATGTTTACCAAAAGTTGCTTTGTTCCATGTGCTAGGGTTAAATTTGCCTAGCCATCCTTTAGAAATAAGTCTCTCAATGTAGGCAAAAGAGATAGGGGATAAGTATTTCAAGTGAATACTAACCTTCAAACGGGAATCACATAACCGTAGTTTGAATCATATGAAGCAGTTTTAGAGGAAAAATGAATGTCCTTGCCCAGTACACAAGCAAAGAAATTGACATAGATTTGATTAGAGTGAGCCAACCAGCTTGGCTCAAAACTTTGTTAGCCTAGCTATTCGTTACCACAAAAAAAATTCATATAATGGTAGGCATTGAACAACAGTGACTATAGATGTTGTAAGCGGTAGACAAAGATAATTAACATTAGAATTATTGCATCTAAGCCCAATAATATTATGGATAAGAGCAATGTTATCATGACTGACAACAATAATCAAAAATTCTAATTTTCTATGTTGATTTGCAGGCCAGTTATGGAATAAAATATTTTCAGTGTGTTCATACTATTTTGCTAGGTGATAATGTCAAGCTTACAAAATATTATGAGATCACCAACAAGGAGTAAGGAGGTAACTCTCAGGTCCTTACACTTAGGGTGTAATTTATATACATTATTGTCAATCAAATCATTATGAAGAGCCATAAAAAATTCCGTGACTGTAATAAATAGGTAAGAAGACATTAAGTCACCTTGTCTGATACCATGTTTACTGCTAAAGTGGCCAACTTGATTACCATTGAGATTAATAGAAAATTGGGCAGTTGAAATATATGCATAAACTAAGTAGTTTAAGCATCATTTTTGGTGAAATGCTAGTGGACTTTTATCCCTTTAATAATTCATAAGCAAGCAAAATATTATCAAGAATATCGCATTCTGGAAGGAAAGTAGATTAGTTGTGTAATATTAATGAAGGTAGTACTTTTTTAAGCCTACTAGCTAGGATTTCGGAAATACACTTGTAAATAGTGTTACAACACGATATAGGCCTAAAATCATTTACTGAACAAGCATTTTTGACTTTGTGTATTAAAGCAATATAGTGAGATAAAAGAAATTCATCATACTCCTTTATTACAAAAATTAAGATAGCTTTGGCTACATAATAACCAATAATACCCCAATAGTAAAAATAAAATGCAGCATTGAAACCATCAAATACCTCATTGGAATTCTTATTTAAGGAAAAAACAGCATCCTTAATTTCATTTGCTACTAAGCTTAGGTAACATCATAGGGTTAATGTCCTCTAAGTAAGGGTGAAAGTTATTGGTATTTCCAAAAAGGTTTAAAAAAATATATAAAGGCATTTTGCACACCAAGTTGTGTGTTTTGCACTTGACCAAAACTATTAGTGATAGATGTTATGTTTTCAAGAGAGTGCTTGGCTTTGAGTGGATTGTGAAAGAAAGCAACGTTCCTATCACCGTCATCATTCCATAAAATTCTAGCTTTTTGTTTGTTCATAAGTTTTTCCAGTCTACAATGCATCTTTATATTTTATCTAGTAGGTGGTCTCGAGGCTAGTCAGGATGGGATTGTCAACCTGTTGTAGCATAAGAGGTTGGGTCTGTTCTAAGAGGACTCTCCACTGGTCAGATTGTCTACTCCGTTTACCAAATGTATTTTTTGACCAAACAATTAGTGCATGCTTCAAAGCTTTAAGTTTCTTATGTAAGATGAACATTGGTCTCCCATAGCATGACTTACCTTACTCATTACGTACAGTTGATACGAAGTCCTCCTCTTTTAGCCAAATACCAAAAAAATTAAATCTGGGTTTTCTAATAATTTCATTCACTCCAAATTGAAGTAGCTCGGAGGAGTGATCGGACAATTATGGAATATGCAAAATGTTCAAAATATAGGGCCATTTACCAAGTGTAGGGGTGTTGCATAAAGTATGGTCAACCCTAGTAGATTTGATTTCAAGGAGATCAGAATCATTGGTTGAAATATTTATAGGCCTCACTTCAGCGAGTGAACCAGGGTTTCCTCCTACTCTATCAGATAGTTTATACGCCGAGTTAAAATCTCTACACACAATCAAAGGATGTGTGTGCCGCCTAAAGGAAGGCAATAGCTGAAAAAGAGAGTTCCTAGACATTGCAGTATTATGTGCATACACAAATGCAAAGTATTAGGAAATTGCATATGGAAGGTGCAAGTTGTGACAGTGTATGTGTTGGCTAGAGGATACGATCTCAGTAGAATTATGCGTTTTTGGGTCAAAAATAAGCATAATTCTACCATATGTGGCATCTTGTAAATTGTGTATTAAAACCAAATTAGGATTAATATACCTGATGGTTGCTCTGGTAGTAAGATCATAATTCAGCTTAGTTTCCAATAATGTTAAAGCAATGAGGTTGTTTTCTCTTATCAATATCTTGCATTGATCAAGTTTTATGTCCGAGTGAGTTCCAGATGCAAATATTTTGCATCACTGGGTAAAGTCCATTGCTTTGTTTAGCATATTTGTCATAGACCTAGTCATGGTCTAAGAAGCTTCAAGGTTGGAAATGATTGAATTATTAAGAGGCAATTTGCGGGACCTTTAATTTTTTTGGAAGAGCTACCTATTTCATTGAGCTTGTGTGCCCTGAACAAATGAGAGTCAGAGGCATCTTTATATGATAATCGGGGTGTTAGATTTGAATAAGGTTGTTGCAAGGAACCAGTTCATTTGTTCAAAGGAGATTTATTCAAGTCATCATCACTAATAGTGGAAGTTGTAGTTTGCACTTCTTTAGGCAATATTATGGCATCCGTATCTTTGGACATTATGTGTCATGTAGAGTAGCATCACACTTTGTAACAGCTCAGAAGTGCCAAGATTGGGAACATCATCTTTAATAGGCACTTCTAGAGAATTACTTGCAACATCATTTTTTTGATCCTCAAATATAGCAGTATCAAGCTCCAGGCCACTACATTTGCATCTTACAAAGTCATTAGGATTACAAACAAGATTTTCCTTATAGTTAATGCCCTTATCAGCCGGATCCATCTTGTCATCTAGAACTTTGTTAATGATTGAGTTTCTGATATCCTCTTCTTAATATTTTTCCATGTGTCCTGTTTCACTTCCTTTATTGCCTTGAATTGTCTTATATACTTCATCAAAAGAGAATTTTGTAACAATTCAAAGCAGTTTAAGGTGGGAACATCACATATTGTTACTTTTCCAGTGGCATTTCTAACTTCCTTATCCTTGTGTATTTCATCAACTTTATCATTCACCGATATCTCACCTTCTTCCGAATTTTCTTCCCCTAGATCAGTGAAAGCTCTTTGATCAGGAGGTTTCATTGCTCCATGGGTTCCCTCCCCAGCATCATATTTATGAGGTATGTATGTGATATTCTTCTTGAATCACCTAAGTCTCTTCCACTTATGTAATTTATTCACAATGTGTATTCAACATAGTTTTTTCTCTAAATTTTGAGTGAATAAATTCCTTGTAATGGTTAACCAATTTCTCTTTTCTTTTAGTCGAAAGATTATGGCTGACCTACTCATTAGTACACATATACTTATCTTCTACATGGGGTGATGCTACTGATTTTTCCATGACATTAGAAAGTTTGACATTCATTTTAACATTTTCACAGTTGACATTTCAGTGACCAAAAACCTTGCACAAGGTACATACATCTGGCTTCCATAGGTATCGAACTCTGTTTTTTGTATTGCTCCATCAACCATGCTAACATAGAATTCCTCTACAAGTTCTTGATCTGGGTATACTTTTATTAAACATTTGGCATATATCAGCCTTTCAATTCTTTCAATCACCTCATCAAGACAAAGTAGTTTTCCTATTCTGGTAGCAAGCCAATTTATGCATGTGTGAGGCCAAACAAACATAGGTATATTATGAATTTTAACCCAGACTGGTACAACTTTGATTGAACCACATACACTGCTTAAAATAAGATCATATGGCTTTATTATAAACAACTTACTTTTCATTATTATAAGGTCACCCATCAGAATTCTTTGCCTATCCACTTCACACATCACCAGTATCATAAAGAGTACACCATCAGATCCGACCTTTACTAATCCTTTTAATCTCCAGATCGATTTCAATTTTTGTACCATAGCCATAAAAGATAAGGGCCTGTCAAAAAAAATACGACCATAGCTTCTCCCTACACATCCTTCCCAACGTCGACAACAGTAGCGGTGTGGTTCATGACATTTTTAGTGAATGTAGGCTTCATGTCAATGAGGTGTACTTCTCTGCATTTCGTGGTTTATGCTTAAAAAAGGAAGTCCATTCCCGTTGAAATTTCTCTTTAGAAGGAGCAACGGGGGACGGTGTGGGATATTTTGAAGGTGGAGGATCTAGGGGCGCAGACGGCGGAATAGGGGGTGGAGGTAAGTCAGGTGGAATGACGGGTTGTTGACTTGAGAGAGGAGGCGAATAGTGGGAGAAAGACGGAGTCTGGCATTAATGAGCCATTGGGAGTTAAAAATGCATTCACCAGGAGATATCGATTTCAAAAAGACTATTCTTCCCTTTTTTGCATAACTATAGTAAAATTTAACACAATTGGATTTGTAGACCTTTTTTTCAATCCCTACAATTTCTGCATTATTCCTATTTTAAATCTAGAAAGTGATTTCTAACAAATAATATGAAAACTCTATGACTTACCCTTTTATTATAAATTTACCATATATTGCCTTGCTTATGCCATATCAATCTTTACCACATTAATTTAGCAAGCCATACCAAGTTTGCCTACATTCAAATTTCCTTTTTATCACAATTATGGCATAATACATTCATTTAGCCCTAAATCATCAAGTTTCCGTTTTTTATTACTTTGCGCATAACCATTTAATTTGTTCCTAACCACATTTCAACTACTTTGTACATAATCACAATTAAATTAATTGTTGCCTAATCATAATTTAATTATTTTTCGCATAACTACAATTCAATTCATAACTGTAAAATCTGATGCAGAAATGGGGGCAAAGACTGAGAGAATATTTTATTAACTTTATAGGAATCAAATGATACAATATAATATTTACGTAAAATGTAATTTAAATCCATCGCCTGAGATATACGCTCTAATATTTTGAATCTGATTTAGGTCTACGTTACTTTATTTTCAATTCGGATCTATAGATCTATTTTGACAGAGGATCTAGGGATTTACAGCTTAAATCTACAACCTTTAACTCCCAATCTTGAATCAGAAATCCCAAAACTAATATATATTTATTTCTAAAAAATATGGGCTGGGGGCGGGGGGAAACGAAATGGCAGAGCTCAGGCACCCTCTCAAAAAATATGAGTTGGAAGTTAGGCCCTACTAGTTTATTTATAGGTTCCCAAAAGAATGACATCCATCAAATCAAAAAAAAAAAAAATTCTGAGCCGTTCAAATCCCAAAAACACGTCACCTGGCCCTTATTTGCTTGACCTCGACCATTTCTGTGTAGACCCATGGGTCAACACATCTCCCTGGTTGGTCGACTCATACATGTTTACAAAAACATGTATCGGGCATGGTTAATGCGTGATTAATTCTTTGTGTTAACGTTATATTTTATTTAATGTTTAAGTTTATTTGTTTCCCCTGTTCAGCCAATCTATATCAAATTTCAAACGCATTTATTCTTGGAATTCTTATGCATATATATTTATGTACAACTCTATAAAATTCAATCATTAATAGCAGCGTAATTTTTGCTTCTTAAACATTATTATTAACGTTATTATTCCCTAACTATTTCATTGATTCTTTATGTTTTGTTTGCCCATTTCAAAATTCAAACACATTATCTTTTAATTTATTTCTTACTTATTTTGATTAATTGAGTGTTACTTTTGAATTTCATGTCTATACGTATGTACACTTCTATACGAATTGTACATATATATAAATAAATATATATATGCACACACACACATACACCTATATATACATATAAATATACACCAATATATATAATTTTTCATTATATGTACGTACACATGTAATTCTCTCTTGGAACAAGCATCTTTTTTATTGGCCCTCTTAAAATTTAAAAACATGACGGTGGTGGGAATCAAACTCTTGACCTCTAGTCTAGGAAGTGCATACTCTATCACTCCACCTAACACTACTTTTGTACACAAAATTAGAAAATTGAAACTATTGGATTTATATGTGCTTATTTTTATTTAATTCTATTTATACCATTGCATGTTTTGTTTGCATAATGACAACTTTTTATTTATTGCTTGTTTTATAACATGTATGTGTTTTGAATTTCGAATGCATATTACTCATATAATTATTTTGACAATTTTATTACTTAAAAATGTGGGTTGTTACATTATCCCACCCTTCAAAAGATTTCGTACTCGAAATTTAGTAAAGGTAAAATTATGTAATTTCTCGCATAAATTGTAACCATAATGTGCAAATCCAATTTTGCAACCATTTGTAAACTTGTGAAAAGTGTAACACATCACAAAAATACATTAATGCTTAAGCGCTACCTCCTATATAAATGCAAATTTTCTTGAAAAATATTTTGAAAATATGATGCACACATCCTAAATATACTGGCAATTTTTATATGAATGCAATATTTTGAAAAACATAAATAATTATTCATCCAAAATTTTCCATACTCCTACAAAGTAAGAGCGTAGTTCATTTAATTTTTGCATCCAAACCCAACCAACCAACTTTAAATTTTCGAATTTCAAAAAAGTCTAATTTTCTAAATTCGATTTCTTATGTTAGAAAAAGGTGGAAAATGGAGAAGTACATTGTTTTCATCCACTTTTACGCACCATTTTCACCATACATGAAATCCTTAATTGCTAATCTTATAAAAATTCCTATATTCTAATCCAATAACGGTTTACATAAGATTTTTTTAAGTTTTCCAAGCTTTCTTGGAAGAATTCATTTTCTTTTATTGCTCTCAATTTTTGCAGTTGTCATCTTTATTTATTTTTTGATTTAGTTGTTCATCTTATACCTTCATCTTCATTTTTATTTACAATATCCTACGTTTTGCTCTTATCTAGTGATCATTACAAGCAACTAAAAAGAAAATGTCAACTTGACTATTTTATTTTTCTTTAATAAAATAGAGCATTACATAGGATTGAAAATATAAACTAAAAGAAAACCTTCATATTTCCTCAAGGGGGCTTAAAAAGGATTTTTGTTAATTACTAACCATGTAAAAATCTCAACTTGCTTTTTCCTATTCATTTTCTCTTTATCCTCTTCCCTTAAATGATGCAAGTTTTAATTTTTTTTATGTCTTTCTACTAAATAGTAACCACTTGAAACATCTTTTCAAAATTTCCTCAAACCATTACTAACTATCCATGCACACTAATGGAACCCTTCTGACAACATTATTTTTAATTAAATAAGATTAAGTATCTGTGAACCTTTTATGTAGCGAACTTTTGTTCTCTGTAAATTAACAATGAAGCTTCAAATTTTTTTCGTTTCTTTGTTGAAATAACAAAAAATATGACGTTTCACCTATATTTTGTAAAATCTCTTTTGCTGCATGTAACAACCCGGAAAATCAGAACCAATTTAAAATTTTTATTTTGGCTTTTTCAATGAATTTTGAATAGTTAAAATAAATTATTTTAATTGATAACGATTTAAAATTTATTTAAATCGAAGTTAGAATGAATATATTTGTCTTAATTTTAAAAGGAGTCAGAAATAGCATGGTAGTTTGAAAATTTGAATCTGGACTTTTACTAAATGTACATGATTCAAAATAAAACGGATTTTAAAAAAACCAAAAATATTTAAATCTGTCTATTTTCCGTCGAATCCGAAAAATCGAAATTTCATAGCGGGAATAAAAAGTTATAGCCAGTTGAATATTCAAACTAATCGCTATGGAATTTAATACAATTTATAGCCCGTATAAATGGCCATTATACAAACGACCTCCGTTTTCGACATATCATTTTTATTGGATCCGGAAGGTCAATTTATTGCTAAGTTTAATTTTCCATAATTTTTGGAATTAATTTGTGAGCGTGGTAAATTAAACTGCGTTCTCTAATTTCTATTGAATTTAATCAACCGCTAGAAAGGCCATTTTTCAAACGGTCTCCAAATTCGATGAAATTAATTTTGTTAGGATCGTATCATCAATACATAGCTATATTTATTTTTCGAGAATTTTCTGAGTCCGTATGTGGCCCCGGTGAATTTAAATGTATGATCGAATTAAATAAATAAATGATTTAAATTTTAAATTAAATAAAACATACCGAAAACGATTGTTTGGTGAGACGACCCCAAACCCCGTACTAACGGTGGCAAGGGTAATCCTTGGAATATAACATATAAACAGATAATAGCAGAACATGAATAAATAAATACACCAGATATTGAACAATAGAATATACTGGATAAAAGTAATCATCAGAGTTACGCAGTATACAGGATCATACTTAGTATAAATACAGTTCAACTATACATAAATGTCTATAGCGGAAAACAAACATAATGTACAATAGGAGCTGAACAGCATAAAAAGAGATAAATGATAGAATACATCTTCAGCTCCAGCTATCCAGAAAGAACCAGCTAAACCTGAATACAAGGCTGTCCGTATAGAAAAAGGGGCACCCTAGTTTGAAAGTGAAACAAATTACGAGTCAGTCATGGGACTGGTATGAGAAATCTACTCAACACATTTAATATATGGCTAATCACAGGACCACGCCACTTTTGTGGAACGGGTTTACTCCATTGGATTGCCAGTGCTTTTAAAACAAATAATTCTTTTAAACATTGCAATGTTTTTTATAAAAATGAAGCCATTATAAGACTCAGTTCCCATCACACAATGCAACGCAAACCGGAGGATAGAGTTTTACCTTATAATGGCCAAAATATGGTTGATACGAATAAAACAAAAGCAATTGATATTATTACTAGTGTTTACATGTTTCAAAAACAATTTCGAATCATAACTATCAATCATAGACGACATGGGTACCATATATCATGTCGCCATATATATATATATATATATATATATATATATATATATACATACACGCATACAATCAAAACCGCACGATGTCGTATTTGGAAATTTGATTTCCGTCATGAACCAAGGCAAAAGATAGTCCTTACCGAATTCGAGACAATCTAGCCTACCATGTCTCAGGAGCAGCCGCAACTGTCCCTTGGATCATCAGGGCCGGTCCACCGATGTGGATTATTATACCTGAACACTACGTTTCCCCGCCCTATGGGGCGCAATTGAGCCAACGAATGACTCCATCGGTCCCGGATCGACCGATATATCTGAGGCGCCTCTCTATCCATCATCCACATAAGTAAAATGTCAGGCCGTGTAAAAACACCGACACAACTCCTAGCTAGAAATTATGCAGGCCCTCCCTGATGTACTCTCCCGTTTCTGGTTCATACCGGAGTGTGAGGCTCGCAAATTCACGTTATAAACAAAGCTACGCCACACAGGCGGGGCTTTGATCATCACCACAAGACTTTGCTTTTCAACAGAAGCCTTGATCATTTGCACTTAGGCATGCCACACTAGCAATTCATGCCATGCGACTGATGTCCATCGATATACAACCTCTGAGCTTGTGCGTTTCAGAGAAGGGCGTTAAGCAAAAGAATAAATTATCCGTGTGACGGCAAGGAATTTCGCTCGGTCCGAACCAGTCGCTAAACCGATCCAGGCCATTCGAAACGCCCTATCGTTTGAGAACACGACAAATCAGAAAACATACAGAAGAACATTTCATTGCATATTACAACAATGCATCAGATTACAAGAATATACAGAGTATAAATGAATATTACACAGAAATATCAGAGATTTAAATTACATTTAAATACATCGCAGCGGAAAATAATACAATACACAACTAGAAGGGGTATACGGATACAAAGCTTTCCGGATATCGTTCCAGCTGTAAACCAGGATCCTGTGAATATAAATCTGCAAAACCAAAACTACTAGCTGCCCGTGTCGAAAATAAGGGCACCCAGAGTTTAGGTTAAAACAATAAACTCCAGGTCAGTCATGTGACTGGTGTGAGAACTAAAACAGTTATTAGTCTTTAATTTCAAAGGTAAATCAAGGGACCACGCCGTATAACACGGAACGGGTTTCCTCCCAAGAATACCGGTGCATAAAACCAACAGCGCAATGCTAAATAAAGAAAGATGAAGCTGTTATAAGACCCAGGTCCCATCACACAATGCAACGCAGTCGAGGATAGGGTTTTCCCTTATAACAGCCAAAGAATGCTTGATACGTTTAAAACAAATCATTTGATACTATAATAAGTGCATAGTGTATAAAACAACTTCAAATCATAAGTATCAATCATAGGCGGCATAAGCGCCCCATCCCACTATGTCGCCATATATAGGATTACAAATAAAACCGCAAAGTCACGTATTTGGAAATTGGATTTCCATCTATGAACCGAGGCTAGGGGCAAGATCCTCAACCGATTCGAGACGCTCTAGCCCGTGTCTCAGGATCAGAGCTCGAGTGACCCTTGGATCGTCAGGGCCGGTCCACCGATGTGGATTAAAATGCCTGAACACTGCGTTTCCCCACCCTTTGGGGTGTCAATGAGCCAACGAATGACTCCATCGGTTCGAGAACGACCGATCAATCCGAGGCGCCTCGCAACAGCAACAACCACATAAGTCAAACTCGTCAGGGCGTGTAAAACCACTGACGCCACTTCTAACTAGAAAGAAACGCATGCCCTCCCTGAGGTCCGTCTCCCGTTTTTGATTCATACCGGGTGTGAAACTCGCGAATCAAACGTTACACAAAGCTACGCCACAAAGGCCGTGCTTTGATCATCAACCACAAGACTTTGCTTTTCAACAGAAGCCTTGATCATTTGCATCTTAGCATGCCACACAGGCAAGCCATCCTATGCAACCGATATCAGTCACACAGAATGAAATCCGATGTCAGACACACAGTCCATTTACAAGTCCGTTCTGGGTCTGAACGAAACCGGAGGCACCTAGTACCCCGCATATCCATCGATCTCCAAGCACGTCTGGACGATCACTAACTGTTTCCATCTTCTTGGGTGTACAGCCCAATCAAGATCATCAGTTATCACCCAAACGACGTGAAGACCTCCGGTCTTCGACCATCGTCTTCATCTTCGACTTATCGTCGTATCAGTTATTCAGAATGGGATAAACCCGGTCTTTCCGAATAACTCGCGTATATATTATAAAAGTGTTACACAAACACAACATACGCCTCATTCCAACTCATTAGTCATTAACCGTAAATTAATCAAGAGAATAATTCCCCAAATATTAACCCCGAAGGCCGAAACCAACATCAGATCAATATCCAGAAAACCATTCTACTTAGCTAACCGACAGTTAGTTTCTAAATTTCACGTTCAAATCTAATTAAAGATTTAACTATCGCCTGGAGCAAAACTGGTGATACTCCATTCTCGATCTTTTCAATCTAATTAAAGATTCATTAAAACTCCACTTAGTTTTAATCTTTGACTGGGTTAAAGAATCAGTGTCATTTAAAACACAGTTCACGATAAACCCAAAATCTCATTCCATTAATTATCGAGTTAAAGAACGAGTGTTATTTAAAACACTGTTCACGATAAACCCAAAATCTCATTCCATTAATTATCGAGTTAAAGAACGAGTGTTATTTAAAACACTGTTCACGATAAACCCAAAAATCAATATCAATTCAATTCCAATTAAATATTATTTAATTGGTACACTTCATTAAATCTAAATAAAAAGATTTAATCTTATCTCAACTGGGTTCAAGAACAGTGTTAGTGAAGACACCATTCGCGACAAACCCAAATCACATTTGATATTCAATAAAAGGCTCTGAATAGAAAATATATCGGCCTATATTCAATATCAAATTCTACGATCAACAAATGTCGTATTGGAAATAACGATATAAATATATATCTTTCAAATTTCCATAACAACACCTGTATAATCACGAATTCCAACATCGAAATATTCCGAAGACAATTTCGATTCAAATCCACTCCAATGCAATCATTGGAAATTTTGGTTATTTTTAAAACCCTTTTCTAATTCAATTTATTTATTTAAAAATAAATAGAATTATAATTCTAGTTCAAAACTAGTTCATTTCGATAAAAATCTATTTTTATCTTTTCAAATATGGAGTTTTTCATCCCAAACTTTCACAAATCATTTCTTATGATTTTACACAAATTATTACTATTTTTAATAATTTTATCAAGGCCCGTACAGTCGATTTCCATTAACGGCCATCGAACTGCACTTATAGCGACCTTTTTCGAATTTGATTTGGACGTATCTCCAAATCCAACCGTTAGATTTCAAATTTCTAACTTTCATTAGAAAGCTCTTTTCGATACGAACCCAACGGTTCCGGTTTTAGGAGAATCCGACGGTCGGATCTCCCGTAATGTCCGTTTGAAACAAATGGTCGAAATTCACGAACTGCCGCGGCGCGGCGCGTTCTATTCAGGCCATTATATTATATATATAATATATATAATATATACTTCGTCGATTTCTATTTAAAACGAATTATATAAATAGTTTTAAAATCGTTTCAAAAGCTATTTCAACTTTCTTTTCAATTCAAATCAAAATTGAATTCTTCTTCATAAATTCGTTTTAAAATTCATTTCTATTCAATTCAAATTTCAATTCAATTTGAATTCATTTCAATTCACTTTCGATTCAATTTGAATTCGTTTTCAATTCAATTCATTTCGAAATCGTTTTCAATTCATTTCTATTCGAAATCGTTTTCAATTCATTTCTATTCGAAATCGTTTTCAATTCATTTCTATTCGAAATCGTTTTCAATTCATTTCTATTCGAAATCGTTTTCAATTCATTTCTATTCGAAATCGTTTTCAATTCATTTCTATTCGAAATCGTTTTCAATTCATTTCTATTCGAAATCGTTTTCAATTCATTTCTATTCGAAATCGTTTTCAATTCATTTCTATTCGAAATCGTTTTCAATTCATTTCTATTCGAAATCGTTTTCAATTCGATATAAATATCGCTCACGTCAAAATGGCGTCAATCTAATCAACACGGCTTCATAAATTTCTATTTTCAAATATTCTATTTCAAATATTTCTTTTTCAAAATAGTTGTTATTATCAAAATATTTCGTTCAACACATGACCAACCTCAATGAATGAGTACTGTCAACACATGAACTTTTATTTTATAATATTCTTTATTTTTCAAATTGGAATGAGGCCCAATCAATTACCATATAAAGTTAATTATATGGATTTTCATACAACACATGTATATAATGACATTGAAAATAATCAACCATCAACCAAAGTGCACTACACTGTATAAGCATCAAATATAGATATTCAACGCTTATAACAGCCTGTCAATCAATCGATCGACATATTTAATCAATCAGGATGAGTGAACTTCAAATTTCATCCCAACACCCGTGTGGGGTTTTCAAACAATCAGACAAAGATTTTATTTGTGCAGTTGGGCGATGTGTAAAATTTATCGTCCCAATCAATGTCATTCAAATAGGTGTACATAAACAAACCATCTGGTTTGTAAATGAATATTTATTTATTCACATTCACGTTAAAAATTATATTTTTAACGATAAAACATTTTATTCCAACATATGAATTTCTATTCAATTCATATTTCAATTCAATTCAATTATTCAATAAAAATGATATTTTTATTTTTCTAATATATTTTAGAAAATTTCGGCGGCATAACGGCACGATACTAGAAACGGGACAAGGCCTAGCCTTATCCCCGGACTAGTGAAGGCCCACGCCATTCACACATCAATCATATCAATTTTATTATGCAAACCACAAAATTTGGAGTAAGTGTCTAACCTAGCCTTACTCCTTCGCCTTATAACGGCGCACGTCTAATCCTAACCAATTTATCGATTCGATTTTCCACACCACAAACCACATTCAAACCAATATCACAATCAATAACCAAACAGCCAAACAAACAAGTCCATGGTCTGTGGACGGGTGTCGGGTGCTACTAAGCACCGTCTGCATCCTAGTATATATATAACTAGAAAAAAAATAAATTGAAAGGTGAGAAATTCTCACATATAGCTATCCTAGCTCCACGGCTCTTCATTGATAGAAAACTTCATCGCTATCGCATCTTCGTCATCTTCGTTGCCCAAGGCCACTATATATATAAAAATCGAATTTTTATTTCGCTATTCAATATATAAAAATCGAATTTTTATTTCAAAGTTCAATATATAAAAATCGAATTTTTATTTCAAAGTTCAATATATAAAAATCGAATTTTTATTTCAAAGTTCAATATATAAAAATCGAATTTTTATTTCAAAGTTCAATATATAAAAATCGAATTTTTATTTCAAAGTTCAATATATAAAAATCGAATTTTTAGTTCGCTATTCGATATATAAAAATCGAATTTTTATCTCGACTTTCAATATATAAAAATGTGATTTTTACTTCGGCTTCCCATATATAAAAATCTGATTTTTACTCTTAAATTTCTAATCTTCTTCTAGTTTATAAATCATTTTAAAAATCAGTTTTTATATTTTTATAAATCAGTTTTAAAATTCTTTTAAAAGAAATCAGTTTTTACTTTCTTTACAAAAAATCCAGTTTTAAAAATTCTTTTTTAAAAATCCTGTTTTTATTTACTTTTAAAAATTTCTGTTTTTTTAAATCTTTAAAAATTTCTGTTTTTTTTAAATCTTTAAAAATTTCTGTTTTTAAACCTTTTAAAAAAAAACAGTTTTATACTTTTATAAAAACAGTTTTAAAATCTTTATAAAAACAGTTTAAAAATCTTTATAAAAACAGTTTAAAAATCTTTATAAAAACAGTTAAAAAAATCTTTATAAAATCAGTTTTTTTTTTCGTTTTTACCTAAAATCGAAATTAGTATTAACGAATTAAAATAAAAAAATAAAAATATAATACGATAAAACACTTACAGAAATCTGAAGAAAAGGGGAGGGAGGTTTCGCAGATCGTCTGAGAGGAGGCGGAGCTCGCTTCCAGGGGGCGTCGGATGTAGGTCAGGGGGCAGGCGGAGGTGGGTGGTCTCAGCGTCGGTTGGGGCTGGGGTTTACGGCGGCGCTTCAAGAGGATGGAGAAGAGAGAAGCGAGAAGGGGTCGGGTTGAGGTGGGGGTTGGTCGGAGGGGGAGGGGAAGCCAGGCGCGGCGCGCCGCTTGAAAGGGGGGGGGTTCGTCGATCGCCTGACGCGATCTTCTTTTCTTTTTTTTTTTTTTTTTATTTAAAATTGATTTCCAAAAGTAAACGGGGGGGGGGGGGGGGTCTGATGATAAGGAGAATATATTTTTTTTTTTTTTTAATTATTTAATTATTTTAATTCTAAAAAAGCAACTTTTATTTTCGACCTCGAAACGAGACCCACCGTCTGTCGCCCATAGCGTTTTACCCCCATTCTGAACACAATGGGATATATATCGCAAGCTGATTCGATTGTTACAATCAGTTTCCATTTGAATTACTATATTAAATTTTATACGTACATTTCAAATTACCGGGGTCACATACTAACTAGAAAAATTCCAGAAAAATATTTTCTAGCTTCGTATTGACGATACGGTCCTAACAAAACTAGTTTCGTCGAATTCTGAGACCGTTTGAAAAATGGCCAATTTCCAGTCGACTAAAATCAACTGAAACTGGTCAAACGCGTTTTCCTTTGCCACGCTCACATATTGATTCGAAAAATTATGAAATTTGGAATCTAGCAATAACTTGACACTGCGGACCCAACAAAACTGGTTTCGTCGAAATCCGAGGTCATTTGCAAAATATCCATTTTTAAGGGCCTGAATTCCATAGCGACTATTCAGAATTTTCAACTGGACATATCTTGCGATTCCCGATATGAAATCTTGATTTTTCGGATTCGATAGAAAGATATTATCAATTAGATCCTAAGGTTTTTGGTTTCACTAAAATCCGGATTGTTTTGCACCCGGTACATTCAATTGAAGTTTGAAATCGAATTATCGAACTACCGCGCCATTTTCAATTCTATTTATAATTATATATAATTATTTTTATTCTAACGACGACGCGTATAATATATACGTTCGAATTATATTCAAAATAAATTTCTCGTCGATATTATTTAAAATAATTCATTTTAAATAATCAAAATTCGCTAAAATTGCTAAAATAAAAAATTTTAAACTGGCCCAGATTTTCCGGGTTGTTACAATCTCCCCCACTTAAAACTTTTCGTCCCCGAAAAGGAACAAAGTCGAAAGTGGTTTGATTATTCAGCTCTATGCTCGATCTGGCTTCCATTCTCCAACTCTTTAGTTTCTGAGAATTTTCAAAATTTCAAAAATTTGGCTAACACCCTAAATTTTCGAAAAATTTCGCCATAACCTCCCCTGCACCGGGAGCATCGGGGAATTTCAAATAGCTTCCCCGGTCCTTCAGATCTCAAAAAGAAAAAGAAAAAGCCAATAGGCTCACAAAATCATCATCACCCAAACAAAACAGGAAATTATGTAGTAAACATGTACCTATTTGTCGGGCAAACAAATTTTTATTCTCTGCTCTAGCCTCCTTGCTATGACCTGTTCAATGATATATATGTATATGCAAGCAAATGCGACCAATTTTCAATATCGTTCAATATTTGATATAATTAGGCTAAATGGTTAAAAATTAGCAAACAACTAAACAAACAACACAAACATCAATCAACTAGTGAATTAGAGCTTCAAATTCATAACTTTGATATATATACAAAAATCAGATTTTTGATGCCAAATCATAACCATAGGCCCTATCTAATTTTGGTTCTCACACCAGTCAATAGGAAATATATAGAAAATCACACCTTCGAAACTCGAACATAAATGTTGATGATGCGATCGCTATCATCAATATCATCTTCGGGCCACTAGAGTATGATTCTATATCTATCCAATATATTAAAACTTCGAATACACGCGGATCAGACGTATACGCAAAATCTTTATATACTGGACTGTCCAACTCAATATAAATAGATAATCAGATACGAATAATTGATTTAAATTTTCAAAACAAAAATTGTTTTCATTTGAAAAATATACTCTTCACACTCGTTCTAGGATACTACTGATCCCATCTCTAACGAGTCATTCCCGTTGGATATTACTAACCCATTATCTGATGAATTCTTTCGTATGGTTCTAATGTGCCTTGTTCTCTGCTTTGTAAACCAAAGCTCTGATACCAAATGTGACGGCAAGGAATTTCGCTCGGTCCGAACCAGTCGCTAAACCGATCCAGGCCATTCGAAACGCCCTATCGTTTGAGAACACGACAAATCAGAAAACATACAGAAGAACATTTCATTGCATATTACAACAATGCATCAGATTACAAGAATATACAGAGTATAAATGAATATTACACAGAAATATCAGAGATTTAAATTACATTTAAATACATCGCAGCGGAAAATAATACAATACACAACTAGAAGGGGTATACGGATACAAAGCTTTCCGGATATCGTTCCAGCTGTAAACCAGGATCCTGTGAATATAAATCTGCAAAACCAAAACTACTAGCTGCCCGTGTCGAAAATAAGGGCACCCAGAGTTTAGGTTAAAACAATAAACTCCAGGTCAGTCATGTGACTGGTGTGAGAACTAAAACAGTTATTAGTCTTTAATTTCAAAGGTAAATCAAGGGACCACGCCGTATAACACGGAACGGGTTTCCTCCCAAGAATACCGGTGCATAAAACCAACAGCGCAATGCTAAATAAAGAAAGATGAAGCTGTTATAAGACCCAGGTCCCATCACACAATGCAACGCAGTCGAGGATAGGGTTTTCCCTTATAACAGCCAAAGAATGCTTGATACGTTTAAAACAAATCATTTGATACTATAATAAGTGCATAGTGTATAAAACAACTTCAAATCATAAGTATCAATCATAGGCGGCATAAGCGCCCCATCCCACTATGTCGCCATATATAGGATTACAAATAAAACCGCAAAGTCACGTATTTGGAAATTGGATTTCCATCTATGAACCGAGGCTAGGGGCAAGATCCTCAACCGATTCGAGACGCTCTAGCCCGTGTCTCAGGATCAGAGCTCGAGTGACCCTTGGATCGTCAGGGCCGGTCCACCGATGTGGATTAAAATGCCTGAACACTGCGTTTCCCCACCCTTTGGGGTGTCAATGAGCCAACGAATGACTCCATCGGTTCGAGAACGACCGATCAATCCGAGGCGCCTCGCAACAGCAACAACCACATAAGTCAAACTCGTCAGGGCGTGTAAAACCACTGACGCCACTTCTAACTAGAAAGAAACGCATGCCCTCCCTGAGGTCCGTCTCCCGTTTTTGATTCATACCGGGTGTGAAACTCGCGAATCAAACGTTACACAAAGCTACGCCACAAAGGCCGTGCTTTGATCATCAACCACAAGACTTTGCTTTTCAACAGAAGCCTTGATCATTTGCATCTTAGCATGCCACACAGGCAAGCCATCCTATGCAACCGATATCAGTCACACAGAATGAAATCCGATGTCAGACACACAGTCCATTTACAAGTCCGTTCTGGGTCTGAACGAAACCGGAGGCACCTAGTACCCCGCATATCCATCGATCTCCAAGCACGTCTGGACGATCACTAACTGTTTCCATCTTCTTGGGTGTACAGCCCAATCAAGATCATCAGTTATCACCCAAACGACGTGAAGACCTCCGGTCTTCGACCATCGTCTTCATCTTCGACTTATCGTCGTATCAGTTATTCAGAATGGGATAAACCCGGTCTTTCCGAATAACTCGCGTATATATTATAAAAGTGTTACACAAACACAACATACGCCTCATTCCAACTCATTAGTCATTAACCGTAAATTAATCAAGAGAATAATTCCCCAAATATTAACCCCGAAGGCCGAAACCAACATCAGATCAATATCCAGAAAACCATTCTACTTAGCTAACCGACAGTTAGTTTCTAAATTTCACGTTCAAATCTAATTAAAGATTTAACTATCGCCTGGAGCAAAACTGGTGATACTCCATTCTCGATCTTTTCAATCTAATTAAAGATTCATTAAAACTCCACTTAGTTTTAATCTTTGACTGGGTTAAAGAATCAGTGTCATTTAAAACACAGTTCACGATAAACCCAAAATCTCATTCCATTAATTATCGAGTTAAAGAACGAGTGTTATTTAAAACACTGTTCACGATAAACCCAAAATCTCATTCCATTAATTATCGAGTTAAAGAACGAGTGTTATTTAAAACACTGTTCACGATAAACCCAAAAATCAATATCAATTCAATTCCAATTAAATATTATTTAATTGGTACACTTCATTAAATCTAAATAAAAAGATTTAATCTTATCTCAACTGGGTTCAAGAACAGTGTTAGTGAAGACACCATTCGCGACAAACCCAAATCACATTTGATATTCAATAAAAGGCTCTGAATAGAAAATATATCGGCCTATATTCAATATCAAATTCTACGATCAACAAATGTCGTATTGGAAATAACGATATAAATATATATCTTTCAAATTTCCATAACAACACCTGTATAATCACGAATTCCAACATCGAAATATTCCGAAGACAATTTCGATTCAAATCCACTCCAATGCAATCATTGGAAATTTTGGTTATTTTTAAAACCCTTTTCTAATTCAATTTATTTATTTAAAAATAAATAGAATTATAATTCTAGTTCAAAACTAGTTCATTTCGATAAAAATCTATTTTTATCTTTTCAAATATGGAGTTTTTCATCCCAAACTTTCACAAATCATTTCTTATGATTTTACACAAATTATTACTATTTTTAATAATTTTATCAAGGCCCGTACAGTCGATTTCCATTAACGGCCATCGAACTGCACTTATAGCGACCTTTTTCGAATTTGATTTGGACGTATCTCCAAATCCAACCGTTAGATTTCAAATTTCTAACTTTCATTAGAAAGCTCTTTTCGATACGAACCCAACGGTTCCGGTTTTAGGAGAATCCGACGGTCGGATCTCCCGTAATGTCCGTTTGAAACAAATGGTCGAAATTCACGAACTGCCGCGGCGCGGCGCGTTCTATTCAGGCCATTATATTATATATATAATATATATAATATATACTTCGTCGATTTCTATTTAAAACGAATTATATAAATAGTTTTAAAATCGTTTCAAAAGCTATTTCAACTTTCTTTTCAATTCAAATCAAAATTGAATTCTTCTTCATAAATTCGTTTTAAAATTCATTTCTATTCAATTCAAATTTCAATTCAATTTGAATTCATTTCAATTCACTTTCGATTCAATTTGAATTCGTTTTCAATTCAATTCATTTCGAAATCGTTTTCAATTCATTTCTATTCGAAATCGTTTTCAATTCATTTCTATTCGAAATCGTTTTCAATTCATTTCTATTCGAAATCGTTTTCAATTCATTTCTATTCGAAATCGTTTTCAATTCATTTCTATTCGAAATCGTTTTCAATTCATTTCTATTCGAAATCGTTTTCAATTCATTTCTATTCGAAATCGTTTTCAATTCATTTCTATTCGAAATCGTTTTCAATTCATTTCTATTCGAAATCGTTTTCAATTCGATATAAATATCGCTCACGTCAAAATGGCGTCAATCTAATCAACACGGCTTCATAAATTTCTATTTTCAAATATTCTATTTCAAATATTTCTTTTTCAAAATAGTTGTTATTATCAAAATATTTCGTTCAACACATGACCAACCTCAATGAATGAGTACTGTCAACACATGAACTTTTATTTTATAATATTCTTTATTTTTCAAATTGGAATGAGGCCCAATCAATTACCATATAAAGTTAATTATATGGATTTTCATACAACACATGTATATAATGACATTGAAAATAATCAACCATCAACCAAAGTGCACTACACTGTATAAGCATCAAATATAGATATTCAACGCTTATAACAGCCTGTCAATCAATCGATCGACATATTTAATCAATCAGGATGAGTGAACTTCAAATTTCATCCCAACACCCGTGTGGGGTTTTCAAACAATCAGACAAAGATTTTATTTGTGCAGTTGGGCGATGTGTAAAATTTATCGTCCCAATCAATGTCATTCAAATAGGTGTACATAAACAAACCATCTGGTTTGTAAATGAATATTTATTTATTCACATTCACGTTAAAAATTATATTTTTAACGATAAAACATTTTATTCCAACATATGAATTTCTATTCAATTCATATTTCAATTCAATTCAATTATTCAATAAAAATGATATTTTTATTTTTCTAATATATTTTAGAAAATTTCGGCGGCATAACGGCACGATACTAGAAACGGGACAAGGCCTAGCCTTATCCCCGGACTAGTGAAGGCCCACGCCATTCACACATCAATCATATCAATTTTATTATGCAAACCACAAAATTTGGAGTAAGTGTCTAACCTAGCCTTACTCCTTCGCCTTATAACGGCGCACGTCTAATCCTAACCAATTTATCGATTCGATTTTCCACACCACAAACCACATTCAAACCAATATCACAATCAATAACCAAACAGCCAAACAAACAAGTCCATGGTCTGTGGACGGGTGTCGGGTGCTACTAAGCACCGTCTGCATCCTAGTATATATATAACTAGAAAAAAAATAAATTGAAAGGTGAGAAATTCTCACATATAGCTATCCTAGCTCCACGGCTCTTCATTGATAGAAAACTTCATCGCTATCGCATCTTCGTCATCTTCGTTGCCCAAGGCCACTATATATATAAAAATCGAATTTTTATTTCGCTATTCAATATATAAAAATCGAATTTTTATTTCAAAGTTCAATATATAAAAATCGAATTTTTATTTCAAAGTTCAATATATAAAAATCGAATTTTTATTTCAAAGTTCAATATATAAAAATCGAATTTTTATTTCAAAGTTCAATATATAAAAATCGAATTTTTATTTCAAAGTTCAATATATAAAAATCGAATTTTTAGTTCGCTATTCGATATATAAAAATCGAATTTTTATCTCGACTTTCAATATATAAAAATGTGATTTTTACTTCGGCTTCCCATATATAAAAATCTGATTTTTACTCTTAAATTTCTAATCTTCTTCTAGTTTATAAATCATTTTAAAAATCAGTTTTTATATTTTTATAAATCAGTTTTAAAATTCTTTTAAAAGAAATCAGTTTTTACTTTCTTTACAAAAAATCCAGTTTTAAAAATTCTTTTTTAAAAATCCTGTTTTTATTTACTTTTAAAAATTTCTGTTTTTTTAAATCTTTAAAAATTTCTGTTTTTTTTAAATCTTTAAAAATTTCTGTTTTTAAACCTTTTAAAAAAAAACAGTTTTATACTTTTATAAAAACAGTTTTAAAATCTTTATAAAAACAGTTTAAAAATCTTTATAAAAACAGTTTAAAAATCTTTATAAAAACAGTTAAAAAAATCTTTATAAAATCAGTTTTTTTTTTCGTTTTTACCTAAAATCGAAATTAGTATTAACGAATTAAAATAAAAAAATAAAAATATAATACGATAAAACACTTACAGAAATCTGAAGAAAAGGGGAGGGAGGTTTCGCAGATCGTCTGAGAGGAGGCGGAGCTCGCTTCCAGGGGGCGTCGGATGTGGGTCAGGGGGCAGGCGGAGGTGGGTGGTCTCAGCGTCGGTTGGGGCTGGGGTTTACGGCGGCGCTTCAAGAGGATGGAGAAGAGAGAAGCGAGAAGGGGTCGGGTTGAGGTGGGGGTTGGTCGGAGGGGGAGGGGAAGCCAGGCGCGGCGCGCCGCTTGAAAGGGGGGGGTTCGTCGATCGCCTGACGCGATCTTCTTTTCTTTTTTTTTTTTTTTATTTAAAATTGATTTCCAAAAGTAAACGGGGGGGGGTCTGATGATAAGGAGAATATATTTTTTTTTTTTTTAATTATTTAATTATTTTAATTCTAAAAAAGCAACTTTTATTTTCGACCTCGAAACGAGACCCACCGTCTGTCGCCCATAGCGTTTTACCCCCATTCTGAACACAATGGGATATATATCGCAAGCTGATTCGATTGTTACAATCAGTTTCCATTTGAATTACTATATTAAATTTTATACGTACATTTCAAATTACCGGGGTCACATACTAACTAGAAAAATTCCAGAAAAATATTTTCTAGCTTCGTATTGACGATACGGTCCTAACAAAACTAGTTTCGTCGAATTCTGAGACCGTTTGAAAAATGGCCAATTTCCAGTCGACTAAAATCAACTGAAACTGGTCAAACGCGTTTTCCTTTGCCACGCTCACATATTGATTCGAAAAATTATGAAATTTGGAATCTAGCAATAACTTGACACTGCGGACCCAACAAAACTGGTTTCGTCGAAATCCGAGGTCATTTGCAAAATATCCATTTTTAAGGGCCTGAATTCCATAGCGACTATTCAGAATTTTCAACTGGACATATCTTGCGATTCCCGATATGAAATCTTGATTTTTCGGATTCGATAGAAAGATATTATCAATTAGATCCTAAGGTTTTTGGTTTCACTAAAATCCGGATTGTTTTGCACCCGGTACATTCAATTGAAGTTTGAAATCGAATTATCGAACTACCGCGCCATTTTCAATTCTATTTATAATTATATATAATTATTTTTATTCTAACGACGACGCGTATAATATATACGTTCGAATTATATTCAAAATAAATTTCTCGTCGATATTATTTAAAATAATTCATTTTAAATAATCAAAATTCGCTAAAATTGCTAAAATAAAAAATTTTAAACTGGCCCAGATTTTCCGGGTTGTTACAATCCGCTGCCAAACAGATGTATATTTAATAGAGATCAATCAACATAGAATAAAATCCAATGTCAGACACACAGTCCATTTGCAAGTCCGTTCTGGGTCTAAACGAAACCGGAGGCACTAAATACCTCGCATATTCATCGATTCCCACGTACGTCAGGACGATCACCACTCATTATCCATATTTCGGGATGCCTCCCAATCAGGACCTCAGTTACCATCCAAACGAGGTGAAGATCGGTCTTCAACCCCAGTCTTCATCTTCGACTTGTTATCGTCGATTCAGTTTTTCAGAATGGGATAAACCTGGTCTTTCTGAGCAACTCGCGTATATAATAAACAAGTGCAACACTAACATACATACGCATCATTTCAATTTATTAGTCACTAACCGTCAATCAATAAGAGAACGATTTCCCAAATATTAACCCCGAAGGCCGAAACCAACATCAGTTCAACACCCAGGAAACCATTCGGCTTAGCCAACCTTCAGTTAATTTCTAAATTTCACATCCATATCATTTATAATATTTTATAACGATTTATCGCAATTTTTATTTATTTTAAAATAGCCAATTTATTCAAAACGACGCTTCGGGCCATAACGCGGCCGTGGCGCTGTTTTTCGTCAGATTTGATTTACACATATCTGAAAATCTAACCGTTGGATCTTCACAAAATTTACATCATTAGAAAGATCTTTTCAAAACGAATCCAACGGTTCTAGTTTCGGGAAAATCCGACGGTCGGATCTCCCGGTATAATCGTTTAAAGTTTCGATTTCGAAATACGAACTGCAGCGTCGTTATTCGATTAAATATAATTATATATATATAATCGATTCTGGCGCTGTTTTTCTTCAGATTTGAATTAAACATTCGAGATAATCCAACCGTTGGATTTTTACAAAGTTGGTGCCATTGAAAAGATATTTCCAAAGCGAACCCAACGGTTGCGGTTTCAGGAAAATCCGATGGTCGGATCTCCCGGTATAATCGTTTGAAATCACGGTTTCAAAATACGAACTGCAGCGTCGTAATTCGATATATTTTAATTCTATTTATATAAATATATCGATTCTTCGATTTCAAAGCTATATTCTTTTCATACATTTGATAAAAATGATATTTTTTTCTAACTGTCTTCTATTTCAACACTTCACTATATTTAGCAATTCATGTATATAATAAAAATGTGATTTTTATTGTAAAGCAATTCATTTCAAAATACTATTATTTTATATAGTTCATATAGGTAATAAAAATAGGATTTTTATTATAAAACTATTTCTTTCAAAACAAGATTATTTTATATAGTTCATATAGATGATAAAAATGTGATTTTTATTATGAAACAATTTATTTCAAAATATGAATACCATTCAACACATGAATTTCAATTCAATGAATGAATATCGATTCAACACATGAAGGTTTTCTATAGTTTATATATATAGATAAAAATGTGATTTTTATATTTAAAACACGTATACCATTCAACACATGAATTTCTATTCAACGAATGAATATCGACTCAACACATGAAGGTTTTCTATTCAACGAATAAATATAGTTTCAACAAATGAAAATAATTCAAACACATGAATATTATTCAAAATTTCGGCAGCATAACGGCAGGGTAGTTAAAAACCGGGACCGTCCCTAGTACGGCTCCTCGCTCTACCTTAAAACCTCGCGGTTTTTGACAATGGGGAATCATGCATCTAGTTCGCATGCAGGCGGCATGTATATTTATTTCATTTCCACAAACTAATCCTATGTGGTTTCAGCCAAATATTTCTCAACCACAAATGGGTATTTTTCAACCACAATCGATCAATATCAACCACAAACAATTCCAATCAATCATTCGCTATCAATCAATTTTCACACCAATAACAACCAATAAATATCGTCCATGGTTTGTGGACGAGGGGCGTATATATATATATATATATATATATATATATATATATAGCAATTCACTTCTATTTCAACACATATATAATTTTTACAACGCATATACAACTTATACATCGAACGTACAACTTATACAATGCTTATACAAGAGGTGTACAATGCTTATATAACTCATACATCGACTATATAATTTATACATCGTCGTTTTCCATAACGTTTATAAATTAGAAATCTCACATTGGGTTCCACTCCACCAAAAATAGCAGAAGGCTCAGAAAAATATGCGGTCTCTTCTAAAATGTAGAAGACGTCCTCACGGTCACGATGTTTCCTGTTTCATCGAATTTCGTCAAGAAACGAAAAAGATATGATTTTTCAAAGTTCAGATGTAATAAAGGACCCACCTTTCACGATTGTTCAAAACTAGGTTTTGATCTTTCGATCAAAATGTTGCGCAATAGGAGAATCAGCTCACATAGCGTCGAAGAGCTTCGAACCACCTTCCCAGCGCCGGTGGTCTCGGTCAGTTCGGTGGCGCCATGAAGGCTCGGCGGCGCTCCGAAGTCACTGACTTTGAGGACTCGTATCTCCCTCCTCACTTGATGATAACTAACAAACCTTAGATGGATCTAAAGAGGAGACAAAGAACTTTGAAATGAATCAAGAATCACTCGATTTCATTGTGAAACGGGGGAGAAATCGAAGAGAGAAGGTGGCGACCTGCCTTCCGTCGCGCGCAGTACCAATCGGGGAGAGAGAAAAAAAAAATAACTGGCCAATGAGATAATTTTTTTATATTTATAAATTTTTAATTTTCGAAAATACCCCCTTTCACACACGAACACCAATCCAAACCCAACGACTGTCGTCCCTAGCGTTTTACCCACATTCCGAACACAATGGGATATGTCTCGTAGGCCCATTCGACTGTTTCAGTCAATTTTCCTTCAAATTAAAATATAAAACATTCAATATTCGATTTGAACGTGCATTTCAATTTGCCAGGGCCACAAACTGATTCGAAAAATTCCAACAAAATAAATCTGGCTATGTTTTGATGATACGGTCCTAACAAAACTAGTTTCGTCGAATTCAGAGACCGTTTGCAAAAAGGCCCATTTCTGGTCGATCCAATTTAATTGAAATTGATCAAAACACGTTTTCCTTTGCCACGCTCACAAACTAGCTTCAAAAATTATGAAATTTGAAACCTAGCAATAACTTCACATCCCAGATCCAACAAAAGTGGTTTCGTCGAATTCTGAGGTCGTATGCAAAATGGCCAATTTCACGGGCTATATAAATTCTATAGCGACCTTTCTGAAAATTCATTTGGCCATAACTTTTGTTTTCCGCTATGAAACTTCGATTTTTCAGATTCGTTAGAAAGGTATTCACTAACATATTCAAATATTTTTGGTTTCACTCAAATCCATTTTGTTTTGCACCCGGTACAGTCTGACAAATTTTGAATTCAATTTTTGAAACTTCAGCGCCATTTCAGGCCTTGTTTATAATTAGAATTAATTATATTTGTTTTCAATTGTCGATTCAAACTCAGTTTTCATTGCTATTATTTGAAATATTTATTTTAAATATTAAAAATCCATTATTTTAGCCAATTTAAAATTTTTAAATTGGTTCAGATTTTCCGGGTCGTTGCATTTGGGCTGATGGGACCTAAGCCCATTGGTTCCGAAACGGGGGCAATTACGTAGGAACAACTTTTGTTGGGTTGGAATGTGAGTTATCAGGGATTAATGTATTTTTTGTAAATAAGAACATTAAATATTATATTATTATAAATACAGTGTATAATCCAAAGCCCTAATACACTATACTACAGTAGCCGCTGCCATCCCTCTTCGTTCATGGCCGGAAACCTTCAACTCTTCCCTCATTAAAATTTTTCAATCCATTGATCAAATCGAGGAGGTTCTTTAGAGGATATTGTAGAGGATCGAATCCTCTTCACATCTATATGGTTGGATCCACCCTCGAGCTATATATTTGGAGAACAAACCCGCTAAACCCGCGTCGTTGAAACCGCCGCGCCGCCCTCATATTGCCATCGCGCCAGACGGCATGGGCCCCCCTGAAGCGCGCCACATTCTCTCCGACGCAGTGGTCTCCGATCGTCCTGAAGCCTGGTGATTTGAACGCAAATATGAAACCTAGGATCGAAACATTTGGTTTAAGGCACGGCCTGAGTTCTGAGGTAGAAGAAGATAGAGTAAATCCTTATTTTATTATTGAATTTATTAATTTAAAATATTATTTTCAAAAATAAATTCGTATCTCGCTCACACTGAACCGAAATTGAATAATTTTAGATTCGTTATGATCGTGAGTCTGAGATCTACACCTTTGGACTAATTAGAAATGATTCGAAGCAGATCAAATTTTGGACAAAATTCGATTCTGAATTGAAACACGAACGTGAGAATTTCTATTTTTATAATTAAAAATTTAATTATTTCTCGCTATTCTGAATCCATATAGTTACGATAATAAAATCAGATCCGTGATGCTTGGAATTTGAATTGGCTGAATGTTAACTGTTGATCGGGATGCTCATGTTTGTTAGATCTTGTTTGAATCTATAGTTTATTGATTAGATCTCGATTTGAAATAAAAAATATTATTTTTATTTCAGATCTATGAATACTGATTTGATTATATAATACAAGCCCCATCTTTTATTTAGAAGCCTAAAATATTGTTTTGGTCAAATTTTGATTAACAATAAAAATTTCATTTTTATTGTTAACATGAAACATGGTTTGTCGAATTTAGATTAATAATAAAATTTCATTTTATTTGATAACATGAAAATATTGTTTTGGTCAAATTTAGATTAACAATAAAAATTTCATTTTTATTGTTGATATGAAACTTGGTTAGTCAAATTTAGATTAACAATAAAAATTTCATTTTTATTGTTAACATGAAACATGGTTTGTCAAATTTAGATTAATAATAAAATTTCATTTTATTTGTTAACTTGAAAATACTGTTTTGATGAAATTTAGATTAAGAATAAAAATTTCATTTTTGTTGTTAACATGAAATATTGGTTTATCAAATTTAGATTAACAATAAAATTTCATTTTATTTGTTAACATGATAATATTGTTTTGGTCAAATTTAGATTAACAATAAAAATTTCATTTTTTTGTTAGCATGAAACATGGTTTGTCAAATTTAGATTAACAATAAAATTTCATTTTATTTGTTAACATGAAAAAATTGTTTTGGTAAAATTTAGATTAACAATAAAAATTTCATTTTTATCGTTAACATGAAATATTGGTTTGTCAAATTTAGATTAACAATAAAATTTCATTTTTATTTGTTAACATGAAAATATTATTTTGGTCAAATTTAAATTAACAATAAAAATATTCATTTTTCAATAAAAATTTCATTTTTATTGTTAACATGAAACTTTGTTTTGTCAAATTAAGATTTACAATAAAATATTCATCCTTATTATTAATATGAAACATGGTTTTGTCAAATTTAAATTTACAATAAAAATCTCATTTTTATTGTTTACATGTAACATGGTTTTTGTCAAAGATTTGTTTTCATTATAATAAAAAGATTAAAATAAAAAGATTAGGATAAAGAGATTATAATAAAAGGATTTCCTTTAAATTATCACTTTCGTTTCATAGTTTAGTTGAAACAAAAATCACCACTTCTGTTCAATAGTTTAATTAAGCAAAAATTATCACTTTTGTTTAATAATTTAGTTGAGACAAAAATGTTCATTATTGTCGAATTGTTAGTTGAAACCTAAATGTTCATTATTGTCGAATTGTTAGTTGAAACCAATATGTTCATTATTGTCGAATTGTTAGTTGAAACTAAAATTAATACTTTTGTTTAATTGTTTAGTTGAAACCAAAATGTTCATTATTGTCAAATTGTTAATTGAAACCAAAATGTCCATTATCGTTGATATGTTTAGTTGAAACCCAAATAGTCATATTTGTCAAATTGTTTAGTTGAAATAAAAATGTTCATTTTTTTCAAATTAGAATTGTTGAACAAAAATGTTCGTTTTTATCAAATTAGAATTGTTGAACAAAAATGTTCATTTTTTGTTGAATTAGAATTTTCAACAAAAATGAAAAGAATCATTTTTATCATTTTATTGAATTAAAATTTTCAAAAAAAATGAAAAGACTCATTTTTACCATTTTGTTGAATTAGAATTTTCAATAAAAATGAAAAGAATCAGTTTCATCATTTTGTTGAATTAGAATTTTCAACAAAAATGAAAAGGACCATTTTTATCATTTTGTTGAATTAGAATGTTCAACAAAAATGAAAAGAACCACAATTAACATTTTATTGACGATGCATATATTAGAATTTATATGCAAAGTTAAAATAACATTTTTATTTACAATGCATATTTTAGAATTTATATGCATAGTTAAAGTGACATTTTTATTTATAATGCACATATTACAATTTATATGCAAAGTTAAATAACACTTTATTGGTGATGCATATATTGGAACTTATATGCAAAGTTAAAATATCATTTTATTGACAATACATACATTAGAATTTGTATGAAATATTTTACTATAAAAAAATACACTGAAAACATGATACAAATAAAACATTCCTTTTTATTTGTTAAAGTTAAAAATAGTAATACAAATAAAAATCAGTTTTTATTTGTCATTGGCTCAATTGTCATGTAAATAAATTATATTTTGTTTGACATTATGAATTTGTAGATACAATATGCCAATAAAAAAAAATAAAAAAAACAGTTTTTTATTTGGCGTGATAAATGCTTTAGTGGGATTGTCGAATGGTTTATAATTATATATAATTATATATATAAGTTAAAATTAAAATTAAACAAATCGTGCGCGGTAGTTCTCGTTTCGGAATCATAACTTTAAACGATTATACCGAAAGATCCGACCGTCGGATTTTCCCAAAACTAGAACCTTAGGACCGCTTTGGGAAGATCTTTCCAACGATATAATTTTTTTTTAAAATCCAACAGTTAGTTTTCGAGAAAAGTGTAAATCAAATTTGGATAAAAACAATTCCAGGGCCGCCTATTGACCCGAAGCATCGTTGAATTAAATTGAGCTATTTTTATATAAATAAAAGTAGCGATAAATTGTTATCAAATACTATTAACGATATGAAGTGGTTTTAAATTATATATATGCAAGAATCATTTGAAAAGACCGAGTTCAATCTCATTTCAAATGATTATACGATGATTTAAATCGAAGATATTGAAGACGGCGATTGAAGTTCGGCGATCTTCACATCGAATGGATAACTACTGATGCTCGGCATTGGTTAGCTCCCAGTAAAGGGTTAAAGTGGTAGTTGTCCGGACGTACTTGTTGATTGTCCGGATAAGCGAACACCTTTCTTCCGTATTGGACAAACGGGACGAGGAATAAGATGTCTCTGGTTTCGTTCAGACACAGAACGGACTTGTAAATGGATGTATGTCTGACATTGAACTTCATTCCATGTATATTGGTTTCTATTTAATATATATCTGATTGGTGGCAGAGAATTTATTCTCTTGCTTAACACCCTTCTCTGAGACGCACGAGCTCAGAGGTTATATATTGGTAGTTATCGATCGCATGGCGTGAATTGTCAATGTGGCATCCCAAGATGCAACTGATCGAGGATTTTGATGCAAAGTAGAGCCTTGCGGTTGATGATCAAAGCATAGCCTATTTCGGCACAGCTTTGTGTATAGCGTTACTTCGCGAGCCTCACACCGCGGTAAGAGTTAGAAACGGGACAAGGGACCCAAGGAGTGCATGCGTTTCTTTCTAGCTAGAAGTAGTATCAGGTTTTTGCAAGCCCTGACATTTTACTTATGTAGATGATGGAATGAGGCTTCTCGGTTATATTGGTCGATAGTGACCAAATTATAGGTTCCATAGGACTAGGAAACATGTGTTCATGCATAGCTAACCCACTAAAGTATTTGTGGACCGGTCTTGGAGGATCCAAGGGCTCGCCAGCGTCCGAGTCCTAAGACATTGCTAGAGTGTCTCGAATCGGTAAGGAGATCGTCCCTAGCCTTGACTCATGACGGAAACTCAATTCCCAATACGACATTACTGTTTTGATTGTAAACCTATATATGGCGACATAGTATATGGTAGTTATGCCGTCTAGGATTGATACATTTACTTTGAAGTATTTTAAAACTAAATAGACACTAATAATAATATCAAAATATTATTTTCTACGTATCAAGCATATTTGATCATTATAAGGTAAAATTCTATCCTCCGGTTTGCGTTGCATTGTGTGATGGGACTTGAGTCTTATAATGATTTCATTTTTCTAAAAGCATTGCATTGTTTTTGAATAAAAATTTATTAAACTTATGCATTGATAATCCAATGGAGTAAACCCATTCTTTGTTAGCGGCGTGGTCCTGTGATTAGCCATATTGTTAGACAAGTTAGGAAAGATTTCTCATACCAGTCCCACGACTGACTCGTAGTTTGTTTCACTTTGCAAACTCGGGTGCCCTCTTTTCACACGGGCAGCCAAGTGATAGACTCAGGTATTATGTATACATTCTGGATTTTAGCATGCTTAAGGAAAGAAGTTGAAGGACATTTTTATCTTTTTTTTATGCTTTGAGACATTTAGGCATCCTCTACTTTTGATGTACTTGATGGAGTTTAGACTTATTTCTATTTACCGAGGCATTCTATTTGCTCAGTGTTTCCTGTAACTGTGCTACTCTAATGTTTTTTATGTTGTGATGTTGATGACATTCCTATTTCCGCTGCAATGATTTATGTGCTATGATGTTATCTGAGATCTTCTATTGTTGTAATTATGTTATATTCCTATGATTATCCTTGCTTTCATACTACGGAAGTTTGGGTTCGTCACAGTTGGTATCATAGCAAAAGGTTAACCTTAGCACCAGAAATATAACATATTTAAAACAATTCATCTAGATAGAATCGGCAGTATTCTAAGGCGAATAGCTCATTAGAGATAGTATTAGCAATGTCCTAGAATGGGCACAATAGAATAGCACATATTAATCAGTCATTACATCATTATCATCTTTCCATTTGTCTCTACTTTTAACCTTTCCTTTAAAATTATCATTTCTGTTAGTCTGACTCTTTCCTTGATCGTACAGAACTAACCAAAAATGAGCACTAGAGCGAGAGCAAGAGCCCGAGGAAAAGGTGGAGCTAGAGGACCAATAAGAGATGAGACCCCCACTTCTCAGAGGCAGCCCACTCCCGAGGCTGTAACACCACCACCTCCACCCCTACAGCCTTTTGACTTGGACAAGATGACCAAGAAGTTCAGAAATTTAGGGGGCGTGCCATTCACCGAGCGAGAGACTGTAATAGAGGCACATGCATGGCTAAAGAACTACAAGAAGATATTTGGAGGCTTGGAATTAGAAGACCACCGCAAGTGCTTTTTGGCTTCGTGGCTATTAAAAGATGAGGCTGAAAATTGGTGGGATACTGTCATAATTGGAAATAATGAGGCCGACATGTCTTAGGCCAAATTCAAGGAACTCTTCAACGAGAAGGTTTTTTCCTCCGTAGGAAGTAGAGCGTCTCCACGATCAATTTGCCAACTTGTAGCAAGGAGATATGACTGTTTCAGAATATGTGCGGAAGTTTGAAGAGCACTCACGTTATGCTCCAGAATTAGTTCGGGACCCAGTCCAGAAGAACAAAAGATTCATTTATGGCCTATCCAGGAAATATCTGAACAGAGTCACAGCACACATTAAGCTCTCATTTAATGAGCTGATCGAGATGGCTTGTCGCTATGAGGACAATGACAGAAATTCGCAGCAACATAGGGAGAAGAGTCATAATAATAACAAAAGGAAGCAAGCTGACAAGAAACCAGAGGCGAGCAGCTCTTCAGCCGCCAAGCCCCAAGGAAATAAAAGAGACAAATCCAAGGTGAGATGCTTCAATTATCAGAAGATGGGGCACTTTGGAATATCGAACTCCAAAGAAACTAAGGAGAAATGAGTCAGGGCCCAGCCAGAGTTCTCGCGCCACCAGGGAATGCTTTAATTGCCACAAGCCAGGGTATCCCACCAAGAATTGCCCACTACTGAAGAAATCAGAGGTGGATCATGTATAAGATGGAGCGGCTACACCAGCTTCTTCCAAAGGAGCAGGTAAACCTGATGTCTTGGGAGGTACTCTTACCATTAAGAATATTTCTATTACCGTACTATTTGACACTGGTGCATCACGTAGTTTCATTTCTAGTGACACGATTAAAAAGTTAAACTTGAAAATAAGAAATCCTAAAGAATCAGTTAGTGTCCATAATCCGATACGAGGTTCTGTTGTTCTGGGGATGTTTTGCAAAGTGCCCATCTCCTATTCATTTTACTGGTTTCCTTTTAATCTGATCGTGATGAATTTTTCTGGGTTCGATATTATTCTTAGGCTGGACTGGTTAACAAAACATGAGGCTGAGGTTAAATGTGTCGAAAGAATTGTCAAAGTTGAAACGAAGCTCGGAGATATTATTATACCATGTCACGGTTCAGCAACAGATAAGAAAGAATTTTGGTCTTCTCTAGAAGTCACTCCTACTTCTATTGAGAATATCCCTGTTGTCAAAGATTATGCGGATGTCTTTGAAGAAGTTGATAGCTTACCTCCACGCAGAGAAATCGACTTCAGGATTGACTTGGTTCCTAATGCAAGGCCCGTCGTGCATCCTATTCGGAGAATGACACTGAAAGAAAAGGAGGAGCTGAGCAATCAAACTAAATAGCTTTTGTGGAAGGGTCTGATTATGTTTATCTTCTCAAATTGGGGTGCAACAGTGGTGTTTGTCCCAAAGTCAGACGGTACCCTTAGACTATGTGCGGACTACCGTGACCTCAATAAGCAAATGCTGAAAAATAAATATCCATTGCCGCGTATTGATGATCTATTGGACCGCTCGAATGGAGCGCAAGTATTCTCTAGGATTGACCTAGCTACAGGTTTCCATCAGTTGTGCATTGCTGAAGAATGTGTTCCTTTGACATCTTTCATAGGGCCAGACTTTTTCTATGAATGGCTAGTAATGCCCTTCGATTTATGTAATGCTCATGCTTACTTTGTTGATCTGATGAACAGAGTATTCCGAGATATCTTAAATAAAATCGTGCTGGTTTTCATCAATGATATCTTAATCTTTTCTAAATCCACTGCTGAGCATGAAAAACATCTGAAAGAAGTTTTGGAGATTTTGAAAAAGAATGTGTTGAAAGCCAAATTCTCTAAATGTATACTCTGGCAAGAAGAAGTAAAATTCCTCGATCATGTTGTATCAAAGAAAAACATTTCAGTAGACCTAGGAAAGATCTCAGCCATCCAAGATTGGAAGCAGCCTAGCACTCCTACAGAAGACAGAAGTTTCTTAGGACTGGCTGGCTATTATAAGAAATTCTTTAAAGATTTGTCGAAACTATCTTGTCCTTTGTCGAAGCTGACTAAGAAGCATACAAAGTTTATTTGGACACCCGAATGTGAGGCAGCTTTCCAAGAGATGAAATTGAGGTTGACCACTGCTCCCGTGTTAACCATTATTGATGGCAATCAATATTTGAAAGTCTGGACAAATGCTTCTATAGAAGATATCGGTGCAGTGCTAATGCAAAGGGACAAAGTAGTCGCATATGCTAGATATTAATTGAAGCCGCATGAGAAGAGATATCCTACTCATGATCTCAAATTATTGGCCATCGTATTTGCTTTAAAGATATGGCGACACTATCTCTGGGGTGAGAAGTTCGAATTGTATACTAATCACAAATCCATGAAGTATCTTTTCACCCAAAGAGACTTGAATTTGAGGCAGCAACGTTGGTTAGAATTTCTTGCGGCCTATGATCTAGACATCATATATACTCCTGGGAAAGCCAATGTTGTAGCCGATGTGCGCTCAGCAGGAAGAATACGGCCAGCTCCAATCTTATCATCGCCAATCTCATTATTACACCTTCCTTGATTGATAAGATCTCTGCTCTTCAGAAGAATGATGAATTTATTCAGAGAATTAGTAAAAGAGTTAGGGAAGGCAAACCCACGAGTTTACAGATTGACGACAAAGGAGTTCTGAGGCTGCTAGGCCGAATTTGTGTTCCGAATCTTCCCGAGCTCAAAAAGGAAGTAATGGATGAATGTCACAGATCTAAGCTTAGTATTCATCCAGGGGTGAGCATGATTTATCATGACCTCAAGAACACATTTTGGTGGAGACCTATGAAGAGAGACATTTCTATATATGTTGCTCGATGTCCCACCTGCCAGCAAGTCAGAAGTGATCAACAGAAACTCGCAGTGTTATTGTAACCACTAGATTTTCCAAGTTGGAAGTGGGACCAAATTTCTATAGACTTTATTGGGGGCTTGCCCCGAACCAGAAAAGGCAATGACAGTATATGGGTGATTGTAGATCGTTTCACGAAGACTGCCCATTTTATCCCTATCAGATCTAATAGAACAACTCAAAGTCCGGCGCAACTTTATTTCAGAGAGATTGTCAGACTACATGGAGTTCCCAGTAGCATTGTTAGTGGTCGTGATCCAATATTTGCTAGCAAATTCTGGGAAGCATTCCAATAGGAGCTAGGGACCAAATTGAATCTGAGCACCGCTTATCATCCTCAAACAGGTGCCCAGACTGAGAGGGTAAACCGCATATTGGAAGACTTGTTGCGAGCATGCACTCTTGATTTTGTCGGGTCTTGGGAAGTTCACTTGCACTTGCAAGCTTGCAGATGTCGCCATTTGAAGCATTACATGGCAGACTATGCAGATCTCCCGCATGTTGGGTGAAACCAGGCAATCGATTAGTATTGGTTCCCGATATGATTCGTGAAGCATTAGATAAAGTTGATTTTATTAAGAAGCGACTACTAACTGCTCAGAGCCGACAGAAAAGCTATGCAGACTCAGGAAGAAGGGATTTAGAATTCTCTGTTGGTGATTATGTATACTTGAGGGTTTCCCCACTGAGAGGTGTAATTCGATTTGGGAAGACAGGGAAGTTGGCACCGAGATTCATTGGTCCATTTCCTATTATCGAAAGGATTGGAACTCTCGCTTATAGGTTGCAGTTGCCGGACTGGTTGCCAGGGGTGCATGATGTATTCCATGTGTCTCAACTCTGGAAGCATGTACATGATCCATACTTGATTGTGGAGGAAGCAGCACAACAAGGTTTTGAGATTACCCTGAGCTTAGCAGTGAGGAGGGAGCCAGTGAAAATTGTGGGCAAAAGACCCGAGTCCTGAGGAATAAGAGGATCCACTTAGTCAAAGTGCAGTGGAGTGGGGATCCTAGAGACTGTACATAGGAGATTGAGGATAGCATCAAACAAGCTTATCCCAAGTGTAGAGTGGACATCTCTGAGTAACTCTTGTGCTGAGGTACATTTACAATATTTTGAATTTTCCGTTTTGTTTCCTACTCTACTATTGTTTCCTTTTCGGGGACGAAAAGCTTTTAAGTAGGGGAGATTGTAACTACCCGGAAAATCAGAACCAATTTAAATTTTTTATTTTGGCTATTTAAATGAATTGTGAATATTTAAAATAAATTATTTTAAATAATAACGATTTAAAATTTATTTAAATCGAAGTTAGAATGAATATATTTATTTTTATTTTAAAAGGAGTTAGAAATAGTATGGTAGTTTGAAAATTTGAATCTGAAATTTGACTGAATGTACAGGATTAAAAAAACAGATTTTAGTGAAACTAAAAATATTTAAATCTATTTAAAAATATCTTTCCAACGAATCTGAAAAATCAAAATTTCATAGCGGGAATAAAAAGTTATGGTCAGTTGAATATTCAGACTAGTCGCTATGGAATTTAATATAATTTATAGCCCGTATAAATGGCCATTATACAAACGACCTCCGTTTTCGACGAAACCATTTTTATCGGATCCGGAATGTCATTTTATTGCTAATTTTAATTTTCCATAATTTTTGGAATTAATTTATGAGCACGGTAAATTAAACTGTGTTCGATAATTTCTGTCGAATTAATCGACCGTTAAAAGGCCATTTTTCAAACAGTCTTCAAATTTGACAAAATTAATTTTGTTAAGACCGTATCGTAAAACCATAGTATTTTTATTTTTCGGTAATTTTCAGAGTCCATATGTGGCCCTGGTGAATTTAAATGTATGATCGAATTAAATAAATAAATGATTTAAATTTATAATTAAATAAAACAGGCTGAAAACGATTGTTTGGGCTGACGGAACCTAGCCCATTGGTTCCGAAACGGGGGCAATTAGGTAGGAAAAACTTTTGTTGGGCTGGAATTGGAGTTATCAGGGATTAATGGATTTTTTTGTAAATTAGAACATTAATATTATATTATTATAAATACACTGTATAATCCAAAATCCTAATACACTATACTACAGTAGCCGCCGCCATCCCTCTTCGTTCATGGTCGAAAACCTTAAACTCTTCCCCCATTAAAATCTTTTAATCCACTGATCAAATCGAGATGGTTCTTCAGTTTATATTGCAGAGGATCGAACCCTCTTCACAACCATACAGTTGGTCCCCCCTCGAGATGTATATTTGAAGAACAGACCCCCCGAACCAACGACGTTCAAACCGCCGCGCCGCCCTCTTACTACCATCGCGCCTGATGGCGTGGGTCCCTCCTGAAGCACGCCACCTCTCTCTTCGACGATGTGGTCTCCGATCATACTGAAGCCTGGTGATTTGAACGCAAATACGAACCTTAGGATCGAACCATTTGGGTTAAGGCACAGCCTGAGTTTTGAGGTAGAAGAAGACAGAGTAAATCCTTATTTTATTATTGAATTTATTAATTTAAAATATTATTTTCACAAATAAATTCGTATCTCGCTCATACTGAATCGGAATTGAATAATTTCAGAACTGTTACAAGCGTGAGTCCGAGATCTACACTTCTCGACTGATTAGAAATGATACAGAGCAGATCAAATTTTGGACAAAATTCGATTTTAAATTGAAACACGATTGTGAGAATTTCTATTTTTATAATTAAAAATTTAATTATTTCTCGCTATTCTGAATCCATGTAGTTACGGTAATAAAATCAGATCTGTAATGCTTGGAATTTGAATTGGTTGACTATTGATCGTGATGCTCTTGTTTTTTAGATCTTGTTTGAATCTATAGTTTATTGATTAGATCTCGATTTGAAATAAATAAAATTATTTTTATTTCGGATCTATGAATATTGATTTGATTATATAATACAAGTCTCATCTTTTATTTAGATGCATAAAATATTGTTTTCGTCAAATTTAGATCAACAAAAAAAATTTCATTTTTATTGTTAACATGAAATATAGTTTGACAAATTTAGACTAACAATAAAATTTCATTTTATTTGTTAACATGAAAATATTGTTTTGGTCAAATTTAGATTAACAATAAAAATTTCATTTTTATTGTTAACATGAAACATGGTTTGTCAAATTTAGATTAACAATAAAAATTTCATTTTTATTGTTAACATAAAACATGGTTTGTCAAATTTAGATTAAAAATAAAATTTCTTTTTACTTGTTAACATTAAAATATTGTTTTGGTCAAATTTCAGTTTTATTGTTAACATGAAATATTGGTTTGTCAAATTTAGATGAATAATAAATTTTCATTTTATTTGTTAACATCAAAATAATGTTTTGATCAAATTTAAATTGACAACAGAAATATTCATTTTTATTGTTAACATGAAACATGGCTTGTCAAATTTAAATTAACAATAAAAATTTCATTTTTATTGTTAACATGAAACATTGTCTTGTCAAATTAAGATTTACAATAAAATATTCATCCTTATTGTTAATATGAAACTTGGTTTTGTCAAATTTAAATTTACAATAAAAGTCTCATTTTTATTGTTTACATGCACCATGGTTTTTATCAAAGATTTGTTTTCATTATAATAAAAAGATTAAAATAAAAAGATTAGGATAAAGAGATTATAATAAAATGATTTCCTTTAAATTATCACTTTCGTTTCATAGTTTAGTTGAAACACAAATATCACTACTTCTGTTCAATAGTTTAATTAAACAAAAATTATCACTTTTGTTTAATTGTTTAGTTGAAACCAAAATGTTCATTATTGTCGAATTGTTAGTTGAAACCAAAATGTTCATTATTGTCGAATTGTTAGTTGAAACCCAAATGTTCAGTATTGTCGAAATGTTAGTTGAAACCAAAATTATCACTTTTGTTTAACTGTTTAGTTGAAACCAAAATGTTCATTATTGTCGAATTGTTAGTTGAAACCAAAATGTTCATTATCGTTGAATTGTTTAGTTGAAACCAAAATTGTCATATTTTTCAAATTGTTTAATTGAAATCAAATTGTTTATTTTTGTCAAATTAGAATTGTTGAACAAAAATGTTCATTTTTGTGAAATTAGAATTGTTGAACAAAAATGTTCATTTTCGTTGAATTAGAATTTTCAACAAAAAGGGAAAGAATCATTTTTACCATTTTGTTGAATTAGAATTTTCAACAAAAATGAAAAGAATCATTTTTATCATTCTGCTGAATTAGAATTTTCAACAAAAATGAAAAGGACCATTTTTATCATTTTGTTGAATTAGAATGTTCAACAAAAATGAAAAGAACCACAATTAACATTTTATTGACGATGCATATATTAGAATTTATATGCAAAGTTAAAATAACATTTTTATTTATAATGCATATAATAGAATTTATATGCATAGTTAAAATGACATTTTTATTTACAATGCATATATTAGAAGTTATATTCATAGTTAAAGTAACGTTTTTATTTGCAATGCATATATTAGAATTTATATGCAAAGTTAAATAACACTTGATTGGTGATGCATATATTAGAACTTATGTGCAAAGTTAAAATATCATTTTATTGACAATACATACACTAGAATTTATATGAATTATTTTATTGTAAAAACATACACTGAAAACTTTATACAAATAAAATATTCCTTTTTATTTGTTAAAGTTAAAAATAGAAATACAAATAAAAATTAGTTTTTATTTGTCATTGGCTCAATTGTCATGTAAACAAAATATATTTTGTTTGACATTATGAATTTGTACATATGATATGCTAATAAAAAAATATACTTTTATTTGGCGTTATAAATGCGTTAGTAGGATAGTCGAATGGTTTATATTTATATATATATATATATATATACTAAAATTAAAATTAAAAGAATCGTGCGCGATAGTTCATGTTTCGGAATCGTAACTTTAATCGATTATACCGAAAGATCCGACCGTCGGATTTTCCCAAAACTGGAACCGTTAGGTCCGCTTTGGGAAGATCTGTCCAACGATATAATTTTGTTAAAATCCAACGGTTAGATTTCGAGAAAAGTGTAAATAAAATTTTGATAAAAACAGCGCCGGAGCTGCCTATTGGCCCGTTGAATTAAATTGAGCTATTTTTATATAAATAAAAATAGCAATAAATCATTATTAAATACTATTAACGATATGATGCGGTTTCAAATTATATATATACAAAAATCATTTGAAAAGACCAAGTTCAGTCTCATATCAAATGATTATACGATGATTTAAACCGAAGATATTAAAGACGACGATTGTAGACCGACGATCATCACATCAAATGGATAACTACTGATACCCGGCATTGGTTAGCTCCCAGTAAAGGGTTAAAGTGGTAGTTGTCCGGACGTACTTGTTGATTGTCCGGATAAGCGAGCACCTCTTGTGGCGACCCAAACTTCCCCGTAAAGGAAAGCCCAGATTTCTTCGAGAACAAGACAAATTGGAACACAAACAGAATAACATTTCATTGCTTATTACAACAATTCCATCACAATACACGAATATAACAGAGTGTGAATAAGTATTATACATTAGAACAATATCAGAGATTTAAATTACATTTAAATACATAGCAGCGGAAAAACAACACAAAACACAACTGAAAGAAATACGCGGATACAGAGCTTTCCGAATATCACTTCAGCTGTAAACCAGGATCCTGTGAATATAATATCTGCAAAACCCAACTACTAGCTGCCCGTGTAGAAAATAGGGGCACCAGAGTTTAGGTTAAAACAATAAACTCCAGGTCAATCATGTGACTGGTGTGAGAACTAAAACAATTATTAATTTGATTTTAAAGTTAGGTAATTCAAGGGACCACGCCGTATAACACGGAACGGGTTTACCCCCAAGAACACCAGTGCATAAGACACCAGCACAATGCTAATTAAAGAACAATGAAGCTATTATAAGACCCAGGTCCCATCATAAAATGCAACGCAAGCTAGAGGATAGGGTTTTACCTTATAATAGCCAAATATGCTTGACAGGTGAAATTTCATCTTTCGTTGTTACTATAAGTGATGAAAACAACTTCAAATATAAATGTATCAATCATAGACGACATGGGTACCATATATCATGTCGCTAATACTAGACTCTACAATCAAAACCGAAAAATGTCATACTTGGAAGTTGGATTTCCATACTGGCGGTTACTGATTCGAAAGATCGACCGCGTAGTACAATTCACAATGGCTTACGTCGCAGGCATGCGAATACGCCGTAATGCACATCCGCACTGTCCAGGAAAACAAGTTACCACGGCTTACGTCGCAGGCATGCGAAAACACCGCTAACTCTATCCATCAGGGAATCGGGGGGTATGCCCTATCCCTCACCTCGGTCGACCGAATCCATGACAACCCATAGGGTGTATATCCTCATCTCAAAAGCATATTGATCTAACCATCAGTTTACCACCACACCGGTGTGTGAGGCTCGCGAATTGACGCTACACAAAGACGTGCTACATTAAAGCTATGCTTTGATCATCAAGCACGAGACTCTGCTTTTCAACAGAAGCCTTGATCATTTGCCACTTAGGCATGCCACACAGGCAATTTACGCCATGCGACTGATGTCTATCGATATACAACCTCTGATCCCATACGTCTCAAAGAAGGGTGAAGTAAGGGAATAAATTCCCCTTCACCTGGTAGACATATATTTAATAGAGATCAATCAGCACAGAATAAAATCCAATGTCAGACACACCATCCATTGACAAGTCCGTTCTAGGTCTGAACGAAACCGGGGGCACCTTATTCCTCGTCCCGTATGTCCAATACAGGGGAGAGGCCCTAGCATATCCGTACAATCAACAAGTACGTCCGGACGGCTATCGCTGTAGCCCCTTCAAGGTAGCTACTCCAATTATGAGCAACGGTAGCATAGCAACCCATCTATTCAATGTGAAGATCGTCGGTCTTGCACCGTCTTCGATATCTTTGAATTTTCGTCGTATCAGTTATTCAGAATGGGTTAAACCCGGCGTTACTGAATAACTCGATAATCAAGTGCTATAAAAACACATTATACGCCTCATTCCAATCCAGAATATTCTTTTATTCAAATATTCTTTTCCTTTGGTAAAGGTTCCCATTAATTTTATCATAGATAAATTCTTTAAATTTATTCTTTAATCTTCCTTTGGATATCAAACCATATTAAGGTTTCCCAAACTTGTCGGGATTAGCGAACAACACCGAAGTAATCATTTAGTTTATTTCCCAATCCCAACCTATTCATCCCATGGAGCAAAACTGGTAATACTCCATATCTAACACCAGGTCTTATCGGTAAATATTAATTACCATTTCATGTTCAAATCTAATTAAATACTTAACTATCGCTTAGAGCAAAACTAGTGATACTCCGTTCTCGATAATTTTCTTGAATTGATAATTTTAATTATCACATTCACTTTTCAATCTAATCAAAGATTCATTAAAATCCACATAGTTTTAATCTTCCCAAAAATCAATATTAATGATTATTCAAAGCTAAGAATATAATCTTATTTTTAACTAGGTTAAAGAACCAATGTCATTTGAAACATGGTTCACGATAAACCTAAAATCACATTCCATTCCATCGGTCTCTAACCGTAAATTAGTAAGAGAACAATTCCCTAAGTATTAATCCCGAAGGCTGAAACCAACATCAGGTCAGTACCCAAGAAACTAGTCAACTTAGCTAATCTCCAGTTAATTTCTAATTTTCTTAACTCCATTGGGTTTAAGAACAGTATTTTTAAAGATACCATTTACGACAAACCCAAAATCCCATTTCCGTTGTTAATCGGGTTAAAGAACAAGTGTTATTTAAAACAACGTTCACGATAAACCCAAAAAAAAGTTCAATCTAGTTAAATATTAATTAATTGGTAAACTTCATTAAATCTTAATGAAAAGATTTAATCTTTCTCAACTGGAATTAAGAATAGTGTTAGTGAAGACACCATTCACGACAAACCCAAAATCCCATTTGATATCAAATACAAGGCTCTGGATAGAAAATATATCATCTTATATTCAATATCAAGTTCTGAAAACAACCAATATTGTATTGGAATAACGATATATATATCTTCCAAATTCCTCAACAATATCTATATCATCACGGAATCCAATATCGAAATATTCCGAAGATTATTTCCATTCCGAATCCATTTCCAATTTATTCTTTGGAAAATTTTTGGTTATTTTAAAACCATTTTCAAATCCAATTTATTTATTTTAAAAATAAATAAATTATTATTCTAGTTAATAACTAGTTCATTTCGATAAAAATATATTTTTCTCTTTTCAAAACTATAATTTTTCATCCAAAATCTTTCCAAATCATTTATTATGATTTTAAATAATTTTTCCATACTTTTAATAATTTTGTTACCGCCCGTACGGTCGGTTTCCAATAACGGCCACCGAACTACATCTATGGCGACCTTTTCTAAAATTGATTTGGACATATCTCCAAATCCAACCGTTAGATTTAAAATCTCTTATATTCATTGGAGATCTCTTTTGATACGAACCCAATGGTTCCAGTTTTAGGAGAATCCGACGGTCGGATCTCCCGTAATGTCCATTTGAAGTTAATGGTCGAAATTCGCGAACTTCCGCTGTGCGGCGCATTCTATTCAGGCCATTATAATATATATATATATATATATATATATATATATATGTATGTATATATATAATATTATATATTTCGTCAATTTCCATTTAAAATGAATTTTATAAATCATTTTAAATTCGTTTCAAAAACGATTTCCACTTCCATTTCAAATTCAAATCAAAATTGAATATTCCATTATAAATTCGTTTTAAATTCATTTCAAATAGATTTCAATTCAATTCCAGTTCATTTTAAATTCTTCTCAAATCGATTTCAATTCTATTTTTCAAATTCAAATAAAAATTGAATATTCTATATCATTTCAACATTAAAATAATAATATTTTCAAAATATCATATTTTGAAATCACTTTTCGATATTCATTTTAAAATGAATAAAATCGACAAAATTCCCGTTTGTGTTAAAATGGCGTTTAACTACTTAACACGGCTTCATTTTTCAATATTCACTAAATATTATTTTAAAATATTCGTTAATTCTGAATTGGAATCAGACTCAATCAATTACCATATAATTTTATTTATATGGATTTCAACATCACATATATATAACAATAACAATAAACAATCATTAAATATTCATACAACATCCAGAGTGCATTTTACAACTATATAAGCATTAAAATAAATAAATAACGGTTATACCGCTTGTCAACCCATCAATTGACATACCACTAATTATTGGTATCAGTGTATGTCAAATATTATCCTAATACCCGTGTGGGGTTTTCAAACAACAAATACTGTTTATTTTTTTATGCAGTTGGGCGATGTGTAAAAATTATTGTCCCAATCAATATCAGATAAATACGTGTACATAGACAAACCGTCCGGTGTGTTAATGAATTTTTATTTTATTTCATGACAATTTTTATATATATTTTTTATAAATAATTTCATATATACTACAATACAATCAATTATCACAATACAGTCCATTTCACATCACAATCACATTACAATCAAACAAGTAGTCCATGGTCTGTGGACGACGGGGAGCAGTTCATACATGTAGTTATAAAATAAATAACTGTACAAAAATAATTTTATAGTGAGAGATTCCCACATTGACTGGTTTTGACTCCTTCAGTTTTTTTTTATTTTCCGAATTTCTGTAATGTTTAAGTTTTGAATTTTCCTTATATTCCAATGTACACCGTTTTTGTCCCAGTCAATTCCATATTGTAGAGCTCTTCTACACGATTCCAACGCATGTCGTCTCGCTGATTTCTATGTCCTTTTACACAAGTTATTGAGATTACAATTTATAATATATTATAAAATAATTAACGGTTAATTAAAGTAAATAATTAAATTCATTAACCTTGTTTAATTACCACCATAACCCTTTCGTTCTAATCTGAAATCCCTGCCCAAAAAGTCGACTTCAACTTCCCACCTGCGCACGCAAATCGAGGTGGATGGAGGGTGATCGGAGGGTGCCAGAGTGTTGGCGTTGGGGTGTGCCGCCATCGCCGTGTGGGCTGGCAAACTCGGTGCGCCATGCACCTCCAATTTCTTCACGAACTTCGGTTGTTCACAAAGGAATTTCAGCCCCCACGATACCCTAGGACCCATCATGATCATTGATACAGTAGACCTCGGAGAGGCGAAGAACTTTGCATTTCTAGATTTTGATAAAAGTTATCGGATTGGGGTAGATTTGGAGGAGAGGAATTTGAGAATTCCACCGTCGATTTCCGCTTGGAAGCGGGGTGATGCGGGTTTGACTATGCTGAGTTGGATTCTAGGGTTTTGACCAAGAAAAGGATTTATATACTAATTTATTTTATTATTTTAATTCTCCAATTAGTAACCTTTTAATTCGAACTCCAAATCGAACCCAACGACTGTCGCCCTAGCCAAATACCCCCATTACGAACATAATGGGATATGTTTTGTAGGCCAATTCTACAATTTGAATAAGTTTTTATCAAAATTAAAATATGAATCAATATATATTTAATTTTAACATACATTTTAATTTACCAGGGCCACATACTGACTATAGAAATTCTAGAAAAATTATTTCTAGCTTTGTATTGACGATATGGTTCTAACAAAATTAATTTCGTCAAATTGGAAGACCATTTCAAAAATGGCCATTTTCTAGTCGATCCAAATTGACTAAAACTGTTAAAATATGTTTTCTTTTGCCACGCTCACATATTGATTCCAATAATTATGAACACTGGAACCTAGCAATAATTCAACATTCCGGATCTAGTAAAAGTGGTTTGGTCGAAAACGGAGGTCGTTTGCAAAATGGCTATTTTTAAGGCCTTTATATATATTAAAATATATATAAATTCCACAGCGACTTTTCAGAATTTTAAACCGGACATAACTTTTTTATTCCCGCTATGAAATATGGATTTTTCACATTCGTTGGAAAGATATTTTTAAACAGATTTAAATACTTCTAGTTTCACTAAAATCCAGTTTATTTTGAATCCAGTATGTTCGTTTGAAATTTGAAATCGAATTTTCAAACTACCGCGCCATTTTCAATTCCTTTTATAATTAATATAAATATTTATATTCTAACTTCGATTTAAATAAATTTATATGTTCTAATTCTATTCAAAATAAATTTCTAGTCGTTATTATTTAAAATAAATCATCTTTGTAACGATCTCGCCCAAGCCTAATCAATCACTAAATCGACCAAGATCGTTCGAATCCCGTATACGCTAACTCTGGGCATACAACACATCAGAACAAATAACAGAAGACTTCTATAAACATCAGAATAATGTTACATTAGAGTACATAATATATCAGAGTATATCGAAGTATAATACAGCGGAAGATTAATTTACATCAAATGTAATACAATGCACAGCGAAAAATATAAAATAACACAGCGGAAGACGATAAATGCACTGGATACAGCTTAAAGCTTCAATCCAGAATCCTACTCAATATATCGTATAGGTATATTTCCATACAATGCCTATATATACATTTTCATATGATGCTTTCATATATTCATTCAACGCATATATAATTTCACACAACCCATACATAAGCCAAAAATAATATTAGTAGCGAACTAATAATATTTCCATCGTATGACAATTTTATATATACCATATATACGCTAAAAATGATAATTTTAGTGAACTAGTATTTATTTCAAGGTATGACTATTTTTATTACTTCACATACATGATAAAATGTTATTTTTATCGTTCAAAGAATTTATTCAACACATGTGTATTTTTAACACTTCATACATACAATAAAAATGTTATTTTTATTGTTCAAACAATTTATTCAACATATGAATGTTTCACTTACTTCATATATACGATAAAATGTGAATTTTATCATTCAAACAATTTATTCAACATATGAATGTTTTATTTACTTCATATATACGATAAAATGTGAATTTTATCGTTCAAACAATTTATTCAACATTCCCGTATAGGGGAGGTTATGGTGAAATTTTTCGAAAATTTAGGGTGTTAGCCAAAATTTTGAAGAACTTGGAAAGTTCTTAGAAACTGAAAAGTTGAAGAACTTGAGCTAGAATAGAAATTGTAATCGTTTTCAAATGATTTATAAAATACGTTTTAAAAAGGAAATCGACGAAACATATATAAAATATATATTATATATGTTAAATGGCCTGAATTGAACGCGCAGCGCCGCTACCGTTCGCGAATTTCAACCATTGACTTCGAATTGATGTGGCGGGAGATCGGACCGTCGGATTCTCCTAAAACCAGAATCGTTGGGTTCGTATCGCAAAGAGCTTTCCAATGAAAATTAGAAATTTGAAATCTAACGTTTGGATTTGGAATTATGTCCAAATCAAATTTGGAAAAGGTCGCTGTAAGTGCAGTTCGATGGCCATTTATGGAAATCGACTGTACGGGCCTTGATAAAATTATTAAAAATATCAATAATTTGTGTAAAATCATAATAAATGATTTGAAAAGAATTGGGATGAAAAATTCCATATTTTAAAAGATAAAAATATATTTTAATCGAAATGAACTAGTTATTAACTCGAAGTATAATCTGATTATTTTTAAATAAATAAATTGGATTGAGAAATGGTTTTAAATAACCAGAATTTTCCAATGAATAAATTGGAATGGTTTGGAATGGAAATAATCTTCGGAATATTTCGATATTGGATTCCGTGATTATATGAATATTGTTATGGAAATTTGGAAGATATATTTTATATCATTATTTCCAATACAATATTTGTTGATTTCAGAATTTGATATTGAATATAAGCCGATATATTTTCTATTGAGAGCCATGTATTTAATATCAGATGGGATTTGGGTTTGTCGTGAATGGTGTCTTCATTAACACTGTTCTTAAACTCAGTTGAGAAAAGGTTAAATCTTTTTATTTAGATTTAATGAACTACACCAATTAATTAATATATTTAATTGGAATTGAATTAGAATTGATTTTTGTGTTTATTGTGAACGGTGGTTTAAATAACACTCGTTTTCTAACCCAATTCATAGTGAAATATGATTTGGAATTTATAAATCTTTCTATAAATATTTAATGAGATTTTCCAAAGTAACGTTTTCAAATATAATATATTGAATTGGAATTGAATGGAATTCGATTTGATAATAGTCGAAATGAAATTCTGTGGAGGAGGACTATTAATACATATGGAATTTAAAAAGGCATTGTCATTATTCCATTTATAGTATTAGTTGGATACGAAAATTGATATTGACTATATATATATATTGATTTGTTTTTCGTGAAGATTCCATTATGGAATGTGATTTGGGTTTATCGTGAGCTGTTTTTTAAATGACATTAGTTCTTTAACCCAATAAAAGACAGGATTACATGTCTGTCATTGTATTTCGATCTATACGGCTGATCTCTGCTTAATATATATCTGTTTGGTAGCGGAGAATTTATTCTCTTGCTTAACGCCCTTCTCTGAGACGTACAAGCTTAGAGGTTATATATCGGCAAAAATCAATAGTATGGTGTAGATTGTCGATGCGACATGTTTGTGTTTCCAAAGTTAAATAATCATTAATAATGATTTTTGGGAAGATTAAAACAAAGTGTAGTTTTAATGAATCTTTAATTAGATTGAAATGTGGATTGATAACTTAAATTATCAAATTTGGAAAATGATAGAAAATGGAGTATCGGCAGTTTTGCTCCTAGCGATAGTTAAATCTTTAATTAGATTTGAACGGAAAAATGTTAATTAAATTTAACACCTTGGTGTTAGTTATTGGGTAATAACAGTTTTGCTCTATGGGATGAATAGGTTGGGGTTAGAAAATTAAATAAATAATTACTTCGGTGTGGTTCGCTAATCCCGACTAGTTTGGTAAACCATATTTTGGTTTGAAATGACATCCAAAGGAAGATTAAAGAATAAATTTTAAAAAATTTATCTTTGATAAAATTAATGGGAACCTTTCCCAACAGATGTGAATATTTGAATAAAAGAATATTCAGAATTGGAATGAGGCGTATGTTGTGTTTTCTAGCACTTGTTTATTATATACGCGAGTTATTCGGAAAGGCCGGGTTTATACCCATTCTGAATAACAGATTCGATGATAAGTCGAAGATGAAGAAGGTGGTCGAAGACCGGAGGTCTTCACATCGTCTGGGAAATACCTTATGATTCTGATTGGGCCGTAAACCCAAGAGGAGTGAAATAGTTGGTGGTCGTCCAGACGTATTTGGAGATCAATGGATATGTGAGGTATATGGTGCCTCCGGATTCGTTCAGACCCAGAACGAACTTGTAAATGGATTGTGTGTCTGACATTGGATTTTATTCTGTGTTGATTGATTTTTATTTAATATATATCTGTTTGGTCGCGGAGAATTTATTTTATTGCTTAACGCCCTTCTCTGAGACGTACGAGCTCATAGGTTATATATCGATAGATATCAGTCGCATGGCATGAATTGCCTGTGTGGCATGCCTAAGTGGCAGATGATCAAGGCTTTTGTTGCAAAGCAAATTCTTGTGGTTGATGATCAAAGCACGGCCTATGTGGCATAGCTTTGTGTATAGCGTGAATTCGCGAGCCTCACACCTCGGTATGAGTTAAAAAGGGGATACGGACCGCTGAGAGAACACGACGTTACTTTCTAATTATAGGTGGTGTCAGGATTTTACTAGCCCTGACATCATTGATTATTATACCTATATGGATGTTGGATTGTGAGGCGCCTCAATAATAGGTTTGTAAGGAGCGAGAAATGTGTGTTTAGGAATTGCCAATCCTCAAATGTAAGAGAGGACCGACCCAGTCGATTCCAGGGGTTACCCAGAGTGTGTAGTCCCGAGGCATTTGCTAGAGTGTCTCGAAGCGGAGAGGAGCTTGCCCCTTGCCTCGACTCATGATGGAAATTGTAACACCCCACCTCCACTTGGGTCACTTACAAAGGGAATGCACTAGTTTTGGAGGAGCGTTATCGAGGTAAACAAATAAAGAAATATTACAAGACAGAACATAGATAAAACAGCGGAAGAATCAAAAGATAAATTTCATTACTTTCAAAAAGAGTCAAAACCTTTTACATCAAAGTACCAAATAGACAAAGTCGTTATTTTCCATTACAACAAATTATGTCTTGCATAAACAAAGAAGCATAAACTTAAAACATCAAAAGTAGCTTAATTCCCCAAAGGTAGCAGAAATGCAGCCATAGCATAGCTCAAGATTAAACCGTACATGAGCTGAACCGAAAGCAAGCAAAATCCAAGCTAAGTGCCTGAGTTTCCTCCCTGAGAACCTGGGGGAAACGAAAGAAAAACAGGCGAAAGAAAACGGGTCAGTCATAAAGACTGGTAAGTCCAAGTGACTTTCAGCATAAAAACAGATAAAGATAACACGACATGTATAAACTGAAAGTAAACATAAGGATGCTGTCAAGATGGGCAAGATAGACTAAGATAACATGATAAATCAAGTATAAATCAAGTATAGCATCACGTATTCAAGGTTCGCTGCATCAACTGTACTAGAATCCCAAACCCATGTCTTATATAAATCATGAAATAATCCCTTGGCCCAATATCATAAAACGACCCATTTCTAGGTCCAACAAAACGATCCACTAGTCGATCGGCTCCCTACAAGTTCTAGCTCGTCGTGTGTCTGTGTCATACGACCCAATCACGAATGTAGTCACCTGTTCTAGGTCCACCATAGGGTGTATCAAGCCCTGTGGTGCCAACCACCAACACGAATCAAGAATGCACGGATAAACCTACTGATGCCCAATGCCTCCTTTTCAACTCCAGACCAGGTGCACGACCATAGCCCACCTGAACCTACACTGGCGCACCAACACAACCGTCGTTTTGGTCGCTTACAATCAGCCCAGTAATCGTGCCCCACCCTGCCTAGTCCCAGGGTACCATGATACATCTAGTGGGTTACTGCTGAAATGGGCCGCGTAACTAGGGTTTCGTCCAATAGGTTAAGTGTTGTCATTTAAATTCGTGACTTAACCCCTATTACTCTAGCATGTCAAGTTGGTTAAGGGTTGTCATTCAAGTTCATGACTTAACCCACCTATGAATCATGTATCAAGCTGGTTAAGTGTTGTCTTATATGTTCATGACTTAACCCTATCATGTGGCATTAATTCATTAATGCACCCCAACCTCTTACATCAGACCTGTTGTTGTGGTCACTGGATATGCCGGGCGGTTCCAGGCAGAATTACACCACAACTCAGTCTGACCTCGGGTTTTCAAGTGCGATATGACCAATTACCCACATTGGATCCTATTGTTTGCAGTAACTGGATTTGCTGGGCGGTTCCGGGCAGAATTACACTGCAAACTCAACCCAACCTCGAGTCGGCCCTTTTCAAGTTCATTCTAGTGTCATGTCCATGTTCAAGATTCATGTCAAGTTCATGTCAAGTTTCAAGGATAAGTTTCATGCCCACATCCAGATTCAAGTTATAACAATGTTCATGTTTCAAGTTTTGCCCATTATCAAGTTCATAATTCATGTTCATAGCCAATTCATGTTTTTCCTAATCTACCCAAATCGTATTCCCATCGCACGTAAACGTGAATTGATTCATACTACAAATAAATCCAAATCTCAAAATAAAGGGAATAACATCAAAACTATGATAGGCAAAAGGAGCGAGCATAAAGCGATAAAAGGGGTTACAAGACTAGCATGGTATAACTTGAGATAATTGGTTACAACATCACTGGCATATAGGATTTCAAATCTAGCAGGATAAGGCGATAGTCATGGTAAACGCTGACATACAAGAATAGGCATGCAAAAGCAAGACAAATACAAGGATAATGGATCCAATGGTTTTGGTGTACATAACAACAAATAAACTAAGCAATTCACACCCTAGGTATACGATCCAACAAAATGCCAATTCGGTGTACAACATGGTTTTCAACTATAGTGTTATGGGCATGAACAATCAACTATAATAGTCTTAGGCAATTAACCCCAGTAGTCATAGTCATGGTCATAGGTAGAAATCTTATAGTTATGAATCATAAGCGATTAATCAAAATAGTCATGGAAATTCATCCAAAATAGTTCTAGACAAATAGTCATAGGCAATTAACAGTAATAGTTTCAAAGTCATGGTGATAGATAATAGCCTTATGTTCATAATCATAGGTAATAATTCTCATAATCAAGAGTCATGCGTGATTAGTCACCATTGTCCTTGTCATAGTCATAGGCAATAGTCTTATGTTCACCGTCATAGGCATAGGCATAGGCATAGTCTTATGTTCACAGTCATTCATAGACATAGGCATAGTCATAGTCTTATGCCATTAACAATAGTTTCAACATCATAGGCAATATTCCCAATAGTCAAGATCCAAGAAGAAAACAAGAATAAATATGAATCATTCATAAATCAATTCCAATTTATAGCATGCCCATATTAAGTTTATAATTTTTATCTAAAAGTAACTGGAACTTACAGATCGTGGTCTAAGAAATTTAGATGCAGAAGTCAAGTCTAGAATTTTGTCGTTGAATTACTGAATCGTTGAATCTTGATTTGATTGCATAAGCAAATCCCCAATTCCTAGCCGTAGTCTTCAAGAAATAATCTTCCCGTTTAATTCTAATTTAATTTAGAGGAAGAAGAAGAAGCCATGATCATCAAGAGTTTGAGCAGCATAAGGTTAGAGAAGAATGATGTAAAGAGAATGAGGCTAGGAGGCTGTTTAAATAGGATTAGGCAGACGAATCTGGACAGAAAACGAGTCTAAATACATCAGAATGCATCAGGTTCAGAAAGTGGGTTCGGGAGGCAGGTCGACCCCCAGGTCGACACTATGGTCAACCTGGCCCCTGGGAGGTCGACACTATGGTCGACCCCCAGGTCAACCTGGTCCATGGGTGGAAATTTTCCCACCCAGCCTGTTTTGGGGTTTTGAATTCGAATTTGAATTCGAATTTCGAGCTGTTTTCAATTCTGAAAATATCTAAAACTTCGGAGGGTCATATCTCCCTCATACGGACTCCGATTTTCGAAAACTCGGGCTACTTTTCAAGTAGAATTTTGAGATGAACGCAATGGCGCAAACCGTTTCCCTTGATTCTTATTTTCAAAATTAATTCTGCCTTGATTTATGGTTTTAACATGTTATTAAAATTCGGGGTGTTACATTCTCCCCTCCTTAAAGGATTTCGTCCCCAAAATCTTCAAGTTAAGATCAATGCATCCTATCATCCAATCAACCATCTACTCAACCATCATCCATAAGCAACCATTGTCCTTAAAAGATTTCTACTGATATGTGAACATATGTAGAAAGTATGTGTATATGTTCCTTATCTAATGCAAATGATCATGCCTGATTGATCTTCTTAATGCAAAATATGTTTAGTGCCATGAATCCAACATGTATGCAAATAGTCCTAGTCACATAAACGTTATATGTGTGCACAAACATTCATCCATATGCAACATTCATATGATAACACATTCAATTTCATCAATAAATAAGTAAAACACTCATGCATATGCAATATGAAAATGTGTCTGAGCCAATCTAGTGCCTAATGTGTGTTATGCAACCACGAGCAACCACTTGCAACCACTTGCAAACATCAACCATAACATGTTTTCAAGCACATGTTTACATCCAAAAAGGGTTCTACCTAAGGTTCTCAAGATAGGATTGAGGAGATAAGCAAGATAAAACAAAGCATCTAGGAGAAGAAGTTAAAGATGTACCCCCAGAAGATCCTACTTGCGGGGCTTGCCCTTGCTTCTTAGGGAAGTTCTTGCTAATATGTCCAATATCACCACACTGAAAGCATGCTCCCATCTTCATCTTTTCTTTCTACAATCCTGGGCTATATGGCCCTCAATACCACAGAAGTGGCATTTTCTTTTCTCACGTGTCTTGTTATCCTTATTGTTGTTGTTGTTCTTGCCTCCTTTCTCGGAGTCTACCTTCATGTTTTGAGACTCATTCGCCTTGACCTCCTTCTTGCCATTTTTGTCTTCTTCATTTGAGAGCGCCATGTCTACTAGTTTTTCGTAAGTAGCCCCTATAGATACGAGGGTCATAGCCAAGCTGTGAAGTGGCTCATTCAATCCTTTGACAAAACGGAGAGCCTACTTATGAGGGGTATTCACTAAGTCCAGTCCAAACCAAGCCAGTTGATTGATTTGATTGACGTACTCCTTGACCGTCATACTTCCTTGCTTAAGAGATAAGAACTTTTCTAGCTGTAGACTTCGTTCAGCTTGCGAGAGGAATTTTGTCTCAAACCTTATTCTAAAATCCATCCATGTTTCAACTGGCCTCTCGGCGTTAGTGACTTCCAACCAATAGGAAGCTTCGTCTTTGAGCAACCATACCGCCAACTGTACTTTCTTCCTATCATCCACCTCGAAGATAACGAACAGATCCTCAGTTTCTTTGAGCCAATTCCTAGCTTCTACGAATGACTCAGTTCCCTTGAAATCCTTTCCACCCATGGCCCTAAAATCTTTACAGATCTCCGAGAAAGAAATTGCACAAGGAGGGGGTGGAGGAGGAGGAATTACTGTAGCTGGAGGAGGAATATCTGGTGGGCCAGCATCATTGGCCCTAGCCTCTAAGTACCTCCTAAACCAGCCAGGTATTGGCACGCCCTCTGGAAAGTTAAAACTCCCAAACATGCTGAAATGAAAAAAAAAAGATTCAAACGAGGAAACAAAGGATAGTGCTAATGGCTTTTGGGGAATAGCTTTTAAAAAAAGGTTTTTCTTGAAAAACGCATCTTTATAAACGGTTTTGAAAATAATTTCAGAAGGTTTTAAAAACATTTGCCCAATCTGGTAACCTTTTGCTCTGATACCAAATGTAACACCCCACCTCCATTAGGGTCACTCACAAAGGGAATGCACTAGTTTTGGAGGAGCGTTATTGTTGACCCGCCTTTTGGCAAGGCCGTCAACCCATGGACCCGTCATAAGACCGCTTAGGGCTCGAGCTGGGCCTTGACAAGCCCAGACATTCTCAGAAGAAGTGGTGGAACACTCCTAGACATAAAAGACCTGGGCTCGATGGTCTTGAGATGAGATTACACTACTACTATGACTTGGTCATGAGATCTATTTAATAGCCTACTTACTTGGTCTAACTACCTATTCTAAAGCCTATAAACTTAGATCAAGCTATACTTATGTTGCCAAATATTGAAGGGAACTTCTCCACGTAATCAAGACTCAGCTCCATTATCCGCTATTCACATGGATCAACCGACACATGGCACCTCCAATTATTGAAGCATACTACCTATATATACACTAAGCTATACAACAAAGAAGAGGACTTTTGGCTGAGATCTGAACCTGACTTTATAGCTCATGCATGCCCTCCACAACTCAATCATGGCTGCCAATCACTTTCACCTCAAAAATGCTTGCTATATTCATCAAAAACGATTATGTAATAGAGATCCTGACGATCTCATTCATTGTATCTCCGACTTTATGGCATTATTATGAGATTATAAAGTGGACGTAGGCTCGTTAACGCCGAACCACTATAAAAACGCTGTTGTCTTACTTTTTCTTGCTTTTTCTCGCTTTCTCTGATATTTCTTCATATATCATGCTCAAATCTGACTTTTGGCCGTTGATGACCACTTTTTGGCATCAACAGTTTGGTGCTTTCGCTGAGAAATGAATTTTCAACGTCTTAAGGGTTTTGCTCAACTTTTGGATCACCAAGTCCAAGACAAAATCCTATTTTTAGTCATCTTCAGCAGCCATGGTTTCCAATACTTCTGCGCATGCTTTGGAAAGTAGAAGCAGCAACATCTGCATAAAAAAACTGTTTTTTTTCAGTTCGGGGTTCGACCCTAGTCGGGTTGACCCTTCTTGGTCGCCATCGACCAGAACAAAAAACCAGCCAATAGGAATTGCACTTTGGAAAGCTGCCAGTATGTAGTTTGCCACATAGCAGGTCATGGGTCGAGGTGAGATCAGTTCGAACAGCCATCACTGTAACGATGTTCAAGTCTAGGTCGACCAACTTCGGATCGACTGACTCGTCTGAAGCTCTCCAGGTTGACCGACTCCTCTGATGATCTCCAGGTCGACTTGCTTCGAACCGACTTTTTTAGATATACCGGCCCAGATTACTAGTCATTTCTAAAGTCTTGCACATCGACCCGAGACAAGGTCATTTTCAGAAAAAATGCATTTATCTAATCGTTTCAGAAAAGGCTCCATCTTCCAAAATCGAAAAAATCGAGCGGTGCCCGCATTTTCGACCTAACCGGCTAGGTTGATCATCGCCGGGACTATGGGGCCCCGGACCCCCACTGGCGCTGCGCCCGGACCCGCTTGACGGCTCGCCTTCGGCTTGGCATATATTTTGGCCAACAATAATCATAAAGACTTATCATCCAAGATTCGACGGATGGTCTGAGAATATCAACAGCAAGATGGCGATGACTCGGATCCTTCTAAGAGCCATCACCCACATTTACTGAGGTTATTCAATCCTGATCGACTACTTCAGTCTTGCCCGAAGATCGGCGAGTTAAAAGTTTGAAACACTTAAGTCTGGATGTTTATTGATTGTCTATATATCGGCTCTCCTTCCCCGACGTGGAATCAAAGACAACCACGGATGGACGAGGCATGTCTACATTCCAAACCTCCATATCCCACTTCCTGACATGGAAAAGACAAAGCTTCTATAAGCATGGATCCATTGTTCTTCTGCCGATCAAAACCTTAACACCCACAAGATGAGATACCATTATTAGCGGTTCTGATCTGACTACCTGACCTTTATTCCATGCCCTCGACGTGGGGGCAAGAAGGCGATTCAAAGGAAACTCGCCCTCATCATTCACCCACAAAGGCCGCTTTATTGCCTTTATTATCCCAGTACCCCGATCCAGGTCTAATCGTTCTTGGCATTGCCGACCCATGAGGATTTGAAAAGACTTCCTTCATCAATTAAAGCTTCAATGGTCATCACCTGCCAGAGATGGGACAAGTCAGAATGGTCTGGCAAAGGATATGCGATACCATTCTCATTTTGAATAATACCCATTCCCTTAACAGGATTTTTTTACCCAAATCTTTTATCTTTACATGCTTTATGAGTAATTTATGTGACTAATAACTCTTATGAATTTATGTGTGAATGATATAGGTACCCAGAGTCTGGTACTGATCATACTTCCAATACCTGCATACAGAACTACAAAGCATTGCCATAACGGGCCTGACTGAAGCGCTCGTTTGCAGAATCATGTCATCCGTCCGAGAAAAGTTACACAGCTCAAGATGGATTTGACATGACCATCCACTACTTGGCTCATCCGTGGCATGACTCAAGATAATTGTGCATCGATCATTGCATTTGAAAGTTGAGATCCGACTCCAGATGGATGCGGTTCGACTGTCCATACGACCAGACACTGCACTCGATGCCATCGAACTACATAAATCCAAATAAAGGAGGCTGCACTGCCCATCTACATACTTACTTTCCAATCGTGCATTTTTCCTTTACCTTCACCTTGAGTTATTGGCATGACTAACACATTCAAATTCATATATGAATGATGCAGGTACCTGAGGTTTGGTAACAATCACCCCTTCCATAGTTTGATCGGAGGAACGTAAAGTTTGGCGAACGTGATTCAAATATTCACCTGCTTACTCTTGGCCCGACGCCAACAATCTGGCATACATCAGCCTTTGATTCGCCAGGAAAGATGTAGAGATGTATTCGGGTGTGACATAACAATCCAACAGACCGACGACTCCATCCCTTGATTCGACAGGAAGAGCACAACAATGACCGGGACACGATCCATGAACAACATAATAACTTTTTCCTTCGATGTGGGTTCAAAAGAGAAATGTTAAGATGGGGATGAGTATGACTCGACCGCTCTCCAACGACGTCTCTAACTCTTTCCCATGACTTTAACGGGAGGAGTATAAACTCAATAGGGGCATGAACTGACCACCCCTGATGGCGACCTTCGCCCTTGATGTGGAAGCAAAGGGATGATGCCAAGGCAAATATGATCCGACTATTTGTCAGATTAACTCTAATCCTCAGAGCTTGGATATGAGTATAAACTTAGGACGAGTGTGACAGGCGTGTCAAGATTTAAGACCACTCGATCTATAACTCTAACCCAAACTGACTTTGGGAGAGTATAAAGGACGAACCAAGATGTCCATAACTCTAACTCTCACGACTTGAGAGAGTATAAATCTGTTGGGTAAGTGTGAATGGTGCACCACGACTTAAGACCACTAAACCTATAACTCTAACTCTCACGACTTGGGACAGAGTATAAAGGACAATGCTGCGACGTGCATGCAATCTCCATCGCCCTCCGACTGATGACAGGATTATAAAAGACTTAAGGGCCGAACGTCCGAACGACTTAACCCGGTTCCCACCCGATGCTGGGGGCACGGGCATAGATTTCTGAATTAACTTCAAACACGCTTTGGATGCGACCAATGTTTCAAAGTAAAATGGAGGCTATAAGCATTATACCTCCAAACTACGACACTTAGTACCTTGACACTTTGACATTTAATAATTCTATGCTAGATAGATTAGCACTCAACATGTTTTCATTTCGAGCTACAATTGCTTATGACTTAAAGATTGACTTAGTAGCTTGCAAGACTAAGCAAACTATTCTTTTTCGAATTGCAAGATTATGTACAGATAAAAAGCAAAGACACGAGGGACATACTCGCATACAACAACAAAGAGGTCATGTTTGAAGGAATGACGTCGACTTCTAATGCTAAGCTTCCCACACGACTCAATGCAATGACCGAAAGGAGACCTTGAGAGTGCGATGTTCAATAACACATCACATGATTTAAGGCAACAACTGAAAGAGGGCTTCGAGAGTGATATCTAGAATCGACACACATACCAAGAGCAACAACAAGTTTTCACATTGCAAGCACACTGAATAGAAGATGCATTAGCTCGAGCGTTTGGAAGGCCGCATGTGGACCACGAAAGGGTGTAGAGTGTCCATCCATTGACTGATCCCAACCTACTTCCCAATTGGAATGGGAAGAAAGAGAGCATTCAAAGTGACTACTATCTGACCTCTCGCAGCCCAACTTCGATCCTCAGAGCTTGGATGGGAGAGCAGAAACCAATATGGAATGAATACCAACAAATCATTTTGCATCAAACTCAGGACATGATGCGGAAGTATGAATCCTGAGAAGACATGGATTTGACGTCCGTTACTCAGTCAAGCCCCAATGGCTAGGGACGAAAAGCGAGAGCCATGAAAAGCATGAATCTACTACTCGACTACTCTATGCACATTTTCAACTTCTTAAAATTTCGCAGGATCTCAAACTACAGCCAAAAATGATGACCTCAATAGAAATGTGCATGAAGAGCAAACTCAACAAGAATATGATGACCATTTTGGACTACGGTGGAACATAAACAAAGGGGATCGACCTAATTGGCTCGAATGATAAGAGTAACTAAGTTCATTAGCGATCGATGAGCCGATCCACATTTTCTAACTAAAGTGAAGGAACGATGCCTAGGCAAATGAGATTCGACTATTTGCGTGTTCAACTTTAACTCTCGCCGACTCGAGAGAAATTACAAAATGACTTGGGTTGGCTAAGATCGCCAAACCTGCAACTTTATCCTGAAACAACGATGGAGAGTATGAAGACTTAAGGATTGGATGTCCGACTGACTTAGCTTCACCCCTAATGACGCTGGGGGAAAGAGCACTGGCTTCGTTTGTAACCCACCGACATTGTGGGATCGGGGCTCAGCTTACAGACTGGCTTTGAACACGTCTTTGACTTGACATGTGATTCAAAGGATATATACCATACCTTCCGACTATGACAAGACTTGGGTTACTCATTCAAGTGAGACCGCTTATGAGTTCAACATGACTTGCCTTACTCATTCAAGTGAGGCAACTTATGAGCAAAACATGACTTGGAAGACTCAAATCGCAAGTACATTAAATAGAGAGCGAGACTCACTTTTCTACTGCCTTATGATTTTGACAATCATAATAGACATCGACTCACATGATTTCAACAACATCTCGTACTGACTCATGTGTGATCATTGGACCATAAAAATAATCCGGAGCGATCGTGAATTTCATTAAATATGGTTTGACATGACCATAGATTTCTAGTCTTTTGTTAATATGATCGGGAGTGATCATGGTTTTCTGGCTTTCTGGTTGCAAGATATGGCGATCATTGATTCCTAGCCTACTATTCCAATGACTCGAGAAGTAAAAACCCATATGCGATGGTAAGTTCACATGCCATTTCTGATTTTCTATGCTATCTCATGACTTGGATAACCGAACCATGTACTGACTTGTGTATGACTAATGGTCTGAATTGACCTTACACTTGACCATGCTCTCGACTTGCATGAGAAGATGACACCATTCGACGAAGACTCTTTATGACGAACATGTGCAGAAGCCAGCGACACAGCTTGGCTTATGATGATATCAATCGACCTCTTGACTCGACAAGGCAGATAAGAAAAAGAATTCAAGCTTCAAGACTACTTCCAAAGACATGACAATTCGACATTGCTTTCTCGAAGATGAATGACATTCCAAAGAGATGCAGTTCAACTTACTCAAAGTACATCATGTTTTCCACACGATGTACTTTGGGGGGCTAAGTGTTGACCCGCCTTTTGGCAAGGCCGTCAACCCATGGACCGTCATAAGACCGCTTAGGGCTCGAGCTAGGCCTTGACAAGCCCAGACATTCTCAGAAGAAGTGGTGGAACACTCCTAGACATAAAAGACCTGGGCTCGATGGTCTTAAGATGAGATTACACTATAACAATGACTTGGTCATGAGATCTATTTAATAGCCTACTTACTTGGTCCAACTACCTATTCTAAAGCCTATAAACTTGGATCAAGCTATACTTATGCTGCCACATATTGAAGGGAACTTCTCCACGTAATCAAGACTCAGCTCCATTATCCTCTATTCACATGGATCAACCGACACATGGCACCTCCAATTATTGAAGCCTACTGCCTATATATACACCAAGCTATACAACAAAGAAGAGGACTTTTGGCTGAGATATGAGCCTGACTTTATAGCTCATGCATGCCCTCCACAACTCAATCATGGCTGCCAATCACTTTCACCTCAAAAATGCTTGCTATATTCATCAAAAACGATTATGTAATAGAGATCCTGACGATCTCATTCATTGTATCTTGACTTTATGATATTATTATAAGAATATAAAGTGGACGTAGGCTCGTTAACGCCGAACCACTGTAAAAACGTTGTTGTCTTACTTTTTCTTGCTTTTTCTCGCTTTCTCTGATATTTCTTCATATAACATGCTCAAATCTGACTTTTGGTCGTTGATGACCACTTTTTGGCGTCAACAGTTATCGAGGTAAACAAACACAGAAATATTACAAGACAGAACATAGATAAAACAGCGGAAGAATCAAAATATAAATTTCATTACTTTCAAAAAGAGTCAAAACCTTTTACATTAAAGTACCAAATAGAAAAGTCATTATTTCCATTACAACAAATTCTGTCTTGCATAAACAAAGAAGCATAAACTTAAAACATCAAAAGTAGCTTAATTCCCCAAAGGTAGCAGAAATGCAGCCATAGCATAGCTCAAGATTAAACCGTACATGAGCTGAACCGAAAGCAAGCGAAATCCAATCTAAGTGCTAGAGTTTCCTCCCTGAGAACCTGGGGGGAACGAAAGAAAAAGAGGCGAATGAAAACGGGTCAGTCATAAAGACTGGTAAGTCCAAGTGACTTTCAGCATAAAAACAGATAAAGGTAACACGACATGTATAAACTGAAAGTAAACATAGGGATGCTGTCAAGATGGGCAAGATAGACTAAGATAACATGATAAATCAAGTATAGCATCACGTATTCAAGGTTCGCTGCATCAACTATACTAGAATCCCAAACCCATGTCTTATATAAATCATGAAATAATCCCTTGGCCCAATATCATGAAACGACCCATTTCTAGGTCCAACGAAACGATCCACTAGTCGATCGGCTCCCTACAAGTTCTAGCTCGTCGTGTGTCTGTGTCATACGGCCCTATCACGAATGTAGTCACCTGTGCTAGGTCCACAATAGGGTGTATCAAGCCCTATGGTGCCAATCACCGACACGAATCAAGAATGCACTGATAAACCTACTGATGCCCAATGCCTGCTTTTTGAAGTCCGGACCACGTGCACGGCCATAGCCCGCCTGAACCTACACTGGCGCACCAACACGGCCGTCGTTTTGGTCGTTTACAATCAGCCCAGTAATCGTGCCCCACCCTGCCTAGTCCCAGGGTACCATGATACATCTAGTGGGTTACTGCTGAAACGGACCGCGTAACTAGGTTTTCCGTCCAATAGATTAAGTATTGTCATTTAAATTCGTGACTTAACTCCTATCAGTCTAGCATGTCAAGTTGGTTAAGGGTTGTTATTCAAGTTCGTGACTTAACGCACCTACGAATCATGTATCAAGTTGGTTAAGTGTTGTCTTACATGTTTATGACTTAACCCTATCATGTGGCATTAATTCATTAATGCACCCCAACCTCTGACATCAGACCTGTTGTTGTGGTCACTGGATATGCCGGGTGGTTCCGGGCAGAATTACACCACAACTCAGTCTGACCTCGGGTTTTCAAGTGCGATATGACCAACTACCCACATTGGATCCTATTGTTTGCAGTAACTAAATTTGCCGGGCGGTTCCTGGCAGAATTACACTGCAAACTCAACCCAACCTCGAGTTGGCCCTTTTCAAGTTCATTCTAGTGTCATGTCCATGTTCAAGATTCATGTCCAGTTCGTGTCAAGTTTCAAGGATAAGTTTCATGCCCACATCCAGATTCAAGTTATAACAATGTTCAAGTTTCAAGTTTTGCCCATTATCAAGTTCATAATTCATGTTCATAACCAATTCATGTTTTACCTAATCTACCCAAATCGTATTACCATCGCACGTAAACGTGAATCGATTCATACTACAAATAAATCCAAATCCCAAAACAAAGGGAATAACATCAAAACTATGATAGGCAAAAGGGGCGAGCATAAAGCGATAAAAGGGTTACAAGACTAGCATGATATAACTTAAGATAATTGGTTACAACATCAATGGCATATAGGATTTCAAATCTAGCAAGATAAGGCGATAGTCATTGTAAACGCTGACATACAAGAATAGGCATGCAAAAGCAAGCCAAATACAAGGATAATGGATCCAATGGTTTTGGTGTACATAACAACAAATAAACTAAGCAAGTCACACCCTAGGTATACGATCCAACAAAATGCCAATTCGGTGTACAACATGGTTTTCAACTATAGTGTTATGGGCATGAACAATCAACTATAATAGTCCTTGGCAATTAACCCCAGTAGTCGTGGTCATGGAGGTAGAAATCTTATAGTTATGAATCATAAGCGATTAATCACAATAGTCATGGAAATTCATCGAAAATAGTTCTAGACAAATAGTCATAGGCAATTAACAGTAATAGTTTCAAAGTCATGGTGATAGATAATAGCCTTATGTTCATAATCATAGGTAATAATTCTCATAGTCAAGAGTCATACGTGATTAGCTACCATTGTCCTTGTCATAATCATAGGCAATAGTCTTATTTTCACCGTCATAGGCATAAGCATAGTCTTATATTCACAGTCATAGGCATAGGCGTAGTCTTATGTTCACAGTCATAGGCATAGTCGTAGTCTTATGCCATTAACAATAGTTTCAACATCATAGGCAATATTCCCAATAGTCAAGATCCAAGAAGAAAACAAGAATAGATATGAATCATTCATAAATCAATTCCAATTTATAACATGCGCATATTAAGTTTATAGTTTTTATCTAAAAGTAACTGGAACTTACAGATCGTGGTCTAAGAAATTTAGATGCAGAAGTCAAGTCTAGAAATTTGTCGTTGAATTACTGAATCGTTGAATCTTGATTTGATCGCAGAAAAAAATCCCCAATTCCTAGCCGTAGTCTTCAAGAAATAATCTTCGCGTTTAATTCTAATTTAATTTAGAGGAAGAAGAAGAAGACATGATCATCAAGAGTTTGAGCAGCATAAGGTTAGAGAAGAATGGTGTAAAGAGAATGAGGCTAGGGGGTTGTTTAAATTGGATTAAGCAGAAGAATCTGGACAGAAAATGAGTATAAATACATTAGAATGCATCAGGTTCAGAAAGTGGGTTCGGGAGGCAGGTCGACCCCCAGTTCGACACTATGGTCGACCTGGCCCCTGGGAGGTCGACACTATGGTCGATCCCTAGGTCAGCCTGGTCCATGGGCGGGAATTTTCCCGCCCAGACTGTTTTGGGATTTTGAATTCGAATTTGAATTCGAATTTCGAGCTATTTTCGATTCTGAAAATTTCTAAAACTTCGGAGGGTCATATCTCCCTTATACGGACTCCGATTTTCGATAACTCGGACTCATTTTCAAGCAGAATTTCGAGACGAACGCAATGGCGCAACCCTTTTCCCTTGATTCTTATTTTAAAAATTAATTTTGCATTGATTTATGGTTTTAACAAGTTATTAAAATTCGGGTTGTTACAGAAATCCAATTTCCAATACGAGATATTTCGGTTTTATTTATAAAGCCTGGTATGGCGACATAGTGGGATAGGGCACTCATGCCGTCTATGATTGATATTTTTCATTGAAATTGTTTTGACACTATGCACTTATAAATAGTATTAAAATGATTTGTTTTAAGCGTACCAAGCATGTTTGGCTATAATAAGGGAAAACCCTATCCTTCGGCTTGCGTTGCATTGTGTGATGGGGCTTGGGGTCTTATAATGGCTTCATTTTTCGAAAAGCATTGCGTTGTTTTGTTATATGCACTAGTGTTATTGGGAGGAAACCCGTTCTGTGTTATACGGCGTGGTCACTTGAATTACTCTCTTTTAAAGTAAAGTTTTAAATAACTGTTTTAGTTCTCACACCAGTCACATGACTGACCTGGAGTTTATTGTTTTAACCTAAACTTTGGGTGCTCCTATTTTCCACACGGGCAGCTAGTAGTTTTGCTTTTGCAGATTTATATTCACAGGAACCTGGTTTACAGCTGGAATGATATCCAAATAGCTCTGTATCCGTATATTCTTTTCAGTTGTGTTTTGTATTATTTTTCGCTGTTATGTAATGTAATTTATATCTCTGATATTTCTCTGATGTATAATATGTATTCATACTCTATATATTCTTGTATTCTGATGGAATTGTTGTAATAAACAATGAAATGTTCTTCTGTTTGTGTTTTGATGTGGCTTGTTCTCAACTCAATCCGTGCTTTCCTTCACGGGGAAGTTCGGGTCGTTTCAATCTTAAATATTCAAAATTTATTAAAATTGCCAAAATAAAAATTTTAAATTGGTTTTGATTTTCTGGGTTGTTACACCTCTCTTCCGTATTGGACATACGGGGCGAGGAATAAGGTGTCTTCGGTTTCGTTCAGACCCAGAACGGACTTGTAAATGGATGTGCCTGAGATTGGATTTCATTCCATGTAGATTGGTTTCTATTTAATATATATCTAATTGGTGGTGGAGAATTTATTCTCTTGCTTAACACCCTTCTCTAAGACGCACGAGCTCAGAGGTTATATATTGGTAGTTATCAATCACATGACGTGAATTGTCAATGTGGCATGCCAAGATGTAATTGATCGAGGCTTTTGTTGCAAAGCAGAGGCTTGTGGTTAATGATCAAATCATAGCCTATTTCGGCATAATTTTGTTTATTGCATTACTTCGCGAGCCTCACACCCCGGTAATAGTCAAAAACGAGACAAGGGACCTAAGGAGTGCATGCGTTTCTTTCTAGCTAGAAGTGGTATCAAGGTTTTGCAAGCCCTAACATCTTACTTATGTGGATGTTGGAATGAGGTGCCTCTGTTATATTGGTCGATAGCGACCAAATTATAGGTTCAATATGACCGGGAAACGTGTGTTCAGGCATAACTAATCCATCAAAGTATTTATGGACTGGTCTTGGAGGATCCAAGGGCTCACCAGCGTCCGATCCTGAGACATTGCTAGAGTGTCTCGAATCGGTAAGGAGATCGGCCCTAGCATTGACTCATGATGGAAACCCAATTCCCAATACGACATTACGGTTTTGATTGTAAACCTATATATGGCGACATAGTATATGGCAGCTATGCTGTCTAGGATTGATACATTTACTTTGAATTATTTTAAAACTGATTAGACACTAATAATAATATTAAAATATTATTTTCTACGTATCAAGCATATTTGATCATTATAAGGTAAAACTCTATTCTCCGGTTTGCGTTGCATTGTATGATGGGACTTGAGTCTTATAATGATTTCATTTTTCTAAAAGCATTGCGTTGTTTTTGAATAAAAATTTATTAAACTTATGCACTGGTAATCCAATGTAGTAAACCCGTTCCGCATTAGCGGCGTGGTCCTGTGATTAGCCATATTATTAGTTAAGTTAGGAAAGATTTCTCATACCAGTCCCACGACTGACTCGTAGTTTGTTTCACTTTGCAAACTTGGGGGGCCTCTTTTCACATGGGCAGCCAAGTGACAGGTTCATGTATTATGGATACATTTTGGATTGGAGCATGCTTAAGGAAAGAAGATGAAGCGCATTTTTATCTTTTTGTTAATGCTTTGAGACATTTAGACATCCTCTATTTTTGATGTACTTGATGGAGTTTAGACTTATTTCTATTTTCCGAGACATTCTATTTGCTAAGTGTATCCTGTAACTGTGCTACTCTGATGTTTTGATGTTGTGATGTTGATGAAATTCCTATTTCTGCCGCAATGATTTTTTTGTTATGATGTTATCTGAGATCTACTATTGTTGTAATTATGTTATATTTCTATGATTATCCTTGCTTTCGTACTACGGAAGTTTGGGGTCGTCACACTGCACATTTCTTTATCGCTTTAACAGAACATGTTTTGCGTACAAACTTATTGATTCATAAAAACTTGTCTTATAATTCTTCTTATTCCAAAAAGTTAAAGTGTGTCACAATCTGTTATTTATGAAAACTTTTATATTTAATTTCACTCAAGGTCACCTATGTACCACATATGGTTAATTCATTTATATTCGCGCTTTCTTTTAGCCAATTATATTGCTTAACCCAACAACATGCTTATGCATTCAATACTATTTGAAAATAAGCTTCCATAGTTTTATCAAAAATCGTTTTAATGCAACTTTTAATAGTACAAACAAGTAAATTTCTAAAGTTGTATACTTTTGAATTTTGAATTTTTGTCTATAAATCTTTTTCTACATTTACATTTTTTTCGAGTTCTTTTTTAAAGTTTTAACTGTGTGGCTAAGTACAAAGTGGTTTCTAACTTTTGCAATTACCAAATTCTTTGCACGAAATTACATTTCTTTGTCCTAAATTTCTTCTTCACATAAACTTCTACTAAACTGTGTCTAAACTAAAGAATAAGACTAGATAGTGCCAAATGTGTGTGTGTGTGTGTATATATATATACATAAATTCATAATCCATTTTTTTCCAACCAACAAGGCCCTACTAGCCAATCCACTGATATGAAATACCAAAATTAACACATGGAATCTTTTCTCTCTCTTTTTTCAAAACATATTGTACACTCTACATTCTTGCCACTCATGGGCCTATAATCCTTAAATTACCATAACCATTTCCTAAGTGCACAAAATTGGCATCCCAACTTCCTCCATATGTAGTTTCACTAATTTAGTGGGCTCCCCTATGAATATATGTAGTTAAAGACCCGCTAAAGCCTCGCAATATCCCCTGTTTATCCCATAGCACTCTTCTACCACTACGCTATTTCAATTAAGCCCCGATGAACAGTAGATCTGCTTTAATCCACGTTATTTTCTGTTGCATCCGCTAAATCAATGATTTTTAGCACCCGCTTTAGCAATATCAATGTACAGAGGTTAATTTAACTAGTTCTTTTTAAAAACAAATCAGAAAAGTTATCGTAAACAACTAATTTTTAAGGCCTGCGCCTAATATAAAGTAGAAATCTATTTTAGACGTTAAATCTAGTGCACATAACCACAATGTTCATTGATTTTATAATATAAGGTTGACTAATATTATATTCTTCTGCATAGATCATGTGAGAATGATAGCAAACTAATTTTAAAAATTCATTTTTACACTTAATGAACCATTTTGCATATCTGCTTTATCCTCGCTATATCCCCGCTTGATCACCGCTACAACTTTTTACACCTCCGCCGCTATAGAGCCGCTAAGCGCTTTAATTACACAGCTATGGATATAGGTATATGCAATATATATTTAAGTTTTAAAAATACAAATACTTTCACTCACTATTTGTATAGGATTCGTAAACCTACTCTGATACCAGATGTAACAACCCAAATTTTGACAGAGCCGATTTTTTTTCAAAATCCAAATCCGTTACAGCTCGAGTTAGTTTTTCTGGTATTCCGTAGAACGTCAAAGATAAATATATTAGGGCTCATATTAGATATCTCATAGCATGAGGAATAAAATATAATAGTAGGTAAACACTTAACAATATAATGACACCATCTAACAAGTGTCTCTAAGCTGCAGAATCTCAACCGCTTGTCTAACCTGAAGGTTTGTTATAAGGAGGGGGTTAGAACAAAAGTCCTAGTGAATGGACAAATTATACTTTCTACAAATAACACTACATACACCGTTCTATCATTAACTCATATTTATTAAGTTATTCAGGTTTATCTCACAATATACTTTTGATTTTTCTAAATAAATCATGCTTATCTACTCCCTAGTAGATTAACCTAATAAATAATATATATATATATATATCGTTATATAACCAATATATCGAGGTACCCAATAGTAACCTCCTCGATTGGTCTCCATCATCGTATTACGAAAATGTACTGGACCTCTGTCCATGTTATGAAAGAGTACTAGACTACACTATAAAGACATATCAAGTCTCCAACGCTTCGCCACAAGGGCATACTAGGATACACCGCGAAAGCAAATAAGCCTCTACTGTTGCGCCACTATGGAGCCCTAATCCCTTAGTTCCCCACAAAACTCAATCAGAGGATTTACACATATCTGTAATATCTTCGTTAGGCCTACACTATAAATATCTGAAGATTGGTCCGTCTCTTTCGGTGGCTCTCCAAGACCCCACCTAGCCTACCCTCGTAATAATGAAAGACTACTCAAAGAGATAAATGACCGCCCTAACTTCTAGTCTAAATAGACATATGGTCACTCATGCAATGAACCGATAGTAAAAGATCATTGGCCTTCTGGCTTAGCTTCAGTCTTTCCTGCGCACACTTTGAATGATGATGACAGGTGTCCGATGACCTACTATCCTTTGTTGGGTCCTCACCACGATGCCTTCCACTCTAAGGCTGCAGCCAAATCATCCTAAGATCATCCCAATCAGTCTTTAGGCTGCCCACCATCAAAGATGCGGCCAAGGCTTACTCACTAGATGGAACCATACAGATCGTGTCTCTGTAGGTGCAACTTCATTAGGCCTACCACAGAGGGACATCTTGGAGTATCCTAACATCCCGTAAAAGTCCCGCACTTCCTTCCAGTCCCGTTGAATAGGTTGGATGTGCTTCTCTCTTGTCTCCAGACAGTCGTAATTATCTACCCTGTTGGGCTTTTTATTCCACGTACTTACGGACTGGCCCAAGCACGTCTCATCATTACGTCATTATGTGCCTGTTTTACTTTCCATATTGCTAATTAACATAAACATTTTTACTTGATTTTTCCATATTCCAGTTATTTGTTTATTAACTTCAGTTGACCACTTATTTTCCATAATTGGCCTTTCCTACTGGAACGGACCAACTTTAATTCATTTTATTCATTAAACTTAATTCCCCAATTATAAGTTTATTAATAATAATCCAACTACTCTATTTTCATTTAATTATAACCTCGTGTTACAGTATTACAATATTACCACAACTATAGCTGTGGGTTTGCTTATTAAACTTATTCCCCTTAGCCTAAGTTCATTTATAATAAGCCTCTAAGACCCCGTTTCATTTTTTTAATTATAACATGTGTGTTATAATCCTACTTGTCCCTAAGACAAGACTACTTATATATTACACTTCCATCTTATATGATTTATTATAATAGATCACATTCCTTGTTCATTACATACTTCAGAGGTTTCTTATTCCTTTTCTATGGTATTACACTAATGTTACCCCTTTTTATTTTTGTCTTTACAATTTATTTTTTAAGAAATTAGAATTATTCCTTATTGATTGTTTATTAAAACTATACATAATTTATTTCTATAGCTTAAGGTAATTACCACGATTGAAACCCATAAATGCAAGATATTTCTTTCAATTATTTTTAGGCTACTAAATACAGCGTAATACGGCAAAATCCTTATTTCACATTAATACACATCTTTATTTATTTTTAAACTTGCAATTATGTTTTCCACTTCTTTTAAAAACTAAACTATGAAAATATATCTCTTTTCCTAACCAATCAATCTAGATTATTACTTACTACCCAGTTTAATTAACATACATTAGTTCCTATTTCTAGTTGATTCTTCCTTTTTTGCATAATTGTAGTAAAATTTGACACAATTTATTTTGTACACCTTTTTCTTTCAATCTTTATAATTTCTACATTATTTCCTTTTAAAATCTAAAAATTGGTTTCTTATAAATAATATGAAAATTCTCAGACTTACCCTTTCGCTATAAATTTACCGAACATAGTCTTATTTATGCGATGTTAACCTTTTTCACATTAATTTAGTAAGCCTTACCAAGTTTGCCTACTTTCAAATTTCCCTTTTATTACAATTTTTGCACAATACATTCATTTAGCTCCAATTCATTAAGTTTCCATTTTTATTACAATTCCCATTAATTTGCGCATAACCACAATTAAATTAATTTGCGCATAGCCGTAATTAAAGTACTTTGTGTATAACTACAATTAAATTAATTTGTCCCTAATTACAATTTTATTGTTTTTAGCATAACTATAATTCAATTTAAAAATGTAAAATCCAACATAAAAATGGGAAAAGAAGGCTGAGAGAATAGTTTATTAACGTTACAGGAATCAAACGATATCGTATACCATTATATAAAAAAATATAATTTAAATCCACTTACTCGATCTTAAATATTTTGGATTTTATTTGGATTTGCATTACTTTCTTTTGAATTCGGATTTATAGATCTGTCTAAACAAAGGGTTTGGGCATCTATAGCTTAAACCAACAACCTTTGTCTCCAAATCTTGAATCAGAAATCCTAAAACTAATATATATTTATTTCGGAAGAGTTTGGATGATACAGGAAATGGTAGAGCTCTTGCGCTGTCTTAGAAAAATACGAGTTGGAGGCTTGTCCTTATTGGTTTATTTATAGGTACTCAGAAGAACCACTTTCGTCAGATCGATAAAAATAAAATATGAGTCGGTCAAAGCTCCAAAACACTTCATATGGCCCGCATTGGGTCGACCCAAACCCTTGCTGTGTTGACCCATGGGTCGACACAACCACCTGGTGGGTTGACACATAAGCCAACCCACTTCAAGAATGAATCGACCCATACACATTTATAGAAATGTGTATCGGACCTGGTTAATGTGAGATTAATTATTTACGTTAAAATTATATTTTAAGTTTGTTTATTTCCCTTTTCAACCAATCTATTTCAAATTTCAAAAGTAGTTATTATGGGAATTCATGTGCGTACATATTTACGTACGTCTCCATAAAATTTCAACTGTTAATAGCTGCATAACTTTTGCTTCTAAAACGTTATTATTCCCTAACCACTTCATTAATTTTTTCTATTTTTATTGCCCATCTTTTTCAAAATTTAAACAAAATTATCCTAGAATTTATTTCTTACATGTTTTGATTAGTTGCGTATTACTTTTGAATTTCATGTCCATATATAAAAACTTTTATATGAATTAAATGTATATACATGCACACACACACACACAGGAATTACTTTTGGAGAATGGAATTTTGATGACAACAATCTTATTTCAATTATCATTGATTATAAAATATATACTAACATATTTATTTATAATATATATATATATATATATATACACACACACATTTGCAGGAGTTGTAAACAGGAATTAATACTGTAGATTGTACAGTTTAAGAGCTTTTAGAGATTCAGAATTCAGAATAAATTCAAGACTCATGAGTAATCAAGATTTCAAGATTAATATAATTATAGAGTCTAGATTTTGTAAGACTCTAAATAACACTCCAGGTTCAAATCCAGATTCAAATTCAAATTCAAATTTTGAATTTTTTCAATTCTTTTCTCAATCCCTTATATATACTTTATTTACATTTTATACTTTAAAACCTTATAATTTTATAATTATATTTATATAGTTTAAAAATATGTTTTCATATGTTTTTCTATCATATAATATTGATTTACAACATTAGAATTTTACTCAAGAATTTCTAGAATTAATTTAATATCAAAACTCTTGAAAAATGCTTTGAAAATAAAATTTATACATAAGTATGTCGACATAGTAAAATATGTATGTCGACATATAACAGCTAGTTTTCTAATTTTGAAGGGAAGTGTATTTTCACTATTTAAAACGCTTCAGAACCGTTGCAACCCTTCATTCTCTATAAAAAGAGGTTAAAACCGAATTTTCTAACATCTCTTCTTCTCCATCTTCGTCTCCTTTCATCCTATCATTATTCTTAATCATTTTTATGGTTTTTACACTTATACTCTGTCGAATTCACTTTTGATTTGATAAAGCTTCTTCTCTCTACACTCTCTACTCTCTGAATCAAGTGCTAGCTATTGAAGAGTTATAGGGCTGTTTTGTAATTGCTTGGGTTGAAGGACCCTGTTTGTAAGTCAAAGACTTAATGGTTTATCCTTGCAGCTATGAAATCAAGGAATAGGAGTCGGTATGTCCTTGTTGAGCCGTGAATTCAAGGGATGGGAGTCGGTGTCTCCTTGTTGAGCAATGAAATCAAGGAGGTTGTATTTGGCTATTTTAAAATAGTAATAAAACTCTGCATAATCTAGCGTTGTGCGGGACTGGACGTTGGAGTGATCCGAACTAGTATAAAATCCAGTGTGTTCTTTCCTTTTCTGCACTTTTATCTTTGATCATTTTGCATCTATGTTTGAATTTATGTCTGTGATTGTGTTTGTGGTGTTTGATTCATCCCATAGTTCTCTCTAGTTTTTAGTTTTGTATAAATTCTTACAAACACTATTCACCCCCCTCTAGTGTTTGCTTTGCATGAACGATCCATTCCGCTATCCCTAACAATATACACCTATATATATATATATATATATATATATTCCTTATATATATGCACACATGTACTTTTCTCTTGGAACATGCATCTTTTTGATTGACCATCTTCAAATTTAAAAACGTGTCGTTGGTGGGAATCAAACTCCTAACCTCTAATCTAGGAAGTGCATGTCGTACGACTCCACCTAACACTGCTTTTGTTCACAAAACTAGAACATTGGAAACATTAGGTTTTATCATGGTTTCTTTTTATTTAATTTTATTTATATCATTGTACCTTTTGTTTCCGTAGTGACAACATTTTATTTATAGATCATTTTATAACATGCGTGTGTTTCCGAATTTCAAATGCATATTACTCATATAATTATTTTGATAATTTTATTAATTAAAAATACGGGGTATTACAATTTGGTTTCATTGTCTGTTGATTGTTGATACTCCCTCCCCCGAAAGAAACGGACATGATAATTTTTCATCATCCGGCTCGAGCAAGATTCAAAAGAATTACTAAAATAGATTAATAGAAAATCTATATTTTATGGAAATTTAAACTTATAAAATACCGAGGGATTGTAGTAAGGCATAATATGTACAAATATTTGTTTACGCAATCGTTTTGTATTAGAAATTCTGAAATGTTATAGAGATGGGGTCTTCTATCACTACAACAAACCGGCCATTTTATAGCGTTTAAAAAACGTTATAAAAACTTTCTATAGCGATTCTATAAACGCCATAGATTAACATGTTGTTAAAAGTCTGGTAGATACTATAGCATGTAAAACTTGCAATGAAAAACGTACTTTTGTTGTCATCTTAAACAGGGTCATATTAGTGCTACTGCTTTTCTATAGCGTTTTGAAGCGGGCTATAGAACTTTTTATGATGTAATTTTCTTGCTATAATATGTTGACATGCCATATTATTACAGCATCTTAGCATGCTATGGAATCATCGTATGAAGCTTTTATGACGCATTGAACAGCTATAGAAAATTCATTACTATCTATCCTAGCATTGTTTTGTTGCTATGGAAACTGTTTACTTCTTGTAAAATATTTTGTATAGCACTGGCACAATGCTATAGTATAACAAGATTATAACAATTTTTCTTTTTATTGTGTAGTTAGAACGCTATAAAAAAAATCTATTGCACATTTTTGTTGTTATAACATTCAAAAAAAATAATTTTCAATCTAATAATATATCAGAACAATTTAAAAAACCACATTTATCACGTTGATGCAAATACACTAATGGAGACATAAGCCAAATCACAAAATATATATATCCATAATATTTCATACATGAATTAAATGTAAATATCTGTGATAAAGATTAACAATACACATGATCGTAGCAAACCAAAATGGATACACAATAAAAATATTTTCATGAACATCGAAAAAATGATTGACTTGAAGAAGAAAGAGTGACATCCTGTATGAACCTCATAAAGCATCATATACCACCTGTCAAAAAAAGCACAAACATAAGATGTTAGTCAGTATTTGAAAAAAAAGAACCAAACAAATTATCTAGTTCAAAATGAAATAAATTATCGAATGCATAGTAAAAAATTTTAAAGAAATGTGGTGTAGCACAGTACTGTAAATACATGGATATAACCTTAAACTATAACTTAGTCATGCAGCACATTACAACACAACACAACACAATTGGATAAAATATTACTACAGCACAACACAATTGGATAAAATATAAATATAACTGGTGTTCTCTAATCAAAAAAATAAAATGAAAGATAATAATTGGCTGTGGTTTTACTACACATTCAATCAAAGGACAAAACTGAAAAGCTAAAAGCCACCATCAAAACCAATGCTTTTGATACTAAGCTGCTTGTCCAAACATTTGGGAACACAATGCTTACATCTTCATAAGCTTTACTGTCATAATCATAGGCTTCAACTTCTGGACATTTTGATAATTGATGACAAGATAGAGCAGTACAAATATCTTAAAGGAAGAATTGTTTCATGAGCTCTGATGCACATAAACTCGGTGGATGGATACATTCACACTTGGAAACTATTATAATTATACGCACTACTCAAACAAAAACTTACGTGTTGCATGGTCAAACTTTGTTTATTTGATAATGTTCTGGGTTATGTCATTCCAATACACAAGGCCGGTGCGTGCAAAGCATGACTTTTTATTCTAGGACCATACAATATAGATATATGTATGCATGTGCCATTTGTAATGCTTATTTATACTCAACACGGATAACCTGCAGTCAATCTCCTAAACAAACCAAACGATCTTCCTCCTACAACAGTTCACCCAATACAAATTCAACTGCAAGTTCCCAACACAGTCCACTTCTAGCACTCACACAGCCCAACCTCACTTACCTCTTCGAAAACTCAAGTTATATAATATCATATTGTATTATAAATGTTGTAAAGTAAAATTATATAGTGGAATATCGTTATATAATACCAGAATTATTAGCTGAAACTTGAAAACTATGTGGCATTGATAATTTACAAAAAAGTTTCAAGTTTACTAAAAAAAAGTTGATAATTACGTGCATAAACTAACCATCAAGTTCTTTTGATAAAACCATTGTCCAATGTGCATTGAATATCATTATATTTTTTTTATTTTCGGATCATTTCATTATATATGTATCACAAACCATCAAATACTAGGAGTATTTCAGATATTCTTCATGGTTTACCAGGAGTTGTTATAGAAATTACATGCACCGTGCCTTCGGTTTTTATTTTATTGAACACACACACACCTACCAAAATATCATAATATGTTATATATATCATAGTTGGATTACCTAAAAATAAGGGTGCAAGCATGGTTAATCACCTCTATGCTTTTGTTAATGATCAATTTTGAAACATGGGCCATAACTTTTTAAATGCATAATAGGAAACCAATGACAACCAGGTGAATTTTCGAATAAGGAATAGATATTTTCAATGCATTCTATAAAAGTCTCGTATGTAAACAAAGCTTGAATTATACTTACAAGAAATTGATTCCATTATAACGTTCGAAGCAGGCCAAGCTATCGTAGTACCAAGAGCATCTTCAGTGATGTCTAAATCAGATGTTGTTCTCCATAGACGGGCTTTCGGAATTTTGACAATATCTACCCAAACTTTAAGTGCATTTTTACCCAAAGGGACACAATGAACCATTGAAGTTGGATCGGTTGAAGATATGCGGCCTAACGCAACTATTTCTCTCTTTCGCGACCAATCAATTAACTTGCATTTAATTTTTTCCATAAATTTTGTAGTCCATCAATTAAACAAAAAGGTTATTTTAGTATGTGCTTCAATAATTTTCCCGATGAAAAAGTAATTGAATCGCATATAAAAAAGTTTGATACCTACCTACTCGACAACTCCAACATTACTCGTATGATTATCTGATGATGTTGTGTTAATTGTTTCGATAACTACTTTCGATTCAGGCCATGCAACTTTGGTACCAATGGCTTCTCCAACTCTTGTCAACCCTTTAGTGGGCCTCCATAGAAAAGCATCTTCGATTTTTGAATTATCTATCCAAACTGCAACGGCAGCCGGATCAAGAGGGAGATCATTCACAAGTTCTTTTGGATCACTCGAATGTAGTCGTCCATCTGCGACTAATTCTTCGCTCCCACTCCAATCGATTAATTTGCATTTATGATCTACACTGTTACTTTTACTCTAATAAAAAAGAACATTATTTTTTTGTACATCAAAAATTACAAAATAATTATTAAAAAAATGAAAGATTACCCCAGTATCATCTTTTTTCAAAGTAATCGAAGTTGCACATAACAACTCTAGTAAGTGGTCATGCTACTATCTCACCAACAACATCTCCAATGCGTGTCGAATAAAGTGAAGATCTCCACAAGAAACTATCTGGTTTTCTCACAGTGTCTACAATAATTTTCTTGGCATCAAACCCCAAAGGGATTTGTTGGACAAGCTCCTTTGGGTTACTTGGCACAACTCTTCCTTCCGCGATAATTTCGTCTGTCCCACTCCAATCCAATAAGTCACATGTGTCATATTGTTTACCATGTTTGTTCTATTATTAATCAAAAACAAATTATATTAATAATGAAATTAAATGCCAAATATAACGATATCACACTGTTACTATAAATTATTTTTACCACTTGACCCGCATTTGCTTCATCCTGGGTAGAATAACATCATATGGTTTAGCAATTAGATAAATATCATACGACCAATATCAAAACCACTTGACATATTTTATTTTGGTCGATGCATTGTGAACATATATGGAAAATATGTTTGGTTGTTTCTGTACTGAGTGCCTCTGTACTCACCAAATATGTTTTCGTTACTAACATCGCAAGTATTTTCTGGTTATTTCATACCTTTATTCACATTTGAAATAATTCTAATACGGTAGTGATAAGGCAAGATATGCATACAATTTCCATAAGGCCAAAATACTCTGCTATTGTGCCTGCACTTTGCCATAACGTAAATATAATCTCATAACATGCCAAGGATTCCATGCACAACAAGCATAAGCAACAGAAAACAAAGGCGAGCACCACAAAAGACAAGTTGTTATAACTAATTTTCTTCATTAATTATAAAATGAGTGATATTTTATATGGCCATGAATGAATGATCAATTGTGTTAGACTAGCCCCCAAATGAGCTAAAAATTATGTTGTATACCGCTATACATTTTCTTGTGCAATGAAGAAAACACATGCTACATTGAAAAAACCAAAAAATCTTCTTTTTGCATGTCTTTCTTCATTTACTTAAATTTCAGTCATTCTGCATATTAGCCTGAAGCTAATTTACATCATCCTACCATTCGTTGTTTTCAGCGTCTTTCTAACTCAATTTTTTCCATTTTCACTACTGTAATGCAATGATTACTGTAACTACTGTCAAACAGGGTTACTAGTAATTACTGTAATGCTGTAATTATAGTTCAGACTCTTATGATGTACAATGCAGTAATTACTGTTAATTGCCTTAAGTATAATGCTTTGATCACAATAATTCTAATACAAATTCCCAGTCATACACATATGTCATGAAATAAAAAATGCCAAAATACCTGCTTTTTTATAAGCGTACGAACTATCGTGTCTAATTCTGAAATTTTATTTTGCATGTCGACCGTTTGTTTATCCCTTATGTGTGACCATATTGCCTTGGTGTAGGTCATACCCCTTCCCATTGCTCTCAATCATCCTAGTCTATCCAGTCCCAATACTTTTTCAAGTGCATCGTCTTTGTAATTAGTTGTTGAGCTAGAATTTGATTCACTCTGTATTTGTTTAATTTTTTCCTACACATGTTGTCACACAAGCATATTATACACAATCGAACTATCACAATAACAAACATATTTTTATCTAATAAAATTTCAAAGTACTTACAATAGCATTTGCGGCAATCGAATTTACCGGTTCGCCATTTTTTTCGTGTGTGCGATTTGATCCACACTTGAGCTCGACAAACAGAAGATGGACGAGGACGCGTCTTTTACTATATTTATAGAATATTTTTTACAGCACGTAACAATGGCTAACTAGCTAATAAATAATGTGTATATGAATTAGAAACTCTTACCAAATCATCGACCACTTGAGCCATTCCTCTACGAGTACTTGTGTGTGGTATTTGGTTGTCTCTAATAGCTTGATATTTCTGGCTCAATTTCTAAGAATAAAATGAAAACATGCATTAAAAACCAAGTTTGGTTTTCGCATTTCATCAACATTGTGTAACGGTTACCTTAAACTCTGGACTCGTTTTGGACTTGACAAACTTTTTCCACTCATCCATGCTTAGGTTGTCGGGTTTCAACCTATTTCTTTCTTCTTCATTCCTTGCTTCCGCTATTTTGCGAACTAATCGAGATTTTGAACCTCTAAAGATGCACCCCATTTGATGAAATATGCACGCCTTTTGCCATTCCTCATCCAATTTAAATCTAACCTGCAATATTTAAAGGCATATGAACTTCAAGACAAATATGACGACAAAATATGTCAAATTAGTTATAACATATATCCTAAATTACAATGCACAATTAAATCTTGCCTATTCAAATTGTGACTATGAATTTCCAGGTTTGCTATTCCATTAAATCTTTTGCATATTCCATTAGTTATAACATATATCCTAAATTAAACCTGCAAAATTTTCGACAGCTATTATCAAATCACCATGTACCAAACTTACTGCTTGTATGTCCAAACCTGCAGTATTTTGGCGCTTGAACTATTCGAAATATTCTAGAATTAAGGAAGTAAATAATATATATGTACAATGTCATGAAATTCAATCCAAGGTTCATCAAGCTAAAACATGAAGTTTAACGTTTTTGGAAATTATTTTACTTGAAATGTATAGTTTTTGTTTTAATTACATAAAACTGACTATAAAATTGAATCCATCACAATGATACTATACTTGAGCATTTTAGACAATATACAAGTTAATATATATGGTTGAATCTGAACAATAGATTCCATGGACAACATGAACAATGAAATGCAGATTTTTCTTGAAAAAAATGCGGTAGGTAAGCAAATAGCTAAAATAAACAGTGTAAACAAGATGAAAGAGATTGCTTAAGCTTTTGCTCACCCTATTTTTGTCATCCACCCCCTCACCCTCATACACACAGACACACACAACCGATTGCATAAAGAAACTAAACATGATGAGGTGAGGTCTGCTGTTTAGCAGCCTTGAAGTTGGTTTGAAATGTTATGATATCTATTTTTGTCTGTCTTCCTAGGCTTGGCCCAAAAGGGAATTAAATTACTGCTGCAGAATAAATCCACTGCACTAGTTGACAAAATGACCTACCTCTTAACTCTTAATTGTTGCCTAACTTTGGAAACCCAATGTCAAATTGGCTCAACTCTATTTCATTTAGTTTATGTGATATGCAACAAGCTCAAACAGCCATGTGCATATGAGTTTAGTTTATCATTTGGAAGTGGATTATTGTTGTTGTGTGCGCGCGCATCCACACACATTAAGGTTGTATTTTTTTGCAAGTTATATAATTATTGGTTATTTACCAACGTTATCTAATAGCTTAAGTGAGGTAAACAGAAAATTCTGAAGCCATTGCCTTTTTTATTTTACTTCTTATAAGCGCATCCTTTTTATTTATTTAAATATGGATGATGAACTTAATATATTTTCATAAGCTTGTCAATTGTGTCCTTTTTATTTTTTTGACTATAAATGAAATTATGGAAAAATCTGCGGGGGCATGGGGATGATACAGTAAATCTAATTCTTTGAATTGTAAGGCTACTGGTTAGGATCTATTATGCTGTCAATTGTGTTTTTATTTTGTGTTTAAATTGTTGGTTCCATTGTTAATTGTTTAAATAAATCAATCTGTGATTGTTTTACTTTAAACTTTTGACCCTCACATATTTTTTTTAAATTAACCTTTTCTCCATTATATCAAAGCACGATTTCTAAAATAACGCATCCTGGAATCTTATTAAATGTATACGCTGTATCTTAGTTTATACCTCAGCATATAAACTAAAGAGCGATGCTAGGAGGCCCGAAAAAGAGGGAGTAGAAATGTGCGGCTTCAACCGCAATTCACGGGGAACCGTGTGTTTTTTAATTTACAATAAATCTGCACCATTTATTTGTAATTCTAACAATTTACCCGAAGCACTGTCGGGCTTTATAGCAATTGTGTAAACTAAATGCAGGCGTTTACCCATTTAAGCATTTAACATGACACACTCAAAAACAGCAAAAATGAACGCCATTCAAATTTTGGATATATAAAATTGTTTAATTTAAATCATTGCGAAATTAAACTAATAACAAATATATATATTTCTTTTCAAAAATGAGTTCCTTTTATTACTAAAAAATATTGTAGAGTACATATTATAGCATTGCATAGTACTCAACAACTGTTGATTTAATCTAAAACTGATTTAGATCACTTGAACACTAAACGTACTTATCCATATCGTATTGCCTTCTTGCTGTTGACGGTTATATTATGACCACAGATGTCTGTAAGTTCAGATATGCATAATTTGTTTTTTTGTTATCTCACCATCAAGATCAACAATACTGTTAATTAACAAAAATCCGGAAAATTAGTTCGGTAGAAGGTATGATTTTATTCATATAGCCTAACAATTTTTTGGTCAAAATATAATTATTCCATCATTTTTAGAATTTGAACATTTGTCATGTAAATTTCCCTTTCATAGATTGACACTCCTATATATTATATTATCCTCGTAAAAAAATCAAAGATGCACCTGGAATAAAAGAGAAGATGACTGGTAGAATTATATTTTTAGAATGATTTGATTGTCATATTTGAGTCAATGATACTTTTAGAATGATTTAATTGATTTTTGCTATAGCAGTGAATTATACTTGCACTTGTTTGGTCCAGCAAGAAAATGACTGGTAGGCACAATAAATTGGAGCCATGACTACTGATTTGATTGTCATTATGGAAGTAAGGATCATGCACCTTCCTATATGGTTAACACACAATTCAATTTTTTATTTGCTTAAGTATCGTTTTATTCACGCACCATCTTATCTACAAAATAAAAACAAGTGGTTTCTGAGGATTGCATGTCCTTTCAATTTTGTCTAACAAGTAAACGTCGCTGAAGTTTCCGGGGATTGCAAATCCTTCCAATTTTCTGGGGATTGCATCAAATTCACTAAAAAAAACATACATGTTTTGCAGCCAACCTTAGCTACTATCTAGAGGTGGCTGAAGCAAATATATTGAAGATAACAAGCTAGTCTTCTAGTTTTTAAAGGACATCGTAGACCTTTAAGGTGAATTTTTAAGTAGCTAGCTATAAAGATATAGTTATAGTAATTCTAATTTCATTTAACAGATCTGCAAGTATATACTCTAATTTTAATGAAATAATTACATTAGTCAAAGTTGCGTGTACCAGGCCAGAAGGTTAACTTAAAAAATACGAACGAATGTTAACAAATCTGAGGTAAACTTAACAATGAAAGATGCGTGTACTAGGCCAGAAAGTTGTGTCTACTAGGCCAGAAAGTTGCGTGTACTAGGCCAGAAGGTTAACTTAACTAATCTGCAAGTATTTTTAGTATTCAAGAGTATTAAAAAATACAAACGAAACCAGAAGGTTAAAAAAGCTACTAATTTCAGATCACGCCTGTCTCAATTTCTAAGTTGAATCAAATACTAATAGTTGATAGATTGTTGATTTTGGTTCGGCTAACTTAAATCATAGCTAATTAAATTTGAGATAGGCGTGAACGCATTTGAATACTAAATTAATAGTTAAACATATGTTAAGATGATCTGAGGTAAATCAAGTTTATTTTGTTTATAAACTTTGATGCATCAGTTGTAAGAAAATAGCACTTGGCCATCGCATCACTACTTATTCAATTCTGCATTCTACGACATAAACTTATGGCCATAATTATTTATGTATCAACGAAATGAAGTGGTGGGATTGAAATGATGCCAGTCCAACAATATACGGATAACCAAAGATTTTATCCAATAAATGATGATATACCTGAATGCAATCCCACAAAGCAACTTGTATTTCATCACTTAGATTCTTCCACTTATCAAGCGTAACTGGAACAAGTTCTCTTAGTAGTGGACCCAGATATGAAGATAACTTGACAGACCTATCTCCAATTGGTTTGCCATTCGCATTAAATTCAACTTCAATACGGGTAGAAAGATTCAATGGAAGTCTTTTCACTTTGGTTGGACCTCTGACATTGCGCTTCACAACTGGATTTTCATTGACATTTCTAGCATTCTCATTTATGTCAACTGCTTCAGCGCTGTCTTGAATTCGAGCATCATTATTCTCAACATGTACTTCCATTCGGTTGCCTTGGTTTTCAATTTCTTGTGAGTTCCTTCAATGCCAATGTTGTTATGCACCATGTTGTCCTTGCCTTTTGCATTATCGTTGGATGTGGTGGACTCATCCATTGTTCTTAACCATTTTTTAGCAGCCCTCTTTCTTTTATTCATTTTCTGTAGATAAAAGAAAAGATTAGTGGATGTGTACATGAAATATTTTGCTTGTAAACTATAGTTCTAGCAAGTAAGAAAAAAAAACTTATTAATCAAAATCTAGACTGAAAAAATTGATCTAGTGAATAATGTAAGTAGCTGCTTGTTTAAATTGTTTCCAGGGATAATTACAGCGAAATTGTCTGCTTCTATGCACTTTTCTGTGGTATTTTTGTTGTCAGCTTCTAACTAAAGCCAACATCATCAATTTTTTAATGCTCAGGACTTCTTTTTCAAGTAATATGGCACATCTTTTCACAAGCTCAGGCAAAAAAATTATAGTTTTTTAACTTAATTATAAATCAATAGTTTTGAATTATAGTAATCAAGGACTTATCAAAGCAAAAACAGACATAATAAAAGTTATTATAAGCTTTCGCAAACAAACCGGAGAAATAAATACGAAGTTTTGCACAAAATATAGAAGGACAAGGAATTTTCAGTTTAGTTTCCAGGTCTAATTAAACAATAATTCCAAATTATTTGATAAACAAGCATTAATATAATATTAACCCTAACAAAGAAGCAAAAAAAAAAGTTGAATGAATTTGGAATAGAACTCATGATTGCCAACAAGGAATAAGTAAAGTTCAAATGATATTTATGCATGAGAGGTAATTGGGGTTAATGATTAGAATTAGATGAATGTTAAACAGAATTTATGAACCTAAAAACATTTGTTGTACACAACTGTTCACTGGTTAATCTGAAAAATTAGGTCTTTCCCGTTTAACTCGTGATGCTGTAATCATTCATGTTAACTCTTGTGATCATGTTATACAGCTAAACTTCCATTGGAAACACATGCACAAGATATGTGTACAGTTGCACACCGTAGATTACAATTGAAGCCATGCTGTCATTTTTCTAATGTGAATAAGTGTGGTTTACACTATCCATATTTTCAAAAACAACTTTAAATATTGAGCCCAATCATAACAAGAATTATCCACCTTCAGTGTAACAACCCGTATTTTTGAATAACATGTTATAACATAAATCAAGGCAGAATTAAACTGTAAAATCTGAATCAAGGGAAACGGGCTATGCCATTGCGTTCGTCTCGGAAAAATACGCAAAATAGAGTCCGCGTTTTCGAAAATCGGAGTCTGTATGACCAAGTTATGGACCGTCAAAGTTTTCAGAAAATTACAAGTTCAAAAACAGTTCAAATTTGAATTTAGAATTCAAATTCAGCCAAAACAGACTTGGCGGGAAAACTCCCGCCCAGACAGGTCGACTGGGGGGTCGACACTAGGGTCGACCTCCCCCCCAACCAGGTCGACACTAGAGTCGACCTGGGGGTCGACCTCCCTGGTCGGCCAGGTCGGCCTGGTGCACCTATTTTGGCTGTTTTGACCTGTTTTGTTGGTTAGTGACGTGATTTGATGGCTTGGATTGAATCTAGGGTTAATCCTATGGCTAATACTATCCTAATCTACTATAAAAAGACCCCTAAGCCTAGCCTAAATCACCATTATTCAACCCTACAACTAAACTATGCCAAATTTGTTCCTCTCATGGCCTCCACTCTCATGCTAAAATTTCTAAGTTTATTTATATGAGAGGTTTTGAGTTCATACAAGTATTTTCAAGCTTGTATGAGTGTTCTTAGTTTGCATTCAATTCAAGTTGCAACATTTCTATTACAAAGCAAGGGTTTTTTATTGATTTGGCTCAAGGGTTTTTCATTTGGAGCTTTCATATTTGGGTTCTTTTGGTGATTGCATAAGGGCTTCGTCTCAATCTTTATAATAAATATCCATTTGTGTCTTCATAGCATTGTAAGCCCTTTTCTACTTTCTTTTTGAACCATAAAGTTAAATGAATGATGCAAGTTTGGGTTGATCATTATGATATGCAAGTTTGGTTGATCATTATGTTATGCAAGTTGGTTCAATCATTATGTATGACACATGTTGCTATGCTATGCAAGTTTGGGTTGATCATTATACACATGTTATCATGTTATGCAAGTTAAACTTGGGTTTGTGAGCTTAAAGCTTCAAGCTTTATATTAAAGGTTGCATTTTGGCAACATGGAAGTTATCATATCCCTTATGATAACTTGCATGTGAGGCTAAATGCGAACTTCTAGCAACTTCTACATGTCATTTATCACCATGTATCACTTATATGCTAAGTTTGGTTTTATGCATACTTTTGAAGCCTAATAATGCAATATGAAAGTATATGAACATATGTACATTTCATATGCCACCATGTTAAACTTGTGGCTTCAACACCTTTTTACCATGATTATGCCAAGTTCCCCATTTTATCCTTTATGCGTTGTTGCGATTATGTAAACGATGGGATTACGTTGGGGTTGGGTAACATGAATATGGTTTTTATAACATGACGTGATATGTTAGCTTGTAATTATGTTTTGGAAACATAATGGACATGACACTTAGAAAATATGAGTGTGGCCAACTCGAGGTTGGGTTGAGTTTGTAGCATAAATCTACCCGGACCCGCCCGGCTAAACTAGTTGCTACAAACAATAGGACCCAATGTGAGAAGTTGGTCATGTTGTGCTCGAACCCGAGGTTAGACCAAGTTGTGGTGTAAAGCTACCCGGACCCGCCTGGCTTAACTAGTAACCACAACAAGGTCTAATGTGAGAGGTTAAAGCACATTAAGTTAATTAATGCCTCCTGATTAGGGTTAAGTCATGCTCCACTTAATACTTAACCAATTTGGGCTTGATGGGTTAATCGGGGTTAAGTCATGAACCTTGGGTACACTTAACCAATTTAATCCACGATTGGATCGGGTTAACCACATTTAACCCGTTAAGAAACCCTAGTTGCGTGGTCCTTTTCAGCAGTAACCCTCTTAATAGTATCATAAGACCCTAGGGACTAGGCTAGGGTGGGGCACGATTACTGGGCTGACATGTAAGCGACCAAAACGACGGCTGAGTAGGTACGCCGGTGTGGGTCCAGGCGGACTATGGTCGTGCACATAGTCCGGAGTTGGAAAATCAGGCACGGGTACCAGTAGATCTAGACTGTGCATACTTGATTTGTGTCCGAGGTTGACACCCTAGGGCTTGATACACTCTAGGGTGGACCTAGCGCAGTTAACTACATTTCATGTTTGGGCCGTATGACACCGACACTTGATGAGTTAGGCTTATAGGGAGCCGATCAATTAGACCGTGTAGTTGGACCTTGATTTAGGTCACCTTATGATATTGGGCCAAGCTTGGGCCAAGGGATCAATTCTTGTTTTTACTTGACATGTTAGGATGCTAGTACACTCGTGGTGCAAAACTTAATCTTGATTATGCGATGACACCTTTATCTATCTTGTTAGTTAATCACCATGCCAGTATGTTGTTATCCTTATGTTCATCTCAGCTTCTCATGCCAGTTAACTTTACTAGTTCATGGACTGATAGTAGTTAGGGCTTACCAGTCTTTTTGACTGACCTGTTTTCTTTTGCCTCTTTTCTTCCGTTTCCCCCCTCCTCAGGTCCTCAGGGTGGGAACATTGGAGCTTAGCTTGGATCTTTATAGCTTGCTTACTGGATTTGCTCATGTACGGTTTTGGACATTGAGCTAGCTATTGTTTATCACTTCACTTTGGGGATAGTACTTTATGTATTTCAGTTTATGCTTTTCTCTAGACTTTGTTTGTTGGAAAATAATGATTAAGTACTTTGTTGTAACGTGACTATGGTTTTGAAATGCTAGTTTTATCCGCTGCTTTACTACTCTGTTTTACTTATATGTTCTGTCTTGTGATATCTGCATGCATGTTTACCTTGTTTAACGCCCCTCCAAAGCTAGTGTGCTTGCAAGAGTTACCCTAGCGGAGGTGGGGTGTTACATTTAGTGACCAACTCTATATATAATACAAGGTCTCTTAAATTATCATAAATACATCACATAAAATTCAATGGAAAATTGACTTAGAGCATGATGCCATTGCTTTCAGATCCAAGGGTAATCAATGATGGTTTTTAGAACTTTTCTCCAATATACCTTCACAATCCTTCCTAACATAGATATCATCCTCCAAAAAATCGACATACATCTCGTTTTCTTCACAATCTTGGACAACATCGCTTGTGTTTTCAATAGAATCGATTGTCTCTAATTCATGAAAACCTATTGTAGGTGCCTTCATTACAACATACCAATTAGAGGAGTCATTCTCTCTTGAATAAAAAATTTGTTTCGCTTGAGATGCAAGGATATACGGATCCCTCGAAAATGAAATTTGATTTTGATGTAAATTAACAATAGTGAAGACATCTTCAACCTTCACCCCGTTTCCGATATTTTCCTAGTGACACTTGAAAATTGGAATATAAAATTTGTGATAGTCTAACAAAATTATGTCCGTCAAAACCCCGTAATAAGTGACCACATCTGCAACTAGAGAGACATCTTTCGCACTTGCCCTACACATGGTAGTAGCATCATAAGTGACTCCATAATTCTGAGTTTCTCTCTCAACATCTCTTGTGTGAAAACGTAGCCAGTTAATTATATATCCTGTGCAGGACAAAGCAGTGCTACTTGGACCATAGGCAATCCATTTTAATAAATCCTCATGTTCACTTGAGTTAATATATATCTGAAAAAAACTCAATCTACTTAATATTGTAAAAGTAATATTTTCAAACCTTATAAATGAAATTTATAATATTTAATTAACCTTTTCTTAATCCAATTAGCGAAGTTTTTTGCATGAATTTTCTATAGCAATGTAGCATTTCTTTCCATGCGTTTGTCCGAATTTTTAACTCTTCCAAATGCAAACTAGCATTATATAAAACATGTTAAGTTACACTTATAATTATACATATGTTAAGACTAAACATAAAAATAAAATGTGCTTACTCTAAATATGGCTCTGTTATAGCCATATTCATTAGCACGGCCAAATGAGCAACTTCCTTCTCATTGCTGTCAATGTAATTGTCTTGCATTTTGATATTGGACGTCCTTCGAGTATTGCATCATCATTCTCATACTCTTCATTTCTACCTTCTTTCTCCCCTAGTTCTGATGATTTCTGTAGAAAATGACCAAAGAATCTCATAGATTCCTCTGCGAGATAATTTTTAGTAATGCATCCTACAGGTTGTGCATAGTTCCTTATATAGTCTTTTAGTGTTTTCATATACCTTTCGAAGGGGTACATCAATCGAAAATGAACCAGTCCACATAATTGAGCTTCTTTATTAAGATGAACTGTTAGATGTATCATTATGTCGAAAAAAGAAGGTGGAAAATATCTTTCAAGATTGCATAAAATTTTAACAATCTCATCATCCATTTGTTGCAACTTCTCTCTATCAAGAACACATTGACATATTTTATTAAAAAATATGCACAAACGAGTTATTGCTTTGCTTAGCATTTTTGGGAGCAATCCTCTCATTGCAATTGATAGCATTGTTGCATTAAAACATGATAATCATGTGACTTCAATCCACTAACTTTGCAATCCTCCAACGACACACATCTTTTAAAATTTGAGCAGTATCCATCGGGTCCCTTAAAGTCATACAATCTTTTGCAAAATATATTTTTTCAGAACTAGACAAAGTATACGGAGCTGGTGGAAGATATGTTTTCTTTCCACGAGGTTGTGCGTATAAAGCATGTCGAATTACCCAATCCTCTAAATCCTTTCTAGAATTAATACCATCATTTGATTTGCTATTATGCAACATTGTGCTGAGTAAACTTTCGCCAACGTTTTTCTCAACATGCATCACATCTAAATTGTGGCGGAGTGGAAGTTCCTATAAACATCATTAACATGACAATTTAATATTATATAATTTTATAGTTAGATTATTACAGAACAAAATAAATTATGAAAACTAACCTCCCAATATGGTAATCTAAAAAAAAAATTGATCTTTTTTCCACCTTGATAGCTCTATTTTTGTAGGATCCTTTTTATTCTCTTCGTAGGCAATGCATTTTCTTTTCTTTATCTTCTTGCCTTTTTCTTTTTCAACATTTTCAATTTTTCCAAAGTCATTTGGAAAATCTCTCAAAATAACAGAAATATCTCTACCCGTAAGAATTCTCGGTTTGTTACCTTTCTCCACTTTGTTATCAAACCAGGCTTTTTGATTTCTTAATGGATCGGATGGAGGCAAGAATCTTCTGTGTCCCATATAGATATTTTTTCGACTATGTTTTAGCCATCGATGATGAGTATTAACACCGCATAATGGACAACCATTTTTGCCTTTTACACAACATCCCGCCAGATTTCCATATGTTGGAAAATCGTTTATAGTCCATAATAAAATTGCTTTTAAGTTAAAAACTGTCTTGCTATATGCATCATAAATCTCCACCCCGTTACTCCATAAGTGTTGCAAATCTTCTATCAAAGGAGCTAAATATATATCGATATCATTCCCAGGTTGCTTTGGACCAGGGATCAATAATGTTAACATAGTATTCTCTTTTTTCATGCAAAATATAGGCGAGAGATTATATGTCACAAGCATCACTGGCCAGCAACTATACTTAGAACTCTTAATGTCAAATGGGTTGAAACCATCGGTAGCAAGACCAAGCCGAAGGTTACGTGGATCACTTGAAAATGATTTCCATTTATCATCCACCTTGCTTCATGCCAAAGAATCCACAGGATGACGCATTTTATCATCATTGCTTTTATTACTAAAATGCCACCTTAGATCTTCTGCCGTCTGTTGGAATCTAAGCATCCTTTTGAATCTTGGAATAATTGGAAAATATCGCAGTACTTTGGCCGGAATACCTTGCATTATCTCTTTCGTTTGCTCATTTATCTTCCATCTCGAAGAACCACATTTCGGACATTTATTTATGTCTTCGTACTTTTTCCTGAAAAGACAACAATCATTTTTGCAGGCATGAATCTTCTCAAATCCCATGTCAAATACTTTAAGGAACTTCTTTAGTTCATATAAAGTCTTCGCAAGGACATTATTTTTGGGTAATAACAATTGTTGCACTCTTAGAAGCTTATCAAAACCATTATCTGATAATCCAGTTTCACATTTAAGATTATAAAATGCACTGATAGCAGATAATTTCGTTTGATCTACGCAACCAGAGTACAGTGGCGTTTTTGCATCTTCCAAATTTTTAAGGAAATCATCTGCTTGCTTTTGTGGGTCATCATTTTGTTTATCATCGGAGAAAAATGTATGATTATCGAAATCTTCATCTTCAAAGTGATTGGCTTGAAGTAATTCATATGTATCATCCAACTTCACCTTTTTAGCTACATTTACTTGCTCACCATGATTATACCACTTGTTGCACTTGTATAAATGATCCATTCCTCTTACAATCAGGTACTCAAGGATAATGTCATCATGCTGACGAGTAAGGTTTCGACAATCTAAGCAATGACACAATTTTTTTTCCATATTTCCTGAATTTCTCTTTACTACATGCATAAATTCCTTGCTCCATGTTTGTACTCCCTACTAGTTCTACAGCAAAAATTAAATTGTCAAAGATAAAAAAAATTAGTATTATAAATTTCAAGCTTAAAATTAAAGTTAAAAGTGTAGTCTTACCTATGTAAATGCACCCAATCCTCTTCCATCGTCGTATACAATATCTCAACAAGCAAATTTCTATATAAAAATTATAATTTAATACTCATTAATATTGCAACAAGCAAATTTCTTTTATGGAACTACTATAATTATTGGTTCATGTTAAACATCTTAATTATTACATGTCATAAAATTCAAGTAAAACATTAATGCACTTAATGAATCTCATTGTAAAAATTAATTTATGGAACATGTTTACATCAAGCAGGAATTCATTATTGCTATAGATTGAAACATAAGGATATCAGTATAATTTAGTTTTGAAATAGGTGGCATGTTCCATGGTTAATTTTTTTAGTGGCTTGCCTTTATACATTTGATTTAATTTGTTTGATTTAAAATTTTTTAATGGGTACACTGTTTTGACTACTTTTTTAATGTGTATACTGTTTTGACTAATTTCTGATTTGCACCTGAAATTCAACTTCCTGATCCTAGTTTTATTCACCAAGAAGAGAACTTAGACAAAAAATCCTCGTTCACATTTCCTATCCTTACTTCACGAACCAACACAGAAGCTGAGTCACCTTCGACTGCATCGTTTACGTCATGCAGATCAGAAGTAAGTCCGGGTTCTAACAACTGCACAGCCGAGGCCAATGTAACCGAGTCACCCTTGACTACATCATTTAAGTCATGCACATCAGAAGCAAGTCCAGGTTCTAATAACTGTATAGCTGAAGTCACGTAACTGATAAGTTAACATGCGGTTCTGTAAAAACTACTCATCTCGTGAACGCTCCAAAATTGATGAAGACTACACACTACAAGAAAAAAGAATATTTAAGACAAAATTTAGACACTAAGTAAAATTTTGTCTCTAGAAGTGAACAAACTAGAGACAAAACTATGTTGTCTCAAACAATAAAACTAAAGACACGCCTTGGGTCTTTGGCGCGTGTCTATTTTATCTTTCAATCCCTGCTTTCTACCCGATTTAATTTCGACCGCTCAATAATTACTAGTTAAATTACATTAAATAAAATTAAGCCCACTTTCTCCTCATTGCCCACCTACGGTAAATCTTTCATGTCCTCTCAATTTTCTCGCGTTTTCTTCCCTGCCTCATTTGGCCTATAGAGAAACTTCCTCAATTAAATTTGAGATTAGTCGGCATGGGACAAAAGATTGACAAAAGGGCGAAAAAGGTTAGTTTACCCCCAAATTAATTTATTAGACATGATTTTGATTTGTAATATCCAATCGTAATCACAGTGTTTCTGATTTGATTCAATTTCTTATTGATTATTAGTTGAACTCAAAAAAAAAAGATAAATTTGTAATTATATTGTTAGTACGGGTCTATTAGATTCACCAAATATGGTAATTGTAACATCGAATTAGTTGTTAACATCAAACCAAAATAATAAGTCAGTTATACGAATTTCATGAGAAAATCAGTAACCCTAGCCATGAACAATTGTTCCTACATTTTATTTCTATTAGAAAATTTTCTTTCTTTGGTCATGATGGTTTTTGTTTTGGAAGGAACTTAATTTTCTGTTGGGTTAGAAAACTATTCATAACGGATTAGAAAACTATCCATGAGTATTTCCATTTGTCATTTGGGTCATAAGATCTATAAATGAGCCTAGCAGGACCTTGAAAGCTAGCATATTACATTCTTTTTATGTTATTCAATTGAATTTAATAGTAGCCCATCGATTAATTTGTGTGAATATCTCTTACATTTGGCAAGAAGAAATAAAGATCGATTTTGAAAAAATTACAGAAATGGCATGAATCTGGAGAAACTCATGTGTCAGCTGCAGATTTACAATTTACAGCTTCCAATGGTAATAAAATTGCTACACTTTCTAGTATTATCAATCAAAACGAGGTTTGGATGTTCTTGGAAGTAGCCAAATTGGCAAAACCATCGCAAACTAGCATCTGCAAACATAATAGGGGCATCAAGCCTTAATTAGTACCTAACGTGGAGTAATGGTGGAGCCTGAAATGGTAAGTTCATCCTCAGTTTTGAGGATATATTACATATTATATGCTTTCATTAGTTAGTTTCAGTTCTTTTTCTCAAACATCATTTTTATTTACATGGTAAAATTAAGTATGCTTGCTAATTAATAATTACTATTGTTTTTTGGATTTAGAAATGAATTAAACCACAAATCACAGGGACAACAAATTATGTGCTCTTTTCTCAACTGTAAATTGATAATTTTGATTCAAAAAGTCCAGTAAAGCAACCCAATCATCAGTGTCAGTGCAGAAAAAGTGTCTACATAGCATATAGTTTTCACTAATATCATACTAAAGTATTAAATATATTGAGAAAATATATTATTTTTATTATGTATCATCTTTTTTTTTCTTTTCATTTATCTTTTACCACTTCAAAATTTACCAACCAAGTTTAGAATGCAAGGTGCGTCTACGAAAATGAAAATTTGATTGATGTACCAATTTTTTATATGGTTTATGTTTCTGCCTGTGTTTATTTATTTTGCTATATGGTGATTTATTCAATGTCAAAACATTTACCCATGCGGTCACAGTATATATGCCAGTTGTTTGCTTGTAATTTATAATAGTCGATAAAAGGCTTCTTGTTGGTTAAAAAAAGAGTGTTGTTTCTTGAACCCATTAATATAAGATAATGAAGCGAGAAATGGAGAAATTGTGGAATAAATAGCATACTCTTTATTGAACCAGTTTGAAACATTTTATAGATAATTATAAATATACAAGAAAACAACTTTCACTCATGCAATATGTAAACATGCTTTATTTTTTATGAAATACTACTAACTATGCAAAAAACTAGGACAAGAATTTTTATTTTATTTTAAATAATGAATTGAAGCGTGAAGGAAGTAACCATTGACTTGTCTACATGCAGAAGCACAAATATATGTACGTAGCCGCAAGAGAGTTCCAACGTAACTATCAGTTCAAAATAGAATTTTTGAAGTATTTTCCTATAAAAAGAGTAATACTTTGTTTAAGCATATTACTCATTTCGTGTCGCAGAGGATCAAAATCAAGATCTCTAAAGCCACGATCAAACAATCCTAGCATTCAAGCAATTGATCTTTGACCAGAATAATTAAGTTCTATGAATTAATTTGGATATATCTTCACACTTGTTTTTGTGTCATCTCCAAATGGTTTCATCATTTGTATTATTATATAAATGAGCCTCACTTGTTTCAAAGTTTGAGGTGTATTAATATTATTTTTTGTAAGATATGTGCAAACATATATTATATGCTGTACCACCAAGTGCTAATATTAAGTATTGAAAACATGCTTATTTTCGTAACCTAGTCCAAGGAATGAAGAACCATGATATTATAAAGCAAATGGTGGACATGTGAACTCATACTATTCTTTGGGTTTCCAACATATTTCCTCTACCTTTGGAGCTGGCAACATAGTTACAAATTAGCATAACAACTTGTTTTTTTACTGTTTATAATTATATTCTTGTTAATTTTTGATATAATTATTTATCCACATATTTGATTTTTTTGCTCCATTAATGGAAAAAATTTAAAAATGCCTCCTGCAAATCTTTCACAAGTTGATTGATATTTCAAAACTAAATAACTGTATGAAGATAGACACAACCTTGAACTTGCTTTATAAAGCTAGTTAACATCTGGTAAGTAGTATTCTGCCATACTATTGAATTTGCATTATATCATTTATTTTTACTAGAACACGTTGCTTGTTTGTTTCCAAGTTAACATGTTACTTGCTGAAGAGCGCTATTTTCCCCCATCTGTGTTATCGTATGTTCCTATTTCTTGCATAGAAGCATGCATGTACATCCAAACACGTATATCTTTGCAGTAGATGTTTCAGTATTTAAAGTTTAATAGTATGCTAAAATGTGGAAAAAATCATATTTATTAAGGGATGAGGAGGAGAGTTATTAGAGAGGAACAATTGCAATTTTTATTGATGCAAAACATGATACAGAGTGCACATATATATAGTGCTATGAGCCCAACGGCTAGTACAAAATATACCAAATATGTATGAGCATAACGGCTAGTATTAAATATACCAAGTATGCATGAGCCTAACGGCTAGTAGATAATGACAAAGCATGCTAAATATGATAAAAACGTGTTCACACTCTAACGGCTCTATTGTAACGGCTCTATTGTCTTCATTATGCCACCTCAGTTCGAACTGGGGTTTCCTTGCTCATTCTGGCTTCCGCCTGCACTGATAACGCGAAGTTCCTCTCTCATTCTGATAAAATTTTTGGTCGAAAGGGCCTTTGTGAGAGCATCTGCTCTCTGATAGTATGCGGGCACATGACATATTGCAAGTCTTCCTGATTGCGTTCTTTCTCTCACAAAGTGGAGATCAATTTCAAGATGCTTCGTCCTTGAATGTTGAATAGGGTTTAGAGATAAAGATACTGTGCTCTTATTATCGCACCAAATGACCGGCTTTCGTCTTGGAGTGAAACCAAGCTCCTCCATCAGTGATTCTGTCCACATGATTTCGGCTGTAGCGCTTGCCAGTGCACGGTACTCAGCTTCTGTGCTAGATCTTGATGTGGTATGTTGTTTCTTCGTACACCAGGAAATGATATTGGAACCGAGGTAAACGCAGTATCCTGAGACAGACTTTCGATCGTCAATATCGTTGGCCCAATCGGCATCGCTAAAGCACTGTAGGTTAAGTTCCTTTTCTGAATTTAGGCATATACCGTAATGTTTTGTGCCTTGTAAGTATCGTAACACTCTCTTTAATGCCGTCCAATATTCTGATAAAGGGTTCTGCATGTATTGACTGAGTTTATTGACGCTGTAGCATATGTCTGGTCGAGTAATAGTTGTGTATTGTAACGCTCCTATTATGCTTCTATATTGTTTGGCATTGTCGATAGCTTCTCCTTTATGCTTAGATAGTCTTAGGTTACTAATCATAGGCGTAGGTAATGAGTTTGCCTTGTGCATATTTTCCTTTTGCAGTATTTCAGTGATATAATTTTGTTGGGATAATATTAATTCACCATTGTTTTTCCTAATCACTTGTATTCCAAGAAAATATTTTAGTTCCCCCAAGTCTTTAATGGCGAAATTTTGATCCAGCTTGTGAACGATTCTGTTTATTTCTTCGTTGTTGTCTCCTGTTATTAGCATGTCGTCAACGTATACTAGAATGAACACAGTTCCATGTATGCCCTTCTTCATATATAGAGAATTGTCCGATTTAACTTGTGAGAAACCCATGTTAGACAATGTTGACTTTAGCTTTTCATACCAAGCTCTCGAAGCTTGTTTTAAGCCATATATTGCTCTGTGTAGTTTGCATACTTTATCGCCAGTACCATATCCTTCAGGTTGTTGCATGTATACCTCTTCAGTCAATTCCCCATTCAAAAAAGCATTGTTGACGTCCAGTTGCCTCACATTCCACCCTTTATTTAGAGCAATGGTCAGTATAATTCTGATGGTTGTGGGTTTTATGACTGGGGAAAAAGTTTCATTGAAATCAAAACCAAATTGTTGCGCGTAACCTTTTGCAACCAGTCTGGCCTTGTATTTGTCAATAGATCCATCTTCTTTTCTTTTTATTTTGTATGTCCACCTACAACCAATCACATTTTTGTGTTTTGGTTGAGTCACTAAGCTCTAAGTGTTGTTTATTATGAGAGCTTTATATTCAGTGTCCATTACCTCCTTCCATTTGTTTGATCCTATAGCCTGAGTGAAATTCAATGGTTCGATCTCATTGGCAGAAATATTATATTAAGGGATGAGGAACAATTGCAATTTTTATTGATGCAAAACATGATACAAAGTGCACATATATATAGTGCTATGAGCCCAACGGCTAGTACAAAATATACCAAATATGTATGAGCATAACGGCTAGTATTAAATATACCAAGTATGCATGAGCCTAACGGCTAGTAGATAATGACAAAGCATGCTAAATATGATAAAAACGTGTTCACACTCTAACAGCTCTATTGTAACGGCTCTATTGTCTTCATTAATATTGTCATGCATGCTTTGATTACTGTTTATTTAGTCAATATTATCATGCATCTAAACACGGAGTTGAGACCATAGCTCGAGTCCTTAGCATTTTTAAGACAGAAATTTTTGGTTACTGTTTATTTAGACACCATATTTTAAAGATAAATTTTATAGTCCTAAATGCGTCTCAAATAAAAATTAGAGACAAAATCTTTTATTTAGGAACAAAATAAGGGAGTTATAAATAAGCCTTTTTGTTGTAGTGACAATTATCAATACTGACACCGCAAGACCGACCGCTATAGAGAGTGTTCATCAGTAGAATCAAGTTGTAAAAAGGCAGAAGTTGGAGGAAGGATATTCTAGACAAATACATGATGTAAAACTCCATGTGTTGTCTCACAAATCAAAGTCTGATTCGGAGAAGGAGAAGGAAATGATGTATAAAACATTCAGAGAGAAGAATGAGGTTACGAAGAAGATTAAACAAGAGAAGGAAGTCAAGCAAATGAGGAGAGAAATGGTTCCTCATGCAAAGCCATTACCAAAATTTGACAATCATTTTCTTCCACAGAAGTCTATGAAGGATCCAACAGAAGCGAAGTCGCCGATGTTGAGAGTAAAGCGGAGACTGGATAGATGTCCCCATCATACCTTTAGATGATTTTTTGTGTGCACGTGTGATGATATTAGAGTGAATATTGTTTGTTGTGTTTGTGTGCGATGATATGTAAATCAACGTACAATTTTATATCATGTACAAGTGTAAAAGTATCATAAAAAGCACTGATGTAGGCTTCTAGTTAAAAAAACAAAAACAAAAAACTATTGTTCCAAATATTTACAACCTACAATTCCCTGTAATGGACAACATCGCTTGGGCTAATTTCCAGCATCATCGCGGCTTTGATCATATAACTCTTGATTTTTAGCATCATTTCTTATATCAAACGTTTCCAATAATATAATAATTCAGATAAAAGTGTAACTTAACATTGCATAGCATTGCTGCTAAAACCAAAGGAAAACGATATTCCAATTTTCAGTGCAAAATTTAATCCTCTTATTCAACTAGTGTAGTGCCATTTCTGTCATTGTGTTTTCAGTCACAGTAACTATCTATTTAACAAGAATAAAAACACAAATTGAATTTCTTTTTGTGTAAGTGATATTCTTACTAGTAATCACTTCCAATAATTCAAAAAGAATCCATTGTTGTATCACCAGTCCACTATTATAATAGTTGATGGATAAATAAGATGCCTTTATCTTTCTACCGACTTCTTTTTGCAAACGTAGCTTTGCTCGTAGCATGCATATCATATGAACGTCGGAACATCCAAGATATGTGTTTTAAAATTAATCACATACCCGTAAATATCCAAAAAGGATGGTATTGCATTATTCTTGAAATGTGCCCACAAGTTTGCAAGTATTTAAATATTAAATTTCATGTGACCTTACATCTATCAAAATTAATTGAACCCAATAAATCGGCCAGCACATACTTCGTTGATCAAAATAAACTGGGAAGACTTGAAAATAACTTGCTTCAAAATAAAATAGAAAATCCTGAAAAACCAGAAGTTCCCCACCTTACTATAAACAAGAAAAACTGCGTCAATGCATTAGAATAAAAACAGAAATTTGCCTAAAAGCTAAGTTGTGTGTACTAGGACAAAAAGACAAGCACTGTTAGCCTAAAAGCTAAGTTGCATATACCGCTTGTGCTAAATATCATTTCCAGCATCAATTTTATAGATTTTGTACAATAATCTTCTATAGTTAATTGCATGGAGCTATTCTTTATTTTACAACAAAATTAACATAGTTATGCCAGACTAACACATAGACTACTACTATCCCATCGAAATTACTCAACTAATTCAGTTTTTTAATTCATCAAATTCAATTTTGGCACAACAGCCGTACCAGATGTTACTGTAAAAAGAAAATTAATGAAAAGTTCAATTTTGGCACAACAACCGTACCAGGTTTACATTATCAAATTCATCGAAATTGAAGTCACCAAGAACAACCTAGTTTGCAGATTTAAAATTCGCTCAATGATTTAAAGAATAAAAAAATCGAGTTTTCAATTCAATACTTAAATCGAGTTCAGTCGAAGAAACGCTAGAAGCAGTCGCACGCGAGCTATCAGGTACGAGTTTCGATACGATAGTTGAGTGGAGAGTGGATTTGAGGAGGGAAGCGTGAAATTGGAGGGAATTAGAAAATGAAATTAGAGTTAGTGAAAAGTAAAGTTTTGCGGCACAAAAATTAAGAGGGAAAGGGTGAAATATTGACCGCCAAACTTTTAGCGGATGGTTTGTTATTGCGTTGCATTAAGCCATAGTTAACGAAAATTTTAGCGGATCGTTAATTATTGCTTTGCATTAAGTTATGGTTTGTTGTTCAAAGCTATGGCTTACTCCACATAATGACTAGCATATTTAACTATAGCAAGTTAAATTATTGTGCAATCCTTGCTTGCAATTAATTGTATATTTCTTGTAGGGTATTCTGTTATTCTTCATTGTTATATCTTGTTGTTATTTTCTGTTATATATTATCCATGCGGTGTGAGTTGTACAATAGGTTCTATTTTGGGACTATTTTCCTTGATGATCGTCCCATATCGACCTGGCAAATTGGATTAGCATAAGAGGTAGGAAGCGGTCGTCACATTTGGTATCAGAGCTATGGTTAATCAATTTTCCCTAAATATCACGAGCGTAAAAGCATATAAGAGACGTACTTGCAACTTCTAATGGATAATAATTGTATTATTATATAAAGTATAGTAGATTAATAAGCACTTGAACACCATTGCGCCCTTCCTCTTATGTCAACTAATCATTCTTGTTTTAGAATAAGAATAAGTCGTAGAAATAAGAGGAAATTTGTTAGGAATGAGGCTGCTAATGGTGGGGTAGGTAAAGGTAGTCAATCGAGAGTTGCTGCCACTATGCCTGATTTTCCTACAACGTCTAAGGCCATGATTGTAGCAATCATGGGAAGGATATCCACTCTAGAATCAGCAATAGATGTTAGTTTTCCTGTGTAGGAATCTAGGGTTGATTATGCTATATGGGAAAAATGATTATCCTTCTTTGAATGAAGAGGATACTTGAGGAGGAAATAACTATGGAAGGTACTAGTAATGTTAAGAGACAAAATAATAGAAATACAGAAGAAAAGAGTTAAGACAAGAAGAAGAATTCGTTGAAAAAGTGGATATTAATTTTTCTTAAAAAGACAATAGGTAGAATAGGGAAATTTGAGGAAAATGGATAAATATATTTTCCAAACTGAAAAAAAGCTTTGTTAGAAATCCAACAAAAGTGATTTTTGATATATCAATAAATTATTTGTAATGAAATTTTGATTTAATCGTGGAACATTTCACTGATAGGCTTAAACCATGTAAATGACCTATTTGGAAAGAAATTGGAAATATGATATTTGAAAACACAAATGTTTTAGGAGAAATTTTTATAAGGTAACCATCTCTTATATTAGGAAAACCATAAGTATAAATTTTTGAGAAAACAGAAGATGGATCCTTTAAATCGATAAAAGTTTAATATTAAACCAATAACTGCAAAAGTTTACATTTATGAGCTTCAAATAGAAAAGAAATGTATGTTCTTTTAAAAGCGACAAAAAATGAAAATTTAAATAATAAACTTTTAAATGTTACAGTTTCTATGTAACAACTTCTATAGTTTAAATTTTACAATAATTTTCAATTTTTATATTTTCCCCATTTTTATATATTATGTTTCACATAAAATAAATAGATTTATAAAGTTCGTTCCTTCGAGACTTTGTAGTTGTTATGATTATGAATATGAGACTTATTTGAGAATTAATTGTGTAAAAGAGGATATATAGGATTAATAAGCAAGGTATGCTCATTTGAAAAAGGGAGAGTAATTATTAGAATAGGATAAATAATGGAATAGATAACATTATCCCTATAAAAAAAAGGGCCTTCCACATGGAGCAATAGGAAAAGGATAAGAGTTACTATTAATTACTCCAATAAATTCTGTAATTTATGGCTATTACATAAATTTTGAAAAGTATTTTCGGAAATGCCAATAAATTAAAATGACTGATCATGTTTTTAAAACAAACATTGATGGATAATAAAAGTTTTTCAAAATTCAAAACATAAAGTAAGTGTGAGATATAAATTCTTATGGAAATGAAAGTTCTAATATATAAAAAGAAGTTATCAAGCTATATTACTAAAAGGTACATAAATCATAAATAATGTTTCAAAATGTATTTTGAGAAGTAACAACATAATTTGATGATATATCAGTAAATGTCATTAGACATTTTAGGAGACTTAACTGTCACCTGATTCAATTTTGTTAGATATTTGATTAAGACTTTATTTCAAAACTAAGCATTTTTTTACCAGCCATTATAAGGTTTTGTCACCTAATTCCATTTTGTTTCATATTTGATTAAGACTCTGTTCAAAAATAAGCATTTTTTTACTAGCTATTAAATTTTTTTCATTAAAAACCTTAGAACGTTTATCCTTCTTGAAAAGTGTAAATGGATGAAATTCAAAACGTAAAAAAGAAAAGTACTAAAAAGAAAGGTCATTTTGCTCTCATTTTAGAACACTTAGTAAATGCTTCAAAAATTTAGAAAGTATGAAATGAGGCATCTAATTCCTTATCATAACATTTATAAATAAATGAAATTCTTAAAAAATGTTTTATTAAAATAATGCATGCATTGATATTTTGTCCATTAAGTAGTAACCTCTTCAGAAAAGAGAAAATGCAAAATTGGACATCTTAGGTTTCAATGAAATATTATACACCTATTTCTGAATTTGTGCAATTTTGAGAAATAATAGTGATATAACAATGGTCTGAAAATTATATCTATTTTGTATAACAAAAAAATTACAATTTATAAAACGAAATATTCCTTAAGTAAATAACGTTATCAAATTAGGTGAGTTAGAATTAGGATCTAGGATTAGGTAAGAATAAGTTGTACAATCTAATCTTGAAATTTTAGTTCCAGTCCCAAAGGTTTATATTGGGAAAGTTGGTGAACAATAAGGATTTCCAGAATCAAGGTTTTATTGTAAACTAGGTTCCTATAGATAGTTTAGTTTAGGAACTAGTACAATAATAAACGCATTTCGCAATGTATGGAATTAGGTATAGCTTAACTTACGTAATTTACATTTTTTTGGATTTAGGATATACGGATATTAATTGAAAATTTAGTGGGCAATAAATTTGTAATTCGTAAGAGAATTTATAGGGACCGATTTGATGTGATTTTAATTTGAGGAAATGGATGCATTTCCAAACTTGAAAGAGCTTGAAAAATAATTTAGTTTGGAATTCCTAAGGAAATTAAAGAAATTGAGTAAGGTTTGGTTAAATGGTCTAATATTTGACTATTATGAATATTATTAAGATTATGGACATACCACATATTTAAGAAAAGGGAAAATGGAAAATTAAGGAGAAGTACTAGAATGATATGTTAAGTTTATAATAAAGGATTTGTAACAACCCGAAAATCTGGGCCAATTTAATTTTTTTTATTTTGGCAATTTTAGCGAAATTTTGAATATTTAAAATGAATTATTTTGAATAATAACGACGAAAAATATATTTTGAATAGAATTCGAACGTATATATTATACAGATCGTCGTTAGAATATAAATATTTATTTTAAATTATAAAAGGAATTGAAAATGGTGCGGTAGTTCGATAATTCGATTTCGAAATTCAAATGAATGTACCGGGTGCAAAATAAACCGGATTTTAGTGAAACCGAAAATATTTGAATCTAATTGAGAATATCTTTCCAACGAATCCGAAAGATTGGGATTTCATAGCGGGAATCAAAAGATATGTCTAGTTGAAAATTCTGAATAGTCGCTACAGAATTCAGGCCCTTAAAAATGGAAAATTTTCAAACGACCTCGAATTTCGACGAAACCACTTTTGTTGGATCTGGGATGTAAGGTTGTTGCTAGGTTTCAAATTTCATAATTTTCCGATTCAATATGTCAGCGTGGCAAAGGAAAATGCGTTTGACCATATTTCAGTTGATTTTAATTGATTGGAAATTGGCCATTTTTCAAACGGTCTCAGAATTCGATGAAACTAGTTTTGTTAGGACCGTATCGTCAATACGAAGCTAGAAAATATTTTTTGTGAATTTTTCGAGTTAGTATGTGGCCCCGGTAATTTGAAATGTGCGTTTAAATTGAATATATAAAGATTTATACTTTAATATAAACGAAAACTGATCATAACGATTGAATTGGCCTGCGATACATATCCCATTGTGTTCGGAATGGGGGTAATTAGCTAGGGACGACAGTCGGTGAGTTCGATTTCGAGTTGAAAAAAAAAACTTGCTTTTAGGATTTAAAATAAAATAAATATATATTAAAATATATTGGCCCAAGGCCCCTTTCTCTCTCCCCGTTGGTTAAGCACCTAGCCCCCCCATCGTTCAAAACTTGATATTCAGAATATAAAAAAAAGAACGACGACGGAGCCAACCTCCGTTCACCCCTCCGCCAGAGCGCCCCACCGCGCGACGACCCCCCTACCACGGCGCCGCACCACCACCCACCTCCGCAACCCCGAAACCCCCATCCCCGATTGACTTCGAAACCAAAAACCCTCCCCCAATTCGATTTTGCTCCTGAAGCCGTCAACCCCAGCACCGCACCGGGATTCGTGCTCCTTCGCTGGTCTAAGGCCGATGTCGCCTCGGCTCCACGACCGAGCTCCGCCCCTCCGATGCCCTGAAACCCTAGGAAAATTTTACTGTAAGTTTTTCTTTCTCTCTTTCAGTCTTTGATTTATAAAATATATGTATTTAATCTATGAATAAGTTCTTCGATTGAATATGAATTCCTTGAGAATAGAAAACATGATTTTTCTATGTGTATGATGATAAAAATTTGATTTTTATTATAGGGATAACGATATAAAAATTTGTTTTTTCTTTGTTTGAAAGAAGAATAAAAATATAATTTTTATTGTATGTAAAGGTTAAAAATATAATTTTTATATTATAGAAAGGTTAAAAATATAATTTTTATATTATAGGAAGGTTAAAAATATAATTTTTATATTATAGGAAGAGAAAAAAAATATGATTTTTATATATGTAGTAAAGTAAAAATATAATTTTTAGTGAAGATAAAAATTCGATTTTTATATACATGAAAGAATATACATGAAAGAGATGATCTTTATTTGTTTCAAAAATATAGTTTTCATATGCTTAGCACAATAAAAATTCGATTTTTATCTATGTAGAGTAGCGATAAAAAGGTATAGAGCGATATAAAAAAATATAATTTTTATCCATGGAGTGATAATATAAAAATGTGACTTTTATATATGTAGCGAACACGGATGGTGGAAGTGACAAAAGGAAGAACGATGAAGATATCCTACATTTGAAGTGTCCTGGAGTTGGGATAGCTTTGGTCAGAACTTCTCACCTTTTAATTTAATTTTCTAGTTAAAATATATACTAGGATGCAGACGGTGTTTAGTAGCACCCGACACCCGTCGTCCATAGACGATGGACGGCTTGTATGCTTGGTTATTTGATTTTGAAGTGTAGTTGATTGTGTGATGTGATGTGAAATGAAATAAAATATTTATATAGTTGAAAATATTTTATAGTTAAAAATGGAATTTTTAACGTGTATATGAAATGAAATAAAAATAAACAAATCGGACGATTTGTTTATATACACACATTTGACTGATATTGATTGGGACGATAAATTTTACACATCGCCCAACTGCATAAATAAAATCTGTGTTTGATTGTTTGAAAACCCCACACGGGTATTGGGATGATATATGACATACACTAGTCCCAATAATTATCTGTATGTCGATCGATTGATGGACAGACTGTTATGAGCGTTAAATATTTATATTTGATGCTTGTACAGTGTAGAATGCACTTTGGATGATGGTTGATTATTCATCGTTGTTATTGTATACATGCGCTGTAGAAAATCCATATAATTAACATTATATAATAATTGATTGGGCCTCATTCCAGTTTTGAAAAGAAATATTTGAATAGAAATATTTGAAAAAGAAATATTTGAAACAGAATATTTGAAAATAGAAATATATGAAGCCGTGTTGATTAGATTGACGCCATTTTGACGTGAACGATATTTATATCGATTTTATTCATCTTACAAGGAATATCGAAAGTGATTTCAAAATCTGATATTTCGAAAGGAATTCGAATTAAATTGAAATTAAAGGAAATTCGAACTAAACTGAATAGAATTGAAATTCGAATTAAATTGAATTGAAAGGAAATTCGAATTAAACTGAATAGAATTGAAATTCAAATTAGATTGAAATAGAATTGAAATCGTTTTGAATTGAATTTAAAACTTATTGAAATTGAACTGAAATTGATTTGAATTGAAACAGAATTGAAATGAATTTAAAACGAATTTATATTGGAAAATTCAGTTTTGATTTGAAATTGAAATCGTTTTGAAAAAGAATTTAAAACGATTTATAAAATACGTTTTAAAAGGAAATCGACGAAGTATATATTATATATATAATATAATGGCCTGAATTGAACGCGCCACGCTATGGTAGTTCGTGAATTTCGACCATTGACTTCAAATGGATATTGCGGGAGATCTGACCGTCAGATTCTCCTGAAACTGGAACCGTTGGGTTCGTATCGAAAAGAGCTTTCTAACGAATATTAGAAATTAGAAATCTAATGGTTGGATTTGGAATTATGTCCAAATCAAATTTGGAAAAGGTCGTTGTAAGTGCAGTTCGATGGTCATTGATGGAAATCGACTGTACGGGCCTTGATAAAATTATTAAAATATCAATAATTTGTGTAAAATCATAAGAAATGATTTAGGGAAAAATTGGGATAAAAAACTCCATATTTGAAAAAATAAAAATAGATTTTTATCGAAATGAACTAGTTTTGAACTAGAATTAAAATTCTATTTATTTTTAAATAAATAAATTGAATTTGAAATGGGTTTTGAAAATAACAAGAATTTCCAATAATTGAATTGGAATAGATTTGAATCGAAATTGTCTGCGGAATATTTCGATGTTGGATTTCGTGATGATGCAGGTATTGTTATGGGAATTTGAAAGATATATTTATATCGTTATTTCCAATACGATATTTGTTAGTCGTAGAGTTTGATATTGAATATAAGCCGATATAATTTCTATTCAGAGCCTTGTATTTAATATCAAATGTGATTTGGGTTTGTCGTGAATGGTGTCTTCATTAACACTGTTCTTAAGCCCAGTTGAGAAAAAGATTGAATCTTTTTATTTAGATTTAATGAAGTGTACCGATTAAATAATATTTAATTGGAATTGAATTGGTATTGATTTTTGGGTTTATCATGAACAGTGTTTTAAATGACACTTGTTCTTTAACCCGACAATTAATGAAATGTGATTTTGGGTTGTCGTGAACGGTATCTTCAATAATACTGTTCTTAGACCCAAAGGAGTTAAGAAAATTCAGAAACTAACTGGAGAATAGTTGAGTGGAATGGTTTCTGGGTATTGATCCGATGTTGGTTTCGGCCTTCGGGGTTAATACTTAAGGAACTGCTCACTTGCTAATTTACGGTTAGGGACCGATTGAAATGTGATGTGATTTTGGGTTTATCGTGAACCATGTTTTAAATGACACTGATTCTTTAACCCAGTCACAGATTAAAACTAAGTGGAGTTTTAATGAATCTTTAATTAGATTGAAATGATCGAGAATTAAGTATCACCAGTTTTGCTCTAGGTGATAGTTAAATTTTTAATTAGATTTGAACGTGAAATGGTAATTGAATTTACCGATAACACCGTGGTGTTAGATATGAAGTATTACCAGTTTTACTTCATGGGATGAATAGGTTGGGATTGGGAAATTAAAACAAATGATTACTTCGGTAAGGTTCGTTAATCCCGACTAGTTGAATCGAAATTCAAAAGAAGATTAAAGAATAAATTCAAGGAATTTATCTTTGATAAAATTAATGGGAACCTTTCCCTATGAATGTGAAATTTAGAAACTAACTGTCGGTTAGCTAAGCAGGATGGTTTTCTGGATATTGATCTGATGTTGGTTTTGGCCTTCAGGGTTAATATTTGGGGAATTATTCTCTGGTTAATTTACGGTTAGTGACTGATGAATTGGAATGAGGCGTATGTTGTGTTTGTGTAACACTTGTTTATCATATACGCGAGTTATTCGGAATGACCGGGTTTATCCCACTCTGAATAACTGATACGATGATAAGTCGAAGATGAAGACGGTGGTCGAAGACTGGAGGTCTTCACGTCGTTTGGGTGATTACTGATGATCTTGATTGGGATGTACACCCAAGAAGATGGAAACAGTTGGTGATCATCCAGACGTACTTGGAGATCGATGGATATGCGGGGTACTAGGTGCCTCCGGTTTCGTTCAGACCCAGAACGAACTTGTAAATGGACTGTGTGTCTGACATTGGATTTTAGTCTGTGTGATTGATTTCTATTAAATATATATCTGTTTGGCGGCGGAGAATTTATTCTCTTGCTTAACGCCCTTCTCTGAGACGTACGAGCTCAGGGGTTATATACTTATGGATATCAAACGCATAGAGTGAATTGCCTGTGTGGCATGCCTAAATGGCAAATGATTGTAACGACCTAGAAAATCTGAACCAATTTAAAATTTTTAAATTGGCTAAAATAATGGATTTTAAATATTTAAAATAAATATTCTAAATAATAGAGATAAAAAGTGAGTTTGAATCGATAATTGAAAACGAATATAATTAATTATAATTATAAACAAGGCCTGAAATGGCGCTGCAGTTTCAAAAATTGAATTCAAACTTTGTCGGACTGTACCAGGTGCAAAACAAAACGGATTTTAGCGAAACCAAAAATATTTAAATCTGTTAGTGAATAACTTTCTATCGAATCTGAAAAATTGAATTTTCATAGCGGAAAGCAAAAGTTATGGCCGAATGAATTTTCAGAAAGGTCGCTATGGAATTTATATAGCCCGTGAAATTGGCCATTTTGCATACGACCTCGAAATTCGACGAAACCACTTTTGTTGGATCCGGGATGTGAAGTTATTGCTAGGTTTCAAATTTCATAATTTTTGGAAGCTAATATGTGAGCGTGGCAAAGGAAAATGTGTTTTGGTCAATTACAATTAAATTGGATCGACCAGAAATGGGCCTTTTTGCAAACGGTCTCAGAATTCGACAAAACTAGTTTTGTTGGGACCGTATCATCAAAACATAGCTAGATTTATTTTTCTGGAATTTTTCGAATCAGTTTGTGGCCCTGGCAAATTGAAATGTACGTTCAAATTGAATATTGAATGTAATATATTTTAATTTGAAGGATAACTGACTGAAACAGTCGAATGGGCCTTCGAAACATATCCCATTGTGTTCGGAATGGGGGTAAAATGCTACGGACGACAGTTGTTGGGTTTCAATTGGTGGTCGTGTCAGAAAACCCCTTTAAAGACCCACCGACCAATCAGAATTTAAATAAATAAAAAAATCCTCAGACCCCCCCCCCCGATCGACGACGGAAACGCCTCCATACCTTCCCAATCATTTTCCAACCGCCACGCGCATCGATAGCCCAAGCTCCAGTTCAACTTTTTGAAGCCCCTCCTCCCAGCTTCAAATCCATCCTGGTCTCGCTCGGTATAGTGGAGAAATCGTTGAGTTCTAGGCTCAGGAAGTTTGCCCGCGTCGGAGAAGATTCCGCCGCCACCTGCAGCTCGAGCTGAGCAACACCCACCTCGTCGGGAAGCCCTCTCGTAGGCGGAGGTCGTGGTCAGCCCCGATCAGCCCCTAACGCAACGGATTTCGCGAGAGATCGAAACCTAGTTTCGAAGATCTAGTGAGGTAATCGGCTGTTTAATTTAAAACTGATTTTAACAGTTTAAAACCGTTGCAAACTTCGAAAAATCATATCTTTTTCGTTCGTTAACGAAATTCAATGAAACAGGAAACATCGTGACCGTGAGGACGTCTTCTACATTTTAGAAGAGACCGCATATTTTTCTGAGCCTTCTGCTATTTTTGGTGGAGTGGAACCCAATGTGAGATTTCTAATTTATAAACGATATGGAAAACGACGATGTATAAATTATATAGTCGATGTATGAGTTATATAAGCGTTGTACACCTCTTGTATAAGCGTTGTATAAGTTGTACGTTTGATATATAAGTTATATATGTGTTGTAAAAATTATATATTATGTGTTGAAATAGAAGTGAATTGCTATATATATATATATATATATATATATATATATATATATATATATACGCCCCTCGTCCACAAACCATGGACGATATTTATTGGTTGTGATTGGTGTGAAAATTGATTGATAGCGAATGGTTGTTTGTGATTGTTTGTGGTTGATATTGATCATTTGTGGTTGAAAAATACCCGTTTGTGGTTGAGAAATATTTGGTTGAAACCACATAGGATTAGTTTGTGGAAATGAAATAAATATATACATGTTGCCTGCGTGCGAACTAGATGCATGATCCCCATTGTCAAAAATCGCGAGGTTTTAAGGTAGAGCGAGGAGTCGTACTAGGGACGGTCCCGGTTTTAACTACCCTGCCGTTATGCTGCCAAAATTTGGAATAATATTCATGTGTTTGAATTATTTTCATTTGCTGAAACTATATTTATTCATTGAATTGAAAACCTTCATGTGTTGAATCGATATTCATTCGTTGAATTGAAATTCATGTGTTGAATGGTATTCGTGTTTTAAATATGAAAATCACATTTTTATCTACATATATAAACTATAGAAAACCTTCATGTGTTAAATCGATATTCATTCGTTGAATTGTAGTTCATGTGTTGAATGGTATTCATATTTTGAAATAAATTGTTTTATAATAAAAATCCCAATTTTAACATTAATATGAAATGTATAAAATAATCCTGTTTTGAAATAAATTGTTTTACAATAAAAATCCTATTTTTATCACCTATATAAACTTTATAAAATAATAGTGTTTTGAAATGAATTGTTTTACAATAAAAATCACATTTTTATTATATACATGAATTGTTGAAATGTGAAGTGTTAAAAATAGCCACTCATTCAAATAAATATGCATGAGTCAAAATATTCATTAATTAGCTAATGATATGATTTTTGCCTATGCATGCAACATTAGAATGAATGGTGTTTTTAAACCAAATGGAATCAAATATGAAATTGAATGGAAAATGATAAGTGATAAGAACTGTATATATGTACATGCATATTTATTGAACATGTTATAGCAAAAGGGGCTAGAGAAGAGGAATAAAAATTTTGTGCCCGACAAATAGGTACACATTTACTGTTTTGTTTGGGTGATGATTTTATGAGCCTGTTGGCTAGCCGCTTGGCTTTTTCTTTTTTCTTTTTGACATGAGACGCCCGTATGGCTATTTGGGAATTTTCCCAGCCCCTCCCGTACAAAGGAGGTTATGGCGAAATTTTCCAAAATTTAAAAGCGTTAGTGAAATATTAGAAGTGGAAACAATATAGGAATTTTTGAATGAACTATATTTATATAGTTATATAAATATAAATAGAATTAAAACGAAACATGGCCGTGCAGTTCGCATTTTGAAACCGTGATTTCAAACGATTATACCGGGAGATCCGACCATCGGATTTTCCTGAAATCGCAACCGTTGGGTTCGCCTTGGAAATATCTTTCCAACGGCACCAACTTTGTAAAAATCCAACGGTTGGATTGTCTGGAATGTTTAATTCAAATCTGAAGAAAAACTGCGCCAGAAACGATTATATTTATATAAATATACAAAAATATAATTATATTTAATCGATTAACGACGCTGCAGTTCATATTTTGAAATCGAAACTTCAAACGATTGTACCGGGAGATCAGACCGTCGGAATTTCCCGAAACTGGAACCGTTGGATTTGTTTTGAAAAGATCTTTCTAATGATGTAAATTTTGTAAAGATCCAACGGTTAGATTTTCAGATATGTGTAAATCAAATCTGAAGAAAAACAGCGCCACAGCTGCGTTATGGCCCGAAGCGTCGTTTTGAATAAATTGGCTATTTTAAAATAAATAAAAACAGCGATAAATCGTTATAAAATATCATAAACGATATGGAATGGAAATAAACTGAATTTGCTCGATTTATGTGGTATTTGATGGTTGAATGTGTTTGGTGTGAAAATTACATTAAAGAACAAAATTGGTGTTGTCGAATGATTTAACCATTGAAATAAATTGATTTGAAATTCTAAATATACGTGAATTAATTGAAAAGGCCGAGTTAATTCTCATTTCAAATAATTGACCGACGATTGAAATTCGAAGATGAAGACGGTGGTCGAAGACCGGCGATCTTCACCTCGTTTGGATGGTAACCGAGGTCCTGATTGGGAGGCATCCCGAAATATGGATAATGAGTGGTGATCGTCCAGACGCACGTGGTGATCGATGGGTTTGCGAGGTATTTAGTGCCTCCGGTTTCGTTCAGACCCAGAATGGACATGTAAATGGACTGTGTGTCTGACATTGGATTTTATTATGTGTTGATTGATCTCTGTTAAATATACATCTGTTTGGCGGCGGAGAATTTATTCTTTTGCTTAACGCCCTTCTCTGAGACGCAGGAGCTCAGAGGTTGTATATCGGTGGACATCAGTCGCATGGCATGAATTGCTAGTGTGGCATGCCTAAGTGGCAAATGATCAGGGCTTCTGTTGAAAAACAAAGTCTTGTGGTGATGATCGTAGCCCCGCCTGCGTGGCGTAGCTTTGTGTATAATGTGAAATCGCGAGCCTCACACCCCGGTATGAACCAGAAACGGGAGAAGGACCTCAGGGAGGGCATGCGTTTCTTTCTAGCTAGGGTGGTGTCAGTGACCTACCAGCCCTGACATTTATATACTTTTCACCTGTGTGGTTGTTGCTGTTGCGAGGCGCCTCGGTTAGATCGGACGATCCGGGTCCGATGGAGTCATTCGTTGGCTCATTTGCACCCCATAGGGCGGGGAGACGTATTGCCAGGCATTTTAATCCACATCGGTGGACCGGCCCTGACGATCCAAGGGTCACTCGAGCTCTGATACCAAATGAGACGACCCCAAACCCCGTACTGACGGAGGCAAGGGTAAACCGTGGAATACACACATAAACAGATAATAGCAGAACAGAAATAAATACACCAGATAATGAACAATAGAATATACTGGATAAAAGTAATCATCAGAGTTTCACAGTACACATGATCATACTTAGTACAAATACAGTTCAACTATACATAGATGTCTACAGCGGAAACAAACAAAATATGTATAATAGGAGCTGAACAACATAAAAAGAGAAAAATGATAGAATCCATCTTCAGCTCTAGCTATCCAGAAAGAACCAGCTAAACCTGAAAACAAGGCTGCCCGTGTAGAAAAAGGGGCACCCGAGTTTGAAAGTGAAACAAACTACGAGTCAGTCATGGGACTGGTACGAGAAATCTATTCAACACATTTAATATATGGCTAATCACAGGACCACGCCACTTTCGTGGAACGGGTTTACTCCATTGGATTGCCAGTGCTTTTAAAAACAAATCTTTCTTTTAGACATCGCAATGCTTTTTATAAAAATGAAGCCATTATAAGACTTAGTTCCCATCACACAATGCAGCGCAAACCGGAGGATAGGGTTTTACCTTATAATGGCCAAAATATGGTTGATATGAATAAAACAAAAGCAATTGATATTATTACTAGTGTTTACATGTTTCAAAACAACTTCGAATCATAACTATCAATCATAGACGGCATGGGTACCATATATCATGTCGCCATATATATATATATATATATACACAATCAAAACCGCACGATGTCGTATTTGGAAATTGGATTTCCGTCATGAACCAAGGAAAAAGATAGTCCTTACCGAATTCGAGACAATCTAGCCTACCATGTCTCAGGATCAGAGCTTGAGTGACCCTTGGATCGTCAGGGCCGGTCCACCGATGTGGATTAAAATGCCTGAAGAATATGTCTCCCCGCCCTATGGGGCACAAATGAGCCAACGAATGACTCCATCGGACCTGGATCATCCGATCTAACCGAGGTGCCTCACAAAAGCAACAACCACACAGGTGAAAAGTATATAAATGTCAGGGCTGGTAGGTCACTGACACCACCCTAGCTAGAAAGAAACGCATGCCCTCCCTGAGGTCCTTCTCCCGTTTTTGGTTCATACCGGGGTGTGAGGCTTGCGAATTCACATTATACACAAAGCTATGCCACGCAGGCGGGGCTTTGATCATCACCACAAGACTTTGTTTTTCAACAGAAGCCCTGATCATTTGCCACTTAGGCATGCCACACTAGCAATTCATGCCATGCGACTGATGTCCACCGATATACAACCTCTGAGCTCGTGCATCTCAGAGAAGGGCGTTAAGCAAAAGAATAAATTCTCCGCCGCCAAACAGATGTATATTTAACAGAGATCAATCAACACAGAATAAAATCCAATGTCAGACACACAGTCCATTTACAAGTCCGTTCTGGGTCTGAACGAAACCGGAGGCACTAAATACCTCGCAAACCCATCGATCACCACGTACGTCTGGACGATCACCACTCATTATCCATATTTCGGGATGGCTCCCAATCAGGACCTCGGTTACCATCCAAACGAGGTGAAGATCTCCGGTCTTCGACCACCGTCTTCATCTTCGAATTTCAATCGTCGGTCAATTATTTGAAATGAGAATTAACTCGGCCTTTTCAAATAATTCACGTATATTTAGAATTTCAAATCAATTTATTTCAATGGTTAAATCATTCAACAACACCAATTTTGTTCTTTAATGTAATTTTCACACCAAACACATTCAACCATCAAATACCACATAAATCGAGCAAATTCAGTTTATTTCCATTCCATATCGTTTATGATATTTTATAACGATTTATCGCTATTTTTATTTATTTTAAAATAGCCAATTTATTCAAAACGACGCTTCGGGCCATAACGCGGATGTGGCGCTATTTTTCTTCAGATTTGATTTACACATATCTGAAAATCTAATCGTTGGATCTTTACAAAATTTACATCATTAGAAAGATCTTTTCAAAACAAATCCAATGGTTCCAGTTTTGGGAAATTCCGACGGTCGGATCTCCCGGAACAATCGTTTGAAGTTTCGATTTCAAAATACGAACTGCAGCATCGTTATTCAATTAAATATAATTATATTTATATATATATATAAATATAATCGTTTCTGACGCTGTTTTTCTTCAGATTTGAATTAAACATTCCAGACAATCCAACCGTTGGATTTTTACAAAGTTGGTGCCGTTGGAAAGATATTTCCAAGGCGAAACCAACGGTTGCGATTTCAGGAAAATCCGATGGTCGGATCTCCCGGTATAATCGTTTGAAATCACGGTTTCAAAATGCGAACTGCACGGCCACGTTTCATTTTAATTTTATTTATATTTATATAATTATATAAATATAGTTCATTCAAAAATTCCAATATTGTTTCCACTTCTAATATTTCACTATGGCCTTTAAATTTTGGAAAATTTCGCCATAACCTCCTTTGTACGGGAGGGGCTGGGAAAATTCCCAAATAGCCACACGGGCGTCTCATGTCAAAAAGAAAAAAGAAAAAGCCAAGCGGCTAGCCAACAGGCTCATAAAATCATCACCCAAACAAAACAGTAAATGTGTACCTATTTGTCGGGCACAAATTTTTTATTCCTCTTCTCTAGCCCCTTTAGCTACAACCTGTTCAATAAATATGCATGTACATATATATAGTTCTTATCACTTATCATTTTCCATTCAACTTCATATTTGATTCCATTTGGGTTAAAAACACCATTCATTCTAATGTTGCATGCATAGGCAAAAATCATATCATTAGCTAATTAATAAATATTTTGACTCATGCATATTTATTTGAATGAGTGGCTATTTTTAACACTTCACATTTCAATAATTCATGTATATAATAAAAATGTGATTTTTATTGTAAAACAATTCATTTCAAAACACTATTATTTTATATAGTTTATATAGGTGATAAAAATAGGATTTTTATTGTAAAACAATTTATTTCAAAACAGGATTATTTTATACATTTCATATTAATGTTAAAATTGGGATTTTTATTATAAAACAATTTATTTCAAAATATGAATACCATTCAACACATGAACTTCAATTCAACGAATGAATATCGATTCAACACATGAAAGTTTTCTATAGTTTATATATATAGATAAAAAAGTGATTTTCATATTCAAAACATGAATACCATTCAACACATGAATTTCAATTCAACGAATGAATATCGATTCAACACATGAAGGTTTTCAATTCAACGAATAAATATAGTTTCAGCAAATGAAAATAATTCAAACACATGAATATTATTCAAAATTTCGGCAGCATAACGGCAGGGTAGTTAAAACCGGGACCGTCCCTAGTACGGCTCCTCGTTCTACCTTAAAACCTCGCGGTTTTTGACAATGGGGATCATGCATCTAGTTCGCACGCAGGCGGCATGTATATATTTATTTCATTTCCACAAACTAATCCTATGTGGTTTCAACCAAATATTTCTCAACCACAAACGGGTATTTTTCAACCACAAACGATCAATATCAACCACAAGTAATCACAAACAACCATTCGCTATCAATCAATTTTCACACCAATCACAACCAATAAATATCATCCATGGTTTGTGGACGAGGGGCGTGTATATATATATATATATATATATATATATATATATATATATATATATATATATATATATATAGCAATTCACTTCTATTTCAACACAAAATATATAATTTCTACAACGCATATATAACTTATACATCGAACGTACAACTTATATAATGCTTATACAAGAGGTGTACAATGCTTATATAACTCATACATCGACTATATAATTTATACATCGTCGTTTTCCATTTCGTTTATAAATTAAAAATCTCACATTGGGTTCCACTCCACCAAAAATAGCAGAAGGCTCAGAAAAATATGCGGTCTCTTCTAAAATGTAGAAGACGTCCTCACGGTCACGATGTTTCCTGTTTCATCGAATTTCGTTAACGAACGAAAAAGATATGATTTTTCGAAGTTTGCAACGGTTTTAAACTGTTAAAATCAGTTTTAAATTAAACAACCGATTACCTCACTCGATCTTCAAAACTAGGTTTCGATCTCTCGCGAAATCCGTTGCGTCAGGGGTTGATCGGGGTTGACCACGACCTCCGCCAACGAGAGGGCTTCCCGACGAGGTGGATATTGCTCAGCTCGAGCTGCAGGTGGCGGCGGAATCTTCTCCGACGCGGGCGAACTTCCTGAGCCCAGAACTCGACGATTTCTCCACTATACCGAGCGAGACCAGGATGGATTTGAAGCAGGGAGGAGGGGCTTCGAAAAGTTGAACTGGAGCTTGGGCTATCGATGCGCGTGGCGGTCGGAAAATGATCGGGAAGGTATGGAGGCGTTTCCGTCGTCGATCGGTGGGGGGGGGGTCTGAGGATTTTTCTTTTTTTTTAATTTAAATCTGATTGGTCGGTGGGTCTTTAAAGGGGTTTTCTGACACGACCACCAATTGAAACCCAATGACTGCCATCCCTAGCGTTTTACCCCCATTCCGAACACAATGGGATATGTTTCGAAGGCCCATTCGACTGTTTCAGTCAGTTTTCCTTCAAATTAAAATATATTACATTCAATATTCAATTTGAACGTACATTTCAATTTGCCAGGGCAACAAACTGATTCGAAAAATTCCAGAAAAATAAATCTAGCTATGTTTTGACGATACGGTCCCAACAAAACTAGTTTCGTCAAATTCTGAGACCGTTTGCAAAAAGGCCCATTTCTGGTCGATCTAATTTAACAGTAATTGACCAAAACACATTTTCCTTTGCCACGCTCACATATTAGCTTCCAAAAATTATGAAATTTGAAACCTAGCAATAACTTCACATCCCGGATCCAACAAAAGTGGTTTCATCGAATTCCGAGGTCGTATGCAAAATGGTCAATTTCACGGGCTATATAAATTCCATAGCGACCTTTCTGAAAATTCATTCGGCCATAAATTTTGCTTTCCGCTATGAAAATTTGATTTTTCAGATTCGTTAGAATGGTATTCTCTAACAGATTTAAATATTTTTAGTTTCGCTAAAATCCGTTTTGTATTGCATCACGGTACAGTCCGACAAAGTTTGAATTCAATTTTTGAAACTGCAGCGCCATTTCAGGCCTTGTTTATAATTATAATTAATTATATTCGTTTTCAATTGTCGATTCAAACTCACTTTTTATCTCTATTATTTAAAATATTTATTTTAAATATTTAAAATCCATTATTTTAGCCAATTTATATTTTTTAAATTGGTTCAGATTTTTTGGGTCGTTACAATCATCAAGGCTTCTGTTGAAAAGCATAGTTTCGTGGTTGATGATCGAAGCACGGCCTTTGTGGCGTAGCTTTGTATAACGTTTACCTCGCGAGTTTCACACCCGGTATGAACCAGAAACGGGAGAAGGACCTCAGGGAGGACATGCGTTTCTTTCTAGCTAAAAGTGGCGTCGGTGGTTTTACACGCCCTGACGAGTTTGACTTATGTGGTTGTTGCTGTTGCGAGGCACCTCGGTTTGATCGGATGATTCGGGTCCGATGGAGTCATTTGTTGGCTCATTTGCGCCCCAAAGGGCGGGGAGACGTATTGTTCAGGCATAATAATCCACATCGGTGGACTGGCCCTGACGATCCAGGGGGCAGTTGCGGCTGTTCTTGAGACATGGTAGGCTAGATTGTCTCGAATCGGTAGAGGAGTATCTTTTGCCTCGGTTCATAGATGGAAATCCAATTTCGAAATATGTGATTTTGCGGTTTTATTTGTAGAGCCTAGTATGGCGACATAGTGGGATGGGGCGCTTATGCCGTCTATGATTGATACTTATGATTTGAAGTTGTTTTATACACTATGCACTTATAATAGTATCAAATGATTTGTTTTAAACGTATCAAGCATTCTTGGCTATTATAAGGTAAAAACCCTATCCTCCGGCTTGCGTTGCATTGTGTGATGGGAACTGGGTCTTCTAATAGCTTCATTGTTCTTTATTTAGCATTGTGCTATTGTTGTATGCACTGGTATTCTTGGGAGAAAAGCCGTTCCGTGTTATACGGCGTGGTCCCTTGATTTACCGAACTTTAAAATAAAGATTAATAACAGTTTTAGTTCTCACACCAGTCCCATGACTGACCTGGAGTTTATTGTTTTAACCTAAACTCTGGGTGCCCTTATTTCGACACGGGCAGCTAGTAGTTTTGGTTTTGCAGATTTATATTCACAGGATCCTGGTTTACAGCTGGAAGGATATCCGGAAAGCTTTGTATCTGTATATCTCCTTCAGTTGTGTATTGTATTATTTTCCACTGCTATGTAATTTATTGTAATATCTGATATTTGGTAAATGTGTAATATTGATTCATACTCTGTATATTCTTGTATTCTGATGGAATTGTTGTAATTAACAATGAAATGTTCTTCCATCTGTGTTCTGTTGTAGCTTGTTCTCGAACTATCCGCGCTTTCCTCACCGGGGAAGTTACGGGTCTTTACAGGATTAAGGCATTGAAATCATTTACATCACTAATTTTAAGTGATGACTTACAAAAATATTTACTTTTCTTAGTATTTGAGAATTTAATCACTACTAGTCTCTCGTGATGACTGGAAGATGATATAAAGTGGTAAAGTAATGTATCCCTATTTGTTATTATGTGATTTGGGATTTAAAACCACTTAGTAAATTTATTGTGAGTAAGGGAAATTATGGGGACACCTAACCAGTGGTCAATTATATTACATTTTGAATTTGTAATTTAATAAGGAATCGAATTTGCATCTCGTGCAGAGGAAACATCTTTAACCCAAGGTTTTAGAATATTGAGTGGACTAGTTTAGCTTTAAAGATTCTATTCTCAAGAATAAAATTCAAATCATGAGAATAAGGAATGGCCTTAAATGTTAGATTTGTGTAAATTAGCATTTGATTTGAATATAATCGTATTTTAGATGGCTTAGGGGAATTTGTTTAATTTTTATAAATTATCACTTTTGTAATTTTTCACAAAATGTCTGTATTTGAAATTATGAATATACAAAAAGGAAAAGGGCGTGGTGTGTAATTTCATGAGTCTGCAAGTAGATTACACTATCCATTCAGCGTAAACAATACCCATTACTTGTAATTTTAAATATGTTAATATTATTTTTTGGGAAAATTTATGGAAATTATAGAAAATAACTTATTGGAATTTTAATTCTATCAAATTGAGGCATAGAAAAATATTGTAGTTAGTTGTACAAACTAGAACGTAAGTAAGTTAGATTTCAAAATTTTAGTTTAGGAAATTGTTGAATTTTTGGGTCACACCCCATTGGAAGATAGGCGAGAAAACTGAAGAGATAGTCAAAGATTTGAAGATGAAAGGAAAATTTTGCATCTTGAATACAATAGACAATAAGAATAATACTTATCTTTAGGGTAAGCGTAGTTATTTCTTTTGATGGTCGAGATAACTGTAACGGCCCGGGAAATTTCGATGCTCGTATTTTCGACAATAATACATAAACTCGTATCAGTTGCCAAAAACCCAAGTGTCGAACCCCTGACTGTTAATAGAAAGAAGTTAGAGGGTGAGAAAAAAAGAAAGAAATGTTAGAATAAAAGAAAGAAGAAGAAGACACATCAGAACCTCACAGCGGAACGAATAAATATAATACATCAAATACCTTTATAAAGGAAACTGTATATATACATACCAATCATCAGAGTACATCATATATCAGACACAGCGGAAAATAACTTTGAATAACTATCGGTGAAGCCTTCTGCTTCCAGCTCCGGAATTCCAAGCGAAACCTAACCTGGAAACATACTCGGTCTAACCCGAGCACATTTGGTTTAAAAAAAAATACACCGGGTCAGTCTGGAATACTTTCAGTGATAAATTCGTAGTACAAACAACTTGTTTAGCTTTGGAAATCCTTTGAAATAAAAGTATAATAGTAAGACCAGTCCACACATAAACACGGACGGCTTTTACCTTACTATAACCCAAAATATCTTTAAAATCAATATCTTTTTTCTGATAATATCATAGTGTCTATCAACCACAAATAAATAACCAATTAGCAGAACGCTTGGATCTCACGCTCTACATATATAATATACAATCAAAAACAGCGGGCGCTTATTGGAAATTGGATTCCGACTATGACAAGGTATGGGACAACCTGCCGATAGTGTATCTCTAGAGGCGAATAGACTGGGTTCAACAAGAACGTCTTGCAACCCGGCCCTCACATGACCGACCACTCATTTCGCTTTAGTGTATCGAATGTATATCACCGATAGTGGTAGCTAGTCACCGCCTTCCGACATGGGACAACATCGATAGATTTATGAATCAAAAGGAATTTCTCTAGATAGGTGATCATACACCCTAATGGGAGCGACCCACATAGCCATGTTGCCTGCCTGATTTCTGTCATCTCCCGGTTGATGAAGCTTGAGGCTACGCTTGACCATCACATCAGATTCACTTTGAATGCCACATTGTCAGATCCATCAAAATCACGAATTGACGTCTTCAAAAATACATTATGTGTCAGCTAAAGAAGTTTCCTTCTCTGCTTCCACTCTTGGTATAGTTGGAGAAATCAAGGTACGTGGCTGTCTGGAAATACTCTGTCAGACACTCATCCATACAAGTCATCCAGGAACAGGATGAACCGAAGGGACTCTCCTACTGCATCCAATAGGAATCACCCCAAGGATCAGTAACGAGAAGTCCTTGCAATCCATAGATTTCAACCATGACTGAACCCCAGTATATCTCTGCGTCGACTCAGAGATTGTTAGTGGTTCTTCCACTTACGAAGATTTGCGGTCTTCAACGCTCCATCTTTATCGTCTTCATGTTAATCGTGATCGCACAGTTGATTTGAAGTGGTTTTGGGTCTAGTTCCCATCCTTGTCCCTTCGAAACAACTCGTCAAAAGGTAAATAGGATATCCCATTTGATAGTCGGTTGTTTAACTATCAAATCATAACGATGATGTTAAGTACACTGGCAGCTCAGGTTGACTCTTTTAAAATACTTTGTTTAACCTTTTCAATGATTTTGGATAATCGATTTCATAACTTTATCTCGACAAAACTTCTCTGATTTCATTATTTTGAAAAATAAAATCAATACTCGATTTCGAATAACTTGTTTTCTTCTATTTCCTTTGTTCAGAAATATTCCTTTATTTCACAAACTCCTTTAGTCTCTTTTAATCTTGAAACATTGTTCCAAATTATCGAACCATTTTCCATAACTCTTATCATTTCAAATATCTCTATAGTTTTAAAGCCAATTTCCCTTTCTAGTAGCATTTGAATATCGTTATACTTTTAATTACATTATATAGGAAAAATCATATTTCATTTTCTGACCCCAATTAATCCTCTTCTTATTTTAACCCAAATAGTTCGATCCTATTTCTAATCCTTATAAATAAATAAATATATATATATATATATATATATATATATATATATATTCTCTTAATAAATTTCCCCCATTATTCTTTACCCTTGCAACCCAATATCATTTGTTGCTAATACTGAAATCGTCCAAGTTGGGGTATTTTAATTACCTCTCTGACCTTGGTCGACCCTGTTCTTATCTCCAGACAACAGAAGTCTGCAATTCAACATTTATCCTACTTCTATTCCCACATATCCCGGTTTGATAAACCATTTTCTTTTATTCGAAAACCCATTCCACACATTTAAACCCACTCCTTAATTAGGTAACCTCCTCGACCAATCTTATTTGCTATTTGAATCAACTATGGTATTATAACCCCCTTCCTTCATTGGAAATATTCATTGACTCTCTTTACTTAATTAATTAAGTAAGTAAGTATTTCAAACTCCCTTTTTGCCTTATTTTAACCAACTTACTTTAGTTGATTAAGTAAATCGTTATTCAAACTCTCACATTTTCTTACGGGCCATTTTTACAAACTATGGTTGTAAACTGGATTAAAATCCTTTTAACCATATCTTAATCAAATTTTATATCCCTTTTTGATCACTTTTAATTTAATCTATCACTAAAACAATTACTGCGATTATCATTATTTAAAATGATAATTAACCTAACCATTAACCACTTAAATCGTAGTTACTTTCATTAAACTAGAATTAAGATAACTAAACCTTTAATTAGCTAGAAATAAGTAATTAATCATTTTAAATTATTGTTAAATCAAAATTGACCTCATTAATGATAATTAACCTGATAATCATAGTTAATCAACGATTAACTAAATTTAAACAAACTTCGTTAAGTTAACGAATATTCGAAGATTATCGATTTGGTTAATTAAACCAAATCATCCCAATACCCAACCTTAATTAAAACAGTCTTCTTTTGTTGACTGTCTTCATCAGTAAATTTCTTAAATGATAATCACTCACCGTTTCCCCTTTTTCTCAAAACAATCATTAATTGTTTTATAAAAATAATTATTTAATTTTACCAATACATATATTGGTTCTGTCCTTCCGACAAAATATTCATTATGTAAAATGTTTAAATAAATCCTTTTGATAAACATGATTATAAATATAATTATAATTATTAATTTCCACTTTAATAAACTCGTATAAATCAGTTCAAATTCCATTTCAGTTATAAAAAAATAGAATTATAACTTTAAACTTCGTCGGTTCGCCCAGCGGCAAAACAACACCATAAAACAACTGATTTACACCATCACTGCCAATAACCCATACAATTCTATTGATTGATTTAAAACACAACACGGTTTACTATCTATCCAATCTGAATAGGTTTTATATCGCTTGGGTGTCAATTCATATATATGAAAAATATGATCAACAAATAAAATAAATTTGAGGAATTCGATTTGATTCCTCCTACCTGTCTTTCTCTGCATCACTTAACACATACGAAAAGATTTTGTCAGTATAACACATTAAAATGACAAATAAATACGGTCAACCAATCAAATAACAACTAGCAACCATCGCATCCAATCAACCAATTTAACTGATATGTGAAACTTTATGGATTTATCACATCACAGTAGTCCAGAGAAGTGTGAGAATTAACTCACCAGTGTATACGGCTGACGGTTGTCGCTTTTGTCCTTTTTAATTTGCAACGAACGCTCAAAATTTGCTGAATTTTCAATTGCGTCAGATCAGAGCCTAGTCAGTGCCATCGTCTTGAGCTCGTCCCTGCGATCCCAACGGATCCAGTTTCATCAAATTTCGTTAACGTACGCAAAAGATATCGCAGTTTGAAGTTTAAATAAATTTACGATAATTAACTAATTAAATAATTCAAAATTTAAACCTTAATTATCCTCCCCTGCCACGTCATCACACCCGTGTCCCCGCGTCACGCGTCTTCCCCCTTCCATCTCTCCAAAACCCGTCACCCCATCCTCGTTCTCGATGGGGAAAAAACCCACTTCGATTACCCATCACCACCGCCCCTCTGGTCAACCGAACCGTCGCCAAACCCCATCATCGTGACCGCCTATCCGAGCACCCCCATCGCCATAAGCGACACCACCCAGCTCCGCCCTTATCGCCTGAAACCTCGCCACGACCAAAACCTCTTTCGACCCAAAATTCCGCCTCCTCCGGCCAACATCGACGACTGGACCACCACAGGACTGACTGCAGCGCCTCGGCCTTCTGTCCACGTTAGATCCCCGACCCTCTCGACGACGGAATTCGCCGGAAAAGACAAAAACCCCGCTGCTACTTCGAAGAAAACCCCAAAATAGAACACCTCCGTTCAACCTGCACCCACGGCCACCACAGTCCATCGTAGGACTTGAGACTGGTGCCAAATCGAAGCTGAATCTCTCCTCTTCCATTCCCCCAAGGCCTCGTCCACTGAAATCGACCATATCACTCGCAATCAAGCCAAAAACGAAAGTCAATTTCTGCCTTTGCTTACGAATTCCGGCCACCACAGGTGACCATTCGACCCCATCTTTTTACAGTAGCTCGGCATCGAGCCGATCTACAACTTCCCCTTAGGACCCCTTAGCTATTTCTCCACGGATTGAGCGAAATAAATGTTTTTTTATATAGGGACTTATTTTCAAAATTCATGGTGAAAATTCTGGTTGGCTGGAAATTTGTCAGGGGGAAGGGTTTATATAAGTATGTTTTAATATATTTTAAGCTGACGTGATGTTTGACAACGACCGACGATTTTTATTTCATGTCTATCGCTATTTTGAATACTATTTATTGGCTCCTGCGCTCACATACAAGCTTTGTTCTTGACGCAACTTGACGGCATAGTATAATTTAATGATACGTTCCTAACGAATCTTGTATCGTTGAATTCCGAGTTCGTTTGCTCAAACTGTGCTCGTTAACGCCCAAATAGTCGCTTTTATCTTGCATTTTATTTTGCCACGCTCACAGAATAACACCGATTGACGTGCCAATTGAAAATATAGCAATAGTTCGTCATTACGGTCCCAACAAAATTTGTTTCGTCGAAAACAGAGGTCGTTTGAAGAAAGTCCCTTTTAAACGGTCCAATTTGAATTAAAATAAATTAATTTTAAAATACTTCAATATAATTGAAATAAAATATCACGATTGGTCATACCCGACCAGAATTGTATGTAGATTCATGATAAAATAACTCGGGTTGATTTCTAGGCTAGTTTGATAGTCAAAATATTTTAAAAACCTCTTATTCTATTAAAATAAATCGATATAAAATATAAAGGAATTCCATAGCGACCTTTTCAAAATTTGATTTGGACATAAAATAAAATCTACACGACGAAAACTGAATTTTTCTCTGCCACTAGAAAGATATTGTCTAACCGGTCCCGATGTTTCTTGTTTCGAGGAAATCCGACTTATTTTGAACCCGGTACAGCCAATTGAAGTTCAAAACTCAAATTTACGAACTACCGCGCCGCTGCAGCTCGTTATTTAATTAAATTATAAACTATACACTCGACGATCGTTAAATAAACGATGTCGTCGATATACTTTCAATATAGACGATATTAACTCTTTATATTTTGCCGATACACACTATACAGTAATTTCAACAATTTCCAATATCTTGAAATTAAATTATTATTTTATTTGTTTATTATTTAAATTAAATATTCAAAAATACTTAAATACCCTTATTTAAATCCAAACTGCCATTTAAATAAATTAAAATAATTTAAATAAATGGACAGAAATTGCGGGTCGTTAAATTCCTTCCCCCTTAAAATAATTTCGTCCTCGAAATTGCCAAAGTAGAAAGAATGGTACAGCCCTATTATATTTACCAAAAATATTTAATTAAAACACAGCTTTGTTTCCAAATTAATTTAATCTGGTCTTAAACCCAATTAATTTTCAAATAACACGATTTCCCCAAAATCTTCAAAAATTCTAACTTCTTAAATTTTGGAAAAATTTCAGCAGAGTCTCCCCTGCACGGAGGGACATCTGCAATATTGCAGGTTCAACAAATACGTATACATCAACCCTCAAGGTCGGAAAATCCTAAAAAAAAATCCTAAAACCAAACAAAAATCCAAAAATTTGTATTTGGCGTAGGCGTACCTTTTTGCGGGCATTATCAAGCAAAATTTAAATTTATCGCAATCAACACAATCGGTTCTATCTTTAAAGTTGTCTCATCCCTGTACTTAACTACATCCACCAGGTAAGTAACAATATATGGAATAATGTTTCAATGATATATATGCGATTACACAAATTTCCATAATCAACCACTTGGCATACTTATTTGTTTTAAGTCCTTGGTTCCTTATCACCATTATTATACTGAGACTTATTTACTAAATTTCCCAATCTATTCAACCTTTAACTTTAATTATTAATGAATTCTATACATGCCATACAATAATCAAACAACCAAACAAACACTGCAAACAATCCAATCAAATCATTTGGATTTAACATTATTGTTCCTTGTTTGTTTTCACTTTGGTTTTACTTACCGATTCACGTAAAATCGATTTCTTTACCCAATTACTTATTTGATTTCCCAATTCCAAAGATATTTTTATCTTATTCTAGCACTAATCCTGATTTACCTCGACTTATCCAAGTCAAGTCGTACTTCCACCTTTGGTTTTAACTCCATCCAAATCAATTCAACCATCAAATACCTCAAATTTTGATAAACTAATCCCTTTTTATACAAAAATAATATTTGGGAAAAATTATTCCATTTACCCTATTTCCAAAATATTTAAAATAATTTTATATTCAAATACAAATACGCGCTCTCATATACATACACTCAACTCAATCTAGGGTATTACTAACCCCATCTCAATTGAGTTACACCACAGAGACAAGGTTATCACTAAACCAACTGCTCTGATACCACTTTAACGGCCCGGGAAATTTCGATGCTCGAATTTTCGACAATAATACATAAACCTATATCACTTGCCAAAAACCCAAGTATCGAACCCCTGACTGTTAATAGAAAGAAGTTAGAGGGTGAGAAAAAAAGAAAGAAATGTTATAATAGAAGAAAGAAGAAGAAGACACATCAGAACCTCACAGCGGAACGAATAAATATAATACATCAAATACCTTTATAAAGGAAACTGTATATATACATACCAATCATCAGAGCACATCATATATCAGACACAGTAGAAAATAACTTTGAATAACTATCGGTGAAGCCTTTTGCTTCCAGCTCCGGAATTCCAAGCGAAACCAAACCTGGAAACATACTCGGTCTGACCCGAGCACAGTTGGTTTAAAACAAAATTCACCGGGTCAGTCTGGAATACTTTCAGTGATAAATTCATAGTACAAACAGCCTGTTTAGCTTTGGAAATCCTTTGAGATAAAAGGATAATAGTAAGACCAGTCCACACATAAACACGGTCGGCTTTTACCTTACTATAACCCAAAATATCTTTAAAATCAATACCTTTTTCTGATATTATCATAGTGTCTATCAACCACAAATAAATAACCAATTAGCAGAACGCTTGCATCTCACGCTCTACATATATAGTATACAATCAAAAACCGCGGGCGCTTATTGGAAATTGGATTCCGACTATGACAAGGTATGGGACCGCCTGCCGATAGTGTACCTCTAGAGGCGAATACACTGGGTTCAACAAGAACGTCTTGCAAACAGGCCCTCACATGACCGACCACTCATTTCGCTTGAGTGTATCGAATGTATATCACCGATAGTGGTAGCTAGTCACTGCCTCCCGACATGGGACATCATCGATAGATTTAAGAAGCAAAAGGAATTTCTCTAGATAGGTGATCAAACACCCTAATGGGAGCGACCCATATAGCCATGCTGCCTGCCCGATTTCTGTCATCTCCCGGTTGAGGAGGCTTGAGGCTACGCTTGACCATCACATCAGATTCACTTTGAATGCCACATTGTCAGATCCATCGGAATCACGAATTGACGTCTTCAACAATACATTATGTGTCAGCTAAAGAAGTTTCCTCCCCTGCTTCCACTATTGGTATAGTTGGAGAAATCAGGGTACGTGACTGTTTGGAAATACTCTGTTAGACACTCGTCCATACAAGTCATCCAAGAACTGGATGAACCGAAGGTACTCTCCTACTGCATCCAATAGGAATCACCCCAAGGATCAGTAACGAGAAGTCCTTGCAATCCACAGATTTCAACCATGACCGAACCCCAGTATATCTCTGCGTTGACTCAGAGATTGTTAGTGATTCTTCCACTTATGAAGATCTGCGGTCTTCAACGCTCCATCTTTATCGTCTTCACGTTAATCGTGATCGCACAGTTGATTCGAAGTGGTTTTTGGTCTAGTTCCCATCCCGGTCCCTTCGAAACAACTCATCAAAAGGTAAATAGGATATCCCATTTGATAGTCAGTTGTTTAACTATCAAATCATAACGGTGATGTTAAGTACATTGGCAGCTCAGGTTGACTCTTTTAAAATACTTTGTTTAACTTTTTCAACGATTTTGGATAATCGATTTCATAACTTTATCTCGACCAAACTTCTCTGATTTCATTATTTTGAAAAATAAAATAAATACTCGCTTTCGAATAACTTGTTTTCTTCTATTTCCTTTGTTCGGAAACATTCGTTTATTTCACAAACTCCTTTATTCTCTTTTAATCTTGAAACATTGTTTCAAATTATCAAACCATTTTCCATAACTCTTATCATTTCAAATATCTCTATAGTTTTAAAACAACTTTCCCTTTCTACTAGCATTGGAATATCGTTATACTTTTAATTACATTATATAGGAAAAATCATATTTCATTTTCTGACCCCAATTAATCCTCTTCTTATTTTAACCCAAATAGTTCGATCCCATTTCTAATCCTTATAAATAAATATTTTTATATATATTCTCTTAATAAATTTCCCCCATTATCCTTTACCCTTGCAACCCAATATCATCTGTTGATAATAGTGAAATCGTCCAAGTTGGGGTATTTTAATTACCTCTCAGACCTTGGTCGACCCCGTTCTTATCTCTAGACAACAGAAGTCTGCAATTCAACATTTATCCTACTTCTATTCCCACATATCTCGGTTTGATAAACCATTTTCTTTTAATCGAAAACCCATTCCACACATTAAAACCCACTCCTTAATTAGGTAACCTCCTCGACCAATCTTATTTGCTATTTGAATCAACTATGGTATTATAACCCCCTTCCTTCATTGGAAATCTTCTTTGACTCTCTTTACTTAATTAATTAATTAAGTAAGTATTTCAAACTCCCTTTCTGCCTTATTTTTACCAACTTACTTTAGTTGATTAAGTAAATCCTTATTCGAACTCTCACATTTTCTTACGGGCCATTTTTACAAACTAAGGATGTAAACTGGATTAAAATCCTTTTAACCATTTCTTAATCAAATTTTATATCCCTTTTTGATCACTTTTAATTTAATCTATCATTAAAACAATTACTGCGATTATCATTATTTAAAATGATAATTAACCTAACCATTAACCACTTAAATCGTAGTTACTTTCATTACACTAGAATTAAGATAACTAAACCTTTAATTAGCTAGAAATAAGTAATTAATCATTTTAAAAGATTGTTAAATCAAAATTGACTTCATTAATTATAATTAACCTGACAATCATAGTTAATCAATGATTAACTAAATTTAAACAAACTTCGTTAAGTTAACGAATATTCGAAGATTATCGATTTGGTTAATTAAACCAAATCAGCCCAATACCCAACCTTAATTAAAACAGTCTTCTTTTGTCGACTGTCATCATCAGTAAATTTATTTACTGATAATCACTCACCGTTTCCCCTTTTTCTCAAAACGATCATTATTTGTTTTATAAAAACAATAATTTAATTTTACGAATACATATATTGGTTCTGTCCTTCCGACAAAATATTCATTATGTAAAATGTTTAAATAAATCCTTTCGATAAACGTGATTATAAATATAATTATAATTATTAATTTCCACTTTAATTAACTCGTATAAATCAGTTCAAATTCCATTTTAGTTATAAAAAAATAGATTTATAACTTTAAACTGCGTCGGTTCGCCCAGCGGCAAAACAACATCATAAAACAACTGATTTACACCATCACTGCCAATGACCCATACAATTCTGTTGATTGATTTAAAACACAACACAGTTTACTATCTATCCAATCTGAACAGGTTTTATATCGCTTGGGTGTCAATTCATATATATGAAAAATATGATCAACAAATAAAATAAATTTGAGGAATTCGATTTGATTCCTCCTACTTGTCCTTCTCTACATCACTTAACACATAAGAAAAGATTTCGTCAGTATAACACACTAAAATGACAAATAAATACGTTCAACCAATCAAACAACAACTAGAAACCCTCGCATCCAATCAACCAATTTAACTGATATGTGAAACTTTATGGATTTATCACATCACAGTAGTCCACAGAAGTGTGAGAATTAACTCACTAGTGTATACGGTTGACTGTTGTCGTGTTTATTCTTTTTAAATTGCACTGAACGTTCAAAGTTTGTTGAATTTTCAACTGCGTCAGATCAGAGCCTAGTCAGTGCCATTGTCTAGAGCTCGTCCCTGCGATCCCAACAGATCCAGTTTGATCACTTTTCGTTAATGTACGCAAAAGATATCGCAGTTCGAAGTTTAAATAAATTTACGATAATTAACTAATTAAATAATTCAAAAATTAAACCTTAATTATCCTCCCCTGCCACGTCATCACACCCATATCCCCGCGTCAAACATCTTCCCCCTTCCATCTCTCCGAAACCCGTCACCACATCCTCGTTCTTGCTGGAAAAAAAACCCACTTCGATTACCCATCACCATCGCCCCACTGGTCAACCGGACCGTCGCCAAACCCCATCACCATGACCGCCTATATGAGCACCCCCATCGCCAGAAGCAACGCCACCCAGCTCCGCCTCTATCGCCTGAAACTCACCACGACCGAAACCCCTTTGGACCCAAAATTCCGCCTCCTCCGGCCACCATCGACGACCGGACCACCACAGGACTGACCACAGCGCCTCGGCCTTCTATCCACGTCAGATCCCCGACCCTCTCGACGACGAACTTCGCCAGAAAAGACAAAAACCCGGTTGCTACTTCGAAGAAAACCCCAAAACAGAACGCCTCCGTTCAACTTGCACCCACGGCCACCACAGTCCATCATAGGACCTGAGATTGGTCCAAATCGAAGCTGAATCTCTCCTCTTCCATTCCCCCAAGGCCTCGTCCACTGAAATCGACCATATCACTTGCAATCAAGCCAAAAACGTAAGTCAATTTCTGCCTTTGCTTGCGAATTCAGGCCACCACAGGTGACCGTTCGACCCCATCTTTTTACAGTAGCTCGGCATTGAGCCGATCTACAACTTCCCCTTAGGACCCCTTAGCAATTTCTCCACGGATCGAGCGAAATAAATGTTTTTGTATATAGGGACTTATTTGCAAAATTCATGGTGAAAATTCTGGTTGGCTGGAAATTTGTGAGGGAGAAGGGTTTATATAAGTGTGTTTTAATATATTTTAAGCTGACGTGATGTTTGACATCGACCGACGATTTTTATTTCGTGTCTATCGCTATTTTGAATACTGTTTATTGGCTCCTGCGCTCACATACAAGCTTTGTTCATGACGCAACTTGACGGCATAGTATAATTTAACGATACTGTCCTAACGAATCTTGTTTCGTCGAATTCCGAGTTCGTTTGCTCAAACTGCGCTCGTTAACGCCCAAAGAGTCGCTTTTATCTTGCATTTTATTTTGCCACGCTCACAGAATAAAACCGATTGACGTGCCGTTTGTAAATATAGCAACAGTTCGTCATTACGGTCCCAACAAAATTTGTTTCGTCGAAAACAGAGGTCGTTTGAAGAAAGTCCCTTTTAAATGGCCCAATTTGAATTAAAATAAATTAATTTTAAAATACTTCAATATAATTGAAATAAAATGTCACGATTGGTCATACTCGACCAGAATTGTATGTAGATTCATGATAAAATAACTCAGGTTGATTTCCAGGCTAGTTTGATAGTCAAAATATTTTAAAAACCTCTTATTCTATTAAAATAAATCGATATAAAATATAAAGAAATTCCATAGCGACGTTTTCAAATTTTGATTTGGACATAAAATAAAATCTACACGACGAAAACTCGATTTTTCTCTACCACTAGAAAGATATTGTCTAACCGGTCCCGACGTTTCTTGTTTCGAGGAAATCCGACTTATTTTGAACCCGGTACGGCCAATTGAAGTTCAAAACTCAAATTTACGAACTACCGCGCCGTTGTAGCTCGTTATTTAATTAAATTATAAACTATACACTCGACGGTCGTTAAATAAATGATGTCGTAGATATAATTTCAATATAGACGATATTAACTCTTTATATTTTGCCGATACACACTATACACCAATTTCAACAATTTCCAATATCTTGAAATTAAATTATTATTTTATTTATTATTTAAATTAAATATTCAAAAATACTTAAATTCCCTTATTTAAATCCAAACTGCCTTTTAAATAAATTAAAATAATTTAAATAAATGGACATAAAATGGGGGTCTTTACAATAACACTCTTGATGTATTTCAAGGAGGTTATGTGAATCAAAAGTGTTGGTGGAAAAACATTAATAAATTTTACTTAAACCGAATTTGTGATTAAACTTTGGAAAAGGCCTAATTTGATTAAGTAGCTTGCGGAGGTTAGGAAGCCGACATTAAATTTTTGTCTTTCATAATATTAGGGAAATGAAAGATATTTTGTCAATAGGAGCCCATGATGTTTTTATACCTTATATTTTATAAGGTACCTTCGTATTGTGACAAATTTTGGTAAGGCCTAGTCAAGAAAAAAGGACAAAGATGGAACCCTTGGCATCTCATGCCGTAATAGATATTATGGAGCATGGGATTACAAGAATCCACAACATTTAGTTAGATTGGTTTGGGTACATAATGGATAAAATTCGATGGAAGACATGAAAATTTTAAATTTTGTTGCCTTTCTCGGAAATCTTAAGATTCTATGGTTGCATTGTGATTAGTAGAATGTATGATAGGAATAGTCTGCAACAAGAATCACTGAGCACTCATGTAGAAATTATATTCATATTAAGGTGTTTTGCATACATACAGCTTCACATGTTACACTTTCACACTAGGACTGTGCTCACTTTAGCAAGTCAGCATTACATAATCACATCGGGTAATCCTTGTTTATGGAAGTTTGATAAATAAATTGGGTATATAACATGTTTTTAGAGCGAGTTGTTTCTTTTGGCCCTTTGAATTTTTTTGGGATGAAATCTCTTTTAAGGGGGAAGAATGTAACACCCTGTAAAATATATCCTAGACAGACATAGATATTTAAATTAAGAATAAAAAATAAAAAATTAATAAAACATTAGCGGGCTAAAAACAAGAATTTTGGATAATTGAAAATTTGGCCACAAAAGTACTACCTTGTAGTAGTAACGAGATTCTAGTCCATTTTCATATTTTATTTGTTGAAAATGAAGTCTGTATGAAAAAATTACTAATAAAACAAGTTATATGGGAAATGTATACATACATCGTTTGAAATTTAAACTGAAATAATATAAATCTAGAATAAAATAGTGCACCTTTGGCAAAATGGAATATTCCTTGAGAATTCATAATTATGTTCTTGTACGAGTATGTAAGAGGGGACAAGAATAAAGTAATAATAGAAAGAATCAATCAGAATAATTAACATATTTGTTAAAATATAACTAAGGTAAAACAAACCTTCCCACAGCTGGAACAGGAGAGGATTTAACGGCACTTCCTTAAGGAGGGCCGACCACCCTCATAGGGAGGAGGTCGACCCCCTACCTGGTCGAGGGGAGGGTAGTAGCTTGTTTTATTACGGGTTTTTATAATTTTTTGTTGGAATGGACTGTCCAGATTTTATATAACTAATCCTTTGGTCCACACACACTCCAAAAACTATAAATAAACCCTCAGCCTCTCCCCTAAACCCTACATTTTTTCTCTTCTACACCTTTACTCTGCTTCACTACTAGTGTTCTTAATTTCAGAAATTTACTGGTTAGGAATCTTCTTCTTCTTTGTCCCATTTATCTAGTTTATTTTTCCTATAATAGTCTAGAACCAGAATACATATATAGTTCCTCTCTCCAATGGAGGAAGGAAAAGATGATTTACAACCGAAACCGCCATGGTTTCAATCCACAATCATTTCATTTTAAATCGCAGGTCAAATTCTAGCCATCTCACTCTCCTTCGACCTGTGCTTCTCCAATAATGCTTGCATGATTCTTCGCCCCAAAAATCCATAAATCTAACTTAAGAATCATCATCAATCAACCGTTCGGTGAATCGATCTTGAAAAAGGCGATTTTATGCAAAAATTCAGGATAAAGCCACCGTGTATGTAACAACCCGTATTTTTAACGGATAATAAATAATTTATTTAATTATTTAAATAATGGTTTGGTAATTTAAAATGGCCAGAATTAAATAATATTGAATATTTAATTAATATAAATAATAGAATAATATATTTTATTTTCGAAATAGTTGGAAGTTGTGGAATTCACAATATTGTGTGAATTGGATGGTTTATAATGTATAATTCAGTTTAGAGTTGATTTATATTAACGAATATATTATATAAACGACACTTGAACGTATAATTTATATTATAATAAAAATCGAGCTCGAAATGGCACGGTAGTTCGTAAATTGGTGATTCGAACTTTAAACGAGTAACCACATCCATTTTAAACTGGATTTCTGTGAAACAAGAAACATTCAGAGCTGGTGAAGTATATTTTTCTAATAGAGGAGAACAATCGGGATTTTGTCGTGTAGATTATGAGATATGTCCAAATCAAATTTTAAAATAGTCGCTATGGAATTCGTTTATAATTTATAGTGATTTATTTATATTATAAAAGGATTTAAATATAAATCAAGCGTCGACATAACTGGAAATTTTGAAATATCGAGTTATGAATTTAGATAAGAATATTTTGGAGTTGTACTATATTTTTTGTAAATATATATACGATAATATTTATTTATAAATATTTAATTTATTATTTCTAAATATACTAATATTTAAATGGGTTTATTTAGAGCTTTAAAAATAGTCACTTTTGCAAACTAGCTCCATTTTCGACAAAACTAATTTTGTTGGATCCGGAATATTAAATTATTGTTAGATTTCAATTTTCGTGATTTTTGGAGTCAATATGTGGCCATGCATTTTTTATATGAAAAACAATCAATATTTTGACGGTTAAAATACATTGGGTGAGCAAACAGAGTCGGAATTCGATGAAACCAGTTTCGTTGGGTCCGTAATGTCGAACTCTAGTTGCATGTCCATTTTCGTGATTTTGGATATTGTATTTGATCACAGAGATTTTTAAACCATAAATACAAATAGTGGTTGGTTAAAAATGAATAATTAATCGAATATTAAATTATTTAAAATACACTATAAATACCGAGAACTATTTCTAACCCTAATTAAATTATCCCTTAGTCAAACAATGCGTTGTTACCTCAAAGAAAATATAAGCAGTTAATTCTGGGGTATGGAAAATCAAAACAATTCCAATATATACCTATAAATTACAAAATATATGTGTATGGATTCAACAAGTGAAGAGGTTCATTTCTGTGCCGGAATTATATGGTATGACGCAGATTTCTGTTGCTCGAGTTTTGAACAGTGGGTCTAAGATTTCCAATTTCTGATTCTTGGAGCATCGATTCAACAATTGAGTATTTCCAAAGGGTTCATGGGCTGATTTGAAGTGTGTTCGCCAAGTTTTGATGGAATGGATGATAAAAACTGTCACACGATAGTAAGGATGGGCGGTGTAGTACTGTTGAATGCATTTTGGTGGGAGGGTGCATGTGTGTCAATAATGATATGAGGAGAAAGAGGAGTGGAGGAGGAGAGTAATTGCGGTTTTGGTTTGAAGAACGGTGGAGTGTAAATGGAGTGACGAGGTGATTAAGAAATGGAAATGGTCAAAACGATGAGGAGTGTATCAGCTTATCGGGGAAGAAGGGTAGTAGTGGTCTGGGCTTCAGTGGGCTGGATGGGCCGTTTAAAGTGGGTGAGGCCAAGTGTAAAAAAAGGATTTTAATTTATTTAATTTAAAAAAGTATAAAAACTTTTGAATTCAATATTCAAATCATACGGTAACAGAATCTGACGAAACAAGATCCGTTGGGATCGTATGGAGGAAGGCTACACAATGGAACTGACTGGGAGTGAATTGGAGCTCGTTCTGATTTACTATAAAATAAATCATCCATCTGAATCAAAGATAGTTAATCATTATTTAACTATAATTGTCCAGTGTGAGTAAATCTCACTAACTCTGCACAGTTTATATTTTTATAAATATAATCTAGTATTGATAAATGATGATCGTATGAGTGTTGATTATTTGGTTGAATTGCTGATTTAATGGTTGAATTTGTAGAAAACGATATATATATATATAAATCGTTAATCAAATATTGATTCTGTTTATCAGAATATTTCATATTAAAATGAAATCGATGTTATTTGTATTGTTTAACATCCGCGGATGCAGGGAAACAGGTTGGAGGGATCCAACTAGATTCCTCAATATTATAATACTGTTTGTTTTCATATATTGTGATATATAATCTACGATTGATTATGATGACACTGGTCATGTTATTTGGTATTTTAAATACCATATGAAATACTGGAATGTAAAAAGGAAAATTTCAAAGTGAATATTGAAAATGAAATATTTTTATATGAACTAAGTAGGATACTATAAAAGGTAATATTTGGAAAATAGATATTGGAAAATATAATCAAGGAAATGTTTGGGGAATAAATAGAATTATATAAAAGGATTTATATAAAATGAATAGAATTATATAAAAGGATTATATAGAATAAATAGAATTATATAAAAGGATTTATTTAGAATAAATAGATTTATATAAAGGGAATTATAAATGAGGTTTGAATGTTGGAAATGAAAAAAGATTTGTATGGATAATTCTGCAAATAATCTATAAATAGAAGTTGGAATTGAGACATTGTTTTTAAATACGAAATCAAACTATTTTGATTATATAAAGAAATATTATTCACATTCTAGGTGAAAATTTTGATTAAAGTAAATATTTTGCAGATAAAAATATTATAAAGGAAATTGGGTTTTGAAATAGGAATTTAAATGGGATTACTGAAATTAGAAACTGACTGGAAATTAGTTGAGTTGAATGGCTTTCTGGGTATCGATCTGATGTTGGTTTTGGCCTTCGCGGTTTATACTTGGGAAGTTGTTCTCTTAATAGTTCACAGTTTGAGACTGATAGAGGTAGGAGGATATTGATGCGTGAATAAGAAATGGAAACATTTTCCAAAGTTAATAACGTATATTTTCTAATTTTGGAAAATAAGGAATTATGAATAAATGGAAACGATAAATGGGAAATTGGGAGATGAAATGATGATTGATCAGTAAGATTTCCATTTGGGAATACGAGCGTTGTTTGTACACATGTTTTCCTTTGATAGTTAAATCACCGACTATCAAAGATTTTGACTATTCACGTTGTCAATACGGAGAGATCGGTATCAGATATATTATCTCAAAACCACTCCGTATGGCATTAGCGTTGCAAATCAAATATGATGAAGATAATTGAAGACAGACATATGCAAGGACTGTTCAGTAAATCCTATATAGAAATTTCCTAAGATGGATTTACATAATAGTACCTTCGGTCTGTCCATTCCCATGACGACCTGTATAGAAGAATGTCTGACAGAGTTTATTTAATAGATCGCATAAGTTGATCTCTTCAAACGTATTTAGGTTTGGTGGTGGAGGAATTCGTTTCTCTTTGTTGTATACCCGTGGTATTTTTGGGGAAATCAATTTTTGATTTGGCGGGTATGACAATGTGGCATTAAAAGTAAATAAAGGTGTTATCTATACGTTTTGGCCTCTGGCCTCACAACCAGGAAATGGTATAAAATCGGGTAAGTCGCATGGCTAAGTGGTTAGCTGCTAATTAGGGTGTTTGGTCACCTGATCTAGAGAAATTCCATTTACTTCTATAATCTTTTTCAATGTTGTCCCTTTCAGGAAACGGTTGCTAATCCCAACCGCTGGTGATAATACATTTGGTACACTCAAGCGAAATGAGTGACCGGTCATGTTTAGGCTGTGTTACAAGATGTTCTTGTTGATCTTGGTGTATTCCTCTCTAGAGATACACTGTCGGAAGGTGGTGCCATACTTTGCAAGTTGGAATTGATTACCCAATAAACGCCTGTGGTTTTTGATTGTATATTATGTATGTGGAACGTGAGATGCAAGCATTCTTCTAATGATTATTTAGTTGTAGTTGATAGACATTACTATAATATCAAAATAGTTTTGATATAAAGTTTTATGTTCCTTTCAGAAGGTTTTTGAATGTTGGACCAAGTGTTTGGATTCTCATAAGGAAAAAACCAGTTCCATTATACAGTGTGGTCTTATGAGATATTGTTTATTTTCTCAAACTGTTTTAAGTTGTTTACTCACACCAGTCCCATGACTGACTCGGAGTTTATTTTGTTTTGTTTTCTCTAAACTCTTGGGTGCTCAATTATGTACGAGCAGTTAAATAGTCGAGATTTTACAGATATATTGAGAGCTTGGAGCAGGAGGCTTCAGGAATATATAGCTATTGTTATTTCCACTGTGTTGTAAGTGTTGTACTCTGATAATGTTACTGTATACTTACGCTAGTTTTATTTCAAAGTTATGTATCTACTATATATTGTTCGTTCCGTTGTGAGTTTCGTGTTACTCTGATGATGATGTATGTTCTTCTTCTTCTATTCTAAGTTTCTATCTTATCTATTCTCACCCTCTAATTTCTTTCATGGACTATCCGGTGTTTTCGATGCTTGGATAGTCGACATTGAGATTATGTCGATTACTCAGGATTGCAAATTCCCCGGGTCGTTACAGTGGTATCAGAGCTAAAGGTCAAGTAATTACCTTGGCTCTGTGGCGTGACTCAGTAGAGATGGGGTTAGCAATACCCTATATTGAGTTTGATTGTATATATACAAGTGAACGTATTTATAGATTTTATAAAAATGGTTTTGTATTGTGGAGATTTATTGGTTGAGTTGTTTATGAGTTCCGGTCGATCAGTTTGATCCACTGCATCGGTAGGGGTTTATAAACACTCGAATACGATGAACCGACACTATTTTTTGCAAAGAGGGTAAATGAAATAATTTTATCCGAATTATATGTTGATATAAAAGGATGATTAATATTTGAAGTATTATAGTATATTGGATGTGTTGGTTGTGATTATAATCAAATAAGATTATAATTGAAACAGTTATATAAATAACCAATCAAAATTCGTATAAGTGTTACGAAATGAATTAAATATGAATTTAAATCAGAATTGAAATTAAAACCCTAGAGATTTGGAAAGGTGTTTATAAATGGATTTGTATTAAGTATATGAGAATTTTAAAATCATGGGAGATTTCAAATTGTTTTACAAGCATTACGGATAATAATTTGAAGTGTATTTCAAAATGGAAATGTTTAGAAATGGTTTTGAAACGTGATATAGTATTGAACTCACTTCGATCGCTGGAAAATAGATTCCGATGATGTGCACGCCATCTTTGGTATTCATTTTCGAGTTGCTAAGTGACAGGTTACTACCAAAGATTTTGTTTTTGAATTGTTTTGTGGAAAGCAAGTTGTTTTGAATCCTGAAAAGGGATATCTGGTTTTAGAAAAGCTAAAATGTTTAAAATTCCCTGGGGGAGATTGTTTGAATTAAAACGAATTAAATTAGAATTTGTAAAAGCAAACAGAAATAGAAATCGAATTGAAACAAGTTAAGTGGAAAATGAATTAAGATAGAAAATATCGAACTAGATTGGATTAGAGATAATCCGAAATGGAATTTGAATGATAAGTTAGGAGTTGAAATGAACATTGGAATCTGAGTTAAGAACAGAATTCAGCTTGGGTATAACCGAATGATTGGGATGACATTGGTATATGCAGAATTGGTAACAATGGAAAGAATATATTGATATGCCCGACAAAAAGGTACCAGTTTGTATTATATATGGATTTGAGATTTTGATGAGCCGAATTGGCAAGCCGCTTGGCTGTTTGGTTTTCTTTTGGGTTGAAGAAGGCCTAGAGAGATGAGTTGGAGTTTGAGATATTGACCAGTACAAAAGAGGTGCTGGCGAAATTTTTCGAAAAGCTAAGGTGTTAGAAAATTTTTAGGATTTTTGAAAACTTTTGTCGGTAGGAATGAATAAATATTTAATTGAAATTAAATTGGTTCAGTTGAAACTAAACGAATAATTTTTAACCCAGTTAATAAGGTTTGTTTTTTTACCTTAGCAATTTCGAGGATGAAACTATTTTAAGGGGGAAGAATGTAATGGTCCGTATTTTTAATGGATAATAAATATTTTATTTAATTATTTAAATAATGGTTTGGTAATTTAAAATGACCAGAATTAAATAATATTGAATATTTAATTAATATAAATAAAAGAACAATATATTTTATTTTCGAAATAGTGGAATTCACAATATTGTGTGAATTGGATCATTTATAATATATAATTCAGTTTAGAGTTGAATTATGTTAACGAATATATTACATAAACGATAGTTGAACGTATAATTTATATTATAGTAAAAATCAAGCTCGAAATGGCGCGACAGTTCGTAATTTGGCAATTCGAACTTTAAACGAGTATATAGAATCCGTTTTAAACCGGATTTCTGTGAAACAAGAAACGTTCAGAGCTAGTGAAGTATATTTTTCTAATGGAAGAAAAAAATCGGGATTTCGTCGTGTACATTGTGAGATATGTCCAAATCAAATTTTAAAATAGTCACTATGGAATTCGTTTATAATTTTAGCGATTTATTTATATTATAAAAGGATTTAAATATAAATCAAGTGTCGATATAACTGGAAATTTTGAAATATCAAGTAATAAATTCAGATAGGAATATTTTGGAGCTGTACTATATTATGTGTAAATATATATACGATAATATTTATTTACAAATATTTATTTTAATTATTTTTAAATATATTAATATTTAAATGGGTTTATTTAGAGCTTTAAAAATAGTCACTTTTGCAAACGAGCTCCATTTTCGACGAAACTAATTTTGTTGGATCCAAAATATTAAATTATTGTTAGATTTCAATTTTCGTGATTTTTGGAGTCAATATGTGGCTGAACCTTTTTTATGTGAAAAACAATCGATATTTTGATGGTTAAAAATATGCTAGGTGAGCAAACAGGGTCGGAATTTGATGAAACGAGTTTCGTTGGGTCCATAATGTCGAACTCTAGTTGCATGTCCATTTTCGTGATTTTTGGATATTGTATTTGATCACAGAGATTTTTAAACCATAAATACAAACAACGGTTGGTTAAAAATGAATATTTAATCGAATATTAAATTATTAAAAATACACTATAAATACTTGGAACTATTTCTAACCCTAATTAAATTCTCCTATAGTCAAACAATGCACCGTTACCTCAAAGAAAATATAAGCAGTAAATTCTGGAGTTTGGAAAATCAAAACAATTCGAATATATCCCTATAAATTGCAAAATATATATGTATGGATTCAATAAGTGAAGAGCTTCATTTCTGTGTCGGTTTTATATGGTACGACGCATATTTCTGTTGCTCGATTTTTGAGCAGTGGGTTTAGGGTTTCCGATTTCTGGTTCTTGGAGCATCGATTCAACAATTGAGTATTTCTGAAGGATTCGTGGGCTAATTTGAAGTGTGTTCGCCAAGTTTTGATGGAATGGATGATAAAAACTGTTGCGCAATAGTAAGTATGGGCGGTGTAGTACTGTTAAACGCATTTTGGTAGGAGGGTGCGTGTGTGTCAATAATGATACAAGGAGAAAGAGGAGTGGAGGAGGAGAGTAATGGCGGTTTTGGTTTGAAGAACGGTGGAGTGTAAATGGAGCGACGTGGAGATTAAGAAGCGGAAATGGTCAGAACGATGAGGAGTGTATCAGTGTATCGGGGAAGAAGGGTAGTAGTGGTCTGGGCTTCAATGGGCTGGATGGGCCATTTAAAGTGGGTGAGGCCAAGGTAAAAAAATAGATTTTAATTTAAATAAAGTATACAAACTTCTAAATTCAATATTTAAATTGTACGGTAACAGAATCTAATGAAACAAGATCCGTTGGGATCATATGGAGGGGGCTACACAATGAACTGACCGGGAGTGAATTGGAGCTCGTTACGATTTACTACAAGATAAAACGTCCGTTTGAATCAAAGACAGCAAATCATTATTTAATGATAACTGTCCAATGTGAGTAAATCTCACTAACTCTATACAGTTTATATTTTTATAAATACAATCTATTATTGATAAATGATGATTGATTGCTGTGTGTTGATTGTTTGGTTGAAGTGCTGATTTATTGGTTGAATTTGTAGATAATGATATATATATATATATATATAAACTGTTACTCAAATATTGATTCTGTTTATCAGAATATTGCATATTGAAATGAAATCATTATTATTAATATTATCTAACATCCGTGGATGCAGGGAAACAAGTTGGAGGGATCCAACTGGATTTTTCAATATTATAATACTGTTTGTTTTCATATGTTGTGATATATGATGTGATATATAATCTGTGATTGATTATGATGACACTGGTCATGTTATTTGGTATTTTAAATATCATATGAAATACTGGAATGTAAAACGGAAATTTTCAAAGTGAATATTGAAAATGAAATATTTATATATGAAATAAATAGGATATTATAAAAGGTAATTTTGGAAAACCAATATTGGAAAATATAATCAAAGAAACATTTGGGGAATAAATAGAATTATATAAAAGGATTTACATAAAATGAATAAAATTATATAAAAGGATTTATATAGAATAAATAGAACTATATAAAAGGATTTATATAGAGTAAATAGAATTATATAAAGGGAACTATAAATGAGGTTTAAATGTTGAAAATGAAAAAAGATTTGTATGGATAATTCTGCAAATAATCTATAAATAGAAGATGGAATTGAGATATTGTTTTTAAATACGAAATCAAACTGTTTTGATTATATAAAGAAGTATTATTCACATTCTACGTGAAAAATTAGATTAAAGTAAATATTTTGCAGATACAAATATTATAAAGGAAATTGGGTTTTGAAATAGGAATTTAAATGGAATTACTGAAATTAGAAATAGACTAGAAATTAGTTGAGTTGAATGGCTTTCTGGGTATCGATCTGGTGTTGATTTCGGCCTTCAGGGTTTATACATGGGAAGTTGTTCTCTTACTAGTTTACAGCTAGAGACTGATAGAGGTGGGAGAATATTGATGCGTGAATCAGAAATGAAAACGTTTTCCAAAGTTAATAACATATATTTCCTAATTTTAGAAAATAAAGAATTTATGAGTAAATGGTAGCGATAAATGGGAAATTGGGAAATGAAATGATGATTGATCAGTAAGATTTCCATTTGGGAATACAACCGTTGTTTGTACACATGTTTTCCTTTGATAGTCAAATCACCGACTATCAAAGATTTTGACCATTCCCGTTGTCAATACGGAGAGACCGAGATCAGATATATTATCTGAAAACCACTCTGTATGGTATTAGTGTTGCGAATCAAATATGATGAAGATAATTGAAGACGGAGTTATGCAAGGACTGTTCAGTAAATCCTAGGTAGAAATTTCCTAAGATGGATTTACAGAATAGTACCTTCAGTCTGTCCAGTCCCAGGATGACCTGTGTGGAAGAATATCTGACAGAGTATATTTAATAGATCACGTAAGTTTATCTCTTCAAACGTATGTACATTTGGTGGTGGAGGAATTCGTTTCTCTTAGTTGTATACACATAGCATTTTTGGGGAAATCAATTTGTGATTTGGCAAGGAAGACGATGCGACATTCAAAGTAAATAAAGGTGTGATCTTTACGTTATGGCCTCTAGCCTCACAACCCGGAAATGGTATAAAATCGGGTAGGTCGCATGGCTAAGTGGTTAGCTGCCAATTAGGGTGTATTGTTACTTGATCTACAGATATTCCATTTACTTCTATAATCTATTTCGATGTTGTCCTTTTCGGGAAACGAGAAACGATTGCTGGTCCTAACCGTTGGTGGTAATACATTCGGTACACTCAAGCGAAATGAGTGACCGATCATGTTTAGCCTGGGGTTACAAGATGCTCTTGTTGAACCCAGTGTATTCCTATCTAGAGATTCGCTGTCGGAAGGTGATCCCGTACCTTGCCAGCTGGAATTCATTACCTAGTAAGCCTCTGCGGTTTTTGATTGTATATTATGTATGTGGAACTTGAGATGAAAGCGTTCTGCTAATGATTATTTAGTTGTGGTTGATAGACATTACTATAATATTAAAAGAGTTTTGATATAAAGTTTATCGTTCCTTTCAAAAGGTTTTTGAATGTTGGACCAAGTGTTTGGATTCTCATAAGGGAGAAACCCGTTCCATCATACGGCGTGGTCTTATGAGATATTGTTTATTTTCTCAAACTGTTTTAAATTGTTTACTCACACCAGTCCCATGACTGACCTGGAGTTTATTTTGTTTTGTTTACCCTGAAATCTTGGGTGCCCAGCTTTGTACAGGCAGTCAAGTAGTCGAGATTTTACAAATATACTGGGAGATTGGAGTAGGAGGCTTCAGGATTATATAGCTATTTTTATTTCCGCTGTGTTGTAAGTGTTGTACTCTGATAATGTTATTGTATACATATACTAGTTTTATTTCAAAGTTATGTATCTATTATATATATTTTCGTTCCGCTGTGAGTTTCGTGTTACTCTGATGATGATGTATGTTCTTCTTCTTCTATTCTAAGTTTCTATCTTATCTATTCTCACTCCCTAATTTCTTTCATGGACGATCCGGTGTTTCAGATGCTTGGGTAGTTGACATTGAGTTAATGTCGATTACTCAGAATTGCAATTTCCCCGGGTCATTACAATGTAACTTGGGTTCCGGCATGCTCCGGCATAAGTAATTCAGTTTTACTTCGAATTTCTCATAATTGATTCGTCCGTCCCACGATTGCAAATTTTCTACTTCGACTTCATGTGCAGTTCTTCAGTGTCTAGGTAATTACATCGTGTAGGTTATAAGGATTTTTGGAATTGTATAAGTGGAATGACAAACTTGGTTTAATGAATATAACTTGTTTTTTTGTCGATGGAGTTATTATCTCAAGGTGACATCCGTTTCCAATGGATCTTTGTATTATTGCAACTTATTAAACATACATTATGAAAATTGGCGAAAACATCTTACTAATAAATTTATTTTTGTGTTTGCTTCAATTACTAGTGACATTGAGTTTTATATTCTGTTAGTCAATGAATCAATATTGTATAGGAAATTTAATGATTATTGAGATAAGCCGACTGATTATGTATAGTTGCAACAAAGTGTTATATCAATTTATATGTTCATGGCTTACAGCAAACATAAATTCATTATCTTGAAAATTTCTACATTTTTCTTCTCAATCATGTGTACCCAATTATGATTCGAGAAGTAAGTTTCATAAATTTTCTCGGAGAATTTGATTTCAGTTATCATTTGTCAATGTTAATTCTATGGAGCATCGTTTAATCTCAGAAAAATAGATGGAACATGGATAATTTAGTAGAGAAGAGTCAGTTGTATTTGGCAGTTGCACTGAACATAACGTGGGTATAACTGTACTAAAATCGCCGAGCATATAGATTACATGAGTTCAAGTACAGGATTCTTTATGGAAAATACCATGGAATGACTAGTAGTGATTACATTATCCAGGTTCTACATGGTGGGAGGTTTGCTCAGTGGGATGAAGCATTTGCTTACGAGATTGAAGGCACATTTTCCTTAGATATAGTAATTAGTGACCTCATCATGGGTCCTCTCTATTTCATGTATTTTCAATTTCTTTCATTTTGTATTTTCTTTTGGTTTGCCATGTATTTATATTAGTCTTTATAGGTTAGATCACGAACCCAGCTATGTGCTTCTTTTATAAATTAATAAAAGCGCATCCATTTTCAGAAATATTGTTGACATCAAAAGTTGGTCTTATGAAGATCAACCTCCAACGTGTGTTGAGTACACATGAAAAACTATCACAGAGATGAAAGTAAAGTAAACGAACAAGGGAGACACAATATTTTATAGTGGTTTGGCTTATATCGGTGCCTACGTCCACTTATAATCTTTATTTATACTATCAATTATAAGTTACAGTGGTTTATTGTAAAGATCTGTGGAATTTGCCGCTCGAATTTCGACAATAATACACAAAACCCGTATTAATGGCCAAAACCCAAGTATCGAAAGAACCAGACAGTCAATAGAAAGAAAATAGATGGTGAGATAAGAAAGAAAGAAATATTAGAATAACAAAGATAGAAGAAGAGCCAATAGCACAATTCAGAGTCTCACGTTGAAGCGGGATAAATATAATGTAGAAATAAAACTTACAATCAGAGTACAACTTACAGTCAACACATCTTGACAGTTGTAATAATTTTTCTGCATATACAACACACAGTGGAATAAATAATAGCACATCTAAACTCCTTCAGCATGTCTTCTGAACTTTGTAGCGTCCAATAAACTGAACCTGTAAAACCCGGGCTAACCCGAGCGTTACAAACGTCGAATCAGTCTGGTGGACCAGAGTGAAAAAAACGATGTTTACAAGCAACATCCAACTTGATTTTTAAGTCTAAATTCTTTTCGAAAAAAAGGATAATTGTAAGACCAATCCACACAAAAACACGGACAGTTTTTACCTTACGATAACCCAAAACAGTTTTTGAAACCATATATATATTCTGATATTATAATAGTGTCTAATTACAAATAAATAGCAATCTAGCAGAACGATTGCATCTCACGCTCCACATATATATTATACAACTAAAACCGCAGGCACTTATTGGAGATTGGATTCCGACTATAACAAGATATGGAATCAATTGCTGATAGTGCATCTCTAAAGTGGAATACACTAGGTTAAAAAAGTACATCTTGCAACCCGGCCACACATGACCGACCACTCATTTCTCTTGAGTGTATCAAGTATATTTCCACCTTACGGCTTTTTATCGCGACCACCGTAGTTCTTGGGAGATACATAAATGAAAATAAGTAACAAATATGAATATTCTTTAGATGGTGACAATACATCCTAATGGAAGCAACCTACTTAGCCATGTTGCCTTCCCGATTTTTTTCATTTCCTGGTTGTTAGGCTTAAGGTTAGAATCTTTTTGAACATCTGGCCACCATTTACTTTGAATGCCACATCGTTACATCCATCCGTACACGTTGTCCTGGGACTGGACAAACTGAAGGCATCCTCCTACCACATACTAGGTATCACACTATAGATCAGTAGCGAGTAGTCCTTGCCATCTATAGACTTCAACCACGACAAAACCACAGTTTATCTCTGAGATCTAACCAGAGATTATAAGCAATTTTATCGTTTTACGAAGATCTATAGTCTTCAAAAGCCCTATCTCGATCATCCTGTGATCTCTTCCATGATTGCGTATTTGATGGTTGGAATGGTTTTCAAATATAAATTTGATCCCATTCTTTCCGTAACAACAATCGATAACTGGCCAAATTTGATAATTGGTTATTTAACTATCAAATAAACAAACATTCATCCATAAAAATAAAATGAATTCACTAGTCCATTATTCAGCATCACTTGGCCTCTTTAATAATTAACATCTGGTTAATTTAAAACTCTATATTTTCAATGCTAGGAAAACGTTTGTCTTTTCTTATTTAATATAAAAATATTCAATTAACATCTCGCTTCTACTCCATTAGCTCTTATTGTAAATTAGTAAGTGAATAAATCTCTGAATATCAACCCCGAAGCCCGAAACCAACATCAGATTGACACCTCAAAAATTACTCAACTCAACCAACGTACAACAGGTTCCAATTTCTTTACCACTACATCATATTGTTCATCACATTTAATATATCCTTTAAAACATTATAAATAGATTTTGATTTTAATACGACTTAAATCCCATGTAAAAACTTTATTAAAACTTTCTTCAAATCTTTTCTGGTTATATCTTTAATAAAACAACATATATAGTTTGAAATACGCGATTTTAGATTGACTTCTTATAACTTATCTCGCACACCATTTTAATTCCATTTGGGTTTCTGCTTTAATTCTTGTTTAATATCTTATATTTCTATATTTCCTCCATTTTATAAATCATTTCAAAGTTTACAACTTTATTAAATTGTTTCCATAACTGCCATCATTTACGATGTTACTAAATAAAACTTGGTTTGAAATATCTTCGTCAAATCTTATATTTTTAGTAAATACAATTAAACAGAATTCCAAGAAGAATTCACTTAAACTTACTTACTAATATAAATACGCCTGAAACTCATTTAACCATAACCAATGCCTTATAGTTTCATCAACTTCCATTAATTAAATTACAAGATCATTACTTTCATTTTTACTAAATAAATAGTAATTATTTTCAATATTATAGACATGGTTTACTATATCATTAACACTTTATATTTATAACACATTTATTAATCAGTTCTCATTTAAACAGTTGACTTATTCAACCTCCACAATCTTGCCTATTTGAGATTTGAAAATGGAATTGACAAGGCGTTGGTAAGTCGCTCTAGCATTTTTCAACCCGAACGACATCACTTTATAACAATAAAGACCGACATTTGTAATAAAGCACGTGTTTTCTTGGTCAGGCTCATGCATCATGATTTTGCTATAGCTTGAGTATGCATCCATAAAAGATAGGAGTTCATGGCCCACTGTCGCGTCAAAAGGCTGGTCAATTCTGGGCAGCGGGAAGCTGTCTTTGGGACATGATTTATTAAGATCAGAATAATCGATGCATACTGGACACTTGCCGTTGGATTTCTTTACAAGCACCAGATTTGATACCCATGCATGATATGTAGATTCTTGTATAAAGTGATTCTCCATAAGTCTGTCCACTTCTTCTTTGAGTGCAGCTAACCATTCCGGCCTTTGAATCCTTCTTTTTTGCTTGATTGGAGTGATGCTTGGGTCAATGTTGAGTGCATGAACCGCCACTTCGGGGAATATGCCACACATGTCAGGATACAAGCAAACACGTCAAGACTAGCTTTCAAAATCATAACCAATTCTTTATGCACCTTCGGGCCCAGCTGAGATCCTATCTTCAATACTCTATCCAGATCTTTATCATGAACCGTAATTGGAATTGTGACTTCAGCTGGCGCCGCTCTCTCCTCCCCTATACTAGCCTTCCTCGGATCCATCTCCTTTAGGGCCCCACTATGCTCGCCAGTACAGGGGCCATGATCTAATTGCTATAAGGCGGGATCGAGAATGTGGAGGGGAACCTCCATATCCTTTCCTTTGTCCTTCTTGCTCTCTTCTCTTAGCTCATTGATAGAGCACTCTCTAGTGAGGTCCTGATCTAACTTAACTATACCAATCCCATTATTAGTTGGGATCTTCATTGTTAAGCACCAGGGGTTTAGTATAATTCTGAAAGCTGCCAGAGCTGGTCTTCCTAGAAAAGCATTATATACTGATGGCTCATCTATAAGAACAAAGGATTGCATTAAAGTGGCTTTCCTCCCTCCGTCTCCAAGTTCCACAAGTAGATCAATAGCCCCAATGGGTTGCTTCGGTTCTCCTGTGAACCCTTGAATTTTCTTCTGACGGGCTAGCACATTCGATATGGAAAACTTCATTCTATCGAAAGTGCCTTTTAATAATACATTCGTGGAGGCTCCACTATCAACTAAGACCCGCTTTACAGTGGTTGGTCCTATCACGACCGTCACTACCATGGGATCTTGCGTTAGAGTGACTATTCCTTCCTCATCTTTCCCATTGAACATGACATCCCTAACTGAAATCTTTTGATGTTTCATGGAGATGGCATAATTAAAGACCAAGCACTTTTCTTCCTTTGGAGCATTTTTGAGTGCATTAGCATATCTCTCGATCTCTCCCCAACTTGCCCCAACTGGATGATGTCCCCTAAAATGGTGTTAATCATAGGCCTTTGAATAATTAGCACTAGGGCTTTATCTCCAGATCTGAAAGCGTTTTGTTCTTCTGTATTTTGAGGAGGATTGACAAACTTTGGCCTCTTCACATACTACTGCAGATGGTTCTTTCTAATCAGCTCCTCGATTAGGTTCTCAAGATGCTTGCATTCATTTGTATTATGGCCAGGCTAATTGTGGAAGCGGCAAAACCTCCCAGAATTTGCTTGATTGTCACCCACCTTTTGAGTTTTTGGTTTTGGATAGTCCTCGGTATCCTTAGTGGTAATAAAAATGTTCTCAGGCGTTTTCGTCATTGGTGTTAATTCAGCTTCATTAAAGAAGTGGAACTTCTTTCCATTTCGATTATCTTTAGCATTATTTCCCAGCTTTTGGCTCCCATTATGCTTTTGGGTACTTGGAACATCATTGCCTTTCTTCAATGGAACCGCGCTACCCTCAGCAATATCCATAGCAAAAGATGGATCATCTTCCACGTCAATGAACTCCTCTGCTTTTGCATAGAACCTCTCTAAGGTGCTAAGCTTATTCAATTTAATCCATCTTCCAAACTTAGACTTTTTAATTATAGCTAATGTCATTAATACTGGTCGAGGTTCTGGATCTGCAACTTCTGCTGCTGCGGCATTAAATCCGTGAGGAAGGCCTTAATTGACTCTCTATGTTTCTGCTCCATGTTATTTAGCGACATCACATCTTTGACCTTTTTTGGTTTGCATCCTAAACTGCTCCCTGAACTTCTTAGAGAGGAAGGAAAACTGCCCACGAACCTTGGTGGGAGTTTGGTAAACCAGAGTGAGGCTACTCCTTCCAAGTACACCAGGAAGTATAAGCATTTGAGTTCATCGGTAACACTACCACTATCCATGTGTTGATCGTATTTGTACAAGAACTAATTTGGATCTCCAGTTCCATTGTAAGCTTGGATCGTCGGCAGATTGAACTTGCGCGGGAACTTGGTCAATTTGATCCTTTAGGTGAGTAAAGTCTTAGACGGAGCAAATTCCCATTCCATTTGATCATCATTCCTCTCAGCACTTCCCTTCATGATTTGTCGGACCATGTCTTCAAGATGCTCCTTCTTGTTGCACCGATCCGTGGGGCGGGCGCCGTCTCCATCGTCGCATGTTCGCTTACGCAAACAGTCGCGGCTAAGGATCTGGGGCCCTGTGCCTCCCTCATGGGGAAATGCCACTTTGGCGGAACTAGTCGCTTTTCGAGAAGTTGGTCTTTCCGCATGGTTCCCAGCAGGTGATTTGGATTTAGTATGATAAGCTTTTTCTAACCCATTGTTCTCCTGAATAGATTGGTCACGGTTTAGACTTGTGGCAGATGAGTGAGCACCCTCCGCACGGGTATGTTAACAGTAACCTTTGCTGTAGTGGCTTATAGAGCAAAGAGGGTTTCTAGCCTTTTCATCATGGCATTAGTAGAGATGTCCATTTTTTATGTCAAGCCAGCAACGGCTTTATCCAGCTCATCTCTAGTCATGCCAACTCCTGCTCTGAAGGATTGGCCATCCTCAAAATTACTTCGCAGAGTGATAAGATCATCTGCTGCATTTCTAGAAGTTATAGCTATGATGATTTTACTAGTGGTAGCTTTTTTGGAAGCATTATTTCATATAAATTTCTAAACTTCAAAGAGAATTTGTCGATTGGCCAGGATCATAGATTTGGAGAATCTATCGTAGAAACAGGCTTTCAACTTCCCTACCTCCACAAAGAACTTAGACTTGAGAATGTGAACGGGGTCTTACGGTGGGCGCCAAAATGTTGATACCAAAAATGACACAAACACCCAAGGTATTTTATGCAACACTTCACAAGTACATAGATCTAACAATATGGAGCCACAAACACAAAGAGACAAGTAAAGACAAGGAAATTTAAAATGGTTCGGTCTCAGTTTTGACCTAAATCCACTATGGAAGCAAATTTCATTATCATGGTTGCTATTAAAAGGTACATGCTCTTTTCATTCTTATACATATTTTCTTTTTTACAAGTATTTCTCTTTCTTCTCTTCTTTTGCACTTGATTCACTTGATTTCAATGTGGAAATAGCGAGAACTCTATAGATGCGAGGATTGTTGGAAGAATCTTCGACAATCGGAGAACTTAAAAGATTTGTGGTGAATCCATGGAAGATATGATGTTGAATCAAGGCTTGATGGAAGATTAATGGCGGATAAAATGACTTAGAATGGTTGACAAATAGTTTTCCAATTCCGTGAATATGGGAAGCCATAGGGTATTTATAGGCTTGGGGAGAATGAAGTGGAAAGGTTGAAATTTATGTGTGTAGGCTATGTATCGGTCATAACCATATTTACGAAAACGCCATTGGTCAAATACTACCGACTGATCTGTCCTTTATGATGACCGACTGACCCATCCAGTCATCGTTTTCCCTACTTGTCCATATCTACAGTTATTGACTAACCCATCATGTAAGTAGTGACCGACCCATGGTGAGAGATTATGGCTGACCCATAGCCAACAAAGCTGACCGGCCCATCTGGTGTATTGTTGACCGACCCATAAAGCATGAGCATGACCAACCCATTGATGTGAAAATGACCGACCCATAAAGAAAGAACGTGACCGACCCATCATAGTTGAATCCGACCCATCAATGTACTGCATGATTTTTAGTGGACAAATAGCTAATGTCATCTTCTAAATTTTCTTGTTGGAAAGAAGCAATCAGAAGTGAAATTGATTCAACTCTAAGTAATGAAACTTAGGAACTAGTTTAATATTTTACTTGGAATTAAACCCATTGGCTATAAATGGACTTTCAAAAAGAAAGTGAAACCAGATAGATCTATCGACAAATATAAAGCTAGATTAGTAGCCAAAAGATATCATCAAAAAGAAGATGTTGACTTTTTTGATACTTATTCACTAGTAACACAAATAACCTTTATAAGAATGTTAATAGCAATTACATCCATCTATAATCTAGAAATTCATCAAATTGTTGTAAAGGCACCATTATTAAATGGATATCTCGATGAGGAAATCTACATGGAGCAACTTGAAAGTATTGTTTACGAAGGAATTGAAAATAAAATATGTAGATTAAACAAATCATTATATGGACTAAAACAAGCTCCAAAACAATAACATGCAAAATTTGATAGTGCCATGATGAAAAATGATTTTCATATAAATATATGTGATAATTGTGTTTACTATAAATAATTTGGACAATCATACGTAATGATTTGTCTATATGCAGACAATATGCTAGTCTTTGTCCTAACATTAAAGTTATAGAGACTATAATAAAAATGTCAATTAACAATTTAGATACGAAAAATTAAGGTGTTGTAGATATTGTTTTGAGAATCAAAATAATGAGAACACATAATGGAATTGAATTATCTAAGTCACATCATGTGGACAAAGTGATTGAAAATTCTAATTTTTTTGGAATTAAAGAGGTTAGAACACCGTTTAATACATTAGAAGTACCACATATAAGCATAAGTGAAAGTGTTAGGAAACCGGAATATTCACGTGTAATAGGATGCTTAATGTACCTCATGAATTGCACAAGACTAGATATTGCTTATGTAGTAAGTCGACTAAGCAGGTTTATTGGTAATCCACGGAAGGAATACTAGAAAGCACTAATGGGAGTGCTAGATATTTAAAGAATACCACAAATTATTCCGTACATTACAAAAAAAATCTAGTTGCCTTAGAGGGATACGGTGATGCAAACTAAATTGCAAATTCAGAGGAATCAAAATCCACAATTGATTATGTCTCTACTTTTGCAGGAGCTGCCGTATCATGGAAATCTACTAAACAAACATGCATAACTCGATCCACTATGGAGACAGAGTTCATCGCTTTAGATAAAGCGGGAAAAGAAGCAGAATGGTTTCATCATTTTTTAGAAGATATTCCATTTTGTCTTAAACCTATACCGGCCATGTGCATGCACTGTGATAACCAAGCTGAATTAAGCAGAGCTCCAAATTTTGTGTATAATGTAAAGTCAAGACACAATCGTTGACGCTATAACACAATTATGCAGTTACTCTCAAATGAAACTATTTTCATTAATTATGTGAGAACCAATGATAACCTAGTGGATCCATTTACGAAAGTTTTATCTAGAGAGAAAATTAACTGTGCATCAAAGGGAATGAGTTTAAAAGCCTATCCCCAAAAGAGGAACCTTATATGAAAAACTATCCTAGTGTTTGGAGATCCCACAAACTTGGGCCAATAGGCAATCTAGTTCTGAGTAATTCTAGAACTAATTCCTTACGAACCATTCATTTGATATATAACAAGTGGACGTATTTGTAGGATACTCTTAATGGTTGGGATCACCCTATGTTTATGTGATCTAGGTCGGCCCTATGAGAATATTAAAGGCATAAATTCTATATAAACACTAGAAGAAACAAATACTTCTTAGGACCAAAAAGAACATAATCAATAGATTGTATGAGAAGGAAAACTATGTTTTGTAAAACTTATTGTCAATTATGCAAAAACTGCAACGACCCGTATTTTACGGTATTAGAATTAATCTATTTAATTATATAAATAGTAATTCAGAGAATTAAATAGTCATTAAATTAAATTATATGGACTATTTAATTAATATAAATAATAGAATAATATATTTAATTCTGAAATATTATTCAAATATATATATATATATTCAGTTTAAAATTTAATTAGATTAACGAATATATTTAAATAACGACAGTTTGAACGTATGAATTATAATATAATTATAATCGAGCTCGAAATGGCGCGGTAGTTCGCTATTTGGCAATTTGAACTTCAACTAGATATACAGGGTTCGTTTTAAATCGGATTTCTGTGAAATAAGAAATGTTAGGAGCTGGTGAAGTATATCTTTATAATGGATGAGAAAAATCAGGATTTCGTCGTGTAGAATGTGAGTTGTGTCCAAATTAAATTTTAAAATAGTCGTTATAGAATCGTTTATCGACCATAACGGTTTATTCGATATAACTAGATACTGGTTTCGAATTTAGACAAGATTCTTTTGAGACGTAGTGATTATTTAATTTTTAAAATTTTATTGTAATTTTTAATTAATTAAATAAGAAACTTTTTATTTGGAGTATTTTGCACCCTGTAATCAACATTTTGAAGTTTCACAAAATGAGTTAATCTACCGATATTATTATATTTTTGGAATCATGGCGCCTTGCGCGTCACAAGAGTATGTTTATTTCTGTCGATAGAAATCCATAAGCAAGTAGAGTTTCATATAACGGATACGCTAAATTCAAATGGGCACAAACAAGGATGGATAAGAGCATTACGTGGACTAATGAAAACTAGGCATTTACAAAAGCTATAAACAAAATTTGTGAACATAAAGAAGGCCACACATTGCTTTGTTTCATCCACCAGTTCTTTGTGCCTTCAAACCAAAAACGTGGAAGGCCATCGTTCATTCAAAGAAAATCCCTATAAAATACCCTTAACTACCTCCCATTTGAACCTAATTATTTTCCATCGCCTGTAAGCAAATAAAAGAGGTCGCCACCATAATTCTTTCCCAAACGATAAATATCGATCTTCAATCATCTCTAGAAAATCAAATCAAAGTTTGTAAATTATAATAAATATATACTTGGATTCGCAAGAGAAAGATCTTTAGCCTAGTCTAAGTTTTGAGTGGCTCGATGTTAAGTTTGTTCTCTATCTTTTATCATCGTGCGAGCTAGGGTTCCTAGTTTTGGAGTTTTGGTGCGTCGAAGTGGAGTTGTAAAGTCATATTCGAGTTGAGGAGGTGGTTTAGCATCTAGTTATGGAGTTTGGTTGGGTTTTTTTGAGCAAAACTGTCGATTAATACCTGCTGTGTGATGATGATGAGATTCACTTCCTGCGTTCGAGTTGTGTAAATTGGTAATGAAGATGAAGTGGTCGCGAAGAGGGAGAGAACGGTAGGCTCGGTGTTTGGTTCGGTGAAGGAATGGTGGAGCTAAGGTAAAGGAAAGAGCCGTCCATGGTATGGCTGAAGCAGGTCACGACAGATCGAGGAAGAAGGTATGCGACCTGGTCTTTTGAAGAGATGAAGGGCCATTTGAAATTTTGGTAAAGGCCCAAATAAAAACAAGGATTTAAGTTATTTTAATTTAAAATTATTATATTTGTATAAGTCGTAAATTGCTCGTACGATATCGAAATTCAGCAAAACAAGATCCGTTGGGATCGTAGGGACGGTGGCTACCCAATGGAACTGACTAGGAGTGGATTAGAGCTTGTTTGAATTTATGGCGAAATAATTTTTTTTATTCAAATCAAACAACAGTTTATCGTTCTTTAATGATGAACTGCCAATGTGAGTAAATCTCACTAACTATGAATACTTTATATTTTTATAATGTATTTTTAGAACTGTTAAGTATTGGTTGATTGCTGTGTGTTGACTGTTTGGATGAACTTCTAGTCAGTTAGTTGAAATTATATATATATATAAATAATTAAATATATATTGATTCTATTATCATAATATTTCATATTGAACTGAACTTGATGATAATTATATTATGTTACAGATTATATTGTGTTACAGAATTTTAAAATCCTGGGAGATTTTAAATTGTTTTAAAGCATTGTAAATGGTATTTTGAAATGAATTTCAAAATGGAAGTGTTTAGATATGGTTTTGAAAGTGATATATTATTGAACTCACTTCAGTCGCTGAAAAATAATTCTGATAATGACTACAGCATCATCAGTATTCATTTTCGAGTTGTAAGTGATGGATTACTACCAAAGAAATTGTTTCTGAATTGTTTTGAGAAAAACAAGTTGTTTGAGTTTCGAAAAGGATTGTCTGATTTTTGAGAAAAGCGAAGCAGTTTAAAACTCCCAAGAAGAGACTCTTTGAATTAAAAACAAATTTAAATAGAAATTTGTGAAACTGAGCTTGAATTGAATTGAAACCAATTAACTGGAAATTGAATTGGATATGATATATCAAGTAGAATCAGATTTTGAATTGTGAGATAGAATCTGAAATGGTATTGGATTGGTGAGTTAGGAGTTTGGAATCGAGAATGAAACTTAAGTTTGGAATGGTAATTGGCTTGTTTAAACGAACAGCTGTGTTGAGGGTACATTGATCAGAGTTTAATTGCATTAATATTGGTATATGTTGAATTGGCAGCAAATGGAAAGGATATAATGATATGCCCAACAAAAAGGTACCAGTTTATATTATATATGGGTTTGAGATTTTGATGAGCCGAATTGGCAAGCCGCTTGGGGTTTTGATTTTCTTTTGGATTGGGAATGGCCTAGAGAGGCGAATTGTAGTTGTACCGATTAACCAGTACAAAGGAGATGATGGTGAAATTATTCGAAAAGTTAATGTGTTAGAAAATTTTCAGGATTTTTGAAAATTTTCGTTTGTAGGAATTAATTAATATTTTAAATTGAAATTAAATTGGTTTAGTTGAAAATGGAGTTAATAAGTGAACAAATAATTTTACCCAGTTAATACGGTGTGTTTTCTACCTCAGCAATTTCGAGGAGGAAATTATTTTAAGTGGGGAAGAATGTAACGACCCATATTTTACGGTATTATAATTAATCTATTTAATTATATAAATAGTAATTCAGAGAATTAAATGGTCGTTACATTAAATTATATGGATTATTTAATTAACATAAATAATAGAATAATATATTTAATTCTGAAATAATCAAAAATAGTGGAATTCACAATATTATGTAAATTGGATTATTCAAATATATATTCAGTTTGAAATTTAATTATATTAACGAATATATTTAAATAATGACAGTTTGAATGTATGAATTATAATATAATTATAATGGAGCTCGAAATAGCGCGACAGTTCGCTACTTGGCGATTTGAACTTCAACTGGATATACAAGGTCCATTTTAAATCGGATTTCTATGAAATAAGAATCGTTAGGAGCTGGTGAAGTATATTTTTCTGATGGAAGAGAAAAATTAGGATTTCATCGTGTAGTCAAATTTTAAAATAGTCGCTATAGAATCATTTATCGACCGTAACGATTTATTCGATATAACTAGATACCGATTTCTAATTTAGACAAGATTCTTTTATGACGTAGTGATAATTTAATTTTTAGAATTTTATTGTAATTTTTAATTAATTAAATAAGAAAAATTTTATTTGGAGTATTTTACACCCTGTAATCAACATTTTGAGGTTTCACAAAATGAGTTAATCTACCGATATTTTTATATTTTTGGAATCATGGCGCCATGCTCGTCACAACAATATGTTTATTTCTGTCGATAGAAATCCGTAAACAGGTAGAGTTTCATATAACGGATACGCTAAATTCAAATGGGCACAAACAAGGATGGATAAGAGCATTTCGTGGACTAACGAAGACTAGGCATTTATAAAAGCAATAAACAAAATTTGTGAACATAAAGAAGGCCACACATTGCTTTGTTTCACCCACCAGTTCTTTGTGGCTTCAAGAAAAAAATGTGGAAGGCCATCGTTCATTCAAAGAAAATCCCTATAAATACCCTTAACTGCCTCCTATTTGAACCAAATTATTTTCCATCGCTTGTAAGCAAATAAAAGAGACTGCCACCATACTTCTTTCCCAAACGAGAAAAACTGATCTTCAATCATCTCTAGAAAATCAAAGTTTATAAATTAAAATATATAAATACCCAGATTCTCAAGAGAAAGATCTTCAGCCTAGTCTAAGTTTTGAGTGGCTCGATGTTAACTTTGTTCGCTGTCTTTTATCATCCCGTGAGCTAGGGTTCCTAGTTATGGAGTTTTGGTGCGTCGAAGTGGAGTTGTGAAGTCATATTCGAGTTGAGGAGGTGGTTTAGCATCTAGTTGTGGAGTTTGGTTGGTTTTTTTTGAGCAAAACTGTCGATCGATACCTGTTTTGTGATGACGACGGGATTCACTTCCTGCGTTCGAGTTGTCTAAATTGGTAACGGAGATGAAGTGGTGACGAAGAGGGAGAGAACGGTAGGCTCGGTGTTTGGTTCAGTGGAGGAATGGTGGAGTTAAGGCGAAGGGAAAAGCCGTCCATGGAATGGCTGAAGCAGGTCACGACAGATCGTGGAAGAAGATATGCGACCTGGTCTATTGAAGAGATGATGGGCCATTTGAAATTTTGGTAAAGGCCCAAATAAAAACAAGGATATAAGTTATTTTAATTTATATTTTTTATATTTGTATAAGTTGTAACTTGCTCATACGATATCAAAATTCAGCGAAACAAGATCCGTTGGGATCGTAGGCACGGTGGCTACCCAATGGAACTGATTGGGAGTGGATTGGAGCTTGTTTGAATTTATGGCGAAATAAATTGTTTGATTCAAATCAAACAACAGTTTATCGTTCTTTAACGATGAACTGCCAATGTGAGTAAATATCACTAACTCTGAACAATTTATATTTTTATAACGTATTTTTAGAACTGTTAGATATTGGTTGATTGTTATGTGTTGACAGTTTGGATGAACTGCTAGTCAGTTAGTTGAAATTATATATATATAGTTAAATATATATTTATTCTATTATCAGAATATTTCATATTGAACTAAACTTGATGATAATTATATTGTGTAACATCTGTGGATGCAGGGAAACAGGTTAGAGGGATCCAACAGGATTCCTCAATATTTATAATACTGTTTGTTTTCATATATTGTGCTATATAATGTGATGTATAATTTTTGGTTGATTATAATGACACTGGTCATGTTATTTGGTACTGTGACGATCCCAAAATCCGAGGGGCGGTATTAAGGATAATCATTGGGAAATAACACATTAATCATCATAGCAGAGTACAGATAATAGCAGAAACAATAAATAGAATAAATTTACATGGATATGACAGCGGAATCACAACATGTAATAACATCAGAATAGCATAGCGTGGGATATAACTTAGTAAATAAAAGGAAAGTGACCAGTCATCATCGCCAGAGGCGGAATACATACATGCAGTGAGACAAAATAAGGGTATCAGTCTACATCGCCGAAGGCGGCACATATACATATAATAAGAAATACGGAAAGTAAATTAGTCTGCATCGCCCGTGGCGGAATCATAATACAAGTATAGTAATGGCGGAAAATGTCAAAGTCGTCTCTGTGAAGTCAGCCTCGCCATGAGCCAAAAATGCACCCTATGCAGCAGTGCAGAGCCAAAAACAACCTGTCACCTGTGTACTAGGCTGCCCGTGTGAAAATAAGGGCACCCGCGTTTGCAAAGTGAAACAAACAACGAGTCAGTCATGGGGACTGGTATGAGGAATCTATTTAACAGTTAAACAACAATAATAGCAAATCATAGGACCACGCCACTTTCGCGGAACGGGTTTACTCCAGTGATTGCTAGTGCATTTAAAACAAAGTAAATACTTTTAAAACAACGCAATGCTTTTTGAAAGAATGAAGCCATTATAAGACTCAGGTCCCATCACACAATGCAACGCAAGCCGGAGGATAGAGTTTTACCTTATAATGGCCAAATATGCTTGGTACGTATAAAGTGAAATCATTTAATATTATTACTAGTGCATATATGTTTCAGAAACGAATAGCATCATAAATATCAATCATAGGCGGCATAGCTACCATATACTATGTCGCCATACTAGTTCTACAATCAAGTTCGTTATTTCGTATTGGAAATTGGATTTCCGTCATGAGTCGAGGCAAGGGGCAAGCTCCTCTCCGCTTCGGGATACTCTAGCAAATGCCTCAGGACTACGCACTCTGGGTAACCCCTGGATGCTTCAGGGCCGGTCCTCACTTACGTTAGAGGATTAGTATTCCTGAACACACGTTTCCTGGTCCTTACAGACCTATAATCGAGGCGCCTCGCATTACAACAACCACAAAGGTGAAAAGTAGATATATATGTTAGGGCTGGTAAGTCACTGACACCACCATAGCTAGAAAGAAACGCCGTGCTCTCCCTGCAGTCTGTATCCCGTTTTTAACTCATACCGGGGTGTGAGGCTCGCGAATCTACGAAATACACAAAGCCAGGCCACGCAGACCTTGCTTTGATCATCATTCACAAGACTTTGCTTTTCAACAGAAGCCTTGATCACAACATCTTGGCATGCCACATAGGCAGTCCACTCCATACGATTGATTTCCATCGATATATAACCCCTGAGCTCGTACGTCTCAGAGAAGGGCGTTAAGCAAAAGAATAAATTCTCCGCCGCCAAACAGATATATATTTAACAGAGATCAATCAGTATAGAACAAAATCCAATGTCAGACACACAATCCATTTACAAGTCCGTTCTGGGTCTGAATGAAACCGGAGGCGTCAAATTCCTCGTATATCCGTCCAATCAACACATACGTTCAGATGGCTACTACATCCGTCCCCTTCCGGTAGCTACTCCGGTCAGGAACCTCAGTAGCGCCCATCCAACCGATACGAAGATCGTCGGTCTTGAATCGTCTTTGCATTTTCCAATTCGAATCGCTCGATGAATTATTTGAAATGAGGGTTAGCTCGGCCTTTTCAAATAATCACGTCATTAGAATTTAAATCGATTCTTTTTGTGGTTATATTATTCGACATCCATCTTTCAGTTCTTTAGTGTTATTTTCGCGTCAAACACATACAACCATCTAATATCAAACAATTCAAGCCCGATTGGTTTATTTTCAATCAATGTTGCTTATAATATTTTATAGCGATTTTTCGCCATTTTTATTTATTTAAAAATGGCCATATTTAATTAAACGACGTTTCAGGTCGTGCCATGGCACTGGCGTTGTTTTTCTCCTAATTTGTTTTACACATATCGGAAAATCTAACCGTTGGATTTCTACAAAGTCTATATCAGTGGGAAGATATTCCCAAAGCGAACCCAACGGTTCCAGTTTCGTGAGAATCCGACGGTCGGATCTCCCACACTAGTCGTTTGAAGTTACAGTTTCAAAATTCGAACTGCAGCGTCGTTATTCGATTTAATTTAATTATATTTATATTTATATATAAATATAAACGATTCTGGCGCTGTTTTTCTTCAGATTTGAATTAAACATTCCGGACAATCCAACCGTTGGATTTTGACAAGGTTGGTGCCGTTGGGAAGATATTCCCAAGGCAAACCCAGCGGTTGCGGTTTCGGGAAGATCCGATGGTCGGATCGCTCGCACTAATCGTTTCAAATTACGATTTCGAAACACGAACTGCACGGCCTCTATTCCTTTTAATTATATTTATATTTATATATATAAATATAGTTCATTATATAATTTCAACTATAGTTCATTCTATATTTTCAACTTCGTTTTCACTTCAAATATTTCACTAACGCCTTAATATTTCGAAAAATTTCTCCATAACCTCCTTTGTACGGGGAGGGGTTTGGAAATTTATTGGGCCGTATTAGGTACCCAATAAATCCTAAAAAGCATTCACATATTTATAGTGATATATTTTGGTGTTTACGGGGGAGCATGTTCTGATAATCACTCCAGAGAATAAATTCCCGTCACCCCGTTTCCGTGTGGAAATAAATAGTCCATGTGCTGTATCTAATAACAAGAGCGACGTGATCATTGTCAACTCCAGACCCGTGTGGGGTTTTTATTAATCTGGCAATTTATCGTTATAATTTATATAGTCCATATCTGTCATCAGTTCAACCTGTAGTACATAGTCATCGCCATACAAGCCTCTTGCTTGTATGGTAAATCTTCCACCTCGTCACACAAGCTCCAATTGCTTATGTGGAATATGATGAAGTATGCCTATCATCAAGAAGTATGCCATGTAGTGTAGTTCAAAATTAATTGTTACTATCCTATGGCGTTATTTATTATTTCACACAGAATAACCAGCACTCCGCATCCAATGGCATTCACAGGAGTTGATATATAAATAAAATTGCGCAGCCAACTCATCAAGGTTTACCTATTTGTCGGGCACGCAAATAATTTCTTTACTCTACAGCTAATCCATTTTTCCTGTTCAACACATGTATATATATGCAGAACAAAGCTAATAATAATATTTCTAGCAAACTATTATTTATTTCAACACGCGTGTATTTTTAACTAAGTGTATACATGATAAAAGAAATATTTTTATCATCAAAAATATTTATTCGACACGTGTGTATTTTTAACTCTTCATATTTACAATAAAGGTGTAGTTTTTATTGTCGATTCATTTTATTTTTAAAAGATGATAACATTCAACACATGAATTTCAACTCGACGAACAAATTGCAATTCAACACATGAATATTCGATATAGTTTGTACATATATAAAAATGTGATTTTTATCGCTAAAGCCATTTGTCTAAATTCAAATAATATTCAACACATGAATTTCAACTCAACGAATGAATTGCGATTCAACACATGAATATTCGATATAGTTTGTATATATATAAAAATGTGATTTTTATCGCTAAAGCCATTTGTTTAAATTCAAATAATATTCAACACATGAATTTCAACTCAACGAATGAATTGCAACTCAACACATGAATATTCGATATAGTTTGTATATATATAAAAATGTGATTTTTATCGCTAAAGCCATTTGTTTTAATTCAAATAATATTCAACACATGAATTTCAACTCAACGAATGAATTGCAACTCAACACATGAATATTCGATATAGTTTGTATATATATAAAAATGTGATTTTTATCGCTAAAGCCATTTGTTTAAATTCAAATAATATTCAACACATGAATTTCAACTCAACGAATGAATTGCAACTCAACACATGAATATTCGATATAGTTTGTATATATATAAAAATGTGATTTTTATCGCTAAAGCCATTTTTTTAAATTCAAATAATATTCAACACATGAATTTCAACTCAACGAATGAATTGCAACTTAACACATGAATATTCGATATAGTTTGTATACGTATAAAAATGTGATTTTTATCGCTAAAGCCATTTGTTTAAATTCAAATAATATTCAACACATGAATTTCAACTCAACGAATGAAAATTATTCTAACACATAAATATTTCAGAAAATTTCGGCAGCATAACGGCAGGGTAGTTAAAACCGGGACCGTCCCTAGTACGGCTCCTCGCTCTACCTTAAAACCTCGCGGTTTTTGACAATGGGGATCATGCATCTAGTTCGCACGCAGGCGGCATGTTTTATTTTAAATTCCAAAATCCTATTCTATTTTGTTTCAACCACAAGAGGGTATTTTTCAACCACAAAGGTATTTTTCAACCATAAAGGTATTTTCAACCATAATATCAACCACAAACAATTATTTCCAACCATTCGTCATACCATATAGCATCACGTCAATCACAAGCAATAAATATCGTCCATGGTCTGTGGACGAGGGGAGTATATATATATATATATAATATAATAATTCACTTGCATTTCACCAAAATTCAAAGCGTATATGTTTCATTCAATGCTTGTATAATTTATACATCGCTAATATAACTTATACAACACATGTACATGAGGTATACAATGCGTATATAATTTACACTTCGCTTACATAATTTATACAACACAATTTCATTCACACAAATAGTTTAGATTCCTCACATTGGTTGTTACAGTGCTAAAAATCGTAGGAAGGTCAGAAAAATCAGCGGCTTCTTCTAGAATGTAGAGAGCCTCCTTGCGGTCACGGTGTCTCCTGTTTCATCGAATTTCGTTAAAGAACGAAAAAGATATTATTTTTCAAAGTTTTGCAACGCTTTATAGTGTTTAAAACGTATAAAGGAATTACCTTTATTGTTCGTTCAAAAGGGGATTCGCTGTTTTCGCGAAATCCGTGCGTCGTGGGTCTGATCGGAGGTGATGGCGTCGTAGAGGAGGTCGAGGGCGTCAGGTCGCTGATGGTGGGGACGGAGATGGTGGCGGATCGGAGCAGATCTGGCGATGGGAAGGTTGGAACTTCGTGGGGGCGATTCCGGCGATGGCGGAGGCGATGGGGGTCGGCGATGTGTCGGATTTGTAGAGGGGGGAGAGGCGGAGCGAACGGCGGTGGTGGCAGGGTCTGGAACGGCCTGTAGCGGCGGCGGCGTGGGCGGAAAGGGATGAACGACGAGGATCGTCGGTTTTTTTCTGAACGATGGAGGGTTTTGTTTTTTTTTTGTTTTTTTATAAAAGAAAATTTCCTATTGGCCAGAGCTTTATAGGAAATTTTAAATAGTGTTTTTGCAAATGGACTCTTTTTTAAACCCAACGACTGTCGCCCCTAGCTATATACCCCCATTCCGGACACAATGGGATATGTTTCGTTGGCCATTTCGACTGTTACAGTCAGTTATTTTTCAAATTAAAATATAAAACATTCGATATTTAATTTAAACGTACATTTCAATTTGCCAGGGCCACAAACTGAATCGTAAAATTCCAGAAAAATAAATCTAGCTTTGTTTTGACGATACGGTCCTAACAAAACCAGTTTCGTCGAATTCTCAGCTCGTTTGAAAAACGGTCATTTTTAGGTTGACCCATTTTAACAGAATTTGACCAATCACATTTTCTTTTGCCCCGCTCACATACTAGCTTCAAAAATTATGAAATTTGAAACTTAGCAATAATTTGACATCCCGGACCCAACAAAAGTGGTTTCGTCGAATTCCGAGGTCGTATGCAAAATATCAATTTTCAAGGGCTATATATGCTATATAGCGACCTTTCTGAAAATTCATTTGGCCATAACTTTTGATTTCCGTTATGAAATTTCGATTTTTCAGATTCGTTAGAAAGGTATTGATAAACAGATTTAAATATTTTCAGTTTCATTAAATTCCGTTATATTTTCCACCCGGTACAGTCAGATAAAGTTTGTATTCAAAATTTCAAACTGCAATACCATACCAAATTCTATATTTTATTGAAATAGGCTGTTTAAATTATTCAAATTCTTTGGTAATAACCTAATTTAAAAAATTTAAATTGGTTCACATTTTCCGGGTTATTACAATCTCCCCCACTTAAAACTTTTCGTCCTCGAAAAGGAAATAACAGTTAAGCAGGAAATAAATTGTAAATGCAAAGTATTGTAAAGGTACCTTGCACCGGAGTTAGTCAGAGATGTCCACTCTGCATTTGGGATAGGCTTGTTTAATACTTTCCTCGGTTTCCCAAGTACAGTCTCTAGGATCACTACTCCACTGCACTTTGACTAAATGAATCTTTTTCCTCCTTAGCTCTCTAGTTTCTTTGCCAACTATCTTTAATGGCTCTCTCTTGAGTGCTAATTCTGGAGTTATGTCAATATCACGTTGCGCTGCTTCTTCCACAACAAGGTCGGGATCATGAACATGTTTTATGAGTTGAGATACGTGGAACACATCATGTATACCAGGCAACCAATTAGGTAATGAAACCCTATATGCAAGAGTTCCAATCCGTTCAAGTATAGGAAAGGGACCAATAAATCTCGGTGCCAACTTCCCAGTCTTGCCAAATCTGATTACTCCTCGCATTGGAGAAACTCTTAAATAAACATAATCGCCAACGGCAAACGATATATCCCTTCTTCTCGCATCAGCATAACTTTTCTGTCGGCTCTGCGTGGTTTTCAATCTCTTCTTAATGAAATCGACTTTATCCGATGCTTCTCGAATCATATCGGGCCCTAACACAAGTCTGTTGCCAGGTTCTACCCAACATGCGGGAGATCTGCACGGTCTACCGTATAATGCTTCAAATGGAGACATTCCCAAACTTGCTTGATAACTATTGTTGTAAGAGAATTCGGCTAGATGTAAGTGATCTTCCCATGAGCCTCCAAAATCGATAACGCAAGCCCGTAGTAAATCTTCTAGAATTCTATTCACCCGCTCAGTTTGGCCATCTGTCTGAGGGTGATAAGCGGTGCTTAGATTCAATTTGGTTCCCAATTCTTCCTGGAATGCTTCCCAGAATTTGCTAGCAAATAGGGGATCTCTATCACTGACTATATTGAGCGGCACCCCATGTAGTTTAACTATTTCTTTGAAGTAAATCTGTGCTAGACTTTGAGCCGTTCTGTTGGATCGGACAGGTATGAAATGGGCAGTCTTCGTGAAGCGATCTACGATTACCCATATACTGTCGTTTCCTTTCTTAGTTCGAGGCAAGCCATCGATGAAATCCATCGAGATTTATTCCCACTTCCATCCTGGAATTTCCAATGGTTGTAATAATCCAGCTAATTTCTGCTGATCACTCTTAACTAGCTGACAAGTGGGGCATCTGCTAACATATAATGAGATATCCCTTTTCATTGACCTCCACCAGAATGTGCGTTTGATATCATTATATATTTTGCTCACACCGGGATGGATACTTAATTTGGATTTGTGGCACTCATCAAGTATTTCTCTTCTAAGCTCTGGAAGGTTTGGGATGCAAATTCTGCCCTTTAATCTTAGAACTTCTTTGTCATCGAGTCGAAAACTTGTGGATTCACCACCTTTGACTCTCTGACTGATTCTTTGAATAAATTCATCGTCTTTCTGAAGGGTCGAGATCCTGTCTATTAATGTAGACGTGATGACAAAACTGGCAATGATTTCATTCTTTCTGTTGAGCGCATCTGCTACAACATTGGCTTTCCCTGGAGTGTATAGAATTTCAAAATCGTATGCTGCAAGGAATTCTAACCAACGCTGTTGCCTCAAGTTTAGATCTTTCTGAGTGAATAAATATTTCAAGGATTGATGATTGGTGAATAGTTCGAACTTCTCACCCAGTAAATAATGCCTCCAGATTCTTAAAGCGAACACGATAGCTAATAACTCAAGATCATGAGTTGCATAGTTTCTTTCATGCGGCTTTAGTTGACGACTGGCGTAAGCGATCACTTGGCCTTTTTGCATTAGTACTGCTCCCAGCCCTCTAATAGAAGCATCTGTCCGTACTGTCAAGTCTTGGTTGCCTTCTATTATTGTCAATACTGGAGCGGTTGTCAACTTCAGTTTCAGTTCCTGGAATGCTTCTTCACATTCGGGAGTCCATTTGAATTTCTCATGCTTCTTTGTAAGCTTTGTCAATACACCAGATATCTTTGAAAAATCCTGAACGAATTTCCGATAGTAACTAGCCAATCCAAGGAAACTTCGAACTTCTGTGGGGGTAGTAGGTTGTTTCCAGTTCTGAATCGCTGTAATTTTGCTTGGATCTACAGCAATTCCTTCTTTTGATACGACATAGCCTAGGAATTTAACTTCATTCTGCCAGAAGACACATTTAGAAAATTTATCTTTCAAGACATTTCTCCTTAGAATTTTCAACACTTGTTCTAAATGTTTTGCATGTTCGTCTTCCGACTTGGAGTAGATTAAAATGTCATCGATGAAGACTAGAACAAATTTATTCAACACACCACGGAACACTCTAATCATAAGATCGACGAAGTATGCCGGAGCGTTACACAAGTCGAACGGCATTACTAACCATTCGTAGAATAAATCGGGACCCCTGAAGGCTGTTAAAGGAACACATTCTTCGGCTATACGTAATTGGTGGAAACCTGTAGCTAGGTCCATTCTGGAGAATACAGTTGCTCCATTTAATTGATCTAGCAGATCATCTATTCGGGGCAAGGGATATTTGTTCTTCAGTGTCTGCTTATTGAGATCTCGGTAATCAACACAAAGTCTTAGAGTACCGTTTGATTTCGGGACAAATACTACTGCTGCTCCCCATGCTGAAAAGCTCGGTCTGATCAGACCTTTCCAAAGCAATTCTCGGGTTTGACTACCTAACTCTTCTTTTTCTTTCGGGGCCATTCTTCTAATTGGATGTACCACTGGTCGGGCGTTAGGAATTAGATCTATTCTAAATTCAATTTCTCTTTGCGGCGGTAAGTTTTCTACTTCTTCAAACACGTCCGCATAGTTTTTAACGACCGGTATCTTTTCTAATGAAGGGGGAGTAACTTCTAAAGAAGACCAAAATTCTGTTCTATTTATTTCTGAGCCATGGCATGGTATATATATAGGCCCAAGCTTCGTTTTGACTTTAACGATTCTTTCGGCACATCTAACTTCGGCCTTATATTTTGTCAACCAATCAAACCCACGTATAATATCAAATTCGGAAAGGTCCATGACAATCAATTTAAAAGGAAATCGATAGCAAGAATATGAGGTGGGTACATTACAATATGAGCCGAGAATAGTAGACCCTCCTATCGGATTTTGAACTTTAATTGGTTCTTTAAGCTTCCTTGGATTCAATTTTAACTTATGAACAATATTACCAGAAATGAAGCTACGTGATGCACCAGTATCAAAAAGCACAGAAACAAGAATATTTTTAATAGTAAGGGTACCTCCCAAGACGTCGGGTTTACCTGATCCATCGGTGGTAGCTGGCGGGGTCTTCCCGTCATACACATGAGCCACCTGTGCATTCTGCTTCAGAGGACAGTTCCTGCTATAGTGCCCCTTCTTATGGCAGTTGTAGCATTCGGCTGAGTCATTTGCCTTTGGCTTCCTCGGGGCTTTGCATACATTAGAAAAGTGACCTGGCTTCCCGCAGTTGTAGCAATTTCCTTTGGGGATCTTTGCAGGTTTCTGAGTAGCGGTCGCGGTAATGCTAGATTCGGGTTGATCTGTTGAAGCCTTGCGCTTATTCCCCGCTTGGCTTTTGGCGCGGTCTTGGCTAGCATGCCTTTCATCCATGTCTTCATAATTGCAAGCCATTTCTTCTAATTCTGAAAAGGAGAGTTTGATGTTGCTCATAGCTCTGTCGTGGTACTTGCGCTTTAGCCCAAATATGGATCTCTTGTTCTTTGCTTTGTTGGTCATAATCAGCTCTGGAGCATAGCGCGACAACTGGGTGAACTTATTTAGATAGTCCTGAATAGAGAGATCTCCTTGCTGGAGATTAGCAAACTGCTCTCGCATCCTCTCTAGATCCTGTTCAGGTACAGACTTCTCATTGAACATAGTCTTGAATTGCTCCCAGGTCCTGACGGTACCTGCTGCATCTTCTGAGGTAAGGGCATCCCACCACAGCTCTGCTTCCTCTTGAAGGAGCCAAATGCCAAGTCGGGCTTTGTTGTTGGTTCCCATACACATGCCTTCAAAGATTTTCTCATAGGTTTTCAACCAAGCTATAGCCTCGGTCACTGTACCAGTGCCAGTAAAGGGCTTCCCCCCAAGATTCCTGTACCTCTTTTCTACTTTATCTAGCTCAAAGTCTTCGGGTGCTGGTGGCTGAACAATAGGGCCTTCCATAACTACGGGGATATTCCCCCGTCCTCCTGCTGCCTCTCCTCGGCCTCAACGGCCTCCTCTAGCTGCTGCTGCTCGTGTATCCATCTAAGAGTACTGTATAAGCAAGAAAAGAGTCAAGCTCACAGATTTGATAATTTTCATAAATGATAAAGCAGGGGAATACAAGGAAAGATAATGAGGATGTACTGATCAAATTGTTTTGCTAATCTACTTAGCTCATTCTAGGACATTGCTAATCCTATATCTAACGAGCTACTCGCATTAGAACACTACTGATTCTATTCTGACGAGGTGTTTAATGTGTTAGATCCCGGAACTAAGGTTAACCAAAGCTCTGATACCAACTGTGACGATCCCAAAATCCGAGGGGCGGTATTAAGGATAATCATTGGGAAATAACACATTAATCATCATAGCAGAGTACAGATAATAGCAGAAACAATAAATAGAATAAATTTACATGGATATGACAGCGAAATCACAACATGTAATAACATCAGAATAGCATAGCGTGGGATATAACTTAGTAAATAAAAGGAAAGTGATCAGTCATCATCGCCAGAGGCGGAATACATACATGCAGTGAGACAAAATAAGGGTATCAGTCTACATCGCCGAAGGCGGCACATATACATATAATAAGAAATATGGAAAGTAAATCAGTCTGCATCGCCCGTGGCGGAATCATAGTACAAGTATAGTAATGGCGGAAAATGTCAAAGTCGTCTCTGTGAAGTCAGCCTTGCCATGAGCCAAAAATGCACCCTATGCAGCAATGCAGAGCCAAAAACAACCTGTCACCTGTGTACTAGGCTGCCCGTGTGAAAATAAGGGCACCCGCGTTTGCAAAGTGAAACAAACAACGAGTCAGTCATAGGGACTGGTATGAGGAATCTATTTAACAGTTAAACAACAGTAATAGCAAATCATAGGACCACGCCACTTTCGCGGAACGGATTTACTCCAGTGATTGCTAGTGCATTTAAAACAAAGTAAATACTTTTAAAACAACGCAATGCTTTTTGAAAGAATGAAGCCATTATAAGACTCAGGTCCCATCACACAATGCAACGCAAGCCGGAGGATAGAGTTTTACCTTATAATGGCCAAATATGCTTGGTACGTATAAAGCGAAATCATTTGATATTATTACTAGTGCATATATGTTTCAAAAACGAATAACATCATAAATATCAATCATAGGCGGCATAGCTACCATATACTATGTCGCCATACTAGTTCTACAATCAAGTTCGTTATTTCGTATTGGAAATTGGATTTCCATCATGAGTCGAGGCAAGGGGCAAGCTCCTCTCCGCTTCGGGACACTCTAGCAGATGCCTCAGGACTACGCACTCTGGGTAACCCCTGGATGCTTTAGGGCCGGTCCTCACTTACGTTAGAGGATTAGTATCCCTGAACACACGTTTCCTGGTCCTTACAGACCTATAATCGAGGCGCCTCGCATTCCAACAACCACAAAGGTGAAAAGTAGATATATATGTCAGGGCTGGTAAGTCACTGACACCACCATAGCTAGAAAGAAACGTCGTGCTCTCCCTACAGTCCGTATCCCGTTTTTAACTCATACCGGGGTGTGAGGCTCGCGAATCTACGAAATACACAAAGCCAGGCCACGCAGACCTTGCTTTGATCATCATTCACAAGACTTTGCTTTTCAACAGAAGCCTTGATCACAGCATCTTGGCATGCCACATAGCAGTCCACTCCATACGATTGATTTCCATCGATATATAACCCCTGAGCTCGTACGTCTCAGAGAAGGGCGTTAAGCAAAAGAATAAATTCTCCGCCGCCAAATAGATATATATTTAACAAAGATCAATCGGTATAGAACAAAATCCAATGTCAGACACACAATCCATTTACAAGTCCGTTCTGGGTCTGAACGAAACCGGAGGCGTCAAATTCCTCGTATATCCGTCCAATCAACACATACGTTCAGACGGCTACTACTTCCGTCCCCTTCCGGTAGCTACTCCGGTCAGGAACCTCAGTAGCGCCCATCCAACCGATACGAAGATCGCCGATCTTGAATCGTCTTTGCATTTTCCAATTCGTATCGCTCGATGAATTATTTGAAATGAGGGTTAGCTCGGCCTTTTCAAATAATTCACGTCATTAGAATTTAAATCGATTCTTTTTATGGTTATATTATTCGACATCCATCTTTCAGTTCTTTAGTGTTATTTTCGCGTCAAACACATACAACCATCTAATATCAAACAATTCAAGCCCGATTGGTTTATTTTCAATCAATGTTGCTTATAATATTTTATAGCGATTTTTCGCCATTTTTATTTATTTAAAAATGGCCATATTTAATTAAACGACGTTTCAGGTCGTGCCATTGCACTGGCGCTGTTTTTCTCCTAATTTGTTTTACACATATCGGAAAATCTAACCGTTGGATTTCTACAAAGTCTAAATTAGTGGGAAGATATTCCCAAAGCGAACCCAACGGTTCCAGTTTCGTGAGAATCCGACGGTCGGATCTCCCACACTAGTCGTTTGAAGTTACGGTTTCAAAATTCGAACTGCAGCGTCGTTATTCAATTTAATTTAATTATATTTATATTTATATATAAATATAAATGATTCTGGCGCTGTTTTTCTTCAGATTTGAATTAAACATTCCGGACAATCCAACCGTTGGATTTTGACAAGGTTGGTGCCGTTGGGAAGATATTCCCAATGCGAACCCAGCGGTTGCGGTTTCGGGAAGATCCGATGGTCGGATCTCTCGTACTAATCGTTTCAAATTACGATATCGAAACACGAACTGCACGGCCTCTATTCCTTTTAATTATATTTATATTTATATATATAAATATAGTTCATTCTATATTTTCAACTTCGTTTTCACTTCAAATATTTCACTAACGCCTTAATATTTCGAAAAATTTCGCCATAACCTCCTTTGTACGAGGAGGGGTTTGGAAATTTATTGGGCCGTATTAGGTACCCAATAAATCCTAAAAAGCATTCACATATTTATAGTGATATATTCTGGTGTTTACGGGGGAGCATGTACTGATAATCACTCCAGAGAATAAATTCCCGTCACCCCGTTTCCGTGTGGAAATAAATAGTCCATGTGCCGTATCTAATAACTAGAGCGACGTGATTATTGTCAACTCCAGACCCGTGTGGGGTTTTTATTAATCTGGCAATTTATCGTTATAATTTATATAGTCCATATCAGTCATCAGTTCAACCTGTAGTACATAGTCATCGCCATACAAGCCTCTTGCTTGCATGGTAAATCTTCCACCTCGTCACACAAGCTCCAATTGCTTATGTGGAATATGATGAAGTATGCCTATCATCAAGAAGTATGCCATGTAGTGTAGTTCAAAATTAATTGTTACTATCCTATGGCGTTATTTATTATTTCACACAGAATAACCAGCACTCCGCATCCAATGGCATTCACAGGAGTTGATATATAAATAAAATTGCGCAGCCAACTCATTAAGGTTTACCTATTTGTCGGGCACGCAAATAATTTCTTTACTCTACAGCTAATCCATTTTTCCTGTTCAACACATGTATATATATGCAGAACAAAGCTAATAATAATATTTCTAGCAAACTATTATTTATTTCAACACGCATGTATTTTTAACTAAGCGTATACATGATAAAAGAAATATTTTTATCATCAAAAATATTTATTCGACACGTGTGTATTTTTAACTCTTCATATTTACAATAAAGGTGTAGTTTTTATTGTCGATTCATTTTATTTTTAAAAGATGATAACATTCAACACATGAATTTCAACTCGACGAACAAATTGCAATTCAACACATGAATATTCGATATAGTTTGTATATATATAAAAATGTGATTTTTATCGCTAAAGCCATTTGTCTAAATTCAAATAATATTCAACACATGAATTTCAACTCAACGAATGAATTGCGATTCAACACATGAATATTCAATATAGTTTGTATATATACAAAAATGTGATTTTTATCGCTAAAGCCATTTGTTTAAATTCAAATAATATTCAACACATGAATTTCAACTCAACGAATGAATTGCAACTCAACACATGAATATTCGATATAGTTTGCATATATATAAAAATGTGATTTTTATCGCTAAAGCCATTTTTTAAATTCAAATAATATTCAACACATGAATTTCAACTCAACGAATGAATTACAACTCAACACATAAATATTCGATATAGTTTGTATATATATAAAAATGTGATTTTTATCGCTAAAGCCATTTGTTTAAATTCAAATAATATTCAACACATGAATTTCAACTCAACGAATGAATTGCAACTCAACACATGAATATTCGATATAGTTTGTATATATATAAAAATGTGATTTTTATCGTTAAAGCCATTTGTTTAAATTCAAATAATATTCAACACATGAATTTCAACTCAACGAATGAAAACTATTCTAACACATAAATATTTCAGAAAATTTCGGCAGCGTAACGGCAGGGTAGTTAAAACCGGGACCGTCCCTAGTACGGCTCCTCGCTTTACCTTAAAACCTCGCGGTTTTTGACAATGGGGATCATGTATCTAGTTCGCACGCAGGCGGCATGTTTTATTTTCAATTCCAAAATCCTATTCTATTTTGTTTCAACCACAAGAGGGTATTTTTCAACCACAAAGGTATTTTTCAACCATAAAGGTATTTTCTACCATAATATCAACCACAAACAATTATTTCCAACCATTCGTCATACCATATAGCATCACGTCAATCACAAGCAATAAATATCGTCCATGGTCTGTGGACGAGGGGAGTATATATATATAATATAATAATTCACTTGCATTTCATCAAAATTCAAAGCATATATGTTTCATTCAATGCTTGTATAATTTATACATCGCTAATATAACTTATACAACACATGTACATGAGGTATACAATCGTATATAATTTACACTTCGCTTATATAATTTATACAACATGATTTCATTCACACAAATAGTTTAGATTCCTCACATTGGTTGTTGCAGTGCTAAAAATCGAAGGAAGGTCAGAAAAATCCGCTGCTTCTTCTAGAATGTAGAGAGCCTCCTTGCGGTCACGGTGTCTCCTGTTTCATCGAATTTCGTTAAAGAACGAAAAAGATATTATTTTTCAAAGTTTTGCAACGCTTTATAGTGTTTAAAACGTATAAAGGAATTACCTTTATTGTTCGTTCAAAAGGGGATTCGCTATTTTCGCGAAATCCGTGCGTCGTGGGTCTGATCGGAGGTGATGGCGTCGTAGAGGAGGTCGAGGGCGTCAGGTCGCTGGTGGTGGGGTTGGAGATGGTGGCGGATCGGAGCAGATCTGGCGATGGGAAGGTTGGAACTTCGTGGGGGCGATTCCGGCGATGGCGGAGGCGATGGGGGTCGGCGATGGGTCGGATTTGTAGAGGGGGGAGAGGCGGAGCGAACGGCGGTGGTGGCAGGGTCTGGAACGGCCTGTAGCGGCGGCGGCGTGGGCGGAAAGGGATGAACGACGAGGATCGTCGGTTTTTTTTTGAACGATGGAGGGTTTTTTTTTTGTTTTTTTTTTATAAAAGAAAATTTCCTATTGGCCAGAGCTTTATAGGAAATTTTAAATAGTGTTTTTGCAAATGGACTCCTTTTTAAACCCAACGACTGTCGCCCCTAGCTAAATACCCCCATTCTGGACACAATGGGATATGTTTCGTTGGCCATTTCGACTGTTACAGTCAGTTATTTTTCAAATTAAAATATAAAACATTCGATATTTAATTTAAACGTACATTTCAATTTGCCAGGGCCACAAACTGAATCGTAAAATTCCAAAAAAATAAATCTAGCTTTGTTTTGACGATACGGTCCTAACAAAACCAGTTTCGTCGAATTCTGAGCTCGTTTGAAAAACGGTCATTTTTAGGCCGACCCATTTTAACAGAATTTGACCAATCACAATTTCTTTTGCCCCGCTCAAATACTAGCTTCAAAAATTATGAAATTTGAAACTAAGCAATAATTTGACATCCCGGACCCAACAAAAGTGGTTTCGTCGAATTCTGAGGTCGTATGCAAAATATCAATTTTCAAGGGCTATATATGCTATATAGCGACCTTTCTGAAAATTCATTTGGCCATAACTTTTGATTTCCGTTATGAAATTTCGATTTTTCAGATTCGTTAGAAAGGTATTGATAAACAGATTTAAATATTTTCAGTTTCGTTAAATTCCGTTATATTTCCCACCCGGTACAGTCAGATAAAGTTTGTATTCAAAATTTCAAACTGCAATACCATACCAAATTCTATATTTTATTGAAATAGGCTGTTTAAATTATTCAAATTCTTTGGTAATAACCTAATTTAAAAATTTTAAATTGGTTCACATTTTCCGGGTTATTACAGGTACTGTTGAATACCAAAAGAAATATTGGAATGGAAAAGGAATTATATAAAAAGGAATATTTATAAAATTAAGGAATTTTATAAAAAGGAATATTTACTTAGAAAGTAAATAAAAGTATAAAATGGAAAATTTACTTAGAAAGTAAATAGAAGAGAAAAGGAATATTTATTTAGAAAATAAACAAAATTTATGAAAGAAACTATTTATAAAATCAAAGGATTTTATAAAGGAAATATTTGTAAACCATTATAAATAGGATTAAAAAGGAAATATTTGTAAACCATTTACAAATAGAATCGAAAGGGAAATATTTGTAAAACATCACAAATAGATTATAAATGGAAATATTTATTATGAAATAAATAGAGTAATAAAAGTAATTATTTACAAAATAAATAATGTTTTATAAAAGTAGGGTTTGGAAAATGATTAGAATAATCAAAAGGAGATTTCATATTATAAAAGAAAATTCGAGATGATTTATTTACATTAGATATTAAATAAGGATAAGTTTTAACGGATGAATTAAGAGAAATAATTTATAAATAATATTTTATAAACTTAGTAAAATATTTATCATTGGATAAATGGTATATATAATTCAGGACTTATATAGAGAAGTAAGAATCAATTTCAACATCGATATTTGAAACTAAATATGAAAAAGGAGTTAATCGATTAGAGTAAATCGATAGAGTTAATTGATTAGAGTTAATTGATTAGAGTTAATCAAAAAGAGTTAATTAATTAGAGCTAAATCGAATTAGAGTTAATCAGTTAGAGTTAACTAGTTAGAGTTAATCGATAGAGTTAATTAAAAAGAAATTATCGAGTTTGAGTTAATCGAATGTTAGTTATTCGAATAGAGTTAAATAGAGTTATCGAACATTAGTTATTTGAATAGAGTTAAATAGAGTTATTGAATATTAGTTATTCGAATAGAGTTAAATAGATTTATCAAATATTAGTTAATCGAATAAGAGCTTATTCGAAAGGAGTTAATCGAATATAGTTTATTCGAAGAGATAATCGAATGTAAGTTATTCGAAGTGAGATAATCGAATAAAAGTTATTCGAAAGTGAATTAATCGAATATTAGTTATTCAAGAGTGAGTTAATCGAATATTAGTTATTCGAATATTAGTAAATCAAATAGGGTTAATCAAATATAAGTTAAACGGATATAGTCATTTGAAATGAAGTTAAATCGAATATAGTTATTCGAGATAGAGTTTAAACAAACATAGTTATTCAGGATGAGTTGCCATTTAGCACGACTGCTAGTGTAATTCGCAGGGCTGCATATAGCATAATGGTGGTCGGATGTTTCCTGAGGGAATTAGGCGTAACCATTGTGATCGCTGCGATCTAGAGTCGATAAATTAGAAGTTAATAGAATATAAGTTATTCAATTAGTGTTAATCGAATATCGTTTATTCGAAAAGAGATAAATAAAATATAAGATTTTTAAAGTGAGCTCATCGAATATAGCTTATTCGAAAAGAGGTTATTAAATATAGTTTATTTGAAGAAAGGAGTTATCGAATAGAGTTTATTCGAGAGAAAGTTATACGTTGAAATTCGATTATATCGAATGTTGGAAAGTACTATTTACTTTCCGGTTTTTAAATCTAGATTTGTTTATTTAATAAATCGGTTATTTATTTATTTAAACTAAGGAATAAAAGTTATACCTAAGTTAATATAGTTCGGAAGCATGGGATTATAAACTAATGTTATTATCAAATGATTTCTGTAAATGAAGTGGATTCGTAAATAGAATCCGAGAGTTGCGTCAGGAAGTTTGTTAAAGAGTTAAAAGATAAACTTTGACTATTTCGAAGTTAAAACATTGTTCAGTTAAGGTCTGAGAGGTAATTATACCCCAACTTGATTGACTTCCTTCTTAACTAAGGAATGGTAAGGGTTAATAGTGAAGGATGAATAAGTGAATTTAGTTAATGAGTGAAATGGTTTGAGTTGGCATAGCGATGTTTTATTTAAACATCTATTTAAATCCAGTGAAGGAGTTTTGGAAATGTTTTCCAAATAAGAATCAGAAATGTTTCTTGATAATAGAAAATAAGAAGTTAGAATATATGGAAACGGGAGATAAGCAAATTAATGATCTAAAGAGATAAATGTTAAATGATGATTGATCGATATAATTTCCATCTGGAAATAATATCGTTGTTTGCACACGTGTTTTTCTTTGATAGTTAAATCATAGACTATCAAAGTTTTGACCATATTTCCGTCGTCAATACGGAGGGACCGGTTGGATTATTATCCGAGAACCACTCCGCATGGGCGTTAGTATTTCAAATCAAATAGATCGAAGACAAATCGAAGACGGAGTTTATACAAGGGTTATTCTGGCGATCGTAGGTAGAAATTGCCTAAGATGGATTTACAGAATAGTTCCTTCGGTTTGTCCAGTCTCAGGACGACTTCAATGGACGAATGTTTGACAAAGTATATCTGGTAGATCACGTAAGTTGACCATTTCAAATGTATTTACGTTGGTGGCGGAGGAATTCGTTTCTCTTAGCTTATACCTGTGGTATTTTTGGGGAAATCAATTTGTGATTTGACGGGTATGACGATGTGGCATTCAAAGTGAATGAATGAGTAATCTGTTGAAAGATACATTATGACCTCCATCCTCATCAAGTGGGAAATGACAGAAATCGAGCAGGCAACATGGCTAAGTGGGCCGCACCCAAGTAGGGTATATTGTCACCATCTAGAGAATATTCATATTTGTTACTTCTTTCAATTCCATATCTCCTGAGAATAGTTATGTTGGTTTACCAACTGTAAGGTGACAATATATTCGATACACTCAAGCGAAATGAGTGGTCGGTCATGTGTGGTCGAGTTGCAAGATGTTCTTGTTGAACTCCAGTGTATCGCTTCTAGAGTACACTGATCGGAAGGTGGATCCATACCTTGTTATAGTTGGAATCCATTCCCCAAATAAGAGCCCGCGGTTTTGATTGTATATTATATATGTAGAACGTTAGATGCAAGCGTTTCTGCTAGATTTCTATTTACTTTATCTAGACATTACTATAATATTAGACAAGTATTGTTTTAGAAATATTTTGGGTTATCATAAGGTAAAAGCCATCCATGTTTATGTGTGGATCGGTCTTATGATTATCCTTTGTTTCAAAAGAAATTTTGAAAGTTAAATCAAATGATTTGAGTTTACTCACACCAGTCACATGACTGACCTAGATTTTATTTTGTTTTGTTTTTCCTAAACTCTTGGGTGCCCAATTTTGTATGGGCAGTCAAGTAGTCGGGATTTTTACAGATACTTGAAGACCTAGAGCAAGAGGCTTCAGGATTTTACAGCTATTGTTATTTCCGCTATGTTGTAAGTGTTATACCCTAATAATGGTATTGTATACAGATATTATTTTATTTCAAAGTTATGTTATGAAATATATTTATTCGTTCCGCTGTGAGATTCGTGTTTACTCTCATGTTGTATGTTCTTTTTCTTCTTCTTTTATTCTAAGTTTCAATATTATCTATTCTCACCCTCTAATTTCTTTCATGGACTATCCGGTGTTTCCGATGCTTGAATAGTCGACATGGTGTTTTATGCCGATATCCAGGATTGCAAAATCCCTGGGTCGTTACAAAAACGGTTGACGGTTGAAGAATAAAATAACTCAGTTGTTAGCCAAGTATATTCTATGAGTTTTTACTAGGGAAAGTTCAAAGTGAAATATTTACTTACTTCGATACAACTTTATTCTTTATGTACTCTGTCATATTACACTTTGTGTGAAGGAAAAATGTATAATCATTCATGTAGGCGATTGTTGGAATTCCAATGGTGAATGAAATATTCATTAGTTGCACATTGCCAAATTTAAGTTAGTAGTTATGAATATATATTATATTCCTAATCCCTATATTAACTCTTATTGTCATGTACTTTTATGCGAGGTTAAGGTTCTAAATCTCATGACTAAACACACACGGGCGTCACCCTCTCATCTCAAACCGAACCAGGTAAGGATGGGTTTTGGACTAACGTGGTGTCTTATTTTTGTTGGAAAAGCACAGTTTTTTGCAACATTTTTTTAAGAGATATGTTTCTCATATTTAAACGAATGACCGGGATATTTGGGGGACAATAGCGGTGAAAAATAACATTTGCGACCCGATTAACGGTCATGATTGTTCGAAACAGATATGGACTGCTGTAAAACACAAACAATACTGGTCACATTCTCAATCGTTTTGAATTCCAGTCTTCTTCCTCTTCTCAATAACATATTAGATGTTGTTTTCTACATCGAAAGAATATTTAGTTTACACAGTTTTGCTAATGTTCTTATACATATCTATAACAGTTTGTTATATACGTATTTACAACACATTGGTTGTTAAGTTCAATTAAACTGCATATGGTTAAAGGTGGCCTTAAATAAATCTAATAAGACCAGAAACTGCTCTACATATATGTTTTGGTATCTAATCAAATAAATGTATATTACAACATTTTAATCACACAACTTCTCGACAAAATGGACATATGCTCATCACATTCTCCGTAAGAAGCCACCGATCAATACAACTCCTATGAAACACATGCTTGCATTTAGGCAAAACTCGAATCTCTTCTCCTTTTTCATACTCATCCATGCACACTGCGCATATATTCCCTCCATAACCAGAATTTGAATCACTGTAGATAACCACAGGAATCATATCTAGCTTACATTGACTTATTGGCATCTGTAGATCTACAATTACGGATCTATTATCTTCTTGTAATGTCGTTCCAGTTTGGAAGCTCTCACGCGTATGGCTTCTATATAAGCAGTAGCGAACTAAATCTGCGAAGATAACAAATATAGCAGACAGAAAGAAAGCAAGCAACACAATGATGCAAGCAGCTTGAGATGAACAGGAAAGAACTAAGTCTGATTCTGAGAAATCGCAAGCAAGGTTAGACAAATTTAAATTCATATCTGATTTTGGGAAGAAAAGATAATAACCGGGTTTTTTTCCCTCGAGGAGTGCTGTGATTTATTGTTTCTTATAATGCAATCTGGATTGGATAGACTATCAACAACAATTATATAGCCAGACAGATTATTAGATTGACCAAAATCTTTTGTTAAGATTTAGCTAGTAAACATGCTTATATAATTTAAAAACTATATTAACTTCTCTGAGATTGGATTTTCTTTATTTTCTAGATGACAAAAAAATTATGTATTTGAATATTTATATCTATATTAAATATTTACACATTTTTATATCTGTGATAATCTGGGATTGCAAATAAAGGCATTAATATTTATTTTGTTTCTTCCATGCATATAGTTTTGAATGATATGATGAGAACAATAGAAGCCAAAAGATGCATCCAGCATCTATTTTTGGATGGTTCATGCTCCATTGTAGTAAGTTATACATTGTTATTTGATAAATGAACCATAGTTTCTATACTTCTATTTTCATTCTAAAAATGTTATTTTTGCCTGATATGTGCATCTGAGGTTCTATTTTCATTCTTATGATCCAGTGTTATGCTTTGTACTAAATTCAACAGCCATGTTTGTGGTTTCTTTAAGTAACCACTTTATTAACTCAATTTCTCCTTAGGTTGAATTTTTGCTTCTCAAATATGCGGCAAATTCATGAAAGAAACTGTTAGCAAAATTACTGTATTAATCGGCTGAACTTAACTGTATTAATTAGATTCAAATTACAAGAGTACATTTAAGGTATAATTTAAAAAGTATATTAACTTCTCTGAGGAACATTGGATTTTCTTTATTTTCTAGATAACAAAAAAATTATGCATTTTACTATTTATATTTGTACTGAATATTTACACATTTTTTATATCTATGGTAATCCGGGATTACAAATAAAGGCAATAATATTAACTTTGTTTGAATGATATGATGAGAACTATAGAAGCCAAAACATGGATACGACATCTATTTTTGGATGATTCATGCTCCAATGAAACAACTTGTACATTGTTATTTGATACAAGAACCATAGGCTCTATACTTCTATTTTCATTCTGAAACTGTTATTTTTGTCTGATACATACATCTAAGGTTCTATTTTCATTCTTATGATCCAATGTTATGCTTTGTACCTTAATTCTACAGACATGTTTGTGATCTCGTCATGTAACCATTTTGTTAACTCAATTTCTCCTTAGGTTGAATTTTTGCATCTCAAATATGTGCCAAATTCAAGAAAGCAACTGTTAGCAAAATTACTGCATTATTTGGATGAACTTAACTACATCAATTAGATTCAAATTACAAGGGTGCAGTTAAGGTATTTTCGTAATAAAATTCATCATGCCCTCGTTTTTTCTTTCACCAACCCAATGTAATTATCATGATCGAACCAAACGGTCCAACAACAAAACTTCATTTCAGGCCGCATTAGGCTGGATATGAATTGGGCTTCTCTTGCTCAAGGACCAATGGTGGAATTGTAACAACTAAATTCGAAATGGATCTAAATTTTGGTTTAGAGAAAACTCATGGTAATTTATAGCCATTTTAAGGCGAGCTGTTGATTGAATAAATGAGACAGATAGTACAAACAGTTATTATGTGATCAGATCTCATACAAACTGTGTAGTTAAAGCGCTTAGCAGTTATATAGCGGCGGAGGTACAAAATGGTGTAGCGGGGGAAAGGTAGGGAAATAACATAGAAATCCCGAAGGCGCAATAAAGTATATTAGATGTAAAATCAAATATTTGAAATTAATTAACTATCTTTCTCACATTACATATGTACAAGAAACTAATATTAATTAATCTTATATAACAAAATCTAGGAATATCCTAACACATGATAAATTTTATGAGTGTAATTGATTATTACCATCTATTAGGCACTTATGCTTTAAATTTAGCCCTTTACGCTTAATTTACTGAATTTCTTAAAGAGAAAATTAGTCAAATCAAGCTCGTCCATTTTACGACGAGCATTGCCTGCCCGTTGCAATAGAATGCTATTACAATGGTCATTTTTGTGATCGTTGTAATATAAGCCTGTACAACACCCTTTTTACCACTGGCATAGACTACCCCTTGTAATAAATGTTATCAAAACGGTCATTTTAAGGCCTGTTGTAATAGATATCTATTTTACAATGGTCACAAAATGTCTTTTGTAATAGATGTCTATCTTATAACGGTCACAAAATGCCCGTTATAATACATGCCAATTTTCGGCGGTCAATAATTAATACTTACAATATTTCCATAAAATTAATTTTGACTATTTTTTATTATTTAATAATTAATCATTGACCATATATCATTAATAATATTATATTATTTAATAAATAATCATTAATAATATTATATTAATCATTTATAACTTATAATGATTATTAATAAATAATCTCTAATTACCAATTATTATATATAATAAGTATTCCAACAAACTTAAATTTACCTTCCAGTTATTAGTAAGTAATATATATCCAGTAATTAATATCAATAATTTTTAATTAATAATTAATATTCATAATTTATGATTGATAATATTACTACACTGTCTAAAAAATACCATTTTACAATATTGAATCTGCATTAAATCACTGAAGTGTTGTAAAAATTCTTGATCTTTCATGATATTTAAGAAAAAAATGTTATAATAGGATTTCCATGACATTGTTTTTATTTAATTGTTGTTAAAGTAAAAATATCTACAATGTGGACCCCAAAGCTTTAAAAAAAGTTTTAAATAATTTGTCCCTTTATACAATTGTATACATATTGGATTTCATCCAATGATGTTATATAACTTATATTATTGCCTTTTGCTAAGTTTGTTTACTATTTACACAATAATGAACAATAAAATAGTTATATCAATAATTACTATCAAATAGTTAAAAATTAATATAATAATTGTCAAGCATTGATCCAAAATTATTATTAAATAACAAATATGCACTAATGAATTTGCTCTTTGCCGTTAATGAATTAAACAAAAAGCATATATGACAATTGGGATCAAAATGTGTTTTTTCATTTTAAATAATCACCACCAATAAATTTATACAACACTCGAATTTTTAGAGCACAACAATATAATCGCAAAAATAACATCTTAAACTAGGCTCATATGTTACTAACTACTAATTATAATAATATATTACTTACTAACCATTAATAATATTATACTCTTTATTAGTATTTAATAATTAATCATTAATAATATTATATTAATCATTTAGAACTCGCAATAATTAATGATTATTAACAAATAATCACTAACCACTAATTACTAATTATATATAATTTATATTTAATGCTTAATATTTAATAATTGCTTTTTAATATATAATATTTAATAGATAATTAATGATTTATAATTTATTATATTTAATTTTTAGTTAATTCTTTATTTCAATTAATGATTTGTTATCAATATAAGCATTAATAAATAAAAATTTGTATGTAATAATGAATAGTTAAAAATTAATTAATTCTGATAATCAATTATCAAATCATCAAATTACATAAAGCATGGACCGCTTCTATTTTTCACCATCCCGCTTCATTATTTAGCTTACCGCTTTACACAGCTGAAATTTCATTTCATTTCCCAACGTCTGATAATATTCATTAACTGCTTTCCCTTAACAATTAGTATTCGTTCTCCACTAGAGAAAAAATGGTTCCCTAAATCCCTAATTCTCTGGAAATCCTAAAACCCTCAGTCGCCCTTGTCCTCCACCACAACAAATACAATCCAAAATGTCGTACTGAAAATTTTCTACTTCTCGACCTTGATCTATTATTGAGAGAAGCAAATTGATTTTTGTTGTGGCTAGGGAATCGAAATCAAGCCCTATCATCGGAGTGCATGCGACTGCCCATCATGAGGAAGCATTCCAGAATAGAGGAAAACGTCAAGGCTTGTCATTGTAATCAGTAGTGGGTGCCAGGATTCACCAAGGGATTGGAAGGTTTATGTCGTGACATTCATCGCGAATTAGGGGTCGTCGAAAAGGGAACATTTGGATTTCTTTATTGTAAGTTTCTTCTTCCCTTTCCTTCAACGATCCTAGATCTTGATTTCTTTACTGTAAGTTTCTCCTTCCCTTTCCTTGGAAAAATTTATAGTGGAAACTTCTCCTCCAAACTCAAAACTGAACCCTAAATACTCAAATCAAAAATTGATATAGATAGCTAACGAGATTTCTGCAGGTAAAGAATAATGATCCATGGATTTATTTCAGCCTTATTTAAAGTTATAGAAATTTTCACTCTCTGTAACCATTCTCTACTTGCATATCTTTTTAACTTGTTCTACAGGTTTCTGAGCTTGGTTGAGACCCAAAAAGCTTCAACATCTTGCATCAAATTTACTATATAGTTGCTAATGTTGCTGCACTTTAATCAAATATGAGTAAACCTAGCCTTTTAGTATAAAACAGTTTGTTTTTTATGTTAATCTTGTGTTTTGATAAGCTTCTGTGAAAAGAATTTGTTACTATAAACATTAAAATTATTTTTTATGTTTACTGTGAATTATTGAGGTATGCCCACCATTGAGGTTATATAACTCTCTTGTTCTTGACGGATTCATTCTATACCACTTTTGATTTTCATCCTTTGTGCATGATCGAAATGGAGCTTAAAAACAATTTGAGAGTAGTTCAAATCGTTATCCGAAGCTATGTACACAGTAGAAATTTTCAATAGGCTAGTAATGTTGATTTATGAGCCTGTCATGATATTCCTTTGATTGGGCTAATAATTCAGTCGACTGAATCTGGTAAAAAAATGAACTATCACGTATTATGTGTATTTAGTCGACTGACGTATTGAATTTAGTTGACTAACAGCTAAAACGCATACTTTGCCTCTATAATATTCAGTCAACTAGATATACAATACCATAGATTGAAACTATTTAAATAATGAACTATTTGTCTCTGTTTATACTAAGTCGACTGACCTACCAGCTTTTGTGTGTTTTTCCCATTCCAGTTTTGTCTCTTTTTTTTCAGTTCAATTTTGTTCAATTTGTGCTATTTGGAAGTTCCAAGCATGCATTAGTATACTAGTTTATATTCCTTATAATTTCAGCTAAAGTTACAGTGTTGAAATTGCCAATGATTCTACCCATATCGATGAAAAAGTCAAAGTCGTTGTTAATCCAGCTTTTAACGATGTAGAGGTTTCTTTGCTATATTAAAGAAGGGGAGATAGGCGAGTCACTCTAAAAGAATAAAACTTGTGTTTAACATAGCCAGGTGTGCTCTCTATTTCTAGTGAAATAAGCAGCATTTGTTGTTTCAAGTTACGATCACCAGAAACTTGTAGGCGTCGTCAAATGCATGCATACTCAACCTCTCACACGCTCGAACAGCAGCTAAGTTGTTGTGCTCTGCACAGTAACTAAGTTGTTGTTCCTTGAACAACAACTAAATTGTTGTGCAGAAGCACAACAACTAAGTTGTTGTGCCTTGAACAACAACTAATTGTCTTCGGCAAATAAGTTGCCTTGCCGAAGCATAGCAACTAAGTTGTTGTTCTCACATATAGAGATCATCCCATTATTGTAGATATATAAAACAATTTCCTCATGCATGGAACAAATAATTAGTCGATTTCTGAAGTCAGAGTTGAGAAAATTCACACCTGCCAAGTTCCCATGTTGAGCCGGCTATTAGTAATGGGTACACTGGGATAGAAAGAAATAAGGATGTACTTCATATACTTCATCTGGACCTGCAAAGTTGCATATGCATATTTCACTAGTAGAATATGTACTTCATATATTATTACTGAAAACTATATTAATACATATATTAGCACTTTTATATATTTATTACTTCATATATTATCCAAACATCGATGCTTACCGTTACCCCTCTAATGCGAAGCATGTTTTGAATATTACCCAAATATCAGTTGAGAAAACACAGTATCTCCACAGTTTTAAACATATTGAACTGAATGAATGAAACGCTTCGCACATTCGTGGATTTGAAAGAGAATGCAAAGTTCTATAAAAATGGGTTTTCCATATGAATCTGAGAATCTGAATTTTCAAATGTGTAATTATTCCATACATTGGTTCATGTGCACACATAAATTTTAAATGTAGTTTTGAGTTTGCGCCATGGTGTACATGAGTTCCCTATGCATACATAAATTGATTTATCATGATATAATATAATAAGTATTTGATCAGTTTTATATGTATTTAGTTGAGTTTTTGAACATATTTTAGATAAAAGGTTCACAATGGTTTTTCAAAGGTGAACTTAGTTTCAGTCTACATCTGCATATATTTGGACTTTCAATAGAAGCCTATTATGTAATTAATTCTTCCTTTGGTTATATAATTGTAGAAATAAAAGTTCGTATATAATGTCAGTTACAAATACAATTATTTTTACTTAAATACAAATGTGAAATGTGGATATGGTGGTGTCTAAACTGAAGTAGGAAGACTATGGAACCAAAGGCTATAAGGTAACGGCAATGCAAGACTTAAATGTTGTATAATAAGTTTGGAATGGTGTATAATAATATATTCTCTCTACGTTTGGTAACTTTTTTTTCCTTTTTTGCATTCTCACCGTGCTAGTAACTATATGCAGACTCAAGATCAACAGGTCGTTGGATCTACCGTCGTGTGGCACAAAAATTACGTTTCCTTAGTCTAGTGTTGGTACTTATGAAACTAGTTATGTAATTTATGTTAGAACTATGTCGACGTAATTTATCTAACTTTTGGAATGTAAACTTATATAGTATTTTGGAGTATAAACTTATCAAACTTTTTGAAATGTGTTGGAATTATATGATTCTTGCTTCAATCTTTTATTATGTGATTTTGATTGTTGCATTACACTATTTATTACATGTTAAAATATTCATTATTATTATGGATGTATATCGCAGCAGTTATATTTAAATTTGCTATTACAACAGGCAAAAACGGTTGTAATATATTGTATTACAATGGGCAAAAGCCCCTTGTAATTTATTAGCTATTACAATGGGTTAATAATCATTGTCATAGAGTCATTGCACGTGATAAAGCAAGTTATTACAATGGTCCTTTACAACAGTCATTGTCCGTTGTCAAATAGTCAGGAGCTATTACGATGACGCATATTAAGATGGGCATATGCCCGTTGTGAAATGCATATTACAATGGTTTTTACCCATTGTAAAAGGACTGTTTTCTTGTACTGTAAAAAGCCTTGATTTGGCGGATGTGGTGGAAAATAGCGGATCTAAAAGCGAATTTACTAGTCATTGACGCTAAATTGAAATAGTGTAGCTGTTGAAGAACGCTATAGGCCATTGTGGTGATATTGCGGGGCTTCAACTGCATAGCATACGAATGAATCAAAATTATAATACTATATATGTATCTATTTATTTTCAAAGTCATAAATAGTACAAGTTAATCTTAGTACAAGTTAATATTAGTACAAGAGTCACAGTGCCATCATAATATCATAAAGGTATCCCTTATACATAGTTTTCATGACTATATAAAATAATCAAAAAGTAATATGTCACTGCCTTGAGTAATCGTTTCTGCGCTCCAAGCTTCATCATCCTTGAATGTAATTCTGAAATGTATTGTTATGTTAAGTGAGCCAGAACAGCCAGTTCTAATGAATAAAATCTTAAACCCCACCTATTACGGTATATACACAGTATATAATTTACATAAATGAATATATCTATGAAAAATCAACAAGAGCTATGGAATTGTCCTCTCAATATGATAAGGAAGAAGATGATCTTATAATCACTAATAGTGATGCCTTTTCCAAAAGGATGGACTGTCTAGTCACTTAATCTTCATCATCCCTAAGGAATGTCGTGGGTTTTACAATCATTTAATATGCTTAGGTGGATTCATCTTTCCGCAAGTACCTTCATTTATAAGTAGATTGTGTAACGCTTACCGTATGTATGTGTGTGCACGAAGGCTTATTCAATAATACAAGAGATAGTAATATTCTCTTTATACATACAAAATAGGTAGACCATCATTTAAGACCTATCCAGGACGGACCCTCCATTATTATCTAGCTCGCATCCTGCAAATGCACAGATAATCATTAGAGCTCAAGTAAATAAAGCACAGCAGAATAAATAAAAGTTTAATAATAGCTAAATTCTTACTGCCACGACAAAAACTTTTTAAGTCAAGTGTCTCCAATGACCTAACCTTTCCTAGGTCATCAGTACTATCTTTTACCAATCATGTTGGTTATTTTGAGGAGGTGGTTAGAATAATTATTATCACTGGGCACGTATCGCACTCTTCTACTCTCTAGTTTATTTAACCTAATATATAATAAACATATATATACATGTAACTATATATATCCCTTGGACACCTCGATCCTAAATATCACCCATAATATCTTTCATAATCATAACATTGAGATTTCATCATCTTATTATGTCATAAATGTGGTCATATTCTAGCTCGCCCTGGAAGCGTATAAGCTACATTCATAATGGGATTCCCTATGCCTGCATTACGGATGTTCTATATAAACTATGAGAATGTGTAAGCAACATCTGCAATGGTCTGCCCTATGCTTACACACTATGGATGTGCAAAACCATCGCCTTATCCTAAATGTTTCTAAATTCCATTAACAGCACCCTGTTGTCCGCACTGCATGAAAATTCATTTATGGATTTAATTCTATTTTGTCTTTTCAATCATTGACCAGCTCTGTGTGGTCATCTCTTTTCTAGTTTGGAATGTAGTTGTCGATATGGTTTAATAACATTGACCTTAAGCAAACAATCTAGATTATCATGTGATATTACATAACCCCTTCTAGACTCCTGGTTTTGGAAGATCACTTAGGCCAATAGCAATAACCCATATCATTTCTCATTCTCATCATATGACCAATGATTATCTAATAATCATGCGATTAAATACCATTATGGTTACCTATGAACGACAACTTGTTGTTGCACGATTAATTAGCCATCCATCGACCTTTCAGACTGTCTAAAGAAGTCATGCAAATACCCCATTCATATTCCATTTTCTACATACCTTACCTCTGATAGACCGCCTTATGCCTACATTATATGACCATCTTGGGGTATTCTAATCCTAATGTTGTATGGTATCCCAAGTAATCTGTGATGGACTGCAAATCAATTGCCTGTATCACATACTCCTCAAGGTAGTATTTAAATGCATGATATAAAATTATGGTTGCAATTTGTTCTGTATTAGACCTTATGCCTAACTTTCTTTTCTTATGCATTTAATTCAATTTTCATTCAATTTTTTTTCATATTTCGTTTTTATTCTGTTTCCTTTCATTATGACTTGATTTTTTGAAGTTACAAATCATACATCAAATACCTTTCTTGAGTAATTGTCTTTCAATTATGATTCATTCATTAAGTATTATACTTAGGTCATTGTCTTTCTATTGTAATCAAGCCTGGTCCAAAGTGCAGCCTTGGAATCAGGGCAGCATATTGGGTCTGGGCAACCGAATATAAAATTTATGTTTAGGCATTTACTGTAAAAAAATTATATGAAAAATTTAATGTCTCGTATTTTTGGTAGTCAAGTATCTAATATATTTTATTATTTTAAAATATCAATTTTTAATTTTAAATTGATTTATAATATATAATTCATTTATATGACTAGGTTCGAACGTATTATTTATATATAATTTTAAATGAACTCGAAAACATCACGATAGTTCGTAATTTATGATTTAAACTTCAATTGAATATACATAACCCATTTTATGTCGGAATTCTATGAAACGAGGAAATGTTTGAATCTATTTTATTATATTTTTCTAATGTAAGAGAAAAATCAAGATTTTAGCTTATATTTTGCTAGTTATGTCCAATTCAAATTTTCGAATAGTCGCTATAGAATTTGTTAATAAACAATAATGTTTATTTTAAAAATTAAATAGAATTTTAAATGTAGTTTGAATATCGTTTAATCCAGAATTTTGAACATTGAGTTTAAAATATATACTAGTTTATCTTGAAGTTGTATAATACTTTATTTGGAGATTTTTGATAATAATAATAATTTATTATTATTTAATTAGAATTTTTTTGGATTTAATTATAATATATTTAAGCCTTTAAAATAGTTTTCTTTTCAAACAATCTCTGTTTTCAACGAAACGAGTTTTATTGAAAAACGTACAATTAGTTATTGCTAGATTCCCAGTTTGGAGCCAATCGAAATAGTTTTATCTATGTGCGCAATTTAATGGTGAACCGATAAATTAAAAATATGTCGTTGTGCAAACGAAGTCTATTTTCAATAAAATTAATTTCATTGGAACCGGAACGTTGAGACGTAATGATGTGTCCATTTTCAGTGCGTTTGGGGTTTATATGGGACAATACGAATTTAATGTTTACCAATAAACAACGGTTAATGGTAATATTTAATACCGTATTAAAATAAATAATTTTATTAAACTTAGCTCCTAAGTTAAAAACATGCAACCCTTCTACATGCACCATCTAACCTATTTTCTATCCAACAAATGTGCTCCTACTTATCCTACTTCTTCACATCGAAGAAAAAAGATTTATCAACAGAGGCACCTTATGTATTATTTGTTCCAGCTACGCATGTGAAAAGGAAAACACTGCAAGCCTATTCCTTTTTCTTCAAGTTTCATAGCAGCTATATATGTAGCAATAAAATATCCTACTTTGTTTAGTCTTGTCCAGCCAAGGACTTTAGCCACCCTATTTCATTCAAATCGAAGTACAATGTACATGCAAATCAATACAGCTCTACTTTTTTGCATGAGTTTTCACCATCAATAGTATTTTTACCTACCCTATACTGAACGCAAGATCCATGCAGACAACCCAAATCCTTATATAGCCTTAAAACCTACTCATCTTTCATTCTGTGTTTTCAAATCGAAACCAACAAGGTCTAAGTTTGAATCGGAAAGACAGCTACATCCTACTATATTCTGTGTATTCCTTCTCTTCTATGAAATAGGTTCAAGCTACTTCCTATCCATTTGTTCTTTCTACAACTCAACGTAGGTTTAACGGAGTGAAAGTTCATGGCCACAGACCTAATCTAACGTACTACTACAGAAATACATGATGATCCAGGAATTCTCATTAACAAAAGGGATGATCTCAAGCAAAGTTCGAAAGTTCTTTCGAAAGAAAAATGTAGGAAATACTTATGTCTTCAGTATTTATATGCGCAAGCCCCTATGCTTTTTCTTCTTAACCAAAAACCCACCCTTTAGATTTAAAGCCAGGCTTCCTTCATGAAAACACATGCATATCATTCAATTCATTTTGAGATGATTTTAACGTTTAAATCTCAAAGAGTTCTTATATGTTGTGGAGCGAGGAGAGTGGGGTCCTTTGGAGCAATAATAGTATAATGCGGCAAACTTCGGTTGTTTGGGGAGCAAGTTAGACGAGGTGGGAAGGAGAGTGAGTTTAATGGGTTCAACAAAGTAAATAGGAAGGAGAACTGTTCGGTTATAGCGTGGGTGGGTTTCCGGTGAACACGGTGGCGACAGGTGAGGTGCTCGGTGTATTGACAATGGTCGGTGTCAGGGTGTCGGAGATCGGTGGTCCCATCCGACGTGGTGTAGAGAAGCAGCGGTGCGGTGGAAGGAGGCTTGGTGATTCGTGAAGTGGGATTGCAGTTTCAAAAGGGTACCAGTAGCTTTCAAAGTAGGGAGATGAACAGTAATAAACTGCGTGCCTAACGAAGCTATTACATAACGTAACTTAATGGAAAATGCCTACTTATATTCCCTAATGGTGATACTATCATAAGTGTTTTTTTAAGTTATAAGGTAAATTTAGACATTGGGTATGAAGTGCCTACGGAAGTTACTATCAATGTTGCCTGGGTATTTTTCTTTTATGTCACCATGCTTAATCTATAAGTAATAACATGCATGGGCATATTTGAATACGCCTAACCAACGACGTGGTCTGACCTTAAAAAGTTTCATATGATAAATGGGTTTTAATCGTGCGGGTTACGAGTCGTGTCTCGGGTCATGTTAGAAATTGACGGCCCTAGCCTAACCCCTTTCATTTTTGTTTTCGAACATGCCTGACCCCTTTCATTTTTGTTTATGTGGCCTAATATGTATATTTTGCCTAAACGAGTTTTCGTTTGTGCTAAATCCTTTCCAAAAGCCTAATCGTTTTCTTTTAACGTTAGTGGGGAATATAGGTGAACAACAGTAGTAATGTGGTCCAGAGTTTTTTTTTTGGGGCCTAAGTCATTTTTTAAAACGTACTTAACAAAGTATTTTTTATGTTATTTAAAATTAGATTAAATAATTATAATCGAGTTATTAATAATGTTAAATTTAATTAGTAAAATACTGTATTAAATTTATAAACATGTCTTATAGCAACGGAATTGGACAAACAAGGGGCGTCGGGTCCGTATCGGCAAGCACGATATGGTTGGATCATAGTTGGAAGCTATTGATGTTTTTAATTAAATTAAATATTCGTTTAATTTAATTAAACTGTTTTTGCGACGAATAAAAAATCAGACAAGTACAAGTCACTCAGTTTTATCCCACTTATATTTTACATAAGTCGGTTTTAAATATTTGTGTGTTATGATTGTTATTTGGTTGATGGATGTTGAATATATATGTTTATATATGGTGAGTGAACTGATTAAATTAAATGTGGTTTAATTTAATTTAATCTAATTGTTATTTTTAACGATCATTTCCCAATGAGGTAATTTACCTCGTTGGTTACTTTTATAGTAATATAGACATATTAAATTAAGATGTGAATGTTTGGATTAATGTTATTGCATGATTGTTAAGTATTATATATGTATATTGAAATAAATGATATTGTTTATATAATGCATTTGGATGCAGGGAAAGCAGGTTGGAGGGATCCAACTTGATTGCTCAAATTTATTGTTTATTTTTATATTACAATTATATGAACTGTTTAACCGATATGATTGGATGATTAACTTGATTATTGATTGTTGAATCTAAATTCAATGTTAGTTTGTTTTGTCCAATGGACAATATTGGTTGAGTAATTAGCAGCAGTTGGCCTAAAAATAAATTGTTTTATCAATATTGATTACCATCAGGTGTATCGACGGTAATAAAGTTATAAAACCTATTTTATAACTGAAGATGGATTTTGAAATTGATATATCTAAATAAAGGTTTAATAAAAGGAAATTAATATTTATTATTTAAGTTATAAGTGATTATTAAATGATTTTATAAATCAAATTCTTAGTTAATAAGATTTATAAGCAGACAAACAAAAAGTAAAGCAATGGTTAAGAATTCAATAAATTGTTTCAAGAGACGAATAAATGGAATTATTTAAATTAATTATATTATTAATTAATTTAAAAGAAGGAATAATTAGAATAATCAAAGGGATAATTATGATTTGAGTTGACGAAATCAACTAATTTAATTGGAATTGGTTAGTTGGTAAATTTATTTTAATTAATCCGATAAAGTAGTTTAACAAATAATTGGTTTTTACTTTAATATGATTTTTTATAAAAAAGAAATTAATGTTTAATTTAGTTAAATAAGAAGTTAACTATTTCTATGATAGTTAATGATGGTGTAAATTATTATTTTAATGAATAATAATTTAAGTGATCAATTCATAAATGAGATTTGTTAAGGTAAGTAATCAAGGTTGATATTGGAATATAATTGGATTTTTGGAAAGAGTTGATGAATGGCTTTATATTAAAACCGAGTTTTATAATTAAGTTATAAAAGAGATTTTAAGCCAAGATGATAACTTAAAATAGGTGTATGAATTCAGAAAAGAAGAGCGGGAAAAAAGTTTTTTTTATAGTAAACCTTAGTTTTATAAACGATGTTTATAAAAGGGGCAGGAGGCTAAAATGTTAAGATTTATTTAACGTTACTTAATTCTGAAATTGAAACAAGATTTTCAAAATAGAAAATTGTTGAATTGAGAAAAAGTGGGATAATATGAGTCGATGACGAGTTAAGATAGGGATTAGAACCTAACTGGAGGTTAGTTAAGTTGAGTGGTATTCTTGGTGTTAATCCGATGTTAATTTCGGTCTTTGGGGTTGACACTTCGAGAATTATTCTCTTACCAATTTACGGTTAGGGACTAATGAATATTGGAGTATATAAAGGCATGAAAATATTTTAATAAATGTTTTGAAATGATTGGAAGATGAGATATGACCATGATATTGTTTTAAGTATAAAAATAAATTGTTTGAGAAGACTCTTGTATTAATATAAGAAATAAATATCATATTTTAAATTATCAAAGGATTTAGAAGTTTAATTAACCATTTGTTAATTATTTTTAAATTAAAAGGGCCAAGTGATGCTGAGTACTGAACCAGTAAATCTATTTTTATATTCTTGATTGAATGCTTGTTTATTTGATAATTAAATAACCGACTATCAAATCTGGCCAATACGACAGTTGGTACGGAAAGACCGGGATCGAATTTATATTTGAAAACCATTCCGACCGATGAATACGTAAACATTAAAGATATCAGATGTTGATTAAGATGGAGAAATCGAAGACCGTTGATATTAATAAATGGAAGAACCACTTAATATCTCTAAGTTGACGCAGATATATACTAGGGATCTGCCATGGTTACAATCTACGGATTTACAAGGACTACTCGCTACTGATCTGTAGGGTGATACCTAGGATGTGGTAGGAGGGTACCTTCGGTTCATCCTATTCCTGGATGATTTGTATGGACGAATGTATGACAGAGTATTTCTTAAGAGTGATGTACATTGATTTTTGCAAATGTACTTCTGTTGGTGATAGCTAACATTCAGGGTACTTTTGTGGGTGTCAATTAGTGATTTGGCGGATCAGATGATGTGGCATTCAAAGTGAATGGTGGTGTACTATCATGAAATGGTAATTCAAACCTCATGCCTCATAACTGGAAAACGACAAAAATCGGGCAGGCGGAATGGCTAAGTGGGTCACTCCTATTAGGGTGTATAATCACCTATCTAGAGAAAATCCATTACATTTTTCATTCTATTTGATGCTGACCCTTTCGGGAAATGGTTGCTGATCCCAACAGTTGGTGATATACATTTGATACACTCAAGCGAAATGAGTGGTTGGTCATGTGTGGCCGGGTTGCAAGATGCTTTTGTTGAACCCAATGTATTCCCCTCCAGAGATACACTATCGACTGGTGGTTCCATACCTTGTTAGAGTCGAAATCAGTCTCCAATAAGCGCCCACGGTTTTGATTGTTTACTATATATGTGTGGAGCGTAAGATGCAAGTGTTCCGAAGATTGCTGTTTATTTGTATAATAGACACTATTATAATATCAGAAGATATATATATATGATTTCAAATTGTTTTGGGTTATCTAAGGTAAAAACCGCCTGTATTTATGTGTGGATTTGGTCTTATGATTATTCTTTTCTTTCGAAAAGATTTTGAACTTTAGAATCAAGTTGGATGATTCCCCTAAAACTTAGCGAGTTTTCTCACTTTGGTTCACCAGACTGATCCGCCGTTTGTAATGCTCGGGTTAGCCCGGGTTTTACAGGTTCAGGTTATGGGATACTAGACGTGATGGAGGAGTTCAGACGTATTAATATCTATTCCGCTATATGTTGTATATGAGGTTGATTATTATAACTATCCAGATGTGTGGTGTACTTTGATGATTGTAAGTTTATTTCAAGCTCTAAATAAAGATTCATTTATATATTATATTATTTTTTCTGTGATGTGAGACTCTGATTCTATTGTGTTTTTGTAATGGCCCAAATTTCCGTACCCGTTGAGTCGACCAATAACCCCACATATTCAACCCAAATTGCAGAGAAATACGAATCATTAATAGGAAAAAGTTAGAGAATGAGAAATAGAAAGAAAAGTTAGAATATAATAAAACGAAGAACACAAATCTCATAGTGGAACGAATAAAATATATTAGATAACATAACTTTTGAAATACAAATTTGTTTGTATATACATACCATCAAAGTACAATAGCTATTTATGGAACAGTTATAAACACATGTTTCCAGATACAAACATAGTACACAGCGGAAAATATGATAGTCTATAGCTAACTGGTGAAGCCTCATGCTTCAAGCACCTCCAAGTGAATTTAAAAAATCCTGACTACTTGACTGCCCATACAAATTTGGGCACCCAAGAGTTTAGGGAAAACAAAATAAACTCTTGGTCATTCATGGGACTGGTGTGAGTAAACTCCAACCATTGGTTTAACTTTCAAAAATCCTTTCAAAAGAAAAGATAATCATAAGACCGACCCACAAATAAACACGGATGGTTTTTACCTTACGATAACCCAAAATATTTGTTATACCAAATCCAATGATATTATAATAGTGTCAAAATCAGATATATAGTAATCTAACGGAACACTTGCATCTCATGGTCCATATAATATAAAATCAAAAACCGCAGGGCACTTATTGGAGATTGGATTCCGACTATGACAAGGTATGGAACCACCTTCCGATCACTGTACTGTAGAGGGGATACACTGGGGTTCAACAAGAATATCTTGCAACTCAGCCACACATGGTTGGCCACTCATTTAACTTGAGTGTACCGAGCATATTATCAGCAACGGTTGTGATCAACAACCATTACCGAAAGCATATATCAGTGAATATAATAAGAAACAAATGAAATTTCTCTAGATCAGGTGATAATACCCCTAATGGGAATGACCCACTTGGCCATGCTGCCTGCTCGATTTCAGTCATTTCCCGGTTGATGAGGCTTGAGGTCACGATTTATATTTTTAGAACAACTTTCCCACATTTACATTAAATGCCACCTTATCAGATCCACCCATATATGTTGTCCTGGGACTAGACAAACCGAAGGAACCATTATTAATCCATCTTAGGCAATTCCTACCTAGGATTAATAGAACAGATCTTGCACTTTACCCTGCCTTCAATTATCTTCAGCATAAGTTGACTCGTAATGCTTACACCATTACAAAGTGGTTTTCAGATATTAAACATGATACTGGTCTCTCCGTATTGACATCGAATGTATAAAATAAACTAAAACATTGATAGTCGGTGATTTAACCATCAAAGGAAACATCCATATATCCAATGATCTTTTTTCCAAATGGAAATTCCTTCGATCAAGCATTAAACAATATTGGCCCCTTTTTAATTAATTTCTTATCAAATTATCATTTCTAAATTTCCCGTTTCCCATCATCCATATCTTTCAAAACTCGATTATCTCCCATAATTCTTGGAAAACATTTCCATTTATTTAAACACTTTATTTTCCATATTTCTAGAAAATACACGTTATTATTGTCGGGAAACATTTCCATCCCTTTACGCATTTTTATTTTCTATATTTAGAAAATATACATTATAAATATTGGAAAGCGTCTCCCATTCCCATTTCTTAACTTCCTATTAATCAAATCATTTCCGTTTCTGTATTTAGAAAATATCTCGGATTTTATTAGGAAAACGTTTCCATATTCCATTTATATGGATTTAAATAAACGTTTAATAAAACATTGTTACAAGAAGTTAACTCATTAATCATTTATTAACCAACTGTATCTCTAACCATTCCTCACTTTCAAACCTTAACCATTCCACAGTCAATTATGAAGTCAATCAAGTTGGGGTATAATTACCTCTCAGATCTTAACTGAGCAACATTTTCAACTTTGAAATGGACCAAATTCACAACTCAAATCTTAAACCAACATCGCTTACGAAACTCTCGGATTCAGTTTAAGAATCCACTTCTTTTACGGGAAAAATTAATTATAACGCTAGCGTTATAATCCCTACTTCCGAAATATTTTAATTTAAAATATAACTTTTATTCATTAATTTGAATAAATAAATAACAAATAATAAATTAAATATATAATTAAACCTTGCTTAAAACAGAAAGCAAATAATACTTTCCTGAATTTGATAGAATCAAATTTCAGTAAATAGCTCTCTTTCGAATTTCCTTTATTCGATTAATATTCAAAACTTCGGAATAAATCAACTACTTAAGGTTAACTTAGATTTCACTTTAAAATATTTCCATTTGCAAAACATTTTCTTTTTCACTTTTAGTTGTGAATAATAATTTTTTTATATAATCAAATCCACTAGATTTTATTTTCTCTAATCAAATTCCATATATAACTTCTATTTGTAGAATTACTGAAGTAAAAATCTCTTTTTTTTATTTCATTTATTTATAATCTCACTTTTTATAATAGCTAAGTTCTAATCTCATTTCAAATATCGGTTTCAAAACCTATTTCTATTTTTCTATATAAATTCAAACTTGAATTTATATTTTTATTTATCAACGATAATTAATTCACTTAATTATTTATAACTCATATATAAGCAACCTCTTGTTTTATCCATTTAAACAGTTTCTATTTTCAACTCTATTCGAAATTAAATTTCTATTTTTGAAAATAAATTTCATTTTTGAATATCACATTCGTTTCTCCATATTCGAAACTATTTTACGGAATTTAAATACTGAAATCCTTGGGACAGGGTAATTCAAACACAATATAATCAGTCATCGATTATACATATGAAAACATATATCACAATAAACGATAAACAGTAATGTATATGTTGAGGAATCCAGTTGGATTCCTCAACCCTGTTTCCGTGCATCCACAGATGTTAATCAACATCAATAATATTATTTCACAAAATAAATAATCGATCAAAGATTTATATATATAACTATATCAATCAATTCAACCAATTTTATCAACCACTCATCCAAACAACCATCACAAGTATAAAATTACTATAAATAAAATTTAAAACTCATTTATATAAAACTATAAACGAGTCAGAGTTAGTGAGTTTACTCACGTTGTTTGCAGTTGATGGTTATGTCTTTGTCTTGTTTAAAATCAAACAGCATTTGAATAAATCAAGAAATTCCAGTTAATCCAATTCACTCCAAATTGATTCTAGAATATAGATTTCGATGTTATGATTGAAACGCCAGAGTCCGCGATCGAGTAAACCTATAATGAGTGAGATATTTAGTTTACAAATTTACAAATTAAAGTAATAATTCATAACCTTAATTTCATGATTAGAAAACTAATTACCTGTGACGATCCCAAAACCCCGTGACACGGTGTTAAGGATAATCATTGGAATATAACACATTAATCATCATTAGCAGATCACAGAAAATAGCACAAATAGAAAATAGAATAATTTACACACATATGACAACGGAATCATATAGATATCAGCACATCAGAGAAGCACAGTACAGGATACAACTTAGTGCATAATGATACATAGTCAGTCACCATCGCTCGAGGCGGAATCATACATAAAGAGTACACAAAATAAATATCAGTCTACATCGCCAATGGCGAAATCATAATATAGATACAATAATGGCGGAGAAAATCCAAGTCAGCACGATGTAGTCAAGCCTCGCCATGAGCCAAAAGGTGCATCAGAAACCTATAACTAGGCTGCCTGTGTGAAAATGAGGGCACCCGAGTTTGCAAGGTGAAACAAACTACGAGTCAGTCATGGGACTGGAATGAGAAATCTACTTAACTTATTAACAACAATAATAAGGCAAATCAAAGGACAAAGCCACTTTCGCGGAATGAGTTTACTCCAATGAGTGCTAGTGCATGAAATAAAGTGAATGATTAAATCATCACAATTCTTTTTATAAAATGAAGCCATTATAAGACTAAGGTCCCATCACACAATGCAACGCAAGCCGGAGGATAGAGTTTTTACCTTATAATGGCCAAAAATGGTTCATACGTATAAAACAGAAGTGTTTGATATTATTACTAGTGTATATATATTTCAAAAGCGATTTCAATCATAAATATCAATCATAGGCGGCATAAATGACCCATACCACTATGTCGCCGTACTAGTAATACAATCACGTCCGCATATTTCGTATTGGAAATTGGATTCCTTCATGAGTCGAGGTAAGGGGCAAGCTCCTCTCCGTTCGAGACACTCTAGCAAATGTCCCAGGACCCCACTATGATCCTTGGAATCGGCTGGGCCGGTCCTCTCTTACTTTTGAGGATTGGCAATTCCTGAACACACGTTTCTCGGTCCTTACAGACCTATAATCGAGGCGCCTTGCATTCCAACAACCACATAGGTGAAAAGTATATATAATGTCAGGGCTGGTAGGTCACTGACACTACCATAGCTAGAAAGAAAAGTCGTGCACTCCCAGCGGTCCGTCTCCCGTTTTTGACTCATACCGAGGTGTGAGGCTCGCCAATTCACGTCATACACAAAGCTACGTCACACAGACCATGCTTTGATCATCAACCACAAGACTTTGCTTTGCAACAGAAGCCTTGATCATATGCCACTTAGGCATGCCACACAGGCAATCCACTCCATGCGACTGATTTCTATCAATACATAACCTCTGAGCTCGTACGTCTCAGAGAAGGGCGTTAAGCAAGAGAATAAATTCTCCGCCGCCAAACAGATATATATTTAACAGAGATCAATCAGCACAGAACAAAATCCAATGTCAGACACACAGTCCATCTACAAGTCCGTTCTGGGTCTGAACGAAACCGGAGGCACCAATTCCTCGCATATCCGTACAATCAACAGTATGTTTGGACGACAACTACTTCAGCTCCTTCATGGTGGCTACTCCAATCACGAGCATCAGTAGCGCCCATCCATCCAATGTGAAGATCGTCGGTCTTCAACCGTCTTCGACTTCTCAACGTCGATCTATTATTTGAAATGAGATGAACTCGGCCTTTTCAAATAACCCACGTATATTTAGATTTTCAAATCAATTATTCACATGGTTGGACTATTCAACATTCACATTTTAGTTCTTTAGTTATAGTTTTCATGTCAAATACATTCAACCATCACATATCAAGCAAACACAACGAAATTGGTTTATTTCCACTCTATATCGTCTATAGTATTTTATAACGATATATCGCAATTTTTATTTAATTTAAAACGGCCATATTTAATTAAACGACGTTTCAGGTCGTGTCGATGCACTGGCGCTATTTTTCGCTAATATTGTTTTACACATATCTGAAAATCTAACTGTCGGATCTTCACAAATTTTATATCATTAGGAAGGTCATTTCAAAACGAATCCAACGGTTTCAGTTTTGGGGAAATCCGACCGTCGGATCTTCCACACTAGCCATTTGAAGTTACGATTTCAATTTACGAACTACAGCGTCGTTATTCGATTTTATTTAATTATATTTATATATATATATATATAAATATAATTGTTTCTGGCGCTGTTTTTCTTCAGATTTGAATTAAACATTCCAGACAATCCAACCGTCGGATCTTCACAAAGTTGGTGCCGTTGGAAAGATATTTCCAAGGCGAACCCAACGGTTGCGGTTTTGGGAAAATCCAATGGTCGGATTTCCCGCACTAGTCGTTTGAAATCACGGTTTCAATACATGAAATGCACGGCCACGTTTCGTTTTAATTTTATTTTTATTTATATATTTATATCAATATAGTTCATTCAAAGATTCCTATATTGTTTTCACTTCAATTATTTCACTAAAGCCTTTAAATTTTGGAAGATTTCGCCATAACCTCCTTTGTACGAGAGGGGCTGGAAAAATTCCCAAATAGCCACACGGGCATCTCATGTCAAAAAGAAAAAGAAAAAGCCAAGCGGCTAGCCAACAGGCTCACAAAATCATCACCCAAACAAAACAGTAAATGTGTACCTATTTGTCGGGCAAAAATTTTATTCCTCTTCTCTAGCCCCTTTGTTATAACCTGTTCAATAAATATGCATGTACATATATACAATTTTTATCACTTATCATTTTCCATTCAACTTCATATTTGATTTACTTTGGTTTAAAAACACCATTCATTCTAATGTTGCATGCATAGGCTAAAATCACATCATTAGCTAATTAATGTATATTTCAACTCATGCATATTTATTTGAACAAGTGGCTATTTTTAACACTTCACATTTCAAAGATGATAAATTTGGCGAACTAAAATAGATTTCAACACATGACTATTTTATTTAGTTCCTATGCATGTTAAAAATAATATTTCTTCACAAATATTTATTTCAACGTGTAACACCCCACACCCGCTACGGTCACTCACTAAGGGAATGCCATAACATTGGTGGAGTATTTTAAGTGAATATAGAACAGAAAAACTACAACAAGACAGATATAAGTAATACTTGAAAATTTAAATCATCATTTCATTGCAGCGGAAAGTAAAACATGTTTGGTTACATCACAAAACCATACAAGAGTCAAGTACAAAATATCCATCTTGATAAAAATAAGTACATAATCCCACCAAGTAAACAATAGCCATAGAAGGAAAGATGAACTGAGCTTTACTTCAACGGTCCAAGCTCCAAAGGATAGATAAAGCAGTCTGATCCAAGCCCACTAGTGCTAGGCCCACTCTGAAAACCTGAGGGTTGGGAAAAAGATAAAGAAACAACGGGGTCAGACATAAGTCTGAGTGAGTCCTATAACCCTAACAATACAACCATTAAAGTAATTAAGGTATGACATAAACAAGGTACGGTACCTCTGGGGATAATGACTACACTAAGTAGCCAACTAAACACCGGATGTACTACGATAACCGAAAAGACGCATTTATCCACCCAAGGATAATTACTAGCTTACACCACCCCAGATCTACCCACCCAAGGGTAATTCCTACACTACACCACACCAGTTCTACCCACCAAGAGTAATTCCTACTTAAAGGTTGATCCCACTAAGTGTACTTAGTAAATTTTACCCAGTAGTTTCTTGTACCCCTACACAGGTGCCGTCTGCCCTTATCTTTACTAGGTGTACCCACTACTCCCAAGCGATCGGCTCCCTACCGTAGATACCCGTGCTGGTCCCACAAAGGGGGTGTATCATTCCCCAAAGTGGCTACCAGATAATATCAACTGTGCACGGCTTTATATCTACACGATGCAACAACGACTTACCAACCAGCCCGGGTCCACACACGCATATGAAACCCGTTGATCCTGCGTTTCCACCGCTAACCCGTTTTGGCCACTTATAGTCAAGCCCAATATGCGTGTCCCGTCACTCGACATGGGTCGAGCCCACAAAGATACGTTTGGGATATTGGTTGAAATGGGCCCCCACAAGCTACTACTTAAGCTTGTCATTTTATCTAGTGAATCCCACTTAACCCATTAACCATGTCCACCTACATGTTACAAATTTTTGGTTAAGTCTTTCAATCATATTTTAATTGCCACTTAAGGCCCCCACAAGCTACTACTTAAGCTTGTTATTATATTTAAATTGCCACTTAAGGCACCCACTAGATTTCCGCATGCCACCCAAGGCACTTACTTGATTCCCACATGCCACCTAAGGCACTTACTTAACCCTTTAATCATGTTTAATTACATGTTCCACTTTGGTTAAGTATTCTAATCGTATTTTCTATTGCCACCCAAGGCAACCCACTAGTTTCCTCATGCCACCCAAGGCACCCCCACTAGTTACCACATGCCGCCCAAGGCACCCACTTAACCCCTCATGCCCCTCTACATGCTAATATGGTTAAGTGTTTCTTAATTCATTAATTAAGATCATGACCTCATAAAGACCTCTCACATTAGACCGTCTTTTATGACTGCTGGATATGCCGGTTGGTTCCGGGCAGACTTCTGTCATCAAAAGGGTCTAACCTCGTGTCTTTACTTTAATCATGTATTTACTTTATGACTAAGACCTCTCACATTGGGCCAATCATTTGTAGCCGCTGGATGGCCGGTCGGTTCCGGGCAGACTTCCGCTACAAAAGGGTCCAACCTCGTGTCTTAGTTGATTAATTACACCTAATTAATCACCCCCATATTAATTATCCCTAATTAATATCAAGTTTTTCATAACATGGGTAGACCTAACTCAATAGGTAAATTCCCATGGGGTAGACCTAACTCAATAGGTAAATTCCCACTTATGCTTATTCATTTTATGGTATGCTTAATCATAACCATTTCACACCATTCATTAACATGTCTATTAACCCCATCGTTTCCCCACGCACTTATGCTAACACGACATATTTCCAAGAGAAGATTCTTTCATACTTAACATGGGTTTCACTTAGCATACATTAGCATTAACATGGGTTAAAAGGTGTCCACTTACATCATGATATTAACCCAACTAGCATTACTAAATAACCCAACTTGCATGAACATACATATGTCGTATATACAAAGGCGACTTGCATAAGTGTTCATAGGTTATACAAAGATGAACTTGCATGTGTCTTAAAGGTGTGAACTTGCACAACATGTTACATGTTAACTTGCATAACATCATACACATAACTTGCATGATATCATAAACATCACTTGCATCTCAACATACACATAACTTACATAACATTATGCACATAACTTGCATAACCTCATACACCTAACTTGCATATGAACTCGCATAACAACATGCACATAACTTACATAACATCATACACATACTTGTATAACATGTTGATCTTGCATATAAGCATACACATAACTTGCTTAACATGTTGAACTTGCATATATGACTTGCATCTTAAAAGAGGGTAAGCATGCATAGCATATAAAGGTGTCATCTTGCATATGTATGCATCACATTTAAAAGGGTAAACTTGCATGTCATGATTTATGCATAATACCAAACACTTAGCATGCACAAAACCACATACTTAGCATGCATAGAATCAATCACTTATTATGCATAAACACACCACTTAACTTGCATAAACCCAAACACTTAGCATGCATAAAACCCAATACTTAGCATGCATACAATCAAATACTTAGCATGCATAAAATCAAATACTTAGCATGCATAACACCAAATACTTAGTATGCATAAAATCACATGCATAACTTGCATATCATGTTACATATACTTGCATATATTCTCACATATAGTTTGCATAACATGTTACATATGCATAAATGTTCAACATAATGTTTTACATCATAAAACATGGCAATAAACTTGCATATGGCATAAAACTTGCAATTCACATATCATACAAACTTGCATAAACTCATTTATCCACAAACATAGCCATGTCTTATCACATCCTACCATAATCAATTTAATAATTGATTATTAAAGCTATAGGAACTCACCAAAACCAAGATTAGCAACCTTATGAAGTAAAACTAGTTGCCAAATATGAAGAAGAAGATGATTAGAGGTTGATTAGCTTGCAACTCTCTTCATTGATTTGTGGAGGCCATGATCAAGTTTCATTTTGCCATAGTTTAGTTACAAGATCTAATTATGAATGAATTAGGGTAGGGTTGGGGTCTTATTTATAGGATTAGGTAGTGTTTTAGGCCCTTAGATTAACCCTAGGTTAGATTAGGACCCTTAGATTTAGGAAATCTCTAGAACCAGCCCTCTAAGCCAGCCTAGAACCCAACCTGGTGCACCCAGGTTCACTGGACGCCGCACCCCTGTCGACAGGCAAGTCGACACCCCCTGTCGACAGGCCTGTCGACAGCCCTGTCGACATGGGTAGGGCGGGATTTTTCCCGCCTGACCCCACTTGTCCAATTTAAAATCTGAATTTTAAATTTTAAATTCTGTTTTTAGTGAATTTTAGCATTAACCCACAATACGGGGTGTTACATTCTCCCCTCCTTAAAGGATTTCGTCCCCGAAATCTCCAAGCTAAGGAGAATGCATATCCTACCATCCAAACAACCATCAACTCAAACCATCAACCACAAGCATCCATTGTCCTTAAACAGTTTCTAATGATGTATGAGCATATGCAAAAAGTGTGTGTATATGTTCCCTATCTAATGTATGAACATATGCAAACCATGATAGTGCCATGCATCCATTATGTATGCGAGATAACCCTATCGACACATACAGTATCTATATGAGTGCACAATCATTCACCGAAATGCATCATCCATGTGATAACACAACCATTATACATTCATAAATATAGCTACCTACACACAATTTTATGCAATATGCAATATGAAGTGACTGAGCCGATCTAGTGCCTAGAGTGTGTGTATATGTATCCACGAGCAACCACTAGCAAACACTTGCATCCACTTGCATCCATCAACCATAACATGTCTCAAACACATGTTTCAACCATAGGTTTACCCTATCTAAAGGTCAAAGATACAAATGAGAGGACATACTAAAGATAAGATAAGTACAAGATATGCGATGAAGGAGAAGCAAAAGGACATACCCTCCGAAAGAAAAAGGGTACCTCGAACGCATCTTCGCTTCCGTCTCCCAGGTAGCGTCGCTCTCTTCTTCTCCCCTTTGTACTTTGACTAGTTGAACCTCTCTGTTTCTCAGCTTCCAGATCTCTGACCCAAGGATGCAAGTAGGAGCTCGTCGAATCGTCGCATCACACTCTACTTCCACTTCTCTAAGCAAACTCGGCTCTACCACCTCTGCGGTCTCATGTAGGCACTTCCTCCTATGGAATACATCATGTACACCACTAAGTCTGTCGGGCAACTCCCCCAATGGAAGATGCTCCCCCCCATGTACCTCCAAAATTCAAGATACATAGCCTCAAAAGGTCTTCTAAAATATGACTCACCCTCTCGGTCTGGCCGTCCGTCTGAGGATGATATGCGGTACTCAAACACAACTGAGTCCCTACCGCCCATTGCAAACTCTTCCAAAACTCTTTAGTGAAGATAGGATCTTGATTACTCACTATACTGGAAGGTACACCATGCAATCTAATAATCTCCCGAATGTAAACTGAAGCTAGCCATGGAGCAGTTCTCTTACTCTCCACGGGTATAAAAATGGGCGCTCCTAGTGAGTCTGTCTACTACCACCCAAATTCCTGTATTACCCTTCCTCGATCTTGGTAATCCATCGAGACACTATCCCACTTCCTTAGCGGAACCTCCAATGGATGAAGCAACCCACCGGGTTTCTTCTGCTCCACTTTCATTTGCTAGCACACCAAGCATCTAGCGACATACTCGGCCACGTCTTTCTTCATACCGGCCCCAAAAGAAAACTCGCTTCATGTCTTGGTACATCTTGTCCCTATCGGGATGAATGGTCATCTTCGACCGATGTGCATCATCAAGTATAGCCTTCCTCAAACCCCTGTCTTTCGGTACACCAAGTCTACCGTCTCTACGCAACCACCCCTTACCATCTAGGGTGTACCTACTCAAATGGCTGGATGACTCCCCCCTTATGAGCTTCCCCACCAACTCAACCAACTGTGGGTCGTCCCTCTGTGCTTCTCCAATCCGCCCCAAAAGAGTAGGTCTAACCTCCAAGGAGGCTAGCAAACCGGGTACAAAGTCAACGGAAGGTCTAAAGTCAAACATAGAAATAAACTCTGAGCTCCGTCGTTCAATGAACAATGAACTCAAGGACAACCTTTTTCTACTTAAGGCGTCCGCTACCACGTTACCCTTGCCATGGGTATACACTACCTCAAACTCATAGGATGCTAAGAATCTCATCCAAAAATCATCACAACTGTCCATCTCTCACGCAGACCACCCTAGTCGAACTCGACATCCCCCAAATGCAAGCCCCAAAGGCCTAAACCAATATCAGACAAACACCCAAGGGATATCTCCTTCGAGTTCAGGCGACCTACGTGAGATGATACTAGTAAGAATGGCTAAAAAACTAAGCCTTTGACCAACTTTGGATGTCCTCGCCAGTCTCGCTCCAAAACTACCGTTTGTCCCATAACTGGCTTTGCTCACCCTATTGAGCACATACAAAAACTTATTTCGTTCCCAGAAAAGACCAAGATGTCATCCACAAAGACCATCACAAACTTATTTAGGTACTCCCCGAACACTCTTCTCATCAAATCAACAAAGTATGCGGGGGCGTTCGTCAAACAAAATGGCATCACCAGCCACTCATAAAAACCATCCGGAGTCCTAACGGCAGTCTTCTCTATACTGTCCTCAGCCACTTTCAACTGACGAAACCCCGTGGCTAAGTCCAACTGCGCAAATACTGAGGCGCCAACTAACTGATCAAAGAGATCATCAATCCTCGGCAATGGGTATCGATTCTTCTTTGTGAATTTATTCAATTCTCTTTAGCCTACACAAAGTCTGAGGGACCCATCCGCCTTCGCAGCAAAAACTACTGGAGCACCCCACTCCGATATACTTCGTCTTATGAACCCCTTCTTAAGCAAACCACCTACTTGCTTATCGAGTTCCCTCCTCTCACGAGGAGCCGTGTGGCACACTGGCCAAGATACTGGTTTGGCATTATCTACCAGATATTTTCGGAAGTTAATCTCACGCTCCGGAGGTAAGCCCTTCACCTCCTCACACACATCCGAGTATTCCCGGACTGCTCTAACAGATCGCAAACTCTAGACCGTCGTGTCAAGCGATTCTAGATAACCTAGCATAACAGATTCTATGGGATTACAAGAGATCTCGAGAGTGTTACCCTAGCGGGTCATAAGCCTAACAACTCTCCTTCCACAATCAAGAACGGCACCCCTACTGGATAACCAGTCCATGCCCAAAACTAACCCATAGCCCGTGAAGCCCAACAAGCATCACTTCTAAACTCAACGCTAAGTATAGAAACTTTCAAACCCAAACACATCATGGAGCCCAATTGGGTTTGAAACAACTAAGGGATCATCTACTAAACTGGTGTCTAAGTGCGGTGACTCAACTAACAATGATGAGATAAACGAACTCGATGCGTCAATATCAATTAAAGTTCGAATCGGATAATGAAGAAATCCAAATTCCAACCTAGACGGTCCTATCCCCATCAGGTACCCTAGTCGCGAGGGAATACAACTACCCTCCAGGAGATTCCATAGCTTGCCTATGCCCCTTTGGACAATCCTAATAAGATGTCCCATTCCTTCCCAAAAGGATAACTACTAGCCTTCTCCTTCCCATTCTCCACTCGTAACCTCCCATCAATGAGGTTCCGTCCTTCATTAACCAAACAACTATTTGAGCCTTCCTCCCATCGTCCATCCAATAAGTACCTACAAGTCCTCCTCCTTCTTGAACCAACTCCCAATCCGACTAACGTCTAAGTCCCTTGAAGTGGTTTTCCACTCTTATTTATCTTAGAAAGATCATCTATACGCGGAGGGGAAACTCAAAATGAGAGAGAGGAAGAGATTCAAACGGAGAATTCGAAAGATAAAGATATGGCTATCGGGGATTATGCTTTGCTTTCAAAAACCTTTCTCTTTTAAGACATGTTTTTGAAAATACTTCTTCCAAAAATTTTCTTAGAAAATAGTTTTTCTAAAAATTTTATCTGTTCTGGTAACCTTTGCTCTGATACCACATGTAACACCCCACACCCGCTACGGTCACTCACTAAGGGAATGCCATAACATTGGTGGAGTATTTTAAGTGAATATAGAACAGAAAAATTACAACAAGACAGATATAAGTAATACTTGAAAATTTAAATCATCATTTCATTGCAGCGGAAAGTAAAACATGTTTGGTTACATCACAAAACCATACAAGAGTCAAGTACAAAATATCCATCTTGATAAAAATAAGTACATAATCCCACCAAGTAAACAATAGCCATAGAAGGAAAGATGAACTGAGCTTTACTTCAATGGTCCAAGCTCCAAAGGATAGATAAAGCAGTCTGATCCAAGCCCACTAGTGCTAGGCCCACTCTGAAAACCTGAGGGTTGGGAAAAAGATAAAGAAACAACGGGGTCAGACATAAGTCTGAGTGAGTCCTATAACCCTAACAATACAACCATTAAAGTAATTAGGGTATGACATAAACAAGGTACGGTACCTCTGGGGATAATGACTACACTAAGTAGCCAACTAAACACCGGATGTACTACGATAACCGAAAAGACGCATTTATCCACCCAAGGATAATTACTAGCTTACACCACCCCAGATCTACCCACCCAAGGGTAATTCCTACACTACACCACACCAGTTCTACCCACCAAGAGTAATTCCTACTTAAAGGTTGATCCCACTAAGTGTACTTAGTAAATTTTACCCAGTAGTTTCTTGTACCCCTACACAGGTGCCGTCTGCCCCTATCTTTACTAGGTGTACCCACTACTCCCAAGCGATCGGCTCCCTACCGTAGATACCCGTGCTGGTCCCACAAAGGGGGTGTATCATTCCCCAAAGTGGCTACCAGATAATATCAACTGTGCACGGCTTTATATCTACACGATGCAACAACGACTTACCAACCAGCCCGGGTCCACACACGCATATGAAACCCGTTGATCCTGCGTTGCCACCGCTAACCCGTTTTGGCCACTTATAGTCAAGCCCAATATGCGTGTCCCGTCACTCGACATGGGTCGAGCCCACAAAGATACGTTTGGGATATTGGTTGAAATGGGCCCCCACAAGCTACTACTTAAGCTTGTCATTTTATCTAGTGAATCCCACTTAACCCATTAACCATGTCCACCTACATGTTACAAATTTTTGGTTAAGTCTTTCAATCATATTTTAATTGCCACTTAAGGCCCCCACAAGCTACTACTTAAGCTTGTTATTATATTTAAATTGCCACTTAAGGCACCCACTAGATTTCCGCATGCCACCCAAGGCACTTACTTGATTCCCACATGCCACCTAAGGCACTTACTTAACCCTTTAATCATGTTTAATTACATGTTCCACTTTGGTTAAGTATTCTAATCGTATTTTCTATTGCCACCCAAGGCAACCCACTAGTTTCCTCATGCCACCCAAGGCACCCCCACTAGTTACCACATGCCGCCCAAGGCACCCACTTAACCCCTCATGCCCCTCTACATGCTAATATGGTTAAGTGTTTCTTAATTCATTAATTAAGATCATGACCTCATAAAGACCTCTCACATTAGACCATCTTTTATGACTGCTGGATATGCCGGTTGGTTCCGGGCAGACTTCTGTCATCAAAAGGGTCTAACCTCGTGTCTTTACTTTAATCATGTATTTACTTTATGACTAAGACCTCTCACATTGGGCCAATCATTTGTAGCCGCTGGATGGCCGGTCGGTTCCGGGCAGACTTCCGCTACAAAAGGGTCCAACCTCGTGTCTTAGTTGATTAATTACACCTAATTAATCACCCCCATATTAATTATCCCTAATTAATATCAAGTTTTTCATAACATGGGTAGACCTAACTCAATAGGTAAATTCCCATGGGGTTGACCTAACTCAATAGGTAAATTCCCACTTATGCTTATTCATTTTATGGTATGCTTAATCATAACCATTTCACACCATTCATTAACATGTCTATTAACCCCATCGTTTCCCCACGCACTTATGCTAACACGACATATTTCCAAGAGAAGATTCTTTCATACTTAACATGGGTTTCACTTAGCATACATTAGCATTAACATGGGTTAAAAGGTGTCCACTTACATCATGATATTAACCCAACTAGCATTACTAAATAACCCAACTTGCATGAACATACATATGTCGTATATACAAAGGCGACTTGCATAAGTGTTCATAGGTTATACAAAGATGAACTTGCATGTGTCTTAAAGGTGTGAACTTGCACAACATGTTACATGTTAACTTGCATAACATCATACACATAACTTGCATGATATCATAAACATCACTTGCATCTCAACATACACATAACTTACATAACATTATGCACATAACTTGCATAACCTCATACACCTAACTTGCATATGAACTCGCATAACAACATGCACATAACTTACATAACATCATACACATACTTGTATAACATGTTGATCTTGCATATAAGCATACACATAACTTGCTTAACATGTTGAACTTGCATATATGACTTGCATCTTAAAAGAGGGTAAGCATGCATAGCATATAAAGGTGTCATCTTGCATATGTATGCATCACATTTAAAAGGGTAAACTTGCATGTCATGATTTATGCATAATACCAAACACTTAGCATGCACAAAACCACATACTTAGTATGCATAGAATCAATCACTTATTATGCATAAACACACCACTTAACTTGCATAAACCCAAACACTTAGCATGCATAAAACCCAATACTTAGCATGCATACAATCAAATACTTAGCATGCATAAAATCAAATACTTAGCATGCATAACACCAAATACTTAGTATGCATAAAATCACATGCATAACTTGCATATCATGTTACATATACTTGCATATATTCTCACATATAGTTTGCATAACATGTTACATATGCATAAATGTTCAACATAATGTTTTACATCATAAAACATGGCAATAAACTTGCATATGGCATAAAACTTGCAATTCACATATCATACAAACTTGCATAAACTCATTTATCCACAAACATAGCCATGTCTTATCACATCCTACCATAATCAATTTAATAATTGATTATTAAAGCTATAGGAACTCACCAAAACCAATATTAGCAACCTTATGAAGTAAAACTAGTTGCCAAATATGAAGAAGAAGATGATTAGAGGTTGATTAGCTTGCAACTCTCTTCATTGATTTGTGGAGGCCATGATCAAGTTTCATTTTGCCATAGTTTAGTTACAAGATCTAATTATGAATGAATTAGGGTAGGGTTGGGGTCTTATTTATAGGATTAGGTAGTGTTTTAGGCCCTTAGATTAACCCTAGGTTAGATTAGGACCCTTAGATTTAGGAAATCTCTAGAACCAGCCCTCTAAGCCAGCCTAGAACCCAACCTGGTGCACCCAGGTTCACTGGACGCCGCACCCCTGTCGACAGGCAAGTCGACAGGCAAGTCGACACCCCCTGTCGACAGGCCTGTCGACAGCCCTGTCGACATGGGTAGGGCGGGATTTTTCCCGCCTGACCCCACTTGTCCAATTTAAAATCTGAATTTTAAATTTTAAATTCTGTTTTTAGTGAATTTTAGCATTAACCCAGAATACGGGGTGTTACACAACGTCCGCATATCTTTAGCATATCATATAGATGATAAAAATGATATTTTTATCACTTAAAATATTTATTCGACAAATGGATGTTTTCAACACTTCATAGTTTCAATAAAAATGTAATTTTTATTGTTCGATCTTTTTATTCAACACATGAACTTTTCCACTACACACACTTCTCAACACATGAGAATTTCCACACATGGATATTTTATTTATGTTGTTCATATTAGAAAGATGGAATTTTTATTGTTGAAGCTATTTATATAAGGCGAATATTTTTCATACTTCATATATATTATAAAAATGTGATTTTTATTGTTTAAACACTTCATTCATTCATAAATGAATTTAATTTTCACACATCACTTTTCAACACATGAACATTTCCACACATGGATATAGTTTCAACATATGACTTTAATTTCAACGCATGAAGATAATGTCAACATATGAAAATTATTCTAACACATAAAGATTATTCAAAATTTCGGCAGCATAACGGCAGGGTAGTTAAAACCGGCACCGTCCCTAGTACGGCTCCTCGCTCTACCTTAAAACCTCGTGGTTTTTGACAATGGGGATTCATGCATCTAATTCGCATGCAGGCGGCATGTTTTATTTTTATTTCCACAAATATTTCCAATTCATTTCAATCACCAATGGGTATTTTTCAACCACAACCTATCAATATCAAACACAAACAATTATTCAACCATTCGCATTTTTCATCCAATATTTCACACCAATTCACAACACTAAATATCGTCCATGGTTTGTGGACGAGGGGATTATATATGTATATATATATATATATATATATATTATAATTGCTATATTTCACTTGCATTTCAACACATATATCAATTATTCTACACATGTATAATTCATACTTCGCTTATATAGCTTACACCACGCATGTACATGAGGTATACTACACGTGTGTAATTTATATTTAGCTAATATAATTTATACACGACAATTTCCATTCAAATTCAGTTAATTTAGATTTCTCACTTTGGTTTGCGGAGTGCTAAAAATCGTAGGTGACTCAGAAAAATCCGCGGCTTCTTCTATGTGGTAGAGAGCTTCCTTGCGGTCCCGATGTTTCCTTTCTATTTGGTTCGAAACTAGGTTTGAGGTTTTCGCGAAATCCGTGGCACGTGGGGACGATCGGGGGTGCCGACGTGGAAGAGCTTCGAGTGGCGGTCCTATCGGTGGTGGTTTGGTGGCGCTCGGTGGCAGATCGGAGCAGCGACGGCGATGGGAAGCGTCGGACTTCCTGGGCTCGATTCTGGCAGAGGTGGCGTCGAGGGAGGGAGTGTTGGGGTCGGATCTGACGAGGAGGCGAAGACGAAGCGAACGGTGGTGGCGGCGGCGCCTGGATGTGGCGGAGGCGGCAGCAATCGAGGAGGGAAGTGGCGAACGGGTTTCGCCGTTGAAATCGAGGGTTACGGTTTTTTTTTTTTTGAAAGAAAAATTCTGATTGGCCGATATATATATTATATTTTTAAATAGTGTTTTCTCCAACGAACTCCTTTTCAAGTCCAACAACTGTCGTCCCTAGCTAAATACCCCCATCCCGGACACAATGGAATATGTTTCATTGGCCAATTCGACTGTTACAGTCAGTTATTTTCCGAATTAATGTATAAAACATTTAATTTTTAATTTTGAACGTACATTTCAATTTGCCAGGGCCACAAACTGATTCAAAAAAGTCCAGAAAGATAAATCTAGCTATGTTTTGACGCTACGGTCCCAACAAAACTAGTTTCGTCGAATTCTGAGATCGTTTGAAAAATGGCCATTTTCTGGTCGATCCAATCTAACATAAATTGACCAAACACATTTTCTTTTGCCACGCTCACATACTAGCTTCAAAAATTATAAAATTTGAAACCTAGCAATAGTTTGACATCCCGACCCAACAAAAGAGGTTTCGTCGAATTCCGAGGTCGTTTGCAAAATATCAATTTTCTGGGGCTATATATTCTATATAGCGACCTTTCTGAAAATTCATTCGGCCATAACTTTTGATTCCCGTTATGAAACTTCGATTTTTCAGATTCCTTAGAAAGGTATAGATAAACAGATTTAAATATTTTTAGTTTCGCTAGAATCCGTTATATTCTCCACCCTGCACAGTCAGTCAAAGTTTGAATTCAAATTTTCAAACTGACTCACTATTTCTAATTCACTATTTTATTGAAATATTCTATTTCAATTGTTCAAATTCTTTTGAAATGTCCAGTTTAAAATTTTTAAATTGGCCCGTATTTTCCGGGTTATTACAATCTCCCCCACTTAAAACTTTTCGTCCTCAAAAGGGAAACAACAGTAAAGTAGGAAACAAAATGTAAATGCAAAGTATTGTAAAGGTACCTTGCACCGGAGATAGTCAGAGATATCCACTATGCATTTGGGGTAAGCTTGCTTAATGTTTTCCTCAATCTCCCAAGTACAGTCTCTAGGATCACTCCTCCACTGCACTTTAACTAAATGAACCTTTTTGCTTCTTAGTTCTCTAGTTTCTTTGCCAACAATCTTTAATGGCTCTCTTCTGACTGCTAATTCTGGAGTTATGTCTATATCCGGTTGCGCTGTTTCTTCTACAACAAGATCCGGATCATGCACATGTCTTCTAAGTTGAGATATGTGAAACACATCATGCACTCCAAGCAACCAATCTGGTAATTGAACCCTATAAGCAAGAGTTCCAATTCGTTCGAGTATAGGAAAGGGACCAATAAATCTCGGTGCCAGCTTCCCAGTTTTTCCAAATCTGATTACCCCTCTCATCGGAGAACTTTCAAATAAACATGATCACCAACAGCAAATGTCAAATCTCTCTGCATAACCTTTCTGTCGGCTTTGCGCGGTTCTCAATCGCTATTTGATGAAGTCTACTTTATCAGATGCTTCTCTAATCATATCGGATCCTAACATAAGTCTGTTGCCAGGTTCTACCCAACATGTTGGAGATCTGCACAGTCTGCCATATAACGCTTCAAATGGTGACATTCCCAAACTTGCTTGATAGCTATTATTATATGAGAATTCCGCTAAATGTAAGTGATCTTCCCATGACCCACCAAAATCAATTATACAAGCCCGCCATAAATCTTCTAGAATTCTATTCACTCGCTCAGTTTGGCCATCTGTTTGAGGGTGATAAGCGGTGCTCATATTCAGTTTCGTTCCCAATTCTGTCTGGAAAGCCTCCCAGAATTCGCTAGCAAATATCGGGTCTCTATCACTGACTATGCTGATTGGAATTCCATGCAGCTTAACGATTTCTTTGAAATATATCTGTGCTAGACTTTGAGCGGTTCTATTGGATCTGACAGGTATAAAATGGGCAGTCTTCGTGAAGCGATCTACGATTACCCAAATGTTGTCATTACCTTTCCTGGTTCGCGGCAAGCCATCTATGAAATCCATGAAAATCTGTTCCCGTTTCCAACTTGGAACTTCCAACTGTTGCACCAATCCAGATAGCTTCTGTTGGTCGCTCTTGACCAATTGACAAGTAGGGCATCTGCTAACATACAAAGAAATATCCCTTTTCATTGCCTTCCACCAAAAAGTGCGTTTGATATCGTTGTACATTTTACTCACACCAGGATGAATGCAAAATTAGGATTTATGGCATTCATCCAGCACTTCTCTTTTGAGCTCAGGAATGTCGGGAACACATATTCTTTTATTCAACCTCAGAACTCCCTCACTATCCACTTGGAAACTGGAGCCTTCGCCCCTTTGAATCCTTCTTATCATCTCTTTCACAAAATTATCACTTTTCTGAAGAACAAATATTTTATCAATCAATCCTGGCGTAATTATAAGATTGGCAATGATTGCGGTTTTCCTACTAAGCGCATCCGCTACTACGTTAGCTTTCCCCGGCGTATACAGGATATCAAGATCATACGCTGCAAGAAATTCTAGCCAACGCTGCTGTCTCAAATTCAGATCTTTCTGTGTGTATAAATACTTCAATGATTGATGATCTGTATACAGTATAAACTTCTCGCCCAATAAATAATGCCTCCAGATTTTCAAAGCAAAAACGATGGCTAGCAACTCAAGATAATGAGTCACATAATTCTTCTCATGCGGTTTCAGTTGGCGGCTTGCATAAGCGACTACTTGGCCTCTTTGCATTAACACTGCACCAAGACCTCTAATAGAAGCATCTGTCCAAACCGTTAGATCCTGATTCCCATCAATAATGGTTAACACTAGAGCACTGGTCAGTTTTGATTTCAATTCCTGGAAAGCTTCTTCACAGTCGGAAGTCCACTTAATCTTCTCATGTTTCTTCGTGAGCTTCGTTAATGGACCGGATATCTTCGAAAAATCCTTAACGAACTTTCGATAATAACTAGCCAACCCCATAAAACTTCTAACTTCTGTGGGAGTAGTGGGTTGTTTCCAGTCTTGGATCGCTGTTATTTTGCTTGGGTCAACAGAAATTCCTTTCTCTGACACGACATGGCCAAGAAATTTGACTTCTTCTTGCCAGAAGACACATTTAGAGAATTTGGCTTTGAAGACGTTCTTTCATAGAATCTCCAATACTTGTTCTAAGTATTTTTCATGCTCGGGTTTTGATTTGGAGTAGATTAAAATATCATCGATGAATACGAGGACAAATTTATTCAGAACCCCCCTGAACACTCTATTCATTAGATCGACAAAGTATGCTGGAGCGTTGCACAAGGCAAACAGCATTACTAACCATTCATAAAATATGTCTGGACCTCTGAAAGCTGTCAAAGGAACACACTCTTCTGTTATTCTCAATTGGTGAAAACCAGTAGCTAGGTCCATTCGGGAAAATACTTTAACCCCATTCAATTGGTCTAGCAGATCGTCGATGCGGGATAATGGATACTTATTTTTGAGCGTCTGTTTGTTGAGGTCTCGGTAATCAACGCATAATCGAAGAGTACCGTCTGACTTTGGGACAAACACAACAGCAGCACCCCAATTAGAAAAAATAGGTCTGAATAGACCCTTCCACAACAGTTGACGAGTTTGATCACCTAATTCATCTTTTTCCTTCGGAGTCATTCTATGAATTGGATGTACCACTGGTCTGGCATTGGGAATTAGATCGATTCGGAACTCTATTTCTCTTTGCGGAGGTAAGTTTTCAACTTCTTCAAACACATCTGCATAGTTTCTAACAATCGGAATCTTTTCCAAGGAAGTGGGGATAAGTTCTAATGCCGACCAAAATTCTTCTCTATTCGGATTCGAACCATGACAGGGTATAAATATATGTCCAAGCTTCATTCGAATTTTAAGGATTCTTTCCGCAAACTTCACTTCGGCTTCGTATTTCGTTAACCAATCCAGCCCGAGAATGATATCGAATTCGGGAAAATCCATGATGATCAAATCAAAGGGAAACTTTTATCGAGAAAAAGAAGCGGATACTTTACAATATGAACTGAGAATGAGAGATCCTCCTATCGGATTATGTACTTCAACCGATTCTTTGAGCTTTCGCTGTTTTAACTTCAATTTGTGCACTGTGTTTCTAACAATAAAACTACGCAACGCACCCGTGTCAAACAATACAGAAACAGGAATATTTTTAATTGTAAGGGTACCTCCCAAAACATCGGGTTTACCAGCTCCATCGGAAGCAGCTGGCGGGCTCGATCCGTCATATACATGAACTAATGTGGCCTTCTTCAGTATAGTCTTTGACAAGATGATCCGTCTTTCGGCAATTAAAGCAGGAGCGAGGGTTCTGAGAACCCTGGCTTGAACCTTGTGAATTTGTCTTCTGCCTCTTCGGAGCTGTGCACACATTAGAGTAGTGCCCCACTTTGCCACAGTTAGAGCAGCTTCCTCTTGGCGGCTTGTCAGTCTGAGGTTTTGAAGATGCTGCTTGGCTTGACTCAGCTTGATTCGCAGCAAGCTTGCATTTGTTCCCGGCTTGGCTTCTAGCGCGATCCTGCTCCAGATGCATACGGTCAAGGTCTTCGTAGTTGCATGTCATTTCCACCAGTTCGTTAAATTCCAGCTTGACATGGGCCATGGCTCTATCATGATACTGTCGCCTTAGCCCAAGGATAAACCTCTTATTTTTGGACTTTACAGTGGCGACGAGCTCCGGACCATAGGGCGACAACAGTGTAAATTTATTCAGATAATCCTGCACGGAAAGATCCCCCTGCTGGAGGTTGGCGAAGTAATCATGCATTCGTTCCAGAGCTTATTCCGGGATATATTTCTCCTTAAAGAGTTCTTTGAATCCATCCCATGTTCTTCCAGCTTCTCTATTCCCGGCGGTGAGAGATTCCCACCATAGTTCAGCTTGTTCCTGCATAAGCCAGGCGTCCATAATAGCTTTATCTTCGTCTCCAAGCCTTAGGTCTTCAAGAATTTTCTCGCATGTTTTGAGCCATGCAAGGGCCTCTATTACTGTGCCAGTTCCTGAGAAGGTCTTGCCTCGTAAGTTATTATATCTCTTAGCTACACGGTCTAGCTCGAAGTATTGAGCGGCCGGAGGTTGTATCAAAGGTCCTTCTTGAACTGGGGCTTCTCCCAGTCCTCGGCCTCGGCCAGCATGGCCTCCTCTAGCGGCGGCTGCTCTGGTAGCCATTTGTCAAATTCTGTATAAGCAAGGAAAGAGTCAGCTAACAGAAATGATAGTTTATTGCATGATTAAGCAGAAAATTTACGGAAAGATAACGATGGACTGATCTAATTGTTTTAGCTATTCTGCTCGGCTCATTCTAGGACTTTACTAGTCCTATCTCTAATGAGCAACATGCCTTAGAATACTACAGATTCTATTTTGACGAAGTGTTTAATGTGTTAGACTCCAGAGCTAAGGTTAACCAAAGCTCTGATACCAGCTGTGATGATCCCAAAACCCCGTGACATGGTGTTAAGGATAATCATTGGAATATAACACATTAATCATCATTAGCAGATCACAGAAAATAGCATAAACAGAAAATAGAATAATTTACACACATATGACAGCGGAATCATATAGATATCATCACATCAGAGAAGCACTGTACAGGATACAACTTAGTGCATAATGATACATAGTCAGTCACCATCGCCCAAGGCGGAATCATACATAAAGATTACACAAAATAAATATCAGTCTACATCGCCAATGGCGGAATCATAATATAGATACAATAATGGAGGAGAAAATCCAAGTCACCACGGTGTAGTCAAGCCTCGCCATGAGCCAAAAGGTGCGTCAGAAACCTGTAACTAGGCTGCCCGTGTGAAAATGAGGGGACCCGAGTTTGCAAGGTGAAACAAACTACGAGTCAGTCATGGGACTGGTATGAGAAATCTACTTAACTTATTAACAACAATAATAAGGCAAATCAAAGGACCACGCCACTTTCGCGGAACGGGTTTACTCCAATGAGTGCTAGTGCATGAAATAAAGTAAATGATTAAATCATCGCAATGCTTTTTAGAAAATGAAGCCATTATAAGACTCAGGTCCCATCACACAATGCAACGCAAGCCGGAGGATAGAGTTTTTAACTTATAATGGCCAAAAGTGGTTCATACGTATAAATTAGAAGTGTTTGATATTATTACTAGTGTATATATATTTCAAAAGCGATTTCAATCATAAATATCAATCATAGGCGGCATAAATGACCCATACCACTATGTCGTCGTACTAGTAATACAATCACGTCCGCATATTTCGTATTGGAAATTGGATTCCTTCATGAGTCGAGGCAAGGGGCAAGCTCCTCTCCGTTCGAGACACTCTAGCAAATGTCCCAGGACCCCACTATGATCCTTGGAATCGGCTGGGCTGGTCCTCTCTTACTTTTGAGGATTGGCAATTCCTGAACACATGTTTCCCGGTCCTTACAGACCTATAATCGAGGCGCCTCACATTCCAACAACCACACAGGTGAAAAGTATATATAATGTCAGGGCTGGTAGGTCACTGACACCACCATAGCTAGAAAGAAACGTCGTGCACTCCCAGCGGTCCGTCTCCCTTTTTGACTCATACCGAGGTGTGAGACTCGCGAATTCACGTCATACACAAAGCTACGTCACACAAACCATGCTTTGATCATCAACCACAAAACTTTGCTTTGCAACAGAAGCCTTGATCATATGCCACTTAGGCGTACCACACAGGCAATCCACTCCATGCGACTGATTTCTATCAATAACCTCTGAGCTCGTACGTCTCAGAGAAGGGCGTTAAGCAAGAGAAAAAATTCTCCGCCGCCAAACATACATATATTTAACAGAGATCAATCAGCACAGAACAAAATCCAATGTCAGACACACAGTCCATCTACAATTCCATTCTGGGTCTGAACGAAACCGGAGGCACCAATTCCTCGCATATCCGTACAATCAACAGTATGTTTGGATGGCTACTACTTCAGCTCCTTCATGGTAGCTACTCCAATCACGAGCATCAGTAGCGCCCATCCATCCAATGTGAAGATCGTCGGTCTTCAACCGTCTTCGACTTCTCAACGTCGATCGATTATTTGAAATGAGATGAACTCGGCCTTTTCAAATAACCCACGTATGTTTAGATTTTCAAATCAATTATTCACATGGTTGGACTATTCAACATTCACATTTCAGTTCTTTAGTTATAATTTTCATGTCAAATACATTCAACCATCACATATCAAGCAAACACAACAAAATTGGTTTATTTCCACTCTATATCGTCTATAGTATTTTATAACGATACATCGCCATTTTAATTTAATTTAAAACGGCCATATTTAATTAAACGACGTTTCAGGTCGTGTCGATGCACTGGCGCTGTTTTTCACTAATTTTGTTTTACACATATCTGAAAATCTTACCGTTGGATCTTCAAAAATTTTATATCATTAGGAAGGTCATTTCAAAACGAATCCAACGGTTTCAGTTTTGGGAAAATCCGACGGTCGGATCTTCCACACTAGCCATTTGAAGTTACGATTTCAATTTACGAACTGCAACGTCGTTATTTGATTTTATTTAATTATATTTATATATATATATATATAATCGTTTCGGGCGCTGTTTTTCTTCAGATTTGAATTAAACATTCCAGACAATCCAACCGTCGGATCTTCACAAAGTTGGTGCCGTTGGAAAGATATTTCCAAGGCGAACCCAACGGTTGCGGTTTTGGGAAAATCCAATGGTCGGATTTCCCGCACTAGTCATTTGAAATCACGGTTTCAAAACATGAACTACACGGCCATGTTTCGTTTTATTTTTATTTTTATTTATATATTTATATAAATATAGTTCATTCAAAGATTCCTATATCGTTTTCGCTTCAATTATTTCACTAACGCCTTTAAATTTTGGAAAATTTCGCCATAACCTCCTTTGTACGGGAGGGGCTGGGAAAATTCCCAAATAGCCACACGGGTATCTCATGTCAAAAAGAAAAAGAAAAAGCCAAGCGGCTAGCCAACAGGCTCACAAAATCATCACCCAAACAAAACAGTAAATGTGTACCTATTTATCGGGCACAAAATTTTATTCCTCTTCTCTAGCCCCTTTGTTATAACCTGTTCAATAAATATGCAGGTACATATATACAATTTTTATCACTTATCATTTTCCATTCAACTTCATATTTGATTTACTTTGGTTTAAAAACACCATTCATTCTAATGTTGCATGCATAGGGTAAAATCACATCATTAGCTAATTAATGTATATTTCAACTCATGCATATTTATTTGAACAAGTGGCTATTTTTAACACTTCACATTTCAAAGATGATAAATTTGGCGAACTAAAATAGATTTCAACACATGACTATTTTATTTAGTTCCTATGCATGTTAAAAATAATATTTCTTCACAAATATTTATTTCAACGCCCGCATATCTTTAGCATATCATATAGATGATAAAAATGATATTTTTATCACTTAAAATATTTATTCGACAAATGGATGTTTTCAACACTTCATAGTTTCAATAAAAATGTAATTTTCATTGTTCGATCTTTTTATTCAACACATGAACTTTTCCACTACACACACTTCTCAACAAATGAGCATTTCCACACATGGATATTTTATTTATGTTGTTCATATTAGAAAGATGAAATTTTTATTGTTGAAGCTATTTATATAAGGCGAATATTTTTCATACTTCATATATATTATAAAAATGTGATTTTTATTGTTTAAACACTTCTTCATTCACAAATGAATTTAATTTTCACACATCACTTTTCAACACATTAACATTTCCACACATGGATATAGTTTCAACATATGACTTTAATTTCAACGCATGAAGATAATGTCAACATATGAAAATTATTCTAACACATAAAGATTATTCAAAATTTCGGCAGCATAACGGCATGGTAGTTAAAACCGGCACCGTCCCTAGTACGGCTCCTCGCTCTACCTTAAAACCTCGCGGTTTTTTACAATGGGGATTCATGCATCTAATTCGCACGCAGGCGGCATGTTTTATTTTTATTTCCACAAATATTTCCAATTAATTTCAATCATCAATAACCACAACCTATCAATATCAACCACAAACAATTATTCAACCATTCACATTTTTCATCCAATATTTCACAACAATTCACAACACTAAATATCGTCTATGGTTTGTGGACGAGGGGAGTATATATGTATATATATATATTATAATTGCTATATTTCACTTGCATTTCAACACATATATCAATTATTCTACACATGTATAATTCATACTTCGCTCATATAGCTTACACCACGCATGTACATGAGGTATACTACACGTGTGTAATTTATATTTCGCTAATAAAATTTATACATGACATTTTCCATTCATATTCAATTAATTTAGATTTCTCACTTTGGTTTGCGGAGAGCTAAAAATCGTAGGTGACTCAGAAAAATCCGCGGCTTCTTCTATGTGGTAAAGAGCTTCCTTGCGGTCCCGATGTTTCCTTTCTATTTGGTTCGAAACTAGGTTTGAGGTTTTCGCGAAATCTGTGGCACGTGGGGACGATCGGGGGTGCTGACGTGGAAGAGCTACGAGTGGCGGTCCTGTCGGTGGTGGTTTGGTGGCGCTCGGTGGCAGATCGGAGAGGCGGCGGCGATGGGAAGCGTCGGACTTCCTGGGCTCCATTCTGGCGGAGGAGGCGTCGAGGGAGGGGGTGCTGGGGTCAGATCTGACGAGGAGGCGAAGACGAAGCGAACGGTGGTGGCGGCGGCGCCTGGAAGTGGCGGAGGCGGCGGCAATCGAGGAGGGAAGCGGCGAACGGGTTTCACCGTTGAAATCGAGGGTTACGGGGGTTTTTTTTTGAAAGAAAAATTCTGATTGGCCGATATATATATTATATTTTTAAATAGTGTTTTCTCCAACGAACTCCTTTTCAAGTCCAACGACTGTCGTCCCCAGCTAAATACCCCCATCCCGGACACAATGGGATATGTTTCGTTGGCCAATTCGACTGTTACAGTCAGTTATTTTCCAAATTAAAGTATAAAACATTTAATTTTTAATTTTGAACGTACATTTCAATTTGCCAGGGCCACAAACTGATTCGAAAAAATCCAGAAAGATAAATCTAGCTATGTTTTGATGCTACGGTCCCAACAAAACTAGTTTCGTCGAATTGTGAGATCGTTTGAAAAATGGCCATTTTCTGGTCGATCCAATTTAACAGAAATTGACCAAACACATTTTCTTTTGCCACACTCACATACTAGCTTCAAAAATTATGAAATTTGAAATCTAGCAATAGTTTGACATCCCGGACCCAACAAAAGTGGTTTCGTTGAATTACGAGATCGTTTGCAAAATATCAATTTTCCAGGGCTATATATTCTATATAGCGACCTTTCTGAAAATTCATTCGGCCATAACTTTTGATTCCCGTTATGAAACTTCGATTTTTCAGATTCCTTAGAAAGGTATTGATAAACAGATTTAAATATTTTTAGTTTCGCTAAAATCCGTTATATTCTCCACCCTACACAGTCAGTCAAAGTTTGAATTCAAATTTTCAAACTGACTCACTATTTCTAATTCACTATTTTATTGAAATATTCTATTTCAATTGTTCAAATTCCTTTAAAATGTCCAATTTAAAAAATTTAAATTGGCCCGTATTTTCCGGGTTATTACATTACCATTTATTTAAATGGAGCCCGCCTTAATCTCTTTCCCGTCCAGACACTAATTTTTGTTTCTAAAACCTGCTAGCCGAAGTCATGTGCACCAGCCTCTCTCCTCATAATGATTTTCATTCTTCACGAAAATCCAATATGAGTTCAAACAATGCATTGCTCACTCTAGGGCCTCCATGTCTTAAGTATTTTTGGCTACCTCCAATAATTATACTTTTGCTCGATCCATCGTTAGTGACTTGCGCAAACCGAAACACAATAAATGTCACATATACAATGCAAATAGAGTTCTCACTGCATCCAGTAACGATAATACAACCTGCAATGCTAACATGTCCAATGCATCTTCGAAGGATGGTTATACTGCAATGACGATTAATCGGCTAACCACCCTTTCTTCGCACTAACTACCCATTTACAGATTGATTCTCCCGGGCTTGGAACAGTTTTTAAATGAAAACCACAACCCTTAAATTCCATTCATTCAACCAATAACATTTCAGATTTATTATCTCCCTTTATTAACATAAGTAACCGTGTTCCTTAATACCCATGATCCTTTCTATGCAAAAAGAAAATAGCCAGACTTCCTCTTTCCTTTGGTAAACCAACCGCTAACCATTCCATCGTTTTTATTTCTCTTTTTAACCCGTCTACTTTAAAAACCTTCCTCCCTCCTGTAATCATACCCGTGAGCACGCTACCCTGAACCCATTCAAAACTTAAATCTATCGCATCCTTTATCACCTCATCCTAATTCCATGAACCAGCTAAAGCAACAAATCCATGGCCAATCACACTCTTCGCCTACCACATCCCTTTTTGTGCTACTCACGTAACTCCACCTCCATTCTACAACTCATAGAACCTTGTCTCGACACTGGAGACCAAACTAACAACCATCGATCACTGGACTACAACATATGATCGACCTCGTCAACTCCGACTGCCCGTCGTTCCCTTACGTGCTCGGAAACTGAAACTCTACCCATTCTCAGTTCAAATCCACCAAACTCCGACCACCCACTGCTAAAAGACCAACCATTACTGCCAGAAAATGTGGCTCATCCCCTACCTACTTCGCTAGAATTAGTTTGGACCAACTCCGATGGAGTTCGCCAGAATTGGCTCCAAACCAATGTGGTTATAAACTCTGATTCCTCCTCTAGTTGCAGGCTCCTATTAATTCTTCATGAATTCAAATAAATTTTTTGATTAGAATATTGAAATAATAGGATGTCTTTAAGAAACAGGAAACATATTTTGGAATTAGGGGTTTGGCTGAGAGTAAGTTTATAGCTTGTTTTGTTATTATTATTATTTTGGAAGACTGCAATTTGCAAAACGAATGAGGAAGGAGAATCGAAAATATATTAAAGAAGTGGCTTCTTGCGGACGAATCAGTGTGGCTTTAGTGGGAAGGAATAGGGCGGCTTCCTATAAATGCTTCATAGTTATTTTATTATTCATTTAAAGATTAGCGCACCCCCTACACAAAATTTCATTCATTTACAGAATGCTATAGACAAAAAATACTATTGTGTCAAGTGATATGCCATGATCCCAAAAATATAATAGTATAGACAAGTTAACTTACATTGTGGTATCCCAAAACGCCAATATAGGGTGTAAAATACTTCAAATAAAATTTCGCTTATTTTCAAATAAAAATTACAGAAAAATTCTACAAATTAAATTATAACTAGGTCTCAAAAATTTTGTCCAAATTTGAAACTAACATTTAATTATATTTATTAAACCATTATGGCTTATACATGACTCCATAACAACTTTCTGAAAAATTGATTTGGACATAACTTACAATCTATAAGACGAAATCTCAAATTTCACTTTCGTTAGAAAGATACAGTTTAATAGATTCAAATGTTTCTTGTTTCAAAGAAATCTAACTTATAACGAATCCCGTATATTCAACTGAAGTTTAAAATGTAATATTACAAACTACCGCGATGTTACGAGCTCGATTATAATTATATTATAATTAATATGTTAAACCTCTTTTTTAATAAATAAATTCATTATAAATATCCTATTATATTTCCAATACAATATTTAAACAAATTTAAATGTTCAAAAATTAACGGCTAAAAATTCAGGTTGTTACATTCCTTCCCCCTTAAAAGAATTTCGTCCCTAAAATTACTAAGGTAGGAAAAATGTTACCCTATTAACTAAGTCAAAACTCCTTTAGGTTACTTCTTAAATTTGGTTTTGACCGAACCAATTAATTTCAATTAAAATATTAATTCGTTCTTGCTCATGAAAATTTTAAAAAATTCTTAAAATTTTCTAACACCTTAAATTTTTGAAAAATTTCGGCAGAGTCTCCCTTGTGTAGAGGGACTTCTGCTATATCGTAGGATCAACAAATGTACATACAATGACCCACACGGTTAGAAAACAAAATTCAGAACACAATTTTGTATTTTTTCGTAGGCATACCTCATGTATGTGTTATTTGGCGAACTTGCTTAATTTGTATACTTGTTTACGCAGCCACAATCAAGTCAAGTAACTCTGTCTACCTGTACTTACGCAGTCCAAACAAGTAAGTTTCAATAATCATTCATTTCTTTAATTCACACCATTTCACTTGGTTACCAATAATTTTCAATCCATATTTTCACATCTAGTCCATAATAAACCCACAAACATCCATATTTATCCAAATTGATTTTAAATCAATTCATTCCCTTATATTTCAAGCTCAGTTCACTTTTAATTTATAAGCTGTTCGATTAAATTTTCAATTTATTATCAATTCTGTTTAATTTGACTTAAGTTAAATTTCTAATCTATTTGATTTACGTATACGATTCCAGTTCATTTCACTTACACAAGTTAAATAAATATTCAAAATTCAAATTCCCGGCTTTTATTTCCAAATCGGCTTGGAATCGTATAATTATACACATATATTTATAATCATCTGCAAATTCAAAACACTTGAACTTTTTTAAACAACTTGTTCTTTTTAAACAAATTTTCCATAATGACATTATTATGGTTGCACTCAGAAATTTGAAAATGAATACTGATAATGTCGCGATCCATTATTAGAATTATTTTCTCGCCACTGAAGTGATTTCAGTGCTTAATCACTTTCAAAATCTATTTAAATCCATTCTTATTCAAAAATACCTTCAAGTAATGTTATGTTACCTTCAAATTACTGCAGAAAACATTTTAGAAATATCGGTGATTTAAATCCAAATTTTTGATAAGAATACAATTCTAGTTTAGCTTATTTGTATATCTCACTCGTATACAAATTCAATTTGGTTTTTTATAACCATTTCAATATTATAACATTATTTGGTTATAATGACAATAAATACATCCATATAATATAATATTTCAGAAATTATTCCTTTTATATCGAAATAATTTTAGGCAAAATTATTTCATTTACCCATGTTAAAACAATACTGTATCGAATTGGTTTGTTCGTGTAACGACCCAGAAAATCTGAACCAATTTAAAAAAATTAAATTGTCTAAAATAATGGATTTTAAATATTTAAAATAAGTATTTTAAATAATAGAGATGAAAAGTGAGTTGAATCGACAATTAAAAACGAATATAATTAATTATAATTATAAACAAGGCCTGAAATGGCGCTGCAGTTTCAAAAATTGAATTCAAACTTTGTCGGAGTGCACCGGGTGCAAAACAAAACGGATTTGAGTGAAACCAAAAATATTTAAATCTGTTAGTGAATACCTTTCTAACGAATCTGAAAAATCAAATTTTCATAGCGGAAAGAAAAAGTTATGGCCAAATGAATTTTCAGAAAGGTCGCTATGGAATTTATATAGCCCGTGAAATTGGCCATTTTGCAAACGACCTCGGAATTCGACGAAACCACTTTTGTTGGATCCGGGATGTGAAGTTATCTCTAGGTTTCAAATTTCATAATTTTTGAAGCTAGTATGTGAGCGTGGCAAAGGAAAATGTGTTTTAGTCAATTATAGTTAAATTGGATCGACCAGAAATGGGCCTTTTTGCAAACGGTCTCAGAATTCGGCGAAACTAGTTTTGTTGGGACCGTATCGTCAAAACATAGCCAGATTTATTTTTCTGGAATTTTTCGAATCAGTTTATGGCCCTGGCAAATTGAAATGTACGTTCAAATTGAATATTGAATGTTTTATATTTTAATTTGAAGGAAAACTGACTGAAACAGTTTAATGGGCCTACGAAACATATCCCATTGTGTTCGGAATGGGGGTATTTGGCTAGGGGCGACAGTCGTTGGTCTTGAACTGGAGTTCGAGTGCAAAAACAAGTGTTTACGGATTAAATAATATTATAATTATATATATATTAATCATTTTCTTCTAACCCTAGCCATTATCTGCTAACCACCGCTAGGATGAAATCGATGCCCTAAATCGCTCCAATCTTCTTCTCCCCTTTTCTCCCAATCCCTTCTATGAATTTCGAAGCTTTCAAAGCCAAATTGAAGAACAAGATGAGGTATACACGATCAATGGACAAGATGGGATTCCATTTCGTGGTTTGCTCGATTTTTGAGCATGAAAAATCGGCGGTTCGAGCCGATTTCCAGCGTGGTGGGGCCACCGTATGTGGCATCGTTCTGAGCGACGGAGGAGGGTAGAATGGCCGACGTTGTGGGGGGTCTCGATTGGGTTCCGATCGCCTATAAGTGGCGGTGCAGGCTGATGAAGGTGGGAGCACGATTTCAACGATGGACGACCTGATTTGGTTAAGTAATTAAGGAATTATTTAAATAATTAATTATATTAAATGTTGTAATTAATATTGAAATGACCTTAACTTGATCAAACAGGAACGGAATCGAACGATTCAAAGTTCGTTGGACTCGTGTTGAAGAGGGCTACATTTCAGAACTGACCAGAGCTGAAACGGGGCAAAACAGAATTTCAGATAAATTCAAATGCAAACAGAATAGAAATTCAGATAAAATTGACGGAGTGGATCCCACAGTGAGAATTCTCTCACTATAAATTTTCTTGTACAGTATTTATATTATAACTTCATATCTGAACTGTTCACATACGTCCACAGACCATGGACGATTTATTTGATTGTGTTGTGACTGTGAATTGTATATATATACGAAATGTGAAAAGTGAGATTTCTAATTTATAAACGATATGGAAAACGACGATGTATAATGTAACACCCCACCTCTGCCAGGGTGTCTCTTGCAAGCACTCTGACTTTGGAGGGGCGTTTGAATCAGGTAAACATGCATAATGATATATCAAGGCAGAACAAGAACATATGTATATATGTAAACAGAGTAAATAAGATAAGTAAAACAGCGGAAGATTTCAAACTATTTCAAAACAAGTCTGGTACAACATAATGTCAACTTTCCAAATGTAACAAGTCTAGATAAAAACAACATCACTGAAGAACTGAAATACATAAGTACTATCCCCAATATTCCTACCCTGAGAACCTGGGGGGGGGGGGAACGGAAGAAAAGAGGCGAAAGAAAAACAGGTCAGTCAAAAAGACTGAGTAAGCCCTACTACAATCAATGTAAACAGATGAAGTTAACTGGCATGAGGAGCAGGGATGAACATAAGGATAACAACATACTAGCATGATGATTAACTAACAAGGTAGATAAAGGTGTCATCGCATAATCAGGTTTAAGGTTTTTGCACCACAGGTGTACTAGCAAGCTAACATGACTTGAATAAACAAGTATTGATCCCTTGGCCCAAGCTTTGGCCCAATAATATGAAATGACCCTAATACGAGGTCCAGTAACATGAAGTGACCCTAATACGAGGTCCAATAACATGAAGTGACCCTAATACGAGGTCCAATAACATGAAGTGACCCTAATACGAGGTCCAATAACATGAAGTGACCCTAATACGAGGTCCAACCAAACGGTCTAATCGATCGGCTCCCTAAGCCTGACTCGTCACGTGTTGGTGTCAATACGACCCAAACATAATTGTAGTCGGACTGTGCCGGGTCTCCCGTCGGGTGTATCAAGCCCTAGGGGTGTCAACCCCTGGACACCATAAACATAAGTGCACAGTCTCGATCTACTGGTACCCATGCTTGACTTCTCCAAATACGGACTACGTGCACGACCATAGTCCGTCCGGAACTACATCGGCGTACCACTCTACCGTCGTTTTTGGTCACTTACCTCAAGTCCAGTAATTGTGCCCCCCACCCTAGCCTAGTCCCTAGGGTCTTAATGATACAAACTCGGGATTACTGCTGGAGTGGACCCCCATTGCTAGGATTTTCTAGTGGGTTAAGTACGGTTTAACCCTTTTACTAATAATGGATTAACTTGGTTAGTTGTAACGATGAGTTCACGACTTAACCCTGATTAATCTACCAAGCCCAAATTGGTTAAGTATTAAGTGGACCATGACTTAACCCTAATCATGAGGCATTAATTAATTTAATGTGCCTTAACCTCTCACATTAGACCTTGTTGTGGTTACTAGTTAAGCCGGGCGGGTCCGGGTAGCTTTACACCACAACTTGGTCTAACCTCGGGTTCAAGGTACAACATGACCAACTTCTCACATTGGGTCCTATTGTTTGTAGCAACTAGTTAAGCCGGTCGGTTCCGGGTAGTTTTACGCTACAAACTCAACCCAACCTCGAGTTGGTCACACTTATATTTTCTAAGTGTCATGTCCATCATGTTTCCAAAACACATTACAAGTTTTCAAGAATTTGGGTAGACCTAACTTAATAGGTAAATTCCCAATGGGTAGACCTAACTTAATAGGTAAATTCCCAATCTTATGTTTTCATGTCTTTTAAGTTTACCCAACCCCAAACGCAATCCCATCGCTTACATATCGCAATAGCGCATAAAGGATAGAAAGAGGGAACTTGGCATAATCATGACATAAAGGTGTTGAAGCCACAAGTTTAACATGGTGGCATATGAAATGTACATATGTTCATATACTTGCATATTACATTTTTAGGCCTCAAAAGCATGCATAAAACCAAACTTAGCATACAAGTGATACATGGTGATAAATGACATGTAGAAGTTGCCATAAGTTCGCATTTAGCCTCACATGCAAGTTATCATAAGGGATATGATAACTTACATGTTGCCAAAATGCAACCTTTAGCATAAAGCTTGAAGCTTTAAGCTCATAAACCCAAGATAAGCTTGCATAACATGAGCAAAATGATCAACCCAAACTTGCATAACATAACTTGCATATCATATGGCAAACTTGCATATCATAACATAGCAAACTTGCATAACATAACATGATAAACTTGCATGTCATAACATGGCAAACTTGCATAACATAACATGATAAACTTGCATAACATAACATGGCATACTTGCATAACATAACATGATAAACTTGCATATCATAACATGGAAAACTTGCATAGCATAACATATCAAACTTGCATAACATGACATAGTAAACTTGCATATCATGGCAAACTTGCATATCATAATGATCAACCAAACTTGCATCATTCATTTAACTTTAGAGTTTAAATATGAAAGTAGAAAAGGGCTTACAATGCTTATGAAGACACAAAAATATATATAGATTGAGACAAAGCCCTTATGCAATCAAATAAACCCAAAATGCAAGCTCCAATAGAAAAACCCTTGAGCCAAAATGATCAAAACCCTTGCTTTATGATGTAAATATGGAAACTTGACTTGAATGCAAGCTAATGATGCTCATACAAGCTTGAAAACACTTGTATGCATTGAAAATCTCTCATAGAAATAACTTAGGAATTTTATGAAGAGAGTGGAGGCCATGAGAGGAATGATTTTGCCATAGTTTAGCTACTTGAATGAATAATGTTCATTTAGGCTTAGGTTAGGGTCTTATTTATAGAGATTAGGATTAGTTTTAGCCTTAGGATTAAACCCTAGTTCCAATCTCAGCCCTCAAAACCGAATCTGGCCCCCAAACTCAACACAACTCCAAAATGGTGCACCAGGCAGAACTGCTCGGCTGAACCAAGTCGACAGCCAAGTCGACAGGGCTGTCGACTTGGGTCCAACCAAGTCGACTCCCAAGTCGACAGGGCTGTCGACTTGGGTGCTCTGGCGGGAATTTTCCCGCCTGGCCCAATCTGACCCTTTTTCGAATTTTGAACCCGAAATTCGAAATCTGTTTTGAACTTGAAATTTTCTGAAAACTTCATTGGGCCTTAATCGGGTCATACGGACTCCGATTTTCGAAAACTCGGACTCTATTTCGCGTATTTTTCCGAGACGAACGCAATGGCATATCCTGTTTCCCTTGATTCAGATTTTAGAATTAAATTCTGCCTCGATTTACGTTATAACATGTTATTGAAAATACGGGTTGTTACATTCTCCCCTCCTTAAAGGATTTCGTCCCCGAAATCTCTAAGTTAGGAAGAACACATCCTACCATCCAACATCCATCTACTCAAAACATCATCCACGAGCAATCATTGTCCTTACAAGATTCTAAATGTTGTATGAACATATGCAAAGGTGTGTGTATATGTACTTATCTAATGCAAATATCATCAATGCAAATTATGTTAGTGAAATGAATCCATATGTATGCAATTCCTAACATAATGTATAACATCTATATGTGTGCACATAACATACATCCATATGCAACATCCATGTGATAACACAAAAATTTTCATCCATGAATAAGCATAAACACTCATGCATATGCAATATGAGGAGTGTGTGAGCCGATCTAGTGCCTAATGTGTATAATGCATCCACGAGTAACCACTTGAAACACTTGCAACCACTTGCAAACATCAAGCATAACATGTTTCAAACACATGTTTCATCCAAAGGGTTTCTACCTAAGGTTCTCATGACAAGATTAACATGATAAACTAAATAATCAAAACAAACATGGATAGCAAAAGATATGCTACAAAGAGATCGGGAAGATAAGCAGGATATACTCTTTTCGGATTACAAGAAATCCCTTCCTAACCCAACCCCTATTCTATAAAAGCCCAAAAGGTTTAGTCAACCTAACGGACCCCTCCAAACCCTGACATGTATTACTAGCCAATAAGTCATACCTCCCGACAGAAATAGGACCGAGAATGGGACCGATAGGATATACGTAAAAAGATAACATGCGAGTAAGTTCCATAGGAAAACAAGGATCAAGGATATGCTCTTAAAAAGAGATATGATGCGCGTATCTAGCCTTCAGTCTTCTAAGTCACGTTTCCTTGAGCTTGACTCCACTATGTTTTGACCGTCTTTTACCTCATGATTTCTTGGCTTCTTAACTCTTATTTCCAAATATGAGTTGGAACCCATTTCATTATCGCCTCTCGTCTTCCTTTTTCACTTACTCTTCTATCATTCTTGGCTTAAACATAACTATGACCTCATGGGTTCATGCAAGCTCTCCAAAATTCACTAGTGAATCCTGGATCTCGTTTACTTACTATAAAGTATTCCACGCAGCAGAAATTTTCTTGAAAATACCAATCCACGTTGCCAATTGCTCTTACTAATGTGATTTTCTATAACCCATGCTTGAACGAAATGAACCATCCGCCTGTGAATGATAGGCCGTACTTAGATTCAGTCGCTTGCCCATGACTTCCCGTAGACTATTCCAAAACTGGCTAGTGAAAATTGAGTCATGGTTACTAACTATCCTTTAGGGAACCCCGTGCAACCGCTTTATTTCTTGAAAGTAAACTGTCGCTAGTTATGATGCAGTCCTTTCGCTCTTTACCGGAGTGAAATGAGCACTCTTCGTGAGTCTACCTACTATGACCCACATGCTCTTATTCCCTTTCTTGATTTAGGCAGTCCATCCACGAAATCCTTCATGACGTTTTTCCCTCTTCCATTGCGGGGACCTCCAATGGATATAATAGCCCACCGGGCTTTTTATGACTCGGCCTTAATCTGTTGGCACAACATGCACCTTGGGACAAACTCGGCCACCTCCTCGAGTGATGTGCATCTTCAAGAGCCTTCTTTCTCTCATCGCGTCTTAGCCATCCCTTGTCATCTATAGCGAGGTGACTTATCATCTCGCCTCGAATCAACTTGTCCATGATCTCGACTAACTGCGGGTCTTCTTTCTGTGAAGTCCCTACTTGATCCAGAAGGGTAGGTCTAAGCTCAAGGGACGCTAACTAACTAATTAAACTGAGAGAACTTCTTACTTCACTTGTCCTCGTCGGAGCTTTCCGGTCTTGAACCGCGACCACTTTAGCGGGATCCACCGCTAAGCCTTGCTTAGAAACTATGTGCCCAAGAAATCTAACTTCTTTTCTCCAAAATAACATTTGGAGGACTTGGCTTTCAACTGATGGGCTCTAAGCGTATCCATCACCTCCTTGAGATGTCTAGCATGTTCTTCCTCGTTCTTTAAGAAAGTCAGGATATCTTCTACAAAGATTACCACAAACTTGTTCAGGAACTCCCTAGGCACCCTACTCATCAAGTCCACGAAGTAGGCGGGTGCATTAGTTAAACCGAATGGCATGACCAGCCATTCTAAGAATCCATCTGGAGTTCTGAACGCAGTTTTGCCTATACTATCCTCAGCTACTCTGAGCTGATGGAATCCAGTAGCAAGATCAAGAGAAAACAGATGTTCCTACAAGCTGATCAAACAAATCATCGATCCTTGGCAATGTTTGTCTATTCTCTTTGTTTAACTCACGATAATCAACACAAAGTCGAAGAGAACCATCTGCCTTGGTAGTAAATACTACAGGCGCTCCCCATTCAGATATACTTCGTCTAATGAAGTTCTTCTCAAGCAACTCCTTGACTTGCTTTCTTAACTCTCATCTTGCAGGGCCATGTGCCTAACCGGCCACGAAACTATCTTGGCATTATCAACCAGATAAATGCGGAAATCTATCTCTCGTTTAGGGGTAACCCCCTTCACTTCACCCAAGATATCAGGATATTCTTGGACCACCCTCACCGATTGCAAACTATCGATAGACGAGTTGAGGGATTCAAGATAACACAACATGACAGGACTCATAGGGTTACTAGAAATTTTTAGGGTATTACCGAGGCGAGTCATGAGCCTCACAACCCTATGCTCAAAAATCAAGGATGGCTCCAAAACTGGACAACCCATCCATGCCCAAAATCAACCCATACCCCATGAAACCGAGAATATAAGCATCACACGAGAACTCTACACTAAAGATAGAGATTTTCAAATCCACGTAGATAATAGACAAATGGGCGGAAACCCCAATTAGATTTGGAACACACACGGGATCATTAACTAGACTAGTACTTAGGTGCAAACTTTCAACTAGATCAGATGAAATAAACTATGCGATGTGCCAGAATCAAACAAAGTACAAACAGGAAAATCAGAAATGTAAACAGGACTTTTAACAGAAACACTACCTCGATCATGAGCTGGAAGAACGATGTTGAGGGGATGAATTCGCCCTCCAGATGGTCTTGCACACTGAGTCTGACCTTGCCCTTGCTTCTTCGGGCAATCTTTGCTGAAATGTCCAAACTCACCACAATGAAAGCATTCACCACTCTTCCTTTTTCTCTTCTTACAATCCTTAATAAGATGCCCAACTGAACCGCAATAATGGCACTTCCTCTTGTCGTTATTTCCCTTGCTATTGTTCCCCTTGTTGCCTTGACTCTTGTTCTTGTTCTGATTGCCTTGACTGCTCTGACCACTTGGATTACCCCGATTTCCTTTCCACTAGGAATCAGTCTTCTTGGCTTGAGTATCATTCATCTTGATCTCTTTCTTGTCACTCCTATTCTCTTCATTGAGTAGGGCCATATTCACCAAACTCTCGAAAGTTGCCCCCAAGGGTATATGAGTCATGGCTAAACCATGTAATGGCTCGTTTAATCCTAGAGCAAAGTATAGGGCCTTCTTCTGAGCTGTGTTAACCAAGTCTAAACCGACCCGAGCCAGTTGATTAAACTTATCTATGTATTCCCTAATAGTCATGTCCCCTTGCTTTAGTGATAGGAACCTTAGTCCAAACTTTCCCCGAAAGTCATCCCAAGTCTCAATTGGCCTAGTAGCGGTGGTGACCACCCACCAACGTGCAGCTTCCTCCTTTAGCGACCACACTGCCAATAAAACCCTCCTACGGTCATCTATATCAAAGAAGGCAAAACGATCTTCGGTTTCTTTCAACCAATTCCTTGCCTCTACATAAGTCTCGGTTCCAATGAAATTCTTGCAACCCATCGTCTTAAAGTCCTTACAAGTTTCCGAAAAATCCGCTTGTGGAGGTTGAGGGGGAGGAGGAAGAGGAACCTCAGCGACAGGAGGAGGAGGAACATTAACTACCGGAGGAGGAGGAGGAGGAACATCTGCGGGGCCGGCTTCGGTCGCCCTAGCCTCCAAAAGTCTCTTATACCACACAGGTATGTGTACTCCCTCCGGAATGGCAAAGTTATCGGCCATACTGAAAACGAAGAAAAAGATAGATTCAGAATGGAGAAAAACGAAGGAATTTTTGCTAATGGCTTTTTGGGGAATAGCCTTTAAAATAAACTAGACTTTTCTTTGGAAAATAATTTATACTTGGTTTTGAAAATAGTTTCTCAAAAGTTTAAAAACCTTTTTGTTCCTTCTCGTAAACCTGGCTCTGATACCAAATGTAACACCCCACCTCCGCCAGGGTGTCTCTTGCAAGCACTCTGACTTTGGAGGGGCGTTTGAATCAGGTAAACATGCATAATGATATATCAAGGCAGAACAAGAACATATGTATATATGTAAACAGAGTAAATAAGATAAGTAAAACAGCGGAAGATTTCAAACTATTTCAAAACAAGTCTGGTACAACATAATGTCAACTTTCCAAATGTAACAAGTCTAGATAAAAACAACATCACTGAAGAACTGAAATACATAAGTACTATCCCCAAAATAAGTGATAACCATAGCTAGCTTCATGTCAAGACCGTACATGAGCTAAAATCCCACAAGCAAGCGATCAGAAATCCAAGCTAAGCTCCAATATTCCCACCCTGAGAACCTGGGGGGGGGGGGGGGAACGGAAGAAAAGAGGCGAAAGAAAAACAGGTCAGTCAAAAAGACTGAGTAAGCCCTACTACAATCAATGTAAACTGATAAAGTTAACTGGCATGAGGAGCAGGGATGAACATAAGGATAACAACATACTAGCATGATGATTAACTAACAAGTTAGATAAAGGTGTCATCGTATAATCAGGTTTAAGGTTTTTGCACCACAGGTGTACTAGCAAGCTAACATGACTGGAATAAACAAGTATTGATCCCTTGGCCCAAGCTTTGGCCCAATAATATGAAATGACCCTAATACGAGGTCCAATAACATGAAGTGACCCTAATACAAGGTCCAATAACATGAAGTGACCCTAATACGAGGTCCAATAACATGAAGTGACCCTAATACGTGGTCCAATAACATGAAGTGACCCTAATACGAGGTCCAATAACATGAAGTGACCCTAATACGAGGTCCAATAACATGAAGTGACCCTAATACGAGGTCCAACCAAACGGTCTAATCGATCGGCTCCCTAAGCCTAACTCGTCACGTGTTGGTGTCAATACGGCCCAAACATAATTGTAGTCGGACTGTGCCGGGTCTCCCGTCGTGTGTATCAAGCCCTAGGGTGTCAACCCCTGGACACCATAAACATAAGTGCACAGTCTCGATCTACTGGTACCCATGTTTGACTTCTCCAAATACGGACTACGTGCACGACCATAGTCCATCCGGAACTACATCGGCGTACCACTCTGCCGTCGTTTTTGGTCACTTACCTCAAGTCCAGTAATTGTGCCCCCCACCCTAGCCTAGTCCCTAGGGTCTTAATGATACAAACTTGGGATTACTGCTGGAGTGGACCCCCATTGCTAGGATTTTCTAGTGGGTTAAGTACGGTTTAACCCTTTTACTAATCATGGATTAACTTGGTTAAGTGTAACGATGAGTTCACGACTTAACCCTGATTAATCTACCAAGCCCAAATTGGTTAAGTATTAAGTGGACCATGACTTAACCCTAATCACGAGGCATTAATTAATTTAATGTGCCTTAACCTCTCACATTAGACCTTGTTGTGGTTACTAGTTAAGCCGGGCGGGTCCGGGTAGCTTTACACCACAACTTGGTCTAACCTCGGGTTCAAGGTACAACATGACCAACTTCTCACATTGGGTCCTATTGTTTGTAGCAACTAGTTAAGCCGGTCGGTTCCGGGTAGTTTTACGCTACAAACTCAACCCAACCTCGAGTTGGTCACACTTATATTTTCTAAGTGTCATGTCCATCATGTTTCCAAAACACATTACAAGTTTTCAAGAATTTGGGTAGACCTAACTTAATAGGTAAATTCCCAATGGGTAGACCTAACTTAATAGGTAAATTCCCAATCTTATGTTTTCATGTCTTTTAAGTTTACCCAACCCCAAACGCAATCCCATCGCTTACATATCGCAATAGCGCATAAAGGATAGAAAGAGGGAACTTGGCATAATCATGACATAAAGGTGTTGAAGCCACAAGTTTAACATGGTGGCATATGAAATGTACATATGTTCATATACTTGCATATTACATTTTTAGGCCTCAAAAGCATGCATAAAACCAAACTTAGCATACAAGTGATACATGGTGATAAATGACATGTAGAAGTTGCCATAAGTTCGCATTTAGCCTCACATGCAAGTTATCATAAGGGATATGATAACTTACATGTTGCCAAAATGCAACCTTTAGCATAAAGCTTGAAGCTTTAAGCTCATAAACCCAAGATAAGCCTGCATAACATGAGCAAAATGATCAACCCAAACTTGCATAACATAACTTGCATATCATATGGCAAACTTGCATATCATAACATAGCAAACTTGCATAACATAACATGATAAACTTGCATATCATAACATGGCAAACTTGCATAACATAACATGATAAACTTGCATAACATAACATGGCATACTTGCATAACATAACATGATAAACTTGCATATCATAACATGGCAAACTTGCATAGCATAACATATCAAACTTGCATAACATGACATAGTAAACTTGCATATCATGGCAAACTTGCATATCATAATGATCAACCAAACTTGCATCATTCATTTAACTTTAGATTTTAAATATGAAAGTGGAAAAGGGCTTACAATGCTTATGAAGACACAAAAATATATATAGATTGAGACAAAGCCCTTATGCAATCAAATAACCCCAAAATGCAAGCTCCAATAGAAAAACCCTTGAGCCAAAATGATCAAAACCCTTGCTTTATGATGTAAATATGGAAACTTGACTTGAATGCAAGCTAATGGTGCTCATACAAGCTTGAAAACAATTGTATGCATTGAAAATCTCTCATAGAAATAACTTAGGAATTTTATGAAGAGAGTGGAGGCCATTAGAGGAATGATTTTGCCATAGTTTAGCTACTTGAATGAATAATGTTGATTTAGGCTTAGGTTAGGGTCTTATTTATAGAGATTAGGATTAGTTTTAGCCTTAGGATTAAACCCTAGTTCCATTCTCAGCCCTCAAAACCGAATCTGGCCCCCAAACTCAACACAACTCCAAAATGGTGCACCAGGCAAAACTGCCGGGCTGAACCAAGTCGACAGCCAAGTCGACAAGGCTGTCGACTTGGGTCCAACCAAGTCGACTCCCAAGTCGACAGGGCTGTCGACTTGGGTGCTCTGGCGGGAATTTTCCCGCCTGGCCCAATCTGACCCTTTTTCGAATTTTGAACCCGAAATTCGAAATCTGTTTTGAACTTGAAATTTTCTGAAAACTTCATTGGGCCTTAATCGGGTCATACGGACTCCGATTTTCGAAAACTCGGACTCTATTTCGCGTATTTTTCGGAGACGAACGCAATGGCTTAGCCCGTTTCCCTTGATTCAGATTTTAGAATTAAATTCTGCCTCGATTTACGTTATAACAGGTTATTGAAAATACGGGTTGTTACATATAAATTATGTAGTCGATGTATGAGTTATATAAGCGTTGTACACCTCATGTAGAAGCGTTGTATAAGTTGTACGTTCGATGTATAAGTTATATATGCGTTGTAAAAATTATATATGTGTTGAAATAGAAGTGAATTGCTATACATAAATATATATATATATATATATATATATATATATATATATACGCCCCTCGTCCACAAACCATGGACGATATTTATTGGTTGTGATTGGTGGGAAAATTGATTGATAGCGAATGGTTGATTGTGAGTATTAGTGGTTGATATTGATTGATTGTGGTTGAAAAATACCCGTTTGTGGTTGAGAAATATTTGGTTGAAACCACATAGGATTAGTTTGTGGAAATGAAAAAAATATATACATGCCGCCTGCGTGCGAACCATTGTAACGACCCAGAAAATCTGAACCAATTTAAAAAATTTAAATTGGCTAAAATAATGGATTTTAAATATTTAAAATAAGTACTTTAAATAATAGAGATGAAAAGTGAGTTGAGTCAACAATTGAAAACGAATATAATTAATTATAATTATAAACAAGGCCTCGTTTAGAAAGAATAAAAATTACTTATTGAATATAATTTTTATTTTAAAAATGAAGCGACCCAAACTTCCCCGGTCTCTGAAGAGATGAGAAAGAACGAATTACTATGAGGACAAGCCACAACAGAACGCAGACGGAAGGACATTTCATTTTATATTACAACAATTCCATCAGAATACAAGAATATACAGAGTATAAATGAATAAATTTTACACAGAAATATCCGAGATTACAATAAATTACATAGCAGCGGAAGATAATATAATACACAACTAGAAGAGATATATGGATACAAAGCTTTCCGGATATCATTCCAGCGGTAAACCAGGATCCTGTGAATATAAATCTGCAAAACCAAAACTACTAGCTGCCCGTGTCCAAAATAAGGGCACCCAGAGTTTAGGTTAAAACAATAAACTCCAGGTCAGTCATGGGACTGGTGTGAGAACTAAAAACAGTTATTATTCTTTATTTTAAAGTTCGGTAAATCAAGGGACCACGCCGTATAACACGGAACGGGTTTCCTCCCAAGAATACCAGTGCATAAAACAAACAATGCAATGCTAAATAAAGAAAAAATGAAGCTATTATAAGACCCAGGTCCCATCACACAATGCAACGCAAGCCGGAGGATAGGGTTTTTACCTTATAATAGCCAAGAATGCTTGATACGTTTAAAACAAATCATTTGATACTATTATAAGTGCATATTGTATAAAACATCTTCAAATCATAAGTATCAATCATAGGCGGCATGAGCGTCCCATGCCACTATGTCGCCATATATAGGTTTACAAATAAAACTGCAAAGTCACGTATTTGGAAATTGGATTTCCTTCTGTGAACCGAGGCAAAAGATAGTCCTCACCGACTTCGAGACAATCTAGCCCATGTCTCAGGGTCAAAGCGCATCGACCCTTGGATTGTCAGGACCGGTCCATCGATGTGGATTAAAATTCCTGAACACTGCGTTTCCCCGCCCTTTGGGGCGTAAATGAGCCAACGAATGACTCCATCGGACCCGGATCGTACGATCAAACCGAGGCGCCTCGCAACAGCAACAACCACACAGGTGAAAAGTAAATAAATGTCAGGGCTGGTAGGTCACTGACACCACTCAAGCTAGAAGGAAACACATGCCCTTCCTGTAACACCCCGCAAATTCTATAACTGTGAAATTAGCAAATTAAAGTATAATTAATCTGAAATCAAAGAACTAAGGGAAACGGGATACGCCATTGCGTTCGTCTCGGAAAAATACGCGAAATAGAGTCCGAGTTTTCGAAAAACGGAATCCGTATGAAGAAGATATGGCCTTCGGAAGTTTGAGAATCAAGTTTAAATTCAAACAGAATAAATCAGGTTTAAATTCGAAAATGGGGCCCAATGGGCCAGGGCGGAAAAACACCCGCCTGACCCACCAAGTCGACTGGGCTGTCGACCTGGTCTAACCAGGTCGACAGGCCTGTCGACAGGGCTGCCGACAGGGGTGTCGACCTGGTCCAGACCCAGGTCGAGCCCAGTCTAACCCGGCTGGCCTATTCTCTATGTGGTCGATTTTCTGTGGTCTGCTTTGTCACTAGGGCTAGGTGGCAAGTTTTAATTGGTCTCTCCTTAGAATGAATGGCTACGATCAATCCAAGCAACATCAAGGATCCTAATCAGTTCCTAACCTCTATATAAACAACCCTAGACTAAACCCTAATCTATTCATTCAAAAATAAGAACATAGCCGCCATGTTGCTGAGGAACGACTAGGAGTAGCCACCAAATTGGAGAGAGGATTAGGCGGAAGATTCTAAAGCTTAAAGCAACCTAAACAAATCAATTCAACAAAGGAATTTGCGTCTTCAATCCCTAAATTAGAGAATTCATCACACCATTGTAAGTAGAGTATTACTTTGGTATGAATAAACAATTGTGTTGGTTTGTATGCTTGAATTGTGGCAATAAAGTTATTCATATTTGTGCGTTCTTATCAATTTGAAATATTATATACGTTTGGATATTCTTGAATTATGTTATTCATGTTATAAAGAACTACATGCGGTAGTTCTATGCAAGTATACGTTTGGAATATTTCGCAAATTATGTAATCCATGTTGAAGCTACATGTATGTAGTTGATTTAAATTTATGCAAGTTTGGGGTTTTGCTACTATGCCATCATGATGTATATTTTTGTGCATAAATCATTTTGTAAGTAATTAGAACAAGTTTGGTTATTATAATCCATAGGAAATTATGTTGAGAATTTGGCATCATGTATTAAGCCATGCTTTTGTACTAGAAAATCTATTTGCAAACTTATGAATATGGCTAAGCTATGAATGATATTTGGCATAATTGAAATCCATGATTAAGTCTATCTTGTTTACAAGAATTATATGATGACATATGTGGTACATGGCTAGGTTAGGTTCAAAAAGTCCCTTTTGTAAGTTTACATGACTAAAGTAAGAATCATGATTTCATGTTAGAAATATTTATGCCATGAACAAATTTAACTATACATATGCCATGCTTATGTTTGACATTATGCTATGCTTATGCTAGAAATATTTATGCCATGCTTATGTTTGACATTATGCCTAAATAAAAATATAGGTTCATGTGTCAATAATGATATCTCAATTACAAGTTCACATGCTTTGATTCATGTCACCTATGTTTTATGACCAAAGTATATGTCACTACTATGCAAGTACACCAGTTTCTATTTTGTATTCCCAACGTCATATTGCAAGTTCATACACTCACCTTCCCCTTTTTGTGTATGTAATTACGCCATAAGCCTCCCCTTTTCGCATGGCTAAATTGGGCTTTAAAAGGCTAAGCCCAATATATATATAAACGGACGTGTAAAACGGGGGAAAATAACGTTGGGTTAAAATTAATTAATGAATGAAAATATAAAATAGAAGGGCCCAAATTCAAGTATGGGTTGGGCCCATGATTGGTGTAACCTTTACACCATTAACTTAATAATGGGCCGCAAATATTTACATATAAATAAAGAAGAAAGACAAAATATGTAAATGTAGAACATACGATGTCTTTAACCCGAGGTTGGATTGAGTTGTGATGTAAACCTTCCCGGAACCGCCCGGCTGTCCAGTAGTCACAACAATACCTATCCAATGTGGGAGGTTAAACATGGAGCCCAGCAAGGACCCGAGGTTAGACTGAGTTGTGGCGTAAGACTGCCCGGAACCAACCGGCAACAGGCAGCCACAACAATACCTGTCTAATGTGAGAGGTCAGGGCCTTAATAAGACAATTAAGGCTGAGTCAGGATTGATAGGATTAAGTGAACTAAAGACTTAATCAAAATGGAACATGCTAAACAAAACGGACTGGTGGGGGTTAGGTTAGGAAACACTTAACCAACTTAGCATGTTGGCTAGAGATAGAAAACCTAGTAACGGGGGACCCTTTTCAGCAGTAACCCTAGAAGGTGTATCAGGATACCCTGAAACTAGGCAGGGTGGGGCACGATTACTGGGCTGATTGTAAGAGGTCAAAAGCGACGGCGGTGGTGTAGCAGTGTAGGTTCTAACGGGGTGCGGGCGTGCACACACTCCGGCGCAGAAAAATAAAGCACTGGACGCCAGTAGCATACCTATGCATTCTAAGGTTGTGTCGGGCCGCTGCCAGGGGACTTGATACACCCCATGGTGGGACCAGCATAGGTAACTACAACATCGGGGGCCGTAAGACACATGTAACTATGCGAGTAGGAGCCGATCATCATAGAATGGATCACATCACCCTGATTGTGGGGTGCCAGTGGGAAACTAGTTTATATGGGTTCAGAGATTAATATGGGGTACGATAGTATATTCGACCCTAGACAACTTAACCAAGTTTATAGTGTTTGCCCATTTCTTGTTTATACTTATCATACCCAGTTCTTTATTCATAGACAAAATAGTACTAGACTTACTCAAGCTTTATGTCTGACTCTACTTTTCTTTCGTCTTCTTTTCTTCCGTTTCCCCCCCCAGGTCCGCAGGGAGGGAACACTGCAGCTTGACCAGCATTAACATCCAGCTTGAAGAAGAGAAATGTATTGCTTGGAACTTTCCGTTTTTGAACTATGGCTTGGGACAACCACTATGGGGCTTTTGCAGTTTATCTATGTTTTATTTATGCTTCTTTAAATAATATACTCAAGACAGATTATGAAAGTGTTATGTTATGTTTTTGGAAAGGATGTTGTTGTAACACGTATTTGATTTTATGAAATAAAAGTTTGTTGTTCTTCCGCTGTTTACAAATATGTGTTCTTATATCTGTCTTGTATATCTGTGACTTGTACTTATAAACCTCCACCAAAATTAGGGCATTCCCTTTGAGAGTGACCCTAACGGAGGTGGGGTGTTTCACTTGGTATCAGAGCCAGGTTTACCAGATAAGATAAAAAGTTTTGAAAAAATTATTTTCAAAAAGGAAATTTAAAGAAGCATTTTTAAAAGAAAAATATTATTTTATTTTAAAAAAAAAGGCAAAGTCCACTCCCCAAAGCCATAGGTACTATCTCTTATCCTTCGTTTTGAGTCTATCCTTTTTGTTTCAGCATGTCCGAAGATCTTAACTTACCGGAAGGGGTACCAATACCTGGTTGGTTTAGACGATTCTTAGAAGCAAGGGCCACTCAGCCAGGTCCCACCGTTCCTCCTCCCCCAGCTGCAGGAAATCATCCAGCTGCAGCAGCACCTTTTCCTCCACCCCCTCCACGGGGAAACACATTCGCTAAGATATGTAAAGATTTTAAAGCCATGGGAGGAAGGGATTTCCATGGAACTGAGTCCTTCGTAGCAGCTAGGAATTGGCTGAAAGAAACTGAGGACCTATTCATCATCTTTGAGGTAGAAGATAGACAAAAAGTACAATTGGCAGTGTGGCTATTGAAGGGCGAGGCTTCCTACTGGTGGGAAGTCACTAATGCTGAAAGACCAGTGGAGACATGGGAGGACTTTAGGGCAAGGTTTGAGACCAAATTTCTCTCAGATGCGGAAAGAAGTTTGCAGTTGGAAAAATTCTTATTTCTTAAACAAGGGGACAAGACTGTCAGAGAGTATGTGAATCAGTTCGATGAGCTGGCTAGGTTTGGGCTTGACCTAGTCAACACCCCGCACAAGAAGGCTCTCCGTTTCGTCAAGGGGTTAAATGAGCCATTACACAGTTTGGCCATGACCCATATACCCATGGGGGCCACGTATGAAAGATTGGTGCAAATGGCATTGCTGAATGAGGAGGATAAGGGCAAGAAGGAGACAAAGGCAGAAAGCTCTCAAGGGAAGAAAGAGGGTTTGCAGCCTAAGAAGATGGACTTTAAGAAAGGCGGGAAAGGCAACAAGGAGAAGAGGAAGTGTAATTTCTGTGGCAAAGTGGGACACTTAGTAAAGGACTGCCGGAAAAAGAAGGCCAAGGAGAATGGTGGGTGCTTTTCATGCGGTCAGACAGGCCACAGGGCTAAGGACTGCCCAAAGAAACGAGGACAGGGGCAGGGCGCTGGATCCACCTCAGGGGCACAGGTTCATGTGCTAGAAGCGCCACCATTGCAACAGCGAGGTATAAATACTTCTGTAGAAAGTGTAGTTTATCTTTATGATCACCCCGTTCGCACTTTATTTGATTCTGGCGCATCACACTCCTTTATCTCGTCTGCTTTAGTAGAATCTCTGCACCTAAAAACTAGTATGGTAGAGGACCCCTTAATTGTTTCAAACCCAATTGGGGGCCCAGCTCATTTGTCTATGATCTGTTTGGATTTGAAAATTTCTATCCTAAGTGTTGAATTTCAATGTAGTGCCTTTGTTTTGGGCTTTTCGGGGTATGGTTTGATTTTGGGTATGGATTGGCTATCCAGTAATGGGGCCATCCTTGATTGTGAGAAAAGGGTTGTTAGGCTCCTAACCCAGCTCGGTAATACTTTGGAAATTTCTTGTAATCCCTCGTATGCGGTTATGCTTAGTTATCTTGAATCGCTAGATGCCTCTGTTGAAAATTTGAAATCAGTTAGAGTGGTCCGGGAATATCCGGATGTCTTCGAAGAGGTGAAGGGCTTGCCTCCGAAGCGGGAAATAGACTTCTGCATATATCTTGTAGATAATGCAAAGCCCGTTGCGTTGCCCGTTAGACATATGGCTCCACGAGAAAGAAAAGAGCTCAGTAAACAGATTAAAGAGCTTCTAGAAAAGGGGTTCATTAGGAGGAGCATCTCAGAATGGGGCGCTCCAGTGGTGTTCGCTACAAAGGCGGATGGTTCACTCCGTCTATGTGTTGACTATAGGGAGCTCAACAAGCTAACGAAAAAGAATAGGCATCCTCTCCCTAGAATTGACAATTTGTTTGACCAGCTTGTAGGAGCGTCTGTTTTCTCCCAACTCGATTTAGCAACCGGTTTTCATCAGCTAAGGGTGGCTGAAGATAGCATCGATAAAACGGCGTTCAGAACCCCAGACGGCTTCTTTGAATGGCTTGTCATGCCTTTCGGCTTGACAAATGCACCTGCTTACTTCGTGGACCTGATGAGTAGGGTATTTAGAGATTTCCTCAACAAATTCGTAGTGGTCTTCGTAGATGATATCCTTATCTTCTCAAAGAGTGAAGAGGAACATGCTCAGCACTTAAGGGCGATCATGGAAACTTTGCGAGTCCACCAACTAAAAGCCAAATTCTCCAAATGCCACTTTTGGAGAGAAGAGGTGAGGTTCCTTGGGCACATAGTATCCAAACAAGGGTTAGCGGTGGACCCTGCGAAGGTAGTGGCGGTACAGGATTGGAAGACACCAAGGAATGCAACTGAGGTCCGAAGCTTCCTAGGACTAGCAGGTTTCTATCGAAAATTCATAAGGGATTTTGCGAAAATCTCAGCTCCGCTCACGAAATTGACTAAGAAGAATCTAGTGTTCAATTGGGACTTGGATTGCGAATTTGCTTTCCAACGACTGAAAAGGGCTCTTACAACAGCCCCAGTTTTGACGCTGCCAGATGGGAGCAAGATGTTCACTGTTTATACGGATGCATGTGGGACAGGTCTAGGCGCCGTCTTAATGCAAGAAGGAAGGGTAGTAGCTTATGGCGGGAGGCAGTTGAAGGTGCATGAAAAGAACTACCCAACCCACGATCTTGAGTTAGCCGCCATCGTCTTTGCACTCAAGTCTTGGCGACACTATCTCCTAGGTGAGAAGTTCGAACTTTACACTGACCATAAATCGTTGAAATATCTTTTCTCGCAGAAGGATCTTAACTTGAGGCAACAAAGATGGATGGAGTTTCTTGCCTCGTACGATTTCGAAATCTCCTACACTCCGGGCAAAGGCAACGTAGTTGCAGACGCGTTGAGCCGAAAGAAATTGACACTAAGCCCGTTGTTTGTTGAAAGACAAAGCCTAGAGTTTATAGCCAGCTTCGACTTTAGGCCCTCCTCCGATTTCGTACCAGGCTTGCTAGCATCTCTCGAAGTGCGCCCAACTTTAGTGGATTCAGTAGGGACAGCACAACGCGAAGACCTTCAGCTTGTAGAAATAATTGATAGGCTAATTAGGGGTGAGACTTCAAGTCACCTCAACAGATACTCCATCGACGATAAGGGTTTGCTAAGGCGAGACGGAAGACTATGCGTCCCACAGACAAAAGATTTAGTAAAGAAGGTTCTCGAGGAAGCACATCACTCCAAGATGACGATACATCCAGGCGGAGATAAAATGTACAAAGACATAAAAAGGACTTTCTTTTGGAACGGCATGAAAAAGGACGTGGCAGAGTTTGTTTCTAAGTGTATGGTGTGCCAACAGGTTAAGGCGGAACAGAAAATGCCTGGCGGACTGCTACATCCTCTGGAGGTCCCACAGTGGAAGTGGGATAGCATCTCAATGGACTTCATCGATGGGCTGCCTAGGTCTAGGAGAGGCAACACTAGCATTTGGGTAATAGTGGATAGGCTTACTAAAAGCGCCCACTTTTTACCTGTCAAAAGTAAAAGAACTGCCTCATCCCTAGCATCACTTTACCTCAAGGAAATCGTTCGACTCCATGGAATACCATCTAGCATTGTTAGTGACCGAGACCCCATCTTCACCAGCGAGTTTTGGCGGAGTCTGCAAGAAGCAGTAGGAACGCAGTTATGATTGAGCACAGCCTATCATCCCCAAACCGACGGCCAAACAGAGAGAGTAAACAGAGTTTTGGAAGACCTTCTAAGACTATGCGTCCTTGACTTCGGAGGGACATGGGAAGACCACCTTCCTTTGGTGGAATTTGCCTACAACAACAGCTATCAAGCAACCATCAGAATGGCGCCCTTCGAAGCTTTATACGGAAGACCGTGCCGATCGCCCACTTGTTGGTGGGAGTCTACTGATAAGCTCATACTTGGACCAGACATGATCCGAGAGACTTCAGAGAAAGTAGACTTAATACGAAGAAGGATGAAGACGGCCCAAGACAGACAAAAGTCCTATGCCGACAAGAGGAGGACCGACCTTGAATTTGAGGTTGGAGACAGAGTTTTTCTCAAGGTATCACCGCTAAGGAACGTTGTTCGTTTTGGAACCACCGGAAAGCTAGCGCCAAGATTCGTAGGGCCATTCCCTATCATCGAGAAGATTGGGAAAATGGCCTATAGATTAGAGCTACCCGAGAAGTTGGCCGGAGTCCACAACGTTTTTCACGTTTCACATCTCCGAAAATGTCTACATGAGTCTGCTGAAGTGGTAGAGCCAAATATCCTCGAAGAGGCCGAAGTGGAACGCGAAGCAACCATAAGAAAAGTTCCAACCCGAATCTTAGGAACGGAAGTAAAGAAGCTACGCAACCGCGAAGTCAAGCTCGTCAAAGTCCAGTGGAGCGACGCCGAGGGAGACGCGACTTGGGAAACTGAAGCTAGAATCCGCACTGCCTACCCTTTTCTGTTCGAGGGTACATCCTTGGTCTTTCTTTTTCCTTAAGTTGCGCTTTTATCTATCTTTTTAGGTATATTTCCTCGACCGTATCTTTTAGGTAGAAACCCTTTGGATGGAAACATGTAGTTGAAACATGTTATGGATGATGGTTGCAAGTGGTTGCAAGTGATTGCTAGTGGTTGCTCGTGGTTGCATATACACACACAATCTAGGTTTTAGATCGGCTCAGTCACTTCATATTGCATATGCATATATGTTTGCATTCGTATGTGGTTGAACTTTAATGTGTTGTCATGTGGATGCTGCATTTGTATTGAATGATTGTGCACTCATGTAGAATCAAGAATAGGAAAATTTGCATACATAATGGATTCATGGCACTTACATAATTCGCATTAAGGAGGTCAACTGAATCAGTAGACCGCCTGATTTTGCATTAGATAAGTACATGTACACACACACTTCGCATATGATCATGAAGCATTAGAAGTCTTTTAAGGACAATGGATGCTCGTGTTTGATGGATGAGTAGATGAATGTTTGGATGTTAGCATATACATTCCTCCTAACTTGAAGATTTCGGGGACGAAATCCTTTTAAGTGGGGGAGAATGTAACACCCCGCAAATTCTATAACTGTGAAATTAGCAAATTAAAGTATAATTAATCTGAAATCAAAGAACTAAGGGAAACGGGATACGCCATTGCGTTCGTCTCGGAAAAATACGCGAAATAGAGTCCGAGTTTTCGAAAAACGGAATCCGTATGAAGAAGATATGGCCTTCGGAAGTTTGAGAATCAAGTTTAAATTCAAACAGAATAAATCAGGTTTAAATTCGAAAATGGGGCCCAATGGGCCAGGGCGGAAAAACATCTGCCTGACCCACCAAGTCGACTGGGCTGTCGACCTGGTCTAACCAGGTCGACAGGCCTGTCGACAGGGCTGTCGACAGGGGTGTCGACCTGGTCCAGACCCAGGTCGAGCCCAGTCTAACCCGGCTGGCCTATTCTCTATGTGGTCGATTTTCTGTGGTCTGCTTTGTCACTAGGGCTAGGTGGCAAGTTTTAATTGGTCTCTCCTTAGAATGAATGGCTACGATCAATCCAAGCAACATCAAGGGTCCTAATCAGTTCCTAACCTCTATATAAACAACCCTAGACTAAACCCTAATCTATTCATTCAAAAATAAGAACATAGCCGCCATGTTGCTGAGGAACGACTAGGAGTAGCCACCAAATTGGAGAGAGGATTAGGCGGAAGATTCTAAAGCTTAAAGCAACCTAAACAAATCAATTCAACAAAGGAATTTGCGTCTTCAATCCCTAAATTAGAGAATTCATCACACCATTGTAAGTAGAGTATTACTTTGGTATGAATAAACAATTGTGTTGGTTTGTATGCTTGAATTGTGGCAATAAAGTTATTCATATTTGTGCGTTCTTATCAATTTGAAATATTATATACGTTTGGATATTCTTGAATTATGTTATTCATGTTATAAAGAACTACATGCGGTAGTTCTATGCAAGTATACGTTTGGAATATTTCGCAAATTATGTAATCCATGTTGAAGCTACATGTATGTAGTTGATTTAAATTTATGCAAGTTTGGGGTTTTGCTACTATGCCATCATGATGTATATTTTTGTGCATAAATCATTTTGTAAGTAATTAGAACAAGTTTGGTTATTATAATCCATAGGAAATTATGTTGAGAATTTGGCATCATGTATTAAGCCATGCTTTTGTACTAGAAAATCTATTTGCAAACTTATGAATATGGCTAAGCTATGAATGATATTTGGCATAATTGAAATCCATGATTAAGTCTATCTTGTTTACAAGAATTATATGATGACATATGTGGTACATGGGTAGGTTAGGTTCAAAAAGTCCCTTTTGTAAGTTTACATGACTAAAGTAAGAATCATGATTTCATGTTAGAAATATTTATGCCATGAACAAATTTAACTATACATATGCCATGCTTATGTTTGACATTATGCTATGCTTATGCTAGAAATATTTATGCCATGCTTATGTTTGACATTATGCCTAAATAAAAATATAGGTTCATGTGTCAATAATGATATCTCAATTACAAGTTCACATGCTTTGATTCATGTCACCTATGTTTTATGACCAAAGTATATGTCACTACTATGCAAGTACACCAGTTTCTATTTTGTATTCCCAACGTCATATTGCAAGTTCATACGCTCACCTTCCCCTTTTTGTGTATGTAATTACGCCATAAGCCTCCCCTTTTCGCATGGCTAAATTGGGCTTTAAAAGGCTAAGCCCAATATATATATAAACGGACGTGTAAAACGGGGGAAAATAACGTTGGGTTAAAATTAATTAATGAATGAAAATATAAAATAGAAGGGCCCAAATTCAAGTATGGGTTGGGCCCATGATTGGTGTAACCTTTACACCATTAACTTAATAATAGGCCGCAAATATTTACATATAAATAAAGAAGAAAGACAAAATATGTAAATGTAGAACATACGATGTGTTTAACCCGAGGTTGGATTGAGTTGTGATGTAAACCTGCCCGGAACCGCCCGGCTGTCCAGTAGTCACAACAATACCTATCCAATGTGGGAGCTTAAACATGGAGCCCAGCAAGGACCCGAGGTTAGACTGAGTTGTGGCGTAAGACTGCCCGGAACCAACCGGCAACAGGCAGCCACAACAATACCTGTCTAATGTGAGAGGTCAGGGCCTTAATAAGACAATTAAGGCTGAGTCAGGATTGATAGGATTAAGTGAACTAAAGACTTAATCAAAATGGAACATGCTAAACAAAACGGACTGGTGGGGGTTAGGTTAGGAAACACTTAACCAACTTAGCATGTTGGCTAGAGATAGAAAACCTAGTAACGGGGGACCCTTTTCAGCAGTAACCCTAGAAGATGTATCAGGATACCCTGAAACTAGGCAGGGTGGGGCACGATTACTGGGCTGATTGTAAGAGGTCAAAAGCGACGGCGGTGGTGTAGCAGTGTAGGTTCTAACGGGGTGCGGGCGTGCACACACTCCGGCGCAGAAAAATAAAGCACTGGACGCCAGTAGCATACCTATGCATTCTAAGGTTGTGTCGGGCCGCTGCCAGGGGACTTGATACACCCCATGGTGGGACCAGCATAGGTAACTACAACATCGGGGGCCGTAAGACACATGTAACTATGCGAGTAGGAGCCGATCATCATAGAATGGATCACATCACCCTGATTGTGGGGTGCCAGTGGGAAACTAGTTTATATGGGTTCAGAGATTAATATGGGGTACGATAGTATATTCGACCCTAGACAACTTAACCAAGTTTATATTGTTTGCCCATTTCTTGTTTATACTTATCATACCCAGTTCTTTATTCATAGACAAAATAGTACTAGACTTACTCAGGCTTTATGTCTGACTCTACTTTTCTTTCGTCTTCTTTTCTTCCGTTTCCCCCCCCAGGTCCGCAGGGAGGGAACACTGCAGCTTGACCAGCATTAACATCCAGCTTGAAGAAGAGAAATGTATTGCTTGGAACTTTCCGTTTTTGAACTATGGCTTGGGACAACCACTATGGGGCTTTTGCAGTTTATCTATGTTTTATTTATGCTTCTTTAAATAATGTACTCAAGACAGATTATGAAAGTGTTATGTTATGTTTTTGGAAAGGATGTTGTTGTAACACGTATTTGATTTTATGAAATAAAAGTTTGTTGTTCTTCCGCTGTTTACAAATATGTGTTCTTATATCTGTCTTGTATATCTGTGACTTGTACTTATAAACCTCCACCAAAATTAGGGCATTCCCTTTGAGAGTGACCCTAACGGAGGTGGGGTGTTTCACTTCCTGAGGTCCTCTCCCGTTCTTGGTTCACAACCGGGGTGTGAGGCTCGCGAATTCACGTTACACAAAGCTATGCCACACAGGAGGTGCTTTGATCATCAACCACAAGACTTTGCTTTTCAAAAGAAGCCTTGATCATTTGCATCTTAGCATGCCACACAGGCAAACCACTCTATGCAACCGATATCAGTCACACAGAATGAAATCCAATGTCAGACACACAGTCCATTTACAAGTCCGTTCTCGGTCTGAACGAAACCAGAGGCACTTTCCTCGCATATCCATCGATCTCCAAGCACATCTGGACGACCACCGACGGATTCCCTCATCTTGGGTGTACAGCCCAATCAAGATCATCAGTAATCACCCAAACGATGTGAAGACTTCCGGTCTTCAACCACTGTCTTCATCTTCGACACCACGTCGAAACAGTTATTCAGAATGGGATAAACTCGGTCTTTCTGAATAACTCGCGTATATATTAAACAAGTGTTACACAAACACAACATACGCCTCATTCCAATTCAGAATATTCTTTAATCTACTTTTGAATATCAATTCAAACTAGTCGGGATTAGCGAACCACACCGAAGTAATCATTTATTTTATTTCCCAATCCCAACCTAATCATCCCATGAAGTAAAACTGGTCCTACTTCATATCTAACACCACGGTGTTATCGGTAAATTCAATTACCATTTCACGTTCAAATCTAATTAAAGATTTAACTATCGCCTGGAGCAAAACTGGTGATACTCCATTCTCGATCATTTCAATCTAATTAAAGATTCATTAAAACTCCACTTAGTTTTAATCTTTAACTGGGTTAAAGAACCAATGTCATTTGAAACACGGTTCACGATAAACCCACAACCAAATCCTATTAATTGTCGGGTTAAAAAACGAATGTTATTTAAAACACCGTTCACGATAAACCCAAAAATCAATTCCAATTCAATTCCAATTATAAATCACTTAATTGGTTCACTTCATTAAATCTAAATAAAAAGATTTAATCTTTTTCTCAACTGGGTTTAAGAACAGTGTTAATGAAGACACCATTCACGACAAACCCAAATCCCGTTTGAAATTAAATACAAGGCTCTGAATAGAAAATATATCGGCTTATATTCAATATCCAACTCTACGACCAACAAATATCGTATTGGAAATAACGATATATATATCTTTCAAATTTCCATAACAATATCTGTATAATCACAAAATCCCACATCAAAATATTCCAAAGACAATTTCGATTCAAATCCATTCCAATTCAATTATTGGAAATTCTGGTTTCTTTTAAAACCATTTCAAAACCAATTTATTTATTTAAAAATAAATAAATTATTATTCTAGTTCAAAACTAGTTCATTTCGATAAAAATCTATTTTTATCTTTTTCAAATATGGAGTTTTTCATCCCAATTCTTCACAAATCATTTCTTATGATTTTACACAAATTATTGATATTTTTAATAATTTTATCAAGGCGCGTACAGTCGATTTCCATCAACGGCCATCGAACTGCACTTACAGCGACCTTTTTCAAATTTGATTTGGACATAATTCCAAATCCAACCGTTAGATTTCTAATTACTCACATTCTTAGAAAGCTCTTTTCGATACGAACCCAACGGTTCCGGTTTTAGGAGAATCCGACGGTCGGATCTCCCGCAATATCCATTCGAAGTCAATGGTCGAAATTCGCGAACTGCCGTGGCGCGGCGCGTTCTATTCAGGCCGTTATATTATATATATAATATATACTTCGTCGATTTCCTTTTAAAACGTATTTTATAAATCGTTTTAAATTCGCTTTCAAAACGATTTCAACTTCTTTTCAAATTCAAATCAAAATTGAATTTTTCCTTATAAATTCATTTCAAATTGATTTCAATTCAAATTGATTTCTAATTCAATTTCAGTTCAATTCCATTTCAATTCGAATTCATTTATATTCAATTTCAATTCGAATTCACTTATATTCAATTTCAATTCGAATTCATTTCTATTCAGTTTCAGTTCGAATTTCAATTCTTTTCAAAATATCAGATTTTGAAATCACTTTCGATATTCATTATAAAATGAATGAAATCGATATAAATATCGTTCACGTCAAAATGGCGTCAATCTAATCAACACGGCTTCATATATTTCTATTTTCAAATATTCTATTTCAAATATTTCTTTTTCAAATATTTCTATTCAAATATTTCTTTTTCAAATATTTCTTTTTCAAATATTTCTATTCAAAACTGGAATGAAGCCCAATCAATTACCATATAATGTTAATTATATGGATTTTCTACACCACATGTACACAATAACAACGATGAATAATCAACCATCATCCAAAGTGCACTCTACACTGTATAAGCATCAAATATAAATATTTAACGCTCATAACAGTCTGTCAATCAATCGATCGACATACAACTAAACAATCGGGTTTAGTGTACGTCAAATATCATCCCAATACCCGTGTGGGGTTTCAAACTATCAAACACATATTTTATTTGTGCAGTTGGGCGATGTGTAAAATTTATCGTCCCAATCAATATCAGTCAAATGTGTGTATATAAACAAATCGTCCGATTTGTTTATTTTTATTTCTTTTTATATACACGTTAAAAATTCTATTTTTAACTATAAAATATTTTTAACTATATAAATATTTTATTTCATTTCACATCACATCACATAATCAACTACACAACAAAATCAAACAAACAAGCATACAAGCCGTCCATGGTCTGTGGACGACGGGTGTCGGGTGCTACTAAACACCGTCTGCATCCTAGTATATATTTTTAACTAGAAAACAAAATTAAAAGTGAGAAGTTCTCACAGATAGCTATCCGATCCCACGACTCTTCTTATGTAGAAATCTTCGCCGTTCTTGCCTCTTGTCACTTTCTTTGCCCGTATTCTCTACATATGTAAAAATCGAATTTTTACTTTGCTATTCAATATATAAAAATGGAATTTTTTACTTTGCTATTCAGTATATAAAAATCGAATTTTTACTTCACTATTAAATATATAAAAATCGAATTTTTACTTCTCTATTCAATATATAAAAATCGAATTTTTACTTCGCTGTTCAATATATAAAAATCGAATTTTTATTTCGCTATTCAATATATAAAAATCGAATTTTCACTTTGCTATTCAATATATAAAAATCGAATTTTTACTTCGCTATTCAATATATAAAAATCGAATTTTTACTTCGTTATTCAATATATAAAAATCATATTTTTACATCACTATCCAATATATAAAAATCATATTTTTACATCACTATTCAATATATAAAAATCATATTTTTGATTCACTACTTACATAAAGATCAAATTTTTAACACTTCTATAATGTAAAAATCATATTTTTGATATATCTATAATATAAAAATCATATTTTTATTCTCTACACCCCATAAAAATTATATTTTTTTAACCTTTACATATAACAAAAAATATATTTTTACTTTATATAAAAATCAATCCTTTATAAAAATATAATCTTCAATCCCAAAAATCATACATTTCTATCATGGAACCTCCCTCATTGCTAAACTGAGAACAAAATTAATTGTAAATAAACATAAACACTTACAGTGTTTTTTTCTTTTTCAGCGAAGAAAGGGGGGTTTGCTGTGCTCTGCGGTCGTGGTGGGCCCTCCAGCAGGCGGCGCTGGGGTAGGGATGGTCGGAGCAATTGAAGGCGGGGCTAGGGTTTTGGGGTACTGAGGGGTTTCGACGAGGAGAAGAGGAAGAGGCGGAGGAGCGAGAGGGGGGGTGAACGGAGGTGGCGACGTGGACGGGGGGGGGGGGGGTGCGCGAGGAGGGCGGCGACGCATCGGGGAGGCGCGATGGCCAGCGCCAGCGTGGGAGAGGGTGGCGACTAGGGGAATCGGGTTTGGGTGGTAATCGGGTTTTTTTCTTCTTTCGTTCTGAAGTGAGAGAGAATAAAGGAGTGAGGCTATAATAACTTATATACATTTATTAATTTTAAATTCAAAAGGTTGACTTTATTTTCGAACTCAAAATGAGGCCCACCGCCTGTCGTCCGTAGCTAATTACCCCCATTCCGAACAAAATGGGATATGTATCGTAGGCTGATTCGACCGTTTCAGTCAGTTTCCGTTAAAATCAACATATATTAAATTTGAACGCGTATTTCAATTTACCGGGGCCACATACTAACTAGAAAAATTCCCGAAAAATATTTTCTAGCTTCGTATTGACGATATGGTCCTAACAAAACTAATTTCATCGAAATCTGAGACCGTTTAAAAAATGGCCATTTTCAATTCCTTTTATAATTATAAATAATTATCTATATTCTATCGTCGATTCAAACGAATATATACGTTCGAATTATATTCAAAATAAATTTCTCGTTGTTTTTATTTAAAATATTCATTTTAAATAATCAAAATTCACTAAATTGGCCAAAATAAAAAATTTAAACTGGCCAGATTTCCGGGTTATTACAATCTCCCTCACTTAAAACTTTTCGTCCCCGAAAAGGAACAAAGCCGAAAGTTGTTTCACAAATCAACTCAACTTCCAGTGTTTTCACTACAACTTAAGTTCTTCAACTTTTTAGTTTCTAAGAACTTTTCAAAAATTTCAAAAATTTGGCTAACACCCTAAATTTTTGAAAAATTTCGCCATAACCTCCTTTGCACCGGGAGCACGGGAAAATCCCGAAATTGCCATACAGGCCTTCTGATCTCAAAAAGAAAAAGAAAAAGCCAAGCGGCTAGCCAATCGGCTCATAAAATCATCATCACCCAAACAAAACAGTAAATTATGGTAAACATGTACCTATTTGTCGGGCAAACAAATTTTATTCTTCTGCTCTAGCCTCCTTGCTATGACCTGTTCAATGTAAGCACATGTATATGGAAGCAAATGCGACCAAATTTCAATACAATTCAATTTGGCTATATGGTACAAATTTTATTAATCAACCAATAATCAACAACACAAACATCAATCAATTAGTTGGTTATCATTTCAAATGCATAACTTTGATATATAGTCAAAAATCAGATTTTTGATGCCAAATCACAACAATAAGCCCTATCTAGTTTCGGTTCTCACACTAGTCAATTGGAAATATATAGAAATCTCACTTTCGTTACTCGAAAATAAATACTGGCGACGGTGCCCCGTTACCAGAATTATCCCTGGGCAACTAGAGTATGATTCTATAACTATCCAGTATATTAAAACTTCGAATACACGTTTGCAAGACGCATATGCAAAATCTTTATATATCGGATTGTCCAAATTCATGTAAATAAATAATCAAATACGAATAATTGATTTAAATTTTCAAAACAAAATTTGTTTTCATTTTAAAAATATACTCTTCACACTCGTTCTAGGATACTACTGATCCCATCTCTAACGAGTCATTCCCATTGGATATTACTAGTCCAATATCTGATGAATTCTTTCGTATGGTTCTAATGTGCCTTGTTCTCTGAGCTTTGTAAAACAAAGCTCTGATACCAACTGAAGCGACCCGAACTTCCCCGGTCTCCGAAGAGATGAGAAAGAACGAATTACTGTGAGGACAAGCCACAACAGAACGAAGACGGAAGGACATTTCATTGTATATTACAACAATTCCATCAGATTACAAGAATATACAGAGTATAAATGAATAAATTTTACACAGAAATATCAGAGATTACAATAAATTACATTGCAGCGGAAGATAATATAATACACAACTAGAAGAGATATACGGATACAAAGCTTTCCGGATATCATTCCAGCTGTAAACCAGGATCCTGTGAATATAAATCTGCAAAACCAAAACTACTAGCTACCCGTGTCCAAAATAAGGGCACCCAGAGTTTAGGTTAAAACAATAAACTCCAGGTCAGTCATGGGACTGGTGTGAGAACTAAAAACAGTTATTATTCTTTATTTTAAAGTTCGGTAAATCAAGGGACCACGCCGTATAACACGGAACGGGTTTCCTCCCAAGAATACCAGTGCATAAAACAAACAACGCAATGCTAAATAAAGAAAAATGAAGCTATTATAAGACCCAGGTCCCATCACACAATGCAACGCAAGCCGGAGGATAGGGTTTTTACCTTATAATAGCCAAGAATGCTTGATACGTTTAAAACAAATCATTTGATACTATTATAAGTGCATATTGTATAAAACATCTTCAAATCATAAGTATCAATCATAGGCGGCATGAGCGTCCCATGCCATTATGTCGCCATATATAGGTTTACACATAAAACCGCAAAGTCACGTATTTGGAAATTGGATTTCCTTCTGTGAACCGAGGCAAAAGATAGTCCTCACCGACTTCGAGACAATCTAGCCCATGTCTCAGGGTCAGAGCGCATCGACCCTTAGATTGTCAGGGCCGGTCCACCGATGTGGATTAAAATTCCTGATAACTGCGTTTCCCTGCCCTTTGGGGCGTAAATGAGCCAACGAATGACTCCATCGGACCCGGATCATCCGATCAAACCGAGGCGCCTCGCAACAGCAACAACCACACAGGTGAAAAGTATATAAATGTCAGGGCTGGTAGATCACTGACACCACCCTAGCTAGAATGAAACGCATGCCCTCCCTGAGGTCCTCTCCCGTTTCTGGTTCACAACCGAGGTATGAGGCTCGCGAATTCACGTTACACAAAGCTATGCCACACAGGCGGTGCTTTGATCATCAACCACAAGACTTTGCTTTTCAACAGAATCCTTGATCATTTGCATCTTAGCATGCCACACAGGCAAACCACTCTATGCAACCGATATCAGTCACACAAAATGAAATCCAATGTCAGACACACAGTCCATTTACAAGTCCGTTCTGGGTCTGAACGAAACCGGAGGCACTTTCCTCGCATATCCATCGATCTCCAAGCACATCTGGACGACCACCGACGGATTCCCTCATCTTGGGTGTACAGCCCAATCAAGATCATCAGTAATCACCCAAACGATGTGAAGACTTCTGGTCTTCAACCACCGTCTTCATCTTCGACACCACGTCGAAACAGTTATTCAAAATGGGATAAACCCGGTCTTTCTGAATAACTCGCGTATATATTAAACAAGTGTTACACAAACACAACATACGCCTCATTCCAATTCAGAATATTCTTTAATCTTCTTTTGAATATCAATTCAAACTAGTCGGGATTAGCGAACCACACCGAAGTAATCATTTATTTTATTTCCCAATCCCAACCTATTCATCCCATGAAGTAAAACTGGTCCTACTTCATATCTAACACCACGGTGTTATCGGTAAATTCAATTACCATTTCACGTTCAAATCTAATTAAAGATTTAACTATCGACTGGAGCAAAACTGGTGATACTCCATTCTCGATCATTTCAATCTAATTAAAGATTCATTAAAACTCCACTTAGTTTTAATCTTTAACTGGGTTAAAGAACCAATGTCATTTAAAACACAGTTCACGATAAACCCACAACCAAATCCTATTAATTGTTGGGTTAAAGAACGAATGTTATTTAAAACACCGTTCACGATAAACCCAAAAATCAATTCCAATTCAATTCCAATTAAATATCACTTAATTGGTTCACTTCATTAAATCTAAATAAAAAGATTTAATCTTTTTCTCAACTGGGTTTAAGAACAGTGTTAATGAAGACACCATTCACGACAAACCCAAATCCCATTTGATATTAAATACAAGGCTCTGAATAGAAAATATATCAGCTTATATTCAATATCCAAATCTACGACCAACAAATATCGTATTGGAAATAACGATATATATATATCTTTCAAATTTCCATAACAATATCTGTATAATCACAAAATCCCACATCGAAATATTCCAAAGACTATTTCGATTCAAATCCATTCCAATTCAATTATTGGAAATTCTTGTTTCTTTTAAAACCATTTCAAAACCAATTTATTTATTTAAAAATAAATAAATTATTATTCTAGTTCAATACTTGTTCATTTCGATAAAAATCTATTTTTATCTTTTCAAATATGGTGTTTTTCATCCCAATTCTTCACAAATCATTTCTTAAATTTTACACAAATTATTGATATTTTTAATAATTTTATCAAGGCCCGTACAGTCGATTTCCATCAACGGCCATCGAACTGCACTTACATCGACCTTTTTCAAATTTGATTTGGACATAATTCCAAATCCAACCGTTAGATTTCTAATTTCTCACATTTGTTAGAAATCTCTTTTCGATACGAACCTAACGGTTCCGGTTTTAGGAGAATCCGACGGTCGGATCTCCCGCAATATCCATTCGAAGTCAATGGTCGAAATTCGCGAACTGCCGCGGCGCGGCGCGTTCTATTCAGGTCGTTATATTATATATATAATATATATACTTCGTCGATTTCCTTTTAAAACGTATTTTATAAATAGTTTTAAATTCGTTTTCAAAACGATTTCAACTTCTTTTTAAATTCAAATCAAAATTGAATTTTTCCTTATAAATTCGATTTAAATTCATTTCAAATTGATTTCAATTCAAATTGATTTCTAATTCAATTTCAGTTCATTTTCAGTTCAATTCAATTTCAATTCGAATACATTTATATTCAATTTCAATTCAAATTCACTTATATTCAATTTCAATTCGAATTCATTTCTATTCAGTTTCAGTTCGAATTTCAATTCTTTTCAAAATATCAGATTTTGAAATCACTTTCGATATTCATTATAAAATGAATGAAATCGATATAAATATCGTTCACGTCAAAATGGCATCAATCTAATCAACACGGCTTCATATATTTCTATTTTCAAATATTCTATTTCAAATATTTCTTTTTCAAATATTTCTATTCAAATATTTCTTTTTCAAATATTTCTATTCAAAACTGGAATGAAGCCCATTCAATTACCATATAATGTTAATTATATGGATTTTCTACACCACATGTACACAATAACAACGATGAATAATCAACCATCATCCAAAGTGCACTCTACACTGTATAAGCATCAAATATAAATATTTAACGCTCATAACAGTCTGTCAATCAATCGATCGACATACAACTAAACAATCGAGATTAGTGTACGTCAAATATCATCCCAATACCCATGTGGGGTTTCAAACTATCAAACACAGATTTTATTTGTGTAGTTGGGCGATGTGTAAAATTTATCGTCCCAATCAATATCAGTCAAATGTGTGTATATAAACAAATCGTCCGATTTGTTTATTTTTATTTCTTTTCATATACACGTTAAAAATTCTATTTTTAACTATAAAATATTTTTAACTATATAAATATTTTATTTCATTTCACATCACATCACACAATCAACTACACAACAAAATCAAACAAACAAGCATACAAGCCGTCCATGGTCTGTGGACGTCGGGTGTCGGGTGCTACTAAACACCGTCTGCATCCTAGTATATATTTTTAACTAGAAAACAAAATTAAAAGTGAGAAGTTCTCACAGATAGCTATCTGATCCCACGACTCTTCTTATGTAGAAATCTTCGCCGTTCTTGCCTCTTGTCACTTTCTTTGCCCGTATTCTCTACATATGTAAAAATCGAATTTTTACTTTGCTATTCAATATATAAAAATCGAATTTTTACTTTGCTATTCAATATATAAAAATTGAATTTTTACTTCGCTATTAAATATATAAAAATCGAATTTTTACTTCGCTATTCAATATATAAAAATCGAATTTTTACTTCGCTATTCAATATATAAAAATCGAATTTTTATTTCGCTATTCAATATATAAAAATCGAATTTTTACTTTGCTATTCAATATATAAAAATCGAATTTTTACTTCGCTATTCAATATATAAAAATCGAATTTTTACTTCGCTATTCAATATATAAAAATCATATTTTTACATCACTATCCAATATATAAAAATCATATTTTTACATCACTATTCAATATATAAAAATCATATTTTTGATTCACTACTTACATAAAGATCAAATTTTTAACACTTCTATAATGTAAAAATCATATTTTTGATATATCTATAATATAAAAATCATATTTTTATTCTCTACACCCCATAAAAATTATATTTTTTTAACCTTTACATATAAAAAAAATTATATTTTTACTTTATATAAAAATCAATCCTTTATAAAAATATAATCTTCAATCCCAAAAATCATACATTTCTATCATGGAACCTCTCTCATTGCTAAACTGAGAACAAAATTAATTGTAAATAAATATAAACACTTACAGTGTTTTTTTCTTTTTCAGCGAAGAAAGGGGGGTTTGCTGTGCTCGGCGGTCGTGGTGGGCCCTCCAGCAGGCGGCGCTGGGGTAGGGATGGTCGGAGCAATCGAAGGCGGGGCTAGGGTTTTGGGGTTGCTGAGGGGGTTCGACGAGGAGAAGAGGAAGAGGCGGAGGAGCGAGAGGGGGGGTGAACGGAGGTGGCGACGTGGACGGGGGGGGGGGGGGGGGGGTGGCGCGATGAGGGCGGCGACGCATCGGGGAGGCGCGATGGCCAGCGCCAGCGTGGGAGAGGGTGGCGGCTAGGGGAATCGGGTTTGGGTGGTAATCGGGTTTTTTTCTTCTTTCGTTCTGAAGTGAGAGAGAGGGAAGTGAGAGAGAATAAAGGAGTGATGCTATAATAACTTATATATATTTATTAATTTTAAATTCAAAAGGTTGACTTTATTTTCGAACTCAAAATGAGGCCCACCGCCTGTCGTCCATAGCTAATTACCCCCATTCCGAACACAATGGATATGTATCGTAGGCCGATTCGACCGTTTCGGTCAGCTTCCATTAAAATCAACATATATTGAATTTGAATGCGTATTTCAATTTACTAGGGCCACATACTAACTAGAAAAATTCCCGAAAAATATTTTCTAGCTTCGTATTGACGATACGGTCCTAACAAAACTAATTTCGTCGAAATCTGAGACCGTTTAAAAAATGGCCATTTTCAATTCCTTTTATAATTATAAATAATTATTTATATTCTATCGTCGATTTAAACGAATATATACGTTCGAATTATATTCAAAATAAATTTCTCGTCGTTTTTATTTAAAATATTCATTTTAAATAATCAAAATTCACTAAATTGGCCAAAATAAAAATTTTAAACTGGCACAGATTTCCGGGTTATTACTTGTGTGGGCTGGGTACGCATGATAGGGGGTTCTCGCTTCGCGATTTGGTGGCGAACGGGAGACTCTTACCCCTACATGTCGTAGTTTAGAGCGTTGGTTCGCTAGTGGGCGCGAGACTCGAGAGGGTCGCCGTAAAACAAGGGATTGGGGGACCAGTGTGAGCCACGGTGGGTTTTACCTGCTGTACTGGAGTTCGAGTGCAAAAACAAGTGTTTACGGATTAATCATTTTCTTCTAACCCTAGCCATTATCTGCTAGCCGCCGCTAGGATGAAATCGATGCCCTAAATCCCTCCAACCTTCTTCTCCCCTTTTCTCCCAATCCCTTCTATGAATTTCGAAGCTTTCAAAGCCAAATTGAAGAGGGCTACATTTCAGAACTGACCAGAGCTGAAACGGGGCAAAACAGAATTTCAGATAAATTCAAATGCAAACAGAACAGAAATTCAGATAAAATTGACGGAGTGGATCCCATAGTAAGAATTCTCTCACTATAAATTTTCTTGTACAGTTATTTATATTATAACTGCATATCTGAATTGTTCACATACGTCCACAGACCATGGACGATTTATTTGTTCTGATGTGTTGTATACCCAGAGTTAGCGTATGCGGGTTTTGAAAATTCTGAATGGTCGCTATGAAATTCAGGCCCAAAACCCGATGATTTCTAAAATGATTTAGAAATGTATTATATGTTACATTGTGGTTCATCGCATATTCGATTAGTTGCTATTGATGATGTATCTGTTTGGTGGCGGAGAATTTATTCTTTTGCTTAACAGCCTTCTTTGAGACGTACAAGCTCAAAGGATATGTGATTAATAGTGACTGATCATATGTGTGAATTACTGATGTGAAGTACTATATTTTGAAAGTACTTGTGATTATTATGTTGTGAAATGATTTTCCATACTTCGGGATATGAAATGATTTAGTATGTGGCTAAAGAGTCGAGTGACCCTGAGACTAAAAGTATGGGTGAGAGGGCGGTGTATGCTTTCCATGTGTGGGAGGTGCATCGTCGGTGTAGCCTGCTCCTATGTGGGGTAGGTGCACATTTATATATCGAGTTGCGAGGTGCGTACCCTTTGCCTTGTCGATGGGGAGCACGATATTTGGTTGCATACTTGTTTGTATGCATTGTTATGTTTTGGAATTCATATTTCCAGACGATTTGATTTGAGATTCCGAAGTGAAATCTACTTTGATATAGAAAGTTAGATATGTATTTCAAATGATTTGAAATAAGAAATCGGGAATAAAATCCAAAGGAATAATTTCTGTAAATTGAATTGGATTTGGAAAATCTAAGTGTAGTGATATTGGGATATTGCATGTTGATTGATGCATAGTAGATCCATATATCTATATTGATTGTTGTTTATACACTGGCATTCATGGGGGTAGACCCGTTCCGCTTTAGCGGCGTGGTCCCATGATATGCCATATTATTAAATAAGTTAATTATAACTGTTTAGAGTTTCTCACACCAGTCCCCTGACTAACCTGTAGTTTGCTTTTCCCTTGCGAACTCGGGTGCCCCTATTTTCCACACGGGCAGTCGAGTAGTTTATTTTGCAGATAATGAAAAATAGAATATACTGGATAAACGTAATCATCAGAGTTACACAGTATACAGGATCATACTTAGTTCAATTTCGCTCGCACCCCCTCCCTCCTGAAACCCTAGCCGACAACCCCGACAGCCCCCCTCGACCCGCCTTCCCCTTCTCTTCCTCCTCCCTTCCTCTCCCCCCCAATCCCCTACGCCCAAACCACCCCAGCCCTAGCGCGCCACCCATAAGACCGCCGCGCCACCGCGGGCGCTGGCCCCCTCACCTCCCCCTCCGTTCGACCTCCCTCCTCCTCCAACCTCCCACCTCGAGCCGAAGTCCCCTGAGACCCCCACGCGCTTCGACCTCCACCGCCACCGCCTGCCATAGCTCCACCGCACCCCTGCGCGCGACCCCCCCTCCAGCCATCTCCTTCCCCCTCCGATGCCCCCTCCGACGTCGTTACCCCTCCCTCCTCCACTCTTCCAAACGCGACCACCAAGCCCAAACGAAAACAACCGCCACCTCCTGGCCTTCCACTACAGCTCTTCCGGTGAGTCGATGGAATAAGGTAATTTTTTATATATTTATAAATCAGTTTTTAGATGTTAAAAATATATACATTGCTTTAAATCAGTTTTGTGAAGTATAGAATAAAAACTGATTTTCATATATTCGAATAGCGTAGAAAAATTGAATTTTTATTATCTGTGAAGTATAAAAATATAATTTTTATACTAGTATGACAATAAAAATATAATCTTTTATATTGTAGAAGGATAAAAATATGATTTTTACATTATAGAAATGTTAAAAATTTGATCTTTATATATGTAGTGAATCAAAAATATGACTTTTATATAGTAGAAGATATAAAAATACTATTTTTATGTAAGTAGTGTATTGAAAATATAATTTCTATGAAATAGAAATAAAATCTTTATATTTGAAAAGGTGAAATATTTATATATGAAAAGGTGAAATATTTATATATGAAAAGGCGAAATCTTTATATAGAGAATAGCGTGATAAAAATATAATCTCTATTATATAGTAGCAACGTAAAAATAGAATTTTTATCTATATAGTAGCGATGTAAAAATAGAATTTTTATCTATATAGTAGCGATGTAAAAATAGAATTTTTATATATATAGTAGCGATGTAAAAATAGAATTTTTATCTATATAGTAGCGATGTAAAAATAGGATTTTTATCCATATGGAGTGATTATAAAAATATGATTTTTATATACATAGCAACAATATAAAAGTGTGATTTTTATATATGTAGTAGCTACGGGCAACGAAAGTGACAAAAGGCGAGAACAGCGATGACTTCTACATAAGAAGAGTCGAGGCGTTTGGATTAGCTATTGGTGAGAACTTCTCACTCTAAATTTCTTTTTCCAGTTATATATATATATACTAGGATGCAGACGGTGCTTAGTAGCACCCGACACCCGTTATCCACAGACCATGGATGGCTTGTTTGTTTGATTGATGTGTTGAGAAATTAGTTTGTGTTGTTGATGTGAAATCGATAATAAAATGTAGATGGTTGAAATAAATTAATTATCGTTAAAAACATAATTTTTAACGTGAAAGTGAATAAATAAATATTTATAAACAAATCAGCCGATTTGTTTATATACACTGATTTGACTGATATTGATTGGGATGATAAATTTTACACATCGCCCAACTGCACAAATAAAAATATGGGTTGGTCGATTTGAAACCCCACACGGGTGTTGGGATGATATTTGAGTACACTAATCCCAATTATTTAATTGTATGTCGATCGATTGGTCGATAGGCTGTGTAAGCGTTGATTATTTATATTTTATGCTTATGCAGTTGTGTGGTGCACTTTGGATGATGGTTGATTGGTTATCGTTGCTATTATATACATGTGTTGTATGGAATCCATATAATTAACATTATATGGTGATTGATTGGGCCTCATTCCAATCGGGAAAATAATGAATATTATAAAATAAGATTCATGTGTTGACAGTACTCATTTGTTGAGTTTAGTCAAGTGTTGAAAGAAATATAGATTCATGTGTTGAATAGAATAAATATTCATTTGTTGAATAGAATAAAGAAGTTTTTGAAAAATATAAAGCCGTGTTGATTAGAGATGCGTTATTTTGACGCGAACGATATTTATATCGATTTTATTCGTTTTATAATGAATATTGAAAAGTGATTTCAAAATTTAATATTTTGAAATGAAATTCAAATTAAATTAGATAAAAATTCAAATTGAAATTTTATTGAATCAATTTGAAATGAATTTGAATCGAATAGAAAATGAATTTGATTCGAATTGAATAGAAAGTGAATTTGAATTCGAATTGAATAGAAATGAATTCTAATTGAATTAAATTGAAATTGAATTAAAAACGAATTGAAATCGTTTTGAATGAAATTTAAAACGAACTGAAATTGAATTGAAATCAATTTGAAATGAATTCGAATTGAGACCGAAACTGAAACGACCCGAACTTCCCCGGTCTCCGAAGAGAAGAGAAAGCGCGGATTGAGTTGAGAACAAGCCACAAAATAGAACGCAGACGGAGGAACATTTCATTGTTATTACAACAATTCCATCAGAATACAAGAATATACAGAGTATGAATGAATATTACACAGAAATATCAGAGATTTAAATTACATTTAAATACATAGCAGCGGAAAATATTACAATACACGACTAGAAGAGATATACGGATACAAAGCTTTCCGGATATCGTTCCAGCTGTAAACCAGGATCTTGTGAATATAAATCTGCAAAACCAAAACTACTAGCTGCCCGTTTCCAAAATAAGGGCACCCAGAGTTTAGGTTAAAACAATAAACTCCAGGTCAGTCATGGGACTGGTGTGAGAACTAAAGCAGTTATAATAGCTTCATTTTTTCTTTATTTAGCATTGCGTTGTTGTTTTATGCACTGGTATTTTTGGGAGGAAACCCGTTCCGTGTTATACGGCGTGGTCCCTTGATTTACCTAACTTTAAAAATAACCCAAATCCCGTTTGATATTAAATACAAGGCTCTGAATAGAAAATATATCGGCTTATATTCAATATCCTACTCTACGACCAACAAATATCGTATTGGAAATAACGATATATATATCTTTAAATTTCCATAACAATATTTGTATAATCACAAAATCCCACATCGAAATATTCCAAAGACAATTTCGATTCAAATCCATTCCAATTCAATTATTGGAAATTCTGGTTTTTTTTTAAAACCATTTCAAAACCAATTTATTTATTTAAAAAAAAATAAATTATTATTCTAGTTCAAAACTAGTTCATTTCGATAAAAATCTATTTTTATCTTTTCAAATATGGAGTTTTTCATCCCAATTCTTCACATATCATTTTCGATGATTTTACACAAAATATTAATATTTTTAATAATTTTATCAAGGCCCGTACAGTCGATTTCCATCAACGGCCATCGAACAGCACTAACAGCGACCTTTTCCAAATTTGATTTGTACATAATTCCAAATTCAACCGTTAGATTTCTAATTTCTCACATTCGTTAGAAAGCTCTTTTCGATACGAACCCAATGGTTCCGGTTTTAGGAGAATCCGACGGTCGGATATCCCGCAATATCCATTCGAAGTCAATGGTCGAAATTTTATATTGTCCAGTTGAAAATTTAGAATAGTCGCTATGGAATTCAGGCCCTTAAAAATGGGAATTTTGCAAACGACCTCGGATTTCGACGAAACCACTTTGGTTTGATCCGTGATGTCAAATTATTGCTAGGTTTCAGATTTCATAATTTTTCGAATCAATATGTGAGCGTGGCAAAGGAAAACGCGTTTGACCAGTTTCAGTTGATTTTAATCGACAGAAAAATGGCCATAAATCCGATGGAGTAAACCCGTTCCACGAAAGTGGCGTGGTCCTGTGATTAGCCATATTATAAATGTGTTGAGTAGATTTCTCATACCAGTCCCATGACTGACTCGTAGTTTGTTTCACTTTCAAACTCGAGTGCCCCTTTTTCTACACGGGCAGCCTTGTTTTCAGGTTTAGCTGGCTCTTTCTGGATAGCTGGAGCTGAAGATGGATTCTATTATTTATCCCTTTTTATGCTGTTCAGCTCCTATTGTACATTTTGTTTGTTTTCGCTGTAGACATTTATGTATAGCTGAACTGTATTTGTACTAAGTATGATCCTGTATACTGTGTAACTCTGATGATTACGTTTATCCAGTATATTCTATTGTTCATTATCTGGTGTATTTATTTAATTCTGTTCTGCTATTATCTGTTTCTGTGTTATATTCCAAAGATTACCCTTGTCTCCGTCCGTACGGGGTTTGGGGTCGTCACATCGTGGTATCAGAGCTTTGGTTAAGCTTAGTTCTGGAATATAACATATTAACGAACTCGTCAGAAATAGAACCAGTAGCGTTCTAGGACGAATAACTCATTACATATAGGATCAGTAATATCCTAGTGTGAGTATAGCAGAATCAGAATAACTCGTTGGAGATAGGGTCAGAAGAGCCCCAGAACGAGTCGAGAGTTATATGTTTATAAATAACGTATTTGTGATTATATATATAGCCTGGTTTTAGAAATATGATATATTTTTTTAATATATAAAAGGTATATATTTGAAAAGTTAAAAACAATTTGATTGTTGTTTGCATTGTGTGATAGTAAATTTGATTAATTGAATTATTGAAGCAATAGTTAATTTAATCAACAATAGAATAATGGTAGAATTTATTCATTTAAATCACACATTGAGCTGAGTAGAAAATAAATAGAAATATATATACATGTGTATTATATATGTTTGAACAGGTAAATGGATTAGCTATTGAATAAAGATTTTATTTGCGTGCCCGACAAATAGGTAAACCTTAATGAGTTGGATGCGAAATATTATTATATCAACTCCTGTGAATGCCATTAGATGCGGAGTGCTGGTTTTTCTGTGTGAAAAAAATAAACGTCGCCATAGGATAGTAACAATTAATTTTGAACTACATTGCATGGCATACTTCTGAAGATAGGCATACTTCATCATATACCACATAAGCATTTGGAGCTTGTGTGACGAGGTGGAAGATTTACCATACGAGCGAGAGGCTTGTATGGCGATGACTATATTTTACAGGTTGAACTGATGACTGATATGGACTATTTAAATTGTAACGATAAAATTGCCAGATTAATAAAAACCCCACACGGGTCTGGAGTTGACAATAATCACGTCTCTCTAGTTATTAGATACGGCACATGGACTATTTATTTCCCACACGGGACGAGGTGACGAGGATTTATCCTCTGGAGCATTTAAAATACACACTCCCTCAGGCTTTGACAGGGTGACGGGAATTTATTCTCTGGAGTTATTATCAATACACGCTCCCCTGTAAACACCAGAATATATCACTATAAATATGTGTATGCTTATTAGGATTTATTGGGTACCTAATACGGCCCAATAAATTTCCAAACCCCTCCCTGTACAAAGGAGGTTATGGCGAAATTTTTCGGAAATTCCGGGTGTTAGCCAAATTTTTGAAGAATTTGAAAATTCTCAGAAACTGAAAGGTTAGAGAATGGAAGCCAGATCGGACGTAGAGTTGACGAATCAAACCGCTTTCGACTTTGTTCCTTTTCGGGGACAAAAAGTTTTAAGTGGGGGAGATTGTAACAACCCAGAAAATCTGAACCAATTTAAAAATTTTAAATTGGCTAAAATAATGGATTTTAAATATTTAAAATAAGTATTTTAAATAATAGAAATGAAAAGTGAGTTGAATCGACAATTGAAAACGAATATAATTAATTATAATTATAAACAAGGCCTAAAATGGCGCTGTAGTTTCAAAAATTGAATTCAAACTTTGTCGGAGAGTACCGGGTGCAAAACAAAACGGATTTGAGTGAAACCAAAAATATTTAAATCTGTTAGTGAATACCTTTCTAACGAACCTGAAAAATCGAATTTTCATAGCAGAAAGCAAAAGTTATGGCCAAATGAATTTTCAGAAAGGTCGCTATGGAATTTATATAGCCCGTGAAATTGGTCATTTTGCAAATGACCTCGGAATTCGACGAAACCACTTTTGTTGGATCTGGGATGTGAAGTTATCGCTAGGTTTAAAATTTCATAATTTTTAAAGCTAGTTTGTGAGCGTAGCAAAGGAAAACGTGTTTTGGTCAATTACAGTTAAATTGGATCGACCAGAAATGGGCCTTTTTGCAAACGATCTCAGAATTCGGCGAAACTAGTTTTGTTGGGACCGTATCGTCAAAACATAGCCAGATTTATTTTTCTGGAATTTTTCGAATTAGTTTGTGGCCCTGGCAAATTGAAATGTACGTTCAAATTGAATATTGAATGTTTTATATTTTAATTTGAAGGAACACTGACTGAAACAGTCGAATGGGCCTACGAAACATATCCCATTGTGTTCAGAATGGGGGTATTTGGCTAGGGGCGACAGTCGTTGGGTTTGAACTGGAGTTCGAGTGCAAAAACAAGTGTTTACGGATTAAATAATGTTATAATTATATATATTAATCATTTTCTTCTAACCCTAGCCATTATCTGCTAGCCGCCGCTAGGATGAAATCAACGCCCTAAATCGCTCCAATCTTCTTCTCCCCTTTTCTCCCAATCCCTTCTATGAATTTCGAAGCTTTCAAAGCCAAATTGAAGAGCAAGATGAGGTCTACACGATCAACGGACAAGATGGGATTCAATTTCGTGTTTGCTCGATTTTTGAGCATGAAAGTTCGGCGGTTCGAGCCGATTTCCGGCGTGGTGGGGTCACCGTATGTGGCATCGTTCTGAGCGACGGAGCAGGGTAGAATGGCCGATGTTGTGGGGGGTCTTGATTGGGTTCCGGTCGCCTATAAGTGGCGGCGCAGGCGGATGAAGGTGGGAGCATGATTTCAACGATGGACGACCTGATTTGGTTAAGTAATTAAGGAATTATTTAAATAATTAATTATATTAAAGGTTGTAATTAATATTGAAATGACCGTAACTTGATCAAACAGGAACGGAATCGAACGATTCAAAGTTTGTTGGACTCGTGTTGAAGAGGGCTACATTTCAGAACTGACCAGAGCTGAAACGGGGCAAAACAGAATTTCAGATAAATTCAAATGCAAACAGAACATAAATTCAGATAAAATTAACGGAGTGGATCCCACAGTGAGAATTCTCTCACTATAAATTTTCTTGTACAGTTATTTATATTATAACTGCATATCTGAACTGTTCACATACGTCCACAGACCATGGACGATTTATTTGATTGTGTTGTAACTGTGAATTGTATATATATACGAAATGTGAAAAGTGAGATTTCTAACTTATAAACGATATGGAAAACGACGATGTATAAATTATATAGTCGATGTATGAGTTATATAAGCATTGTACACCTCATGTATAAGCGTTGTATAAGTTGTACGTTCGATGTATAAGTTATATATGCGTTGTAAAAATTATATATGTGTTGAAATAGAAGTGAATTGCTATATATATATATATATATATATATATATATATATATATATACGCCCCTCGTCCACAAACCATGGATGATATTTATTGGTTGTGATTAGTGTGAAAATTGATTGATAGCGAATGGTTGATTGTGAGTATTAGTGGTTGATATTGATTGATTGTGGTTGAAAAATACCCGTTTGTGGTTGAGAAATATTTGGTTGAAACCACATAGGATTAGTTTGTGGAAATGAAATAAATATATACATGCCGCCTGCGTGTGAACTAGATGCATGATCCCCATTGTCAAAAACCGCGAGGTTTTAAGGTAGAGCGAGGAGCCGTACTAGGGACGGACACGGTTTTAACTACCCTGCCGTTATGCTGCCGAAATTTTGAATAATATTCATGTGTTTGAATTATTTTCATTTGTTGAAACTATATTTATTCGTTGAATAGAAAACCTCCATGTATGGAAACGTTGTTGAGCTGAAATTCATGTGTTGAATGGTGTTCATATTTTGAAATAAATGGTTTTATAATAAAAATCCCATTTTTATCATCTATACGAACTATATAAAATAACAGTGTTTTGAAATGAATTGTTTTACAATAAAAACCACATTTTTATTATATAAATGAATTGTTAAAAATAGTGAAGTGTTGAAATAGAAGGCAGTTAGATGAAAATGTCATTTTTATCAAAAGTGTGAAATTCATATGGTTTTGAAATCGAAGAATCGATATATATATTTAAATAGAATTGAAATATATCGAATAACGACGCTGCAGTTCGTATTTTGAAATCGTGATTTCAAATGACTAGTACGGGAGATCCGACCATCGGATTTTCCTGAAATCGCAACCATTGGGTTCGCTTTGGAAAAATCTTTCCAACGGCACCAACTTTGTAAAAATCCAACGGTTGGATTGTCTGGAATGTTTAATTCAAATCTGAAGAAAAACAGCGCCAGAAACGATTATATATATATATATAATTATATTTAATCGAATAACGACACTGCAGTTCGTATTTTGAAATCGAAACTTCAAACGATGATACCGGGAGATCCGACCGTCGGATTTTCCCGAAACTGGAACCGTTGGATTCATTTTGAAAAGATCTTTCTAATGATGTAAATTTTGTGAAGATCCAACGGTTATATTTTCAGATATGTGTAAATCAAATCTGAAGAAAAATAGCGCCACGGCCGCGTTATGGCCCGAAGCGTCGTTTTGAATAAATTGGCTATTTTAAAATAAATAAAAATAGCGACAAATCGTTATAAAATATCATAAACGACATGGAATGGAAATAAACTGAATTTGCTCGATTTATGTGGTATTTGATGGTTGAATGTGTTTGGTGTGAAAATTACATTAAAGAACAAAATTGGTGTTGTCGAATGATTTAACCATTGAAATAAATTGATTTGAAATTCTAAATATGCGTGAATTATTTGAAAAGGCCGAGTTAATTCTCATTTCAAATAACTGACCGACGATTGAAAGTCGAAGATGAAGACGGTGGTCGAAGACCGGAGATCTCCACCTCGTTTGGGTGGTAACCGAGGTCCTGATTGGGAGGCATCCCGAAATATGGATAATGAGTGGTGATCGTCCAGACGTACGTGGTGATCGATGGGTTTGCACGGTATATAGTGCCTCCGGTTTCGTTCAGACCCAGAACGGACTTGTAAATGGACTATGTGTCTGACATTGGATTTTATTCTGTGTTGATTGATCTATGTTAAATATACATCTGTTTGGCGGCGGAGAATTTATTCTTTTGCTTAACGCCCTTCTCTGAAACGCACGAGCTCAGAGGTTGTATATCGATGGACATCAGTCGCATGGCGTGAATTGCTAGTGTGGCATGCCTAATTGGCAAATGATCAGGGCTTCTGTTGAAAAGCAAAGTCTTGTGGTGATGATCAAAGCACCGCCTGTGTGGCATAGCTTTGTGTATAACGTGAATTCGCGAGCCTCACACCTCGGTATGAACCAGAAACGGGAGCAGGACCTCGGGGGGGGGGGGGGGGGGGGGGCGTTTTCTTTCTAGCTAGGGTGGTGTCAGTGACCTACCAGCCTTGACATTTATATACTTTTCACCTGTGTGGTTGTTGCTGTTGCGAGGCGCCTCGGTTAGAACGGACGATCCGGGTCCGATGGAGTCATTCGTTGACTCATTTACGCCCCAAAGGGCGGAGGAACACATTGTTCAGGTATTATAATCCACTTCGTGTGGATCGGCCCTGATGATCCAAGGTACGGTTGCGGCTGTGCCTGAGGCTCGGGCTAGAGAGTCTCGAATTCGGTAAGGACTATCTTTTGCCTTGGTTCATGACGGAAATCCAATTTCCAAATACGTGACTGTGCGGTTTTGATTGTATATATATATATATATGGCGACATGATATATGGTACCCATGTCGTCTATGATTGATAGTTATGATTCGAAATTGCTTTTGAAACATATAGACACTAGTAATAATATCAAATTCTTTTGTTTTATTCGTATCAAACATATTTTGGCCAGTATAAGGTAAAACTCTATCCCCCGGTTTGCGTTGCATTGTGTGATGGGAACTGAGTCTTATAATGGCTTCATTTTTATAAAAAGCATTGCGATGTTTAAAAGAATGATTTGTTTTAAAGCACTGGCAATCCGATGGAGTAAATCCGTTCCACGAAAGTGGCGTGGTCCTGTGATTTGCCATATTATAAATGTGTTGAGTAGATTTCTCATACCAGTCCCATGACTGACTCGTAGTTTGTTTCACTTTCAAACTCGGGTGCCCCTTTTTCTACACGGGCAGCCTTGTATTCAGGTTTAGCTGGCTCTTTCTGGATAGCTGGAGCTGAAGATGGATTCTATTATTTATCCCTTTTTATGCTGTTCAGCTCCTATTGTACATTTTGTTTGTTTTCGCTGTAGACATTTATGTATAGTTGAACTGTATTTGTACTAAGTATGATCCTGTATACTGTGTAACTCTGATGATTACGTTTATCCAGTATATTCTATTGTTCATTATCTGGTGTATTTATTTAATTCTGTTCTGCTATTATCTGTTTCTGTGTTATATTCCAAAGATTACCCTTGTCTCCGTCCGTACGGGGTTTGGGGTCGTCACAGTTCGAGAGTTTAGAAACATCTATCGATACAGTTGTACATTCTGTATCGACCCGAATTCATAAGCCATTATACAAAATCAACCAACATAATATAAAACAATTCTATATCAAATCTACAAACAAGCGCTCATATATATATACACTCAAACTCAATTTAGGATATTATCAACCCCATCTCTATTGAGTCACGCCACAGAGCCAAGGTTATCACTCAACTTGGCGCTGATACCAAATGTAATGGCCTGAATTTCCGTACCTTTGGGTTGACCAATAACACCACATGTTCAACTCAAATTGCACGGAAATACGAATCATTAATAGAAAGAAGTTAGAGGATGTGAAATAGAAAGAAAGAAAATTAAGAATAAAAGAAAACGAAGAATACAAATCTCACAGCGGAACAAATAAAATATATTAGATAACATAAATTTTGAAATACAAATTTGTTTTTATATACATAGCATCATTAGAGTACAACAACTATTTCTAGAACGGTTATAAACACCTGTTTTCAGATACAAACATAGTACACAGAAAAAATATGATAGACTATAGCTAACTGGTGAAGCATCCAACTTCAAGCCCCTCCAAGTGAATCTGAAAAATCCCGAATACTTGACTGCCCATACAAATTTGGGCACCCAAGAGTTGAAGGAAAACAAAACAAAATAAACTTTGGGTCAGTCATAGGACTGGTGTGAGTGAACTCTAACTATTGGTTTAATTTCAAAAATCCTTTCGAAAAAAAAGATAATCGTAAGACCAATACACACACAAACACGGATGGTTTTTACCTTACGATAACCCAAAATATTTTTGATATCAAATCCGGTGACATTATAATAGTGTCTATGTAGTAACCCGCATTTTTAGCTGCCGAATAATTAAATTATTTAATTATTTAAATATCGTTTTGGCGATATCGACGACCTGAATTAAATAAAAATGATTATTTAATTAATTTAAATAATAGGATAAAATATATTTATTTCTGAATTAGTCAGAAATAGTGGAATTGACAATATTGTGTAAACTGGACAATTGAAAATATATAATTCAGTTATATTGAATTATATTGACGAATATATTTATATAAGCCAATTGAATTTATAATTTATAATATAATTAAAATAGAGCTCGAAATGGCGCTGCAGTTCGCTATTTGGCGATTTGAACTTCAACTGAGTGTACATGATTCGTTTTAAGCCGGATTTCTGTGAAACAAGAAACGTGTGGAGCTGGTGGAGTATATCTTTCTAGTGGAAGAGAAAAATCGGGATTTCATCGTGTAGATTTTGATTCACGTCCAAATCAAATTTTAGAAAAGTCGCTATGGATTTCCTTTATAATTTGCGACGCTTTATAAACGTTATAAATCGATTTTTCGATACGAACTGAATATCGATCAAATCAGAATTCTGGAAATCAAGTCATAAATTCTGGCAGGATATTCTGGAGCCGTACGACATCATCTATGGATATATACAAGAATATTATTTTATTAATATTTAATTTAATAATATTTAAATATATTTATATATTTAAAAGGTCAGTTCAGCGCTTGAAAAATAGCCACTTTTGCATACGAAGTCAGAATTCGACGAAACCAGTTTTGTTGGATCCGCAATATCAAATAGTGGTTAGGTTTCCAGTTTCGTGATTTTTAGAGCCACTGTGTGGCCGTACGGATTTTTAGAGTGAAATACAGTCAGTATTTCGACGGTTAAAAATACGTTGTGTGAGCAAACGGAGTCGGAATTCGGCGAAACCAGTTTCGTTGGGACCGAAATGTCGAGATGTAGCTACATGTCCAGTTTGGTGATTTTTGGGCCTCGTATGTGATCACAGGAATTTTAGAGGACGGATAAAAATAGCGTTTGCTTATATTTAATATAATATTCAATATAAAAGTAATATAAAATTCCTATATAAACATCTCAAAAATTTCTAAACCTAATATTTTTCCGCTGAGAGGTCAACAGCATTTCCGCCGCCACTCATTTTCACTCAGCAAACATTTGGTGAGCAAGAGAAAAATCAAAATCAAAACAAATAAAATCCTACAAATTTTATAATATATATATATTTGGATTCAGTGAGGTGCGCCCTTCAATTCTGGGTATGTATTGTTGAATTCGACGTGGTCTTCGTCCTTGTCCATCTTCGAGCGAGGAACTAGGGTTCACGGTTCCAAGAGATTTAGACTTCAAATCGAAATTTGGGTGTCGGATTTGTACTCGTGTGATAGTTTAGCATCTCGTATGCATTCTTTGAAGAAGACCGAACTGATTTTGTTCGGTGGAGTTGCTGTGTTACGCGGAAAAATACTGGAGTCGGATTGCAGAGGGAGCATGCGAGTTCGGTACTGTTGTTATGGGGGTGGAGAGATTTCGAAGAGGGGTTCCGTGATGATCTCGGTTTCTATTTTTATGAAGGGATGGGAGATGTTTTGGGGTGTGAAGGTTTGGTAATGGCCATCGAATTGGCACAGGAGGAGCAGCAGGTCACGGCATTATCATTGTGGAAGAAGGACTTAACGTCGGGCCTGGGTGATTTACAAAGGGATGGGCCGAGTTATAAGGGTAAAAGCCCAAAGGATTTGTATTTAAGTTTTTATTTAAAATTTAAATAAATGTATAAACTCCGAACCTGAATAACTTTCATGTATGTTGTCAGAATTCAGCAAAACAAGATCCGACGGGATCGTTTGGAAGAAGGCTACACCATGGAACTGACTGAGAGTGGATTGGGGCTCGTTACAATTTATGGCGAAATAAATTGTTTGATTCAAATCAAACAAACAGTTTATCGTTCTTTAACGATGAACTGCAAAAGTGAGTAAAACTCACCAACTCTGAACAGTTATATTTTTATAATGTATTGTTAGAACTGTTAATCATCTGTTGATTGCTGTGTGTTGGTTGATTGATTGAACTGCTAGTCAGTTAGTGGAAATTATATATATATATATATTGATTCTATTTATCAGAATAATTCGTATTGAACTGTAATGGATGTTGATTATACTGTGTAACATCTCTGGATGCAGGGGAACAGGTTGGAGGGACCCAACTGGGTTCCTCAATTTTTATAATACTGTTTTGATTCATATATTCTATTATATGATGTGTTATATAATCTGTTGTCGATTATATGTGGTTGGACGTTATTCATCATCGTATTTTGATATGATTGAATACCATAATATACGGGATGTTGATAAAGGAGATTTTCAAAGTGATAGTGAAAATGGAGTATTTATAAATGGAATATTTATAAATAAGAGATATTTATAAATTTGAATATTTATAAATAAAGAATATTTATAAATTAGAATATTTATAAATAGGAGATAGTTTAAAAAGGAAACAAATTCAAATTTTATTTTCCTTTTGAATGGAAAGGCCTGTGTGGCGGGTTTGGGGATTTTCCCGATGCTCCCGTTACAAAGGAGGTTATGGCGAATTTTCCCGAAAATTTAAGGAGTTAGAATATTTCAAGAATAAATTTGAAAAGGAAATATTTGTAAACCATTTACAAATAGAATTGAAAAGGGAACGTTATAAAAAGGAAATCATTTTTAAAGTGTAGAACCGTTATTTAAAAGCAAATCTTTTCAAATGAATAAAACATTGTTAAAAAGGAAATCTTTATTAAGTGAATAAAGTTAATCGAATATGGTATTCGAAGTTAGTTAATCGAATATGGTATTCGAAGTTAGTTAATCGAATATGGTATTCGAAGTTATTTAATCGAATATGGTATTCGAAGTTAGTTAATCGAATATGGTATTCGAAAGTTAGTTAATCGAATATGGTATTCGAAGTTGGTTAATCGAATATGGTATTCGAAGTTGGTTAATCGAATATGGTATTCGAAGTTGGTTAATCGAATATGGTATTCAAAGTTGGTTAATCGAATATGGTATTCGAAAGTTAGTTAATCGAATATGGTATTCGAAGTTAGTTAATCGAATATGGGACTCGAAGTTAGTTAATCAAATTAGTTATTCGAATAGTGTTAAACGAAGTTAAATAGAGTAAAGGAGTTAATCGAATATAGTTTATTCGACAGGAGTTAAGTGAATTAGTTAAGTTAAACTAAGTGAATTAGTTAAGTGAATTGGTTAAGTTAACCAAAGTGAATTAGTCGAGTTAATCAAAGTGATTAGTTCAGTTAATCAAGATAAGTAAATCAAGTTAGGTTAATCGAGTTGAATTAGTCAGTCGAGTTAATAAATTGAGTTAGTCAAACCAAGTAAAACCAGTTAAAGTTAAATAAGTTGAGTTGATCGGGTGGTTCGACCAAGTTAGTCGAGCCTAGTTAATCGAATCGAATTGGTCGAACCAAGTAAGTCTAGTTAAGTTAGTCAAGCTAGTCGAGCCTAGTTAATAGAACCAAGTAAGTCGAGTTAGTCGAATCAAGTTAAGTTTGTCGAGTTAAGTTCGTCGAGTTAAATAAATCGATGTTAGTTTCATCGAAAGAAGTATCGATGTTAGTTTCATCGAAAGGAGTTATCGATGTTAGTTTCATCGAAAGGAGTTATCGATGTTAGTTCCATCGAAGGGAGTTATCGATTATAGTTTAATCGAAGTGAGATTTTCAAATATGAGATATTTGAAAGGAAGAGTCATCGAATATTAGTTATTCGAAGAGAGATTATCGAATATCGTTTATTCGAGAAGAAGTTAATCGAATATAGGTTATTCGAAGAAGAGTTAATCAAATAGAGATTTCTCGAAGAGAGTTAATCGGCAAATTTGATTATATCGAATTCGGGAAAGTACTTATACTTTCCAGTGTCTAAATAGAGATTTATTTATTTATAAATAAATAAGTGTTAGGTTAATTATTCACTAATAAGAATAGAAGTTATAATTTAAGTTAGATAATTCGAATGGAGGGATTATAACGTTATCGTTATAACCAATGTTTTAAATATAGAAGTGGACTAGTAAAATTGAATCCGAGAAAGGCGTAAAGAAGTTGTTAAAGATTAAAAGATAAACTTTGACCATTTCTAAGTTATAACGTTGTTCAGTTAAGGTCTGAGAGGTAATTATACCCCAACTTGAGTGACTTCCTTCTTAACTAAGAAATGGTAAGGTTTGATCGAAAAGGAGTTTTGGAAATGTTTTCCAAACGAGAATCAGAATTGTTTTCTGATAAAAGAAAATAAGAATTTAGAATATAGGGAAACAGGAGATAAGTAAATAAATGCACTAAAGAGATAAATGTTAAATGATGTTTGTTCGATATAATTTCCATCTGGGAATAATATCGTTGTTTGCACACTTGTTTTTCTTTGATGGTTAAATCACAGACTATCGAAGTTTTGACCATTTTAACGTTGTTAATATGGAGAGACCGGTTGGATTATTATCCGAAGAACCACTCTGTATTGGCATAAGCGTCGAAAATCATGTATGCCAAAGAAAATTGAAGACGGAGTAAAATGCAAGGGCTATCCTGTTTACAGAATAGTGCCTTCGGTTTGTCCAGTCCCAGGACAACTTGTATGGACGAATGTCTGACAGAGTATATCCAATGGATCGCGTAAGTTGATCTGTTCAAACGTATTCACGTTTGGTGGCGGAGGAATTCGTTTCTCTTAGCTGTATACCCGTGTTATTTTTGGATAAGTCAATTTGTGATTTGGCGGGTATGACGATGTGACATTCTAAGTGAATGAAGATGGATGTCTGACAGAGTATTTCCAGAAAGGTCACGTACATTGATTTCTTCAACCGTACCAAGAGTGGAAGCGGAGAAGGAAACTTCTTTTAGCTGACACGTAATGTATTGTTGTAGACGTAAATTAGTGATTTTCGATGGATCTGACAATGTGGCATTCGAAGTGAATCTATTGTGATGATAAAGCGTAGTTTCTAGCCTCACATCCGGTAAATGACAGAAATCGGGCAGGCAACATGGCTAAGTCGGTCGCACCGAAGTAGGGTGTATAATCACCTATCTAGTGAATATTCATTTGTTTCTTAAATCTATCAATGCTGTCCCATATATATACGGGAACGGTTGCTGATCCCAACGGTTGGTGATGTACATTCGATACACTCAACTGAAATGAGTGGTCGGTCATGTGTGGCTGAGTTGCAAGATGTTCTTGTTGAACTCCAGTGTATTGTTCCTAAAGTACACTGATCGGAAGGTGGTTCCATACCTTGTCATAGTTGGAAATCCAATCATCCAATACGTGCTTGCGATTTTGATTGTATACTATATATGCAGTAACGTGAGATGCAAGCGTTTCTGCTAGATTGATATCTATTTGTATTTAGACATTATTATAATATCAGAATGATATTACTTTACAAAGTTGTTTGGATTCTCATAAGGGAAAAACCCGTTCCGTTATGCGGCGTGGTCTTGTGAGATATCCTTTATTAAATCAAGTATTTAATTGTTTTACTCATACCAGTCCCATGACTGACCCGGAGTTTATTTTGTTGTTTTCCCTAAACTCTTGGGTGCCTAAATTTGTACGGGCAGTCAAGTAGTCGGGATTTTACAGATACACTTGGAGAGCTTGGAGCAGGAGGCTTCAGGATTCTATAGCTATTATTATTTCCGTTGTTGTTGTAAGTGTTGTACTCTGATAAGTGTTATTGTATACATATACTGATGTTATTTCAAAGATATGTTATGTTATATTTTATTCGTTCCGATGTGAGATTCGTGTTTACTCTGATGATGATGTTCTTCTTCTTCTTCTATTCTATAAGTTCTATCTTATCTATTCTCACCCTCTGTCTTCTTTCTATTAGTTTCTTGAATTTCCAGTGCGATTTGGGTTGGACTGGTGTTATTTAGCCAGCTCAAATTCTTCCGGATTTTCGGGTTACTACAGTTGGTATCAGAGCATTGGTTTAGTTATTACCTTGGCTCTGTGGCGTGATTCAGTAGAGATGGGATTAGTAATATCTTAGGCTGAATTTGAGTGTATATATACGAGTGAATGTATTTGTTAGTAAATATAAAATGATTTTATATTATGGAGTTTTATTGGTTGAGTTGTTTGTGAATTTTGGTCGATCGGTTTGATCCACTGTATCGATATGGGTTACTAAACACTCGAATACGATGAACCGTCATGGTATGTTTTGAAAGAGGGTAAATGGAATAATTTTACCCGAATATATTTGATATAGTATATTGGTTGTGTTGGTTGTTATTATAATCGAGTAAGATTATAAAAAGGTAAAATGATTATAAATGACTAATCAGAATTCATATAAGTAAAGTATATGAATTAAAATGAAGAAAAATCTGAATTTAAATCAGATTGGAATTAAAATAAGGAAATTTTAAGTTCCGGGGAGATTTTGAAAATATTTTTCAAATTGAAAGTGATATAGTATTGAACTCACTTTGATAGCTGGAAAATTGATTCTGATGATGAATCGCGACATCATCAGTGTTCATTTTCGAGTTCTATGTGACGGACTACTACCAAAGGTTTTGTTTTTGAATTGTTTTGAGAAAACAAGTTGTTTAGAAATCCAAAGGTTTTGAATTGGCATTGTAATTTCAAATTGATTTGAAATAGACCCAGGAAATTAAGTTTCGGAATTTAATTTTAACTTATGAAGTTAAATAGAATAAGATAGTAGAAATAAATTGAAATATTAACTTGAACTGAGTTAAATAGAATTGAATTGGATTAGAGAATAATCTGTTATGGAATTGGGTTGATGAGTTAAGAATTTGAAATTTGATATTCGGGTTCGAATGAAATTCGATTTGGTTTTGAGGATATGAACTGATTGGAATTTGATGAAAATAACACTGGTATATGCTGAGTTGATAGCATATGGAAGTGATAGAGTTGATATTCCCGACAAAAAGGTACCAGTTTATATTATATATGGATATGAGATTTATGAGCCGAATTGGCAAGCCGCTTGGCTGTTTGATTTTCTTTTAGGTTGGAGAAGGCCCAGAGAGGCGAGTTGGAGTTTGAGATATCGACCAGTACAAAGGAGGAGCTGGCGAAATTTTCCGAAAATTTAAGGCGTTAGAAAATTTTCATGATTTTTGAAAATTTTAGTTAGACGAAATAAATAAATAATTGAATTGAAATTGAATTGATTCAATTGAAATGGAAATTAATAAGTAAACAAGAAGATATTTGAATCTAGTCAGTAGAGTGGGTAGCATTTCTCTAGCTTAGCAATTTCGAGGACGAAATTTTATTAAGGGGGGAAGATTGTAGTAACCCGCATTTTTAGCTGCCGAATAATTAAATTATTTAATTATTTAAATATCGTTTTGGCGATATCGACGAACTGAATTAAATAAAAATGATTATTTAATTAATTTAAATAATAGGATAAAATATATTTATTTCTGAATTAGTCAGAAATAGTGGAATTGACAATATTGTGTAAACTGGACAATTGAAAATATATAATTCAGTTATATTGAATTATATTGACGAATATATTTATATAAGCCAATTGAATTTATAATTTATAATATAATTAAAATAGAGCTCGAAATGGCGCTGCAGTTCGCTATTTGGCGATTTGAACTTCAACTGAATGTACATGATTCGTTTTAAGCCGGATTTCTGTGAAACAAGAAACGTGTGGAGCTGGTGGAGTATATCTTTCTAGTGGAAGAGAAAAATCGGGATTTCGTCGTGTAGATTTTGATTCACGTCCAAATCAAATTTTAGAAAAGTCGCTATGGATTTCCTTTATAATTTGCGACGTTTTATAAACGTTATAAATCGATTTTTCGATACGAACTGAATATCGATCAAATCAGAATTCTGGAAATCAAGTCATAAATTCTGGCAGGATATTCTGGAGCCATACGACATCATCTGTGGATATATACGAGAATATTAATTTATTAATATTTAATTTAATAATATTTAAATATATTTATATATTTAAAAGGTCAGTTCAGCGCTTGAAAAATAGCCACTTTTGCATACGAAGTCAGAATTCGACGAAACAAGGTTTTGTTGGATCCGCAATATAAAATAGTGGTTAGGTTTCCAGTTTCGTGATTTTTAGAGCCACTGTGTGGCCGTACGGATTTTTAGAGTGAAATACAGTCAGTATTTCGACGGTTAAAAATACGTTGTGTGAGCAAACGGAGTCGGAATTCGGCGAAACCAGTTTCGTTGGGACCGAAATGTCGAGATGTAGCTACATGTCCAGTTTGGTGATTTTTGGGCCTCGTATGTGATCACAGGAATTTTAGAGGACGGATAAAAATAGCGTTTGCTTATATTTAATATAATATTCAATATAAAAGTAATATAAAATTCCTATATAAACATCTCAACAATTTCTAAACCTAATATTTTTCCGCTGAGAGGTCAACAGCATTTCCGCCGTCACTCATTTTCACTCAGCAAACATTTGGTGAGCAAGAGAAAAATCAAAATCAAAACAAATAAAATCCTACAAATTTTATAATATATATATTTGGATTCAGTGAGGTGCGCCCTTCAATTCTGGGTATGTATTGTTGAATTCGACGAGGTCTTCGTCCCTGTCCATCTTCGAGCGAGGAACTAAGGTTCACGGTTCCAAGAGATTTAGACTTCAAATCGAAATTTGGGTGTCGGATTTGTACTCGTGTGATAGTTTAGCATCTCGTATGCATTCTTTGAAGAAGACCGAACTGATTTTGTTCGGTGGAGTTGCTGTGTTACGCGGAAAAATACTGGAGTCGGATTGCAGAGGGAGCATGCGAGTTCGGTACTGTTGTTATGGGGGTGGAGAGATTTCGAAGAGGGGTTCCGTGATGATCTCGGTTTCTATTTTTATGAAGGGATGGGAGATGTTTTGGGGTGTGAAGGTTTGGTAATGGCCATCGAATTGGCACAGGAGGAGCAGCAGGTCACGGCATTATCAATGTGGAAGAAGGACTTAACATCGGGCCTGGGTGATTTACAAAGGGATGGGCCGAGTTATAAGGGTAAAAGCACAAAGGATTTGTATTTAAGTTTTTATTTAAAATTTAAATAAATGTATAAACTCCGAACCTGAATAACTTTCATGTATGTTGTCGGAATTCAACAAAACAAGATTCGACGGGATCGTATGGAAGAAGGCTACACCATGGAACTGACTGAGAGTGGATTGGGGCTCGTTACAATTTATGGCGAAATAAATTGTTTGATTCAAATCAAACAAACAGTTTATCGTTCTTTAACGATGAACTGCAAAAGTGAGTAAAACTCACCAACTCTGAACAGTTATATTTTTATACTGTATTGTTAGAACTGTTAATCATCTGTTGATCGCTGTGTGTTGGTTGATTGATTGAACTGCTAGTCAGTTAGTGGAAATTATATATATATATATATATATATATATATATATATATTGATTCTGTTTATCAGAATAATTCGTATTGAACTGTAATGGATGTTGATTATACTGTGTAACATCTGTGGATGCAGGGGAACAGGTTGGAGGGACCCAACTGGGTTCCTCAATTTTTATAATACTGTTTTGATTCATATATTCTATTATATGATGTGTTATATAATCTGTTGTCGATTATATGTGGTTGGACGTTATTCATCATCGTATTTTGATATGATTGAATACCATAATATACGGGATGTTGATAAAGGAGATTTTCAAAGTGATAGTGAAAATGAAGTATTTATAAATGGAATATTTATAAATAATAGATATTTATAAATTTGAATATTTATAAATAAAGAATATTTATAAATTAGAATATTTATAAATAGGAGATAGTTTAAAAAGGAAACAAATTCAAATTTTATTTTTCTTTTGAATGGAAAGGCCTGTGTGGCGGGTTTGGGGATTTTCCCGATGCTCCCGTTACAAAGGAGGTTATGGCGAATTTTCCCGAAAATTTAAGGAGTTAGAATATTTCAAGAATAAATTTGAAAAGGAAATATTTGTAAACCATTTACAAATAGAATTGAAAAGGGAACGTTATAAAAAGGAAATCATTTTTAAAGTGTAGAACCGTTATTTAAAAGCAAATCTTTTCAAATGAATAAAACATTGTTAAAAAGGAAATCTTTATTAAGTGAATAAAGTTAATCGAATATGGTATTTGAAGTTAGTTAATCGAATATGGTATTCGAAGTTAGTTAATCGAATATGGTATTCGAAGTTAGTTAATCGAATATGGTATTCGAAGTTAGTTAATCGAATATGGTATTCGAAAGTTAGTTAATCGAATATGGTATTCGAAGTTAGTTAATCGAATATGGTATTCGAAGTTAGTTAATCGAATATGGTATTCAAAGTTAGTTAATCGAATATGGTATTCGAAGTTGGTTAATCGAATATGGTATTCGAAAGTTAGTTAATCGAATATGGTATTCGAAAGTTAGTTAATCGAATATGGTATTCGAAAGTTAGTTAATCGGATATGGTATTCGAAGTTAGTTAATCGAATATGGGAGTCGAAGTTAGTTAATCGAATTAGTTATTCGAATAGAGTTAAACGGAGTTAAATAGAGTAAAGGAGTTAATCGAATATAGTTTATTCGACAGGAGTTAAGTGAATTAGTTAAGTTAAACTAAGTGAATTAGTTAAGTGAATTGGTTAAGTTAACCAAAGTGAATTAGTCGAGTTAATCAAAGTGATTAGTTCAGTTAATCAAGATAAGTAAATCAAGTTAGGTTAATCGAGTTGAATTAGTCAGTCGAGTTAATAAATTGAGTTAGTCAAACCAAGTAAAACCAGTTAAAGTTAAATAAGTTGAGTTGATCGGGTGGTTCGACCAAGTTAGTCGAGCCTAGTTAATCGAATCGAATTGGTCGAACCAAGTAAGTCTAGTTAAGTTAGTCAAGCTAGTCGAGCCTAGTTAATAGAACCAAGTAAGTCGAGTTAGTCGAATCAAGTTAAGTTAGTCGAGTTAAGTTCGTCGAGTTAAATAAATCGATGTTAGTTTCATCGAAAGAAGTATCGATGTTAGTTTCATCGAAAGGAGTTATCGATGCTAGTTTCATCGAAAGGAGTTATCGATGTTAGTTCCATCGAAGGGAGTTATCGATTATAGTTTAATCGAAGTGAGATTTTCAAATATGAGATATTTGAAAGGAAGAGTCATCGAATATTAGTTATTCGAAGAGAGATTATCGAATATCGTTTATTCGAGAAGAAGTTAATCGAATATAGGTTATTCGAAGAAGAGTTAATCAAATAGAGATTTCTCGAAGAGAGTTAATCGGCAAATTTGATTATATCGAATTCAGGAAAGTACTTATACTTTCCAGTGTCTAAATAGAGATTTATTTATTTATAAATAAATAAGTGTTAGGTTAATTATTCACTAATAAGAATAGAAGTTATAATTTAAGTTAGATAATTCGAATGGAGGGATTATAACGTTATCGTTATAACCAATGTTTTAAATATAGAAGTGGACTAGTAAAATTGAATCCGAGAAAGGCGTAAAGAAGTTGTTAAAGATTAAAAGATAAACTTTGACCATTTCGAAGTTATAACGTTGTTCAGTTAAGGTCTGAGAGGTAATTATACCCCAACTTGAGTGACTTCCTTCTTAACTAAGAAATGGTAAGGTTTGATCGAAAAGGAGTTTTGGAAATGTTTTCCAAACGAGAATCAGAAATGTTTTCTGATAAAAGAAAATAAGAATTTAGAATATAGGGAAACAGGAGATAAGTAAATAAATGCACTAAAGAGATAAATGTTAAATGATGTTTGTTCGATATAATTTCCATCTGGGAATAATATCGTTGTTTGCACACTTGTTTTTCTTTGATGGTTAAATCACAGACTATCGAAGTTTTGACCATTTTAACGTTGTTAATATCGAGAGACCGGTTGGATTATTATCCGAAGAACCACTCTGTATTGGCATAAGCGTCGAAAATCATGTATGCCAAAGAAAATTGAAGACGGAGTAAAATGCAAGGGCTATCCTGTTTACAGAATAGTGCCTTCGGTTTGTCCAGTCCCAGGACAACTTGTATGGACGAAAGTCTGACAGAGTATATCCAATGGATCGCGTAAGTTGATCTGTTCAAACGTATTCACGTTTGGTGGCGGAGGAATTCGTTTCTCTTAGCTGTATACCCGTGTTATTTTTGGATAAGTCAATTTGTGATTTGGCGGGTATGACGATGTGACATTCTAAGTGAATGAAGATGGATGTCTGACAGAGTATTTCCAGAAAGGTCACGTACATTGATTTCTTCAACCGTACCAAGAGTGGAAGCGGAGAAGGAAACTTCTTTTAGCTGACACGTAATGTATTGTTGTAGACGCAAATTAGTGATTTTCGATGGATCTGACAATGTGGCATTCGAAGTGAATCTATTGTGATGATAAAGCGTAGCTTCTAGCCTCACATCCGGTAAATGACAGAAATCGGGCAGGCAGCATGGCTAAGTCGGTCGCACCGAAGTAGGGTGTATAATCACCTATCTAGTGAATATTCATTTGTTTCTTAAATCTATCAATGCTGTCCCATATATATACGGGAACGGTTGCTGATCCCAACCGTTGGTGATGTACATTCGATACACTCAAGCGAAATGAGTGGTCGGTCATGTGTGGCTGAGTTGCAAGATGTTCTTGTTGAACTCCAGTGTATCGTTCCTAGAGTACACTGATCGGAAGGTGGTTCCATACCTTGTCATAGTTGGAAATCCAATCATCCAATACGTGCTTGCGATTTTGATTGTACACTATATTTGCAGTAACGTGAGATGCAAGCGTTTCTGCTAGATTGATATCTATTTGTATTTAGACATTATTATAATATCAGAATGATATTACTTTACAAAGTTGTTTGGATTCTCATAAGGGAAAAACCCGTTCCGTTATGCGGCGTGGTCTTGTGAGATATCCTTTATTAAATCAAGTATTTAATTGTTTTACTCATACCAGTCCCATGACTGACCCGGAGTTTATTTTGTTGTTTTCCCTAAACTCTTGGGTGCCTAAATTTGTACGGGCAGTCAAGTAGTCGGGATTTTACAGATACACTTGGAGAGCTTGGAGCAGGAGGCTTCAGGATTCTATAGCTATTATTATTTCCGTTGTTGTTGTAAGTGTTGTACTCTGATAAGTGTTATTGTATACATATACTGATGTTATTTCAAAGATATGTTATGTTATATTTTATTCGTTCCGATGTGAGATTCGTGTTTACTCTGATGATGATGTTCTTCTTCTTCTTCTATTCAATAAGTTCTATCTTATCTATTCTCACCCTCTGTCTTCTTTCTATTAGTTTCTTGAATTTCCAGTGCGATTTGGGTTGGACTGGTGTTATTTAGTCAGCTCAAATTCTTCCGGATTTTCAGGTTACTACAGTCTAAATCAGATAAATAGTAATCTAGCAAAACGCTTGCATCTCACGCTCTATATGATATTAAATCAAAACCGTGGGGTGCTTACTGGAGATTGGATTCCAACTATGACAAGTTATGGAACCACCTTCCGATCAGTGTACTCTAGAGGGTATAGACTAGGGTTCAACAAGAACATATTGCAACACGGCCACACATGGCTGTCCACTCATTTAACTTGAGTGTACCGAGCATAATATCACCAACGGTTGTGATCAGCAAGCATAACCGAAAGCAACAGCAGTGAACATAATAAGAAGCAAATGAATTTTCTCTAGATCAGGTGATAATGCCCCTAACGGGAATGATGCACTTGGCCATGTCGCTTGCCCGATTTAAGTCATTTCCCGATCGATGAGGCTTGAGGTCACGATTAATATTTTTAGAACATCTTGCCACCGTTTACATTGAATGCTACCTTATCAGATCCGTCCATATATGTTGTCATGAAACTGGACAAATCGAAGGAACCATTATTAATCTATCTTAGGCAATTCCTATCTAGAATTAATAGAACAACTCTTACACTTTAGTCTGTATTCAATTATCTTCAGCATAAGTTGATTCGTAATGCTTACGCCAATACAGAGTGGTTTTCAGATATTAAACCTGATCCAGGTCTCTCCATATTGACAATGGAGGTATAAAATAAACTAAAACTGTGATAGTCGGTGATTTAACTATCAAAGGAAACATCCATATATCCAATGATCTTATTTTCCAAATGGAAATTCTTTAGATCAAGCATCAAACAATAATGGCCCCTTTTTAGTTAATTTCTTATCAAATTACCATTTCTAAATTTCTCATTTCCCATCTTCCATATCTTTCAAAACTTGATTATCTCTCGTAATTCTTGGAAAACATTTCCATTTATTTAAACACTTTGTTTTCCATATTTCCAAAAAATACATGTTATTGTTGTCGGGAAACATTTCCATCTCTTTACATATTTTATTTTCTATATTTAGAAAATATACGTTATAAATACTGGAAAGCGTCTCCCATTTCCATTTCATAACTTCCTATTAATCAAATCATTTCAGTTTTTGTATTTCGAAAATATCTCTGATTTTATTTGGAAAATGTTTCCAAATTCCATTTATATGGATTTAATAAACATTGTACAAAGCGTCGTTACGAGAAGTCAACTCATTATCACTTATTAACCAACTGCATCTCTAATTAATCCTCACTCTCGAACCTTAACCATTCTACAGTCAGTTATGAAGACAATCAAGTTGGGGTGTAATTACCTCTCAGATCTTAACTGAACAATAATTTAAATTTTGAAATGGACAAAGTTCACTACTTAAATCTTTAACCAACATCACTTATGAAACTCTCGGATTCAGTTTAAGAATCCACTTCTTTTACGGAAAACATTAATTATAACCCTAGCGTTATAATCCCTATTTTTGAAATATTTTAATTTAAAATATAACTTTTCTTCATTAATTTGAATAAATAAATAACAAAATAATAAATTAAGTAAATAATTAAATCTTGGTTCAAACGAAAAGTAAATAATACTTTCCTGAATTTGATAGAATCAAATTTCAATAAATAACTCTCATTCGAATATCCTTTATTCGATTAATATTCCGAACTTCGAAATAAATCTTCTATTTAAGGTTTACTCAGATTTCACTTTATAAATATTTCCATTTGCAAAACATTTTCTTTTATATCACTGTTCACTTTTGATTATGAACAATGATTTTTTTATATAATAAAATCCAGTTGATTTTATTTTTCTAATCCAAATTTCGTATATAACTTTTATTTGTAGAATTACTCAAGTAAAAATCTCCTTTTTTAATTCACTTATTTATTATCTCACATTTTATAATCGCTAAGTTCTAATCTCATTTCAAATATCGGTTTCAAAACCAATTTCTATTTTTCTATATAAATTCAAACTGGAATTTATATTTTTATATATCTAATGATAAATAATTCACTTAATTTATAACTCATTTATAAACAACCTCTTGTTTTATCCATTAAAACGGGTTTCTATTTTCAACTCTATTCAAAATTAAATTTGTATTTTTGGAAATAAATTTCCTTTGTAAATCTCACATTCATTTCTCCACATTCAAAAATATTTTACGGTATTTAAATACCAATATCCTAGGGCCAGGGTAATTCAAAACACAACATAATCAGTCATCGATTATACATATCACAATAAACGATAAACAGTAATATAAATGTTGAGGAATCCAGTTGGATTCCTCTAAACTGTTTCCCTACATCCACAGACGTTAATCAACATCAATAATATTATTTCACAAAATAAATAATCAATCAAAGATTTACATATATAACTATATCAATCATTTCAAACAATTTTATCAATCATTCATCCAAACAACCATCACAAGTATAAAATTACTATGAATAAAATTTAAAACTCATTTATATATAAATATAAACGAGTTAAGAGTTAGTGAGTTTACTCACATTGTTTGCAGTTGACGGTTCTGTCTCTATTTTGTTTAAAATCAAATAGCATTTGAATAAATCATGAAATTGTATTTACTCCAACTCACTCCAAACTAATTCCAAAATATAGATTCGATGTTATGATTGAAACGGCAGAGGGCTCGTTCGAGTAGACCTATAACGAGTGAGATATTTAGTTTACAAATTAAATCATAATTCATAACCTTAATTTCATGATTAGCGAACTAATTACCATTTACTTAAACGGAGCCCACATTAATCTCTTTCCCGTCCAGACACTAATTCTTGTTTCTAAAACGTGCTAGCCGAAGTCATGTACACCAGCCTCTCTCCTCCTAATGATTTTCACTCTTCATGAAAAACCAATTTGAGTTCAAACAATGCACTGCTCACTTTAGAGCCTCCATGCCTTAAGTATTTTTGGCTACCTCCTATAATTATACTTTTTCCCCATACATCGTTAGTGACTTACGCAAACCGAAACACAATAAATGTCACATATACAATACACTAGTGTTCTCACTATATCTAGTAACGATAATACAACCTACAATGCAAACGTGTCAAATGCATCTTCGAAGGATGAATATACTGACTAACCACCCTTTCTTCGCACTAACTACCCATTTACAGATTAATTCTCCCAGGCTTGGAATAGTTTTTGAATGAAAACCACAACCCATAACTTCCATTTATTCAACCAAAAACATTTTAGATTTATTATCTCCCTTTATTAACGTAAGTAACTACGTTCCTTAATTCCCGTGATCCTTCCCAGGCAAAAAGAAAATAGCCTGACTTCCTCTTTCCTTTGATAAACCAACAACTAAGCATTCCATCATTTTTTCTCTCTTTTTAACACTCTTATTTTAAAAACCTTCCTCCCTCTTATAATCAAACCAGTAAGCACGCTACCCTAAACCCATTCAAAACTTAAAGTTGTCACATGCTTTATCACCTCGTCCTAATTCCATGAACCAGCTAAAGCAACAAAGCCATGGCCAGTCACGTTCCTTGCCCACCACATCCCTTTTTATGCTACTCATGTAACTCCACCTCCATTCTACAACTCACAGACCCTCATCTCGAAACCGTAGACCACACTAACAACCGCCGATCATTGGGCTACAACACCTGATCTACCTTGTCACCTCCGACTACCCGTTGCTCCCTTACGAGCTCGAAAACTGAAACTCTAACCATTCTCAGTTCAACTCCACCAAACTCCGGCCACCCACCAGTAAAACACCAACCATTACGCCAGAAGACACGGCTCATCCCCCTTCTGGTTCGCCAGAATCAGTTTGGACCAACTCTGATAGAGTTCGCCACAATCGGGTCCAAACAGCCGTGGTTATAAACTCTGATTCCTCCCTACATACTGCTTTGTTTTATTTGAAACTCGGTCATATCATCGAGCTTTCTACCCTCTTTAATTCTCTAGTTGCAGGCTCCCCTTAATTCTTCATAAACTCGAAGAAATTTTTTGATTAGAATTTCATAATAATAGGCTGTCTTTAAGAAACAGGAAACATATCTTCGAATTAGGGGTTTGGTTGAGAGTACGTTTATAACTAGTTTTGTTATTATTACTATTTTCGGAAGAGTGCGATTTGTAATACAAATGAGCAAGGAGAATCGAGAATATATAAAAGAAGTGGCTTCATGCGGACGATTCAGTGAGAAGGAATTGGGTGGCTTCCCATAGGAGCTTCATAGTTATTTTATTATTTATTTAAAGATTAGCGTACCTCGCTACACAAAATTTCATTCATTTACGAACTGTTGTAGACAAAAATAAAAATATTATCCTGTCAAGCGATATGCCATGATCCTAAAAATATAATAATATAGACAAGTTAACTTATATTGTGATATCCCAAAGTGCTGATATAGGGTGTAAAATATTTCAAATAAAGAGTTGCTTATTTTTCAAAATAAAAATTACAGAAATTTTTATAAATTAAATTATAACTAATTCAAAACCAGTATTTAATTATATTAAGTAAACCATTATGGCTTATACACGACTCCACATCGATTTTCTAAGATTTTGATTTGGACATAACTTACAATCTATAAGACGAAATCTCAATTTTCACTTTCATTACAAAGATACAGTTTAATAAATTCAAATGTTTCTTATTTCAAAGAAATCTAATTTATAACGAATCCTGTATATTCAACTGAAGTTGAAAATATATATCACAAACTACCGCGATGTTACAGGCTCGATTACAATTATATTATAATTAATATGTTAAACCTCGTTTTTAGTAAATAAATTTATGATAAATATCCTATTATATTTCCAATACAATATTTAAACAAATTTAAATGTTCAAAAATTAACAGCTAAAAATCCAGGTCATTATAGTTTTCTTCATATTTCTTCTATTCTAATATTTCGTTCTTTCATATCTCATCCTCTAAATGCTTTCTATTGGCATCCGGGTTTCCAGTACAATATAGGTTGGACTGGTGTTGTTTGGTCAGCTCAAAAGGCACTGGAAATTTGGCTCGTCACAAAAAATATTTCTGTGGAGGATGTAGCTCAACGAGAAGCATGTGTGAAGTGCGTATGGTTAGCTAGGTTCAAAACTGTTAGGGCATCGATTTTTATTCAGTTTCAAATATTTAGACAAAAGTCATGCATGTGGCTTTGGCAACGTAATTATTGGGCCGGCTCTGATTATAATTCATTCTTCAAATATTATACCTGGCCCTTTATTCTTATATTATTCATCATTTATTAGACTTAGGTCTTTGTCTTTCTATTATTCATCAAGTATTATCACTACAAAAAAAAACATTTTAGAACATTGAATAAGTGTTTATTGACAACATTTACCATAATATTATTATATCCATTGTTATAAAAGATAGGGTTTCGTTTGCAATATTTATCTAAAAGTTGTACAAAATGTTGTTAGAAAGTTAGTTATATCAAAATGTAAATATAGTGAAAATATCAAAAATATTTAAAGCGAAACTATATACCACATTATTAAATGTTATAAGAGAGCCAACTACAATATGTTTCAAATATTATGACATAGCTTTTTTATAATAAAATTTATATGTTGTGTATTTGTGTATTCAATGATTAAAGTAATATTTTTTTTGATGATTAATAAAGCTCATTACCAAATTTTGATGTGAAGGAAATTATAATGACGTTCAACTTAAGCTCCACTCTGTTTCTTCAGTGGCATACTGAACAGTGATAATTGGGCTAGTTAGTGCCCAATAAACAACATCATCTTAGCCTAGAATAAAAAATTGGAACAAAAAGAAAGCCACAACTCTAAATCTCATCTAACCCTATCTACCTCTCGAAATTTCGCTTTCCCTTTTTATTTTGGGATTGTTAAAGGGATTCCACTTTTTGTAAGGGGTGTACCATTTTCAATTTATTGTAAAATTGTTAAGGGGGATTAAAATAAATTAGCCACGACCCCCCCCCCTTAAACGTATTAATAAAATTTACAATATTAACCCCAATAAAGTATTACCTTCGATTTAGCATTAATTAATTATTCAAGCAACTATTCCAGGCAATTCATTTATTATGTCATTTCATACTTGCATCCCAAATATTATAGGCTCCATGATGATGTTATACCCAATTTCGTATATGCTCACGCACCTCAAATAATTCATCTTGTCTATCTTCTCATCCAAATAAAGAAACTATAAAAATGAATTCAAATATTTCAAGATGAAAGTTTAGATATACAAAATGATGCAAGCAAGCACCTAATACTTGTTTTATTTTAGTGAACTTGCAAACTATAAGTAATACGCCGCCAAATACTCTAATTCATTTGTAGTAATACAATACCAATCAATTGGTAGCTCCATTGATTCCGATAATTTCAAGTAGAAAATATTATAATAAGAGTAGGTAGAAACCTTGGTTTCATATTTAAGAAACTATAAAAAGTAATTATAACAGCCTTCAGTGCAGCCAGAATTTTTTTATCAATACAATCAAATCTGGAGTTTATAAACAAGTCGTAACATCTTTACATATAGTTCTCATCAATAGCTTTCAGAGCGGTCCTCTTTTGCTTGTCCTACAGAAAGAAGACAAATCATACTTTATCACGTTTATCCAGTTCAAAATTTAAAATGAAGAAAAAAAATGAAACATTAACATTTGAATAAACTGACTTCAAATTTAAGTTATTTTTCATTTCAAGCATTTCCTTGTAAGAAGACTTCAACTTTCTCAGACTCAAATTCTCATATTTCAGTACACTGGACTTTGTCTTTACTAAAATAGAAACCGAATTTGCATTCTATTTGTTGTTGTTTGATTTTGTGTTCAGCAACAGTATTAGAGTTATAGCAATACACAAGAAAGGTAGGGAAGGAGAACAAGGGCACTTTAGTCTTTTTTTTTACATATAACCCCCTTAATAAATTACAAATAAGGATGAGTCTCCTTAAAATTAACCCCTTAATCAATATTGGAGTCCCTTTAATAATCCTCTTTATTTTCTTCGGAAAATATTGGATGTCCCTAAAGCGTCAATTAACAAGAGAAGTTATCACATTATTTCACTGATTTTGGTTTCATTTCGTCCATTTATAATAGTTCCACTCGCCTCTTTCCTAGTCTCTTGATTTATCTCCGAGGTTGCCTTCGCTTGAAATATCTTTTTATATATTTATGCTTTTCAAACTGAGATCTGGCAGTGATACGGTCCCTCTTTGTTAATTTTTTTTTTGACGAAGATAATTCATGGCTTTATCATTTGCAGTCATGCTTCTGTATGGAAGATTATCATTTTTGGCACGAGTATGCGAGTTGTGATTAGGAGAGACGACCTGCTTTCCACGTACAAATAAATGTATATTACAGCGTTTTAATCACACAATTTCTCGACAAAACGGACATATCCTCATCATATTCTCTGTAAGAAGCCACTGATCAATACAACTCTTGTGAAACGCATGCTTGCATTCAGGCAAAACTCGAATCTCTTCTCCTTTTTCATACTCATCCATGCACACCGCGCACATATTCCCTCCATAACCAGAATTTGAGCCACTGTAGATAGTCACAGGAATAATATCCAACTTACATTGACTTATTGGTATCTGTAGATCTACAATTACGGATCTATTTTCTTCTGGAAATATCGTTCTAGTTTGGAAACTGTCATGCCCATGGCGACTATATAAGCAATAGCGAACTAAATCTACAATGAAAACAACTATAGCAGACATAAAGCAAGCAAGCAACACAGTGATGCAAGTAGCTTGGCATGAACAAAAAAGAACTAAGTCTGATTCCTCACAATCATAGTTAGGCAAATCTAAATTCATATCTAATTTTGGGAAGAAAAGATAATAACCTGGTTTTTCCCCTCAAGAAGTGTTGTGGTTTATTGTTTCTTATAATCTTATCTGGATTGGATAGATTATCAACACCAATTAGACAGGCATACAGATCATCAGATTAACCAAAATCTTTTATTAAGGTTTGGCTATTAAACTGGCATGCTTATATACTTTAAAAAATATATTAACTTCTATGAGGGGCATTGGATTTTCATTATTTTCTAGATGAAAAAAAATTGTGTATCTAACTGTATCTATACTGAATATTTACACATTTTTATATCTGTGATAATCTAGGATTGCAAATAAAGGCATTAATATTAATTTTGTTTCTTCTGTGTATATAGTTTTGAAATGATATGATCAGAAGTATAAAAGCCAAAAGATGCATCCGACATCTATTTTTGGATGATTCATGCTCCAATGTAATAGCTTATACATAGTTTATTAATACATGAACCATAGGTTCTATACTTCTATTTTCATTCTAAAAATGTTAATTTTGTCTGATAGATGCATCTGAGGTTCTATTTTCATTCTTATGATCCAATGCTATTCTTTATGACTTAATTCTACAGATATTTTTATGATCTCTTAAAGTAACCATTTTGTTAACTCAGTTTCTCCTTAGGTTGAATTTTTGCATATCAAATATGTAACAAATCCATGAAAGCAATTGCCAACAAAATTACTTCGTTAATTGGCTGAACTTAAATGTACCAATTAGATTCAAATTACAAGATCACAGTTAAGATATTTTTGTTAATAAAATTCATCATGCCCTCGTGTTTCCTTTGACCAGCCCAATGTAATTATCGTTACCGAACCAAACAGTCCAACAACCAAAACTTCACTCAAGACCACATCAGTCTGAATATGAATTGAGCTTCACTTGCTCAAGGACCAGTGGTGGAATTGTAACAACCCATTTCGAAATGGATCTAAATTTCGATTTAGAGAAAACCCCTCGTAATTTAAAACCAATTTAAGGCAAGCTGTTAATTGAATAAAAGAAATAAATAGTACAAATGGTTATTATGCAATTATATCTCATACAAACTATGTAGTTAAAGCACTTAACGGTTACATAACGACGGAGGTGCAAAAATGTGTAGTGGGGATAAAATGGGAAAATAACATGGATATCGCGAAGGTGCAATAAGGAACATTAGATGTAAAACCAAATATTTGAAATTAATTAATTATCTTTCTCACATTATATATGTACAAGAAATTAATATTAATTAATGTTATATAACAAAATCTAGGAATATCCTAATTATGCATGATAAATTCGATGATTGTAATTGATTGTTACCATATATTGGCACTTATGGCTTAAATTTATCCATTTACACTAAGTTTACTGAATTTTTTAAAGAGAAAACTAGTCAAATCAAGCTCTATATAATTAATATTGCTAAAGAGGACGCTAAAAAACCTTGATTTAGCGGATGTAGCAAAAAATAGGGAGCTAAAAGTGAATATACTATTCATCAGCGCTAAACTGAAATAGTGTAGCCAATGTTTTTATAACCCGATCGTGGGTCAAACCGTGAGCATTCAAGGTATAAGGTTTTGAAGGTCTGATCGGTCGAACCGTCAAGAACCTCACATGCTTGATAATAGCGAAAATGTGAATAACCAAGTTTTATGTGTGCTCAAACAAATGAATAAAGTTTTTTTTTTTTGGAATTTTTTTAGGAGGGAAACCGACCGGAGTCGTGAAACCCTCCCTAGTGCACCTAACCTGGCCCGCGAGCACCACATAAGTGGCTGATCTTAGCGTATGCACATATAGACACACATATTTATTCACTAACATTAATAGACTGCATGATATAATTAAATATTAAGGGCACAAATAGACACACATATTTTTTAGAACAAAGTGGTAAAGTTTATTGTTTAGATGTTTGAAAAATTATGATTTTTAAAAATATTTTAGTTGTTATTTTCAAAATAATATAAAAGATGAAATGATCAGAGAGAATTACACAATGAGAAGTAGGAAAAAAACAAAAAACCATGGTATAACCCTGTAAAATTGAAGGTTGGTCTGTTGGTTTGAAGGTCCGACCATGGTTCATGCACGAAGGTGGTCTGATTGAGTTAGGAGCCATAATGCTCCAAAGTTCAGGATTATTTGAGGTTGGAATGCGGTAGGGTCGGGTCATGAAAACATTGAGTGTAGCGGTCGTAGAGCGCTATAGTCTATTGCGGGGCTTTAACTGCATAGCATACAAATGGATCAAAATTATAAAACTAAATATGTATTTATTTATTTTCGAAGTCACAAATAATACAAGTTAATCTTAGTACAAGAGCCATAAAGCCATCACAATATCATAAAGAAACCCCTTATACATAATTTCATGGCTATATAAAATAATCATAAAGTAATATATCGCTGCGTTGAGAAATTGTTTCTGCGCTCCAAGATTCATCATCCTCGAATGTCATTATGGCATGTGTTGTTATGCTAAGGGAGCCAGAACAGTAGGTTCTAATGAATAAAATCTTAATCCCTGCCTTTTTACGGTATATATATAGTATTTAATTTACATAAATGAATATATCTATGAAATATCAACAAGAACTGTGGAATTGACCTCTCAAAATGATAAGGAAGAGGAGGATCTTATAATCACTAATGGATGATGCCTTTTCCAAAAGGATGGATTGTCTAATCACATAATCTTCATCATTCCTAAGGAAAGCGACGGGTTTTTACAATCACTTAATATCCTTAGGTGGATTCATCTATCAACTAGTACCTTCATTCATAAGTAGATTGCGTAACACATACTCTATGTATGTATGTCTGTGTGCGCACATATTTAATAATGCAAGAGATAGTAATAGTCCCTTATTACATATGAAGTAGGTTGACATTAACCATTTAAGACCCATCGCAGACGGGCCCTCCATTACTGTCTACCTAGTATCCTGAAAAGACACGGATAATTATCAGAGATCAATTAAATAAATCACTGTGAAATAATTAAAAGTTTTATAATAGCTAAATTATTACCATCACGATAAAAAGTCAAGTGTCTCTAATAGCTCAACCTTTCCTAGGTCACCAGTACCTTTCTTTTACCTACTATGTAGGTTGTTTTGAGGAGGTGGTTAGAATAATTATTATCACTGGGCATGCATCGCACTCTTCTACTTTCCCATATATCTAACCTAATATATATATATGTATATATATATATATGTATGTATGTATGTATGTATATGTAACTATATATATCCCTTGGACACCTCGATCCTAAATATCACCAGTAATATCTATCGTAATCATTACGTTGAGATTTCACCATCTTGTTATGTCATAAATGTTGTGGTATTCTAGCTCGCCTAGGAGTGTGTAAGCTACATCCATAATGTAATGCCATGTGCTTGTACTACCGATGTTCTATATATACAATGAGAACGTGTAAGCTCACTACTAGATAAAGGGTTGTTTTTCGACGCTATTTAGTGACGCAATTGCAATGGCACTGCATCACTAAATTTCTGAGCATCACTAAGGCGTGATGGTTACCTACGATTTTATGACACCAGAACCTTTTTTATGTCATAATTTCGTAGGAGAATCAAGCTAATCCCCACGCTGTTCTGACAAAGTTAAAACGCGGACATGACGTCGTACTTCATTTTCCCCTTAATAATTAGATCGATCCACATCTCAAGTACCAATAAACTTTCCACCATCGATCTAAATCTAATCCAAGGTACCAGAAGCGTCCATCTCATCAATCCATGCCTATTCTTCGTATTCACAGTTTACCACCTTAGTTGTTTTCTGCGTCCACTGCTCATTCTTCGAATCTCACTTCACCAAATTTATTCCCTTCATAACATAAAACTTTCCCCAAAATTTTCCAATCCATTGTTTCAGCATTCTCCAAAAAAATGCATCATCGTACCCCAAGATTCATTCTTTGTTGTTTGTTTTTGTGAGCGGATGAGGTGCGATCGAAAAATCGGGCTTTGCGGCTTATGGGAAAGCAAAGACAGCGGATCTGGAGGATGATGCATATATAGGCGGCACCGTGAGTTCGGATCAAGTATCTGTTTACGGATTGGGGTTTCTGATGGTAAGGAAATTGCGATTTAATGATCCAGGTGGTTTAAGTTTCGTGAGTTTGGATATAGGTGGTTTGGGTTATTTATGACTTTGAGTGTATAAATCACAAACAGCGTTACGTTTGATTCTTTTTTTATCACTTAATACATGTATTGTTGTAATTTCTGTTCATATTACTGGGCATTTTTTGGCGAAAGAACAGGAGTTCATATTGAATTTAAGACTCTCTGAGGAACACTTGTTTTGTACTAATGTACAACTATAAACCATAGTTTTGTAGCAGTGTATGCACGGTCCAAAATAATTTGAATGACAATATGTTCTCAGGCATTTGTTTACATGTCTGCACTTATTTCACAAAGAAGCTTTTAAGGACCATTGAAGTCATCCTTCACCATTTCAAAGGTAGGAAGAAAATAAACGAGAGTATTTCTTATGCATAGAAAGGCGATGCTACTCTGGAGTTCATAATGTATGTCTGTTCACTCTCTTGATTAAAATGTGATGCATGATATTCTTAAAATGAGAAGGAATATGCAGTAGTTCGTGCAATTAAAGTAATTTTTCTTGTGAAGTAGAGTTCAAAGATCCATGCTCATCTTTCATGCTTTCGAATGTCATCTGCGTCTACTGCAGGACTGAGGAGACCTTGACTTGTGTCGTGATTTAACTCTTCTTGATGATGAATGGAGATGTGGAAACCCAGTGTGCGGTCAGCTATATGACAAAGAACAAATGGAGAATGCTTTGCTTCAGATACGTTTGGCAAAGAGAAAGGAACTACCATTTACAGGACAGCAGTTGCCTTAGATGCAGGCAAGTTAAAGGTGAACATTTATGCTGGTAAGTTAAATAAAAGATTTTGAAGAAGAAATGATATAAGAATGAAGAACAGAATTTTATTACGGTTGTTGTATGGTAATATCGTGTATTTATACACGATACAATTGTTTACAGCATAACATAATATTTGGGCTTTAGCCCAGGCCCATTAATGTTACATAATGATATATACGGAATGATGAGATAATCCAAGCCTATCTTTCATTTGTATTCTTTATATCTCCCCGCAAATGAAAGCTAGGGTTTCTAATGTCCGCCGCCACATCTTAAGCAGATGAAATTTGATAAATTTCCTCAGAAATTAGTCTGAATCAGCCTCGATCTCAAAGTATTTGCAGGCGATGGCGAGGATTCAGCCTATGAGAGCTTATACTTGCTTCGCTTAAGTGGTCTCTGCCTTGAATGCTCTCGATTTCTGGATGTGAGATGCTGATTTGCTTTGCAGGCTTTACGTCTTCAATACTTGAACTATCAGCTTGCGTTGGCCTCCATCTAGATTTGTCAGACATTACAGGTTTCAGATCTGAGTTTGTGAACTTTGCTTTCTCCCCAAGGTTTGATCTTTCAATTACTTTAAGTTGAGATCTCAATCTGGCAAAGTTTTTGCTTGATAATGGCTTTGTAAGAATATCCGCTATCTGATAATTTGCTGGAACATGATTTATTTGAAGTTTTCCCTTGATTACTTGTTCTCGAACAAAATATAAATCAATTTCCATGTGCTTGGTTCTTGAATGCAGTATAGGATTAGATGATAATGATACTGCACTTAAATTGTCACACCATAGTACTGGCTGCTTTGAAACTGTAACTTTGAGTTCACTTAGGAGTGATTGTACCCACATAATTTCAGCAGTTGCATTAGCAATACTCCGGAATTCAGATTTAGTACTGGATCTTGAGACTGTAGATTGTTTCTTAGCACACCATGATATAGGGTTATTTCCTAAATAAATGCAGTAGCCTGAAGTTGATCTTCTGTCATCAGGGTCAGTTGCCCAGTCTGCATCACTATATCCAATAATATTAAGATGATTGCCTTGTGTGAAGTGTAAACCATAGTCCATAGTTCCCTTTAGATATCTGAGCACTCTTTTCATTGCTTTCCAATGATCTTCTTTTGGCTCCTGCATAAATTGTGAAAGTTTGTTAACACGGTATGTTATTTCAGGTCTAGTAATGGTAGCATATTGTAATGCTCCAACTAGACTTCTATATTGTCTGATATTGACAATGTTTTCTCCCCTGTATTTAGATAGTTGATGATTTGTTATCATTGGTGTAGGCAGGGCATTTGCAGCTTCCATCTTTGCTCTAACAAGAATTTCATTGATATATTTCCTTTGACTCAAAAATAATTCTGATTTTGATGTTTTAATAACTTCAATGCCTAAAAAATAATTGAGCTCCCCCAAGTCTTTGATTGAAAACTGTTTGTCAAGAATCTGAATGAGCTTTCTGATTTCAGTTTCACTATTTCCTGTAATGATTAAATCATCCACATATATTAAAACAAAAATAGTTATATTATCAGTAATTTTGACAAACAGAGAGTGATCTGATTTAGTAGATTGAAACTTTAATTTTGTTAAAGTAAGTTCCAATTTATCAAACCAGACTCTGGGAGCTTGTTTAAGCCCATAAATTGCTTTGTTTAGTTTACAAACAAGCTCTCCATTCTTCTGATATCCCTGAGGTTGACTCATATATACTTCCTCCTTTAAGTCACTGTTCAGAAATGCATTGTTTACGTCCAGTTGTTGTATCCTCCAATTGTTATGTAGAGCTATGGTAAGAACTATTCTTATGGTTGTTGGTTTAACAACTGGAGAAAATGTCTCTTCAAAGTCAAAACCATATTGTTGTGTGAAGCCTCTAGCGACAAGTCTTGCCTTGTATTTATGTATTGATCCATCAGCATTTCTTTTTAGCCTGTATGTCCACTTGCTATCTATTATATTCTTACCTGCTGGGGCTTTAACAAGTGTCCAAGTCTTGTTCTTTATCAAGGCTTGATATTCATCATCCATAGCTTGTTTCCAGTTCTGGTTGCTAATGGCTTGATTGTAATTTGCTAGTTCATCTGAATTACTGATAGCATTATAAACTTTGGGCTTGAAAATACCCCTTTTTGATCTAGTGATCATTGGATGACCTGTCTGAATTTGTTCACTCTGTTCATGAGTTTCATTATTATCATTCCTAGTATCTGATTGATCATTTCTAACTTCTGAACTTGAGTCATGCTGTAGATGTTCATGTTGTTGCTGATTGTTGCTGGGTTGATTGGAAGGCTCAGATGTCTCATTGCTTGATGATGATGAATGCTGTTGAGAAGAGTCTGAGCTACCATCACCAGTGTCTTCAGTACTGTTGTCAGAGTACAGAGGTATTCCTGGTATTGACTTCTTTGGATTGTATATTTTTTGTGTAGTAGCTATGTCTTTATCTTTGAAAGGAAATACCTTTTCATTAAATACAACATGTCTACTAATGTAGACTTTGCCTTTTTCATCAAGACATTTGTAACCCTTTTGGTCACTTGCATATCCTATAAAAGTGCATGCTGAGGATCTAAAATTTAGTTTATGAGTATTGTATGGCCTTAAGTATGGATAGCATAGACAGCCAAAGACTTTGAGCCTATCATAATCAGGTTTAACATTATATAAAGATTCTAGAGGACTTTTGTTGTTCAGAGTTTTGGTTGGCAACCTGTTTATTAGATATACAGAAGTGTTAAAAGCATCAGGCCAAAATTTCATAGTTAAGTTACTCTGAGCTAATAAAGCAAGACCACAATCTACAATATGTCTATGCTTTCTCTCAACTAAACCATTCTGCTCAGAGGTATATGGACAACTTAATCTGTGAATTATACCTTTCTTTTGAAAGTATTCACCTAAAGGTTTAAATTCCATGCCTCCATCAGTTTGTAGTATTTTCAAACTTTCACCTGTTTGTTTTTCAGCTTGATTAATAAAATGAATGACAACTTTACTGGTTTCAGACTTGGATTTTAGAAAATATATCCAAGTATATCTAGAATAGGAGTCAACAAAGGAAATATGATAGTTAAAGCCATAATCTGAATTTGTTGAAGCAAGACCCCATAGATCTGCTGCAACAAGTTCAAGTGGTTTAGTGTAATTAGTTAAAGAGTTTGTGAATGGCAACTTGTGACTTTTGCCCATTTGACAAAAAGTGCAAACATATGGCATAGGGACATTGTTATATGAAATTTTGTTTGTGTCTAAAACTTTCTTGACAACATTTACATTAGCATGACCAAGCTTTATATGCCATAGATCAAATACACTGATTTTATCATTAATTTCTGATAGGTAGCAACTGTTTTCCTCTTGACCATTACTTACAGTATTCACATCATTGAATTTGTACAGTCCATTGCATGTTTTACCCTGCAAAATAATTTCATTAGTCAATAAATCTTTAACTAAACAATGATGTGGAAGAAATTCAAAATACACATTATTGTCTTTAGCAAACTGTGATACACTGAGTAAATTCTTTTTTATATGAGGAACCATAAGTAGATTATTGAGGTATAGTTGCTTTTTACATTTTATGCTGCCAAAGCTAATATGTGTAATGTTTACACTGCTACCATTACCCATACGTAAAGAATTCATACCTTTGTACTCCCTTTGGCCTAGATTGAGATTGTTGAGATTATTTGTGATATGATTAGTAGCACCTGAGTCTGGATACCAATTATCATCTCCAATGTCATCTGTTTGGCTGTTTCTTGACATGTTGCTTTGACTGTCAGTTTCAACATTTGCCAGATTTGCTGTAGGGTTTGTTTTTCTTTGATTATTTTTTGTTTCACCACCAACATAATTGTTATTAAACCTGAAATAGCACTTCACAGCTGTATGCCCTATTTTTCCACAAATTTGACACTTAGGTCTGTTATTATTATTGCTCCACCTTCCTCTTCCTCTTCCTCTTCCTCTATTAGAAGAGCCTCCTCTTTGATTAAAAGAATCTCCTATGTTTTGATTCTTGTTTTTTGTTTCAGCAACATTAGCAGATAATTCATTTAATTGTGATCATTTTGTTTTAATTCTTGCCTCATGCGCAAGAAGAATAGAGTGTACATCTTCCATAGAACTAGTCACCTTTTGAGATGTGATAACTGCTACAACAGCTTCATACTCCTCACCCAGTCCATTTAGTATTGATAAAATAAGCTCAGAATCACTGATTCTTTGACCTGCTGCCTCAAGATGATCACATATTCCTTTAACTTTTGTTAAGTATTCTCTCATGGACAGGTTATCTTTCCTGGTAGTCTGTAATTGGTTTCTATAGAACATTGTCTTTGCTGATGATTGAGTATTAAAGGACTTTTCTATGGTTGTCCAAATATCATAGGCTGTCTTACACCCAATTACTTGGGATAAAATCTTTTCACATATAGATGATAATAACCATGCACAGATTAGTCTATCCTGTCTATGATATTTGACGTAATCATCATTACTAACTACCCTATTATCAGCATCAGTTATGAACTTAGGTGGAATAGCAATAGTACCAAGAATGTATCCTTCAAGACCATAGCCTTGAATGGCTGTCTCTACTTGCAATTTCCATAGCAAGTAGTTGTTTTCTTCAAGGTGAATGGTAATTAGTTGAGTTTGTGGATTTATACCTGTTTTAACAAGAGATTCTGCACTGGACATGTTTTGATCCACTGATGTTGATTGGTTTTGATTTGCAGATGAATTCCCAGGAGTAATTGGTGGTTGATTTCCAGGAGGAATCGTTGAGGAGTTATGATCATCCACCATGATGATGACAAAACAACACTGTATCTTCAAGCTTTGAATTGAGCAATTCTTGAAAAAATTATGTGGCTGTAGATGTTGCAACCTGAAGAGCTTCAGGTAAAGATTGTTAACCCTTTGGGTTGATTCTTTCTGATGAAGCACTCTGGTATGGCACTTCTTTACAGCAATTTCTCTTTTCTTGAATTTCTTGATCGACTTCAAGACTTCAGAATTTTCCTTTTATCAAACTTAATATGATAGTTTGATGCAGCTTGAAATGATAGGCGTGGCACAAACTATTGTTATTGAGTAGCAACTCCTAAATGATGAAACAGAAATTCTGTTTTTTCTTTTATTTCTTGATTGCTGTTAAGCTCTTGAGGCTCTGATACCATAAAAGATTTTGAAGAAGAAATGATATAAGAATGAAGAAAAGAATTTTATTACGGTTGTTGTATGGTAATATCGTGTATTTATACACGATACAATTGTTTACAGCATAACATAATATTTGTGCTTTAGCCCAGGCCCATTAATGTTACATAATGATATATACGGAATGATGAGATAATCCAAGACTATCTTTCATTTGTATTCTTTATATTAAAGATGCACATTTACATTAGAAATTCTTATGTAGTGGCCCGTCAAAAACAAAGAATGGCCTACCTATGTTTTGAGTAAGATGGAATGTTCTCTGATATTGCAGTCAGGCTAAAGTTTCACATGTTGCAGGGCTTTATGGATTTAGGAATGTAGGTTTCTATGATCATTTTGAATATAACGCATTACTTTATTAATCAATACATTATATTATACTTATAGTTGGCTTAGCTTAAATCCGAAGCATTAAGCTATTAGACCATAACCAACAATCCGTTCTGTTCAGTTATTCTCTCTTTTGTTTTCAATTGGTCCAATGAGCCAAGCAACCAGAAAGGAGGAAGCAACCAAGAACTGGTCACAGAAAAGTTTACAACGGCAAAGAGTTTGCCGTTATAAGATTACAACGGTAAACTCTTTGCCGTTATAACATTATAACGGCAAACACTTTGTCATTATAATGTTATAACGGCAAAGTGTTTGCCGTTATAACCCAAACCCAGAAAACCCCCGGCCGCCACCCCTCTTCTTCATTCTCCTTCTCCACATTTCAAACCCGAAAATCCAACATCATCCCCCAATTTTCACCCAAAATTTTCCACCAATCCGTCAGCTTTTAACAAAATCAACTATCATATTTGAGATATTCGTTCGAAAATATGACTAGATTACTAAAAAATTTCGCCAAAAAATTCATGCATGGCGACGATGGTGGCACTGGGGTAGTGGCGCAGGAGGGAATGGTGCAGGGGGTAGTGGCGCAGGCGGGAGTGGTGCAGGGGATAGTGGCGAACAACCAGTCACACAGTACGTGCCCGGAATAAAAAACTTGCTTGCAACCGCCGAAAACATGGATAACCAGGACGTGGGGCGCACGAGGAAAGCGGCCGTCGTGGACGCGGCGGTCGTAGGGGCGGACGAGCAGGCAGGGCGCGTAGGGATGTGGGATCGGTTTCCGCTAGACAGACCGATCTTGATGGTTTTCTGGATCCGAACCTCAGCGCCGCGAAGCTTTTTTTGTTATTCAACTTTCGCATTCTTCTAGAATGCGAAGTACACGTTAGCACGCAGTCGAGTTGTCTGTAAGTATTTTTAGTATTATTTAAATAATATTCTTTGAGTATTAGACATTGAGTAGATAGTATAACATTTTGTTGAACTGTTGGCAGTCGCGGAATATACGTTCATGTGGTTCGTTAGCGACCACACTTAGATATTATCATGCACAGTTGGCGGGTAAGGAAGGGGTCGTAGCACTGTTACATGCTCTTGGATTTCATTTTTTTTCTATGTTATATTCAAGACATTTTAATGAAACAAGTGGATAATTTATTAGTCCTAGTTTATCTTACTGTGCGCTTTACAATTTTAGGAATAAACTATGTTATAAATGCTGATGTTCAATTGTGTGCGGCCATTGCTCTACGGTGGTACAAAACCACCCACACATTTCACTTTCCTTGTGGTGAGTTAGGACTTACACCGCTTGATTTCTCCATGCTTACTGGTATTAGTATTGGAGTAGATGCTTATCCCGCACTGCCTTTTGATGATGGTCGATGGCGTGATGGTGCACTTCTTCATGATCTACTGCCTCATTTTGACGTTTCTGATGCGTCGTATCAGGCAGAAGGCGCTATCAAAGTGAGCGCCATCCGTGCGGCCATGGATAGCATACTCGCTCAGTACTCTGTTGTTGACGACTTAGAGCTTGCTCGATTATTTGTGTTATACCTTATGGGTAACCTATTCTTTAGTTCTACGAGCAGTAGTTTGCCTGTCGGGTTTGTTGCAGTCGCGACTGAGTTAAATGCCGATGGGGCGATTTTATATTATTGGGGCACACCTATCCTTGCATACCTATACAGATGTCTCGACATGCAGTGCACCATCTCTGATTCTCAGGTTTCTTTATATGGATTCTGGGAGTTGTTATAGTACTGGTATTTTGAGTACTCTAGGAACTTTCATTTTGTCACTCGTACTTCAGACTCGTCGGCCTTTTTCCCCGTATATGCTTTTGGACTGCAGACAACCGGGGGTCCAGGGATAATGAGTCACGCCATGTGTATCCAGTTGCCTTCAACCAGATCGAGTTGAGGAAGTATAGGGATCAGATTATATGGCATCCATTTGAGCAGAGTACATTAGTTGGTCTTGATATCATACATATTGCTAGGTTGCTTGTCGGACGGAGATTTCCACTTATATACTATCCCTTGACGGTAGGTGCTTATTGGTTTCTTGGTGAGAGGTGTTGGAGACAGTTGTATGACTTCGACGCTATTCCCGATGATCCACACCCACATACTTATCGGTGTATGATTTACCCGCCAGGGCTGCTAGATATAGCCAGGGCAGCAGGCTGGTGGACGGCCGAGAGCTTTGTTATTACCGGGGAGTCATACCTTGCCTTCTGGCATAGATTTTTCACCGGGTCTTCAGATATGATTACACATGCAGCATCGATTGATTTAGTAGGGCCATCTGCTATACGACATGGCATACATCCACCTGTTGTCGAGGATATTACCTAACCCAGCCAGAATTTTCGTGCATCTGATCATGTGGCGGCCGCCAGTCATTTTGGTTTGACCATGGCAGTGCCCACCATTGGACCAAATCGTTACGTTGACGTGTATCATCCTCCGGTCCATCACGATTACCTAGATCCTACACAGATATCATATCATGATCTGTATGATATGCAGATGGGGATTAGGCATACAGGCTACGTATAGCATAGGCGTAGCCTAGATTACTATGATGGTGAGCTGCGTCGTGTTGCAGAGGAGGCACGACAACATCAGGCGCATTTAGAGGCCCAGCTTGAGGCAGAGCGCAAGAGATTTCAGGACTTGTAGATGTATTACCACCATAGGTCTAGTGCTGGGTCGAGTCAGCCTCCAGATGTTGGTGAAGATGAGAGACCTCATCGGTGCCGCACACGTCCACGTACACATTCAGATGACTCGGACGACTGACTTACTACCACTTTTATGTACTTTCGCAGTTGTCAGTTGTATGGTCCTATTGTTTGAGTAGATGTTCTGCATTTGTTGACTACCACTATTATGTACTTTTGATGTATTATGTTTTCCTAGATGTTAGTTGTATGTTCCTGTTGTTTGAGTAGACGTTCTTTATTTGTTCACTACCACTATTATGTACTTTCGATGTATTACGTTTTCGCAGTTGTCAGTTGTTTGTTCCTATTGTTTGAGTAGGCGTTCTCTATTTGTTGACTACCACTATTATGTACTTTCGATGTATTTTGTGTACGTTCTGATTATGTTTCTGTGTAGAGGATGTATTTGGTTATGTGTAGAGACTATATTTTTGTGTAGAGACTGTTTTTGTGTAGAGCTGGTATGTTCTGTTGTTCTAGTTCCTATAAGTGTTGTTTGGAATGTATTAACATTTGAATTTGATGTTGAACAAGATTGCCCCTTTCTCCTTTAGAAATGAAAAATTCTTAAATAGCACGCTAACATAATAAGGTTTACAGATAACTCCATAATCTATATACGAACATCAAATTAAATAGACAGTAAAACAACAATAAAATCACAATACCATAAGCCTACTCAATTCCATAGCGGGTCAACCAACTGTAGCGGAGTTTATACGCTTTGTAACCAACAAACTCCTCACCATACTCGAAAAGGTAATGAGAATCATATGTTGCTTGATTTGCTTTAAATATGTTCTCGTCTTCAATAGTTTCGATAATCTTTGTGTACCGATCACAAGCGTTTGCAAAATGACGATTAGCCATTTGGATTTCAACCTATGTTCGTCTATTGGGCCGGGAACGATGGTTGCTGTATAGCCTCGTGATCATTGCCCATCTTTCTTCATATGTTAAACCTCCTCCACTTTGCATTAGTAACTCATCTCCCTTTTCAACCTCAATATAGGATTTTACGAGGGCCAGCAAATCCTTAGAAGAAAATCTGGAGTAGGAGAATTCAATGTTTGAGCACTATTACTAGGTCGTTGATTTACTGGAGAAGGAAGCGGAGCTGTAACCGCTCGATGCTGAATCGCGACAGCCACCTCTTCAACTTGTGTATCATGAACTAATCCAACTTCGTTATCGTTCACTAAGTTTGGTTCGTACTCATCATAAATCCTCTTCATTTGTTCATCACTTATTTCTGAATCGTTCATGTAACCTATGCATCAGTAGAATAAGTGGAGTTACCAGAAGTACGAATTTTGTTGAAAATAAACGTTACCTTTAAGAAAACAAGAAAATAAATTTTCTCACTTGAGCCGGGAACAGTGGTGCTTGAAGCTATAAAAGGTATGAGATGGATTATCAAATATGGAGTACTTATAAGAGCAATGTATGACCAACAGTTACAATTCAACAGAGTTGAATACTCATTATAGAGTTCTCGTGATATTATGTTAGATTCTGTACAATGACCGGTCTCATCATTGCAGCACGAAAAATGGTGCCATCACATGAAATGTTGGCATGTACTATTAATCTCGTGATATTATGTTAGATTCCTTACAATGACTTTTTAGATCAAAACAAATGTTGGCTGTTACTATTAATTTCGTATCGTGTTGTCGTTTAATTCGGATGACACTACTCAATGCAGTCTGCGAACGATGTAGACGTTTATTGGAATCCCAGCTACGAATGATGGAGACGCGTCTTTAATGTTTTCTTCTCATTGAATGGTCAAATCATGTCTTACACGCATGTGAAAGGGTACAATCTACAGACACGTGACTCATATTAAATTAACAGTGATATTGCAGTATGTAATATTATTGTATGGCTCAGTGTCAAGTCATTTCATTGAGTGTAGCAGGCTTTGGAAACATTATTCTGAATTGTTTTGTCATAGTGTCAAGTTTGTGTATATGTCAGAATTTAAAAATAGGGGTCGTCGTCTGGTGCATTAATCATTTCAATTCACGAAGGAGTTAAGAAAAATGGTTCGTTCCCAGGCGCCTTACATAACTTAGAAGCTTACATGACCTGACAAGTATAACAACTACACCAATTGAGCAATTACAACGACTGGAACAATGACAACTAGAAAAACATAAAGAAATGCCAAACCATAATCATACAAGCTACAACAATTGAGCACACAAGCATCAAATTCAAACACATACACCTTCCATGGCCTAGGGAAAGAACCGTCTTTAGTTTTACCGGCATTAATCTTGCTCAAGCGTCTTATTTCTGCTTGCGTTTCCAGTGCATAATGACGTCCACGTTTGCATATTGGAGGGTCAATCCACTGCTTAAAGCAAAAACAATCAATGTCATCAGGATAAATCATGTGGTAGTTATAGGTTTGACAACCGAAAAATCAACGACCAGCATTTGTTTCGGTCTCGTCAACAACTACGACCGATTCTTGTCCACAATGGAAAATAGGGTTGGATCCAATCGTCCGTAGTGGCTCGAAAACCTTCCCTTCAAGTACAATTTCTTTTCCAGATCTTTGATGAATGGAAGAAGCATCGTCGTTTGAATATGGCGAGTATCCGTATTCGTGAGTAGGGTTAAACGATTGCTGGTGTTGGACGGGACGTTGCATGGCATATGATGATGAGTGCGCTTGGGACATGGGTTTCTTGCTTGCAGTTTTTTTTGGGTATGCTTGGGTTCAGATGAAGACATTTTTCTGGTTGTCAAAGATGAAGTTGAGCAGGTGGTCTGGGTGTGTGGTAGAAGGAGGAGGTAGGTTGGTATATAAAGGGAGGGAATGCAACCGTTTAAGAATGCATTTTCCAACGTAGCTACAGGATACAGTGCACAGTGTACAGTATAAAGCGGACAGTATGCAGTAAACAATGCACAATATTCAGTAAACAGTGCACAGTATACAGTGCACAGTCCAACATAAACATTACCCGTTGTCAAATTTTTTCACATTCCGTGTCTTTTGAAAACGGGAAGTGATTTGCTTATGCAGTGGTAACTAAATCTACTCCTATATATATAGCTAACATTGCTTCAGAAATACCCGATCCATACGGACTAAAAATTATATCTCAAATAAGAAAAATGCCAATTTCGTATCTATCTTCTTACAATTACACAGACTTTCTCTCCGGACAATCAAACCCTAATCCGTCCAAACCTAGAGAACCAAGAAAGTGGTATATCGAAATGGAAGAGCGACACAATGACGAGGTGCGACAATTAGAACTTGAAGCAGGAATGCATGAAATGGAAATACGACATCAGCAAGACAATCGAAATTGACCATGTGACCACAGGTCTAACCTTATAATTCCTCGTGTTAGAGCCACGGTAGAAGAAGGCGAGGTGCAATCTGCAAATATTGCATGCTTTTATGGTTTTGAAGCACCGCAATTAGTCGTCCGTTATGGAAACGACGTTGGACGTCGGTATTATAGTTGTCCAGTACGTACCAACAGATGCGAGTTTGGACAGTGGATAGATGATCGTTTTCCCCGTCGAGCAATTACGTATGCTTTGGAACTAGAGGAAGAAATAAGAAAGCTGCGAAATCAAGTAAACGACCTAAGTAATGCAAATTATCGCCTGCAATGTGGGTTAAATTAGGATTTAAATATTTTATGTCATGCGTACTATGTACTGTATCGTTACGCATCCTATCGCTTGTATCTTTATGCTTTATTTTAGTTGAAAACCTTCACTAAAGTTCGAACGCACCAATATATATGCACCAGGCTATCCCTTCTAAGTGCATAGTGTAGATTCCTTTCAAATAAATATGGTATCACTTTCTGCTTGTTTCACTTTATTAATTCTTCATTGTATCTTAACCATAAATTTATCACGGATATCACCTACTTTGTCTCTATGTTGGGAATTGCAACATTTCTTTTTACAAATATAGCCCTGCTTTTGTGTTCAAACGCACCAATATATATGCACCAGGTTTATATCTCTAGCAGAACAACGTAAATCAAAGTGTAGCTAGTGACCGTTCACACCATTATAAATCTTGCAGCTATATATACATATGTTAACTTACTCACAAATTACCGCACTCAAACAACTTCGTTCCCATTCTTAGAGCACATCCTTCTACTAGAACTCACTGAAGATGTCTTCATGGTCAGCATCTACAGATTCCGAGGAATAGGCGTACAAAGACATAAGGCTACAGGAGCTTGAAGACGAATTCCAGTTCCTAAACCAAATGAGACCGCAAACTGAACCGCCGTATGAACAGGTGAACGTTCAACGTCCATATGAAACTCAAGTTCCACCTGTTCAAGTATCATCTGAACAAGCGGTCACTCAGTCAACGCAGGAAGCAGAGTTCTTTCATGTACCACTGCACGAACATGTAGTTGATTCCTATCCAGTTCGTTGCTACTGCGGGTATGCGGTTGAAGTTTTGGTTCGAGCAGAGGGCAACAATATAGGTCGGCGCATCCAGCGATGCCCAGCCTTTCCAAATGGTTGCAATTACACGGAATGGATAGAGCAGCCTTTGTGTCCTTGGGGAATAGCATATGCTAATGAACTCGAACGAGAGAATAGACGTGTTTGATGTGATAATGAGCAGTTGCGATTGAACATCATGTGACTCCCGTAAGACTAAATGTAAAATGCATTGTAATCAAGTTGCTAATTCCTACTCCATGCTTTGATTGAGCTAGTTTTCATGTACTATCGTCAGTTGTTGTGCCTTTATAAACTATTTTATCTTTATGCTTATTGTTGTATCTCCTTATCCTACTCTACTGTGACAAATGACTCTCATGTAGCGTACATCGTAGCCATGATGGTGAACACTGAAGCCTTGATGTTGTCGTTAATATTATATTGGAGATATAATTGATTTCATATCGAGTTTATTATATAAAATGAATTTTGAATATATATATATAGTTTATAATATAATTAAAATGAGCCCAAAACGCCATGGTAGTTCGTAATTTTCAATACGAATTTAAACTGAATATACCGGAACCGATATAGGTCAGAATTCTATGAAACAAGAATCATCCAGGTTGATTTGATTAAAATTATCTGTTGGGGGAAAAATTTGAGATTTCATGACATAGATTGTTAGTTATGTTCAGTTTAAATTTTTAAATAGTCGCTATGGGATTTCGTTAATAAACGATAATGTTTATTTAATTAAATATAAAGGAATTTCTATACATTTGGATATCGTTTTAAATTGAATTTCTGAATATTGCCAACCATTATTGCCAAACCATTCTTACCTACTCAAGAAAGAAATATTGTTAAAAAATATGGCTAGAATAATTTGACTACTCAAGACAGAGATATTATCCAAACCATTATTGCCAACCATTCTTGCCTACAGGTATTGCCAACCATTATTGCCAGGCATCATTGCCAACCTTTCACATCACAACCACTGTCCAAATTGACTACACAATGACAGAACCATTATTATCCCAACCATTATGTCGGAACCATTATTGCCAAAAAATATGGCTAGAATAATTTGACTACTCAAGGCAGAGATTTTATCCAAACCATTATTGCCAACCATTCTTGCCTACATGTATTACCAACCATTATTGCCAACCTTTCACATCACAACAACTTCCCGATTTGACTACTCAATGACAGAGATATTATGCTAACCATCCTTGCTTATATATATATATATATATATATATATATATATATATATATCTGTCCTACGTCTACACTTAGGGAGAACAACGAAACTAAATTTATAAAAAAGCAAGCAATGAATCCAAATCTATACTACCATTACTACGAAGGCATGAATCAAACTGACGATTCCGAACTACAAATGGAGGAAGAGACGGAGGAGGAGCTAGAACAACACGTAATGGTTGGGTATTCCAATTATTTTGCTGAAGGCTCAATGAACAACCGTCGAGGTAGTACGCATGGCCGGATTGACCGGCGGTATAAGAGAGACTGCAAGGATGGACATGAAAGACTAATGAGGGATTACTTCATCGACAATCCAACCTACGATATAACTTTGTTCCACCATCGTTATCGTATGAGTCCGGCAATTTTCTAAAAAATTTATCTTGAACTTCATCAGTCAAACCCATATTTCACTTATAGACTGAACAGAGCACAAGAAATCGGCAACTCGCCCCACATCAAAATTTCATCGGCGTTGAGGATGTTAAGCTATGGAACATCTGGCGACCAAATGGATGAATATTTCAGAATCACAGCATCAACAACAATAGAGTGTCTGAAAGAATTCTGTAAAACAGTTGTTGAACACTTTGGGAAGGAGTATCTACGGACGCCTGGACCAAACGATATAAGCAGGATACTACGCAGGGGAGAAGCTAGAGGATTTCCAGGTATGATTGGAAGTTTAGATTGCGTGCATTAGCCTTGGAAAAACTGCCCAACGGGATGGAAAGGAATGTTCACCGGACATAAGAAAGTGTCATCAATGATCCTTGAAGTAGTAGCAACAGACAATTTATGGGTTTGACATGCTTTTTTTGGAGTCCCAGGTTCATTGAATGATATAAATGTTTCAAAACAATCATATCTTTTCATAGAACTTGCTAACGGACTGTCAACAGATGTTTCATATAACGTTGGTAATACCGAACACAAAATTGGATACTACCTAGTGGATGGAATATACCCAAAGTGGAGAACTTTGATGCAAGGATACAGATTACCATCAAATGACAAAGAAAGTTATTTCACTGAAAAAGTAGCTAGCTACAGAAAGGACATCGAACGTACGTTTGGTGTTTTACAAGCACGATTTCATATTTTACGAAATCCTACTCGTTTTCATGATGCAAGAGTGCTTTCAGAAATCATGTATGCTTGTATAATAATACATAACATGATTGTGGAGTCTGAAAGTGGCGGATATAAGAATCAAAAGTCTAATTATCCTGACATGTTTACGGGGTCAAATGCAAAACTCTATAAAGATGTAAACTCAATGGAAGAATATGTTGATATGGTTCAACACATTGAAGATCAATCTGCGCACTTCCAATTGCGTGACCAGTTGGTGGAACATTTGTGGGCGCATAAAGGAAGGAATAGTCGGAATCATTAGTTGGTACTAGAACTTAACTATGTATCAGTGTGTAGTCGTGTACTATGTATCAGCGTGTAGTCGTGTACTATGTATCAGAGTACTATGTAGCAGAGTGTAGTTGGGTCAATAAATCTGGTTTCCAATCATAATGTAAATTGTATCATTATTTCAACAACTAATACATAAATAATAAAAAATAGGTCACAATCATAGTACAAATCAACCCGACGTATAAACCTAGTACAAAAACAACAACTACTACATAAATACTACAAACAGGTCACAATCATATTACAACTCAACCCAACGTGTATAGCTAGTATGTAAACACCAACCAGTACATAAATACTACAAACATTTCACAATCATATTACAACTTAACCCAACATACATAGCTAGTCCTTATATGATCCACTACCACTTCCGCTTCCTTTAATTTTTCTGTACTCTCCAACCTGCTCGGTTACTAGTTCTTGCTGTAGAGGGGAAAGCTTACTAAAGTCACATGTAATCATTTTAATATAATTCTTCTCTTGCAGCATGGCTTTCGTCTCCTCCAGCTTCTCTCGTGCCATTGCTTTCTTGTCCTCCTGCTTATCTCGTAGCAAAGCTTGTTTCTCCGTATGTGCTTGTCTGCGAAGCTCTCGATCATCCCTAACTGCCTTTTGGAACTCTTCGTCGCTGCGGTTTCTTTGCACCGAAAATCGATCTCTATGCTCTTTTGTCTTCTTAGTTGAATTTTCTATTGTTTCCATAAATCTAGATAACTCTACACCGCGTTGCTCCTGCTGAATTGACTTGGCTCTGCCAATAGGTCGTCCGTCACTAGTTCCAAATAAAGAGTTTCTTTCTTGCGAACTCGAATCACTTCCTGGATTTGAATCAGAGTAGTTCATCCTTCTAGCTTTGTTCTGCTGCTCAAACATGAAGTTGTTTGGGTTCTTCCAATTAGGAAAACTTGATAGAAGCTCGAAACAGTCATGAAATTTAAATGGAAGTCCATACTTTTGTTGGTAGGCCTTTCGTGACTCTTCAATCTGTAACACAAAGTCGAAATTGTATGAGTGTATGACATTCCTAACTAATCAACCATAGTATAGTAAGTTATTTTTAAAAGTAATCTACGGTACTTACAACGTCATAAGGTGCAGCACCACTTTGCTGCCTGTTCTGCAAGCTTGTCAGTATTGCCAGATAGTTCTGGCATGAGGCATTCATAACTCTATAACCGCCTCTAAGTGATCCCCATGTTCTTTTCCTCGCTTCCAACGAATTGTAAAACTCTGCAACTCTTTCCCAAAATTTCCGACCTTTCATATTATTCCCAACAATGTTGTCTTGTAAAATGCTTATCCACGATTTAGCAAGTGAAACGTACTGCTCGGAAGTAAACTTACATTGTTTTTTTCTTCCATCTACTGTTGTTCCTTCCCCTTCAGCATGACCATCCTCAATATCTTCTATTCCGGGATCTGGCTCTGATTCAACTTCAGTTTGGTGTCGTTTACTGAAAATGCCGCTTAAAGACTTCACTTCGTCTTCTTTTGGTTATATTCGGGACTGATAGGTGCAACATATTCTTGATTAAATTCTTCAGAATTTGTAACATTCGCATCCTCATTTGCATCTTCCTCCTCCACCTCCTCCGTTGAAGTTTCAACATTTTCTTCGGTAGTAGGAGAGACATATCCATACGAAAATTGTCTTTGCAAATTTTGCGTACATTCGCGGTCACGAACCTCGGTCTATTGCGGAGTTAGATGAGGTTGTTGACTTTGATCGGTCTGCATCATCATTGACATATACGACGAATGATCGTCGTACATGCCTACCACGGGCGGTCTTTGGTAATACCGTGGCGGGGCGATAGAATAGATGGGAGTAAAGTTAGGAGGAGCGAGCTGTTGGAATGGTGGTCGGTATGGATAATTTGAATACGTCGAGTAGCCATATTCGTGAGATGGCTGCAACGATTGCTTTTGTTGGACTGAACGTTGCATGGCATATGATGACGAGTGCAGTTTGAACATGGGTTTCTTGATTGAAGTTTTTTTCCGGCTCGCTTGGGTGCAGAAGAAGTCATTTTTTTATGTTAAAGAGGTTGAAGTTGAGAAGGTGGAGTGGTTGTGTGGAAGAGGAAGGAGATATGTTTGTATATATGGGAGGATATGCATTAGCCGTTGGACATAACAGCTATGTAATACAACGACAAACTGTTTGCCGTTATAAGTTTATAATGACAAACTCGTTGTCGTTATAAGTTTATAACAACAAACAGTTTGCCATTATAAACTTATAACGACAAACACTTTGCCGTTATATCCACCAACCCTTGTCCAGTGCACCAGCCACGAACGAGCTCCAAACCAACCATAGACTAGCCACGGATGACTGAACAAGCCACACCTGGTTGCTCCGTGCCTTGTTTAGTAACTGAACAAGCCATTGTTGGTTGTGCTCTTAGAGATTGTACAGACGTATATAATTGCAGCTGTGTGCAAAAGAGTGAATCATTAGTATACTAATTGTTTCAGACTTCGGACTTCCTGAACATATAGACAGTTTGTTCAAAAAGTCTAAAGCTACAAAATCCTCCGGAAATGTTTGTCCAGTAGCCTTGGTTTTGTTTAAATTATTTTGACAGTTCCATCTTTATCAATTATGCATCTCAATCAACATTTATGTTAATACCATCAATCTCCATTTAGAAGTCCATTGTTATTTAGTTTTGTATCATGGATGTAACACCCCACCTCCATTAAGGTCACTCATAAAGGGAATGCCTTAACTTCAGTGGAGCATTTTTGGTGAACAGACACAGAATATTACAAGACAGATATAAAATCTTTGCAGCGGAAAAGAAACAACTTTATTAAATCACCAAAATACTTTGTTACATAATACCATGAGTCATAAAACATTCTATCTTAAATTATCAGAGTACATAGGTATTTAAAAGAAAAACATCATTCCCCAGATTAAAGAGCAAGCCATATAAGAGATAGAGACTCGAGCCATATTCAGAAGTAGCTCATAGAAGATGATATCCAAATCTTGACTAAACCTGGGTGTTTCCTCCCTGAGAACCTGGGGGGGGGGGGGACGGAAGAAAAGAGGCGAAACAAACTAGGTCAGACATACGTCTGGTGAATCTAGTAACTTTTAGCCAGTAAATAAATAAAGGTAAACATGACAGGCATACAAAGTGGATAAGAGGATTCATGGTACAGATGGCAGGTATGAAGGACAAATAATGTAAGGTGTATGCATGCTTCACTACAAACTACTCCGCACTATTACCAGTAAAATCAAGATAGGATGTGTAACACCCCACCTCCGTTAAGGTCACTCACAAAGGGAATGCCTTAACTTCGGTGGAGAGTTTTAGGTATGAGATGCAGATAAATTACAAGACAGATAAATAAAGCAGGAGGAAATAATAAAATTTTACTTCATTGATAAAACAGCTTGTACAAAGATTGTTTCCAATTTCAAAAGAACATCATTTAGTATAACAAAGCACCTGTCTTGTTTTAACAAAGTAAAGAAGCATAAACTGAGAGTAATATTCCCCAAATAAGCAGTAGCCAACCATAGCAATAAAGCAACGAGTCCAAAGAAAAACATCACAATCTTCGAGCTTGGAAAGAAAACTGAGCTAAGTCCCTCTCTACTAACCTGGGGGGGAAATGGAAGAAAAGAAGACGAAAGAAAATGGGGTCAGACAAAAGTCTGGTAAGTCCAGTTATATTTCAGCATGTAAACAAGAAAAGGACCATGACATGAAAAAATTGAGCTTAGAACTATACCATAATGATAGGATAAGCACAAGGTATTATGAAGCAAGATAAACTAAATGTGCTGATAACTGAATGCGCTCCTACTCTTTCTCTGCTTCGCTACTACCCTGTTATACTAATTTCTATATCTCTGCACCACCTAACTAGTGTCCTAACTAGTGATCTATATAAAATGATCATATGATAACGTGATCCCAATCCCCGAAATTGTGGTTGCCTTCAAGTGTACATCTATTATGGGGATTCCATTTATTACCTGGATTTAATCTAGGGTTTTCTATCGGGCGCTTCCTAGATACAACCAGGGTTTACGTGACCTAGGTCCAACTAGGGATTATGCTACCTGTGTGTGTCATACGGCCCCCGCTTGATTGTAGATACCTGTGCTGGCCACACCATAGGGTGTATCAAGTCCTATGGTGGCGACCCGACATGATTCAAGAGTGCACAGTGTATACTACTGATGCCCAGTGCCTTCTTTTTCTGCTCTGGAGTGCGTGCATGCCCACACTCAGTTAGAACCTACACTGCTGCACCAACCGTCGTCGTTTTGACCGCTTATAATCAGCCCAGTAATCGTGCCCCACCCTGCCTAGTTTCAGGGTACCATTATACGCCTATGTGAGTTACTGCTGAAATGGGTCCCCGTTACTAGGGTTTCCTACTGGTTAAGTTTGTGGGCCTATATATACAGATATTACCCACCTACCCGTGATGTACTTAACACATCGATTCAAGCATGTTAATTAATGGTTAAGTTTGTGGGCCTATATTTACTAATATTACCCACCAACCCGATATGTACTTAACCCTCTCACTGATTCAAGTATGTTTATTTAAAGGTTAAGTTCGTGGGCCTCTATATACTAATATTACCCACCAACCCGATATGTATTTGACCCTCTCCGTCCATTCATCATGCCATGTTGGTTAAGTGTTTCTTCATTCATGTTAACTTAACCCACGTACTTGTCATGTTACTCTGGTTAAGTGTTGCCTTCTTGTGCTAACTTAACCCTACTACAAATTAAGTTATGTTGGTTAAGTGTTCCTATTAACTTAACCTTAGTCATTCATCTTATATTTTTAAGTGTTCCTTTTAACTTAACCTAACTCACGTTATATTGGTTAAGCGTTCCTATTAACTTAACCTAACCCACTTGTCTAATTAACATGTTATTATGGTTAAGTGTTCTAAATTTACTTAACCTCAACCACTTGTCTAATTAACATGTTATTATAGTTAAGTGTTCTAAATTTACTTAACCCTACCAAACTTGATTTGCTTGTTCTTTAGCTCTAATTAATTTATTAAAGCACCAACCACTCATATTAGATAGGTATTGTTGCGGTCACTGGATGTTCCGGTCGGTTCCGGGCAGGTTTACACCGCAACTCAGTCTAACCTCAGGTCCTTTTGGGGCTCAATGCTCTAACCACCCACATTAGATAGGTATTGTTACAGTTGTTGGATTTGCCGGGCGGTTCCGGGCAGTCTTATACCGTAACTCAATCTAACCTCGGGTTAGGCATATTCGTCTTTTCTAAAGTTACATATTTATCCTTTAATGATTATATGTAAATTTGTCAATAATTTATTGTCATGGCCCACTTTCCCTTTTTAAATCATATACATAATTTTTAGTATATAAATTATACCATTTCAGGGCCTTAACCATTTACATGGTCACGAGCCCACCCACGTCATTAACATGTTATAATTTTATGTCCATCCCAACGTTGCCCCGCTTATACGTTCGCATTAACCACATAAAGTCATTGGGCTCGCATATTAGCCCAATTTATAAATGAGATAAAGAAGTGAACATGCATAACATAGGTTCTATCAACATATATCATGAAATTTGGCATAAAACATTATTTATATAATTTACCATGTCACATGAACTTGCATATAATTTAGACCTAGATAAACATAAGCCAAAACATGTTAATATGTAGATCTAGGCATGTGTGGACATAACTTCAAATATAAACTAGCACGTGACATAATTATGACATATCCATTCCCAAAGTATGTATAATCTTGACATTAACATATAGGTGTGAACTAGATCTAACCATGTGAACTTGCATTGAATATGATCTAAATAAACTTAGATCTAACACACAAGGTTGTGGATCTAATTGTACAAGGTTGTAGATATTAAACATGTAATTATGTATGAACACTAACTTGCCTAAGACTTGCATTGTAACATAACCAAATAGGTTCTTATAAATCTTGTGTGATCATGTACATGTGAATTAACATAGATCTACTAATCACATATACGTGAACTTGTATACAACTTGCATGAATTCTTCTCTACAGTCATGCTAGAGACATATATGAATAAACTTGACTTAGCATGAACATGTGAATTCATTTTTAAACTAGATCTATTAATCATAGTTGCGAGAATTAGCATCGATCTAAGTTGCACAACCATGAACATATTTAGATTAACACAGATCTAAATTACATAACCATGAACATGTATAGATTAACATAGATCTAAATTACATAACTATGAACATGTATAGATTAACATAGATCTAAATTACATAACTATGAACATGTATAGATTAACATAGATCTAAATTACTTAACTATGGACATGTATAGATTAACATAGATCTAAATTACATAACTAAGAACGTGTATAGATTTACATAGATCTAAATTACATAACTATGAACATGTATAGATTAACATAGATCTAAATTACATAACTATGAACATGTATAGATTAACATAGATCTAAATTACATACATAACATTTGGAAATCACCACATAATGGTTTCATGTATAAACACACAACATGATAATATTAATCCCCAATGATTTCATCACGAGAATAAACATGAATCAATTAATAACAAGGCTTCGTTCTAATATCAATTTCTTACAAGTCGTAAGTTCCAATTGATGTTTAAATCGGAGATATAACTGCACTTACAATCTAAAGGCAAATCAATCAAATAGCTTTCTTTTTGTTGTAGTCTAATTGCTCTCTTAATTTGGCTTGATTTGATCTTTGATTCTTGCTTTTAAGTTGAATGGAGACGTGGCTACTCTAGGTTCTCCATGGCATCATGGCGGCTCCTGTTCTAATTTTTGTGTGATTTTAGGTTGTGAATTAGGTTGCTTTTATAGAATTTCAATTGATTAAGAGCTGTCGGATTAACCTAGAGTCAATCTGAACCATCCGGTTAAGATAGAATAACACCTTAGCCCTAGTGACTCAGCACAGTGTCATGAATGACTTAGCAAATGTATTAAATGTTCATTTTTTTACATAAATGACACATTGGTCTCCTAACATATCATAACAAAATGACATTTTTATTTAAAAAAAAAACATCATCTAAATAAACATTTCTAGCTAAAATGCCAATCTAAATCTAATAAAACATTCCATAATGAAATGGTATTTTCATTCTAATGTTACATTTTAACTAATATGACATATTTATTCTAATGAAGCACTTCTAACTTAAAAATGACATTTTAATCTAAATATACATTTCTTAACAAAATGTTATCCTAATGTTAACATAACAAAAGTGATATTCTAATGTATGAGAATTTTTCAAATAATGAATATTTCATTTACATATATACAATAGAAATATGGATTTCATTGTATGCACAAATTTGACAAACATGAATGTACACAATTTAGTTCAGTTATTCAACGTAGTCACAAACAATCAATTAAGATTTCATACAACATCAACATGAAATTTATATGGTATAAATACAAATTTTACACCGCGATTAATAATTAATTTTAATTTAAAATAAAGATCTCACTTTACTGCATACATTTATTTCCCATATACAAATATCTATTTATACATGCATAAATCTTTCTTTTTATTATTTTCCCAATTACCCATTTTTACACTAAACCACTTTTTTGAACCGCGTTCACACTAAGCCATTTTTAGCCATTCCCCTAAAACAAAAATATGGCGCTGGCGGGGATCGAACTTTGTACCCCTTGTATGCAGGTCACATGTTTGAGACGACCCCAAACCCCGTACTGACGGCGGCAAGGGTAATCCTTGGAATATAACACAGAAACAGATAATAGCAGAACAGAAATAAGTAAATACACCAGATAATGCACAATAGAATATACTGGATAAACGTAATCATCAGAGTTACACAGTATACAGGATCATACTTAGAACAAATACGGTTCAGCTATACATAAATGTTTACAGCGGAAAACAAACATAATATGTACAATAGGCACTGAACAGCATAAAATAGATAAATGATAGAATCCATCTTCAGCTCCAGCTATCCGGATAAAGCCAGCTAGAACCTGAATACATGGCTGCCCGTGTAGAAAAAGAGGCACCCGAGTTTGAAAGTGAAACAAACTACGAGTCAGTCATGGGACTGGTATGAGAAATCCACTCAACACATTTGAAATAAGGCTAATCACAGGACCACGCCACTTTCGTGGAACGGGTTTACTCCATTGGATTGCCAGTGCTTTAAAACAAATCATTCTTTTAAACATCGCAATGATTTTTATAAAAATGAAGCCATTATAAGACTCAGTTCCCATCACACAATGCAACGCAAACCGGAGGATAGAGTTTTTACCTTATAATGGCCATAATATGATTGATACGAATAAAACAAAAGCATTTGATATTATTACTAGTGTTTATATGTTTCAAAAACAATTTCAATCATAACTATCAATCATAGACGGCAATAATGCCCCATACCACTATGTCGCCATATATAGGTATACAATTAAAACCGCACAGTCATGTATTTGGAAATTGGATTTCCGTCATGAACCAAGGCAAAAGATAGTCCTTACCGACTTCGAGACAATCTAGCCAATGTCTCAGGCACAGCCGCAACCATACCTTGGATCGTCAGGGCCGGTCCACACGAAGTAGATTATAATGCCTGAACAATGCGTCCCTCCGCCCTTTGGGGCGTAAATGAGCCAACGAATGACTCCATTGGACCCGGATCGTCCGATCTAACCGAGGCGCCTCGCAACAGTAACAACCACATAAGTCAAACTCGTCAGGGCGTGTAAAACCACTGATGCCACATCTAGCTAGAAAGAAAACGCACGTCCCTCCTGAGGTCCTCTCCCGTTTCTGGTTCATACCGGGGTGTGAGGCTCGCGATTTCACGTTATACACAAAGCTATGCCACACAGGCGGTGCTTTGATCATCACCACAAGACTTTTCTTTTCAACAGAAGCCCTGATCACTGCATCTTAGCATGCCACACAGGAAATTCACACCGAGCAACTGATAGCTATCAATTACACAGAATAAATTCCAATGTCAGGCACACTGTCCATTTGCAAGTCCAGTCTGGGTCTGAACGAAACCGAAGGCACTATATACCTCGCAATCCCATCGATCACCACGTACGTCTGGACGATCACCACTCATTATCCATATTTCGGGATGCCTCCCAATCAGGACCTCGGTTACCATCAAAACGAGGTGAAGATCTCCGGTCTTCGACCACCGTCTTCATCTTCGATTTCTTATCGTCGATTCAGTTATTCAGAATGGGATAAACCCAGTCTTTCTGAGCAACTCGCGTATATGATAAACAAGTGCAACACAAATATACATGTGCATCATTTCAATTCATTAGTTGCTAACCGTCAATTAGTAAGAGAACGATTTCCTAAATATTAACCCCGAAGGCCGAAACCAACATCAGATCAATACCCAAGAAACCATTCGACTTAGCCAACCTTCAGTTAGTTTCTAAACTTCACATCCATATCGTTTATAATATTTTATAACAATTTATCGCTATTTTTATTTATTTTAAAATAGCCAATTTATTCAAAACGACGCTTCGGGCCATAACGCGACCGTGGCGCTGTTTTTATTCAGATTTGATTTACACATATCTGAAAATCTAACCATTGGATTTTCACAAAATTTACATCATTAGAAAGATCTTTTCAAAACGAATCCAATGGTTCCAGTTTCGGGAAAATCCGACGGTCGGATCTCCCGGTATAATCGTTTGAAGTTTCGATTTCAAAATACGAACTGCAGCGTCGTTACTCGATTAAATATAATTATATTTATATATATATATATAAATATAATCGATTCTGGTGCTTTTTTTCTTCAGATTTGAATTAAACATTCCAGACAATCCAACCGTTGGATTTTTACAAAGTTGGTGCCGTTGGAAAAATATTTCCAAAGCGAACCCAACGGTTGCGATTTCGGGAAAATCCGATGGTCGGATCTCCTGTACTAATCGTTTGAAATCACGGTTTCAAAATACGAACTGCAGCTTCGTTTTTCGATATATTTCAATTCTATTTATATAAATATATATATATATATATATCGATTCTTCAATTTCAAAGCTATATTCTTTTCATACATTTGATAAAAATTATATTTTTATCCAACTGTCTTCTATTTCAACACTTCACTATTTTTAACAATTCATGTATATAATAAAAATGTGATTTTTAATGTAAAACAATTTATTTCAAAACACGACTATTTTATATAGTTAATATAGGTGATAAAAATAGGATTTTTATTATAAAACAATTTATTTCAAAACAAGATTATTTTATACATTTAATATTGATGTTAAAAATGGGATTTTTTATTATAAAACAATTCCTTTCAAAATATGAATACCATTCAACACATGAATTTCAATTCAACGAATGAATTTCGAATCAACACATGAAGGTTTTCTATAGTTTATATAAATAGATCAAAAGGTGATTTTTATATTTAAAAAACGAATACCACTCAACACATGAATTTCAATCCAACGAATGAATATCGATTCAACACATGAAGGTTTTCTATAGTTTATATAAATCGATAAAAAGGTGATTTTTATATTTAAAACACGAATACCATTCAACACATGAATTTTAGTTCAACGAATGAATATCGATTCAACACATGAAGGTTTTCTATAGTTTGTATATATAGAGTAAAAATGTGATTTTTATTGTTAAAACAATTTATTCAAAACACGAATACCATTCAACACATGAATATGATTCAACGAATGAATTTCTATTCAACACATGAAGGTTTTCTATTCAACAGACGAATATAATTTCAACACAGGAAAATAATTCTAACACATGAATATTATTCAAAATTTCGGCAGCATAACGGCATGGTAGTTAAAACCGAGACCGTCCCTAGTACGACTCGTCGCTCTACCTTAAAACCTCGCGGTTTTTGACAATGGGGATTCATGCATCTAGTTCGCACGCAGGCGGCATGTATATTTATTTCATTTCCACAAACTAATCCTATGTGGTTTCAACCAAATATTTCTCAACCACAAACGGGTATTTTTCAACCACAATCAATCAATATCAACCACAAACAATTCCAATCAACCATTCGCTATCAATCAATTTTCACACCAATCACAACCAATAAATATCGTCCATGGTTTGTGGACGAGGGGCGTGTATATATATATATATATATATATATATATATATATATATATATATATAGCAATTCACTTCTATTTCAACATATATATAATTTTTACAATGCATATATAACTTATACATCGAACATACAACTTATACAACGCTTATATATGAGGTGTACAACGCTTATATAACCCATACATCGACTATATAATTTATACATCGTCGTTTTTCATATCGTTTATAAATTAGAAATCTCACATTGGGTTCCACTCCACCAAAAATAGCAGAAGGCTCAGAAAAATATGCGGTCTCTTCTAGAATGTAGAAGACGTCCACACGAGTCCACTGTCGCTTGTTTCACTGAATTTCGTCAATACACGAAAAAAATATGATTTTTCAAAGTTTTGCAACACTTTAAAGCATCAAAATCATTTCAAAATATACACGGCCGTACCTTTCAAAATTGCTCAAAACTAGGTTTTAAAAATTCATGAAATCCGTAGCACTTCGTCCAGATCAGGTTGTGTGACGTCGAAGAGGGTGGAAAGGGCTTCGCGGCGCCGGGGGTTTTGGCCAGATCGATGGCCTGTGGAAGCGACGACGGTGCTCTCAAGCTGTCGACTTCCTGGGCGTCGTTCGCGTCACTGGCGAGGAGAGAGAGAGAGCAGGGGTTGGTCAGATTTGAAGGGGAGGAGGAGCGCTCTCGAATCCTGGTTGCGGCGGAGGCTGACGTGGACGGAGGCGGCGGGAAAGTGGTCGGGAACGGAGGAGCACGATTTCCGTCGAGAGGAGAGAGGGAGCGGTGAGAGAGAATGGGGAATGGGCCAATCAGTTTTTTTTTTTAAATTTTAAAATTTTAAATTCTCTAAAATACCCTTTCACACACGAACCCCAATCCAAACCCAACGACTGTCGTCCCTAGCGTTTTGCCCCCATTCCGAACACAATGGGATATGTTTCGAAGGCCCATTCGACTGTTTCAGTCAGTTTTCATTCAAATTAAAATATAAAACATTCTATATTTAATTTGAACGTACATTTCAATTTGCCAGGGCCATAAACTGATTCTAAAAATTCCCGAAAAATAAATCTAGCTATGTTTTGAAGATACGATCCCAACAAAACTAGTTTCGTCGAATTCTGAGACCGTTTGAAAAATGGCCCATTTCTGGTCGATCCAATTTAACTGTAATTGACCAAAACACGTTTTCCTTTGCCACGGTCACATACTAGCTTCAAAAATTATGAAATTTGAAACCTAGCAATAACTTCACATCCCGGATCCAACAAAAGTGGTTTCGTCGAATTTCGAGGTCGTATGCAAAATGGCCAATTTCACGGGCTATATAAATTCCATAGCGACCTTTTTGAAAATTCATTTGGCCATAACTTTTGCTTTCCGCTATGAAACTTCAATTTTTCAGATTCGTTAAAAAGGTATTCACTAATAGATTTAAATATTTTTGGTTTCACTCAAATCCGTTTTGTTTTGCTCCCAGTACAGTCCGACAAAGTTTGAATTCAATTTTTGAAACTACAACGCCATTTCAGGCCTTGTTTATAATTAGAACTAATTATATTCGTTTTCAATTTTCGATTCAAACTCACTTTTCATCGCTATTATTTAAAATATTTATTTAAAATATTTAAAATCCATTATTTTAGCCAATTTAATTTTTTTAAATTGGTTCAGATTTTCTGGGTCGTTACAATGTTCCAACCAAATGAGCTACTAAGTATTTTGCTTACAACCCTTAGAACAATGCTAAACATTATTCTTTTCTCATTCCTCTTTTTTTTATTGTTTTGCTGCAATATTTAATTTAAGGATATCTTTTTCATACGGAGTCCAATTTACGCAAATTCGGACTCTATCTCAAGCAGAATTTCGAGACGAACGCAATGGCAGAACCCGTTTCACCTAATTCTTCTTTTTCTAAAAATTAATTATACCTTGATTTGTGAAAATTAATTTTACAGAATTACGGGGTGTTACATTCTCCCCCCTTAAAGGATTTCGTCCCCGAAATCTTCAAGTTAGGAAGAATGTGCCCTCCCATCCAATCATACATCTACTCAACCATTCAATCACATGCATTCATTGTCCTTAAAAAGATTTCTAATACTTTCATGTTCATATGCATAGTGTGTGTATATGTCCTTATCTAATGCAAAATCAGGCGGTCTACTGATTCAGTTGACCTCTTTGATGCGAATTATGTCAGTGCCATGCGTCCAATATTAATGCAATCCTAATGATACATATCATTTCTATATGAGTGCAAAACCATTCACTCAAATGCAACATCCATATGATGACACATCAAGTTCAATCCATAAACAAATACATATATGCAAATGCAGTATGAAAGTGACTGAGCCGATCTAGTGCCTAATGTGTGTATATGCGTCCACGAGCAACCACTAGCAACCACTTGCAACCATCAATCATAACATGTTTCAAAATACATGTTTACATCCATTGGTTTCTACCTAAGGATCGAAGATATGACCTAGAGTATATACCTAAAAAAAAGGAAACAGGTATGCATAAAATTCCTAGAAAAAGAGATCAAGGATATACCCTCAAGAAAAAAGGTATGATGTGCGTGTCTTATCTTCAGTCTCCCACGTCGCGTCTCCTTGAGCTTCACTCCACTGTACCTTAACTAATTAAACTTCACTATTGCGAAGCTTCTTGACCTCCTTTTCCAAAACCCACTTGTAAAGATAGGACTTCGATCACTTACTATGTTAGAGTGTATCCAATGTAGTCGAACTATCTTTTCAAGATAAACAAATGTTAACATTGATACCAAGTGTATATACTAAGATGATTAGAAGTCTCTCCTCTACTTAGCTTATCCATCATGTTACAATTCTGAGGTTCAAAAGCTAAAGGTTGCTGTGTACTTTTTACCTCTCTTAAGGTCAGTCTTTTTCCTACCTAGGGCACCTGCCACAACTATTCATCTCTCACCTTTATGATCCTTGTGTAACATGTTGACAGGTCTCTCGAAAGCTACCTCCATTGCATGAAGAACCCTACAAAGCTTGGAAGAAAATTAGCCGCAGGTGAAACTACCATGGCTATAGATGGAGATTGGGAACTTCTTCGCCCTTTGACCGGTGTCGTAGTCTCTTCAAGCCTACAAAACCATGCTGCGATGAGGTTACCTCCCAAAAAGCCAGGAGCCCCGGAGACTTAGGAAAGAAGGAAACAAGGATTCAAACAGATGATCAAAAGATAGTGCGTACGGCTTTGGGGAATATGCCTTTAAACAAATCTTTTCTTTTGAAAATGCTTCTTTTAAAACCGTTTTGAAAATAGTTTTTCAAATCTTTTGTCTGATCCGGTAACCTTTGGCTCTGATACCAAGTGTAACACCCCACCTCTGTTAAGGTCACTCACAAAGGGAATGCCTTAACTTCGGTGGAGAGTTTTAGGTAAGAGATGCAGATAAATTGCAAGACAGATAAATAAAGCAGCGGGAAATAATAAATTTTTACTTCATTGATAAAACAGCTTGTACAAAGATTGTTTCCAATTTCAAAACAACAACACTTAGTATAACAAAGCACCTGTCTTGTTTTAACAAAGTAAAGAAGCATAAACTGAGAGTAATATTCCCCAAATAAGCAGTAGTTAGCCATAGCAATAAAGAATTGAGTCCAAAGCAGAACATCAAAATCTTCGAGCTTGGAAAGAAAACTGAGCTAAGTCCCTCCCTGCTAACGGGGGGGGGGGGGGAATAGAAGAAAAGAAGACGAAAGAAAACGGGGTCGGACATAAGTCTGGTAAGTTCAGTTATATTTCAGCATGTAAACAAGAGAAGGACTATGACATGAACAAATCGAGCTTAGAACTATACCATAATGATAGGATAAGCATAAGGTATTATGAAGCAAGATAAACTAAACATGCTGATAACTGAATGCGCTCCTACTCTTTCTCTGCTTCGCTACTACCCTGTTATACTAATTTCTATATCTCTGCACCACCTAACTAGTGTCCCAACTAGTGTTATATATAAAATGGTCATATGATAACGTGATCCCAATCCCCGAAATTGTAGTTGCCTTCAGGTGTACATCTATTATGGGGATTCCATTTATTACCTGGATCTAATCTAGGGTTATTTATCGGGCGCTTCCTAGATTCAACCAGGGTTTACGCGACCTAGGTCCAACTAGGGATTATGCTATCTGCGTGTGTCATACGACTCCCACTTGATTGTAGATGCCTATGCTGGCTCCACCATAGGGTGTATCAAGTCCTATGGTGGCACCCGACACGATTCAAGAGTGCACAGTGTATACTATTGATGCCCAATTCCTGCTTTTTTTCTCTGGAGTGCGTGCACGCCCACATTCCATTAGAACCTACACTGGTGCACTAACCGTCGTCGTTTTGACTGTTTATAATCAGCCGAGTAATCGTGCCCAACCCTGCCTAGTTTCAGGCTACCATGATACGCCTATGTGGGTTACTGCTGAAATGGGTCCCCGTTACTAGGGTTTCCTAATGGTTAAGTTTGTGGGCCCATATATAGAGATATTACTCACCTACCCGTGATGTACTTAACCCACCGATTCAAGCATGTTTATTAATGGTTAAGTTTGATGGCCTATATTTACTAATATTACCCACCAACCCGATATGTACTTAACCCTCTAACTGATTCAAGTATGTTTATTTAACGGTTAAATTCGTGGGCCTATATATACTAATATTACCCACCAACCCGATATGTACTTAACCCTCTCCGTCCATTCATCATGCCATGTTGGTTAAGTGTTTATTCATTCATGTTAACTTAACCCACGTACTTGTCATGTTACTCTGGTTAAGTGTTGCCTTCTTGTGCTAACTTAACCCTACCACAAATTAAGTTATGTTGGTTAAGTGTTCCTATTAACTTAAACTTAGTCATTCATCTTATATTGGTTAAGTGTTCCTTTTAACTTAATCTAACTCACGTTATATTGGTTAAGTTTTCCTATTAACATAACCTAACCCACTTGTCTAATTAACATGTTATTATGGTTAAGTGTTCTAAATTTACTTAACCTCAACCACTTGTCTAATTAACATGTTATTATGGTTAAGTGTTCTAAATTTACTTAACCCTACCAACCTTTACCTGCTTGTTCTTTAGCTTTAATTTATTTATTAAAGCACCAACCATTCACATTAGACAGGTATTGTTGCGGTCACTGGATGTGCCGGTAGGTTCCGGGCAGGTTTACACCGCAACTTAGTTTAACCTCAGGTCCTTTTTGGGCTCAATACTCTAACCACCCACATTAGATAGGTATTGTTGCGGTTGCAGGATTTGCCAGGCGGTTCCGGGCAGTCTTATACCGTAACTCAATCTAATATCGGGTTAGGCATATTCGTCTTTTCTAAATTTACATAAGTATCCTTTAATGTTTATATGTAAATTTGTCAATAATTTATTGTCATGGCCAACTCTCCCTTTTTAAATCATATACATAATTTTTAGTATATAAATTATACCATTTCATGGCCTTAACCATTCACATGGTCATTGGCCCACCCACGTCATTAACATGTTATAATTTTATGCCCATCCCAACGTTGCCCCGCTTATACATTTGCATTAACCACATAAAGTCAATGGGCCTGCATATTAGCCCAATTTATAAACGAGATAAAGAAGGGAACATGCATAACATAGGTTCTATCAATATATATCATGAAATTTGGCATAAAACATTATTTATATAATTTATCATGTCACATGAACTTGCATATAATTTAGACTTAGATAAACATAAGCCTAAACATGTTAATATGTAGATCTAGGCATGTATGGACATAACTTCAAATATAAACTAGCACATGACATAATTGTGACATGTCCATTCCCAAAGTATGTATAATCTTGACATTATCATATAGGTGTGAACTAGATCTAACCATGTGAACTTGCATTGAATATGATCTAAATAAATTTAGATCTAACACACAAGGTTGTGGATCTAATTGTACAAGGTTGCAGATCTTAAACATGTAATTATGTTTGAACACTAATTTGCCTAAGACTTGCATTGTAACATAACCAAATAGGTTCTTATAAATCTTGTGTGATCATGTACATGTGAATTAACATAGATCTACTAATCACATATATGTGAACTTGTATACAACTTGCATGAATTCTTCTCTACAGTCATGATAGAGACATATATGAATAAACTTGACTTATCAGGAACATGTAAATTCATTTTTAAACTAGATCTATTAATCATAGTTTCGAGAATTAGCATCGATCTAAGTTTCACAACCACGAACATATGTAGATTAACATAGATCTAAATAACATAACCATGAACAAGTATATATTAACATAGATCTAAATTACATAACTATGAACATGTATAGATTAACATAGATCTAAATTACATAACTATGAACATGTATAGATTAACATAGATCTAAATTACATAACTATAAACATGTATAGATTAACATAGATCTAAATTACATAACTATGAACATGTATAGATTAACATAGATCTAAATTACATAACTATGAACATGTATAGATTAACACAGATCAAAATTACATAACTATGAACATGTATAGATTAACATAGATCTAAATTACATACGTAACATAGGGAAATCACCACATAATGGTTTCATGTATAAACACACAACACGATAATATTAATCCATCATGATTTCATCACGAGAATAAACTTGAATCAATTAATAACAAGGCTTCGTTGTAATATCAATTTCTTACAAGTCATAAGTTCCAATTGATGTTTAAATTGGAGATATAACTGCACTTACAATCTAAAGGCAAATCAATCAAATAGCTTTCTTTTTGTTGTAGTCTAATTGCTCTCTTAATTTGGCTTGATTTGATCTTTGATTCTTGCTTTTAAGTTGAATGGATACGGTGACTACTCTAGGTTCCCCATGGCTGCATGGCGGCTCCTGTTCTAATTTTTCTGTGATTATAGGTTGTGAATTATAGAATTTCAATTGATTAAGAGCCGTCGGATTAACCTAGAGTCAATCCGAACCATCAGGTTAAGATAGAATAATACCTCAGCCCTAGTGACTCAGCACAGTGTCAAGAATGACTCAGCAAATGTATTAAATGTTCTTTTTTTTACATAAATGACACATTGGTTTCCTAACATTTCATAACAAAAGGACATTTTTGTTTAAAACTAAACATTATCTAAATAAACATTTCTAGGTAAAATGCCAATTTAAATTTAATAAAACATTCCATAATGGTATTTTCATTCTAATGTTTCATTTTAACTAATATGACATATTTATTCTAATGAAGCACGTTAACTTAAAATGACATTTTAATCTAAATATACCTTTCTTAACAAAATGTTATCCTAATGTTAACATAACAAAAGTGATATTCTAATGTATGAGAATTTTTCAAACAATGAATATTTCATTTACATATATACAATAGAAATATGGATTTCATTGTATGCACAAATTTGACAAACATGAATATACACAATTCAGTTCAGTTATTCAACGTAGTCATAAACAATCAATTAAGATTTCATACAACATCAACATGAAATTTATATGGTATAAATATAAAATTCACACCGCGATTAACAATTAATTTTAATTTAAAATAGAGATCTCACTTTACTGTATACATTTATTTCCCATATACAAATATCTATTTATACATGCATAAATCTTTCTTTTTATCTATTTTCCCAATTACCCATTTTCACACTAAACCACTTTTTTGAACTGCGTTCGCACTAAGCCATTTCCCTAAAACAAAAATATGGCGTTGGCGGGGATCGAACTCTGTACCCCTTGTATGCAAGTCACATATTTCAACCAAAATGAGCTACTAAATCTTTTGCTTACAACCTATAGAACAATGCTAAACATTATACTTTTCTCATTCCTTTTTTTCATGTTTTGCTGCAATATTTAATTTGAGGATATCTTTTTCATACAGAGTCCAATTTACGCAAATTCGGACTCTATCTCAAGCAGAATTCCGAGACGAACGCAATGGCGCAACCCGTTTCACCTAATTCTTCTTTTTCTAAAAATTAATTATACCTTGATTTGTGAAACTTAATGTTACAGAATTACGGGGTGTAACAGGATAATCCTTTCCGCTAACCATAATAACGATAATGATGGTGGTAGTTTCGTGTACTCTAGCCGCTATCAGAGGTGTTGCCTTCTCCTATCTCAACTAGTCTTACCCACTACCCTCCTACTACAAATTGGTAGACTTAGGGCATACGTCCGGGTATACCCTAACCACTACCCTAATCGATCGGCTCCCTACTCTGTAGATACCCTGTGTTGGTCCCACAACTAGGGGGTATCACTTCCCTAAAGTGGCAACCCAAGATGTGCACAGTTATACCTACTGGTGTCGTGGTCGTCTCGTCCCCCTCTACCCGGCCCATGTACACACATGTTCCCGGTCGGTTTGCGCCGCCCACACCATCCGTCTCGTTTTGGATCTCTTACAATCAATCAGTAAGCATGCCCCTTCCCCGCCTAGTACGGAGTTCTTTACTTTGATACCCCTTCGGGTTACTGACTGAAATGGGTCCCACACAACATGATACAAGCTCTCCCCTATGTCTTGTATCCCCACTAGGTTTTCTACTGACTATGTATACCCTAAGGTGTCTTTAATTACATAGCCCTCAATCAGTTATGCGTACCTATAGGTGTCTTTAATACATAACCCTTAATCTATCTATCGGTAATGCTTACTTATAGGTGTCTTTAATACACAACTCTATCTATTCCCATTAGTTATGCGTACCCCTAAGGGTGTCTTCAATACATAACTTTACTATTTTTCCCCAGTTATGTATACCATTAGATGTCTTTAATTACATAACCCTTTTTATTCGGTTAAGTTTGTGGGCCTATATATATTAATATTACCCACCTACCCTTCAGTTGTACTTAACCCTCCTACTGGTTTAATCCTATTTATTTAATGGTTAAGTTTGTGGGCCTATATATATTAATATTACCCACCTACCCTTCAGTTGTACTTAACCCTCTCACTGATTTAATCCTATTTATTTAATGGTTAAGTTTGTGGGCCTATATATATATATATATATATATATATATATATATTAATATTACCCACCTACCCATCAGTTGTACTTAACCCACCTACAATCCAACTCATTTTACTTAACCCTAAATTATGTCTATCATCATACAGTCTGCATGTATTAAGTTAGGTTAAGTAATCTTTTCTTATTACCATGTCTAATTATGGTTATATTGGGCTAGACCTCCCACATTAGGCCTACAACATGTTGATGCTGGATATGCCGGTCGGGTCCGGGCAGTCTTATTCCACAGTTGGGTCTAACCTCGTGTCTTAGCCCGAGTCATATTCACTCACCTAGACCTCACACATTATGTTCAACATTAGTGGCTGCTGGATATGTCGGTCGGGTCCGGGCATACTTCCACCACTAATGTAACCTAACCTCGTGTCATAAGTGTTAATTAAATTTTCAGACTTTAATTGCTTAAACATTCCTCTTTTGATTAATTAAGTTAATTAATTAATCCTTTCCTTTTTATAGGTGTCAATACCTATTTTATTAACAATTTGAATTTCCTATCCATAAATGGTCATATTCAAATTATACCATTTTTACTCAACTTTAACTATGTCGTAATAGGTAAAAAAATTATATGTTTCCCTTCTAGAATCATGTGCCCAATTTACATAAAAACTATGTAAATTATGCCTATTACAAATTCCCCTTTTCCCCGTTTCTTAACTAGCGTAACCGTTTGCGTTTTTGGCGTCGTCGAGGCTATAAGGTAGCCTTGCCATAACAGTAAAATAAAGGGAATGACAAGGTGATCGTTTTCAGTACAATTTTTGGCATAAGCATGACAACTAGGGAAAATGACATGATAACTTCGCATATAATTATGATTCATCACATAATTAACAACTTGCATAGATTCATGATTTTGCAACATAACAACTTGCATAGGTTCATGAATTTCAACATAACAAATTGCATAGGTTCATGAATTAAAAACATAATTAACAATTCACATAGGTTCATGATTCACAACATAACAACTTGAAACACCCCACCTCCGTTAAGGTCACTCACAAAGGGAATGCCTTAATTTTGGTGGAGGTTTATAAGTAAAAGACACTGATAAAACACAAGATAGATATAAACACATATAAATAAGCAGTAGAAAAACCAACAGACTTTTATTATCATAAATACGTGTTCATACAGAACATTTCCAACATTGTCTCAAAACAAACTTCCAATTATTACAACCATAATAGTGTCTTTATTTTAAAAGTTAAAGAAGCATAAAACATAAATAAAGCTGCATAATCCCCATAAATGATATCCAAAGCCATGGTCCAAATGAAAGAAATCCAAACAATACATTCTCTCTCTTCAAGCTGGATGAAAAACTGACTAAGCTGCAGTGTTTCCTCCCTGTGGACCTAGGGGGGGAATGGAAGAAAAGAAGACGAAAGGAAAATGGATCAGACATAAGTCTGGTAAGTCTACCTATATTCCTAGAATGTTAATAATAAAAAGATCATGACTTGCATAAAGTGAGAACAGGACGATATCAGGATCATAGACTATCCTAGAACTAGATAAGGTGTCCTAAAACGAACATCCTATCGCACCCTATTTTAAATCTCTATCTCTGCACCTACTAATTCTTATACCAACAGGCACCCCGTGATTGGGGTGAAGTGATCCCTTTCTCTTTCTTTAAAAGATCGGCTCCTACTTGTATATTCACATGTGTCCTACGACCCTATATGGTAGATACCTATGCTGGTCCCACCATGGGGTGTATCAAGTCCCATGGTGGCAGCCCCGACACAATTCTAACATGCATAGGGTATACTACTGATGCTCTAGTGCCCTGACTTGTCTGCTCCAGAGTGTGTGCACGCCCGCACTCTTTTAGAACCCACACTGTGCACCAACCGCCATCGCTTTTGACCACTTGAAATCAGCCCAGTAATCGTGCCCCACCCTGCCTAGTTCAGGGTACCATGATACCTAATTGGGTTACTGCAGAAACGGGTCCCCTTTACTAGGTTTTCTAGTCAAACATGTTAAGTGGTTAAGTGTCATAATGAACCTAACCCCCCCCCATCCAAATTATTTAACATGTTGAATTTGGTTAAGTATTTATTAAATTGACTTAACCCTATCAGTCCTAACTCAGCTCTAGTTGTCTTATTAGAGCACCAACCTCTCAGATTAGACAGATATTGTTTTGGCTGCCTGTATGCCGGTTGGGTCCAAGCAGTCTTACGCCACAACTCAGTTTAACCTCGGGTCTTTATTAGGCCTCATGCCTTTACCTCTCACATTGGATAGCTATTGTTGTGACAACTGGACAGCCGGGCGGGTCCGGGCAGGTTTACGTCACAACTCAATCCAACCTCGGGTTAAGCGCGTTCGTATTTTCTAATTTACATTTTAATTATGTAAATTATTCAAATTTAAATTACAATCACATTCATTTCCAATTAATCTCATTAATTAAGGTAATTAATGCCTTTTTATGCAATAAATCACTTATGTGATTAATGACCAATATGTAAATTAGAAAATATTCAAATTACTATCACATTCATTTCCAATTAATCTCATTAATTAAGGTAATTAATGCCTTTTTATGCCATAAATCACTTATGTGATTAATGACCAATTTATGGCAAGTTTTCCTAAAATTATCATTTTAACCCAACGTTACCCCGTCCAATATTAGGCTAACCATCTCAGCCTAATTTACGTTCGCATAATTTTTGGTGTAAAGTTTTAGGCTAAAAACTTAGCCTAATTTAATATATGCAAATTGGCATAAATTAGCATAAACATGACAAGGGTATAACTTTGGTATTGACGGCATAATCAATATGAACATAATAGGGTGTACTTGTAAAATAACTAACATGAACATTTTAGGGGTGAACTTGCAAAATAACTAACATGAACATTATAATGACATAGGTACCAACTTGCAAAAAGACTAACATAAACATTATAATGTCATAGGTATGAACTTGCACTTATAGGCTAACTCAACATATATGTGTTTTTAACATAGGCCATATTAACAACATACATGAGAGTTAGCAATATGAACTAATCCATATACATATGTTAATTTGCAACATAGGCAAATCAGCATACGTATATGTGAGTTAGCAACATAGGCTAATCAACATACACATGTGTTAATTAGTAACATAGATTTAAACATACTTGCAAATTAATCCCAACATATGATAAGTGTGAACATGGCATAAGTTTTGCATAAACATGAACGTATAGATTTGACAATTGGTCGCATAACTTCACTACATAAACTCGCATAATAAACTACACAATTCTCATAAGATGTTACAATCCAAGTCCATGCTTATACAAATAATCTAATCCAATAATCCCAAATTTAACATGATAATAGAATCAAGTCACTGGCCTAAATTAATATTATAAAACATAATAAACATCGTACTTAATAATTCTCAATTCAACATGATAATAGAACCAAATCTCAAACATATATTAATAACATAACGAGTATCGTACTATTATCATTTCATCGCAACACATGATATTCATATTAATTCGCATCCTAAAAATGTAGCTAAGCTTACAATCGTAGACGGTCTTGTTTTCTGAGTTCTGAAATTCTGAATTTGAAAAGCTTTCCTTTGGGAAGACGTTGCTTTGATTCTAATTTGTTGTTGCTTTTTAATCTTTTAGTTTGTATTCGCTATGTTGTTCGTCTCTTTCAAGTGGAGGCTCCCTCTAGTTCTCAGCAGACAACATGGTGGCTCCAATTCTTATTCTTTTTTTTTTGTGAATTTTTAGTTTGAGACCTAGGGTCTTTTTATAGAGTTGCAAGTTAATTTGAGCCGTCGATGAAGCTAGGGTTAACCAGAGCCGTCCGTTGTAAAGAGAAGCCAATTATGTTCACCATTTCTTTCTTAATGTACATTTACTATTATTTGTCAATCCATATAAATACGTACGCATTAGTTACATCTCCCCTTTACACATTTATTATTATTTTTGTATGCACATTAGATACATCTCCCCTTTACACATTTATTATTATTCTTGTATGCACATTAAATACATCTCCCCTTTACACATTTATTATTTTTGTATTAGCAACTTTAGTGTTAACAGAAATACGGGGTGTTACATTCTCCCCTTCTTAAAGGATTTCATCCCCGAAATCTCCAAGTCTAGGAGAACATATATCCTACCATCCAAATGTCCATCTACTCAATCATCAAACACGAGCGTCCATTGTCCTTAAAAGACTTCTAATGCTTCATGATCATATGCATCGTGTGTGTACATGTCCTTATCTAATGCAAAAATCAGGCAGTCTACTGATTCTGTTGACCTCCTTAATGCAAATTATGTAAGTGTCATGAATCCATTATGTATGCAAACTTTTTCCTATTCATAATTCTACATGAGTGCTCAATCATTCAAACAAATGCGACATCCATATGACAACATATTAAGCTTCAACCATATACAAACATAAACACATATATGCATATGCAATATGAAATGACTTGCAAACACGAGCAACCACGATCTAAAACCCTAGATTGTGTGTATATGCATTCACGAGCAACCACTAGCAAACATTTGCAACCACTTGCAAACATCATCCATAACATGTTTCAATTACATGTTTACATCCAAAGGGGTTTCCACCTAAGGATAAAAGGGTAAGGTCGGGGAGATATACCTAAAAAGATAGATACTTACATGACTTTAAGGAAAAAGAGAGATAAAAAATGTACCCTCAAAAAGGGTAGGCTGCGCGTATTCTATCCTCAGTTTCCCAAGTCGCGTCTTCCTTGGCGTCGCTCCACTGAACTTTGACGAGTTTGACTTCGCGGTTGCGTTGCTTTTTCACTTCAGTTCCTAAGATGCGAGTTGGAACTTTCCTCACAGTTGCTTCGCGTTCTACTTCAGCTTCTTCTAGAATGTTTGGCTCTACCACTTCCGCTGACTCATGTAGATACTTCCGGAGGTGAGAAACATGAAAGACGTTGTGAACTCCGGCCAGTCTCTCGGGTAACTCTAACCTGTAGGCCATCTTCCCAATCTTCTCGATGATAGGAAACGACCCTACAAATCTTGGTGCTAGCTTCCCTATGGATCCAAAGCGAACGGCGTTCCTTAAAGGAGACACCTTAAGGAAAACCCTGTCCCCAACCTCAAATTCAAGGTCGGTCCTTCTCTTGTCTGCATAGGATTTTTGTCTGTCTTGGGCTGTCTTCATTCTTCTCTGTATTAAGTCTACTTTCTCTTAAGTCTCTTGGATCATATCTGGTCCAAGTATGAGCTTGTTAGTAGACTCCCACCAACAAGTGGGCGATCGACACGGTCTTCCATATAAAGCTTCGAAGGGCGCCATTCTGATGGTGGCTTGGTAGCTGTTGTTGTAGGCAAATTCCACCAAAGGAAGATGGTCCTCCCAAGTCCCTCCAAAGTCAAGGACGCAAAGTCTCAAAAGGTCTTCCAAAATCCTGTTCACCCTTTCCGTCTGACCATCGGTTTGGGGGTGATAGGCCGTGCTTAAACATAACTGTGTGCCTACAGCTTCTTGCAGACTCCGCCAAAACTCGCTTGTGAAGATAGGATCTCTGTCGCTAATAATGCTGGAAGGTATACCATGGAGTCAAACTATATCCTTAAGATAAAGAGATGCTAGAGACGAGGCAGTCCTTCTACTCTTGACAGGTAAAAAGTGGGCGCTTTTAGCAAGCCTATCCGCTATTACCCAAATGCTAGTGTTGCCTCTTCTAGACCTAGGCAGCCCATCAATGAAGTCCATTGAAATGCTATCCCACTTCCACTGTGGGACCTCTAGAGGATGGAGCAGACCACCAGGCTTCTTCTGCTCCGCCTTGACTTTTTGGCAAATCATGCACTTAGAAACAAAATCTGCCAAGTCCTTCTTCATGCCACTCCAAAAGAAAACTCTCTTTAAGTCCTTGTACATTTTGTCCCCGCCTGGATGTATTGTCATCTTGGAATGTTGTGCCTCCTTAAGAACTTTCTTCACCAACTCCTTTGCCTGTGGGACGCATAGTCTTCCATCCCGTCTTAACCACCCTTTGTCGTCGATGGTGTAACTATCGAGGTGACTAGAAGTTTCACCCCTGACGAGCTTATCAACCACTTCTACAAGCTGAGGGTCTTCTCGTTGTGCGGTCCCTATTGAGTCTAAGAGAGTGGGCCGCACTTCTAGCAATGCTAACAGACCGGGTTCAAAATCAGAGGAGGGCCTAAAGTCAAAACTGGCTATAAACTCTAGGCTTCGCCTTTCAACAAATAGCGGGCTCAACGTTAGCTTCTTTCTACTCAAGGCATCTGCGACTACGTTGCCCTTGCCAGGGGTGTAGGAAATCTCGAAATCATACGAGGCAAGAAACTCCATCCACCTTTGTTGCCTTAAGTTAAGGTCCTTCTGCGAGAAGAGATACTTCAAAGATTTATGGTCAGTATATAGTTCAAATTTCTCACCTAGGAGATAGTGGCGCCAAGACTTAAGCGAAAAGACGATGGCGGCCAACTCAAGGTCGTGGGTTGGGTAGTTCCTTTCATAAACTTTCAACTGTCTTCCGCCATAAGCTACTACCCTTCCTTCTTGCATTAGGACAGCGCCTAGTCCTATCCCGCATGCATCCGTGTATACTGTAAACATTTTTCTTCCATCCGACAAGGTCAGAACTGGGGCTGTTGTAAGAGCCCTTTTTAAGCATTGGAAAGCAAACTCGCAATCCAAATCCCAAGAGAAAACTAGATTCTTCTTTGTTAGCCTTGTAAGAGGAGCTGAGATTTTTGCAAAATCTCTGATGAACTTCCGATAAAAGCCAACAAGCCCGAGGAAGCTTCGGACCTCGGTTGCATTCCTTGGTGCCTTCCAATCTTGCACTGCTACTACTTTTGCGGGGTCTACAGCTAACCCCTCTTTGGACAATATATGCCCAAGAAATCTCACTTCTTCTCTCCAAAAGTGGCACTTGGAGAATTTAGTTTTTAACTGATGTGTTATAAGAGTCTCCATGATTGCCTTTAGGTGCTGAGCATGCTCTTCCTCATTTTTTGAGAAGATCAAAATATCGTCTACGAAGACCACCACGAATTTATTGCGGAAATCTCTGAACACCCAACTCATTAGGTCCACGAAGTAAGCGGGTGCGTTTGTCAAGCCAAAAGGCATGACAAGCCACTCAAAGAATCCGTCTGGGGTTCTGAAAGCTTTCTTATCGATGCTATCATCACCTACCCTTAGCTGATGAAATCCGGTCGCCAAATCAAGTTGGTAGAAAACCGACGCTCCTACAAGATGGTCTAACAAATCGTCAATTCTGGGGAGAGGGTGCCTATTCTTTTTAGTCAGCTTGTTTAGCTCCCTATAGTTAACACATAGACGGAGTGAACCATCCGCCTTTGTAGCGAACACCACTGGAGCGCCCCATTCTGAAATGCTCCGCCTAATGAACCCCTTTTCTAAAAGCTCTTTAATCTTCTTACTGAGCTCTTTCCTTTCCCTAGGATCCATGTGCCAAACAGGCAAAGCAACGGGCTTCGCATTGTCAACAAGATAGATGCGGAAGTCTATTTCCCGTTTCAGAGGTAAGCCCTTCACCTCATCAAAGACATCCAAATATTCTCAGACCACCTTAACTGACTGCAAATTCTCAACAGAAGCATCAAGCGATTTAAGATAACTAAGCATAACTACATTCGAGGGATTACAAGTAATTTCCAGAGTGTTACCGAGTTGGGTTAAGAGCCTAACCACTCTTTTCTCACAATCAAGGATGGCACCATTACTGGATAGCCAGTCCATGCCCAAAATCAATCCATACCCCGAGAAGCCCAAAACAAAGGTACTACATCTAAATTCTACACTTAGAATAGAGATTTTCAAATTCATATAGATCATTGACAAATAAGTTGGGCCTCCAATTGGATTGGAGACAACCAAGGGATCCTCTACCATACTAGTTTCTAGGTGCAGAGATTCTACTAAAGCAGATGAAATAAAGGAGTGTGATGCACCAGAATCAAATTAAGTGCAAACTGGGTGATCATAAAGATAAACTACACTTTCTATAGAAGTATTTCTACCTCGCTGTTGCAGAGGAGGTGCCTCCAGTGCATGAACTTGTCCACCCGAAGTGGATGCAGCTTTCTGCGCCTGCCCTCGCCTCTTAGGGCAGTCCTTAGCTATGTGTCCTGTTTCTCCACAATGAAAGCAACCACCATTCCTCTTTGCCTTCTTCTTCCTGCAGTCTTTCACCACATGTCCAACCACACCACATAAATTACACTTTCTTGTTTCGCGAGCTTTGTTGTTTTTCCCGCCCTTCTTAAAGTCTATTTTCTTAGGCTGTAAAGCTTCTTTCTTTCCCTGAGACCCTTCCGCCTTTGTCTCCTTCATGCCTTTATCATCCTCATGTAGTAACGCCATCTGTACCAGCCTTTCATATGTAGCTCCCATAGGTATATGGGTCATGGCCAGGCTATGAAGCGGCTCATTCAGTCCCTTGACAAAGCGGAGAGCCTTCTTGTGTTGGGTGTTGACTAGGTCCAATCCGAACCTAGCCAGCTGATCAAACTGGTTGACGTACTCTTTGACGGTCATACTTCCTTGCTTAAGGGATAGGAACCTCTCCATTTGAAGACTTCTCTCAGCTTCTGAAAGGAACTTCAGCTCAAATCTAAATCTGAAATCTTCCCACGTTTCTACTGGTCTTTCTGCATTGGTGACTTCCCACCAGTAGGAAGCCTCTCCTTTGAGAAACCACACTGCCAGTCTTACCTTCTGCCTGTCTTCTACCTTGAAGATAACAAAAAGATCTTCGGTCTCTTTCAGCCAGTTCCTGGCTGCTATGAAGGACTCGGTTCCATGAAAGTCTTTCCCACCCATAGCTTTAAAATCTCTACAAGTCTTGGCAAAAGCATTTCCTCTTGGAGGAGGAGGAGGAATTGCTGCAGCTGGGGGAGGAAGATTCGCTAGACCCGGCTCATTGGCCCTAGCTTCCAAGTACCTTCTAAACCAACCAGGTACAGTCACGCCTTCTGGAAGGTTAAATTCTCCCGACATGCTGAAACGAAAACGGAAAGATTCAAAACGAAGGATAGATAATTCACATGGCTTTGGGGGATTATGCCTTTCTAAAACTATAAAACAATTTTTTTCTTGAAAAATGCTTCTTTAAATTTTAATTTGAATATAGTTTCAAAAACTTTTTATCTGGTCTGGTAAACCTATGCTCTGCTACCAAGTGAAACACCCCACCTCCGTTAAGGTCACTCACAAAGGGAATGCCTTAATTTTGGTGGAGGTTTATAAGTAAAAGACACAGATAAAACACAAGACAGATATAAACACATATAAATAAGCAGCGGATGAACCAACAGACTTTTATTATCATAAATACGTGTTCATACAGAACATTTCCAACATTGTCTCAAAACAAACTTCCAATTATTACAACCATAATACTGTCTTGATTTTAAAAGTTAAAGAAGCATGAAACATAAATAAAGCTGCATAATCCCCATAAATGATATCCAAAGCCATGGTCCAAATGAAAGAAATCCAAGCAATACATTCTCTCTCTTCAAGCTGGAAGAAAAACTGACTAAGCTGCGGTGTTTCCTCCCTGTGGACCTGGGGGGGGGGACAGAAGAAAAGAATACGAAAGGAAAATGGGTCAGACATAAGTCTGGTAAGTCTAGCTATATTCCTTGAATGTTAATAATAAAAAGATAATGACTTGCATAAAGTGAGAACATGATGATATCAGGATAATAGACTATCCTAGAACTAGATAAGGTGTCCTAAAACAAACATCCCTTCGCACCCTATTTTAAATCTCTATCTCTGCACCTACTAATTCTTATACCAACATGCACCCCGTGATTGGGGTGAAGTGATCCCTTTCTCTTTCTTTAAAAGATCGGCTCCTACTTATATATTCACATGTATCCTACGGCCCTATATGGTAGATACCTATGCTGGTCCCACCATGGGGTGTATCAAGTCCTATGGTGGCGGCCCCGACACAATTCTAGCATGCATGGGGTATACTACTGATGCTCCAGTGCCCTGACTTGTCTGCTCTAGAGTGTGTGCATGCCCGCATTCTATTAGAACCCACACTGTGCACCAACCGACGTCGCTTTTGACCGCTTACAATCGGCCCAGTAATCTTGCCCCACCCTGCCTAGTTCATGGTACCATGATACCTAATTGGGTTACTGCTGAAACGGGTCCCCGTTACTAGGTTTTCTAGTCAAACATGTTAAGTGGTTAAGTGTCTGAATGAACCTAACCTCCACCCATCCATATTATTTAACATGTTGAGTTTGGTTAAGTATTTATTAAATTGACTTAACCCTATCAGTCCTAACTCAGCTCTAATTGTCTTATTAGAGCACCAACCTCTCAGATTAGATAGATATTGTTGTGGCTGCCTGTATGCCGGTTGGGTCCAGGCAGTCTTACGCCACAACTCAGTTTAACCTCGGGTCTTTATTGGGCCTCATGCCTTAACCTGTCACATTGGATAGCTATTGTTGTGACAACTGGACAGCCGGGCGGGTCCGGGCAGGTTTACGTCACAACTCAATCCAACCTCGGGTTAAGCGCGTTCGTATTTTCTAATTTACATTTTAATTATATAAATTATTCAAATTCAAATTACTGTCACATTCATTTCCAATTAATTAAGGTAATTAATGCCTTTTTATGCCATAAATCACTTATGTGATTAATGACCAATATGTAAATTAGAAAATATTCAAATTACTGTCACATTCATTTCCAATTAATCTCATTAATTAAGGTAATTAATGCCTTTTTATGCCATAAATCACTTATGTGATTAATGACCAATTTATGGCAAGTTTTCCTAAAATTATCATTTTAACCCAACGTTACCCCGTCCAATATTAGGTTAACCATCTCAACCTAATTTACGTTCGCATGATTTTTGGTGTAAAGTATTAGGCTAAAAACTTAGCCTAATTTAATATACACAAATTGGCATAAATTAGCATATACATGACAAGGGTATAACTTTGGTATTGATGGCATAATCAATATGAACATAATAGGGTGTACTTGCAAAATAACTATCATGAACAATTTAGGGGTGAACTTGCAAAATAACTAACATGAACATTATAATGTCATAGGTACCAACTTGCAAAAAGGCTAACATAAACATTATAATGTCATAGGTATGAACTTGCTCTTATAGGCTAACTCAACATATATGTGTTTTTAACATAGGCCATATTAACAACATATATGAGAATTAGCAATATGAACTAATCCATATACATATGTTAATTTGCAACATAGGCAAATCAGCATACGTATATGTGAGTTAGCAACATAGGCTAATCAACATACACATGTGTTAATTAGTAACATTGATTTAAACATACTTGCAAATTAATCCCAACATATGATAAGTGTGAACATGGCATAAGTTTTGCATAAACATGAACATATAGATTTGAAAATTGGTCGCATAACTTCACTACATAAACTTGCATAATAAACTACACAATTCTCATAAGATGTTACAATCCATGTCCATACTTATAAAAATAATCTAATCCAATAATCCCAAATTTAACATGATAATAGAATCAAGTCACTGGCATAGATTAATATTATAAAACATAATAAACATCATACTTAATAATTCTCAATTCAACATGATAATAGAATCAAATCACAAACGTATATTAATAACATAACGATTATCGTACTATTATCATTTCATCGCAACACTTGATATTCATATTAATTCGCATTCTAAAAATGTTGCTAAGCTTACAATCGTAGACGGTCTTATTTTCTAAGTTCTGAAATTCTGAATTTGCAAAGCTTTCCTTTGGGAAGACGTTGCTTTGATTCTAATTTGTTGTTGCTTTTTAATCTTTTAGTTTGTATTCACTATGTTGTTCGTCTCTTTCAAGTGGAGGCTCCCTCTAGTTCTCAACCGACAACATGGTGGCTCCAATTCTTATTCTTTTTTTTTGTGAATTTTTAGTTTGAGACCTAGGGTCTTTTTATATAGTTGCAAGTTAATTTGAGCCGTCGATGAAGCTAGGGTTAACCAGAGCCGTCCGTTGTAAAGAGAAGCCAATTATGTTCACCATTTCTTTCTTAATGTACATTTACTATTATTTTTCAATCCATATAAATACGTACGCATTAGATACATCTCCCCTTTACACATTTATTATTATTTTTGTATGCACATTAGATACATCTCCCCTTTACACATTTATTATTATTCTTGTATGCACATTAGATACATCTCCCCTTTACACTTTTATTATTTTTGTATTAGCAACTTTAGTGTTAACAGAAATACGGGGTGTTACACAACTTGTATAGGTGACTTGCATAGGTTCATGATTCACAACATAACAACTTACGTAGGTAACTTGCATAGGTTCATGATTCATAACATAACAACTAGCATAGGTTCATGAATTCATCACACAATAACTTGCATAGGTAACTTACATGATCTCATAACAACTTGCATAGGTTTATGATAACAACTTGCATAGATTCATGAATTCGCAACATAATAACTTGCATAGGTAACTTGCATAGGTTTATAAATTTCACTTGCATAATTTCATGATTCACCACAACAATAAACTTGTATAATTTCATGATCCACAACAACAATAAACTTGTACAATTTCATGTTCCACAACAACAATGAACTTGTATAATTTCATGATCCAAAACAACAATAAACTTGCATAACTACAAACAACATATACCCAAATCATAGTCTACCACAATTCACTTTTATCTATTTAAACCTAAAAGTGACTAGAACTCACAGAAAAAGGGGTCTTGAGTTCTGGGATCTGAATTTTGTAATTGATTAGCGTTCCCTTGTTGTAGACAATTTCTTTGTTGAGAGTAGACTTTGATTTGAATTGAATTGAGTTGCTTTACTTTGCTTCTAGATGGTGGCGACTACTCTAGGTTTTGGAGAGACAGTATGACGGCCATTGATCTAATTTTGATTTGATTTTAGGGTTTGAGTCTACCCATGTTTATATAGAATTTCAATTTAATTATAGCCATCGGATGATCTTAGGGTTAATCAAAACCACTCAGTAAGGATACGGTGACCCCTCAGCCCTAATGACTTAGCAAGGAGTCAGAAAGGACTCAGCAATGAGTCACAGTGTGGATTAGATCACACCAGAAAGTTGTGCAGGCTTTCTGCTCGGCCTGGGCGCACTTGGGAAGTGCTCCAGTGTATTTTTGTACTGGCGCACGCCAGTGCATTTTATTTTATTATTTTTAGTTTTTTTCTTCTTCTGGTTTTTTTCCGCCTAACTTCGTTCGTCCATATCTCCATTATATGTTGTCCGTTTTACGCAAACTCCGACTCTATCTCAAGCAGAATTTCGAGACGAACGCAATGGCACAACATGTTTTCCTTAATTCCCACATTTGAAATTAAGTATTCTTAAATTTAGTTAATTTGATTATTCAAAAATTTGGGGTGTTACATTCTCCCCTACTTAAAGGATTTCGTCCCCGAAATCTTCAAGTTAAGAAGAATGTGTCCTACCATCTAATCACCCATCTACTCAACCATCATCCACAAGCATCCATTGTCCTTAGAAAACTTCTAATGTTGTATGAACATATGCAAAAGTGTGTGTATATGTTCCTTATCTAATGCAAAGATTAGGCGGTCCACTGATTCAGTTGACCTCCTTAATGCGAATTATGTCAGTGCCATGAGTCCAACATGTATGCAATTTTCCTATTTGATACATATTATCTTTTTATGTGTGCACAAACATTCATCAAAATGCAGCATCCATATGATAACACAACCATTATACATCCATTCCCTAAATACGCACACATTTTTATATGCAATATGAAAGTGATTTGAGCCGATCTAGTGCCTATTGTGTGTGTAAATGCATCCGCGAGCAACCACTAGCAAACACTTGCATCCACTTGCAACCATCAAACATAACGTGTCTCAAACTCATGTTTACATCCATGGATTTCCTATTTAAAGGTCGAAGATTCGGTTGATGGGATACAAACAAATGACATAACTGAAACAAAAGCTCTGTTCCCATTTGACATCGGTTAAGAGAATAATCCCCTAAGTTTCATCCCCGAAGCCCGATATCAACATCAGACTGACACTTAGAGAATTACCCCCATTAAGCAATGTCAAAACTGGAAATATACTTCATGCTTCGAGTAGAAACTCCTATCCTTCAGAAATATTCAGATACTTACAGACTACCGGCACAGATCAGATTACAGAATGATTCTCAGAAAGCTAAGCATTACAGACCCTTGCGGGTCACAAGAAAATTTGGGGGTCTTCCCATGACAAGTTAGAAACTTAACGACTCTCCTCTCAAAATCTAGAACGACCCTCTACATAGAAAGCTGGTCCATTAAGAACCAATCCATAGCCCATAAACTTGAGCACACAAATGTCACATTCAAATTTTTGACGCCTAACACGGATAATTTCAAACCCTTACAAATCACCGATAAATGAGCCGAACCACCAAAGGGGTTTGGAACAACTACGGGATCAGAAACAAAACTAGTATTAAAGTACAGAGTCTCAATGCCAGAATCCAAAAGAGTCTTAACTTCATAATCAGATAAGGAAATTAAACCTTTTACATAAATTTTTCCTATCTCTATCCATCTGCCACGAGAGCATCCACCTACCCTCTAGAAGATTCTACCCTTTGCCCTTGCCTTCTTGGGCAATCCTAGATCAGATGTCCTGTCTCATGGCACCGAAATCAACCAACCTTCTTACATGTTTAACAAGTCTTTCTCTAAAGTTGCCCCCATCGCGCGGAAAACCCTACGAAGCCCGAAATAGGATTAGCCGTAGATGAAATAACTGCGGCTACAGATGAAAGTTAGGCACTTCTTTGCCCTTCGACAGGCACCATGGTCTCATCATGCCTACGGGACCATGTCGCGATTAGGTTACCTCCCAGAAAGCCAGGAGCCCCGGAGACTCAGAAAAGAAGGAAAACAAGGATTAAACAGAAAATCAGAAGATAGACATATGGCTTTAGGGGCTATGTTTTTCAAAATAACTTTCCTTTTTAAATCCTTTTTGAAAAATATTTCCAAAACTTTTATCTAATCTGGTAACCTTCAGCTCTGATACCAAGTATAACACCCCACCTCCATTAAGGTCACTCACAAAGGGAATGCCTTAACTTCAGTGGAGCGTTTTTGGTAAATAGACACAGAATATCACAAGACAGATATAAAATTTTTGCAGCGGAAAAGAAACAACTTTATTAAATCACCAAAATACTTTGTTACATAATACCATGAGTCATAAAACACTTCTGTCTTACATTATCAGAGTACATAGGTATTTAAAAGAAAAACATCATTCCCCAGATTAAAGAGCAAGCCATATAAGAGACAGAGACTCGAGCCATACTTCAGAAGTAGCTCCTAGAAGATGATATCCAAATCCTGACTAAACCTGGGTGTTTCCTCCCTGAGAACCTGGGGGGAGGGGAGAGGGGGGAATGGAAGAAAAGAGGCGAAGCAAACTAGGTCAGACATACGTCTGGTAAGTCCAGTAACTTTTAGCCAGTAAATAAGTAAGGTAAACATGACAGGCATATAAAGTGGATAAGAGGATTCATGGTACATATGGCAGGTATGACAGGACAAATAAGGTAAGGTGTATGCATGCTTCACTACAAACTACTCTGCACTATTACCAGTAAAATCAAGATAGGACGATCCCTTCCGCTAACCATAATAACAATAATGATGGTGGTAGTTTCGTGTACTCCTAGCCGCTGTCATAGGTACCGCCTGCTCCTATCTCAACTAGTCGTACCCACTGCCCTCCTACTATAAATTGGTAGACTTAGGGCATACTTCTGGGTATACCCTAACCACTACCCTAATCGATCGGCTCCCTACTCTGTAGATACCCTGTGCTGGTCCCATAACTAGGGGGTATCACTTCCCTAAAGTGGCAACCCAAGGTGTGCGCAGTTATACCTACTGGTGTCACGATCGTCTTGTCCCCCTCTGCCCGTCCCATGCACGCACATGTCCCCGGTCGGTTTGCGCCACCCACACCATCTGTCTCATTTTGGATCTCTTACAATCAATCAGTAAGCGTGCCCCATCCCCGCCTAGTACAGAGTTCTTTACTTTGATACCCCTCCGGATTACTAACTGAAATGGGTCCCACACAACATGATACAAGCTCTCCCCATGTTTTGTATCCCCACTAGGTTTTCTACTGACTATGTATACCCTAAGGTGTCTTTAATTACATAGCCCTCAATCAGTTATGCGTACCTATAGGTTTCTTTAATACATAACCCTTAATCTATCTATCGGTTATGCTAACCTATAGGTGTCTTTAATACATAACTCTATCTATTCCCATTAGTTATGCGTACCCCTAAGGGTGTCTTTAATACATAACTTTACTATTTTGACTTAGTTATGTATACCGTTAGGTGTCTTTAATTACATAACCCTTTTTATCTGGTTAGTTTGTAGGCCTATATATATTAATATCTCCAACCTACCCTTCAGTTGTACTTAACCCTCCCGCTGATTTAATCCTATTTTTTTAATGGTTAAGTTTGTGTGCCTATATATATTAATATTACCCACCTACCCTTCAGTTGTACTTAACCCTCTCACCGATTTAATCCTATTTATTTAATGGTTAAGTTTGTGGGCCTATATATATATATATATATATATATATATATATATATATATATATTACCCACCTACCCATCAGTTGTACTTAACCCACCTACAATCCAACTCATTTTACTTAACCCTAACTTATATGTATCATCATATAGTCTGCATGTATTAAGTTAGGTTAAGTAGTCTTTTCTTATTACCATGTCAAATTATGGTTATATTGGGCTAGACCTCCCTCATTAGGCCTACAACATGTGGATGCTGGATATGCCGGTCGGATCCGGGCAGTCTTATTCCACAGTTGGGTCTAACCTCGTGTCTTAGCCCGAGTTGTCTTCACACACTTAGACCTCTCACATTGGGTTCAACATTAGTGGCTGCTGGATATGCCGGTCTGGTCCGGGCAGACTTCCACCACTAATGTAACCTAACCTCGTGTCATAAGTGTTAATCAAATTTTTAGAGTTTAATTGCTTAAACATTCCTCTTTTGATTAATTAAATTAATGAATTAATCCTTTCCTTTTTATAGGTGTAAATACCTACTTTATTAACAATTTGAATTTCCTATCCATAAATGGTCATATTCAAATTATACCATTTTTACTCAACTTTACCTATGTCGTAATAGGTAAAAAAATTATATGTTTCCCTTCTAGAATCATGTGCCCAATTTACATAAAAACTATGTAAATTATGCCTATTACAAATTCCCCTTTTCCCCGTTTCTTAACTAGCGTAACCGTTTGCGTTTTTGGCGTCGTCGAGGCTATAAGGTAGCCTTGCCATAACAGTAAAATAAAGGGAATGACAAGGTGATCGTTTTCAGTACAATTTTTGGCATAAGCATGACAACTAGGGAAAATGACATGATAACTTCGCATATAATTATTATTCATCACATAATTAACAACTTGCATAGATTCATGATTTTGCAACATAACAACTTGCATAGGTTCATGAATATCAACATAACAACTTGCATAGGTTCATGAATTAACAACATAATTAATAACTCACATAGGTTCATGATTCACAACATAACAACTTGTATAGGTGACTTGCATAGGTTCATGATTCACAACATAACAACTTGCATAGGTGACTTGCATTGGTTCATGATTCATAACATAACAACTAGCATAGGTTCATGAATTCATCACACAATAACTTGCATAGGTAACTTGCATGATCTCATAACAACTTGCATAAGTTCATGATAACAACTTGCATAGATTCGTGAAAACATAATAACTTGCATAGGTTTATGAATTTCACTTGCATAATTTCATGATTCACCACAATAATAAACTTGTATAATTTCATGATCCACAACAACAATAAACTTGTATAATTTCATGATCCACAACAACAATGAACTAGTATAATTTCATGATCCACAACAACAATAAACTTGCATAACTACAAACAACATATACCTAAATCATAGTCTACCACAATTCACTTGTGAAAACCCGTAACTTCCCCGTAAAGGAAAGCGCGGATAGTTCGAGAACAAGCCACAAAAGAACGCAGACGGAAGAACATTTCATTGTATATTACAACAATGCACCAGAATACAAGAATATACAGAGTATAAATGAATATTACACAGAAATATCAGAGATTTAAATTACATTTAAATACATCGCAGCGGAAAATAATACAATACACAACTAGAAGAGATATACGGATACAAAGCTTTCCGGATATCATTCCAGCTGTAAACCAGGATCCTGTGAATATAAATCTGCAAAACCAAAACTACTAGCTGCCCGTTGAAAATAAGGGCACCCAGAGTTTAGGTTAAAACAATAAACTCCAGGTCAGTCATGGGACTGGTGTGAGAACTAAAACAGTTGTAAAACTTTATTTTAAAGTTAGGTAAATCAAGGGACCACGCCGTATAACACGGAACGGGTTTCCTCCCAAGAATACCAGTGCATAAAACAAACAGCGCAATGCTAAATAAAGAAAAATGAAGCTATTATAAGACCCAGGTCCCATCACACAATGCAACACAAGCCGGAGGATAGGGTTTTTACCTTATAATAGCCAAGAATGCTTGATACGTTTAAAATAAATCATTTGATACTATTATAAGTGCATATTGTATAAAATATCTTCAAATCATAAGTATCAATCATAGACGGCATAAGCGCCCCATCCCACTATGTCGCCATACTAGGCTCTACAAATAAAACCGAAATACACGTATCGGAAATTGGATTTCCATCATGGTGGCTCCTGATTCGAAAGATCGATCGCGTAATGCAATTCCCCACGGCTTACATCCCAACAAGAGAAAACACCGCCTGAACATCCGCACATTTGGGACCAGAGTACCACCGCGGCTTACGTCCCAGTGAGAGAAAACACCGCCTACTCTATATATCCCTGAGCACTAAGCTCATCTCGGTCGACCGAATCCACGACACCACTAAGGTGCCCATCAACAAAAAAGCATACTGATCAAACCACCAGTTTACCACCATACCGGGGTGTGAGGCTCGCGAATCAACGCTATACACAAAGCCATGCTATATTAAAGCTGCGCTTTGATCATCATCCACCAAACTTTTCTTTTCAACAAAAGTCTGGATCACTGCATCTCAGCATGCCACACTATCAATCCATATCGTACCACTGATTTCTGCCAATATATAACCTCTGAGCTCGTATGTCTCAGAGAAGGGCGTTAAGCAAGAGAATAAATTCCCCGCCTCCAAACAGATATATATTTAGCAGAGATCAACGAATACAATATAAAGGAATACAATGTCAGACACACCATCCATTTACAAGTCCGTTCTAGGTCTGAACGAAACCGGAGGCACTTTCCTCGCATATCCGTCGATCTCCAATTACGTCTGTACGACCACCAACTGATTCCCTCATCTTGGGTGTACAGCCCAATCAAGATCATCAGTAATCACCCAAACGATGTGAAGACTTCCGGTCTTCAACCACCGTCTTCATCTTCGACTTATCGTCGAATCGGTTATTCAGAATGGGTATAAACCCGGCCTTTCCGAACAACCCGCGTATATTAAAACAAATGTTACACAAACACAACATACGCCTCATTCCAATTCATCAGTCACTAACCGCAAATTAGCAAGAGAACAATTTCCCAAATATTAACCCCGAAGGCCAAAACCAACATCAGATCTATATCCCAGAAACCATTCTTCTTAACTAACCTACAGCTAGTTTCTAAATTTCATATTCTTAGGGAAAGGTTCCCATTAATTTTATCCAAGATAAATTCTTTAAAATTTATCCTTTAATCTTCCTTTGGATGTATTTTCAAACCAAATTATGGTTTTCCAAACTAGTCGAGATTAGCGAACCACACGAAAGTAATTATTTATTTTATTTCCCAGTCCCAACCTATTCATCCCATGAAGCAAAACTGGTAATACTCCATATCTAACATCACGGTGTTATCGGTAAAATTAATTACCATTTCACGTTCAAATCTAATTAAAGATTTAACTATCGCTTTGGAGCAAAACTGGTAATACTCCATTCTCGCTCACTTTCCAAATTTGATAATTTAAATTATCAATTCACATTTCAATCTAATTGCAGATTCATTAAAACTCCTTTTACTGGGTTAAAGAACTAATGTCATTTAAAACACAGTTCACGATAAACCCAAATCACGTTCTATTTATTATCGGGTTAAAGAACTAGTGTTATTTAAAACACCGTTCACGATAAACCCACAAATGAATTTTAATTCATTTCCAATCAAATATATTAGAAATTCCGATTCTTTAAAACCCCTTTTTAAATCTAATTTATTTATTTAAAAATAATTGGGTTTTAATTTTAGTTCAAAACTAGTTCTTTTCGATAAAAATCTATTTTTATCTTTTCAAATATGGAGTTTTTCATCCCAATTTTTCCCAAATCATTTCTTATGATTTTACACAAATTATGACTATTTTTAATAATTTTATCAAGGTACGTACAGTCGATTTCCATCAACGGCCATCGAACTACACTTACAACGACCTTTTCCAAATTTGATTTGGGCGTATCTCCAAATCCAACTGTTAGATTTCAAATTTCTAAAATTCTTTAGAAAGCTCTTTTCGATACGAACCCAACGGTTCCGGTTTCAGGAGAATCCGACGGTCGGATCTCCCGTAATGTCCGTTTGGAATAAATGGTCGAAATTCACGAACTGCCGCGGCGCGGCGCGTTCTATTCAGGCCATTATATTATATATATAATATATATAATATATATTTCGTCGATTTCTATTTATAACGAATTTTATAAATAGTTTTGAATTCGTTTCAAAAACAATTTCAACTTCCATTTCAATTCAAATCAAAATCAAATTTTTTTCTTATAAATTCGTTTTAAAATTCATTGCTATTCAATTCAAATTTCAATTCATTTTGAATTCATTTCAATTCAAATTCGTTTTCTATTCAATTCAAATTCGTTTTCTATTCAATTCAATTCGAATTCGTTTTCTATTCAATTCAATTCAAATTCGTTTTCTATTCAATTCAATTCGAATTCGTTTTCTATTCAATTCAATTCGAATTCGTTTTCTATTCAATTCAATTCGAATTCGTTTTCTATTCAATTCAATTCGAATTCATTTTCTATTCAATTCAATTCGAATTCGTTTTCTATTCAATTCAATTCGAATTCGTTTTCAATTCAATTCAAATTTGTTTTCTATTCAATTCAATTCGAATTCGTTTTCTATTCAATTCAATTCGAATTCGTTTTCTATTGAATTCAATTCAAATTCGTTTTCTATTCAATTCAATTCAAATTCGTTTTCAATTCAATTCAAATTCGTTTTCTATTCAATTCAATTCAAATTCGTTTTCTATTCAATTCTTTTCAAAATATCAGATTTTGAAATCACTTTCGATATTCATTATAAAACGAATAAAATCGATATAAACATCGTTCACGTCAAAATGGCATCAATATAATCAACACGGCTTCATATATTTCTATTCCAAATATTCTATTTCAAATATTTCTTTTTTTCAAATATTTCTATTTCAAATATTCTATTTCAAATATTTCTTTTTTTTCAAATATTTCTGTTTCAAATATTTCTATTTCAAATATTTCTATTCATATATTTGTTTTCAAATATTGAATGAAGCCCAATCAATTACCATATAATGTTAATTATATGGATTTTCTACCACACATGTATACAATAACAACGATGAAAAATCAACCATCATCCAAAGTGCATTCTACACTGTATAAGCATCGAATATAAATATTTAACGCTCATAACAGTCTGTCAATCAATCGATCGACATACAACTAAACAATCGGGATTAGTGTACGTCAAATATCATCCCAATACCCGTGTGGGGTTTCAAACAATCAAACACAGATTTTTTTTGTGCAGTTGGGCGATGTGTAAAATTTATCGTCCCAATCAATATCAGTCAAATGTGTGTATATAAACAAATCGTTCCATTTGTTTATATTAATTTATTTCATTCTATATACACGTTAAAAATTCTATTTTTAACTATAAAATATTTTATTTCGTTTCACATCACATCACACAATCAACTACACATCAAAATCAAACAAACAAGCATATAAGCTGTCCATGGTCTGTGGACGATGGGTGTCGGGTGCTACTAAACACCGTCTGCATCCTAGTATATATTTCAACTAGAAATTAAATTAAAAAGTGAGAAATTCTCACCGAGGGTTCCACTCCGCCATTATCAATTTCTGAACGGTTCGGATAATGCCAAAAATTCCACTGCGACCCTTTCCTGCTGTTCATATGAAAAATGTTCATATATATTTTCTAATCAAAAATGTTCATATATATTTTCTAATCAAAAATGTTCATATATATTTTCAAATCAAAAATGTTCATATATATTTTCAAATCAAAAATGTTCATATATATTTTCAAATCAAAATGTTCATATATATTTTCAAATCAAAATGTTCATATATATATTTTCAAATCAAAATGTTCATATATATTTTCAAATCAAAATGTTCATATATATTTTCAAATCAAAATGTTCATATATATTTTCAAATCAAAATGTTCATATATATTTTCAAATCAAAATGTTCATATATATTTTCAAATCCTGCTATTTATATATATATTTTTATAATATATATAAAAACTGATTTTTTTTCTACAATGCTATATTTTTTTATAAAAACTATTTTTTTATCTACAATGCCATATTTTTTTATAAAAACTGATTTTTTTTCTACAATGCTATATTTTTTTATAAATACTATTATATATTTTAAATCGGATTTTATTTAAACTGTTAAAAATAAAATAAAAACACGGAAAATAAGTAAAATGTTAAACCTTTCTTCCTTCTGAAAAAAACCGGCTAGACCACTTCGTATACTGTTCAACGCCTAGGGCATCGAATCGCCGTCGCCACCATTCGTCGGAGTTGGATCTGGCGTCGCCACGTGGTCGAGCTTCGAGGGTGTTGCCTCCATTGTGAATCTTGGCCAGCTCGACGCCGCCTGGGGCGTGAAAACTCAGCTCGAGCGGTGGAGTTTTGAGCGTCGAAATCGAGAAAGCCGCCACTCCATCTTCGATCAACCTGGTATGGATTAAAGAGGGTTTGAATCTCTATCATTTTTGCTTTAGGGATCGAGGCTCATTCGATTTGGATTAGGAGAAAAATGGATTTGAAATCCTGAATGGTTTCCGCCGTGGGTTTCGAAAGGGGAGGCGGGTTTGAGTTGTTGACCGCCAGGTTGAATTTGTGGGGGGGGGGGGGTTGACCTAGCTAGGTTATATAATTTTATATATATATATATATATTTATTTTAAATTCCATGAAGTTACTTTTTCGTTCGAACCCCAAATCGAACCCAACAACCGTCGCCCCTAGCTAATTACCCTCATTCCGAACACAATGAGATATGTTTCATAGGCTGATTCAACTGTTTCGATCAGTTTTCGTCAAAATCAACATATAACTCGATATATTGAATTTGAACGCGCATTTCAATTTACCGGGGCCACATACGGAGCCGAAAAATTTCTGAAAAATATTTTCTAGCTTCGTATTGACGATACGGTCCTAACAAAACTAGTTTCGTCGAATTCTGAGACCGTTTGAAAAATGGCCATTTTCCAGTCGATTAAAATCAACTAAAAATGGTCAAACGCGTTTTCCTTTGCCACGCTCACATATTGAATCGAAAAATTATGAAAATTGGAATCTAGCAATAACTGTACATCGCGGACCCAACAAAAGTGGTTTCGTAGAAATCCGAGATCGTTTGCAAAAATTCCATTTTTAAGGGCCTGAATTCCATAGCGACTATTCAGAATTTTCAACTGGACATATCTTTTGATTCCCGCTATGAAATTTCGATCTTTCAGATTCGTTGGAAAGATATTCACAAATAGATCCTAATGTTTTTGGTTTCACTAAAATCCGGATTGTTTTGCACCTGGTACATTCAATTGAAGTTTGAAATCGAATTATCGAACTACCGCGCCATTTTCAATTCCTTTTATAATTATAAATAATTATCTATATTCTAACGACGAACTTTATAATATATACGTTCGATTTATATTCAAAATAAATTTCTCTACGATATTATTTAAAATAATCTATTTTAAATATTCAAAATTCGCTAAAATTGCCAAAATAAAAATTTTAAACTGGCCCAGATTTTCGGGTTGTTACATCACTTTTATCTATTTAAACCTAAAAGTGACTAGAACTCATAGAAAAAAGGGTCTTGAGTTCTGGGGTCTGAATTCTGTAATTGATTAGCGTTCCCTTGTTGTAGACAATTTCGTTGTTGAGATTATACTTTGAATTGAATTGAGTTGATTTACTTTGCTTCTAGTTAGTGTCGGCTACTCTAGGTTTTGGAGAGATAGTGTGACGGCCATAGATCTAATTTTGGTTTGATTTTAGGGTTTGAGTCTACCCATGTTTATATAGAATTTCAATTTAATTATAGCCGTCGGATGATCTTAGGGTTAATCAAAACCACTCAGTAAGGATAGGGTGACACCTCAGCCCTAATGACTCATCAAGGAGTCAGAAAGGACTCAGCAATGAGTCACAGTGTGGATCAGATCACACCAGATAGCTGTGCAGGCTTTATGCTCGGCCTGGGCGTACTTGGGAAATGCGCTAGTGTATTTTTGTACTGGCGCACTTCCCAAGTGCGCTAGTGCATTTTTTATTCTTCTTTTTTTTTCCGCCTAACTTCGTTCGTCCATATCTCCATCATATTGTGTCCGTTTTATGCAAAATCGGACTCTGTCTCAAGCAGAATTCTGAGATAAACGCAATGGCACAACCCGTTTCCCTTAATTCCCACATTTGAAATTAAGTATTCTTAAATTTAGTTAATTTGATTATTCAAAAATTCGGGGGGTTATAATGTAGTTCCCAAGACAATTTTTTATTGACAAACGGTGCTTTAAGTTGAAGTTGAAATAATGTTTTTAAAATAAACACAATCATGTGTCTTAGTGGTAAAATAATGGACTTACATAAAGATCAAAAGTTCATAACTTTTGACACTTTTGTTATAGGCATGACATGTATAACTGAGATGAAATTCAGCGCAAAACTTATCTCTTCTATTTTTGTATATTTTAGTGATCCATAAATTCGACCTCAAAAATGGTTCATCTCAGTTCACCCTAATTGTTGAATGAGCTAATAAAATTGTATGAAGGTGCCCATGAGAAGGGATCTGTTTGAGTCACTTTCAAGCGCTCACTCTGTAAAAGAGTACCAAAAGTTTCAATCTTCTTACGCAACAATACTTAAAGCTCACATGACCGCTTTAAAGAAGAGAGCAAGGAAGGACAAGAAAGCTCATTCATTTCTAGCTGCAGAATGAGGTTATTCGTATTGATTTACTATATGTTGGCATACTTTTTTTTTAAACTCATATGAAATTGTAGATTTTTGAGGAGGGGTGTGATATATGACAAATCAACAACAACTTTATTCCTCCCGTAACTTCAGGTTATCTTTATAGACTAATATACATTTGGTGTGCCTGAATTTCTTTACTGATGTGTTATGTGTGAGAGAAAATAATAATAGTTTTTTTTGTACATTTGGGGTATGATATGTGAATTTATTCTTGTTTTTGTTTTTGTTTTTTTTACTTGTAGATATAATAGTATTAAATCAGTATTTATATAATTACTTCTACAAATTAAGATATTCTTGAATGCTTCCAGGTTTGAAGAATGCCACTACCACGCCTTTCACATGTTAGAGAAGTTGAATGTGAAAGAACTAGCAAGTCAAAAGCACAAAAAAAGCGGAAACTGATCTCCAGTTAGCTCATTTGGTCAAAGACATGAAGTTGACACTGGAGAGATACAAAAATCAAATCTCAGCACAATAGTAGTAAATTCATTTACTAATAGGACAAAGCATTATTTTATGTATCATATACATATTTTGCTATGAAGTGTTCTTCAGATATATTGAGTTATAATTGTAGTTCTTCCGTGACTTAAATTGTATTTATAATCATACTTTGTTCGTTAAATATATAAGTTTAGCATATATATGCTTTTCTGTGATTATATATTTTGATTATGTGGCTTGTTTGATTATGCAATTATAATTAGGTGATACGAAGATTAATTTTCTACTTAAGAACCTTGGAGTCACAACGACGTCAGTAAAATTAGTGATGGCATTGTGACACTATTTTCGTGATATAAACATGTGCCACAGTGGCATCGCTAATGTTTAGCGATGCCATAGCGATGTCAATTTCGTGTCGCCTTAGTGACGCCAAGTAATTTAGTGATGCCTATTTTTCTGATCCACATTTTGCGTCATTATGGTGTCACTAAAAACTTTAGTGACGCCATAGTAACACCAAATGCACGTCAAAAATATGAAGATTTGTAGTAATGGCTACATCTGTGATGATTCGCCATATGCTTACTCTATGGATGTGTAAAACCGTTGTCCTATCTTAAATATTTCTATATTCCATTAACAACACCCCATTGTTCGCGCTGCATCGAAATTCACTTACGGATTTAATTATATTTTGTCTTTTTAATCACGGACCAACTTTATGTAGCCATCCCTTTATCTAGTTTGGAATGTAGCTGCTGATATGTTTTAATAACATTGACCTTAAGCAAACAATCTAGATAACCATGTGATATTACATAGCACCTTCCATACGTCCTGGTATTGAAAGATCACTTACGCCAAGAGGCATAACCTATATCATTTCCCATTCTCGTCATCTGAACGATGATGACCCAATAATCATAAGATAAAATATCATTATGGTTACCCTTGAGCGACTACTTGTTGTTGCAGGATTATTTAGCCATTCGTCGACCTTTTAGACTGTCTAAAGCAGTCAAGGCAATACTCCCTTTGTATTCCATTTTCTACGTACCTTACCTCTGATGGATCGCCTTATGCTGATATAAGATGACCATCTTGGGGTAATCTAATCGTTGTATTGTATGGTACCCCAAGGAATCTGTGATGGACTGCTAATCAATTGCCTACATCACATACTCCTCAATGTCATATTTAAATGCATTATATAAAACTATGGTTGCAATATCTTCTTTTATTAGACCTTATGCCTAACCTTATTTTCTTATGCATTTAATTGATCATCTTTCACTCAAATACATTTGTTGTTCATATTTAGTTTCTATTCGGTTGCCTTACATTATGACTTGATTTTTTGAAGTTATAAATCATACATCAGATATCATACTTGAGTAATTATCTTTCTATTGTGATTCATTCATCATGTATTATACTTAGATCATTGTCTTTATATTATAATCAGGTCTTGCCCAGAGGACAACCCTTGAAGCCCTTGGGCTAGGACAACCCACTGGGCCGTGGCAACCAAATATAAATTTTTTGTTTAGGCATTTATTATAAAATTTGTGTATGATATTTCCATAGAGGATGTAGCTTACCAGAAAGCATGTGTGAGGTGTGTTTGGTCAGCTAGGTTCAAAACTAGGAGGGCATAGATTTTCATTCTATTTCAAATATTTATACAAAAGATCATGCATGTAGCTTGGGCGACATAATTACTGGGCTGACTCTGATTATAATTCATTCTTTAAATATTATACTTGGGCCTTTTTCTTTATATTATTCATTACTTATTATACTTGGGTCTTTGTCTTTCTATTATTCGTCAAGTATTATCACTACAACAAAAATTACATTTTACAACATTGATTAAGTGTTTATTGACGACATTTATTATAATACTGTTATATCCACAGTTATAAAAGATAGTGTTTGTTTTGCAACATTTACCTAAAAGTTGTACAAAATGTTGTTAAAAAGTCAGTTATATCAAAATATAAATAAAGTGAAAACATCAAAAATATTTAAAGAGAAACTATGTACCACGTTTTTTTAATGTTTTGATATAGTAGATTACAATATATTTCAAATATTACGACACAACATTTTTATGATAATATTTATATGTTGTGTATTTGTGTATTCAATTATTAGAGTAATATTATTTCAATGATTAATAAAGCTCATTACCATATTTTGTTTTAAAGAGAATTAAAACAGTGTTCAACTTATGCTCCACTCTATTTTTACAGTGGCATATTGAACAGTGATAATTGGGCTAGTTAGAGCCTAACAAACAACATCATCTTTGCTCAGAATAAAAAAATTTGGAATAGAAGAAAAACCACAACTCTAAATCTCATTTAACCCTATCTACCTCCCATAATTTCGCTTCCCCTTTTTATTGTGGGATTGTTGAAGGGACTCCGCTTTTTATTAAGGGTCGTACCATTTTCAATTTATTATAAATTGTTAAGAGGGGATTAAAATAAATTAGCCCTCCTCTTAAACATATTAATAAAATTTCCAATATTAACCCTCATAAAGTATTATCATCGGTTTTTCTGTTCATTAATTATTCATGCAACTATTGCAGGCAAGTCATTTATCATTGTCATTTCATACTTGCATCCCAAATATTATAGACTTATACTCAATTTTGTATATACTCACACACCTCAAATAATTCACCTTGCCTATCTTCTTCTCTAAATAAAGAAACTATAAAAATTAATTCAAATGTTTTAAGATGAAAGTTTAGATACACAAAATGATGCAAGCAAGTACCTAATACCTATTATATTTTAGTGAACTTGCAAAATATAAGTAATACACTGCCAAATACTCATTAATTCATTTATAGTAATACAATACCAATTAATTGGTAGCTCCATTGATTTTAATAATTTCAAGTAGAAAATATTTTAATGGGAGCAGCGAGAAACCTTGGTTTCATATTCGAGAAACTATAAAAAGTAATTATAACATTCTTCGGTGTAGCTACAAAATTTTTATAAATATAATCAGTTCTCGAGTTCATAAATAAGTCGTAAGAAGACTTCGACTTTCTCAGACTCAAATTCTTATATTTCAGTACATTGGACTTTGTCTTTGCTAGAACAGAAATAGAATTTGCATTCTTTTTGTTACTGTTTGATTCTGTGTTCAGCAATAGCGTTAGAGTTACAACAATACGCGAGATTGGTAGGGAAGATGGACGAGGATTTTTTGGTCTATTTTTTTACACATACAACGACCTTAATAAATTAAAAATAATGATGAGTCCCCTTGAAATTAACCCCCCAATCGATATTGGTGTCTTTATAAAAATCCTCTTTGTTTTCTTTGTAAAATATCATATGTTCCTAAATCGTCAATTAACAAAGAAGTTATCACCTTGTTTTACTATTTTTGGATTCATTTCGTCCATCTATAATAGTTCCACTCACCTCTGTCCCAGTCTCTTGATTTATATCTGAGATTTCCTTCGCTTGAAATATCGTTTTGTATATTTATGCTTTTCAATCTGAGATCTGGCAGTGATACGGTCTCTCTCTATCATTTTTTCTTTTTTGACGAAGATAATTCATGGCTTTATAGTTCGCAGCCATGCTTCTGCATGGAAGATTATCGTTTTAAGCACGAGTATGCGAGTTGTGACAGAATGAAATCGCTGTACCCAATTTTTCCTGTCTCCCTATACCCAACCAATAAGGATCCCCTGAATTCCACCTTTTTTAATTAAGCCCTCATGCTTAATTACAAAAAAGTGGAATTCATGGATCCTGATTGGTTGAGTATAGAGGGGATAAGGGATTTGGGTACAGGTGATTTGCTCTCAGCTGTGATTGGGAGAGAAGGTAAAGACCAGAAACCGTTGTATATATCTGTTGTAACAACCCAGAAAATACGAGCCAATTTAAAAAATTTAAATTGGTTATTTCAAAGGGATTTGAACAATTGAAATAGAATATTTCAATAAAATAGTGAATTAGAAATAGTAAGTCAGTTTGGAAATTTGAATTCAAACTTTGACTGACTGTGCAGGGTGGAAAATATAACGGATTTTAGTGAAACCAAAAATATTTAAATCTGTTTATCAATACCTTTCGAACGAATCTGAAAAATCGAAGTTTCATAACGGGAATCAAAAGTTATGGCCGAATGAATTTTAAGAAAGGTCGCTATATAGAATATATAGCCCTGGAAAATAGATATTTTGCAAATGACCTCGGAATTTGACGAAACCGCTTTTGTTGGGTTCGGGATGTCAAACTATTGCTAGGTTTCGAATTTCATAATTTTTGAAGCTAGTATGTGAGCATGGCAAAAGAAAATGTGTTTGGTCAATTTCTGTTAAATTGGATCGACCAGAAAATGGCCATTTTTCAAACAATCTCTGAATTCGACGAAACTAGTTTTGTTGGGACCGTAGCGTCAAAACATAGCTAGATTTATTTTTCTGGAATTTTTCGAATCAGTTTGTGGCCCTGGCAAATTGAAATGTACGTTCAAAGTTAAAATTAAATGTTTTATACTTTAATTTGAAGAATAATTGACTGTAAAGTCGAATTGGCCAACGAAACATATCCCATTGTGTCCGGGATGGGGGTATTTAACTGGGGACGACAGTCGTTGGGTTTGAATTGGTGTCCGTGTGGAGAAACACTATTTAAAAATTTATTAAAACCATCGGCCAATCAGAAATTTCCTTTCATTATTTATAAAAATAAAAAAAAAACGTCAGAAACCTAGCCGCCTCTCTCTCGATCGACGATTCACGTCGTTCGCCCCTTCCCAGCCAAATCAATGCCGCCACAGGCGATTCCAGCCTCCGCCACCCCCTACCTCAACGCGCCTCCCTCCCTTCTTCCAATCCGACCCAAGCTCGACCCCTATCGCCACCTCCATCGCCGGAATCAACGACCCAAAGTCGAGCACTTTCCGCCGCCGCCCCGATCGCCAGAGACCACCGAACCACCTCAAACCACCCTGCGCCGACTCCCCTCTCCTCCCTCTTCCACATCATCACCTATGATCATCCTATCTTGCCTCGGTTCTTGCGAAAACTGCAACCCTAGTTTTGAACCATCGATAAAGGTGAGTTCTTTTTGATGTTTGAACTTTGAAAAATCATATCTTTATGGTGTGTTGACGAAATTCGATGGAACAGGAAACATCGGGACCGCAAGGAAGCTCTCTACCACATAGAAGAGACCGCAGATTTTTCTGAGTCATCTACGATTTTTAGCACTTCGAAAACCAATGTGAGAAATCTAAATTAAATGAATTTGAATGGAAAATATCGTGTATAAATTATATAAGCGAAATATAAATTACACACGTGTTGTATACCACATGTACATGCGTTGTGTAAGCTATATAAGTGAAGTATGAATTATACATGCATAGAAAAATTGATATATGTGTTGAAATGCAAGTGAAATATAGAAATTATATATATATATATATATATATATATATATATATATATATATACTCCCCTCGTCCACAAACCATGGACGATATTTATTGTTGTGTATTGGTGTGAAATATTGGATGAAAAATGCGAATGGTTGAATAATTGTTTGTGGTTGATTTTGATTGGTTGTGGTTGAAAAATACCCATTGGTGATTGAAATGAATTGGAAATAATTATGGAAATAAAAATAAAACATGCCGCCTGCGTGCGAATTAGATGCATGAATCCCCATTGTCAAAAACCGCGAGGTTTTAAGGTAGAGCGAGGAGCCGTACTAGGGACGGTGCCGGTTTTAACTACCCTGCCGTTATGCTGCCGAAATTTTGGATAATATTCATGTGTTAGAATTATTTTCATATGTTGAAATTATCTTCATGCGTTGAAATTAAAGTCATGTGTTGAAACTATATCCATGTGTGGAAATGCTCATGTGTTCAGAAGTGATGTGTGAAAATTAAATTCATGTGTGAATGAATGAAGCGTTTGAACAATAAAAATCACATTTTTATAATATATATGAAGTATGTAAAATATCCGCCTCTCAACAATAAAAATTTCATCTTTCTTATATGAACAACATATATAAAATATCCATGTGTGGAAATGCTCATGTGTTGAGAAGTGTGTGTATTGGAAAAGTTCATGTGTTGAATAAAAAGATCGAACAATAAAAATTTCATCTTTCTTATATGAACAACATATATAAAATATCCATGTGTGGAAATGCTCATGTGTTGAGAAGTGTGTGTATTGGAAAAGTTCATGTGTTGAATAAAAAGATCGAACAATAAAAACTACATTTTTATTGAAATTATGAAGTGTTAAAAACATTCATGTGTTGAATAAATATTTTAAATGATAAAATATCATTTTTATCATATATGTGATATGCTAAAGATATGCGAGCGTTGAAATAAATATTTGTGAAAGAAATATTATTTTTAACATGCATAGGAACTAAATAAAATAGTCATGTGTTGAAATATATTTTAGTTCGGCAAAATTATCAATTTTGAAATGTGAAGTGTTAAAAATAGCCACTCGTTCAAATAAATATGCATGAGTTGAAATATTCATTAATTAGCTAATGATATGATTTTTCCCTATGCATGCAACATTAGAATGAATGTTGTTTTTAAACCAAAGTGAATAAAATATGAAGTTGAATGGAAAATGATAAGTGATAAAAATTGCATATATGTACATGCATATTTATTGAACAGGTTATAGCAAAGGGGCTAGAGAAGAGGAATAAAATTTTGTGCCCGACAAATAGGTACACGTTTACTGTTTTTCTTGGGTGATGATTTTATGAGCCTGTTGGCTTTTTCTTTTTCTTTTTGACATGAGACGCCCGTGTGGCTATTTGGGAATTTTCCCAGCCCCTCCCGTACAAAGGAGGTTATGGTGAAATTTTCCAAAATTTAAAGGCGTTAGTGAAATATTTGAAGTGAAAACGATATAGGAATTTTTGAATGAACTATATTTATATAAATATATAAATATAAATAAAATTAAAACGAAACGTGGCCGTGCAGTTCATGTTTTGAAACCGTGATTTCAAATGACTAGTGCGGGAAATCCGACCATTGGATTTTCCCGAAACCGCAACCGTTGGGTTCGCCTTGGAAATATCTTTCCAACGACACCAACTTTGTGAAGATCCGACGGTTGGATTGTCTGGAATGTTTAATTCAAATTTGAAGAAAAACAGCGCCAGAAATGATTATATATATATATATATATATAATTAAATTAAATCGAATAACGACGCTGCAGTTCGTAAATTGAAATCGTAACTTCAAATGGCTATTGTGGAAGATCCGACCATCGGATTTTCCCGAAATTGAAACCGTTGGATTCGTTTTGAAATGATCTTTCTAATGACATAAACTTTGTGAAGATCCAACGGTTAGATTTTCAGGTATGTGTAAAACAAATTTAGTGAAAAACAGCGCCAGTGCATCGGCACGACCTGAATCGTCGTTTAATTAAATATGGCCGTTTTAAATAAATAAAATGGCGATATATCGTTATAAAATACTATAGACGATATAGAGTGGAAATAAACCAATTTTGTTGTGTTTGCTTGATATGTGATGGTTGAAGGTATTTAACATGAAAATCATAACTAAAGAACTGAAATGTGAATATTGAATAGTCCAACCATGTGATAAATTGATTTGAAAATCCAAATATACTTGGGTTATTTGAAAAGGCCGAGTTCATCTCATTTCAAATAATCGATCGACGTTGAGAAGTCGAAGAGTCGAAGACTGTTGAAGACCGACGATCTTCACATCGGATGGATGGGCGCTACTGATGCTCGTTATCGGAGTAGCTACCTTGAAGGAGCTGAAGTAGTAGCCGTCCGGACATACTGTTGATTGTACGGATAAGCGAGGAATTTGGTGCCTCCGGTTTCGTTCAAACCCAGAACGGACTTGTAAATGGACTGTGTGTCTGACATTGGATTTTGTTCTGTGTTGATTGATCTCTGTTAAATATATATCTGTTTGGCGGTGGAGAATTTATTCTCTTGCTTAACGCCCTCTCTGAGACGTACGAGCTCAGAGGTTATGTATTGATAGAAATCAGTCGCATGGAGTGGATTGCCTGTGTGGCACGCCTAAGTGGCATATGATCAAGGCTTCTGTTGCAAAGCAAAGTCTTGTGGTTAATGATCAAAGCATGGTATGTGTGACGTAGCTTTGTGTATAACGTGAATTCGCGAGCCTCACACCCCGGTATGAGTCAAAAACGTTAGATGGACCGCTGGGAGAGCACGACATTTCTTTCTAGCTAAGGTGGTGTCAGTGACCTACCAGCCCTGACATTATATATAGTTTTCACCTGTGTGGTTGTTGGAATGCGAGGAGCCTCGATTATAGGTCATTAAGGACCTGGAAACGTGTGTTCAGGAATAACTAATCCTCAAAAGTAAGAGAGGACCGGCCCAGCCGATTCCAAGAACCGCTGTGTGCGATCTTGGGGCATTTGCTAGAGTGTCTCGAATGGAGAGGAGCTTGCCCCTTGCCTCGACTCATGATGGAACCCAATTTCCAATACGAAATTTCGAATGTGATTGTATTACTAGTACGGCGACATAGTGGTATGGGTCATTTATGCCGCCTATGATTGATATTTATGATTGAAATCGCTTTTGAAACAGATATGCACTCGTAATAATATCAAACACTTTTGTTTTGTACGTATGAAGCATTTTTGGCCAGTATAAGGTAAAAACTCTATCCTCCGGCTTGCGTTGCATTGTGTGATGGGACCTGAGTCTTATAATGGCTTCATTTTATAAAAAGCATTGCGATGATTTAATCATTTACTTTATTTCATGCACTAGCACTCATTGGAGTAAACCCGTTCCGCGAAAGTGGCGTGGTCCTTTGATTTACCTTATTATTATTGTTAATAAGTTAATTAGATTTCTCATACCAGTCCCATGACTGACTCGTAGTTTGTTTCACCTTGCAAACTTGGGTGCCCTCATTTTCACATGGGCAGCCTAGTTACAGGTATCTGGTGCACTTTTGGCTCATGGCGAGGCTTGACTACACCGTGCTGACTTTGACTCTCTCCGCCATTATAGTATATGTATTATGATTCCGCCATTGGCGATGTAGACTGATATTTATTTTGTGTACTCTTTATGTATGATTCCGCCTCAGGCGATGGTGACTGATTATGTATTATTATGCACTAAGTTGTATCCTGCACTGTGCTCTCTGATGTGGTGATATCTATATGATTCCGCTGTCATATGTGTGTAAATTATTCTATTTTATGTTTATGCTATTATCTATGATCTGCTAATGATGATTGATGTGTTATATTCCAATGATTATCCTTAACACCGTGTCACGGGGTTTTGGGATCGTCACATCTGTTTTCGTATCTAATCAAATAAATATATATTACAGCATTTTAATCACACAACTTCTCAAAAAAAGGACATATGCTCATCACATTCTCCGTAAGAAGCCAATGATCAATACAACTCTTGTGAAACGCATGCTTGCATTTAGGAAAAACCTGAATCTCTTCTCTTTTATCAAACTCATCCATGCACATCGCGCGCATATATTCCCTCCATAACCAGAGTTAGAATCACTGTAGATAGCCATAGGAATCATATCCAGCTTACATTATTTAATGGCATCTGTAGATCTACAATTACAGATCTATTTTCTTCTAGTAGTGTCATTCCAGTTTGGAAACTATCATGCCCATGGTATCTATATATGCAGTAACGAACTAAATCTACAATGAAAACGACTATAACAGACAGAAAGAAAGCAAGCAACACAATGATGCATGAAGATTGAGATGAACAGAAAAGTACTAAGTCTGATTCTGAGAAATCACAAGCATGGTTAGACAAATTTAAATTCATATCTGATTTTGGGAAGAAGGGATAATAACCAGGTTTTTCCTCCTCAAGGAGTGTTGTGGTTTATTGTTTCTTATAATGCTATATGGATTGGATATATTATCAACACCAATTATATAGCCATACAGATTATATAATTTAAAAAGTATATTAACTTCTCTGAGGAGCATTGGATTTTCTTTATTTTCTAGATATAGTTTTGAATGGTATGATGAGAACTATAGAAGTCAAAAGATGCATCCGGCATCTATTTTTGGATGATTTATGCTCCAATGTAAATAACTTATGCATTGTTATTTGATACATGAAAACATAGTGTCTATACTTTTATTTTCGTTCTGCAAATGTTATTTTGTCTGATACATGCTTCTGATGTTCTATTTTCATTCTTATGGTCCAATGCTACACTTTGTACCTTAATTCTACGGACATGTTTGTGGTCACTTCACGTAACCATTTTGTCAAATCAATTTTTCCTTAGGTTGAATTTTTCTTCTTCTCAAATATGTGCCAAATTCATGAAAGCAACTGTCAACAAAATAACTATTTTAATTGGATGAACTTAACTACATCAATTGGATTCAAATTACAAGAGTACAGTTAAGGTATAATTTAAAAAGTATATTAACTTCTCTGAGGAGCATTGGATTTTCATTATTTTCTAGATGAGAAAAAAAATATGTATTTTACTATTTATATTTTTACATATTTACACATTTTTATATCTGTGGTAATATGGGATTTTAAATAAAGGCATTAATATTAATTTTGCTTCTTCCATGTATATAGTTTTGAGTGAAATGATGAGAACTATAAAAGCCAAAAGATGCATCCAACATCTATTTTTGGATGATTCATGCTCTAATGTAATAACATATACATTGTTATTTGATACATGAACCATAAGTTGTATACTTTCTATTTTCATTTTGAAAATGTTATTTTCTAATACATGCGTCTGAGATTCTATTTTCATTCTTATGATCCAGTGCTATGCTTTGTACCTTAATTGTAACAACCCAGAAAATACGAGCCAATTTAAAAATTTTAAATTGATTATTTTAAAGAAATTGGGGCAATTGAATTAGAATATTTCAATAAAATAAAGAGTTAGAAATGGGGCGGCAGTTTGAAAATTTAAATTCGAACTCTAACTGACTGTGTCGGGTGCAAAATAAAACGGATTTTAGTGAAACCAAAAATATTTAAATCTGTTTATGAGTATCTTTCTAATGAATCTGAAAAATCGAAGTTTCATAGTGAGAATCAAAAGTTATGGCCAAATGAATTTTCAGAAAGGTCGCTATAGAGAATATATAGCCCTTGAAAATAGACATTTTGCAAAAGACCTCAGAATTCGACGAAACCACTTTTTTTGGATCCGAGATGTCGAATTATTGCTAGGTTTCAAATTCCATAATTTTTTAAGTTAATATGTGAGCGTGGCAAAGGAAAATGTGTTTGGTCAATTTCTGTTAAATTGGGTCGACCAGAAAATGGCCATTTTTCAAATGGTCTCAAAATTCGACGAAACTAGTTTTGTTGGGACCGTATCGTCAAAACATAGCTAGATTTATTTTTGTGGAATTTTTGGGATCAGTATGTGGCCCCAGCAAATTGAAATGTACGTTCAAATCAAATATTGAATTTTATATTTTAATTTGAAGAATAACTGACTATAATAGTCGAATTGGCCTACGAAACATATCCCATTGTGTTCGGGATGGGGGTATTTAGCTAGGGGCGACAGTCATTGGGTTTGAATTGGTGTTCGTATGGAGAAACACTATTTTAAAAATTAAATAAAGTACGGGCCAATAGAAAATTTCCATCATAAATTAAAAATATAAAAAAAACCGGAAACCTCCTTTCTCTCTCGCGATTGACGACGGCTGTAAGTCCATCGTTCCCGGCCATTTTACGAGCGCCACGATCGTCGATAGCCCTTCCCCCTTCACAACTTTTTGAAGCCCTCACTCCCCTCTTCAAATCAACCCTCGCTGCAGCCTCACTCGTCTCGTATTTCGAGAGAACGAGCTCCCCAAAATTCAAAACTTTGTCGCACCGCCACCATCACCAGAAGCAATCGAACCTGACCGCGGCCCCACCCCATGGTGCGCCTCTCCACCCCTTCAGCGTCGCACCAGCCGATTGACCTCACACATCACGGATTTGCAGAAAATCCTAAACCTAGTATGGAAGGTTCAAAGAAGGTAATGGCAGAGGGTATTCTGAACTAAAAATAACACTTTTATGTTTTGTTAATTTTGATTTTCACTTAAAAATCGTATCTTTAACACGTGTTAACGAAATTCGATGAAACAGGAGACATCGAGACCGTATGGATGCTCTCTACATTCTAGAAGTATCCATGGATTTTTCTGAGCTCGCTACTATTTTTAACAAAGTAACAAACCAACGTGAGATTTCTAAACTAAAATGTGAATGGATATGTGTTGTATAAGTTATATAAGCGAAATATAAATTATATACGCGTTGTATACCTCGTGTACATGCGTTGTGTAAGTTATATGAGTGATGTATAAATTATACATGCATTGTATAAATCATATGTGTGTTAGAATGGAAATAAAATATACTTATATATATGTATATATATACTCCCCTTGTCCACAAACCATGAATGATATTTATTGATTGTGAATTGGCATGAAAAATTTGGTAAATAATGCGAATGGTTGATAGGATTATTTGTGGTAGATATTGTTTGGATTGTGGTTGAAAAATATCATTGTGGTTGAAAAATACCCGTTTGTGGTTGAAACAAAATTAGGATAGGTTGTGGAAAAGACAAACATACTTGCCTGCATGCGAACTAGATGTATGAAATCCCCATTGTAAAAAACCTTGAGGTTTTAACGTAGAGTGAGGAGCCGTACTCGGGACGGTGCCGGTTTTAAATACCCTACCGTTATGCTGCCGAAATTTTCTATAATATTCATGTGTTAGAATTATTTTCATGTGTTGAAACTATATTCATGTGTTGAAACCATATTCATGTGTTGAATAGAAATTCATGTGTTGAATAGAAATTCATGTGATGAATAAAATTCTTTGAAAGATAAAAATAATATTTTATCACATATATAAACTATATAAATTATTCGTTTTTTAAATAAATTGTTTTAACAATAAAAATCACATTTTTATTATATATATAAACTATAGAAAATATTCATGTGTTGAATAAATATTTATGATGATAAAAATATCATTTTTATCATGTAAACGACTCGCTAAAAATACACAAGTGTTGAAATAAATATTCGTTTGCTATGAATATTATTTTTAACATGTATGTGACATAAATAAAATAGCCATGTGCTGAAATATATTTTTATTCGCCAAAAATATCATTTTTATATGAAGTATGAAGTGCTAAAAATGTTCATGTGTTGAATAAATATTTTTGATGAAAAAATATCATTTTTTCATGTAAACGACTAGCTAAAAATACACAAGTGATGAAATAAATATTCATTTGCTATGAATATTATTTTTGACATGTATGTGAACTAAATAAAATAGTCATGTGTTGAAATATATTTTTGTTCGCCAAAAATATCATTTTTATGCGAAATATGAAGTGTTAAAAATAACCACTTGTTCAAATAAATATGTGTGGGTTGATTTTTAACATGTGTAGGAAGTGTTAAAAATAACCATGTATAGAAATAAACCTTTGTTCGCTAGAAATATTATTTTTAGCTTAGTTTTGCACATATATATACATGTGTTGAACAGGAAAATGGATTAGCTGTTGAGTATATTTGCGTGCCCGACAAATAGGTAAACCTTAATGAGTTGGATGCGCAATTTTATTATTATATCAACTCCAGTAAATGCCATTGGATGCGGAGTGCTGGTTGTTCTGTGTGTAATAATAAACGTCGCCATAGAATAGTAATAATTAATTTTGAACTACACTACATGGCATACTTCGTGAAGATAGGCATACTTCATCATATACCACATAAGCATTTAAAGCTTGTGTGACGAGGTTGAAGATTTACCATACGAGCGAGAGGCTTGTGACTATATATTACAGGTTGAACTGATGACTGATCTAGACTTTATAAATTGTAACGGTAAATTGCAAGATTAATAAAAACCCTACACGGGTTTGGAGATGGCAATAAACACGTCTCTCTGGTCAATAAGGCACAAAAACCATTTATAGGGTGACGAGAATTTATTCTCCAGAGTTATGATCTATACACACTCCCCTGTGAACACCGGAATACATCACTATAAATATGTGCATGCTTATTAGGATTTATTAGGTACCTAATACGACCCAATAAATTCCCAAACCCCTTCCCGTACAAAGGAGGTTATGGCGAAATTTTCTAAAATTTAAAGGCGTTAGTGAAATATTTGAAGTGAAAACGATATTGAAATCGTCGAATAAATTATATATATATATATATATATATATATATATATATATATATATATATATATATATATATATTAAATAAAAAGAATCTAGCCCCTGTAGTTCGCATTTTGAAATCTTAACTTTAAACGATTATACCGAAAGATCCGACCACCGGATTTCCATGAAACTGGAACCATTGGGTTTGCTTCGGAAATATCTTTCCAACGATATAAACTTTGTTGAGATCCAACGGTTAGATTTTCAGATATGCATAAAACAAATTTGGGGGAAAACAGCGCCAGTGCTTCGGCACGACCTGAAACGTCGTTTAATTAAATAGGGTCATTTTTAAATAAATAAAAATGGCGATATATCGTTATAAAATATTATAGACGATATGGAATGGAAATAAACCGATTCTACTTAGTTTGCTTGATATTTGATGGTTGAATGTGTTTGACATGAAAATTATACCAAAGAACTGAAATGTGAATGTCGAATAATTTAACCATGGAAAGAATTGATTTGAAATCTAAATATATGTGAATTATTTGAAAAGGCCGAGTTACTTCTCATTTCAAATAATTGATTGACGATTAGAAGTCAAAGAGATGAAGACGGTTCAAGACCGGCGATCTTCACATCGGATGGATGGGCGCTACTGATGCTCATGATTGGAGTAGCTACCTTGAAGAAGCTAAAGTGGTAGCCGTCCGAACGTATTTGTTGATTGTACGGATATGCGAGCCAGTTTCGTTCAGACCTAGAAAGAACTTGTAAATAGACTGTGTGTCTGACATTGGATTTTGTTTTAGGCTGATTGATCTCTATTAAATATATATCTGTTTGGTGGTAGAGAATTTACTCTCTTGCTGAACGCCCTTCTCTGAGACGTACGAGCTCAGAGGTTATATATCGATAGAAATCAGTCGCATGGAGTGAATTGCCTGTGTTGCATGCCTAAGTGGCAGATGATCAAGGCTTCTGTTGAAAGCAAAGTCTTGTGGTTGATGATCAAAGCATGGCCTATGTGGTGTAGCTGTGTGTATACCGTTCATTCGCGAGCCTCACACCTTGGTATGAGTCAAAAACGGGATAAGGACCCAAGGAGTGCACAACATTTCTTTCCAGCTATAGGTGATGTCAGTGACCTACTAGCCCTGACATTTATATTATTTTTACCGGTGTGGTTGTTGGAATGCTAGGCGCCTCGGATATTGGTCCTATAGGACCGGGAAACGTGTGTTCAGGAATACTAATCCTCAAAAGTAAGAGAGGACCGGCCTTGGAGGTTCCAAGGATCGCTGTGTATAGTCCTGAGACATTTGCTAGAGTGTCTCGAATCGGAGAGGAGCTTGCCCCTTGCCTCGACTCATGATGGAATCCAATTTCCAATATGAAATCATGGATTTGATTGTATTACTAGTATGGCGACATAATAGATGGTAGCTATGCCGTCTAGGATTGATATTTATGATTGAATTTGCTTTTGAAAAATATATGCACTAGTAATAATATCAAACACTTTTGTTTTATACATATCAAGCATTTCTTGGCCATTATAAGGTTAAACTCTATCCTCCGGCTTGCATTGAATTGTGTGATGGGACTTGATTCTTATAATGGCTTCGTTTTTATAAAAAGCATTGCGATGATTTAATAATGTACTTTATTTCATGCACTGGCAATCATTGGAGTAAACCCATTCCGCGAAAGTGGCGTGGTCCTATGATTTGCCTTATTATTGTTGTTTGATTAGTTAAGTAGATTTCTCATACTAGTCCCATGACTGACTCGTAGTTTGTTTCACCTTGCAAACTCGGGTGTCCTTATTTTCACACGGGCAACCAGGTACCAGGTAGCAGGACATATTTTGGTTTTGGCACTACAGCAGGAGTGCATCTTTTGGCTTATATGGCGAGGCTTGACTTCTTAGTGTTTTGACTATTGATATTCCGCCATTATTATCTATGTATATGATTCCGCTTCCGGCGATGTAGACTGATATTTCTTTTATGTACTCTCTTATGTATATGTACCGCTTATGGTGATGTAGACTGATCATGTACTTTTATGCACTAAGTTGTATCCAACACTGTGCTCTCTGATGTTGTGACATATTATGATCCCGCTGTCATATTTATGTAAATTATTTTATTTGCTGCTTAAGCTATTATCTGTACTCTGCTAATGATGATTAATGTGTTATATTCCAATGATTATCCTTAACACCATCGTACGGGGTTTTGGGATCGTCACAGGTGGTATCAGAGCTTTGGTTAATCTTAGTTCTGGAATTTAACACATTAAACACCTCGTCAGAATAGATTTAGTAGTGTTCTAAGGCGAGTAGCTCGTTAGAGATAAGATTAGTAATGTCCTAGAATGAGCTAAGCAGAAAAGCAAAAATAATTTGATCAGTACATCATTGTCTTTCCTTAAGTTCTTCTTCTTTACTATATATTAAAATTATCGTTTTTGTGAGCTTGACCCTTTTCTTGCTTATACAGAACTTGATAGATGGCTACCCGAGCAACAACAGCTAAATGAGGCCGAGGAGACAAAGGAGGCCGAGGTAGAGGACGGGGGAAGTCCCTGTTGCAGAAGGGCCTTTGATACAACCACCAACCGCTCAGCCATTCGAACTAGACCGAGTGGCGAAGAGATACAAGAATCTCGAAGGCAAAACCTTTTCCGGCACCGGCATGGTGATAGAAGCCTTGGCTTGGTTGAAGACTTGTGAAAAGATCTTTGGTGGCTTAAGACTAGGAGATCACGATAAGGCATTTATGGGCGCCTGGCTTTTACAAGATGAGGCAGAATTATGGTGGGATGCCATCACCGCAGAGGACCAAAATGTAGTAAGGACTTGGGATGAGTTCAAGACAATGTTTAAGGGGAAGTTCATCCCCGAACAAGCGATGGAGTGCATGCACGATGAATTTACCAATATCCAACAGGGAGACCTCTCCGTCTAGGACTACATGAACAAGTTCACGCAGCTATCTCGTTACGCACCATAGCTTATCACGACTGTAAAGGCAAAGAACAAAAGGTTCATACATGGGATGAAGCGTAAGTATCAGGATAGAGCCATGAGCCACATCAAACTCCCATTTGCAGACTTAGTGGAAATGGCCTGCAACTATGAAGACTTGGACCAGAGGAATCTAGATATAGACCGCGCCAAGTGTCAAGCGGGAAACAAACGCAAGGCTTCTGGGAACCAACCTGAGTCCAACAATGTAGCATCCACAAATCAGCAAGCTTGTAAGCCACCCAAGGGGAGCTGTTTTAATTGCGGTAAGATGGGATATTACTCCAATGTGTGCACCGCTCCAAAGCGGCAGAAGACAAACCCACAAAGCTCAAGTCAAACCCCTCAGAGTCCTAGATCAAGCTTCAAATGTCGCCTAACAGGGCATCTCGTCAAAGATAGTCCATTGCTAAAGAAGGCAGAAGTTGCTTATGTTTATGATGGGTCGAACCCGCCAGCTGCTTCAGATGGAGCAGGTAAACCCGATGTCTTGGGAGGTACCCTTACAATTAAAAATATTCATGTTTTTGTACTATTTGACACTGGTGCATCACGTAGTTTTATTTCAAGTAACACTGTTAACAAGTTAAAGATAAATTCAAGAAACCTTAAAGAATCGATTAGAGTTCAAAATCTGATAGGAGTCTCTCTTGTTCTCAGTTCATATTGTAATGTGCCAGTCTCTTATTCTTTTTACCAGTTTCCTTTTAAGTTGATCGTTATGGATTTTTCTAAATTCGACGCTATTCTTGGGCTTGACTGGTTAACGAAATACGAGGCCGAAGTAAAATGTGCCGAAAGAGAAGTTAAAATTAAAACAAAACTTGGACGTATTGTCATGCCATGTCATGGTTCAGATCCGGATAGAAAAGCATTTTGGGTTGCGCTAGAAGTTATTCCCACTTCCTTAGAAAAGATTCCTGTTGTTAAAAACTATGCGGATGTGTTTGAAGAAGTCGAAAACTTACCTCCGCAAAGAGAAATTGAATTCAGAATCGATCTAATTCTGAATGCCAAACCAGTGGTACATCCAATTCGAAGAATGACTCCAAAAGAAAAAGAAGAATTAGGCAATCAAAATCGTCAACTGCTATGGAAGGGTCTGATCAGATCTAGCTTTTCTAGTTGGGGTGCAGCTGTAGTGTTTGTTCCTTAGTCAGACGGTACTCTCCGATTGTGTGTTGATTACGGAGACCTCAACAAGCAGACGCTCAAAAACAAGTATCCATTACCCCGCATTGATGATCTGTTAGACAAATTAAATGGAGCAAGAGTATTTTCCAAAATGGACCTAGCTATAGGTTTCCATCAACTGAGAATTGCAGAAGACTATGTTCCTTTGACAGCTTTCAGAGGTCCAAACATATTTTATGAGTGGTTAGTAATGCCGTTCGATTTATGCAACGCTCCAGCATACTTCGTCGATCTAATGAATATAGTGTTTAAAGAAATTCTGAATAAATTCGTTTTGGTATTAATCGATGATATTTTAATTTACTCCAAATCAAAAACCGAGCATGAAAAACATTTAGAACAAGTATTGGGGATTCTGAGAAAGAATGTCTTCAAAGCCAAATTCTCTAAATGTATCTTCTGGCAGGAAGAGGTGAAGTTCCTTGGCCATGTCATGTCAAAGGAAGGAATTTTTGAAGATCTAAGCAAGATAACAACAATTTAAGACTGGAAGCAGCCTACTACACCCACAGAGGTCCGAAGTTTTATGGGGTTGGCTAGTTATTATCAAAAATTCGTTGAGGATTTTTCGAAGATATCCGGTCCATTAACAAAGCTTACAAAGAAGCACGAGAGATTTAAGTGGACTTCCGACTGTGAGGAAGCTTTCCGGGAACTGAAATCAAAATTGACAACCGCTCCAGTATTAACCATTATCGATGGTAATCAGGATTTGATGGTTTGGACGGATGCTTCTGTTAAAGGTCTTGGTGCAGTATTAATGCAAAGAGGCCAAGTAGTCGCTTGTGCAAGCCGCCAGCTGAAACCGCATGAGAACAATTATGTAACTCATGATCTTGAGTTGATAGCCATGTATTTTGCTTTGAAAATCAGGAGACATTACTTGTTGGGTGAGAAATTCGAATTATATATAAACCATCAATCATTGAAGTATTTGTTCACCCAGAAAGATCTGAACTTGAGACAGTAGCGTTGGCTAGAATTTCTTGCAGCGTATGATCTAGATATCTTGTATACGCCGGGAAAGGCTAATGTAGTAGCGGATGCGCTTAGCAGAAAAACCGCAATCATTGCCAATCTTATAATTACACCTTCATTGATTGAAAAGATTTCCGTCCTCCAGAAAGATGATGAATTTATTCAGAGGATCAGTCAGAGGATCAAGGAAGGTGAACCCACAAGTTTCCGGATTGATGACAAGGTGGTTCTTAGGTTAAAAGGCAGAATTTGCATCCATAATATTCCAGAACTTCGAAAAGAAGTCATGGATGAATGCCATAAGTCCAAACTTAGTATCCATCCCGGTGTGAGCAAAATGTATAATGATATCAAGCGCACTTTCTGGTGGAGGGAAATGAAAAGGGACGTTTCTTTATATGTTAGCAGGTTCCCTACTTGCCAACTAGTCAAAAGCGACCAACAAAAGCTGGTCGGATTGTTGCAACCGTTGGAAATTCCAGGTTGGAAGTGGGAACAAATTTCCATGGATTTCATAGATGGTTTGCCCCGAATCAAGAAAGGTAATGAAATATTTGGGTGATCGTAGATCGGTTCACAAAGACCGCCCATTTCATACCTGTCAGATCCAATAGAACCACCCAAAGTCTAGCACAGATTTATTTCAAAGAAATTGTCAAGCTGCATGGAGTTCCCATCAGCATAGTCAGTGATAAAGACCGAATATTTGCTAGCAAATTCTGGGAGGCATTCCAGACAGAATTGGGAACAAAACTGAACCTGAGCACCGCTTATCACCTTCAGACAGATGGCCAAACTGAGAGGGTGAACAGAATTCTAGAAGATTTACTGCGGGCTTGTATTATTGATTTTGGCGGGTCATGGGAAGATCACTTGCATTTGGCAGAATTCTCATATAACAACATCTATCTATCAAGTTTGAAAATGTCACCATTCGAAGCATTATATGGTTGACCATGCAAATCTCCCGCATGTTGGGTAGAACCTGGCAACAGACTTGTGTTAGGGCCCGATATGATTCGAGAAGCTTCAGACAATGTCTATTTCATCAAGAAACGATTGAAAATTGCTCAAAGACGACAGAAGAGTTATGCGGATTCTAGAAGAAGAGATTTAGCATTCGTTGTTGGTGATTATGTTTATTTGAAAGTTTCTCCGATGAGACGAGTAATCCAATTCGGTAAAACTGGGAAGTTGGCACCCAGATTTATTGGTCCCTTTCCTATACTTGAACGAATTGGAACTCTTGCTTGTAGGGTTCAATTACCCGATTGGTTGACTTGAGTACATAATGTGTTTCACGTATCTCAACTTAGAAAACATGTGCATGATCCAGATCTTGTTGTAGAAGAAGCAACGCAACAGGACTTGGAAACTACTCCAGAATTAGCAGTCAAAAGAGAGCCGTTAAGAATTATTGGCAAAGAAACTAAAGAGCTAAGGAAAAAGAAGGTTCATTTAGTTAAAGTGCAGTGGAGTAGTGATCCTAGAGACTGTACCTGGGAGACTGAGGAAAGCATTAAGCAAGCTTACCCCAAATGCAGAGTAGACATCTCTGACTAACTCCGGTGCAAGGTACCTTTACAATACTTTGCATTTCCATTTTTGTTTCCTACTGTACTGTTGTTTCCTTTTCGGGGACGAAAAGTTTTAAGTGGGGGGAGATTGTAACAACCCAGAAAATACGAGCCAATTTAAAAATTTTAAATTGGTAATTTTAAAAAAATTGGGGCTATTGAAATAGAATATTTCAATAAAATAAAGAGTAAGAAATGGTGCGCAGTTTGAAAATTTGAATTCGAACTCTGACTGACTGTGCCGGGTGCAAAATAAAATGGATTTTAGTGAAACCAAAAATATTTAAATATGTTTCAGAGTATCTTTCTAACGGATCTAAAAAATCGAAGTTTCATAGCGGGAATCAAAAGTTATGGCCAAATGAATTTTCAGAAAGGTCGCTATAGAGAATATATAGCCCTTGAAAAAAGACATTCTGCAAACGATCTCAGAATTCGACGAAACCACTTTTGTTGGATCCGGGATGTCGTATTATTGCTAGGTTTCAAATTCCATAATTTTTGAAGTTAATATGTGAGCGTGGCAAAGGAAAATGTGTGTGGTCAATTTCTATTAAATTGGGTCGACCAGAAAATGGCCATTTTTCAGACGGTCCCAAAAATCAACGAAACTAGTTTTGTTGGGACTATATCGTCAAAACATAGCTAGATTTATTTTCCTGGAATTTTTGTGATCAGTATGTGGCCCCGGCAAATTGAAATGTACATTCAAATCAAATATTGAATGTTTTATATTTTAATTTGAAGAATAACCGATTGTAACAGTCGAATTGGCATACGAAACATATCCCATTGTGTTCCGGATGACGGTATTAGCTAGGGGCGACAGTCATTGGGTTTGAATTGTTGTTTCTATGGAGAAACACTATTTTAAAAATTAAATAAAGTACGGGCCAATAGAAATTTTCTATCATAAATTAAAAATATAAAAAAGGAAACCCGCTTTCTCTCTCGCGATCGACGACGGCTGTAACTCCATCGTTCCCGGCCATTTTCCGATCGCCACGACCGTTGATAACCCCTCCACCTTCACAACTTTTTGAAGCCCTCGCTCCCCTCTTCAAATCAACCCCCGCTACACTCTCCCTCGTCTCGTATTTCGAGAGAACGAGCTCCTCAAAATTCAAAACTTCGTTGCGCCGCCACCATCGCCAGAGGCAATCGAACCTAACTGCGACCCCACCCCGTGGCGCACCTCTCCGCCCACTTCAACGTCGCACCAGCCGATTGACCGCACGCATCACGGATTTGCAGAAAATCCTAAACCTAATTTGGAAGGTTCAAGGAAGGTAACGACAAAGGGTTTTCTGAACTAAAAATAACACTTTTATGTGTTGTTAATTTTGATTTTTGTTTAAAAATCGTATTTTTAACATGAGTTAACGAAATTCGATGAAATAGGAGACATCGAGATCGTAAGAACGCTCTCTACATTCTAGAAGTGTCCGTGGATTTTTCTGAGCTCACTACTATTTTTAACAAAGCAACAAACCAATGTGAGATTTCTAAACTGAAATGTGAATGGACATGTGTTGTATAAGTTATATAAGCGAAATATAAATTATATACGCGTTGTATACCTCGTGTACATGCGATGTGTAAGTTATATGAGCGATATATAAATTATACATGCATTGTATAAATCATATGTATGTTGGAATGGAAATAAAATATACTTATATATATATATATACACACACACACACTCCCCTCATCCACAAACCATGGACGATATTTATTGATTGTGAATTGGCGTGAAAAATTTGGTGAATAATGCGAATGGTTGATAGGATTGTTTGTGGTTGATATTGTTTGGATTGTGGTTGAAAAATACCATTGTGGTTGAAAAATTCCCGTTTGTGGTTGAAACAAAATTAGAATAGGTTGTGGAAAAGAAAAACATACTCGCCTGCGTGCGAACTAGATGTATGAAATCCCCATTGTTAAAAACCACGAAGTTTTAAGGTAGAGCGAGGAGCCGTACTCGGGACGGTGCCGGTTTTAAATACCCTGCCGTTATGCTACCGAAATTTTCAATAATATTCATGTGTTAGAATTATTTTCTTGTGTTGAAACTATATCCATGTGTTGAAACCATATTCATGTGTTGAATAGAAATTCATGTGTTGAATAAAAATTCATGTGATGAATAAAATTCTTTGAAAGATAAAAATAACATTTTATCACATATATAAACTATTCATGTTTTAAATAAATAGTTTTAACAATAAAAATCACATTTTTATTATATATATAAACTATATAAAATATTCATGTGTCAAATAAATATTTTTGATGATAAAAATGTCATTTTTATCATGTAAACGACTCGCTAAAAATACACAAGTGTTGAAATAAATATTAGCTTGCTATGAATATTATTTTTAACATGTATGTGAACTAAATAAAATAGTCATGTGTTGAAATATATTTTTGTTCGCTAAAAATATCATTTTTATATGAAGTATGAAGTGCTAAAAATGTTCATGTGTTGAATCAATATTTTTGATGATAAAAATATCATTTTTATCATGTAAACGACTCGCTAAAAATACACAAGTGTTGAAATAAATATTCGTTTGCTATGAACATTATTTTTAACATGTATGTGAACTAAATAAAATAGTCATGTATTGAAATATATTTTTGTTCGCCAAAAATATCATTTTTATGCGAAATATGAAGTGTTAAAAATAACCACTTGTTCAAATAAATATGTGTGGGTTGAAAATATTATTTTTAACATGTGTAAGAAGTGTTAAAAATAACATGTATAAAAATAAACCATTGTTCGCTAGAAATATTATTTTTAGCTTTGGTTTGCACATATAAATATACATGTGTTGAACAGGAAAATGGATTAGCTATTGAGTAAAGAATTTATTTGCGTGCCCGACAAATAGGTAAACCTTAATGAGTTGGATGCACAATTTTATTATTATATCAACTACCTATGAATGTCATTGGACGCGGAGTGCTGGTTGTTCTGTGTGTAATAATAAACGTCGCCATAGGATAGTAACAATTAATTTGAACTACACTATATGGCATACTTCATGAAGATATGCATACTTCATCATATACCACATAAGCATTTGGAGCTTGTGTGACGAGGTTGAAGATTTACCATACAAGCGAGAGGCTTGTGACTATATATTACAGGTTGAACTGATGACTGATCTGGACTATATAAATTGTAACGGTAAATTGCAAGATTAATAAAAACCCCACACGGGTCTGGAGATGACCATAAACACGTCTCTCTGGTTATCAAGGCACAAAAACCATTTATAGGGTGACGAGAATTAATTATCTGGAGTTATGATCTATACACATTCCCCTGTGGACGCCGGAATATATCACTATAAATATGTGCATGCTTATTAGGATTCATCGGGTACCTAGTACGACCCAATAAATTTCCAAACCCCTTCCCGTACAAAGGAGGTTATGGCAAAATTTTCTGAAATTTAAAGGCGTTAGTGAAATATTTGAAGTGAAAACGATATTGAAATCATCCAATAAATTATATTTATTTATATATATAGATATAAATTAAATAAAACGAATCGAGCCCCGGTAGTTCGCGTTTTGAAATCGTAACTCTAAACGATTATACCGAAAGATCTGACCATCGGATTTCCACGAAACTGGAACCGTTGGGTTCGCTTTGGAAATATCTTTCCAACGATATGAACTTTTTTGAGATCCAATGGTTAGATTTTCAGGTGTGCGTAAAACAAATTTGGGGAAAAACAGCGCCAGTGCTTCGGCACGACCTGAAACGTTGTTTAATTAAATAGGACAATTTTTAAATAAATAAAAATGGCGATATATCGTTATAAAATATTATAGACGATATGGAATGGAAATAAACCGATTCTACTTGGTTTGCTTGATATTTGATGGCCGAATGTGTTTGACATGAAAATTATACCAAAGAACTGAAATGTGAATGTCGAATAATTTAACCATGGAAAGAATTGATTTGAAATCTAAATATACGTGAATTCTTTGAAAAGGCCGAGTTAATTCTCATTTCAAATAATTGATCGACGATTAGAAGTCGAAGAGATGAAGACGGTTCAAGACCGACGATCTTCACATCGGATGGATGGGCGCTACTAATGCTCATGATTGGAGTAGCTACCTTGAAGGAGCTAAAGTGGTAGCCGTCCGGACGTATTTGTTGTTTGTACAGATATGCGAGGAATATGGTGCCTCCGGTTTCGTTCAGACCCGGAACGAACTTGTAAATGGGCTGTGTGTCTGACATTGGATTTTGTTCTGTGCTGATTGATCTCTGTTAAATATATATCTGTTTGGCGGTGGAGAATTTATTCTCTTGCTTAACGCCCTTCTCCGATATGTACGAGCTCAGAGGTTATATATCGATAGAAATCAGCCGCATGAAGTGAATTGCCTGTGTGGCATGCCTAGGTGGAAGATGATCAAGGCTTCTGTTGAAAAGCAAAGTCTTGTGGTTGATGATCAAAGCATGGCCTACGTGGCGTAGCTTTGTGTATAGCGTTGATTCGAGAGCCTCACACCTCGGCATGAGTCAAAAACGGGATAAGGACCCAAGGAGTGCACGACGTTTCTTTCTAGCTATGGTTGATGTCAGTGACCTACCAGCCCTGACATTTATATTATTTTTACCTGTGTGGTTGTTGGAATGCAAGGCGCCTCGGATATAGGTCCTATGTAACACCCCGCCTCCGCTAGGGTCACTCGCAAAGGAATGCACTTGCTTTAGAGGGGCATTATTGGTAAACATGCACAGAAATATCACAAGACAGAACATATAAAATAGCGGAAGTAAAATCGAACTTTCATAAACATTAATAATTAAGGTCTAAAGCCTTTTACATCAGAGTACATCAAAACCTGTCTTGCAATAGTAAAGAAGCATAAAGACTTTATCATAAATTATTCCCCAAGTAAAAACAGTAAAGTAGCCATAGCCAAGAAAAGTCCAAGCCATCCATGATGACCTTCAAGCAGGAGAAGTCCAAACTAAACAACAGTATTTCCTCCCTGTAACCTTGGGGGGGGAACGGAAGAAAAGAGGCGAAACAAAACGGGTCAGTCAAAAAGACTGCGTAAGCCCTATCGACTATCAGCATAAAAACTAGTAAAGTTAACTGACATGAGAAACTGAGATGAACATAAGCATGATGACAAGATAGATAAGCTAAATCAAAATAACAGGATGAACTACTGAACTCAGATAAACTAAGGTGTCATGATAAATTACGGTGTCAAGATAAAACAAGGTATCCCATCGTCAAGTTCCTGTCAAGTATAATATCCCCAAGATATCTATCACGTATAACATCCCATGGTATCTATCCTGTCTTTTAGCTCTGCACCTACCGTACTAGTATCCCCACCGTATCATGTGTTAACCATGCATGACCCTTACTCAAAAGTCGTGTAATGGTCTATGTCAGCCTAATATATCGCATATATATAGGTTACTCAACTCGTATGTTTTATTCAATGTAAATGTTCAGTCCCTTGCCGTAGACCATACGGGCTTTCCCATGAGATTCTATACTACTTTAACATAGTTCCATAATCCTTAAGATCGTTTTGGATTGTCACCCTATATCTAACTAGGGTCTTTCAACATGAATCATTGTTTGTACAACTAGGACTTATGCTACCTAGGACTACTAGGGATTATGCTTACCTATTGCACGTTTTCGTATCTCGGTTTTGGTTCAACCACCCAGGGCCACTAGGATTTACGCTAACCGTCAACCGCGCCCTTTTTCCCACGCATTCATCGTGAATCGTTTTTCCATGACTGTATGCACATGTATCACATCGTGCCATCCGAGTCCTGTCACAGGGCAGACCAGGAAATACAGGACTCGGTCGAGAGCTTTCGATTTATCTGCCGATGCAGGTGCTAAGGTCTGTTTTTTTCTATATGTGGCTATGGTCCCACGAGAACACTCCCTCAACTAGTGAAAGACAAGATAGGATAAATCCTGTATGAGAACACACTACTGGCCAACCCACAATCCTAGCCTTACCGCAACCATAATTAGATAGCAATTATGGTCTTTTGGGTGTTCTCTGCCTTTCTGTACGTACACGCTTGACCAAAGATGGTAGGTAGCCTGACGAAATGCTATCTAGGGTACGACCGTGTATCGTCGACTATCCCCTATCCATCCCCGTCTTTAGGTCGCTCGTATAGCAACCAAGGCATACTCTTGGTTCTTCTAACGCAGACCTTAACCTCTCATGAGCCTAGTATGATCACCTGGCAGCTCATAGAGGGATACCAAGAATATCCTCACGTTCCCCGAAGCCGCTGCTTCGTTACCCAGTTCGCTGGAGCCTTTATCTAAATCAGATACTTGCTCCTACTCATATACATAAACGATGACCTACCGTATTAGGTTACTCATCTATCTATGAACTGGTCTAAATTTCCTTGACTAAGAATCATTACTTAGTTGTTCTTCAACTAAGGTTTACCACTTAGCCTTATTCCCGTTATCCTTGTTAACTACGGTTATCCACCTAATCCTCAGAACTAGGGTTTACATAATGGATTAAGTGTCACTTAAGTTCATGACTTAACCCGTCTACAAATCATGTCAAAATTGGCTAAGTATCCAAGTTCAAGACTTAACCCTACAAACCATGCTCAAGTTGGTTAAGTATATATTAACTTGACCCTATCAAATTACTGAGTCAAATCGGTCAAGCGTATTTAAGCGATTCGTGACTTAGCCTTATCATGTTTTCACGTTAGATTGGTTAAGTATAGGTTAACTTAACCTCAATAAATTAACGAGTTAGATTGGTTAAGTATAGGTCACTTAACCACATCAATTCATCATGTTTAGATTAGTTAAGTGTTTAACTTAACCCCATTAAACTGCCAAGTGGGATTAATTAAGTCTAGGCTAACTTAACCCCATCCGATTTCCATGTTTAGACTAGTTGAGTCTAATCTTAACCCCATCCATTAACTGTATCTTTCGGTTAAGTGTCATTAAGAAAACTTACTTAACCTTACCAAATTATCGTGTTGGATTGATTAAGTGTTGGTTAACTTAACCCCGTCCACTAGTCGTATAAAAATGGTTAAGTGTCATTAGGCAAATCAAGTTACTTAACCTACCCAACCTTGTCATGTTTTGTTAAGTATCATTAGCCTAATCAAATTACTTAACCCATTTGTCCATGTCATATTTGGTTAAGAGTCATTAATCAAATTAACTTAACCCTATCATGTGGCATTAATTACTTAATGCACCTCAACCTCTCATATTAGACTTTGTTGTGGTTACTAGTTAAGCCGGTCGGTTCCGGGTAGCTTTACACCACAACTTGGTCTAACCTCGGGTTCAAGCACAACATGACCAACTTCTCACATTGGGTCCTATTGTTTGCAACTACTAGTTAGGCCGGTCGGTTCCGGGTAGCTTTACGTTGCAAACTCAACCCAACCTCGAGTTGGCCACACTTATATTATCTAAGTGTCATGTTCATTATGCTTCCAACACATAATACAAGTTTTTTTTAAGGATTTGGGTAGACCTAACTTAATAGGTAAATTCCCAATTCCATATTTTCAAGCATACTTACATGTCAACTTCCATGTTATATTTCAAGTCATGTTTTCAAGTTATATTTTCATGTCATTAGAAATTACCCATAACATAACCCAACGCTTTTAAACTCGCATATACGTTCGCAACAACGTAATGGATTAAAAGAAGAGACTTGGCAAAGGCATGACAAAAATGGATATTTGTAACAACCCGAAAATCTGGGCCAGTTTAAAATTTTTATTTTGGCAATTTTAGCGAATTTTGACTATTTAAAATGAATTATTTTAAATAATATCGACGAGAAAAATGTTTTGAATATATTTAGGACGTATATATTATATACGCGTCGTCGTTAGAATATAAATATTTATATATAATTATAAATAGAATTGAAAATGGCGCGGTAGTTCGATAATTCGATTTCAAACTTCAATTGAATGTACCGGGTGCAAAACAATCCGGATTTTAGTGAAACCAAAAATCATAGAATCTATTTGATAATGTCTTTCCAACGAATCCGAAAAATCAAAATTTCATAGCGGGAATCAAAAGATATGTCCAGTTGAAAATTCTGAATAGTCGCTATGGAATTCAGGCCCTTAAAAATGGACATTTTGCAAACGACCTCGGATTTCGACGAAACCAGTTTTGTTGGGTCCGGGATGTGGAGTTATTGCTAGGTTTCAAATTTCGTAATTTTTCGAATCAATATGTGAGAGTGGCAAAGGAAAACGCGTTTGACCAGTTTTAGTTGATTTTAATCGACTGGAAAATGGCCATTTTTCCAACGGTCTCAGAATTCGACGAAACTAGTTTTGTTAGGACCGTATCGTCAATACGAAGCTAGAAAATATTTTTCTGGAACTTTTCTAGTTAGTATGTGACCCCGGTAATTTGAAATGCACGTTTAAAATTCAATATAATGATTTAAATGTAAATTCAACGGAAACTGATTGTAACTATTGAATCAATCTACGAAACATATCCCATTGTGTTCGGAATGGGGGTAATTGGCTATGCAGGACAGGCGGTGGGTCTCGTTTTGAGGTCGAAATAAAAAGTTGCTTTTTGAAGTTTTAAAATAATAAAAAAAAATATTATTTACATAAACAACCCCCCTTCCCGTTCTCTCCTCTATTCAAGCTACAGAAGGGAAAAAAAGGGAAAGAAAAAAAAGAAAAAAAGAATCGAACGGAATCGCACCCCGCCACCGCCTCGTTCACCGTCGCGCCACCGCGCCTGAGGCGCTGCAAACCCCCCCCCCCAGCGATCGCCACCCTCCACTGCTTCCTTCTTTCCCCTCTGTTCAAACCCGCAGACCAAGGCCCCCTAATCTCAAACCCTAAGTCGCGCTCCACCCATGCAGCCGCCACCGCCGAGCTGGGACTGGCCTCCGCCCCTCCGACGCTCCATCTGCCTTCACCCTTCGCCCCTCAATCGAACGCGGACCACCCCGAAACCTGTAATAACCCGGAAAATCTGGGCCAGTTTAAAATTTTTATTTTGGCAATTTTGGCGAATTTTGATTATTTAAAATGAATTATTTTAAATAATATCGACGAGAAATTTATTTTGAATATAATTCGAACGTATATATTATACGCGTCGTCGTTAGAATATAAATATTTATATATAATTATAAATAGAATTGAAAATGGCGCGGTAGTTCGATAATTCGATTTCAAACTTCAATTGAACATACCGGGTGCAAAACATTCCGGATTTTAGTGAAACCAAAAACATTAGGATCTAATTGATAATATCTTTCCAACGAATTCGAAAAATCGAAATTTGATAGCGGGAATCAAAAGATATGTCCAGTTGAAATTTCTGAATAGTCGCTATGGAATTCAGGCCCTTAAAATGGACATTTTGCAAATGACCTCAGATTTCGACGAAACCAGTTTTGTTGGATCCGCAGTGTTAAGTTATTGCTAGATTCCAAATTTCATAATTTTTCGAATCAATATGTGAGCGTGGCAAAGGAAAACGCGTTTGACCAGTTTCAGTTGATTTTAATCGACTGGAAAATGGCCATTTTCCAAACGGTCTCAGAATTCATCGAAACTAGTTTTGTTAGGACCGTATTGTCAATACGAAGCTAGAAAATATTTTTCTGGAATTTTTAAAGTTAGTATGTGACCCCGGTAATTTGAAATGTACGTTTAAAATTAAATATAGTGATTTAAATGAAAATTCAACGGAAACTGATTGTAACGATCGAATCAGCTTGCGATACATATCCCATTGGGTTCGGAATGAGGGTAAAATGCTATGGACGACAGACGGTGGGCCTCGTTTAGAGGTCGAAGATAAAAGATGCTTTTTGGCGAAAAATAAAATAATAAAAATAAAAAGTAAACCCTTATCTCTACATACCCTGCCCCCCCCCCCTAAATTTCATTTCAGTCGAAAAAAATAAAAAAAATAAAAAAAAAGAAAAAAAGGGCTGCGTGCCCTAGTTCCAGTCGCGCCGCCAGGGGGGCCACCGCGCGCCACCAACCGCCTCCCCTCCGTCCTGCCTCACCCCCTCCTCGACTATCCCTCTCCCTCTCGCACTCACCCTGCTCTTCCTCGAAGAACCCGAAGCCCTAAACCCCGCAGCTCGCCCTCAACGTATCGAGCCACCGCGCGCCATCAACCAAGCTCCACCGCACTGCCCCCTTGACCTCCGTCCCCCTCTCCGATCGGCGCAAACCTGTCCCCCCCTTCGAACGAAGAAAAAGGGGTAATAACCTCAATTCTATTTTACTTTCAGTTCACTTTTTATAGAGTTTTTTTTATTTAATTAAAGATCGGTTTTTATATATAGCAAATAAAAATTAGATTTTTATTTATGTGAATGGAAAATACAAAGAAAAATGGATTTTTATCATTTATATGGTAATGGGAGAAAGGCGATCTTTATATGTTTGACATCAAAATAAAAATATGATTTTTATATATTGAACTTCGAAATAAAAATATGATTTTTATATATTGAACTTCGAAATAAAAATATGATTTTTATATATTGAACTTCGAAATAAAAATATGATTTTTATATATTGAACTTCGAAATAAAAATATGATTTTTATATATTGAACTTCAAAATAAAAATATGATTTTTATATATTGAACATCGAAGTAAAAGTTCGATTTTTATATATTGAATAGCGAGGTAAAAATTCGATTTTTACATGTGTAGTGAATACGGGCAACGAAAGCGACAAAAGGCGAGTTGGCGAAGATTTCTCTAAAAGAAGAGTCAAGATGTTTGGATAGCTTTCGGTAAGAATTTCTCACCTTTCAATTTCATTTTCTAGTTATATATATATACTAGGATGCAGACGGTGCTTAGTAGCACCCGACACAATCGTCCACAGACCATGGACTTGTTTGTTTGGTTGCCTAGCTTAGTTATATGATTTGATTTGAATTTGGTTGTTTGGTGATTTTGATTGATGTGTGAATGGCGTGGGCCTTCACTAGACCGGGGATAAGGCTAGGCCTCGTCCCGTTTCTAGTATCGTGTCGTTATGCCGCCGAAATTTTCTAAAATATGTTAGAAAAATAAAAATATCATTTTATTTAAAGAATGAACTGAATAGGAATTCATATGTTAAAATAAAATGTTTTGTCGTTAAAAATATAATTTTTAATGTGAAAGTGAATAGAATAAAATATTCATTTACAAACCGGACGGTTTGTTTATGTACACCTATTTGAATGACATTGATTGGGACGATAAATTTCACACATCGCCCAACTGCACAAATAAAATCTGTGTTTGTTTGTTTGAAACCCCACACGGGTGTTGGGATGAAATTTGAAGTTCACTCATCCTGATTGATTAAATATGTCGATCGATCGATTGACAGGCTGTTATAAGCGTTAGATATCTATATTTGATGCTTATACAGTGTAGTGCACTTTGGTTGATGGTTGATTATTTTTCAATGCTATTATATGTGTGTAATGTATGAAAATCCATATAATTAACATTATATGGTGATTGATTGGGCCTCATTCCAATTTGAAAAATAAAGAATATTATAAAATAAGAGTTCATGTGTTGACAGTACTCATCCATTGAGATTGGTCATGTGTTGAATGAAATATTTTAGTAATAAAATTTACATCTTTATCGATATAAAATAAAAGTTCATGTGTTGACAGTACTCATCCATTGAGATTGGTCATGTGTTGAACGAAATATTTTAGTAATAAAATTTACATCTTTATCGATATAAAATAAAAGTTCATGTGTTGACAGTACTCATCCATTGAGATTGGTCATGTGTTGAACGAAATATTTTAGTAATAAAATTTACATCTTTATCGATATAAAATAAAAGTTCATGTGTTGACAGTACTCATCCATTGAGATTGGTCATGTGTTGAACGAAATATTTTAGTAATAAAATTTACATCTTTATCGATATAAAATAAAAGTTCATGTGTTGACAGTACTCATCCATTGAGATTGGTCATGTGTTGAACGAAATATTTTAGTAATAAAATTTACATCTTTATCGATATAAAATAAAAGTTCATGTGTTGACAGTACTCATCCATTGAGATTGGTCATGTGTTGAACGAAATATTTTAGTAATAACAACTATTTTGAAAAAGAAATATTTGAAATAGAATATTTGAAAATAGAAATTTATGAAGCCGTGTTGATTAGATTGACGCCATTTTGACGTGATCGATATTTATATCGATTGAAAACGATTTCGAAATGAATTGAATTGAAAACGATTTCGAAATGAATTGAAAACGAATTGATAAAGGAGAATTCAATCTTGATTTGAATTGAAACGGAAGTTGAAATTTCTTTTGAAATGAATTTAAAACTATTTATATAATTCGTTTTAAATAGTAATCGACGAAATATATATTATATATATTATATATATAATATAATGGCCTGAATAGAACGTGCCGCGCCGCGGCAGTTCGTGAATTTCGACCATTTATTTCAAACGGACATTACGGGAGATCCGACCGTCGGATTCTCCTAAAACCGGAACCGTTGGGTTCGTATCGAAAAGAGCTTTCTAACGAATATTAGAAATTCAAAATCTAACGGTTGGATTTGGAGTTACGTCCAAATCAAATTTGAAAAAGGTCGCTGTAAGTGCAGTTCGATGGCCATTGATGGAAATCGACTGTACGGGCCTTGATAAAATTATTAAAAATAGTAATAATTTGTGTAAAATCATAAGAAATGATTTAGAAAGGATTGGGATGAAAAACTCCATATTTGAAAAGATAAAAATAGATTTTTATCGAAATGAACTAGTTTTGAACTAGGAATATAATTCTATTTATTTTTAAATAAATAAATTGAATTTAAAAAGGGTTTTGAAAATAACCAGAATATCCAATGATTGCATTGGAGTGGATTTGAATCGAAATTGTCTTTGGAATATTTCGATGTTGGAATTCGTGATTATACAGGTGTTGTTATGGAAATTTGAAAGATATATTTATATTGTTATTTCCAATACGACATTTGTTAGTCGTAGAATTTGATATTGAATATAAGCCGATATATTTTCTATTCAGAGCCTTGTATTGAATATCGAATGTGATTTGGGTTTGTCGTGAATGGTGTCTTCACTAACACTGTTCTTGAACCCAGTTAAGAAATGATTAAATCTTTTTATTTAGATTTAACGAAGTTTACCAATTAAATAATATTTAATTGGAATTGAATTGATATTGATTTTTGGGTTTATCGTGAACAGTGTTTTAAATAACACTCGTTCTTTAACCCGATAATTAATGAATGTGACTTTGGGTTTATCGTGAACCGTGTTTTAAATGACACGGATTCTTTAACCCAGTTAACGATTAAAACTAAGTGGAGTTTTAATGAATCTTTAATTAGATTGAAAAGGCCGAGGATGGAGTATCATCAGTTTTACTCCAGGCGATAGTTAAATCTTTAATTAGATTTGAACGTGAAATGGTAATTGAATTTACCGATAACACCGTGGTGTTAGATATGAAGTACCACCAGTTTTACTTCATGGGATGAATAGGTTGGGATTGGGAAATTAAAACCAATGATTACTTCGGTAAGGTTCGTTAATCCTGACTAGTTGAATCGAAATTCAAAAGAGGATTAAAGAATAAATTAAATAATTTATCTTTGATAAAATTAACGGGAACCTTTCCCTATGAATGTGAAATTTAGAAACTAACTGTCGGTTAGCTAAGCAGAATGGTTTTCTGGATATTGACCTGATGTTGGTTTCGGCCTTCGGGGTTAATATTTGGGAAATTATTCTCTTGATTAATTTACGGTTAGTGACTGATGAATTGGAATGAGGCGTATGTTGTGTTTGTGTAACACTTATTTAAAGTATACGCGAGTTATTCGGAAAGACCGGGTTTATCCCATTCCGAATAACTGATACGACGATAAGTCGAAGATGAAGACGATGGTCGAAGACCGGAGGTCTTCACGTCGTTTGGGTAATTACTGATGATCTTGATTGGGCTGTACACCCAAGAAGATGGAAACAGTTAGTGATCGTCCAGACGTACTTGGAGATCGATGGATATGCGGGGTACTAGGTGCCTCCGGTTTCGTTCAGACCCAGAACGGACTTGTAAATGGACTGTGTGTCTGACATTGGATTTTAGTCTGTGTGATTGATTTCTATTAAATATATATCTGTTTGGCGGCGGAGAATTTATTCTCTTGCTTAACGCCCTTCTCTGAGACGTACGAGCTCAGAGGTTATATACTGATGGATATCAAACGCATAGAGTGAATTGCCTGTGTGGCATGCCTAAGTGGCAATTGATCGAGGCTTCTGTTGAAAAGCAAAGTCTTGTGGTTGATGATCGAAGCACGGCCTTTGTGGCGTAGCTTTGTGTAACGTTGATTCGCGAGCTTCACACCCGGTATGAACCAAAAACGGGAGAGGACGTCAGGGAGGGCATGCGTTTCTTTCTAGCTAGAAGTGGCGTCAGTGGTTTTACACGCCCTGACGAGTTTGACTTATGTGGTTGTTGCTGTTGCGAGGCGCCTCGGATTGATCGGTCGTTCTCGAACCGATGGAGTCATTTAGTTGGCTCGTTTACGCCCCATAGGGCGGGGAAACGCATGTTCAGGGTTTAAGTTTAATCCACATCGGTGGACTGGCCCTGAGGATCCAAGGGTCACTCGAGCTCTGATCCTGAGGGGCGGGCTAGAGCGTCTCGAATCGGTTGAGGACTATCTTTTGCCTCGGTTCATAGATGGAAACCCAATTTCCAAATACGTGACTTTGCGATTTCGATTGTAAATCTATATATGGCGACATAGTGGCATGGGACGCTCATGTCGCCTACGATTGATACTTATGATTTGAAGTTGTTTTATACACTATGCACTTATAATAGTATCAAATGATTTGTTTTAAACGTATCAAGCATTCTTTGGCTGTTATAAGGGAAAACCCTATCCCCCGGCTTGCGTTGCATTGTGTGATAGGACCTGGGTCTTATAACAGCTTCATTTTTCTTTATTTAGCATTGCGCTGTTTGTTTTATGCACTGGTATTCTTGGGAGGAAACCCGTTCCGTGTTATACGGCGTGGTCCCTTGATTTACCTAACTTTAAAATAAAGATTAACTGTTTTAGTTCTCACACCAGTCCCATGACTGACCTGGAGTTTATTGTTTTAACCTAAACTCTGGGTGCCCCTATTTTGACACGGGCAGCTAGTAGTTTTGGTTTTTGCAGATTTATATTCACAGGATTCTGGTTTACAGCTGGAACGATATCCGGAAAGCTTTGTATCCGTATATCTCTTCTAGTCGTGTATTGTATTATTTTCCGCTGCTATGTATTTAAATGTAATTTAAATCTCTGATATTTCAGTATATTTATTCATTATACTCTGTATATTCTTGTATTCTGATGGGATTATTGTAATAGCAATGAAATGTTCTTCTGTTTGCGTTCTGATTTGTCCTGTTCTCAAACAGTCAGGGGTTTCGAACGGTCTAGATCGGTTTAGCGACTGGTTCGGACCGAGCGAAATTTCTTGCCGTCACAAAACCCTAACTGCACCGCCTCCAGACCTGACCCGCCTGCGCCGCCGAGTGCCAACCCCCCCCCCCCTCAGTCAACTCCGCCACCGCACTCTGATTCTCCAACCGACGTCACCAAGCAACCCCACCTCGCGAAGAAGAGAAACCCTGTAAGCTTTTAAATCCATTTATTTTATTGTATAAAATCAGTTTCAGAAAGATAGGTATTTTAAAATTGAAAAGATAAGATTTTTATTCAATTAAAAATATAGTCTTTACTATATAGACAATGTAAACATATGATTTTCGTTTATGTAGTGAATTAAAAATATAATTTTTTTTTTCATGTTAGGAATATTTTTATAAAGGCGAAAACCTTATTTTTGAAAAGGAGAAATCTTTATTGTTAAAGCGTTTTTTATATATTGAACTTCGAAAGAAAAATATGATTTTTATATGTTGAACTTCGAAAGAAAAATATGATTTTTATATATTGAACTTCGAAAGAAAAATATGATTTTTATATGTTGAACTTCGAAAGAAAAATATGATTTTTATATGTTGAACTTCGAAAGAAAAATATGATTTTTATATGTTGAACTTCGAAAGAAAAATATGATTTTTATATGTTGAACTTCGAAGTAAAAATTCGATTTTTATATATTGAATAGCGAAGTAAAAATTCGATTTTTACATATGTAGTGAAAGCGGACAACGAAGGTGACAAAAAGGCGAGAACGAAGAAGATTTATATCAAGGAAGAGTCAAGATGATTGGATAGCTATATGTGAGAATTTCTCACTCTTCTATTTCTTTTCTAGTTGTATATATATACTAGGATGCAGACGGTGCTTAGTAGCACTCGACACAATCGTCCACAGACCATGGACTTGTTTGTTTGGTTGCATAAATTAGTTAGATGATTTGATTTGAATTTGGTTGTCTGGTGAATTTGATTGATGTGTGAATGGCGTGGGCCTTCACTAGACCGGGGATAAGGCTAGGCCTTGTCCCGTTTCTAGTATGGCGCCGTTATGCCGCCGAAATTTTCAAAAAAAAAAAATGTTAGAAAAATAAAAATATCATTTTATTGAATAAATGAACCGAATAGAATATTCATAGGTTGAATAAAATGTTTTATCGTTAAAAATATAATTTTTAACGTGAAAGTAAATAAATAAATATTTATAAACAAATCGACCGATTTGTTTATATACACTGATTTGACTGATATTGATTGGGTCGATAAATTTTACACATCGCCCAACTGCACAACTAAAATCTGTGTTTGATTGTTTGAAAACCCCACACGGGTGTTGGGATGAAATATGAAGTTCACTCGTCCTGATTGATTAAATATGTCGATCGATCGATTGACAGGCTGTTATAAGCGTTAGATATCTATACTTGATGCTTATACAGTGTAGTGCACTTTGGTTGATGGTTGATTATCTATCGTTGCTATTATATACATTTGTTGTATGGAATCCATATAATTAAATTTATATGGTAATTGATTGGGCCTCATTCCAATTTAGAAAATAAAGAATATTATAAAATAAAGGTTCATGTGTTGACAGTACTCATCCATTGAGATTGGTCATGTGTTGAACAAAATATTTTGATAATAACAACTATTTTGAAAAAGAAATATTTGAAATAGAATATTTGAAAATAGAAATTTATGAAGCCGTGTTGATTAGATTGACGCCATTTTGACGTGAACGATATTTATATCGATTGAAAACGATTTCGAAATGAATTGAATTGAAAACGATTTCGAAATGAATTGAATAGAAAACGATTTCGAAATGAATTGAATTGAAAACGATTTCGAAATGAATTGAATAGAAAACGATTTCGAAATGAATTGAATTGAAAACGATTTCGAAATGAATTGAATTGAAAACGATTTCGAAATGAATTGAATAGAAAACGATTTCGAATTGAATTTAAAACAAATTGAAATGAATTCAAATTGAATTGAAATTTGAATTGAATAGAAATGAATTTTAAAACGAATTTATAAAGAAGAATTCAATTTTGATTTGAATTGAAATGGAAGTTGAAATTGCTTTTGAAACGAATTTAAAACTATTTATATAATTCGTTTTAAATAGAAATCGACGAAGTATATATTATATATATTATATATATAATATAATGGCCTGAATAGAACGCGCCGCGCCGCGGCAGTTCGCGAATTTCGACCATTTATTTCAAACGGACATTACGGGAGATCCGACCGTCGGATTCTCCTAAAACCGGAACCGTTGGGTTCGTATCGAAAAGAGCTTTCTAACGAATATTAGAAATTAGAAATCTAACGGTTGGATTTGGAATTATGTCCAAATCAAATTTGAAAAAGGTCGCTATAAGTGCAGTTCGGTGGCCATTGATGGAAATCGACTGTACGGGCCTTGATAAAATTATTAAAAATAGTAATAATTTGTGTAAAATCATAAGAAATGATTTAGAAAGAATTGGGATGAAAAACTCCATATTTGAAAAGATAAAAATAGATTTTTATCGAAATGAACTAGTTTTGAACTAGAATTATAATTCTATTTATTTTTAAATAAATAAATTGGATTTGAAATGGTTTTGAAAATAACCAGAATTTCCAATGATTGCATTGGAATGGATTTGAATCGAAATTGCCTTCGGAATATTTCGATGTTGGATTTCGTGATGATACAGATATTGTTATGGGAATTTGAAAGATATATATATATATATATATCGTTATTTCCAATGCGATATTTGTTAGTCGTAGAATTTGATATTGAATATAAGCCGGTATATTTTCTATTCAGAGCCTTGTATTGAATATCAAATGTGATTTGGGTTTGTCGTGAATGGTGTCTTCACTAACACTGTTCTTGAACCCAGTTGAGAAAAGATTAAATCTTTTTATTTAGATTTAATGAAGTGTACCAATTAAATAATATTTAATTGGAATTGAATTGATATTGATTTTTGGGTTTATCGTGAACAGTGTTTTAAACAACACTCGTTCTTTAACCCGATAATTAATGAATGTGATTTTGGGTTTATCGTGAACTGTGTTTTTAAATGACACGGATTCTTTAACCCAGTCGAAGATTAAAACTAAGTGGAGTTTTAATGAATCTTTAATTAGATTGAAATGATCGAAAATGGAGTATCACCAGTTTTTCTCCAGGCGATAGTTAAATCTTTAATTAGGTTTGAACGTGAAATGGTAATTGAATTTACCGATAACACTGTGGTGTTAGATATGAAGTATCACCAGTTTTACTTCATGGGATGAATAGGTTGGGATGAGGAAATTAAAATAAATGATTACTTCGGTAAGGTTCGCTAATCCCGACTAGTTTGAATTGAGATTCAAAAATAGAATAAAGAATAAATTCAAGGAATTTATCTTGGATAAAATTAATGGGGGCCTTTCCCTATGAATGTGAAATTTAGAAACTAACTGTCGGTTAGCCAAGCAGAATGGTTTTCTGGATATTGATCTGATGTTGGTTTCGGCCTTCGGGGTTAATATTTGGGGAATTATTCTCTTGATTAATTTACGGTTAGTGACTGATGAATTGGAATGAGGCGTATGTTGTGTTTGTTTAACACTTATTTAAAATATACGCGAGTTATTCGGAAAGACCGGGTTTATCCCATTCTGAATAACTGATACGACGATAAGTCGAAGATGAAGACGATGGTCGAAGACCGGAAGTCTTCACGTCGTTTGGGTAATTACTGATGATCTTGATTGGGTTGTACACCCAAGAAGATGGAAACAGTTAGTGATCGTCCAGACGTACTTGGAGATCGATGGATATGCGGGGTACTAGGTGCCTCCGGTTTCGTTCAGACCCAGAACGGACTTGTAAATGGACTGTGTGTCTGACATTGGATTTTAGTCCGTGTGATTGATCTCTATTAAATATATATCTGTTTGGCGGCGGAGGATTTATTCTCTTGCTTAACGCCCTTCTCTGAGACGTACGAGCTCAGGGGTTATATATTGATGGATATCAATCGCATGGAGTGAATTGCCGGTGTGGCATGCTAAGATGCAAATGATCAAGGCTTCTGTTGAAAAGCAAAGTCTTGTGGTTGATGATCGAAGCACGGCCTTTGTGGCGTAGCTTTGTGTAACGTTGATTCGCGAGTTTCACACCCGGTATGAATCAAAAACGGGAGACGGACCTCAGGGAGGACATGCGTTTCTTTCTAGTTATGAGTGGCGTCAGTGCTTGAACTGGCTGACGAGTTTGACTCATGTGGATGTTACTTATTATTACTTGCTGAAAAGCGAGGCGCCTCGTGATATCGGTTTCGGCCGATGCTTCTGGTCGGCTGACGGGCCAGGCTTACGCCCCAAAGGGCGGGGAAACGTAGTGTTCAGGTATAATAATCCACATCGGTGGACCGGCCCTGACGATCCAAGGGGCAGTTGCGGCTGTTCCTGAGGGGCGGACTAGAGCGTCTCGAATCGGTTGAGGATCTTGCCCCTAGCCTCGGTTCATACCATAAATGATAACCCAACTTCCAATACGACGTCTTGCGGTTTTGATTGTAAACTTATATATGGCGACATAGTGTTATGGGGCATTCATGCCGCCTATGATTGATACTTATGATTTGAAGTTGTTTTATACACTATGCACTTATTATAGTATCAAATGATATGCTTTAAACGTATCAAGCATTCTTTGGCTGTTATAAGGGAAAACCCTATCCTCGGCTGCGTTGCATTGTGTGATGGGACCTGGGTCTTATAACAGCTTCATTTTTCTTTATTTAGCATTGCGCTGTTTGTTTTATGCACTGGTATTCTTGGGAGGAAACCCATTCCGTGTTATACGGCGTGGTCCCTTGATTTACCCAACTTTTAAAATAAAGAATAATAACTGTTTTAGTTCTCACACTAGTCACATGACTGACCTGGAGTTTATTGTTTTAACCTAAACTCTGGGTGCCCCTATTTTGACACGGGCAGCTAGTAGTTTCGGTTTTGCAGATTTATATTCACAGGATCCTGGTTTACAGCTGGAACGATATCCGGAAAGCTCTGTATCCGTATATCTCCTCTAGTTGTGTATTGTATTATTTTCCGCTGCGATGTATTTAAATGTAATTTAAATCTCTGATATTTCTGTGTAATATTCATTTATACTCTGTATATTCTTGTAATCTGATGCATTGTTGTAATATACAATGAAATGTTCTTTTATATGCGTTCTGTTGCGGCTTGTTCTCGAACTATCCGACACTTTCCTTTACGGGGAAGTTACGGGTTTTCACAGTTGGTATCAGAGCTTTGGTTTACAGAGCTCGAGAACAAGACACATTAGAACCATACGAAAGAATTCATCAGATATTGGATTAGTAATATCCAATGGGAATGACTCGTTAGAGATGGGATCAGTAGTATCCTAGAACGAGTGTGAAGAGTAGTGTTTTTGATAAATAAAAGTGAAAACAAATTTTGTTTTGAAAATTTAAATCAATTATTTGTATTTGATTATTTATTTATATTGATGTGGACAATCCAGTATATATAGATTTTGCGTATACGTCTGATCCGCGTGTATTCGAAATTTTAATATACTGGATAGATATAGAATTACACTCTAATCGCCCGGAGATGATTTTGATGATGGAGCTCCATCATTAGAATTTATGTTCGAGTGACGAAAGTGGGCTTTCTATATATTTCCTATTGACTGGTGTGGGAACTAAAATTAGATAGGACCTATTGTTGTGATTTGGCATCAAAAACATGATTTTCTGTATATGTATCAAATTTATGTATTTGAAACTCTAATTCACTAATTGATTGATGTTTGTGTTGTTTGTTCATTTGTTTGATAATTTTGAACCATTAAGCCTAATTGAACCAAATATTGAACTTATTGAAAATTGGTCGCATTTGCTTGCATATATATGTACTTACATTGAACAGGTCATAGCAAGGAGGCTAGAGCCGAGAATAAAATTTGTTTGCCCGACAAATAGGTACATGTTTACTACATAATTTACTGTTTTGTTTGGGTGATGATGATTTTATGAGCCTATTGGCTAGCCGCTTGGCTTTTTCTTTTTGAGATCTGAAGGACCGGGGAAGCTATTTGAAATTCCCCGATGCTCCCGGTGCAGGGGAGGTTATGGCGAAATTTTTCAAAAATTTAGGGTGTTAGCCAAATTTTTGAAATTTTGAAATTTCTCAGAAACTGGAAAGTTGGAGAATGAAAGCCAGATCGAGTGTAGAGCTTATTAATCAAACCACTTTCGACATTGTTCCTTTTCGGGGACGAAAAGTTTTAAGTGGGGGAGATTGTAACAACCCGAAAATCTGGGCCAGTTTAAAATTTTTATTTTGGCAATTTTAGCGAATTTTGACTATTTAAAATGAATTATTTTAAATAATATCGACGAGAAAAATGTTCTGAATATATCTAGGACGTATATATTATATACGCGTCGTCGTTAGAATATAAATATTTATATATAATTATAAATAGAATTGAAAATGGCGCGGTAGTTCGATAATTCGATTTCAAACTTCAATTGAATGTACCGGGTGCAAAACAATCCGGATTTTAGTGAAACCAAAAATCATAGAATCTATTTGATAATGTCTTTCCAACGAATCCGAAAAATCAAAATTTCATAGCGGGAATCAAAAGATATGTCCAGTTGAAAATTCTGAATAGTCGCTATGGAATTCAGGCCCTTAAAAATGGACATTTTGCAAACGACCTCGGATTTCGACGAAACCAGTTTTGTTGGGTCCGGGATGTGGAGTTATTGCTAGGTTTCAAATTTCGTAATTTTTCGAATCAATATGTGAGAGTGGCAAAGGAAAACGCGTTTGACCAGTTTTAGTTGATTTTAATCGACTGGAAAATGGCCATTTTTCCAACGGTCTCAGAATTCGACGAAACTAGTTTTGTTAGGACCGTATCGTCAATACGAAGCTAGAAAATATTTTTCTGGAATTTTTCTAGTTAGTATGTGACCCCGGTAATTTGAAATGCACGTTTAAAATTCAATATAATGATTTAAATGTAAATTCAACGGAAACTGAATGTAACTATTGAATCAACCTACGAAACATATCCCATTGTGTTCGGAATGGGGGTAATTGGCTATGCAGGACAGGCGGTGGGTCTCGTTTTGAGGTCGAAATAAAAAGTTGCTTTTTGAAGTTTTAAAATTAAAAAAAAAATATTATTTACATAAACAACCCCCCCCCCCTCCCCGTTCTCTCCTCTATTCAAGCTACAGAAGGGAAAAAAAAGGGAAAGAAAAAAAAGAAAAAAAGAATCGAATGGAATCGCACCCCGCCACCGCCTCGTTCACCGTCGCGCCACCGCGCCTGAGGCGCTGCAAACCCCCCCCCCCCCTCCAGCGATCGCCACCCTCCACTGCTTCCTTCTTTCCCCTCTGTTCAAACCCGCAAACCAAGGCCCCCTAATCTCAAACCCTAAGTCGCGCTCCACCCATGCAGCCGCCACCGCCGAGCTGGGACTGGCCTCCGCCCCTCCGACGCTCCATCTGCCGTCACCCTTCGCCCCTCAATCGAACGCGGACCACCCCGAAACCCTAACCGCACCGCCTCCAGACCTGACCCGCCTGCGCCGCCGAGTGCCAACCCCCCCCCCCCTCAGTCAACTCCGCCACCGCACTCTGATTCTCCAACCGACGTCACCAAGCAACCCCACCTCGCGAAGAAGAGAAACCCTGTAAGCTTTTAAATCCATTTATTTTATTGTATAAAATCAGTTTCAGAAAGATAGGTATTTTAAAATTGAAAAGATAAGATTTTTATTCAATTAAAAATATAGTCTTTACTGTATAGACAATGTAAACATATGATTTTCGTTTATGTAGTGAATTAAAAATATTTTTTTTTTTTTTTCATGTTAGGAATATTTTTATAAAGGCGAAAACCTTATTTTTGAAAAGGAGAAATCTTTATTGTTAAAGCGTTTTTTATATATTGAACTTCGAAAGAAAAATATGATTTTTATATGTTGAACTTCGAAAGAAAAATATGATTTTTATATGTTGAACTTCGAAAGAAAAATATGATTTTTATATGTTGAACTTCGAAAGAAAAATATGATTTTTATATGTTGAACTTCGAAAGAAAAATATGATTTTTATATGTTGAACTTCGAAAGAAAAATATGATTTTTATATGTTGAACTTCGAAAGAAAAATATGATTTTTATATGTTGAACTTCGAAAGAAAAATATGATTTTTATATATTGAACTTCGAAAGAAAAATATGATTTTTATATGTTGAACTTCGAAAGAAAAATATGATTTTTATATATTGAACTTCGAAAGAAAAATATGATTTTTATATGTTGAACTTCGAAAGAAAAATAAGATTTTTATATGTTGAACTTCGAAAGAAAAATATGATTTTTATATGTTGAACTTCGAAATAAAAATTCGATTTTTATATATTGAATAGCGAAGTAAAAATTCGATTTTTACATATGTAGTGAAAGCGGACAACGAAGGTGACAAAAAGGCGAGAACGAAGAAGATTTATATCAAGGAAGAGTCAAGATGATTGGATAGCTATATGTGAGAATTTCTCACTCTTCTATTTCTTTTCTAGTTGTATATATATACTAGGATGCAGACGGTGCTTAGTAGCACCCGACACAATCGTCCACAGACCATGGACTTGTTTGTTTGGTTGCATAAATTAGTTAGATGATTTGATTTGAATTTGGTTGTCTGGTGAATTTGATTGATGTGTGAATGGCGTGGGCCTTCACTAGACCGGGGATAAGGCTAGGCCTTGTCCCGTTTCTAGTATCGCGCCGTTATGCTGCCGAAATTTTCAAAAAAAAAATGTTAGAAAAATAAAAATATCATTTTATTGAATAAATGAACCGAATAGAATATTCATAGGTTGAATAAAATGTTTTATCGTTAAAAATATAATTTTTAACGTGAAAGTAAATAAATAAATATTTATAAACAAATCGACCGATTTGTTTATATACACTGATTTGACTGATATTGATTGGGTCGATAAATTTTACACATCGCCCAACTGCACAACTAAAATCTGTGTTTGATTGTTTGAAAACCCCACACGGGTGTTGGGATGAAATATGAAGTTCACTCGTCCTGATTGATTAAATATGTCGATCGATCGATTGACAGGCTGTTATAAGCGTTAGATATCTATACTTGATGCTTATACAGTGTAGTGCACTTTGGTTGATGGTTGATTATCTATCGTTGCTATTATATACATTTGTTGTATGGAATCCATATAATTAACTTTATATGGTAATTGATTGGGCCTCATTCCAATTTAGAAAATAAAAAATATTATAAAATAAAGGTTCATGTGTTGACAGTACTCATCCATTGAGATTGGTCATGTGTTGAACAAAATATTTTGATAATAACAACTATTTTGAAAAATAAATATTTGAAATAGAATATTTGAAAATAGAAATTTATGAAGCCGTGTTGATTAGATTGACGCCATTTTGACGTGAACGATATTTATATCGATTGAAAACGATTTCGAAATGAATTGAATTGAAAACGATTTCGAAATGAATTGAATTGAAAACGATTTCGAAATGAATTGAATTGAAAACGATTTCGAAATGAATTGAGTTGAAAACGATTTCGAAATGAATTGAATTGAAAACGATTTCGAAATGAATTGAATTGAAAACGATTTCGAAATGAATTGAATAGAAAACGATTTCGAATTGAATTTAAAACAAATTGAAATGAATTCAAATTGAATTGAAATTTGAATTGAATAGAAATGAATTTTAAAACGAATTTATAAAGAAGAATTCAATTTTGATTTGAATTGAAATGGAAGTTGAAATTGCTTTTGAAACGAATTTAAAACTATTTATATAATTCGTTTTAAATAGAAATCGACGAAGTATATATTATATATATTATATATATAATATAATGGCCTGAATAGAACGCGCCGCGCCGCGGTAGTTCGCGAATTTCGACCATTTATTTCAAACGGACATTACGGGAGATCCGACCGTCGGATTCTCCTAAAACCGGAACCGTTGGGTTCGTATCGAAAAGAGCTTTCTAACGAATATTAGAAATTAGAAATCTAACGGTTGGATTTGGAATTATGTCCAAATCAAATTTGAAAAAGGTCGCTATAAGTGCAGTTCGGTGGCCATTGATGGAAATCGACTGTACGGGCCTTGATAAAATTATTAAAAATAGTAATAATTTGTGTAAAATCATAAGAAATGATTTAGAAAGAATTGGGATGAAAAACTCCATATTTGAAAAGATAAAAATAGATTTTTATCGAAATGAACTAGTTTTGAACTAGAATTATAATTCTATTTATTTTTAAATAAATAAATTGGATTTGAAATGGTTTTGAAAATAACCAGAATTTCCAATGATTGCATTGGAATGGATTTGAATCGAAATTGCCTTCGGAATATTTCGATGTTGGATTTCGTGATGATACAGATATTGTTATGGGAATTTGAAAGATATATATATATATATATCGTTATTTCCAATGCGATATTTGTTAGTCGTAGAATTTGATATTGAATATAAGCCGGTATATTTTCTATTCAGAGCCTTGTATTGAATATCAAATGTGATTTGGGTTTGTCGTGAATGGTGTCTTCACTAACACTGTTCTTGAACCCAGTTGAGAAAAGATTAAATCTTTTTATTTAGATTTAATGAAGTGTACCAATTAAATAATATTTAATTGGAATTGAATTGATATTGATTTTTGGGTTTATCGTGAACAGTGTTTTAAACAACACTCGTTCTTTAACCCGATAATTAATGAATGTGATTTTGGGTTTATCGTGAACTGTGTTTTTAAATGACACGGATTCTTTAACCCAGTCGAAGATTAAAACTAAGTGGAGTTTTAATGAATCTTTAATTAGATTGAAATGATCGAAAATGGAGTATCACCAGTTTTGCTCCAGGCGATAGTTAAATCTTTAATTAGGTTTGAACGTGAAATGGTAATTGAATTTACCGATAACACTGTGGTGTTAGATATGAAGTATCACCAGTTTTACTTCATGGGATGAATAGGTTGGGATGAGGAAATTAAAATAAATGATTACTTCGGTAAGGTTCGCTAATCCCGACTAGTTTGAATTGAGATTCAAAAATAGAATAAAGAATAAATTCAAGGAATTTATCTTGGATAAAATTAATGGGGGCCTTTCCCTATGAATGTGAAATTTAGAAACTAACTGTCGGTTAGCCAAGCAGAATGGTTTTCTGGATATTGATCTGATGTTGGTTTCGGCCTTCGGGGTTAATATTTGGGGAATTATTCTCTCGATTAATTTACGGTTAGTGACTGATGAATTGGAATGAGGCGTATGTTGTGTTTGTGTAACACTTATTTAAAATATACGCGAGTTATTCGGAAAGACCGGGTTTATCCCATTCTGAATAACTGATACGACGATAAGTCGAAGATGAAGACGATGCTCGAAGAACGGAAGTCTTCACGTCGTTTGGGTAATTACTGATGATCTTGATTGGGCTGTACACCCAAGAAGATGGAAACAGTTAGTGATCGTCCAGCCGTACTTGGAGATCGATGGATATGCGGGGTACTAGGTGCCTCCGGTTTCGTTCAGACCCAGAACGGACTTGTAAATGGACTGTGTGTCTGACATTGGATTTTAGTCCATGTGATTGATCTCTATTAAATATATATCTGTTTGGCGGCGGAGGATTTATTCTCTTGCTTAACGCCCTTCTCTGAGACGTACGAGCTCAGGGGTTATATATTGATGGATATCAATCGCATGGAGTGAATTGCCTGTGTGGCATGCTAAGATGCAAATGATCAAGGCTTCTGTTGAAAAGCAAAGTCTTGTGGTTGATGATCGAAGCACGGCCTTTGTGGCGTAGCTTTGTGTAACGTTGATTCGCGAGTATCACACCCGGTATGAATCAAAAACGGGAGACGGACCTCAGAGAGGACATGCGTTTCTTTCTAGTTATGAGTGGCGTCAGTGCTTGAACTGGCTGACGAGTTTGACTCATGTGGATGTTACTTATTATTACTTGCTGAAAAGCGAGGCTCCTCGTGATATCGGTTTCGACCGATGCTTCTGGTCGGCTGACGGGCCAGGCTTACGCCCCAAAGGGCGGGGAAACGTAGTGTTCAGGCATAATAATCCACATCGGTGGACCGGCCCTGACGATCCAAGGGGCAGTTGCGGCTGTTCCTGAGGGGCGGACTAGAGCGTCTCGAATCGGTTGAGGATCTTGCCCCTAGCCTCGGTTCATACCATAAATGATAACCCAACTTCCAATACGACGTCTTGCGGTTTTGATTGTAAACTTATATATGGCGACATAGTGTTATGGGGCATTCATGCCGCCTATGATTGATACTTATGATTTGAAGTTGTTTTATACACTATGCACTTATTATAGTATCAAATGATATGCTTTAAACGTATCAAGCATTATTTGGCTGTTATAAGGGAAAACACTATCCTCGGCTGCGTTGCATTGTGTGATGGGACCTGGGTCTTATAACAGCTTCATTTTTCTTTATTTAGCATTGCGCTGTTTGTTTTATGCACTGGTATTCTTGGGAGGAAACCCGTTCCGTGTTATACGGCGTGGTCCCTTGATTTACCCAACTTTTAAAATAAAGAATAATAACTGTTTTAGTTCTCACACCAGTCACATGACTGACCTGGAGTTTATTGTTTTAACCTAAACTCTGGGTGCCCCTATTTTGACACGGGCAGCTAGTAGTTTCGGTTTTGCAGATTTATATTCACAGGATCCTGGTTTACAGCTGGAACGATATCCGGAAAGCTTTGTATCCGTATATCTCCTCTAGTTGTGTATTGTATTATTTTCCGCTGCGATGTATTTAAATGTAATTTAAATCTCTGATATTTCTGTGTAATATTCATTTATACTCTGTATATTCTTGTAATCTGATGCATTGTTGTAATATACAATGAAATGTTCTTTTATATGCGTTCTGTTGCGGCTTGTTCTCGAACTATCCGACACTTTCCTTTACGGGGAAGTTACGGGTTTTCACAATATTAAGCCACAAGTTAATCATGGTGGCAAATGAGGCATAAATGTGTTCATTAACTTGCATGTTACATTCTTAAGCCTCAAAAACATGCATAAACCCAAACTTGGCACATAAGCGAATCATGGTGACAAAAGACATGGAATGATGACTTGTAACTCGCATATATCATCACATAAGGGTTATGACTTCATATGCAAGTTGACATAAAGGTTATGAGGGTTCTCATGTTGCATAATGCAACATTTCAACATAAAGGTTGTAGCTTTTAGCCCACAAGATCAAGATAACGACTTCATAAACTTGCATGACATGATAGCATGTATCATACTCAATGATCAAACCCAAACTTGCAACATGAACATTTAACTTCATAGTTAATATCTAAGAGTAGGGAAAGGGCTTACATTGCTATGAAGGCACAGATCGATTAAGTTAAAGATTGAGACAACGCCTATGCATGCCATCATCCAAAAACCCAAAGATGAAAGCTCCAAATCAATAAAAAAAACCCCATCTTGATGAGCCAAGATCAAAGCTTTAGCCTTGAAATCAACTTGAGAAGCTCTCATACTAACATAGGGACTCTCTAATACTCTCATGATCATGAAACCTCTCATAGAAATGAAGTGGAGGCTAGGATTTTGAGTGGAGGCCATGAGAGGAGCAATTTTGCCATAGTTTAGTTGCATGAATGAATAATGAGGGTTTAGGAGAGGGTTAGGGGCTTATTTATAGATATTAGAATTAGTTAGGACCCTTAGATTAACCCTAGGACCAACCTGAACCGTCAGATTTCAAACCAGGCCCAAAAACCTAGCCAAGACAGGAAATAGGTGCACCAGGCAAAACTGCCCGGCCACCATAAGTCGACCCCCATGTCGATAGGGCTGTCGACTTGGGTCAAGCTATGTCGACTCCCAAGTCGACAGGGCTGTCGACTTGGGGTACCTGGCGGGAATTTTTCCCGCCTAGCTTTCCAGCCCTAATTTTCAAAATTAGAACTCGTTTTTGAACTAGAATTTTCTGAAAACTTCGTCGGACCATAACTTGGTCATACGGACTCCGATTCTCGAAAACTCAGACTCTATTTTGCGTATTTTTCCGAGACGAACGCAATGGCATAGCCCGTTTTACTTGATTCAGAATTTAAATTAAATTCTGCCTTGATTCTCATTTTAACATGTTATCGAAATACGGGTTGTTACATTCTCCCCACCTTTTAGGATTTCGTCCCCGAAATCTCCAAGTTAGGAAGAACATATCCTACCATCCATCATTCATCTACTCAAAACATCATCCACAAGCAACCATTGTCCTTAGATGATTTCTAATGCTGTATGAATATATGCAAAACGTGTGTGTACATGTTCCTTAGCTAATGCTAATGATCAGGCCTGAATAATCTTTCTAATGCAAAATATGTATAGTGCCATGAATCCAACATGTATGCAAATAGTCCTAGTCATATAGATACTATATGCGTGCACAATCATTCATTCATATGCAACAACCGCATGATAATACATTCGATTTCATCCATAAAAAAGTATAAATACTCGTGCATATGCAATAGGAAATGTGACCGAGTCGAGCTAGTATCTAATGTGTATTCGCGCATCCACGAGCAACCACTTGCAACCACTTGCAACCATATCAATCATAACATGTTTCAAATACATGTTTACATCCATAGGGTTCTACCTAGGATTCCCTGAAACAGGGTCGAGAAGATAAACAAGACAAACTCCTTACGGGGTTTGTAACAGAAAATAGGACCAAGAAGATGTCCACAAAAGCTAGCCTACAAGTAAGCTCTACAGAAAACAGGGACCAAGGACATACTCCCAAAAAGAGATATCATGCGCGTATCTAGTCTTTGACCATCAGAGTGGTATTTCCTTGAGCTTAATTCTACTGTGCCTTGACCGTCTTTTAACTTCGCGATTTCGTAGCTTCTTATTTCATGTTTCCATAACATGAGCTGGAACTCATTTCTTCGTCGCCTCTCGTTCCACTTGCACTTATCCCTTTTTCTAGAATACTTGGCGCAAACATGACTGCGTACTCATGATCTCATGCCAGCTTTCCAAAATTCACTAATGAATCTTGGATCTCGTTTATATACTATAAGGTATTCCATGTAGAAGAACTTTCTCTTGAAAGTAAACAGATGTCAACCAGGTTATCAAGCGCACTTACTAGGGTGATCTCTATAACCCATGCATAAATGAAGTAAACCATCCGTCTTATTGGCGAACACCACTCGATCGGGCTTCAAATTTCCAATAAAGGCATCAAGGGATTCTAAGTAACTAGTCATGACAGAACCTCAAAAAAGGTTACACGATACATCGAGGGTATTGCCAAGGCTAGTCAAAAGATCTAACTACCCTCCTATCAAAACCGAGAGTGGCACCCCCTACTGGATAACCACTTCATCCCTAGAATCCATCCATAGCTTATAAACATAAGCATTATTTCCAAACTCAACACTTGGCATAGACATTCTCAAATCCAAATAAGTCATGTATAAATGGACTGATTCTCCAATAGGACTTTGAGACAAAAATGGGATTCTCTATTACGCTAGTACTTAAGGTGCAGAGACTCAACTATCGAAGCAGACTTAAATGATACGAAAAACGAAGTCCTAACGGGATGATAGAGAAGAAAAACCTAAACCTTTAACAAGATCGTTACCCTCCTTCCGAGGTACCCTAGAAATGAGAGCATACTATTGCCCTCCCGACGATCTTGTCCTTGTCCCATAATACTTAACTATCCGCCCCGTTTTACCATGCCAAAGGTACTCTCTCGTCATGGGTTTCATTGTTCATCTTTCTCCCTCCTTTGAGGACTAAGCCATACCAACAAGTTGCTCATCCTTAAGCTCGTATCCTTTATCCTCTTTCTCACTATTCTTTCTTATAACGCGGCCACTGGTCTCTCGAGAACCACCTCCATCGCATGGAAAGCACTTTCGTAGATAGAAAAGACTAGTCGCAGTTAAAACCACTGTGACTACAGATGGAGGAAAGAAAGGAAAAGAGATTCAATCAAGGAAACAAGGATAGTGCTAATGGCCTTTGGGGAATAGCCTTTTTCTTTTAAAAGAAAATTTTCTTGAAAAATGCTTCTTTATAAACGATTTTCAAATAGTTTTCAGAAGGTCTTTAAAAACTTTTGCCCAGTCTGGTAACCTTCTGCTCTGATACCACATGTAACACCCCGCCTCCGCTAGGGTCATTCGCAAAGGAATGCACTAGCTTTAGAGGGGCATTATTGGTAAACATGCACAGAAATATCACAAGATAGAACATATAAAATAGCGGAAGTAAAATCGAACTTTCATAAACATTAATAATTAAGGTCTAAAGCCTTTTACATCAAAGTACATCAAAACCTGTCTTGCAATAGTAAAGAAGCATAAAGACTTTTTCATAAATTATTCCCCAAGTAAAAAAAGTAAAGTAGCCATAGCCAAGAAAAGTCCAAGCCATCCATGATGACCTTCAAGCAGGAGAAGTCCGAACTAAACAAGAGTATTTCCTCCCTGTAACCTGGGGGGAAACGGAAGAAAAGAGGCGAAACAAAACGGGTCAGTCAAAAAGACTGAGTAAGCCCTATCTACTATCAGCATAAAAACTAGTAAAGTTAACTGACATGAGAAACTGAGATGAACATAAGCATGATGACAAGATAGATAAGCTAAATCAAAATAACAGGATGAACTACTGAACTCAGATAAACTAAGGTGTCATGATAAATTACGGTGTCAAGATAAAACAAGGTATCCCATCGTCAAGTTCCTGTCAAGTATAATATCCCCAAGATATCTATCACGTATAACATCCCATGGTATCTATCCTGTCTTTTAGCTCTGCACCTACCGTACTAGTATCCCCACCGTATCATGTGTTAACCATGCATGACCCTTACTCAAAAGTCGTGTAATGGTCTATGTCAGCCTAATATATCGCATATATATAGGTTACTCAACTCGTATGTTTTATTCCATGTAAATGTTCAGTCCCTTGCCGTAGACCATATGGGCTTTCCCATGAGATTCTATACTACTTTAACATAGTTCCATAATCCTTAAGATCGTTTTGGATTGTCACCCTATATCTAACTAGGGTCTTTCAACATGAATCATTGTTTGTACAACTAGGACTTATGCTACCTAGGACTACTAGGGATTATGCTTACCTATTGCACGTTTTCGTATCTCGGTTTTGGTTCAACCACCCAGGGCCACTAGGATTTACGCTAACCGTCAACCGCGCCCTTTTTCCCACGCATTCATCGTGAATCATTTTTCCATGACTGTATGCACATGTATCACATCGTGCCATCCTAGTCCTGTCACAGGGCAGACCAGGAAATACAGGACTCGGTCGGGAGCTTTCGATTTATCTGCCGATGCAGGTGCTAAGGTCTGGGTTTTTTTCTATACGTGGCTATGGTCCCACGAGACCACTCCCTCAACTAGTGAAAGACAAGACAGGATAAATCCTGTATGAGAACACACTACTGGCCAACCCACAATCCTAGCCTTACCGCAACCATAATTAGATAGCAATTATGGTCTTTTGGGTGTTCTCTGCCTTTCCGTACGTACACGCTTGACCAAAGATGGTAGGTAGCCTGACGAAATGCTATCTAGGGTACGACCGTGTATCGTCGACTATCCCCTATCCATCCCCGTCTTTAGGTCGCTCGTATAGCAACCAAGGCATACTCTTGGTTCTTCTAACGCAGACCTTAACCTCTCATGAGCCTAGTATGATCACCTGGCAGCTCATAGAGGGATACCAAGAATATCCTCACGTTCCCCGAAGTCGCTGCTTCGTTACCCAGTTCGCTGGAGCCTTTATCTAAATCAGATACTTGCTCCTACTCGTATACTTAAACGATGACCTACCGTATTAGGTTACTCATCTATCTATGAACTGGTCTAAATTTCCTTGACTAAGAATCATTACTTAGTTGTTCTTCAACTAAGGTTTACCACTTAGCCTTATTCCCGTTATCCTTGTTAACTAAGGTTATCCACCTAATCCTCAGAACTAGGGTTTACATAATGGATTAAGTGTCACTTAAGTTCATGACTTAACCCGTCTACAAATCATGTCAAAATTGGCTAAGTATCCAAGTTCAAGACTTAACCCTACAAACCATGCTCAAGTTGGTTAAGTATATATTAACTTGACCCTATCAAATTACTGAGTCAAATCGGTCAAGCGTATTTAAGCGATTCGTGACTTAGCCTTATCATGTTTTCACGTTAGATTGGTTAAGTATAGGTTAACTTAACCTCAATAAATTAACGAGTTAGATTGGTTAAGTATAGGTCACTTAACCACATCAATTCATCATGTTTAGATTAGTTAAGTGTTTAACTTAACCCCATTAAACTGCCAAGTGGGATTAATTAAGTCTAGGCTAACTTAACCCCATCCGATTTCCATGTTTAGATTAGTTGAGTCTAATCTTAACCCCATCCATTAACTGTATCTTTCGGTTAAGTGTCATTAAGAAAACTTACTTAACCTTACCAAATTATCGTGTTGGATTGATTAAGTGTTGGTTAACTTAACCCCGTCCACTAGTCGTATAAAAATGGTTAAGTGTCATTAGGCAAATCAAGTTACTTAACCTACCCAACCTTGTCATGTTTTGTTAAGTATCATTAGCCTAATCAAATTACTTAACCCATTTGTCCATGTCATATTTCGTTAAGAGTCATTAATCAAATTAACTTAACCCTATCATGTGGCATTAATTACTTAATGCACCTCAACCTCTCACATTAGACTTTGTTGTGGTTACTAGTTAAGCCGGTCGGTTCCGGGTAGCTTTACACCACAACTTGGTCTAACCTCGGGTTCAAGCACAACATGACCAACTTCTCACATTGGGTCCTATTGTTTGCAACTACTAGTTAGGCCGGTCGGTTCCGGGTAGCTTTACGTTGCAAACTCAACCCAACCTCGAGTTGGCCACACTTATATTATCTAAGTGTCATGTTCATTATGCTTCCAACACATATTACAAGTTTTTTTTTTAAAGGATTTGGGTAGACCTAACTTAATAGGTAAATTCCCAATTCCATATTTTCAAGCATACTTACATGTCAACTTCCATGTTATATTTCAAGTCATGTTTTTCAAGTTGTATTTTCATGTCATTAGAAATTGCCCACAACATAACCCAACGCTTTTAAACTCGCATATACGTTCGCAACAACGTAATGGATTAAAAGAAGAGACTTGACAAAAGCATGACAAAAATGGATATTAAGCCACAAGTTAATCATGGTGGCAAATGAGGCACAAATGTGTTCATTAACTTGCATGTTACATTCTTACACTGTGCTATGGCAAAATCAATCCTCTCACGGCCTCCACTCTCTTCATACAATTCCTAAATAAATTTCTAAGTGATTTTCCATGCATACAAGTGTTTTCAAACTTGTATGAACATCATTAGCTTGCATTCAAGTCATGTTTCTATATTTGCATCATAAAGAAAGAGTTTTGGTCATTTTGGCTCAAGGGTTTTTATGTTAGAGCTTGCATTTTGGGTCTATTTGATTGCATAAGCTCTAACATAAAAACCCTTGAGCCAAAATGATCAAAACCCTTGCTTTATGATGCAAATATAGAAACTTGACTTGAATGCAAGCTAATGACACTCATACAAGCTTGAAAACACTTGTATGCATGGAAAATCTCTCATAGTAACAATTTAGAAATTTTATGAAGAGAGTGGAGGCCATGAGAGGTAAAATTTTGCCATAGTTTAGTTGTATGAATGAATAATGATGATTTAGGGTTAGGTTAGGGTCTTATTTATAGATTAGGCAAGTGTTTTAGGCCATAGGATTAAACCCTAGTTGCAATCTCAGCCCTTAAAACCGAATCTGGCCCCCAAACTCAACACAAACCCAAAATGGTGCACCAGGCAGAACTGCCCGGCTGGACCAAGTCGACAGCCAAGTCGACAGGGCTGTCGACTTGGGTCCAACCAAGTCGACTCCCAAGTCGACAGGGCTGTCGACTTGGGTCCAACAAAGTCGACTCCCAAGTCGACAGGGCTGTCGACTTGGGTGCTCTGGCGGGAATTTTCCCACCTGGCCCAAACTGGCCCAAATTTCCAAATTCGAACTTGAATTTGAAATCTGTTTTTATTTTGAAATTTTCTGAAAACTTCGTTGGGCCTTAATCGGGTCATACGGACTCCGATTTTCGAAAACTCGGACTCTATTTCGCGTATTTTTCCGAGACGAACGCAATGGCATAGCCCGTTTTACTTGATTCAGAATTTTAAAAAATGAAATTCTGCCTTGATTCTCGTTTTAACATGTTATCGAAATACGGGTTGCTACATTCTCCCCACCTTTTAGGATTTCGTCCCCGAAATCTCCAAGTTAGGAAGAACATATCGGATGGATGGGCACTACTAATGCTCATGATTGGAGTAGCTACCTTGAAGGAGCTGAAGTGGTAGTCGTCCGGACGTATTTGTTGTTTGTACAGATATGCGAGGAATATGGTGCCTCCGGTTTCGTTCAGACCCAGAACGAACTTGTAAATGGGCTGTGTGTCTGACATTGGATTTTGTTCTGTGCTGATTGATCTCTGTTAAATATATATCTGTTTGGCGGTGGAGAATTTATTCTCTTGCTTAACGCCCTTCTCCGATATGTACGAGCTCAGAGGTTATATATCGATAGAAATCAGCCGCATGAAGTGAATTGCCTGTGTGGCATGCCTAGGTGGAAGATGATCAAGGCTTCTGTTGAAAAGCAAAGTCTTGTGGTTGATGATCAAAGCATGGCCTACGTGGCGTAGCTTTGTGTATAGCGTTGATTCGAGAGCCTCACACCTCGGCATGAGTCAAAAACGGGATAAGGACCCAAGGAGTGCACGACGTTTCTTTCTAGCTATGGGTGATGTCAGTGACCTACCAGCCCTGACATTTATATTATTTTTACCTGTGTGGTTGTTGGAATGCAAGGCGCCTCAGATATAGGTCCTATAGGACCGGGAAACGTGTGTTTAGGAATACTAATCCTCAAAAGTAAGAGTGTACCGGCCTTGGAGGTTCCAAGGATCGTTATGTGCGGTCCTGAGACATTTGCTAGAGTGTCTCGAATCGGAGAGGAGCTTGCCCCTTGCCTCGACTCATAATGGAATTCAATTTCCAATACGAAATCACGGATTTGATTGTATTAGTAGTATGGCGACATAGTAGATGGCAGCTATGCCGTCTAGGATTGATATTTATGATTGAATTTGCTTTTGAAACATATATGCACTAGTAATAGTATCAAACACTTTTGTTTTATACGTATCAAGCATTTCTTGGCCATTATAAGGTAAAACACTATCCTCCGTCTTGCGTTGCATTGTGTGATGGGACTTGAGTCTTATAATGGCTTCATTTTTATAAAAAGCATTGCGATGATTTAATAATTTACTTTATTTCATGCACTGGTAATCATTGGAGTAAACCCGTTCCGCGAAAGTAGCGTGGTCCTATGATTTGCCTTATTATTGTTGTTTGATTAGTTAATTAGATTTCTCATATCAGTCCCATGACTGACTCGTAGTTTGTTTCACCTTGCAAACTCGGGTGCCCTTATTTTAACACGGGCAGCCTAGTACCAGGTAGCTGGACACATTTTGACTTTGGCACTACAACAGGAGTGCATCTTTTGGCTTATATGGTGAGGCTTGACTTCTCAGTGCTTTGACCATTGATATTCCGCCATTATTTCTATGTATATGATTCCGCTTCTAGCGATGTAGACTGATATTTCTTTTATATACTCTATATATGTACCGCTTATGGCGATGTAGACTGATCATGTACTTTTATGCACTAAGTTGTATCCTACACTGTGCTCTCTGATGTTGTGACATATTATGATTCCGCTGTCATATTTATGTAAATTATTTTATTTGCTGCTTATGTTATTATTTGTTATCTCTTAATGATGATTAATGTGTTATATTCCAATGATTATCCTTAACACCATCGTACGGGGTTTTGGGTTCGTCACATTAATTCTACAGACATGTTGTGACCTCTTCACGTAACCATTTTGTTTACTCAATTTCTCTCTATTCTGATTTTTGCATCTCAAATATGTGCAAATTCATGGAAGCAACTGTCAGCAAAATTACTACATTAATTGGTTGAACTTAACTGTATCAATTATATTCAAATTACAAGATTACAGTTAAGGTATTTTTGGTAATAAAATTCATCAAGCCCTCATGTTTACTTTGACCAGCCCAAAGTAATTATCGTGACATAACCAAACGGTCCAACAACAAAAGCTTCACTCCAGACCACATCAGTCTAGATATGAATTGAGCTTCGCTTTCTCAAGGACCAATGGTGGAATTATAATAACCCATTTCAGAATGGATCTAAATTTAGATTTAGAGAAAACCCATTGTAATTTAAAACCATTTTAACGCAAGCTGTTAACTGAATAAAAGAAACAAATAGTACAAACCGTTATTATGCGATCATATCTTATGCGCAAACTATGTAGTTAAAGTGTTTACAGGTTCCATAGTGGCAGAGGTGCAAAAAAGGGTAGCGGGGACAAAGTGGGGAAATAACATGGATACAGCGAAGGTGCAGTAATGTATATTAGATATACAACTAAATATTTGAAACTAATTAATTATCATTCTCACATTATATATGTATAATAAACTAATATTAATTAATCTTATATAACGAAATCTAGGAATATCCTAATTATGAATGATAAGTTTGATGAGTGTAATAGATTGTTACTGTATATTAGGCGCTTATCCTTAAATTCGCCCTTTACGCTAAATTTATAGAATTTTTCAAAGAGGGAACTAGTCAAATCAAGCTCTATACAATTAATATTGCTAAATTGAACGCTAAAAGCCTTGATTTAGCATATGCAACGGAAAATGGCTAAGCTAAACGCGAATCTACTATTCATCAGTGCTAAATTGAAATTGTGTAGTGGTTTTAAAGCGTTATGGGCTAATGCAGGGATATTGCATCGCTTTAACTACATAGCATACAAATGGATCAAAATTATAATACTAAATATGTATCTATTTATTTCCAAAGTCATAAATAATACAAGTTAATCTTATTACAAGAGTCATAGAGCCATTACAATATCATAAAGAAACCCCTTATACATAATTTGTTGGGTATATAAAATAATTATAAAGTAATATGTCGCTACCTTGAGTAATTGTTTCCACGCTTCATCATCATGGAATGTCATTCTAACATGTATTGTTATGTTGAGGGAGTTAGTACAACATGTTCTAATGAATAAAATCTTAAACCCTTCCTTTTACGGTATATACATAGTATATAATTTACATAAATGAATATATCTATGAAAAATCAACAAGAACTACGGAATTTTACTCTCAATATGATAACGAAGAGGAGGATCTTATAATCACTAATGGATGGTGCCTTTTCCAAGAGGATGGATAGTCTAATCACTTAATCTTCATTATTCCTAAGAAAAGCGCCAGGTTTTTACAATCACTTAATAGCCTTAGGTGGATTCGTCTATCCACTAGTACCTTCATTCATATGTAGACTGTGTAACGCTTACCCTATGTATGTATGTATGTCTGTGTGCACTCATATTTAATAATTCAAGAGATAGTAATAGTCACTTAATACATATGAAATAGATAGACATTCATTATTTAAGACCTATCCAAGACGGACCCTCGATTACTATGTGACTGATATCCTGCAAATACGCAAATAATTATTAGAGTTCAAGTATATAAATCACAGCTGAATAATTAAAAGTTTAATAATAGATAAATTCTTACAGTCACAATAAACACTTTTTAAGTCAAGTGTCTTTAATATTTCCTTGGTCACCAACACCTCTCTTTTACCTACCATGTAGTTGTCTTGAGGAGGTGGATAGAATAACTATTATCAATCGGCACGTATCGCACTCTTCTACTCTCTAGTTTGTCTAACCTAATATATATTAAACACACACACACACACACATATATATATATATACATATACATATTTGTAACTATAGATATATATATGTGTATATATATATACCTTGGACACCTCGATCCTAAATATCACTTATATTATCTTTCGTAATCATTACGTTGAGATTCCATCATCTTGTTATGTAATAAATGTGGTCATATTCTAGCTCGCCCTACGAGGCTATAATTACATTCATAATGGAAAGCCCTATGACTGCATTATGGGTGTTCTATATATACTTTGAGAACGTGTAAGCTACATCCGCGATGGTCCACCCTATGCTTACACTATGGATGTGCAAAACCATCGTCCTATCATAAAACTTTCTAAATTCCATTAACAACACCTCATTATCCGCACTACATGGAAATTCATTCATGGATTTAATTATATTTTGTCTTTTCAATCACGGACCAGCTCAGTTTAGGCATCCCTTTTTATAGTTTTTAATGTAGCTATTGATATGGTTTAATAACATTGACCTTAAGCAAATAATCTAGATTAGCCATGCGATATTACATAGCCCCTTCCAGACGTCCTTTTATTGAAAGATCACTTAGTCCGAGAAAAATAGCCCATACAATTTCTCATTCTCATCGTCTGACCATTGTTGACCCAATAATCATATGATTAAATATCATTATGGTTACACATGAGCGACAACTTGTTGTTGCATGATTATTTTTCCATCCATCGACCTTTTAGACTATATAAAGCAGTCCAGAAAATACCGCCTTCATATACCATTTTTTACATACCTCACCTATGATGGATCGCCTTATGCCAACATTAGATGACTATCTTTGGGTATACTAATCCTTATGTTGTATGGTATCCCAAGGGATCCGTGATGGACTACAATCAATCGCGTACGTTACATACTCCTCAAGGTTGTATTTAAATGCATGATATAAAACTACGGTTGCAATTTCTTCCTTTACAAGACCCTATGCCTAACCTTCTTTTCTTATGCATTTAATTTATCTTTCATTCAAATTCAATTGTTGTTCATATTTCATTTCTATTCGATTGCCTTTCATTATGACTTGATTTTTTGAAGTTATAAATCATACATCAAATATCATACTTCAGTAATTGCCTTTCTATTACGATTCATTCATTAAGTATTATATTAGATCATTGTCTTTCTATTATAACTAGGCCTTGCCCAAAGGACATCCCTTGAAGCCTTTGGGCTACGGCATCCTAATGGGCCGGGCCAACCAAATATAAAATTTATGTAAAGGCATTTACTATAAAAAAATTATGAAAAATATTTCCAAGGAGGATGTAGCTTAGCGGGAAGCATGTATGAGGTGTGTATGGTCAGCTAGGTTCGAAACTGGTAGGGCATCGACTTTTATTCTATTTCAAATATTTAGACAAAAAGTCATGCATGTGGCTTGGGCAACGTAATTACTGGGTCGGCTCTTATTATAATTCATTCATCAAATATTATACTTGGACCTTTATCTTTATATTATTCATCACTTATTATACTTGGGTTTTTGTCTTTCTATTACTCATCTGGTATTTTCACTACGATAAAAATTACATTTTACAACATTGAATAAGTGTTGTACAAAATGTTATTGAAAAGTTAGTTATATCAAATTATAAATATAGTCAGTAACAATATTTTAAGAGAAACCGTATGCCGCGTTTTTAAATGTTATGAGATAGCTGATTAAAATATATTTTAAATATTATGACACAACTTCAGCTTTTTATGATGATATTTATATGTTTTGTATTTGTGTATTCAATGATTAAAGTAATATTATTTCAATGATTAATAAAGTTCATTACCAAATTTCAGTGTGAAATAAATTAAAATGGTGTTCAACTTATGCTCCATTTTGTTTCTTCAGTGGCATACTAAACAGTGATAATTGGGCCAGTTAGAGCCCAACAAACAACATCTTAGCCCAAAAAAATTTGGAATAGAAAGAAAGCCACAACTCTAAATCTCATCTAACCCTATCTACCTCTCATAATTTCGTTTTCCCTTTTTATTTTGGGATTCTTAAAGGACTCCACTTTTTGTTAAAGGGAGTACCATTTTCAGTTTATTGTAAAATTGTTATGGGGCGATTAAAATAAATTAGTCCCTCTCTTAAACTAATTAATAAATTTTCCAATATTAACCCTAGTAATGTCTTACCATCGATTTTACCATTCATTAATTATTTATGCAAATATTCCAATCAAGTCATTTATCATTGTCATTTCATACTTGCATCCTAAATATTATAGGCTCCATGATGATATTATACTCAATTTCGTATATACTCACGCACCTCAAATAATTTATATTTCCTATCTTCTTCTCTAAATAAAGAAACTGTAAAAATTAATTCAAATATTTCAAGATGAAAGTTTAGATATACAAAATGATACAAGCAAGTACCCAATACCTATTATGTTTTAGTGAAGTTGTAAACTATAAGTAATATAATGCCAAATACTCATTGATTCATTTATAGTAATACAATACCAATTAATTGGTAGCACCATTGATTCCAGTAATTTCAAGTAGAAACTATTATAAGGAGAGTAGCCAGAAACCTTCGTTTCATATTCAAGAAACTATAAAAAGTAATTATAGCAGCCTTTAGTGCAACTATAGAATTTTTATCAATATAATCAGATCTCAAGTTCATAAACAAGACGTAACAGCTTTTACGTATAGTTCTCATTAATAGCTTTAAGAGTGGTTATCTTCTCATTGCCTTACAGACACAAGACAAAGCATTCTTTATCACGCTTATCCTGCTCAAAATTTAAAATGAAGAAAAATAAATGCAACATCAAGATTTGAATAAACAAACTTCAACTTTACCTTGCTTTTCATTTCAAGCATTTTCTTGCAAGAAGACTTCAACTTTCTCAGACTCAAATTCTCATATTTCAGTACGCTGGACTTTGTCTTTGCTGAAACAAAAACCGAATTTGCATTCTTTTTGTTGCTGTGTTCAACATCAGTGTTAGAGTTACAGCAATACACGAGAAAGGTAGAGAAGGTGGACAAGGGTATTTTAGTCATTTTTTTACATACAACCCCCTTTAATAAATTACAAATATGGATGAGCCCCCTTAAAATTGACCCCTCCTTAACCAATATTGGAGTCCCTTTAACAATCCCCTTTATTTTCTTTGAAAAAATATCGAATGTTTCTAAATCGCCAATTAACAAGAGAAGTTATCACCTTTTTTTACTGATTGTAATGCTCTTAGAATTTTCCAGCACACTTAATTAAGAAAGAAAGTGAATTATCCTTTGGAATCATTAGAAATTCAACTAGGAGATGGCAGTGGTCAAGACCCTTCAGACAAGTCAGATAATCAAAAGGTGGAAGTTATGGGTGCGGTAACTTGTATGTTGAATGTGATTGAGATGTTAGAAAGTGCACATGCACGCTGTGCATGTGTACAGTTGGCATTTGAATTTTTAATTGTAAACCGAGTACCTGGCATGCATGAATATGGGTGGTGTTCCTGTAATACAAATGTTGAATGAATAGTATTTGTCTCAGTTATTACCTTGCAATTTGTTCACTCTTGAATTTCCTCAAACATTTGTTATAACTCTCTAACCTCATTTTTCCTGCATCTGAACCTTAGAATAACTCTCTAATAATCATGTCTTCTTCCTGTGTTGCCAAAAAAAAGAAGAAGGAGCCTGTCAAATTGGTATTAGAGAATGATGATGAAGCATCACATCATTATCCCCACAATCCTACCGCCTGCGATCAAGATGATATTAATCCTTGCAATTCCAACTTCGACAATGATAGTGAATTTCAGAAACGGCAAGAGAGGATGAATGAATCCACCAAGATTACTCTACAACAAGTGCAAGAAGCTAAAAAGGAACTCCATGACTCCCAACAAGACCTTCACCAAAACTTACAAGAAACTTTCCAAGAATTGACCCAAAAACTTGATCAGATCTCCGATACCTTGAATTCAATCCTATAAGGAATGAAATCTCTCCAAAACAACCCACCATCAATGTCCAAAAATCCCACCTACATTCCCCTATATCAAAGAAATGCTCGAAACCTGAATGATCACCAAAATTCTCACAACTAAATCCTAGTTTTACCCACTTCTCCTAAACTTCTCCAACACCCCACCATTAAACTCGAATTTCCCACCTATGATAGTGATGTTGGTATTATGGAGTGGATCGAATAGTTTGAATACCTCTTCGATTATCACCATACTCAAGAAGAGCAATGGGTTCCTACGTGTTTGTTCATCTCAAGGGCGATTCTTAGAAGTGGTTTAAGTGGATCTCTAAGAACGTCAAAGATTACAAGCAGTGAAAGAATTTTAAAGAAAAAATTATTATTAGGTTTGCACCCGCTGAACTAAGTAAGCCATTCAGACCACTTGCTAATCTGAAACTACTTACCACAGTTCAAGCCCACCTAACCAAATTTGAGCAGCTACATGGGTTATTGGACCACCTGCACTTATGTGTTTTCTATGTTTATGGATGGCCTCAAAGAGGAGAAATGGTATGATGTTGAAGCTTCTAACCCTACATGCTTCAGGGAAGCAGTGAAGTATGCCAATATTTTGAAATTGAATACAATTGTGTCAAGAAATCCAACAAGTTGCTAAACAACCCTACTAACCATACTAAGACCAAGTTGTTTAAACCTGGTTCCAAACCTATTACTAACCACCCACAATCCAACCGGAAAACCTCCCTTAATGACCTGGCTAAAAGAAAAGGTTTGACCATAGAAGAATTGCTACACAAGAGAAGAAAAATGTTATGGGTGCAATGAACCATGGCATAATGGGCATCAATGCAAGAATAAGCAGGTTTATGTTCTTAAAGGAATTATGGATTTAAATAGCAAGGAGGAAATGGAACATGATAACAATGTTGAAACTAGTCAAGAAATAGACGAAGATGAGTGAACCCAACAATAACCTTCCATGTTATGTGTGGCATCCCTACATCCCATACTATTCAAGTTTCGGGGGTAATCCATGGAAAATCAAAGCAGATTTTGATAGACTCTGGATCATAGTTTCACGTATGAAACCATTGCCTAGAAATTATCCTTATCTATAGATAAATCAAAAATATATAATGTAGCAGTGGCAAATAGAGAAAAGTTGTAGGGTGCTAGAATTTTTAAGTAGGTTATCCTTAAATGTCAGGGTTGTTGCATGCCTATTGACTTTCTATTGTTTCCTTTGTACGGTTGTCAGGTGGGGTTGGGGGACATTGGATGAAGCCTTTAGGGGAAATTACCTTAAACTTCAACGAAATACAAGTTAAATTTATCTATGGCGACAAATAGTATATATGGAATGGAATTCAGCCAGATGATATCCAATTAGTGGATCAAAAGCAATTGAATAAAGATAGTGCAAAGGGGCATTTGACCATGATGTTGTGTGCTCGAGAAATGCTTACCACCAAGCTAGACACACCACCTATTCCACACTTTGTTGAATCATTGCTTCGCCAATTCCTGGAAGTTACCAGCCCAAACCCTATCCTACCACCAAAATTAATGCATGACTATAAAATACCCATTCAGTCTGGTTCCAAACCGATGTTCCTCAAACCATATCTACATTCCCATTACATAAAGAACGAGTTGGAGAAAATCGTGCAGAAAATTGTAGCATCTCAGAGAATTCGACTCTCAAATTTCAACAATAATACATCTCATGCTAAAACCCGAGTATCAAATACCCAGAAAGCTAAAAGAAAGAGGTGCGATAAGAAAGCAATAAATATTAGAATAGAAGAGTAAGAAGAAGAACCAACATAGAATCAGAGTCTCACATCGCAGCGGAACAAATTATAATATAGAAATAAAACTTTATTGAGAGCTTGAAATAAAACTTACAATCATCAGAGTACATCAATGCATCTGGATAGTTATAATAGTATGTCTTTATATACAACACACAACATAAATACTAAATATAAATCCTACGTCTGAACACCGCTAGCTCAACTTTGGACTTTGCTGCATCCCATAACCTGAACCTGTACAACCCGGTCTAACCTGAGCACTACAAAGTCGGATAAATCTGGTGAACCAGAGTGAGAAATACTCGCTAAGTTTATGGGTAACATCCAAATTGATTTTAAAGTCAAAATCTTTTCGAAACACAGGAATAATCATAAGACCAAATCCACACATAAATACAGATGGTTTTTACCTTATGATAACCTAAAACATTTTTCAAATTAATACTATTATGGTATTATAATAATGTAAACAAGTAAATAGCAATTTAGCTGAATGCTTTCATAATGCTCTACATACATAGTATACAATCAAAACCGCGGGCGCTTATTAGAGAATGGATTTTCATGGCAAGGTATGGGTAACCACCTTCCGACAATGAAGCTCCGGAGATGAATACATTTGGGTTCAACAAGAACATCTCGCAACCCAAGCTAAACATGACCGACCCCTCTTTTTCTATTGAGAGTTCCGAATATATCATCACCATGGTTGGGGGCCAGCCAACCGCCAAAAGTATACAAAAATAAAAGGGACAACCAAATGCATTTAATTTCTCCAAATCAGGTAATGATATACCCAAATGGGTGCGACCCACATAGCCATGCGACCTACCCGATTTTTGCCATTTCCCGGTTGATTAGGCTTGAGGCTACGCTTTACATTTATAATCAGCACATCACATTTACTTCGAATGCCACATCGTCAAATCCCTCAAAATCACTAATTGATGTCCACAATAATACTTTACGTGTTAGCTAAAAGAAATTTCCATCTCCGCCTCTACTCTTGGTACGAGTGAAGAAATCAATATGGCGTGACCTTTCTGGAAATACTTTGTTAGGCATCCATCCATATAGGAATTACCTTGAGAATCAGTAGCGAGAAGTTCTTGTGAATCCGTAGATTCCAACCACGACATAATCACGGTATATCTCTAGGGATCAACCAGATATTATAAGTAATTCTACCGTTTTATGAAGACCCACGGTCTTCAATTGCTCCAACTTGATTAGCATTTTCCACGTATTCGTATTTATTAGTCAGAATGGTTTTCGAATATAAACTCGATTTCGGTCTTCCCGTACCAACAATCGGATGGGCAAGGTTTTGATAATCCATTATTTAACTATCAAACAAACAAAATAAAATGGATCTATTAGTTGAGTACACAGCGTCACTTGGCCTTTTTAATTAGAAATAATCTATGAATGGTTAATTAAGTCTTCTAAATCTTTCAATGCAGTATTCACTTCTTATTCTAATAGACAAATATTTTCAAATCTTTTCTATTTAATACTTCTATCTTGTAGTCATATCCAATTATCATTTAATTATCATTCAAATCATTTGCTATGACATTACTTATTTTCTATAACTGGGAAATCGATTCAACTAACCTTTTGTAAAACAATCTTTACCAAATCTCCTTTTTGTTTCGTTATTTGAAAATAATGATCGTCACTTTATCCTTTAGTAAATTCATTCTAATTCTCATTTCTTTACTTTGAAAATATCATTATATTTTCACAAAATCTCCTTTTATTTCTTTACTATGAAAATATCATTTCATATCCTCAAGCCCTTTTCATTCCGTTACTTTGGAAATATCGATATATGTTTCCTCAAATTCTTTTATTTCCTTTCTTTTGAAATCTCAGCATATCTATCTCGAATACTTCAAATAATGCTGCATTATTATTTCTCCAAATAAATCACTTCTAACATCTTTATCATTTCCACAAATATCATCCTCCATTAATCCTGAAGTCGTTCAAGTTGGGGAATTTCAATTACCTCTCAGACCTTCATCAACAACATTCTTATCTGAAGATAAATATGAATTGTGACTCAAAAACGCATATTCATTCTAAGCCAACAATTACCATTTCACTATTTTATTAAAAATATGGTAATATAAAACCGTCTTATTTTTGAAATCTCCTATTTATATATTGTAATGACCCAATTTTCGAACACATCGGCAGTAGTGTCATTAATAAGAATAAGAATAGATAGATAGAAGATAAAATCACAGAAAACATCAGAATCTCACAAGGGAATTTTTACAAAAGATAATACTTCATAATATTACAAAGTGGAACATATTACATTAGAGCGTCATAAATCTGGTGATACAAACCATCCATAGTACATCCTTAATTAACATATCACGGATGACCAACTGACAAACTTATAATTAAACAGTAGATAAGATAAGTAGATCAGCACACAGAAAGTCTCCATCCAGCTTCTAAAGTTTTTCCAATCCTGATTCACTTGTCAATTCATAACAAGTGTTATGAATACCCAAGAGTTTAAGGGAAACACAGAAAAATAAACTTCGGGTCGGTCAGGGGACTGTTATGAGTAAATAGTTTAAAACAAATAAAAATATCTCAAAAGACCACGTCGTGAATACGGAACGGGTTTTTATCTTATGAGATCAAAAAACTTTGTATACTTGAAATTAGATATTATCATAGTGTCTAGGAGTTTTTCAAAAATAAATATTGTAACACCCCGTAGTTCTGTAACACTAGGATTCACAAATCAAGGCAGAATTAAATTTTAAAATCAAAGTCAAGGGAAACGGGCTACGCCATTGTGTTCGTCTCGGAATTCTCCATGAAAACGAGTCTGAGTTTGCGAGAATCGGAGTCCGTATGAAGGAGATATGACCCTCCGAAGTTTCAGGAAATTTCAGAATTGAAAACAGCTCGAAATTCGAATTCAAAATTCGAATTCAAACCCAGAAGCGGGCTGGGCGGGAAAATTCCCGCCCAGGACCCAGGTCGACTGGGGAGTCGACTGGGTAGTCGACCCCCCTGACCAGGTTAACTGCCCAGTCGACATGGGTGTCGACCTGGGTGCAAAACCCACTTTTGGGCCTGGGTGCATTCTGATGTACCTGGTCTCGTTTTCTGCCTAGATTCGTCCGCCGAATCCTATATAAACAGCCTCCTAGCCTCCTTCTCTCTACACCATTTCATTCTATCCTTATGCTACCTCTGAGAAAATGTGTAAGTAAATAAAATAATATATAAAATAAATCAAGACGAGGAAATGCTGCTCAAGACTTTCAAGAGGAGATTCAAAACAAGCTAAGATTCAAGTGAAGATTCAAACGACTTCAACGACTATTTTTCTACGAATCAAATATAATCTCTGTAAGTCGGTTACTTTTTAGATTTTAACGTTTTCTCTATTCGTGACATGAAATTAAAGGAATAAAAGAATATGCCAAATCTTTCTATTCTAATCAGTGCTTATATCCTTGGACCTAATTAAGAACTGTTATGATTCGAAGACCAATAAGACTGTGACTATGAAACTATGGACCTTAAAACCATATGCCTCTTTGACTATGAACATTGCCTATGACTGTGACTCATGACTGTGAGAATTATTTTCCTTTGACTATGAACATCGCCTATGACTGTGATTCATTAACTGTGAGGATTTATTGCCTATGACTATGGATATAAGGTTATTATTTTTGCCCATGACACTGTAATTGCAAAAACCATGTTGTACCCCAAACTGGCATTATATTGGATCTAGGCTTGACTTTCTATTCCTAGTTATCCTTGGATCTTGATCTTGGGAATTTACCTATTAAGTTAGGTCTACCCATGTTCTTGAACCTATACTATTCAACCCTTTTCATGTCGTGATATTACCAGATCTATATGCCTGCGAATTATCATCTTATGCCAGTTATTATGTCTATTCTTTCATGGGATTTTGGTTCATTCCCTTTTATCCACGAATCTAGATTTATTTATAATCTAGGTTGAATCACGATTTTACGAACGATGAGAATACGTTTTGGGAAAAACATGAAATTGGCATAAATTGGGAACACGTATTATGGCATGTTCATAAAAATGCAAATTGGATAAATTTGACATGAATTATAGGATGTGTAATTTGAATCTAGTATTGACTTGTAAATCTAGCATTTACATGAACTGTGAACTAGAATAATAAGTCTAGTTTGACATAAACTGTAATTAGAGTGATTAAATCAGAATTGGATTAGCTAATTTGGCATAATAAGTATATCGGAATAAATTTGAAATTGGCCATAATTGGGAGTAATTGTCATGTTTAGCAAAATCATGGTTAGTGACACTTAATTTGGTATAGTTTACATACCAAAAAGCATAAATATGATATAGAGGGGGAAATGGGCCATAATAATAAATGTTGACAATTTACATTAAAAGAGTAATTATGAAATAAGTAAATTAGGAATAATTTACTTATAGAATTTGTCCTAAATGAGAAAAATGTAAATTTAAACAAATTAAAGGTTTATTAACGAAATCTCTTTTAATAACACACCAGAAAGTTCTAGGGTGACAATGAGGATAGTGTCTAGGCTTGGGTTTGGAAAATACAAGTTTCCTGCTCTCCCTGGCTATCCCTAACTGATCCGACGGACGGGATGGTTACTTTCAAAACCTGATTTGAAAATTAATCAAAACCCTTTGAACTTAGAAAACACGAATATGCCTAATCCGAGGTTAGACTGAGTTGCGATGTAAACCTGCCCGGAACCAACCGGCACATCTAGTAATCGCAACAATATCTGTCTAATGTGAGTGGTCGCGGCTTTAATTTATTTAGTTAAAGCTGGAACAAGAATTTTAGGGTTAAGTTAACAAAGACACTTAACCAACTTAACACAGTTAAGCTAGAATGGGAGGGTTAAGTCCAAAGGAACACTTAACCAATTTAACACAGTTAAGCTAGAATGGGAGGGTTAAGTCCATAGGGATACATAACCAAACTTAACATCGTAACAAGACAAGATTTGTAGGGGTTAAGTAACTAAGAAAACACTTATCCAAATTAACATGTTAACTAGACTAGAAGGTGGGTTTAAGTAAAGTTAATACACTTAGCCAGATTAACATGTTAACTAGACTAGAGGTTGGGGTTAAGTAAAATTTAACACACTTAGCCAATTTGATATGTTAGCTGGACTAGATCGTAGGGTTAAGTAAACTTGAACACTTAACCATCAGATTGTGATAAATGAATAGGGTTAAGTCTAAAACATGAAGGGATAATACTTAACCATTAATAAAATGTTAGTTAAAACAGATAGGCAAGGTTAAGTTAAAAAGGAACACTTAACCAATACAGGATGAATGAATAGGGTTAAGTAATAAGAAATACTTAACCAATATAACTTGGTTTGTGGTTGGGTTAAGTCAACATGAATTACTGATAACACTTAACCAGTTTAATAGGATAAATGAAGAGGGTTAAGTTAGATTGAATTGACTAATGACACTTAACCAATCCAAATTGACGAGAAAGAGAACTAAGTAGTAAACCTTGGTTAAAAGGAGATAAGTAATAAACCTTAGTTAAGAAAACAACGATTCTGGAAACTAAGTGGTAAATCTTAGTTAGCAAAACTAAGTAGTAATTCTTAGTATAACACGGGAAGGAGCGAACGTCCGTCTGATTGAAAAGAAGGCTCCAACGAATTGGGTTACGAAGCCCGAGGCTTCGAGGGGACGTGAGGATACTCTTGGTATCCCTCTGCGAGGTGGCAGATGATCCTCCTGGGCTCATAGAGGTTAAGGTCAGCGTTAGAAGAACCAAGGGTATGCCTTGGTTGCAATATAAGGCATCCTAAAGACTAGGATGGACCAGCGTGATTCGGCGAGACCAGTAGCCCTGTGATATCAACTCGTCGTCTACCTACCATCTTTAGTCAATCGTTGTACGTATGCGGAAAGGTAGAGAACTCCCAACAGACCATATACTTGCTATCTAGTTATGGGTGAGGCTGGCCAATAGGAAAGTAGGGCATAGGGTGGCAAAAGTACAGTTCTCGCGCTTGATTTGCTTGGATTGCCTTTCATTAGTTGAGGGAGGGGTCACGTGGGACGATAACCACTGGTAGAAAAACAGACCTTAGCATCTGCACCGGCAGATATCTGAAAAGCTCCCGACCGAGTTCCGTGTTTCTGGAGTAGCCCTGCCACGGGCCTCGGGTCGCACATTACAGGACATGTGCATCAAGACAAGCGATGACGATTCGCGATACATACGTGGGGAAAGTCTAGGAACATATACCGCTGTAGGTAGTGTATCCTAGACTAGAGGGCATCGTTCGACAGGTAGCATAATCCCTAGTTGGACTAGGTGGCATAAACCCTGAATCCGAGAAGCGTTCAGCAGATAGTGTAAACTCTAGTTGAATCTAGAAAGCACTTGATAGAAAACCCTAGATTAGATCTAGGTAATAAATAATAAATGTATGCCTGAAGGCAATGGAAACTACAGGGATTGGGATCACGTTATCGTTACTAGTTGGGACACTAGTTAGGTGGTGCAGAGATATAGAAACCAGTATAACAAGGAAATAGCGAAGCGGCGAAAGTATTAGAGCATATCCAGTTTATCTTATCTTAGCATATCTTGTGTTAATCTTGTCTAATCTTGTTGACCCTATCATCATGGTGTTATCTTGTATTCAGTTAATTCATGTCGTTTTGTTTTTCCATGTTCACATGCTAGAAGTAACTGAACTTACTCAGGCTTTATGTCTGACTCTGTTTTTCTTTCGTCTTCTTTCTTCCGTTCCCCCCCCCCCCACCCCCCAAGTAGTAAAGGAGGGAATAGTATAGCTCAGGTTAAGTTGGACTGTCACTCTTTCCCAAGCTTGAAGATTCTTGGACAAAGTGCTTTGGACTCTCCTTTTTGCTGCTGTGGCTGGCTTATGCTACATTGGGGAATATAAATGTATTTTCATGCTTCTTTATTTTGTAAGACAGATGATACTCTGATATTGTAAAGAAATCATTGTACAAACTATTTTATCAATAAAGCAAAGTTTTATTTTCCGCTATTTTAATTTTTGTCTGTCTTGTAATTCATCTGCAACTTTTACCTTAAAATGCTCCACAGAACTTAGTGCATTCCATTTGTGAGTGATACTAGCGGATGTGGGGTGTTACACGTGGTATCAGAGCTGAAGGTTACCAGATCAGATAAAGGATTTGAAAAATTATTTTCAAAGCAGTTTTAAAAGAAGCATTTTCAAGGGAAAAGATTTTTTTTAATGGCATATTCCCCAAAGCCATACGCACTACCTTCTGATTCTCTGTTTGAATTATTGTCCCCTTCTTTCTTGAGTCTCTGGGGCTCCTGGCTTTCTAGGAGGTAACCTCATCGATGGGTGAAGTAGTGCCCGACTTCCATCTATAACCGTAGTAGTTTCACCTACGGCCAGTTTTCTTTCAAGCTTATAGGGTTTTCTGTACGATGGAAGCAGCTTTCGAGAGATTTGTCAACATGACTACACACGGAAGAGGATGAGGAATTCATGGATGTAGATTTAGCTCACAAAGGAGGAAGGAATTATAAAACCTAAGACAAGAGGAAGTATCTTTACTATGGTGTAATAGGGCATGTTATTAAGGGCAAAGGACAAGATTTTCAGAAGGGCAAGTACCTACTTTCGCCACCAAGTGTACCTAGGAGAAAGGTAGTAAAGTTCTGTTGGAAGAGTCTAGTTTTGCTGTTCGTACTCTTTCCTTTGGTTTTAGCACTTCGCATTTGTTCATATCCACTTCCATAGTTGAGTCTCTACACCATAGTACTTGTATAGTAGAAAGATCCCACTAGAGTCTCAAATCCAATTGGTGGTCCGACCAGTTTATTTTTCGTTAGTAGGGATTTGAGAATAGCTATCGAGTTTGCTTATATCATCTCACATAGATCGTCTAAATTCGGAGGAGATATTCCTTGGGTGCTTGTCTGATATTGGTTTAGGCCTTTGGGGCTTGTACTTGAGGAATGTCGTGTTCGACTAGGATGGTTTGCGTGAGAGATGAATAGTTGTGGAAGGCACTCTAAAAAGCACGTAGTTACACTTCGACCCTTATAGTTATGGCATGGTGGATAAGAGGGAGACCTCTAATCATCTTAGTACATGCACTTGGTACCGTGATTGACATCTGTTTATTTTTGAAATGGAGGTTAGAAACTTCACAATCGTGAAGTTAAATTAGTTAAGATACAGTGGAGTAAAGCTCAAGAAGGCAAGATACTAGCGTCATACCCTTTTCCTTAAGGGTGCATCCTTGATTTCTTTTTCTTTTTTGTAGGAGCTTTACGCATAATTGTTTCTCTCTTTCCAAAGTATATCCTCTAGGTCGTATCTTCGATCCTTAGGTAGAAACTCTTTTGGATGTAAACATGTATTTGAAACATGTTATGGTTGATGGTTGCGAGTGGTTGCTAATGGTTGCTCGTGAATGCATATACATACGTATTAGGCACTAGATCAGTTCAGACGCTTTCATATTGCATTTATAGATATGTATTTGTTTGTAAGTTGAACTTGATATGTTATCATATGGATGTTGCATATGGACGAATGGCTACGCACACATGTAGTATTTACATAACTAGGGGTGCTTGCATACATGATTAGACGCATGGCACTGACATGATTCGCATTAAGGAGGTCAAATGAATCAGTAGACCGCCTGATTTTGCATTAGATAAAGACATATACACACACTATGCATATGAACATGAAAACATTAGAAATCCTTTTAAGGACAATGAATTCCTGTGATTGAATGATTGAGTAGATGGGTGATTGGATGGTAGGACACATTCTTCCTAACTTGAAGATTTCGGGGACGAAATCATTTTAAGTGGGGGAGAATGTAACACCACGTAATTCTGTAACACTAAGATTCACAAATCAAGCCAGAATTAAATTTTAAAATCAAAATCGAGGGAAACGGGCTGCGCCATTGAATTCGTCTCGGAGTTCTCCATGAAAACGAGTCCGAGTTTGCGAGAATCGGAGTCCGTATGAAGGAGATATGACCCTCCGAAGTTTTAGGAAATTTCAGAATTGAAAACAGCTCGAAATTTGAATTCAAAATTCGAATTCAAACCCAGAAGCGGGCGGGAAAATTCCCGCCCAGGACCCAGGTCGACTGGGGAGTCAACTGGGTAGTCGACCCCCCCTGACAAGGTCGACTGCCCAGTCGACATGGGTGTCGACCTCGGTGCAAAACCCACTTTTGGGCCTGGGTGCATTCTGATGTACCTGGTCTCGTTTTCTACCTAGATTCGTCCGCCGAATCCTATATAAACAGCCTCCTAGCCTCCTTCTCTCTACACCATTTCATTCTATCCTTATGCCGCCTCTGAGAGAATGTGTAAGTAAATAAAATAATATATAAAATAAATCAAGACGAGGAAATGCTGCTCAAGACTTTCAAGAGGAGATTCAAAACAAGCTAGGATTCAAGTGAAGATTCAAACGACATCAACGACTGTTTTTCTACGAATCAAATATAATCTCTGTAAGTCGGTTACTTTTTAGATTTGAACGTTTTCTCTATTCGTGACATGAAATTAAAGGAATAAAAGAAAATGCCAAATCTTTCTGGTCGAATCAGTGCTTATATCCTTGGACCTAATTAAGAACTGTTATGATTCGATGACCAATAAGACTGTGACTATGAAACTATGGACCTTAAAACCATATGCCTCTTTGACTATGAACATTGCCTATGACTGTGACTCATGACAGTGAGAATTATTTTCCTTTGACTATGAACATCGCCTATTACTGTGATTCATTAACTGTGAGGATTTATTGCCTATGACTATGGATATAAGGTTATTATTTATGTCGATGACACTGTAATTGCAAAAACCTTGTTGTACCCCAAACTGGCATTATATTGGATCTAGGTTTGACTTTCTATTCCTAGTTATCCTTGGATCTTGATCTTGGGAATTTACCTATTAAGTTAGGTCTACCCATTTTCTTGAATCTATACTATTCAACCCTTTTCATGTCGTGATATTACCAGATCTATATGCCTGTGAATTATCATCTTATGCCAGTTATTATGTCTATTCTTTCATGGCATTTTGGTTCATTCCCTTTTATCCATGAATCTAGATTTATTTATAATCTAGGTTGAATCACGATTTTACGAACTATGGGAATACGTTTTGGGAAAAACATGAAATTGACAAAACTTGGAAATTGGCATATATTGGGAACATGTATTATGGCATGTTCATAAAAATGCAAATTGGATAAATTTGACATGAATTATAGGATGTGTAATTTGAATCTAGTATTAACTTGTAAATCTAGCATTTACATGAACTGTGAACTAGAATAATAAGTCTAGTTTGACATAAACTGTAATTAGAGTGATTAAATAAGAATTGGATTAGCTAATTTGGCATAATAAGTATATCGGCATAAATTTGAAATTGGCCATAATTGGGAGTAATTGTCATGTTTAGCAAAATCATGGTTAGTGACACTTAATTTTGTATAGTTTACATACCAAAAAGCATAAATATGATATAGAGGGGGAAATGGGCCATAATAATAAATGTTGACAATTTACATTAAAAGAGTAATTATGAAATAAGTAAATTAGGAATAATTTACTTATAGAATTTGTCCTAAATGAGAAAAATGTAAATTTAGACAAATTAAAGGTTTATTAACGACATCTCTTTTAATAACACACCAGAAAGTTCTAGGGTGACAGAGAGGATAGTGTCTAGGCTTGGGTTTGGAAAATACAAGTTTCCTGCTCTCCCTGGCTATCCCTAACTGATCCGACGGACGAGATGGTTACTTTCAAAACCTGATTTGAAAATTAATCAAAACCCTTTGAACTTAGAAAACACGAATATGCCTAACCCGAGGTTAGACTGAGTTGCGATGTAAACCTGCCCGGAACCAACCGGCACATTCAGTAATCGCAACAATATCTGTTTAATGTGAGTGGTCGCGGCTTTAATTTATTTAGTTAAAGCTAGAACAAGAATGGTAGGGTTAAGTTAACAAAGACACTTAACCAACTTAACACAGTTAAGCTAGAATGGGAGGGTTAAGGACATAGGAACACTTATCCAACTTAACACAGTTAAGCTAGAATGGGAGGGTTAAGTCCATAGGGATACTTAACCAAACTTAACATCGTAACAAGAGAAAATTTGTAGGGGTTAAGTAAATAAGAAAACACTTATCCAAATTAACAAGTTAACTAGACTAAAAGGTGGGGTTAAGTAAAGTTAATACACTTAGCCAGATTAACATGTTAACTAGACTAGAGGTTGGGGTTAAGTAAAATTTAACACACTTAGCCAATTTGATATGTTAGCTGGACTAGACTATAGGGTTAAGTAAACTTGAACACTTAACCATCACATTGTGAAAAATGAATAGGGTTAAGTCTAAAACATGAAGAGATAATACTTAACCATTAATAAAATGTTAGTTAAAACAGATGGGCAAGGTTAAGTTAAAAAGGAACACTTAACCAATACAGGATGAATGAATAGGGTTAAGTAATAAGAAATACTTAACCAATATAACTTGGTTTGTGGTTGGGTTAAGTCAACATGAATTACTGATAACACTTAACCAGTTTAATAGGATAAATGAAGAGGGTTAAGTTAGCTTGAATTGACTAATGACACTTAACCAATCCAAATTGACGAGAAAGAGAACTAAGTAGTAAACCTTGGTTAAAAGGAGCTAAGTAGTAAACCTTAGTTAAGAAAACAACGATTCTGGAAACTAAGTGGTAAACCTTAGTTAGCAAAACTAAGCAGTAATTCTTAGTATAACACGGGAAGGAGCGAACGTCCGTTTGATTGAAAAGAAGGCTCCAACGAATTGGGTTACGGAGCCCGAGGCTTCGAGGGGACGTGAGAATACTCTTGGTATCCCTCTATGAGGTGGCAGATGATCCTCCTGGGCTCACAGAGGTTAAGGTCTGCGTTAGAAGAACCAAGGGTATGCCTTGGTTGCAATATAAGGCAACCTAAAGACTAGGATGGACCAGCGTGATTCAGCGAGACCAATAGCCCTGTGATAGCAACTCATCGTCTACCTACCATCTTTATTCAATCGTTGTACGTATGTGGAAAGGCAGAGAACTCCCAACAGACCATTTACTTGCTATCTAGTTATGGGTGAGGCTGGCCAATAGGAAAGTAGGGCATAGGGTGGCAAAAGTACAGTTCTCGCGCTTGATTTGCTTGGATTGCCTTTCATTAGTTGAGGGAGGGGTCACGTGGGACCATAACCACTGGTAGAAAAACAGACCTTAGCATCTGCACCGACAGATATCTGAAAAGCTCCCGATCGAGTTCCGTGTTTCTAGAGTAGCCCTGCCACGGGACTCGGGTCGCACATTACAGGACATGTGCCTCTAAACAAGCGATAACGATTCGCGATACATACGTGGGGAAAGTCTAGGAACATATACCGCTATAGGTAGTGTGTCCTAGACTAGAGGGCATCATTCGACAGGTAGCATAATCCCTAATTGGACTAGGTGGCATAAACCCTGAATCCGAGAAGCGTTCAGCAGATAATGTGAACTCTAGTTGAATCTAGAAAGCACTTGATAGAAAACCCTAGATTAGATCTAGGTAATAAATAATAAATGTATGCCTGAAGGAAACGGAAACTACAGGGATTGGGATCACGTTATCATTACTAGTTGGGACACTAGTTAGGTGGTGCAGAGATATAGAAACCAGTATAACAAGGAAATAGCGAAGCGGCGAAAGTATTAGAGCATATCCAGTTTATCTTAACTTAGCATATCTTGTGTTAATCTTGTCTAATCTTGCTGACCCTATCATCATGGTGTTATCTTGTATTCGGTTAATTCATGTCGTTTTGTTTTTCCATGTTCACATGCTAGAAGTAACTGAACTTACTCAGGCTTTATGTCTGACTCTTTTTTTCTTTCGTCTTCTTTCTTCCGTTCCCCCCCCCCCAAGGTAGTAAAGGAGGGAATAGTATAGCTCAGGTTAAGTTGGACTGTCACTCTTTCCCAAGCTTGAAGATTCTTGGACAAAGTGCTTTGGACTCTCCTTTTTGCTGCTATGGATGGCTTATGCTACATTGGGGAATAAAAATGTATTTTCATGCTTCTTTATTTTGTAAGACAGATGATACTCTGATATTGTAAAGAAATCGTTGTACAAACTATTTTATCAATAAAGCAAAGTTTTATTTTCCGCTGTTTTAATTTTTGTCTGTCTTGTAATTCATCTGCATCTTTTACCTTAAAATGCTCCACAGAACTTAGTGCATTCCCTTTGTGAGTGACACTAACGGATGTGGGGTATTACAAATATGAATCTAGAAGAATGCTTGCATCTCACATTCTCCTATATAGTATACAAATAAAAACCGCTTGGCGCTTATGGAAATTGGATTTCCAACTATGACAAGGTATGGGACCACCTTCCGATGATGTATCTCTAGAGGCGAATACACCTGGGTTCAACAAGAACATCTAGCAACCCGGCCCACACATGACCGACCACTCATTTCTCTTAAGTGTATCGGATGTATATCACCAACGGCTGGACTCAACCTACCATTTCCCGAATGGACAGAATCGATAGAGTAAGAAACAAAAGGAATTTCTCTAGATAGGTGATGATACACCCTAATGGGAGCGACCCACATAGCCATGCTGCCTACCCGATTTTTGTCATTTCCTGGGTGCGAGACTTGAGGCTAGACTTACCTTTTCCATCATCACTGTTTAATTTCTTTGAATGCCACATCGTCAAATCCATCGAAAATCACTAATTGATTTCCACAAAAATACTCTGGTTGTCAGGCTAAAGAAGTTTCCCTTCTATGCCAGCAACTAGTACGTTTGAAGAAAACAACGTACGTGATTCCTTTGAAAATACTCTGTCAAACATTCGTCCATACAAGCTTTCCTGGGGCTGGACAAACCAAAGGCACTATTCAAGAAATGTCCTCGTATATCACCGTCTTCAATTTAAAAATCTCTGACGCACGACATATAATCAAATCAAAGTGAAATATTTATTTCGGCCTCTTTGAAATGATTAACGAACATTTTTCTTTTTAAATTATAAATCTAACAAGATTATAATCTAATCTCCATATATAGCTACAGACAAATTAAACAGTGTATGATCATCTGGCCTATATCTGGTATTTTGATCAACTTTTCAAAATGGCCAATTTTAGTGTGTGTGTCGCACACGGTTTTTCTTTCCGTTTTGTTCGTCACCTTAAAAATGAATACTTACTTTAATTTCTCTAGAAAGATATTACTCATCATTATTCCTTAATCTGATTATCCATAAATGACTTCAATTATGATTTAATCATTTATTTTGCAACTTTTATACTTGGTATATTTCCTTGTTAAATTTTCCTTTTGATCCTTCATTCTTGATTTACGTATCCTTCTTTCTATATTGATAAAGTTCCCCCTTTTTATTCATCAGTCTAAACACGATTAAAACATAATTTACAGTTCTTATAAATTTCAGAACTGTACATGATTAGTTTCTTATATCAGATCTTTTAGATTTCAGTTTAAAACTGACAAATTCTAGCGTGTGTTTCACATACGGTTTTTGCTACCTTGTTTAAAATTTAAACATTTCATTTGAAATTAATTCAAATTTAAATTATAAACTATATTTATAATTTAATAAAATTATAGCTTCAGCGTTTACTTGTTCGGCTACTGTCAAAACCATGTCTGATTTTCTATACTTGATCGACTACTTTGTGTTTGTCTTTACAGACTGAATATTTCCTTAGAAAATCATCGCTAATTATATTTGTAAATTATATTTATAATTTAATTTAAAAAAATTCAGTTTCAGTATTTGAATTTCAGTTTTTGACGAAAACTGTATTTTAAAATCCTGATTCACTTATTACTTTTCTCATTCGCTAATTAAATAAAAATTCTATTTTTATTTAAAAATTTGTTTCCTGTTTTAATTAAACCATTATTTAATTTAAAAACTAGTTTGAATTTAAATTATTTTTAAAAATCTTCATTTTTAAGTTAAAGAGCAAAGTACCATTTTTAATAAAGTACCACTTCCAAAAACACAGGCGCCCCCCTTTGCCAAACCCCCCCAGACCCCACGTTTACACAACGTACCATATGGCCGATCACTTACCCAAAGTACCACATCTGAAAACCACCGCATTTTACCCCCTGATCACTACCATAACCCATGCGCCAGTGCCCTGTCCTTCGGCCTTGGTAGTACCACTTTCCTAAACTACCAACCCACAAAAACATAGCCGATCACCTCAATACCATGGCATCCCTTCCCTGCTCACCCACACACACAACACGTGCACACATGCTGGCGCCACCATCAACCACTACTGACCACCCATCCACGTCACCTACCACTTCCTGACCATCATGCACTGCCCTGACCATCCCATCCCCGTCCACTGTCGATTTGCACCGTAGCACCACTTTTGATAAAAACAAGTCATCCAGGAAACCCATGCCGCCGCCATCTCCTCGCCATGCCATCACCATACTCCGACGCCCCTATCCCCCAGGATCGCAACCCTAAAACCTCGTCATCCAGTAGCAGTTTAGTTAGCAAAATCAGAACCCAAAACCCCATTAAAAACCTTTCGATTTAATCCTTCAATTCCCCACATTAGAAAAATTATTTAGGATTTTTCCCAGCATCCCTGAACCTAGACGATGCTTCACCTTCGACCACACCACCCCCAATCAACTGGATGGTCGAAATTTACCCCAGGTACAAATTTTGATCATCTAAGGATATCTCATGATTTAGATCGTTAAATAGATCGTTAAAAATCATGAAACAACTTTTAAAAATCATGATTTGGCATCAATATTCTATTTGTATAACTGAAACATGTTTTTATGAAACTTGAATTTGTGATGAAACAGAGAGAGGGTTTCAACAGCCTGTGTTTTCTATTTCATATACCAATGTTTTTTTAAGTATATTCACATCCCTTTCTTACCTTTATTTTGGTTTGGTGATGATGTAAAGGTAGGGACTAACCTGAATTTATGTTACAATCACCTGGCTTAAGGTATTGATCAATGATTATCACTATGGTTTAACAACAGTAGGATTTGTAACTTATTAATATAAGTTTTCTTCTAAACCAAAAGTTAATTAATTAAAATACCTACCCTTACTTCTTTGATCAAGACAAGAAGGTAATTCAACCAAGGTTGCATTCAATCAAACAAAGCAAACCATAGCATACAAAAGAACAGTTCAAAACAAAAAAAATGCAGGAAAACAGATCAGGAAATTTAAAGTAGTTTACTCACCAGAAAAAAAGCTTAAACCCTTAACTTCTATTCTTCTTTACTGATCAAATTCAAGAACTTGTGTTGTGTGTGGAGAATGGTGTGTGCTCATGTCTATTTATAGTGGTGAAAAATCACTAAAATAATGTGCATTTAAAAACTGTTTTTTAGTTTTTGCTTTGACAATTGAAAGACAACTCAGAAAATCCCTTTCTTCCTCTCACCAAATCAAAACACTATCACCAAATGCACATGGCTTATCTCAGCCCACATCACCATGAAAATCCTCTCGCACATGCCCTTCTTTTTACCCATTGGTTTCTATGAATTATCACAAATAAATGCTCATGATCTCACAAATCTTTTCTTGGTTTAAACAATTTAAAATCTCCATTTTTGTACCATATAAAATCAGTTTTTGCCTTGGGTTTTTAAACCATATCTTCACATGATAAAGTTGATTTAACAATAAAACATATATAAATTTTACTTTACTTCCAAGGCTTTACAAAATCTGAAAATGCTAGTACAATTTAATCTTGGCTATGTAATGAAATGGCCATGAAAAATCCTAGATGGTCTATAGGCTTGTACAAATCTAGTGTAGGCAAGGCTTGTGGTTGTTATGCAAGATTTCACAAATCTTTATGCATATGTTTTTATGACAAAGTAACATGCTTTTGAAAATGCAAATGAAAATGTCAAATTTCAGAAAATCTTGATAGAAAAGAGAAAGATTCAAAACTGAAAATACTTGATTTAAATAGATTTGGCTAAGTGAACATATATTTACCTAGATTTCTTTAATAGCTTCTTCTAGTGTAGGTGTTATCTTCAAGCACATATACATGAAAACATGTTTGCAAGGAAATGGAATTTCATGTTTTGATAATGTAAATGTAAACTTAAACTTGCTTTTGACAAAAGAGAAAAGTTTTTGCATGTTTTTATTCAAGTGTTAAAAGTTACCAGGTTTTGGAATTTTAAAGTCTAGATTTTAAATCATATTTGTAAATACGTACTTACGATCAATCAATATCTGTGTTAGTGATACGTAAAAACCCGGGTCATTACATTCTACCCCCTTATAAAAATTTCTCCCTCGAAATTTGTTAACAGTAGATTAGAGTTATCGACTTATATACACACATCAGCAATTTCTTATTCGTAACCAAAAATATATGTCCAAATTCCCTATTTAACTCCTCAGTCAATTTACTTAATTCCGTTAAGTATTACCCACAATCTTCATTCACTTAGTTAATCATCTCCATTTCGGGTCTCACAAATATGATTTAATTTCACAAATCGACCAATTCACTTTTCCTGTGTTCATATCCAATTGATGCTCAAGTCCAGCCTTAATTTCAGGAAATCCGAATATTACTTCAATTTAGAATTCTAACCCGATTTCTGGTATCAATATGATTGGATATTATTCTAATTTAACCCAACCATATTTAATTTATCTTAAGGCTGGCCCTAGTTAGTTAACTCCTTTTATCCTGCTGGACTGGTGCAACTTCCTCCACAGTCCCTCCTTGATCTTGGGATCCAGTATTACGATCAGTAGTAGTGGAAGACCCTCTAGCTCGACTTCTTCATCCTCGTTTACTCATCTTAATCACCTGAATATAACAGGTCGTAAATCCCGACTTGATTGAATATAACTAACTTAGGTATATCGTCCAAGTTGTTTTAAATTTATTTTAAATTTTATTATAAAAATAAGCTCTCTCACACTTACCCAAAGCCTAGGTAATCAGTAACCTAAGCTCTGATACCAAGTGTAACGACCCAACTTTCGAACACATCGGCAGTTGTGTCATTAATAAGAATAAGACTGGATAGAAGATAAAATCACAGTAAACATCAGAATCTCACAGCGGAATTTTTACAAAAGATGATACTTCATAATATTACACAGCGGAACATATTACATCAGAGCATCATAGATCTGGTGATACAAACCATCCATAGTACATCCTTAATTATACATATCATAGACGACCAACTGACAGACTTATAATTAAATAGTAGATAAGATAAGTAGATCAGCACACAGAAAGTCTCCATCCAGCTTCTCAAGTTTTTCCAATCCTGATTCACTTGTCTATTCATAACAAGTGTTATGAATACCCAAGAGCTTAAGGGAAACACAGAAAAATAAACTCCGGGTCAGTCAGGGGACGGGTATGAGTAAACAGTTTAAAACAAATAAAAATATCTCATAAGACCACGCCGTAAATACAGAACGGGTTTTTACCTTATGAGATCAAAATACTTTGTATACTTGAAATCAGATATTATCATAGTGTCTAGGGGTTCTTCACAAATAAATATGAATCTAGAAGAATGTTTGCATCTCACGTTCTCCTATATAGTATACAAATAAAAACCGCTTGGCGCTTATGGAAATTGGATTTCCAACTATGACAAGGTATGGGACCACCTTCCGATGCTGTAACTCTAGAGGCAAATACACCTGGGTTCAATAAGAACATCTTGCAACCCGGCCCACACATTACCAACCACTCATTTCTCTTGAGTGTATCGAATGTATATCACAAACGGTTGGACTCAAACCACCGTTTCCCGAATGGGCAGAATCGATAGAGTAAGAAACAAAAGGAATTTCTCTAGATAGGTGATGATACATCCTAATGGGAGCGACCCACATAGCCATGCTGCCTGCCCGATTTTTGTCATTTCCTGAGTGTGAGGCTTGAGGCTAGACTTACCTTTTCCATCATTACTGTTTAATTTCTTTGAATGCCACATCGTCAAATCCATCGAAAATCACTAATTGATTTCCACAAAAATACTCTGGTTGTCAGGCTAAAGAAGTTTCCCTTCTGTGCCAGCAACTGGTACGTTTGAAGAAAACAACGTACGCGATTCCTTTGAAAATACTCTGTCAGACATTCGTCCATACAAGTTGTCCTGGGACTGGACATACTGAAGGCACTATTCAAGAATAGCCCTCGTATATCTCCGTCTTCAATTTAAAAATCTCTGACGCACGGCGTATAATCAAATCAAAGTGAAATATTTATTTCGGCCTCTTTGAAATGATTAACGAACATTTTTCTTTTTAAATTATAAATCTAACAAGATTATAATCTAATCTCCATATATAACTACTGACAAATTAAACAGTGTATGATCATCTGGCCTATATCTGGTATTTTGATCAACTTTTCAAAATGGCCAATTTTAGTGTGTGCGTCGCACACGGTTTTTCTTCCCGTTTTGTTCATCACCTTAAAAATTAATACTTACTTTATTTTCTCTAGAAAGATATTACTCATCATTATTCCTTAATCTGATTATCCATAAATGACTTAAATTATGATTTAATCATTTATTTTACAACTTTTATACTTGGTATATTTCCTTGTTAAATTTTCCTTTTGATCCTTCATTCTTGATTTACTTATCCTTCTTTCTATACTGATAAAGTTCCCCCTTTTTATTTATCAGTCTAAACACGATTAAAACATAATTTACAGTTCTTATAAATTTTAGAACTGTACATGATCAGTTTCTTATATCAGATCTTTTAGATTTCAGTTTAAAACTGACAAATTCTAGCGTATGTGTCACATACGGTTTTTGCTACCTTGTTTAAAATTTAAACATTTCATTTGAAATTAAATTCAAATTTAAATTATAAACTAAATTTATAATTTAATAAAATTACAGCTTCAGCGTTTACTTGTTCGACTACTGTCAAAACCATGTCTGATTTTCTATACTTGATCGACTACTTTGTGTTTGTCTTTACAGTTTTAATATTTCCTTAGAAAATCATCCCTAATTATATTTATAAATTAAATTTTAATTTAATTTAAAAAAATTCAGTTTCTGTATTTGAATTTCAGTTTTTGACGAAAACAGTATTTTAAAATCCTGATTCACTTAGTACTTTTCTCATTCGCTAATTAAATAAAAATTCTATTTTTATTTAAAATTTATTTCCTATTTTAATTAAACCATTATTTAATTTAAAAACTAGTTTGAATTTAAATTATTTTTAAAAATCTTCATTTTTAAGTTAAACAGCAAAGTACCATTTTTAATAAAGTACCACTACCAAAAACACAGGCGCCCCCTTTGCCAAACCCCCCCAGACCCCACGTTTTCACAAAGTACCATATGGCCGATCACTTACCCAAAGTACCACATCTGAAAACCGTAGCATTTTACCCCCTGATCACTCCCAGACCCCATGCGCCAGTGCCTATCCTTCGGCCTTGGTAGTACCACTTTCCTAAACAACCAACCCACAAAAACATGGTTGATCACCTCAATACCATGGCATCCCTTCCCTGTTCACACACACACACAACCGTGCACGTGCACACATGCTGGCGCCACCATCCACCACCACTGACCACCCATCCACGTCACCTACCACTTCATGACCATCATGCACTGCCCTGGCCATCCCGTCCCCGTCCACCGCCGATTTGCACCGTAACACCACTTTTGATAAAAAAATGTCATCCAGGAAACCCATGCCAGTGCCTCGCCACATCCATGCACTTTCGCCAGCTCCTCGCCATGCCATCACCATACTCTGATGCCCCTATCCCGTCCAGGAGCAGTTCGGTGATCAAAATCAAAACCCAAAACCCCATTAAAAACCTATTTCGATTTAATCCTTCAATTCCCCACATTAGAAAATTATTTAGGATTTTTCCCAGCATCCCTGAACCCAGACGATTCTTCACCTTCGACCACACCGCCCACAATCAACGGGATGGTCGGAATTTTCCCCAAGTACAAATTTTGATCAACTAAGGATATCTCGTGATTTAGATCGTTAAAAGTCATGAAACAACTTTTAAGAATCATGATTTGGCATCAGTATTCTATTTGTATAACTGAAACATGTTTTTATGAAACTTGAATTTGTGATGAAACAGAGAAAGGGTTTCAATAGCCTGTGTTTTCTATTTCATATACAAATGTTTGTTTAAGTATATTCACAGCTCTTTCTTACCTTTATTTTGGTTTGGTGATGATGTAAAGGTAAGGACTAACCTGAATTTATGTTACAATTACCTGGCTTAAGGTATTGATCAATGATTATCACTATGGTTTAACAACAGCAGGATTTGTAACTTATTAATATAAGTTTTTTTCTAAACCAAAAGTTAATTAATTAAAATACCCACCCTTAGTTCTTTGATCAAGACAAGAAGGTAATTCAACCAAGGTTGCATTCAATCAAACAAAGCAAACCATAGTATACAAAAGAACAATTCAAAACAAAACAAAAATTGCAGGAAAACAGATCAGGAAATTTAAAATAGTTTACTCACCAGAAAAATGCTTAAACCCTTAACTTCTATTCTTCTTTACTGATTAAATTCAAGAACTTGTGTTGTGCATGGAGAATAGTGTGTGCTCATGTCTATTTATAATGGTGAAAATCATTAAAATAATGTGCATTTAAAAACTATTTTTCAGATTTTGCTTTGACAATTGAAAGACAACTCAGAAAATCCCTTTCTTCCTCTCACCAAATCAAAACACTATCACCAAATGCACATGGCTTATCTCAGCCCACATCACCGTGAAAATCCTCTTGCACGTGCCCTTCTTTTTCCCCATTGGTTTCTATGACTTATCACAAATAAATGCTCATGATCTCACAAATCTTTTCTTGGTTTAAACAATTTATAATCTCCATTTCTGTACCATATAAAATCAGTTTTTGCCTTAGGTTTTTAAACCATATCTTCACATGACAAAGTTGATTTAACTATAAAACATATATAAATTTTACTTGCCTTCCAAGGCTTTACAAAATCTTAAAATGCTAGTACAATTTGATCTTGGCTATGTAATGAAATGGCCATGAAAAATCCTAGATGATCTATAGGCTTGTACAAATCTAGTGTAGGCAAGGCTTGTGGTTAATATGCAAGATTTCACCAATCTTTATGCACATGTTTTTATGACAAAGTAACTTGCTTTTGAAAATGCAAATGAAAATGACAAATTTCAGAAAATCTTGATAGAAAAGAGAAAGATTCAAAACTGATAATACTTGATTTAAATAGATTTGGCCATGTGAACATATATTTACCTAGATTTCTTTACTAGCTTCTTCTAGTGTAGGTGTTATCTTCAAGCACACATACATGAAAACATGTTTGCAAGGAAATGACATTTCATGTTTTGATAATGTAAATGTAAATGTAAACTTGCTTTTGACAAAAGAGAAAAGTTTTGGTATGTTTTTATTCAAGTGTTAAAAGTTTTCAATCTAAAATTTGCAAGAACTCAATTCTTAAATACTTTGAAAAAAAATGAACAAACATGTGAATAAAATGGCATTGTAAAACTTACTATGTAAAAGTGTTGTTATCCATACATGTATAAAAATCAATTTAAACAAATGCTGTCAATTTCATGCTATCATACATGAATGAGTAAAAGTTGGTTTTGGTAAATGCTGTAATATATGCATCTATAAATGTTGTTATACACAAGTTACCAGGTTTTGGAATTTTAAAGTCTGGATTTTAAATCATATTTGTAAATATGTACTTACGATCAATCAATTTCTGTGTTAGTGATACGTAAAAACCCACGTCATTACAAATATAATATTATTACTAAATTTATTAATTTACTAAACAATTAATAAAACATCAACTTTTAAACTTTAACTTAGTTAAAATATTTGTTTCATTGTCCGAATTTTTATTACAAATCCTATTACTCGATCTTTTACCAAATTCGATTACAAGAATCCTTTTCTAAACCTTTCAATCATTCATTCTAGGAAATGTTATTTCAAATCTCATCAATTTCAATTAATGTCATTATTAGGTATCATTAACTAAAATTAACGCTTAACATCCCATCTCATTTTATAAACTCGTTTATATAATTCTGGTTTAATATAAAACCCTTTTTCATCTTGATTTCCTTTATTTTATCAAAATATTAAGTAACATATATTTTAAGCTTATCATATTTGCTTAAAATCATTTTATAACTTCATTTACCAAATTCAGTTTAAATATAAACCCGTTTATAAACACACTTTGAAATTTAATTATATTTCATTATTAACTTCGACTACTTAAATGAACTTCATTTAAGAAATAATTCATTAAATTATTATAATTTAAAAATATAATTTACTTCATCATTAATCAGAATTAACATTAAGTTTCCTTTTAAAATCTTATTAAGTTAAACAATTATTCATCACATTATTTCATTAGATTAATTGGCACAAACTAATTTAATAATCAATTTCCGTTAAAAACCGTTGACTTGGTCAGCTCTAAAACATGATTAACTCGTTGATCAACTCTAACTCGTCTTTTCATTTAAATTAGTTAATAATATAATTAATTTAAATAATCTCATTTACTTCGAATACTATTAAATAAACAATAATCAGTTTCAAAAAAACCCCGTTTTAATTGTTTCTTTAAAAAAATTAATCTTAGTTATAAATCATTACATTAATCCCTGCTCATTTTCTTATCAATCTTCTCAATGTAAGAATTAGCTTAATAAAATCATTTAATAATTACATTTAAATATAAATAAAAAATAATAATTATTTATTCCCTCCTTAAAACTTCATTTAAAAATAATATGTTTCAAAATCTGTCTTCAGTTATAAAATAAATTATATAACTTCATTTCTAACGATTCACCTAATGGTAAATCAAACTTTATAAAACGATTTTAATTTAGGCCATCTAGTGCCAATTTCTCAACCAATATTTCTCATTGGTCAATACCAAGGGTTCAACAATCAATAGTCGATCCATCATCCAATTAGATTTCTTAAACAATACATGTGATATAACATGAAAAAATAAATAAATTTGAGGAATGTGGTTGGATTCCTCCAACCTGTCCTTCCCTGCATTCGATAGGTTAATCCAATCAATACGACAATTTTTAATAAACATGAATAATTAATTCGACTAATAACGGTCCACTAACAACAATTCAAGCATCCGATTAACTATAAAATGTTTATATATTATGTCCATTGGAAATAATCGTTAAAAATAATGATTTGGTTCGATTTAATTAAACAAACATTTAATTTAAATAAATCATGTAAAATATTCAGTATATATGCAAACAATCATCAAATCAACCAACAGTTAACAAACATAAGGCACAAACAAATAACCCGACTTATATAAATATAAGTAGGAGAACTGAGTGAGTTTAACTCACCTTGATTTATTCGACGATGAAAACGGTTTGTTTTAATTAATTACAAATATGTCCAAACCAGCTTCAAAATGAAGCGTTCGCCGGTACAGTTCCGTTGTCGTTTGTTTGGTTCAATTCTTATGGATGAATGGGTTACATATATACTATATGATCATAGTTAAATTTACATTAACTAAACCTTTATATATGTAGTATTTAATGTTATATATACATATATATTTATAAATAAATGATTAAATAGGCGGTTCAAACTTTTTTCTTACTTTGTTTCAAAATTTCCAGGTCAGTCATCCTGATCTGCAAAAACACTGGGCCTACTAACTATTTTTCAAAACAGTTTCCCACTTGCTTCAGCATCAACACAGTTCAAGCCAACTTGTTCTTCCCGCCCCATATATTGTCCAGCACTTCATCGCTTCGTTGATTCCCCCGCCAGCTTCGATTTGTATTTTTTTAATTTTCCCTAAAGGCCCAAGCCCGTTTATTCCTACTGTCATTTGTTCAGCTTGCAAATGCTTCCTTCCCCACGTTCGAGTGTTATTCGTACTGCTTGCTTGTTTCATCTTTTTTTTTTTTAATTTACTTTAACCATTCGGTTTAAGTACCCAGACCCAAACATAACATTCCCTTTTGCATGAAACTGCTCTCCTCATCTTTCTTTTATTTCCTGAAACCTATCACTTCTTCTCATGCAAAACCCACGCACGTTGCCTCACCACTTGCTGGCCCTCCTCTCTTTCTCTAGTCACCTCCCCCATGACCGACAGCTCCACCTTCCATGCATTGAATGAGATCACCACTACACCGTTCAAAAGAAAACCCCACTGCCTCCTTCAAATTCAGACTACATCACAAACTACAATGCACTGGTTCCATCAACCCACAACTGCCGCATCCCTTCCCTAGTCATCAGTCCACCAACAGGGACCGCCGACCGACCCTTCAGCACCATCCGCTGACCTGCTCAACACCCTGCCACTAGTGCGCGCTCTGCCTGGGTTCATGTTATTTATTTACATACATATATATTATTATTATTTGAGGCTTCATGTTGTTAGATAAAAGAGCAGGTGGAAGTTTGGTTTTCAATATGAAGAGAGAGCTCATCCTATTCTAATCCGAAAAAGGAAGAAAAGATGAAGCCTTGCATATTTATTGGAGGATAATACGTGGGCATAAATGTGTGTCTGGTACAAGATGTCTCTTTCACTTGTAAAACGTGATCGACACAATTTACATTCCCAAATATGAATGTAATATTTTAGTCTTAGGTAGCTCTATTTATTTCTTTTCATTCACACTAGACTAGCTGGGGGTAAAGGAATAGAGTGTACTGGTGGGTAGAAAACATATGGGTTTTCTCTTACAGGGTAAACGTAGAATATTGTTAGGTAGGCATATGCAAACACTTCATAAGTCTCTACGTGTTGATTTAGGCTTACATAGAATAAATACAAGGTAGCATGTTGTTTCCGTTTCACGTACACCGGTACACGTGCGAATTTGCAGAGAAAAGAGTAGGAGCAGATGTATTAATTGTTTGGAGTAGCCATACCGAGTTCTCACTTTCACATATCAGATGGAAATGAAGGCAGTATATGCATTGGCACGTGAATGTCTGTTTATTTGGTAAGCTAGAAAGTAGAGTTTGGATTGCGTGTTTTCGTACTTTATGAGGCAGGTTTTTCTTCCTTTAGAGTTACGTATAGATAAAATAAATTTATATGCTCTACGTTTTGTATTTTTAATTAATTAGCAGGGTAGGCTGCGATGGTGATAAGGACATGGTTAGAATAGACACATGGAAAAATGAACTTCATACTTAGCAAGGAAGGAAATAGGTTGGGCACATGCGTATACTTTACTTGCTTTGATCTAAACTTTTTATTTTAATTTATTTTCATACAGCATTTAATTCTGCCGCTATTACGTTATACATTGTAAATTCGCATCGACACACATGAACCCCAAGCACATAGAAAATGGACATGTCACTACGTCTTGATGCTACGGTCCCAATGAAATTTGTTTGGTCAAGTTCTGACTCCGTTTCATAACAACGTTATTTTAAATTCTGAATTTATTTATCGGTTCACTTTTAAATATCGTCTACTGATAAAACAACTCTGATTGGCCCCAAACTAGAAATCTAGCAATAACTAGCGATACGTATTCCAATAAAATTCGTTTCGTTGAAAACGGAGTTTGCTTGAAAAAAAGTCATTCATACAGCTAATGAAATGTCGATAAATTATAATTTAAGTTTAACAATTAAATTAAATAATAATAAATTATTATTATCGAATATATCTTAATAAATATATCACTTTAAATTTAATCGATATGGATTTATACTTAATATTAACATTTCTAAGTTAAATGATATTCTAATCTACAGAAATTGCTTATTAAATAAATTAAATAAACGTTATAATTTATAAACAATTTCCATAACGACTATTTTAAAATTTTAATTGGACATAACTTACAGTATATAAGCTGAAATCTCGATTTTTCTCTTTTATTGGAAAACTATAAACAAAATAGATTCAAATGTTTTTTGTTTCATAGAATTCCGATTTAAAACGGATTCTGTATATTCAATTGAAGTTCAAAACTCAATATTACGAACTACCGCGCCATTATAAGTAATTTTAATATATATTAAAATTAAACAGTCAATCATCGTTTTATAAACGAATTCAGTATTAAAATCCATTAATATTCCAAATAAAATATTTAAAACAAATTTAAACATTCGAATTCAATTGACCGAAAAATCTGGGTCATTACAGAAATGCTGGAGACTTGAATCATTAGGCACAATTGTAGTTCGTACTTCTCCCCAACAATCATGGTGAGGAAGAAGGATGTTTCATGGAGGTTGTGTGTGGACTACCAAAGCTTGAACAAGGTCACCGTTAAAGGCAAGTTTCCTAGATCCTTTAGTAGACGATTTATTCGATGAACTACGTGGGACTGAATACTTCTCAAAGCAGGATTTGAAAATCAGATATTATCAAATCATAATGAGTGAAGATGGCATCCACAAGACAGCTTTCAGAACCCACGAGGACCATTATGAATTCACATTGATGCCATTTGGTCTCTCTAATGCTCCTTCCATTTTTCATTCTTTGATGAATTCCATATTTAAACCTTACTTGAGAAAATTTGTGTTAGTGTTCTTTGATAATATTCTAGTTTATAGCAAGAAATTGATATATCATTTGAATCATCTTAATTCAACATTGCAAGTCTTAAAGGCTAATTTACTTGTCATCAATACTTCCAAATGTATGTTTTTAGTAACACAATTGAGTATTTGGAACACGTGATCTCAAGGGAAGGCATAGTTGTTGATCCAAGTACGGTGGATGCTGCCAAACAAAGGCCTATTCTTGCTAATTTGAAGGCATTGCACGACTTCCTAGGATTAACAGGGTACTAACGAAAGTTCATCCGGGGATATGGTGTAATTGCTAAGCCTCTTACAGATTTATTAAAAAAAGATGCATTCAAATGGACGAAGCCACTGCCACAATAGAGAAATTAAAAGAATGCCTTATCATCCTTCATATATTGTGCATGCCGGATTTCAGTAAGAAGTTTGTTGTCGAGTGTGATGCTAGTGGAATTGGCATTGGCGTAATATTGCAGCAATATAATAAACCCATAACTTACCTAAGAAAGGCTCTTCATGGAAGGACCCTGTATTGGTCTACCTATGAAAAATAGTTATTGGCCTTTATCCTTGCAACTAAGAAATTATCGCAGTATCTATTGGGAAGAGAATTCATCATCAAAACATACCACCAAAGCCTAAAGTACCTCTTGATTCAAAAATTGCACACTGGAATGCAAGCTAAGAGGCTAGCCAAATTACATGGGTTTGAGTATCAAGTCGAATTTCGTAGTAGACGAGAGAATACGGTAGCTGATGCACTATCTAGTAGAGATGAGTGAACACGTACCGAGAATGCCATGATATATCTCATATACAACCCCGGTGGTTAGAAAAGCTTAAACACACCCTTGACCAATCAACATTTTATACCAACCTCAATCAGCAAATCAGAAATGGGAGTAGAGCAGCAGATAAATACAAATTGGTTGGTAACTTGATATTTTATAAAGGAAAACTAGTCATTGATCATGTTGATGATACCTTGGTTAAAATCTTGCTAGAACAGTTTCATTCTACGTCCTTAGATGGTCATTCAAAAATGAAAGGAACTTTAAAGAGAATTAAAGCTGTATTTTATTGGAAAAAATGAGGAAACATGTGGAGCAATTTGTATGGGTGTGTGATGAGTGTCAAAGGACAAATAAGAAAATTTCAATATACCAGGTTTGTTACATCCTCATCCTGTTCCTGATCAGACATGGACTGATATTAGCATGAATTTTATCATTGGGCTGCCACGAAGCAATAAGTATACTGTTATTTTTGTAGTGGTTGATAGGCTGTCCAAGTATGCTCACCTATTTCTACTTACACATCCGTATACTACGAGAGATGTGGCTTATGTATTCTTCCAGGCGATGTTCAAGCATAGCCTACTGTAACACCCCATAATTTTAAAGAATACCATAATGATAAACTAAAGAATAAGTAATTAAATATTTAGAGATCAAGTAAAACGGACTGCACAATTGCGTTCGTCTTGCAATTCTTCTTAAGATAGACTCCGAGATTGCGTAAACGTACATCATATGAGGAAGTTATTTAGCTTAGAATTTTGTATGCATATAAGAGAATTATATATAAACAAATCAAGTTCAGAATTCAAAAAAGTTCAAAAATCAGAGTTGGAAACCGAAGCGGGAATCAGGCCCAATGGGGGTCGACCCTAGGGTCGACCCACACAAGGGGGTGTCGACCCTGGGGTCGACCCACCACAGATCCAGGGCAGATTCCTACCCTACACCTAGACGGATTTTCAAATGAGATTTGTTGACGTTAGACTATAAATATGACAACATTTCTATCGTTTTATTCACCTAAAACAATGGAGACACTGAGGTGCTGCCCAGTTGGATTTAATTAGCTATTCTTCTGCAGCAACGATTTATATGTATTCAAGAATCTCTGCTACAACATCAACATTCTTTTCTCTGTTCTTTATATCCAGCCTTTGTGAGTACATGTTATTTTTAGATATAAACATTTAAAAATTATTCTTGACATGTCTATAAATTTGGATCTAAACCTATGTCTGTTAAGAATCTGAATCCTACCTAAAAAGATCTGTCATTACATGTACACCTGATCTACTGTACAGTTCTTATATGCCTATTTCTATTCTCATCTCTACCTCTTTCCCTTTTTATTTTTATAGCCTAGGCTACAACGAGCCTAGGCTTATCACTAAAATACTCGAACAAATGAAATTGGGAATGGCTGGGAAAGATAAATTAGGGGCATAACGTATTATGAATCATGACTGGGATTTTGGGGCATAACCTATACTGTAATGCAAAACTAAACTTGTGGCATATGTTATACTGTAAATTATGAACGTAATTTAGGGCATATAAATCTGTAGGCTTAACTTAAGATTAAGCGTAACAAGTTAATGTAACTGTAAGTAACCTGCTGTAACTTGCGGAGATGTTTAATTTGTTAAAATGACTAATCTGCTGAAATCTATTGAAACTGAATATTTTAATTGAAAAGCCTATACAGAGCATAAGTAACTCCTAAATAGGATTATTAGACCGAAAAGATTGCTAACACAATTATGGCAATTAAGAAATGATAACCGCACTTAGACATGAGGTTAAATTCAACTTGTGGTAGAAGTTTGCCCATAACCGCCCAACAAATACATCATCCACAAGTTGTTAATTTATTGTGAGGGGTCGAGTGCGTAAATATACATGTAACAGTGCTAAAACACGAGGTTATGTCCAAGTTGTGGTAGAAGTCAACGTGGAACCGCCTAGCATATCCAGCGTCCACAAGTAGTCAACTTAATGTAAGAGGTCTGGCGCATTAACATACACGAATAGGGAGTGATAACAACCTATTAACCTGTAATACTTAACTTGTTTAATCAGTGGTGATTATATAAGCCGTTAAACTGCAACTTATTGAATCTTTGGGGTTCAGTAAACTTGTTGAATCTGCGGGGTGAAGTAAATATGTTATATCTGTTAGGGTTATTCGAACCCAATAAACTTAACTTGTTTTACATGTTGGGGTTATGTGGGCTTGTTAATCTGTTAGGCATAACCTGTCAAAATATTAGTAGTGGGGATGCAAGCCTAGGGGATGGCTTGTATCATCTATTGTGCGGGACCCGTATCAGTCAATAACCCATACCGGTATCTAAATGGGACCCCGAACTAGGTAGGGGTCAGGGCACGCATATTGAGCTGATTATAATGGTCCATATGGGTGGAGGTGTCTGATGGCACGTTCCAACGGAATCATGTGCGTGCATGGATCCGCTTGCTCGGGAAAATAAGACGCTATAGCACTAGTAGATATGTTTGTGTCTATCTGGGGTGTTGCCGCTTTAGGAAGTGATACATCTTAGTGTGGTGCGGGCACAGGGTATTTATGAGATAAGGAGCCGATCGACTGGGGGTAGTAATTAGGGTACATCTAGTGCTTCCTGTTTAGGTGCCCATTATTATCATTTGAAGTAACACCCATTATTTCTGTTGGGCAGCCTGTTATTATCGTTTGGGGGTAAAAACTGTCACTAGAAGTACACCTAAGTCTACCATAATGTTTTAGTTGGGGTCATTTTGTTTCTGTTATTACTAGTATTAGTGCAGAGAGAAAAGTATTTGAGAAGCGTATTCTGTTCAGTTCATCTTACTTATCGTATTCAGTCTGTTATACCTATTATGTGACATTGTTATCTCTCATCCAATTTATATGCCTGTCATGTTTCTTTTACATATTTATATGCTAAAAGTAACTGGACTCAATAGGCTTTATGTCTTAGCCATTTTGTTTCCTTTTCTCACTCTTCCTTCCCCCTTCCAAGTTCTCAGGGTGGGAGTGTTCAGGCTTGATTAGGATTCTCTCTCTTCTGTTTCTGCATGGATTTTGAATTTGCTTCGATATACCACTTTGACTATTTGTCTACTTTGTTATGGCTCTTTTTGGGGACTATGATTTTATACTTATGTACTCTGATGGTTTTAGTATAAGGCGGATACTTTTATTGATGTAATTGTTTTTTAGTATTTCAGACTATAATGTTGTAACTGGATTTTGGACCATGATGTTTTCTATTTGGGAAATAAAGTTTTAAATTTAAGCTGCTATGTTTATGTTTCTGTTTACCTATAATGCTTCACGGAACTTAATGCATTCTGCTAAAGAGTGACATTAACAGACGTGGGGTGTCACATTTGGTATCAGAGCTGAAGGTTACAAGATCGGATAAAATTGTTTTCAAAAGGTTTTAAAAAGAAAGCATTTTCAAAAGAAAAGTCTATTTTTGAAAAACATATTCCCCAAAGCCGTACAAATTATCTTTCGATTCTATGTTTTAATCCCTTTTTCCTTTCTTTTTAGCATCTTTGGGGAACCGAATCTTCCCGAGGGTGTTACGATATCGGCTTGGTTTCGTAGGTATCTTGAGGCTATGGCGCCTACCAAAGACAAAGCAGACGACCCTCCCTCAGCTACAGCCGTTGTTTCTCCTCCTCCTCCGCAGCAAATAGTTTCTCCAAGATATGCAAGAATTTCTTTACTACAGGAGGAAAGCCTTTCCAAGGAACCAAGACTTTTGTAGAAAAAAGTATTGGCTTAAAGAGACAGATGATTTGTTTGGGATTTTTGAAATTGACGATCGTAGGAAGATTCAATTGATTGTTTGGCAGATGAAAGATGAAGCTTCATTCTGGTGGGAAGTGACGTAACCAGGACATCCATGGTTGACTTGGAATGATTTCTGATAGATATTCGAGATTACGTTCCTTTCTCAGGCCAAAGAGATTATAATGGAAAGGTTTCTGGCACTTAAGCAAGGAAACATGTATGTCAAAGAGTATGTCAATAAGTTCAATAGTTTGGCTAGATTTGGTTTGGATCTAGTGAATACCCCGCACAAGAAAGTTTTGAGGTTCACAAGAGGGTTAAATGAACCCCTTCATGGGTTAGCTATGTCTCATATTACGATGGGGCGGCTTCCGAGAAACTCATTGATATGGCATTAATGCACGATGATGATAAAACGAAAAGAAAGAGGCTAAGATTGATGGGGCATAAAACAAAAAAGTGTGGCCCAAGAAAGAACAACAATAACAAAAGAAGGGCAGAAAGAAGGACAAAGCTCCAGAAAAGAGGAAATATCATAGTTGTGGATGCATGGTTCATTTGAGCAAAGATTGCAGAAAAAGGAAGAACGCTTGTTTCCACTGCAGAGAGGTCAAACACTATACTAAGGAATGCTCGAAGAAGCAAGGATATGGCCAAAGGGAAGGATCTTTTAGAAGGCAGGTGCATGCTCTCGTGGCTAGTGTACTGGATGGAGGTAGGAAAGTTCTTGTTGAAGGTTTGATTTCTCTTTCCGATCATCCTGTTAGAACTCTTTTTGATTCTGGTGCTTTGCATTCTTTTATATCCGATTCTGTGGTTGAGTTTCTGCACCTTAGTACTAGTATGGTTTTGGATCACGTTGTTGTCTCAAACCCCATTGGGGGCACGACTCATTTGTCTATGATTTTTCAAGGTTTGAGGATATCTGTGTTGGGCGTCAAGTTTGAGTGCAATGCATATATGCTTTGTTTCATGGGCTATGGTTTTACTGTAGGGATGGATTGTCTAGCCATGTTGGTTCCATTCTACATTGTGAGAGGAGTGTTGTTAGGCATTTGACTTGCCATGGGAAGACTCTCGATATTTCTTGTGACCTTAAGGGGGTCTGTCATGTTTAGTTTCCTAGAATCACTTGATGCTTCTATCGATGATTTATGATCTATGCCGGTAGTCTGTGAGTACTCATTTGTTTTTGAGGAGGTTAAGGGCTTACTTCCGAGGCGTGAGATTGACTTCTTGATATACTTGGTGGACAATGCAAAGCCAATCGCATTGCATATGTGCCACATGGCTCCTAGGGAGTGGAGGGAGCTCAGCAAGCAAGTAGGGGAGGTATTTGAGAAGGGATTTATTAGGCGAAGCATATCTGATTGCTGTTCTCCAGTTGCATCTGCAACTAAGGTCGATGGCTCACTTCCCTTGTGTGTGGATTACAGGGAGTAGAATAAACTCACTAAGAAGAATAGGCTCCTACTTCCAAGGATAAATGATCTGTTTGACCAGCTTGTTGGTGCATCTGGTTTCTCCCAGTTAGACTTGGCCATGGGGTTTCATCAGTTGAGGGTGGCTTAGGACAGTATAGACAAGACTACTTTCAGAACTCCAGATGGTTTCTTCGAGTGACTCGTCATGCCTTTTGGGTTAACTAATGCACCTCCCTATTTTGTGGATCTGATGAGTAAGGTGTTTAAGGAGTTTCTGAATAAGTTCATTATCGTCTTTGTGGAAGACATTCTGATCTTCACGAAGAGCGAGAAAGAGCATGTCCTACATTTAAGGGAGGTTTTGAAGGCTCTCTGAGCACATCAGCTTAAGGAAAAATTCTCCAAATGTCATTTTTGGAGAAAGGAAGTGAGATTTTTAGGGCATGTGGTCTCTAAGAATGGGATAGCAGTGGATCCCGTGAAAGAAGTTGCAGATCAAGATTGGAATGTTCCAAAGAATGCAACGGAGGTGAGGAGTTTTCTCGGTTTAGCGGGCTATCATAAGAAGTTCATTAAGGACTTCGTAAAGATATCAGCCCCACCACCAGACTAACGAAAAAGAGTTTAACCTTTTCTTGGGTTATTGACTATGAGGATGCTTTTCAGCGATTGAAGAGGGCTCTAACAACAGCTCCAGTCTTGACTTTGCCTGAAGGGAACAAGGTGTTCACAGTATACACTGATGCATGTGACACAGGGCTTGGTGCCGTTTTGATGCAAGAGGGGAGGGTAGTATGTTATAGCGGTAGACAGTTGAGAGCTCATGAGAAGAATTACCCTGCCCATGATTTAGGGTTGAATGCGATAGTAATCGCGCTTAAGACTTGGCATCATTATCTACTTGGAGAGAAGTTCGAGTTGTATACCGATCATAAATCTCTCAAGTATTTTTTCTCGTAGAAGGATCTCAATTTGAGGCAACAGATATAGATGGAGTTCCTAGCATCCTATGATTTTGAGATTTCTTATATCACTAGCAAGGGTAATGTGGTGGCGAATGCGTGGAGTAGGCAGATGATTACTTTGAGTCCACTATTTCATAGAAAGGCAGAGCTTGAAGTACATATCGACCTTTGATTTTAGGTCATCTACTGATCTTATACCTTGTTTGTTGGCATCCTTAGAGGTGCAACCTACTCTTATGGATCAGATAGGAACTTCGCAGCGATAAAGCTCATAGATAGCATACATCTTGGGCAAGATCAGTAGAGGGGAAACTTCTAATCACCTCAGTAGATATTCCAAGGATGATAGAGGGTGGTTGCGATGAGATTGAAGGCTTTATGTCGCTTGAATTGGGAGTCTATTGAAGACAGTCCTTGAGGAAGCCCATCATTCTAGGATGACTATCCATCCAGACGGTGATAAGATTTATACAGATATGAAGAGGGTTTTCTTTTGGGATGGGATGAAGAAATATGTAGCGGAGTTGTTTCTTGATGTTTGATTTGCTAGCAAGTCAAAGATGAGCAAAGGAAACCTGGCGTTTTACTTCAGGAGGTCCCACAGTGAAAGCCGTTGAGCATCTCTATGGATTTCATTGATGGTTTGCCTAGATCGAGAAAAGGAAATACCAGTATTTGGGTTATAGTTGACAGGCTTACTAAGTGCGCTCATTTCGTCCCTGTTAAGATAAGAGAACTGCAGTATGGTTAACATCAGTTTATCTTCGTGATATAGTCTGTCTACATGAAGTACCTTCCAGTATAGTAAGCGATCGAGACCCTATATTCAATGGTGAGTTTTGGAGGAGCTTGCAGAAGGCATTAGATACACAGTTGTGTTTGAGCACTGCCTATCACCCTCAGACCGATGGGCAGACAGAGAGGGTGAATAAAGTTCTTGAGGAGCTTTTAAGACTGTGTATCCTAGACTTCGGAGGGACATGGAAGGAGCATATTACTTTGGTAGAGTTTGCCTACAACAACGATTATCAAGCTAGTATTGGCATGGCACCCTTCGAGGCATTGTACGGTCGACCTTGTAGATCACCGACTTGTTGGTGGGAGTCTACAGATAGGCTTCCACTTGGACCTGAGATGATTTGAGAAACTTCAGAGAAGATTGATCTTATCCGCAGATGCATGAAGACAGCTCAAGACAGGAAGAAGTCATATTCAGATAAGAGAAGGACTGATATTCAGTTTGAGGTGGGAGACATGGTTTTCATCAAGGTATCACCTTTGAGGAATGTGGTTCTGTTTGGACCTGTAGGGAAATTTGCACCAAGGTTTGTAGGACCATTTCCTATAACAGAAAGGATTGGTCAAATAGCCTATAGGGTAAAGGTACCAGAGAGATTGACAGGTATGCATGATGTTTTCCATGTTTCTTATTTACAGAAGTGTCTGCACGATACATAAAAGGTAGTAGAGCTGAGTATGCTTGAGGAATTAGAGATAAAATGGGAGGTGACAGGTAGACGAGTTCCTACCCATATTCTTGGATCAAAGGTTAAGAAGCTACGCAACCGAGAGGTCAAGTGGATGAAAGTTCCATGAGGAGAAGATAGCAAAGATGCAACTTGGGAAACGAAATACAAGATTCGCCCTCAATACCCTTTCCTTTTCAAGGGTATATTTTAACTTCTTTTTCCAAGTTTCATTTCGTACTTCTTCTGTCATTTAAGTATATCCTATCGATTGAATCTTCGACCATTAGGTAGGGAACCAATGGTTGTAAACATATGCTTGAGACATGTTATGTTTAATGGATGCAAGTGGATGCAAATGTTTGCTAGTGGTGGCTCGTGAATGCATATACACACACATTAGGCACTAGATCGGCTCAATACCTCTCATACCACATATGGATGAGTGTGCATTTTTCTTCTTTTAATGGATGGAAATGAGTATGTCATCATATGGATGCTGCATTTAGATGGATGGTTGTGCCCATATTTAGAGTTTACATGGTATATTAGGATTATTTGCATACATGTTGGATTCATGGCACTAACATACATTGCATTAAGGAGGTCAACTAAATCGGTAAACCGCCTGATTTTTCGCATTAGCATAGGGACATATACACACACCTTTGCATATATTCATATAAACATTACAATTTTTTTAAGGACAATGGATGCCTGTAATTGGTGAATGAGTAGATGGTTGATGGATGTTAGGATATACATTCTTTTTAACTTGAAGATTTCGGGGACGAAATCCTTTAAGTATAGGAGAATGTAACACTCCATAATTTTAAAAAATACTATAATGATAAACTAAAGAATAAGTAATTAAATATTTGGGGATTAAGTAAAATAGACTGTACCATTGCGTTCATCTCGGAATTCTGCTTAAGATAGACTTCGAGTTTGCATAAAACGTACAACATATGAGGAAGTTATTAAGCTTAGAAGTTTGTATGCGTATAAGAGAATTATATATAAACAAATCAAGTTCATAATTCAAAATTATTCGAAAATCAAAGCGGGAAATCGAAGTGGGAATCTAGCCCGTTGGGGGTCCACCCTCACCCCATGAGGGTCGACCCTAGGGTCGACCCACACAAGGGGGTGCCGACCCTAGGGTTGACCTCGGGGTCGACCCACCCCAGATCGGGGAAAGATTCCTACCCTGCACCTAGACGTGTTTCTGGATGAGATTCGTTGGCGGTATGCTATAAATAGGACAACATTTCTATTGTTTTATTCACCCAAAACAATGGGGATACCGAGGTGCTTCCCCAGCTTGGATTGAATAAGCCTATTCTTCTGCAACAACGATTTATACATATTCAAGAATTTTTGCTACAACATCAACAATCTTTTCTCTGTTATTTATATCCAGTCTCTGTGAGTACATGTTATTTTTAGATATAAACATTTAACAAGTAGTCTTGACATGTCTATAAATCTGGATCTAAACCTATGCCTGTAAAGAATCTGAATCATACCTAAACAGATCTGCCATTATATGTACACCTGATCTACTATTCACTTCTTATATGCCTGTTTTGTTCTCTTCTCTCCTTCTTTCCATTTTTATTTTTATAGACTAGGCTACCTTTGAGCCTAGGCTACCTTCGAGCCTAGGCCTATCGCTGAAATATGCGAACGGACGGAATTGGGAATGGTTGGGAAACATAAATTGGGGGCATAACTTGTATTATGAATCATTATTGGGATTTAGGGGCATAACCTATACTGTAATGCAAGATTAAACTTGGGGGAAATGTTATACCGTGAATTATGACGGTAATTTGGGGCATATAAATCAGTAGGCTTAATTTATGATTAAGCGGAACATGTTAATGAAACTGTAAGTAACCTGCTGTAACTTGAGGAGATGTTTAATCAGTTAAAATGACTAATCTGCTAAAATATGTTGAAACTGACTACTTTAATTGAAAAACCTATGATGAGCATGAGTAAATCCTAAATAGGATTATTAAACCAAAAATATTGTTAACACAATTACGGAAATTAAGAAATGGTAACCGCACTTAAACACGACGTCAAATTCAACTTATAGCAGAAGTCTGCCCAGAACCTCCTGACAAATCCAGCATACACAAGTTGTTTATTTAATGTGAGGGGTCGAGTTCGTAAATATACATGTAACGGTGCTAAAACACGAGGTTAAGTCCAACTTGTGGTAGAAGTCTACCCAGAACCGCCCGACATATCCAACGTCTAAAAGTGGTCAACTTAATGTGAGAGGTCTGGCACATTAACATACACGAATGGGGAATGATAATAACTTGTTAACTTGTAATACTTAACCTGTTTAATCCATTGGGATTATATAAGCCGTTAAACTGCAACTTATTGAATCTGTTGGGTTCAGTATATTTGTTGAATCTGCGGGGTTAAGTAAATATATTATATCTGTTATGGTTATACAAACCCAATAAACTTAACATGTTTTACATGTTGGGGTTATGCGGGCTTGTTAATCTGTTAGGCATAACCTATCAAAATCCTAGTAGTGGGGATGCAAGCCTAGGGGGTAGCTTGTACCATCTGTTGTATGGGACCAGTATCAGACAGTAACCCATACTAGTATCCAAAGGGGGGACCCCGAACTAGGTAGGGACCAGGGCATGCTCACTAAGCTGATTATAAGAGGTCCATATGGGTGGAGGTGTCTGATGGCGTGTTCCAACGGAGTCACGTGCATGCATGGATTCACTTGCTTAGGAAAATAAGATGCTACAACACTAGTAGCTATGGCTGTGTCTATCTGGGGGTTGTCGCTTTAGGAAGTGATACATCCTACTATGGGGTCGATAGAGGGTATTTAGGGATAGAGAGCCGATCGATTGGGGTAGTAATTAGGGTACATCTTGTCCTGCATGTTTAGGTGGCCATTATTATCGTTTGGTGGTAACTCCCGTTATTTCTGTTGGGCATCCTGTTATTATCGTTTAGGGGTAAAACCCGTCACTAAAAGTACACCTAAGTCTACCATAATGTTTCAGTTGGGTTCATTCTGTTGCTGTTATACTATTATTTGTGCAGAGAGAAATGTATTTGAGAAGCATAATCTATTCAGTTCATCCTACATATTCTGTTCAGTCTGTTATGCCTATTATGTAACACTGTTATCTCTCATCTAGTTTATATGTCTATCATGATGCTTTTATTTCTTTATATGCTAAAAGTCGCTGGACTCGCCAGACTTCATGTCTGATCTGTTTTGTTTCCTTTTCTCTCTCTTCCTCCCCCCAGGTTTTCAGGGTGGGAGTGCTCAGGCTTGATTATGATTCTCTCTCTGTGTTTATGCTTGGATTTTGGATTTGCTTCGATGTACCGCTCTGACTATTTGTCTACTCTGTTATGGCTATTTTTGGGGACTATGATTTTATATTTATGTACTTTGATGGTTTTAGTTCAAGGAAGATACTTTTATTGATGTAATTGGTTTTTAGTATTTCAGACTGATGTTGTAACTGGATTTTGGACCACGATGTTTTCAATTTGGAAAATAAAGATTTAAATTTCCTTTGCTATTTTATATCTGTCTTGTGATGTTTATGTTTTTGTTTACCTATAACGTTTCACGAAACATAATGCATTCTGCTAAAGAGTAACATTAACGGACGTGGGGTGTCACACCTACCTACCACCATCATTAATGATCGAGAAACTGGTACTTTCTGGAAAGAGTTGTTTAAGCTACAAGGTTGCACTTTTAAGTTAAGTTATGCCTGCCATTCGCAAACGGATAGGCAAACTGAAGTTGTTAATAAAATAATTGAAGGATATTTGCGATGTTTGGGGAATCACTAACCTCATGAATGGTCAAAGTGGATTACACTTGCTGAGTATTGGTACATTCTACATGTACAACATCCACCAACCTATATCAAGCTTTATGCAATATTCTACCCATCATATTGTTAACCTACCTCTATGATTCTGCTAAAGTTCAGCATGTCGAAGAAGAACTGTTCTCCAGATACATTGCATTGTAGTCGTTGAAAGACAATCTAAATCTGGTCAAAGACAGGATGAAGAAATATGGAGACTTGAGGATGACTGAAAGAAGTTTAAAGAGGGGGATTGGGTATACTTGAAGCTACTACCGTACAGGCAGATTACAGCGAGAAGTCATAGAATGCATAAGCTGTCTCCTAAATTCTATGGCCCTTATGAAGTAGAAAGAAAAACTGGAGAAGTTGCATACAAGTTAAAACTGCCTGCCAGTGCCAAAATCCATCCTGTATTTCACGCATCTCAATTGAAAAGGAAAGTAGGGTGTGGCATTGTAGTACAAGATGACTTACCTACATATGTGGAGGAAATTATCAAGGAGCCGAAAGAATTATTGACCAAAGAATCGTTCCAAGGACCAATAAACCAATCGTGCAAATACTGACTGAGTGGAAGGATTTACCGGAAGAAGAAGCAACTTGGGAGGATTATTAGGTGTTGATTGCGAAATACCGAGCATTGGACATTGAGACAAGTTCAATTTTTCAAGGGAGGGGGATATGTAATGCAATTAAAATTTTCCACACATTGAATTAAGAAAGAAGCCTGTAGCAGTGAATTCTCCTTGGGCATCATCAGAAACTCCACCAGGAGATAGCGGTGGTGCAGACCCTTTAGACAAGTCAGATGATCAAAAGGTGGAAGTTCATGGGTGTAGTAAGTTTATGCTGAATGTGGTTGAGTTGTTAGAAAGTGCACATGCATGTTATGCATGTGTACAGTTGGCATTTGAGTTTTTAATTGTAACCCGAGTACTTGCCTATGTATAAATATCGGCAATGCTCCTGTAATACAACTGTTGAATGAATAATATTTTTCTCGGTTCTTACTTTACAATTTGTTCATTCTTGAATTTCCTCAAACATTTGTTAAACTCTCTAACCTCATTTTTACTGCATCTGAACTTAGAGCACCTCCAACAAAAATAGTTTGGAATATCAATTAAATCCTATGAGTCAAATATAGTTCACAATTGTCTAAGTGAAATTATTAAATATGACATTGAAAATAAAACATTCAGTCCAATGCTAATTTATTGTAGAGACAATTTTGTCTGCATGTACCAATTATATCATAGATATATAAAATTTAGTTGTAAAATAATGTTTTTTAATTGTTCACAATGTGAAATTGAATGTCTAAAACTAGACATTTCATTTGATAATGTTTAATGAGTTTTATTCTACATCAACATGACATTTCATTTGACATTGTCATCGGAGGGCACAATTTAAACAATTTGATATTTTGATGATGTGTAATTAACATTACATTAATTTTAGGCTAGCGCCGGAGATGATCTTAGAATAACTCTCCAGTAATCATGTCTTCTTGCTATGTTACCAAAAACAAAAAGGAGCCTTTCACAGATTTTGGCTTCATTTTGTCCATCTATAATAGTTCCACTCACATCTTTCCCAATCACTTGAATTATCTCTCAAATTGCCTTCGCTTGAAATACCATATTTTTGTATATTTATGCTTTTCAAACTGAGATCTGGTAGTGATACAGTCTCTCTTTGTCAATTTTTCTTTTTTTGACAAAGATAATTCACGGCTTTATCATTTGCAACCATGCTTCTGCATGGAAGACTATCGTTTTCAGCACGAGTATGCGAGTTGTGACTGGAAGAGCCAATCTTCTTTCCACGTACTAATAAAGACCAGAAATTGCTATACATATCTGTTCTGGGGAATCAATTAAATGTATATTACAACATTTTAATCACATAACTTCTCGACAAAACGGACATATGCTTATCACATTCTCCGTAAGAAGCCATTGATCAATACAACTCTTATGAAACACATGCTAGCATTTAGGCAAAACTCGAATCTCTTCTCCATTTTCATACCCATCCATGCACACCGCGCATATATTCTCTCCATAACCAAAATTCAAATCACTATAGATAGCCACGAGAATCATATCCATCTTATATTGACTTATTGACATTTGTAGATCCAAAATTACGGATCTATTTTCTTGTGGTAATGTTGTTCCAGTTTGGAAACTGTCATACCCATGGCATCTACACAAGTAGTAACGAATTAAATCAACCATTAAAACAACTATAACAGACAGAAAGAAAGAAAGCAACACAATGATGCAAGTAGCTTGAGATGAACAAAAAAGAACTAAGTCAATTTCTGGGAAATCGTAAGCACGGTTAGACAAATTTAAATTCATATCTGATTTAAGAAAAGATAATAACCGGGTCTTTTCCCTAAAGGAGTGTTATGGTTTATTGTTTCTTATAATGCTATCTGGATTGGATAGATTATCAACACCAATTATATGGCCATACAGATTATATAATTTAAAAAGTATATTAACTTCTCTGAGGAGCATTGGATTTTCTTTATTTTCTAGATATAGTTTTTAATGATATGATGAGAATTATAGAAGCCAAAAGATGCATCTGACATCTATTTTCGGATGATTCCAGGCCCTGCCCAGAGGCAAGGATGCCGAGACATTTGTCTAGGGCATCACCGCCGAAAGTGGAAGAGAGGGGAAGCCATAGGGGCAACATTTATGAAACAAACTGTATTTAATAAAGCATTAGGGAACTTTTTTAAGAATACAGTAGGAGGTTAAATGGTATGATGCACAGTTTGGTTGTGGGACGTGCAGTGTTCAACTCTTTCTATTGACAACTTTTTGGACCTTATTTTTTATCCAATTGCTTTTCATGATGCCGCCTAGGGCACCAGCTGCACTCGGGCCGGCACTGGATGATTCATGCTCCAATGTAATAGGTTATACATTGTTATTTGATATATGAACCGTAAGTTCTATACTTCTATTATCATTCTGAAAATGTTATTTTTGTCTGATACAGGTATCTGAGGTTCTATTTTCATTCTTATAATCCAATGCTTTATACCTAAATTCAAAAGATATGTTTGTGTTTTCTTCACCTAACCATTTTATTAACTCAATTTCTCCTTGTGTTGAATTTTTGCTTCTCAAATATGTGCCTAATGCATGAAAGCAACTATCAGCAAAATTGTTATACTAATCGGCTGAACTTAACTGTATCAATTAGACTGAAATTACAAGGTTGCAGTTAAGGTATAATTTATAAATTATATTGACTACTTTGAGGAACATTGGATTTTATTTATTTTCTAGATGAGAAAAATTAATTTATTTTACTATTTATATCTGTACTGAATATTAACACATTTTTATATCTGTGATAATCTGGGATTACAAATAAAGTTACTAATATTATTTTTGTTTCTTCCATACATATAGTTCTGAGTGATATGATGAGAACTATAGAAGCCAAAAGATGCATCCGACATCTATTTTTGGATGATTCATACTCCAATGTAGTAAGTTGTACATTGTTATTTGATACATGAACCATAGGTTCTATACTTTTATATTCATTCTGAAAATGTTATTTTATCTAATACACGCCTCCGAGGTTCTATTTCCGTTCTTTTCATCCAATACTATGCTTTGTACCTAAAGTCAACATACATGTTTGTAGTTTCTTCACGTAACCACTTTATTAACTCAATTTTTCCTTAGGTTGAATTTTTGCTTCTCAAATATGTGCCAAATTCATGAAAGCAACTGTCAGCAGATTACTGTGTTACTTAGTTGAACTTAACTGTATTAATTAGATTCAAATTACAATAGCACAGTTAAGGTACTTTTCATAATAAAATTCATCATGCCCTCATGTTTCCTTTGACTATCCCAATTTAATTATCATGACTAAACCAAACGTTCCAACAACATAAACTTCAATCCAGACCATAATAGTCTAGATATGAATTGAGCTTCTCATGCTCTAGAACCAGTGATGGAATTGTAACAAACCCATTTTAAAATGGACCTAAATTTTGATTTAGAGAAAAACCATTGTAATTTAAAATCATTTCAAGGCAAGCTGTTAATTGAATAAAAGAAACAAATAGTACTAACAGTTATTATACAAAGTGTATAGTTAAAGCGCTCAACAGTTCCATAGCGGCGGAGGTACAATAAAGTATAGTGGGGATAAAACGGGGAAATAACATGGATAGAGAGGAGGCACTAAAAAGTATATTAGACGTAAAACCAAATATTTGAAATTAAATACTTATCATTCTCACATTATATATGTATACGAGACTAATATTAATTAATCTTTACCTTAAAAATATATATATTAATTAACCTTATGTAACAAAACCTAGGAATATTCTAGTTATGCATAATAAATTTGATGAGTATAATTAATTGTTACCATATATTAGGAAATTATGCCATAAATTCAGCCATTTACGCTAAATTTACTGAATTTTTTAAAGAGAGAACTATTCAAATCAAGTCCTATATAAGTAATATTGCTAAAGCGGACATTAAAAAGCCTTGATTTAGCGGGTGCAGCTGAAAATAGAAAGGCTAAAAGCGGATCTATTGTTCTTCAGCGCTAAATTGAAATTGTGTAGCGGTTGAAGAGCGCTATGGGTTATTGCAGTGATGTTGCGAGGCTTCAACTGCATAACATACGAATGGATCAAAATTATAATACTAAATATGTATCTATTTATTTTCAAAATCATAAATAATACAAGTTAATCTTAGTACAAGAATCATAGAGCCATCACAATATCATAAAGAAACCCCTTATACATAATTTGATAGGTATATAAATTAATCATAAAGTAATATGTCGCTGCCTTGAGTAATCGTTTCTACGCTCCATGCTTCATCATCTTGGAATGTCATTCTGACTTGTGTTGTTATGTTAAGGGAGTCAGAACAATAGGTTTTAATGAATAATGTAACGACCCAAGTTTCGAACACATCGGAAGTCATGCCATTAATAAGAAATGAGAATAGATAGAAGATAAATCACAGAAACATCAGAATCTCACAGCGGAATTTTTACAAAAGATAATACTTTATAACATTTCACAACGGAATATATTACATCAGGGCATACAAAATCTAGTGATACAACTCATTCATAGTTCATTAGTAATTATACATATCATAGATGATCAACTGACAGACTTAATTATATAGTAGATAGATGGACCAGCACACAACAAAATCTTCATTCTAGCTTCACAAGTTTATCCAAATCCTGATTCACTTGTCTATTCAAAACAAGCGTTATGAATACCCAAGAGTTTAAGGGAAACACAGAAAAATAAACTCTGGTTCAGTCAGGGGACTGGTATGAGTAAACGGTTTAAAAACAAATAAAAATATCTCATATGACCACGCCGTAAGTACTGAAAGGGTTTTTACCTTATGAAATCAAAACACTTTGTATACTTGAAATCAGATATTATCATAGCATCCAGGTATTTTCACAAATAATTTAGAATCTAGAAGAATGCTTGCATCTCACATTCTCCTATATAGTATACAAATAAAAAACCGCTTGGCGCTTAAGGAAATTGGATTTCCAACTATGACAAGGTATGGGTCCACTTTCCGATGATGTGTCTCTAGAGGAAAATACATCTGGGTTCAACAAGAACGTCTTGCAAACTGGCCCTCACATGACCGACCACTCATTTCTCTTGAGTGTATCGAATGTATATCACCAATGGTTGTGTACGGCAACCATTCCCGAATGGGCAGAATCAATAGAATAAGAAACAAAAGGAATTTCTCTAGATAGGTGATGTTACACCCTAATGGGAGCGACCTACATAGCCATGCTGCCTGCCCGATTTTTGTCATTTCCTGGGTGTGAGGCTTGAGGCGACATTATCTTCTAGAACACCTGTCCACCATTCACTTTGAATGCCACATCATCAAACCCGTGATCAAAAATTGATTATACAAATACACACTGGGTGTAAAATAAAGAGAAGTTACCTTCTCCCCGCAAACTTGGTATATTTGTAATTATCAATGACGTGACCGTTGGAAATACTCTGTCAGACATTCGTCCATACAAGTTGTCCTGAGACTGGACAAACCGAAGGCACTATTCAAAAATAGCCCTTGTATATTGCCGTCTTCAATTTCAAAATCTCTAGCTTGCGGCGTATAATCAAATCAAAGTGAAATATTTATTTCGGCCTCTTTGAAATGATTAACGAACATTTTTCTCTTTAAATTATAAATCTAACAAGATTATAATCTAATCTGCATGTATAACTACAGTCAACTACACAATATACGATCATCTAGTCCCCATCTGGTTATTTTGATCATCTTTTCAAAATGGCCAATTTTAGTGTGTGCGTCACACAAGAGTTTTCTTCCTGTTTTGTTCGTCACCTGTAAAATGAATATTTACCTTATTTTTCTTTAGAAATATATTACTCATCATTATTACTTAATCTGATTACTTATAAATGACTTAATTTATAATTTAATCAATTATTTTACAACTTTTACACTTGGTATTTTTCTCGACAAATTTTCCCTTTGATCCTTCATTCTTGATTTACTTATTCTTCTGTCTATACTGATAAAGTTCCTCCTTTTAATTTATCAGCCTAACCACAATTAAAAACATTATTCATAGTTCTTTTTTTAAAAAGAAATAAAGAACTGCTCGTGATCAGTTTCTTATGTCAGATATTTTAGATATCAGATAAAAACTGACAAATTCTACCGTATATGTTACATACAGTTTTCATTTACCTTGATTTGCTCAAAATCTAAAATATCTCATTAGAAAATAAATTCTAATTTAAATTATAAAATAAATTTATAATTTCATAAATTACAGTTCCTGTGTTAACTTCTCGTCCTCTGTTAAAACCATACTCGATCCTTTCCACTTGATCGACTTCTTTCGACTTTACAGTTTAAATATCCCATTAGAAAATCATTCCTAATACTTATTATAAATTAAATTTATAATTTAATTTAAAATTACAGTTTCTTTTTTTGAATTTTAGTCCTTGACAAAACTGTATTAAAAATCCTGATTTACTTCTTCCTTTTCTCTTCCAAATTAAATAAAAATACTATTTTTATTTAAATATTTATTTTTTACCTTTTTATTTAAATCATTATTTAATTTAAAACTAATTAAAATTTGAAATATATTTGAAAGCTATTATTTTTAAGTTAAAATCATCAAAGTACCATGTTCATCAAAGTACCAGCTCTCGGTCACTGGTGAATACCCATGAAAACCGGCCCAGTTCTTGTGATTTTGGCCAAGTACCACTTGGCTGATCACTTGCCAAAGTACCAAGTCCCCGGTCCTCAGCATTTTCCCTCTCGATCACTCCTGGCCCTCATGTACACGTAAAGTACCACTTCACTTGGTAGTACCACCTGGCACTTCCTCCCCTCTACTTCTTCTTCTCGTCCATGGCCTATCCGTGCACATGCACAACTACGAGATCCCGCGTCCATCACTACCGACCACCCATGTGAGTCACTTCCAACCCCCTGATCATGATTCCATGGCACAATCACAACCACCACGTCGTCCCTGAAGATTCACCGTACCTTCAAAAATTTTCGAAAAAAACACCATTCAAGAAATCTATCACCACGCCTCCCCTTGTTCTTGCTCCACCGCCGCCATCCTACCCTGCCACCACCATCCACGGATGCCATGAACCCCCTGGACCGCACCCTAAATCCCCACCATCGACGAGCAGTTCTGACGCAAAACCACTGAACCCAAAACACATCATTTCCCTTAATTTGATTAGATTCTCTAATCCTCCTCAATAGAAAAATTATTTAGGATTTTTCCTAGAATCTCTGAACCCAGATGATGGTTCACCTTCGTCCACACCATCCTCGATCAACTAGATGATCGGAGTTTACCCAATACCCAATTTTCGATCATCCCTGAAATTCTCATGATTTAGGTAAGAAAAAAAATTGATTTTTCTTTTAAAAATCATGATTTCGATCCGTCATTGCATTTGTAAACTCAAACCAAAGTTTTACGAAGTTTGAAAATCTAATTTGAATTTATGAACCAGTGAGCTTTTCTGTAGATTTCTTTTTAAAACAACAGTAAGAGTTTTTGGCAAACTTGTTTGATTTTGAGCATTTTAGTCACTATGTAAAGATTTTTAAAACATAGCATGCCACCTCTTTTCAATCCACTAACATAGATTTGCCTGGACCATTTAGATTTGTAAGATTCAAACAAAGTAACAGTGTTTGGAAAACAATGAGAGGAAATACATTCCTTTTTAACACTATGTCCTTAAGTAATCCCCTTAACAAATCAATGATTTCACTATCCTACCAAACCAGCAAGCATACAAGGTGTACTACTTAAACAAGAATACAACGTAATTCAAGTCTAGGTCATAGTTCAAACAGCAACCCCAGGAATTTAAAACAGGAAAAAAATGCATGTTTACTCACCTTTGAAAACTTGAAACCCTCAGCTTTATTCTTGCTGAACTCTCTTGAATGAGTGTGTGTTTGTGTGTGTTAGATGTGTGTGTGCTCAGATCTTTATATAGTGGTAGGAGGCCCTTAAAATATTGTGAAAAATTCAGTTTTTAGATTATGAAAAGTGACAATTGAAAAACAATTCAGAAAATCTCCTTTCTCTTGCCAAATCTCAACACCACTACCAAAAATCACATGGCCTATGTCAGCCCCTACCACCTGAAAATCCCCTATGCCAACCACCATTTTCTACCTTATTGATTTCTATGAGTTGTCACTAATAAATAGTTACGATCTTTCACAAATCTTCCTCTTGGATTTAACAAATTACAATATCATTTTTGTACCATTTAAAATCAGTTTGCCTTGGGTTTTTAAAACCAAAATCTCTCATGATATTTTTGATTTAACAACAAAATATAAAATACATTTACTTGCCTTGCAAGGTTATCAAAAATCTGAAAGTTTTGTACTACCAAAATCTATATCATGTGATGAAAATCTATAGGAAAATACTAAGAAAATCTATGGTGTTGAACTCAACTAGTGTAGGTAAAATGATGGTTTCAATTCATGATTTTGCAAATTTTTGACGCACATGTTCATTGACAAAGTGGCCATGGTCTTGAAAAATGAAACAAGAGTTGTATTTTCAGAAAATCAAGTGAAAGAAAAGAAAGAGATTGCAAAACTGAAAATGTTCTCATCTAAAATGATTTTGTCATGCGTCTATAATATCCTTAAGATCCTACTTGCTAGCATGATTCATAGTGTGTGAGATCATGACTTTTAAAGAACATTTTGACAATACATGCTCTTGTTTTCATACAAATATTCCTTGCATTTGTATAAGAATCTAAAGAGAGTGTTACATCATGTTTATGGCAAGAGGATCTTTACATTCTACACCCCTTATAAAAATTTCTTCCTTGAAATTTGTAACCGGTAGATTAGAGTTATCAACATATATCAATAAATAATTAACACACATCAGAAATATCATATTCAAAACCCTAAAATATCTGCCCAAATTCCTTCTTTAACTCATTAGTCAATTTACTTAACTTTGTTAAGTATTACCCAAAATCCTCATTCCCGTAATTAATGATCTCCATTTCGGGACTCCCAAATATGATTTTATTTCACAAATTGACCAATTCACATTTCCTGAGTTCATATCCAATTAATACTTAAGTCTAGCCTTAATTCCAAATTTTAATTCAGTTTAGAATTCTAACTTGATTTCCGGTATCAATATGACTGGATATTATTCTAATTTAATCCAACCATATCTAATTTATCTAGAGGCTGACCCTAGTTAATTAACTCCTTTTATCTAAAAAGAGTAAAGTACCTTCTGAAGCTCCTTCCATTTTCACATCCTCAGAAGTTGACGACTTATCCATTAAAGCATAAACCTTTGGTTGTTGTGCCTTTTTCATAAGTGGACAATCCTTAACCAAGTGCCCAGGTTGATGACTGTTGTAGCATGCAAACTTTTGGTGAATAACATCACTTATTCCCTTTGGTTTCTGTTGAGGCTGCTCCGGTTGCTGAGTTTGCTGTGGCTTTTCCGCTGCTGGTTTGGTGCAGAACTTGGCAATATGTCCTTTCTGCAAACAGTTGTGGCATTTGGTGTTTTTGAATCGTTCTTTGGCCTTTTCTCCCATCTTAGGTGCTCCCTTGTTGTTGTTGTTCCAGTTCGGGTTGAATTTCCTTTTGTTTGGATTCTCACCACTAGGTCCTCCCATCTGCCCTGCTTTAGCAACTGACTTCTTACCCTCCAGTGCCTCCTAACGAATTGCTATATCAACTAGATCAACGAATGGAATCTTGGGATGTCCAGTCATCTGAACTTGCAGACTATCCTTTAATCCTGCTATAAACATTTCATTCTTCTTGAGTGGGGTATTGATCAATTCTGGCCCGAAACAAGAAAGTGAATTGAACTTGTTCTCATATTCGGATACTTTCATGTTCCCTTGCTTGAGATCAATGAAGTCCCAATATATTCTAGTCTTTCCGGCTACAGGTAGAAATTGTGCTTCAAAAGCTTCTTTAAATTTTTCCCAAGTGAATTCTTCCTCAGGAATAATTGTGGTCTGAGCATCCCACCAAATAGCAGCAGCTTCTTGAAGTTTCCACGAAGCTAAGAGACGTTTTTGCTCATCATTCAATTTCAGTCCCTTGAAAATCCTTTCACAGGACCTCAACCATGCTTGGACTTCAATGAAAGATTCCGTCCCTTTGAAAACTTTTCCTCCCAGAGTCGTATACTCTTTACAAATAGTTGCAAAGCTCTTGTCCTGTTGGACTGGTGCAACTTCCTCCACTGTTTCCCCTTGATCATGGGATCCATTATTATGACCAGTAGTAGTGGACGACCCTCTAGCTCGACCTCTTTGTCCTCAGTTACTCATCTTAATCTCCTGAATATAACAGGTCGTCAATCCCGACTTGATTAGATATAACTAACTTAGGTTTTCCATCCAAATTTATTTTAAATTTTATATAAAAACAAGCTCTCTCACACTCACCCAAAGCATAGGTAATCAGTAACCTAGGCTCTGATACCAACTGTAATGGCCCAACTTTCGAACACATCGGAAGTCGTGCCATTAATAAGAAATGAGAATAGATAGAAGATAAATCACAGGAACATCAGAATCTCACAACGGAATTTTTGCAAAAGATAATACTTTATAACATTCATAGCGGAATATATTACATCAGGGAACATAGAATCTAGTGATACAACTCATTCATAGTTCATTAGTAATTATACATATCATAGATGATCAACTAACAGACTTAATTATACAGTAGATAAATGGACCAGCACACAGCAAAATCTTCATTCCAGCTTCACAAGTTTATCCAAATCCTGATTCACTTGTCTATTCAAAACAAGCATTATGAATACCCAAGAGTTTAAGGGAAACACAGAAAAATAAACTCTGGGTCAGTCAGGGGACTGGTATGAGTAAACAGTTTTAAAACAAATAAAAATATCTCATATGACCACGCCGTAAGTACGGAACGGGTTTTTACCTTATGAGATCAAAACACTTTGTATACTTGAAATCAGATATTATCATATTATCTAGGTGTTTTCACAAATAATTTAGAATCTAGAAGAATGCTTGCATCTCACATTCTCCTATATAGTATACAAATAAAAAACCGCTTGGCGCTTAGGGAAATTGGATTTCCAACTATGACAAGGTATGGGTCCACCTTCCGATGATGTATCTCTAGAGGCAAATACATCTGGGTTCAACAAGAACGTCTTGCAACCCGGCCCTCACTTGACCGACCACTCATTTCTCTTGAGTGTATCGAATGTATATCACTAATGGTTGTGTACGACAACCATTCCCAACTGGGCAGAATCGATAGATTAAGAAACAAAAGGAATATCTCCAGATAGGTGATGCTACACCCTAATGGGAGCGACCCACATAGCCATGCTGCCTGTGACGACCCCTTGAAAATCTCTACAAAAACCTCAACTGGGGCATGGGTTTTTATTGAGTGGATTTGATGAAAAAGAGGAGAGAAGGGTTGAAGGATTTCCGCCGTGCGCTGGGGGTATCGGGGAAGAAGAACGGCTGCGTTGACCAATAAGATTTTTTATTTATTTATATATATTTAAAATCTCCAAAATACCCTCTTTCACACACGAACACCAATCCAAACCCAATGACTGTCGTCCCCAGCTAAATACCCTCATTCCGAACACAATGGGATATGTTTCGTAGGCCCATTTGACGGTTTCTGTTAGTTTTCCTTCAAATTAAAATATAAAACATTCAATATTTGATTTGAATGTACATTTCAATTTTCCGGGGCCACATACTGATTCTAAAAATTCCTGAAAAATAAATCTAGCTATGTTTTGACGATACGGTCCCAACAAAACTAGTTTCGTCGAATTCTGAGACCGTTTGAAAAATGGCCATTTCTGGTCGATCCAATTTAACCATAATTGACCAAAACACGTTTTCCTTTGCCACGCTCACATACTAGCTTCAAAAATTATGAAATTTGAAACCTATCAATAATTTAACATCCCGGAACCAACAAAAGTGGTTTCGTCGAATTCCGAGGTCGTTTGCAAAATGGCGATTTTCACGGGCTATATAAACTATATAGCGACCTTTCTGAAAATTAATTTAGCCATAACTTTTGCTTCCCTCTATGAAACTTCGATTTCTTAGATTCGTTAGAAAGATATTCACTAATAGATTTAAATATTTTTGGTTTCACTAAAATCCCTTTTGTTTTGCACCCGGTACAGTCAGCCAAAGTTTGAAATGAAAATTTGAAACTGCCGCGCCATTTCAGGCCTTGTTTATAATTAGAAATAATTATATTCCTTTTCAAATGTCGATTTAAACTTATTTTTTGTCGTTATTATTTAAAATATTTATTTTAAATACTTAAAATCCACCAAAATAGCCAATTTAAAATTTTTAAATTGGTTCAGATTTTCCAGGTCGTTACACTGCCTGCCCGATTTTTGTCATTTCGTGGGTGTGAGGCTTGAGGCTACGTTATCTTCTAGAACACTTGTCCACCATTCACTTTGAATGCCACATCGTCAAATCCGTGATCACATATTGATTATACAAATACACACGGGGTGTAAAGTAAAGAGAAGTTACCTTCTCCCCACCAACTTGGTATATTCGTAATTATCAATGGCGTGACCGTTGGAGATACTCTGTCAGACATTCGTCCATACAAGTTGTTCTGAGACTAGACAAACCGAAGGCACTATTCAAAAATAGCCCTTGTATATTGCCGTCTTCAATTTCAAAATCTCTGGCTCGCGGCGTATAATCAAATCAAAGTGAAATATTTATTTCGGCCTCTTTGAGATGATTAACGAACATTTTTCTCTTTAAATTACAAATTATAAATCTAACAAGATTATAATGTAATCTGCATGGATAACTACAGTCAACTAAACAATATACGATCATCTGGTCTCCGTCTGGTTATTTTGATCATCTTTTCAAAATGGCCAATTTTAGTGTGTGCGTCGCACATGGGTTTTCTTCCTGTTTTGTTCGTCACGTTTAAAATGAATATTTACCTTATTTTTCTTTAGAAAAATATTATTCATCATTATTACTTAATCTGATTACTCAGATATGACTTAATTTATAATTTAATCATTTATTTTACAACTTTTACACTTGGTATTTTTCTCAACAAATTTTCCCTTTGATCCTTCATTCTCGATTTACTTATTCTTCTTTCTATACTGATAAAGTTCCTCCTTTTAATTTATCAATCTAACCACGATTAAAAAAAATATTCACTGTTCTTGTTTTAAAAATAAATACAGAACTGCTCGTGATCAGTTTCTTATGTCAGATATTTTAGATATCAGATAAAAACTGACAAATTCTACCGTATATGTTACATACAGTTTTCTTTTACCTTGTTTTGCTCAAAATCTCAAATATCTCATTAGAAAATAAATTCTAATTTAAATTATAAAATAAATTTATTATTTCATAAATTACAGTTCCTGTGTTAACTTCTCGTCCTCTGTTAAAACCATACTTGATCCTTTCAACTTGATCGACTTCTTTCGACTTTACAGTTTAAATATCCCATTAGAAAATCATTCCTAATACTTATTATAAATTAAATTTATAATTTAATTTAAAATTACAGTTTTTGTTTTTGAATTTCAGTCCTTGACAAAACTGTATTAAAAATCCTGATTTACTTCTTCCTTTTCTCTTCCAAATTAAATAAAAATACTATTTTTATTTAAATATTTATTTTTTACCTTTTTATTTAAATCATTATTTAATTTAAAACTAATTAAAATTTGAAATATATTCGAAAGCTATTGTTTTTAAGTTAAAATCATCAAAGTACCATGTTCATCAAAGCACCAGCTCTCAGTCACTAGTGAATACCCATGAAAACTGGCCTAGTTCTTGTGATTTCGGCCAAGTACCACTTGGCCGATCACTTGCCAAAGTACCAAGTCCCCGGTCCTCTGCATTTTCCCTCTCGATCACTCCTGGCCCTCATGTACACGTAAAGTACCACTTCACTTGGTAGTACCACCTGGCACTTCCTCCCCTCTTCTTCTTCTTCTCGTCCATGGCCTATCCGTGCACATGCATAACTACGAGATCCTGCGTCCATCACTACCAATCACCCACGTGAGTCGCTTCCAACCCCCTGATCACGATTCCATGGCCCAACCAACACCACCACATCGTCCCTGAAGATTCACCGTACCTTCAAATTTTAAAAAAAAACACCATTCAAGAAATCGATCACCACGCCTCCCCTTGTTCTTGCGCAACCGCCGCTTTCCTGCCACCACCATCCACGGACGCCCTGTACCCCCTGGACCGCACCCCTAAATCCCCACCATCGACGAGCAGTTCTGACGCAACCCCACCGAACCCAAAACACACCATTTCCGTTAATTTGATTAAATTCTCCAATCCTCCTCATTAGAAAAATTATTTAGGATTTTTCCTAGAATCCCTGAACCCAGATGATGGTTCACCTTCGTCCACACCATCCTCGATCAACTAGATGATCGGAATTTACCCAATACCCAATTTTCGATCATCCCCAAAATTCTCATGATTTAGGTAAGTAAAAATCTTGATTTTTCATTTCAAAATCATGATTTCGATCCATCATTGCATTTGTAAACTCAAACCAAAGTTTTACGAAGTTTGAAAATCCAATTTGAATTTATGAACCAGTGAGCTTTTCTATCGATTTCTTTTTAAAACAACAGAAGGGTTTTTGGCAAACTTGTTTGATTTTGAGCATTTTAATCACTGTGTAAAGATTTTTAAAACATAGCATGCCACCTCTTTTCAATCCACTAACATAGATTTGTCTGGACCATTTAGATTTGTAAGATTCAAACAAAGTGACAGTGTATGGAAAACAATGACAGGCAATACATCCTTTTTAACACTATGTCCTTAAGTAATCCCCTTAACAAATCAATGATTTCACTATCCTACCAAACCAGCAAGCATACAAGGTGTACTACTTAAACAAGAATGCAAAGTAATTGAAGTCTAAGTCATAATTCAAACAACAACTACAGGAATTTAAAACAGGAAATAAAAATGCAAGTTTACTCACCTTTGAAAACTTGAAACCCTTAGCTTTATTCTTGCTGAACTCTCTTGAATGAGTGTGTGTTTGTGTGTGTTAGATGTGTGTGTGCTCAGATATTTGTATAGTGGTAGGAGGCCCTTAAAATATTATGACAGAAACAATTTTTAGATTATGAAAAGTGACAATTGAAAAAAAATTCAGAAAATCTCCTTTCTCTTGCCAAATCTCAACACCACAACCAAAAATCACATGGCCTACGTCATCCCGTACCACTTGAAAATCCCCTATGCCAACCACTATTTCCTACCTTATTGATTTCTATGAGTTGTCACCAATAAATGCTTATGATCTTTCACAAATCTTCCTCTTGGATTTAACAAACTACAATATCATATTTGTACCATATAAAATTAGTTTGCCTTGGGTTTTTAAAACCAAAATGTAATGACCCACATTTTTAGCTGTTGAATAATTAATTTATTTAATTATTTAAATATCGTTTTGACGATATCAATGACCTGAATTAAATAATATTGAATATTTAATTAATATTTAAAATGAATAATAAATTATAAATATCGAAATAGTCAGAAATAGTAGAATTCACAATAGAGAGTGAATTGAATAGTATACGAGATGTGGTTGAGTTTCGATTCGAAATATAATAACGAATATATTGAATCGACGACAGTTGAACGTATAGTTTATAATATATTTATAAAAGAGCTTGAAATGGCGCTGCAGTTCGCTATTTGGCGATTTGAACTTCAATTGAATGTACAGAGTTCGTTTTAAATCGGATTTCTGTGAAACAAGAAATGTGTGGAGCTGGTGGAGTATATCTTTCTAGCGGAAGAGAAAAATCAGGATTTCGTCGTGTAGATTTTGAGATATGTCCAAATCAAATTTTAGAATAGTCGCTATAGAATCCTTTATCGACCGTAACAGTTTATTCGATATAACTAGAGATCGGGTTTGAATTTAGACAAGGTTCTTTTGGGAAATAGTGATAATTTAATTTTTCGAATTTTACTGTAATTTTTAATTAATTAAATAAGCAACTTTTTATTTGGAGTATTTGGCACCCTGTATCGACATTTCGGGGTTTCACAATATGAGTTCATCTACTGGTATTATTATATTTTTGGAATCGTGGGACATTGCTTGTCCCATTGTATTTTTATTTCTGTCATTGGCCGTCCGGATGAGAACATAACTTAATATAGAGGGGTCACCGAAATATCAATACAAAATATCCTAAGTGTTTGTGGACCTAAGGGAGGCCACGCATTGTTTTGTTCTCAGCCAACCGTTCCCATAGCCTAAAAACAACTCCACGTACATCATAAACTAAATTAATAATATATATAATCTCCTATAAATGCAAACATTTCTAAACCTAATCAGAACCGCTTGTGCTCATCAATTTTCGCAGCCACCAGCGAAATCTCTTCCTCAAGCAAATCGCTGCAAAGGAAATTCAAGAATAAATCTAATAAAATCTCTTAAATACTAAAACCTATATATATGTTATCCTAATGAGGTATGCTTCAATCTAAAGCTGGTTTCGTGGAGCTAGGTTGATTTCTTCTTGCTCACGGTTTCGTTCCAGCGAAGTGATAAGGCAGTTCAGGTGCGAGCTTTGAATGATAGAGGGGTTGAGATGGAAGATGTACTGACTGTGCGTTTCTGGGATGGAGATACTATGCTTAGCGGGGTTGAGTGCGGTCATATGGAGTGGGGTATACGGTGTCCGTCGTGTTCGATGGTACCCAGGTGACGTAGTGGGAACGAGCAGCTCGAGTTGAGGAAGATTGGTACGGTTTTGTAGAGGTTGTGAAGAGGAAAGTGTTGGTGGATTTATTGTGATTTATAACTGGAAGAAGGAGGTTCGGTTTAGGATCAAAGATCGGCTATGACACTTGTTTGTGGAGGAGCTGATCGTGGAAAACCAGTTTGGGGGAGAAAGACTTGTGCGGGTCGGTTAATTCCAGGGAGATGGTCCAACAAGGTTAAAGCCCAATTTATATACAAAGGAGATTTAATTATTATTTTTATTTAAAATAGTACAACATACGAATCGTATAACTATCCCATACTGTATCAGAAATTCGAACGGTCGGATCCGTTGGGACCGTATGGACAGGAGCAACACAATGAAACTGACTAGGAGTGAATTGGAGCTAGTTACAATTTATTACAAAATAAATTGTTCGATCTGAATCGACGGACGAATATCGTTATTTAACGATAACCAGTCAAAGTGAGTAAAACTCACCAACTCTGAACAGTTATATTTTTATAATGTATTTTTAGAACTGTTAATCATCTGTTGATTGTTGTGTATTGGTTGATTGATTGAACTGCTAGTCAGTTAGTTGAAATTATATATAAATATATATATATATAAACCGTTAAATATTACATATTGATGCTGTTATCAGAATAATTCATATTGAACTGAAAGTGATAAAATCATGTTGTGTAATATCTGTGGATGCAGGGAAACAGGTTGGAGGAATCCGACTGGATTCCTCAACAGTTATTTTATTGTTTTTCATATATTTTGATATATGGTGTGAATTATAATCTATTGTTGATTGTGTGTGTATGTACGATATTGGTCATTGTGATTTGATATGTTGAATACCATAACATACCGGAATGTTGATAAGGAGATTTTCAAACTGATATTGAAAACAGAATATTTATAAATTTGAATATTTATAAATAAGAGATATTTATAAATTGGAATATTTATAAATAAGGAATATTTATAAATTGGGATATTTATAAATAGGAGATATTTTAAAAAGGAAAATAAATTCAAAACATTTCTTTTTGAATGGAAAGGCCTATGTGGCGGGTTTGGGGATTTTCCCGATGCTCCTGATACAAAGGAGGTTATGGCGAATTTTCCCGGGAATTTAAGGAGTTAGAATATTTTTAAGAATAAATTTGAAACGGAAATATTTGCAAACCATTTGCAAATAGAATAAAATAGGAAAAAAAATATTTGTGAACCATTTACAAATAGAATTGAAAAGGGAATATTTAGAAATTAAATAGAGTTAATAAAAAGGAAATTGGTTTATAACAGAATAAGATGTTATAAAAAGGAAACCGTTATAAAAAGGAAAACGTTAGTAAAAGAACATTTATAAAGTGAAGAACCGTTACTAAAAAGTGAATCTTTATAAATGAATAAACGTTGTTAAAAGGGAATCTTTGTAAATGGATAAACGTTATCAAAAAGGAGAAATCAAATCTGGTATTCGAAGTTAGTTAATCGAATATGGTATTCGAAGTTAGTTAATCGAATATGGTATTCGAAGTTAGTTAATCGAATATGGTATTCGAAGTTAGTTAATCGAATATGGTATTCGAAGTTAGTTAATCGAATATGGTATTCGAAGTTAGTTAATCGAATATGGTATTCGAAGTTAGTTAATCGAATATGGTATTCGAAGTTAGTTAATCAAATATGGTATTCGAAGTTAGTTAATCGAATATGTTATTCGAGTTGTGTTAGTCAAATAGAGTTAACCAGTTGGAGTTAATCAGTTAGGGTTAATCAGTTAGAGTTAATCAGTTAGAGTTAATCAGTTAGAGTTAACCACCAGTTAGAGTTAATCAGTTAGAGTTAACCAATTAGAGCTAATCAGTTAGAGTTAATCAAATAAGTGTTAATCCAAATGAGTTGCCATTTCGTACGACTGCTAGCATAATTCGCAGGGTTGTAAATAGAGTAAGGCGGTCGGATGTTTCGTGAGGGAATCAGGCGTAACCATTGTGATCACTGCGATCTAGAGTCAAGCGAATGGAGTTAATCGAATAATAGTTATTCGAATGGAGTTAAATAGAGTTAGTGGAATATAGTTTATTCGAATAGGGTTGAATAAGGTTAATCGAATAGAGTTGAATAGAGTTAATCGAATAGTAGTTATTCGAATAGAGTTGAATGGAGTTAATCGAATAGTAGTTATTCGAATGGAGTTAAATAGAGTTAGTCAAATATAGTTTATTCGAATAGAGATAAAGGAAAAGAGTTATCGATTAGTTTAATCGGAAGGAGATTATCGAATATATCGTATTCGAAAGAAAGAGATTGAATATAGTTTATTCGAAAGAGAGAGATTTCGAATATAATTTATTCGAAGAGAGATAATCGAATATAGGTTATTCGAAGAAGAGTTAATCAATTAGAGATTACTCGGAAGAGAATTATACGTCGAATTCAAATAGATCGAATTCGGGAAAGTAATGTTTACTTTTCGGTTTTTAAATCAGGAGTATACACATATAAATTAGGGCTAGGTTTAATTAGTCGAATTAAAGAATAAAGGTTATAATTGAAGTTAGATATTCCGAAGGTAGGGATTATAACGTTATCGTTATAATCAATGTTTCAATAAAGAAATGGATTCGTAAATTGAATCCGAGAGTTACGTAAAGAAGTTGTTAAAGGTTTAAAAGATAAACTATTACTATTTCGAAGTTATAACGTTGTTCAGTTAAGGTCTGAGAGGTAATTATACCCCAACTTGATTGACTTCCTTCTTAACTAAGGAATGGTAAGGTTTGATAGTGAATGATGGTTAAGTGAATTCAGTAAATGGTTTGAGTTGGCATAGAGATGTTTATTTAAACATCAGTTTAAATCCAATAAAGGAACTTTGGAAATGTTTTCCAAATAAGAAATCAGAAATGTTTTCTAATATAGAAAACAAGGAAATGGAAATGTTTTCCATTGTTAATAAAGTATATTTTCTAAAATTAGAAAATAAGAAATTTAGAATATAGGGAATCAGGAGATAAGTAAATTAACGAACTAAAGAAATAAATGTTAAATGATGATTGGTTGATATAATTTTCGTCTGGAAATAATATCGTTGTTTGCACATGAGTTTTTCTTTGATAGTTAAATCACAGACTATCAATGTTTTGACCATTTTAACGTTGTTAATATGGAGAGACCGGTTGGATTATTATCTAAAGAACCACTCTGTATTGGCATAAGCGTTGCGAATCATATATGCTGAATATATTGAAGACGGAGTAAAGTGCAAGGGCTGTTGTGTAAATCTTAGATAACAATGGACTAAGATGGATGTACTGAATAGTGCCTTCGGTTTCGTTCAGTCCCAAAACGAACGTAAATGGACGAATGTCTGACAAAGTATTTCCAATGATCGAATGGGTTGGTCTGTATAAATATATATGGTTGCAACGGATTTATCCCTTAGCATAACATCCAGGATATTTGTATAAACCAACTAATGATTTACGGATCTGATAATGTGGCATTCAAAGTGATCGTGTTATAAATGAATGGAAAGTAAGCGTAGCTTCTAGCCTCACATCCCGTAAATGACAGAAATCGGGCAGGCTGCATGGCTAAGTCGGTCACACCGAAGTAGGGTGTATAATCACCTATCTAGAGAATATTCATTTGCTTCTTTTAATCTATCAATGTTGTCCCATATATATACGGGAAACGGTTGCTGATCCCAACCGTTGGTGATGTACATTCGATACACTCAAGCGAAATGAGTGGTCGGTCATGTGTGGCTGAGTTGCAAGATGTTCTTATTGAACTCCAGTGTATCGTTCCTAGAGTACACTGACCGGAAGATGGTTCCATACCTTGTCAGAGTTGGAAATCAAATCATCCAATACGCTCCCGCGGTTTTGATTGTATACTATATATGTAGAACGTGAGATGAAAGTGTTTCTGCTAGATTGATATATATTTGTACTTAGACATTATTATAATATCAGAATGATATTTCTTATCAAAGATGTTGGATTCTCATAAGGGAAAAACCCGTTCCGTATTCACGGCGTGGTCTTATGAGATATCATATATATGTTAAACTGTGTTAAACTATTTTACTCGCACCAGTCCCATGACTGACCCGAAGTTTACTTTGTTGTTTTCCCTAAACTCTTGGGTGCCTAAATTTGTACGGGCAGTCAAGTAGTCGGGATTTTACAGATACACTTGGAGAGCTTGGAGCATGAGGCTTCAGGATTCTATAGCTATTATTATTTCCGCTGTTGTTGTAAGTGTTGTACTCTGATAAGTGCTATTGTATATATAACTGTTTGTATTTCAAAAGTTATGTTATATTTTATTCGTTCCGCTGTGAGATTCGTGTTTGCTCTGATGATGATGTTCTTCTTCTTCTTCTATTATATTAGTTCTACCTTATCTATCCTCACCCTCTATCTTCTTTCTATTAGTTTGTTGAATTTTCAGTGCAATTTGGGGTTGGACTTGTGTTATTTGGTCAGCTCAAATTGGACCGGATTTTCGGGTCACTGACATTATTATAATATCAGGATGATATTGCTTTGCAAAGATGTTTGGATCCTCATAAGGGAAAAACCTGTTCCGTATTCACGGCATGGTCTTATGAGATATCATATACCTATTTAAATGATTTGAGTTTACTCACACCAGTCACATGACTGACCCAGAGTTTATTTTGTTTTCCCTAAACTCTTGGGTGCCTAAATTGGTATGGGCAGTCAAGTAGTTAGGATTTGCAGGTATACTTGAAGAGCTTGGAGCAGGAGGCTTCAGCAGTCGATAGCTATTATTTATTCCGCTGTGATGTTATGTGTTGTACTCTGAAATGGTATGTATATACAGTTATAACTTTGTATTTCAAAAGTTATGTTATATTTTATTTGTTCCGTTGTGAGATTCGTGTTACTCTGATGATGTTGTATGTTCTTCTTCTATTCTAAGGTTCTATCTTATCTATCCTCACCCTCTATCTTCTTTCTATTAGTTTCTTGAATTTTCAGTGCAATTTGGGGTTGGACTTGTGTTATTTGGTCAGCTCAAATTGGATCGGATTTTCGGAGTCCCGGATTTTTAACGGCTTTGGTTATCGAAATAAGCTCGATGTCGATAACCAAAACATCGAAAAATCCCGGTAATTAATGAAAGAAATTAGAAGTTTAGAATAGATAAGATAGAAACTTAGAAATAGAAGAAGAAGAAGAACACAACATCAGAGCAACACGAACCTCACAGCGGAACGAATAACATATAATAGATAATATAACTTTGAAATATAACAGTTATGTATACAATAGCACTTATCAGAGTACAGCACTTACAACATAGCGAAAATAAGCTATAGCTATATGATCCAGAAGCCTCCTGCTCCAAGCTCTCCAAGTATATCTATAAATCCTGACTACTTGACTGCCCGTACAAAATTGGACACCCAAGAGTTTTAGGGAAAACAACAAAGTAAACTCCAGGCCAGTCATGGGACTGGTGCGAGTAAAATAGTTTAAACAGGCATATGAACAAGTAAACGATATCTCATAAGACCACGCCGCAGAACGGAACGGGTTTTTCCCTTATGAGAATCCAAACTATCTTTATATCAAAAACCTTTTGATATTATAATAATCTTCAATCCTCCATCATAGTCCACAAATTCCCAATCCAACATCACATAACTTCCTCTCGTTCAAGCCTTGACACCCTCATACCCACCAAGTCAAACTCGTAGCACCTTACTGGAAGAATTCGACTTCCGGCTCGAACCCACTGTTCGCAGAGGACCTGCGACAAATCCCAACTTCGAATTTCCCACTGAACTTCACACGAGTGCCACTCCATCTCCTAAATCCGAATCTAAACTCTGTTTTATCCAACGAAGATCATATCTTGCAAAAAGCCCAGCCCTAGCTCACGCTTGTGGGTTTCCAGCGAACCAAATCAATGTCGAGCTTCGCAATATATATATCACAAGGAAGAGCAAGTTTCCAGCACTCCATCTATACATAAATTAGGATTTATAGCAATTTATTTCAATTGTTTTGGAATTTCTAAGTTGCCGATTATGTTGTGAGGAGGAATATCTGGCGGCTACGAATTCTTTGACCAGAGAAGTGAGTGAATTAGGTTTTAAGGGTTTGGGAGGGCTTATTTATAGGACAAAAAAAATATCTAGATATTTTTTTATTAATATTTTAATATTTTCTTTTGCAAATTTCTATCTGTATTTGTTTTCTAAAATTCGTGTGATCACACACGATACCCAAAAATCATGAAAATTGATATGTAGCTAGAGTTTGTCATTACGGTCCCAACGAAACTGGTTTCATCGAATTCCGACTTCGTATGCTCACACAGCGTATTTTTAACTATCAAAATACTAACTGTTTCTCACTCTAAAAATCGGTACGACCACACAGTGCCTCTAAAAATCACGAAAACTGGACCCTAGCAATAATTCACTATTCTGGATCCAACAAAATTGGTTACGTCAAATTCTGACTTCGTTTGCAAAAGTGGCTATTTTTAAAGCTCTGGATGACCCATTTAAATATATAAATATATTTAAATAATATTAAATTAAATATAAATAAATTTATATTATCGTATATCTTCACATATGATATCGTACAGCTCCAGAATATCATATCAGAATTTACAGTTTGATATTTCAGATTCCAGATTATCTCGATGTTCAGTTTATACTGAAAATCCATTTATAACGTATATAAAGCGTCACAAATTATAAAGGAATTCCACAGCGACTTTTCTAAAATTTGATTTGGACGTAAATCAAAATCTACATGACGAAATCCCGATTTTTCTCTTTCACTAGAAAGATATACCCCACCAGCTCCACACGTTTCTTGTTTCACCGAAATCCGGCTTAAAACGAATCCTGTACATTCAGTTGAAGTTCAAATCGCCAAATCGCGAACTGCAGCGCCATTTCAAGCTCGATTTTAATTATAATATAATTATACGTTCAAACTGTCGTCGATTGAATATATTCGTCAATATAATTCAACTCTAAGCTGAATTAAATCTAAGGGACGACCCCGTTCACAGAATATTGTGATTTCTAATAATTCTGATTATTTCTGAATTAAATATATTATTTAATTTATTATTTTAATTAAATATTCCCAGTTATTTAATTCCACGACCATTAAATCCTTTAATTCACCATTTATATAATTAAATAAATAAATTATAACACCTCTGCCAATGCGGGTCATTACATTCTTCCCCACTTAAAATAATTTCGTCCTCGAAATTGCTAAGTTAGAGGACGACCCTATCTATTGGAATTCCTAAGATTTGTTTACCCCTTATTTCTGATTTTAACTGAACCAATATATCGACTAAAATAATTATTCATTCCGACTAACTAAAATTTTCAAAAATTCTGAAAATTTTCTAACACTTTAAATTTTTGGAAAATTTCGCCATAACCTCCTTTGTACAGCCCTATCGGTAAAACCACAACTCGCCTCTCTAGGCCTTCTCCAACCCAAAAGAGAATCAAACAGCCAAGCGGCTTGCCAATTCGGCTCATAAATTCCAAACTCATATAAAATATAAACTTGTACCTTTTTGTTGGGCATATCATTATATCCCTACCATCTGTTATCAACTCGGCATATACAAATGCCATCCCAATCAACTCCAACCAATTTATCCTTAACACAACCATTCGCTTATTCAAGCCGAATTCAATTTCAAATTCGAGTTTCAAATTCAAAACTCTCAACTTATCATTTCAATTCCAAATCCAGATTATTCTCTAATCACTTCCAGTTTTTCTTAACCTATCATCTCAAGTTAAATTCTGGTTTATTATTTACTTTTACCATCCCATTCGAATTAACTTCACAAGTTAAATTTTAATTTCTAGAACTTAAATTCCTGGGTAAAACTCAAATCAATTTGAAATCATACTGCCAATTCAAAACCTTTGAATTTTCTAAACAACTTGTTTCCTCAAACAATTCAAATTAAAATCTTTGGTAGTAGTCCACCACTAAGAACTCGAAAATCACACCGATGATACTGCGCAGTCATCATCGGAATTACTTTCCAGCGACCCAAGTGATTTCAATACTATATCATTTCAAAACCCTTACTAAATACATCCATTTTGAAAACATCTCAAAATCTCCCAGGAACTTAAAATTTCCTTATTTTAATTCCAAATCTGATTTAAATTCATATCTTATTCATCTTATTTCATATACTTTACTTATATGAATTTTGATTGGTTATATATAACCATTTCACTTTATATTCTCATTCGATTATAATTACAACCAATATATCTAATATATGATAATATATTACATATCCATACTGTGTCGGTCCATCGTATTCAAGTATTTATTTACTCCTACCAATAAAGTGGATCAAACTGATCGACCAGAACTCATAAACAACTCAGCCAATGAATCTCCACAATATAAAACCATTTTTATATCAAATACAAATACGCACTCGTATATATACACTCAACTCAATCTAGGGTATTACTAACCCTATCTCTACCGAGTCACGCCACAGAGCCAAGGTAATAACTTAACCTTATGCTCTTATACCAACTGTAACGACCCGGATTTTTGGGTAGGCTTTGTAACCGTCCCCATCCTCCAAACCAGCAGGTAAAACCCACTGTGGCTTACACTGGTACCCCAATACCATATTTTACGGCCAGCCTTTTGACTTCTCAACCAACCCTACCAAAGGGACATGTAGGAGTAAGAGTCTCCCGTTCGCCACCTAATGAAAAGCAAGAACCCCCTATCATGCGACACATGCCAAAGCACGCAACATGGACTGGTGTGAGTAAAACAGTTTAAACAGGTATATGAACAAGTAAACGATATCTCATAAGACCACGCCGCAGAACGGAACGGGTTTTTCCCTCATGAGAATCCAAACTATCTTTATATCAAAAACCTTTTGATATTATTATAATGTCTATGTACAAATAGATATCAACTAGCAGAAACGCTTTCATCTCACGTTCTACATATATAGTATACAATCAAAATCGCAAGCACGTATTGGGTAGTGGATTTCCAACTATGACAAGGTATGGAACCACCTTCCGATCAGTGTACTCTAGGAACGATACACTGGAGTTCAACAAGAACATCTTGTAACTCAGCCACACATGACCGACCACTCATTTCGCTTGAGTGTATCGAATGTACATCACCAACGGTTGGGATCAGCAACCGTTCCCATATATATATATATATATATATATATATATATACAGTATTGATAGATTAAAGAAGCAAATGAATATTCTCTAGATAGGTGATTATACACCCTACTTCGGTGCGACCGACTTAGCCATGCTGCCTGCCCGATTTCTGTCATTTACCGGATGATGAGGCTAGAAGTTGCGCGTTATCATCACATCAGATTCACTTCGAATGCCACATTGTCAGATCCATCAAAATCACTAATTTGACGTCTACAACCATACATTACGTGTCAGCTAAAAGAAGTTTCCTGCTCCGCTTCCACTCTTGGTACGGTTGAAGAAATCAATGTACGTGACCTTTCTGGAAATACTCTGTCAGACATTCATTCATACAAGTCATGCTCATTCACTTAGAATGTCACATCGTCATACCCGCCAAATCACAAATTGACTTATTCAAAAATAACACGGGTATACAGCTAAGAGAAACGAATTCCTCCGCCACTAACGTAAATACGTTTGAAACGATCAACTTACACGATCCATTGGATATACTCTGTCAGACCTTCGTCCATACAAGTTGTCCTGGGACTGGACAAACCGAAGGCACTATCCAGTACATCCATTTTAGGCACTGTTATCTAAGACTTATACAATAGCCCTTGCAATTTTACTCCGTCTTCAATTATCTTTGGCATATATGATTCGCAACGCTTATGCCAATACAGAGTGGTTCTTTGGATAATAATCCAACCGGTCTCTCCATATTAACAACGTTAAAATGGTCAAAACTTCGATAGTCTGTGAGTTAACTATCGAAGAAAAACAAGTGTGCAAACAACGATATTATTTCCAGATGGAAATTATATCGAACAAACATCATTTAGCATTAATCTCTTTAGTTCATTTATTTACTTATCTGCTGTTTCCCTATATTCAATATTTCTTATTTTCTAAGTTTAGAAAATATACGTTATTAACAATGGAAAACATTTCCATTTCCTTTAGAAAACATTTCTGGTTCTTCTTTGGAAAACATTTCCAAAACTCGTACATTGGATTTAGGCAGATTTTTATCAAACCATTGCGATGCCAACTCATAGCATTACACTTATTAACTATATTCACTTAACCATCCTGTCGTATAAACTATATTCGATAACTCCTCTAACTTTATTCGAATACACTGTATTCGATTAACTCCTTTGACCCTATTCGAATAAACTATATTCGATAATTCCTTTAACTCTATTCGAATAAACTATATTCGAAAATTCCTTTAACTGTATTCGAATAAACTATATTCGATAACTCTTTTGACTAACTCGCTTTGACTAACTTCTTTGGATTAACTCCATCTCGACTATCTCCTTTTGGGTTAACTCCATCTCGACTAACTCCTATGGATTAACTCCATCTCGACTAACTCCTATGGATTAACTCCTTTCGACTAACTCCTATGGATTAACTCCATCTCGACTAACTCCTATGGATTAACTCCATCTCGACTAACTCCTATGGATTAACTCCTTCCGATTTACTAGATTTGATAACTCCTTTCGAATAACCAATATTCGATTAACTCTTTTCACTTAACTAGATTTGATAACTCCTTTCGAATTACCAATATTCTATTAACTCACTTCGAATAACCAATATTCGATTACTCTACTTCGAATAACCAATATTCGATTAACTCACTTCGAATAACCAATATTCGATTAACTCACCTCGAACAACCAATATTCGATTAACTCACTTCGAATAACCAATATTCGATAACTCTACTTGATTAACTCCATTTGGATAACTCTAACTGGTCAACCCTAACTGATTTACTGTAACTGGTTAACTCTAACTAGTCAACCTAACTGGTAAATTCTAACTGATTAACTCCTATCGATTTATTCTAACTCTAAACAATTTATTCTAACTCTAATCGATTATTTCTAACTCTAATCGATTTCCTTTATTCGAATAACTCCTATTTGATAATGTTTATTCATTTATAAATATTTACTTTAAGTAACGGTTCTGCACTTTATAAATGTTCTCTTTAATAACGTTATTCCACTTATACAAGTGTTTGTATCCATTTTATTTATACTATCGGTGTTAAAACCAATATCTCTTCTCTATATAAGTTCATCCTTATATATTTGATTTATCGAATGATAAATATTCATTTATTTTATAAACTATTATTTATAAATAAATCCTTTCTATTTATCTGTTAAAAACAAATTTCCATTTTTCTATTCATCTTCTAAATATTCTTCTGATTTAGCTCTATTTATTTATCCAATAAATATCCCTTTGGTTTAATCCTATTTATCCTAACAAATAAATATCCCTTTGATTAAATCCTATTTATTTAACAAATAAATATCTTCTTTAATCTTTGTTTATTTCCTAAATAAATAAATTCTTTTACTTTTATTTATTTCCTAAATAAATAAATTCTTTTAACACTATTTATTTCCCAAATAAATAATTCCTTTGTATTTTCTTTCAAATATATTTCCTTTATATTTGTTTTTGACAAATATATCTCTTTATATTTCATTTCAAATATATCTACTTTATATTTGATTAACAAATAAATTTCTTTATATTTGATTAACAAATAAATTCCCTTATATTTGATTAACAAATTAATTTCCCTTATATTTGATTTACAAATATATTCCCTTATATTTGATTAAAAAATATATTCCCTTATATTTGATTAACAAATATATTCCCTTATATTTGATTAACAAATAAATTTCCCTTATATTTGATTAACAAATAAATTTTCCTTATATTTGATTAACAAATAAATTTCCCTTATTCAAAATCCTTTTTCTTTTATTATATAAAATCCATTGATTTTATATAAATAAATTATTTTCAAAATATACTTTGAAAATCCCTTTTCAACATTCTGATATTTCTTATGGTATTTAACCCACCATATAACAACGATAAATATCGTCCAATACACATAATCAACGTCAGATTTTTATATCACAGATGTTAAACAATATAATTAACATCAATTTCACTTCGATGTGAAATATTCTGATAAACAGAATCAACATATAAATCTTTTAACTGTTTATATATATATATATATATGTATATATATATATACAGATATATATATATATATATATTTTCTACTAACTGACTAGCAGTTCAATCAAACAGTCAACACACGATCAAACAGACAATTTTTAACAGTTCTAAGAATACGTTAAAAAAATAGAACTGTACAGAGTTGGTGATGTTTACTCACATTGGCGCTTTAACCATTGAATAATCGGTTTGCGTTATTTGATTGAGTCGGACAATTTATTTCGCCATAAATTGTAACGAGCTCGGATTCACTCCTGGTCAGTCTCATTGCGTTGCTCCCGTCCATACGATCCCAACGCAATTTACGGGTCATGATTTTGACATCATATGACCGAGATATCGCGTTATGAAGTTAATACAACATTTTAAATAAATTAAAACATGGATATTCTATTTAATGGGCCTCACCCACTATTTCCTTGGCCCAAACTGATTAAGCGCGCTCCCACTCAAACCCAGACCCGACGTTCATACCCTTCTTCCTCAATCCCGATCTGCTCATTCCCCAGTAAACACCAAACCAGTTCGATCTTCAATCCTCCATCATAGTCCACAAATTCCCAATCCAACATCACAGAACTTCCTCTCGTTCAAGCCTTGACACCCTCATACCCACCAAGTCAAACTCGTAGCACCTTACTGGAAGAATTCGACTTCCGGCTCGAACCCACTGTTCGCCGAGGACCTGCGACAAATCCCAACTTCGAATTTCCCACTGAACTTCACACGAGTGCCACTCCATCTCCTAAATCCGAATCTAAACTCTGTTTTATCCAACGAAGATCATATCTTGCAAAAAGCCCAGCCCTAGCTCACGCTGGTGGGTTTCCAGCGAACCAAATCAATGTCGAGCTTCGCAATATATATATCACAAGGAAGAGCAAGCTTCCAGCACTCCATCTATACATAAATTAGGATTTATAGCAATTTATTTCAATTGTTTTGGAATTTCTAAGTTGCCGATTATGTTGTGAGGAGGAATATCTGGCGGCTACGAATTCTTTGACCAGAGAAGTGAGTGAATTAGGTTTTAAGGGTTCGGGAGGGCTTATTTATAGGACAAAAAAAATATCTAGATATTTTTTTGTTAATATTTTAATATTTTCTTTTGCAAATTTCTATCTGTATTTGTTTTCTAAAATTCGTGTGATCACACACGATACCCAAAAATCATGAAAATTGATATGTAGCTAGAGTTTGTCATTACGGTCCCAACGAAACTGGTTTCGTCGAATTCCGACTCCGTATGCACACACAGCGTATTTTTAACTGTCAAAATACTGACTATTTCTCACTCTAAAAATCGGTACGACCACACAGTGCCTCTAAAAATCACGAAAACTGGATTCTAGCAATAATTCACTATTCTAGATCCAACAAATTTGGTTTCGTCAAATTCTGACTTCGTTTGCAAAAGTGGCTATTTTTAAAGCTCTGGATGACCCATTTAAATATATAAATATATTTGAATATTATTAAATTAAAAATAAATAAATTTATATTATCGTATATCTTCACATATGATATCGTACAGCTCCAGAATATCATATCAGAATTTACAGTTTGATATTTCAGATTCCAGATTATCTCGATATTCAGTTTATACTGAAAATCCATTTATAACGTATATAAAGCGTCGCAAATTATAAAGGAATTCCACAGCGACTTTTCTGAAATTTGATTTGGACGTAAATCAAAATCTACACGACGAAATCCCGATTTTTCTCTTCCACTAGAAAGATATAGTCCACCAGCTCCACACGTTTCTTGTTTCACAGAAATCCGGCTTAAAACGAATCTTGTACATTCAGTTGAAGTTCAAATCGCCAAATCGCGAACTACAGCGCCATTTCAAGCTCGATTTTAATTATAATATAATTATACGTTCAAACTGTCGTCGATTTAATATATTCGTCAATATAATTCAACTCTAAGCTGAATTAAATCTAAGGGACGACCCCGTTCACAGAATATTGTGATTTCCAATAATTCTGATTATTTCTGAATTAAATATATTATTTAATTTATTATTTTAATTAAATATTCCCAGTTATTTAATTCCACGACCATTAAATCCTTTTATTCACTATTTATATAATTAAATAAATTAATTATAACACCTCTGCCAATGCGGGTCATTACATTAAAAAAAAGAATATAAAATAAAATAAAAAATAGAAAATAAAAAAATAAATTAAAAAAATAATAAAAAATAAATAAATAGTAAATAAAATAAATAAAATAAAAATAATAAAAATTAAATATTGAAAATAATAAAAAATATAATATAAAATAATAAAAATAAAAAAATATTATAATGAACATGAAAAAAAATAAAAAATAAAAATATAAAAAAAAGATATTATATATAAATAATATATAATATAATGAATAAAAATAAAAAATAAAAAAAATAAGAAAAAAGGAAAATATAAAAATTAAAATAATAAAATAAGAAATAATAATATAAAAAGAAAAATAAATAAAATAATAGTAAAATAAAAAATTGAAAAAAATAATAAAAAATTAATAATATAAGAATAAAAAAATAATAATAATAAAATAAAAATAAATTTGATAAAAGAAATAATATATTTAATAAAAAAATAAAAAAAATTATTCTGATAGCAGAATCAGTATATAAATATTTTGCGGTTTATATATATATATAATTACTTATATATATATATATATAATTACTTATATATATATATATAATTTTCACTAACTGACTAGTAGTTCAATCAATCAATCAACACACAACAATCAACAGATGATTAACAGTTCTATAAATACATTATAAAAATATAAAAAAAAGTAAAAATATAATATAATAAGAGATATATAATAAAAAAATGAGATAAATAATATAGTAAAAAATATTGAAAATAAATAAATAAAAAGTATTAAAAAAATTTAAATAAATAAAAATAATAAATAAAAAAATATAATATTTAAAATAATAAATAAAAAATGAAAATAAAAATAATATCTAATATAAAAATGATATAAAAAAATAATAAAAATTTAATTATAATAATAAACTAAATAAAAAATAAATATAACATATAAAATAATAAAGAATAATATAAATAAATAAATACATTATAAAAATATAACTGTTCAGAGTTGGTGAGTTTTACTCACATTTGCAGTTCATCGCTAAAGAACGATAAACTGTTATTTGATTTGAATCAAACAATTTATTTCGCCGTAAATCCAAATGAGCTCGAATCCACTTCAAGTCAGTTCCATTGTGGAGCTCTCATCCATACGATCCTATCTACTGTAACGACCCGGATTTTCGGCGACTTTGGTTATCGACATAAGCTCGACGTCGATAACCAAAACATCGTAAAATCCCGGTAATTAATGAAAGAATTAAGAGGGTGAGGAAAGATAAGATAGAACTAATAGAATAGAAGAAGAAGAAGAACATCATCATCAGAGTAAACACGAATCTCACAGCGAAACGAATAACATATAATATATAACATAACTTTGAAATATAACAGTTATGTATACAATAGCACTTATCTCTTTAGTTCATTTTACATCTCATGTTTCCCTATATTCAACATTTGCTATTTTCTATATTTAGAAAATATACGTTATTAACACTGGAAACATTTCCATTCCTTTTTTCCTGTATTTAGAAAACATTTCTGGTTCTTGTTTGGAAAACATTTCCAAACTCCTACGTTTGGATTAATAAGATGTTTAGATAAAACATCGCTATGCCAACTCAACCATTTTCTTTAATTACTAAATTCACTTTACCATCCTTTACTGCCGAACCTTAACCATTACTCAGTTAAAAACGAAGCCAATCAAGTTGGGGTAGAACTACCTCTCAGACCTTAACTGAACAACACTTATAACCTTGAAATAGGCAAAGTTCACTTTATATTTCTTTAACTAACTTCCTTACTTAACCTTTCTTTCGAATAACTATATTCGATTAACTCTTTTCAATTAACTCTATTGGACTGACCCTATTTACTTAACTCCTGTCGAATAAACTATATTCGATAACTCCTCTAACTCTATTCGAATAAACTATTATCGATTAACTCCTCTAACTCTATTCGAATAAACTATATTCGATTAACTCCTTTACTATATTTGATTACTCCTTCTCGAATAAACGATATTCGATAATCTCTCTTCGAATAACTAATATTCGATAACTCTTTCTTTTCAAATATCTCATATCTGAAAATCTCACTTTCGAATAAACTATATTCGATAATCTCTTTTCGAATAACTCTTATTCAATAAATCTCACTTCGATCAAACTAAAATCGATAACTCCTTTCGATGAAACTAACATCGATAACACCTTTCGATGAAACTAACATCGATAACTCCTTTCGATGAAACTAACATCGATAAATTTAACTCGACGAACTTAACTCAACTAACTCGACTAACTTAACTTGACTCGACTAACCCGACTTACTTGGTTCGACCAATTCGATTCGACTAACCTAGGCTCGACTAACTTGGTTTTATTTAACTCAAATTGATTAACTCCTATCGAATAACTAATATTCGATTTAACTCCATTCGTTTGACTCTAGATCGCAGCGATCACAAATGGTTACACCTGATTCCCTCAGGAAACATCCGACCGCCTTAGGCTATCTGTAGCCCTGCGAATTTCGCTAGCAGTCGTACGAGATGACAACTTACCCTGAATACTATGTTTGACTAACTCTGTCTCAAATAACTATATTTGATTAACTCTAGTTCATTTTAACTCTAATCAATTTACTCTAACTGATTTACCTACCTGATTAACTCTAACTGGTTAACTCTAACTGGTTAACTCTAACTGGTTAACTCTAACTGGTTAATTCTTACTGATTAACTTGACTGACTTAACCCAACTGGTTAACTCTACTGAACTGGTTAACTCTACTGAACTGGTTAACTCTACTGAACTGGTTAACTCTACTGAACTGGTTAACTCTACTGGACTGGTTAACTCTACTGGACTGGTTAACTCTACTGAACTGGTTAACTCTACTGAACTGGTTAACTATAACTGGTTATTCATTACGTTCCTTTTAACAATGTTTATTCATTTTTAAATAATTACTTTTGCTAGCGGTTCTTCACTTTAAAAAATGATTTTTCCTTTTCAATTTACCTATATTTATTTCATATAAATATTTCCTTTATAACTTTATTTATTTCCTACATAAATATTTCCTTTTACCTCTTTATTTATTTTCACAAGTATTTCCTTTATATTTGGTTTCCACAAATATTTCCCTTATATTTGGTTTTCACAAATATTCCTTTTATATATTCTAACTCCTTAAATTTCCGGGAAAATTCGCCATAACCTCCTTTGTATCGGGAGCATCGGGAAAATCCCCAAACCCGCCACATAGGCCTTTCCACTCAAAAGAAAATGTTTTGAAATTATTTTCTTTTTCTACGTATCTCCTATTTATAAATATTCCAATTTATAAATATTTCTTATTTATAAATATTCGAATTTATAAATATCTCTTATTTATAAATATTCCAGTTTATAAATATTCTGTTTTCAATATCATTTTGAAACTCCCCTTATCAACATCCTGTATGTTATGGTATTCAATCAGATCAAATCGCGATGTTCAATATCGTCCAAGCACATATAATCGACCATGGATTCTATATCACAATATATGAATCAAAACAGTATTATAAATATTGAGGAACCCAGTTGGGTCCCTCCAACCTGTTTCCCTGCATCCACAAATGTTACACAGTAAAATCAACATCACTTTCAGTTCAGTCTTGATTATTCTGATAACAGCATTATATAAATATTTAAAGATTTATATATATATATTTATATATGTATATATATAATTTCCACTAACTGACTAGTAGTTCAATCAATCAACCAACACACAACAATCAACAGATGATTAACAGTTCTAAGAATACATTATAAAAATATAACTGTTCAGGGTTGGTGAGTTTTACTCACATTGGACTGTTATCGTTAAAAACGATTAACTGTCTTTGATTTAGATGGACAATTTATTTTGCCATAAATTGTAACGAGCTCCGTTGGACTTCCAGTCAGTTCCATGACGTAGCCATCGTCCATACGATCATAACGAAACTTACGGTTCTCGATTCTGATCTCGTACGGATGAGATATGATAAAATAAAGTTACTACACATTTTAAATTAAAATAAACTAATGAATTTTTAATTGGGCCTCACCCCCATTAACACCATCGGCCCATCCTCCCCCACTTAAAATAATTTCGTCCTCGAAATTGCTAAGTTAGAGGACGACCCTATCTATTGGAATTCCTAAGATTTAGTGAATACCTTGGCTCTGTGGCGTAATTCAGTAGAGATGGGATTAGTAATATCCTAGACTGAGTTTGAGTGTATATATACAAGTGCGTATTCGTTAGTTAATATAAAGTGGTTTTATATTGTGGAGATTTATTGGTTGAGTGGCTTATAAATTCTGGTTGATCAGTTTGATCCACTGTATCGGTAGGAGTTTTATAAACACTTGAACACGATGAACCAACATGGTATGTTTTGAAATTAACATAGTATAATTGGTTGTGTTGGTTGTTATTATAATCGAATGAGGTTATAAGAAGTGAAATGGTTATGTAAATAACTGATTAGAATTCATATGAGTAAAGTATATGAAATAAGATGAAGTAAATCTGAATTCAAATCAGATTTGGAATTTAAATAAGTAAATTTTAAGTTCCTGGGAGATTTTTAAAACGTTTTTCAAACTGAAGGTGATATAGTATTGAACTCACTTTGATAGCTGGAAAATAGATTCTGATGATGGTTCGCGACATCATCAGTGTTCATTTTCGAGTTCTAAGTGACGGATTACTACCAAAGGTTTTGTTTTTGAATTGTTTTGAGAAAAACAAGTTATTTAGAAATTTAAATGTTTTGAATTGACATTATGATTTCAAATTGATTTGAAATTTACCCAGGAGTTTAAGTTCTGGAATTAAAATTTAGCTAATAAAGTTAAATAAAATGAGATGGTAAAAATAAATTGAAATTTAACTTGAACTGAGTTAAATAGAATTGAATTGGATTAGAGAATAATCTGTTATGGAATTGGGTTGATGAGTTAAGAATTTGAAATTTGATATTGGGGTTCGAATGAAATTCGATTTGGATTTGAGGATATGAACTGATTGGAATTTGATTTAGATAACACTGGTATATGCTGAGTTGATAGCATATGGAAGTGATAGAGTTGATATGCCCGACAAAAAGGTATCAGTTATTTTTGATATGAGTTTGGGATTTATGAGCCGAATTGGCAAGCCGTTTGGCTGTTTGATTTTCTTTTGGGTTGGAGAAGGCCTAGAGAGGCGAGTTGGAGTTTTACCGATAGGGCTGTACAAAGGAAGTTATGGCGAAATTTTTCGAAAAGTTAAGGTGTTAGAAAATTTTCAGAATTTTTGAAAATTTAGTTAGTCGGAATAAATTATTGTTTTAGTCAATATTAATTGGTTTAGTTGAAACTGGAGATAAGAGGTAAACAGATAAATTTTTACTCAGTAGATAGGGTCGTCCCCTACCTTAGCAATTTCGAGGACGAAATTATTTTAAGGGGGAAAGAATGTAATGACCCACATTTTTAGCTGTTGAATAATTAATTTATTTAAATATCGTTTTGACGATATCAATGACCTGAATTAAATAATATTAAATATTTAATTAATATTTACAATGAATAATAAATTATAAATATCGAAATAGTCAGAAATAGTAGAGTTCACAATAGAGAGTGAATTGAATAGTATACGAGATGTGGTTGAGTTTCGATTCGAAATATGATAACGAATATATTGAATCGACGACAGTTGAACGTATAGTTTATAATATATTTATAAAAGAGCTCGAAATGGCGCTGCAGTTCGCTATTTGGCGGTTTGAACTTCAACTGAATGTACAGAGTTCGTTTTAAATCGGATTTTTGTGAAACAAGAAACGTGTGGAGCTGGTGGAGTATATCTTTCTAGCGGAAGAGAAAAATCAGGATTTCGTCGTGTTGATTTTGAGATATGTCCAAATCAAATTTTAGAATAGTCGCCATAGAATCGTTTATCGACCGTAACGGTTTATTCGATATAACTAGAGATCGGGTTTGAATTTAGACAAGGTTCTTTTGGGAAATAGTGATAATTTAATTTTTAGAATTTTACTGTAATTTTTAATTAATTAAATAAGCAACTTTTTATTTGGAGTATTTGGCACCCTGTATCGACATTTCAGGGTTTCACAATATGAGTTCATCTACCGGTATTATTATATTTTTGGAATCGTGGGACATTGCTTGTCTCATTGGTATTTTTATTTCTGTCGTTGGCTGTCCGGATGAGAACATAACTTCATATAGAGGGGTCACCGAAATATCAATACAAAATATCCTAAGTGTTTGTGGACCTAAGGGAGGCCACGCATTGTTTTGTTCTCAACCAACCGTTCCCATAGCCTAAAAACAACTCCACGTACATCCTAAACTAAATTAATAATATATATAATCTCCTATAAATGCAAACATTTCTAAACCTAATCAGAACCGCTCGTGCTCATCAATTTTCGCAGCCGCCAGCTAAATCTCTTCCTCAAGCAAATCGCTGCAAAGAAAATTCAAGAAGAAATCTAATAAAATCTCTTAAATACTAAAACCTATATATATGTTATCCTAATGAGGTATGCTTCAATCTAAAGCTGGTTTCGTGGAGCTAGGTTGATTTCTTCTTGCTCACGGTTTCGTTCCAGCGAAGTGATAAGGCAGTTCAGGTGCGAGCTTTGAATGATAGAGGGGTTGAGATGGAAGATGTACCGACTGTGCGTTTCTAGGATGGAGATACTGTGCTTAGCGGGGTTGAGTGCGGTCATATGGAGTGGGGTATTCGGTGTCCGTCGTGTTCGATGGTACCCAGGTGACGCAGTGGGAACGAGCAGCTCGAGTTGAGGAAGACTGGTACGGTTTTGTAGAGGTTGTGAAGAGGAAAGTGTTGGTGGATTTATTGTGATTTATAACTGGAAGAAGGAGGTTCGGTTTAGGATCAAAGATCGGCTATGGCACTTGTTTGTGGAGGAGCTGATCGTGGAAAACCAGTTTGGGGGAGAAAGACTTGTGCGGGCCGGTTAATTCCAGGGAGATGGGCCAACAAGGTTAAAGCCCAATTTATATACAAAGGAGATTTAATTATTATTTAAAATAGTACAACTTACGAATCGTATAACTATCCCATACTGTATCAGAAATTCGAACGGTTGGATCCGTTGGGACCGTACGGACAGGAGCAACACAATGAAACTGACTAGGAGTGAATTGGGGCTAGTTACAATTTATTGCAAAATAAATTGTTCGATCTGAATCAACGGACGAATATCGTTATTTAACGATAACCAATCAAAGTGAGTAAAACTCACCAACTCTGAACAGTTATATTTTTATAATGTATTTTTAGAACTGTTAATCATCTGTTGATTGATGTGTGTTGGTTGATTGATTGAACTGCTAGTCGGTTAGTTGAAGTTATATATATATATATACAGTTAAATATTATATATTGATGCTGTTATCAGTATAATTCATATTGAACTGAAAGTGATGACAATCATGTTGTGTAACATCTGTGGATGCAGGGAAACAGGTTAGAGGAATCCGACTGGATTCCTCAACAGTTATTTTAAATTATTTCATATATTTTGATATATGGTGTGAATTATAATCTGTTGTTGATTGTGTGTATGTACGATATTGGTCATCGTGATTTGATATGTTGAATACCATAACATACCGGAATGTTGATAAGGAGATTTTCAAAGTGATATTGAAAATAGAATATTTATATATTTGAATATTTATAAATAAGAGATATTTATAAATTTGAATATTTATAAATAAGGAATATTTATAAATTGGGATATTTATAAATAGGAGATATTTTAAAAAGGAAAATAAATTCAAAACATTTCTTTTTGAATGGAAAGGCCTGTGTGGTGGGTTTGGGGATTTTCCCGATGCTCCCGATACAAAGGAGGTTATGGCGAATTTTCCCGGGAATTTAAGGAGTTAGAATATTTTTAAGAATAAATTTGAAAAGGAAATATTTGCAAACCATTTGCAAATAGAATAAAATAGGAAAAAAGAAATATTTGTGAACCATTTACAAATAGAATTGAAAAGGGAATATTTAGAAATTAAATAGAGTTAATAAAAAGGAAATTGGTTTATAACAGAATAAGATGTTATAAAAAGGAAACCGTTATAAAAAGGAAAACGTTAGTAAAAGAACATTTATAAAGTGAAGAACCGTTACTAAAAAGTGAATCTTTATAAATGAATAAACGTTGTTAAAAGGGAATCTTTGTAAATGGATAAACGTTATCAAAAAGGAGAAATCGAATCTGGTATTCGAAGTTAGTTAATCGAATATGGTATTCGAAGTTAGTTAATCGAATATGGTATTCGAAGTTAGTTAATCGAGTATGGTATTCGAAGTTAGTTAATCGAATATGGTATTCGAAGTTAGTTAATCGAATATGGTATTCAAAGTTAGTTAATCGAATATGGTATTCGAAGTTAGTTAATCGAATATGTTATTCGAAAGGGGTTAGTCGAGTCGTGTTAGTCAAATAGAGTTAACCAGTTAGAGTTAATTAGTTAGGGTTAATCAGTTAGAGTTAATCAGTTAGAGTTAATCAGTTATAGTTAACCACCAGTTAGATTTAATCAGTTAGAGTTAACCAATTAGAGCTAATCAGTTAGAGTTAATCAAATAAGTGTTAATCCAAATGAGTTGCCATTTCGTAGGACTGCTAGCGTAATTCGCAGGGCTGTAAATAGCCTAAGGCGGTCGGATGTTTCCTGAGGGAATTAGGCGTAACCATTGTGATCGCTGCGATCTAGAGTCAAGAGAATGGAGTTAATCGAATAGTAGTTATTCGAATGGAGTTAAATAGAGTTAGTCGAATATAGTTTATTCGAATAGGGTTGAATAGAGTTAATCGAATTGAGTTGAATAGAGTTAATCGAATAGTAGTTATTCGAATGGAGTTAAATAGAGTTAGTCGAATATAGTTTATTCTAGTAGAGATAAAGGAAAAGAGTTATCGATTAGTTTAATCGGAAGGAGATCATCGAATATATCGTATTCGAAAGAAAGAGATTGAACATAGTTTATTCGAAAGAGAGAGATTTCGAATATAAGTTATTCGAAGAGAGATAATCGAATATAGGTTATTCGAAGAAGAGTTAATCAATTAGAGATTACTTGGAAGAGAATTATACGTCGAATTCAAATAGATTGAATTCGGGAAAGTAATATTTACTTTTCGGTTTTTAAATCAGGAGTATACACTAATAAATTAGGGCTAGGTTTAATTAGTCGAATTAAAGAATAAAGGTTATAATTGAAGTTAGATATTGCGAAGGTAGGGATTATAACGTTATCATTATAATCAATGTTTCAATAAAGAAGTGGATTCGTAAATTGAATCCGAGAGTTACGTAAGGAAGTTGTTAAAGGTTTAAAAGATAAACTATTACTATTTCGAAGTTATAACGTTGTTCAGTTAAGGTCTGAGAGTTAATTATACCCCAACTTGATTGTCTTCCTTCTTAACTAAGGAATGGTAAGGTTTGATAGTGAATGATGGTTAAGTGAATTCAGTAAATGGTTTGAGTTGGCATAGCGATGTTTATTTAAACATCAGTTTAAATCCAATAAAGGAACTTTGGAAATGTTTTCCAAATAAGAAATCAGAAATGTTTTCTAATATAGAAAACAAGGAAACGGAAATGTTTTCCATTGTTAATAAAGTATATTTTCTAAAATAAGAAAATAAGAAATTTAGAATATAGGGAAACAGGAGATAAGTAAATTAATGAACTAAAGAGATAAATGTCAAATGATGATTGGTTGATATAATTTCCGTCTGGAAATAATATCGTTGTTTGCACACGAGTTTTTCTTTGATAGTTAAATCACAGACTATCAATGTTTTGACCATTTTAACGTTGTTAATATGGAGAGACCGGTTGGATTATTATCCAAAGAACCACTCTGTATTGGCATAAGCATTGCGAATCATATATGCTGAATATATTGAAGACGGAGTAAAGTGCAAGGGCTGTTGTATAAATCTTAGATAACAATGGACTAAGATGGATGTACTGAATTGTGCCTTCGGTTTCGTTCAGTCCTAGAACGAACGTAAATGGATGAATGTCTGACAAAGTATTTCCAATGATCGAATGGGTTGGTCTGTATAAATATATATGGTTGCAACGAATTTATCCCTTAGCATAACATCCAGGATATTTGTATAAACCAACTAATGATTTACGGATCTGATAATGTGGCATTCAAAGTGATCGTGTTATAAATGAATGGAAAGTAAGCGTAGCTTCTAGCCTCACATCCGGTAAATGATAGAAATCGGGCAGGCAGCATGGCTAAGTCGGTCGCACCGAAGTAGGGTGTATAATCACCTATCTAGAGAATATTCATTTGCTTCTTTTAATCTATCAATGTTGTCCCATATATATACGGGAAACGGTTGCTGATCCCAACCGTTGGTGATGTACATTCGATACACTCAAGTGAAATGAGTGGTCGGTCATGTGTGGCTGAGTTGCAAGATGTTCTTGTTGAACTCCAGTGTATCGTTCCTAGAGTACACTGATCGGAAGGTGGTTCCATACCTTGTCAGAGTTGGAAATCAAATCATCCAATACGCACCCGCAGTTTTGATTGTATACTATATATGTAGAACGTGAGATGAAAGCGTTTCTGCTAGATTGATATATATTTGTACTTAGACATTATTATAATATCAAAATGATATTGCTTGTCAAAGATGTTGGATTCTCATAAGGGAAAAACCCGTTCCGTATTCACGGCGTGGTCTTATGAGATATCATATATATGTTAAACTGTGTTAAACTATTTTACTCACACCAGTCCCATGAATGACCCGGAGTTTACTTTGTTGTTTTCCCTAAACTCTTGGGTGCCTAAATTTGTACGGGCAGTGAAGTAGTCGGGATTTTACAGATACACTTGGAGAGCTTGGAGCAGGAGGCTTCAGGATTCTATAGCTATTATTATTTCCGCTGTTGTTGTAAGTGTTGTACTCTGATAAGTGCTATTGTATATATAACTGTTTGTATTTCAAAAGTTATGTTATATTTTATTCGTTCCAATGTGAGATTCGTGTTTACTCTGATGATGATGTTCTTCTTCTTCTTCTATTCTATTAGTTCTACCTTATCTATCCTCACCCTCTATCTTCTTTCTATTAGTTTCTTGAATTTTCAGTGCAATTTGGGGTTGGACTTGTGTTATTTGGTCAGCTCAAATTGGACCGGATTTTCAGGTCACTACACAAAATCTCTCATGATATTTTTGATTTAACAACAAAATGTAAAATACATTTACTTGCCTTGCAAGATTAGCAAAAATCTGAAAGTTTTGTACTACAAAAATCTATATCATGTGATGAAAATTTATAGGAAAATACTTAGAAAATCTATGGTGTTGAACTCAACTAGTATAGGTCAAAGGATGGTGTCAATTCATGATTTTGCAAATCTTTGGTGCACATGTTCATTGACAAAGTGGCCATGGTCTTAAAAAATGAAACAAGAGTTGTATTTTCAGAAAATCAAATGAAAGAAAAGAAAGAGATTGCAAAACTGAAAATGTTCTCATCTAAAATGATTTTGTCATGTGTCTATAATATCCTTAAGATCCTACTTGCTAGCATGATTCATAGTGTGTAAGATCATGAGTTTTCAAGAAGATTTTGACTATACATGCTCTTGTTTTAATACAAATATTCCTTTGCATTTGTATGAGAATCTAAAGAGAGTGTTACATCATGTTTATGTCAAGAGGATCTTTAGTTTTAAAGCAAGGGTTTTGTCAAAACAAGGTTTTAAATCCTCTTTGAAAAATGAGCAAAATGTTTGCAATAGAAAGGGCATTTTTAAAATTGCTATGTGTAAGTGTTATGTCCATGAAAACATGCTTTTTAAAGAAATGGTATTTCATGTTTTGTGATGATGTAAATGAGAATTTAAACTTGTTTTAATACTTGCTTTTGACAACAAAAATGGGTTTTGGGCATGTTTTTAATCTAAGTGTTATGGGTTTTCACATCAAAATTTTCACAAAACTCAAATTCTCGAATCCTTTAAAAATGAATTAACATGTAAAATAAAAATGGCATCAAAACTTGCTATTAAAAAGTGTTGTTTTTCATATACATCTATTAAAATCATCTTAAACAAACGCTAACAAATATGTGCTATCATACAGGATGTGTCAAATTGTGTTTTTTTTGTAAGTGTTGTGCTATACACCTGTGTAAATGCTATTATACACAAGTTAACATGTTTTTAAATATAAAATCTGAATCTTAAATTGTATTTGAAAATATGTACTTCGATCAATCAGTATCTGTGTCAGTGATCAGTGAAAATATCGGGTCATTACAAATAAAATCTTAAACCTTGCCTTTTATGATATATATGTTGTATATAATTTACATAAATGAATATATTTATAAAAAATCAACAAGAACTATGGAATTTTCCTCTCAATATGATAAGGAAGAGGAGGACCTTATAATCACTAATGAATGATGCCTTTTCCAAAAGGATGGATTGTCTAATCACTTTTTGGTTCTGAATCTACAACTTCCAAGTATAGCACATCCCAAGAGTGTGACCTAATCTTCATCACTCCTAAGGAAAGTGGAAGGTTTTGATAATCATTTAATATCCTTAGATGGATTCGTCTATCCATTAGCACCTTCATTCATAAGTAGATTGTGTAACACATACCCTATGTATGTTTGTATGTGTGTGTTTGTATGCACGCATATTTAGTAATTCAAGAGATAGTAATAGTCCTTTAACGTATTCGAAATAGGCAAACCTTCATCATTTAAGACCTATCCAGGACGGACCCTCCATTACTATCCAATTGGTATCCTGCAAATACACAGATAATTATCCAAGCTCAAGTAAATAAATCACAGTGTAATAATTAAAAGTTTAATAATAGATAGATTCTTACTGTCGCGATAAACACTTGTTAAGTCAAGTGTCTCTAATACCCCAACCTTTCATAGGTCACCGGTACTTATCTTTTACCCACTATGTAGGTTGTTTTCAGGAGGTGGTCAGAATAATTGTTATCACTGGGCACATATCACAATCTTCTACTCTCTAGTATATCTAACCTAATATTTAATAAGCACACACATGCGCGCGCGCACACACACACACACACACACACACACACACACATATATATATATATATATATATGCATCTGTAACTATATATCCCTTGGACGCCTTGATCCTAAATATCAACCATAATATCTTTCGTAATCATTACGTTGAGATTTCATCATCTTGTTATGTCATAAATGTGGTCATATTCTAGCTCGCCATGGGAGCGTATGAGCTACATCCATAATGGAAAGCCTTATGCCTGCCTTACGAATGTTCTGTATATACTATGTGAATGTGTGAGCTACATTCGTGATGGTCCGCTCTATGCTTACACTATGGATGTGCGAAACCATCGTCCTATCATAAATCTTTCTAAATTCCCTGTTGTCCGCGCTGCATGGTAATTCAATTATTGATTTAATTATATTTTTGTCTTTTCAATCACTGATTAGCTCTGTGTAGCCATCCCTTTTTCTACTTTGGAATGTAGCTGCTGATATGGTTTTATAGAATTGACCTTAAGCGAACGACCTAGGTTAACCATGTGATACTACATAACCCCTTACAAACGTCATAATATTGAAAGACCACTTAGGCCGAGACTGTGTAGTTAAAGCACCTAGCGGATCCAATGCTGTAGAGATCCATAAAGTCATAACGGGGATAAAACGAGGAAATAGCAGGATATAGCGGATGACTCTAAAACAACATATGTAACTCGTTCGTAATATTTTTACGAATGTGAAAAAAATAACTAAATGAAAAACTTGCACTTAGATTAACTATAATTAGTACATTCTTAATTTTAAACATAAACTTGTGCAAATATCCATAAATAAATGTAAATTGCTATTTAATTACTCAAATTTTATAGAATATAGAGTATTTTTTCTAAAAATATATATTAAAAAGTTCAATTAAGAAACCTAATTGCATATTTTTTAAAATGCATAGATGTCATTTTTCAGTTGTTTCTTTCATTTAATATATAGCGGGAATAGCGTAATATTGCGGAAATAAATGGATATACCGGGAATAATGGAATATAGCCAGGCTTAAAGCGGAGAGGCTATACCGAGAGGCTATTTGGGAAAAGCATAGCGGTGGTAACCTGCTACGGGATATAGTGGGGTTATGGCGGGATAATAACGGGGCATTAACTGCATAGAGCCAAGAGGCATAACCTATATCATTTCTCATTCTCGTCATCTGACTTATGACGATCTAATAATCATATGACTAGATATCATTATGGTTACCTATGAGCGACTACTTATTGTTGCACGATTATTTAGCCATCCATCGATCTTTTAGACTATCAAAAGCAGTCAAGGCAACACCCCCTTCATATACCACTATCTATATACCTTACCTCTGATGCGCCGCCTTATGCCTCTATTAGATGACCATTTTGGGGTTTTCTAATCCTTATTCTATATGGTGTCCCAAGGTATCTGCGATGGACTGCAAATCAATCGCCTACCTCACATACTTCCCAAGGACGTATTTAAATGCATGAAATAAAACTACGGTTGCAAATTCTTTCTTTATTAGACCCTACGACTAACCTTCTTTTCTTATGTATTTAATTCATCTCTCATTTAGATTCATTTTTTTTTCATATTTCATTTCAATTCGGTTGCCTTTCATTATGACTTGATTTTTTGAAGTTATAAATCATACATCAAATATCGTACTTGTGTAATTGTCTTTCTATTATGATTCATTCATCAAGCATTACACTTAGAACATTGTATTTCTATTATAATCAGACCCTGCCCAGAGGGCAGCCCACTAAGCCCTTGGGTTAGGGCAGCCTACTAGGCCGGGGCAACCTAATATAAAGTTTATGTTGAGGCATTTATTATAAAATTTGTATATGAAAGATATTTCCAAGGAGGATTCATGTAGCTTAGCAAAAAGCACGTGTGAGGTGCATATGGTCAGGAACGGGGATTGATGGTATGTTGAAGGAGAAGGTTGACAATTCTTGATTTTGGATGGAAAAGCGATTTTTGAAATCCATTTGATCTTCACTTTCAAATATGTTGTGATAAGTCTCTAAATCGGTTTCATCGATTATGAAATCCGAAAAATCTGAGCCTATGCTTCCACAATTAAAGATATTGCCTAAGACTTCGGCATCAAGAACAATTTGCATTGTAATAACCCGGAAAATCTGGGCCAGTTTAAAATTTTTATTTTGGCAATTTTAGCGAATTTTGAATATTTAAAATGAATTATTTTAAATAATATCGACGAAAAAATTTAGTTTGAATAGAATTCGACGTATATATTATATAGGTCGTCATTAGAATATAAATAATTATATATAATTATAAAAGGAATTGAAAATGGCGCGGTAGTTCGATAATTCGATTTCAAACTTCAATTGAATGTACCGGGTGCAAAACAATCCGGATTTTAGTGAAACCAAAAACAATAGGATCTAATTGATGATATCTTTCCAACGAAACAGAAAAATCAAAATTTCATAGCGGGAATCAAAAGATATGTCCAGTTGAAAATTCTGAATAGTCGCTATGGAATTCAGACCCTTAAAAATGGAAATTTCGCAAACGACCTCGGATTTCGATGAAACCACTTTTGTTGGATCCGTAGTGTAAAGTTATTGCTAGATTCCAGGTTTCATAATTTTTCGAATCAATATGTGAGCGTGGCAAAGGAAAACGCGTTTGACCAGTTTCAGTTGATTTTAATCGACTGGAAAATGGCCATTTTTCAAACGATCTCAGAATTTGACGAAACTAGTTTTGTTAGGACCGTATCGTCAATACGAAGCTAGAAAATATTTTTCGGGAATTTTTCTAGTTAGTGCGTGACCCCGGTAATTTAAAATGTACGTTCAAATTGAATATATACTGATTTATGTTTTAAATTTGATGAAAACCTATCGTAACAGCCGAATCAGCTCACGATACAGATCCCATTGTGTCCGGCATGGGGGTATTTGGGTAGGGGCGACACTCGTTGGGTTTGATTTGGAGCTCGGGTGTGAAAACAAACAAATTTGGAATTTAATTATTAAAAAAAAAAGTTATAAATATAAAAAAAGGGGGCCAATCAGAAACTCTCTCCCTCACTTAATTAAATCCGCCGGCCCTAGAAAAACGACGACCACCAAGCTCTTATCTTCCTCGCCCATTCACGAATCCTCCACAAATTATTTCGATCTATTTTCAATGTGAAGAATGGAGAGCATCTCGTGCTCTGTCATCTCAAACAAGGGTGATCCATTTTCGTTCACCGTGGAGGTCGTTTTCGCTCCCCAAAGCTGCTCTATTCACCAGCCAATCGTGAAGCAGGGAAGGCGGCGAGTGGGCCCTACTTTCAGGCGAAGGTGGAGCAAGCCATGGGCTTCGACGTGGGGCCACCTGATGGAAGTTCGGTGCCTCGAGGGATGAGCAAGGCGGAACCCTAACTTGGTGCGGTATGGGTTCAACTGAAAGCCTGGAGAACGAAGAAGAAAGGTTGTGAAATTTATTTATTTATTTTATTTTGTGTAGTTAGCATTATTTTTTTTTATATAGGAAAATTAACAATATGATTTATTTATATATACTTTTCAATAAGAATAGCATTGGATTTTTCAATAAAAATAGCATTGGGTTTATAAATAAAAATATCCTTGTTTTAAATGTGTTTTCAAAGAAAAAAATTGAATTGTTTTCAAAGGCAAAATAGAAATTAGCAAATGTTTTGAAATGTAAATAGCTTGATTTTGGAAATAAATATACATTGGTTTTAAAATATAAAATAAGAATAGTTTTAAAAATAAAAAGGGGAATATAATAGATTTTTAAAAATAGAAATATACCTTGTTTTAGAATACAATTGCTTTGAAAATAAATATGTTTTTAAAATAAAAATTAACTTTGTCTTGGAAGGGAAAATCAATGTTGTTTTTAAAAATAAAAATAGCTTTGGTTTTCAAAATAAAAATAGAATGCTTTTATCAAAAATATGATTTTTAAGAGGATGAGAATAGGATTTTTACTTCGATAAAAATGGAACTTCATTTAGATAAAAATATGGTTTTCTTAGGTAAAAATATAATTTTTATCTATATAACATAGTAGTAAAAAATTCGATTTTTAAAGGTATGAAGCGATTATAAAAATATGATTTTTATATATGGAACATCGAAGTAAAAATTGATTTTTATTGATATAGTGGCTACGGGCAATGAAAGCGACAAAGAGCGAGAATGGCGGAGACTTCTGCAAAAGAAGAGTCGAGATGGTTGGATAGCTATCGGTGAGAATTTCTCACTCTTCAATTTATTTTCTAGTTATTTATATATATACTAGGATGCAGACGGTGCTTAGTAGCACCCGACACAATCGTCCACAGACCATGGACTTGTTTGTTTGATTGCAAAAATTAGTTAGATTATTTGATTGAAATTGAATTGTGTGGTGAAATGAATTGATTTGATTGATGTGTGAATGGCGTGGGCCTTCACTAGACCGGGGATAAGGCTAGGCCTCGTCCCGTTTCTAGTATCGTGCCGTTATGCCGCCGAAATTTTCTAAAATAAGTTAGAAAAATAAAAATATCATTTTATTTTGTAAATGAAATGAATAAAAATTCATGAGTTAAAATAAAATATTTTATCGTTAAAAATATAATTTTTAACGTGAAATGTGAATAAATGAATAGTTATAGACAAATCGGCCGATTTGTTTATATATACACTGATTTGACTGATATTGATTGGGTCGATAAATTTTACACATCGCCCAACTGCACAAATAAAATCTGTGTTTGATTGTTGAAACCCCACACGGGTGTTGGGATGAGAATTGGCGTACACTAATCCCAATAAATTAATTGTATGTTGATCGATTGGTCGACAGACTGTGTAAGCGTTGATTATATATATTTGATGCTTATGCAGTTGTGTTGTGCACTTTGGATGATGGTTGATTATTTATGGTTGCTATTATATACATGTGTTGTATGGAATCCATATAATTGACATTATATGGTAATTGATTGGGCCTCATTCCAATTGTGAAAATAAAGAATATTTTAAAAATAAAGATTAACGTGTTGACGGTACTCATTTGTTGAGATTAGTCATGTGGTGAAAGAAATATAGATTCGTGTGTTGAATGGGATAAATATTCATTTGTTGAATAGAATAAAGAAGTTGTGAAAAATATAAAGCCGTGTTGATTAGTTTTGCGCCATTTTGACGTGAACGATATTTATATCGATTTTATTCAAATTGAAATGAATATAAAACAAATTCAAGTTGAATTGAAAACGAACTGAAGTTGAATTGAAAACGAACTGAAATTTAATTGAATTCGAATCGAAATTAAATTGAAATCAATTTGAATTGAAACGAATTTGAATTCGAATTAAATAAAATGGAAATGAATTCGAGTTGAATTGAAATCCAATCGATTTGAAATTGAATGTAGAAGTTGAATTGTTTTAGAAACGAATTTAAAACGATTTATAAAATTCGTTTTAAATAGAAATCGACGAAATATATATTATATATATTATATATATAATATAATGGCCTGAATAGAACGCGCCGCGCCGCGGCAGTTCGTGAATTTCGACCATTTATTTCAAACGGACATTACGGGAGATCCGACCGTCGGATTCTCCTAAAACCGGAACCGTTGGGTTCGTATCGAAAAGAGCTTTCCAATGAATATTAGAAATTTGAAATCTAACGGTTGGATTTGGAATTATGTCCAAATCAATTTCAGAAAAGGTCGCTGTAAGTGCAGTTCGATGGCCGTAGATGGAAATCGACTGTACGGGCCTTGATAAAATTATTAAAAATATCTATAATTTGCGTAAAATCATAATATGTGATTTGGAAAGAATTGGGCTGAAAAATTCCACATTTGAAAGGAGAAAATATTTTTGTCGAAATGAACTAGTTTTGAACTAGAATTAAAATCAATTTATTTTTGAAATAAATAAATTGAATTTGAAAGTGATTTTAAAAATAATCAATATTCCCAATAGGTGAAGTGGAAGTGGAGTTGAATCGAAATTATCTTTGGAATATTTCGATGTTGAATTTCGTGACTATACAGATATTGTCTTGGGGAATTTGAAAGATATGTTATATATCGTTATTTCCAATATGATATTTGTTGGTTTCAGAATTTGATATTGAATATAAGCCGATATATTTTCTATTCAGAGCCTTGTATATAATATCAAATGTGATTTGGGTTTATCGTGAATCGTGTTTTAGATGACATTGGTTCTTTAACCCAGTTAAAGGCAGGATGTTGATTTTTGAAAAGATTAAAACTAAGAGGAGTTTGAATGAATCTTTAATTAGATTGAAAATGTGAATTGATAATTTAAATTATCAAATTTGAAAGGTGATCGAGAATGGAGTATCACCAGTTTTGCTCCAAAGCGGTAGTTAAATCTGTAATTAGATTTGAACGTGAAATGGTAATTAATTTTACCGATAACACCGTGGTGTTAGATGTGGAGTATTACCAGTTTTCTCCATGGGATATATAGGTTGGGATTGGGAAATAAAATAAATAAATACTTCGGTGTGGCTCGTTAATCCCGACTAGTTTGAAATGATATCCATAGGAGGATTAAAGAATAAATTTAGAAGAATTTATCTTGGATAAAATTAATGGGAACATTTCCCTAAGAATGTGATTTTGTGAATAAAAGAATATTCTGAATTGGAATGAGGCGTTTGTTGTGTTTGTGTAACATTGTTTATTATATACGTGGGTTATTCAGAAAGGCCGGGTCTATACCCATTCTGAATAACCGATTCGACGATAAGTCGAAGAGATTGAAGACGGTGCAAGACCGACGATCTTCACATCGAATGGATGGGTGCTACTGACGCTCACGATGGGAGTAGCTACCTTGAAGGGGGCTGAAGTGGTAGCCGTCCGGACGTGCTTGGAGGTCGACGGATATGCGAGGAAAGTGCCTCCGGTTTCGTTCAGACCCAGAACGGACTTGTAAATGGATGGTGTGCCTGACATTGTATTCCTTTATATTGTATTCGTTGATCTCTGCTAAATATATATCTGTTTGGCGGCGGAGAATTTATTCTCTTGCTTAACGCCCTTCTCTGAGACATACGAGCTTAGAGGTTATATATTGGCAGAAATCAGTGGTACGATATGGATTGATAGTGTGGCATGCTGAGATGCAGTGATCCAGACTTTTGTTGAAAAGCAAAGTTTGGTGGATGATGATCAAAGCGCAGCTTTAATATAGCACGGCTTTGTGTATAGCGTTAATTCGCGAGCCTCACACCCCGGTATGGTGGTAAACTGATGGTTTGATCAGTATGCTTTTTCGTGGATGGGCACCTTCGTGGTGTCGTGGATTCGGTCGACCGAGAGTGAGCTTAGTGCTCAGAGGGATAGGGTAAGCGGTGTTTTCTCTCGCCGGGACGTAAGTCGCAGTGATACTCGATTTCCCAAAAGTGCGGATGTGCATTACGGTGTTTTCTCTAGCCGAGACGTAAGCCGTTGAGATGGCACTACGCGATCGATCTTTCGAATCAGGAGCCACCATGATGGAAATCCAATTTCCAAATATGACATTTTGCGGTTTTGATTGTAGAGCCTAGTATTGGCGACATGATATATGGTACCCATGTCGTCTATGATTGATACATTTATATTTGAAGTTGTTTTCTTCTCTTATAGTGATAATATAAGATGAAATTTCGCGTATCAAGCATATTTGGCTATTATAAGGGAAAACCCTATCCTCCGGCTTGCGTTGCATTGTGTGATGGGATCTGGGTCTTATAATTGCTTCATTGTTCTTTATTTAGCATTGCGCTGTTTGTTTTCTGCACTGGTATTCTTGGGAGGAAACCCGTTCCGTGTTATACGGCGTGGTCCCTTGATTTACCTAACTTTAAAAACAAATATTAATAACTGTTTTAGTTCTCACACCAGTCACATGACTGACCCGGAGTTTATTGTTTTAACCTAAACTCTGGGTGCCCCTATTTTCCACACGGGCAGCTAGTAGTTTCGGTCTTGCAGATTTATATTCACAGGATCCTGATGTACAGCTGGAACGATGTTCGGAAAGCTCTGTATCCGTGCATTATTTTTAGTTGTGTTCTCTATTGTTTTTCCGCTGCTATGTAATTTATTGTAACCTCTGATATTTATCGAATGTAATGTATTCATTTATACTCTGTATATTCTTGTATTCTGATGGAATTGTGGTAATAAACAATGAAATGTTCTTCTGTTTGTGTTCTATTTTGTCGTGTTCTCAAACAATCAGGCGTTTCGAAAGGTCTAGATCAGTTTAGCGACTGATTCGGATCGAGCGAAATTCCTTGTTGTCACAGTTGGTATCAGAGCTTTGGTTTACAGAGCTCGAGAACAAGACACATTAGAACCATACGAAAGAATTCATCAGATATTGGATTAGTAATATCCAATTAGAATGACTCGTTAGAGATAGGATCAGTAGTATCCTAGAACGAGTGTGAAGAGTATATTTTCCAAAAGAAAACAATTTTGTTTTAAAATTTAAATCGTTTTATACGTATTTGAATATTTATTTATTTTGAATATGGACAATCCAATATATAAAGGTTTTGCATATACGCGTCATGAACGTATATTCGAAGTTTTAATATACTGGGTAGATATAGAATCACATTCTAGACATCCGGGGATGATTCGGATGATGGTGCATCATCATCAGTATTCATATTCGAATTTCGAAGGTGTGATATCTATATATTTCCATTAGGCTGGTGTGAGAACCAAAACTTATATAGCTAGAATACATTGTTGTGAATTGGCATCAAAAACAAGATTTTCTGTGTATGTATCAAAATTATGAATTTGAAAACTCTAATCCACTAATTGATTGATGTTTGTGTCGTTTGTTTATTTGTTTGATAATTTTAACCATTTATGCCTAATTGAATCACATATTGAATTGTATTGAAATTTGGTCACATTTGCCTGCATATACATATACTTACATTGAACAGGTCATAGCAAGGAGGCTAGAGCCAGAGAATAAAATTTGTTTGCCCGACAAATAGGTACATGTTTACTACATAATTTACTGTTTTGTTTGGGTGATGATGATTTTATGAGCCTATTGGCTAGCCGCTTGGCTTTTTCTTTTTCTTTTTGAGATTAGAAGGACCGGGGAAGCTATTTGAAATTCCCCGATGCTCCCATTGCAGGGGAGGTTATGGCGAAATTTTTCGAAAATTTAGGGTGTTAGCCAAATTTTTGAAATTTTTGAAAATTCCCAGAAACTGAAAAGTTGGAGAATGGAAGCCAGATCGAACGTAGAGTTGATTAATCAAACCACTTTCGACTTTGTTCCTTTTCGGGGACGAAAAGTTTTAAGTGGGGGAGATTGTAATAACCCGGAAAATCTGGGCCAGTTTAAAATTTTTATTTTGGCAATTTTAGCGAATTTTGAATATTTAAAATGAATTATTTTAAATAATATCGACGAAAAAATTTAGTTTGAATAGAATTCGACGTATATATTATATACGTCGTCATTAGAATATAAATAATTATATATAATTATAAAAGGAATTGAAAATGGCGCGGTAGTTCGATAATTCGATTTCAAACTTCAATTGAATGTACCGGGTGCAAAACAATCCGGATTTTAGTGAAACCAAAAACAATAGGATCTAATTGATGATATCTTTCCAACGAAACAGAAAAATCAAAATTTCATAGCGGGAATCAAAAGATATGTCCAGTTGAAAATTCTGAATAGTCGCTATGGAATTCAGGCCCTTAAAAATGGAAATTTCGCAAACGACCTCGGATTTCGATGAAACCACTTTTGTTGGATCCGTAGTGTAAAGTTATTGCTAGATTCCAGGTTTCATAATTTTTCGAATCAATATGTGAGCGTGGCAAAGGAAAACGCGTTTGACCAGTTTCAGTTGATTTTAATCGACTGGAAAATGGCCATTTTTCAAACGATCTCAGAATTTGACGAAACTAGTTTTGTTAGGACCGTATCGTCAATACGAAGCTAGAAAATATTTTTCGGGAATTTTTCTAGTTAGTGCGTGACCCCGGTAATTTAAAATGTACGTTCAAATTGAATATATACTGATTTATGTTTTAAATTTGATGAAAACCTATCGTAACAGCCGAATCAGCTCACGATACAGATCCTATTGTGTCCGGCATGGGGGTATTTGGGTAGGGGCGACACTCGTTGGGTTTGATTTGGAGCTCGGGTGTGAAAACAAACAAATTTGGAATTTAATTATTAAAAAAAAAGTTATAAATATAAAAAAAGGGGGCCAATCAGAAACTCTCTCCCTCACTTAATTAAATCCGCCGGCCCTAGAAAAACGACGACCACCAAGCTCTTATCTTCCTCCCCCAATCACGAATCCTCCACAAATTATTTCGATCTATTTTCAACGTGAAGAATGGAGAGCATCTCGTGCTCTGTCATCTCAAACAAGGGTGATCCATTTTCGTTCACCGTGGAGGTCGTTTTCGCTCCCCAAAGCTGCTCTATTCACCAGCCAATCGTGAAGCAGGGAAGGCGGCGAGTGGGCCCTCCTTTCAGGCGAAGGTGGAGCAAGCCATGGGCTTCGACGTGGGCCCACCTGATGGAAGTTCGGTGCCTCGAGGGATGAGCAAGGCGGAACCCTAACTTGGTGCGGTATGGGTTCAACTGAAAGCCTGGAGAACGAAGAAGAAAGGTTGTGAAATTTATTTATTTATTTTATTTTGTGTAGTTAGCATTATTTTTTTTTATATAGGAAAATTAACAATATGATTTATTTATATATACTTTTCAATAAGAATAGCATTGGATTTTTCAATAAAAATAGCATTGGGTTTATAAATAAAAAGATCCTTGTTTTAAATGTGTTTTCAAAGAAAAAAATTGAATTGTTTTCAAAGGCAAAATAGAAATTAGCAAATGTTTTGAAATGTAAATAGCTTGATTTTGGAAATAAATATACATTGGTTTTAAAATATAAAATAAGAATAGTTTTAAAAATAAAAAGGGGAATATAATAGATTTTTAAAAATAGAAATATACCTTGTTTTAGAATACAATTGCTTTGAAAATAAATATGTTTTTAAAATAAAAATTAACTTTGTCTTGGAAGGGAAAATCAATGTTGTTTTTAAAAATAAAAATAGCTTTGGTTTTCAAAATAAAAATAGAATGCTTTTATCAAAAATATGATTTTTAAGAGGATGAGAATAGGATTTTTACTTCGATAAAAATGGAACTTCATTTAGATAAAAATATGGTTTTCTTAGGTAAAAATATAATTTTTATCTATATAACATAGTAGTAAAAAATTCGATTTTTAAAGGTATGAAGCGATTATAAAAATATGATTTTTATATATGGAACATCGAAGTAAAAATTGATTTTTATTGATATAGTGGCTACGGGCAATGAAAGCGACAAAGAGCGAGAATGGCGGAGACTTCTGCAAAAGAAGAGTCGAGATGGTTGGATAGCTATCGGTGAGAATTTCTCACTCTTCAATTTATTTTCTAGTTATTTATATATATACTAGGATGCAGACGGTGCTTAGTAGCACCCGACACAATCGTCCACAGACCATGGACTTGTTTGTTTGATTGCAAAAATTAGTTAGATTATTTGATTGAAATTGAATTGTGTGGTGAAATGAATTGGTTTGATTTATGTGTGAATGGCGTGGGCCTTCACTAGACCTGGGATAAGGCTAGGCCTCGTCCCGTTTCTAGTATCGTGCCGTTATGCCGCCGAAATTTTCTAAAATAAGTTAGAAAAATAAAAATATCATTTTATTTTGTAAATGAAATGAATAAAAATTCATGAGTTAAAATAAAATATTTTATCGTTAAAAATATAATTTTTAACGTGAAATGTGAATAAATGAATAGTTATAGACAAATCGGCCGATTTGTTTATATATACACTGATTTGACTGATATTGATTGGGTCGATAAATTTTACACATCGCCCAACTGCACAAATAAAATCTGTGTTTGATTGTTGAAACCCCACACGGGTGTTGGGATGAGAATTGGCGTACACTAATCCCAATAAATTAATTGTATGTTGATCGATTGGTCGACAGACTGTGTAAGCGTTGATTATATATATTTGATGCTTATGCAGTTGTGTTGTGCACTTTGGATGATGGTTGATTATTTATGGTTGCTATTATATACATGTGTTGTATGGAATCCATATAATTGACATTATATGGTAATTGATTGGGCCTCATTCCAATTGTGAAAATAAAGAATATTTTAAAAATAAAGATTAACGTGTTGACGGTACTCATTTGTTGAGATTAGTCATGTGGTGAAAGAAATATAGATTCATGTGTTGAATGGGATAAATATTCATTTGTTGAATAGAATAAAGAAGTTGTGAAAAATATAAAGCCGTGTTGATTAGTTTTGCGCCATTTTGACGTGAACGATATTTATATCGATTTTATTCAAATTGAAATGAATATAAAACAAATTCAAGTTGAATTGAAAACGAACTGAAGTTGAATTGAAAACGAACTGAAATTTAATTGAATTCGAACCGAAATTAAATTGAAATCAATTTGAATTGAAACGAATTTGAATTCGAATTAAATAAAATGGAAATGAATTCAAGTTGAATTGAAATCCAATCGATTTGAAATTGAATGTAGAAGTTGAATTGTTTTAGAAACGAATTTAAAACGATTTATAAAATTCGTTTTAAATAGAAATCGACGAAATATATATTATATATATTATATATATAATATAATGGCCTGAATAGAACGCGCCGCGCCGCGGCAGTTCGTGAATTTCGACCATTTATTTCAAACGGACATTACGGGAGATCCGACCGTCGGATTCTCCTAAAACCGGAACCGTTGGGTTCGTATCGAAAAGAGCTTTCCAATGAATATTAGAAATTTGAAATCTAACGGTTGGATTTGGAATTATGTCCAAATCAATTTCAGAAAAGGTCGCTGTAAGTGCAGTTCGATGGCCGTAGATGGAAATCGACTGTACGGGCCTTGATAAAATTATTAAAAATATCTATAATTTTCGTAAAATCATAATATGTGATTTGGAAAGAATTGGGCTGAAAAATTCCACATTTGAAAGGAGAAAATATTTTTGTCGAAATGAACTAGTTTTGAACTAGAATTAAAATCAATTTATTTTTGAAATAAATAAATTGAATTTGAAAGTGATTTTAAAAATAATCAATATTCCCAATAGGTGAAGTGGAAGTGGAGTTGAATCGAAATTATCTTTGGAATATTTCGATGTTGAATTTCGTGACTATACAGATATTGTCTTGGGGAATTTGAAAGATATGTTATATATCGTTATTTCCAATACGATATTTGTTGGTTTCAGAATTTGATATTGAATATAAGCCGATATATTTTCTATTCAGAGCCTTGTATATAATATCAAATGTGATTTGGGTTTATCGTGAATCGTGTTTTAGATGACATTGGTTCTTTAACCCAGTTAAAGGCAGGATGTTGATTTTTGAAAAGATTAAAACTAAGAGGAGTTTTAATGAATCTTTAATTAGATTGAAAATGTGAATTGATAATTTAAATTATCAAATTTGAAAGGTGATCGAGAATGGAGTATCACCACTTTTGCTCCAAAGCGGTAGTTAAATCTGTAATTAGATTTGAACGTGAAATGGTAATTAATTTTACCGATAACACCGTGGTGTTAGATGTGGAGTATTACCAGTTTTCTCCATGGGATATATAGGTTGGGATTGGGAAATAAAATAAATAATTACTTCGGTGTGGCTCGTTAATCCCGACTAGTTTGAAATGATATCCATAGGAGGATTAAAGAATAAATTTAGAAGAATTTATCTTGGATAAAATTAATGGGAACATTTCCCTAAGAATGTGATTTTGTGAATAAAAGAATATTCTGAATTGGAATGAGGCGTTTGTTGTGTTTGTGTAACATTGTTTATTATATACGTGGGTTATTCAGAAAGGCGGGGTCTATACCCATTCTGAATAACCGATTCGACGATAAGTCAAAGAGATTGAAGACGGTGCAAGACCGACGATCTTCACATCGAATGGATGGGTGCTACTGACGCTCACGATGGGAGTAGCTACCTTGAAGGGGGCTGAAGTGGTAGCCGTCCGGACGTGCTTGGAGGTCGAAGGATATGCGAGGAAAGTGCCTCCGGTTTCGTTCAGACCCAGAACGGACTTGTAAATGGATGGTGTGCCTGACATTGTATTCCTTTATATTGTATTCGTTGATCTCTGCTAAATATATATCTGTTTGGCGGCAGAGAATTTATTCTCTTGCTTAACGCCCTTCTCTGAGACATACGAGCTTAGAGGTTATATATTGGCAGAAATCAGTGGTACGATATGGATTGATAGTGTGGCATGCTGAGATGCAGTGATCCAGACTTTTGTTGAAAAGCAAAGTTTGGTGGATGATGATCAAAGCGCAGCTTTAATATAGCACGGCTTTGTGTATAGCGTTGATTCGCGAGCCTCACACCCCGGTATGGTGGTAAACTGATGGTTTGATCAGTATGCTTTTTCGTGGATGGGCACCTTCGTGGTGTCGTGGATTCGGTCGACCGAGAGTGAGCTTAGTGCTCAGAGGGATAGGGTAAGCGGTGTTTTCTCTCGCCGGGACGTAAGTCGCAGTGATACTCGATTTCCCAAAAGTGCGGATGTGCATTACGGTGTTTTCTCTAGCCGAGACGTAAGCCGTTGAGATGGCACTATGCGATCGATCTTTCGAATCAGGAGCCACCATGATGGAAATCCAATTTCCAAATATGACATTTTGCGGTTTTGATTGTAGAGCCTAGTATTGGCGACATGATATATGGTACCCATGTCGTCTATGATTGATACATTTATATTTGAAGTTGTTTTCTTCTCTTATAGTGATAATATAAGATGAAATTTCGCGTATCAAGCATATTTGGCTATTATAAGGGAAAACCCTATCCTCCGGCTTGCGTTGCATTGTGTGATGGGATCTGGGTCTTATAATAGCTTCATTGTTCTTTATTTAGCATTGCGCTGTTTGTTTTCTGCACTGGTATTCTTGGGAGGAAACCCGTTCCGTGTTATACGGCGTGGTCCCTTGATTTACCTAACTTTAAAAACAAATATTAATAATTGTTTTAGTTCTCACACCAGTCACATGACTGACCTGGAGTTTATTGTTTTAACCTAAACTCTGGGTGCCCCTATTTTCCACACGGGCAGCTAGTAGTTTCGGTCTTGCAGATTTATATTCACAGGATCCTGATGTACAGCTGGAACGATGTTCGGAAAGCTCTGTATCCGTGCATTATTTTCAGTTGTGTTCTCTATTGTTTTTCCGCTGCTATGTAATTTATTGTAACCTCTGATATTTATCGAATGTAATGTATTCATTTATACTCTGTATATTCTTGTATTCTGATGGAATTGTGGTAATAAACAATGAAATGTTCTTCTGTTTGTGTTCTATTTTGTCGTGTTCTCAAACAATCAGGCGTTTCGAAAGGTCTAGATCAGTTTAGCGACTGATTCAGATCGAGCGAAATTCCTTGTTGTCACATGCATGCCTTTGACGCTACTCCAAATTTTATCTTCATTGCCTTCATAAAATCTGCAATTAAGATTCACATAGAACATCTTGACAAGCTTAGGATAACAGACTTCGTCATTATACCGTGAGTCAATTAGACTCAAGAATTCGTTGTGTTGAAAGAGAGAGATAAGATCATAAGAAAGGAAGTCTCCAAAGATAGTGAAAGCACCTGTATTAACTTTAGCATTTGCTACATAGTTAACATAGGTTTTGATAACTTCTCTGTCATTATGAAGATAGCCTTCGATGGTTTTGGTTAACTTCAATTTCTGAGATGAACTTGAGGAAGCCATTGAATTGATAGTTTTGAAGAGAATAGATACAAAGAATATTGTTTTGAATTGTAAATGAAAGGTAGAGAAAATATGTAACAATCCCGAATTTTAGAACCAATTTAAAATTTTAATTTAATCTATTTTATTGAACTTTGAATATAAATTGCTAATTTTTGCTTGATAAAATTTGAGAATAAATTTAAAATTAGTTTTTATATTTTCTTTGACTTAAAACAAGCTTATGGAATTATTAATTTGATTTATAAGTATGAATTTAAAAATTGATATTTTAAGAGCTATATCGATCAATTGAAAAAGGACCATTATTCTAACAGTCTCAGAATTCAACAAAACCACTTTTTGGGATCCGGAATGTCGAAATATGTCAAGATTCCAATTTTCAAATCAAACACAGTTCATATGTGAGAGAACAGTAAATAATCGTAAGCTGAAAATAAGGCCATTTTTTGAACGGTCTCCAAATTCGACGAGACAAGATTCGTTGGAACCATAATTCGAAAATATAGCGAGATTTCAAAATTCGTAATTTTTGGAGTTAACATGTAGCCGTGAGACTAGAACGAAGTTTGCACGTTGGAATTAATGCATTGATCGAACTAATCAATTTGTGAATAGTGTTGGCCTAATCAAAATTAGACAAACACTCCCTCTCTCCTCCACTTAACATCCTCCACTTAAATGGTGAAAACATGATATGATTTGGCATTGTTTAGGGTTTAATTGGGCTAAGTATTCTTCCATTTGATTAAAGTGTACTTAGAAGCTTCAAAATACAATTCCATGGCAACTGTAACACCCCATGTATTCTATAACAGTGAAATTCACAAATTAAAGTATAATTAATTTCAAATCAAAGAATTAAGGGAAACGGGATACGCCATTGCGTTCGTCTCGGAATTCTGCTTGGGGTAGAGACCGAGTTTGCGTAAAACGAACTCTGTATGAAGAAGATATGGCCTCCGGATGTTTCAGAATTCAGTTTAAAATTCACAGACAGAAAAAGCTCAGAAATCAAATTCGAATTTCAAAAATCGGGCCAGATTGGCCACGGCGGGAATTTTCCTGCCCAAGGCACCCAGGTCGACTGGGTAGTCGACCTGGGCTACCCAGGTCGACTGGGTAGTCGACCTGGGGCACCCAGGTTGAGTACCAAGTCGACACGGGGGTCGACTGGGGAGTCGACCTAGCCCCTGAGCCAGGTCGAACCCAGCCCCCCTGGCTGGCCTGATCTGTGCTTGGCCGAATTCCTGAGCCTTGCCTTGTCACTAGGGCTAGGTGTCAGCTCCTGATTGGTCTCTCCTTCAAACGAACAGCTAATATTAATCCAAGCTTCATCGACGGTTCTAATCAATTCACAAACTCTATAAAAAGGACCTAAGACTCCACCTAATTCATACAAATAAAAATTAGAATGAGACCGTCATGCTGCTGAGGAAAGACTAGAAGTAGCCGTCAAAATTGAGAGACGATTAGGAGACAATTCAAAAGCCTAAAGCAACGATAACTAAATCAAAACAACGCCTACAACAAAGGATAGCATCTCCGAAATAAGAATTCAGAAACCTGAATTGAAGATTCGTCATACGTTGTAAGTAGAGTGCTATTCCGATATGAATGAATAATTGTGTTTTGATTTGTGTAAATGAGAAATGGAATTGTACTTAGTTTGTGGTGATGATAATTCATAATTGTATGTTGCTATGATTCTAATTATGAATAGATTTGGGATGTTGTGGTATAATGATGTTAGACCTATTGGATATTTGCAAGTATATGTCTCATGTTGAAAGTTAACGACTATATGTTTGTGATAGTTTATTACAACACCTATTGGATATTTGCAAGTATGTGATTCATATTGAAAGTTAACCACTATATGTTTGTACAACAAAGTTGAGATTCATGCAAGTATATGACTCATTATTATGCCAACATGATGTATATTTTTATGATCATTTTTGGTGTAATTGAATCCATTTGAGTACTATGATTCATATGAATTTATGTTGGAATTAGCATCATGATTCAAGTGTAAAACCATACTTTTGTGTTAGTGACAAAAGTAAGCACCCTTGTGAACTTGTGTTGACTTTATGAACATGGCTAATTTATGTTTGACTTTATGCCCAAACAAAATATGTTTCAGGCCTATGCTGTTATCAAAATCATATGACAATATATGCAACACATAATTAAGTTAGATTTACATTTCAATTGCAAGTTCACATGAATAGATTAAAAACCATGATTCATGTTTAGGTATGTTTTATGTCATGATTATATGCTATTACAATGCAAGTTCACAAGTGCCTAATTTATGTTAATTAGATCATTATGTTGCAAGTTCATGCGTTCACACTCCCCTTTTAATGTTACTTAGAATATATAAACACCATGTTCTAAGCCTCCCCTTTTTCATGTGGCTAAGTTGGGTTTAAATGTTAAACCCAACATATGTTATATTGTAGCGAATGTATAAAACGGGGATAATGACGTTTGGGTTAAAATATAAACATATGTGTTGGCATGTTTGACGCATGCCAACGACCTTGAAAACAATTAAGTGGTATAAATTAATTTTACCCAATAAAGATGAATTTGAATAATGGGCCGCAAATATTTACATATAAAAAGAAAAGAGACAAAATATGTAAATTTAGAAAATACGATGTGTTTAACCAGAGGTTGGATTGAGTTGTGATGTAAACCTGCCCGGAACCGCCCGGCTGTCCAGTAGTCACAACAATACCTATCCAATGTAGGTGGTTAAACATTGAGCCCAATAAAGACCCAAGGTTAGATTGAGTTGTGACGTAAGACTGCCCGGAACCAACCGGCAACAGGCAGTCACAACAATACCTATCTAATGTGAGAGGTCGAGGCTTTAATAAGACAATTAAGGTTGAGTCAGGTTTGATAGGATTAAGTAAATTGAATTAATACTTAATCAAAATGGAACATGCTAAACTATATAGACTGATTGGGGGTTAGGTTTACAAAACACTTAACCAACTTAGCATGTTGGCTAGAAATAGAAAACCTAGTAGCGGGGGACCATTTTCAGCAGTAACCCTACAAGGTGTATCAGGATACCCTGAACTAGGCAGGGTAGGGCACGATTATTGGGCTGACTGTAAGAGGTCAAATCAACGGCGGTGGTGCAGCAGTGTAGGTTCTAACGGGGTGCGGGCGTGCACACACTCCGATGTAGAAAAATAAGGCACTGGGCACCAGTAGTATACCTGTGCATTCTAGAATTGTGTCAGGCCGCCACCCTGGGACTTGATACACCCCATGGTGGGACCAACATAGGTAACTACAACATCGGGGGCCGTAATACACATGTAACTATGCGAGTAGGAGCCGATCATTAGAAATGGATCACTTCACCCTGATTATGGGGTGCCTGTTGGGAACTAGTTTATATAGATGCAGAGATTAATATGGGGTACGATAGTATATTCGACTCTAGACAACTTAACTTAGTTTATGGTGCTTTCCCATTTCCAGTTTATACTTATCATGCCCAATTCTTTATTCATAGACTGAATAGTCCTAGACCTAATTAGGCTTTATGTCTGATTCTACTTTTCTTTCGTCTTCTTTTCTTTCGTTCCCCCCCCCCCCCCGTGGTCCACCGGGAGGGAATACCGCAGCTTGACCAGTTTTACATCCAGCTTGAAGAGAAAGAATGTATTGCTTGGATCTCTTTCGTTTTGGACTATGGCTTAGGACAGCAATTATGGGACATATGCAGTTTACTTATGTTTTTATTCTTCTTTAAATAATGAAAGCAAGACTGTTATGAAAATGTAATGTTTTTGGAAGTATTGTAAGACAATTATGACATGGCTTGTGTAACACGTATTTTGTTGAAATAAAAATTGCTATTGTTTTCCGTTGTTCAAAAATATGTGTATTTATATCTGTCTTGTGTATCTGTGACTTATACTTATAAACCTCCACCAAAATTAGGGCATTCCCTTTGAGAGTGACCCTAACGGAGGTGGGGTGTTTCACTTGGTATCAGAGCATAGGTTTACCAGATAAGATAAAAATATTTTGAAAATTCATTTCCAAATAGAAAATTTAAAGAAGCATTTTTAAAGATAAAATGTTATTTTATTTTAAAAAGGCAAAGTCCCCCAAAGCCATAGGTACTATCTTTTATCCTTCGTTTTGAATCTATCCTTTTTGTTTCAGCATGTCCGAAGAACTTAACTTGCCAGAGGGTATACCAATACCTGGTTGGTTCAGACGGTTTTTAGAAGCAAGGGCCAATCAGCCAGGTCTCACTGTTCCTCCTCCCCCAGCTGTAGGAAATCATCCGGCTGCAGCAGCACCTCTTCCTCCACCTCCTCCGCGGGGTATTACTTTTGCTAAGATATGTAAAGATTTCAAAGCTATGGGAGGGAAGGACTTTCATGGAACCGAGTCCTTCGTGGCAGCCAGGAATTGGCTGAAGGAAACCGAGGACTTATTTGTCATCTTTGAGGTAGAAGATAGGCAGAAGGTACAACTGGCAGTATAGCTACTTAAAGGATAGGCTTCATACTGGTGGGAAGTTACCAATGCAGAAAGACCAGTGGAAACATGGGAGGACTTTAGGGCAAGGTTTGAGGCTAAATTTCTCTCAGAAGCTGAAAGGAGCCTTCAATTGGAAAAATTCTTATTTCTTAAGCAAGGGAATATAACAGTCAAAGAGTATGTTAATCAGTTCGATCAGCTGGCTAGGTTCGGACTTGACCTAGTCAACACTCCGCACAAGAAGGCTCTCCGCTTTGTCAAGGGATTGAATGAGCCATTACACAGTTTGGCCATGACCCATATACCCATGGGAGCTACGTATGAAAGGTTGGTGCAGATGGCATTGTTGAACGAAGAGGATAAGGGCAAGAAGGAGACAAAGGCAGAAAGCTCTCAAGGGAAGAAAGAGGGTTTACAGCCTAAGAAGACGGACTTTAAGAAGGGCGGGAAAGACAACAAAGAGAAGAGGAAGTGTAATTTCTGTGGCAAAGTGGGGCACTTAGTGAAAGATTGCCGGAAAAAGAAGGCCAAGATGAATGGTGGGTGCTTTTCTTGCGGTGAGACAGGCCACATGGCTAAGGATTGCCCAAAGAAACGAGCGCAGGGGCAGAGGGCTGGATCCACCTCAGGGGCACAGGTTCATGTGCTAGAAGCGCCACCTCTGCAACAGCGAGGTATAAATACTTCTGTAGAAAGTGTAGTTTATCTTTATGATCACCCAGTTCGCACTTTATTTGATTCTGGCGCATCACACTCCTTTATTTCATCTGCTTTAGTAGAATCTCTGCACCTAGAAACTAGTATGGTAGAGGACCCCTTAATTGTTTCAAATCCAATTGGGGCCCCAGCTCATCTGTCTATGATCTGTGTGGGATTGAAAATTTCTATTCTAAGCGTAGAATTTAGATGTAGTGCCTTTGTTTTGGGCTTCTCGGGATATGGTTTGATTTTGGGCATGGATTGGCTATCCACTAATGGTGCCATCCTTGATTGTGAGAAAGGGGTGGTTAGGCTTCTGACCCAACTCGGTAACACTCTGGAAATTACTTGTAATCCCTCGTATGTGGTTATGCTTAGTTATCTTGAATCGCTAGATGCTTCTGTTGAAAGTTTGCAATCGGTTAGAGTGGTCCGGGAATATCCGGATGTCTTCGAAGAGGTGAAGGGCTTACCTCCGAAGCGGGAGATAGACTTCCGCATATATCTTGTAGATAATGCAAAGCCCGTTGCGTTGCCCGTTAGACACATGGCTCCACGGGAAAGGAAAGAGCTCGGTAAACAGATTAAAAAGCTTCTAGGGAAGGGGTTCATTAGAAGGAGCATTTCAGAATGGGGCGCTCCAGTGGTGTTCGCTACAAAGGCGGATGGTTCACTCCGTCTATGTGTTGACTATAGGGAGCTCAACAAGCTAACGAAAAAGAATAGGCATCCTCTCCCCAGAATTGATGATCTGTTTGATCAGCTTGTAGGAGCGTCTGTTTTCTCCCAACTCGATTTAGCGACCGGATTTCATCAGCTAAGGGTGGCTGAAGATAGTATCGATAAAACAGCATTCAGAACCCCATACAGCTTCTTTGAATGGCTTGTCATGCCCTTTGGCTTGACAAACGCACCCGCTTACTTCGTGGACCTGATGAGTAGGGTGTTCAGAGATTTCCTCAATAAGTTCGTAGTGGTTTTCATAGACGATATCTTGATCTTCTCAAAGAGTGAAGAAGAACATGCTCAACACTTAAGGGCAATCATGGAAACTCTGCGAGTTCATCAGCTAAAAGCCAAATTCTCCAAATGCCACTTTTGGAGAGAGGAAGTGAGGTTTCTTAGGCACATAGTATCCAAAGAAGGGTTAGCTGTGGACCCTGCTAAGGTAGTAGCGGTATAGGATTGGAAGACACCAAGGAATGCAACAGAAGTCCGAAGCTTCCTCGGGCTAGCAGGCTTCTATCGGAAATTCATCAGAGACTTTGCAAAAATATCAGCTCCGCTCACAAGGCTGACAAAGAAGAATCTAGTGTTCAATTGGGACTTGGATTGCGAGTTTGCTTTCCAACGACTAAAAAGGGCTCTTACAACAGCCCCAGTTTTGATGTTGCCAGATGGAAGCAAGATGTTCACAGTTTATACAGATGCATGTGGGACAGGGCTAGGCGCTGTCTTAATGCAAGAAGGAAGGGTAGTAGCTTATGGTGGAAGGCAGTTGAAAGTGCATGAAAAGAACTACCCGACCCATGATCTTGAGTTAGCTGCCATCGTCTTTGCACTCAAGTCTTGGCGACGCTATCTCCTAGGTGAGAAGTTCGAACTTTACACTGACCATAAATCGTTGAAATATCTTTTCTCGTAGAAAGATCTTAACTTGAGGCAACAAAGATGGATGGAGTTTCTTGCCTCGTATGATTTCGAGATCTCCTACACTCCGGGCAAAGGCAACGTAGTGGCAGACGCGTTGAGCCAAAAGAAACTGACCCTAAGCAAGCTGTTTATTGAAAGGCAAAGCCTAGAGTTTATAGCCATTTTTAACTTTAGGCCCTCCTCTGATTTTGTACCGGGCTTGCTAGCATCTCTCGAAGTACGGCCAACTTTAGTGGACTCAATAGGGACAGCACAACGCGAAGACCCTCAGCTTGTGGAGACGATTGATAGGCTAATTAGGGGTGAGACTTCAAGTGACCTCAACAGATACTCCATCGACGATAAAGGTTAGCCAAGGTGAGACGGAAGACTATGCGTCCCATAGACAAGGGATTTAGTAAAGAAGGTTCTCGAGGAAGCACATCACTCCAAGATGACGACATACCCAGGCGGAGATAAAATGTACAAGGACATAAAGAGAACTTTCTTTTGGAACGGCATGAAGAAGGACGTGGCAGAGTTCATTTCTAAGTGTATGGTGTGCCAACAGGTTAAAGCGGAACAGAAAAAGCCTGGCGGTCTGCTCCATCCTCTAGAGATCCCACAGTGGAAGTGGGATAGCATCTCAATGGACTTTATTGATGGGCTGCCTAGGTCTAGAAGAGGCAACACTAGCATTTGGGTAATAGTGGATAAGCTTACTAAACGCGCCCACTTTTTACCTGTCAAGAGTAAAAGAACTGCCTCATCCCTAGCATCTCTTTATCTCAAGGAAATTGTTCGACTCCATGGTATACCATCCAGCATTGTTAGTGACCGAGACCCTATCTTCACAAGTGAGTTTTGGCGGAGTCTGCAAGAAGCGGTAGGCACACAGTTATGCTTGAGTACCGCCTATCACCCCCAAACCGACGGCCAGACGGAAAGAGTGAACAGAGTTTTGGAGGACCTTTTAAGACTGTGCGATCTTGACTTCGGAGGGACGTGGGAAGACCATCTTCCTTTGGTGGAATTTGCCTACAACAACAGCTACCAAGCCACCATCGGAATGGCGCCCTTCGAAGCTTTATATGGAAGACCGTGCCGATCGACAACTTGTTGGTGGGAGTCTACTGATAAGCTCATACTTGGGCCAGATATGATCCGAGAGACTTCAGAGAAAGTAGACTTGATACGAAGAAGGATTAAGACAGCCCAAGACAGACATAAATCCTACGCCGACAAGAGGAGGACCGACCTTGAATTTGAGATTTGGGACATAGTTTTTCTTAAGGTATCTCCGCTAAGGAACGTTGTTCGTTTTGGAACCACAGGAAAGCTAGCACCAAGGTTCATAGGGCCATTCCCTATCATCGAGAAAATTGGGAAAATGGCCTATAGATTAGAGCTACCTGAAAAGCTGGACGGAGTTCACAACGTTTTTCATGTTTCGCACCTCCGAAAATGTCTACATGAATCTGCTGAAGTGGTAGAGCCAAATATCCTAGAAGAAGCTGAAGTGGAACGCGAAGCAACCGTGAGGAAAGTTCCAACCCGTATATTAGGAATGGAAGTGAAAAAGCTACGCAACCACGAAGTCAAGCTCGTCAAAGTTCAGTGGAGCGACGCTGAGGGAGATGCAACTTGGGAAACTGAAGCTAAAATACGCGCAGCCTACCCTTTTCTTTTCGAGGGTACATCTTTGATCTTTCTTTTTCCTTAAGTTGCGCTTTTATCTATCTTTTTAGGTATATCTCCTCGACCTTATCTTTTAGGTAGAAACCCTTTGGGTGAAAACATGTAATTGAAACATGTTATGGATGATGGTTGCAAGTGGTTGCAAGTGATTGCTAGTGATTGCTCGTGGTTGCATATACACACACAGTCTAGGTATTAGATCGGCTCAGTCGCCTCATATTGCATATTCATATATATATGTTTGCATTTGTATATGGTTGAAGTTTAATGTGTTGTCATATGGATGTTGCATTTATATATGAATGATTGTGCACTCATGTAGAATCACGAATAGGAAAATTTGCATACATAATGGATTCATGACACTTACATAATTTGCATTAAGGAGGTCAACTGAATCAGTAGGCCGCCTGGTTTTGCATTAGATAAGTACATGTACACACACTTCGCATATGATCATGAAGCATTAGAAGTCTTTTTTTAAGGATAATGGATACTCGTGTTTGATGGATGAGTAGATGGACGTTTGGATGTTAGGATATACATTCTTCCTGAACTTAAAGATTTCGGGGACAAAAACCTTTTAAGTGGGGGAGAATGTAACACCCCGTGTATTCTATAACAGTGAAATTCACAAATTAAAGTATAATTAATTTCAAATCAAAGAATTAAGGGAAACGGGATACGCCATTACGTTCGTCTCGGAATTCTGCTTGGGATAGAGTCCGAGTTTGCGTAAAACGAACTCCGTATGAAGAAGATATGGCCTCCGGAAGTTTCAGAATTTAGTTTAAAATTCAAACAGACAGAAACAGCTCAGAAACCAAATTCGAATTTCAAAAATTGGGCCAGATTGGCCAGGGCGGGAATTTTCCCGCCCAAGGCACCCAGGTCGACTGGGTAGTCAACCTAGGGCACCCAGGTCGACTACCAAGTCGACACGGGGGTCGACTGGGGAGTCGACCTGGCCCTTGAGCCAGGTCGAACCCAGCCCCCCTGGATGGCCTGGTCTGTGCTTGGTCGAATTCCTGAGCCTTGCCTTGTCACTAGGGCTAGGTGTCAGCTCCTGATTGGTCTCTCCTTCAAACGAACGGCTAATATTAATCCAAGCTCCATCGACGGTTCTAATCAATTCACAAACTCTATAAAAAGTACCTAAGACTCCACCTAATTCATACAAATACAAATTAGAATGAGACCGTCATGCTGCTGAGGAAAGACTAGAAGTAGCCGTCAAAATTGAGAGACGATTAGGAGACCATTCAAAAGCCTAAAACAACGACAACTAAATCAAAACAACGCCTACAACAAAGGATAGCATCTCCAAATTCAGAATTCAGAAACCTGAATTGAAGATTTGTCATACGTTGTAAGTACAGTGCTATTCCGATATGAATGAATAATTGTGTTTTGATTTGTGTAAATGAGAAATGGAATTGTACTTAGTTTGTGGTGATGATAATTCATAATTGTATGTTGCTATGATTCTAATTATGAATAGATTTGGGATGTTGTGGTATAATGATGTTAGACCTATTGGATATTTGCAAGTATATGTCTCATGTTGAAAGTTAACGACTATATGTTTGTGATAGTTTATTACAACACCTATTGGATATTTGCAAGTATGTGATTCATGTTGAAAGTTAACGACTATATGTTTGTACAACAAAGTTGAGATTCATGCAAGTACATGACTCATTATTATGCCAACATGATGTATATTTTTATGATCATTTTTGGTGTAATTGAATCCATTTGAGTACTATGATTCATATGAATTTATGTTGGAATTAGCATCATGATTCAAGTGTAAAACCATACTTTTGTGTTAGTGACAAAAGTAAGCACCCTTGTGAACTTGTGTTGACTTTATGAACATGGCTAGTTTATGTTTGACTTTATGCCCAAACAAAATATGTTTTAGGCCTATGCTGTTATCAAAATCATATGACAGTATATGCGACACATAATTAAGTTAGATTTACGTTTCAATTGCAAGTTCACATGAATAGATTAAAAACCATGATTCATGTTTAGGTATGTTTTATGTCATGATTATATGCTATTACAATGCAAGTTCACAAGTGCCTAATTTATGTTAATTAGATCGTTATGTTGCAAGTTCATGCGTTCACACTCCCCTTTTGATGTTACTTAGAATATATAAACACCATGTTCTAAGCCTCCCCTTTTTCATGTGGCTAAGTTGGGTTTAAATGTTAAACCCAACATATGTTATATTGTAGCGAACGTATAAAACGGGGTTAATGACGTTTGGGTTAAAATATAAACATATGTGTTGGCATGTTTGACGCATGCCAACGACCTTGAAAACAATTAAGTGGTATAAATTAATTTTACCCAATAAAGATGAATTTGAATAATGGGCCGCAAATATTTACATATAAAAAGAAAAGAGACAAAATATGTAAATTTAGAAAATACGATGTGTTTAACCCGAGGTTGGATTGAGTTGTGATGTAAACCTGCCTGGAACCGCCTGGCTGTCCAGTAGTCACAACAATACCTATCCAATGTGGGTGGTTAAACATTGAGCCCAATTAAGACCCGAGGTTAGACTGAGTTGTGACGTAAGACTGCCCGGAACCAACCGACAACAGGCAGTCACAACATTACCTGTCTAATGTGAGAGGTCGAGGCTTTAATAAGACAATTAAGGCTGAGTCAGGTTTGATAGGATTAAGTAAATTGAATTAATACTTAATCAAAATGGAACATGCTAAACTATATAGACTGATTGGGGGTTAGGTTTACAAAACACTTAACCAACTTAGCATGTTGGCTAGAAATAGAAAACCTAGTAGCTGGGGACTCTTTTCAGCAGTAACCCTACAAGGTGTATCACGATACCCTGAACTAGGTAGGGTGGGGCACGATTACTGGGCTGACTGTAAGAGGTCAAATCAACGGCGGTGGTGCAGCAGTGTAGGTTCTAACAGGGTGCGGGCGTGCACACACTCCGGCGCAGAAAAATAAGGCACTGGGCACCAGTAGTATACCTGTGCATTCTAGAATTGTGTTGGGCCGCCACCCTGGGACTTGATACACCCCATGGTGGGACCAGCATAGGTAACTACAACATCGTGGGCCGTAAGACACATGTAACTATGCGAGTAGGAGCCGATCATTAGAAATGGATCACTTCACCCTGATTATGGGGTGCCTATTGGGAACTAGTTTATATGGATGCAGAGATTAATATGGGGTACGATAGTATATTCGACTCTAGACAACTTAACTTAGTTTATGGTGCTTTCCTATTTCCAGTTTATACTTATCATGCCCAATTCTTTATTCATAGACTGAATAGTCCTAGACTTACTCAGGCTTTATGTCTGACTCTACTTTTCTTTCGTCTTCTTTTATTTCGTTTCCCTCCCCCCTCCAGGTCTACAGGGAGGGAATACCGCAGCTTAACCAGTTTTACATCCAGCTTGAAGAGAAAGAATGTATTGCTTGGATCTCTTTCGTTTTGGACTATGGCTTTGGACAGCAATTATGGGACATATGCAGTTTACTTATGTTTTTATGCTTCTTTAAATAATGAAAGCAAGACAATTATGAAAATGTAATGTTTTTGGAAGTATTGTAAGACAATTATGACATGGTTTGTGTAACACGTATTTTGTTGAAATAAAAATTGCTGTTGTTTTCCGCTGTTCAAAAATATGTGTATGTATATCTGTCTTGTGTATCTGTGACTTATACTTATAAACCTCCACCAAAATTAGGGCATTCCCTTTGAGAGTGACCCTAACGGAGGTGGGGTGTTTCAGCAACTCTCTTCCATATACATTACACCAAAAACAGCTTTTAACAGCAGTCAAAAAATGATGTAATATGATATGACAGCGTTATTAGAAATGCTGTATAACGACATGTTGTTGTAGATACATATCTTGTAACAGCAAACTATAAGCGCTGTTAAAGTTTATAACTCACAGCGTTTTTACTGTGCTGTTAATGGTTTTTTTAACTTTTGACAACATACAAATAACGCTGTCAAATTAGCATGCATAAATTCATAAAAGAATTGACAGCAAGAAATCAGCGTTGTCTATTGTTATTTTGATTTTTTACAGCATTCATAGTTTGTACACATATCATTGGACTGCATTCGAATATATTTCAACAAAAACATATTCAAATCAATCTAAATACTATTGTGTAAGCACAACCATTCATCATTTCCATAAATTGAAATTAACATAATATTACTAAGTTAGGACAACAATAAAACAAGTTGACACAATATCCATATGTATAAATATAATATCAATAAACCAATTTCACACAATGTCATAAACAAAAGACATAACATTGTAGGCAAAGATCACTATACAAAATCAAGTTTACATCAAATACTAACAAAAAATATGAAACTAAAAGCTTTCATATGCTACTTACACCAAACCGAACTTCAAAACTAAAATGCATTGCAAGAGTCTTCCTTTCATTGTTGGATTTCCACACCCAAGCTTTAGAATCAACCACTGAATATGTACACTTTAGTGCTGCTCTTTCAGAAGTCTGATTTTGCATATATCTACACTAGGGCTTGAACACCTAGAATTGGAAGAGGCACAAACGCAACAATAAGATGTGTTAATTTTAAACTTCAGTAAGATGAATAAATATACCAGGATGAATGTAAATAACATATTATGTAAAGCGGTCACCTTTAGATGTAAATTATAAACTGAGATACCTTAGTATCATGACAGACAAAAGCACTTGATCCATACAGCAAGATCAATGTACAAAAATGAAGAAAAAACGATACCACGGAAGCATTTACGAATTAACAATAGAACCCATGATATTACCTGATTGAATGAATATTTTATTTGAATTAGTCTGATTAAAATAAATGCTTCTAACAATACATGATAACTATTTCTATCAGCATATCAAGGGCTAACGCATCCCATAATTTCACAAAAAAACGTTCCTTAAAATTTCATTCATGTGTGTTAAACAAACCAAAAATATAAAAGAACTATGAGACATGCAAATTTGGAGCTTTTTTAGTTTTGCAATTTTATTTTATTTAACGTACTCTGCAGCAGCTTAGTGTTGCTTGTGGCAGCTCAGCGCTGAAAACGACACTGCATGCAGCAGCCTGTTGCTGCTGCTGTCTAGGCAGCACTATTTTTCGGCTGCTGCTTCGCAGCAGACTTAGGCAACACCTCATTTTTTTAGCTATTACTTCATAGCAGCCTTATAGTTCTGTTTTTTCTCTTCCTTTAAGCTAGTAAAACTCTGTTAATAAAATTGAACACAATAGGATTCTAATTCGTGCATCAGGAAACTACTGTGTTGAAATTGCATGCGATGGACAGTCTTAAACATATAACACATGCATGCACACACACTAATGTACGTATGTGTTTATTGTACGCAATAAGGAGTTCGCGCAAATGTTATCACTAAGTATTTATGTGTTAGATTAGCATTATTCATTTATTTTTACTTAACTTTTCTAATTGTCAGAAAACACTTTTTTAACAGCCTAAAATAAAACAGGATTTATATAAATATTTACATGTGTACCATGAAAGCATACACATGCGAAAAAGTTCAAGTTACAGCACAGTAAGAATTCATCGAAATATAATTTAATACAAGAACAACATTAGGCAACAATAAGAAAATGATTACCTGTCATCTCAGATTGCTTGAGTTCCTAAGTTTGGGTTATTTGCCTTTAAGCTATTTTGAGTTGCCTAGCCACCCATAATTTACGAGAAGCTGCCAAAAAGTGCACATATTGGCATAAGGGATTAAAATAATATAATAGTGAATCTCTATATGCATAGAAAATCTTGCATATACATTCATACATCCCCAGATTAAATGGATCTTGTATTTCTGTTGGACACAAAATGGGCTGGAGGCAATTGTGTTTTTATGTCCAGCCTTAGCTATGTACGTCAAAATAATAGTACTTGGATTTCTAAATTTTCCTTTGTTTAATTTATCTTCATTTATTTTTTTGAAACCTATATTTGCATCTATGTTTGCAATGTATTTCTTTGTGCAAGTTTTATATAATGTGCATTACTTTGAAAAAACTAGCCTCGATACTCGCCTCAAGTCCCGCCTCGAGGAAATAAGAGGTAAAATGCCTTGACGCTTATTCCAAAAGACTTTTTACCTCTAAGGCTTACGCCTCAACAACTTGAGGAATACAAAGCGCATAAACCGTACGCCTTGCACGCCTCAAACGGCTGAGGAATATGACACAAAAACCTTTTAATCTTTAGTTGCAGATATTGACATAGATAAATATCATTAAACTTTAATCATTTAATGGAAATAAAAGAAGACAAAATTGAAGAAAATAAAAATTAGAATTTTTTACTTTTCAATTTCAATATTGACATGATCAAGTAAGATTGTTTATGAAATAATGATCACAAACAATGTAATGAATTTTCTCATTGTTATTTAAAGAATGTTTTCCAATAAAATTTGTTAAATCTCGAAATGAATTTTGCAAATCGATTTGAATTGATAGAATGTATCAAAATTGGAGTTTGATGCAATGTTCAAATAGTTTTAAGCAATCAAAATTTGAATCATATGTGTTTCGATTATTTATTGTTAATCTATAATAAAAATAAATACTTGGTAAAAGTCGGTTCTTAAATTGTTTATTTTTTTTCTTTTTTTGCATTGGTTAATTTAAAGTGTCGGAATTTCTTTATATTTTGCGTTTAATTTTACTCGAAAAACTTACGCCTCAAGGTTTTGAGGCTTACGCCGTGCCTCAAAATGTTGAAACGCCTCATGTACGCCTTTTACGTTTAAAAACTTTGATAATGTGTATATAGAAACATAGGCAATGGCTCAGAAAAAAAGATTAGCACCACTTCAACAGTGCTAGTGATCTATTTCCTCAATAGAAGATACTTTGAGCATCCAAAATTGGTAATATTCTCATAATATACCAGAATGGTAAATGGTCCATATATTTATAACTGATTATCAATTTATACTATAGTGTAATTATGCATAGAAGCCCTTAAAAATCAATTACTTGTTGATCGGGCAGCTGGAAAGGTATATTGATAGATAAGTTTACAATCATACGCACATTGTTATACATTTTAACAACATGAGATATTGTTATTTTCTTACATAGTGTTTGAAAAATTTGTTAATGGTTTTTTGTTTAATATGATGGTTCTTTGCGTCTGCAATTAATTACAAATGAATAACCCGAAAGAAAATGATTTCCCATTGCAGATCGTGATGCATTAAAGAAAATTTCATGGATTAAGCAAAATAAAATTAGTAGTTCAATGATTTACATTTATGCTTCTTTTTTCCTTTTTAGTTTAATTAGGAATACTGATTTGTAAATCAATCAAGCTTGAATCGTCCTAACAATCATGTATTTGCTTAATGTTAGCATGAGCGACGGTTTGGATTGAAGCATGGATAAACTAATGGACAATGTAGCAAATATATATATATATATACATATATTTATATATATACATACAAATATATATATATATATATATCTGGTTGGTTTGTTTTTAAATTTTCAGTTATACCATCTATTTATTTAATATTTCTTGGCATTTTTCGCCTATTAAATCTTAAGTAGTCGAAATGGAATAAGACCTTTTAATATTTATCTATTTATTTTTTTGTTGTTTACGTTATTATATTGATTTTAATTAGCTGCTAACTATAACAAGTTATTAGTGGATACAGATTTTGAATTGGAGGATTGACAGTATTAATGGTAATTCAATGAAAAAATATATTAGTTAAAGATTTTATGCTTAATATGATGGTTCTTTGCGTCTACAATTAGTTACAAATGTATAACCAGAAAGTAATTGATTTTCCATTGTAGATCGTGATGCATTAAAGAAAGATTTCATGGATTAAGCAAAACAAAGTTAGTAGTTTAACGATTTACATTTATGCTTCTTTTTTCCTTTTAGTTTAATTAGGGATACTGATTTGTGAATCAATCAAGCTTGAATCATCCTAACAATCATGTATTTGCTTAATGTTAGCATGAGCGACGGTTTGGATTGAAGTATGGAAAAACTCTTAATGGACAATGATGCAAAATAAAAAATAAAAAATAGGTTTGATTTGTTTCTAAATTTGCAGCTATATCATGTGTTTATTTAATTATTTGTTGGTATTTTTAGCCTATTAAATCTTATGTAGTCGAAATGGAATACGATCTTTTAATATTTATCTATTTATATTTATTTATTTGTTGTTTACATTTATTATATTGATTTTAATTAGCTGCTTACTATAACAAGTTATTAGTGGATACAAATCTAAGTGTTTTTAGCTTTACGCTATATAAAGATAGCTTATTCTTATATGAATGTAGGTAAATTTATGATTTGCAACTGACTGAAACAATGTTAGAAAAATACGAATATTTTACAAATATTTTATTTATATTATTTAATTAACATTCTACAGTGGGATTGTTTCCTCTGTTATGTAAAAATTTATTTCAAGGCATGCCATAAAGAAATGGTTTCCAGTTTAGGGAAATAATTTTAAATACTGACGCTGAATTTAGAATCAAACTATTTTATGGCTTATTTTCTATATTGATCCTCTTATGAATTATCAGTGCCCCACAATCAAAATCGTTCTACATTTGCTCTATTCACATCCACTTTCTCTAATGCATGAAACATCCTCCCCGCGTATCTTCTTAGTATATCCGCTATTTTATAAATTGGATTTTTACTTTTACAGTAAACAAAATAGATACTGTTTCTTTTATGTTTACAACTTACATTCATGACAATTTTTATATCATGTATTCACTTCCGTTGATTCCTTTTATTAGTTTACAACTAAACTTCTGAATTCAAATCTCTACTGTACAGAAAGAATTTCATAAAAGTAAAGAAATTTACATAGAGATATCATTTTTTTTCTACTCCAAACTTTAAGAATAATTTTTAGCTTCCTTCAGTTCAATTGCAATGACTTATATATCAGTTGTCAACATATAATCAACTTAATTGGAATGTCCTGCAAAATTTCCATCAAAATAGTTAGATGGGATACCAATTTAACCAGGAGAATTATTATTATAATATATATATATATATATATATATTCATAAACGGGCGCATGTTTCTAGTTACTGTTCAGTTGATTAAGGTAAAAATTTTGATATAAATTTAACCAGGAAATTACAGAAGAGAAAACATATATTTTAACAATCTTGATCAAGATAAGAGGAGGTGAATTTTGAGTACATCACTAAATGAGCTACTCAGCCAACATATCAGAGCCATCCAACCATCCATCAATCCAACAGCTCTCACAAACGCTACCATTTTGTCAGAGGCAGAATCCAACATACACACACTATGCACATAGGTAGTGTACACCAATTTGATAGTTCCAATTCCAACTGTAGGCTTGGTTACAGATAGTGTTCAAGGTAAAAATAGCAACAATTAAATATTTACCTCACGAAGAGCAAGTGCCTCCTGCACTCATACGCTAAATATTCAGCTGTAGCAAGCGTAATTCAAGGAGTGATAATACGTTCAATATTGAGGGTCATTGGCCTGCATCAAAAACAATTATAAGAGAATGTAATAAATTTCAATCCAAAACAAATGCCTACAAGAAATTTATTCAATTAAGCTTGTATGCAACTCCGAAGCAAGTCTTAGTGAAAATACCAAATTCAGAAAAAGGGTAACTCTCTCCAGAGAACCATTTTCCTCAGAATCTAAATTGAAAAACTGTGTTGTTTCGATGTTCACACACAGCAAATACAATGGCAAAATTGTCATCTTCTCCACTACCCTGTTCATTACAAATTCCACATGGAAATTAGCGAGCAAGAGTCTAGTTAAAATTGACAGAATAATTGCGATAAGTGACATAAAAATATGACACGGGTAGCAAGTTATATCTTCTTTGTGTACCACATTACCACCATTTATCATACTTTCACTGTTTGTCACTGTCCGTAATCTTTTTATTAGTAATCCTAATATTCATTCACTATAGCATATCTGATATCTCAATGATCCATCAACCCATCTGTCAAAATTCCAATCTGCAGTATAATCAAGCAGTTCATAACTTGAGCTAAGTGCTGGAAATTTATTAAGAAATTCGATTTTGTTGAATCTTTCTCCGTCTTTTTAATATTATGTTATTCCACTATGTAAATTTATTTTTGGCTATCAATATCATTAGCAGCCTTTACTACTCTTCTTTTGAGTTCTGAAACTCTAAATCATTGTTAATGAAAACAGGACTCCTATGGCTGCTCGTAAAGCTTATGAAAGCTGCTATATAATTCCAACTTCTTCTTCTTTAGCATCTCGTCCACCATGAATTAGCAACAACTTTTATATAAGTGTTGATCTGTTAATGTTTCCAATTTCTTTCCAAAGAAGACGAAATAAACACAATATTCGAAGTGTTATTATAAAATATTTCAAAATTTATTAGTCAAAATGCAATAGTAGTTTATGAAACAAAATAACAAATAATCCCCTTCCTTTATCTTGTCCATAATGCCCCTTTTACCATAAAAAAAGATTCATAAAAGCATTAAAAACTCCTCCACGAAGTTAAAAAAACAATATTTCTTTATCTTGTCCGTTATGCCTGTCAGTTCAACTGATTCAAATTTTCAGTGCTTTGATATTTTACTAATTGCAATAACATACAAAGTATTAATTATTATCCGAAAATGGAATCCGTATCATATGAGAAACTTTAACAATATATATTTTTATAGGTAGCAATAATGTCGAATGGAAAGTGGAAGTAATTAGTGTACTGTTTCATAACAAGGTACTAGCTTTAGATAGAAGGTTGCATTCCATAACAAAGTAGCAGCTTTAGACAATATTGCCCACTTAAGCATTTCACTAAAGAAAGGTTGCTTAAAATTCTATTTATGCGTCTATTTTCTAAATTAAATTCCACTGAACTTTCAAATCTGCCATAAAGCTCAAACAAATAAGGGAAATAGTAATATTAGTTCTGTATTACAATAGTCTACTTCATTTTTATTTTTGAATGTAGGAGAACCCCCCCTCCCCTAAAAAATAACCATTTATGCACTCTATTAAGAGTCAGCTCGCATTTGGAAAATATTGTGATGTCCACGTTGCTTCATATAACATTAGAGAACCCTTTAGTACTTGACTTCAAAACGTATTAGGATGGATATTACAAGGATCTCGAAATCATTCAGAATTTTAAGGAAGTAAAAATAAATTGATTTACTTTCATTCCAATTTAATCGATTTACCTTCAATTCAAAGATTGATTTAATATCTTTCTTTTCAAAAGCCAAATGTAAACAAAAGGATCAATAGTGGAATTGTTAGAAAGAAAGATAGATGCCAAGTGCCAACTATAGTTGTCCAAAAGATAAATGTATTCATCTTTTCATTTAAAAGAATATATTGTTTGTCATTTGTTCAAACAATTGTTAATGATTTCTTAACAAAGCAAAACACAATTATAGATCAAGTTGGAATTAAAATCAATGTGAAACTGTATTCCTATTGATTTGATTAGTTTCATAAACAATAGATGTAACACCCCACCTCCGTTAAGGTCACTCACAAAGGGAATGCCTTAACTTTGGTGGAGCATTTTAGTAAACAGAACAGAAACTTACAAGACAGATAAAACAGTACTTGAAAAATTTTAACTTTATTACAGCGGAAACATAAATTAATATGGTTACATCCTCTCAAATTTCAGAATTCAAGTACAAAATATCAGTCTTGTACAAAAGCCTTCAAAATGCATAGTTTAAAATCATAATCCCCATGGAACGGAAGCTATACAGAGCCAAGCCATACTTTAAGCACTTCAAGCAAAGAGAAATCCGGATCAAGCTAAAGTATTTCCCTCCTTGGATAACCTGGGGGGGGGGAACGGAAGAAAGGAGGCGAAAACAACAAGGGTCAGACAAAAAGTCTGGCAAGTCCAGTGACTTTCAGCATATGAACAGATAATAATAATATGATATGAACATAAAACTGGATGTGAGATAACTATAACAGGTGTAGCAGATATAACAGAAAAACAGAATGATATAAACTATTGTTTTACACTTCTCTGCACTAATACTAGTATAACAGAATTAGGTGTCACCCTAATGTCTAAATTGAAGCAGGAACGGGTACAGAATACTTTAACAGAAACAGAATGCTAATAATGGGCCTTTACTACCCGATCAGAAACAGACAGAAGAAGAAACAGATTTATCCCTATGGAAACAGAATGTGGAATTAGGTGTACACTAGTAATGGGCCTTTACCACCCGAACAGACGGTACCACACAGAAACAGACAGGTGTTACCACCCAACAGAAACAGACGGTACCAACAGAAACAGACAGAACTAAGCGTACCCTAAAACCCTACCCCAAGCGATCGGCTCCCTAATACATAAATATCCTGTGTCGGCCCCACAGTAGGGTGTATCACTCCCTAAAGTGACAACCAATTGGCACAGACCTATTTACAGATGTCACGGCGTCTTACATCCTCAGAGGCAGACCGGGATCCATGCACGCACATGACCCGGTTGGAACGCACCATCAACACCCCTCGCCATTATCAGAATGAACCACTTATAATTAGTTCAGTAAGCGTGCCCGGACCCTACCTACTGTTGGGTCAAAGTTTTGATACCAGAAAGGGTTACTGACTAATATGGGTCCCAAACAACAGATGACACAAGTAATTCCCCTCCTAACCTTGTGTCCCCAGACTAACAGATCTCAGATTAACTTGTTTACAAGTTCAGACATACAGAATTCAGATTTACTAGTTCACAGATTAAGTTAACAAGTTTTCAGACTAACAGATCAGATGTACAGATTTTTCAGATTTGTCTAACTTTGTATTGGGCCTACAGATTCATGGACGGGTTTACTATACCTATTAATCCCTTTGGTTTAACCCTATTTTCCCCCAATACGTTTTAGACGTCATTCTTATCTTAGTTTTGCATTAATTAATTATTAATGCACAGACCTCTCACATTAGGTCGGTAGCTTGTGGCCGCTGGATATGCCGGGCGGTTCCGGGCAGACTTCTGCCACAAGCCAGACCTAACCTCGTGTCTTACGCATGTTATGACTAACTTCTCACATTAGAACCTATTGTTTGCGGCCACTGGATGTGCCGGGCGGTTCCGGGCAGATTTACGTCGCAAACTCATTCTAACCTCGAGTTAGCCATATTCATCTTTGCGGCCAATTAATTAATTATTTACCGTTTATGCGCACACCCAATATATATGCCAATTCAGATTATATCAATAACAGAATGATCACATCAACTCAACTGATATAGCAGATAACAGATTTTAGCAGATTGGGTGACTTAACAGATTTAACCGATTTAGCACTTAGCAGATTTTGGCATATAACAGATTAGGCATCTCAACAGACAAATTTAACAGATTTGGCATTTCAATCTAATTAGTAGTCTAGGCAATATAACAAAACTATCAGTTTAGGCAACTTAGCAAATTAGCAGATTTAGCAAACCTAATAATTCTAAAGGTTCTATTTACATACCTTGCCTAGTCATAAATTAGGCCTAAATTCATATGCCTACATAATTTTTTCATGATTCACAACATATATTCCATGTTTGCTTAAGCGCAGAATATGGACATAATTTGCCATATAACATATGTTCCAATATAGATTATACCAAATATAACCATTAATTTCAATGCATGTCATATATCCAAAAATCCCTATTTAGGTGTAATTACAGTAATAGATATCCTAATTAATGTAAATCTTAAGTTTCCATATCTTCCTTCTTTTCATGTCATGAATTATTATGCAAACTATCCCCAATAATATAAATCTTTAAACCATATCTTCTAAAAATCAGATCTTGCCTTTTTATATGCATTTTGTCCAAAGTCTCAAATCATATGTAATCTTTACAGTGGTTCCTCTTCTTCTTTTATCACAAAATATGCATAGGTCTAAAACTAGTTTATAACATATGCTATTTTTTTCTAATTAATTACAGGTCTAAATTACAACATAACTATGCATACAACATGCATAAATTATATGTTCATAGTCAAATTTATGCATCCAATCCCAAGTCATATGTCCAATATATTTTATGCCTCAGACCTAAAGTCATACATTCAATTTGGTTTTGTCAAATTTCTCATCATTCATCCCAAAACTTGCGTTCATACGTTCATCTCTTATGAGATTAGGCACAGGCTCGTGGTAGCCTGGCTATAGAAACAGAAAAGAAGAAAGGAATATAGAACAGTCACAGAAAACAGATCTAACAGAAGAGAATACAACCTCAAACTCAGTTTTAAATGCATATCAAAATTATAATTAACGTTTATAGCGGAGAATAACTGTACTTGCCTTGATTGGATTAAAGAAAGAACTTTTAACTTGTTGTAGAATCTTTTGCAGAACTTTAACCTCTAGTTTGAATTGAGTTGCTTAGGCTGATGTTGATTATCTTCTAGTTTTAATTCCAGCAGAGCAGAGACGCCATTTTTATTTTTATTTTTATTAGAAGAAGAGAGCAATGGAGGCTAGAGAATTGTGCAAGAAACCTAGGTAGAGTCTAGGGTCCTTTTTATAGAGGTTAGGAACTGATTAGGACCATTGATGTTGCTTGGATTGATCGTAGCCATTCATTCGAAAGAGAGACCAATTAGAGCCTGCCACCTAGCCCTAATGACAAAGCAGACCACAGAAAATCGACTAACAGAGAATAGGCCAGCCGGGTTGGACTGGGTTCGACCTGTCTCTGGACCAGGTCGACAGCCCTGTCGACAACCCTGTCGACAGCCCTGTCGACCTGGTTAGACCAGGTCGACAGCCCAGTCGACCTGGGTGCATCTGGCGGGATTTTTCCCGCCCTGGCCAATTGGGCCCGGTTTTAATTTTAAACTGTTTTATTCTGAGCTGTTCGAATTTTAAACTTAATTCAGAAACTTCCAGAGGCTATATCTTCTTCATACGGACTCCGTTTTTCGAAAACTCGGACTCTATTTCGCGTATTTTTCCGAGACGAACGCAATGGCGTATCCCGTTTCCCTTAGTTCCTTGATTTCAAATTAATTATACTTTAATTTATGACTTTCACGGTTATAGAATATACGGGGTGTTACATTCTCCCCCACTTAAAAGGATTTCGTCCCCGAAATCTTCAAGTTAAGAAGAATGTGTCCTACCATCCAATCATCCATCTACTCAACCACAGGCATCCATTGTCCTTATAGACTTCTAATGCTTTCATGTTTAAATGCACAGTGTGTGTTCATGTCCGTATCTAATGCAAAATCAGGCGGCCCACTGATTCAGTCGACCTCCTTAATGCAAATCATGTTAGTGCCATGAGTCCAATATGTATGCAAAATTTCCTACTTGAGACATATCATTTCTATATGAGTGCACAACTGCTCATTCATATGCAACATCCATATGCTGATTCGACCATTTTGCATCCATAAAAATTTAAAAATGCTCACACATCCATATGCAGTATGAGAGTGCTTTCGAGCCGATCTAGTGCCTAGTGTGTGTATATGCATCCACGAGCAACCACTAGCAACCACTTGCATCCACTTGCAACCATCAAACATAACATGTCTCAAACACATGTTTACACCCATTAGTTTCTACCTAAAGTTCAAATATTCGATCGATAGGATACAGTCGAATGATGGAAGCCAGTACAGATAGAACGAAAATTTGGTTCCCATTAGACATGGGTCCTAAGTATCGGCCCCAAAGACCGGAACCAACATCAAATTGATACCCCACGAAAACTCAGAATGTATGCGTCATACTTGACGCCTAACACAGATATCCCTCAAACCCCAGTCCCAAACAGATGATCCATAACCCTTATGGGTCTGAGTCTACAGCGGAATTCAGAAATAATACTAGTATTAAGTGCAGAGTATCGATTACAAAATCAAAATACTAGAATCAGAAAAAGTCTTGACTTCATAATCAGATAAATAAATTAAACCTACTATAGAAAATTTCCTATTTCTATCCTAGCCACTAGCCTCAAGAGTGTTCGCCTGCCCTCCTTGTCCTCGTCTCTTCGGGCAGTCTCTAGTGAAGTGTCCCATCTCCCCACAGTTGAAGCAAGCGCCCTTCCTTTTTCTGCAATCCTTGTTCAGATGAGTTGAGCTCCCACAAGTAAAGCACTTTTTCCCCTTCTTATCTTCAGACTTCTCATCCTTCTTTTGTGTTTCCTTTTTGGGCCCCGCTTTCTTATTCTGTGGTTCTTCCTTCTTTGTCTCTTTCGGGCCCTTGTCTTCCTCGTGCAGTAGTGCCATATCCACCAATTTCTCGTAAGTTGCTCCCATGGGTACATGGGTCATGGCTAGGCTGTGCAGTGGCTCATTCAATCCTTTAACAAAGCGGAGAGCCTTTTTATGCTGAGTGTTGACTAAATCCAATCTGAATCTTGCTAGTTGGTTGAACTGGTTGACGTATTCCTTGACCGTCATTCTTCCTTGCTTAAGAGACAAGAACTTTTCCAATTGTAAACTTCGTTCAGCTTGCGAGAGGAATTTTGTCTCAAACCTTGTTCTGAAATCCATCCATGTCTCCACCGGCCTCTCGGCGTTAGTGACTTCCCACCAGTAGGAAGCTTCGTCTTTGAGCAGCCATACTGCCAACTGTACCTTCTGCCTATCGTCCACCTCGAAGATAACGAACAGATCCTCAGTTTCTTTGAGCCAATTCCTTGCTTCTACGAATGATTCAGTTCCTTTGAAATCCTTCCCACCCATGGCCCTAAAATCTCTACAGATTTTTGAGAAAGCAATAGCACGAGGAGGGGGTGGAGGAGGGGGATCATTTGCTGGACCTGCAGCGGCGGTCCTAGCTTCAAGATATTGACGAAACCAACCGGGTACATGAACACCCTCTGGTATCTCAGATGCTTCAGACATGCTGGAACGAAAAAGGAAAGGTTCAATACAAAAAAGGACTGAAAGAAAGATATATGGCTCTTGGGGATCATGTTTTTTCAAAATAAGCTTTATTTTTGAAAATACTTCCTTTCCAAAACCTTTTTGAAAATAGTTTTCAAAAACTTTACCCAATCTGGTAACCTTCAGCTCTGATACCAAGTGTAACACCCCACCTCCGTTATGGTCACTCACAAAGGGAATGCCTTAACTTTGGTGGAGCATTTTAGTAAACAGAACAGAAACTTACAAGACAGATAAAACAGTACTTGAAAAATTTTAACTTTATTACAGCGGAAACATAAATTAATATGGTTACATCCTCTCAAATTTCAGAATTCAAGTACAAAATATCAGTCTTGTACAAAAGCCTTCAAAATGCATAGTTTAAAATCATAATCCCCATGGAACGGAAGCTATACAGAGCCAAGCCATACTTTAAGCACTTCAAGCAAAGAGAAATCCGGATCAAGCTAAAGTATTTCCCTCCTTGGATAACCTGGGGGGGGGGGGGAAACGGAAGAAAGGAGGCGAAAACAACAAGGGTCAGACAAAAAGTCTGGCAAGTCCAGTGACTTTCAGCATATGAACAGATAATAATAATATGATATGAACATAAAACTGGATGTGAGATAACTATAACAGGTGTAGTAGATATAACAGAAAAACAGAATGATATAAACTATTGTTTTACACTTCTCTGCACTAATACTAGTATAACAGAATTAGGTGTCACCCTAATGTCTAAATTGAAGCAGGAACGGGTACAGAATACTTTAACAGAAACAGAATGCTAATAATGGGCCTTTACTACCCGATCAGAAACAGACAGAAGAAGAAACAGATTTATCCCTATGGAAACAGAATGTGGAATTAGGTGTACACTAGTAATGGGCCTTTACCACCCGAACAGACGGTACCACACAGAAACAGACAGGTGTTACCACCCAACAGAAACAGACGGTACCAACAGAAACAGACAGAACTAAGCGTACCCTAAAACCCTACCCCAAGCGATCGGCTCCCTAATACATAAATATCCTGTGTCGGCCCCACAGTAGGGTGTATCACTCCCTAAAGTGACAACCAATTGGCACAGACCTATTTACAGATGTCACGGCGTCTTACATCCTCAGAGGCAGACCGGGATCCATGCACGCACATGACCCGGTTGGAACGCACCATCAACACCCCTCGCCATTATCAGAATGAACCACTTATAATTAGTTCAGTAAGCGTGCCCGGACCCTACCTACTGTTGGGTCAAAGTTTTGATACCAGAAAGGGTTACTGACTAATATGGGTCCCAAACAACAGATGACACAAGTAATTCCCCTCCTAACCTTGTGTCCCCAGACTAACAGATCTCAGATTAACTTGTTTACAAGTTCAGACATACAGAATTCAGATTTACTAGTTCACAGATTAAGTTAACAAGTTTTCAGACTAACAGATCAGATGTACAGATTTTTCAGATTTGTCTAACTTTGTATTGGGCCTACAGATTCATGGACGGGTTTACTATACCTATTAATCCCTTTGGTTTAACCCTATTTTCCCCCAATACGTTTTAGACGTCATTCTTATCTTAGATTTGCATTAATTAATTATTAATGCACAGACCTCTCACATTAGGTCGGTAGCTTGTGGCCGCTGGATATGCCGGGCGGTTCCGGGCAGACTTCTGCCACAAGCCAGACCTAACCTCGTGTCTTACGCATGTTATGACTAACTTCTCACATTAGAACCTATTGTTTGCGGCCACTGGATGTGCCGGGCGGTTCCGGGCAGATTTACGTCGCAAACTCATTCTAACCTCGAGTTAGCCATATTCATCTTTGCGGCCAATTAATTATTTACCGTTTATGCGCACACCCAATATATATGCCAATTCAGATTATATCAATAACAGAATGATCACATCAACTCAACTGATATAGCAGATAACAGATTTTAGCAGATTGGGTGACTTAACAGATTTAACCGATTTAGCACTTAGCAGATTTTGGCATATAACAGATTAGGCATCTCAACAGACAAATTTAACAGATTTGGCATTTCAATCTAATTAGTAGTCTAGGCAATATAACAAAACTAGCAGTTTAGGCAACTTAGCAAATTAGCAGATTTAGCAAACCTAATAATTCTAAAGGTTCTATTTACATACCTTGCCTAGTCATAAATTAGGCCTAAATTCATATGCCTACATAATTTTTTCATGATTCACAACATATATTCCATGTTTGCTTAAGCGCAGAATATGGACATAATTTGCCATATAACATATGTTCCAATATAGATTATACCAAATATAACCATTAATTTCAATGCATGTCATATATCCAAAAATCCCTATTTAGGTGTAATTACAATAATAGATATCCTAATTAATGTAAATCTTAAGTTTCCATATCTTCCTTCTTTTCATGTCATGAATTATTATGCAAACTATCCCCAATAATATAAATCTTTAAACTATATCTTCTAAAAATCAGATCTTGCCTTTTTATATGCATTTTGTCCAAAGTCTCAAATCATATGTAATCTTTACAGTGGTTCCTCTTCTTCTTTTATCACAAAATATGCATAGGTCTAAAACTAGTTTATAACATATGCTATTTTTTTTCTAATTAATTACAGGTCTAAATTACAACATAACTATGCATACAACATGCATAAATTATATGTTCATAGTCAAATTTATGCATCCAATCCCAAGTCATATGTCCAATATATTTTATGCCTCGGACCTAAAGTCATACATTCTATTTGGTTTTGTCAAATTTCTCATCATTCATCCCAAAACTTGCGTTCATACGTTCATCTCTTATGAGATTAGGCACAGGCTCGTGGTAGCCTGGCTATAGAAACAGAAAAGAAGAAAGGAATATAGAACAGTCACAGAAAACAGATCTAACAGAAGAGAATACAACCTCAAACTCAGTTTTAAATGCATATCAAAATTATAATTAACGTTTATAGCGGAGAATAACTGTACTTGCCTTGATTGGATTAAAGAAAGAACTTTTAACTTGTTGTAGAATCTTTTGCAGAACTTTAACCTCTAGTTTGAATTGAGTTGCTTAGGCTGATGTTGATTATCTTCTAGTTTTAATTCCAGCAGAGCAGAGACGCCATTTTTATTTTTATTTTTATTAGAAGAAGAGAGCAATGGAGGCTAGAGAATTGTGCAAGAAACCTAGGTAGAGTCTAGGGTCCTTTTTATAGAGGTTAGGAACTGATTAGGACCATTGATGTTGCTTGGATTGATCGTAGCCATTCATTCGAAAGAGAGACCAATTAGAGCCTGCCACCTAGCCCTAATGACAAAGCAGACCACAGAAAATCGACTAACAGAGAATAGGCCAGCCGGGTTGGACTGGGTTCGACCTGTCTCTGGACCAGGTCGGCAGCCCTGTCGACAACCCTGTCGACAGCCCTGTCGACCTGGTTAGACCAGGTCGACAGCCCAGTCGACCTGGATGCATCTGGCGGGATTTTTCCCGCCCTGGCCAATTGGGCCCGGTTTTAATTTTAAACTGTTTTATTTTGAGCTGTTCGAATTTTAAACTTAATTCAGAAACTTCCAGAGGCTATATCTTCTTCATACGGACTCCGTTTTTCGAAAACTCGGACTCTATTTCGCGTATTTTTCCGAGACGAACGCAATGGCGTATCCCGTTTCCCTTAGTTCCTTGATTTCAAATTAATTATACTTTATTTTATGACTTTCACGGTTATAGAATATACGGGGTGTTACATTCTCCCCCACTTAAAAGGATTTCGTCCCCGAAATCTTCAAGTTAAGAAGAATGTGTCCTACCATCCAATCATCCATCTACTCAACCACAGGCATCCATTGTCCTTATAGACTTCTAATGCTTTCATGTTTAAATGCACAGTGTGTGTTCATGTCCGTATCTAATGCAAAATCAGGCGGCCCACTGATTCAGTCGACCTCCTTAATGCAAATCATGTTAGTGCCATGAGTCCAATATGTATGCAAAATTTCCTACTTGAGACATATCATTTCTATATGAGTGCACAACTGCTCATTCATATGCAACATCCATATGCTGATTCGACCATTTTGCATCCATAAAAATTTAAAAATGCTCACACATCCATATGCAGTATGAGAGTGCTTTCGAGCCGATCTAGTGCCTAGTGTGTGTATATGCATCCACGAGCAACCACTAGCAACCACTTGCATCCACTTGCAACCATCAAACATAACATGTCTCAAACACATGTTTACACCCATTAGTTTCTACCTAAAGTTCAAATATTCGATCGATAGGATACAGTCGAATGATGGAAGCGAGTACAGATAGAACGAAAATTTGGTTCCCATTAGACATGGGTCCTAAGTATCGGCCCCAAAGACCGGAACCAACATCAAATTGATACCCCACGAAAACTCAGAATGTATGCGTCATACTTGACGCCTAACACAGATATCCCTCAAACCCCAGTCCCAAACAGATGATCCATAACCCTTATGGGTCTGAGTCTACAGCGGAATTCAGAAATAATACTAGTATTAAAGTGCAGAGTATCGATTACAAAATCAAAATACTAGAATCAGAAAAAGTCTTGACTTCATAATCAGATAAATAAATTAAACCTACTATAGAAAATTTCCTATTTCTATCCTAGCCACTAGCCTCAAGAGTGTTCGCCTGCCCTCCTTGTCCTCGTCTCTTCGGGCAGTCTCTAGTGAAGTGTCCCATCTCCCCACAGTTGAAGCAAGCGCCCTTCCTTTTTCTGCAATCCTTGTTCAGATGAGTTGAGCTCCCACAAGTAAAGCACTTTTTCCCCTTCTTATCTTCAGACTTCTCATCCTTCTTTTGTGTTTCCTTTTTGGGCCCCGCTTTCTTATTCTGTGGTTCTTCCTTCTTTGTCTCTTTCGGGCCCTTGTCTTCCTCGTGCAGTAGTGCCATATCCACCAATTTCTCGTAAGTTGCTCCCATGGGTACATGGGTCATGGCTAGGCTGTGCAGTGGCTCATTCAATCCTTTAACAAAGCGGAGAGCCTTTTTATGCTGAGTGTTGACTAAATCCAATCCGAATCTTGCTAGTTGGTTGAACTGGTTGACGTATTCCTTGACCGTCATACTTCCTTGCTTAAGAGACAAGAACTTTTCCAATTGTAAACTTCGTTCAGCTTGCGAGAGGAATTTTGTCTCAAACCTTGTTCTGAAATCCATCCATGTCTCCACCGGCCTCTCGGCGTTAGTGACTTCCCACCAGTAGGAAGCTTCGTCTTTGAGCAGCCATACTGCCAACTGTACCTTCTGCCTATCGTCCACCTCGAAGATAACGAACAGATCCTCAGTTTCTTTGAGCCAATTCCTTGCTTCTACGAATGATTCAGTTCCTTTGAAATCCTTCCCACCCATGGCCCTAAAATCTCTACAGATTTTTGAGAAAGCAATAGCACGAGGAGGGGGTGGAGGAGGGGGATCATTTGCTGGACCTGCAGCGGCGGTCCTAGCTTCAAGATATTGACGAAACCAACCGGGTACATGAACACCCTCTGGTATCTCAGATGCTTCAGACATGCTGGAACGAAAAAGGAAAGGTTCAATACAAAAAAGGACTGAAAGAAAGATATATGGCTCTTGGGGATCATGTTTTTTCAAAATAAGCTTTATTTTTGAAAATACTTCCTTTCCAAAACCTTTTTGAAAATAGTTTTCAAAAACTTTACCCAATCTGGTAACCTTCAGCTCTGATACCAAGTGTAACACCCCACCTCCGTTAAGGTCACTCACAAAGGGAATGCCTTAACTTTGGTGGAGCATTTTAGTAAACAGAACAGAAACTTACAAGACAGATAAAACAGTACTTGAAAAATTTTAACTTTATTACAGCGGAAACATAAATTAATATGGTTACATCCTCTCAAATTTCAGAATTCAAGTACAAAATATCAGTCTTGTACAAAAGCCTTCAAAATGCATAGTTTAAAATCATAATCCCCATGGAACGGAAGCTATACAGAGCCAAGCCATACTTTAAGCACTTCAAGCAAAGAGAAATCCGGATCAAGCTAAAGTATTTCCCTCCTTGGATAACCTGGGGGGGGGGGGGGAAACGGAAGAAAGGAGGCGAAAACAACAAGGGTCAGACAAAAAGTCTGGCAAGTCCAGTGACTTTCAGCATATGAACAGATAATAATAATATGATATGAACATAAAACTGGATGTGAGATAACTATAACAGGTGTAGCAGATATAACAGAAAAACAGAATGATATAAACTATTGTTTTACACTTCTCTGCACTAATACTAGTATAACAGAATTAGGTGTCACCCTAATGTCTAAATTGAAGCAGGAACGGGTACAGAATACTTTAACAGAAACAGAATGCTAATAATGGGCCTTTACTACCCGATCAGAAACAGACAGAAGAAGAAACAGATTTATCCCTATGGAAACAGAATGTGGAATTAGGTGTACACTAGTAATGGGCCTTTACCACCCGAACAGACGGTACCACACAGAAACAGACAGGTGTTACCACCCAACAGAAACAGACGGTACCAACAGAAACAGACAGAACTAAGCGTACCCTAAAACCCTACCCCAAGCGATCGGCTCCCTAATACATAAATATCCTGTGTCGGCCCCACAGTAGGGTGTATCACTCCCTAAAGTGACAACCAATTGGCACAGACCTATTTACAGATGTCACGGCGTCTTACATCCTCAGAGGCAGACCGGGATCCATGCACGCACATGACCCGGTTGGAACGCACCATCAACACCCCTCGCCATTATCAGAATGAACCACTTATAATTAGTTCAGTAAGCGTGCCCGGACCCTACCTACTGTTGGGTCAAAGTTTTGATACCAGAAAGGGTTACTGACTAATATGGGTCCCAAACAACAGATGACACAAGTAATTCCCCTCCTAACCTTGTGTCCCCAGACTAACAGATCTCAGATTAACTTGTTTACAAGTTCAGACATACAGAATTCAGATTTACTAGTTCACAGATTAAGTTAACAAGTTTTCAGACTAACAGATCAGATGTACAGATTTTTCAGATTTGTCTAACTTTGTATTGGGCCTACAGATTCATGGACGGGTTTACTATACCTATTAATCCCTTTGGTTTAACCCTATTTTCCCCCAATACGTTTTAGACGTCATTCTTATCTTAGATTTGCATTAATTAATTATTAATGCACAGACCTCTCACATTAGGTCGGTAGCTTGTGGCCGCTGGATATGCCGGGCGGTTCCGGGCAGACTTCTGCCACAAGCCAGACCTAACCTCGTGTCTTACGCATGTTATGACTAACTTCTCACATTAGAACCTATTGTTTGCGGCCACTGGATGTGCCGGGCGGTTCCGGGCAGATTTACGTCGCAAACTCATTCTAACCTCGAGTTAGCCATATTCATCTTTGCGGCCAATTAATTATTTACCGTTTATGCGCACACCCAATATATATGCCAATTCAGATTATATCAATAACAGAATGATCACATCAACTCAACTGATATAGCAGATAACAGATTTTAGCAGATTGGGTGACTTAACAGATTTAACTGATTTAGCACTTAGCAGATTTTGGCATATAACAGATTAGGCATCTCAACAGACAAATTTAACAGATTTGGCATTTCAATCTAATTAGTAGTCTAGGCAATATAACAAAACTAGCAGTTTAGGCAACTTAGCAAATTAGCAGATTTAGCAAACCTAATAATTCTAAAGGTTCTATTTACATACCTTGCCTAGTCATAAATTAGGCCTAAATTCATATGCCTACATAATTTTTTCATGATTCACAACATATATTCCATGTTTGCTTAAGCGCAGAATATGGACATAATTTGCCATATAACATATGTTCCAATATAGATTATACCAAATATAACCATTAATTTCAATGCATGTCATATATCCAAAAATCCCTATTTAGGTGTAATTACAATAATAGATATCCTAATTAATGTAAATCTTAAGTTTCCATATCTTCCTTCTTTTCATGTCATGAATTATTATGCAAACTATCCCCAATAATATAAATCTTTAAACCATATCTTCTAAAAATCAGATCTTGCCTTTTTATATGCATTTTGTCCAAAGTCTCAAATCATATGTAATCTTTACAGTGGTTCCTCTTCTTCTTTTATCACAAAATATGCATAGGTCTAAAACTAGTTTATAACATATGCTATTTTTTTTCTAATTAATTACAGGTCTAAATTACAACATAACTATGCATACAACATGCATAAATTATATGTTCATAGTCAAATTTATGCATCCAATCCCAAGTCATATGTCCAATATATTTTATGCCTCAGACCTAAAGTCATACATTCAATTTGGTTTTGTCAAATTTCTCATCATTCATCCCAAAACTTGCGTTCATACGTTCATCTCTTATGAGATTAGGCACAGGCTCGTGGTAGCCTGGCTATAGAAACAGAAAAGAAGAAAGGAATATAGAACAGTCACAGAAAACAGATCTAACAGAAGAGAATACAACCTCAAACTCAGTTTTAAATGCATATCAAAATTATAATTAACGTTTATAGCGGAGAATAACTGTACTTGCCTTGATTGGATTAAAGAAAGAACTTTTAACTTGTTGTAGAATCTTTTGCAGAACTTTAACCTCTAGTTTGAATTGAGTTGCTTAGGCTGATGTTGATTATCTTCTAGTTTTAATTCCAGCAGAGCAGAGACGCCATTTTTATTTTTATTTTTATTAGAAGAAGAGAGCAATGGAGGCTAGAGAATTGTGCAAGAAACCTAGGTAGAGTCTAGGGTCCTTTTTATAGAGGTTAGGAACTGATTAGGACCATTGATGTTGCTTGGATTGATCGTAGCCATTCATTCGAAAGAGAGACCAATTAGAGCCTGCCACCTAGCCCTAATGACAAAGCAGACCACAGAAAATCGACTAACAGAGAATAGGCCAGCCGGGTTGGACTGGGTTCGACCTGTCTCTGGACCAGGTCGACAGCCCTGTCGACAACCCTGTCGACAGCCCTGTCGACCTGGTTAGACCAGGTCGACAGCCCAGTCGACCTGGGTGCATCTGGCGGGATTTTTCCCGCCCTGGCCAATTGGGCCCGGTTTTAATTTTAAACTGTTTTATTCTGAGCTGTTCGAATTTTAAACTTAATTCAGAAACTTCCAGAGGCTATATCTTCTTCATACGGACTCCGTTTTTCGAAAACTCGGACTCTATTTCGTGTATTTTTCCGAGACGAACGCAATGGCGTATCCCGTTTCCCTTAGTTCCTTGATTTCAAATTAATTATACTTTAATTTATGACTTTCACGGTTATAGAATATACGGGGTGTTACATTCTCCCCCACTTAAAAGGATTTCGTCCCCGAAATCTTCAAGTTAAGAAGAATGTGTCCTACCATCCAATCATCCATCTACTCAACCACAGGCATCCATTGTCCTTATAGACTTCTAATGCTTTCATGTTTAAATGCACAGTGTGTGTTCATGTCCGTATCTAATGCAAAATCAGGCGGCCCACTGATTCAGTCGACGTCCTTAATGCAAATCATGTTAGTGCCATGAGTCCAATATGTATGCAAATTTTCCTACTTGAGACATATCATTTCTATATGAGTGCACAACTGCTCATTCATATGCAACATCCATATGCTGATTCGACCATTTTGCATCCATAAAAATTTAAAAATGCTCACTCATCCATATGCAGTATGAGAGTGCTTTCGAGCCGATCTAGTGCCTAGTGTGTGTATATGCATCCACGAGCAACCACTAGCAACCACTTGCATCCACTTGCAACCATCAAACATAACATGTCTCAAACACATGTTTACACCCATTAGTTTCTACCTAAAGTTCAAATATTCGATCGATAGGATACAGTCGAATGATGGAAGCGAGTACAGATAGAACGAAAATTTGGTTCCCATTAGACATGGGTCCTAAGTATCGGCCCCAAAGACCGGAACCAACATCAAATTGATACCCCACGAAAACTCAGAATGTATGCGTCATACTTGACGCCTAACACAGATATCCCTCAAACCCCAGTCCCAAACAGATGATCCATAACCCTTATGGGTCTGAGTCTACAGCGGAATTCAGAAATAATACTAGTATTAAAGTGCAGAGTATCGATTACAAAATCAAAATACTAGAATCAGAAAAAGTCTTGACTTCATAATCAGATAAATAAATTAAACCTACTATAGAAAATTTCCTATTTCTATCCTAGCCACTAGCCTCAAGAGTGTTCGCCTGCCCTCCTTGTCCTCGTCTCTTCGGGCAGTCTCTAGTGAAGTGTCCCATCTCCCCACAGTTGAAGCAAGCGCCCTTCCTTTTTCTGCAATCCTTGTTCAGATGAGTTGAGCTCCCACAAGTAAAGCACTTTTTCCCCTTCTTATCTTCAGACTTCTCATCCTTCTTTTGTGTTTCCTTTTTGGGCCCCGCTTTCTTATTCTGTGGTTCTTCCTTCTTTGTCTCTTTCGGGCCCTTGTCTTCCTCGTGCAGTAGTGCCATATCCACCAATTTCTCGTAAGTTGCTCCCATGGGTACATGGGTCATGGCTAGGCTGTGCAGTGGCTCATTCAATCCTTTAACAAAGCGGAGAGCCTTTTTATGCTGAGTGTTGACTAAATCCAATCCGAATCTTGCTAGTTGGTTGAACTGGTTGCCGTATTCCTTGACCGTCATACTTCCTTGCTTAAGAGACAAGAACTTTTCCAATTGTAAACTTCGTTCAGCTTGCGAGAGGAATTTTGTCTCAAACCTTGTTCTGAAATCCATCCATGTCTCCACCGGCCTCTCGGCGTTAGTGACTTCCCACCAGTAGGAAGCTTCGTCTTTGAGCAGCCATACTGCCAACTGTACCTTCTGCCTATCGTCCACCTCGAAGATAACGAACAGATCCTCAGTTTCTTTGAGCCAATTCCTTGCTTCTACGAATGATTCAGTTCCTTTGAAATCCTTCCCACCCATGGCCCTAAAATCTCTGCAGATTTTTGAGAAAGCAATAGCACGAGGAGGGGGTGGAGGAGGGGGATCATTTGCTGGACCTGCAGCGGCGGTCCTAGCTTCAAGATATTGACGAAACCAACCGGGTACATGAACACCCTCTGGTATCTCAGATGCTTCAGACATGCTGGAACGAAAAAGGAAAGGTTCAATACAAAAAAGGACTGAAAGAAAGATATATGGCTCTTGGGGATCATGTTTTTTCAAAATAAGCTTTATTTTTGAAAATACTTCCTTTCCAAAACCTTTTTGAAAATAGTTTTCAAAAACTTTACCCAATCTGGTAACCTTCAGCTCTGATACCAAGTGTAACACCCCACCTCCGTTAAGGTCACTCACAAAGGGAATGCCTTAACTTTGGTGGAGCATTTTAGTAAACAGAACAGAAACTTACAAGACAGATAAGCATATGATTAGAAATTGAATTGAAAACGATAGAAAAAAAATGCTCACCAATTTTGTTGTTCTCCCTTGGGTTTGAGGCAACCATATGTAGGGAAATCGAAGTGAAAAGGTAAAGCGTCGACTTTAGGGCAACCGTTGGCAAGTAAATCGAAGTGGGAAAAAGCCGCTGGATTTAGCTAACAAAAGAAAATTTGATGTAGATGATGAAAGATTGAAACCGAATTTCAACTTAGGGAAAATGGAAATCCGGGAAGAGGATAATGAATAGTGTGAGAATTTGGGAAGCGATGAGAAAATGGACATGGTGTGAATATTGTGTTTAACAGGAGGTAAATGATTTTTTTTTTGTGAGCGTTAACCTCGAAAATAATACCGCTGAAATCATTTTCCATAGCTTCTACAGTTTAAATGCTGAGAATGAACGCAGTTAAAAGTTACTTTTGTTGTAGTGATAGCTCCACCGCTGCCAATCCTTGGGCCCCACTGGCTGGATCTTCTCCTATGCCATATCAGCAGGTGCTGGCATACTTCCCCGGGTCCAACGCCCACTGGTCTCCTCCTTCCCTTTGTCGAAAACCACTCCATTCTCTTCCAAATTGAATTGAACAAGGAGCCTTTTTAGCACCTTACACCACTTCTACCACCACCAACCACCTCGTGTGGCCCCCACATAGCCGTGGAACCACCTCACAACCCTATCATGCCATCCCCTTGCGCTCTACCGCTCTGGACAACGATCCCCTGGGCCCCACAAGCTCAAACACCCATAAAAATCCCACCTATAGCTTGTATGCTTCGTGTTAGTGAGTGTTTGAGTGTGTGCGAGAAGTGTTGAGTTGATTTGGATTGAAAATGCGAGATCTTTGGCTCGTAAGTTCCTACGGTGAAGCGTCGAGGTATTGGAAAGCTCGGGGTGAGATTTATCATTTAGTTTATATAGTTTGTGTAGTTAACATCATAGATATGTTGCTATGTGTTTGGTTAACGTATATATGCTAAGTAGTAAAGGTCATAACTTTTTCATACGAACTCGAAATTAGGCGATTCAAGATATGTTGGAACAATATTGATGAGAGCTTCACAATGAAACTAATTTGGTAAAATTTGAAGCTAGTTATAAACTTGGGTTAAATTAAACCTACGTTTAATTAAACTCAAAAGCAATTATTATTATAACGATCAAAAATCTCGGTGAGAACTTCTATCTTAAATTAGTATATTAGAGTAGTTAGTTAGTTATGCATTATAAGTTGCAAGTTAGAAAATGCATCATGTAGTTATGTTGCCCCTTTTTGGAGTTCAATACATGAACTATTCACAAATCATTTGCATTAGAAGCGTTTTATGAATATATGACACTAGCATTTCATACTCTGTGGATGGACACTTGTGGCGCCGTAAATGGCATTGGATAGTTGGGTATTTATTTATGACTATGGCATGTGCATTGTATGCGAGTAATGATTCATAAAATAATTGTTGTTATTTAAAAACCCCCCACGGGTCTGGTGATGATAATTAATTCACATCTCCCTTGGATTTAATCGTATGTCAACCGATTGATTGACAGATTGTTATAAGCATTATTTAATTAATTAATGCACATGCAATTTTAAATTGTACTCCAGATGTGAATTAAATGTTTAATAGTTGTTTATCACCATTTTTGAATTCATGCGATGTATGGAATCCATATAAATAAAATTATATGGTGACTGATTTAGTCTGGTTCGAATTCAGAAATAACGAATATTTTAAAATAATATTAAGTGAAGAATCAAAATTTGATTTTGGATGGACATGAAAATATTGAAATATTCATAACTGAAATGAATATGAAGCCGAATTAAGTAGATATATGCTATATTTACTCAAACGGAATTTTTTTGTTAATTTTATCCATTTTATAATGAATATCGAAAGGATTTGGTTTCAAAATCTGATATTTTGAAAATATTATCATTTTAATATTATAATGATATGGAATATTCAGTTTTGATTTAAAATTGAAATCGGCATTGGAATTGTTTTAAAATGAATTTATAAGCGATTTATAAAATATGTTTTAAAAAGGAAATCAATGAAATATGATATATATATATATATTTAAATGGCCCGAATAGAACGTGCTGCGCAATGACCGTTCGCGAATTTCGACCATTGACTTTGAGTGGACTCAACGGGAGATCCGACCGTCGGATTCTCCTAAAACCAAAACCATTGGGTTCGTATCGAAAAGAGCTTTCGAATGATAATAAGAGATTTGAAATCTAACAGTTAGATTTTAAGATATGCCCAAATCAGTTTTGGAAAATGTCGCTATAGATGCAGTTCGGTGGCCGATATTGGAAACCGACTTTAAGGCCCTTAATATAATTATTAAAAATATGAATAAATTATGTAAAATCATAATAAATGATTTGAAATGATTTTTGAGGAAATATTCCAGTTTGTAAAGATAAAATATATTTTTATCTGAGTAAGTTGTTTATCAACTTGAGTAAAGGATAGAAAGAATTGAAAGGGTTTTGTTATAACCATAAATTTCAAACGTATAATTTGGAATGGAGTTGAATGGAAATTATCTTCGGATATTTCAGTATTGGATTACGTTATTATACAGATATTGTTGAGAAATTTGGAAGATATAGACATCATTATTCCCAATACGATATTTGTTGGTTTCAGAATTTGATATTGAATATAAGCCGATATGACTTCTACTTTAGAGCCTTGTATTTAATATCAAACTGGATTTTGGGTTTGTCGTGAATGGTATCTTAAATAACACTATTCTTAAACCCAGTTGAGAAAGGAATAAATCATTTCATTAAGATTTAATTAAGTTTTCCAATTAATAAATATAACTGGAATTAAATGGAAGTTGATTTGGGTTTATCGTTAACTTTGTTTTAAATGACATTGGTTCTTTAACCTAGTTAAAGACAAGATTGATTTCCTAAAGTTGAATAAACATTAAGTATTGTTTTTTAAGATTAAAACCAAGTTGGACTTTTAATGAATCTTTAGTTAGATTTGAATATGAATGACGTAATTAAATTTATCGAATTTAAGAAATGATCAAGAATGGAGTGCCACCTGTTTTACTCCATGCGATAGTTAAATCTTTAATTAGATTTGAAATGTGAAATGGTAATTAATTTTACCGATAACATAGTGGGTGTTAGATACAGAGTAATACCGGTTTTGCTCTATGGGATGAATAGGTTGAGATTGGAAAAATATAATAAATGATTACTTCGGTAAGGCTTGATAATCCATACAAGTTTGATAAACCTTAATTTGGTTTAAGATTGTTAAAAGATAATACAAAATCTTTTGCAATGGTTTTCAAAGAAAGATTTAAACAAGCGGTTTAAATGAATTAAATCCTTGATAAGATTTATGAGAATGATTCCCAATGTAATGAATAAAAGAATATTCTGGATTGGAATGAAGCGCATGATGTGTTATTATAGCACTTGATTATAAGATATGCGATTTATTCGGAAAGACCGGGATTAACCCATTTGGAATAACTGCTACGATGATTGAAAGTCCACGATGAAGATGGTGGTTGAAGACTGGAGATCTTCACATCGAATGGATGATTACTAATGTATTGATTGGGTTGTACACCCAAGACGAGGTTATAAGTTGTGATCGTCCAGACATACTTGGAGTTAAACCGGATATGCGAGGACCTCTTTCCTATATTGGACATATAGGATGAGGAATAAGGTGCCTCCAGTTTCGTTCAGACCGAGAATGAACTTGTAGATGGATTGTATGTTTGACATTGTACTTCATGTTGTATTCTTTAATCTCTGCTAAATATGTATCTATTTGGTGGCAGAGAATTTATTCTCTTTCTTAACACCCTTCTCTGAGATGTACGAGCTTAAAGGTTATATATTGGTGGAATTCAATGGTATGGTATAGAATGATAATGTGCCATGCTAAGATGCCACGATCAAGGCTTTTGTTGAAAAGCAGGTTCTTGTAGTAGATGATCAAAGCATGGCTTTAATTAGCATAACTTTATGTTGTAGTGTTAATTCGCGAGCCTCACACCCCGATACGAGTCTAAAACGGGATAAGGGACACAGAGAGTGCATGCGTTTCTTTCTAGCTAGAAATGGTGTCATGGTATGGAGCCTAGACATTTTTACTTATATGGACGATGGATAGAGAGGCGCCTCAGATTTGACTGGCCTCCAATGGCCAAATGACCGATAGGACTGGGAAACATATTGTTCAGAATTAACCATTCCTCAAAAGTAAGAAAGAACCGGCCCTACAGGATCCAAGGATTGGCCAAGTGTGATCCTAGGTCATCTTGCTAGAGGTGACCTGAATCGGTCAAGAGACCATCCCATGCCTTGACTCATGATGAAAATCCAATTTCCAATACGCAACTTTTTGGTTTTAGTTGTAAACCGATATGGCGACATAGTTGGATGGGGTATTATGCCGTCTATGATTGATACATTTATATTTGAAGTTGATTTCTTCACTTATAGTAATAATTTTTTTTGAAAACAAAAATGTGTGATCTTCGAAAAAGAAGAAAGCACACATTCACTTATAGTAATAATAAAAGATTAATTTTGCGTATCAAGCATGTTTGGCTATTATAAGGTAAAACTCCATCCTCTGGTTTGTGTTTGCATTGTATGATGGGACCTGAGTCTTATAATAGCTTCACTTTTCCTTTTTAGCATTGCATTGTTTGTTTATTGTATTCTTAGGAGAAAACCCGTTCCGTGTTATACGGCGTGGTTCCTTGATTTAACTAAATTTAAAATAAAGTTAATAACTGTTTTAGTTCTCACACAAGTCCCATGATTGACTCAGAGTTTGTTATTTCTATCTAAACTCTGGGTGCCCATACTTTCTCCATGGGCAGCTAGTAGTTTGGTTACGCAAATATTTATTTTCATAGGATCCTGGACTACGGTTGGAGCTATATTCGGAATGCTTTGTACTCGTGTATCTCTTTGGGTTGTGGTAGTTGATATTTTCTGCTGCATATTATGTTTATGTATTTAAATGTAATTTAAATCTCTGATATTTTTCCATTGTAAATTATTTATTTGTACTCTGATATCTTGTACTATGATATAAATGTTGTAATAGCAATGAAATATTTTGTTATTCTACGTTCTGATGCTTCGTGTTCTCACGTTATTTGCGTTCTCGTTCGGTTTAGGCTGGATGGGGATTTCAGGTCGTGTCAACATGGTATCAGAGCTTTGGTTTACAAAGCTCGAGAACAAGACAATTAGGACCAAACAAAAGAATTCATCAGAGATAGGATTAGTAATTTCCTATAAGAATAACTCGTAAGAGATAGGGTCAGTAATGCCCTAGAATGAGTTTGAGGAGTATGGTTTATAAAATGAATTTAGTTTTGAAAATTATATCTTACTATACGTATTTGAGTATTTTGTTTTATTTTGAATTTGGACTATCAAGTATAAAAAGATTTTACATATACGTCTGATCCACGTGTATACGAAGTCTCAATTATACTGGGCAGATATAGAATCACATTCTAGTCGCCTGGGGATGATTCTGATGATAGTCTAGAGATCATCTGTATTTATGTTTGAGTTTCGAAAGTGGGATAACTATATATTTCCAATTGACTGGTATGAGAACCAAAACTTAGTTAGAGCTTATTGTTTGTGATTTGACATTGAAATTATGATTTTTGAGTATATAAAATTTATATATCTGAAAATTTTAATAAACCAATTGATTGTTGGTTGAGATGTGTGATTATTAATCTAACTAATAAAATATTGGAATGATAAAACCAACATGAGAATAAAAGATAAATTGAAACAAATCTAATGTTGAGTTGATTTAAAATTAGTTCGAATTGGACATATATATATATATATATATATATATGTATGCTAAATAGGTTATAGTATGCAATTTGAGTAGAGATGCGTGCCCAACAAACAGGTGCACCTTAATGAGTTAGTTGCACAACTTTATTATATTAAACTACTGTGAGTGATTTGGATGCGTTGTGATGGTTGTTCTATGTGAAATTAAAACATACACCATAGAATAGTAACAAATAAATTGTGGACTACACCACATAACATACTACCAAAGATGGCATAGCATAACATATTCCATATAAGCATTTGGAGTGTATATGAAAAAGTTTGGATTACCATATGAACGAGATGCTTGTATGGCGAGGACTGAATTACATGTTGAACTGAAGACTGAATATAGAATTAATAACATATAAAGGAAAATTGCATGATTTAATTACAAACCCTGCACAGGTCTTGAGATGATAAAAATGTACATGTCTCTCTTATTTTAGATACGACATATGGATTATGACTAATTCCCATCACTGTGTCAAGAGATGATATTTTACACATCTCCCTTGAGCATAGATAACTCACATTTGATTTGTATGCGATATATTATTTTATTGGGTGCCTAATACGGCACAATAAAATTTTCCAGATCAACCTGTACAAAGGAGATTATGGCAAAAAAATTCAGAAATTTAAGGTGTTAGCCAAATTTCACAGAAATCTAGAAGTTTCTAAAAACTAAAAATTGAAGAACGAAAGCTAGAATGAAAGTTGAGTTGGTTAGTTAAACGACTTTCCGCTCCGTTCCTTTTTCGAGGACGAAAAAGTTTTAAGTGGGGGAGATTGTAGCAACCCGGAATTTCAGAACCAATTTAAAATTTTAATTTATTTTACTTTATTGAATTTTGAATATAATTTGCTAAAGATAAAATTTAATAAAAATTTTAAAATTAGTTTTATATTTTATTTCACTTAAAACAAGCTTAGTGGAATTATTAGTTTGATTGATAAGTGTTGACGGCAAAAAAATGTCGTAAACACAAAAGATTCCAATTACTAGGAATAATTAATTTGGTCATATAGACAAGAGCGGAAAGCAGTAGATAACATAAGAGATTTATAGTGGTTCGGCCTCGTGAGGGGCCTACGTCCACTTTGAAGTGTTGTTGGAATTATATCGATCACAAAATGTTACAAGGTTGAGACCATCTCATGACATCTCATTACATTCATCTCAAAGACATATGATGTCATCTCTAAGTTATATGTTGTCATCTCCAAGGCTCTATGATGTCATCATTATCATATATGATGTCACAATTATCATATAGTTAATATACCAGGAAAAGGACACTTTTGTCGTTCTTCTTCCTCAAATGGGAGATGCCGTTAAAGTAGCTCTCTAGAGGTCTTGAGTTCACAAATTCCAACACCTTTGAAGTATGAGGCCTTCGGGTATTTATAGGAAAGAAGTAGGTATGGGTTAGGTAGGAGTAGGTGAAAATAGGGGACCACACTCAGAAATTCGCACCTGGAGCCTGCACACGCTAGAATTTTGCACCCGGGCCTAGAGTGCGAATTTCACACATCGTGGGGTGCGAAATTCGTACCTCTAGGGGTGCGAATTTAGCACAACAGGTTACAAATTTCGCATCTTTATTGGTGCAAATTTTGCAACCTGCTGGGTGCAAATTTCGCAACCTGCTGGGTGTGAATTTCGCACCTCGGGTGGTGAGAAATTCTTACCTCCAGGGGTGCGAATTTTGCACCCCACGGTACAAATTTCGCACCCTGATGGGTGTGAATTCTGCACCCTACTGGGTGCGAATTTCACACCCCTTAGTGGTGTGATATTCACACCCCAATGGGTATAAAGATCTCCTTTATGGGACGTGCGAAGGCGATGGGTGCAGGTGTTTTGGTGGCCCAAGGTTCGGGTTCACAGCTCGGGTTGTGTGGTCTTTGTTTGGCAATGTTTGGAGGAGCAGCGAGGTTCGCGGAAGTTGTTCGCTGAATCCTGACTCTAAGTCGATCTGGTAATTCTGGGCAACACACTTGTTGGTGGAAATTGGATGTTTCGGGCGGTTCTCACTGTTTCGATCACCGTCGGGACTGTGGGGCCCCGGATCCCCACCCGCGCTGCACTCGGATCCACTTGACGACCTGCCTTCAGCTCGCAACATGGATCGCCTTCGGCTCGGCTGCGGACGGATACTGATGGAGGTCGCGTTCGAGGGATGCGACATTCTGCTAGTGGCCAGTCTCGAGTCTTCTGGTATTGGCAACGCCTTGGGCTGTAATATCATGCGATATGTTGAGTAGAGCGTGTCTTGCGTGCTTTTGGGAACCAGACCAAAAAGCCGGTTAACATTTCCCCCCTCAAAATATGTCTTGGGTTAACGGGACATGCTATGAAGTGAGATTAGTCTAATACATGTGCCAACATCTTCGTGCAGTCCTTAGCGATTGGTTATGACCTTCCTCTTTAGTTGTATGCCGAGAGCGCACTACATTGGAGCAGTTGGGACGCCTTGTCGTCGTATGGTGGTATGAGCTTAGGATTCCAACATTGCTAAGAGCTTTGACTTGCTTGAGTCTTGCGACTTGGGTTGGAACCTTTCCAAGACGTTTAGTTCCTGTAGATTAAAGACAACAAATGTTAGTTGCCGACTCCCGATTGCATTGAATTGCAAATGGTTCAATATTGGGTCATAATTGCATATGCAGTCACAAATTTGCACATGGTTTTGTGTAATGCGATCTGAGCTTGGATAGGTAATATGGAAGTGGATTGCATGCCATTGGCTTGTAATCGCGTATTTTAGCTTTTCGAGGAGTTTTTGGATCGAGAGCCGACTGTATGGTGTGTACATTCGAGCCCTTAAGTCTTGTGGGCATGCATTTGAATTAAGTCGGTCTGCTCGGTTGAGATTTCCAAAGCATGTATGCATGGTCATTGCCATGGCCTATGCGCGCAATCGCCCTAAGTGATTGTTGAAATGTTGTTGTGATGGTGCTTGATTGCATGGAGCATCCACTGGATCACTTGGATTTACATGGCCAAAGTCATTCGTCGGTCCAAGCTAGTCCCACTGATCAAAGTTTCGGCAACTCGCATATGCAGATGTCGTTGTTAGGGCTAGACACGGCATATATCATGGCATGTAGTCGCGTAGATTTTCTTTTGGGTGATGTCGGACCCAAATGGTAAGCACGTGCACTTTGATGACTAGGCATTTGGTGAGTACATGAGTGGTCGCCGAGTTGTGATTGACTTGGTAGTTGGAGCATCAAAGATAAGTGAATATGATCATAGCTTGGTCTATGATCCTGAATTCCAATCCTAGAACATTCGTTTGGGGCATGCCGATCCCCTTATTGTAGTTTCTTCTTTTCTTCTCTTCTCCGGACATAAAATCAACTTAAGGCATGGAGGATACCAAAATACTTCATTTGGACTACGGACGTAGGAGTTGTCCTTAGGTTTCCGGAGAAGGGATGAGATATATGGACAACCAGAGGATTCCCGAGATTGTCACTAAAGAGAGTGGAGTGGTAGATTCTGGGAAGCGAAAGTAAGGTTTCGAGAATAAGTATTTTCGGATACGGGATTGGACTACATATCCCAAACACTTATTAAATATTTTAGGCTATTTAGGAATTCGAAGCTTGTTTGAGTAGATGACCACCAAGACGATGACGGGAGTGTGAAATAGAACTTCGCACTCCAATTACTTTGTCGAGCCCTGACTTCGATCTTGAGTTAGTAAACTTGAACTTTTACATGGCATCGGACGAGCGGACAATGATTAGTGAGTTGCGTTCTTGCGACACGGTCCTCAAGGAATGGGCTTGCTTGGACTAGCGGCTCAAATGCGTGTGTAGCATGTCGACACATAGTTGAGCTGTTAGTCTTGTGATCCGATCAATAAACCAACCGCGATGCAGCTGTGTCTTGACTTAGGCATTGCTGGCTATTGGTGATGGCCATGGCGTTAGTTGTTGAGGCTAAAGGTTGCCATCATGTTCTAGAGTGTCTGCTTTTGTGGAGTTCGGGCATTAATGGAAAGCTGAAAGAACCTCTAAGGCCTGGACTCTGGCTCTGAATTGCCTTTGTTGTGAGGTGACGACGCTTTCAAGATGGTGGCTCCAAGGAACGCCATGAGTATGACTCCAGTGCAGGTACTGAAGTGGATCTGATCGGGTCCTGTGATTGCCAGGTCGGTTTGATAATCCATAGAGGGTTGCTCCCAATGGGGGGCATCTGCCAGATTCTGCTCGACGTCAGGGACGAGCTAGCAAGTTCGGATCGTTGCTTAATGTTTCATGTTTGGTCTGTAATTGAAGTTGAACGTAACACAACTGATTAGCGAATGATTTTGGAAATGGACTTATTCAACTGACCGCTCGTATATGCGTGTAAGATGTGGGCATACAGTCCAGTTGTTAATCTCCAACTTAATTACGTCATGACCATTATACGATCCGAAAATGGTGTTGAGGGTTATAGGTAATCGTCTTTTTAGCTATTAAAGCTAGATGCAGTCACCGTATTTTAATTCTCTCCTAAGTAGGAAGCTTTGGCGTCGAGAGGTGTGGGTCTGCTTCACGTTGCGCTTAATTATGATTTTGCTGGCAGGGCGTTGAGACTTTGGGAACCCAATGAACCGGCTATGGGAACTCGAGAACTTGCATCAAGATATGAATTTTTTATTTCGCATACTGAGAACTTGTCTAAATTCCCATGTTCCTCGAGTAACTAGTGATTATGTTGCTCTCCCTGTCTTTCTGTTCGGGCCTCTATGCCCGGCTTGCCTAGTATCGGTGGAAGGTTAGAAGCTTCCGAGACCCGAGCTTTTAGGTCTGAGTTACCCTCCAAGCGAGGTGGGCGCTTCCTTTCGGAAACGGTTGCTTTGAAGCTTGCGGCGATGGTCGAGCTGGTGTAAAGATAGGTGGAGGACTGCTCCCAAGCTCGAGTACTTGCAAACTGAAGAGGATGCGAGCGATGAACCCCCAGAAGTCAAATAGTTTCCTCTTTTGATGGGCTGCCTCCCTTGGAGCGGAGGCGACACCAGGCTTTCCCCCGTGCTTCCTTAAGCGTCCAAGTACCAGTTGGAGTTACAACGGGAACAATTTGGAGAAGTAGGAGAACCTGTGGACTTCGGGATCCCACATTCATATGAGCCTCTTTGGAGGGGGAGAAGTTGTGGTTGGCCGAAGTGATCGTGCAACGGGCATAGCTGATGTAAGTGTGCAAACAATGCAAGCTATAGTGGAAGATCAGGAAGCCCGACTGGTGGCAAAGTCGGAGGAGCCAGAGAAGAAGAGGGATAGGATGAGGCTACCATACAGGATGATGGGCAAAGGATAGGCAAGATGCCAAGGAGAAATCTGCCGCTGTGACGACGAAGAAGTAGGCCGATACTGAAGTGGAGAAGGAGAGGGCCCCTAAGTAGGCTTGGTAAAGGGAAAGCCGTCGATGATGCCCACCAAAAGAGGGCGAGGGGACCCTTAGCAACATTGAAGCACATATAGTTATGTGACTCCAGGCCACAGAACTAGCTGATCAGAAGGTTGCCGAAGATGCTGAGAAGAGAGCGGAGTTGGGTGCCAAGAAGGCTTGGGGAGAAACCCAAGCTGCATTGGTCCTTGCTTCTTACATTGTTCTTAAGCCGTTTCCATTTATTGCCCTCAGGGAAGTTAAGATAGTTACAAGCAGCGAGGATGATGGTGGGATGAGCACATCAATGTCTCACGAATCCGTTACTCCTATAAAGAGTAAAGGAGGAGGAAGCGGTTCTGGAAGGAAGGTGCCCATCACGGGTGGTGACCTGCCTAGTGTCGAACCTACATAAAAAAAGAAGGATGAGTAGCATCAGTAATTGTTAAAGGAATTATAGATGCTTTGGGTTAGGTAGACCGATAGTGTATGCGAGTGTGTTCCTTGCTCTTGGTCCTTAAAGACATGATGTGGTATTCATGTACATCCTGTCATCAGAGAGAAGAGATGTTAGACATGTGGTCCGTCCGGCGTCCCGTACTTGCATGAGCGTACTTATCGTTACACTTAACAAAAATGCAATCGGAGACCGCACTCTGGGTCGATTATTCAAGAGGGGTGTGATAGAGCGCTGGCTTCTAGTAAGTCTCCCTCAGCTCAGGAAACCCGTAGTTTGCGAAGCCAGGCTAGTCGCTATTGTTTTGGGCTGCCCGGAGTAAGACCCAAGTATAGCGAAGGTGTATGACGTCGCGATTTGTGGCCCATCCGGTGTGTGGCTCTTCCGCCGTTCATTCGGGTTGTTGCGAGCGACGACGTCATTTATTCATCGGAGAAAAGCCTGGATCATCAGCTTGTAAGGTCTGATCGTAGCAATGGGTTGCACCTAAACCTTTAGAGCTTCGGGGAGAAAACGATTTAATTTCGGTCTCAATGATGCGCCGAGATTCGACAGACGCCCGAATCCCGACCCAAAGTGTCGGTTGAAGCTGTCCGAGTAGTTTGCCTCGCGCTAGTTTGGATGATGGGCTGCCCCCAAGTTCTGGGACTTGAAGGATGAACAATTTATCCTCGGTCTCGGTGCTAGGCCGAGATTTGAGTTAGTGGTTATTTATACTCGATCACGCCACGGACAAGCGACTCGAGTAGCGTTGCCGGCTCCTATGCTCGGTGTGCCAGTCATAGCCAATAGTGTTTTTCCTCAATGTAGGCTCGAGCCTTGGATGAGGGCATTGGATCCCATGCTTGGGGCACTGATGCGGCGATCCAGAGTTGTTGTGTGGAAGTCAGTTGTAATGGTTAGTCAAACATGTTGTGCAAAAAGTAAGCGAGGAGTTAGCATGAAAGGGACACGGGAAACTGAACACCATTTCTACTGATAACTTTGGCAGTGATAGCCTTTACAATGCCTTGACTTGAAAAACAACATCATTGGAAAGCATAAGCAACTGTGCACTATGTTATGTAAAGCAGCAGCGAAGATGTTCGCTGTTCCATGCCCTTTGAAGCTCGACTTCATCCATGGTTGAGAGTTTGTAAGTCCCATTGTTGAACTTCAACTCTATGGCGTATGGGTCTTCCCGCCGAGGAGCGAGGCCAGTTGGTGGAGGAAAGACCCGTTTTATGACGAGGTTGTCGATGCCCTTATGAGGGACCCTGGAGTTGAAATATGGTCACTTGTTGTAGTTGGGGGGCCGCCCTGAGTTCAACTTCGCTCCTTTTTTTCTTCGAGTAGATCGAACGATCCAAAGAGTAAGTCTTGATTGGTCTTCGGATCAAAGTAGCTTACTCGATGAGATTGAAGCTTCAGCTCAATGGGGATGACGACTTCGGATCCATAAGCAATGGTAAAGGGAGTGTGGCCGGTTACCGACTTGTGAGTGGTTCGATAATCCCATAGAGCCAGAGGAAGTTTTCTGCCCACATGCCCCCGGCCTTATCCAAACTCTTCTTGATGATGGGTTTAATCACTTTTCTGATAACCTCGATTTTCCCATTGGCTTGAGGATAAGCCACCACTGAGAATGTCTTCTCGATGTTGTGCCGCTGACATAAGGTTTTAAACTCAGCGCTCTCATACTGAGTTCCATTGTCGGAGATGATGGCCTGAGGAACCCCATAGCGGGTGATGACCCTGCAGACGACGAAGATGATTATTTTCTCGATGGTTATTGTGGAGTGAGCTTCGATGTCCACTTTAGAGTCTCCTCGGGAGTAGTGAATGCTACTGTGAAATTGGCGAGAGCTTGCCCGAGGATAGCTCGATGGGGGATGAATATTATCTCAAATTGGCTCAGCACCATACCCCACTTTAATAGTCGTCCAAACGCCTCGGGCCGTTGTAGGACAGGTCATAGTGGTTGGTTAGTATAAACCTTTATGGGTTGAGACTGGAAGTGTGAGACCCCACGTCCGTTAATGTCACTCTTTAAGAGAATGCATTAAGTTTCATGAAGTGTTATAGGTAAAAAGACACAGAATATTACAAGACAGATACAAAAGATAGCAGCGGAATTTCAAATTTTATTTAAAACATAATTCATAACATCGTGGTCCAAAATATCATGAGTTTGAAACTACATAAAGTTATTACAATAATATAACTTATGTCTTGTACCATCAAAGTACATAAATACTTAAAAAAATAGAATTCCCCTAAAAGAGACAAAGCCATAGTAGAGATAAGAATTTGAGCTATACTTCAAAAGCAGCTCCAAGCAAGACGATTACTGAGTCCTGACTAATCCTGAGAATTTCCATCCTACGACCCTTGGGGGGGGGGGGGGTGAACGGAAGAAAGAAGAGGAACCAAAAAGGGTCAGACATAAAATCTGGTGAGTCCATTTACTTTTAGCAAGTAAATAAGAAAAAGTAGCATGACAGGTATATAAGGCGGATAAGAAAGATTACACCATAAAAGGTAAGTATGACAAGGTAAACATGATAGAGTGTATATGCTTCTATAATGATTACTCTGCACTAACACTAGTATAACCAGAACGAGATGATCCCAACAACTATCTAATGGTAGACTTAGCTATACGTCCAGATGTACCCTAACTACTACCCTTATTGATCGGCTCCCTACTCCGTAGATACTCTGTGCTGTCCCCACAGTAGGAGGTATCACTTCCTAAAGTGGCAACCCTTCGTTGATGTGCACATCCATACCTACTGGTTTCACCTTAGCCCCCTCTACCCGGCCTATGAATGTACATATCCCCAGTCGGTTTGCGCCGCCCACACCGTCCTCCTCATTTGGATCTAGTTCGGAGTACTTGTTTGATACCTATTAAGGGTTATTGACTGAAATGGGTCCTACACAATATGATACAAGCTCCCCCTATTTGTCTTGTATCCCTACTAGGATTTCCATCGGTTATGTATACCACTAGATGTCTTTAATTACATAACCTTATCATTTCTACTAGTTATACTTACCCTAAAAGGTGTCATTAATTACATAACTTCAACATTTTCACATTTATGCTTACCACTAGGTGTCTTTAATTACATAACCCTATCTAGTTAAGTTCGTGGGCCCATATGTAAATATTACCCACCCCCTCAGATTTACTTAACCTACCCTCTTTACTTAACCCCATTTTAAGTTCATGTTCATACAATCACTATGGATTCAACTATGTTAAGTATTCAAGGTTTATTACCATATATTCATTTATGGTTACAGTATGCTAGACCTCCCGCATTAAGCCTACCATTTGGGGATGCTGGACATGCCGGGCGGGTCCGGGCAGACTTATTCAACAAATCGGGCTTAACCTCGTGTCTTAGCAGGCCTCGTATTTGTGCACTAGACCTCTCACATTAGATTCACCACTTGTGCTTGCTGGATGTGCCGGGCGGTTCTGGGCAGACTTCCACCACAAGTGTAATCTAACCTCGTGTCTAGCCGCAATTATAGTTTCTAATTATTGTAATCCTAAGCATTTCATTATTAGCCAATTTTCACCTATGTCATTATAGGTTATAGGTTTCATGTCCCTTTTCCCCAAATATGTTCATTGTGAATTATATGTCCAAATTCATATACATTATTCAAATTATGCCAATTTTCATCTTTACACCAATTATGCTCAAATTCCCAATTCATAAGATATACCCGATTTCAATGTTTTTCCCTCGTTTCCAAACTAACGTAATTGCATAATTTAGCGGCATGCCTAGGCTCAAAAATAGCCTGGCTATATAAAATAAAAGGGAAAGGGTGAAGGGAAGATGATAGAGATGATTATTCTAATAGAATTGACATAAACTTTTCATGGGATAATATTAAGATTAACATATACAAACAAATCGGTGAACTTGTGATAATAAATGGGTTATAATATAGTAAGGATGTCATAATGTGCATGATTAGATCTAAATAAGGATTTAGATGTCCAACTAATGACATATCCAAATTAATCACAACATAATAGGTACAAGATGATCTAAACAATAAATTAGATCCATAATGAAAAGTAGATCTAACTTGATAAACACTGAGATACAAGTCATAGATAATTCAGAATATCATTGATTCACAAGTTATAATAGATCTGATATGATTCGGGTATTAACATGCATAGATCAAAATTATAGTCCTATCATGTTTACTGTTTATTTATTTAAATCTAAAATCGACTTGGAACTCATAGTGTTAGGACCTAAAGAAATAGAAGGAGAAAAGCAGTTGATGAATATCAGATCTACACTTGAATCTCTAAATTTGATTGCAGAAGAAGAAAGAGTTTTGATTCAGTCCAGGCACCAGCAGCACTTAGGCCTCCATTGATTTTCAGTGTGATAAAACTAGAAAATGAACCCATGTATATAGATGCTAGCCCATAGAATTTGACTGCCACCTCAGCCCTAGGAGGGTCGACCCCACTTAGTGGGTTGACCCCAGGATCAACACTCCCCCTAAGGGGTCGACTCCCGTGGGGTAGGAATTTTGCTGCCTCTTTCCTTTTGATTTTTGAGCAGTTTTGGTAACACCCCGTAATTTTGTTAACATTAAAGGGGATAAATTAAAAAATAATTAATTTAATATTAAGAATTAAGGGAAACTGATTATGTCCATCTCGAAATTCTGGTCAGGATAGATGCCTAGTTTGCGTAAAACGGATAACATATGAAGAAGTTACTAACGACAAAAAGTTGAAAATCAAAACCGGGTATAACTAGCGCACTTGCCAAGTGCGCCAAGGCAATTTTGCACTGGCACACCAGTAAAATGCACCCAGAATAGTTTTTGGGTACTCGAGCCTTTTCCCAAAGTGGGAGGCGACCCGCGACATGATTGAGCCTAGGGCTTATGTGGCAGTCGGTTCCAAATGGTTCTGCAACTATAAATATATGGCCATTTCACATATTTCTTCATTAGAAGTCATGGAGGCAAAACCCTGCCAGAGTCTGAACTGAACTATGGTCTCTCATTTTCTTCTATCAACTTAAGCATATCAATTCTGAGATTCAAGCATAGACTCAGCACCAACCTCTTTTCTATCATCTTAGCAATCCAATCAAAGTGAAGTTGCTTTTAAGTTTAGGTAAATAAAAGTGAATCATGAAAAACTGTGATTTGGATACATTGTAAACCTTGAATCTATGTTATTGTTAGATCCTATGCTATGTTATGGTAGATCTATTTCTCTAGATCCAATTCATTTGTGATTGTTCTGTTGTGGATCTTGGTTTGTAACTATATTAGGGTTAATATAGATCTGTTAATTTGGGCAGTTGTATGATTGGATATATCTAATCATTTATGTAAATCATGAACATATGTCACCTTGAATTGGTTAGAATTAGATCTAAACCTTTGTCTTAATTGTAACTTTTATGACATGATATAATGCGTATGTTTGTAGATCTATTTCTAAATCAGTAGATCTAATTTATGTGGACATTGAAACTGTTAGACAGATCTAGATTATCACCTTATGTTATAAAGTTAGATCTATTTTATGTGATCTAAATTGTCACCATATGTTATCATGTTAGATCTATTTTATGTGATCTAAATTATCACCTTATGTTAACATATTAGATCTATTTTATGTGATCAAAATTATCACCTTATGTTAACATGTTATATCTATTTTATGTGATCTAAATTGTCACCTTTTGTTATCTTGTTAGATATATTTTACGTGATCTAAATTGTCACTATACGTTATCATGTTAGATCTATTTTATGTGATCTAAATTATCAACTTATGTTAACATGTTAGATCTATTTTATGTGATCTAAATTGTCACCTTATGTTATCATGTTAGATCTATTTTATGTGATCTAAATTATCACCTTATGTTATCATGTCAGATCTTTTTTATGTGATCTAAATTACCACCTTATGTTAACATATTAGATCTATTTTATGTGATTTAAATTATCAACTTGCTATGATGACAATTTCATGTCCATGCCAGTATGTATGTTCACCTTATTATCATACAAGTTTATATTTATGCCAAGATGATCATTTTAATTATATTCCCATTATTTTCCCTATTATCGTTTATGACTAGGCTATTGTCTAGCCTAGGCATGTTGCCAATTTTGTGAGGGCGCTAGTTAAGGAACGGGGGAAAAAGGGTTTAAAATGGCATAATTTGAATATGAACATTTATGGACATGTAATTAAAATTATTGGGTAAAATAGGTATTGACACCTATAAAAAGAAAGGATTAATTAATTGATTATTTAATTAAAAATGGAATATCTAGTAATTACAAATAGGAATTGTAACTGTACTTATGACACGAGGTTAGGTTGCATTAGTGGTGGAAGTCTGCCCGGACCCAACCGACATATCCAGCAGCCACTAATGTTGAACCTAATATGGGAGGTCTAAGTACGTAAATACGAATCAGGCTATGACATGAGGTTAGGCCCAACTATGGAATAAGTCTGCCCGGACTCGACTGGCATATCCAGCATCCACATGTTGTAGGCTTAATGTGGGAGGTCTGGCCTATTATAAAACCATAAATGGACATGGTAAAGAATTAGACTACTTAACCTAAGTTAATCAACTTAAATTTAAGTTGGTGGTTAAGTAAATATGGTTGAGGGGTGGGTTAAGTAAGTCTGAAGAGGGGGATGGGTAATATTCACATATAGGCCCACAAACTAAACCCTATTAAAGGCACCTAGTGGTATACATAACCGTAGGAAATAATAAAGTTATGTAATTAAAGACACCCTTTAGGGTAAGCATAACTGGTAGAAATAAATAAGGCTATGTAATTAAAGACACATAACGGTATACATAGTCAGCGAAAACCTAGTAGGGGATACAAGACAAAGGGTAGAGCTTGTATCATATTGTATGGGACCCATTTCTGTCAGTAACCCGGAGTAGGTATCAAACAAAGTACTTCGTACTAGGCAGAGAAGAGGCACGCTTACTGACTGATTGTATGAGATCCAAACGTAGAGGACGGTGTGGGCAGCGCAAACCGACCAGGCCATGTGCGTGCATGAGCCGGGCAAAGGGGGATAAGACGACCGTGACACCTGTAGATATGGTTGTGCACATTATTACGACGAGGGGTTTCCACTTTAGGAAGTGGTACCTCCTACTTTGGGGTCAGCACAAGGTATCTACGAGGGTTAGGGAGCCGATCGATCAGGGTAGTAGTTAGGATACATTCGAACGTATACCTAAGTCTACCAACTTATAGTTGAAGGGATCATCTCTTTCTGGATATACTGGTAATAGTGCAGAGTAATCATTAGAAGAATATACACCTTATCCTGTCTACCTTGTTACACCTTCTATTTATGTAGTGATCTTCCTTATCCACTTTATATGCCTATCATGTTACTTTTATTTATTTACTGGCTAAAAGTAACTAGACTCGCCAGACTTTATGTCTGACCCTTTTGTTTCTCCTTCTTTCTTCTGTTTCCCCCCTAGGTTCTCAGGGAGGAAACACCCAGGCTTAGTCAAGACTCGGTACTCACCTTGCTAGGAGCTACTTCTGAAGTATGGCTCAAGTTCTTGTCTCTACCACGGCTTAACTCTTTCAATTGGGGAATTATGTTTTCATATTCTTATGTACTCTGATGATGCAAGACAGAAGTTATTTTGTTGTAATGGTTTTTGTGACTTCTGGTATTGTGGACCATGGTATTTTAATTTATGTTGAAGTAAAAATCTAAATTTCCGCTGCTATCTTATTTATATCTGTCTTGTAATTATTCTATGTCTATTTTCCTATAATGCTTCATGGAATTTAATGTATTCCCTTAGTGAGTGATATAAACGGACGTGGGGTGTCGCAGTTTTTCTGATTTCTGATTTAATTATATAAATATAATTCTCTTGCGCGTATACAAACCTCAAACCCTCATAACTTCTTCATACGTTGTCCATTTTACGCAAACAAAAGTCTATCTTGTCCAGAATTTTGAAAGGAACGGAATGTCATAGACAGTCTTCCTTAATTCTAATATTAGATAAATTATTATTTTAATTTATCCTCTTTTTGTAGTGTTTAAATTACGGGGTGTTACAAGAAGTGTGGTCGAAGCTTCCGTGTAACAACCCGTAAAATCTGAACCAATTTAAAAAAATTTAATTGGTTATTTTAGTGCATTTTAAATATTTAAAATAAATATTTTAAATAATAACGACGAAAAGTAGTTTGAGTCGATGTTTGAAAATAAATATAATTATTTTAAATTATAAACAAGGCCTGAAATTGCGCGGTAGTTTCAAAATTTCAATTCAAACTTTGACTGACTGTACCGGGTGCAAAATAAAATGGATTTTAGTGAAACCAAAAATATTTAAATCTGTTAGTAAATATCTTTCTAACGAATCTGAAAAATAGAAGTTTCATAGCGGGAGTCAAAAGTTATGGCCAAATGAATTTTCAGAAAGGTCGCTATAGAATTTATATATTGCGTGAAAATAGACATTTTGCGAACGACCTCGGAATTCGACGAAACCACTTTTGTTGGTTCCAGGATGTCAAATTATTGCTAGGTTTCAAATTTCATAATTTTTGAAGCTAATATGTGAGCGTGGTGAAGAAAAAGGTGTTTTGGTCAATTATAGTTAAATTGGATTGACCAAAAAATGGCCATTTTTCAACCGATCTCAGAATTCGACGAAACTAGTTTTGTTGGGACCGTATCGTCAAAACATAGCTAGGTTTATTTTTCAGGAATTTTTAGAATCAGTATGTGGCCCCGGCAAATTGAAATGTACGTTCAAATCGAACATTGAATGTTTTATATTTTAATGTGAATAAAAACTGATCGTAACAGCCGAATGGGCTTACGAAACATATCTCATTGTGTTTGGAATGGGGGTAATTAGCTAGGGGCGACTGTCGTTGGGTTTGATTTGGAGTCAGTATCAATAAGAGGGTATTTTTGAAAATTAAATAAATTAAATAATTATTATAAATATCCCTTCCATCTCAAACCTTAGCCTCTTCTAAACAGCGCTGCCACCATCGAATTAACAGCCAATTTTGTCCCAAATTCTTACCCTAAAATACTTCAATCCATCTCAAATTGATTCAAAACCTAAACCAAAAATCAAAGACCCTTGTTTGCTCGTTCCAATGATACGGAAATGATGAAATATTGTTTGGTGGATTTTGCAATTTCTCAGCTCGAAGTTGGGAGGTTCGGACCCGTTTTCAGGCGGAAGGGGGAGTTCGAAGTGGGGGTGGATCTGGGCGGAGGCAGGTGGCGCAGGGGGCGATGGCTACGGGGTATCTGATCGGAGTACGGTGGTCTCCCGGCGATGCAATACGGAACCCTAGTTTGGTGCTGTAGTTTGAGGGTGTGGCCTGAAGGTTTATACAGGGAAGAAGGATTTAGTTTTAATTAAGGTTAATTAATTTAATAATTACTCATTAATTACCTAATGTATTAATCAGCATGACTTATTCATAAATGGTCGAAATTCAAAGAAACAAGAGACGCCGGGACCGTGTGGATGTCTTCTACATTCTAGAAGAGACCGCATATTTTTCTGAGCCTTCTGCAATTTTTGGTGGAGTGGAACCCAATGTGAGATTTCTAATTTATAAACGATATGGAAAACAACGATGTATAAATTATATACTCGATGTATGAGTTATATAAGCTTTGTACACCTCATGTATAAGCGTTGTATAAGTTGCATGTTCGATGTATAAGTTATATATGCGTTGTAAAAATAATATATGCGTTGAAATAAATTGAAATGAAGTGAAATGAAATTGAAATATATTTATGTGTGTATATATATATATACTCCACTCGTCCATAGACCATGGACGATATTTATTGGTTGTGATATTGTTTGGGTTATTTGGTTGATGTGAAATTTGATGAATAATGCGAATGGTTGATAGAATTGTTTGTGGTTGAGAATGATTGACTGTGGTTGAAAAATACCCATTTGTGGTTGAAAACAAAATTAGAATAGGTTGTGGAAATGAAAGAAAACATGCTCGCCTGTGTGCGAATTAGATGCATGAAATCCCAATTGTAAAAAACCGCGAGGTTTTAAGGTAGAGTGAGGAGCCGTACTAGGGACGGTCCTGGTTTTAACTACCCTACTGTTATGCTGCCGAAATTTTGAATAATATTCATGTGTTAGAATTATTTTCATGTGTTGAAACTATATTCGTGTGTTGAATAGAAATTCATGTGTTGAATAGAAATTCATGTGTTGAATGAAGTTCATGTGTTGAATAAATTACTTGAAAGATAAAAATCACGTTTTTATTATATATATAGCCTATATAAAATATCAGTATTTTAAATAAATTGTTTTGACACCAAAAATAATATTTTTACCTTATGTATAGACTATATAAAATAATCGTGTTTTGAAATGAATTGTTTTACAATAAAAATCACATTTTTATTATATATATCAACTATAGAATATATTCATGTGTTGAATAAAGGACTAGAACAATAAAAATCATATTTTATCATATGTTTGAAGTCAAAAACGTTCATGTGTTGAATATATAGATTGAACAATAAAATCTACCTTTTTATTGTGAATATGAAGTGTTAAAAATGGTGAAGTGTGAAATAAATATTTTTGACGATAAAAATATCATTTTTATCAAATATATAAAGTGGATATGGTTTTGAAATCAAAGAAAGAATTATAGTTATATATATTTATATAAATATAATTAAAATAAATCGAATAACGAAGCTGTAGTTCGTGTTTTGAAACCATGATTTCAAACGATTACTGCGGGAGATCCGACCATCGGATTTTCCCGAAACCGCAACCGTTGGGTTCGCTTTGGAAATATCTTTCCAACGGCACCAACTTTGTAAAGATCCAACGGTTGAATTGTCTGGAATGTTTAATTCAAATCTGAAGAAAAACAGCACCAGAATCGATTATATTTATATATATATATATAAATATAATTAAATCAAATCAAATAACGACGCTGCAGTTTGTATTTTGAAATCGTAACTTCAAACGATTAGTGCGGGAGATCCGACCGTCGGATTTTCCCGGAACTAATACCGTTGGATTCGTTTTTAAAAGATCTTTCTAATGATATAAAATTTATGAAGATCCAACGGTTAGATTTTCAGATATGTGTAAACAAAATCTGGAGAAAAATAGCGCCACGGCCGCGATAATGCCTGAAGCGTTGTTTGAAGGAATTGGCTATTTTTAAATAAATAAAAATAGCGATAAATCGTGATAAAACATTATAAACGATATGGGATGGAAATAAACTGAATTTCCTATGTTTATGTGGCATTTTATGGTTGAATGTGTTTGGTGTGAAAATTACATTAAAGAACAGAACTAGTGATAATGAACAATTTAACCATTGAAATGAATTGATTTAAAATTCTAAATATACGTGAATTATTTGAAAAGGCCGAGTTTATTCTCATTTCAAATAATTGATCGACGAGTGAAAGTCGGAGATATGAAGACGGTGCAAGACCGATGACCTTCACGTCGAATGGAGGGGTGCTACTGATGCTCATGATAGGAGTAGCTACCTTGAAGGGGTTGAAGTAGTAGCCACCTGGACGTACATGTTGATTGTATGGATATGCGAGGTATTGTGTGCTTCCGGTTTCGTTCGGACCCAGAACGAACGTGTAAGTGGACTGTGTGTCTGACATTGGATTTTGTTCTGTGCTGATTGATCTCTATTAATATATATTTGTTTGGCGGTGGAGAATTTATTCTCTTGCTTAACACCCTTCTCTGAGACATACGAGCTCAGAGGTTATATATTGTAACACCCCACCTCCGTTAAGGTCACTCGCAAGGGGAATGCCTTAACTTTGGTGGAGCATTTTAGTAAACAGAACAGAAACTTACAAGACAGATAAAACAGTACTTGAAATTTTTTAACTTTATTACAGTGGAAACATAAATCAGTATGGTTACATCCTTTCAAGTCTCAGAATTCAAGTACAAAATAACAGTCTTGTACAAAAGCCTTCAGAAAGCATAGTTTAGAATCATAATCCCCATAGAACGAAAGCTATGCAGAGCCAAGCCATACTTTAAGCACTTCAAGCAAAGAGAAATCCGGATCAAGCTAAAGTATTCCCTCCTTGGATAACCTGGGGGGGGGGAGGGAAACGGAAGAAAGGAGGCGAAACAACAAGGGTCAGACAAAAAGTCAGGCAAGTCCAGTGACTTTCAGCATATGAACAGATAATAATAATAATATGACATGAACATAAAACTGGATGAGAGATAACTGTAAAAGGTGTAGCAGATATAACAAAAGAACAGAATGACATAAACTATTGCTTTACACTTCTCTGCACTAATACTAGTATAACATGATTAGGTGTCACCCTAATGTCTAAACTGAAACAAAAACGGGTACAGAATAATTTCCACAGAAGAGAATGCTAGTAATGGGCCTTTACCACCCCAACAGAAACAAACAGAAGCAGAATGCTAATAATGGGCCTTTACCACCCGAACAGAAAGAGTCAGATTAATCCCTACGGAAACAGAATGTAGAATTAGGTGTACACTAGTAAATGGGCCTTTACCACCCGAACAGACGGTACCACGCAGAAACAGACAGGTGTTACCACCCAACAGAAACAGACGGTACCATCAGAAACAGACAGAACTAAGTGTACCCTAAAACCCTACCCCAAGCGATCGGCTCCCTAATACATAAATATCATGTGTCGGCCCCACAATAGGGTGTATCACTCCCTAAAGTGACAACCAATTGGCACAGACCTATTTACAGATGTCACGGCGTCTTACATCCTCAGAGGCAGACCGGGATCCATGCACGCACATGACCCGGTTGGAACGCACCATCAACACCACTCGCCATTATCAGAATGAACCGCTTATAATTAGTTCAGTAAGCGTGCCCGGACCCTACTTACTGTTGGGTCAAAGTTTTGATACCAGAAAGGGTTACTGACTAATATGGGTCCCAAACAACAGATGACACAAGTAATTCCCCTCCTAACCTTATGTCCCCCGACTAACAGATTTCAGCTTAACTTGTCTACAAGTTTCAGACATACAAAGTTTAGATTAACTAGTTCATAGATCAGACAATCAAGTTAACAAGTTTTTCAGACTAACGGATCAGATGTTTGGATTAACAGGCTTACAGATTAACTGGTTATAGATTATCTAACTTTGTATTGGGCCTACGGATTCACGAAACGGGTTTATCAGACTCATTATCTCAGATTTTCATTAATTAAATATTAATGCCCAAACCTCTCATACTAGACTGACAGTTTGCGGCTACTGGTTAGGCCGGTTGGTTCCGGGCAGGTTTCTGTCGCAAACTGAGTCTAACCTCGGGTTTCTAGCACGTTATGACTAACTTCTCACATTAGAACCTATTGTTTGCGACCACTGGATTATGCCGGGCGGTTCCGGGCAGAATTACGCCGCAAACTCATTCTAACCTCGAGTTAGCCATCTTTATCTTTGCGGCCAATTAATTAATGATTTACCATTTATACCCACGCCTAATATACATGTCAATTATTCATAACTATAGCCAATTCAGATTATGTCAATAGCGGACTAATTATACCAACTCAACAGATATAGCAGATAACAGATTTCTCAGATTAGGCGACTTAGCAGATTAAGCAAACTAGCAGATTTAGTATTTTCAACAGATTTAGCAGATGACAGAATTGGCAGATGAACAAATCTAGCAGACTAGGCAGTAGAGCAGAACTAGCAGATTAAGCAATATAACAGAACTAGCAGATTAGGCAATGTAACACGACTAGCAAATTAGGCAAATATAACAAATTTACTCATTTCTTAAAGTTTCATACCTTGCCTAATTATAAATCTTGCCTAAGTTCACGTGCATAAATAATAGTCTTGATTCACAATATTATCATATACCCTATGTTTGTATTAAATTTACATAGCACAGATTTTGGTCATAATTTACCATATAACACATGTCTCAAATTTAGTTAAACTTGCCTAGTACAAAAGATTCACATATAAATTATACCAAATATAGCCATAGATTACTATGCATGTCAAATATCCCAAAGGTCCCTTACTTAGGTGTTTATTTACTTTAATAGATATCCTACTTTCATGTAAATCTTTATACCTAGGCCATATTCTCTTTATCCTAAATCATGTGTTCAATACAGTCTATATTTATGTTCAATTATATAACTTTTTACGTCATGTCCACAAATCATATGTTCAATACCTTTTTATGTTATAAATATAACATGTCCAATCATATGTCTCAGATTCATGCTCTAGCTACAGTCCATGTTCTTTCCTCAAATTAGTCACCTATTGGTCATGCCCAATTTATGCATCATTCATTTTACTGTCCCAAACATTTTAGCGCACGTTAATCTCTTATGAGATTGGCTCAGGCTCGTAGTAGCCTGGCTATAGAACAGAAAGAGGAAAGAGGTACAGAATAAGATAAATCAAATCAGAACAGAACAGATATAATCTCAGATTCAGATTCACAATTCATGTCAAAATCAGAATTAACGTTTATAGCGGAAAATAACTGTACTTGCCTTGGTTGGATTAAAGAAAGAACTTTAGTTGTTGCAGAATTGTTGCAGAAGCTTTAATCTCTAATTTGAATTGAGTTGCTTAGGTTGATGTTGATTAGCTTCTAGTTTTGATTTCAGCAGAGTAGCGACACCATTTTTATTTTTATTTAGAACAGAGGATGAGAAGAAGCAGAATAGAATTGTGTGTAGAGGAGGCTGGGTTTGGAGCTGTTTAAATAGGTTTAGGCAGACGAATCTAGACAGAAAACGAGACCAGATACATCAGAACGCACCCAGGCAGAAAAGCAGATTCGGGAGGCAGGTCGACCCCCAGGTCGACACTAGGGTCGACCCCCTGGGGGCAGGTCGACTCTAGGGTCGACCCCCTGGGGGCAGGTCGACTCTAGGGTCGACTCCCCAGTCGACCTGGTCTGTGCTGTTTAATTTTTTTCTGAACTTTGGGAGGCCATAACTTGGTCATATGGACTCCGATTTACGAAATTTCGGACTCTATTTCGCGTATTTTTCCGAGACGAACGCAATGGCACAGCCCGTTTTCCTTGATTCTGATTTTATATTTTAATTATACTCAGATTTGTAATTCTTAAGTTCATAGAAAATACGGGGTGTTACATTCTCCCCTCCTTAAAGGATTTTGTCCCCGAAATCTTCAAGTTAAGAAGAATGTGTCCTACCATCCAATCACTCATCTTTTCAGTCATCATCCACAAGCATCCATTGTCTTTAGAAATTTCTAGTGTTGTATGAACATTTGCAAAAGTGTGTGTATATGTTCCTTATCTAATGCAAAGATCAGGCGGTCTACTGATTCAGTTGACCTCCTTAATGCGAATTATGTCAGTGCCATGAGTCCAATATGTATGCAATTTTCCTATTTGATACATATCATTTCTATATGAGTGCACAACCATCCACTCATATGCAACATCCATGTGCTGATTCAACCATTTTGCATCCATAAAAATTTAAAATGCTCACACATCCATATGCAGTATGAGAGTGTTTTCGAGCTGATCTAGTGCCTAGTGTGTGTATATGCGTCCACGAGCAACCACTAGCAACCACTTGCATCCACTTGCAACCATCAAACATAACATGTCTCAAACACATGTTTACACCCATTAGGATTCCTATCTATAAGTTGAACACTCGATCGATAGGATACAGTCGAGTGATGGAAGCGAGTACAGATAAAACAAAAACTTGATTCCTATCAGACATTGGTTGAGAAAATAATTCCCCTAAGGGTCAACCCCGAAGACCGAAATCAACATCAGATTGACACCCAGAGGGCTACCCTCTTTAGACAATGTCAAAACTAGAAATCTTATCAGAAGTATTCAGATATTTACAGACTACTGGTACAGATCAGGTTCCCTAATGATTCTTCGGAAGCTAAGCATGATAAAATCATATCCCACAAAAACTCAGAATATATGTGTCATATTTGACGCCTAACACAGATATCCCTCAAACCTTAACTTAAAACAGATGAGTCATACCCTTATGGGTTTGAGTCTACAGCGGAATTCGGAAATAATACTAGTATTAAAGTGCAGAGTATCAAGTACAGAATCAGAAAGAGTCTTAACTCCATAACCAGATAAGAAAATTAAACCTTCTATAGAAATTTTCCCTATTTCTATCCTATCCACTAGCCTTGAGAGTGTTTTCCTGCCCTCCAGAAGTTGGTCTTGCCCTCTGTCCTTGCCTTCGTTTCTTCGGGCAGTCCCTAGTAAAGTGCCCCATCTCACCACAGTTGAAGCAAGCACCCTCCCCTTCCTCTTTCGGTAATCCTTATTCAAATGAGTCGAGCTTCCATAAGTAAAACACTTTCCTCCTCCTTATCTTCAAACTTTCCTTCCTTCTTTTGTGTTTCCCTTTTGCCTCCATTGTGAACTAAGTCTATATGAGTTTCTCACCTTTGGGTTGTGCTCCTTAGCCAAACCTCATCATTCTCATATTTACTATCCTTGTGTTACACGTTGACCAATCCCTCGAAAGCTGCCTCCATCGCCCGAAAAAAATCCTTCAAAGCTCTAAAGAAAACTAGCCGCAGGTGAAACTACTACAGCTATCGATGGAAGTCGGGCACTACTTTGCCCTTCGACGAGGTTACCTCCCAGAAAACCGAGAGCCCCAAAGACTCAAGAAAGAAGGAAACAAGGATTCAAGTAGAGGATCAAAAGATAGATATATGGCTTAGGGGACTATGTTTTTCAAAATAAGCTTTACTTTTGAAAATACTTCCTTTTCAAAACCTTTTTGAAAATAGTTTTCAAAAATTCTTTATCAAATCCGGTAACCTTCATCTCTGATACCAAGTGTAACACCCCACCTCCGTTAAGGTCACTCGCAAGGGGAATGCCTTAACTTTGGTGGAGCATTTTAGTAAACAGAACAGAAACTTACAAGACAGATAAAACAGTACTTGAAATTTTTTAACTTTATTACAGTGGAAACATAAATCAGTATGGTTACATCCTTTCAAATCTCAGAATTCAAGTACAAAATATCAGTCTTGTACAAAAGCCTTCAGAAAGCATAGTTTAAAATCATAATCCCCATAGAACGGAAGCTATGCAGAGCCAAGCCATACTTTAAGCACTTCAAGCAAAGAGAAATCCGGATCAAGCTAAAGTATTCCCTCCTTGGATAACCTGGGGGGAACGAAAGAAAGGAGGCGAAACAACAAGGGTCAGACAAAAAGTCGGGCAAGTCCAGTGACTTTCAGCATATGAACAGATAATAATAATATGACATGAACATTAAACTGGATGAGAGATAACTGTAACAGGTGTAGCAGATATAACAGAAGAACAGAATGACATAAACTATTGCTTTACACTTCTCTGCACTAATACTAGTACAACAGGATTAGGTGTCACCCTAATGTCTAAACTGAAACAGAAACGGGTACAGAATGATTTCCACAGAAGAGAATGCTAGTAATGGGCCTTTACCACCCCAACAGAAACAGAAAGAAGCAGAATGCTGATAATGGGCCTTTACCACCCGAACAGAAACAGTCAGATTAATCCCTACGGAAACAGAATGTAGAATTAGGCGTACACTAGTAAATGGGCCTTTACCACCCGAACAGACGGTACCACGCAGAAACAGACAGGTGTTACCACCCAACAGAAACAGACGGTACCATCAGAAACAGACAGAACTAAGTGTACCCTAAAACCCTACCCCAAGCGATCGGCTCCCTAATACATAAATATCCTGTGTCGGCCCCACAGTAGGGTGTATCACTCCCTAAAGTGACAACCAATTGGCACAGACCTATTTACAGATGTCACGGCGTCTTACATCCTCAGAGGCAGACCGGGATCCATGCACGCACATGACCCGGTTGGAATGCACCATCAACACCCCTCGCCATTATCAGAATGAACCGCTTATAATTAGTTCAGTAAGCGTGCCCGGACCCTACTTACGTTGGGTCAAAGTTTTGATACCAGAAAGGGTTACTGACTAATATAGGTCCCAAACAACAGATGACACAAGTAATTCCCCTCCTAACCTTGTGTCCCCAGACTAACAAATTTCAGCTTAACTTGTCTACAAGTTTCAGACATACAAAGTTTAGATTAACTAGTTCACAGATCAGACAATCAAGTTAACATGTTTTTCAGACTAACGGATCAGATGTTCGGATTAACAGGCTTATAGATTAACTGGTTATAGATTAACAGACTTACAGATTAACTGGTTACAGATTATCTAACTTTGTATTGGGCCTACGGATTCACGAAACGGGTTTATCAGACTCATTATCTCAGATTTTCATTAATTAAATATTAATGCCCAAACCTCTCACATTAGACTGATAGTTTGCGGCTACTGGTTAGGCCGGTTGGTTCCGGGCAGGTTTCTGTCGCAAACTGAGTCTAACCTCGGGTTTCTAGTACGTTATGACTAACTTCTCACATTAGAACCTATTGTTTGCGACCACTGGATTATGCCGGGCGGTTCCGGGCAGAATTACGCCGCAAACTCATTCTAACCTCGAGTTAGCCATGTTTATCTTTGCGGCCAATTAATTAATGATTTACCAATAATACCCACGCCTAATATACATGTCAATTATTCATAACTATAGCCAATTCAGATTATGTCAATAGCGGACTAATTATACCAACTCAACAGATATAGCAGATAACAGATTTCTCAGATTAGGCGACTTAGCAGATTAAGCAAACTAGCAGATTTAGTATTTTCAACAGATTTAGCAGATGACAGAATTGGCAGATGAACAAATCTAGTAGACTAGGCAGTAGAGCAGAACTAGCAGATTAAGCAATATAACAGAACTAGCAGATTAGGCAATGTAACACGACTAGCAAATTAGGCAAATATAACAAATTTACTCATTTCTTAAAGTTTCATACCTTGCCTAATTATAAATCTTGCCTAAGTTCACGTGCATAAATAATGGTCTTGATTCACAATATTATCATATACCCTATGTTTGTATTAAATTTACATAGCACATATTTTGGTCATAATTTACCATATAACACACGTCTCAAATTTAGTTAAACTTGCCTAGTACAAAAGATTCACATATAAATTATACCAAATATAGCCATAGATTACTATGCATGTCAAATATCCCAAAGGTCCCTTACTTAGGTGTTTATTTACTTTAATAGATATCCTACTTTCATGTAAATCTTTATACCTAGGCCATATTCTCTTTATCCTAAATCATGTGTTCAATACAGTCTATATTTATGTTCAATTATATACCTTTTTACGTCATGTCCACAAATCATATGTTCAATACCTTTTTATGTTATAAATATAACATGTCCAATCATATGTCTCAGATTCATGCTCTAGCTGCAGTCCATGTTCTTTCCTCAAATTAGTCACCTATTGGTCATGCCCAATTTATGCATCATTCATTTTACTATCCCAAACATTTTAGCGCACGTTAATCTCTTATGAGATTGGCTCAGGCTTGTAGTAGCCTGGCTATAGAACAGAAAGAGGAAAGAGGTACAGAATAAGATAAATCAAATCAGAACAGAACAGATATAATCTCAGATTCAGATTCACAATTCATGTCAAAATCAGAATTAACGTTTATAGCGGAAAATAACTGTACTTGCCTTGGTTGGATTAAAGAAAGAACTTTAGTTGTTGCAGAATTGTTGCAGAAGCTTTAATCTCTAATTTGAATTGAGTTGCTTAGGTTGATGTTGATTAGCTTCTAGTTTTGATTTCAGCAGAGTAGCGACGCCATTTTTATTTTTATTTAGAACATAGGTAGAGAAGAAGCAGAATAGAATTGTGTGTAGAGGAGGCTGGGTTTGGGGCTGTTTAAATAGGTTTAGGAAGACGAATCTAGACAGAAAACGAGACCAGATACATCTGAACGCACCCAGGCAGAAAAGCAGATTCGGGAGGCAGGTCGACCCCCAGGTCGACACTAGGGTCGACTTTAGGGTCGACCCCCTGGGGGCAGGTCGACTCTAGGGTCGACTCCCCAGTCGACCTGGTCTGTGCTGTTTAATTTTTTTCTGAACTTTGGGAGGCCATAACTTGGTCATATGGACTCCGATTTACGAAATTTTGGACTCTATTTCGCGTATTTTTCCGAGACGAACGCAATGGCACAGCCCGTTTCCCTTGATTCTGATTTTATATTTTAATTATACTCAGATTTGTAATTCTTAAGTTCACAGAAAATACGGGGTGTTACATATATCGATAGAAATCAGTCGCATGGAGTTTATTTCCTGTGTGGCATGCCTAAGTGGCAGATGATCAAGGCTTCTGTTGAAAAGCAAAGTCTTGTGGTTGATGATCAAAGCGTGGCCTGTGTGGCATAGCTTAGTGTATAACGTTGTTTCGCGAGCCTCACACCCCGGTATGAGCCAGAAACGGGAGAAGGACATCAGGGAGGACATGCGTTTCCTTCTAGCTAGGAGTGGTGCTTTGGGTTTTGCACGCCCGGGTATTTTACTTATGTTGATGATGGAAAACGAGGCCTCGGTTAGCTTTGGTCTCTTCGGAGCCGATGGTGTGGTCAGATATGACCAGTGACGCCCCATGGGGTGGGAAAACGCAGTGTTCAGGAATTTTAATCCACATCGGTGGACCGGCCCTGACGATCCAAGGCTTGCCTGCACGCTTGCCTGAGGGGCAGGCTAAAGCGTCTCGAATTCGTTAAGGACTATCTTTTGCCTTGGTTCATGGTGGAAATCCAATTTCCAAATACGACATCGTGCGGTTTTGATTGTATATATATATATGGCGATAGGATATATGGTACCCATGCTGTCTATGATTGATAGTTATGATTGAAATTATTTTTAAAACATATATACACTAGAAATAATATCAAATGATTTGTTTTGCTCGTATCAAGCATATTTTGGCCATTATAAGGTAAAACTCTATCCTCCGGTTTGTGTTGCATTGTGTGATGGGAACTGAGTCTTATAATGGCTTCATTTTTATAAAAAGCATTGCGATGTTTAAAAGATTTGTTTGTTTTAAAGCACTGGCAATCCAATGGAGTAAACCCGTTCCACGAAAGTGGCGTGGTCCTGTGATTAGCCATAATTGAAAATGTGTAAGTAGATTTCTCATACCCGTCCTTGTTGCAGTCATGATGGGGGATTCTCACAATGTGGTTTGTTGGCGAACAGTGGGCTCTTACCCCCACATGTCCCTTACGGGGGTTGGTTACTGTGTGCTGACAGTCGAGAGTCTGGCCGTAAAACAAGTGGTACTGGGGGACCATTGTGAGCCACAGTGGGTTTTACCTGATGTGTTGGAGGATGAAGGGATGGTTGCAAAGCCTACCGGATTTCGTGGTAACATCACAAACGTGGTATCAGAGCTTTCGTTAAGCTTAGTTCTGGAATACAACATATTAACGAACTCGTCAGAGATAGAAGAAGTAGTGTTCTAGGACGAATAACTCATTACAGATAGGATCAGTAATGTCCTAGTATGAGTATAACAGAGTCAGAATAACTCGTTAGAGATGGGGTCAGAATTGCTCCAGAACGAGTTGAGAGTTATATGTTTATAAATAACATATTTGTGATTATATATATAGTCTGGTTTTAAAAATATGATTTTTGAATGTATAGAAGATATATATTTGAAAAGTTAAAAACAAATTGATTTTTGTTTGTGTTGTGTGATTGTAAATTTGATTATTAAATTATTCGAATGATAGCTAATTTAATCGATGAATGAATGGTAAATCTATGTGATTAAATCACGCATTGAACTGATTTGAAATAGATAGAAATATATACATGTGCATTATATATGTTTGAACAAGTAAATGGATTAGCTGTTGAGTAAAGAATTTATTTGCATGCCCGACAAATAGGTAAACCTAAATGAGTTGGATGCGCAATTTTGTTATTATATCAACTCCTGTGAATGCCATTGGATGCGGAGTGTCGGTTGTTCTGTGTGTAATAATGAACAACGTCATAGGATAGTAACAATTAATTTTGAACTACATTACATGGCATACTTCTTGAGGATAGGCATACTTCATCATATACCACATAAGCATTTGGAGCTTGTGTGACGTGGTAGAAGATTTACCATATGAGCGAGAGGCTTGTATAGTGATGACTATATTTTACAGGTTGAACTGATGACTGATATGGACTATATAAAATATAACGGTAAATTGCCAGATTAATAAAAACCCCACATGGGTCTGGAGAAGACAATAAACATGTCTCTTTGGTCATTAAGGCACAAAAACCATTTATAGGGTGATGAGAATTTATTTTCTGGAGTTATGATCTATACACACTCCGCTGTGCACACCGGAATATATCACTATAAATATGTGCATGCTTATTAGGATTTATTGGGTACCTTATACAGCCCAATAAATTTCCAGACCCCTCCCCGTACAAAGGAGGTTGTGGCGAAATTTTTCGAAAATTTAGGGTGTTAGCCAAATTTTTGAAGAATTTGAAAGTTCTTAGAAACTGAAAAGTTAAGAATGGAAGCCAGATTGAAAATAGAGTTGGTTAATTAATCCACTTTTCGACTTTGTTCCTTTTCGGGGACGAAAAGTTTTAAGTGGAGGAGATTGTTACAACCCATAAAATCTGAACCAATTTAAATTTTTTAAATTGGCTATTTTAGTGAATTTTAAATATTTAAAATAAATATTTTAAATAATAATGATGAAAAGTAGTTTGAATCGATGTTTGAAAATAAATATAATTATTTTAAATTATAAACAAGGCCTGAAATGGCGCGGCTGTTTCAAAATTTCAATTCAAACTTTGACTGACTGTATCGGGTGCAAAATAAAACAGATTTTAGTGAAACCAAAAATATTTAAATCTGTTAGTGAATATATTTCTAACGAATTTGAAAAATCAAAGTTTCATAGCGGGAGTCAAAAGTTATGGCCAAATGAATTTTCAAAAAGGTCGCTATAGAATTTATATAGCCCGTGAAAATAGACATTTTGCAAACGACCCCGGAATTCGACGAAACCACTTTTTTTGGATCCGGTATGTCAAATTATTGCTAGGTTTCAAATTTCAAAATTTTTGAAGCTAATATGTGAGCGTGGTGAAGAACAATGTGTTTTGGTCAACTATAGTTAAATTGGATCGACCAGAAAATGGCCATTTTTCAAATGGTCTCAGAATCCGACGAAACTAGTTTTGTTGGGACCGTATCATCAAAACATAGCTAGATTTATTTTTCGGGAATTTTTAGAATCAGTATGTGGCCCCAACAAATTGAAATGTACGTTCAAATCGAATATTGAATGTTTTATATTTTAATTTAAAGAAAAGCTGAATGTAACAGCTGAATGGGGTTACGAAACATATCCCATTGTGTTTGGAATGGGGGTAATTAGCTAGGGACGACTATCGTTGGGTTAGATTTGGAGTCAGTATCAATAAGAGGGTATTTTTGAAAATTAAATAAAATAAATAATTATTATAAATAGCCCTTCCATCTCAAACCCTAGCCTCTTCTAAACAGTGTCGCCACCATCGAATTAACAGCCAATTTTGCCGCAAATTCTAACCCTAAAATACTCCAATCCGTCTCAAATTGATTCAAACCCTGAACCAAAAATCGAAGACCCTTGTTTGCTCGTTCCAATGATACAGAAATGATGAAATATCGTTTAGTGGATTTTGCGATTTCTCAGCTCGAAGTTGGGAGGTTCGGACCCGTTTTCAGGCGGAAGGGGGGTTCGAAGTGGGGGTGGCTCTGGGCGGAGGCAGCGGGCGACGGCGATGGGGTATCTGATCGGAGTACGATGGTCCTCCGGCAATGCAAAACGGAACCCAAGTTTGGTGCAGTAGTTCGAGGGTGCGGCCTGAAGGTTTGTACAGGGAAGAAGGATTTAGTTTTAATTAAGGTTAATTAATTTAATAATTACTCGTTAATTACCCAATGTATTAATCACTATAACTTATTCATATATGGTCGAAATTCAGTAAAACAAGAGACGACGGGACCGTGTGGACGTCTTCTACATTTTAGAAGAGATCGCATATTTTTTTGAGCCTTATGCAATTTTTGGTGGAGTGGAACCCAATGTGAGATTTTAATTTATAAAAGATATGGAAAACAACGATGTATAAATTATATAGTCAATGTATGAGTTATATAAGCGTTGTACACCTAATGTGTAAGCGTTATATAAGTTGTATGTTCGATGTATAAGTTATATATGCGTTGTAAAAATAATATATGCGTTGAAATAAATTGAAATGAAGTGAAATGAAATTGAAACATTTTTATATACATATACTCCCTTCGTCCACATACCATGGACGATATTTATTGGTTGTGATATTGTTTGGATTATTTGGTTGATGTGAAATTTGGTGAATAATGCGAATGGTTGATAGAATTGTTTGTGTTTGAGAATGATTGATTGTGGTTGAAAAATACCCATTTGTGGTTGAAAAAAAATTAGAATAGGTTGTGGAAATGAAAGAAAACATGCTCGCCTGCGTGCGGATTAGATGCATGAAATGCCCATTGTCAAAAACCGCGAGGTTTTAAGGTAGAGCGAGGAGCCGTACTAGGGACGGTCCCAGTTTTGACTACCCTGCCGTTATGCTGCCGAAATTTTAAATGATATTCATGTGTTGAAACTATATTCGTGTGTTGAATAGAAATTCATGTGTTGAATAGAAATTCATGTGTTGAATGAAGTTCATGTGTTGAATAAATTGCTTAAAAGATAAAAAATCACATTTTTATTATATGTAGCCTATATATAATATCAGTATTTTATATAAATTGTTTTAACACCAAAAATAACATTTTTACCTTATGTATAGACTATATAAAATAATTGTGTTTTGAAATAAATTGTTTTACAACAAAAATCACATTTTTATTATATATATCAACTACAGAATATATGCATGTGTTGAATAAAGGACTATAACAATAAAAATCATATTTTATCGTATGTGTGAAGTCGAAAATGTTCATGTGTTGAATATATAGATTGAACAATAAAATCTACATTTTTATTGTGAATATAAAGTGTTAAAAATGGTGATGTGTGAAATAAATATTTTTGATGATAAAAATATCATTTTTATCAAATATATAAAGTGGATATGGTTTTGAAATCGAAGAAAGAATTATAGTTATATATATTTATATAAATATAATTAAAATAAATCGAATAACGAAGCTGCATTTCGTGTTTTTCAACCATGATTTCAAATGATTAGTGCGGGAGATCCGACCATCGGATTTTCCCGAAACCGCAACCGTTGGGTTTGCCGTGGAAATATCTTTCCTACGGCACCAACTTTGTAAAGATCCAACGGTTGGATTGTCTGGAATGTTTATTTCAAACTTGAAGAAAAACAGCGCCAGAATCGATTATATATATATATATATCTATAAATATAATTAAATTAAATCGAATAACGACGCTGCAGTTTGTATTTTGAAATCGTAACTTCAAACGATTAGTGCGGGAGATCCGACGATCGGATTTTCCCGAAACTGAAACCGTTGGATTCGTTTTGGAAAGATCTTTCTAATGATATCAAATTTGCGAAGATCCTGCTGTTAGATTTCAAGGTATGTGTAAATCAAATCTAGAGAAAAACAGCGCCACGGCCGCGTTGTGGCCTGAAGCGTCGTTTAAAGGAATTGGCTATTTTTAAATAAATAAAAATAGCGATAAATCGTGATAAAATATTATAAACGATATGGGATGGAAATAAACTGAATTTGCTTGTATTTGATGGTTGAATGTGTTTGGTGTGAAAATTACATTAAAGAACAGGACTAATGATATTGAATAATTTAACCATTGAAATGAATTGATTTAAAATTCTAAATATACGTGATTTATTTGAAAAGGCCGAGTTTATTCTCATTTCAAATAATTGATCGACAAGTGAAAGTCAGAGATACGAAGACGGTGCAAGACCGATGACCTTCACGTCGAATGGAGGGGTGCTACTGATGCTCATGATAGGAGTAGTTACCTTGAAGGGGTTGAAGTAGTAGCCACCCGGACGTACATGTTGATTGTCCGGATATGCGAGGTATTGTGTGTCTCCGGTTTCGTTCAGACCCAGAACGAACGTGTAAATGGACTGTGTATCTGACATTGGATTTTGTTCTGTGCTGATTGGTCTCTATTAAATATATAACTGTTTGGCGGCGGAGAATTTACTCTCTTGCTTAACGCCCTTCTCTGAGAGGTACGAGCTCAGAGGTTATATACCAATATAAATCAGTCGCATGGAGTGAATTGTCTATATGGCATGCCTAAGTGGCAGATGATCAAGGCTTCTGTTGAAAAGCAAAGTCTTGTGGCTGATGATCAAAGCACGGCCTGTGTGGCATAGCTTTGTGTATAACGTTGTTTCGCGAGCCTCACACCCCAGTATGAGCCAGAAATGGGAGAAGGACATCAGGGAGGACACGCGTTTCCTTCTAGTTAGGAGTGGTGCTTTGGGTTTTGCACGCCCGTGTATTTTACTTATGTGGATGATGGAAAGTGAGGCCTCGATTTGCTTCGGTCTCTTCGGAGCCGATGGTGTGGTCAGATATGACCAGTGACGCCCTATAGGTTGGGGAAACACAGTGTTCAGGAATTTTAATCCACATCGGTGGATCGGCCCTGACGATCCAAGGCTTTCCTGCATGCTTGCCTAAGGGGCGGGCTAGAGCGTCTCGAATTCGGTAAGGACCATCTTTTGCCTTGGTTCATGGTGGAAATTTAATTTCCAAATATGAAATCGTGCGATTTTGATTGTATATATATATGGCGACATGATATATGGTACCCATGCCGTCTATGATTGATAGTTATGATTGAAATTGTTTTTGAAACATATATACACTAGCAATAATATCAAATGATTTGTTTTGCTCGTATCAAGCATATTTTCCATTATAAGGTAAAACTCTATCCTCCGATTTGTGTTGCATTGTGTGATGGGAACTGAGTCTTATAATGGCTTCATTTTTATAAAAAGCATTGCGATGTTTAAAAGATTTATTTGTTTTAAAGCACTGGCAATCCAATGGAGTAAACCCGTTTCGCGAAAGTGGTGTGGTCCTGTGATTAGCCATTTTTGAAAATGTGTAAGTAGATTTCTCATACCAGTCCCATGGCTGACTCGTAGTTTGTTTCCCTTGCAAACTCAGGTGCCCCTATTTTTACATGGGCAGCCTTGTATTCAGGTTTTAGCAGGCTCTTTCTGGATAGCTGGAGCTGAAGATGGATTCTGTCATCTATCTCTTTTTATGCTGTTCAGCTCCTTTTGTACATATTTTGTTTTCTTTTCCACTGTAGGCATTTTATGTATAGCTGAACTGTATTTTGTACTAAGTATGATCCTATATACTGTGTAACTCTGATGATTATATTTATCCAGTGTATTCTATTGTACATTATCTGGTGTTTTTAATTATTTCTGTTCTGCTGTTATCTGTTTATGTGTTATATTCCAAAGATTACCCTTGCTACCGTCTCATCGGTGTTTGGGGTCGTCACATTCCGAGAGGAGATCAATAAGCAGAATGCTAGTTTCTCAAGCCTCAGATAATTCTTCTCTGCCTCCATCCATCATTTGATTATGTAGTAAACGGGTTGCTGGACACGACCTTCGATGCGCACTAATGCGGAGCTGATTGCCATTCGTGATAGGTAGCTCCTGCAATTTTGGGACCGAAGGACATGACACGATAGCAGTAAAGTCCAAAGTCGGTTATGAAAGAGGTATGATCCTGGTTGCTAAGATTCATCGGGATCTGATTGTAGCCTGAATAGGCGTCCATGAAAGATGCTAGCTGGTATCCAGTGGTTCAATCGCTAAGTAGGTCGATCTTCGGCAGTGGGAAGCTATCCTTGGTACATTCCTTGTTTAAGTCGAAGAAGTCGACACACGTCCATCATTTACCATTGGTTTTTTTTGAATAGAACAAGATTGGAGGCCCATTCAGGGTTCCCGGCTTCGTAGATGAAGTTATTTTTGAGTAGGCGGTATACCTCTTCCTCGAGTGCCTTGACCCTCTCGAGTCCCAAGAAGCCGCGCCTCTGCTTTACTGGAGGCATTGTTAGATCGTCGAAAAGACGACATTGGCACCTGAGCCAGGACCCAGACGCCGTTGATTGCTAAGCCAAGACGATCTTGGCGCATGAAGGAGGAGTCAAGGCTTTGCCTTTGTCCTTGTTGCGCGCGTTCTTCCATTCTATTATGTAGCATTCTCTAGCATTTTCTTGGTCGCCCCTAACCGTTCCAATCCCGTTTTCCATCAGGTACTTCATAAGGAGGGACCATGGTGACATGTAGACTTTGAATTCTGTAAGGAAGGGACATCCAAAGAATACGTTGTAAGGGGAGAAAATGTCGATAACCACGAATGTGAGAACTCGGACTCGGCTATGGTCCCCGTTACCAAGTTCAACAGGTAAGTCGATCACGCCAACTGGTTGACTGGAAGGTCCGTTGAAGCCGTGGATCATGGCTTGGCATGGTTTCAAGTCCTTGGTTTCCAGCTTTACTTGATCATAAGCAGCATTGAAGATGATGTTAGCTGAGCTTCCCGAGTCAATCAGTACCCTTCGGACAGAAGGGGAACTGATATATGCTGTGATAATGGGAGGATCTATGGTTTGAATCTTAATTCCCTTAGGTTCTCTTTCATGGAAGATTGCGTCATCCCGCATTGTATTTTGAAGCTTAGTAGGTATGGACTCGTTCGAAGCAGAGTAGGCTTCATGGGTGGCATGCTAGATAGAGCTTACATACCTTTCCATTTTCCTGAAGCTTTCATATATTAAGTACGGCCCGCCACAGATAGTGTTGATCACAATTCCCCGCCTTGGGTTAGACAGACCTGGAGCCGCCTTGGCAACTGCTGGTGGCATGGGCGTAGGAGGAACGGAGTTTGCTTTGGAAGGAAGTGGTTCTCGGATGTACCGCTAAAGGCGCTTCTCGCAAATAAGCTTTTCGATTGCGTCTTTGAGTTGAAGATAATTATTGATATTATGCCCGTTCATGTCGTGGTATCGACAGTACTTGCCCGTATTCTTCCCCTGATTAGTTGATTCCCTATTGTATGGTTTCTTGTACTGAATCGTATTGCACGTTTCCAAGTAGATTTTTCCAAGTCTTCATTCAGCGGAGTGTAGATCTTGCATGCTCGGTAAGGGTCGGGTTTCTTGGGTTCCGTAGGAACCTGGCCTTTGTTGCGGCCGCCTTTCGTAATGTTATTCGACCTTTATTTGTAGGGACCCACCCCTTGTCTTTATCAAAGAGATCCCTAATCTATTTCCCATCGATATTGTCATTGATGGTGTCCGCATGTGGATTATTGCAAAGATTGGCCCTACAGAGTCGGTTTAGTCTCACTTATTCTTGACATAAGTATTGCCTCGCCTTCTCATGGAAAGCATCAAGGTTATTAGGCTGCTTCCTTTCGATCCATTCCCCGAACTTCGAAGTAGGGAGGATGCCTTTTGCTAACTGGAAGAGAATGGTACGAGGGTCCGGATCCTCAACCTCCACGAGGGCGACATTGAACCTGGAGAGGTAATTTTTGAGTGATTCAGCGGGCCCTTGGAATAGGTTGGAAATAGTGAGGGCGTTCTTTGGAGTTGGAATATGCATCCTGAATTGCTTGACCAACTCTGTCGCTTATTGGTCTAAGTTGTTAATAGAATCAAGTGGGAGGCGAGAGAACCATAATAAAACAGTTCCTAATAAGAAGACCGGGAAACACTTGCATTTGATCGGATCATTGCCCCGACTCGAGTCCATTTGCCATTCATATCGATTTAGGAATGGACAGGGTCAGAAGTATCGTCCTAGAGTGACATTTGTGGCATGCTAAGGCGTCGCGGCCATTCGGCTTCGTTTACTCTCCTTGTGAAGGGGTTATGCCTAATGTGCGCTTCCTACGAATCTTGCATATTCCCTCGCATTTCCCTCATGATTCTTCGGACCATGTTGGGAAGATAAGTTGGATGGGGATTCGCGATCGGGAACCATGGGTTTTGGCGAGGTTTCGGAGTTCTGTTGCGAGGACGTCTTCTATGGTGGATGTCCGGGTCATCTTCTTCCATGTCCTCGACATCTATGGTTGGATCCTAGTGTGGCGGATCCTATTCTTGAAGAGTACGGGCCGCTGGAATAGTAAGTCCATGATCTCAATGGGTGACCGTTGGATTTTGTCGAGGAAGGGGTTGGTTGGTAGGACCTGGTCTTTCATTAATGATCAGGCGAGAATGATCTCGGTATTATGCCCCCTCGCTATATGCTACTGTAGTTTGGTCGCCTTTGCCGTTTGCATTGCCGTTGGCGTAGCTATGGACGACGGCGTTGGTGTGGATGACGACATGGTTGATGAGACTAAACCTCCTTCTTTGATGTGGGCCCCTTGACTCCGAAGAGGAAGTTTCTGAGATAGTTGGTTGGGGTCAAGCGTTGTTCCGAGTTAGCTGAAGTCGAGTGACGATGCACTGACTTTCTTGAAGTTGTCTCATAAAGTCATTGTTATTTCTTAATGCTTGGTTGAGATGGGCCGCTGTGTTCTCATATTTTTCATTAAGTGCACAGATCTAAACTTGTGTTGCGGGGGGTTGAGGGTCCACAATAGGAGGGACATTTTCATTAGTGGTCGGGGTGTCCACCAGTTGAGGTTGTTGGGATGTCCCGGCCTCGGCTGCGTCTAAAGAGTCGACCATTGCGTTCTTTTGTCGCTTTACCATCGTAAACGGACTCTGCGGTAGGTTTAGCAAAGGAACCTCAAGCTCGTTGAATTCGAGACGATAACGTGCGACAAAGATGCAAAACTTGAGTTCAACTATCAGTGAAAACCCCAAATGTTGACGGCAAAAAAAGTCGTAAACACCAAAGATTCGAATTACTAGGAATAATTAATTTGGTCGTATAGACGAGAGCGGAAAGCAGTAAATAACACAAGAGATTTATAGTGGTCTGGCCGCGTGAGGGGCCTATGTCCACTTTGAAGCGTTGTTGGAGTATTATTGATAATTAAAGTTTACAAGGTTGAGACCATCTCATGACATCTCGTTACATTAATCTCAAAGCCATATGATGTCATCTTTAAGTTATATGATGTCGTCTTTAAGGCTATATGATCTCATCATTATCATATATGTTGTCATAATTATCATATAGTTAATATAATAGGAAAAGGACACTTTTGCCCTTCTTCTTCCTCTAATGGGAGATGCCATTAAACTATCTCTCTAGAGGTCTTGAGCTCATAAACTCCAACCCCTTCGAAGTACGAGGCCTTGGGGTATTTATAGGAAAGGAGTAGGTGAAAATAGGGGATCACACTCAGAAATTCGCACCTGGAGCCGGCACACGCCAAAATTTTGCACCCAGGCCTGGGGTGCAAATTTCACACCTCGTGGGATGCAAAATTTGTACCTCCTATGGTGCGAAAGTCACACCCCGAGGGGTACGAAGATCTCCTTTACGGGAGGTGCGAAGGCCATTGGTACGGGTATTTTGGTGACCCGAGGTTCGAGTTCACGGCTCGGATTGCAAAGTCTTTGTTTGGCAATGTTTGGTGGAGCGGCGAGGTTCGTGGAAGTTGTTGGCTGATTCCTGACTTTGAGTCGATTTGGTAATTTTAGGCAACACATTTGTTGGCAGGAATCGGATGAATCCGGTTGTGCTCACTATTTCGATTGTCGCTGGGACTGTGGGGCCCTGGACCCCAAGCGGCACTGTGCCCGGACCCGCTTAACGGCTCGCCTTCGGCTCGGAGCACGAATCAGATTCGGCTCGATTGCAGACAAATACTAATGGAAGTCGCGTTCGAGGGATGCAACTTTCTGCTAGTCGCCAGTCTCGAGTCTTCTGGTACTGGCAACGCCTCAGGGCTGTAATATCACGCGATATGTTGAGTCGACCGTGTCTTGCGTGCTTTTGGGAACAGGACCAAAAGGCCGGTTAATAATAAGTATGAATTCGAAAATCGATATTTTAAGAGATGTATCGATCACTTGAAAAAGGACCATTTTTCTAATAGTTTTGGAATTTGATGAAACCATTTTGTTGGATCTGGAATGTCGAAATATGTCAGGATTCCAATTTTCTAGTCAAACGGAGTTCATATGTGAGAGAATGGTAAATAATCGTAAGTTGAAAATTCAATCAGTTTTTAGTTTAAGCTGAAAATAAGGCCATTTTTCAAACGATCTCCTAATTTGATGAGATTAGATTCATTGAAACCATAATTCCAAAATATAGCAAGATTTCAATTTTCGTAATTTTTGGAGTTAACGTGTGGCCGTGTGACTAGAACGAAGTTTGCACGTTGGATTTAATACATTGACCGAACTAGTCAATTCGTGAATAGTATTGGCCCAATTAAAATTAGACAAACACTCCCTCTCTCCTCCACTTGGCACCTTCCCCTTAATTGGTGCTAACATGACATGATTTGGCTTTGTTTAGTGTTTAATTGGGCTAAGTATTCTTCCATTTGATTAAGGATACATAGAAGCTTCAAAATACAATTCTATGGCAACCCTCCTCTATATAGCTCCACCGCCGCCCCTCTTTGGGCCCCAGTGGACAGATCTTCTCGCTTGCCACGTCAGCAAGTGCTTGCACCTCCTCAGATCCAGCACCCTCTAGTCTCCTCCTACCCTTTGTCGAAAACCACTCCATTCTCTTCCAAGTTGAAAAGGGAGCCTCTTTTAGCATCTTACACCACTTCTACCACCACCAACCACCTCGTGTGCCCCCTACATGGCCAAGACACAACCTCACGACCCTGAAACGTCACCCTTTCCACTGTACCGCTCTAGATAGCGAGTCTGTGGGACCCACAAGGTCAAACACCCATAAAAATCTCGCCTTTAGCTTGTACGCTTCGTGTTAGTGACTGTTTAAGTGTGTGCGAGAAGTGTTGAGTTTATTTGGATTGAAAATGCAAGATGTGTGGCTTGTAGAAAGAGTGTAGAGTTCCTACGGTAAAGTGTCGAGGTGTTGGAATGCTCATGGTGAGATTTATCATTTCGTTTATATAGTTGTGTAGTTAAAATCATAGATATGTTGCTAAGTGTTTGGTTAACGTATATATGTGAACTTGTAAAGGCCATTACTTTTTCATACGAACTCGAAATTAGGCGATTCGAGATGCATTGGAACAATATTGATGAGAGCTTCACAATGAATCTAATTTGGTCAAATTTGGAGCTAGTCGGAAATTTGGGTTATATTAAACCCACGTTTAATTTAACTCAAAAGCGATTGTTATTATAACAATCAAAAATCTTGGTGAGAACTTCTATCTTAATTAGTATATTAGAGTAGTTACTTAGTTATGCATTTTAAGTTTCAAGTTAGAAATTGCATCATGTAGTTATATTGCCCCTTTTTGGAGTTCAACACATGAACTATTCACAAATCATTTGCATTAGAAGCGTTGTATGAATATGTGACACTTGCATTTCATACTCCGTGGATGGACACTTCTGGAGCCGTAAATGGAATTGGATAGTTGAGTATTATTTGTTTATTTGTGACTATGGCATTTGCATTGTATGCGAGTAAGGATTCATAAAATAATTGTTATTATTTGAAAAACCTACATGGGTCCGGGAATGATAATTAAATCACGTCTCCCTTCGGTTTAATCGTATGTCAACCGATTGATTGGCAGACCGTTATAAGTGTTATTTAATTATTTAATGCTTATGTAGTTGTAAATTGCACTCTAGATGTGAATTGAATGTTTAATAGTTGTTTATCACCATTTTTGAATTCATAGTGTATGGAATCCATATAACTAAAATTGTATGGTGTTGATTGAGTATGATTCCAATTTAGAAATAATGAATAATTCTAAAATAATATTCAGTGAAGAATCAAAATATGATTTTGATGTCCGATTTTCGATGGACACGAAAATGCTAAAATATTCACAACTGAAATGAATATGAAGGCAAATTAAGTGGATATACGCTATTTTAACTCGAATAGAATTTTTCTGTCAATTTTATTCATTTTATAATGAATATCGAAAAGATTAGGTTTTAAAATCTGATATTTTAAAAATATTATCATTTTAATATTATAATGATATGGAATATTCAATTTTGATTTAAAATTGAATTGGGAGTTGGAATTTTTTTAAAATGAATATATAAACGATTTATAAAATACGTTTTAAAAAACGAAATCAACAAAATAAATTATATATATGTAAATGGCCTAAATAGAACGTGCCATGCAGTGACCGTTCGCGAATTTTGACAATTGATTTTGAATAGACGTAACGGGAGATCTGACCGTCGGATTCTCCTAAAACTAGAACCGTTGGGTTCATATCGAAAAGAGATTTTGAGTGATGATAAGAGAATCTAACGGTTAGATTTTAAGATATGGCCAAATTAGTTTTCGAAAAGGTCGCTATGGATGAAGTTCGGTGGCCGATATTGGAAACCGACTGTAACGGCCTTAATAAAATTAATAAAAATATGAATAAATTATGTAAAATCATAATAAACGATTTGAAATGATTTTGGATGAAATATTCCAAGTTTTTAAAGATAAAATATATTTTTATTTGAATAAGTTGTTTATCAACTTGAGTAAAGGACAGAAAGAATTGAAAGGGTTTTATTATAACCAGAAATTTCCGACGTATAAATTCGAATGGAGGTGAATGGAAATTATCTTTGGATATTTCGGTATTGGATTCCGTGATTATACGGATATTGTTGAGGAATTTGGAAAATATAGATATCATTATTCCTAATACGATATTTGTTGGTTTCATAATTTGATATTAAATATATGCTGATATGACTTCTATTTCATAGCCTTGTATTTAACATCAAACTATATTTTGGGTTTGTTATGAATGGTGTCTTAAATAACACTATTCTTAAACCCAGTTGAGAAAGGAATAAATCTTTCCATTATGACTTAATGATGTGTTCCAATTAATAAATATAACTGGAATTAGATGGAAGTTGATTTGGATTTATCGCGAACTTTGTTTTAAATAACACTGGTTCTTTAACCCAATTAAAAACAGGATTAATTTCCTAATGTTGAATAATCATTAAGTAGTAATTTTTGAGATTAAAACCAAGTTGGAGTTTTAACCAATCTTTAGCTAGACGGGAATGTGAATGAGTTAATTAAATTTACCAAATTCAAGAAATGGTCGAGAATGGAATACCACCAGTTTTACTCCATGTGATAGTTAAATCTTTAGTTAGATTTGAAACGTGAAATGGTAATTAATTTTACCGATAACATTAGGTGTTAGATACGGAGTATTACAAGTTTTGCTCTATGGGATGAATAGGTTGGGATTGGAAAAATAAAATAGATGACTACTTCGGTAAGGCCCAATAATCCTGACTAGTTTGATAAACCTTACTTTTGCTTAAGATTGTTAAAAGATAATACAAAATATTTTGCAATGGATTTCAAAGAAAAATTTAAACAAGAGGTTTAAATGAATTAAATCTTTGATAAGATTTATTGGAATGATTCCCAATGTAGTGTATAGTTGAATAAAAGAATATCCTAGACTGGAATGAGGCATATGATGTGTTATTATAGCACTTGATTATATGATACGCGAGTTATTCAGAAAGACCGGGTTTAAACCATTCTAAATAACTGTTATGACGATTGAAAGTCGATGATGAAGGTGGTGGTTGAAGACCGGAGATCTTCACATCGAATGGGTGATTACTGATGTCTTGATTGGGCTTTACACCCAAGACGAAGTAATAAGTGGTGATTGTCCAGACGTACTTGGAGATCGATCGGATATGTGAAGACCTCTTTTCTATATTGGACATATAGGACGAGGAATAAGATGAATCAGGTTTCGTTCAGACCCAGAACGAACTTGTTAATGGATTATATGATTGACATTGTACTTTGTGTTGTATTCGTTGATCTCTCCTAAATAAGTATCTGTTTGGTGGTGGAGAATTTATTCTCTTGCTTAACACTCTTCTCTGAGATGTACGAGCTTAGGGGTTGTATATTGGTGGAATTCAATGGTATGGTATGGACTGATAATGTGGCATGCTAAGATGCAGTGATCAAGGCTTTTATTGAAAAGCAGAGTCTTGTGGTTGATGATCAAAGCATGACTTTAGTTAGCCTAGCTTTGTGTTGTAGCATTAGTTCACGAGCCTCATACCCCAATATGTGTCTAAAATGGGATAAGGGACGTGGGGAGTGCATGCGTTTCTTCCTAGCTAGATGTGATGTCGTGGTATGGAGCCCAGACATTTTTACTTATGCAAATGATGGATTGTGAGGTGCCACAGATATGATTGGTCGCCAATGGCCAAGTTATAGGTTGGATAGGACCGGGAAACATATTGTTTAGGAATAACCAACCCTCAAAAGTAAGAGAGGATCGACCCTGCATGATCCAAGGGTTGCCCAAGTGTGTGATCCTGGGTCATCTTGCTAGAAGTGTTCCGAATCGATCAGGAGACCATCCCTTGCCTTGACTCATGATGGAAATCCAACTTCTAATATGCGAATTTTTGGTTTTAGCTGTAAAACTATATGGCGACATAATAGGATAGGTTACTATGTTATCTATGATTGATACATTTATATTTGAAGTTGATTTCTTAACTTATAGTAATAATAAAAGATTAATTTCGCATATCAAGCATGTTTATCCATTATAAGGTAAACTCTTTCCTCTGGTTTGTGTTTGAATTGTGTGATGGGACCTGAGTCTTTAAATGGCTTCATTTTTCCTTTTTAGAATTACGTTGTTTGTTTATGTTATTCTTGGGAGAAAACCCGTTTCGTGTTATACGGCGTGGTCCCTTGATTGACCCAACTTTAAATAAAGTTAATAACTATTTTAGTTCTCACATCAGTCCCATGACTGAATCGGAGTTTATTGTTTCTACCTAAACTCTGGGTGCCCATATTTTCCACACAGACAGCTGGTAATTTGGGTTTGCAGATATCTATTTTCATAGGATCCTGGATTACGGTTGGAGCTATATTTGGAATTCTTTGTATCCGTGTATCTCTTTCAGTTGTGGTAGTTGATATTTTCCACTGCACATTATGTTTATGTATTTAAATGTAATTTATATCTCTGATATTTTTCCGCTGTAAATTATTTATTTGTACTCTTATATCTTGTACTCCGATATAAATTGTTGTAATAGCAATGAAATGTTCTGTTGTTCTGCGTTTGATGCATCATGTTCTCATGCAATCCGCATTCTCGTTCTGTCTAGGCCAGGTGGGGATTTCAGGTCGTGTCAGAATATGTGTGTATAATGAAATTGAATGGATATGAATTAAATAAGCACAACTTTTAAGAAGATAATGACGCCTTTTCAGACCTTCGGAGTTGGTGAAAAGTTGGAGGGAAGTTCGTAAATTTAAACCATTGAAATTCAAATTTCAAATTTTGAATTGCTAGTTAGATATTTCGACATATGGGCATATGTATGTCGATATATGTACTCATTTTCATGGAAAATTTGATTTTTGTGAAATGTGATTTTAATTACCGATTTGTATGTTAGGTTTAACGATTTCGAAAAATAATTCTAATCCTAACAAACATCCAAAAAATAATTCATTATTTTATTTACTATTTATTATATTATTATTTTGAATTTCAAAATTCAAATTTTCAAATTCAAATTTAAATAACAAGTTTGAATTTTAAGATTTTAGTTTTAAATCCAAAACAAACAAAGAAACCATTCAACCAAAGAAAATTTAAAAATTAACTAAGGCGTACTCAGTTTGTAGATCCTTTTCTCCGAAATTTTCTGAACTCTGAATTGTCGTTAAGCACATATTTAATTTTTAGTTTTTGGCACTTCATCACTTGATGATGAATCTGAATCATCTAACATTGCTGCATATGCTTTCTTTATCTTCCTTGATGAATTGTTGTCGTCCATTTGTTGAGTCGATTTATCTGGATATGGACACATTCTTCTTATATGGCCTGGTTTGTTGCAGTTATAACATCGATCATCATTTCTTCTTGAATTTTTGTGGTTATTATTTTAAAAATATTTTTTCTTCTATATTTCAGAAATTTTATAAATGTCTTGTCGCTAGGGCTGTTTCTTCATCATCTTCACTACTCAAGTCAGAATCATTTGTTGTTGCTTTAAACGCAATGGATTTCTTTTTAGTTGGCCTGTTTTCCTTTCTTTTCTGTAACTGGACTTTAAAAGACATCAGATTTCCGATAAACTCTTCAATCCTAATTTCACTGACATTATTGGATTCTTCAATTGCCAAAGTTTTCAGATCCCATTCTGGAGTCAATAAACTCAATATTTTTCTGAGTTGATCTTCTTCAGAAAAGGTTTTTCCAAGTGCTGTTAATGAATACAATTTCTCTTGAAATCCGCCATACATATTGGATAGACTCATTCTCGTTCACTTTGAATAAATCAAACTGATTAACTAACATTGATATCTTAGTTTTTTTAACTTTATTAGTTCCTTCGTGAGTAACTTGTAAGGTTCTCCAAATTTCATAAGCAGTTTTACATATTGACACTCTATTAAGCTCATTCCTATCTAATGAACAAAATAACATATTCATGGCTGTAGAATTGCTTTGAGAAGCAACCTTGTGTTCATTTGTCCATTGTGCAAAAGCGGTTGTGGGTTCAACAAACTCATTTTGTGTACTATTACACGTGTATAATCCTACTGATTGTAAATATATTTTCATTCTACATGCCCAATACGAATAATTGCTATCATTAAACAGTGGTGGTACAACAGTGGATTGACCCTATACAAAAGAACTATTATTGCTACCAGTGTTGGTTGCCACTATAACTATTTTCAAAAATCAGATTATGAACTTTTTGAAAGACCTTGCTCTGGTACCAATTGTTAGGGATTGCAGAATAGATCGTTAAGGTAAAACTAATACTAAAGGGGAGGTGAATAGTTTTTTTGAGAAATTGAACAAAATCTAAAACTTATATGATCTACTATATGAATCACATATCACAGAGATAATCACAGACATAGAATCAAACACAAACACAAAGATAAAAAAATAAAATACAGAAAAGGAAAGAACACACCGGATTTTATACTGGTTCGGATTACTCCTACGTCCAGTCCAACGCAACGCTGGATTGCACAGAGTTTTATTACTATATCAATAAGTACAACCCCCTTGATATCACGACTTCAAGGTTAACGACGATTCCAAACACCCTTAATCAAGTATATTCCTCTTGATTTCATGGCTATAAGGTTAACACCACTTCGGTCCCTTGATTTCACGGCTACAAGGAAACATCGTTACCCAAACACTTCCCAAACGATTACAATAGCCTTATAACTCTTCAGTAGCACTTTGATTAAAAGAGTAATGAGTAAAGAGTGAGAAGAGAAGAAGTTTTATGTAAATAGAATTGAATTCGATAGAGTACAAGTGTAAAAATCATAAAATTAAGAAATAATAACGGTGTAGAGAAAGGGGATGAAGGTGGAGAAGAAGAATGATGAAAAAATTTGAAATCCGCCCATATTTATAAGATTTGAAAGATCGCAACGCTTATGGAACGTTACAAATAGTGAAAAGACATTCCTTACAAAATCAAAAATATGACAACAATATGTCAACATAGGCATAAATGTATGTCGACATATCCTAGTTCAAAATTGATTTTTGAGCATTTTTCAAGTGTTTTGATATATATGTAATTCTCGAAACTCCTGAATTAAAACATAGTGTTGTAAATGAATATTATAAAGAAGAATATCATTTGAAACCATAAGTATAAACTATATAAAATATTTATAGTATTATAAAGTTTAAACCTATATAAATATAAAGTTATAATGTATAAATATATAAAACTTATAAAGCTTGAGTTTAAAATCTAAAGTAAAATAGAGACAGTAAAATAGAGAGGATAAATAAAGAATTTGAAAATAGAATTTGAAATAAAAAAAAAAAATTTGAATTTGAACTTGAACCCGGAGTGCTATTGGACTCTTGAAATCTTGATTACTCATGAGTCTTGAATCTTCTCTGAAATCTGAATCTCAAGAAGCTCTTAAATTGGATGGTCTTCAGTATTAATTCCTGTATATAAATCCTGCATGTGTGTGTGTGTATTCTAGACAAAAGTGTTTGTATATATTTTATAATCAATTAGTATTGAAATAAGGTTGTTGTCATCAAAAATCCATTCTCCACCATATCTGTGGCAGATTTATATCGTATTATTTACGGAAAAAGGTTTTGGCTTTTAGATGAAGAAGCCATGAGCTGATTAGTTATCTTGTCTGTAATACTTGTTGAATTCATCATTGGCCACTATATTGCCAGAATGGTCGGTGATGAATTTAGGGTATAGCAACAGTACCTAAAACAAAGCCTTCAAGGCCATATCCATGTATAGTAGTCTCAATCTGATGTTTCCATTATAGCTAATTATTCTCATCAAGTTGCACTGTTATGAGTGCTTATTTTGGACTAATTACATTTTTTTATCAATTCTGCAGTGCTACTATTTTCAGTTGATCTGACAAAGGATTAGAAGATGACATGGATGGATTATTGGCTATGGTGATGATAATAGTGGGAAAAGAGACAGGTTATAGATTTAAAACAACAGACTAGAATGTATGGAAGATGATCGGAACACGATTCGTGCAATTAGAAGTTCAGAGGTGATTAAGAATAATCTAATCTGGGCTTCTTAGTAAGGCATTGATCGATGTATGATCAACTTCTTGAGTTCTTGTGTGATTTTCTTGAAATCTTTGGCAAAAAAAGTCGAGTTAGTATAGGTTGCAACCACAGAATCGTTCATAGGCAAGGCTATTTTGAATTGTAGCCATGGATGATCTCCGTTATGGTAGGGCACGATACGGGTCGACAATCATGAAAAATTACTAAGGAGAGAATATAAAAATCAACAAACCAAAGCTTTTCAGAATGTTTGTAACACCCCGTAATTCTGTAACACTAAGATTCACAAATCAGGGTATAATTAATTTTTAAAAGAAGAATTAAGGGAAACGGGTTGCGCCATTGTGTTCGTCTCGAAATTCTGCTTGAGATAGAGTCCGAGTTTGCATAAATCGGACTCCGTATGAAGGAGATATGGACGAACGAAGTTTGGAGAGAAAACCGGAAACAGGCCAGGATTGCACTGGCGCACTTGACAAGTGCGCCAGCACAAAAATACACTGGCGCACCTGGGAAGTGCGCCAGTACATTTTTGTGATGGCGTACTTGGCAGGTGCGCCCATACCGAGAACCCAGCTCTGGGAAATTCTGGACTGTTCTGTGCTGATGTGTATGGCTCTGATGGATTAGGGTTAATCTGATGACCCTAATTCACTCACTACAACTATATAATGACCCTAAACCCAAACCTAATTCACTCACAACTCTATTCTGCCTCTACTCTCCCTCTATCTTCTAAATTAAAATAAATCAAGACGGGGTTATGCTGTTCAAATTCTTCGTGGAATTAAGCTTGGAAATCAAGATTAGGATTCGAAGGCTAAATCAACAACTTCAACAACTATTCTTCTACGAATCGAATCGAATCCCTGTAAGTCAGTTATTTTTAGATTTGAATGTTTTGTTTTTATTCGTGACATGAAATTAAAGGGATAAAAGACTATGCCTAATCTTTCTACTTGAATCAGTGCTTGTACCTTTGGACCTAATTAAGAACTGTTGTGTTTCGATGACCAATAAGACTGTGACGGTGAAACTATGGACTTTGGAACCATATGCCTTGGAACTATGAACATAAGCCTTTGATTTTGGGACATAAAACATTGCCTATGACTATGAATAATTCCTATGACTATGAACGTTACCTATGACTATGAACATCGCCTAAGACTGTGATTCATTGAACTGTGAGGATTATTGCCTATGACTATGAACATTTCCTATGACTATGAACGTTGCCTATGACTATGAACATCGCCTATGACTGTGATTCATCGAACTGTGAGGATTATTGCCTATGACTATGGATATAAGATTATTATTTATGCCCATGACATTGTAGTTACAAAACCATGTTGTTTAACAAACTGACATTATTTTGGATCTAGGCCTAACTTTCTATTCAGTTTGTTCTTGGTTATCTTTGGTTTTAGACATTGGGAATTTACCTATTAAGTTAGGTCTACCCATGTTCTTGAACCTCTGTTTCTATTCTGTCTATTCTTGGTTTTAGACCTTGGGAATTTACCTATTTAGTTAGGTCTACCCATGTTCTTGAACCGACATCGTTATTCAACCCTTTTTATGCCAGTTATTATGCCTATCTTTTGCATAGCATCTTTGGTTCATTCCCTATTTTCTGCGAATCAAGATTTATCTATAATCTAGATTGAATCACGATTATACGAAAGGTGGGAATGCGATTTGGGGCAAAATATGAAATTTACTAAAACATTGTTACAAACTTGGAAATTGGCATCAATTGGGAACATGTATTATTGCATGTTCATAGAAATGCAAATGGGATAAATTTGACAGGAATTATAGGATTGTGTAATTTGAATCTAGTATTGACATGTAAATCTAGCATTTACATGAATTGTGAACTAGAGTAATAAGTCTAGTTTGACGTGAATTAGAATGTTAAATCAGAATTGGATTAGCTAATTTGGCTCGATAAGTATATTGGCATAAACTTGAAATTGGCCATAATTGGGAGTAATTGTCAGGATTAGCAAAATCATGGTTAGTGACACTTCATTTGGTATGGTTTACATACCAAAAAGCAAAAACATGATATAGAGGGGAAAATGGGCCGTAAGAATAAATGTTGACAATTTACATTAAAAGATTAATTGGGAAATAAGTAAATTAGGATTAATTTACTTATAGAATTTGTCCTAAATAAGGAAATACTAATTTAGACAAATTAAAGGTTTATTAACGACATCTCTTTTGATAATACACCAGAAAGTTCTAGGGTGACAGAGAGGATAGTGTCTAGGCTTGAGTTTGGAAAATACAAGTTTCCTGCTCTCCCTGGCTATCCCTAACTGATCCGACGGACGGGATGGTTACTTTCAAAACCTGATTTGAAAATTAATCAAAACCCTTTGAACTAGAAAACACGAATAGGCCTAACCCGAGGTTAGACTGAGTTGCGATGTAAACCTGCCCGGAACCTACCGGCACATCCAGTAATCGCAACAATATCTGTCTAATGTGAGCGGTCGTGGCGTTAATTTATTTAGTTAAAGCTAGAACAAGAATGCTAGGGTTAAGTTAACTAAGACACTTAACCAACTCAACATGATAACAAGACTGGTAGGTGGGGTTAGGTTCATACAGTTAAGCTAGAATGGGAGGGTTAAGTCCATAGGAACACTTAACCAACTTAAGCACAGTTAAGCTAGAACGGAGGGCTAAGTCCACAGGGACACTTAACCAAACTCATGGTAACAAGACAAGATTTGTAGAGGTTAAGTAACTAAGAAAACACTTAGCCAAATTAACATGTTAACTAGTCTAGAAAGTGGGGTTAAGTAAAGTTAATACACTTAGCCAAATTAACATGTTAACTAGACTAGAGGTTGGGGTTAAGTAAGATTTAATACACTTAGCCAATTTGATATGTTAGCTGGGCTAGACCGTAGGGTTAAGTAAACTTGAACACTTAACCATCAGATTTTGATAAAGGAATAGGGTTAAGTCTAAAACTTGAAGGGATAATACTTAACCGTTAATAACAGGTTAGTTAAAACAGACGGGCAAGGTTAAGTTAAAAAGGAACACTGAACCAATACAGGGTGAATGGGTAGGGTTAAGTAATAAGAAATACTTAACCAATATAACTTGGTTTGTGGTGGGGTTAAGTCAACATGAATTACCGATAACACTTAACCAGTATAACAGGATGAATGAAGAGGGTTAAGTTGGCCTGAATTGACTAATGACACTTAACCAATCCAAATTGACGGGAAAGGGAACTAAGTAGTAAACCTTAGAAAACAACGATTCTGGAAACTAAGTGGTAAATCTTAGTTAATAAAACTAAGTAGTAATTCTTAGTATAACACGGGAAGGAGCGAATGTCCATCTGAATAGAGAGAAGGCTCCAATGAATTGGGTTACGAAGCCCGAGGCTTCGAGGGGACGTGAGGGTACTCTTGGTATCCTTCTGTGAGGCTGCTGATGATCCGCCTGGGCCCATAGAGGTTAAGGTCTGCGTAGAAGAACCAGGGGTATGCCTTGGTTGCAATACATGGCAACCTAAAGACTAGGATGGACCGGCGTGATTCGGCGAGCAAACGGTAGCCCTGTGATAGCAACTCGTCGTCTACCATCCATCTTGTGTCAATCGAGATACGTAAAGCGGAAAGGCGGAGAACTCCAAACGACCATACACTTGCTATCTAGTTATGGTTGCGGATGGCCATAGGATAGTGGGGCACCGGGGGCCGGCGTATAGTTCTCATTTTACAAGGTGTGCCTTTCATTAGTTGAGGGAGGGGTCAAGTGGGACCATAGCCACTGGAATAAAAACAGACCTTAGCATCTGCATCGGCAGATATCTGAAAGCTCCCGACCGAGTTCTGTATTCCTTGATTTGCCCTATCACAGGACTCGGACCGCACATTACAGGACATGTGCATCTAGACAAGCGATAACGATTCGCGATACATGCGTGGGGAAGTATAGGAACATATACCACTCTAGGTAGTGTGTCCTAGACTTGGGGGCATCGTTCGACAGGTAGCGTAATCCCTAGTTGGACTTGGTGGCATAAACCCTGAACTCGAAAATCGTTCAGCTGATAGCGTAAACTCTAGTTAAATCTAGAAAGCACTTGACAGAAAACCCTAGATTTGATCTAGGTAATAAATAATGAATATATGCCGGAAGGCAATGGAAAATACAGGGATTGGGATCACGTTATCGTTACTAGTTGGGACACTAGATAGGTGGTGCAGAGATATAGAAATCCGTATAACAAGGAAATAGCGAAGCGGCGAAGTATTAGAGCGAAGCGGCGAAAGTATTAAAGCGTATCTAGTTTATCTTATCTTAGCATATCTTGTGATTACCTTGTCTAATCTTGTTGACCCTATCGTCATGGCGTAATTTTGTATTCAGTTAATTCATGTCGTTTTATTGTTCCATGTTCATATGCTAGAAGTTACCGAACTTACTCTGGCTTTATGTCTGATTCTGTTTTCCTTTCGTCTTCTTTTCCTTCCGTTTCCCCCCCCCCCCCCAGGTAGTAAAGGAGGGAATAGTATAGCTCAGGTTAAGTTGGACTGTCACTCTTCCCCAGCTTGAAGATTTGTCGAAGTTTTGCTGGGATTCTCTTCTCAGATGCTATGGCTGGCTCTTGCTAAAATTGGGGAATATAAATGTTGTCTTATGCTTCTTTATTTTGTAAGACAGATGATACTCTGATATTGTAAAGAAATCATTGTACAAATTATTTTATCAATAAAGCAAAGTTTTATTTTCCGCTGTTTAATTTCTGTCTGTCTTGTAATTTATCTGCATCTTTTACCCTAAATGCTCCACAGAACTTAGTGCATTCCCTTTGTGAGTGACACTAACGGACGTGGGGTGTTACACGTGGTATCAGAGCTAAAGGTTACCAGATCAGATAAAAGATTTGATTTTTTTTTTCAAAACGGTCTTTAAAGAAGCATTTTCAAAAGAAAAGTTTTGTTTTAAAGGCATATTCCCCAAAGCCATACGCACTGTGTTCTCTTCCTCTGTTTGAATTCTTGTCTCCTTCTTTCTTGAGTCTCTGGGGCTCCTGGCTTTCTGGGAGGTAACCTCATCGAAGGGCAAAGTAGTGTCCGACTTCCATCTATGACCATAGTTGTTTCACTTACGGCCAGTCTTCTTTCAAGCTTATAGAGTTTTCCGGAGGATTGAGGCAGTTTTCAAGAGATTTGTCAACATGGTTACACACGGAAGGGGATGAGGAGTTTGGCTAAGGAGCATAACCCTAGGATGAGGAATTCATGGATGTAGATTTAGCTCACGAAGGAAGAAGAAATTATAAAACCTAAGACAAGAGGAAGTATCTTTACAAGGGTATGATAGGGCACAGAATTAAGGACAAGGGCAAGAACGAGGAACAAGATTTTCAGAAGGGCAAGTACATACTAAGCGTACCTAGGAGAAAGGTAGTAAGGTTCTGGTTTTTCTGTTCGTACTCTTTCCTTTTTAGAGCTTCGCATTTGTTCATATTTGCTTCCATAGTTGAGTCTCTACGCCTTAGTACTTGTATAGTGAAAGATCCCAATTAGTCTCAAATCCAGTGGGTGGTTTGACCCGTTTATTTTTGTTTAGTAGGGTTTTGAGAATAGCTATCGAGTTTGCTTATATCATCTCACGAAGATCATCTAAATTCGGAGGAGGTATTCCTTGGGTGCTTGTCTGATATTGGTTTAGGCCTTTGGGGCTTGTACTTGGGGAATGTCGAGTTCGACTAGGATAGTTTGCGTGAGAGATGAATAGTTGTGGCAGGCACTCCAAAAAGCACGTAGCGACCTTTTGACCCTTATAGTTATGGCATGATGGATAAGCTAGGAGGAGAGATCTCTGATCATCCTAGTATATACACTTGGTTGACATCTGTTTATTTTGGAAATGGAGGTCATAAGCTTCACAATCGTAAAGTTAAATGGGTTAGGATACAGTGGAGTAAAGCTCAAGAAGACTAGATACTAGCATCATACCCTTTTTATTAAGGGTGCATCCTTGATTCCTTTTTGTAGGAGCTTTACACATAATTGTTTCTCTCTTTCCATAATATATCCTCTAGGTCGTATCTTCGATCTTTAGGTAGAAACTCTTTTGGGTGTAAACATGTATTTGAAACATGTTATGATTGATGGTTGCTAGTGGTTGCTAATGGTTGCTCGTGGATGCATATACATACGTATTAAGCACTAGATCAGTTCAGATGCTTTCATATTGCATTTACAGATATGTATTTGTTTGTAACTTGAACTTGATATGTTATCATATGGGTGTTGCATATGGATGAATGGCCGTGCACGCATATAGTATTTACATAACTAGGGATGCTTGCATACATGGTTGGACGCATGGCACTGACATGACTCGCATTAAGGAGGTCGACTGAATCAGTAGACCGCCTGATTTTACAGTAGATAAAGACATATAAACACACTATGCATATGAACATGAAAGCATTAGAAATCTTTTAAGGACAATGAATGCCTGTGATTGAATGGTTGAGTAGATGGGTGATTGGATGGTAGGACACATTCTTCCTAACTTGAAGATTTCGGGGACGAAATCCTTTTAAGTGGGGGGAGAATGTAACACCCCGTAATTCTGTAACACTAAGATTCACAAATCAGGGTGTAATTAATTTTTAAAAGAAGAACTAAGGGAAAAGGGTTGCGCCATTTTGTTCGTCTCGAAATTCTTCTTGATATAGAGTCCGAGTTTGCATAAATCGGACACCGTATGAAGGAGAAATGGACGAACGAAGTTTGGAGAGAAAACCGGAAATAGGCCAGGATTGCACTGGCGCACTTGACAATTGCGCCAGCACAAAAATACACTGGCGCACCTGGGAAGTGCGCCAGTACATTTTTGTGATGGCGCACTTAGCAGGTGCGCCCATACCGAGAACCCAACTCTGGGAAATTCTAGACTGTTCTGTGTTGATGTGTATGGCTCTGATGGATTAGGGTTAATCTGATGACCCTAATTCACTCACTACAACTATTTAATGACCCTAAACCCAAACCTAATTCAGTCACAACTCTATTCTGCCTCTACTCTCCCTCTATCTTCTAAATTAAAATAAATCAAGACAGGGTTATGTTGTTCAAATTCTTCGTGGAATTAAGCTTGGAAATCAAGATTAGGATTCGAAGGCTAAATCAACAACTTCAACAACTATTCTTCTACAAATCGAATCGAATCCCTGTAAGTCAGTTATTTTTAGATTTGAATGTTTTGTTTTTATTCGTGACATGAAATTAAAGGGATTAAAGACTATGCCTAATCTTTCTACTTGAATCAGTGCTTGTACCTTTGGACCTAATTAAGAACTGTTGTGATTCGATGACCAATAAGACTGTGACGGTGAAACTATGGACTTTGGAACCATATGCCTTGGAACTATGAACATAAGCCTTTGATTTTGGGACATAAAACATTGCCTATGACTATGAATATTTCCTATGACTATGAACGTTGCCTATGACTATGAACATCGCCTAAGACTGTGATTCATTGAACTGTGAGGATTATTGCCTATGACTATGAACATTTCCTATGACTATGAACGTTGCCTATGACTATGAACATCGCCTATGACTGTGATTCATTGAACTGTGAGGATTATTGCCTATGACTATGGATATAAGATTATTATTTATGCCCATGACATTGTAGTTACAAAACCATGTTGTTTAACAAACTGACATTATTTTGGATCTAGGCCTAACTTTCTATTCAGTTTGTTCTTGGTTATCTTTGGTTTTAGACATTGGGAATTTACCTATTAAGTTAGGTCTACCCATGTTCTTGAACCTCTGTTTCTATTCTGTCTATTCTCGGTTTTAGACCTTGGGAATTTACCTATTTAGTTAGGTCTACCCATGTTCTTGAACCGACGTCGTTATTCAACCCTTTTTATGCCAGTTATTATGCCTATCTTTTGCATAGCATCTTTGGTTCATTCCCTATTTTCTGCGAATCAAGATTTATCTATAATCTAGATTGAATCACGATTATACGAACGGTGGGAATGCGATTTGGGGCAAAATATGAAATTTACTAAAACATAGTTACAAACTTGGAAATTGGCATCAATTGGGAACATGTATTATTGCATGTTCATAGAAATGCAAATGGGATAAATTTGACAGGAATTACAGGATTGTTTAATTTGAATCTAGTATTGACATGTAAATCTAGCATTTGCATGAATTGTGAACTGGAGTAATAAGTCTAGTTTGACGTGAATTAGAATGTTAAATCAGAATTGGATTAGCTAATTTGGCTCGATAAGTATATTGACATAAACTTGAAATTGGCCATAATTGGGAGTAATTGTCAGGATTAGCAAAATCATGGTTAGTGACACTTCATTTGGTATGGTTTACATACCAAAAAGCATAAACATGATATAGAGGGGAAAATGGGCCGTAAGAATAAATGTTGACAATTTACATTAAAAGAGTAATTGGGAAATAAGTAAATTAGGATTAATTTACTTATAGAATTTGTCCTAAATAAGGAAATACTAATTTAGACAAATTAAAGGTTTATTAACGACATCTCTTTTGATAATACACCAGAAAGTTCTAGGGTGACAGAGAGGATAGTGTCTAGGCTTGAGTTTGGAAAATACAAGTTTCCTACTCTCCCTGGCTATCCCTAACTGATCCGACGGACGGGATGGTTACTTTCAAAACCTGATTTGAAAATTAATAAAAACCCTTTGAACTAGAAAACACGAATAGGCCAAACCCGAGGTTAGACTGAATTGCGATGTAAACCTGCCCGAAACCAACCGGCACATCCAGTAATAGCAACAATATCTATCTAATGTGAGTGGTCGTGGCTTTAATTTATTTAGTTAAAGCTAGAACAAGAATGCAAGGGTTAAGTTAACTAAGACACTTAACCAACTCAACATGATAACAAGACTGGTAGGTGGGGTTAGGTTCATACAGTTAAGCTAGAATGGGAGGGTTAAGTCCATAGGAACACTTAACCAACTTAAGCACAGTTAAGCTAGAACGGAGGGCTAAGTCCACAGGGACACTTAACAAAACTCATGGTAACAAGACAAGATTTGTAAAGGTTAAGTAACTAAGAAAACACTTAGCCAAATTAACATGTTAACTAGTCTAGAAAGTGGGGTTAAGTAAAGTTAATACACTTAGCCAAATTAACATGTTAACTAGACTGGAGGTTGGGGTTAAGTAAGATTTAATACACTTAGCCAATTTGATATGTTAGCTGGGCTAGACCGTAGGGTTAAGTAAACTTGAACACTTAACCATCAGATTTTGATAAAGGAATAGGGTTAAGTCTAAAACATGAAGGGATAATACTTAACCGTTAATAACAGGTTAGTTAAAACAGACGGGCAAGGTTAAGTTAAAAAGGAACACTGAACCAATATAGGGTGAATGGGTAGGGTTAAGTAATAAGAAATACTTAACCAATATAACTTGGTTTGTGGTGGGGTTAAGTCAACATGAATTACCGATAACACTTAACCAGTATAACAGGATGAATGAAGAGGGTTAAGTTGGCCTGAATTGACTAATGACACTTAACCAACCCAAATTGACGGGAAAGGGAACTAAGTAGTAAACCTTAGAAAACAACGATTCTGGAAACTAAGTGGTAAATCTTAGTTAGTAAAACTAAGTAGTAATTCTTAGTATAACACAGGAAGGAGCGAATGTCTGTCTGAATAGAGAGAAGGCTGCAACGAATTGGGTTACGAAGCCCGAGGCTTCAAGGGGACGTGAGGGTACTCTTGGTATCCCTCTGTGAGGCTGCTGATAATCCGCCTGGGCCCACAGAGGTTAAGGTCTGCGTAGAAGAACAAGGGGTATGCCTTGGTTGCAATACATGGCAGCCTAAAGACTAGGATGGACCGGCGTGATTCGGCGAGCAAACGGTAGCCCTGTGATAGCAACTTGTCGTCTACCATCCATATTGAGTCAATCGAGAAACGTGAAGCGGAAAGGCGGAGAACTCCAAAAGACTATATACTTGCTATCTAGTTATGGTTGCGGATGGCCATAGGATAGTGGGGCACCGGGGGCCGGCGTATAGTTCTCATTTTACAAGGTGTGCCTTTCATTAGTTGAGGGAGGGGTCAAGTGGGACCATAGCCACTGGAATAAAAATAGACCTTAGCATCTGCATCGGCAGATATTTGAAAGCTCCCGACCGAGTTTGTATTCCTTGATTTGCCCTGTCACAGGACTCGGACCGCACATTACAGGACATGTGCATCTAGACAAGCGATAATGATTCGCGATACATGCGTGGGGAAGTATAGTAACATATACCACTCTAGGTAGTGTGTCCTAGACTTGGGGGCATCGTTCGACAGGTAGCGTAATCCCTAGTTGGACTAGGTGGCATAAACCCTGAACTCAAAAAACGTTCAGCAGATAGCGTAAACTCTAGTTAAATCTAGAAAGCACTTGATAGAAAACCCTAGATTTGATATAGATAATAAATGAATGTATGCCGGAAGGCAATGGAAAATACAGGGATTGGGATCATGTTATCGTTACTAGTTGGGACACTAGATAGGTGGTGCAGAGATATAGAAATCAGTATAACAAGGAAATAGCAAAGCGGCGAAGTATTAGAGCGAAGCGGCGAAAGTATTAAAGCGTATCCAGTTTATCTTATATTAGCATATCTTGTGATTACCTTGTTTAATCTTGTTGACCCTATCGTCATGGCGTAATCTTGTATTCAGTTAATTAATGTCATTTTATTGTTCCATGTTCATATGCTAGAAGTTACTGAACTTACTCAGGCTTTATGTCTGACTCTGTTTTCCTTTCGTCTTCTTTTCCTTCCTTTCCCCCCCCTAGGTAGTAAAGGAGGGAATAGTATTGCTCAGGTTAAGTTGGACTGTCACTCTTCCCCAGCTTGAAGATTTGTTGAATTTTTGTTGGGATTCTCTTCTCAGATGCTATGGCTGGCTCTTGCTAAAATTGGGGAATATAAATGTTGTTTTATGCTTCTTTATTTTGTAAGACAGATGATACTCTGATATTGTAATGAAATCATTGTACAAATTATTTTATCAATAAAGCAAAGTTTTATTTTCCGCTGTTTAATTTATGTCTGTCTTGTAATTTATCTGCATCTTTTACCCTAAATGCTCCACAGAACTTAGTACATTCCCTTTGTGAGTGACACTAACGGACGTGGGGTGTTACACGTGGTATCAGAGCTGAAGGTTACCAGATCAGATAAAAGATTTGAAAAATTATTTTTCAAAACGGTCTTTAAAGAAGCATTTTCAAAAGAATAGTTTTGTTTTAAAGGCATATTCCCCAAAGCCATACGCACTGTCTTCTCTTCCTCTATTTGAATTCTTGTCTCCTTCTTTCTTGAGTCTCTGGGGCTCCTGGCTTTCTGGGAGGTAACCTCATCGAAGGGCAAAGTAGTGTCCGACTTCCATCTATGACCATAGTTGTTTCACTTACGGCCAGTCTTCTTTCAAGCTTATAGTGTTTTTCGGACAATTGAGGCAGTTTTCAAGAGATTTGTCAACATGGTTACACACGGAAGGGGATGAGGAGTTTGGCTAAGGAGCATAACCCTAGGATGAGGAATTCATGGATGTAGATTTAGCTCACGAAGGAAGAAGAAATTATAAAACCTAGGACAAGAGGAAGTATCTTTACTAGGGTATGATAGGGCATAGAATTAAGGACAAGGGCAAGAACGAGGAATAAGATTTTCAGAAGGGCAAGTACATACTAAGCGTACCTAGGAGAAAGGTAGTAAGGTTCTGGTTTTTCTGTTCGTACTCTTTCCTTTTTAGAGCTTCGCATTTGTTCATATTTGCTTCCATAGTTGAGTCTCTGCACCTTAGTACTTGTATAGTGAAAGATCCCAATTAGTCTCAAATCCAGTGGGTGGTTCGACCCGTTTATTTTTGGTTAGTAGGGATTTGAGAATAGCTATCGAGTTTGCTTATATCATCTCACGAAGATCATCTAAATTCGGAGGAGGTATTCCTTGGGTGCTTGTCTGATATTGGTTTAGGCCTTTGGGGCTTGTACTTGGGGAATGTCGAGTTCGACTAGGATAGTTTGCGTGAGAGATGAATAGTTGTGGCAGGCACTCCAAAAAGCACGTAGCGACCTTTTGACCCTTATAGTTATGGCATGATGGATAAGCTATGAGGAGAGATCTCTGATCATCCTAGTATATACACTTGGTTCACAACTGTTTATTTTGGAAAAGGAGGTCAGAAACTTCACAATCGTAAAGTTAAATGGGTTAGGATACAGTGGAGTAAAGTTCAAGAAGACTAGATACTAGCATCATACCCTTTTTCTTAAGGGTGCATCCTTGATTCCTTTTTGTAGGAGCTTTACACATAATTATTTCTCTCTTTCCATAATATATCCTCTAGGTCGTATCTTCGATCTTTAGGTAGAAACTCTTTTGGGTGTAAACATGTATTTGAAACATGTTATGATTGATGGTTGTGAGTGGTTGCTAATGGTTGCTTGTGGACGCGTATACATACGTATTAAGCACTAGATCAGTTCAGTCGCTTTCATATTGCATTTACAGATATGTATTTGTTTGTAACTTGAACTTGATATGTTATCATATGGGTGTTGCATATGGATGAATGGCCGTGCACGCATATAGTATTTACATAACTAGGGATGCTTTCATACATGGTTGGACGCATGGCACTGACATGACTCGCATTAAGGAGGTCGACTGAATCAGTAGACCGCCTGATTTTACAGTAGATAAAGACATACACACACACTATGCATATGAACATGAAAGCATTAGAAATCTTTTAAGGACAATGAATGCCTGTGATTGAATGGTTGAGTAGATGGGTGATTGGATGGTAGGACACATTCTTCCTAACTTGAAGATTTCGTGGACGAAATCCTTTTAAGTGGGGGAGAATGTAACACCCCGTAATTCTGTAACACTAAGATTCACAAATTGGGGTATAATTAATTTTTAAAAGAAGAATTAAGGGAAACGGGTTGCGCCATTGCGTTCGCCTCGAAATTCTGTTTGAGATAGAGTCCGAGTTTGCATAAATCGGACTCCGTATGAAGGAGATATGAACGAACGAAGTTTGGAGAGAAAACCGGAAACATGCCTTGACCAGTGCGCCAGCACAAAAATACACTGGCGCACCTGGGAAGTGCGCCAGTACATTTTTGTGATGGCGCACTTGGCAGGTGCACCCATACCGAGAACCCAGCTCTGGGAAATTCTGGACTGTTCTGTGCTGATGTGTATGGCTCTGATGGATTAGGGTTAATCTGATGACCCAAATTCACTCACTACAACTATATAATGACCCTAAACCCAAACCTAATTCACTCACAACTCTATTCTGCCTCTACTCTCCCTCTATCTTCTAAATTAAAATAAATCAAGACGGGGTTATGCTGTTCGAATTCTTCGTGGAATTAAGCTTGGAAATCAAGATTAGGATTTGAAGGCTAAATAAACAACTTCAACAACTATTCTTCTATGAATCGAATCGAATCCCTGTAAGTCAGTTATTTTTAGATTTGAACGTTTTGTTTTTATTCGTGACATGAAATTAAAGGGATAAAAGACTATGCCTAATCTTTCTACTTGAATCAGTGCTTGTACCTTTGGACCTAATTAAGAACTGTTGTGATTCGATGACCAATAAGACTGTGACGGTGAAACTATGGACTTTGGAACCATATGCCTTGGAACTATGAACATAAGCCTTTGATTTTGGGACATAAAACATTGCCTATGACTATGAATATTTGCTATGACTATGAACGTTGCCTATGACTATGAACATCGCCTAAGACTGTGATTCATTGAACTGTGAGGATTATTGCCTATGACTATGAACATTTCCTATGACTATGAACGTTGCCTATGACTATGAACATCGCCTATGACTGTGATTCATTGAACTGTGAGGATTATTGCCTATGACTATGGATATAAGATTATTATTTATGCCCATGACATTGTAGTTACAAAACCATGTTGTTTAACAAACTGACATTATTTTGGATCTAGGCCTGACTTTCTATTCAGTTTATTCTTGGTTATCTTTGGTTTTAGACCTTGGGAATTTACCTATTAAGTTAGGTCTACCCATGTTCTTGAACCTCTGTCTCTATTCTGTCTATTCTTGGTTTTAGACCTTGGGAATTTACCTATTTAGTTAGGTCTACCCATGTTCTTGAACCGACGTCGTTATTCAACCCTTTTTATGCCAGTTATTATGTCTATCTTTTGCATAGCATCTTTGGTTCATTCCCTATTTTCTGTGAATCTAGATTTATCTATAATCTAGATTGAATCACGATTATACGAACGGTGGGAATGCGATTTGGGGCAAAGTATGAAATTTACTAAAACATAGTTACAAACTTGGAAATTGGCATAAATTGGGAACATGTATTATGGCATGTTCGTAGAAATACAAATGGGATAAATTTGACAGGAATTACAGGATTGTGTAATTTGAATCTAGTATTGACATGTAAATCTATCATTTACATGAATTGTGAACTAGAGTAATAAGTCTAGTTTGACGTGAATTAGAATGTTAAATCAGAATTGGATTAGCTAATTTGGCTCGATAAGTATATTGGCATAAACTTGAAATTGGCCATAATTGGGAGTAATTGTTAGGATTAGCAAAATCATGGTTAGTGACACTTCATTTGGTATGGTTTACATACCAAAAAGCATAAACATGATATAGAGGGGAAAATGGGCCGTAAGAATAAATGTTGACAATTTACATTAAAAGAGTAATTGGGAAATAAGTAAATTAGGATTAATTTACTTATAGAATTTGTCCTAAATAAGGAAATACTAATTTAGACAAATTAAAGGTTTATTAACGACATCTCTTTTGATAATACACCAGAAAGTTCTAGGGTGACAGAGAGGATAGTGTCTAGGCTTGAGTTTGGAAAATACAAGTTTCATGCTCTCCCTGGCTATCCCTAACTGATCCGACGGACGGGATGGTTACTTTCAAAACCTGATTTGAAAATTAATCAAAACCCTTTGAAATAGAAAACACGAATAGGCCTAACCCGATGTTAGACTGAGTTGCGATGTAAACCTGCCCGGAACCAACCGGCACATCCAGTAATGGCAACAATATCTCTCTAATGTGAGTGGTCGTGGCTTTAATTTATTTAGTTAAAGCTAGAACAAGAATGCTAGGGTTAAGTTAACTAAGACACTTAACCAACTCAACATGATAACAAGACTGGTATTTGGGGTTAGGTTCATACAGTTAAGCTAGAATGGGAGGGTTAAGTCCATAGGAACACTTAACCAACTTAAGCACAGTTAAGCTAGAACGGAGGGCTAAGTACACAGGGACACTTAACCAAAATCATGGTAACAAGACAAGATTTGTAGAGGTTAAGTAACTAAGAAAACACTTAGCCAAATTAACATGTTAACTAGTCTAGAAAGTGGGGTTAAGTAAAGATAATACACTTAGCCAAATTAACATGTTAACTAGACTAGAGGTTGGGGTTAAGTAAGATTTAATACACTTAGCCAATTTGATATGTTAGCTGGGCTAGACCGTAGGGTTAAGTAAACTTGAACACTTAACCATCAGATTTTGATAAAGGAATAGGGTTAAGTCTAAAACATGAAGGGATAATACTTAACCGTTAATAACAGGTTAGTTAAAACAGACGGGCAAGGTTAAGTTAAAAAGGAACACTGAACCAATACAGGGTGAATGGGCAGGGTTAAGTAATAAGAAATACTTAACCAATATAACTTGGTTTGTGGTGGGGTTAAGTCAACATGAATTAACGATAACACTTAACCAGTATAATATGATGAATAAAGAGGGTTAAGTTTGCCTAAATTGACTAACGACACTTAACCAATCCAAATTGACGGGAAAGGGAACTAAGTAGTAAACCATAGAAAACAACGATTCTGGAAACTAAGTGGTAAATCTTAGTTAGTAAAACTAAGTAGTAATTCTTAGTATAACACGGGAAGGAGCGAATGTCCGTCTGAATAGAGAGAAGGCTCCAACGAATTGGGTTACGAAGCTCGAGGCTTCGAGGGGACGTGAGGGTACTCTTGGTATCCCTCTATGAGGCTGCTGATGATCCGCCTGGGCCCATAGAGGTTAAGGTCTGCGTAGAAGAACCAGGGGTATGCCTTGGTTGCAATACATGGCAACCTAAAGACTAGGATGGACCGGCGTGATTCGGCGAGCAAACGGTAGCCCTGTGATAGCAACTCGTCGTCTACCATCCATTTTGAGTCAATCGAGATACGTGAAGCGGAAAGGCGGAGAACTCCAAAAGACCATACACTTGCTATCTAGTTATGGTTGCGGATGGCCATAGGATGGTGGGGCACCGGGGGCCGGCGTATAGTTCTCATTTTACAAGGTGTGCCTTTCATTAGTTGAGGGAGGGGTCAAGTGGGACCATAGCCACTGGAATAAAAACAGACCTTAGCATCTGCATCAGCAGATATCTGAAAGCTCCCGACCGAGTTCTATATTCCTTGATTTGCCCTGTCATAGTACTCGGACCGCACATTACAGGACATGTGCATCTAGACAAGCGATAACGATTCGCGATACATGCGTGGGGAAGTATAGGAACATATACCACTCTAGGTAGTGTGTCCTAGACTTGGGGGCATCGTTCGACAGGTAGCGTAATCCCTAGTTGGACTAGGTGGCATAAACCATGAACTCGAAAAATGTTCAGCAGATAGCGTAAACTCTAGTTAAATCTAGAAAGCACTTGATAGAAAACCCTAGATTTGATCTAGGTAATAATGAATGTATGCCGGAAGGCAATGGAAAATACAGGGATTGGGATCACGTTATTGTTACTAGTTGGGACACTAGATAGGTGGTGCAGAGATATAGAAATCAGTATAACAAGGAAATAGCGAAGCGGCGAAGTATTAGAGCGAAGCGGCGAAAGTATTAAAGCGTATCCAGTTTATCTTATCTTAGCATATCTTGTGATTACCTTGTCTAATCTTGTTGACCCTATCGTCATTGCGTAATCTTGTATTCAGTTAATTCATGTCGTTTTGTTGTTCCATGTTCATATGCTAGAAGTTACTGAACTTACTCAGGCTTTATGTCTGACTCTGTTTTCCTTTCGTCTTCTTTTCCTTCCGTCCCCCCCCCCCCAGGTAGTAAAGGAGGGAATAGTATAGCTCAGGTTAAGTTGGACTGTCACTCTTCCCCAGCTTGAAGATTTGTCGACGTTTTGCTGGGATTCTCTTCTCAGATGCTATGGCTGGCTCTTGCTAAAATTGGGGAATTTAAATGTTGTTTTATGCTTCTTTATTTTGTAAGACAGATGATACTCTGATATTGTAAAGAAATCATTGTACAAACTATTTTATCAATAAAGCAAAGTTTTATTTTCCGCTGTTTAATTTCTGTCTGTCTTGTAATTTATCTGCATCTTTTACCCTAAATGCTCCACAGAACTTAGTGCATTCCCTTTGTGAGTGACACTAACGGACGTGGGGTGTTACAATGTTGATGCAGAAGAAGTAAAAATGGATCGAAGAAATGCCTAGCACTGATTCAGATGCTCTGATACCAAGAAAAGATTGATATGAATTGTAAATTGCTTTTGGTTCAGAGATATAAATTGCAATTCTCATATGTACATGATTGTTAGCCTTTATATAGAGATAGGCTAATGGTAGTGAGTAAAAACGGAATATTAGGCGGAGGCCCAATAGTGTACAATCTAATACAATGTAACGTTGAGAGTATACGTAAAACATTACATAGTCGCATACATATTATTCTTTATATACGAAGATGATGAAGCATCTCAAAGTGATTGTTTGAAACATCATACTTCTCATCTTTATCATCGATACTAAAAGTCTTTTTCCTGATGGTAAACTGACAGCAATTCCTTTTCCTTCTATTTATGTATAGTCTCAATCTTCTTTATACATGTATCTGTCAGTTTCTGAAGGTCTGATGATAAATATTTAACATTATCTTCTGAAAGCTTTTTCTCTTTTTCATGTTTTTCATGGTTTTTGACTACTTCTCTCCTTATATTTCTTGTGGCAACCTTTCCCTCTTCAGTAAGTTTAGCAACAACCTTAGATAATTCCTTCCATGTTGGACTAATTTCGTTGCTGATTCTTCTTGGATAAAAATCTCTGAGGCACGATGTGTACATTGCTATCCAAAAACAGTATTTGCCCTCTTATATTGTATGTACAAGTAATAGCAAATCTGTTTGAAGATACAATGGAGCAGATATATTGAATATCTCTAATCAGCGTGTTTGGACAAGCACGATGATTCATTATCGTAGATTAGATCACTGCAGTGACAAGATAATAGAATTATAGCCTGTAGAACTATAACTCAATTGCTTTTATATTTAGAAAATGGCAGAGAATTATATAAAGAAGAAGATGTAGCAAAGAAAAATGGAGTGATCCAAAACTGGAGTGTCGTCTAGTTTATATAGTGGTGAGGAGATTTAGCTGCTTCTGTGAGAAGAAATGGTTGCAACTCTTCGAACAGTAGCATCCATTTCTTTCAGAAAAGTCGCGCCTATTTGGACCGGTTGACTGGTCTATATTATACCAGTCGACTGGTAAGTGTATAAAACTGCAACTCTTTGAACAGTTGTGTTTGTTTGTTTGAAATCAAACAAACCCTACCGGTTTACACCTGACCAGTCGACTGGTCTATATAGAACCAGTTGACTGGTAATGTCAAAACCCTACATCAGTTGACTAGTGCAAACAGCGCCAGTCGACTGCTAATGACTTCAGTTCCTACCAGCAAAACAAAATGGTTTGCAACTAGTTTTCTCATTGGCATTCCAAGGCCCATTTAATCACGAGACCCCAAGAGCCCCAATGCCCAAGGCCCATCTTTTGACCTTTAAATATTAATGTTAATGCAAATGTCATGTTCTTGCCTTATCTCTCCCTTCCCCTTTCTTTTGATATAGTATATCATGCTTTATATATATATATATATATACATATATATATATATATATACATATATATATATATATATAGTGGCATACCTTATTATATTCCATGATGTGGGACAAATGATATTTCCCTTTTGTTCCTTCCTTCTTCTTATTTATTTCAAATTTCCTCTAACAATCCTCCATCAAATTTTAAATAAATTCCTCTTGTCATTTTATGCAGGAAAATTTGTGCATAAGTATAGATGTCTTACAGACTTGAATCTATACATAGTGGTAACCCATCAAAGTATATCAGGATGGAGTGGTTGATTAAGCATTGAACCATCGATCCTATATGACCTACCGGGTGTGATTATCACACACATATTTTCATATTTTCTAGATAGTATGTACACTCGACCGATGGATTGGCCTTGGGTCAGTATCTTCTTTCATGAAATGCCCTTAGAGATCAAGCCAAAATCTCGCAGAAGGCGGCACCACCTTTGTAACACCCCACCTCCGTTAAGGTCACTCGCAAAGGGAATGCCTTAACTTTGGTGGAGCGTTTTTAGTAGACAGAATAGAAATTTACAAGACCGATAAAGTAGTACTTGAAAATTTTATAACTTTGTTTCAACAGAAACAGAAATAAGTTTGGTTACATCTTTCAAAATCACAATATCGGAATTTAAGTACATAAATATCGGTCTTGTACAAAAGCCTTCAGAATGCATAGTTTTTAAAGCCATAATCCCCAATGTAAACTGCCATGGAAAAATAGAGCCAAAGCCAAGCAATACTTCAAACACTTCAAGCAAAGAGAATCTGAATCAAGCTCCTATGTCTACACCCAAAAAACCTGGGGGGATAGGGGGGAGGGAACGGAAAGAAAAGAGGCGAAACAAACTAGATCAGACATAAGTCTGGTGAGTCCAGTGACTTTCAGCATATAAACAGATAATATTATCATGACATATAAATAAAACTGGATGGGAGATAACCATAACAGAAATAGCAGGTTAACAGAAGAAACGAAATGATATAGACTAAGCTAAGCTTTTCACTTCTCTGCACTAATACTAGTATAATAGGATTAGGTGTTACCCTAATGTCTAAACTGAAACAGAAACAGAATAATCTCTACAGAAACTGAATGCTAGTAATAGGCCTTTACCACCCGAACAGACAGAAGGTACAGAAGCAGAATACTAATAATAGGCCTTAACCACCCAACTAATGGGCCTTTATCACCCCAACAGACAGAAGGTACGGAAACAGAATCAGAAATGGAATCTGAGACGGAAACAGAATAATCCCTATGGAAACAGAATGTTAGAATTAGGTCTACACTAGTAATGGGCCTTTACCACCCCACAGACGGTACCACGCAGAAACAGATAGGTGTTACCACCCAACAGAAAACAGACGGTGCCAACAGAAATAGATAGAACTAAGTGTACCCTAAGTCCTACCCCCAAGCGATCGGCTCCCTAATACATAAAAACCCTGTGTCGGCCCCACAGTAGGGTGTATCACTCCCTATTGTGGCAACCTATCGTCACAGACCTAGTTACAAATGTCACGGTGTCTTACATCCTCAAAGCAGACCAGATCCATGCACGCACGTGACCCGGTTGGAATGCGCCATCAACATCCCTCGCCATTATCAGAATGAACTTCTTATAATTTGTTCAGTAAGCGTGCCCGGACCCCTACATAGTGTGGGGTCAAAGTTTTGATACCAGAAAGGGTTACTGACTAATATGGGTCCCTAACAATAGATGACACAAGTATTTCCCCTCCTAACCTTTTGTCCCCAGACTAGCAGATTTCAGATTAACTTGTTTACAAGTTTCAGACAGAGTTCAGATTACTAGTTCACAAATCAGACAATCAAGTTTCAGATTAACAGATCAGATGTACGGATTTAGCAGACTTACAGATTGTCTAACTTTGTATTGGGCGTACAGATTCACGAAACAGGTTTATTTGATTTATCAGTCCAGTTGGTTTAACCCTGTACACCCAACATGTTTTTAGACACCACATTTCTCTTAAATTTGCATTAATTAAATATTAATGCACATACCTCTCACATTAGGTCGGTAGCTTGTGGCCACTGGATGTGCCGGGCGGTTCCTGACAGACTTCTTCCATAAGCCAGACCTAACCTCATGTCTAAGCATATTTTAGTTATGCCTACGACCTCTCACATCAGACTGATAGTTTTGCAATTGCTGGTTAAGCCTCTTGGTTCCGGTCAGGCTTCTACCACAAACAGAGTCTAACCTCGTGTCATAGCCTATTTATTCCGATATAGATTGTACATATGTCAGACTAATTCTGTTCATTTAACAGATTATAGAAAATTAATCAAATTTCCATGTTTTACTCAATCTTAGACCGAGCCTACGGATTTTCAAACCCAAATTACAATTATTTAGCTTTCAACAGATTAGGCAATCCAACAGATAACAGATCTAGCAGATTAGGCGATTCAACAGACTTAGCAGATAACAGATTTAGCAAATTAGGCAGTTCAACAAATTTAGCAGATAACAGATTTAGCAGATTTGGCAGTTCAACAGATTTAGCAGATAACAGATTTAACAAATCAGGCAATTCAACAGATTTAGCAGATAACAGATTTAGCAGATTAGGCAATTCAACAGATTATATATTTCTAAAACTTTATTTACATATCTTTCCTAATCGTAAATTTAGCCTAAACTTAAATGCCTAAATCATGGTCATAATTCATAGTACAATTTATGCCCAAATTGTAGTTAAATTTGCACAGTACAGAATATTCTCTAAAAGCCCCAAATCATGATATGCTATATGAGTTATGCCAAATTATAGCTTAGGATTTCAAATATCCAAAAATCCATACTTAGGCGAATTCACATTAATAGTTATCCTATTTTAATATAGATCTTTATGCCTAAGTCACATATCCTTCTTTTCTTTTCAAGTCATAGATCGGGATATAAAATATGCCCCAAATCTAGATCTTAAATTTTAATCATGCATTATGTCCTCAAAATCAGATCTTGCATTATAACATGCATTATATTCCAAATTCCAAGTCATATGCTATCATATAATAATTCTTCTTCCAAATCACAGTCTATCATACATAGTATGTACTGATTCTAGATCTTAATTTACAACCTATGTTCTTTTCTCAAATCAGTCAAAAATCAGTCATGTCCAATTATGCATTATCCATTATTTGTCTTAAAATTTAGCATTATTGCGTTAATCTCTTATGAGATTTGGCGCAGGCTCGTGGTAGCCTGGCTATAAACAAAAAGGAAGAAAAGAGAGAACAGATACAGAACATTCACAATCAAGATAGATCCACAGAAAAGTATGCATAACCTCAGATCCAGATTCACAAAAATGTCAAAATAATTATTATTTCATATCTAAAAATAACTGTACTCACGATTGAAAAGGTAAATCTTGATTTCTAGTATATGTATTCTGACACTGAATAGTGCTCCTTTGGCATAGACTATTGGTTAGATTTGATTCTCTTTTAAATCTATTCAGATTGGAAGAAGATGCATTAATCCTAGTTTTAATTCCTGCAGAGTAGCGATGCCATTTTTATTTTTAATTAGAATTGAGGCAGAGTATAAACAAAATGAAATTGTGTGGAGAGAAAGCTAGGTTTGGGGGTGTTTAAATAGGTTAGAGCTCACGAATCCGGTCAGAAAGGCGTCCAGGTGCAGAAAAATGGATCTGCCTACAGATCTGGAAAAAGGAGGGGGGGGGGAGGAGGTCGACCCTATTGTTGACCTGTTTACCCAGGTCGACCCCCAGGTCAACTCTAATGTCGACTTGGGTCCTAGGAGGGAATTTCCCCCCCAGCCCGGGTGTCTGTTTTGAATTTCGAAATCTGGAATTTGAATTTCGGGCTGGTTTTTATTGAAACTTGTGAAGGCCATATCTTCTGTCCGATTTACGAAAACGTGGACTCTATCCCAAGCAGAATTTCGAGACGAACGCAATGGCATAACCCGTTTCCCTTAATTATTTTGTTACAATTTAATTATTCTCTAATTTGTTACTCTGATGTTCACAGAAAATACGGGGTGTTACATTCTCCCCTCCTTAAAGGATTTCGTCCCCGAAATCTCCAAGTTAGGAAGAATGTGTCCTACCATCCAATCACCCATCTACTCAACCATCATTCACAAGCATCCATTGTCCTTAGAAAACTTCTAATGTTGCATGAACATATGCAAATGTGTGTGTATATGTTCCTTATCTAATGCAAAGATCAGGCGGTCCACTTTTTCAGTTGACCTCCTCAATGCGAATTATGTCAGTGCCATGAGTCCAACATGTACGCAATTTTCCTATTTGATACATATCATTTATATATGAGTGCACAAGCGTTCATTTATATGCAACGTCCATGTGCTGAGTCAACCATTTCACATCCATATTTTTTAAAAATGCACACACATCCATATGCAGTATGAGAGTGTTTTTGAGCCGATCTAGTGCCTAGTGTGTGTATATGCATCCACGAGCAACCACTAGCAACCACTTGCATCCACTTGCAACCATCAAGCATAGCATGTCTCAAACACATGTTTACACCCATTAGTTTCTAAAGGTCGAAGATTCGATCGATATGATAAAGCCGAGGGATAGAAGCAAGTACAATTAAAACAAAAGCTTGGTTCCCATTAGACATCGGTTTAAGAGAATAACCCCCTAAGTATCAACCCCGAAGACCGAAATCAACATCAGATTGACACTCAGAGAATCACTCCCATTAAACAAATGTCCAATTGGAAATCTACTTCACGCTCCGAGTAAAAACCCTTAACCTTATCAGAAATATTCAGATACCTACAGACCACTAGTACAGATCAGATTACCAAATGATTCTTAGGAAACTAAGCATGATAAAAACCCAGAATGTATGCGTCATAGTCAACTTAACGCCCAACACAGATACCCTCAAACCCCAACATATCACAAACAGATGAGTCATAACCCTTATGGGTTTGAGTCTACAGCGGGATCAGAAACAAGACTAGTATTAAAGTGTAGAGTTTCAATTACAGAATCAAATTGCCAGAATCAGAAATAGTTTATAACTCCACAATCAGATAAGGAAATTAAATCTCCTACATAATTTTTTCTTATTTCTTTCCTATCCACCAGTCTCACGAGCATTTGCCTGCCCTCCAGAAGTGGGTCCTGCCCTCTGCCCTTTCCTTGTTTCCTTAGGCAGTCCCTAGTGAAGTGACCTATCTCTCCACAGTTGAAGCACGTGCCTTTCCTTTTTCTTCAATCCTTGTTCAGATGGGTCGAGCTTCCACAAGTAAAGCACTTCTTCTCCTTCTTATCATCAGACTTCTCATCCTTCTTTTGTGTTTCCTTTTTGGGCCCTGCCTTCTTGTTCTAGGGTCCTTCAAGCTTTTCTTCTTTCTTCTCACTTTTGGTTTCCTCTTCATGCATCAATGCCATGTCAACTAATTTCTCGAAGGTAGCCCCCAAAGGAATGTGGGACATTGCCAATCCATGTAGCGGTTCATTCAAACCTTTAGCAAACCTTATTTCCTTCTTATGCGTGTATTTACCAAATCTAAGCCGAATCTCGCCAACTGATTAAACTTGTTGACGTACTCTCTCACTGATAAATTCCCCTGCTTCAACGCTAAGAACCTCTCTACGTATAGAATCTCTTCCGCTTGTGAGAGAAACTTCATCTCGAACCTATGCCTGAAATCCATCCATCTCTCTACCAGACGCTCTCCATTTGTGACCTCCCACCAAAAAGAAGCTACGTCCTTAAGCAACCAAACCGCCAACTGTATCTTCTTCCTATCATCCACCTCGAAGATAACGAACAAATCCTCAGTTTAATTAAGCCAGTTCCTTGCCTCCACGAAGGATTCAGTTCCATTAAAGTTCTTCCCACCCATGGCTCGAAAGTCTCTACATATCTTCGGGAAAGTATTCACGGCAGAGGAGGAGGAATCGCTATAGCTGAGGGAGGAGGGACGTCTGCTAGGCCCGCATAAATATCCCTAGCTTCTAGGTACCTCCTGAACTAGTCAGGTATCGGTACGCCCTCCGGAAGTTTAAGATCCCCAGACATGCTGAAACGAAAGAAAATGAAAGATTCAAAACAAAGGATAGGAAGATAGGCATATGGCTTTGGGGATTATGTCTTTCAAAATAAACTCTACTTTTGAAAATACTTCCTTTTTAAACCTTTTTGAAAATTGCTTTCAAAAACTTTTTATCAAATCTGGTAACCTTCAGCTTTGATACCAAGTGTAACACCCCACCTCCGTTAAGGACACTCGCAAAGGGATTTCCTTAACATTGGTGGAGCGTTTTTAGTTGACAGAACAGAAGTTTACAAGATAGATAAAGTAGTACTTGAAAAATTTATAACTTTATTTCAACAGAAACACAAATAAGTTTGGTTACATCTTTCAAAATCACAATATCGAAATTCAAGTACATAAATATCGGTCTTGTACAAAAGCCTTCAGAATGCATAGTTTTTAAAGCCATAATCCCCAATGTAAACTGCCATGGAAAAATAGAGCCAAAGCCAAGCAATTCTTCAAACACTTCAAGCAGAGAGAATATGAATAAACCTCTTATGTTTCCACCCTAAAAACCTAGGGGGGAAACGGAAAGAAAAGAGGCAAAGCAAACTAGGTCAGACAAAAGTCCGGTGAGTCCAGTGACTTTCAGCATATAAACAAATAATAGTATCATGACATGTAAATAAAACTGGATGGGAGATAACCGTAACATAAATAGCAGGCTAACAGAAGAAGCAGATATAGACTAAGCTAAGCTTTTCACTTCTCTACACTAATACTAGTATAACAGGATTAGCTGTTACCCTAATGTCTAAACTGAAACAGAAAAGGAAACATAATAATCTCTATAGAAACAGAATGCCAATAATGGGCCTTTACCACCCGAATAGACAGAAGGTACAGAAGCAGAATACTAATAATGGGCCTTTACCACCCAACTAATGGGCCTTTACCACCCCAACAGATAGAAGGTATGGAAACAACTTTAGAAACGGAATCTGAGACGGAAACAGAACAATTCCTATGGAAACAGAATGTTGGAATTAGGCGTACATTAGTAATGGGCCTTTACCACCACGCAGAAACAGACAGGTGTTACCACCCAATAGAAAACAGATGGTACCAACAGAAACAGACATAACTAAGTGTACCCTAAGTCCTACCCCCAAGCGATCGGCTACCTAATACATAAATACCCTGTTTCGGCCCTACAGTAGGGTGTATCACTCCCTAAAGTGTCAACCTATTAGCACAGACCTATTTACAGATGTCACGGTGTCTTACATCCTCATAGCAGACCAGATCCATGCATGCACATGACCCGGTTGAACGCGCCATCAACACCCCTCGCCATTATCAGAATGAACCGCTTATAATTAGTTCAGTAAGCGTGCCCGGACCCCTACATAGTGCGGGGTCAATGTTTTGGTACCATAAAGGGTTAATGACAAATATGGGTCACAAACAACAGATGACACAAGTATTTCCCCTCCTAACCTTGTGTCCCCAGACTAACAGATTTCAGATTAACTTGTTTACAAGTTTCAGACAGAGTTTAGATTACTAGTTCACAAATCAGACAATCAAGTTTCAAGTTAACAGATCAGATGTACGAATTTAACAAACTTACAGATTGACTAACTTTTTATTGGGCCTACAGATTCACGAAACGGGTTTATTAGATTCATCAGTCCAGTTGGTTTAACCCTACCTACCCCACGTTTTTAGACACCACATTTCTCTTAAATTTGCATTAATTAAATATTAATACATAGACCTCTCACATTAGGTCGGTAGCTTGTGGCCGTTGGATGTGCCGGGTAGTTCGGGGCAGACTTCTGCCATAAGCCAGACCAAACCTCATGTTTAAGCATATTTTAGTTATGCCTACGACCTCTCACATTAGACTGATAGTTTTGTGATTGCTGGTGAAGCCGGTTGGTTCCGGGCAGGCTTCTACCGCAAACAGAGTCAAACCTCATGTCATAGCCAATTTATTCCAATACAGATTATACAGATGTTAGACTAATTCTGTTCATTTAGTAGATTAATCTTCAATACAGGTTACAACAAATTAACCGAATTTCCATGTTTTACTCAATCTTAGACCGAGCCTACGGATTTTCATACCCAAATTACAATTATTTAGCTTTCAACAGATTAGGCAATCCAACAGATAACCAATCTAGCAGATTAGACGATTCAACAGATTTAGCAGATAACAGATTTAGCCAATTAGGCAGTTTAATAGATTTAGCAGATAACAGATTTAGCAGATTTGGCAGTTCAACAGATTTAGCAGATAACAGAGTTAACAGATTACGCAATTCAACAGATTTAGCAGATAACAGATTTCGCAGATTTGGCAATTCAACAGATTATATATTTCAAAAAATTTATTTACATATCTTGCCTAATCGTAAATTTAGCCTAAACTTACATGCCTAAATCATGGTCATAATTCATAATACAACATATGCCCAAATTTTAGTTAAACTTTGCACAACACAGAATATTCTCTAAAAGCCCCAAATCATGATATGCTATATGAATTATGCCAAATTATAGCTTAGGATGTCAAATATCCAAAAATCCATACTTAGGCGAATTCACATTAATAGTTATCCTATTTTAATATAGATCTTTATGCCTAAGTCACATATCCTTCTTTTTTTTTTCAAGTCATAGGTCGTGATATAAAATATGCCCCAAATCTAGATCTTAAATTTTAATCATGTATTATGTCCTCAGAATCAGATCTTGGATTATAACATTCATTATATTCCAAATTCCAAGTCATATGCTATCTTATGATAATTCTTCTTCCAAACCACAGTCTATCATACATGGTATGTACTGATTCCGGATCTTATGTAACGACCCGGATTTTCGGCGGCTTTGGTTATCGACGTAAGCTCGACGTCGATAACCAAAACATCGAAAAATCCCAGTAATTAATGAAAGAAATTATAAGGTGAGAATAGATAAGATAGAAACTTAGAATAGAAGAAGAAGAAGAACACAACATCAGAGTGACACGAACCTCACAGCGGAACGAATAACATATAATAGATAACATAACTTTGAAATATAACAGTTATGTATACAATAGCACTTATCAGAGTACAGCACTTACAACACAGCGGAAATAACTATAGCTATATGATCTTGAAGCCTCCTGCTCCAAGCTCTACAAGTATATCTGCAAATTCCTGACTACTTGGCTGCCCGTACAAATTAGGCACCCAAGAGTTTAGGTAGAACAAAACAAAATAAACTCCGGGTCAGTCATGGGACTGGTATGAGTAAAACAGTTTAAACAGGTATATGAACAAGTAAACGATATCTCATAAGACCATGCCGCAGAATGGAACGGGTTTTTTCCCTTATGAGAATCCAAAATATCTTTATATCAAAAACCTTTTGATATTATAATATTGTCTATGTACAAATAGATATCAACTAGCAGAAACGCTTTCATCTCACGTTCTACATATATAGTATACAATCAAAATCGCAAGCACGTATTGGATAATGGATTTCCAACTATGACAAGGTATGGAACCACCTTCCGATCAGTGTACTCTAGGAACGATACACTGGAGTTCAACAAGAACATCTTGTAACTCAGCCACACATGACCGACCACTCATTTCGCTTGAGTGTATCGAATGTACATCACCAACGGTTGGGATCAGCAACCATTCCCGTATATATATGGGACAGCATTGATAGATTTAAGAAACAAATGAATATTCACTAGATAGGTGATTATACACCCTACTTCGGTGCGACCGACTTAGCCATGCTGCCTGCCCGATTTCTGTCATTTACTGGTTGATGAGGCTAGAAGCTACGCTTTATCATCACATCAGATTCACTTCGAATGCCACATTGTCAGATCCATCAGAATCACTAATTGACGTCTACAACCATACATTACATGTCAGCTAAAAGAAGTTTCCTTCTCCGCTTCCACTCTTGGTATAGTTGAAGAAATCAATGTACGTGACCGCCTGGAAATACTATGTCAGACATCCATCTTCATTCACTTAGAAATGTCACATCGTCATACCCGCCAAATCACAAATTGACTTATCCAAAAATAACACGGGTATACAGCTAAGAGAAACGAATTCCTCCGCCACCAAACGTGAATACGTTTGAACAGATCAACTTACGCGATCCATTGGATATACTCTGTCAGACCCTCGTCCATACAAGTTGTCCTGGGACTGGACAAACCGAAGGCACTATTCAGTATATCCATCTTAGTCACTGTTATCTAAGACTTATACAATAGCCCTTGCATTTTACTCCGTCTTCAATTATCTTTGGCATATATGATTCGCAACGCTTATGCCAATACAGAGTGGTTCTTCGGATAATAATCCAACCGGTCTCTCCATATTAACAACGTTAAAATGGTCCAAAACTTCGATAGTCTGTGAGTTAACTATCACAGAAAAACAAGTGTGCAAACAATGATATTATTTCCAGATGGAAATTATATCGATCAAACATCATTTAACATTTATCTCTTTAGTTCATTTTATATCTCCTGTTTCCCTATATTCAACAATTTCTATTTTCTATATTTAGAAAATATATGTTATCAACACTGGAAACATTTCCATTCCTTGTTTTCTGTTTTTAGAAAACATTTCTGATTCTTGTTTGGAAAACATTTCCAAAACTCCTTTACGATCAAACCTTACCATTTCTTAGTTAAGAAGGAAGTCACTCAAGTTGGGGTATAATTACCTCTCAGACCTTAACTAAACAACGTTATAAGTTCAAAATGGTCAAAGTTTATCTTTTAATCTTTAACAACTTCTTTACGCCTTTCTCGGAATCAATTTTTACTAATCCACTTCTATATTTAAAACATTGATTATAACGATAACGTTATAATCCCTACTTCCGAATTATCTAACTTTAATTATAACTTCTATTCTTATTAGTGAATAATTAACCTAACACTTATTTATTTATAAATAAATAAATCTCTATTTAAACACTGGAAAGTATAAGTACTTTCCCGAATTCGATATAATCGAATTTGCCGATTAACTCTCTTCGAGAAATCTCTATTTGATTAACTCGACTTCGAATAACCTATATTCGACTAACTTCTTCTCGAATAAACGATATTCGATAATCTCTCTTCGAATAACTAATATTCGATAACTCTTTCTTTTCAAATATCTCATATTTGAAAATCTCACTTCGATTAAACTATAATCGATAACTCCCTTCGATGGAACTAACATCGATAACTCCTTTCGATGAAACTAACATCGATAACTCCTTTCGATGAACTAACATCGATAATTCCTTTCGATGAAACTAACATCGATTTATTTAACTCGACGAACTTAACTCGACTAACTTAACTCGACTTACTTGGTTCGACCAATTCGATTCGATTAACTAGGCTCGACTAACTTGACTAACTTAACTCGACTTACTTGGTTCGACCAATTCGATTCGATTAACTAGGCTCGACTAACTTGATCGAACCACCCGATCAACTCAACTTATTTAACTTAACTTATTTCTCAACTCGATCAACTCGATTAACTCCTATCGAATAACTAATATTCGATTAAACTCCATTCGCTTGACTCTAGATCGCAGCGATCACAATGGTTACGCCTGACTCCCTCAGGAAACATCTGACCGCCGTAGGCTATTTACAGCCCTGCGAATTACGCTAGCAGTCGTACGAGATGGTAACTTACCCTGAATACTATGTTTGACTAACTCTGTCTCAAATAACTATATTTGATTAACTCTAGTTCGTTTTAATTCTAATCGATTATCCAACTGGTTAACTCTATTTGACTAACTCGACTTGACTATCCCCTTTCGAATAACATATTCGATTAACTAACTTTCGAATACCATATTCGATTAACTCCTTTCGAATGTCAATATTCGATTAACTAACTTCGAATACCATATTCGATTAACTAACTTCGAATACCATATTCGATTAACTAACTTCGAATACCATATTCGATTAACTCCTTTCGAATGTCTATATTCGATTAACTAACTTCGAATACCATATTCGATTAACTAACTTCGAATACCATATTCGATTAACTCCTTTCGAATGTCTATATTCGATTAACTAACTTCGAATACCATATTCGATTAACTAACTTCGAATACCATATTCGATTAACTAACTTCGAATACCATATTCGATTTCTCCTTTCGAATACCATATTCGATTAACTAACTTCGAATACCATATTCGATTAACTATATTCACTTTATAAAGATTTCCTTTTTATAATGTTCCCTTTCCAATTCTATTTGTAAATGGTTTACAAATATTTCCTTTTCAAATTTATTCTTGAAATATTCTAACTCCTTAAATTCCCTGAAAAATTCGCCATAACCTCCTTTGTATCGGGAGCATCGGGAAAATCCCCAAACCCGCCACACAGGCTTTTCCGTTCAAAAAAGAAAATTGTTTGTAATTATTTCCTTTTTGAATATCTCCTACTTATAAATATTCCAATTTATAAACATTTCTTATTTATAAATATTCCACTTTATAAATATCTCTTATTTATAAATATCCCATTTTTATAAATATTCTATTTTCAATATCACTTTGAAAATCCCCTTATCAACATTCCGGTATGTTATGGTATTCAATCATATCAAATCACGATGTTCAATATCGTCCATACACACACAATCAACAACAGGTTATAATTCACATCATATATCAAAATATATGAAAAACAAAAAAATAACTGTTGAGGAATCCAGTCGGATTCCTCCAACCTGTTCTCCTGCATCCACAGATGTTACACAATAATATTTACATCACTTGCAGTTCCATATGATATATTCTGATAAACAGAATCAATATAGAAATTCAACTAACTGACTAGCAGTTCAATCAAACGGTCAACACACAGTCAATCAGTCAATATCTAATAGTTCTAAAAATACAACATGAAAATATAAACTGTTCAGAGTTGGTGAGTTTTACTCACATTTGCAGTTCATCGTTAAAGAATGATAAACTGTCGTTTGATTTGAATCAAACAGTTTAATTCGCCGTAAATTCAAACGAGCTCCATTCCACTTCCGGTCTGTTCCAATGCGTAGTGTCCGTCCATACAGTCCCAACGCAACTTACGGTTCGTCAATCCGACCTCGTACGAAATAGTTACGACATTCTGAAGTTAATAAACATTTAAATTAATTTAAATTCAATTTCCTTTAATGATTTGGGCTTTAACCCTTTATGGCCCATTACCTTCTAAATACCCAGCATCCCATTCCAACCCGCCAACGTGTTTCCTCCTTCTTCACTACCGTGTACTCCACAAACTCCAAACACCATTACAGGAAATTCCTCCGCCAATTACTCCTTCATTCTCCCACTAAATCCAACACTAAAACCACCGATACCCTTCTCATTGAAATCTCTACCAAACCATACCAATTACCCCCAACTCGAGCTGCTCGTTCCCACCGCGTCACCTGGGTACCATCGAACATGACGGTCACCGAATAACCCAATAGTTCGCCAGTATGTGTAGCTCGATCTTCTGAACCCAAAACCGAACTTGATTTCGTGAGTAAAAGGTTATACGAGGCACCATCTTCAACCCTAGTCTCCACTGTTGATTTTCGATCCTCCCATACTGGCGTCGCACCCTGTACAACGTATATCAGAAAGAAGCTCTCAAGGAGTGGAGCCGAATGAATCTAACCTCAAGATTTAAGGATTTTTGTTTGTTTTGATTTTGATTTTTCTTTTGATTTTTCCTTTAACGCTGAAAGAAAATGAAAAGTGGCAGCGTGTTTTCATTTGATCAGATGAGAAGTAGTTTTAGGGTTTAGAGAAGGGTAGGGGTATATATAGGATTTTTAGATATTTTATTTTTCGATTATTAAATAAATATTTAAGCAAATGCTATGTATATTTATCCTCTAAAATTCCTGTGACCACATACGATAACCAAAAATCACGAAACTGGAAATCTAACAACTATTTGACATTGCGGATCCAACAAAATTAGTTTCGTCGAATTACGACTTTGTTTGCAAAACCGGCTATTTTTAAAGCTCTGGATGACCCATTTAAATATATAAATATATTTAAATAAAATTAAATTAAATATAAATAAATTTATATTATCGTATATCTTCACATATGATATCGTACAGCTCTAGAATATCATATCGGAATTTACAGTTTGATATTTCAGATTTCATATTATCTCGGTATTCAATTTATATCGAAAACCCTTTTATAACGTATATAAAGCATCGCAAATTATAAAGGAATTCTACAGCGACTTTTCTAAAATTTGATTTGGACGTGAATCAAAATCTACACGACGAAATCCCGAATTTTCTCTCCTACTAGAAAGATATACTCCATCAGCTCCACACGTTTCTTGTTTCACAGAAATCCGGCTTAAAACGAATCCTGTACATTCAGTTGAAGTTCAAATCGCCAAATAGCGAACTGCAGCGCCATTTCGAGCTCTATTTTAATTATATTAAAATTCTATGTTCAAACTGTCGTCGATTGAACATATTCGTCAATATACTTCAACTCTAAGCTGAATTAAATCACGGGGATGACCCCGTTCACTGAATATTGTGATTTCCAATATTTTTGATTATTTCTGAATTAAATATATTATTTAATTATTTAAATTAATTAAATATTCACTATAATTTAAATTAAACGACGATTTAATTTCCTACCTCACGATATATATAATTAAATAAATTAATTACAATACCTCTGCCAATGCGGGTCATTACATTCTTCCCCACTTAAAATAATTTCGTCCTCGAAATTGCTAAGTTAGAGAACGACCCTACCTATTGGAATTCCTAAGATTTGTTTACCCCTTATTTCTGATTTTAACTGAACCAATTAATATCGACTAAAATATATATTCATTCCGACTAACTAAAATTTTCAAAAATTTTGAAAATTTTCTAACACTTTAAATTTTCGGAAAATTTCGCCAACGTCTCCTTTGTACTGGTCAATAGCTCAAACTCGAACTCGCCTCTCTGGGCCTTCTTCATCCCAAAAGAAAATCAAACAGCCAAGCGGCTTGCCAATTCGGCTCATCAAAATCTCAAATCCATATATAATATAAACTGGTACCTTTTTGTCGGGCACATCAACTCTAACACTTCCATATGCTATCAACTCAGCATATACCAGTGTTACCTCAATCAAATTCCAATCAGTTCATATCCTCAAATCCAAACCGAATTTTATTCGAACCCCAATATCAAATTTCAAATTCTTAACTCATCAACCCAATTCCATAACAGATTATTTTCTAATCCAATTCAATTCTATTTAACTCTGTTCAAGTTAAATTTCAATTTATTTTTACCATCTCATTTTATTTAACTTCATTAGTTAAATTTTTAATTCCAGAATTTAAATTCCTGGGTTTCTTTCAAATCAATTTGAAATTATAATACCAATTCAAAACCTTTGAATTTCTAAACAACTTGTTTTCCTCAAAACAATTCAAAAACAAAACCTTTGGTAGTAATCCGTCACTTAGCAGCTCAAAAATGAACACTGATGATGTCGCGATTCATCATCAGAATCTATTTTCCAGCTATCAACGTGAGTTCAATACTATATCACTTTCAGATTGAAAAACATTTTCAAAATCTCCCAGGAACTTAAAATTTCCTTATTTTAATTCCAAATCTGATTTAAATTCAAATTTAATTCATCTTATTTCATATACTTTACTTATATGATTCTGATTGGTTATATATAACCATTTCACTTTATAATCTCATTCGATTATAATTACAACCAATATATGATAATATATCACATATCCATACTGTGTCGGTCCATCGTATTCGAGTGTTTAGTAACCCCTATCGATACAGTGGATCAAACCGATAGACCAGAATTCACAAACAACTCAACCAATAAAACTCCACAATATAAAGTCATTTTATGTTAACTAACAAATACGTTCACTCGTATATATACACTCAAACTCAGTCTAGGATATTACTAATCCCATCTCTACTGAATCACGCCACAGAGCCAAGGTAATAACTAAACAAATGCTCTGATACCAACTGTAACAACCCGGATTTTCGGCGGCTTTGGTTATCGACGTAAGCTCGACGTCGATAACCAAAACATCGAAAAATCCCGGTAATTAATGAAAGAAATTAGAAGGTGAGAATAGATAAGATAGAAACTTAGAATAGAAGAAGAACACAACATCAGAGTAACACGAACCTCACAGCGGAACGAATAACATATAATAGATAACATAACTTTGAAATATAACAGTTATGTATACAATAGCACTTATCAGAATACAGCACTTACAACACAGCGGAAATAACTATAGCTATATGATCTTGAAGCCTCCTGCTCCAAGTTCTGTAAGTATATCTGCAAATTCCTGACTACTTGGCTACCCGTACAAATTAGGCACCCAAGAGTTTAGGTAGAACAAAACAAAATAAACTCCGGGTCAGTCATGGGACTGGTATGAGTAAAACAGTTTAAACAGGTATATGAACAAGTAAACGATATCTCATAAGACCACGCCGCAGAACGGAACGGGTTTTTTCCCTTATGAGAATCCAAAATATCTTTATATCAAAAACCTTTTGATATTATAATAATGTCTATGTACAAATAGATATCAACTAGCAGAAACGCTTTCATCTCACGTTCTACATATATAGTATACAATCAAAATCGCAAGCACGTATTGGATAATGGATTTCCAACTATGACAAGGTATGGAACCATCTTCCGATCAGTGTACTCTAGGAACGATACACTGGAGTTCAACAAGAACATCTTGTAACTAAGCCACACATGACCGACCACTCATTTCGCTTGAGTGTATCGAATGTACATCACCAACGGTTGGGATCAGCAACCGTTCCCGTATATATATGGGACAGCATTGATAGATTTAAGAAACAAATGAATATTCACTAGATAGGTGATTATACACCCTACTTCGGTGCGACCGACTTAGCCATGCTGCCTGCCCGATTTCTGTCATTTACTGGTTGATGAGGCTAGAAGCTACGCTTTATCATCACATCAGATTCACTTCGAATGCCACATTGTCAGATCCATCAGAATCACTAATTGACGTCTACAACCATACATTACGTGTCAGCTAAAAGAAGTTTCCTTCTCCGCTTCCACTCTTGGTATAGTTGAAGAAATCAATGTACGTGACCGCCTGGAAATACTATGTCAGACATCCATCTTCATTCACTTAGAAATGTCACATCGTCATACCCGCCAAATCACAAGTTGACTTATCCAAAAATAACACGGGTATACAGCTAAGAGAAACGAATTCCTCCGCCACCAAACGTGAATACGTTTGAACAGATCAACTTACGCGATCCATTGGATATACTCTGTCAGACCCTCGTCCATACAAGTTGTCCTGGGACTGGACAAACCGAAGGCACTATTCAGTATATCCATCTTAGTCACTGTTATCTAAGACTTATACAATTGCCCTTGCATTTTACTCCGTCTTCAATTATCTTTGGCATATATGATTCGCAATGCTTATGCCAATACAGAGTGGTTCTTCGGATAATAATCCAACCGGTCTCTCCATATTAACAACGTTAAAATGGTCCAAAACTTCGATAGTCTGTGAGTTAACTATCACAGAAAAACAAGTGTGCAAACAATGATATTATTTCCAGATGGAAATTATATCGATCAAACATCATTTAACATTTATCTCTTTAGTTCATTTTATATCTCCTGTTTCCCTATATTCAACAATTGCTATTTTCTATATTTAGAAAATATATGTTATCAACACTCGAAACATTTCCATTCCTTGTTTTCTGATTTTAGAAAACATTTCTGATTCTTGTTTGGAAAACATTTCCAAAACTCCTTTACGATCAAACCTTACCATTTCTTAGTAAAGAAGGAGGTCACTCAAGTTGGGGTATAATTACCTCTCAGACCTTAACTAAACAACGTTATAACTTCAAAATGGTCAAAGTTTATCTTTTAATCTTTAACAACTTCTTTACGCCTTTCTCGGATTCAATTTTTACTAATCCACTTCTATATTTAAAACATTGGTTATAACGATAACGTTATAATCCCTACTTCCGAATTATCTAACTTTAATTATAACTTCTATTCTTATTAGTGAATAATTAACCTAACACTTATTTATTTATAAATAAATAAATCTCTATTTAAACATTGGAAAGTATAAGTACTTTCCCGAATTCGATATAATCGAATTTGCCGATTAACTCTCTTCGAGAAATCTCTATTTGATTAACTCGACTTTGAATAACCTATATTCGACTAACTTCTTCTCGAATAAACGATATTCGATAATCTCTCTTCGAATAACTAATATTCGATAACTCTTTCTTTTCAAATATCTCATATTTGAAAATCTCACTTCGATTAAACTATAATCGATAACTCCCTTCGATGGAACTAACATCGATAACTCCTTTCGATGAAACTAACATCGATAACTCCTTTCGATGAACTAACATCGATAATTCCTTTCGATGAAACTAACATCGATTTATTTAACTCGACGAACTTAACTCGACTAACTTAACTCGACTTACTTGGTTCGACCAATTCGATTCGATTAACTAGGCTCGACTAACTTGACTAACTTAACTCGACTTACTTGGTTCGACCAATTCGATTCGATTAACTAGGCTCGACTAACTTGATCGAACCACCCGATCAACTCAACTTATTTAACTTAACTTATTTCTCAACTCGATCAACTCGATTAACTCCTATCGAATAACTAATATTCGATTAAACTCCATTCGCTTGACTCTAGATCGCAGCGATCACAATGGTTACGCCTGACTCCCTCAGGAAACATCCGACCGCCGTAGGCTATTTACAGCCCTGCGAATTACGCTAGCAGTCGTACGAGATGGTAACTTACCCTGAATACTATGTTTGACTAACTCTGTCTCAAATAACTATATTTGATTAACTCTAGTTCGTTTTAATTCTAATCGATTATCTAACTGGTTAACTCTATTTGACTAACTCGACTTGACTAACCCCTTTCGAATAACATATTCGATTAACTAACTTTCGAATACCATATTCGATTAACTCCTTTCGAATGTCAATATTCGATTAACTAACTTCGAATACCATATTCGATTAACTAACTTCGAATACCATATTCAATTAACTAACTTCGAATACCATATTCGATTAACTAACTTCGAATACCATATTCGATTAACTCCTTTCGAATGTCTATATTCGATTAACTAACTTCGAATACCATATTCGATTAACTAACTTCGAATACCATATTCGATTAACTAACTTCGAATACCATATTCGATTAACTCTTTTCGAATGTCTATATTCGATTAACTAACTTCGAATACCATATTCGATTAACTAACTTCGAATACCATATTCGATTAACTAACTTCGAATACCATATTCGATTTCTCCTTTCGAATACCATATTCGATTAACTAACTTCGAATACCATATTCGATTAACTATATTCACTTTATAAAGATTTCCTTTTTATAATGTTCCCTTTCCAATTCTATTTGTAAATGGTTTACAAATATTTCCTTTTCAAATTTATTCTTGAAATATTCTAACTCCTTAAATTCCCTGAAAAATTCGCCATAACCTCCTTTGTATCGGGAGCATCGGGAAAATCCCCAAACCCGCCACACAGGCTTTTCCGTTCAAAAAAGAAAATGGTTTGTAATTATTTCCTTTTTGAATATCTCCTACTTATAAATATTCCAATTTATAAACATTTCTTATTTATAAATATTCCACTTTATAAATATCTCTTATTTATAAATATCCCATTTTTATAAATATTCTATTTTCAATATCACTTTGAAAATCCCCTTATCAACATTCCGGTATGTTATGGTATTCAATCATATCAAATCACGATGTTCAATATCGTCCATACACACACAATCAACAACAGGTTATAATTCACATCATATATCAAAATATATCAAAAACAATAAAATAACTGTTGAGGAATCCAGTCGGATTCCTCCAACCTGTTCTCCTGCATCCACAGATGTTACACAATAATATTTACATCACTTGCAGTTCCATATGATATATTCTGATAAACAGAATCAATATAGAAATTCAACTAACTGACTAGCAGTTCAATCAAACGGTCAACACACAGTCAATCAGTCAATATCTAATAGTTCTAAAAATACAACATGAAAATATAAACTGTTCAGAGTTGGTGAGTTTTACTCACATTTGCAGTTCATCGTTAAAGAATGATAAACTGTCGTTTGATTTGAATCAAACAGTTTAATTCGCCGTAAATTCAAACGAGCTCCATTCCACTTCCGGTCTGTTCCAATGCGTAGTGTCCGTCCATACGGTCCCAACGCAACTTACGGTTCGTCAATCCGACCTCGTACGAAATAGTTACGACATTCTGAAGTTAATAAACATTTAAATTAATTTAAATTCAATTTCCTTTAATGATTTGGGCTTTAACCCTTTATGGCCCATTACCTTCTAAATACCCAGCATCCCATTCCAACCCGCCAACGTGTTTCCTCCTTCTTCACTACCGTGTACTCCACAAACTCCAAACACCATTACAGGAAATTCCTCCGCCAATTACTCCTTCATTCTCCCACTAAATCCAACACTAAAACCACCGATACCCTTCTCATTGAAATCTCTACCAAACCATACCAATTACCCCCAACTCGAGCTGCTCATTCCCACCGCGTCACCTGGGTACCATCGAACACGACGGTCACCGAATAACCCAATAGTTCGCCAGTATGTGTAGCTCGATCTTCTGAACCCAAAACCGAACTTGATTTCGTGAGTAAAAGGTTATACGAGGCACCATCTTCAACCCTAGTCTCCACTGTTGATTTTCGATCCTCCCATACTTGCGTCGCACCCTGTACAACGTATATCAGAAAGAAGCTCTCAAGGAGTGGAGCCGAATGAATCTAACCTCAAGATTTAAGGATTTTTGTTTGTTTTGATTTTGATTTTTCTTTTGATTTTTCCTTTAACGCTGAAAGAAAATGAAAAGTGGCAGCGTGTTTTCATTTGATCAGATGAGAAGTAGTTTTAGGGTTTAGAGAAGGGTAGGGGTATATATAGGATTTTTAGATATTTTATTTTTCGATTATTAAATAAATATTTAAGCAAATGCTATGTATATTTATCCTCTAAAATTCCTGTGACCACATACGATAACCAAAAATCACGAAAATTGGCATATACCTAGAGTTCGACATTATGGAACCAATGAAATTGGTTTCGTCGAATTCCGACACCGTTTGCTCACACAGCGTATTTTTAACCGTCAAAATATTGATTGTTTCTCACTCTAAAAATCCGTACGACCACACAGTGACTCCAAAAATCACGAAACTGGAAATCTAACAACTATTTGACATTGCGGATCCAACAAAATTCGTTTCGTCGAATTCCGACTTTGTTTGCAAAACCGGCTATTTTTAAAGCTCTGGATGACCCATTTAAATATATAAATATATTTAAATTAAATTAAATTAAATATAAATAAATTTATATTATCGTATATCTTCACATATGATATCGTACAGCTCTAGAATATCATATCAGAATTTACAGTTTGATATTTCAGATTTCATATTATCTCGGTATTCAATTTATATCGAAAACCCTTTTATAACGTATATAAAGCATCGCAAATTATAAAGGAATTCTACTCGACTTTTCTAAAATTTGATTTGGACGTGAATCAAAATCTACACGATGAAATCCCGAATTTTCTCTCCCACTAGAAAGATATACTCCATCAGCTCCACACGTTTCTTGTTTCACAGAAATCCGGCTTAAAACGAATCTTGTACATTCAGTTGAAGTTCAAATCGCCAAATAGCGAACTGCAGCGCCATTTCGAGCTCTATTTTAATTATATTAAAATTCTATGTTCAAACTGTCGTCGATTGAATATATTCGTCAATATACTTCAACTCTAAGCTGAATTAAATCACGGGGATGACCCCGTTCACTGAATATTGTGATTTCCAATATTTTTGATTATTTCTGAATTAAATATATTATTTAATTATTTAAATTAATTAAATATTCACTATAATTTAAATTAAATGACGATTTAATTTCCTGCCTCACGATATATATAATTAAATAAATTAATTACAATACCTCTGCCAATGCGGGTCATTACATCTTAATTAACAACCTATGTTCTTTTCTCAAATCAGTCAAAGATCAGCCATGTCCAATTATGCATTATCCATTATTTGTCCCAAAATTTAGCATTCATGCGTTAATCTCTTATGAGATTTAGCGAGGCTCGTGGTAGCCTGGCTATAAACAAAAAGGAAGAAAAGAGGGAACAAATATAGAACAGTCACAATCAAGATAGATCCATAGAAAAATATGCAAAACCTCAGATCCAGATTCACAAAAATGTCAAGATAATTATTAAATTTAATATCTGAAAATAACTGTACTCATGATTGAAAACGTAAATCTTTATTTCTGTGATCTGTATTCTGACACTGAATAGCGCTCCTTTGGCGTAGACTATAGGTTAGATTTGATTCTCATTTAATTCTATTCAGATTGGAAGAAGATGCATTAATCCTAGTTTTTATTCCAGCAGAGTAGTGATGCCATTTTTATTTTTAATTAGAATAGAGGCAAATTATAAATAGAATGAAAGTGTGTGGAGAGAAAGCTAGGTTTGGGGGTGTTTAAATAGGTTAGAGGTCACTAATCCGGTCAAAAAGGCGTCCAGGTGCAGAAAAATGGATCTGTCTACAGATCTGGAAAAAGGGGGGAGGTTGACCCTAAGGTCAACCCTAGTGTCGACCTGTTTACCTAGGTCGACCCCCAGGTCGACCCTAGTGTCGACCTGGGTCCTGGGCGGGAATTTTCCCACCCAGCCCGGGTGTCTGTTTTGAGTTTCGAAATCTGAAATTTGAATTTCGGGCTGGTTTTTATTGAAACTTCTGAAGGCCATATCTTCTTCGTACCGAGTCCTATTTACGCAAACTTGGACTCTATTCCAAGCAGAATTTCGAGACGAACACAATGGCATAACCCGTTTCCCTTAATTATTTTTTTACAATTTAATTATTCTCTGATTTGTTACTCTGATGTTCACAGAAAATACGGGGTGTTACAACCTTCGTTGCATTCATATATGTAGGTTTATCGGAAGTGCCTTATAACACACACCTCAATAGTATATCTGTTATAAACCTATTAAGTTCTAAGCAGAACATCCTCTCTTTGTCATTATAAGTACCAAGCAGATTTCTTTGGAATATATGATAATACTTAGTTTTTCGAACTAAATATTATAGTGCTTCCAACTCCAAACATATGAAGTACTTTTGCTATTTGAACTCAAGATAACAAATTTCTTTATTATGTTGAGTTGAGTTTCTTTCATTGGTGATTGTATTGTATAAGCTTTAAAACCATTCCCTGTGATGTTTTCATCACTAAGTTCCTTGCAAGTCCTTTAGTAAATGGATCTGCCAAACTCTGGCTAGATCTCACAAAATATATGGTTATTACCCCTTCAGTGAGCATTTACCTATCCAAACTGTGCCTTAGACTAATATGTCTAGATTTACCATTATATAATTGGTTATATTCTTGTGACAATGTAGATTGACTATCACAATGCATAAATATTGGTGGCATAGGTTTTGGCTACACATGAATTTCTAATAATAAATTCCTTAACCATTCCTCTTCTTTACTACCAGAAGCCAGTGCTATAAAATCAGTAACCATGGTTGAATCAGCAATATAATTTTTTTTTTAGGCCCAGGATATTGCTCCCCCAACAAGAATGAATATCCATCCACTAGTTGATTTATTATCTTCAATTCTAATGTTCCAACTAGCATCTGTGTATCCTTTTATTATACTCAGATAACCATTGTAATGTATACCATAATTTATGGTACCTTTTAAATACTTTAAAATTATATGTATTGCATTCCATTGGATATGACTAGGGTTACTAGTATATCTACTCATTTTGCCAACAACATAGGCAATATCCGGTCGTGTGCATGTCATTGCATACATCAAACTTCTAATAACTCTAGCATATTCCAATTGCTCTATAGCTCTTCCAATATTAGTGTATAACTGCATATTTGGATCAAACGGGTAAACATAGGTTTACAATCAAATAGATTGAACCTTTTCAAAAATTTCTCAATGTAATGAGACTGGGTAATTGATAACCCATCTTTTGTTTTCATGATTCTAATTCCAAGAATCATTTCACTTACTCCCATAGCTTTCATGTCAAAGCATGAAGATAAATGTCTTTTATTTTCTTCGATACTCGAAGTATATGTTCCAAATATAAGCATATCATCCATGTAAAGGCATATAATTACACCTTTACCTGAATGAAACTTGCTATAGACACATTTACTAGATTCAAAGATCCTAAAATTACTAGATATAATAGTTTTATCAAACTTTTCATGTCATTACTTTGGTGCTTGTTTAAGACCATAAACTGATTTGAAAAAATTACATACTTTATGCTCTGGTCCGGCATTACAAAGCCTTCTGGTTGAGACATATATTGTAACGACGCGCCTTTTTGCTCGATTCTCGTCGGTAGTTAAACCAACTTAAATCGTTCATAAAGACGGATGGTTAAGGGTACCAACACATTTGAACATAAGTAACTGTACTTTTATTTCATTGCAAAATATTTTTACATCAGAGTTACAAAGAATCAGAGTATACCAAACAAATTGCTCTCAACGGAAGAAGAAAACAAAAACAAGACTATAGCTCTTAACAGAAACCAGCTCTGAAACAAAACCTGCAAACTAAACTACTAGCTGCCCATAAAAAATTATGGGCACCTAGAGTTTATGTATGGAAACAATAAACTCCAGGTCAGTCATCGGACTGGTGTCAGAACTCAAAACAGTTATTATCTCAAGTTTATTTTAAAGTGGGGAAAATTCATCGGACCACGACGCTAACGTGGAACGTGTTTATTCCATGTGAATTACCGTGCATAGAAATTCGCAATGACTTTGAGAAAATGAAGTTATCATAAGCTCGTCCCACATCACACAATGCAAGCGAACACAAAATGAGTGAGTTTTGCCTTATGATAACCAAAAATGCTTTAATACATGAAAATCCTCTTTTAATATTATCATTAGTGCATAGTGTTGAAAACCTTTTTGCAAATAAATATATAAATCTTAGCAAGCATAGTAACTATACCCACGTACATAGTTTACAATCAAAGCGGAAGGTTCTTATTGGTTATTGGGTTTCCAACATGATGGTTCCTGGCATGAAAGTTCAATCGAGGAAACCAAGCTAAGTATCTCCCAGTTAACATCCAGGCAACGGACATTGAATACATAGCACGAAAGTATATATCCCGATTTTCATTCAGATATCGAACATCGTATATACTTTATTCCTTTAGGTTTCGAGGTAGATCTACTGCCGCAACTTTTGATTTTCAACAGAGAATATGTATACAACCTAACAACCAGTTTACCATTAATTCGGGGTGTGAGGTTCGTCGATGTCACGATATACACAAAGCTACGCTTCAACAAGCCGTGCTTTGATCATCACTAGCTCATTTCATAACTCGAGTATCCCACATTGAAAATTCATGACATGTCGCTGATTACCATCAATACATAACCTTTAAGTTTGTATATCTTAGAGACAATAATAATATATTACCACAAATCCACTATATATTAACAGAAATCAGTGTTACGCGGTCAATTTCAGTGCCAGACACACAATTCATACAAGTCCATCCTGGGCCTGAACGGAACAACAATCCGAAAATATTCAAATATATTCAGATCTCATGCCAGTTATAACATCGTATCGGGTGATCGGCCCAAACGAGACATCAAACGTCAATTCGAATAATTCGAAGATTCTCAGTCTTCCCTTTTCGATTTCCAAGTCTTCGGTTTCCTTATAACATCGTATTATTACTTGGAATGGTTTTCAAAATATTCAATCCTGATCTTTCCAAGTAATAAGCACATTTTAAAATAATAGTCATGGATTACACAGGTTACTCAATTCAATTCTCCTTCCAAATCGTTATCTATTCATTTCAAATTAATGTTGGATTCATTTCAGATTCCTTAAACCATCACACTTTAATCCTTTCATTGAAATTCCATACTCAACCTTATATTTCAAAGCATGCTTCTTTTGTTCATTGTTATTCCTTCCAACAATCTTTAACTACCAACCTTAATTTGGTATAAATTCTCATTCACGGTAATTCAACGATTTATATTCCAACTACTTAACTTAAAAGTCAGTATCAAACCCATATAATTTAAGTTCCTAAAATCTTCCAAATTATTTGGAAAGCCATTTTAATAGTTTAAAACAATAGTGTACAGTTTATACTTCAAATCGCGATTGTTTCCAACGAATCATTATAATAACATTTAACAACGTTACCAAAATGTTATAAAATAGCCATCTGAATCAAATGGATAGAAAAGCATTCAATTCAAGTATTTCAACTCAAATGACCTTTAAATAATAAATATGATTATTAATAATTTTTTCAAAATTTATTAATTGAAATAAACTCGTTCATTTCTGTTTTCCATTACGGTTGCCGGACTACGTGTATAACGACCTTTACAGAATTTTCTATTCAAGAACTATCAATAGTAGAATTACGACGTTTCTCGTTTCATGTCAGTCTGATTTAAAATTTTCAATTTACAGTCATTTGAAAATTATAATCGATATTAACGATCTATCGCAACGCGACGCGTTCTATTTGAGCTATATAATGATTTAATATAAATCATCTAAATTCTTTCCAAATTAAACTTAAATTTTCATAACTTAAGTTTTTAAACCATATTCTGGAAAATACATTATATTCCTACCCAAAATCATTTTACTTCCAAAATCATCATTTCAATATTTTAAAATATTTATTTCAATTAAATCAAAATCTTAGATTAAAATTTTCCATTACTAGTTCAACTTCTCACAATTACCGTTAAAAACCATTGTACAAAACCAATGTTTACATATTTCAAATTATTATTTGATCTATAATTAAACTGATTTGATTTCAAACTCGTTTTTTTGAAACATCGGTTGATCATTTTTATGTTTTAAATAATTGAAATGTAACAACCCGGAAAATCAGACTTAATTTAAAAATTTTAATTTGGCTATTTTAATGAATTTGGAATATTTAAAATAATTTATTTTAAATAATAACGGCTAAAAATTTATTTAAATCGAAGTTAGAATGAATAAATTTATTTTAATTATAAAAGGAGATAGAAATTGCGCTGTAGTTTGAAAATTTAAATTTGAACTTTGACTGAATGTACAAAATTCAAAATAAATCGGATTTCAGTGAAACCAAAAATATTTAAATCTGTTTAAAAATATCTTTATTAACGAATCTAAAAAATCAAAATTTCATAGTGGGAATCAAAAATTATGGCCAGTTGAATATTCAGAATAGTCGCTATGAAATTTAACATAAATATAGCCCTTGAAAATAGGCATTTTGCAAACGATCTCCGTTTTCGATGAAACCACTTTGGTTGGATCCGGAATGTCAATTTATGGCTAGTGTTAAAATTTCATAATTTTTTGAATTAATATGTGGGCATCGCAAAGGAAAACGCGTTTGGTAATTTTAGTTTGAATTGGATCGACCAGAAAATGGCCATTTTTCAAACAGTCTCCAAATTCTACAAAATTAATTTTGTAGGGACTGTATCATCCCAACATAGCTAGATTTATTTTTCAGAAATTTTTGGGATCAGTATGTGGCCCCGCAAATTAAAATGTATGTTCAAATCAGAATTTGAATGTTTTATTTTTTAATTTGAAGAATAACTGACTGAAACAGTCGAATGGGCTTATGAAACATATTCCATTGTGTCCGGAATGGGGTACTTAGCTAGGGGCATCAGTCGTTGGGTTTGATTTGTAGCTTGGATAAGGAAACACTACTTTTGAATAAATATATATATATCGGCCAATTATAATTTTTATTTCATTAATTATATTTTCTAAAAAGTCAAAAAACAACCCGATATACTCTAGTATGAATGGCAGAGGCCGCTTCTTTCCTTCTCTCCTCGTTAACCATCAGTACATGCAAGAAAATTGTTCCACCCAGTTGAAGATTTTGTAGAGAATACTTATCTCTACAAATACATGCTTGTTTCACCCCTTATCATGTAGTGTGTCTCGAGATCTACGCCCCTAAAGATCCGCCGCCTCGGCTAGATTTTCTCCTCCGCCGTGGCACCGAGCTGAACACCACCACCACGTCCTGGCGTGGTTTTCGAGGATCCACAACACAGCGCTAGCAGATCGACTTCATACTACACCATCCGATCGGAAATTCAAAACCTAGTTTTGAATCAAAGTCTGAGGTATACAATTTTAATATTTAAATGGATTTTAACACTTAAAAGCGTCGCAAAGTATGATTTTAGGAAAAAATCATATCTTTAACATATGTTGTCGAAATCCAGTGAAACCAAAGACATTGGACTCGTGATGATGTCTTCTACATTCTAGAAGAAACAGGAGAATTTTCGGACCTCTCTGTAATTTTATGAGGAGTGGAACACAATGTGAGCAATCTAAATTCAAAAATAAATAAATATATATAAGTTGCAGATGGGGTTTAGTAGCTCCTGACACCACCGCCCACAGACCATGGACGATTTGTTTGATTGAATTATGTTGTAGGAATTGGTTGTGGTTGTGAATGATTGATTGTGGATGCAACAAAGTTGGTTGTTTGTGGTGAATTCATTATATTATGAAAATGAATTATATTATGAAAAATGAAAGTATTGTAATGCTGCAAGGCCTAGGATAGCAGAGGAGCAGTGCTGGACACGGTGCCAGTGCTACCCACCATGTCGTTGTAATGCTGAAATTTTCTGAAATGACTATATAAAATAGTTTTTGTGTTGAAATAAATTGCTGGAACAATAAAAATCACATTTTTATTGTATATACGAAGTTTTGAAAATATTCGTGTGTTGAGTAAATTATTGGAACAATAAAAATCACATTTTTATTGTATATATGAATCATTAAAACTATTCATGTTTGAAATAAAATGTTTTAACTATAAAAATCACATTTTATTGTTTGTAGGAAACATTAAAAATAGTCAACGGTTGAAATAAATTTTTCTGATTGAAAAAAATTATTTTTAACAAGTATATGAAGTGTTAAAAATAACCAATAGTTGAAAAAAATATTTGTTGATTGAAAATAATATTTTTAACATGTATACGAATTGTTAAAAATAACCACGAGTTGAAATAAATGCTTGTTCTATAGAAATATTATTTTTAACACGTATATGAACTGTTAAAAATAGTCATTTGTGGAAAGAATTATTTGTTCGCTAAAAATATTGTTTTTAGCGTAGATATGCATATATATACACACACACACACACACACGTATGCTGAATAGGAAAATGGATTTGCTGTTAAGTAAAGAATTTATTTTCGTGCCGGACAAATAGGTAAGCCTTAATTAGTTGGCTACGCAATTGTATTTATTATATAAACTCCTATGAATGCCATTCGATGCAGTGTGCTGGTTGTTCTGTGTGAGATTATAAACAACACCATAGAATAGTAATAATTAATTTTGAACTACACTACATGGCATACTTCGTGAAGATAGCATACTCTATCATATACCACATAAGTATTTGGAGCTTATGTGATGAGGTTGGAATTACCATACAAACGAGACATTTGTATGGAGATGACTATATTTTAGGTTGAACCGAAGATGAACTATTGATTTCATAGCATATCATGTTCCATATAAGCATTTGGAGCTTGTATGACGAGGTTGAGATTACCATATGAGCAAGATGTTTGTATGGAGATGATTGAATTACAGGTTGAATTGAGGGCCGATATGGATTAAATAAATATAACGGTGAATTGCCATATTAAATAAAAGCACCACATGGGTGTAGAGTTGACAATAATCATGCCTCTGTAGTTATTAGATACGGCACATGGATTATCTATTTTCCAACACTGGATGAGGTGACAAGATTTATCTCTTGAGTAATTTTACACACTCCCTCGGGCATAGAATAGGACACTAAAAATTGTGTATACTTACACTGGATTTATTGGGTGCCTAATACGGCCCAAAAAATTTCCAAACCCCTCCCCGTACAAAGGAGGTTATGGCGAAATTTTTCGAAATTTAAAGGCGTCAGCCAACGATTTGGAAATCATCGAATGAATATATATATATATATATATATATATATATTAAAATAAAACAAATCGTGCCGCTGTAGTTCGCGTTTCGGAATCGTAATTTTAAACGATTATACCAAGAAATCCAGCCATCGGATTTCCCCGGAACTGAAACCATTGGGTTCGCTTTGGAAAGATCTTTCCAACGATATAAAATTCGTTAAGACCCAACGGATAGATTTTGTGAAATGTTAAATTCAAATTTGAACGAGAGCAATGCCAGTGCCATCGAATGACCTGAAACGTCATTTGATGAAAATGGGCTATTTTTATATATATAAAAATAGTGAAAAATCATTATCAAAGATTATAAGCGATATGGAATGGAAATAAACCGATTTTACTTGGTTTGTTGGATATTCTGATGGTTAGATGTATTTGACATGAAATAAATATATTGAATTGAAACGTGAATGTCGAATAATTTAACCATGGAAAATAATTGATTTGAATTCTATGTATACGTGAATTATTTGAAAAGGCCGAGTTAATTCTCATTTTAAATATTTGATCGACGATTAGAAGTCAAAGATATGAAGATGGTGCAAGACCAGTGATCTTCACATCGAATGGATTACTAATGATGCCCTGGATCGGTTAGCTCCCAGGAGGGGTTACATTGGTTGCGGTTTGGATGTATTTGTTGATTGTTCGGATGTGCGAGTGCCTCTCTCCTGTATTGAATATATGGGACGAGGAATAAGGTGCCTCCGGTTTTGTTCAGACCTAGAACGAACTAGTAAATGGATGTGTGTCTAACGTTGTATTTTATTCTGTGCTGATTGATTTCTATTAAATATATATATATATATATATATGTGTGTGTGTTTGGTAGCGGAGAATTTATTCTCTTGCTTAACACCCTTCTCTAAGACGTACAAGCTCAAAGGATATATATTGATAGACATCAGTCGCATGGCGCAGAATGTCAGTGTGGCATGTTGTGACGGCAAGGTACTTCGCTCGGTCCGAACCAGTCGCTAAACCGACCCAGACCGTTCGAAACGCCCTATCGTTTGAGAACACGACAAAACAGAACGCATACAGAAGAACATTTCATTGTATATTACAACAATGCATCAGATTACAAGAATTTACAGAGTATAAATGAATATTACACAGAAATATCAGAGATTTAAATTACATTTAAATACATAGCAGCGGAAAATAATACAATACACAACTAGAATGAGATATACGGATACAAAGCTTTCCGGATATCGTTCCAGCTGTAAACCAGGATCCTGTGAATATAAATCTGCAAAACCAAAACTACTAGCTGCCCGTGTCGAAAATAGGGGCACCCAGAGTTTAGGTTAAAACAATAAACTCCAGGTCAGTCATGTGACTGGTGTGAGAACTAAAACAGTTATTAATTCTTTATTTTAAAGTTAGGTAAATCAAGGGACCACGCCGTATAACACGGAACGGGTTTCCTCCCAAGAATACCAGTGCATAAAACGAACAGCGCAATGCTAAATAAAGAAAAATGAAGCTGTTATAAGACCCAGGTCCCATCACACAATGCAACGCAGTCGAGGATAGGGTTTTCCCTTATAACAGCCAAAGAATGCTTGATACGTTTAAAACAAATCATTTGATACTATTATAAGTGCATAGTGTATAAAACACTTCAAATCATAAGTATCAATCATAGGCGGCATGAATGCCCCATACCACTATGTCGCCATATATAGGTTATACAATCAAAATCGCAAAGTCTCGTATTTGGAAATTGGGTTTCCATCTATGAACCGAGGCAAAAGATAGTCCTCAACCGATTCGAGACAATCTAGCCCATGTCTCAGGCAAGCGCGCAGGCAAGCCTTGGATCGTCAGGGCCGGTCCACACGGAGTGGATTATTATGCCTGAACAATACGTCTCCCCACCCTATGGGGTGTAAGTCTGGTCCGTCAGCCGACCAGAATGCATTCGGCCGAAACCGATATAACCGAGGCGCCTCGCAACAGCAACAACCACATAAGTCAAACTCGTCAGGGCGTGTAAAACCACTGACGCCACTTCTAGCTAGAAAGAAACGCAAGTCCTCCCTGAGGTCCGTCTCCCGTTTTTGGTTCATACCTGGTGTGAAACACGCGAGGTAAACGTTACACAAAGCTACGCCACAAAGGCCGTGCTTTGATCATCACCACAAGACTTTGCTTTTCAACAGAAGCCTTGATCATTTGCATCTTAGCATGCCACACAGGCAAACCATCCTATGCAACCGATATCAGTCACACAGAATGAAATCCGATGTCAGACACACAGTCCATTTACAAGTCCGTTCTGGGTCTGAACGAAACCGGAGGCACCTAGTACCCCGCATATCCATCGATCTCCAAGTACGTCTGGACGATCACTAACTGTTTCCATCTTCTTGGGTGTACAGCCCAATCAAGATCATCAGTTATCACCCAAACGACGTGAAGACTTCCGGTCTTCGACCATCGTCTTCATCTTCGACTTATCGTCGTATCAGTTATTCAGAATGGGATAAACCCGGTCTTTCCGAATAACTCGCGTATATTTTAAGTAAGTGTTACACAAACACAACATACGCCTCATTCCAGTTCATTAGTCACTAACCGTAAATTAATCAAGAGAATAATTCCCCAAATATTAACCCCGAAGGCCGAAACCAACATCAGATCAATATCCAGAAAACCATTCTGCTTGGCTAACCGACAGTTAGTTTCTAAATTTCACGTTCAAATCTAATTAAAGATTTAACTATCGCCTGGAGCAAAACTGGTGATACTCCATTCTCGATCCTTTCAATCTAATTAAAGATTCATTAAAACTCCACTTAGTTTTAATCATTATCTGGGTTAAAGAATCAGTGTCATTTAAAAACACGATTCACGATAAACCCAAAATCACATTCCATTAATTATCGGGTTAAAGAACAAGTGTTATTTAAAACACTATTCACGATAAACCCAAAAATCAATACCAATTCAATTCCAATTAAATATCATTTAATTGGTACACTTCATTAAATCTAAATAAAAAGATTTAATCTTTTCTCAACTGGGTTCAAGAACAGTGTTAGTGAAGACACCATTCACGACAAACCCAAATCACATTCGATTAATTATCGGGTTAAAGAACAAGTGTTATTTAAAACACTGTTCACGATAAACCCAAAAATCAATATCAATTCAATTCCAATTAAATATCATTTAATTGGTACACTTCATTAAATCTAAATAAAAAGATTTAATCTTTTCTCAACTGGGTTCAAGAACAGTGTTAGTGAAGACACCATTCACGACAAACCCAAATCACATTCGATTAATTATCGGGTTAAAGAACAAGTGTTATTTAAAACACTGTTCACGATAAACCCAAAAATCAATACCAATTCAATTCCAATTAAATATCATTTAATTGGTACACTTCATTAAATCTAAATAAAAAGATTTAATCTTTTCTCAACTGGGTTCAAGAACAGTGTTAGTGAAGACACCATTCACGACAAACCCAAATCACATTCGATATTCAATACAAGGCTCTGAATAGAAACTATATCGGCCTATATTCAATATCAAATTCTACGATTAACAAATGTCGTATTGGAAATAACGATATACATATATATCTTTCAAATTTCCATAACAACACCTGTAATATCACGAATTCCAACATCGAAATATTCCGAAGACAATTTCGATTCAAATCCACTCCAATGCAATCATTGGAAATTTTGGTTATTTTCAAAACCATTTCAAATTCAATTTATTTATTTAAAAATAAATAGAATTATAATTCTAGTTCAAAACTAGTTCATTTCGATAAAAATCTATTTTTATCTTTTCAAATATGGAGTTTTTCATCCCAAACTTTCACAAATCATTTCTTATGATTTTACACAAATTATTACTATTTTTAATAATTTTATCAAGGCCCGTACGGTCGATTTCCATTAACGGCCATCGAACTGCACTTACAGCGACCTTTTTCGAATTTGATTTGGACGTATCTCCAAATCCAACCGTTAGATTTCAAATTTCTAACATTCATTAGAAAGCTCTTTTCGATACGAACCCAACGGTTCCGGTTTTAGGAGAATCCGACGGTCGGATCTCCCGTAATGTCCGTTTGAAACAAATGGTCGAAATTCGCGAACTGCCGCAGCGCGGCGCGTTCTATTCAGGCCATTATATTATATATATAATATATATTTCGTCGATTACTATTTAAAACGAATTATATAAATGGTTTTAAATTCGTTTCAAAAGCAATTTCAACTTCCTTTTCAATTCAAATCAAAATTGAATTCTTCTTTATAAATTCGTTTCAAAATTCATTTCTATTCAATTCAAATTTCAATTCAATTTGAATTCATTTCAATTCGCTTTCAATTCAATTCGAATTCGTTTTCAATTCAATTCATTTCGAAATCGTTTTCAATTCAATTCATTTCGAAATCGTTTTCAATTCAATTCATTTCGAAATCGTTTTCAATTCAATTCATTTCGAAATCGTTTTCAATTCAATTCATTTCGAAATCGTTTTCAATTCAATTCATTTCGAAATCGTTTTCAATTCAATTCATTTCGAAATCGTTTTCAATTCAATTCATTTCGAAATCGTTTTCAATTCAATTCATTTCGAAATCGTTTTCAATTCAATTCATTTCGAAATCGTTTTCAATTCAATTCATTTCAAAATATTCGATTTCGAAATCACGTTTCAATATTCATTTTAAAATGAATAAAATCGATATAAATATCGTTCACGTCAAAATGGCGTCAATCTAATCCTCACGGCTTCACATATTTCTATTTTCAAATATTCTATTTCAAATATTTCTATTTCAAATATTTCTATTTCAAATATTTCTATTTCAAATATTTCTATTTCAAATATTTCTTTTTTTCTCGAAACTGGAATGAGGCCCAATCAATTACCATATAATGTTAATTATATGGATTTTCTACAACACATGTATATATCAACAACGATGAATAATCAACCATCAACCAAAGTGCACTACACTGTATAAGCATCAAATATAGACATTTAACGCTTATAGCAGCTTGTCAATCAATCGATCGACATATTTAATAAATCAGGATGAGTGAACTTCAAATTTCATCCTAACACCCGTGTGGGGTTTCAAACAATCAAACACATATTTTATTTGTGCAGTTAGGCGATGTGTAAAATTTATCGACCCAATCAACGTCATTCAAATAGGTGTACATAAACAAACCGTCTGGTTTGTAAATGAATATTTATTTATTCACATTCACGTTAAAAATTATATTTTTAACGATAACACATTTTATTTTAACATATGAATTTATATTCAGTTCATTCGTTAAATAAAATGCTATTTTTATTTTTCTAACTTATTTTAGAAAATTTCGGCGGCATAACGGCACGATACTAGAAACGGGACAAGGCCTAGCCTTATCCCCGGTCTAGTGAAGGCCCACGCCATTCACACATCAATCAAATCAATTCGTTATGCAAACCACAAACTTTGGAGTAAGGGTCTAACCTAGCCTTACTCCTTCGCCTTATAACGGCGCACGTCTAATCCTAACCAATTTATCGATTCGATTTTTCACACCACAAACCACATTCAAACCAATATCACAATCAATCACCAAACAGTCAAACAAACAAGTCCATGGTCTGTGGACGGGTGTCGGGTGCTACTAAGCACCGTCTGCATCCTAGTATATATATATAACTAGAAAAGGAGAATTAAGAGTGAGAAGTTCTCACCTATAGCTATCCTAGCTCCACGGCTCTTCTTTTGCAGAAGTCTTCGTCGTTTCGCCTTTTTGTCACCTTCGTTGCCCAAGGCCACTATATATATAAAAATCGAATTTTTATTTCTAAGTTCAATATATAAAAATCGAATTTTTATTTCAAAGTTCAATATATAAAAATCGAATTTTTATTTCAAAGTTCAATATATAAAAATCGAATTTTTATTTCAAAGTTCAATACATAAAAATCGAATTTTTATTTCAAAGTTCAATATATAAAAATCGAATTTTTATTTCAAAGTTTCCGCCTTTTCCATTTCAAAGATCTAATCTTTTCTTTTACTTTTTAAAGTTCAAATCCTTTTACCTTTTAAAAATTCAAATCTTTTACCTTTTAAAAATTCAAATCTTTTTAAACCTCTTAAAAACAAAAATCTTCTTAAACCTTTTAAATTTCTTTACAATCACAGAAACTTATTTTTCCAAAAATCAAAAATCATATATGTAAAATTCATATTTTTATATTTCTATTAATCATATAAAAATCATATTTTTATATGTTAGAAACCATGCTATTCTTATTTTAAAACCAAATCAGTTTTTATTTTTATAATTTTACAAAATCAGTTTTAAATTACTTTAAAAAAAATTAGTTTTAAATTACTAAAAAAAACAGAAAAAGTAAATAATAAAAATAAAAAAAACAGAAAGGGGACTTACAGGGGGGAGGCTTCTCCGTTCGTCAGTGGGGGGGGCTCGTGGCGGAGGGTGGTCGGAGCAGCTCCTGGGGGGGGCGGTTGTGGGTTTCGCGGCGCCTGGCGCCTGGAGGGGGGGGGTCGGGCTTGAGGGTCTCGCGTCGGAGCAGGGCGGAGATGAAGGGGGGGGGAACTGTGCGAGAGGGAGGCGGCGCGGTGGATGGTGGGGCGGCGCTCCGCCCCCCTGTCGCCCTTTCTTTTTTTTTTTTTTCTTTTTTTTTTTCTGTTCTGTTTGAAATGAATGGACGGGGGGGGGGGGCCAGAGTGTTTTAAGGAGGGAGAAGTTTGTTTTTTTTTTTTTTTATTATTATTATTATTATTATTATTATTTAATTCATTAAAGTAGGTTTTTGCGTATGAACTCGAAACCAAACCCAATGACTGTCGCCCCTAGCTAATTACCCCCATCCCAGACACAATGGAATATGTTTCGTTAGCCAATTCGACTGTTTCAGTCAGTTGTCCCGCAAATTAAAGTATAAAACATTTAATTTTCAAATTTGAACGTACATTTCAAATTACCGGGGTCACATACTAACTAGAAAAATTTCAGAAAAATATTTTCTAGCTTCGTATTGACTATACGGTCCTAACAAAACTAGTTTCGTCGAATTCTGAGACCGTTAGAAAAATGGCCAATTTCCAGTCGATTAAAATCAACTGAAACTGGTCAAACGCGTTTTTCTTTGCCACGCTCAAATATTGATTCGAAAAATTATGAAATTTGGAATCTAGCAATAACCTGACATCACGGACCCAACAAAACTGGTTTCGTCGAAATCCGAGGTCATTTGCAAAATGTCCATTTTTAAGGGCCTGAATTCCATAGCGACTATTCAGAATTTTCAACTGGACATATCTTTCGATTCCTGATATGAAATCTTGATTTTTCGGATTCGTTGGAAAGATATTATCAATCAGATCCTAATGTTTTTGGTTTCACTAAAATCCGGATTGTTTTGCACCCGGTACATTCAATTGAAGTTTGAAATCGAATTATCGAACTACCGCGCCATTTTCAATTCTATTTATAATTATATATAAATATTTATATTCTAACGACGACGCGTATAAATATATACGTTCGAATTATATTCAAAATAAATTTCTCGTCGTTATTATTTAAAATAATTCATTTTAAATAATCTGAATTCGCTAAAATTGCCAAAATAAAAATTTCAAACTGGCTCGCATTTTCCGGGTTGTTACAATCTCCCCCACTTAAAACTTTTCGTCCCCGAAAAGGAACAAAGTCGAAAGTGGTTTGATCATTCAACTCTACGCTCGTTCAGGCTTCCATTCTCCAACTCTTTAGTTTCTGAGAATTTTCTAAATTTCAAAAATTTGGCTAACACCCTAAATTTTTGAAAAATTTCGCCATAACCTCCCCTGCACCGGGAGCATCGGGGAATTTCAAATAGCTTCCCCGGTCCTTCAGATCTCAAAAAGAAAAAGAAAAAGCCAAGCGGCTAGCCAATAGGCTCATAAAATCATCATCACCCAAACAAAACAGGAAATTATGTAGTAAACATGTACCTATTTGTCGGGCAAACAAATTTTATTCTCTGGCTCTAGCCTCCTTGCTATGACCTGTTCAATGTAAGTACAAGTATATGCAAGCAAATGCAACCAAATTTCAATACAACACAATATTCGGTTCAATTAGGCTAAATGGTTCAAAATTAGCAAACAAATGAACAAACTACACAAACATCAATCAATTAGTGAATTAGAGCTTCAAATTCATAATTTTGATACATATACAAAAATCAGATTTTTTTTGATGCCAAATCACAACAATAAGCCCTATCTAATTTTGGTTCTCACACCAATCAATAGGAAATATATAAATATCACATCTTCAAAACACGAACATAGATTCTGATGATGATCGATCAATCATCAGAACCATCTCCGGGTGTCTAGAATGTGATTCTATATCTATCCAGTATATTAAAATTTCAAATACACGTTTGCAAGGCGTATATGCAAAATCTTTATATACTGGACTGTCCAACTCAATATAAATAGATAATCAAATACGAATAATTGATTTAAATTTTCAAAACAAAAATTTGTTTTCACTTTAAAAATTTACTCTTCACACTCGTTCTAGGATACTACTGATCCCATCTCTAACGAGTCATTCCCATTGGATTTTACTAATCCAATATCTGATGAATTCTTTCGTATGGTTCTAATGTGTCTTGTTCTCTGAGCTTTGTAAACCAAAGCTCTGATACCAAATGTGACGGCAAGGTACTTCGCTCGGTCCGAACCAGTCGCTAAACCGACCCAGACCGTTCGAAACGCCCTATCGTTTGAGAACACGACAAAACAGAACGCATACAGAAGAACATTTCATTGTATATTACAACAATGCATCAGATTACAAGAATTTACAGAGTATAAATGAATATTACACAGAAATATCAGAGATTTAAATTACATTTAAATACATAGCAGCGGAAAATAATACAATACACAACTAGAATGAGATATACGGATACAAAGCTTTCCGGATATCGTTCCAGCTGTAAACCAGGATCCTGTGAATATAAATCTGCAAAACCAAAACTACTAGCTGCCCGTGTCGAAAATAGGGGCACCCAGAGTTTAGGTTAAAACAATAAACTCCAGGTCAGTCATGTGACTGGTGTGAGAACTAAAACAGTTATTAATTCTTTATTTTAAAGTTAGGTAAATCAAGGGACCACGCCGTATAACACGGAACGGGTTTCCTCCCAAGAATACCAGTGCATAAAACGAACAGCGCAATGCTAAATAAAGAAAAATGAAGCTGTTATAAGACCCAGGTCCCATCACACAATGCAACGCAGTCGAGGATAGGGTTTTCCCTTATAACAGCCAAAGAATGCTTGATACGTTTAAAACAAATCATTTGATACTATTATAAGTGCATAGTGTATAAAACACTTCAAATCATAAGTATCAATCATAGGCGGCATGAATGCCCCATACCACTATGTCGCCATATATAGGTTATACAATCAAAATCGCAAAGTCTCGTATTTGGAAATTGGGTTTCCATCTATGAACCGAGGCAAAAGATAGTCCTCAACCGATTCGAGACAATCTAGCCCATGTCTCAGGCAAGCGCGCAGGCAAGCCTTGGATCGTCAGGGCCGGTCCACACGGAGTGGATTATTATGCCTGAACAATACGTCTCCCCACCCTATGGGGTGTAAGTCTGGTCCGTCAGCCGACCAGAATGCATTCGGCCGAAACCGATATAACCGAGGCGCCTCGCAACAGCAACAACCACATAAGTCAAACTCGTCAGGGCGTGTAAAACCACTGACGCCACTTCTAGCTAGAAAGAAACGCAAGTCCTCCCTGAGGTCCGTCTCCCGTTTTTGGTTCATACCTGGTGTGAAACACGCGAGGTAAACGTTACACAAAGCTACGCCACAAAGGCCGTGCTTTGATCATCACCACAAGACTTTGCTTTTCAACAGAAGCCTTGATCATTTGCATCTTAGCATGCCACACAGGCAAACCATCCTATGCAACCGATATCAGTCACACAGAATGAAATCCGATGTCAGACACACAGTCCATTTACAAGTCCGTTCTGGGTCTGAACGAAACCGGAGGCACCTAGTACCCCGCATATCCATCGATCTCCAAGTACGTCTGGACGATCACTAACTGTTTCCATCTTCTTGGGTGTACAGCCCAATCAAGATCATCAGTTATCACCCAAACGACGTGAAGACTTCCGGTCTTCGACCATCGTCTTCATCTTCGACTTATCGTCGTATCAGTTATTCAGAATGGGATAAACCCGGTCTTTCCGAATAACTCGCGTATATTTTAAGTAAGTGTTACACAAACACAACATACGCCTCATTCCAGTTCATTAGTCACTAACCGTAAATTAATCAAGAGAATAATTCCCCAAATATTAACCCCGAAGGCCGAAACCAACATCAGATCAATATCCAGAAAACCATTCTGCTTGGCTAACCGACAGTTAGTTTCTAAATTTCACGTTCAAATCTAATTAAAGATTTAACTATCGCCTGGAGCAAAACTGGTGATACTCCATTCTCGATCCTTTCAATCTAATTAAAGATTCATTAAAACTCCACTTAGTTTTAATCATTATCTGGGTTAAAGAATCAGTGTCATTTAAAAACACGATTCACGATAAACCCAAAATCACATTCCATTAATTATCGGGTTAAAGAACAAGTGTTATTTAAAACACTATTCACGATAAACCCAAAAATCAATACCAATTCAATTCCAATTAAATATCATTTAATTGGTACACTTCATTAAATCTAAATAAAAAGATTTAATCTTTTCTCAACTGGGTTCAAGAACAGTGTTAGTGAAGACACCATTCACGACAAACCCAAATCACATTCGATTAATTATCGGGTTAAAGAACAAGTGTTATTTAAAACACTGTTCACGATAAACCCAAAAATCAATATCAATTCAATTCCAATTAAATATCATTTAATTGGTACACTTCATTAAATCTAAATAAAAAGATTTAATCTTTTCTCAACTGGGTTCAAGAACAGTGTTAGTGAAGACACCATTCACGACAAACCCAAATCACATTCGATTAATTATCGGGTTAAAGAACAAGTGTTATTTAAAACACTGTTCACGATAAACCCAAAAATCAATACCAATTCAATTCCAATTAAATATCATTTAATTGGTACACTTCATTAAATCTAAATAAAAAGATTTAATCTTTTCTCAACTGGGTTCAAGAACAGTGTTAGTGAAGACACCATTCACGACAAACCCAAATCACATTCGATATTCAATACAAGGCTCTGAATAGAAACTATATCGGCCTATATTCAATATCAAATTCTACGATTAACAAATGTCGTATTGGAAATAACGATATACATATATATCTTTCAAATTTCCATAACAACACCTGTAATATCACGAATTCCAACATCGAAATATTCCGAAGACAATTTCGATTCAAATCCACTCCAATGCAATCATTGGAAATTTTGGTTATTTTCAAAACCATTTCAAATTCAATTTATTTATTTAAAAATAAATAGAATTATAATTCTAGTTCAAAACTAGTTCATTTCGATAAAAATCTATTTTTATCTTTTCAAATATGGAGTTTTTCATCCCAAACTTTCACAAATCATTTCTTATGATTTTACACAAATTATTACTATTTTTAATAATTTTATCAAGGCCCGTACGGTCGATTTCCATTAACGGCCATCGAACTGCACTTACAGCGACCTTTTTCGAATTTGATTTGGACGTATCTCCAAATCCAACCGTTAGATTTCAAATTTCTAACATTCATTAGAAAGCTCTTTTCGATACGAACCCAACGGTTCCGGTTTTAGGAGAATCCGACGGTCGGATCTCCCGTAATGTCCGTTTGAAACAAATGGTCGAAATTCGCGAACTGCCGCAGCGCGGCGCGTTCTATTCAGGCCATTATATTATATATATAATATATATTTCGTCGATTACTATTTAAAACGAATTATATAAATGGTTTTAAATTCGTTTCAAAAGCAATTTCAACTTCCTTTTCAATTCAAATCAAAATTGAATTCTTCTTTATAAATTCGTTTCAAAATTCATTTCTATTCAATTCAAATTTCAATTCAATTTGAATTCATTTCAATTCGCTTTCAATTCAATTCGAATTCGTTTTCAATTCAATTCATTTCGAAATCGTTTTCAATTCAATTCATTTCGAAATCGTTTTCAATTCAATTCATTTCGAAATCGTTTTCAATTCAATTCATTTCGAAATCGTTTTCAATTCAATTCATTTCGAAATCGTTTTCAATTCAATTCATTTCGAAATCGTTTTCAATTCAATTCATTTCGAAATCGTTTTCAATTCAATTCATTTCGAAATCGTTTTCAATTCAATTCATTTCGAAATCGTTTTCAATTCAATTCATTTCGAAATCGTTTTCAATTCAATTCATTTCAAAATATTCGATTTCGAAATCACGTTTCAATATTCATTTTAAAATGAATAAAATCGATATAAATATCGTTCACGTCAAAATGGCGTCAATCTAATCCTCACGGCTTCACATATTTCTATTTTCAAATATTCTATTTCAAATATTTCTATTTCAAATATTTCTATTTCAAATATTTCTATTTCAAATATTTCTATTTCAAATATTTCTTTTTTTCTCGAAACTGGAATGAGGCCCAATCAATTACCATATAATGTTAATTATATGGATTTTCTACAACACATGTATATATCAACAACGATGAATAATCAACCATCAACCAAAGTGCACTACACTGTATAAGCATCAAATATAGACATTTAACGCTTATAGCAGCTTGTCAATCAATCGATCGACATATTTAATAAATCAGGATGAGTGAACTTCAAATTTCATCCTAACACCCGTGTGGGGTTTCAAACAATCAAACACATATTTTATTTGTGCAGTTAGGCGATGTGTAAAATTTATCGACCCAATCAACGTCATTCAAATAGGTGTACATAAACAAACCGTCTGGTTTGTAAATGAATATTTATTTATTCACATTCACGTTAAAAATTATATTTTTAACGATAACACATTTTATTTTAACATATGAATTTATATTCAGTTCATTCGTTAAATAAAATGCTATTTTTATTTTTCTAACTTATTTTAGAAAATTTCGGCGGCATAACGGCACGATACTAGAAACGGGACAAGGCCTAGCCTTATCCCCGGTCTAGTGAAGGCCCACGCCATTCACACATCAATCAAATCAATTCGTTATGCAAACCACAAACTTTGGAGTAAGGGTCTAACCTAGCCTTACTCCTTCGCCTTATAACGGCGCACGTCTAATCCTAACCAATTTATCGATTCGATTTTTCACACCACAAACCACATTCAAACCAATATCACAATCAATCACCAAACAGTCAAACAAACAAGTCCATGGTCTGTGGACGGGTGTCGGGTGCTACTAAGCACCGTCTGCATCCTAGTATATATATATAACTAGAAAAGGAGAATTAAGAGTGAGAAGTTCTCACCTATAGCTATCCTAGCTCCACGGCTCTTCTTTTGCAGAAGTCTTCGTCGTTTCGCCTTTTTGTCACCTTCGTTGCCCAAGGCCACTATATATATAAAAATCGAATTTTTATTTCTAAGTTCAATATATAAAAATCGAATTTTTATTTCAAAGTTCAATATATAAAAATCGAATTTTTATTTCAAAGTTCAATATATAAAAATCGAATTTTTATTTCAAAGTTCAATACATAAAAATCGAATTTTTATTTCAAAGTTCAATATATAAAAATCGAATTTTTATTTCAAAGTTTCCGCCTTTTCCATTTCAAAGATCTAATCTTTTCTTTTACTTTTTAAAGTTCAAATCCTTTTACCTTTTAAAAATTCAAATCTTTTACCTTTTAAAAATTCAAATCTTTTTAAACCTCTTAAAAACAAAAATCTTCTTAAACCTTTTAAATTTCTTTACAATCACAGAAACTTATTTTTCCAAAAATCAAAAATCATATATGTAAAATTCATATTTTTATATTTCTATTAATCATATAAAAATCATATTTTTATATGTTAGAAACCATGCTATTCTTATTTTAAAACCAAATCAGTTTTTATTTTTATAATTTTACAAAATCAGTTTTAAATTACTTTAAAAAAAATTAGTTTTAAATTACTAAAAAAAACAGAAAAAGTAAATAATAAAAATAAAAAAAACAGAAAGGGGACTTACAGGGGGGAGGCTTCTCCGTTCGTCAGTGGGGGGGGCTCGTGGCGGAGGGTGGTCGGAGCAGCTCCTGGGGGGGCGGTTGTGGGTTTCGCGGCGCCTGGCGCCTGGAGGGGGGGGGTCGGGCTTGAGGGTCTCGCGTCGGAGCAGGGCGGAGATGAAGGGGGGGGGAACTGTGCGAGAGGGAGGCGGCGCGGTGGATGGTGGGGCGGCGCTCCGCCCCCCTGTCGCCCTTTCTTTTTTTTTTTTTTCTTTTTTTTTTTCTGTTCTGTTTGAAATGAATGGACGGGGGGGGGGGGCCAGAGTGTTTTAAGGAGGGAGAAGTTTGTTTTTTTTTTTTTTTATTATTATTATTATTATTATTATTATTTAATTCATTAAAGTAGGTTTTTGCGTATGAACTCGAAACCAAACCCAATGACTGTCGCCCCTAGCTAATTACCCCCATCCCAGACACAATGGAATATGTTTCGTTAGCCAATTCGACTGTTTCAGTCAGTTGTCCCGCAAATTAAAGTATAAAACATTTAATTTTCAAATTTGAACGTACATTTCAAATTACCGGGGTCACATACTAACTAGAAAAATTTCAGAAAAATATTTTCTAGCTTCGTATTGACTATACGGTCCTAACAAAACTAGTTTCGTCGAATTCTGAGACCGTTAGAAAAATGGCCAATTTCCAGTCGATTAAAATCAACTGAAACTGGTCAAACGCGTTTTTCTTTGCCACGCTCAAATATTGATTCGAAAAATTATGAAATTTGGAATCTAGCAATAACCTGACATCACGGACCCAACAAAACTGGTTTCGTCGAAATCCGAGGTCATTTGCAAAATGTCCATTTTTAAGGGCCTGAATTCCATAGCGACTATTCAGAATTTTCAACTGGACATATCTTTCGATTCCTGATATGAAATCTTGATTTTTCGGATTCGTTGGAAAGATATTATCAATCAGATCCTAATGTTTTTGGTTTCACTAAAATCCGGATTGTTTTGCACCCGGTACATTCAATTGAAGTTTGAAATCGAATTATCGAACTACCGCGCCATTTTCAATTCTATTTATAATTATATATAAATATTTATATTCTAACGACGACGCGTATAAATATATACGTTCGAATTATATTCAAAATAAATTTCTCGTCGTTATTATTTAAAATAATTCATTTTAAATAATCTGAATTCGCTAAAATTGCCAAAATAAAAATTTCAAACTGGCTCGCATTTTCCGGGTTGTTACACATGTTGAGATGCAAGTGGTCAAGACTTTTGTTGAAAAGTAGAGCCTTGTTATTGATAATCAAAGAACATATTTAATATAGCATAGCTTTGTGTATAGTGTTAATTCGCGAGCTTCACACCCCAGTATGAAGCAGAAACGGGATGAAGGACGGTAGGGAGGACATGCGTTTCTTTCTAGCTAAGAGTGGTGTCATGGTATGGAGCCCAGACATTTTTACTTATGTGGTTGTTGGAAAGCGAGGCGCCTCAGATATATCAGCTACTACGGAGCCGATGGATATTGAGTCATCTGGCTCATTTATGCCCCATAGGGCGGGGAAACGTATTGTTCAGGGATTACTAATCCACTTAACATGTGGACTGGCCCTGCATTTTCCTAGGTGCAGTTGCGACTGTAGCCTGATACATGGTAGGCTAGATTGTCTCGAATTCGGTAAGGACGATCCCTTTCCTTGGATCATGGTGGAAATCCAACTTCCAATACGACATGTGCGGTTTTGATTGTAAAACTATATATGGCGACATGATATATGGTAACCATGCCATCCATGATTGATACATTATGATTGAAATTGTTTTTGAAACATATATGCACTAGTAATAATATCAAATGATTTTGCTTTATATGTGCGAAGCATATTTTGGCCATTATAAGGTAAAACTCTATCCTCCGATTTGCGCTACATTGTATGATGGGACTTGAGTCTTATGATGGCTTCATTTTTTGTAAAAAGCGTTGCGATGTTTAAATGATTTACTTGTTTTCTGCACTGGAAATCCAATGGAGTAAACCCGTTCCGCGTTAGCGGCGTGGTCCTGTAATTGGCCTTATTATCAAATAAGTTAAGTAGATTTCTCGTACCAGTCCCATGACTGGCTCATAGTTTGTTTCACTTAGCAAACTCGGGTGCCCCTTATTTCTACGTGGGCAACCTTGTATTCAAGTTTTAGCTGGTTCATTCTGGATAGCTATGGAGCTGAAGATGGATTTTATCATTTCTATTATGCTGTTCAGACTTCATTATGTATATTAAGTTGTAACTGTATTATGTACTAAGTATGATCTTGTTATGTTGTGTAACTCTGATATTGGCATTATTTACAGTGTAATCTGATGTACATTATCTGGTGTAATTCTATATTCATGTTCTGTTGTTATTGTTTATATGTTATATTCTAATGATTATCCTTGCTTCCGTGGCACAGGAGTTTAGGGTCATCACATGAAATTTAATTTAAAATTCAATTTTTTTTGTATAATAACAATCCACTTAATATAAATTTGAATTACTTCAAAATTGCTTCGTCCTTTACAGATGTTATTTAATAATTTTTAACTTAGAATTGCAAACCTTATTCCAAAACCTTTCAAATTGATATTTTCATTCCATTTAAAGCAACTCCATTTCGAAACATCATTTTTAATTTTTGAATATTCACTTCCAATTAAACCAAATAATATTTCTTTAAAGATCACTCGATTACTGTTATGAAATCAATCATTTGGCAAGCATCCATTATTGATGTACAAAATTCAAAATCATATTTCCTTTACGAGCATTATTAATTGTTTAAAATTTTCAAACAAATTCAAATATAATCCCAAATTTCAAATCATAATTTTTTTATAATAATTTTTTTCCATGGCAAGGAGATTTCAATTGATTATCCGCAAAATTCCACAACTACAGTGTGTTTCATGCAACTAGAATTGACCAAATAAGTTAACTAAATAAACTGGAATAAATTCATCCATAACCATCACTATAAATAAAACAACCAATTAACTGTGCGCAAAGCATTACTGTTAATAACGCCAAGTGTTCAAAGTGTTTTAACTCTAGAAATATCCACAAACATCGAATAGCAGTCCTTTATAAGAAATATGTGATCATCAACTACTATTAGCTAATTTTAATTGCCAAATTTAACTAATTTTAATTTGATTAAATTAGAGTTCTCACCTTTTCAATGGTCGCTTCACGTTCAGATTTCCTTTAATTTCAACAGCATTTGAATTTTTTCAAACTTTCCGTTTGCTCCAAAAGCAACTAATTCAATTATAACATGTCCCTTGCATCATCACGCATTCAACACCACAAGTCCCGTCTTAATTAAAGCCTAGGAAGTAGGGGTGCGACTAGGTTGGAGGCATACTGCGTATGGGTGCTGTTTTCACCAAAAAATGGCTCAAATACAATTGGTACGAGAATATACTTCACCAATACGGTTAGAAAGTAAAATGGAGCCGGACACACAGAAATTAAAAGTAAAAATGTGAGGGAAGCAAACTAGCGATGAGGTTTTAGAGTGGTTCAGCCCTACGCTAGGCCTACGTCCACTATGAAGGTAGTTTGCATTATCATGATGATCACAAACTATGTAAACTCCCTTTGTACATACATCTTCTCATCCTATCAACTCTCAACATATTCTCACTCTTACATACAAATCTCACTTAGATTCACAGAATTTAATGGAGGAATTGTGGAATCTGTGGAGAAGGACGGATAAGTGACAGAGAAGGAGGACGTCTTTGGCATCTTTTCTCTTATAAGATCTTGATGGATGCCAGGGCCAAATGGATGAAGATCCTTCAAGTGGAGAAGGTGAGAATTCTTAAGGAAATGGTAGAGGGAAGATTTTGCATCATTTCGCGGTGGCTAGGAGTCCCCCTCCTATAGTGGAATCCATGGCCTATTTATAAGTGAGCACTCCTAAAGAAATGAGCCGAAATTTGCATATGCATACTACAGGTCGCTTGTCTCATTAATTTCGAATATGCCATCACTTAGTTGTAGCCAACTGGTAAAAATTGTATTCAAATGTCCAGGAACGACTTCATGGGAGCGAGCGACTTCATAGGATAGAGCGACTGCATAGGTCTGAGCATGCTGAATGGGCGGGCAGGCGATGAGTGTACATGCGACTTGTCAAAGCTTCCTACTTAGTGTAAGAATGATCGACCAGATCACCATGTTACGCTTTTTTTGATCGACCGGTGGATGGCATCTGGTTGATTCAGTTTGTTTGATTATAGATGAACGGGCGACCTACGCCGTAGTCCGCAAGCGAGCGATCAAGGCTCGTAGAACAAAATGTAAGTGCGCCCTTTCAGGAGCAGGTATCTGACCGGTCAGTAGGTGTCATCTGGTTGAAGCTCTAGTCACCGATCAAGAAATGAGTGAGCGGCTGGGGTTGCATTCTATCGGTGGATACGGGAGGAATGTGCGACCCCTGGTATTTTGTGTTTCCTGATAGGTACGATCGATCGAGATATTATAAATGAACGGCTACAGAGCGGGACATGTAACCGGAACCAATTTTTTTCCTTGTCTCACACGATCGAACCTTTCGATATATGAATGAGCGACTTTCCTTACATCGTGCTCGACCTTTAACTTGCATGCGAACTTACCCGTTATGATGCTTATCCGACTCGAGTGCTTGTCTTGTGCCTCTAACTCATACTTAAGCATCAATGTATGTACGTAATTCTTGAGGGATAACATTTGCCCCTCGAAGTTTGTAATTTTTAAGAGCAAAAATTTCAAGATTCGAACTAATTGATCGTGGCAACTTTGGATGGATAAAGTCAAACTTGCCTTGTGGCGGTCGAGCTTTCATATGACTCATGTGTGTGTGTGTATATATATACTTATATGTTCAAATAGGCTCACGGTTGTTCGTGTATTGATGTAATTGGCTGAATTTAAGATCGTTCGTCTAGATAGTGTGATCGAACGAGCAGGCCGACACATCGCTTTGGCTCATTGGGCTTTTTAGCCTTCTTTTCACTTTATATATCACCTTCTTGCTCTCCCATTCCCTATTTCTTTCCTTTTTCTTCAGAGAAGCTTTTAATGGTGGTATTGTTCTAGATAATCTTATCCACTGTTTCGATTACCTCTGAAGCTTTCAATTATCTTGGCCCTTTCAAAGTTTCGACCTAAAACTGTGTGTGATATTCTCTCTAGAGCTCTACAACTTCAAGGTCAGGGCAACCTACTCACTTTGAGATTGTTTGCTTGCTTGGAGGTAAATTCTTCCCCTTTATTTTGATTTGGTTTAATCTGAAGTACGAATCTGTTAACTCTGGGTACAACTTGAAGGACCTAAATATTCACCCAGAGTATCCCTTGTGTATTTTCGTAAAGATTCTTGTAAGTTTAACTAGGTCGTTGCAGGGTTATATATGTAAACATTTTTACATATATAGCCTTTTGAATTCCTAATCTTTCCAGTAATATGCTTGTAAGTTGCTTGGCGAAATGCTCTTTAATATCTATTGGTTGCATACTTGTATGATTTTGTTGATTTTACACTTGAACTGGCAACAGTCTTTACCTTTGTGCTGTGATATCGAGGAGATTATTCAAACCATTTGTTATCCGTATTTGTTTTGACCCTATATTCGGTCTGGAAAGTTTCCTTTTTTGTCGTGCATACTTATGCTCGAGCTCTATGGTCGCCTAACTTTTAATTTAACAAGGGTCGTTCTTGCTCGACTCCTACATGAGGTTGGTCACGAACGACCCATTGTGCCTAAATATGTGCGACCACCTTGATCTGAGTTTGAGTAGATGTCACAATACGGTTATGCGCGATCAAGTCACGATCAGTACGATCTCTAACCTGGAATCTGGTTAATCACATGCGAGCGGGCCAAAACCCATTATGAATGATTGGACGGCTGTTGTGTAAACAGTCAAATATTCGGGTTGTTTATGCCTCAAACTCTGTTGGATTGCTTCTATTTGTCCTACAAGGGTCGTTTATCCATGACCTTTGCTTTGGCTCGCACTTGTTCACCTTCTGCCCTTTTGGTAGTACTAATTTTTAGTGACCTAATACATATTTATGTAGAAATGCTAACTCATCATCAATCACACCAGAGTTCTAAGGATCGAATTATGTCCGGCCAAACTAGAAGTTCTGACCAAACTTCTGGAGCCACGCCAGGTACAATCCCTGAGGTAATTGCTACTCAAAGATTTCTAAAGCCTCGTGCACTTCTGGTATTCCTTGTGAGAGGCATGAGACAGAGCTTCCTTTTAGCTCATTTCAACAACTGTGTAACCAATTTGGAATTTCTAAAGAAGGAGAAGTCAGGTTTCCTAGGAAGGATGACTTCGCGGATGCTCCTCCAACCGAATATGTCGCTGTTAATCGCGGTATGTTGGTGAGCAGGGAGATTCCTCCTTTCATCCTTATTTAGAGATGATTCTCCAAAACTTGGCTATTGCTCTATGTCAATTACACCCAAGTGGTTATGCCATCTTAACAAGCCTTTATATTCTTTTCATGAGGGAAAAACAACATACTCCTTCATTTGAAGATATATGCTCCATATATTCCTTTAAGAGAAGGCAACAACGCCCTTCAATTGTTTTGTTAAAAGCTGGGGTTCTAAAATAATTACTGGCTTAGTGGAAAGTCTTCGAGGATCTCCTAATCAATATTTCTTTGTCTGGTGCCCTGATAGCTTCTGTGGCTTATACTACTCAAACCCCCCTTTTTACTCCTTTGCTTTGATTACTTAAGTCTTTAGTTATGCTATAGTGCTTCCTGATTAGAGTATCGCCTTTAATCAAGATCTCTGCAATTCTCTACTGGTAGTCGATGAAAGATAGAGGAACAGGAAATTTTTGATTACCAAAGAGTTCCTACGTCATTATAACTTGCTTTATCCTTTACATACTTTCGTGGTGGATTCTTATGATAAGAAGGGTGCTACTAGCAAATTTCTGATTAAGAGGACCCCAAAAAAGCAACGCTCTAGCCCCGCAAATAGTAGTAAAGAAGCTCTTAAATCAAAATCGGTTTCTGCTAAAAAGGTAATATCCAAGCATCATAAAGGTAAAGATCTTGTGATTTCTTTGAACCAGACTAAGAAGGGGGGTCCTTCTTTAGAGGAAAATGACCAGGAAAATGCAAGTGTGACATTTCCAAAAACTACCTCGGACTGGTGAAAGAGAACGAGCAGTTTGATGAAACTGGGGCGACTTCTAAGGAAGCTTTAGATGTTGATGAAAGTTCTCCTGTTCGGGGTAACCAAGAAGAAGGTGGCTCAAAAACCATCAAAGATCTCAATGTTCTTGATTTAACTAAAGACCTTATTCAGGGTGATACTGTCTTTCAAATATTTAAATCTCAAATCTTAAATACAGGAATTCTCAAAAGTTCCTGTTTTTAGGCCAGGAAAGTATATGGCAAGGCTAGGGATTACTTTAGTAGTTCCATATATACCTAACTCATTTCCTTTTTTATCTTGTTCCGGTATTTTTTATACAGGTGCTAAAGTTTTTCCTTTCCCTTTTCCAGATTCAGGAATTAAATCTTCTTTATTGGACAGTTCTACCCAACAGGCTAGTCTTGTCAATCCACAAAACCTTTTACATTCGTGTCTTTCTCGCTGCTCAAAGCGCCCTCAGTTGCCTTCAGGTCCCCTATCTGATCATGCTCCTGAATCTTCATTGGCTAATCAACATAAGAAAAGGAGGCATGATCATTTATAGATATCTGATCAAGTGGTAATGGACAATGAACAGCGCCCAGAGGATGCTAAGAAGAAAACAAATGATGATGCATGAAGTGAGGACGAGCCCTAGGAAACTCGTAAATCGACAGAGATTTTGAACCTCAACCTTCTTATCTCTGTGGAACAACTCCCTACAACTTCTAAGTCTATTATCCCTATTTATTGCCAGATCCAAGCGATTCTTGATAGGCCTCCCTACGAAATTGTCCCTGGTAATCCAAAGCTGAAGGATCGATTTGATGGTTAGGATTTAAGACGGATGGACTTTGACTTAGATTTGTTTCCATATGATGACCAGAATGTCGTTGGAGAGCTGAGTGTTATAAAAAACTATATGACCACCCAACTTGACATTGCTAAGAGTCAACTTGAAGTACAATTAGACGAGGCTAAGGATGCTACTGGAAGCCAATTTGAGTCATGGAACAAGTTTTGCATTGAATTTCAGAGATTGAACACCCGACACCTTGAGCGTATTGAGCTTCTTGAGAATGATAAGGCTGAACTGATTCGTATAATTAAATCTCAAGAATCTGAAATTGCATCTTTGAAGGGTGGAGACAATAGGGTGAGCAACTTAGAAGCCAAAAATGAGAAAGTAAAGGGGAAGATTGAGGTTGTCAAGAAACAAATTCACGAGGCTCAATTTGGCCGAGAATCCGCTGAAGCTCGACTGACTTTGGAACAACAGGCTGTAGCTTCATACCAACGGGAGATGATAGTTCTTGAAGAGAAGATTATCTCTCAAAGCGAAGCCCTAAAAACTCTAATGGAGGAAAAAGCAGAGCTGATCGGTGATCTTGAACGAGCCAAAATTAAAACCGATGGATCTCTATTCCAATTTTACGTTCTTAGCGTTATAAATCGTGAAAGCCTAAGTTTTCTGAACAAGGATTTCCCTCGTACATTGGCTCTCGTCTAGGAACAAGTGCTTAAATATGCCAGAGATAAAGAAGATGGTGTTCTCCAAGAGACCCGCCTTGAGGCGGGAGATCGTGACGCTTTAGATAAGGGTAGAAAACTACTGGCAGATGAATGAGATCAATCCCTTGGGAAAGAGGCTCTGAATGCTATCCCTGTTCACATTTCCCATCTTGCTAATACTGAGGCTTCAGGCTCTCAGATTTATCTCGCGGATCTTTCCACTATTAATAAGAATGCTACTGGGTTCATTCCGCTGATGATCATGTTGTTAAGGAAGATACGGCCAAGAAATGCACTGAGGATGGTGAAGAAAAATGATGATTCTTAGACTGTTTGTATATGCGAGGGCCAGTCCTCGCTTGCTATTTTAAGCTTGTGTTGCCAACTTTATGATCCTTCGATTGGTCTATGGCTCTGTGATGAATTTTTGTTTTGCTTTGTTGCATTACAACCCTTTATTCAGCTTTGTTACCTCTCTCACTAGCACACTTCATATTACACTTTTATCATGGTTTAGCTACATCACATTATGCTTTACTAGTTGTATAATTGTCACGGACGTATGTATCGTTGGTTTGTTTTAACGCCATGGTTATACCCATCAAAGTTCGTTGTAATATCAGAATCTTATTTTAATTGCTCCCCGGCAAGGGGTTTGATTTTATCACGTATTTACTCATATTTATTATTAACTTGGTGATCCAAGTCCTTCGGAGAATTGGTTAAACATATATGTATATATTGTTCTCTTTTATTAGGATGTATTCAACCCCATATCTCACTAACTCGGTGACCCAAGTTCTTCGGAGATTGGTTTTGAATACGTGCCCCCAGGGGAGGGCATGGGTTTTGAGTCTCGATCCAATCAGGTCCTATTTGATCTGGTAATTCTAGGATCAAAAAAGACCTTATTGGATACCCCCTTTCGGCTAGGATTTATGTTACCCCCTTCCGGCTAGGATTTCTGTTACCTCCTTTCGGCTAGGATTTTTGTTACCCCCTTTTGGCTAGGATTTCTGTATTGAATGTTTACTAAGAATTGTGTGTCTTTTTGATGAAAAGTGCAGCTTTTCATCCTGATGCGTTTTTCATCATTTGACTCAAAATGATTCTTTCTTTCGAGATTTGCAAGGTGGTAGGTTTAATCATCTTGCTTGTTTTGAGTGATCCTATTGGTGTTTGACGCCTGAATCATTCCAACCAGAATGAGCTTGGGAAGCTTTCGTTTATGGTTGGGCTGTAAATGAGCGGTCGCCCACCTCTTTTCCCTATATTTAGGAGACCAGTTTTAGTGTGAGTTAGCAAACGCGGGGTTCGTGCAAGCAAATAACTTTCGGCTCGTAAAGCCCCTATTTGGTACAGTGCAATTAAATCATCATAGACTGTTTACAGAAACTCTAGCAAGAAGTAAAGAAAAATAACATAATAGTTAAGTAAACGCGATGGGAGTGGCGTATTCTTAGCCCTGAATATTGAATTGCCATCAGTGGTTGTTAGTCGATGGCTGGTCATAGGTCTACGGGAGCTTGGGTTTCTTATGTGGTCCAGGTTGAATGGTAGCATTCCTCTTCCCTTGGATAGCTGGAGCGTTTTAAGGACTCTTAACATACTGTTGTAGTTGGTTCTTTCGGATGAGCTCCTCAATTAGGCTTCTCAGGTGTCGACATTCATTTGTGTTGTGCCCTGGCTAATTATGAAATTGGCAAAATTTTCCGGAGTTGGCTTGCTGCTCCGTAACACTTTGTGATTTTACCTGAGGAGAAATGCCTGAATCTTTTATGCCGGAATAAATCCTCTTTGGGGTTTCATTCAGAGGAATCCACTCTTTTTGCTTAGAAAATCATGATTTCTTATGTGCTTTGTTATCCTTCTCATTAGTTCCTCTCTTTTGCCCAGATTCATTATTCTACCTAGTTTAGAACTCGTTGCTTTTCCCTTCTTTGGTTGTGCTTCTTTCCATGACCTTATGAATATTCGGTGTATCATCTTCCATGCTCATATACTCTTTGGCTTTTTTATTGAACTTCTTTAGAGTTTTGGGTTCCTTCATCCTGATCCAATTCCTAAATTCCGATTTCTTATCGATAGCACCTTTTAGTGCTACTAACAAATACCAAGGTTCTGGTTCTATGACTTCAACCATTGGAGCATGGAATCGTGTAAGAAAAGATTTGATGGTTTCTCTGGACATTTGTTCCATCTCACTGAGTGACATTACATTCCTTGCTTTAGGAGTTTGTAGACGGAACTGGTCGTGGAATCTTCTTGCCAAGTCAGCAAATTGGTCAACGCAACTAGGTGAAGGTCTAGTAACCATAGTGAGGCCACACCTTCTAAGCACATGGGGAAGTACAAGGATTTTATTTCATCAGTTTCCCTAGCTCCGTTCATATGTTGATCATATTTGAATAGGAAGATGTTCGGATCTCCAGTCCCGTCAGAGGGTGTTACTGCAGGAGGTATGAATTTCTTAGGAAACTTCACTTGACGTGTAATAACCCGTAAGATCTGAACCCATTTAAAAATTTTAAATTGGCTATTTTAGTGGATTTTAAATATTTAAAATAAATATTTTTAAATAATAATAATGAAAAAGGTGTTTGAAACGATGCTTGAAAATAAATATAACTACTTTGAATTATAAACAAGGCCTGAAATGGCGTGGCAGTTTCAAATTTTCAATTCAAACTTTGACTGGCTGTACCGGGTGCAAAACAAAACAGATTTTAGTGAAACCAAAAATATTTAAATCTGTTAGTGAATATCTTTCTAAAGAATCTGAAAAATCGAAGTTTTGTAGCAGGAAGCAAAAGTTATGGCCAAATGAATTCTCAGAAAGGTCGCTATAGAGTTTATATAGCCCGTGAAAACGGCCATTTTGCAAATGACCTCAGAATTCTACGAAACCACTTTTGTTGGATCAGGGATGTCGAATTATTGCTAGGTTTCAAATTTCATAATTTTTGAAGCTAGTATGTGAGCGTGGCAAAGGAAAATGCGTTTGATCAATATCTATTAAATTGGATCGACTGAAAAAGGGCCATTTTTCAAACGGTCTCAGTATTCGATGAAACTAGTTTTGTTGGGACCGTATCGTCAAAACATAGCTATATTTATTTTTCGGGAATTTTTAGAATCAGTATGTGGCCCCGGCAAATTGAAATGTACGTTTAAATTAAATATTGAATGTTTTATATCTTAATTTGAAGAGAAACTGACTCAAATAGTCGAATGGGCCTACGAAACATATCCCATTGTGTTCGGAATGGGGGTATTTGGCTAGTAACGATGGTCGTTGGGTTTGGATTGGAGTTCGTATGAGACAACGGGTATTTTCGAAATTTTAAAAATATATAAATAAAAGGAAAAAAATCCCATTGGCCCAAACCATCGTCTCTCTCCCCGATACCTGAAACCCGACGGCGAGGAAAGCTTCTTCCCCTCTCTCCTCAATTCCTCCAAATCCACGCATCTATAGCCTTCCCTCCAGTTGAAGAAATTGTAGATCTCCTCTCCACCTTCAAATCCATATATAGTTTGTATTTTTTCGTGCAGAATTGAGGGAGAAATCAAGTTCGAAAGTTTCGAACTTCTACCTCCCCCCGACATCAGCTCCGACCATCGGAGTAGGCCACTCCACCGTCGGTCTGGGCGCCCTCCGACCGCCTACAAGGTGCAGCAACATGATCGGAACAACGAGCAATGGTTTGGGTAAAAGTCGAAAACCTAGATTCGAAGATTAACCTGAGGTAATGACCTGTGTAAATTTAAAACAGTTTTAACACTTTAAAACCATTACAAACTTGTAAAAATCATATCTTTTTGCTGTGTTGTCAAAATCCAGTGAAACAAGAGACACCGAGACTGTGAGCACTTCTTCTGCATTTTAGAAGAGACCGCATATTTTTTTGAGCCTTCTGCAATTTTTGGTGGAGTGGAACCCAATGTGAGATTTCTAAATTATAAACGAAATGGAAAACGACGATGTATAAATTATATAGTCGATGTATGAGTTATATAAGCGTTGTACACCTCATGTATAAGCGTTGTATAAGTTGTATGTAATGACCCGGATTCTTATGGGTTAATTTTAACTATTTTATACGGATTTAAAAATCAAGTTGATAATATAAATGAATATTTATATTAAGTTATTAGTTTAATAATCAATTTCGATTTAATATTGAATATATTAAATCATCGTAATGCTAAAATATAATTCAGTTCGAGATTTAAAACTGAATTAAATACAGTTCAGGCTTTTGTTTGAATACGAATAATAATATTAAATTATTATCGAAGAATTTAAATGGTTTGGAATTTAATTTATATCGGTTTAAATTAATATCGTCTCAAGACGATCAAATTGGACTTCGTGACCTATCCCAGTATGTCCGGAATGGTGGTTAAACCCTAGAATCGTCAGTTGTTAGGTTCATATAGGAGTTTAGAATCACAGGGTAATTTAAATTAAACCGGTTTAGAACAAAACCGTGGCTTCTTTATGTCCACAAACCAGAACAAAACTTGGCTTCTTTATGTCCACAGATAAGAAACAGCTACCTCCTTTCACTTATATAATCATGATCACCCTCCCTTGTTTCTTTTTCATTTATTTGTTCCTCGGCTGAAAACCGAAAGCTTCATGTGTTCTTCAATTCAAAATCAAAGGAAATGTCGCCCATCTCCTCTCTCAGAAATCAAAAACCGCTCCCACCTCCCTTTTCAGAAAAATCGAAAGCTCCTCAAACCAAAAACATCAGCAAATCACCGTGTTCGAAGCCGCAAGTCCTGGTGCTCGATCAAAACCTGGAGACGCTGGCGATTTAAGGCAGAAGGCGAACCGTGATTTGGGGGTCATCGTTTGATGATGAGTCGGTCTGGAGATTCCCGCATTGAACGGAGATTGAAACTCGAATTCGAAATTTTGGGAATGAGATTTCAACAGGAAATGCGATGGGTCTGTATGAGGCTCGCGATTGGGAAATCGATGTCTGAAGTGTTACACTATATCGAAGGGGAAAACGTACTTCGAACATGGATTGGGGTTTTTGAACCAGAACAGTTTATCAGGGGATGAGGGATGGCAGTCGCGAGTTCCAATAGTAGCCGTGGAAGGGTAAGTACGCTCCTATCAATGAATAGAAATTGCGATGCGATATTCTGGTAATTTCGTGGTTCTGGAATGGAATTTTCCATTTGGAGAAGTATGACTGAACAAAGAAGAAGTTGAATTTTAAAAGTTATTAAGGTAAATTAAATCATTTATTTATTTTATCTAATAAGTTATTAACAAGGTTAATTATATTTAATAAAAAAATTTGAAAGCTTATGTAAATCATATCTCTTTCGTACAAGGACCGATTGGAACAAAACAAGCAATATCATAATCGAATCATCGAATACTGCGTGCTGAAGTTGGTTTGGGATTTTTCGGAGTTAGCTGGGAATTTAGAAAATTCAAACTCTGGGTATTTGGAAATTTAAATCACGGTGAGTAAACCTCAATCACCATTTAATTAGAATTATTTCTAGTTGTCAAAAATAATTGTTGTGCTTGTTTGAATATTGTCTGATTGTTTTAAATATATTAGTTATCTAGGATTTGGTTGACTATTATATATATATATATATATATATTGGGTGATGATTGGTTGGATTCCCGCAGTCTCATTAGCGAATGCCCGCGGTACCATTAGCGGATGATTACCGTATGCGCCCCACGCTATGATTAGTGGATGACCTTTATACCGCGATATCCTGCCTCGAAGCAGGATGGGTATTACTATGTTGACTAACGTCTGTGGATGCAAGAAAAACAGGTTGGAGGAATCCAACTAGATTCCTCAAAAATATATTATTTGTTTGTTGTTTGTTTGATTTCATATATATTCATATATGATGTGTTAAAAATCAAATGATTGAAAATTGGTTGATTTGATTGTTTAAAATATCCCTGGGGCTTGAATATTGATAAAAATATCCTGGAAGGGATATTTGAGATTTAAAAAGGGAATTCTATTTTTTTATAAATAGAATTTGAATTTTAATTGAACTATAGAAAATATTAACTTGTTTTGAATATATATGAATGCGTATTGAATTTATAAACTCTGTTTATAAATGAAAAGGTGGGATTTGAATCGAATTTATAAACTCTGTTTACAAAGGAAAATATGGGATTTGAATTGAATTTATAAACTTTGTTTATAAATGAAAATATGGAATTTGAATTGAATTTATAAACTCTGTTTATAAATGAAAAGGTGGGATTTGAATTGAATTTATAAACTTTGTTTATAAATGAAAATATGGGATTTGAATTGAATTTATAAACTTTGTTTATAAATATATAAATGCGGGATTTTTAAGTGAAGTTATAAACGTTGTTTAAATAAGGCATAGAATTCAAATGGGATTTATAATACGGAATTTGAATAATAGAATTCAAATGGAGTTCAACTATAGAATTTGAATATAGAATTCAAATGGGGTTTATAATATAGAATTTGAATATAGAAATTCAAATGGGATTTATAATATAGAATTTGAATAAAGAGAATTCAAATGGGATTTATACTATAGGATTTGAATAATAGAAGATAATAGATTTGGATAAAAAGAAGTGGAATAGACTAAGAAGTTAATTAACAGATTTAATTAACAAACTGAGTTAAAACGATTGGTATAGTTAAAATAGTTTGGACAGGTATAGACATACAGGAGACAGGTTTGGAATAAAGTGTTAGAAGGTATATAAATAGAATGCTCGACAAAAAGGTACATATTTCATTCATATATGAGATTTTATGTGCCGTATCGGCTAGCCGCTTGGCTTTTCTTTTTCTTTTTGGATTGGTAAGGGCCATGGGAGGCTATTTGAAATATCCCGATGCTCCCGGTACAAAGGAGGTTATGGCGAATTTTTCAGGGAATTTAAGGAGTTAGAATATTTTTAAGATAATTTGAGAGTTAGAAATCGACGTATCGATATATATAGAAGTCGATAAGGAAACGAACTAAAAAATAGAATAGTAAAATCAAAAACGAAGACTAGAAATAAAATCTCATAAGAATAGAAAGAGAAGGCGTATATATGTTTAAAAGTGAAGAATTAGTTGTATGGTATTGATTATTTGAGTAAGTAGTCTTATCTGTTTTGACGTTATAAATGTTATTCAGTCAAGGTCTAAGAGGTAGTTATACTCCAACTTGATTGATCTCATTATTAACAAATAAATAGTAAGATTTCAGGCTCGAATATCAATGTTGGATAAGAGTTAGTTGAATATAGTATTTGGGTTGTCGTAACGATGTTTTACACAACATCCGTTTTAACCCAAATAAATGTAAGTTTGGAAATAGAATAATAAATATCTCCTAAGTGTAGAAATAAACTAGATCGGAAAAGAGATAAGTAATTGGAATATTTTCCAATTATAAATAGCAAATATTTTCTAAAGTTTAGAAAATAAAGGAAGGCGATATTCGGAAATGTTTTCCAAATAGGGAAAAAGGCCAATATGGTTATTGAAAATATTTGGTTAACAAATATTGATAAAGAAATAGAGAAGTGATTTAATTAATGAAATATTAATTAAGGGCTTAGTGATTGTTTGATGATTGGATGAACACTTGTTTTCTTCATAGTTAAATCATCGACTATCGAAACACTTGTTTTTATTCGATAGTTAAATAACAGGCTATCAAAGTTTTGACCATCGTCGTCAATATGCAGAGACCGGTTGGATTATTATCCAAAGAACCACTCTGTATTGGCAGTAGCGTGCGAATCAGATTATATAAAGATAATCGAAGACAGGGTGGAGTGCAAGGACTTTTTCTATTTATAGAAATTGGGCCTTCGGTTCATCCTGTTCCTGGGTGACTTGTATGGATGAATGTCTGACAGAGTATTTCCAGGAAGGTCACGTACATTGATTTCTTCAACCGTACCAAGAGTGGAAGCGGAGAAGGAAACTTCTTTAGCTAACACGTAATATACTGTTGTAGACGTCAATTTGTGATTTTCGATGGATCTGACAATGTTGCATTCAAAGTAAATCTGATGTGATGATAAAGCGTAGCTTCAAGCCTCATCAACCGGTAAATGACAGAAATCGGGCAGGCAACATGGCTATGTAGGTCGCACCTATTAGGGTGTATAGTCACCTGATCTAGAGTTTCATTTACTTCTAAAAATCTATTGTCGATGTTGTCCCATTCGGGAAACGGTTGCTGATCCCAACCGTTGGTGATATACATTCGATACACTCAAGCCAAATGAGTGGTCGGTCATGTGTGGCTGAGTTGCAAGATGTTCTAGTTGAACTCGGTGTATTCTCCTCTAGAGATATACCAGCGGAAGTTGGTTCCATACCTTGTCATAGTTGGAAATCCATTAAACAATACGTGCCTGCAGTTTTGATTGTATATATATGTGGAACGTGAGATGCAAACGTTCTACTAGATTGTATTTACTTGATTTAGACACTATATTAATATCAAAGGAGTTTTGCTATAAAGATTATCGTTCCTTTCAAAGGGATTTTGAAAGTTAAATCAAATATTTGGATTTTCATAAGGGGAAAACCCGTTTCGTGTTATACGGCGTGGTCTTATGAGATATCATTTATTTTTCTGAAACTGTTTAAAACTGTTTACTCATACCAGTCCCATGACTGACCCAGAGTTTATTTTGTTTTGTTCTACCTAAACTCTTGGGTGCCTAAATTTATACGGGCAGTCAAGTAGTTCAGGATTTTACAGGTCTATCTAAAGGAGCTTGGAGCAGGAGGCTTCAGTGTGAGTTATATAGAGTTTTGTTCCGCTGTGTTGTAAGTGTTGTACTCTGATAAGTATATGTTATATAGTTGAGATTTTGTATTTCAAAGATATGATATATTATATTTTGTTCCGCTGTGATGTGAGATTCTGTGTTGTTATTTCTGTTCTTCTTCTACCTTGTTCTTCCAGAAAAAAATGTTTCGTATTTTCGTGATATTTGGGTTGGACGTATGATGTATATAGTCATCTCTGATGTTGCGGAAATTTGGATCGTTACAGTTGGTATCAAAGCTTAGGTTGAGCGAATACCTAGGCTTGTTGGAATGTGCTCATTAGAGATAGGATCAGTAGTATCCTAGAATGAGTTGAGTGTGTGTATATATATATACGAGAGAGCGTATTTGTTATTTGATATAAAAAATGTTTTATATTGTGTTGACTAGTTTGTTGAGTGAATTATGGATTCTGATCGAAACGTGAGACGCCACGATGTCGATAGGAGTTTATAAACACTTGAATAGAAGATTGGACACGATATTGTTTTAAATAATTGAGTTGATTGTTAGGATTATAATCAAATTAGATTATAAAAAACAGAAATAGTTATATATATAACCAATGGAATTTGTATATGAAATAAAATAAACAAATGAGATGAAATAAAATTGAATTCAAAGCAGAATTTAGAATTTAAAATCCTGGGAAGTTGGAAAATATTTTCCGAATTTTATTAAAATAATATAGCTTTATTTTGGAAGGATTTTTGAATAAAAATCATTTGAATGGATTTTGAATATGATAAAGCACTGAACTCACTTCAGTGGCTGGGAAATAATTCTGATGATGGTCGCAACATCATCAGTGTTCATTTTCGAGTTTCTAACTGATGAATTGCTGCCTTAGAAAAGTTTTTGATGGGAAATTTGTTTGAAAAGAAACAAGTTGTTTGAAAATTCAAATGTTTTGAATTAGAGATAGATATAAATATATGTATATATTTATATTACTTCAAAGGAATTTTGAAATGGGAATTGGAATATAGAATTCAAATAGAAGTAAAATAAAAGGAATTTGAATATATATAGAATTCAAATAGAAGTGAAATAGAATTTGAATTCAAAGGAATTCAAATGAGTTTGAATAAAGAAATTCAAATGGAATTTGAATATTGCAAATATAAAGGAAATTCAAATATAGAGTTTGAATAAAGAAATTCAAATGGAATTTGAATATTGTAAATATATAGGATTTGAATATCGAAAGTGAACTGAAATTGAATATAGGAAGTTAAATACAGTTGAAATGGAAAAATGGATTTGATATATATTAAAAATATATCAGAATGGAGTTGAATTTATTATAAACAAAGTTAAAACGTTTATATTTATAAATATAATTAAAATGAGCTCGCCGTAGCGCAGCAGTTTGTAAATTGGCGATTCGAACTTCAATTTAGTATACATAACTCAATTGAAGTCAGAATTCTTTGAAACAAGAAACGTCGGGACCGGTTGAATAATAGTTTTCTAATGAAAGAGAAAAATCTGGATTTCGTCGTATAGATTTTGAGTTATATTAAAATCAAATTTTTAGAAAAGCAGCACCAGAACCATTATAAAACCATAACGGTTTAATTAAATAAATAAAAAAGATTTTTTGGAAATAAAATCCGAATTGGCATTAGAAAAATCCAGACTGGAGATATAAAATAAATATGAACTCCAGTGAAGTAAGTGAAATGATTTTAAGACAAAAATCATATTTTAAATAGTTAAATAGAATTAACTAAACTGGAGAATAATTAGTTAAAGGAAATTTGAATCGAAATTGGGTTTTTGGATAAGTGAAAAAGACTGAGAATTTATATTCGAAATCGAATATATAACTCGAGTTGAAAATATAATTAGATTAGTTTATAATTAAGTTAACATATATTTGAACAATTTATATTCAAATAAAAAGGGTGAAATAGGCAAAATGGTTAATTAGCAACTAGTTAATGGGAATTTGAATGATTGAAATTAAATTTAACTTATTTAAGTTAAATGGATCGAAATGAATAAATTGAGTAAAATCAATGTGAATGAAATATGAATTCGGTGTGAATAAAGGAAATATATTTGTAACACAAATACAAAGGAAGTTATGTGCAAACAAATAGAAGGAGAAATATTTGTAAAAACATTTACAAATAGAATTTAAAAAGGGAATATTTGTAAAACATTTACAAGTAGATTAAATGGAAGTATTTATTTATAGAAAATAAATAGAATGTTATAAATGAGATATTTATTTGTTAAATAAATAGAATTTAATCAAAGGAATATTTAGAAGATGAATAGAAAATGGAAATCTGTTTTTGACAGATAAATAGAAAAGATTTATTTATAAATAACAGTTTATAAATTAAATTAAATATTTATCATTCGATAAATGGAATATATAAGTCTGAACTTATATAGAGAAGAGATATTGGTTTTTAACACCGATAGTTTGAAATAGAAGGGGTACACAACACTTGTATAAGTGAAGTAACGTTATTAAAGAGAACTTTTATAAAGTGAAGAACCGTTACTAAAAGTAAATCTTTATAAATGAATAAATGTTATCAAATATTAGTTATTCGAATAGAATTAAAAGAGATTATCGAATATTAGTTATTCGAATAAAGTTAAAGGAGTTATCAAATATTAGTTATTCGAATAGAATTAAAAGAGACTATCGAATATTAGTTATTCAAATAGAGTTAAAGGAGTAATCAAATATTAGTTATTCGAATAGAATTAAAAAAGAGATTATCGAATATTAGTTATTCGAATAGAATTAATGGAGTTAAATCAAATATTAGTTATTCGAATAAAATTAATGGAGTTAAATCAAATATTAATTATTTGAATAAAATTAATGGAGTTAAATCAAATATTAGTTATTCGAATAGAATCAAAGGAGTTATCGAATATAATTTATTCGAATAGAGTTAAAAGGAGTTATCGAATATAGCTTATTCGGAAGGAGTTAAGTGAAAAGAGCTAATCTAATAGGGTTAATCGATAAGAGTTAAATCCAATAGAGTTAATTGATAAGAGTAAATTGAATAGAGTAAATCGAATATAGTTTATTCGAAGAAAAGTTTTCGAATCTAGTTATTCGAAAGAGAGATTATCGAATATAGTTATTCGAAGGAAGGAGTTATCGAATAGGGATTTATTCGAAAGAGAGTTACGTAAGGAAGTTTGAAATGTTGAAGTATCAACATAAGTGTGTTTTTGAAAAGTTAATGGGTTTGTAGCACTTTTTCTACCTTAGCAATTTCGAGGACGAAATTATTTTAAGTGGGGAAGATTGTAATGACCCGGATTCTTGTGGGTTAATTTTAACTATTTTATACGGATTTAAAAATCGAGTTGATAATATAAATGAATATTTATATTAAGTTATTAGTTTAATAATCAATTTCGATTTAATATCGAATATATTAAATCATCGTAATGCGAAAATATAATTCAGTTCGAGATTTAAAACTGAATTAAATACAGTTCAGGCTTCTGTTTGAATACGAATAATAATATTAAATTATTATCGAAGAATTTAAATGGTTTGGAATTTAATTAATATCGGTTTAAATTAATATCGTCTCAAGACCATCAAATTGGACTTCGTGACCTATCCCAGTATGTCCGGAATGGTGGTTAAACCCTAGAATCGTCAGTTTTTAGGTTCAGATAGGAGTTCAGGATCACAGGGTAATTTAAATTAAATTAAATCGGTTTAGAACAAAACCGTGGCTTCTTTATGTCCACAAACCAGAACAAAACTTGGCTTCTTTATGACCACAGATAAGAAATAGCTACCTCCTTTCACTTATATAATCACGATCACCCTCCCTTGTTTCTTTTTCATTTATTTGTTCCTCGGTAGAAAACCGAAAGCTTCATGTGTTCTTCAATTCAAAATCAAAGGAAATATCGCCCATCTCCTCTCTCAGAAATCAAAAACCGCTCCCACCTCCCCTTTCAGAAAAATTGAAAGCTCCTCAAACCAAAAACTTCAGCAAATCACTGTGTTCGAAGCCGCAAGTCCTGGTGCTCGATCAAAACCTGGAGACGCTGGCGATTTAAGGAAGAAGGCGAACCGTGATTTGGGGTCCATTGTTTGATGATGAGTCGGTCTGGAGATTCCCGCAATGAACGGAGATTGAAACTCGAATTCGAAATTTTGGGAATGAGATTTCAATAGGAAATGCGATGGGTCTGTATGAGGCTTGCGATTGGGAAATCGATGTCTGAAGTGTTACACTGTATCGAAGGGGAAACGTACTTCGAACATGGATTGGGGTTTTTGAACCAGACCAGTTTATCAGGGGATGAGGGATGGCAGTCGCGAGTTCCAATAGTAGCCGTGGAAGGTTAGGTACGCTCATATCACTGAATAGAAATTGCATGGGATCTTCTGGTAATTTCGTGGTTCTGGAATGGAATTTTCCATTTGGAGAAGTATGACTGAACAAAGAAGAAGTTGAAGTTTAAAAGTTATTAAGGTAAATTAAATCATTTATTTATTTTATTTAATAAGTTATTAAACAAGTTAATTATATTTAAAAAAAATTGAAAGCTTACATAAATCATATCTCGTTCGTACAAGGACCGATTGGAACAAAACAAGCAATATCATAATCGAATCATCGAATACTGCGTGCTGAAGTTGGTTTGGGATTTTTCGGAGTTAGCTGGGAATTTAGAAAATTCAAACTCTGGGTATTTGGAAATTTAAATCATGGTGAATAAACCTCACTCACCATTTAATTAGTATTATTTCTAGTTGTTAAAAATAATTGTTGTGCTTGTTTGAATGTTGTCTGATTGTTTTAAATATATTAGTTATCTAGGATTTGGTTGACTATTATATATATATTGGGTGATGATTGGTTGGATTCCCGCAGTCTCATTAGCAGATGCCCGCGGTACCATTAGCGGATGATTACCCTATGCGCCCCACGCTATGATTAGTGGATGACCTTCATACCGCAATATCCTGCCTCGAAGCAGAATGGGTATTACTATGTTGACTAACGTCTGTGGATGCAGGAAAAACAGGTTGGAGGAATCCAACTGGATTCCTCAAAAATATAATATCTATTTGTTGTTTGTTTGATTTCATATATGATGTGTTAAAAATGAAATGATTGAAAATTGGTTGAATTGATTGTTTAAAATATCCCTGGGGCTTGAATATTGATAAAAATATCCTGGAAGGGATATTTGAGATTTAAAAAGGGAATTCTATTTTTTATAAATAGAATTTGAATTTTAAATTAATTATAGAAAATATTAACTTGTTTTGAATATATATGAACGAGTATTGAATTTATAAACTCTGTTTATAAATGAAAAGGTGGGATTTGAATCGAATTTATAAACTCTGTTTATAAAGGAAAATATGGGATTTGAATTGAATTTATAAACTTTGTTTATAAATGAAAATATAGAATTTGAATTAAATTTATAAACTTTGTTTATAAATGAAAAGGTGGGATTTGAATTGAATTTATAAACTTTGTTTATAAATGAAAATATGGGATTTGAATTGAATTTATAAACTTTGTTTATAAATATATAAATGTGGGATTTTTAAGTGAAGTTTTAAATGTTGTTTAAATAAGGCATAGAATTCAAATGGGATTTATAATACGGAATTTGAATAATAGAATTCAAATGGGATTTATAATACGGAATTTGAATAATAGAATTCAAATGGAGTTTAACTATAGAATTTGAATATAGAATTCAAATGGGGTTTATAATATAGAATTTAAATATAGAAATTCAAATGGGATTTATAATATAGAATTTGAATAAAGAGAATTCAAATGGGATTTATACTATAGGATTTGAATAATAGAAGATAATAGATTTGGATAAATAGAAGTGGAATAGACTAAGAAGTTAATTAACAGATTTAATTAACAAATTGAGTTAAAACGATTGGTATAGTTAAAATAGTTTGGACAGGTATAGACATACAGGAGATAGGTTTGGAATAAAGTGTTGGAAGGTATGTAAATAGAATGCTTGACAAAAAGGTACGTATTTAATTCATATATGAGATTTTATGCGCCGTATCGGCTAGCCGCTTGGCTTTTCTTTTTCTTTTTGGATTGGTAAGGGCTATGGGAGGCTATTTGAAATATCCCGATGCTCCCGGTACAAAGGAGGTTATGGCGAATTTTTCGGGGAATTTAAGGAGTTAGAATATTTTTATGATAATTTGATAGTTAGAAATCAACGTATCGATATATATAGAAGTCGATAAGGAAACGAACTAAAAAATAGAATAGTAAAATCAAAAACGAAGACTAGAAATAAAATCTCGTAAGAATAGAAAGAGAAGGCGTATATATGTTTAAAAGTGAAGAATTAGTTGTATGGTATTGATTATTCGAGTAAGTAGTCTTATCTGTTTTGACGTTATAAATGTTATTCAGTCTAGGTCTGAGAGGTAGTTATACCCCAACTTGATTGATTTCATTATTAACAAATAAATAGTAAGATTTCAGGCTCGAAGATCAATGTTAGATAAGAGTTAGTTGAATATAGTATTTGGGTTGTCGTAACGATGTTTTACACAACATCCGTTTTAACCCAAATAAATGTAAGTTTGGAAATAGAATAATAAATATTTCCTAAGTATAGAAATAAACGAGATCGGAAAAGAGATAAGTAATTGGAATATTTTCCAATTATAAATAGCATATATTTTCTAAAGTTTAGAAAATAAAGGAAGGCGATATTCGGAAATGTTTTCCAAATAGGGAAAAAGGCCAATATGGTTATTGAAAATATTTGGTTAACAAATATTGATAAAGAAATAGAGAAGTGATTTAATTAATGAAATTTTAGTTAAGGGCTTAGTGATTGTTTGATGATTGGTGAACACTTGTTTTCTTCGATAGTTAAATCATCGACTTTCGAAACACTTGTTTTTATTCGATAGTTAAATCACAGGCTATCGAAGTTTTGACCATCATCGTCAATATGGAGAGACCGGTTGGATTATTATCCAAAGAACCACTCTGTATTGGTAGTAGCGTGCGAATCAGATTATATAAAGATAATCGAAGACGGAGTAGAGTGCAAGGACTTTTTCTATTTATAGAAATTGTGCCTTTGGTTCATCCTGTTCCTGGGTGACTTGTATGGATGAATGTCTGACAGAGTATTTCCAGAAAGGTCACGTACATTTATTTCTTCAACCGTACCAAGAGTGGAAGCGGAGAAGGAAACTTCTTTAGCTAACACGTAATGTACTGTTGTAGACGTCAATTAGTGATTTTCGATGGTTGACAATGTGGCATTCGAAGTAAATCTGATGTGATGATAAAGCGTAGCTTCAAGCCTCATCAACCGGTAAATGACGGAAATCGGGCAGGCAGCATGGCTATGTAGGTCGCACCTATTAGGGTGTATAATCACTTGATCTAGAGTTTCATTTACTTCTAAAAATCTATTGTCGATGATGTCCCATTCGGGAAACGGTTGCTGATCCCAACCGTTGGTGATATACATTCGATACACTCAAGCCAAATGAGTGGTCGGTCATGTGTGGCTGAGTTGCAAGATGTTCTTATTGAACTCGGTATATTCTCCTCTAGAGATATACCAGCGGAAGGTGGTTCCATACCTTGTCATAGTTGGAAATTCATTAACCAATACGTGCTTGTAGTTTTGATTGTATATATATGTGGAACGTGAGATGCAAACATTCCACTAGATTGTATTTACTTGATTTACACACTATATTAATATCAAAGTAGTTTTGATATAAAGATTACCGTTCCTTTCAAAGGGATGTTGAAAGTTAAATCAAGTGTTTGGATTTTCATAAGGGAAAAACCCTTTCCATGTTATACGGCGTGGTCTTATGAGATATCATTTAGTTTTCTGAAACTGTTTAAAACTGTTTACTCATACCAGTCTCATGACCGACCCGGAGTTTATTTTGTTTTGTTCTATCTAAACTCTTGGGTGCCTAAATTTATACGGGCAGTCAAGTAGTTCAGGATTTTACAGATCTATCTAAAGGAGCTTGGAGAAGGAGGCTTCAGCGTGAGTTATATAGAGTTTTGTTCCGCTGTGTTGTAAGTGTTGTACTCTGATAAGTATATGTTATACAGTTGAGATTTTGTATTTCAAAGATATGATATATTATATTTTGCTCCGCTGCGATGTGAGATTCTGTGTTGTTATTTCTGTTCTTCTTCTACCTTGTTCTTCAAGAATTATTATTTTTCGTATTTTCGTGATATTTGGGTTGGACGTATGATATATATAGTCAACTCTGATGTTGCGGAAATTTGGGTCATTACATTGTACGTTCGATGTATAAGTTATATATGCGTTGTAAAAATTATATATGTGTTGAAATAGAGGTGAAATACTTACATATATATATATATATATATATACACACACACACACATATGCCCCTAGTCCTCAAACCATGGACGATATTTATTGGTTGTGACTGGTGTGAAAATTGGTTGATTAGAATTGTTTGTGGTTGAAATTGATTGATTTTGGTTGAAAAATACCCATTTGTGGTTGAGAATTATTTGGTTGAAACCACATAGGATTAGTTTGTGGAAAAGAAAAAAATATACATGCCGCCTGCGTGCGAACTAGATGCATGAAATCCCCATTGTCAAAATCTGTGAGGCTTTAAGGTAGAGCGAGGAGCCGTACTAGGGATGGCCCCGGTTTTAACTACCCTGCCGTTATGCTATCGAAATTTTGAATAATATTCATGTGTTAGAATTATTTACATGTGTTGAAACTGTATTCGAGTGTTGAATAGAAATTCATGTGTTGAATAGAAATTCTAGTATTGAATAGAAACTCATGTGTTGAATAGAAATTCATGTGTTGAACGATATTCGTGTTTAGAAATAAATTTTTTTATAATAAAAATCATATTTTTATCATCTATATGAACTATATAAAATAGTCATGTTTTGAAATAAATTGTTTTATAATAAAAATCATATTTTTATCATCTATATGAACTATATAAAATAGACGTTTTTTGAAATAAATTGTTTTACAATAAAAATCAAATTTGTATTATATACATGTATTGTTAAAAATAGTGAAGTGTCGAAATAAATGTCTGTTGGATAAAAATATCATTTTTATCAAATGTATGAAAAGAATATGGTTTCGAAATTGAAGAATCGATTATATATATATATATAATATAATTAAAATATATCGAATAACGAAGCTGCAGTTCGTGTTTTGAAACCGAGATTTCAAACGATTAGTGCGGGAGATCCGACCATCAGATTTTCCCGAAACCGAAACAGTTGGGTTCGCTCTGGAAATATCTTTCCAACGGCACCCACTTTGTAAAGATCCAACAGTTGGATTGTCTGGAATGTTTAATTCAAATCTGAAGAAAAACATCGCCAGAATCGATTATATATATATATATATATATATATATATATATATATATATATATGTAAATATAATTAAATTAAATCGAATAACGACGCTGCAGTTTGTATTTTGAAATCGAAACTTGAAACGAGTGTACTGGGATATCCGACCATCGGATTTTCCCAAAACTGAAACCGTTGGATTCGTTTTGAAAAGATCTTTCTAATGGTATAAATTTTATGAAGATCCAATGGTTATATTTTCAGATATGTGCAAATCAATTCTGAAGGAAGACAACGCCACGGCCGCGTTATGGCCTGAAGCGTCATTTGAATAAATTGGCTATTTTTAAATAAATAAAAATAGCGACAAATCGTTATAAAATATTGTAAATGATATGAAATGAAAATAAACTGAATTTACCCGGTTTTCTGGATATTTGATGGTTAAATGTGAAATTTATAAACTAACTGGAGGTTAGCTAAGTCGGGTGGTTTCCTGGGTTTTGATCTGATGTTGGTTTCGGCCTTCGGGGTTAATACTTGGGAAATCGTCCTCTTACTAATTTACGGTTAGTGAATGATGAATTGGAATGAGGCATATGTTGTGTTTGTGTAGCATTTTTTTATTATATACGCGAGCTGCTCAAAAAGACCGGGTTTATCCCATTCTGAGTAACTGAATCGATGATCAGAAATCGATGATGAAGACGGTGGTTGAAGACTGGAGACCTTCACCTCGGTTGGATGATAACTGATGTCCTGATTGGGAGTCATCCCGAAATATAGATAATGAGTGGTGATTGTCCAGACGTACGTGGAGATCGATGGGTATGCAAGGTATATAGTGCCTCCGGTTTCGTTCAGACCCAGAATGGACTTGTAAATGGACTGTGTGTATGACATTGGAATTCATTCTGTGTGGTTGATGGCATCAGTTACATGGCGTGAATTGCCTGTGTGGCATGCTAAGATGAAGTGATCAAGGCTTCTGTTGAAAAGCAAAGTCATGTGGTTGAAGATCAAAGCATGGCCTGTGTGGCGTAGCTTTGTGTGTAACGTGAATTCGCGAGCCTCACACCTCGGTATGAGCCAGAAACAGGAGGGGACATCAGGGAGGACATGCATTTCCTTCTAGCTAGAGGTAGTGTCAGTGCTTAAACTGATTGACATTTATATTATTTTCACCTATGTGGTTGTTGCTATTGCGAGGCGCCTTGGTTATATCGGTCGATCCGGGACCGATGGAGTCATTCGTTGGCTCATTTACGCCCAAAAGGGTGGGGAAACGCAGTGTTCAGGCATTTTAATCCACATCGGTGGACCAGCCCAGACGATCCAAGGGCTCGCCTGTGTCTGGGTCCTGAGGCTCGGGCTAGACAGTCCCGAAGTCGGTAAGGACTATCTTTTGCCTTGGTTCATGATGGAAATCCAATTTCCATATACGACACCATGCGGTTTTGATTGTATATATATATGGCGACATGATATATGGTACCCATGCCGTCTATGATTGATATTTATGATTGTATATAAAATTAGAAACTAACTGGAAACGAGCTAAGATGGGTGGCTTCCTGGGTATTGGTATGATGTTGGTTTCGGCCTTCGGGGTTAATACTTAGGGAATCGTCCTCTTACTAATTTACAGTTGGAGTCTGATTAAGAATTAAACGACAAAATCTACATTTTTAGTGATTTTACTTTACACGTATTAAGCATATCTTGGCCATTATAAGGTAAAACTCTATCCTCCGGTTTGCGTTGCATTGTGTGATGGGAACTGAGTCTTATAATGGATTCATTTTTATAAAAAGCATTGCGATGTTTAAAAGATTTACTTGTTTTAAGCACTGGCAATCCAATGGAGTAAACCGTTCCACGAAAGTGGCATGGTCCTGAGATTACCCTTGACACCGTCAGTACGGGGTTTTGGAGTCGTCACAACGTGGTATTGGAGCTTTGGTTAAGCTTAGTGCTGGAATATAACATATTAACGAACTCGTCGGAAATAGAACCAGTAGTGTTCTAGGATGAATAACTCATTACAGATAGGGTCAGTAATATCCTAGTATGAGTACAGCAGAATGGATTACACCCCAATAGACACATTTACATTCAAGTATATGTTTCTATGTTTTAAAAATATCTTTTCTGTTGACCTAACACTTGATCTGTTATTTGCAGAAGTACTAGAAAATGAGTGTCAGAAACAGAAGGAATGCAGAACCAGATGTTGAGGCTCTATTAATTAAGTATCGAAATTTGGGTGGAATACCGTTCTCGGGCGAAGAATCTATTATGAAAACACAAGCTTGGTTTCGTTCTGCTGAGAAAATCTTTGACAGTTTAAAGCTGAGAGATGACCAGAAAAGATTACTGGCATCTTGCGCACTCAAAGACGAAGCCTTGTTCTGGTGGGATTCGATTATTAACGATAATCCAGAAGGTAATATTTCCTGGGATAGATTTAAAGTCATTTTCCTAGAAAGATTTACTCCTCGTGAAGCAACTGAACGGTTATGTGATGAATTCTCTTATCTGATACAAGGAGATATGACCATTCCAGAATATCATAAGAGATTCAATGAACTTTCTCAATTTGCCCCGCATCTGATTCAAGATCCAAAGAGGAAAAAATCTGAGGTTTAGTCATAGCCTGCAAAGAAAATACCAGAATAGTGTAATGAGGAATGTGAAGCTTCCTTTTTCTGAAATGATATACATGGCTTACCAGTATGAGGATCTCGACAAGAAAGGTATGTTGCGTTACGAAGAGGAAGTCAGTTCTAGTAATAAAGGTGAGTCTGAAACTGATCGTCCTGAGGCCAGTACGATGTCTGAGTGAGTAAGAAGCCCAAAGTCAATCAGAAAAGGGCCAGATCTAAAAAGGAACCAATAACGACAGCTGTATGCAATAACTGCAATAAGCAAGGACATTTGACCAGAAATTGTAGATCTCTGAAGAAAGATGGATTTAAACCCGGTAGGAAGTCTCGAGAGATTAGGAAATGCCGGAAGTGCCATCAGGCTGGTCATATTGAGAAGAATTGCCAACCATTAAAGAAAAAGTCTAAAGCCGCACATGTAAATGAAGTGGTAGAAACACCATCACCCTCAGCTAGTCAGGGAAGAGCTGATGTTTTGGAAGGCACGCTTACTGTCAAAAACATTCAGTGAAAGTACTATTTGATATCGGCGCGTCAAGAAGCTTTATTACAAAGAATGCGGTTAAGAAGCTGGATTTGAAATTGAAAAAGCTCAAAGAACCCATCACTGTGCATAATCCGGTTGGGGGTTCTCTCGATCTTAGCTGGATTTTTGCGGTGCCTGTCTCTTTTTCCTGTTATAAGTTCCCTACCATCTCTATCATCATGAATTTTACTGAATTCGATCTTATTTTGGGATTGGATTGGTTAACCAAATATGAGGCAGAGTTTAGATGCGCCGACAGAGTTGTTAGGGCAAAGATTAAATTAGGGAATTATAAAACCATTCCCTGTGAAGGTCAGAATTCTGATAGAAAGGACTTCTGGGCAGCTTTGGATGTTTCTCCTGCTCAAATAGAAAATATCCCTGTAGTCACAGAGAATATTCCCGACCTCATAAAAGATATTCCTGTTGTCAAGAAATATGCGGATGTGTTTGAAGAAGTTGTTAGCTTAACTCCGTAGAGAGAAATTGATTTCAAGATCGATTTAATTCCGAACGCAAGGCCAGTAGTGCATGTTATTCGGAGAATGACTCTAAAGGAGAAAGAAGAACTAGAAAATCAAACTCGACAGCTTGTATGGAAGGGTCTGATCAGGCCTAATTTCTCTGATTGGGGAGCAGCAGTGGTGTTTGTCCCAAAGTATGACGGTACTCTGCGACTATGTGTGGATTATCGTGACTTGAATAAGCAGACAATAAAGAATAAATATCCATTGCCGCGAATCGATGATTTATTGGATCGTCTGAATGAAGCACAAGTATTTTCAAGGATGGACCTAGCTACGAGTTTCCATCAGCTTCGTATTGCTAAAGAGTGTGTTCCTATGACAGCATTCAGGGGTCCAGACTTATTCTATGAGTGGTTAGTAATGTCGTTCGGCTTATGTAACGCTCCAGCTTATTTTGTCGATTTGATGAATAGAGTGTTCAGAGGAGTCGTGAATAAGTTTGTTCTGGTTTTTATTGATGATATTCTAATCTTCTCTAATTCAAAGGCCGAACATAAAAAGCATTTGGAGCAAGTTCTAGAAATTCTGAGAAGGAATGTATTGAAAGCTAAACTTTCCAAATGTATATTCTAGAAAGATGAAGTAAAGTTTCTTGGCCACGTTGTATCAAAAGAGGGAATTGCTGTGGATCCAAGTAAAATCACAGCTATTCCAAATTGGAAACAGCCTAGTACTACCATAGATGTCCGAAGTTTTCTTGGATTGGCTAGTTATTACCGGAAGTTCGTTAAAGATTTTTTGAAGATATCTAGTCACTTAACAAAGCTTACAAAGAAGCACACAAAATTCAAGTGGACTCCAGAATGTGAGGAGGCTTTACAGAAGCTAAAAGTCAGATTAACAACGGCGCTAGTGTTAACGATTATCGATGGCAATCAAGACTTGAAAGTCTGGTCAGATGCCTCTAGAGAAGGCCTTGGTGCAGTATTAATGCAAAGAGGTCGAGTTGTTGCTTATGCTAGCCATCAGCTGAAGCCACATGAAAAGAATTACGTTACTCATGATCTTGAGTTGTTGGCCATCGTATTTGCTTTGAAAATCTGGAGGCACTATCTTCTGAGTGAGAAATTCGAACTGTTTACAGACCATCAGTCGTTAAAGTATCTGTTCACCCAGAAAGACTTGAATCTGAGGCAGCAACGTTGGCTAGAGTTTCTTGCAGCATATGATTTTGAGATTTTGTACACTCTAGGGAAAGCCAATGTTGTGGCCGATGCACAAAGTAGAAAGAATGTAATGATCGCCAGTTTTATTATTATGACTTCATTGATTGATAAAATATCTGCTCTTCAGAAGGATGGTCACTTCATTCAAAAGATCAGAGAAAGAATACAGAAAGGCGAACCCTTGAGTTTCCAGATTGATGACTAAGGGATTCTAAGGCTAAAGGGTTGAATTTGTGTTCCTAACATTTCTGAGCTCCGAAAGGAAGTGCTGGATGAATGCCACAAGTCAAAAACTTAGTGTCCATCCAGGGGTGAGAAAAATGTACAATGACATCAAACGCACTTTCTGGTGGAGGTTGATGAAGAGAGACATTTCTTTATATGTCACCCGATGCCCTACTTGCCAGCTAGTCAAAAGAGACCAACAGAAACTGGCTGGATTGTTGCAGCCACTGGACATTCCAGGTTGGAAGTGGGAACATATTTCCATGGACTTCATAGATGGTTTGCCCAGAACCAGAAAAGGAAATGACAGTATTTGGGTGATCGTAGATCACTTCACGAAGACCACCCATTTCATACCTGTCAGATCCAATAGAACTGCTCAGAGTCTAGCACAGATATATTTCAAGGAAATTGTTAGGCTACATGGAGTGCCGCTCAGTATAGTTAGTGATAGAGATCCAATATTTAATAGCAAATTCTGGGAGGCATTTGAAGTAAAACTGGGAACGAAGCTGAACCTAAGCACCGCCTATCATCCTCAGACGGATGGTCAGACTGAGAGGGTGAATCGTATACTAGAAGATTTATTGCGGGCTTGTGTTCTTGATTTTGGTGGATCATGGGAAGACCATTTACATTTGGCTGAGTTCTCATACAACAACAGCTACCAAGCAAGCCTGACAATGTCGCCATTCGAAGCATTGCATGGTAGACCGTGCCGATCTCCTGCTTGTTGGGTTGAACCTGGTAAGGCTTGTATTGGGACCTGATATGATCCGTGAAGCTGCGGATAAAGTCGATTTCGTTAAGAAACGATTACTCGCCACTCAAAGCCGACAGAAGAGCTATGCTGATTCGAGAAGAAGAGATTTGGCTTTTTCTGTTGGTGATTATGTGTATCTAAGGGTTTCTCCGATGAGAGGAGTGATTCGATTTGGCAAAACTGGGAAGTTGGCGCCCAGATTTATTGGACCATTCCCTATTCTTGAACGAATTGGGACTCTCGCTTATAGAATTCAATTACCGGATTGGTTGCCTGGAGTGCATGATGTGTTTCACGTATCTCAACTTCGAAAGCATGTTTATGACCCAGACTTGGATGTGGAAGAAGCCGCACATCAGGATATAGAAATTACTCCGGAATTGGCTGTGAGAAGAGAGTCGCTAAAGATTATCTGCAAAGAAACCAAAGAACGGAGGAACAAGAAGGTTCACTTAGTCAAAGTGCAATGGAGTGGAGATCCGCGAGATTGTACTTGGGAAACATAGGAAAGCATTAAGAAAGACTATCCTAAGTGTCGAGTGGATATATCTGATTGACTCCGGTGCAAGGTACATTTAATATATTTTGAAATTTCCAGTTGTTCTCTACTTTGTTATTAATTTCTTTTCATGGATGTAAACTTTTAATTCTATAGTCTGGATGATTTTAAAAGAGTATAGGAATTGATTAATATATTTTTGAAAAGTTAAAAACAAATTGGTTGTTGCTTGCATTGTGTGATAGTGGATTTGATTAATTAAATTATTAGAATGATAGTTAATTAAATCACGTATTGAACTGATTTATAAATAGATAGAAATATATACATGTGCATTATGTATGTTTGAACAGGTAAACGGATTAGCTGTTGAGTAAAGAATTTATTTGCGTGCCCAACAAATAGGTAAACCTTAATGAGATGGTTGCACGATTTTATTATTATATCAACTCATGTGAATGCCATTGGATGCGAAGTGCTGGTTGTTCTGTGTGTAATAATAAACGACGCCATAGGATAGTAACAATTAATTTTGAACTACACTACATGGCATACTCCTTGAAGATAGGCATACTTCATCATATACCACATAAGCATTTGGAGCTTGTGTGACGAGGTTAAAGATTTTCCATACGAGCGAGAGGCTTGTATGGCGATGACTATATATTACAGGTTGAACTGATGACTGATATGGACCATATGAAATGTAACGGTAAATTTCTAGATTAATAAAAACCCCACACAGGTCTGTAGATGACAATAAACACATCTCTCTGGTCATTAAGGCACAAAAACCATTTATAGGGTGATGAGAATTTATTCTCTGGAGTTATAATCTATACACACTCCCCTGTGGACACCGGAATATATCACTATAAATATGTGCATGCTTATTAGGATTTATTGGGTACCTAATACGGCCCAATAAATTTCCAAACCCCTCCCCGTACAAAGGAGGTTATGGCGAAATTTTTTGAAAATTTAGGGTGTTAGCCAAATTTTTGAAGAATTTGAAAATTCTTAGAAACTGAAAAGTTGAAGAATGGAAGCCAGATTGAAAGTAGAGTTGATTAATCAAACCACTTTCGACTTTGTTCCATTTCGGGGATGAAAAGATTTAAGTGGTGGAGATTGTAACAACCCGTAAAATCTGAACCAATTTAAAATTTTAAATTGGCTATTTTAGTGAATTTTAAATATTTAAAATAAATATTTTTAAATAATAACGACGAAAATGGTGTTTGAATCGACGCTTGAAAATAAATATAAATACTTTGAACTATAAACAAGGCCTGAAATGGCACGGCAGTTTCAATTTTTCAATTCAAACTTTGACAGACTGTACCGGGTGAAAAACAAAACGGATTTTAGTGAAACCAAAAATATTTAAATCTTTAGTGAATATATTTCTAACAAATCTGAAAAATCGAAGTTTCGTAGCGGGAAGCAAAAGTTATGGCCAAATGAATTCTCAGAAAGGTCGCTATAGAGTTTATATTGCCCGTGAAAATGGCCATTTTGCAAACGACCTCAGAATTCGACGAAACCACTTTTGTTGGATCCGGGATGTCAAATTATTGCTAGGTTTCAAATTTCATAATTTTTGAAGCTAGTATGTGAACGTGGCAAAGGAAAATGCGTTTGATCGTTCTATTAAATTAGTTCGACCAGAAAAGGGCCATTTTTCAAACGGTCTCAAAATTCGACGAAACTAGTTTTGTTGGGACCGTATCGTCAAAACATAGCTAGATTTATTTTTTGGGAATTTTTAGAATCAGTATGTGGCCCTGGCAAATTGAAATGTACGTTCAAATTAAATATTGAATGTTTAATATTTTAATTTGAAGAGAAACTGACTCAAACAGTCGAATGGGCCTATGAAACATATCCCATTGTGTTTGGAATGGGGGTATTTGGCTAGGAACAACAGTCGTTGGGTTTGGATTGGAGTTTATATGAGTCAAGGGGTATTTTCAAAATTTTAAAAATATATAAATAAAAGGAAAAAAAATCCCATTGGCCCGTACCATCGTCTCTCTCCCTGATGCCTGAAACCCGACGACGAAGAAAGCTTCTTCCCCTCTCTCCTCGATTCCACCAAATCCACGCATCTATAGCCTTCCCTCCAGCTGAAGAAATTGTAGATCTCCTCTCCAGCTTCAAATCCATATATAGTTTGTATTTTTTCGTTCAGAATTGGGGGAGAAATCAAGTTCGAAAGTTTTGAACTTCTACCTCCCGCCGACGTCAGCTCCGACCACTGGAGTAGGCCGCTCCACCGTCGGTCTGGGCACCCTCCGACCGCCTACAAGGTGCAGCAACCTTATCGGAACAGCGAGCAATGGTTTGGGTAAAAATCGAAAACCTAGATTCGAAGATTAACCTGAGGTAACGACCTATGTAAATTTAAAATAGTTTTAACACTTTAAAACCATTACAAACTTGTAAAAATCGTATCTTTTTGCTGTGTTGTCGAAATCTAGTGAAACAAGAGATACTGAGACCGTGAGGACGTCTTCTACATTTTAGAAGAGACCGCATATTTTTTTGATCCTTCTGCAATTTTTGGTGGAGTGGAACACAATGTGAGATTTCTAAATTATAAACGATATGGAAAACGATGATGTATAAATTATATAGTCGATATATGAGTTATATAAGCGTTGTACACCTCATGTATAAGCGTTGTATAAGTTGTACGTTCGATGTATAAGTTATATATGCGTTGCAAAAATTATATATGTGTTGAAATAGAAGTGAAACACTTATATATATATATATATATATATACGCCCCTCGTCCACAAACCATGGACGATATTTATTGGTTGTGATTGGTGTGAAAATTGGTTAATAGCGAATAGTTGATTAGAATTGTTTGTGGTTGAAATTGATTGATTGTGGTTGAAAAATACCCATTTGTGGTTGAGAATTATTTGGTTGAAACCACATAGGATTAGTTTGTGGAAAATAAAAAAATATACATGCGGCCTGCATGCGAACTAGATGCATGAAATCCCCGTTGTCAAAAGCTGCGATGCTTTAAAGTAGAGCGAGGAGCCGTACTAGGGACGAACCCGGTTTTAACTACCCTGCGTTATGCTGCCGAAATTTTGAATAATATTCATGTGTTAAAATTATTTTCATGTGTTGAAACTATATTCGTGTGTTGAATAGAAATTCATGTGTTGAACGGTAGTCGTGTTTTGAAATAAATTGTTTTATAATAAAAATCATATTTTTATCGTCTACTTGAACTATATAAAATAGTCGTGTTTTGAAATAAATTGTTTTATAATAAAAATCATATTTTCATCATCTATATGAACTATATAAAATAGTCGTGCTTTGAAATAAATTGTTTTACAATAAAAATCACATTTGTATTATATACATGAATTGTTAAAAATAGTGTAGTGTCGAAATAAACATCTGTTGGATAAAAATATCATTTTTATCAATTGTATGAAAAGAATTATGTTATGAAATCGAAGAATCGATTATATATATAAATAAAAATATAATTAAAATATATCGAATAACGAAGCTGCAGTTAGTGTTTTGAAATCGTGATTTCAAAAGATTAGTGCGGGAGATCCGACCATCAGATTTTCCCGAAACCGAAACCGTTGGGTTCGCTTGGGAAATATCTTTCCAACGACACCCACTTTGTAAAGATCCAACGGTTGGAATGTTTAATTCAAATCTGAAGAAAAACAGCGCCAGAATCGATTATATATATATATATATAAATAAATTAAATCGAATAACGATGCTGTAGTTCGTATTTTGAAATCGAAATTTCAAACAAGTGTACCGGGAGATCCGACCATCGGATTTTCCCAAAACTGAAATCGTTGGATCCGTTTTGAAAAGATCTTTCTAATGAAATAAATTTTATGAGTCCAACGGTTAGATTTTCAGATATGTGTAAATCAAATCTGAAGGAAAACATCGCCACGGTCGCGTTATGGCCTGAAGCGTCATTTGGATAAATTGGCTATTTTTAAATAAATAATAATAGCGAAAAATCGTTATAAAATATTATAAACAATATGGAATGGAAATAAACCGAATTTACCCGGTTTTTTGGATATTTGATGGTTGAATGTGAAATTTATAAACTAACTGGAGGTTAGCTAAGTCGGGTGGTTTCCTGGGTTTTGATCTGATGTTGGTTTCGGCCTTCGGGGTTAATACTTGGGAAATCGTCCTCTTACTAATTTACGGTTAGTGAATGATGAATTGGAATGAGGCGTATATTGTGTTTGTGTAGCACTTGTTTATTATGAATGCGAGTTGCTCAGAAAGACCGGGTTTATCCCATTCTGAGTAACTGAATCAACGATAAGAAGTCGATGATAAAGACAATGGTTGAAGACCGGAGACCTTCACCTCGGTTGGATGATAACTGATGTCCTGATTGGGAGGCAACCCGAAATATGGATAATGAGTGGTGATCGTCCAGACGTACGTGGAGATCGATGGGTATTCGAGGTGTATAGTGCCTCCGGTTTCGTTCAGACCCAGAAAGGACTTGTAAATGGACTGTGTGTCTGACATTGGAATTCATTCTGTGTGATTGATGGCATCAGTTACATGGCGTGAATTGCCTGTGTGGCATGCTAAGATGCAGTGATGTGAAAACCCGTAACTTCCCCGTGAAGGAAAGTGCGGATAGTTCGAGAACAAGCCACAACAGAACGCAGACGAAAGAACATTTCATTGTATATTACACAGAAATATCAGAGATTTAAATTACATTTAAATACATCGCAGCGGAAAATAATACAATAAACAACTAGAAGAGATATACGGATACAAAGCTTTCCGGATATCATTCCAGCTGTAAACCAGGATCCTATTATTTTTGGTTTCACTAAAATCCGGTTTGGTTTGCACCCGGTATGCTCAATTGAAGTTTGAAATCGAATTATCGAACTACCACGCCATTTTCAATTCCTTTTATAATTATAAATAAATATTTATATTCTATCGTCGATTCAAACGAATATATACGTTCTAATTATATTCAAAATAAATTTCTCGTCGATATTATTTAAAATAATTCATTTTAAATAATCAAAATTCGCTAAAATTGCCAAAATAAAAAATTTTAAACTGGCCCAGATTTTACGGGTTGTTACAACTGATCAAGGCTTATGTTGAAAAGCAAAATCTTGTGGTTGATGATCAAAGCACGGCCTGTGTAGCGTAGCTTTGTGTATAACGTGAATTTGCGAGCCTCACACTCCGGTATGAACAGAAACAGGAGAGGCCATCAGGGAGGACATGCGTTTCCTTCTAGCTAGAGGTGGTGTCAGTGCTTAAACTTGCTGACATTTATATTACTTTCACCTATGTGGTTGTTGCTGTTGCGAGGCGCCTCGGTTATATCAGTCGATCCGGGACCGATGGAGTCATTCGTTGGCTCATTTACACCCCAAAGAGTGGGGAAACGCGGTGTTCAAGCATTTTAATCCACATCGGTGGACCGACCATGACGATCCAAGGGCTCACCTGTGTCTGGGTCCTGAGGCTCGTGCTTGACAGTCTCGAAGTCGATAAGGACTATCTTTTGACTTGGTTCATGATAGAAATCCAATTTCTAAATACGACATCGTGCGGTTTTGATTGTGTGTGTATATATATGGCAACATGATATATGGTACCTATGCCCTTTATGATTGATATTTATGGTTGTATATAAAATTAGAAACTAACTGGAAACGAGCTAAGATGGGTGGTTTCCTGGGTATTGGTCTTATGTTGGTTTCGGCCTTCGGGGTTAATACTTAGGGAATCGTCCTCTTACTAATTTGCAGTTGGAGTCTGATTAAGAATTAAACGACAAAAATTACATTTTTAGTGATTTTACTTTACACGTATTAAGCATATCTTGGCCATTATAAGGTAAAACTCAATCCTCCGGTTTGCGTTGCATTGTGTGATGGGAACTGAGTCTTATAATGGCTTCATTTTTATAAAAAGCATTGCGATGTTTAAAAGATTTACTTGTTTTAGGCACTGGCAATCCAATGGAGTAAACCCGTTCCGCGAAAGTGGTGTGGTCCTGATATTAGCCATATTATAAAATGTGTTAAGTAGATTTCTCATACCAGTCCCATGACTGACTCGTAGTTTGTTTCACTTGCAAATTCGAGTGCCCCTTTTTCCACATGGGCAGCCTTGTATTCAGGTTTTAGCAGGCTCTTTCTGGATAGCTGGAGCTGAAGATGGATTCTATCATTTATCTCTTTTTATGCTGTTCAGCTCCTATTAGACACATTATGTTTGTTTTACGCTGTAGACATTTATGTATAGCTAACCTGTATTTGTACTAAGTATGATCCTGTATACTGCGTAAATCTGATGATTATGTTTATCCAGTGTATTCTATTGTACATTATTTGGCGAATTTATTTGATTCTGTTCTGCTATTATCTGTTTATGTGTTATATTAACAAAGATTACCCTTGACACCGTCAGTACGGGGTTTTGGGGTCATCACATGACGGATCCTTTCTGTGAACGGGTTTTTACAGGGTGAAAACTCCCATTCTTTCTTTTCCTCTTCTCGAACTGCTTTTTCTTTCATTATTCGCTGAATCATATCCGTAATGCGCTTCTCGTTGCTCGCTCGTCCCACGGGATTGTTGATACTTTTGTCGTCGCAATCGTGGTTTAAGCTCTGATTCCTTGCACCTCTTTTGGGAGGTGTCCCTTTGGTGGGACTTGCGGCGTTTTGAGTTGCATGTTTCACCTTATGCTACAGGATTTTGATCTTAGAGTCTTCAACCTCGGCCTCCCCCTTGTCTTCCACTGAGAAGTTGGATCGACTAGGGTCTGAGGCAGAAGAGTCTTCTTTTTCATCAACAATGTTTACAGCATTTGGTGGCGGAGGGTTGGTTTGAGCACTAATCAGGGCGTCAAGCCTTTCCATCATTATTTTTGTCGTTGCATCCATTTTTTCATTCAAACTAGTCACTACCACTTTCAACTCATCTCATGTTATGGATGTCCTAGAGGACTCTTTAACTTCTCGATTCAAGGTTTGTGGTGTAGCTTCATCACCATGAACATCCTTAACAATTGTGGTAGCTCTGATGGACTTATTTTTCTTTGAACCTACCATGACTTCGAGGAAGGTGGTGGTTTAGGATTTTAACGGCGGACTGTTGAAATCGGAGGAAAGTGTGAAGGAAGGAAATACGAACATGGTCCCATGGTGGACGCCATATGTTTTCACCAAAAAATGGCTCAAACACCAATTGTACGAGAACCTTACTTCAACAATATTGTTAGAAAGTAAATGTAGCCGCACTCACTGAAATTAAAAGTAAAAATGTGAGGGAAGTAAAATACAGACGAGGTTTTAGAGTGGTTCGACTCTAAGCTAAGCCTACGTCCACTATAAAGGTAGTTTGCATTATCATGATGATTATAAACCACGTAAACTCTCTTTGTACACACATCATCTCATACACTCAACTCTCAACATATTCTCAATCTTACATACAAATCTCATTTAGATTCACAGAATTCAATGTAGGAATGGTGGAATCTGTGGAGGAGAAGGACAGATAAGCAACGGAGAAGGAGGACGTCTTTGGCGTCTTTTCTCCTATAAGATCTTGATGGATGCTAGAGTCAAATGGATAAAGATACTTCAAGTGGAGATGGTGAGAATGCTTAAGGAAATGGTATAGGCAAGAATGTTGCAACACTTCGTGAGGGCTAGGAGTCCCTCCTCCTATGGTGGAATCCATAGTCTATTTATAGGCGAGCCCCCCCCCTAAAGAAATGAGCTGAAATTCGCATATGCAGACTACAGGTCGCTTGTCTAATTAATTACGACTATGCCATCACTTAGTTATACCCAGCTGGCGACAGTTGTATTCAGTTGTCCTTGAACGAATTCATGGGAGTGAGTAGCTTCATAGGAGTGAGCGACTACATAGGTCTAAGTACGTTGAATGGGCGGGTAGGCGATGAGTGTATAGGCGACTTGTCAAAGCTTCGTAGTTAGTATAAGAATGATCGACCAGGTCATCATGTTAAGCTTTTTTACGATCGACCGGTGGATGGCATCTAGTTGATGCAGTTTGCTTGATTATAGATGAACGGGCTATCTACGTCGTAGTCCGCAAGCGAGCGATCAAGGCTCGTAGAACAAAATGTAAGTGCGGCCTTTCAAGAGCTGGTATCTGACCGGTCGGTAGGTGGCATCTGGGTGAAACTCTAGTGACCGATCAAGAAATGAGTGAGCGGCTAGGGTAGCATTCTGTGAGTGGACACGGGAGGAATGTGCAAACCCTGTTATTTTGGGTTTCCTGATAGGTACGATCGATCGAGATAGTATAAATGAACGACTATAGAGCGGGAAATGTGTCCAGAACCAATTTTCTTCCTTGTCTCACACGATCGACCCTTTCGATATATGAATGAGCGAATTCCTTTACATCGTGCTCGACCTTTAACTTGCATACGAACGAACCCATTATTATTCTTATCTGAAACTAGTGCTTGTCTTGTCCCTATAACACATACTTAACCATCTAATGTGTGTACGGAATTTTTGAGGGATAACAGGTGCGACTGGGTGCAGGGGTGCGACGGTGCTGCATAGGGTGCGTACAGGGTATGGCTTCTGCCGTGTCCCCAGGTTTTGAAGGCATGCGACATAAGTGGACTTCCAGAACTTATTAATCCGATTTGGGCTTCAGGTAAACGAGCTTCAGGTGGGAGCGACTCCGATTTGGTGCTGGAGGCCCTGCACGATTTGGATTGGAGGAAGACTAGTTCAAGGAAGAGAGTAATTTTATTTCTTTAACTAAATACAGTAAGCAGAAGTATTTATTTATAGCATCGAAACAAAACAACAAAACAGGGTACAACAAAAACAAAGAATACAATGTACAACATAAATAAATATATTTTTAGTATTTTAAAGCCAACTGCTATAGATATTTAAAACCAAGCCCATGTAGTAGTAGTTTATGTTACAAAAATAAACTGTTACATTATGTAAAATTAAATTTCTACATTATCAAAATAAACTGTATTATACTTGGTTGTTGCTTAAATATCTAAAAACAGTTGGCTGCTAATTTGTTAAAGCCAACATTTGGTTGTTAGTTCTGTAACATTATGTAATTATGTTACAGAATATGTTTTTAGTATTTTAACATTTCCCGTATCCCTCCGCACCCTAATCCTCACATTTTTGAATTTGTCGAATTATCGTATCCCCGTACCGTGCACCCGCATCCGCGCACCCGCACCCACGCTTCCTAGCTTAAAGCTAAATCTTTTCTTCATAATCCCGCTGCTACCTTGTAACGACCCGTATTTTTACGGGTAATAATTAATTTATTTAACTATTTAAAATAGTGATTTAGGGAATTAAATCGTTGTTTAATTAAATAAAGTGAATATTTAATTAAATTAAAATAATAGAATAATATATTTAATTTAGAAATAATCAAAATTAGTGGAATTCACAATATTGTGTGAATTAGATTATTTAAAATATATAATTCAGTTTAAAGTTGAATTATACTCACAAATATGTTATTTAAACGAATTGTGAACGTAAAATTTATAATATAATTATAATCGATCTTGAAATGGCGTTGCAGTTCGCTATTTGGCGATTTGAACTTCAACTGGATGTATAGGGTCCGTTTTAAATCGGATTTCTGTGAAACAAGAAACGTTAGGAGCTGGTGAAGTATATTTTTCTAGTGGAAGAGAAAACCGGGATTTCGTAATGTAGATTTTGATTTATTTCCAAATCAAATTTTAGAAAAGTCGCTATGGAATTCCTTTGAAATTTATAAATATATATTTATATTATAAAAGGAATTTCGATATAGATTTGAATATCGATATAACTGGGAAATTGGAAATATCAAGTTATAAATCCCAGTGGAGCTGTATGATATCTTAGTGTGAATATATACGATTATATTAAATTATTTTTATTTAATTTAATTGTTTTTAAATATATTTATATATTTAAAAGGGTTAATTAGAGCTTTAAAAATAGCCAGTTTTGCAAATAACCTCTGTTTTTAACGAAACTAATTTTGTTGGATCCACAATATTAAATTATTGCTAGATTTCAATTTCCGTGATTATTGAAGTCAGTATGTGGTCGTATGGGATTTTAATGTGAAAAACAGTAGATAATTTGACCTTTAAAAATATGCTGTGTGATCAAACAAAATCGGAATTCGACGAAACCAGTTTCGTTGGGTCCGCAATGTCGAACCATAGATGTCTGTCAATTTTCGTCGCAAATGAGTTCCATGTGTGATCATAGGAATTTTTAAACCATGAATATGTATAATGATTGATTATAACTGAATAGAATAATCAATATAAAAATATTTAGAGATCTCTATAAATACCCCTCAATAATCTCTTACCCTAAAACGTGGCATTCGGTAGTCAACACTTTTTTTCCTTCCGCCGTTACTATTTCTTCTGAAAACGTGAGAAACTCAATGCTTCAAAATTCTGAAATAAATCATGTAAAATACCATAAATCTCCAAACTAGTATATCTAGTTCCACTGTGAGAAGCCCTTCCACCAGATATGGATTTTGTTCCACTCGCACTTCATTTGTCTCGCTAGGGTTCCAATTTTGGCAAGCTGTATGCGTTGATTCTCGAAGTGGAGTTTGTAATTGGATTGGGGAGTAAAAAAGGAGCTCACGTGTTTTGTTTTTGAGGGATTCTGGGAGGAAAACTGCCGTGCTTTTCCTGGGTGGTTTGGAGGAGCCACCGCGACAAAATAGGGGTATAGGCATGCGAGCTATTTGTCGAGGTGACAGAGGAGCAGAGTTCGAAAATGGAAATCAAATGGTGGTGTTATGTTGAACTCGGTGGAGAAATGGTGTAGAACGAGGTTGGGAAAGATTCGAAAATGGTGAGGAGTTATCTACAGGAAGTTGCGATGTCTGATTTTGGGGAAGAAAGATCTTAAGCGGGCGGGTAAATTTCTAAGTGGGTTGGAAGGGAAAAAGAAAGGTTAAGGCCCAAAGAGATTTTATTTGACTTTTATTGAATTAAAGAATGTATTCGAGCTTGTAAATTAAATATCTCGGTCATATTTAAGAAGAATTCAAAGAAACAAGATCCGTTGGGATCGTATGGACAGACACTACACGATGGAACTGATTGGAAGCCCATCGGAGCTCGTTACAATTTATGGTAAAATAAATTGCCTGTCTGAATCAAGCGATGGTTATCATTATTGACGATGATCATCCAATGTGAGTAAAACTCACCAACTCTGAACAGTTATATTTTTATAACGTGTTCTTAGAATTGATAATTATCTATTGATTGATGTGTGTTAACTGTTTTGATTTAATTGTTAATTTATTGGTTGAAAATATAGATAACGATTTATATAAATCGTTAATCGAATATTGATTCTGTGTATCAGAATAATTTATATTCGCGTTGTTTTACATCTGTGATGCAGGGAAACAGGTTGGAGGAATCCAACTGGATTCCTCAACATTTATTTTCCTGTTATTCATATATTGTGATATATGATGTGATATATAATCTGTTGTTGATTATGTGTGTTTGGACGATATTTATCATTATTATATGGTGTGTTAAATACCAAAAGAAATACCAGAATGGTAAAAGGGGATTTTCAAAGTATATTTTGAAAATAATTTATTTATATAAAATCAATGGATTTTATATATAAAAGGAAAAAGGATTTTATAAAAGGAAATAAATTATAAAATCAAAGGAGTTAAAAAGAATATATTGTAAAATAAATATAAAATAATATATTTGTAAAACAAACATAAAGGAAAAATATTTGTAAAACAAATGTAAAGGAAAAATATTTGTAAAACAAATGTAAAGGAAAATATTCGTCAAACAAATAGAAAGAGAAAATATTTGTAAAAACATTTACAAATAGAATAGAAAAAGGAATATTTGTAAAACAATTACAAATAGAAATAAAAAGAAAATATTTGTAAAACATTTACAAATGGAACTGGAAAGAAAATATTTGTAAAACATTTACAAATAGATTTAATGGAAATATTTATTTATAGGAAATAAATAGAATGTTATAAATGAGATATTTATTTAGAAAATAAATAGAAAGATGAAAAGGAAATATTTATTTGTTAAATAAATATAATTGAAAGGAAGAATTTATTGGTTCAATAAATAGAATTCAAAGGAATATTTATTTGTTAAATAAATAGAATTAAATCAAAGGAATATTTATTTGGAAAATAAATAGAATTAAATCAAAGGAATATTTATTTGGAAAATAAATAGAATTAAATCAAAGAAATTTTTAGAAAATGAATCGAAGATGGAAATCTGTTTTTAACAGATAAATGGAAAAGATTTATTTAAAGTGGAATTAAATAGGAATCTGTTTTAACAAATATATTGGGAAGATTAATTTATAAATAATGTTTTATAAATTAAGTAAAATATTTATCATTGGATAAATAGAATATATAAGTCAGGACTTATATAGAGAAGTAAGAATCGATTTCAACATCGATATTTGAAACTGAATATGGAAGTAGAGTTAATCAAATTGTGTTAATCAAATAGAGTTGGAGTTAATCGATTAAGTTAAATAAATCGAGAAGGAGTAAATCGATAACAGTTAATCGAATTATAGTTAACCGATTAGAGTTAAAATTAATCAATTAGAGATAGAATTAATCGATAGAGTTAGAGCTAATCGATTAAGTTAAATAAATTGAGAAGGAGTAAATCGATAAGAGTTAATCAAATTATAGTTAATCAATTAGAGTTAAAATTAATCGATTAGAGTTAGAATAAATCGATAGAGTTAGAGTTAATCGATTAAGTTAAATAAATCAAGAAGGAGTAAATCGATAAGAGTTAATCGAATTATAGTTAATCGATTAGAGTTAAAATAAATTGATTAGAGTTAGAATTAATCGATTAGAGTTATAGTTAATTGATTAGAGTTAATCAGTTAGGGTTAACCAGATAGAGTTAACCAGTTAGAGTTAATCAGTTAGGGTTAACCAGATAGAGTTAACCAGTTAGAGTCAACTAGTTAGAGTTAATCAGTTAGAGTTAATCGATTAGAGTTAGAGTTAATCAGTTAGAGTTAACCATTTAGAGTTAACCACTTAGATTTAACCAGTTAGAGTTAATCAATTACAGTTAACCAGTTAGAGTTAATCAGCCAGAGTTAATCGATTAGAGTTAGAGTTAACCAGTTAGAGTTAATCACTTAGAGTTAACATGTTACAGTTAACTAGTTAGTGTTAATCGATTAGAGTTAGAGTTAACCAGTTAGAGTTAATCAGTTAGAGTTAATCGATTAGAGTTAGAGTTAACCTGTTAGAGTTAACCAGTTAGAGATAATCAGTTAGAGTTAACCAGTTAGAGTTAATCAGTTAGAGTTAATCAATTAGAGTTTGAGTTAACTAGTTAGAGTTAACAAGTTAGAGTTAATCAGTTGGAGTTAACCAGTTAGAGTTAACCAGTTAGAGTTAATCGATTAGAGTTAAATCGAACTAGAGTTATTCGAATAGGGTTAATCAAACAAGAGTTAATCGAATATTAGTTATTCGAATAAAGTTAAAAGGAGATATCGAATATTAATTATTCGAATAAAGTTAAAAGGAGATATCGAATATTAGTTATTCGAATAAAGTTAAAAGGAGATATCGAATATAATTTATTCGAAAGGAGTTAATTGATAAGAGTAAATTAGTTAGATTTAATCTAGTAGGGTTAATCAAACAGAGTTAATTCAATAGAGTTAATAAAATAGAGTTAATAGAATTGAGTTAATCAAATAGAGCGAACTGATAACAGTAAATCGATTAGAGTTAATCAAATAGTGTTATTTGAATAAAGTTAATCGAATATGGCTATTCGAAGAGAGATTTTCGAATGTAGTTTATTCGAAGGAAAGAGTTAACGAATAGAGATTTATTCGAAAGAGATTTACATAAGGAAGTTGTTAAAGATTTAAAAGATAAACTTTGACTATTTTGAAGTTAAAACGTTGTTCAGTTAAGGTCTGAGAGGTAATTATACCCCAACTTGATTGACTTCCTTCTTAACTAAGGAATGGTGAGGTTTGATAGTGAAAGATGGTTAAGAGAATTTGGTTAATGAGACTAATGGTTTATGTTGGCATAGCGATGTTTATTTAAACATCCGTTTAAAATCAAACGAAGGAGATTTGGAAATTTTTTCCAAATAAGAATTAGAAATGTTTTCTGATAATAGAAACTAAGAAATGTTGAATATATGGAAACAGGAGATAAGTGAATTAATTTAAAAGGGTTAAATGTTAAATGATGATTGATCGATAAAATTTCCATTTGAAAATAATATAGTTGTTTGCACACGTGTTTTTCTTTGATAGTTAACTTACCGACTATCAAAGTTTTTGACCATTTTAACGTTGTTAATATGGAGAGACCGGTTGGTTTACTATCCGAAGAACCACTCTGTATTGGTATAAGCGTTGCGAATCATATATGCCAAAGATAATTGAAGATGGAGTAAAGTGCAAGGGCTGTTGTATAAATCTTAGGTAAAGATTGCCTAAGATGGATGACTGAATAGTGCCTTCGGTTTGTCCAGTCCCAGGACGACCTGTATGGAAGAATGTTTGGTAGAGTATATTTAATAGATCGCGTAAGTTGATCTCTTCAAACGTATTTACGTTTGGTGGTGGATGAATTTGTTTCTCTTAACTGTATACCCGTGGTATTTTTGGGGAAATCAATTTGTGTTTTGGAAGGTATGACGATATGACATTCAAACTGAATTAATGTGTGATCTGTCAGAGGTAAGCGTGGCCTCTAGCCTCACATCCGGAAATGATATAAATCGAGCAGGCAGCATGGCTATGTAGGTCGCACCTATTAGGGTGTACAATCACCTGATCTAGAGTTTCATTTACTTCTAAAAATTTATTGTCGATGCTGTCCCATTCGGGAAACGGTTGCTGATCCCAACCGTTGGTGATATACATTCGATGCACTCAAGCGAAATAAGTGGTCGGTCATATGTGGCCGGGTTGCAAGATGTTCTTGTTGAACCCAGTGTATTCCTCTCTAGAGGTACACTAGCGAAAGGTGGTACCGTAACTTGTCATAGTTGGAAATCCATTACCCAATATGTGTTTGTGGTTTTTATTGTATACTATATATGTAGAACATGAAGTGAAAGCGTTTCTGCTAGAGGATTATTATATTGTGGTTGATAGACATTATTATAATATCAAAAGTTTTTTGATATAAAGATATTTTGGATTCTCATAAGGGAAAAACCCATTCCGTTATACGGCGTGGTCTTATGAGATATTGTTTAATGGCTCAAACTATTTAAACTGTTTTACTCATACCAGTCCATGTTGCGTGCTTAGTGCATGTGCGCCTGATAGGGGGTTCTCGCTTTCTGTTAGGTGGCGAACGGGAGACTCTTACCCCTACATGTCCCGAAAATGAGGGTTGGTTGTGAAGTCGAAAGGCTGACTGTAATAACCCGGAAAATACGAGCCAATTTAAAATTTTTAAATTGGTTATTTCAAAGGAATTTGAACAATTGAAATAGAATATTTCAATAAAATAGTGAATTAGAAATAGTGAGTCGGTTTGAAAATTTGAATTCAGACTTTGACCGACTATGCAGGGTGGAAAATATAACGGATTTTAGCGAAACCAAAAATATTTAAATCTGTTAGTCAATACCTTTCTAACGAATCTGAAAAATCGAAGTTTCATAACGGGAATTAAAAGTTATGGCCGAATGAATTTTCAGAGGGGTCGGTATAAAGAATATATAGCCCTGGAAAATTGATATTTTTCATACGACCTCGGAATTCGACGAAACCACTTTTGTTGGGTCCGGGATGTCAAACTATTGCTAGGTTTCAAATTTCATAATTTTTGAAGCTAGTATGTGAGCGTGGCAAAAGAAAATGTGTTTGGTCGATTTCTGTTAAATTGGATCGACCAGAAAATGGCCATTTTTCAAACGACCTCAGAATTCGACGAAACTAGTTTTGTTGGGACCGTAGCGTCAAAACATAGCTAGATTTATTTTTCTGGAATTTTTCGAATCAGTTTGTGGCCCTGGCAAATTGAAATGTGCGTTCAGAGTTAAAAATTAAATGTTTTATACTTTAATTTTAAAAATAACTGACTGTAACAGTCGAATTGGCCTACGAAACATATCCCATTGTGTCCGGAATGGGGGTATTTAGCTAGGGGTGACAGTCGTTGGGTTTAAAAAGGAGTTCGTTTGAGAAAACACTATTTAAAAATTTAATATAACCCTCGGCCAATCAGAATTTTCCTTTCATAAATTTTTTTTAAAAAAAAAAACCCCCCGTTCAACGGCGAAACCTCTCCCTACCTTCTCCCCCAAATCGCCGCCGCCACAGGCGATTTCCGCCTGCGCTACCCCCCTACCTCGACGCGCCTCCTCCTCCTCTTCAAATCCGACCCGACCACCGCCGCCACAGTCGCCTCCTCCGCCCGTATCGAAGCCAGGAAGTCGAGCACTTCCCGCCGCCGCCCTGAACGCCACCGACCACCGAACGCCACCAAACCACCACCGATTTGAAGCCCTCTCTTCCCTTTTCCACGTCCAACTCCCCGATCTTCCCCACGTTCCACTGATTTCGCGAAAACTGTAAACCTAGTTTTGAAGCTTCGTGAAAGTGAGTTTTTCTTTGATCTTTACACTTTGAAAAATCATATCTTTTTGGTGTGTTGACGAAATTCGATGAAACAGGAAACATCGAGACCGCAAGGAAGCTCTCTACCCAATAGAAGAAGCCGCGGATTTTTCTGACATCGTATCGATTTTTAGCGCTCAGAAAACCAATGTGAGAAATCTAAATTAACGTGAAATTGAATGGAAAATGTCGTGTATAATTTATATAAGCGAAATATAAATTACATACGTGTTGTATACCTCATGTACATACGCAGTGTAAGCTATATAAGCGAGGTATGAATTTTTACATGCATAGAATAAGTGATATATGTGTTGAAATGCTAGTAAAATATAGCAAATATATATTATATTATATATATATACTCCCCTCGTCCACAAACCATGGACGATATTTATTGTGGTGAATTGGTGTGAAATATTGGATGAAAAATACGAATGGTTGAATAATTGTTTGTGGTTGATATTGTTTGGTTGTGGTTGAAAAATACCCATTAGTGATTGAAATGAATTGGAAATATTTGTGGAATTAAAAATAAACATGCTGCCTGCGTGCGAATTAGATGCATGAATCCCCATTGTCAAAAACCGCGAGGTTTTAAGGTAGAGCGAGGAGCCGTACTAGGGACGGTGCCGGTTTTAACTACCCTGCCGTTATGCTGCCGAAATTTTGAATAATCTTTATGTGTTAGAATTATTTTCATATGTTGAAATTAGTTTCTTGCGTTGAAATTAAAGTCATATATAGAAACTATATCCATGTGTGGAAATATTCATGTGTTGAAAAGTGTTGTGTGAAAATTAAATTCATTTGTGAATGAGTGAAGTGTTTAAACAATAAAAATCACATTTTTATATGTATATGAAGTAAATAAAAATATTCGCCTTATATAAATAATTTCAACAATAAAAATCCCATCTTTCTAATATAAACAACATAAATAAAATGTCCATGTGTGGAGATGCTCATTTGTTGAGAAGTGTGTGTAGTGGAAAAGTTCATGTGTTGAATAAAAAGATCGAACGATAAAAATTACATTTTTATTGAAACCATGAAGTGCTGAAACATCTATTTGTCGAATAAATATTTTAAATGATAAAAATATCATTTTTATCATATGTGTGATATGCTAAAGATATGCGGACGTTGAAATAAATATTTGTGATAGAAATATTATTTTTAACATGCATAGGAACTAAATAAAATAGTCATGTGTTGAAATCTATTTTAGTTCGCCAAAATTATCATCTTTGAAATGTGAAGCGTTAAAAATAGCCACTTGTTCAAATAAACGTGCATGAGTTGAAATATACATTAACTAGCTAATGATATGATTTTAGCCTATGCATGCAACATTAGAATGAATGGTGTTTTTAAACCAAAGCGAATCAAATATGAAATTGAATGGAAAATGATAAATGTTAGAAATTGTATATATGTACATGCATATCTATTGAACAGGTTAAAGCAAAAGGGGCTAGAGAAGAGAAATAAAATTTTGTGCCCGACAAATAGGTACACATTTACCGCTTTGTTTGGGTGATGATTTTATGAGCCTGTTGGCTAGCCGCTTGGCTTTTTCGTTTTCTTTTTGATATGAGACGCCCGTGTGGCTATTTGGGAATTTTCCCAGACCCTCCCGTACAAAGGAGGTTATGGCGAAATTTTCCAAAATTTAAAGGCGTTAGTAAAATAATTGAAGTGGAAACGATATGGGAATTTTTGAATGAACTATATTTATATAAATATATAAATATAAATAGAATTAAAACGAAACGTGGCCGTGCAGTTCATGTTTTGAAACTGTGATTTCAAACGACTAGTGCGGGAAATCCGACCATTGGATTTTCCCGAAACCGCAACCGTTGGGTTCGCCTTGGAAATATCTTTCCAACGGCACCAACTTTGTGAAGATCCGACGGTTGGATTGTCTGGAATGTTTGATTCAAAACTGAAGAAAAACAACGCCAGAAACGATTATATTTATATATATATATAAAAATATAATTAAATTAAATCGAATAACGACGCTGCAGTTCGTAAATTGAAATCGTAACTTCAAATGGTTAGTGTGGAAGATCCGACCGTCGGATTTTCCCAAAACTGAAACCGTTGGATTCGTTTTGAAATGACCTTCCTAATGATGTAAAATTTGTGAAGATCCAACGGTTAGATTTTCATATATGTGTAAAACAAAATTAATGAAAAGCAGCGCCAGTGCATCGACATGACCTGAAACGTCGTTTAATTAAATATGGCCGTTTTAAATTAAATAAAAATGGCGATATATCGTTATAAAGTACTATAGACGATATAGAGTGAAAATAAACCAATTTTGTTGTGTTTGCTTGATATGTGATGGTTGAATGTATTTGACATGAAAATTATAACTAAATAACTGAAATGTGAATGTTGAATAGTCCAACCACGTGATTAATTGATTTGAAAATCTAAGTATACGTGGGTTATTTGAAAAGGCCGAGTTTAACTCATTTCAAATAATCGATCGACGTTGAGAAGTCGAAGACGACTGAAGACCGACGATCTCCACATTGGATGGATGGGCGCTACTACTGCTCGTGATTGGAGTAGCTACCATGAAGGAATTGAAGTAGTAGCCGTCCACACATACTGTTGATTGTACGGATATGCGAGGAATTGGTGCCTCCGGTTTCGTTCATACCCAGAACGGACTTGTAAATGGACTGTGTGTCTGACATTGGATTTTGTTCTGTGTTGATTGATCTCTGTTAAATATATATCTGTTTGGCGGCGGAGAATTTATTCTCTTGCTTAACGCCCTTCTCTGAGACGTACGAGCTCAGAGGTTATGTATTGACAAAAATCAGTCGCATGGAGTGGATTGCATGTGTGGCACGCCTAAGTGGCATATGATCAAGACTTCTGTTGCAAAGCAAAGTCTTGTGGTTGATGATCAAAGCATGGTCTGTGTGACGTAGCTTTGTGTATAACGTGAATTCGCGAGCCTCACACCTCGGTATGAGTCAAAAACGGGAGAGTGACTGCAGAGAGAGCATGACGTTTCTTTCTAGCTAAGGTGGTGTCAGTGACCTACCAGCCCTGACATTATATATGCTTTTCACCTGTGTGGTTGTTGGAATGCGAGGCGCCTCGATATAGGTCTGTAAGGACCGGGAAACGTGTGTTCAGGAATTGCCAATCCTCAAAAGTAAGAGAGGACCGACCCTGAAGATCCAAGGATCATAGTGGGGTCCTGGGACATTTGCTAGAGTGTCTCGAATCGGAGAGGAGCTTGCCCCTTGCCTCGACTCATGAAGGAATCCAATTTCCAATACGAAATATGCGAATGCGATTGTATTACTAGTATGGCGACATAGTAGATGGTAGCTATGCCGCCTAGGATTGATATTTATGATTGAATTGCTTTTGAAACATATATGCACTAGTAATAATATCGAACACCTTTGTTTTATTCGTATGAAGCATCTTTGGCCATTATAAGGTAAAAACTCTATCCTCCGGCTTGCGTTGCATTGTGTGATGGGACCTGAGTCTTATAACGGCTTCATTTTATAAAAAGCATTGCGTTGATTTAATCATTTACTTTATTTCATGCACTAGCACTCATTGGAGTAAACCCGTTCCGCGAAAGTGGCGTGGTCCTTTGATTTGCCTTATTATTGCTGTTAATAAGTTGAGTAGATTTCTCATACCAGTCCCATGACTGACTCGTAGTTTGTTTCACCTTGCAAACTCGGGTGCCCTCATTTTCACATGGGCAGCCTAGTTATAGGTTTCTGACGCACCTTTTGGCTCATGGCGAGGCTTGACTACACTGTGCTGACTTGGATTTTCTCCGCCATTATTGTATCTATATTATGATTCCGCCACTGGCGATGTAGACTGATATTCCTTTTGTGTACTCTTCATGTATGATTCCGCCTCAGGCGATGGTGACTGATTATGTATCATTATGCACTAAGTTGTATCCTGTACTGTGCTTCTCTGATGTGATGATATCTATATGATTCCGCTGTCATATGTGTGTAAATTATTCTATTTTCTGTTTATGCTATTATCTGTGATCTGCTAATGATGATTAATGTGTTATATTCCAATGATTATCCTTAACACCGTGTCACGGGGTTTTGGGATCGTCACACTGGCCGTAAAATATGGACTGGGTTACCAATGTAAGCCACAATGGGGTATTACCTTGCTGCTTTGGGGATTGGGGGAGAGGATGGTTGCAAAGCCTGCTTGAACTTAATTTCCGGGCCATTACAATTGGTATCAGAGCTTAAGGTTAAGTTACTACCTTGGCTCTGTGACGTGACTCCGTGGAGATGGGGTTAGCAATACCCTAGATTGAGTTGAGTGTATATATACGAGTAATGTATTTGTTATTTGATATAAAAATTGTTTTATATTATGTAGATTTATTGGTTGAGTTGTTTATGGGTTCTGGTTGATCAGTTTGATCCACTGTATCGGTAGGAGTTTCTAAACACTCGAATACGATGGGTCGACACGATATGTTTTTTAAAAGAGGGTAAACGGAATAATTTTACCCAAATTATATTTTGATATAGAGAAGATATATATATTGGAATGAATATATATATATTGGATATATTGGTTGTTATTATAATCGAGTAAGATTATATTGGAGATGGTTATATATATAACCAAACAAAACTCGTATAAGTATTAAGAAGTGAATTAAATCTGGATATTAAATCAGAATTGGAATTAAAGCCCTGGAAAGTGGGAGAAGTGTTTACAAATGGAATTGGATTAAATATATGTGAATTTTAAAATCCTGGGAGATTTTAAATTGTTTTACAAGCCGTGTGAATGGTATTTTGAAATGTATTTCAAAATGGAAGTGTTAGAAATGGTTTTGAAAGGTGATATAGTATTAAACTCACTTCGATCGCTGGAAAATAAATTCTGATGATGACAGCTGCATCATCAGTGTTCATTTTTGAGTTGCTGAGTGAAGGATTACTACCAAAGGATTTTGTTTTTTTTTTTGAATTGTTTTTGTTTGAAATCCAAAAAGGAATATTTGGTTTTAGGAAAGCAAAGTTGTTTAAAACACCCAGGAAGGGACTGTTTGAATTAAAAACAAATTTAAATAAAAATGTGTGGAACCGAGCTAGAACTGAATTGAAACCAATTAACTGGAAATTGAATTGGATACGATATATCAAGTAGAATCAGATTTTGAATTGTGAGATAGAATCTGAAATTGTATAGGATTGATGAGTTAATAATTTAAAAATCAAAAATGTAACTTTGATTTGAAATTGAGTTCGACTTAGCTATAAGCGAATGGTTGGATTTGTGGATAAAAACAGATTGGAATTTGATAGGAATGACCCTTGTATCTGCTGAATTGATAACAGGTGGAAAGGATATAATGATATGCGGACAAAAAGGTACAAGTTTATATTTCTATTGGATATAAGATTTATGAGCCGAATTGGCAAGCCGCTTGGCTGTTTGATTTTCTTTTAGGTTGGAGAAGGCCTAGAGAGGCGAATTGTGGTTGTACCGATTGAGCCGTACAAAGGAGGTGCTGGAGAAATTTTCGAAGAGTTAAGGCGTTAGAAAATTTTCAGGATTTTTGAAAATTTTTGTTGATAAGAATTAATTAAAATTTTAATTGTAATTAAATAGGATCAGTGAAAGTGAAGATAATAGATAAAAAAATAATTGTTAACCAGTCGATAGGGTTTGTTTTCTAACTTTACAATTTCGAGGACGAAATTATTTTAAGTGGGGAAGAATGTAACAACCCGTACTTTTACGGGTAATTACTTATTTATTTAATTATTTAAAATAGTGATTTAGGGAATTAAATCGTTGTTTAATTAAATAAAGTGAATATTTAATTAAATTAAAATAACAGAATAATATATTTAATTCAGAAATAATCAAAATTAGTGGAATTCACAATATTGTGTGAATTAGATTATTTAAAATATATAATTCAGTTTAGAGTAGAATTATACTCACGAATATGTTATTTAAACGAAGTTTGAATGTAGAATTTATAATATAATTATAATCGAGCTTGAAATGGTGCTGCAATTTGCTATTTGGTGATTTGAACTTCAACTGGATATACAGGGTCCATTTTAAATCGGATTTCTGTGAAACAAGGAACGTTAGGAGCTGGTGAAGTATATTTTTCTAGTGGAAGAGAAAAATCGGGATTTCGTCATGTAGATTTTGACTTATGTCCAAATCAAATTTTAGAAAAGTCGTTATGGAATTCCTTTGAAATTTATAAATATATATTTATATTATAAAAGGAATTTCAATATAAATTTGAATATCGATATAACAGGTGAAACACCCCACCTCCGTTAGGGTCACTCTACAAGGGAATGCCCTAATTTTGGTGGAGGTTTATAAGTACAAGTCACAGATATACAAGACAGATATAAGAACACATATTTGTAAACAGCGGAAGAACAACAAGCTTTATTTCAATAAGTCAAATACGTGTTACAACAACATCCTTTCCAAAAACATAACATAACACCTTCATAATCTGTCTTGAGTACATTATTTTTAAAGAAGCATAAATAAAACATAGATAAACTGCAAAAGCCCCATAGTCGATTGTCCAAAGCCATAGTTCAAAACAGGAAAGTCCAAGCAATACATTTCTCTTCTTCAAGCTGGATGTTGAGGTTGGTCAAGCTGCTGTGTTCCCTCCCTGAGGACCTGGGGGGGAAACGGAAGAAAGAAGACGAAAGAAAAGTAGAGTCAGACATAAAGCCTGAGTAAGTCTAGTACTATTTTGTCTATGAATAAAGAACTGGGTATGATAAGTATAAACAAGAAGTGGGCATGCACTACAAACTTGGTTAAGTTGTCTAGGGTCGAATATACTATCGTACCCCATGTTAATCTCTGAACCCATATAAACTAGTTTCCAATTTACACCCCATAGTCAGGGTGATGTGATCCATTCTATGATGATCGGCTCCTACTCGCAAAGTTACATGTGTCTTACGGCCCCCGATGTCTGTAGTTACCTATGCTGGTCCCACCATAGGGTGTATCAAGTCCCATAGTGGCAACCCGACACAACCTTAGAGTGCACAGGTATTCTACTGGTGCCTAGTGCCTTATTTTTCTGCGCCGGAGTGTGTGCATGCCCGCACTCCGTTAGAACCTACACAGCTACACCACCGCCGTCGGTTTGACCTCTTACAATCAGCCCAGTAATCGTGCCCCACCCTGCCTAGTTTCAGGGTATCCTGATACACCTTTTAGGGTTACTACTGAAAAGGGTCCCCCGTTACTAGGTTTTCTATCTCTAACCACATGCTAAGTTGGTTAAGTGTTTCCTACTTACCCCACCAGTCCGTTTAGTTTAGCATGTTCCATTTTGATTAAGTCTTTAGTTCACTTAATCCTAACAATCCTGACTCAGCCTTAATTGTCTTATTAAGGCCCTGACCTCTCACATTAGACAGATATTGTTGTGGCTGCCTGTTGCCTGTTGGTTCCGGGCAGTCTTACGCCACAACTCAGTCTAACCTCGGGTCCTTGCTGGGCTCCATGTTTAACCACCCACATTGGATAGGTATTGTTGTGACTACTGGACAGCCGGGCGGTTCCGGGCAGGTTTACATCACAACTCAACCCAACCTCGGGTTAAACACATCGTATGTTCTACATTTACATATCTTGTCATTCCTCTTTATTTCTTATATGTAAATATTTGCGGCCCATTATTAAGTTAATGGTGTAAAGGTTACACCAATCACGGGCCCAACCCATACTTGAATTTGGGCCCTTCTATTTTATATTTTCATTCATTAATTAATTTTAACCCAACGTTATTTTCCCCCGTTTTACACGTCCGTTTATATATATTGGGCTTAGCCTTTTAAAGCCCAATTTAGCCATGCGAAAAGGGGAGGCTTATGGCGTGATTACATACACAAAGAGGGGAAGGTGAGCGCATGAACTTGCATATGACGTTGGAAATACAAAATAGAAACTGGTGTACTTGCATAGTGGTAACATAGGTGACATGAATCAAAGCATGTGAACTTGCATAGGTTTAACTGCAACATGAACCTATATTCTTATCAAACATAAGCATGGCATAAATATTTCTAGCATAAGCATGGCATAATGTCAAACATAAGCATGGCATAATATCAAACATAAGCATGGCATAGGTATAGTTAAATTTGTTTATGGCATAAATATAAACAAGTCATGTTCATAAGGTTTCTACATGTTTACAAAGGGGATACTTTGTTACTAACACAAAAGCACAGTTCAACTTAATCATGATTTAAGTCTAATCACATAACGATGGTATAAATATACTTATGCATAAAGATTCCTAAACATGGTGTTTGCTTTAAACTTGCAAAAAGGGATTTTTGAGTCTAACCTAGCCATGTCTCACATATGTCATCATATAATTCTTTTTAAACAAGATAGACTTAACATGAATTTCAATTATGCCAAATATCCATCATAGCCTAGCCATATTCATAAGTTTGCAAATAGGTTTTCTAGTACAAAAGCATGGCTTAAAACATGATACCCAATTTCATATGGATGATAATAACCAAACTTGTTCTAATTACATACAAAATGATTTATGCACAAAAATATACATCATGATGGCATAGTAGCAAAACCCCAAACTTGCATGAATTTAAATCAACTACATACATGTAGCTTCAACATAGGTCACATAATTTGCGAATATTCCAAACGTATATTTGCATAGAACTACCGCATGTAGTTCTTTATAATTGAATGACATAATTCAGAATATCCAATTGTATATAAATTGATAAGAACGCACAAATATGAATTTCATTGCCACAATTCAAGCATACATATCTACACAATCATTTGTTCATACCAAAGTAATACTCTACTTACAATGGTGTGACGAATTCTCTAATTTAGGGATTTAAGACGCAAATTCCTTTGTTGAATTGATTTGATTTAGGTCTCTTTAAGCTTTAGAATCTTCCTCCTAATCCTCTCTCTAGTTGGCGGCTACCTCTAGTCGTTCCTCAGCAACATGGCGGCTATGTTCTTAATTTGAATGAATAGATTAGGGTTTAGTCTAGGGTTGTTTATATAGAGGTTAGGAATTGATTAGGACCATTGATGTTGCTAGGTTAGATCGTAGCCATTCATTAGATAGAGAGACCAATCAAAACTTGCCACCTAGCCCTAGTGACAAAGCAGACCACAGAAATTCGACCAAACACAGACCTGGCCAGCCAGGTTGACTGGGCTCGACCAGGTCGATACCCCTGTCGACAGGGCTGTCGACAGCCCTGTCGACATGGGTAGCCCAGGTCGACAGCCCAGTCGACCTGGGTGGCCCAGGCGGGTGTTCTTCCACCCTGGCCCATTGGGCCCCACTTCGGAATATTTAATTGTTTAATTCTGTTTGAATTTTAAATTTAATTCAAAACTTCCGAAGGCCATATCTTCTTCATACGGACTCCGTTTTTCGAAAACTCGGACTCTATTTCGCGTATTTTTTCGAGACGAACGCAATGGTGTATCCCGTTTCCCTTAGTTCTTTGATTTCAAATTAATTATACTTTAATTTGTTAATTTCACAGTTATAGAATTTTCGGGGTGTTACATTCTCCCCCACTTAAAAGGATTTCGTCCCCGAAATCTTCAAGTGTAGGAAAATGTATATCCTAACATCCAATCATCCATCTACTCATCCATCAAACACGAGCATCCATTGTCCTTAAAAGACTTCTAATGCTTCATGATCATATGCGAAGTGTGTGTGTATACATGAACTTATCTAATGCAAAATCAGGCGGTCTACTGATTCAGTTGACCTCCTTAATGCGAATTATGTAAGTGCCATGAATCCATTATGTATGCAAATTTTCCTATTCTTGATTCTACATGAGTGCACAAACATTCAATACAAATGCAATATCCACATGACAACACATTAAAGTTCAACCACATACGAGTGCAAACATATATGCATATGCAATATGAAGTGACTGAGCCGATCTAAAACCTAGATTGTGTGTGTATATGCAACCACGAGCAACCACTAGCAATCACTTGCAACCACTTGCAACCATCATCCATAACATGTTTCAACTACATGTTTCCATCCAAAAAGATTCTACCTACGGTCGAGGAAATATACCTAAAAAGATAGATAAAAGCGCAACTTAAGGAAAAGGAAAGATCAAGGATGTACCCTCGAACAGAAAAGGGTAGGCTGTACGGATTCTAGCTTCAGTTTCCCAAGTCGCGTCTCCCTCGGCGTTGCTCCACTGAACTTTGACGAGCTTGACTTCACGGTTGCGTAGCTTCTTCACTTCCGTTCCTAAGATGCGGGTTGGAACTTTTCTTATGGTTGCTTCGCGTTCCACTTCGGCCTCTTCGAGGATATTTGGCTCTACCACTTCAGCAGACTCATGCAGACATTTTCGGAGATGTGAAACGTGAAAAACGTTGTGGACTCCGGCCAACTTCTCGGGTAGCTCTAATCTATAGGCCATTTTCCCAATCTTCTCGATGATAGGGAATGGCCCTATGAATCTTGGCGCTAGCTTTCCTGTGGTTCCAAAACGAACAACGTTCCTTAGCGGTGATACCTTGAGAAAAACTCTGTCTCCAACTTCGAATTCAAGGTCGGTCCTTCTCTTGTCGGCATAGGACTTTTGTCTGTCTTGGGCCGTCTTCATCCTTCTTCGTATTAAGTCTACTTTCTCTGAAGTCTCTCGGATCATATCCGGTCCAAGTATGAGCTTATCAGTTGACTCCCACCAACAAGTGGGCGATCGGCACGGTCTTCCATATAAAGCTTCGAAGGGCGCCATTCCGATGGTTGCTTGATAACTGTTGTTGTAGGCAAATTCCACCAAAGGAAGGTGGTCTTCCCATGTCCCTCCGAAGTCAAGGACGCATAGCCTTAAAAGGTCTTCCAAAACTCTATTCACTCTCTCTGTTTGGCCGTCGGTTTGGGGATGATAGGCTGTGCTTAAGCATAACTGCGTTCCTACTGTTTCTTGCAGACTCCGCCAAAACTCACTGGTGAAGATGGGGTCTCGGTCACTAACGATGCTAGACGGTATTCCATGGAGTCGAACGATTTCCTTAAGGTAAAGTGATGCTAGGGATGAGGCAGTTCTTTTACTTTTGACAGGTAAAAAGTGGGCGCTTTTAGTAAGCCTATCCACTATTACCCAAATACTAGTGTTGCCTCTCCTAGACCTAGGCAGCCCATCGATGAAGTCCATTGAGATGCTATCCCACTTCCACTGCGGGACCTCCAAAGGATGTAGCAGTCCGCCAGGCTTTTTCTGTTCCGCCTTAACCTGTTGGCACACCATGCACTTAGAAACGAATTCTGCCACGTCCTTTTTCATGCCGTTCCAAAAGAAAGTCCTTTTTATGTCTTTGTACATTTTATCTCCGCCTGGGTGTATCGTCATCTTGGAGTGATGTGCTTCCTCGAGAACCTTCTTTACTAAATCTTTTATCTGTGGGACGCATAGTCTTCCGTCTCGCCTTAGCAACCCCTTATCGTCAATGGAGTATCGGTTGAGGTGACTTGAAGTCTCACCCCTAATTAGCCTATCAATTATTTCCACAAGCTGAGGGTCTTCGCGTTGTGCTGTCCCTACTGAATCCACTAAAGTTGGGCGTACTTCGAGAGATGCTAGCAGGCCTGGTACGAAATCGGAGGAAGGCCTAAAGTCGAAGCTGGCTATAAACTCTAGGCTTTGTCTTTCAACAAACAACGGGCTTAGGGTCAACTTCTTTCGGCTCAACGCGTCTGCCACTACGTTGCCTTTGCCCGGAGTATAGGAGATTTCGAAATCGTACGAGGCAAGAAACTCCATCCACCTTTGTTGCCTCAAGTTAAGATCCTTCTGCGAGAAAAGATATTTCAACGATTTATGGTCAGTGTAAAGTTCGAACTTCTCACCTAGGAGATAGTGTCGCCAAGACTTGAGTGCAAAGACGATGGCGGCTAACTCAAGATCGTGGGTTGGGTAGTTCTTTTCGTGCACCTTCAATTGCCTCCCGCCATACGCTACTACCCTTCCTTCTTGCATTAAGACGGCGCCTAGCCATGTCCCACATGCATCCGTATAAACAGTGAACATCTTGCTCCCATCTGGCAGCGTCAAAACTGGGGCTGTTGTGAGAGCCCTTTTCAGTCGTTGGAAAGCAAACTCGCAATCCAAATCCCAATTAAACACTAGATTCTTCTTAGTCAATCTCGTGAGCGGAGCTGAGATTTTCGCAAAATCCCTTATGAATTTTCGATAGAAACCTGCTAGTCCTAGAAAGCTTCGAACCTCAGTCGCATTCCTTGGTGTCTTCCAATCCTGTACTGCCACTACCTTAGCGGGGTCCACTGCTAACCCTTGTTTGGATACTATGTGCCCAAGGAACCTCACCTCTTCTCTCCAAAAGTGGCATTTGGAGAATTTGGCTTTTAGTTGATGGACTCGCAAAGTTTCCATGATTGCCCTTAAGTGCTGAGCATGTTCCTCTTCACTCTTTGAGAAGATAAGGATATCATCTACGAAGACTACTACGAATTTGTTGAGGAAATCTCTAAATACCCTACTCATCAGGTCCACGAAGTAAGCAGGTGCATTTGTCAAGCCGAAAGGCATGACAAGCCATTCAAAGAAGCCGTCTGGGGTTCTGAACGCCGTTTTATCGATGCTATCTTCAGCCACCCTTAGCTGATGAAAATTGGTTGCTAAATCGAGTTGGGAGAAAACAGACGCTCCTACAAGCTGGTCAAATAAATCGTCAATTCTAGGGAGAGGGTGCCTATTCTTTTTCGTTAGCTTGTTGAGCTCCCTATAGTCAACACATAGACGGAGTGAACCATCCGCCTTCGTAGCGAACACCACCGGAGCGCCCCATTCTGAAATGCTCCTCCTAATGAACCCCTTTTCTAGAAGCTCTTTAATCTGTTTACTGAGCTCTTTTCTTTCTCGTGGAGCCATATGTCTAACGGGCAACGCAACGGGCTTTGCATTATCTACAAGATATATGCGGAAGTCTATTTCCCGCTTCGGAGGCAAGCCCTTCACCTCTTCGAAGACATCCGGATATTCCCGGACCACTCTAACTGATTTCAAATTTTCAACAGAGGCATCTAGCAATTCAAGATAACTAAGCATAACCGCATACGAGGGATTACAAGAAATTTCCAAAGTATTACCGAGCTGGGTTAGGAGCCTAACAACCCTTTTCTCACAATCAAGGATGGCCCCATTACTGGATAGCCAATCCATACCCAAAATCAAACCATACCCCGAAAAGCCCAAAACAAAGGCACTACATTGAAATTCAACACTTAGGATAGAAATTTTCAAATCCAGACAGATCATAGACAAATGAGCTGGGCCCCCAATTGGGTTTGAAACAATTAAGGGGTCCTCTACCATGCTAGTTTTTAGGTGCAGAGATTCTACTAAAGCAGACGAGATAAAGGAGTGTGATGCGCCAGAATCAAATAAAGTGCGAACGGGGTGATCATAAAGATAAACTACACTTTCTACAGAAGTATTTATACCTCGCTGTTGCAAAGGTGGCGCTTCTAGCACATGAACCTGTGCCCCTGGGGTGGATCCAGCGCCCTGCCCCTGTCCTCGTTTCTTTGGGCAGTCCTTAGCCCTGTGGCCTGTCTGACCGCACGAAAAGCACCCACCATTCTCCTTGGCCTTCTTTTTCCGGCAGTCCTTTACTAAGTGCCCCACTTTGCCACAGAAATTACACTTCCTCTTCTCTTTGTTGCCTTTCCCGCCTTTCTTAAAGTCTGTCTTCTTGGGCTGCAAACCCTCTTTCTTCCCTTGAGAGCTTTCTGCCTTTGCCTCCTTCTTGCCCTTATCCTCTTCATTCAGCAATGCCATTTGCACCAATCTTTCATATGTGGCTCCCATGGGTATATGGGTCATGGCCAAACTGTGTAATGGCTCATTTAACCCTTTGACGAAACGGAGAGCCTTCTTGTGCGGGGTGTTGACTAGGTCAAGCCCAAACCTAGCCAGCTCATCAAACTGATTCACATACTCTCTAACAGTCTTGTCTCCTTGCTTAAGAAATAAGAATTTTTCCAACTGCAAACTTCTTTCCGCATCTGAGAGAAATTTGGTCTCAAACCTTGCCCTAAAGTCCTCCCATGTCTCCACTGGTCTTTCAGCATTAGTGACTTCCCACCAGTAGGAAGCCTCGCCCTTCAATAGCCACACCGCCAATTGTACTTTTTGCCTATCTTCTACCTCAAAGATGATGAATAGGTCCTCCGTTTCTTTCAGCCAATTTCTAGCTGCCACGAAGGACTCAGTTCCATGGAAATCCCTTCCTCCCATAGCTTTAAAATCTTTACATATCTTAGCAAACGTGTTTCCCCGAGGAGGAGGTGGAGGAAAAGGTGCTGCTGCAGCTGGATGATTTCCTTCCGCTGGGGGAGGAGGAATGGTAGGACCTGGCTGAGTGGCCCTTGCTTCTAAGAACCGTCTAAACCAACCAGGTATTGGTACCCCTTCCGGCAAGTTGAGTTCTTGGGACATGCTGAAACAAAAAGGATAGATTCAAAACGAAGGACAAGAGATAGTTCCTATGGCTTTGGGGGGGGTGGACTTTGCCTTTTTAAAATAAAATAATATTTTCTTTTAAAAATGCTTCTTTAAATTTCCTTTTTGAAAATAAATTTTCAAAACTTTCTATCTTATCTAGTAAACCTATGCTCTGATACCAAGTGAAACACCCCACCTCCGTTAGGGTCACTCTACAAGGGAATGCCCTAATTTTGGTGGAGGTTTATAAGTACAAGTCACAGATATACAAGACAGATATAAGAACACATATTTGTAAACAGCGGAAGAACAACAAGCTTTATTTCAATAAGTCAAATACGTGTTACAACAACATCCTTTCCAAAAACATAACATAACACCTTCATAATCTGTCTTGAGTACATTATTTTTAAAGAAGCATAAATAAAACATAGATAAACTGCAAAAGCCCCATAGTGGATTGTCCAAAGCCATAGTTCAAAACAGGAAAGTCCAAGCAATACATTTCTCTTCTTCAAGCTGGATGTTGAGGTTGGTCAAGCTGCTGTGTTCCCTCCCTGAGGACCTGGGGGGGGAACGGAAGAAAGAAGACGAAAGAAAAGTAGAGTCAGACATAAAGCCTGAGTAAGTCTAGTACTATTTTGTCTATGAATAAAGAACTGGGTATGATAAGTATAAACAAGAAGTGGGCATGCACTACAAACTTGGTTAAGTTGTCTAGGGTCGAATATACTATCGTACCCCATGTTAATCTCTGAACCCATATAAACTAGTTTCCAATTTACACCCCATAGTCAGGGTGATGTGATCCATTCTATGATGATCGGCTCCTACTCGCAAAGTTACATGTGTCTTACGGCCCCCGATGTCTGTAGTTACATATGCTGGTCCCACCATGGGGTGTATCAAGTCCCATAGTGGCAACCCGACACAACCTTAGAGTGCACAGGTATTCTACTGGTGCCTAGTGCCTTATTTTTCTGCGTCGGAGTATGTGCACGCCCGCACTCCGTTAGAACCTACACTGCTACACCACCGCCGTCGCTTTGACCTCTTACAATCAGCCCAGTAATCGTGCCCCACCCTGCCTAGTTTCAGGGTATCCTGATACACCTTTTAGGGTTACTGCTGAAAAGGGTCCCCCGTTACTAGGTTTTCTATCTCTAACCACATGCTAAGTTGGTTAAGTGTTTCCTACCTAACCCCACCAGTCCGTTTAGTTTAGCATGTTCCATTTTGATTAAGTCTTTAGTTCACTTAATCCTAACAATCCTGACTCAGCCTTAATTGTCTTATTAAGGCCCTGACCTCTCACATTAGACAGATATTGTTGTGGCTGCCTGTTGCCGGTTGGTTCCGGGCAGTCTTACGCCACAACTCAGTCTAACCTCGGGTCCTTGCTGGGCTCCATGTTTAACCACCCACATTGGATAGGTATTGTTGTGACTACTGGACAGCCGGGCGGTTCCGGGCAGGTTTACATCACAACTCAATCCAACCTCGGGTTAAACACATCGTATGTTCTACATTTACATATCTTGTCATTCCTCTTTATTTCTTATATGTAAATATTTGCGGCCCATTATTAAGTTAATGGTGTAAAGGTTACACCAATCACGGGCCCAACCCATACTTGAATTTGGGCCCTTCTATTTTATATTTTCATTCATTAATTAATTTTAACCCAACGTTATTTTCCCCCGTTTTACACGTCCGTTTATATATATTGGGCTTAGCCTTTTAAAGCCCAATTTAGCCATGCGAAAAGGGGAGGCTTATGGCGTGATTACATACACAAAGAGGGGAAGGTGAGCGCATGAACTTGCATATGACGTTGGAAATACAAAATAGAAACTGGTGTACTTGCATAGTGGTAACATAGGTGACATGAATCAAAGCATGTGAACTTGCATAGGTTTAACTGCAACAAGAACCTATATTCTTATCAAACATAAGCATGGCATAAATATTTCTAGCATAAGCATGGCATAATGTCAAACATAAGCATGGCATAATATCAAACATAAGCATGGCATAGGTATAGTTAAATTTGTTCATGGCATAAATATAAACAAGTCATGTTCATAAGGTTTCTACATGTTTACAAAGGGGATACTTTGTTACTAACACAAAAGCACAGTTCAACTTAATCATGATTTAAGTCTAATCACATAACGATGGTATAAATATACTTATGCATAAAGATTCCTAAACATGGTGTTTGCTTTAAACTTGCAAAAAGGGATTTTTGAGTCTAACCTAGCCATGTCTCACATATGTCATCATATAATTCTTTTTAAACAAGATAGACTTAACATGAATTTCAATTATGCCAAATATCCATCATAGCCTAGCCATATTCATAAGTTTGCAAATAGGTTTTCTAGTACAAAAGCATGGCTTAAAACATGATACCCAATTTCATATGGATGATAATAACCAAACTTGTTCTAATTACATACAAAATGATTTATGCACAAAAATATACATCATGATGGCATAGTAGCAAAACCCCAAACTTGCATGAATTTAAATCAACTACATACATGTAGCTTCAACATAGGTCACATAATTTGCGAATATTCCAAACGTATATTTGCATAGAACTACCGCATGTAGTTCTTTATAATTGAATGACATAATTCAGAATATCCAATTGTATATAAATTGATAAGAACGCACAAATATGAATTTCATTGCCACAATTCAAGCATACATATCTACACAATCATTTGTTCATACCAAAGTAATACTCTACTTACAATGGTGTGACGAATTCTCTAATTTAGGGATTTAAGACGCAAATTCCTTTGTTGAATTGATTTGATTTAGGTCTCTTTAAGCTTTAGAATCTTCCTCCTAATCCTCTCTCTAGTTGGCGGCTACCTCTAGTCGTTCCTCAGCAACATGGCGGCTATGTTCTTAATTTGAATGAATAGATTAGGGTTTAGTCTAGGGTTGTTTATATAGAGGTTAGGAATTGATTAGGACCATTGATGTTGCTAGGTTAGATCGTAGCCATTCATTAGATAGAGAGACCAATCAAAACTTGCCACCTAGCCCTAGTGACAAAGCAGACCACAGAAATTCGACCAAACACAGACCTGGCCAGCCAGGTTGACTGGGCTCGACCAGGTCGATACCCCTGTCGACAGGGCTGTCGACAGCCCTGTCGACATGGGTAGCCCAGGTCGACAGCCCAGTCGACCTGGGTGGCCCAGGCGGGTGTTCTTCCACCCTGGCCCATTGGGCCCCACTTCGGAATATTTAATTGTTTAATTCTGTTTGAATTTTAAATTTAATTCAAAACTTCCGAAGGCCATATCTTCTTCATACGGACTCCGTTTTTCGAAAACTCGGACTCTATTTCGCGTATTTTTTCGAGACGAACGCAATGGCGTATCCCGTTTCCCTTAGTTCTTTGATTTCAAATTAATTATACTTTAATTTGTTAATTTCACAGTTATAGAATTTTCGGGGTGTTACAACAGGGAAATTGGAAATACCAAGTTATAAATCCCACTGGAGCTATATGATATCCTAGTGTGAATATATACGATAATAATAAATTATTTTTATTTAATTTAATTGTTTTTAAATATATTTATATATTTAAAAGGGTTAATTAGAGCACTAAAAATAGCCAGTTTTGCAAACGACCTCTGTTTTCGACGAAACTAATTTTGTTGGATCTGCAATATTAAATTATTGCTAGATTTCAATTTCCATGATTTTTGAAGTCAGTACGTGGTCGTACGGGATTATAATGTGAAAAACAGTCAATAATTCGACATTTAAAAATACGTTGTGCGACCAAACAAAATCGGAATTCAACGAAACCAATTTTGTTGGGTCCGCAATGTCGAACCATAGCTGTCTGTCAATTTTCGTCGCAAATGAGTTCCGTGTGTGATCATAGGAATTTTTAAACCACGAATATGTATAACGACTGATTATAACTAAATAGAATAATCAATATAAAAATATTTAAAAATCTCTATAAATATCCCTCAATAATCTCTAACCCTAAAACATGGCATTCGGTAGTCAACACTTTTTTCCTTCCGCCATTACTATTTCTTCTGAAAACGTGAGAAACTCAATCCTTCAAAAGTCTGAAATAAATCGTGTAAAATACAATAAATCTCCAAACTAGTATATCTAGTTCCAACGTGAGAAGCCCTTCCACCAGATATGGGTTTTGTTACACTCGCACTTCATTTGTCTTGCTGCGTTTTGTACAGCAACCGCTAGAGTTCCAATTTTGGCAAGCCATAGGCGTTGATTTGCGAAGCGGAGTTTGTAATTGGATTGGGGAGTGAAAAAGGAGCTCATGTGTTTTTTTTGAGGGATTCTGGGAGGAAAACTGCCATGCTTTTCCTGGGTGGTTTGGAGGAGCCGCCGCGACAAAATGGGGGTACAAGCATCCGAGCTGTTTGTCGAGGGGACGAAGGAGCAGAGTTCGAAATGGAAATCGAATGGTGGTGTTATGTTGAAATCGGTGGACAAATGGTGTAGAACGAGGTTGGGAAAGATTCGAAAGTGGTAAGGAGTTATCTACAGGAAGTCGCAATGTTTGATTTTGGGGAAGAAGGATCTTAAGCCGGCGGGTATATTTCTAAGTGGGCTGGAAGGGAAAAAGAAAGGTTAAGGCCCAAAGAGATTTTATTTATCTTTTATTGAATTAAAGAATGTATTCAAACTTGTAAATTAAATAACTTGGTCATATTTAAGCAGAATTCAACGAAACAAGATCCGTTGGGATCGTATGGACGGACACTACACGATGGAACTGATTGGAAGCCCATCGGAGCTCGTTACAATTTATGGTAAAATAAATTGTCCGTCTGAATCAAGCGATGGTTATCGTTATTAACGATGATCGTCCAATGTGAGTAAAACTCACCAACTCTGAACAGTTATATTTTTATAACATATTCTTAGAACTGATAATTATTTGTTGATTGATGTGTGTTAACTGTTTGGATTTAATTGTTAATTTATTGGTTGAAAATATAGATAATGATGTATATAAATCGTTAATCGAATAATGATTCTATGTATCAGAATAATTTATATTCATGTTGTTTAACGTCTGTGATGTAAGGAAACAGGTTGGAGGAATCCAACTGGATTCCTCACCATTTATTTTACTGTTATTCATATATTGTGATACATGATATGATATATAATCTGCTGTTGATTATGTGTGTTTGGACGATATTTATCATTGTTATATGGTATGTTAAATACCATAAGAAATACTAGAATGGTAAAAGGGGATTTTCAAAGTATATTTTGAAAATAATTTATTTATATAAAATCAATGGATTTTATATATAAAAGGAAAATGGATTTTATAAGAGGAAATAAATTATAAAATCAAAGGTGTTAAAAAGAAAATATTTGTAAAACAAATATAAAAGAATATATTTGTAAAACAAATATAAAGGAAAAATATTTGCAAAACAAATATAAAGGAAAAATATTTGTAAAACAAATGTAAAGGAAAATATTCGTCAAACAAATAGAAAGAGAAAATATTTGTAAAAACATTTACAAATAGAATAGAAAAAGGAATATTTGTAAAACAATTTCAAATAGAAATAAAAGAAAATATTTGTAAAACATTTACAAATGGAACTGAAAAGAAAATATTTGTAAAACATTTACAAATAGATTAAATGGAAATATTTATTTATAGGAAATAAATAAAATGTTATAAATGAGATATTTATTTAGAAAATAAATAGAATGAAAAAAAGGAAATATTTATTGGTTAAATAAATAGAATTGAAAGGAAATATTTATTGGTTAAATGAATAGAATTGAAAGGAATATTTATTTGTTAACTAAATAGAATTAAATAAAAGGAATATTTATTTGGAAAATAAATAGAATTAAATCAAAGAAATTTTTAGAAAATGAATCGAAGATGGAAATCTGTTCTTAATAGATAAATGGAAAAGATTTTTTTAAAGTGGAATTATATAGGAATCTGTTTTAATAGATATATTGGGAAGATTAATTTATAAATAATATTTTATAAATTAAGTAAAATATTTATCATTGGATAAATAGAATATATAAGTCAGGACTTACATAGAGAAGTAAGAATCGATTTCAACATCGATATTTGAAACTGAATATGGAAGTAGAGTTAATCAAAATGTGTTAGTCAAATAGAGTTAGAGTTAATCGATTAAGTTAAATAAATAGAGAAGGAGTAAATCGATAAGAGTTAATCGAATTATAGTTAAACGATTAGAGTTAAAATTAATCGATTAGAGTTAGAATTAATCGATAGAGTAGGAGTTAATCGATTAAGTTAAATAAATCGAGAAGGATTAAATCGATAAGAGTTAATCGAATTGTAGTTAATCAATTAGAGTTAAAATTAATCGATTAGAGTTAGAATTAATCGATAGAGTTAGAGTTAATCGATTAAGTTAAATAAATCGAGAAGGAGTTAATCGATAAGAGTTAGTCGAATTATAGTTAATCGATTAGAGTTAGAATTAATCGATTAGAGTTAGAGTTAATTGATTAGAGTTAATCAATTAGGGTTAACCAAATAGAGTTAACCAGTTAGAGTTAATCAGTTAGGGTTAATCAGATAGAGTTAACCAGTTAGAGTTAATCAGTTAGGGTTAACTAGATAGAGTTAACTAGTTAGAGCTAATCAGTTAGAGTTAACCAATTAGAGTTAACAAGTTAGAGTTAATTGATTAGAGTTAACCAGTTAGAGTTAATCAGTTAGAGTTAATCAGTTAGGGTTAATCAGTTAGAGTTAATCGATTAGAGTTAGAGTTAACCAGTTAGAGTTAACCAGTTAGAGTTAACCAGTTAGAGTAAACCAGTTAGAGTTAATCGGTTAGAGTTAACCAGTTAGAGTTAACCAGTTAGAGTTAACCGATTAGAGTTAGAGTTAACCAGTTAGAGTTAACTAGTTATAGTTAATCAGTTAGAGTTAACCAGTTAGAGTTAATCAGTTAGAGTTAATCGATTAGAGTTAGAGTTTACCTACTAGAGTTAACCATTTAGAGTTAATCAGTTAGAGTTAACCAGTTAGAGTTAATATGTTAGAGTTAATCGATTAGAGTTTGAGTTAACCGGTTAGAGTTAACCGGTTAGAGTTAATCAATTGGAGTTAATCAATTGGAGTTAATAAGTAAGAGTTAATCGATTAGAGTTAAATAGAATTAGAGTTATTCGAATAGGGTTAATCGAACAAGAGTTAATCAAATATTAGTTATTCGAATAAAGTTAAAAGGAGATATCGAATATTAATTAATCGAATAAAGTTAAAAGGAGATATCGAATATTAGTTATTCGAATAAAGTTAAAAGGAGATATCAAATATTAGTTATTCGAATAAAGTTAAAAGGAGTTATCGATTATAGTTTAATCGAAAAGAGTTATCGATTATAATTTATTCGAAAGGAGTTAATCGAATATAGTTTATTCGAAAGGAGTTAATTGATAAGAGTAAATTAGTTAGAGTTAATCTAGTAGGGTTAATCAAATAGAGTTAATTCAATAGAGTTAATAAATAGAGTTAATAGAATTGAGTTAATCAAATAGAGCTAACTGATAACAGTAAATCTATTAGAGTTAATCGAATAGTGTTAATTGAATAAAGTTAATCGAATATGGCTATTCGAAGAGAGATTTTCGAATATAGTTTATTCGAAGGAAAGAGTTATCGAATAGAGATTTATTCGAAAGAGAGTTACGTAAGGAAGTTGTTAAACATTTAAAAGATAAACTTTGACTATTTTGAAGTTAAAACGTTGTTCAGTTAAGGTCTGAGAGGTAATTATACCCCAACTTGATTAAATTCCTTCTTAACTAAGGAATGGTAAGGTTTGATAGTGAAAGATGGTTAAGAGAATTTGGCTAATGAGAGTAATGGTTTGTGTTGGCATAGCAATGTTTATTTAAACATCCGTTTAAAGCCAAATGAAGGAGATTTGGAAATGTTTTCCAAATAAGAATTAGAAATGTTTTCTGATAATAGAAACTGAGAAATGTTGAATATATGAAAACAGGAGATAAGTGAATTAATTTTAAAGGTTTAAATGTTAAATGATGATTGATAGATAAAATTTCCATCTGGAAATAATATCATTGTTTGCACACGTGTTTTTCTTTGATAGTTAACTTATCGACTATCGATGTTTTTGACCATTTTAACGTTGTTAATATGGAGAGACCGGTTAGATTACTATCCGAAGAACCACTCTGTATTGGCATAAGCGTTGCGAATCATATATGCTAAAGATAATTGAAGACGGATTAAAGTGCAGGGGCTGTTGTATAAATCTTAGGTAAAGATTGCCTAAGGTGGATGTACTGAATAGTGCCTTCTGTTTGTCCAGTCCCAGGACGACCTGTATGGAAGAATTTCTGACAGAGTATATTTAATATATCACGTAAGTTGATCTCTTCAAACGTATTTACGTTTGGTGGTGGAGGAATTCGTTTCTCTTAGCTGTATACCCGTGGTAGTTTTGGGGAAATCAATTTGTGTTTTGGCGGGTATGACGATGTGACATTCAATGTGAATTAATGTGTGATCTGTCAGAGATAAGCATGGCCTCTAGCCTCGCATCCGGAAATGAAAAAAATCGGGAAGGTAGCATGGCTATGTAGGTCGCACCTATTAGGGTGTATAATCACTTGATCTAGAGTTTCATTTACTTCTAAAAATCTATTGTCGATGCTGTCCCATTCGGTAAACGGTTGCTGATCCAAACCGTTGGTGATATACATTCGATACGCTCAAGCGAAATGAGTGGTCGGTCATGTGTGGTCGGGTCTCAAGATGTTCTTGTTGAACCTAGTGTATTCCTCTCTAGAGGTACACTAGCGAATGGTGGTTCCATACCTTGTCATAGTTGGAAATCCATTACCCAATACGTGCTTGTGGTTTTGATTGTACACTATATATGTAGAACGTGAGATGAAAGCGTTTCTGCTAGATGATTATTATATTGTGGTTGATAGACATTATTATAATATCAAAAGGTTTTTGATATAAAGATATTTTGGATTCTCATAAGGGAAACACCCGTTCCGTTATACGGCATGGTCTTATGAGATATCGTTTAATGGCTCAAACTGTTTAAACTGTTTTACTCATACCAGTCCCATGACTGACCCGGAGTTTATTTTATTTTGTTTTCCCTAAACTCTTGGGTGTCCAATTTTATACGGGAAGTCAAGTAGTCGGGAATTACAGATACTTGAAGAGCTGGAGCAAGAGGCTTCAGGATCATATAGCTATTGTTTGTTTCCGTTGTGTTGTAAGTACTGTACTTTGGAAATGATATGTATATTCTAGTACAGATTTATATTTCAAAGTTATGTTATGAATATATTTATTCGTTCCGTTGTAAGATTCGTGTTTACTCTGATGTTGTGATGTTCTTCTTCTTCTTCTTCTATTCTAAGTTTCTATCTTATATATCCTCACCTTCTGACTTCTTTCATTAACTACTGGTATTTTCGATCCTTGGATGTTCGATATGATTTGTATATCGGATAACCAAGATCGACTTTTTCTGGGTCATTACATACCTCCTGCGTCTTCTTCTTTCCTAGCTCTCCTCGAACCCATGCACGCAACTCGAAATCAAGCCACCTAAATAACGATTTGTAAGGAAAAACAACTCGTATGCTCTCAGGTAGCGTGGGCTTGGAGGTAGAATGGGCTGACAGGATTCCAACTTTTTTTTCCTTTTTTTTAAGGTGGACTGGGCGGATTTTCTGGTCGAGGAGTGGTGGAGGGAGGTGCGTCGGGTTCGTCAGGGGGCAGCGGTGGTTCTGAAAGCACAGTGGTGGAGGACGGGTCAGAGATGTGGTAGATGGAGATGATAAAACTTGAAGAAGGGGGGTAGCTGCTGTGGCAACATTGGAAGGGATAACTCGCTTTGCGTTGGAAAAGGGGAGGAGCGTGACCGACGATGGTGTCTAACAAGGTGGCGGATGAGGCATGCATGCGGCAGGTTGTAGATGGCATAGGAAAACCGAGAGATGCTTCACGTGAAAAATGAGTAGAAGGAAAAAGACGGACCTGACTGTTTTGCATGGAGAAGCTTTAGCTTCGTCTTTTTTTAATTGCATACGTTCCAAGGGGCACATGGCAATGCAGTTGGACAAATGTCCATCTATGTTGTTTTCAACACGTAGTTGTGTTACTATCTTTCATTCTGTTTGTGTATGCATTAGTGTGTATCCTTGCTTGTTTATGTGAGAGAAATATCAACCTGATGCGTGAAATCAAAAAACTACACAAGTCTCGTTTACTTTATGTGAACAAATGTATATTATACAATTGCAACTTGTCTTCTATTTATACATATATTTTTATTTAATGCAAACAATAGTGATCCAAAAATACAATGTGTATGATAATGTATACATATTTCAAAATTATAATAAAATAGATCGGTTAGCTGATTCTGTAAAGTGTCAAAGTGGCCACGACTGCCATTAAATATGCTAGAAAAATATGTGCTTATTTTCGAAATAAAAAATTATAGGAAAATTCTATAAAATAATTTAAGACAACGCATTCAGAAACTGAACAATTATTCAAAACCGATTTTTAGTTATAATTTATATTCGAACACCGATCGTTTCAGCAATTATGTTGCACACCGTTTACAGCTTTTCCAAAACGAACATTGGTTTAAACTAAAATAATTTAACAAAATGCTTAACCAATCCTTATAAAATTCATAAGTTGTCAAAATAACATATATGTATATATTTCACCAAAATTTCCAATATCATCAAAATAGTGTTACTTAAAAATATATACAAATATCTTACCCAATTTTAAATAAAATAAAGTTCAAATTTTTGTAAAATTAATATCTTTGTAATATAATTATTCTTAATATTTGATATAATATGTACAGTATTATATATATAACATCCTTACCCAATCTTATTTTTATAAATCCTTCAAATACTTGTCAATTATAAAATCTATTTATTTCTAATGCTAATAAATAACATCTTACGAAATCAAATAATTATATCATTTATAAAATTCTATAAATCGACATTCCTTAACATAAATTTCTTTTACCAAATTTTATTTATAAAACAATATATTTATCATATCTTAAAAAAATTCATTTTCCTAACTCATATTCATAAAAAAAACAAATGTAAAAGATTATTAATTAAATATTTGCATTTAAATATCAAAAATTTCAAATTATATTTAGTATACTCGAATTATATTATAAAAATTAAATTTAAACTTAGTAAAAATCCTGGGTTGTTACATATATTTCTCTTCATCAAGTTCTCCATTTAGAAATGCAGTCTTGACGTCCATTTGATGAATTTCAAAATTATATGTGTAAGTTAATGCAATTAAAGCCCTAATAGTTGAAATTCTTTTTACTGGGCATATGTATCAAAATAATCTATTCCTTCTTTTTGTTTGAATCCTTTGGCAACTAATCTAGCTTTAAAATTTTCGATTATGCCATCTACTTTTAATTTTTTTCTTAAATATCCATTTACATCCTATTAATTTAGAACCAGGAGGTAAATCTACTAGTTTCCATGTTTTAATTCCCATAATAGAATCCATTTCATAATTTATGGCTTCTTGCCAAAATGATGAATCTTGAGATTTCATTGCTTCATTATATGTTAAAGGATCAGATTCTATGTTTGTAGATATCATTAGTTGATGCTCTACGTTATTTTTAGATCCTTATACCAAATATACAATGAAATCTAGTCCAAAAAAAAAATTTCGATCCTTCTTCATTTACTTCTCCTAATAGAATCACCATTTTCGTTGATATTTCCATCAGTGTTTTCTATAGGTTCAACAATTGGTTCATTAACCTCCACCGCTTCATTAATATGGGTATTGTCCTGCACCGCTTCATGAATCGGTTTATTTTGAGTAGATGTGAATCTATTCTCATAAAACACCGCATCCCTTGATACTATTACAATATTCACTTCAATATAGCTATTAGGTTCTATTACTAGAAACCTATATCCTTTGCTGTGTTGAGCATATCCTAAGAATATGCACTCGATAGTCTTTTTTTTCAATTTCCTTATTTTTGGTTCAAATAATCGAACATTCGCTCTACATCCCCAAACTTGATAATAACCAAGATTTGGTTTTCTTTTCTTCAAAAGTTCATAAGGAGCAACTTTACTTTTCTTATGAGGTATTCTATTCAGAATATAACATGTGGTAAGTAAAGCTTCTCCCCAAAACTAGCATTTAGTCCAGAATTACACAACTTTGCGTTCACCATTTCGGTAAGGGTTCTATTTTTCCTTTAATCCACTCCATTTGGTTGTGGAGTATAATAAATAGATGTTTCATGTATAATTCCTACTGATTCACAATATTCAGGAAATTGGTATTCGCCTCCCCTATCAGATCTAAATGTTTTTATTTTAGCATCACACTTGTTTTCTACTTAAGTTTTATAATTCATAAATGAATTTAATACTTCACTTTTATCATGCATAAGATAAACAAAACAATATTTTGAATAATCAACTATGTATGTGACAAAATATTTCTTTCCACCTTTAATAGGAGTACTATGCATAACCACCACAAGAAAACACTTATCTAGTGTCAAATATTTAGAAGCGGAAATTTTCTTCGCTAATTTGCGACGGATTTCCATGTGATCTGCAAGAGATAGTTTTTTGTTTTTTCAAGTTTTTTTCTTTCATTTATTACCATCTTCTTCTGTCATCCCTCAGTAAGCAATTGCAAATTGCGTTAAATTACCGATAGGAAATTTCTGATACTATTTTCCGCTGCAAATTCAGGCAGAATACCAACGAATATTTATCGAAGCAATTTTGCAGCAGAATTCCAACAGATTTAGCTATAGATTTGCAATGGAATTGAAAACCATAAATATCACAAATCACAGCATAAATCAGTCTGTCCAGTTTTACATAAGTATCAATATATCAACGTGCTATAATCATCAACCTCAGCGATCCATTCACTATCCAATTTGCAGTGTTCCAACCAATCAAAAAAATTTGTTTCTCCTTCTACTTCTTTGCTTAATTTTTCCTCCAAATTTCCTCTTTCATTCCCTCGATGTCACCCAAATTCACAAATTTATCATGGCTTCCTATAAAACGCTAACCTGACCTTAACTGACTACGCTAATCCTCCCCTTCGCTATTTCCTCTTCCCCTTTAAGTTCTATGAAACTAAAAAAAATTCCAATTACTCAATTCCTAATTCCAAAATTCTTAGTCCTAAAATTAAGTATCTGTTTAACCTTAGACTAGTGAAGTCGGGTATCATCACGTGGAGGCTGGATGGGGGTACGATGCAGCATGTTAGTCGCATCCAAGTATTGAAAGCAAGAGGTTGGAGGCAAGAGGTAGGCAGTCGACAGTATTTGATTTTGATTACGTTTTCACTGTCGGGTCTGATCTTGATGGCTTCAGGATTTGTATGCAAATCGTGAATAGAAATTGTTGGTATACAGTTGAAAATGCGAAACATAAATCTATACTTAAATTTTATTATCTGATACTTGATAGCATCTATCATCTAATAAAGTTAATTGTATGCGGATTCTTTCTTTCAAGGTATGACCCCCAATTCCTGTAATTAAGATGGTTGCATTTCTATGTCGTAATGGTATTAGATCTATTTCTCAGGATCATTACATTATGTAATTTGGCTCTCTGCTCATGTTCATGAATCTAGATTGACATTTTTAAGTTTTTTCGAATTAGGAAATAACTGGCTGTGCTTTTCTTTCATAATTTGTTGTATTGGTAATGTTTACTCCTATTCATTTTTGCACTCACTCATCATCAATTATATTTTCTTGCAATTGTTTTTGCTATATATTTGGTACTAAAAGGCGCCTACCTTACAATATGAAGTTCAAAAGAAATTTTCAAGCTTCAACCCATTCGATTCAGATTTAGATTCCGAGACCAACTTCAAACCAGCAAGAGCTTCTTCTGCTCTTATTCTAAACAAAGGAAGCACACTAAACTACTGCAAGACAGTGAGATCGAGAATCATTTTTCATCCTCTTATTATCAAACAAGGAAGAATTATAAGGATGGCTTCAGCAATAATGGTGGAATAGAGAACCATTCTGTGCAAGAACTAGAAGACTATGTTGTGCAAAAATTAGAAGAAACCACAAATACAGTGAACAAGTGTTTGAAAATTGCAGAAGAAATGAGGAAAGATGCATCAAAACTCTTGTTAACTTGCATCACCAGAGAGAGCAGATTACACGTACACATATGACTGCTGCTGATATCAAGCAAGATCTCAGTAGAGAATGAATTTTAGTTTGTCTTCTTTTGATACGTTTCACATGCCTTATTTTGTGTGAATTATGTAGCGCTAAAACAAAACCATGACAGGCCAAACCATCGTTTTTATCTTGTTATCACTACGACAGCAAGTTAATTTTTAAATATTTATCTTTTTGGTTTTATAAATATCAGACACAAAAAAATAGAAGTAGGATAGCAACATATATTTGACTTAGGTACTACATAATTCACACAAAATAAAGCATGTGAAATATTAGAATTAGTGAAGTTTTCTTCACTAAAATACCCAATGGAGAAAAAAAAATTATCACAACTGAAATAAAGAAAAAGTACTACTTTCGATTTCTAATATAGTCGGTATGTTTTCATTTACTGTATGGTGCATAGATATTTATTTATCATTTCCTTTATTTCCAATGTTAAAAATAAGACTAATATTTATTAATGGTATCAAGTAATTTATACCAAATCCCATAGTGATATATTGGCAAATATCGAAGGAAACAACATTAATGGTATTTTAAGGAAAAAACTGACTTTGTTTGCTTTTTTATTTTCTGCCATTGATCAACATCAAACGTAAGTATTCAATCTCTTTATTTTCTTTTTTATTTTCTACCATGTCCAATGCTACCGATGGGAGTTGTACCAAAATCGGAAGAAAATCACTAATGGGGGGAAAGTAAAAGCTGCTTCTATTATAATTTCAAAAAATGCTGTAAAGCCTGACAACATGTGAGTACTGTTACTAAATTGAAAGAAACCAAAATTGTATCTAAAATACAAATCACATGAAGAATAAAAAATATTTGATATGCATGAGACATAGGTAAGATGCTATAGTTTGGTTCATGTTGATTAGCTTACAACTTTCTATTTATTTTGTGCTTATTTGTTCGAATGATATGTTCTCTAACTGCTCTATCATTTGTCTCTAAGAAAGTTATCTTCAGGATTGCGGTGCAACTATACATGGACTATCATTTCCCTGTTCTGAAGTCAGGAAATAGATTTGTACATGGAATCAGTCTTTTCATGCTTACTAATCCTATCATGCTTGCAAGTTTGATTCGATTATGGCTTAGGAACACCGGTATTTTTGATGGTAATGATGGGGTTTTTCTCTATGATTCAGCTAATGCATGGGAACTTTTGTTTTAATCTTCCCAGTGCCAGCGTTGAGGATATTCGGGTTGATTTTGCTTTGATGAAGAATTTGTAACTAATGACGGTGGTAAGTTTGAGGTAACTTCTTCCATAGTAAAGGATGTCAGGTTTGACTGTTGGTTGGATGATAATGAATTTTTTAATGATGATGATAAGGTTGTTTTCGCAAGTGAGTTACTAGATGTTCTTAAAGTAACCCTAGCCTGCATAGTGTTTTATTGTATATGTTGAGTCATGGTTGCCATTTTGGACACTTGCACACACAGATGGAGGGGAAGGGGGTGACATGCATGCAACATTCATAATTAAGTGCAAGGAGTCAGTAATGTTGTGACGCCATCCATTAGTTTAATGGTTCTATAGCTAGAATGGTTGGGTTTAATCTTTTCTTTTTTTATTTACCTTTTTTAAAGGCAAGAAAATTTTATTGCACATGAAAAAATTACATAGAAGAACATTTATAGGAAGAAACAAAAATTACAATAAGAGAACTATGCTGTACAAAAAAGACTGTACAAAAAATATACAAGTGTGTAATTGCCATTCCACTACGCCAGTTAGAAATAGCAATAATAAAAAAGCAATGCACCAAAGCTCACGAAACAGATCCTAGTTTCTTCACCACCTTCTTGAAAATGATGTTGAAAAGTTCACTGGCATTATACTCCCTTCGCCCAAAGACTCTTCGATTCCTTTCTGACCATAACTCATAACAAAAAATCTTTAAGGCCATTAACAATGACTTGGTTTTACCTCTCTTCCATATAGTTGCTTTATATATATTGAACTATTCAAATCTACCTGTTTTAGAAGGCTTGTGAAAACCACCAGCAGCTAAAAGTCTCGCCCAGACGAGAAAAGAGTAATTACATTCAAAATACAAGTGTGTGTTCAACTCCTCAGCTGATTTGCATAACAAGCAAACACTATCAGACACAATACCAAATTTAAGCAACTTTTCTTTAATGTTAATAGCATTTTCCATGACCTTCCATAGATGAAGATTCACTTTGGCCGAACTACATGTATTGCAAATTCTTTTGGACCATGGAAAAATCTGTTTATCTCCTTTTAGTAATTCATAAACATGCTTAATTGAATGCTCTTTACCACCCCAAAGAATACAATTTTCACCATGAATATAGAAATTATTTGCAAGTTCAGACCAAAGGCTTCTTAAAACTATCGAACACGAATATGGTAGAATCAATTTACCATCATGAATATAATCTTGAACTAAAGCATTCCCTGCAATTGCGGAACTACTTCTCAAATTAAAATCTACAATAGAGCTCAGAATCAATCCTGGTTTAGCCCATGGTGAAAACCAAAATAATAATTTCTTAATGATTTTGTAATTGCACTGAACATAAGGCAAAAAAGAACTTCTTAAATTCAGAATATTACACCAACTCTAGCTAGCTTTTAAGGAACTTCCATTGTCCAAAACTGTTTATTCCCAATTAAATTCCTAGATAACTATTCTGACCATAAACACTCTTTTGAGGCAAACAACTTATCAATATAAAAAGAAATAGCAGACTTATTCCAGAGTGATAAGTTTGTTATACCTAAACCACCACATTCCTTAGATTCAAATAACTTTGAATAGGAAATAGGAATTAAACCCTTGGCAAAAGGGTTACCAAGCCATAAAAATCTATTAATAGAAGACTCGATCATATGAACAAGTTTCACTGGCAATATATAATGGCGAGACCAATAAGTTGTGAAGGGCAGAGGTACTGATTGAACAATCACAAGTCTTCCAGCTTGAGACTATTTATATGCAGGCCATTGTTGAAGTTTGCTAATGATTTTCTCAAATAATGGCATACAGTTCACCTTTGTAATTCTAGAACTAATAAGAGGCATACCAAGATAAATTGAATTCATTGGCAACTCAAGCAAACCTGAACTTTCAATGATATCTTTCCTATTACCAGCAGATAAACCAACGACCAATATATGAGATTTAGACACATTCAATTGAAGACCAGTGATAGAGTGAAAGAGACGTAGAGTATCCAGGACACTTTGAATATTATGAACAGGAGGTTTAGTAAAAATTACTAAATCATCTGCAAATAGAAGATGAGTAATCATAGGACACTTGCATTTAGAATGTAACTCCAATTTCTTCTTCAAAACTTGATCCTTCAGCAAAGCATTTAGTAATTCCATAACTATAATGAAAAGATAAGGTGATATTGGATCACCCTGGCGTACACCTTGAGAGCCTTTAAAGTATCCATGTAAACAACCCTTCCTTGCAATAGAATAATGCGGTGATGAAATTAATGTATGAATCCAGGCTATAAAAGGAAGCAGAAAGTTCATTCTTGCCAGAATTGATAAGATAGAATGTCAGGTAATTGTGTCAAATTCTTTTTTGATATCTAACTTCAACATGCATCTTGGCGAGATGTTTACTGTATTATAACCATACAATAATTCTTGAGTGAGTAAGACATTGTCTGAAATTGATCTTCCCTTTATGAATGCAGACTGATTAGGAGCAATAATAGTTGGCAATACCACCTGAAATCTATTTGCAAGAATTTTGGAAATTGCTTTATAAACTACATTGCAACAAGAAATAGATCGAAAATCTAAAAAAGAGGTTGGATTATCGATTTTAGGAATTAGAGCAATTGTAATAGCTGAGAGACTAGAAGGAAGCTCATTATGCAGGAAAAAATGAAGAATAGCTTTTGTGACATCATCCCCAATTACCTTCCAACATTTTTGCATAATTAAGGAGTTAAAACCATCTGGACCACCACAACTATTTATATCTAAACCAAACACAACCTATTTCACTTCTTGAGCAGAAATAATTTGAATAAGATTGGCAGCTTGCTTTTGAGATAAGGTTGGAAGATTTATATTGAATAGAGGCTTAATGTCAACAGATGAAAAGCGATTGGCAAGAATAGATGAAAAGTATTAAACAAAAGACTTATTGATCATACCTTCATCAGACTGCATGTAACCATTCATATCTTTAATTAAGAAAACAAAATCTCTAGTTTACTGTATTTTAATTGAATTATGAAAATACTTTGAATTTCTGTCACCCTCCAATTCCCTCTTAATAAAAGCTTTTTGATGAAAACCCTTCAATTCTGTATTTAGAACTTCCTTTAATTTGTCTTTTAGATCAATCTCTTTTTGAATCAAACCCGTATCAAACGGATTCCTTTGAATCTCATATTGCACATACTCTAAATCAGCTTTGACATTGTTAGACTTCTGTGCACTTTCGCCAAAATTATCTGAGGACCAAGACTTTAATTGAATTTTAAGCATCTTCGATTTTTGCAGAAGATTTGACATAGGATTTATATTTTTATGAGAACTCCAGACCTGCATAAGAATACTAGAAAAATCTGGGTGATTAAACCAAAAATTAAAAAACTTGAAAGAAATCTTACCCTTGTTAATAGAGTCATCAATCCCTCAGTAAAACAGTAAAGGATTATGATCAGATAGGAGTGGAGGATGAGATAAGTAAATGGATTTTGGCCACAAATTGAAGAAAGCAGAATTAGCAAAAATGTGATCAAGTTTACAAAGAGTGGACGGACCATGCCTTAAACAATTAGTCCAAGAAAAAGAGAAACCAAATTCTTTATCAAGGAACAGGTTAGATGTGATGATCATATTATTAAGAGGAGCTAAGTCTTTGATAGAAAATGAACAACCACCAAATTTGTGAGTGCAACTGCACATGCAATTAAAATCTCCACCCAAAAGCCAAGGCACATTAAATGGATTCAAGAGATTAATTTGTTTGAAGAACAGATTGCGAATAGAGATTGAGTTTTGAGCATAAACTGAAGTGAGATAGAATTTTGAATTATAAGGAAGGAACACACAACAGTAATGAATAAGCTGATCAGATTCAAAAATTTTGGATAAAGAGAAGAAAACAAGATTCCATAAGGTTAATAACCTACCAAAAGGAGCATTGGCGAGATTATGATCGAAATTCCAGGATGGAGCAATGATAGCAGCTTTCAAAGTTGACACAGCATCCAGTTTAGTTTCAGAAATACACATCAATTTAATTGATTTATCTTTAATCAAAGATTTAATCACACATTGTTTAGAGGATAAGTTTGCACCTCTATATTCCCAAAACTAATTGAATTCTTCATTTGAAATGGAGGGGGTCCGCCAAACCTGTAGGATTACTCCTAGTATGTCTTGTAGAATTACTTGTATTGCTAGTAATAGGCTCAACATCCTATGGACCAAACCCTTTCCCATCATTAAGATAAACATTATCCCCCTCACTAATTTTCTTAGCTTTCTTCTTTCGACCCTTAGTTTTCTTTTTGCTACCAATATGAGCCTTAACAGTAGAAGAAGAAATCAAATTAGCTGGGGAAGAAGGGTTTATGGCTCCTGGTGGAAGAATTATATGAGGAGGAGTAGAAAGATGAGAGTAAGGTGAAGCACCAAGAACATTTAAAGCAGGACTATGAAAAGAAGATGAAACTTTGGCTGTGGAAATGTTTATAGAAGAAGAAGGATCAGAATTAAAACCTTGAACAAATTCAAAATGATCATTTAATATATCAAAAGGGTTGTGAACATGGAATTCTTTAGCTAATGCCTCTTGTAAAATATCAGTAAAAGCCTCCTTCTCACAATTATCTATAATTTATTTACCTTTCTCCTTTGCAATTTTTTTTTACTTTGAATGATGCATTTACCATTTAAATCAACTATGACAATGTTCTGATTATCTTTTCTCAATATTTCATTATTGACATCCATGGATTCCTCATTATTCATCTCAAAAATTCCTTCCAAATGATTAGTACCATTCAATTGAACTACCTCCTCCAAAGTTTTATCGACCTCATCAACAACATTAGAGTTTAAACCTTTCTCTTTTATTTTCCACATTTGTTTCTTTTTGTTCACAACCCTATTCCACCCTTGAGACTTTCCATCATTCAAAGGCATTTTCCTGAACTGGCTCTCATTATTTTTGCTTCCAAGATGATTACCTCCGTAATCAACTCTACTCTTTACAATTTCCACTTCATTCTGCTTTGGTTAATTAGAAGACTCAATATGAATATCCTTTACTTGCACATTCATTTCACAATTATTAGTTGCATGCCCAAACAACTTGCAATGAGTACAAATGAGAGGCCTTCAATCATAAGAAATTTTCTCTGGTGGACATTTATCATTTAGAATTCCCATATCAATTTGATAAGTTAACTCATAATCAGGGGATATTTAAACTAAAGCTTTTGCATAGCTAAATCTTTGAAGTCTCTCAGTACTTGTGTCAAAACAGATCAATTTTCCAACGTGACAAGATAGCCAATTAATTCCTATTAAAGTCCAAAGAAAAAGAGGAATTCGATGAAGATGAACCCAAAATGGTACCTTCTTAATATGCGATTGAGAATCTCGAATTGAAGGATCCCATTCAGTGATAATGAACATCCTGCCTTTGATAAAAATGGGATCAGATTTTAGTACTCTTTCTCTTTCTATATCATTTCCAAATTTAAAGAAGAATTTAACCCCATCTGACTTTATATAATCATCTCCCTGTAGCTTCCAATAACCAATCAAGAAATTCACAATTGAGAGATATGGAGATTTTCGTCCGAGAAAAAACCAACCAAATAATCTTTCCTATGATTCATTCCTTCAGTTTTAACAAGATCAGGAAGCTCATTTGATTGACCATCTCTATTAATAACAAATTGCATTGGTTTGTAAGCTCCAGCATTGCGAGGAAGCTTTGTGAAAAGGGAATGATAGTCAGATTTGGAATATGACAAGTTGGAATTAGATATGTTCGATGAATTGTTGCAATGAGGAATGGAAGGATTTTGATGAATAGAAACTTGATTATTATTGACAGCACAACCAGAACGAGAATTATCTAAATCTTGATTTCCAGATCTCAAAGGGGGAACTGGATCCAAAGTGTTTGTTGAATTGATAACACTAGGATTCATAGAATTATTTGGAAGTGCATTTGAATTAGCATGATATGATTCAAGGATCGAACTAGGTTTCGAAATCAAAAGAGGGTTGGAATCAAGAAGCCCCGAATTGACATTTGCAAAAGAAGTAACAGAATCCAAATTATCACTCAAAGGATCAGGCGGTACAGGAGGGGGAGGAGGAGGAGGGGGCGGAGGAGGAGGAAAAGCTGAACTGGGATTGGAAGATGACGCCATTAACAAGGGCTCTGTTTCTTTTTTAATTTACCTTTAAATCCTAATGCTATTGAAGTATAATTTTTTATACTAGACAAAATCATTGTTGTTCCTCTCCTATTAAATGAAGTTACAACGAAGGACCAATGATATAATGTGATTAAGTCCTATGCAACGAAATGAAAAGAGGGCACTGAAGCTCCACTTATTCTACAATTGAACTGTAAATTCATCGCCAGTTATAAATTTAGAAATTAATTCCAAGTATCAACATCAGTATCACTGATATCTGGGTTGAGAAACTAGTATTTTTTTATTTACCGAGTTTGATGGATGCATGCTATTTTAAAAATGCGTGATTGCTATACTTTAACCAGATTTATTTTGTGTAGCACCCCGAATTTTGAATAATCAAATTAACTAAATCAAAGAGTAATTAATCTCAGATGTGAAAATTAAGGAAAACGGGTTACGCCATTGTATTCGTCTCGAAATTCTAGTTGAGATGTAGTCCGAGTTTGCGTAAAACGAATACCGGATGAAGGAGATATGGACGAACGAAGTTTTGCGGAAAAATCAGAAAGAAAAAAAAAAGATACACTGGCGCACTTGGGAAGTGCGCCAGAACAAACGTTGCACTGGCGCACCTGCCAAGTGCGCCTAGGCCGAGCAAAAAGCCTGCATAGCTTTCTGGTGTAATCTGATCCATATTGTGACTCATTGCTGAGTCCTTTCTGACACCTTGTTGAGTTATTAGGGCTGAGGTTTCACCCTATCTCGACTGAGTGGTTCTGATTAACCATAATATCATCCGACGGTTATAGTTAAATTGAAATTCTATATAAACATGGGTGGTCTCAAACCCTAGAATCAAATAAAAACTGGAATCATGGCCGTCATGCTGTCATCTTGTAACCTAGAGTAGCCGCCACCAACTAGGAGGAAGAAAAGCTAATCAACTCAATTCTATTCAACTCTAATCTAAACAATAACGAATCTACTACAAAGGCGAGCTAAATCAATTTCAGAACTCAGATTTCAGAATGCAAGACCTTCTTTTTGTGAGTTCGATTTCTTTAGTAAGATAATTAACAATTTCATTAGGTTGATTTATGATTTGGATTATATGGTTATGTTGTGAATCATTGACCGTTATGTTATTATCTATGTTGTAAATCTATGATGTTATTATCTATGTTATAAAGCTATGATGTTATCATCTATGTTGTAAATCTATGTTAATTGTTGGCTTATGTACAATCAATTCATAATAATGTTTTCATATGCTAGGTTGGTTATGTTATTAGAACTGATTCATATGTTAAATCATATGTAAGTTTAACTTGATAATTCTACATGCAAGTTTAGATGTTAATTTGAATCATAGGCAAGTTATTGAGAATCATATACAACCTTGCATGTTTCATGACATCTATCTTATGTGTAAGTTGGATCTAAAGTTAGGCTATGACATGTGTGAGTTAGATGCAAGTTTACATCATAGTTTATGTTGTATAAATCACATATGCAAGAGTGTGTGTGTGTGTATATATATATATATATATATATATATATGTTGGAGTATGAATCATGTAATGTAAAGTTTGTAACTATCGCCTCTTCAAGTTTACACCTTATGATTAGATCTATGACATCTATAGTTTATGCAAGTTTGTAACTTTGGCTTATGCGAGTTTTTGGATGAAAAATCTTATTCACACATGCAATTTCACCCATTATATTTAGATCTAGTTTTTATTCTATGCATTTTGTGATGTTTTCTCTTTATTCCATAAGTTAGACTATTCGAGTCTAAAGTATATTGCACGTTAAATGAACGAACAACGTGGGGGCAATAGGATAGTATTAAAAGATTTAATATTGAGAATTGGCATAAATTCCTTAAATTTGATGTTAATTGGTATAATTTTATATACCATAAATAGATGGACATAATTGAGTCAATTAAGGACATACTTAAATTTGTAATTGATTGACAATTTGAATAGGGAAATTAATTCAACTTGGGGATAATTAATTTTGTGTAATTAATCACCTAAGACACGAAGTTAGACTCTTTTGTGGTGTAAGACTGCCCAGATCCGCCCGGCAAATCTAGCTGCCACAAATGCCAGTTTAATGTGACAGGTCTTAGGCATAAATTAAATGTGTAATAGTTTTAAGGACATGAGGTTAGGCTCGTTTGTGGTGTAAGACTGCACGGACCCGCCCGGCAAATCCAGCTGCCATAAATGCCAATCTAATGTGGGAGGTCTTTACAAAGTTACGGTCTTAATGAATTAAGAAACACTTAACCGGATAAACATGTAGTGGGACATGAGGAGGTTAAGTGGGTGCCTTGGGTGGCATGTGGAATTTAGTGGGTGCCTTGGGTGTCATTTGAAATACGATTAGATGCACTTAACCAAAATTGAAACATGTAAGAAGACATGAATAAGAATGGGATTAAGTGGGAAAAACCTTAGAAGGGACCAAGCATGGGTGGAAAGCTTGTGTCATGCATGGGGGCCCTTTTCAAACCAGTAACCCATTAAGTATCTTTATGGGCTCGACCCAAGCCGAGGACGGGACACGCATACTGAATTTGATTGTAAGAGGTCAAAACGAGTCAGCGGTGGCAACGCAAGTCCAACGGGTTCATATGCGTGTGTGGGCCCGGGCTGGCAGGTAAGACGTTGTTGCATCGTGTAGATATAAGCCGTGCATTTTTGGTTGTATCGGGTTGCCACTTTGGGGAGTGATACACCCCACTGTGGGGCCAGCACGGGTATCTACGAGTTAGGGAGCTGATCGAATGGGGGTAGTGGGTACACCTAGTGGAGATAGGGGCAAACGACACATATGAAGGTAGCTAGGGGTACACTAGACTACCATTATCATTATTGAGTTCTATAGGCAGGATCAACCTTTAAGGGTAACTAGTGGTGGTATAGTGTAGTAATTATCTTATAGTGATTAGGGGCGCCTTTAACGTTATCTTAGTTCATCTTGTTTCCTCGTTTTGTTCTGTCATCCCCATTTGTTCATAGTCATTTCCTTATTTTCCAGCTTATGCCTTATCCTAGTTATTTTGATAATTATATTGTTAAAGTTATCGCACTCGCCAGACTTTATGTCTGACCCCCTTTTTCTTTCCACCTCTTTTCTTCCTCCCCCCCCCCTCCGGTTTGCAAGGAGGGAATACTACAGCTTAGTGTCGATTTCTTTCAGTTGCTTGAAGATAGTAGATGTATAGCTTGGGACCCTCTCATCTTTATGGCTTTGCTTATGCTCAATGGGGATTTATGCATTTATGTTATTTAAGTATTTGCTTCTTTATGTACTTTGAAGTTTTTGGAAAAGACTATCGATCCTGTTGTAATGGGTTCGGAAACTACTTATGTAAACTCGTTTTGAGTTATGATGAAATAAAATAAGTTTTATCTTCCGCCGTGTTGTTTTATTTATTTATTCTTGTAATTTATTTGTTCTATACAACAATAACGCTTTATGGAGATTGATGAATTCCCTTTGTGAGTGACATTAATGGACATGGGGTGTTACACGTGGTATCAGAGCTATGGTCACAAGAACAGATAAAAAGTTTTGAAAAGTGTTTTCAAAAGTATTATTTTCCTAGAAAGTATTTTCAAAAACTTGTTTTAAAGAAGCTATTTTAAAGGAAAAATTACTTTAAAGAGCATAATCCCCACAAGACATACATCTCTCTTTCGCTTCCCATGTTTTGAAACGCTTTCTTTTTCTTTTCAGCATGTCTGGAGCATCTGAGACACTAGAGGGTGTTCATATACCCGGTTGGTTTCGTCAATATCTTGAGGCTAGGGCCGCTGCCGCGGGTCCGACCAACATTCCTCCTCCTCCTCCCCTAGCTCCAGTCATTCCTCCGTGTGGAGATACTTTCTCCAAGATATGTAAAGACTTTCGTTTGACGGGTGGAAAATCTTTTAGTGGATCGGAAACGTTCATTGAAGCTATAAATTGGTTGAAAGAATTGGAGGATCTGTTTGGCATTTTCGATTTGGACGATTGTAAGAAGGTCCAATTGACTGCTTGGTTGATGAAGCACGAAGCTTCGTTTTGGTGGGAGGTCACTAATGGAGAGCGTCCGGTTGTTACATGGCCAGATTTCAGGTGTAGGTTTGAGGCAAAGTTTCTCTCACGGGCTGAAGAGAATTTACATATGGAAAGATTTTTGGCGTTGAAGCAAGAGAATCTATCAGTGAAAGAATACGTCAACAAGTTCAATCGGTTGGCGAGATTTGGCTTGGACTTGGTGAATACACTCGAAAAGAAGGCCCTAAGATTTGTTAAGGGTTTGAACGAGCCACTACACGGGTTAGCTATGACCCACATCCCTATGGGGGCTACCTTTGAGATGCTAGTTGATATGGCGCTTATGCATGAAGAGGAGAAAGGCACCAATGCTAATAAGGCACCCAAGAAGAGAGGGGATCAAAAGAAACTGCAGCAACAACAACAAAACAAGAAGGGCGGGAAGAACAATAATGGCAAAGGAAAGAAAAAGTGCTTTAATTGTGGGACACCAGGCCATCTGAGTAAAGACTGTAGGAAAAAGAAGAAGACCAGCTGTTTCCACTGTGGAGAGGCAGGTCATCTTGTTAAGGACTACCGAAGGAAACAGGGGCAAGGGCAAAGAACTTCTTGAGGGCAGCTTCAGGCTCTCGTGGCACCAGGGCAGACAAGGGAGCAGGTCCACGCTCTCATGGTCACCTCGCTACAAGAACGAGGTAGAAACATTTCCGTCGAGAGTTTAGTTTTTCTGTTTGATCATCCTGTCTGTACTTTATTCGATTCTGGCGCATCACATTCGTTCATCTCTACATCTTTAGTTGAAACACTGCACTTAGATACTAGTCTTGTTGTGGATCCCATTGTAGTCTCAAATCATATTAGTGGGTCGGCTCATTTATCCATGGTTTGTTTAGGGATTTGAGATTGTCTATCTTAGGCATTGGTTTTGAATGTAATGCTTTTTTGCTTGGTTTCATAGGCTATGGGTTGATTCTAGGGATGGATTGGCTAGCCCGATATGGCGCCATCCTAGATTGTGAACGAAGGGTAGTAAAATTGTTGACTCGTAGTGGAAACACCCTTGACATTTCTTGTGACCCTAGAGGACCGGTGATTCTTAGTTATCCTGAGTCACTTAACGCATCCAATGATGATTTACATTCTGCTCGTATAGTCCGTGAATATGTTGATGTCTTCGATGAGGTGAGGGGTCTACCCCCAAAACGTGAGATAGACTTTCGTATTTATCTTGTAGACAATGCAAAACCAGTATCTCTGCCTGTGCGCCACATGGCTCCTTGTCAGAGGAGGGAGCTCAATAAGAAAGTAGGCGAGTTGCTTGAGAAAGGGTTCATAAGACGTTGTATATCGGAGTGGGGTGCTCCAGTAGTATTTGCCACGAAGGCGGATGGGTCCCTTAGACTTTGTGTGGACTATAGAGAACTTAATAAACTTACTAAGAAGAATAGGCAACCACTTCCGAGGATTGACAATCTCTTTGATCAGTTAGTTGGCGCCTCAGTGTTTTTGCAGTTGGACTTAGCCACTGGTTTACATCAGCTGAGAATGGCTGAGGATAGCATAGACAAGACTGCCTTTAGGACTCCGAGCGGTTTCTATGAGTGGCTTGTAATGCCCTTCGGTTTGACAAACGCCCCCGCATACTTTGTTGACTTGATGAGTAGGGTGTTTAGGGAGTACCTTAATAAATTCGTGGTGGTCTTTGTGGATGACAACTTGGTCTTTTCTAAGAGCGAGGAAGAGCATGCCCTACATCTTAGGGAAGTATTGGAGACCCTCCGAGCGCATAACCTTAAAGCTAAATTATCTAAATGTCACTTTTGGAGGAAGGAATTGTGATTCTTAGGGCACGTGTTTTCTCAAGAAGGGATAGCTGTGGATCCCGCGAAAGTGGTGGCCATCCAAGATTGGAAGGTCCCTAAAAATGCTACCGAGGTGAGGAGTTTCTTGGGGTTGGCTGGCTACTATAGGAAGTTTATTAAGGACTTCGCAAAAATATCAGCCCTATTAACACGTTTGACGAAGAAGAACCTAGTTTTTACGCGGGACGTAGATTGTGATGATGCGTTCCAACGTTTAAAGAGAGTTTTGTCCACAGCCCCGGTCTTAGTGTTGCCAGATGGGAGTAAGCCATTCACCGTTTATACTGATGCTTGTAGGACAAGACTAGGCGCAGTCTTAATGCAAGAGGGAAGGGTAATAGCCTATGGAGGAAGGCAGCTGAGGGTACATGAGAGAAATTAACCTACGCATGACCTAGAGTTGGCCGCTATTGTTTTCGCGCTTAAGTCTTGGCGCCATTATCTTCTTGGCGAGAAATTCGAATTGTTCACTGACCACAAATCGCTAAAATACTTATTCTCTCAGAAGGACTTGAACTTAAGGCAGCAAAGGTGGATGGAATTCTCAGCGTGCTACGATTTCGAGATAGCATATACCCCTGACAAGGGTAACGTGGTGGCAGACGCCTTAAGTTGGAAAAGGTTGTCCTTGAGTCCGTTGTTTGTTGAGCGGCGAAGCTTAGAGTTCATCTCTATGTTTGACTTTAGACCTTCCATTGACTTTGTACCCGGTTTGCTAGCATCCTTAGAGGTCAGACCTACGCTTTTGGGACGGATTGGTGTGCCAACAAGTAAAAGCAGAGCAAAAGAAGCCCGTTGGATTGCTTCATCCATTGGCGATCCCACAATGGAAGTGAGAGAGTGTCTCAATGGACTTTGTTGACGGGTTAACGAGATCGAGGGAGGGTAATACGGGGATTTGGGTCGTGGTAGACAGACTTACTAAGAGCGCCCATTTCATTCCCGTGAAGAGTAAGAGGACTGCTCCATGGTTAGCCTCCGTATGAATTTGAGAAATAGTTCGTTTGCACGGTGTTCCTTCTAGCATAGTGAGCGATCGTGATCCTATCTTTACTAGCGAGTTTTGGAGGAGCTTGCAAGAGGCGGTAGGACTCAGTTATGTTTGAGCACCGCATATCATCCTCAGATGGACGGCCAGACCGAGAGGGTGAATCCTACTCTAGAGGACCTTTTTGAGGCTATGTGTTTTAGACTTCGTAGGTACATGGGAGGAGCATATTCCTTTGGTGGAGTTCGCATATAATAATATCTTCCAGTCTAGCATTGGCATGGCACCTTTCGAGGCTCTTTATGGACGGCCGTGTCGTTCGCCTACATGTTGGTGGGAATCTACGGATAAGATCTTACTTGGGCCCGATCTGATTAGAGGGACTTCGGAAAAGATCGATTTGATTCGAAGGAGGATGAAGACTGCGCACGATAGGCAGAAATCTTATGCGGACAAGAGGAGGATAGATCTTGAGTTTGACACTAGGGACATGGTCTTTATTAAGGTGTCTCCATTGCGGAATGTTGTTCGCTTTGAGTCCGTTGGGAAGTTAGCACCAAGGTTCGTAGGGTCGTTTCCTATTAAGGAGAGGATTAGACAGATGGCTTATAGAGTGGAGTTGCCTGAGAGACTCAGTGGTGTACACGACGTATTCCATGTATCACATTTGAGGAAGTGCTTGCATGAGACCGCGGAAGTGGTAAAGCCGAGCTTGCTTAGAGAGGTGGAGATAGAGCGTGATGCGACGATTCGACGAGCTCCTACATGCATTTTTGGGTCGTAAATTAAGAAGTTGAGGAATCGAGAGGTCAAGCTAGTCAAAGTGCAATGGGGAAATGATGAGAGCAACGCTACTTGGGAGATGGAAGAGAAGATGCGTTCATTGTACCTTTTTCTTTTCGAGGGTATGTCTTTTAATTTCTCCTTTATCGCCTAGCTTGTACTTGTTTTATCCTTAATATGTCCTCTCGCTAGTATCTTTGACCTTTAGATAGGGTAGTCCTATGGTTGAAACATGTGTTTGAGACATGTTATATATGATGGATGCATGTGGATGCAAGTGTTTGCTAGTGGTTGCTCGTGGATGCATATACACACACTTTAGGCACTAGATCGGCTTAGTCACTTTCATATTGCATATTGCATATAAATGGATGTATTTAGTAAAATGAATGTATAGTGAATGTGTGTATCATATGGATGTTGCATTTAAATGGATGGTTGTGCACACATGTAGTAATGATATGTATAGGATTCTTTGCATACATGATGGATACATGGCACTATCATTATTTGCATTAAGGAGGTGGACTGAATCAGGGGACCGCCTGATTTAGCATTAGTATACGGACATATACACACACTATGCATATGTACATGAAAAGCATTATAAATCTTTTAAGGACCATGGTTGCTAGTGGTTGATGGTTGAGTAGATGGATGGTAGGATACGTTCTTCTTGACATAGAGATTTCGAGGATGAAATCCTTTAAGTAAGGGAGAACGTAGCACCCCGAATTTTGGATAATCAAATTAACTAAATCAAAGAGCAATTAATCTCAGATGTGATAATTAAGGGAAACGGGTTGCGTCGTTGTGTTCATCTCGGCATTCTGGTTCAAATAGAGTCCGAGTTTGCGTAAAACGGATAACGGATGAAGGAGATATGGACGAACGAAGTTAGGAGGAAAAATCAGAAAAAAATAGACATACTGGCGCACTTGGGAAGTGCGCCAATACAAATGTTGCACTAGCGCACCTGCCAAGTGCGCCCAGGCCGAGCAGAAAGCTTGCACAGCTTTCTGGTGTAATCTGATCCATACTATGACTCATTGCTGGGTCCTTTCTGACTCCTTGCTGAGTCATTAGGGCTGAGGTGTCACCCTATCCCGATTGAGTGGTTTTGATTAACCCTAAGATCATCCAACGATTATAATTAAATTGAAATTCTATATAAACATGGGTGGACTCAAACCCTAGAATCAAATAAAAATTGGAATCATGGCCTTCATGCTGTCATCTTGTAACCTAGACTAGCCACCACCAACTAGGAGGAAGAAAAGCTAATCAACTCAATTCTATTCAACTCTAATCTAAACAATAACGAATCTACTACAAAGGCGAGCTAAATCAATTTCAGAACTCAGATTTCAGAATGCAAGACCTTCTTTTTGTGAGTTCAATTTCTTTAATAAGATAATTAAAAATTTAATTAGGTTGAGTTATAATTTGGATTATCTGGTTATGTTGTGAATCATTGGCCGTTATGTTATTATCTATGTTGTAAATCTATGATGTTATTATCTATGTTATAAAGCTGTGATGCTATCATCTATGTTGTAAATCTATGTTAATTTTTGGCTTATGTACAATCAATTCATAATGATGTTTCATATGCTAGTTTGGTTATGTTGTTAGAAATGATTCGTATGTTAAATCATATGTAAGTTTAACTTGATAATTCTACATGCAAGTTTAGATGTTAATTTAGATATGAATCATAGGCAAGTTAGTGAGAATTATATACAACCTTACATGTTTCATGACATCTATCTTATGTGCAAATTGGATCTAAAGTAAGGCTATGACATGTGTGAGTTAGATGTAAGTTTACATCATAGTTTATGTTGTATAAATCACATATGCAAGTAAGTGTGTGTGTGTGTGTGTGTATATATATATATATATATGTTGGAGTATGAATCATGTAATGTAAAGTTTGTAACTATTGCCCATGCAAGTTTACACCTTATGATTAGATCTATTACATCTATAGTTTATGCAAGTTTGTAACTTTGGCCTTTGCGAGTTTTTGGATGAAAAACCTTATTCACACATGCAAGTTCACCCCTTATGTTTAGATCTAGTTTTTATTCTATGCATGTTGTGATGTTTCCTCTTTATTCCATAAGTTAGACAATTCGAATCTAACGTATATTTCATGTTAAATGAACGAACAACGTGGGGCAACGGGATAATATTAAAAGATTTAATATTGAGAATTGGCATAAATGCCTTAGATTTGATGTTAATTGGTATAATTTTATATACCTTAAATAATGGACATAATTGAGTTAATTATGGACATACTTAAATTTGTAATTGATTAACAACTCGAATAGGGAAATTAATTCAAATTGCGGATAATTGATTATGTGTAATTAATCGCCAAAGACACGAGGTTAGACTCTTTTGTGGTGTAAGACTGCCCGGACCCGCCCGGCAAAACCAGCTGCCACAAATGCCAGTCTAATGTGGGAGGTCTTAGGCATAAATTAAATGCGTAGCAGTTGTAAGGACACGAGATTAGGATCGTTTGTGGTGTAAGACTGCCAGGACCTGCCAGATAAATCCAGCTGCCACAAATGCCAGTCTAATGTGGGAGGTCTTTACAAAGTTACGATCTTAATGAATTAAGAAACACTTAACCAGATAAACATGTAGTGGGACATGAGGGTGTTAAGTGGGTGCCTTGGGTGGCATGTGGCATTTAGTGGGTGCCTTGGGTGGCATTTTAAATACGATTAGATGCGCTTAACTAAGATTGAAACATGTAAGACGGCATGAATAAGAATGGGGTTAAGTGGGAAAAATCTTAGAGGGGACCAAGCATGGGTGGAAAGTTTGTGTCATGCATGGGTGGAAAGTTTGTGTCATGCATGGGGGCCCTTTTCAAATCAGTAACCCATTAAGTATCTTTGTAGGCTCGACCCAAGTCGAGGACGGGACACGCGTACTGGATTTGATTGTAAGAGGTCAAAACGGGTCAGCGGTGGCAACACAAGTCCAATGGGTTCATATGCGTGTGTGGGCCCGGGCTGGTAGGTAAGACGCTGTTGCATCGTGTAGATATAAGCCGTGCTTTTTTGGTTGTATCGGGTTGCCACTTTTGGGAGTGATACACCCCGCTGTGGGGCCATCACGGGTATCTACGAGTTAGGGAGCCGATCGAATGGGGGTGGTGGGTACACCTAGTGGAGATAGGGGCAGACGACACCTATGAAGGTAGCCAGGGGTACACTAAACTACCATTATCATTATTGAGTTCTATAGGCGGGATCAACCTTTAAGGGTGACTAGTGGTTGTGCAGTGTAGTAATTATCTTATAGTGATTAGAGGTGCCTTTAACGTTATCTTAGTTCATCTTATTTCCTCATTTTGTTCTGTCATACCCATTTGTTCACAGTCATTTCCTTATTTTCCAGCTTATGCCTTATCCTAGTTATTTTGGTAATTATATTGTTAAAGTTATCGCACTCGCCAGACTTTATGTCCGACTCCCTTTTTCTTTCCACCTTTTTTCTTCCTTCCCCTTCCCCCTTAGGTTTGCAAGGAGGGAATACTACAGCTTATTGCCGATTTCTTTCAATTGCTTGAAGATATTAGATGTATCGCTTGGGACCCTCTCATCTTTATGGCTTTGCTTATGCTCAGTGGGGATTTATGCATTTATGTTATTTAAGCATTTGCTTCTTTATTTACTTTGAAGTTTTGGAAAAGACTATTGATCCCGTTGTAATGGGTTTGGAAACTACTTATGTAAACTCGTTTTGAGTTATGATGAAATAAAATAAGTTTTATCTTCCGCTGTGTTGTTTTATTTATTTATTCTTGTAATTTATCTGTTCTATACAACGATAATGCTTCATGGACATTGATGCATTCCCTTTGTGAGTGACATTAATGGATATGGGGTGTTACATTTTATCCACAACCACTCATGGATTGTGGTTTAACAAAGCAGTGTATTTTGAGAATTGATTCATTTTCTATAGTCAAACCTTTAGAAAAATAATTTTGGATATATCTCGAGTGTTGAGATTAATTCGTCATAAATTCAGAAGACGTTTAAGTGAAATCAAGTTTTTATTGTATGATAGTTTCAGTTGCAGTAATCAAAATATGTAAGTGCAACCAAGTAGTTTATTTATGTTCTCACTTAATTTCTTTCTCTTGCGTGATTTTATTCAAAACATTTTAAGAGGTGCACTAACATTTGGATTTATATACATTATCCTATATGCTATATGCTGCTCTTTGGTCTACTCAATGATGATCTGAAGCTTCAGTTTCAATTTTTTTATTCAAAATTATCGTGATATTTTGAAATTCACGGTGCCTCTTTTCGATCAAGGTATCAAGTAAAACTTTTTATGCTGAACTAACACTAATTTTTTTGAGAAATGTTGACATTTAATCATCAGGCATGAGAAAAATTCATTGGGTATCAAATCACATATATTATGATTTTTTTGAGATTTTCTAGTATATTTATAAGACTACGGTATTTTCATTTTAGACATGATTTAAAATGTGAATTTGTTATTCTTTTGAGATGCTTTTTATATTTACTATATTACCATTTTGCTGCGATGATGTTTAGGTTAGGTATATAGTCTCTCTTTGTTGCCTTAGGTTTTATTATACTGATTTTATTTTAAAACCAATGATCCATGTTTATTAATGTGTTAGAGTATGGGCATTTCAAAGGGTGTGATTTTCCATTTACCTTTAAGTTTGGTACTGGTCGTAGGTATCTTTGACAAAAGATATCGCATACCCATTCACGCTTTTAGATATTTCCCTTATGTTAGTGATGAACACAACTCTGCAGAAATGTACTATACTAGAATCTTATTGTTAGTGACTAGAAGTTTCTTTCCTTAATTAACTTGTTTCTAATCTTATAGTATTTAAATTAATGTATTTCTTGTTTTTTGAAATGGACTTCCGTTTTCAATGGTATCGTCTGTGTATTTCTTTTTTTTCTTCTCTTTTCCTATTTCCCTTTAGTAAACTCTGAGTTGCAGCTATACGTCAAGTTAATGTTTAACTACTCGATAGTTCATATTTACAATATAGAATTGACAATGTTTTTATGAACGCATACATGGGAGAGTCCTACTCTGCATACAATGATACTTGTTTGAGATGGAACGGTGCCAATTTGTTGTCAAGGGTTATTAACAAGTTCACTGACAAAGAGGTGCACAACGTTAAGATGGAATCTCCTTTATCATTCTTTCAAGTTAGTTCAAGTGGTATCACAAGGTAACATGCTATTTGTTATATAGCTTACAATTTGCCATGCTTGAGGTTTTTTTTATTTTGAATGTTTAGGTATTGTTGTGCAGCAAATAATGCTAGTGTGAAAATGCTAGAAGAAATTCTATTTAGAAAAATAGTAAGAGAACAACCAACAATGGCTTGTTCAGTTACTAAACAAGCCATGGAGCAACCAAGTGTATCTTGTTCAGTTATCCATGGCTAGTCTGTGGCTGGTTTGGGGCTCGTTCCTGGCCGGTGCACTGGATAAGGGTTGGTGCTTATAACGGAAAAGTGTTTGCCATTGTAAGTTTATAACGGCAAACTCCTTGCCCTTATAATTCTATAACGGCAAAGAGTTTGCCGTTATAAACTTATAACGTCAAACACTTTGCCGTTATAATACATAGCTGTTGCACCCTAACGGCTAGTGCATATCCACCCCTATATACAAACCTACCTCCTTCTTCTTCCACACAACCACTCCACCTTCTCAACTTCAACTTCTTAAACAACAAAAATTGTCTTCTTCTGCACCCAAGAGAACCCGAAAAAAACTGCAAACAAGAAATCCATGTCCAAACCGCACTCGCCATCATATGCCATCCAACGGTCAGTCTAACATCATCAATCGTTGCAGCCATCTCACGAATATGGCTACTCGCCGTATTCAAATTATCCATACCGACCACCATACTAACCACTTGCTCCTCCTAATTTTCCTCCCATCCATTCTACCGCCCCGGCACAGTTTTACCAACGACCACCCATGGTAGGCGTGTACGATGATCATTCGTCGTATATGTCAATGATGATGCAGACCGACCAAAGTCAACAACCTCACCTAGCTCCGCAACAGACCGAGGTTCGTGACCGCGAATGTATGCAAAATCTGCGAAGCCGTTTTTCGTATGGGTATGTCTCTCCTACTAACGAAGAAAATGTTGAAACTTCAACGAAGGAGGCGGAGGAGGAAGATGCAAATGAGGATGCAAATGCTATAAATTTTGAGGAATGTAATCAAGAATACGCTACACTTATCAGTCCTGAATTTAACCAAAAGAAGATGAAGTGGAAGTCTTTAAGCGGTATTTTCAGTAAACGACGCCAAACCGAAGTTGAATCGGAGCCAGATCCAGGAATAGAAGATATTGAGGATGAACATGCTGAAGGGGAAGGAATAGCAGCGGATGAAAAAAAACAATGTAAGTTTACTTTCGAGTAGTACGTTTCACTTGCTAAATCGTGGATATGCATTTCACAAGACAGCATTGTTGGGAATAATATGAAAGGTCAAAAATTTTGGGAAAGAGTTGCAGAGTTTTACAATTCGTTGGAAGCAAGGAATAGAACATGGGGATCACTTAGAGGTGGTTATAGAGTTATGAATGCCGCATGTCGGAACTATCTGGCAATACTGACAAGCTTGCAGAATAGGCAGCAAAGCGGTGCTGCACCTTATGACGTTGTAAGTACCATAGATTACTTTTAAAAATAACTTACTATACTATGGTTGATTAGTTAAAAATGCCATACACTTATACAATTTCGACTTTGTGTTACAGATTGAAGAGTCACGAAAGGCCTACCAACAAAAATATGGACTTCCATTTAAATTTAATGACTGTTTCGAGCTTCTATCTAGTTTGCCGAAGTGGAAGAACCCAAGCAACTTCATGTTTGAGCAGCAGAACAAAGCTAGAAGGATGAACTACTCTGATTCTAGTCTAGTAAGTGACCCGAGTTCGCAAGAAATAAAACCTTTATTTGGAACTAGTGACGGACGACCTATTAGCCGAGCCAAGTCAATTCAGCTGGAGCAATGCGGTGCAGAGTTATCTAGATTTACGGAAATAATAGAGAATTCAGCTAACGCGAAAAGAGAGCATAGATTTCGATTTTCAATGCAAAGAAACCGCAGCGACGAATAGTTCCTAAAGGCAGTTAGGGATGATCGAGAGCTCCGCAGACAAGCACATACAGAGAAACAAGCCATGCTACGAGAAAAGCAGAAGGAAAAGAAAGCAATGGTACGAGAGAAGCTGGAGGAGACGAAAACAATGCTGCAAGAGAAGAATTATATTAAAATGATTACATGTGATTTTAGTAAGCTTTCCCCTCTACAGCAAGAACTATTAACCGAGCAGCTTGGCGAGTACAGAAAAAATAAAGGAAGCGGAAGCAGTAGTGGCTCGTATAAGGACTAGCTATGTATGTTGGGTTAAGTTGTAATATGATTGCGAACTGTTTGTAGTATTTATGTACTGGTTGGTGTTTATGTACTAGCTATGTATGTTGGGTTAAGGTGTAATATGATTGTGACCTATTTGTAGTATTTATGTAGTAGTTGTTGTTTATGTACTAGCTGTGTATGTTGGGTTGAGTTGTAATATGATTGTGACCTGTTTTTAGTATTTATGTACTAGTTGTTGAAATAGTGATACATTCTACAATATGATTGGAAACCAGATTTATTGACCCAACTAAACACTGATACATAGTACTCTGATACATAGTACACGACTACACACTGATACATAGTTCACGACTTGAATTGACCCAACACTGAGGAGATATTTAAGTTACTAGTTAAGTTCTAGTACCAACTAATGATTCCGACTATACCTTCCTTTATGCACCCACAAATGTTCCACCAACTGGTCACACAATTGGAAGTGCGCAGATTGATCTTCAACGTGTTGAGCCATATCAACATATTCTTCCATTGAGTTTACATCTCTATGTGGTTTTACATTTGACCCCGTAAACATGTCAGGATAATTAGACTTTTGATTCTTATATCCACCTCTTTCAGACTCCACAATCATGTTATGTATTATTATACAAGCATACATGATTTCTGAAAGCACTCTTGCATCATGAAAACGAATAGGGTTTCGTAAAATATGAAATCGGGCTTGTAAACCACAAAACGTATGTTCGATGTCCTTTCTGTAGCTAGTTACTTTTTCAGTGAAATAACTTTCCTTGTCATTTGATGGTACTCTGTATCCTTGCGTCAAAGTTCTCCACTTGGGATATTCCATCCACTAGGTAGTATCCAGTTTTGTGTTCGATATTACCAACTTTATATGAAACATTTGTTGACAGTCCGTTAGCAAGTTCTGTTAAAAGATATGATTGTTTTAAAACATTTTGTATCATTCAATGAACCTGGGACTCCAGAAAAAAGCATGCCCAACCCATAAATCATCTATTGCTACTGCTTCAAGGATCATTGACGGCACTTTCTTATGTCTGGTGAACATTCCTTTCCATCCCATTGGGCAGTTTTTCCAAGGCCAATGCATGCAATCTAAACTTCCAATCATACCTGGAAATCCTCTAGCCTCTCCCCTGCGTATTATCCTGCCTATATCGTTTGGTCCAGGCGTCCGTAGATACTACTTCCCAAACTTTTCAATAATTGTTTTACAGAATTCTTTCAGACACTCTATTGCTGTTGATGCTGCGATTCTGAAATATTCATCCGTTTGGTCGCCAGATGCTCCATAGCTTAACATCCTCAACGCCGATGAAATTTTGATGTGGGGCGAGTGGCCGAATTCTTGTGCTTCATTCAGTCTATAAGTGAAATATGGGTTTGAATGATGAAGTTTAAGATAAATTATTGAGAAAATTGCCGGACTCATACGATAACGACGGCGGAACAAAGTTATATCTTAGGTTGGATTGTCGATGAAGTAGTCCCTCATTAGTCTTTCATGTCCATCCTTGTAGTCTCTCTTATACCGCAAGTCAATCCGGCCATGCATACTACCTCGACGGTTGTTCATTGAGCCTTCAGCAAAATAATTGGAATACCCAACCATTGCATGCTGTTCCAGCTCCTCCTCCGTCTCTTCCTCCATTTCAAGTTCGGAATTGTTAGTTTGATTCATGACTTCGTAGTAATGGTAGTATAGATTTGGATCCATTGCTTGCTTTTTTATAAATTTAGTTTTGTTGTTCTCCCTGAGTGTAAATGTAGGACAGATATATACATATATATATATATATATATATATATATATATGCAAGGATGGTTGGCATAATATCTCAGTCATTGAGTAGTCAAATCGGACAGTTGTTGTGATGTGAAAGGTTAGCAATAATGGTTGGGATAATATCTCTGCATTGGGTAGTCAAATTATTCTAGCTATATTTTTTGGCAATAATGGTTCCGACATAATGGTTGGGATAATAATGGTTCCGTCATTAAGTAGTCAATTCGGACAGTTGTTGTGATGTGAAAGGTTGGCAATAATGGTTGGCAATACCTGTAGGCAAGAATGGCTGGGAATAATGGTTGGGATAATATCTCTACATTGAGTAGTAAATTATATCTCCAATATAATAAGCTCGATATAAAATCAATTATATCTCCAATATAATATTAACGACAACATCATGGCTTCAGTGTTCACCATTATGGCTACGATGTGCGTTAATGGTTGGCAATAATGTAGGGGCTCGATTTCTTGTCCTTCATATACAATCTGCTTACCAGGTCTTTCATTTGCTACAACTTCGCACAATTGAGCATTCAAAGATTTTGTTCTTGGCTTCCTTGATTTACACAGAACTTCTGCTCCTTCACCGAATTCAACTGTAAGCTTATTGTGCTGCATACTATTCCTGGATCGTTCAAACGCTTCATAACAATTATTCATTATATCATCGTCAATCTCAAAGTTGTCCATAGCTGGAATTGAAAACAAAACCTATAAAAAATTGAAATGAGTACAAAGTGTATGGAATTTTTGTTCTATTAGAGATATAAAACTGGTGCATATATATTGCTGCATTTGAACACAAAGCAGGGCTATATTTGTAAAATGAAATGTTGCAATTCCCAACATAGACACAAAGTAGGTGATACCCAGGACAAATTTATTGTAGTGATACAATGACTAATTAATTAAGTGAAACAATCACTGAAAATGGTTAATGCACCCGAGGACGACCCCTGTATTTTAACTCCTAACACTATAATCCGAAAACTTGTATCGAATTGTTTAATGCACCTGGCAACAACCCTTACGCATAGGTTACACAAGTGATAATAATTTACAAATATGATAAATTACACAAATGGTAGATTAGACAAACAATAGGTTCCTTAAATAAAATCAGCGTACATACCCTGAACGTTACACTACTATAGGGTTACATACTTCGTTCGAACTTCAGTGAAAATTTTCAACAAAAATAATGCATAACGATACAAGTGATACGACGCGTAACGATACAGTACATATTATGCATAACATAAAATAGTTAAATCCAAATTTAATCCACGTCTTAGGCGATAATTTGCATTACTTAAGTCGTTTACTTGATTTCGCAGCTTTCTTATTTCTTCCACTAGTTCCTAAGCATACGTAATTGCTCGACGGGGAAAGCGATCATCTATCCACAGTTCGAACTCGCATCCGTTGGTACGTACTGGACAAATATAATATCGACATCCAACATTGTTTCCATGACAGGCGACTAATGGAGGTGCTTCAAAACCACAAAAGCATACAATATTTGTGGATTGCACCTCACCTTCTTCAACTGTGGCTCTAACAGGAGGAATTACAAGGTTAAACTTGCAGTCATGTTGTCGAGTTCGATTGTCTGGTTGATGTCGTATTTCCATTTCATGCATTCCTGCTTCAAGTTCTAATTGTCGTACCTCGTCATTGTGTCGCTCTTCCATTTCGATATACCACTCAGTTGGTTCTCTAAGTGTTGACGAATTAGGGTTTAAGGGTCCAGAGAGAAAGTCCGTGTAATTGTAAGAAGATGGATACGAAATTGGCATGTTTCTTAGTTGAGATATAATTTTGACTCTATATGGATGGGTATTACCGAACCAATGTATATATATAGGAGGAGATTTAGTTACCACTGCATACGGAACTTACTTCCCGTTTTCAAAAGACACGGAATGTGAGAACCAGTTGACACCGGGTAATGTTTACGTTGGACTGTGCACTGTATACTATATATTGTGCACTGTTTACCAAATACTGTGCATTGTTTACTGCATATTGTTTGCTGTATACTATACACAGTGCACTGTATCTTGTAGCTACGTTGGAAAATGCGTTCTTAACTTTAGGAAAAGAGTGACATGACTATACTTTGGTCTGAAAACTTTAGAAAAAGAGTGACAGGCCGATAGTCTAGGAAAAGAGTTTGCCTGTACAAAAATATAATGGCAAACTGTTTGCCGTTATATTTTATAGTCGTGGCACCACAACGACTACTGAAATGGTCGCATTCCCTCCCTTTATATACCAACCTACCTCCTCCTTCTTCCATACAACTACACCTCCTTCTCAACTTCATCTTAGACAACCAAAAAAATGTCTTCATTTTCACCCAAGCGAACCGGAAAAAAAACTGCAAGCAAGAAACCCATGTCCTAAGCGCACTCGTCATCATATGCCATGCAACGTCCAGTCCAACTCCAGCAATCATTTCAGCCATCTCACGAATGCGGATACTCGCCGTATTCAAACGACGATGCCTCTTCTGTTCATCAAAGATCTGGAAAAGAAATTGTACTTGAAGGGAAGGTTTTCGAGCCACTACGAACGATTGGATCCAACCTTATTTGCCATTCTGGACAAGAATCAGTCGTGGTTGTTGACGAGATCAAAACAAATGCCGTTCGTCGATTTTTCGGCTGTCATGCCTACAACGACCACATAAACTATCAAGATGAAATGTATTGTTGTTGCTTTAAGCAGTGGATTGACCCTCCCATGTGCGATCATGGACGTCAGTATGCACTGGAAGAGCAAGCAGAAATAAGACGCTTGAGCAACAATAATGCCGGTAAAACTAGAGATGTTCCTTTCCCTAGGCCATGGTAGGTGTATGTGTTTGAATTTGATGCTTGTGTGCTCAGTTGTTGTAGTTTGTATGATTACGGTTTGGCATTTCTTTCTATTATTCTAGTTGTCGTTGTTGCAGTTTTTATAATTGCTGAATTGTTGTAGTTGTTATAATTGTCAAGTCATGTAATCTTCTAAGTTATTGAAATGGTTATTGCACCCGAGGACGAACCATTTTTTTTAACTCCTACATATACACAAACTTGGCACTATGACAAAACAATTCAGAATAATGTTTCCAAAGCCTGCTACAGTCAATGAAATGACTTGACACTGAGCCCTCTCATACATGCCAAAATAATGTTTGTTGTGATGTGAAAAGTCGCTGTAGGGAATCTAACATAATATCACGAGCTTAATAGTACATGCCAAAATCAATTGTAACTGTTGGTCATACATTGCCCTTATAAGTACTGCATATTTGATAATCCACCTAATACCTTTTAAGCTTCAAGCAGCACCGTTCCAGGCTCAAGTGAGAAATTTTATTTCCTTGTTTTATTAAAGGCAACGTTTATTATCAACAAACTTCGTACTTCTAGTAACTCTACTTATTCTACTGATGCATAGGTTACATGGCGAACAAATGGGAAGGATTTTTATAATGAAGTTGGATTATTTCAGGATACACAATTGAAGAGGTGCCTGTCTCGATTCAGCATCGAGCAGTTACAGCTCCGCGTCCTTCTCCAGTAAATAAACGACCTAGTAACAGTGCTCAAACATCGAATTCTCCTACTCGAGACTTCTCTTCCAAGGATTCGCTGGCCCTCGTAAAATCCTATATTGAGGTTGAAAAGAGAGATGAGTTACTAAAGCATAGTGGAGGGGGTTTAACATATGTAGAAATATGGGCAATGATCACGAGGCTATACAACAAGCATCGTTCATGGCCCACTAGACGAACATCGGTTGAAATCCAAATGGCCAATCGTCATTTTGCAGACGCTTGTGATCGTTACACACAGATTATTGAAACGGTTGAAGACGAGAACATATTTAAAACAAATCAAGCAACATATGATTCTCGTTACCTTTTCGAGTATGGTGAGGAATTTGTTGGTTGCGAAGCGTATAAAATCCGCTACAGTTGGTTGACCCATTACGGAACTGAGTAGGCTTATGGTATTATGATTTTATGGTTGTTTTACTATCTACTAAATTTGATATTTGTACGTAGAATTTGGAGGTATCTGTAAACCTTGTTGTGTTGGTGTGCTATTTAAGAATTTTGCATTTTTAAACGAGAAGAGGGCAATCTTGTTCAACATCAAATTCAAATGTTAATACATTCCAAATAGCACTTATAGGAACTATAACAATAGGATATACCGGCTCTACACAAAAACACTCTCTGCACAGAACCAAATATAGTCTCTACACAGAAACATAATCAAAACGTACATAAAATACATTGAAAGTGCATAATAGTGTTAGTCAACAAATACAGAACGCCTACTCAAACAATAGGAACATACAACTGACAACTGCGAAAACGTAATGCATCGAACGTACATAATAGTGGTAGTGAACTAATACAGAACATCTACTCAAACAACAGGAACGTACAACCAACAACTAGGAAAATGTAATACACCAAAAGTACATAATAGTAGTAGTCAACAAATGTAGAACGTCTACTCAAACAACAGGACCATACAACTGACAACTGCAAAAGTACATAAAAGTAGTAGAAGGTCAGTCGTCCGAGTCATATGAATGTGTATGTGGACGTGTGCGGCGCCTATGAGGTCTCTCATCATCACCAACATATGGAGGCTGACTCGACTCATCACTAGGCCTATGGTGGTAATACATCAGCAAGACCTGCAATATAATGAGCCGAACATCCCCGCGACGGAAAGCGCGGATTGAGTTGAGAACAAGCCACATCGAAACACAAACAGAAGAACATTTCATTGCTTATTACAACAATTCATCAGAATACAAGAACATATAGAGTATGAATGAATAAAATACATTCAATAAATATCAAAGATTTAAATTACATTATATAGCAGCGGAAAAATAATACAAAACACAACTGAAAATAATACACGGATACAGAGCTTTCCGAGTATCATTCCATCTGTAAACCAGGATCCTGTGAATATAAATCCGCAAAACTAAAACTGCTAGCTGCCCGTGTGGAAAATAGGGGCACCCAGAGTTTAGGTTAAAACAATAAACTCCAGGTCAGTCATGTGACTGGTGTGAGAACTAAAACAGTTATTAATCTTTATTTTAAAGTTAGGTAAATCAAGGGACCACGCTGTATAGCACGGAACGGGTTTCCTCCTAAGAATACCAGTGCATAATACAACAGCGCAATGCTAAATAAAGAACAATGAAGCTATTATAAGACCCAGGTCCCATCACACAATGCAACCCAAGCCGAAGGATAGGTTTTTACCTTATAATAGCCCAAGAATGCTTGATATACTAAATTTCATCGTTCATTATTACTATAAGTGCATAATGCCAAAACCATTTCAATCATAAGTATCAATCGTAGACGGCATAAGTGAATCATACCACTATGTCGCCATACTAGGCTCTACAATCAAAACCGCAAAGTTACGTATTGAAAGTTGAATTTCCATTTGTGAACCGAGGAAAGGGATCGTCCTCACCGCTTCGATACGCTCTAGCCCGCCCCTCGAGAACAGCCGCAACTGCACCTTGGATCCTCAGGTCCACTCCAAATGGAGTAGATTAAACTTAATCCCTGAACATGCGTTTCCTCGCCCTATGGGGCGTAAATGAGCCAACGAATGACTCCATCGATCCCGGATCGACCGATATAACCGAGGTGCCTCACATTCCAACAACCACATAAGTCCAACTCGTCAAGATGTGCAAAACCACTGACGCCACTTCTAGCTAGAAGGAAATGCATGCCCTCCCTGGCGTCCTCACCCAATTTTGGTTCACACCGGGGTGTGAGGCTCGTGAATTAAAGCTACACAAAGTTACGCTATATTAAAGCCGTGCTTTGATCATCAACCACAACACTCTACTTTTCAATAGAAGCCTTGATCATTTGCATCTCAGCATGCCACACAGGCGATTCATGCCATGCGACTGATATTTATTGATATATAACCTCTGAGCTCGTACGTCTCAGAGAAGGGCATTAAGCAAGAGAATAATTCTCCGCTGCCAAACAGATATATATTTAAGAGAAATCAATCAACACAGAATAAAATCCAATGTCAGATACACATCCATTTACAGGTCCGTTCTGGGTCTGAACGAAACCGAAGGAACCTTATTCCTCGCATATCCATCGATCTCCAAGTACGTCTGGATGATCACCAACTAATTCCCTCCTCTTGGGTGTACATCCCAATCCAGATCATCAGTAATTATCCAAACGATGTGAAGACCTCCGGTCTTCGACCACCATCTTCATTCTCGACATATCGTCGAATCAGTTATCCAGAATGGGATAAACCGGGTCTTTCCGAATAACTCGCGTATATAATAAACAAGTGCTATAAAAACACAACATATGCCTTATTCCAATCTAGAACATTTCTTTATTCAAATATTCTTTTACTTTGTGAAAGGTTCCCATTAATTTTATCAAAGATAATTTCTTTAAATTTATTCTTTAATCTTCCTTTTGAATATCCATTCAAACCAAATTATGGTTTATCCAAACTAGTCAGGATTACCGAACCTCACCGAAGTAACCGTTTGTTAAATTTCCCAACCCCAACCTATTCATCCCATGAAGTAAAACTGGTAATACTTCATATCTAACACCACGGTGTTATCGGTAAATTCAGTTACCATTTCACGTTCAAATCTAATTAAATATTTAACTATCACTTGGAGCAAAACTGGCGATACTCAATTCTCGATCATTTCTTGAATTTGATAATTTTACTTATCAAATTCACCTTTCAATCTATTTAAATATTCATTAAAAATCTAATTCAGTCTTAATTTCCAAAAATCAATGCTTAATGATTATTCAAATTCAGGAAATAAATCCCATCATTAACTGGGTTAAAGAACTAATGTCATCTAAAACACAGCTCACGATAAACCCAAAATCACATTCCATTAATTATGGAATCTTCATGGAAAACAGATCAATATATATAATCCATATAAACTTCCAAATCTGACTAATAATATAAATGGAATAACGACAAAGCCTTTTAAATTCTAGATATATTAGCAGTCTTCCACCACAGAAATTCACTTCGATTTTTACCAAATCGAATTCCATTCCATTCCAATTTATTTTATTAAATTGGAAAACATTACTTTGGAAAATCTCCTTTAAATCTTAACAAAAGATTTATAAATTCCAAATCACATTTCACTATAAATCGGGTTAAAGAACGAATGTCGTTAAAACACAGTTCACAACAAACCCAATTCAGATTTCATTAACTATCGGGTTAAAGAACAAGTGTTGTTTGAAACACCGTTCACTATAAACCTAAAAATCAATTCCAATTCAATTCCAATTAAATATTATTTAATTGGTATACTTCATTTAATATCAATAAAAAGATTTAATCTTTTTCTCAACTGGGTTTATGAACAGTGTTAATGAAGACACCATTCACGATAAACCCAAATCCCATTTGATATCAAATACAAGGCTCTGAACAGAAAATATTTCGGCTTATATTCAAAATCAAATTCTAAAACCAACAAATATCGTATTAGAAACGATATAAATATATCTTTCAAATTCCCATAACAATATTTGTATAATCCTGAAATCCTACATCGAAATATTCCGAAGACAATTTCGATTCAAATCCATTTCCAATTCATCTATTGGAAATTCTGGTTATTTTTAAAACCCTTTCAAATACAATTTATTTATTTCAAAAATAAATGGATTATAATTCTAGTTCAAAACTAGTTCATTTCAATAAAAATCTATTTTTATCTTTTCAAATATGGAATTTTTCATCCCAATTCTTTCCACATCATTTCTTATGATTTTACACAAATTATTGATATTTTTAATAATTTTATCAAGGCCCGCACAGTCGATTTCCATAAACGGCCATCGAACTGCACTTACAACGACCTTTTCCAAATTTGATTTGGACATAATTCCAAATCCAACCATTGGATTTCTAATTTCTTGCATTCGTTAGAAAGCTCTTTTCGATATGAACCCAATGGTTCCGGATTTAGGAGAATCCGATGGTCGGATCTCCCGTAATGTCCGTTCGAAGTCAATGGTCGAAATGGCGCGTTCTATTCAGGCCATTATATATATATATATATATATATATACTTCATCGGTCTCCTTTTCAAACATATTTTATAAATCATTTTAAATTCGTTTTCAGAACGATTTCAACTTCCTATTCAATTTCTAATCAAAATTGAATATTCCATATCATCGACATATAAATGATAATATTTTCAAAACATTAGATTTTGAAATCAATTTCTTTTCGATATTCATTATAAAAATGAATAAAATCGATATAAATATCGTTCACGTCAAAATGGTGTTAATCTAATCAACACGGCTATATATATTCATACCCATCCCAAATCGAACATCAAAATCAGATTTTGATTCTTTTCTGAATATTGTTTGAAAATATTCGTTATTTTAAAATAATCATTGTTCTAAAATATTTATCTTTCTGAACTGGAATCAGACAGAGTCAATTACCATATAATTTGATTATATGGATTTCACACAACAAATGGGTATAACAATAATGAAAATAGTAATCCATCATCCAGAGTGCATTCTACACTGTATAAGCATCAAATATAATTATTTAACGCTTACAACAGCTTGTCGATCAATCGATTGACATACAACTAATTATTGGGATTCGTGTGTGCCCAATTTCATCCCAATACTCGTGTGGGGTTTCAAACAATCAAACACAGGTTTTATTTGTGTAGTTGGGCGATGTGTAAAATTTATCGTCCTAATCAATATCAGTCAAATCAGTGTACATAAACAAATCATCTTATTTGTAAATAAATATTTATTTTATTCACATACATGTTAAAAATTATATTTTTAACGATAAAACATTCATTCGCTTCATTTACAGAATAAAAATAATATTTTTATTTTTCTAATATATTTTAGAAAATTTCGGCGGCATAACGACACGATACTAGAAACAGGATAAGGCCTAGCCTTATCCCCAGTCTAATAATGGACTGCGCCATACACATTCCAATCAAATCAATTTCATATTCACACCACAAACGAATATTCAACCAAACACATCAATCAACACAAACAACCAAACAAGTCGTCCATGGTCTGTGGACGACGGGGAACAGTTCATATATGCAGTTACATAATAAATAACTGTATAAAGAAAATTTAAGTGAGAAGTTCTCACCCATAAGCTAAACCTAATGCCGCGACTCTTCTTAAGTAGAAAATCCTTGCCGTGTTTTCAACGTAATCTGTTTTCACACACTTTGTATTAAAAATCATATTTTTAATTCACCTTTACATATATGAAAATCATATTTTTATTTCGCCTTTACATATATGAAAATCATATTTTTATTTTGCTACGCGTAAAATAAAGTTCATATTTTATATACTTAAAAATCGTATTTTTACATTGCTAACTTCATAATAAAGATCGTATTTTTATATTTTAAAAATTTAGTCTTTCTTTAAATAAAAATCAATTCTTTTTGTTGTTCATACAAATAAAAAAAACCAAACCTTTATCACTTCGCTGTATATATAAAAACCAAAATTTTATGTTGTTAATATATATATAAACAAAAATCTCATTTTTACCTTGACAAAAATATAATTTTTACCTTAGCAAAAATCTTATTTCTATCTAAACAAAAATCTTATTTTTATCACTTAACAAAAATCTCATTTCTATCTAAACAAAAATCTTAATTTTTTTATTATTAAACTATATATAAAAAGATCACATTTTCATTTGTTCACTTTCAATATAAAAATCATATTTTAACTTCATATAAAAATCCAAACTTTCTTTCTATAAAAATTATATTTTCTTTCTATAAAAATTCTATTTTTCTTTCTATAAAAAATCTATTTTTCTTTCTATTTTTAAAGCTAATCGTATAGAAAAGAAGTAGATAAATCAAACTAGAATGAAAGGAGGCTTACTGTTTTTCAGCGAAGAAGGGGGAAGGGTCTGACGCGCGTCAGATCAAGGAGGAGGCGGAGGAGAGAAGGGGTGGCCTTCAGGTGGTGGTGCGATGGCTTCACAGGTTGGGGGCGACGGATTTCAAGTGGATTTGGGGGATTTGGGCAAGGGGCGCTGCAGGCTTAGAGGGAGAGGTTGGAGCAGGCGAGGTGGCGATCTGAGAGGGGGGAGGGGTGGCGGCGGAGGTGATGGAGCGGTAGGCGGTGCGTGGTAGGTGATGGAGACGGGAAATTGAGAGCGATGGCTTTTTCTTTTTTATTTTTATTTTTATTTTAACTGATCGGTTTTGACTTTGAGGGAAGGGATAAGGGGCCTTGGGCCAATATATATTAATATATATTTATTTTATTTTAAATCCAAAAAGTAACTTTTTATTCGACCTCCAAACGAGACCAACCGACTGATGTCCATAAATAATTACCCCCATTCCGAACACAATGGGATATGTATCATAACTGGATTCGATCGTTTCGATCAGTTTCCGTCAAAATCAAAATATAAATCAATATATTGAATTTCAACGTGCATTTCAATTTACCGTGGCCACATACTAACACTAAAAATTCCCAAAAAATATTTCTAACTTCGTATTGACGATACGGTTCTAACAAAACTAATTTCATCTAATTTGAAGATCGTTTGAAAAATGGCCATTTTCTGGTCGATCGAAATTGATTGAAACTGTAAAAACACGTTTTACTTCGCCACGCTCACATGTTGATTCAGAAAATTATGAATTTTGAAATCAAGCCATAATTCGACATCCCAGATCCAACAAAAGTGGTTTCGTCGAAAACAGAGATCGTTTGCAAAATTTCCATTTTTAAGGGCTATATTTTCCATAGCGACCATTCCAAATTTTAAATTGGACATAACTTTTTATTCCCGCTATGAAATTTCAATTTTTCGGATTCATTGGAAAGATATTTTCTGGTAGTTTCTAATATTTTTGGTTTTGCTAAAATCCGGTTTATTTCGAATCCTGTACATTCATTTGAAATTTAAAATCGAATTTTTGAACTACAGCGCCATTTTTAATTCCATTTATAATTAAAAATAAATATTTATATAATAACGCCGACTCAAATAAATATATACATTCTAATTTTATTTAAAATAAATTTCTTGTCATAATTATTTAAATTAGTTCATTTTAAATATTCAAAATTGACTAATATTGCCAAAATACAAAATTTTAAATTGGTTCGGATTTCCGGGTTATTATAATCTCCCCACTTAAAACTTTTCATCCCTGAAAAGGAACGAAGCTGAAAGTTGTTTTACAAATCACCTCAACTTTCATTATTTTCATTATGGCTTAAGTTCTTCAATTTTCAGTTTCTAAAAACTTTTTAAATTTTCAAAAATTTGGCTAACACCCAAAAATTTCCAAAAATATCGCCATAACCTCCCCTGCACGAGAGTACCGGGAAAATCACGAAATTGCCATACAGGCCTCTCCAATCCAAAAAGAAAAAGAAACAGCCAAGCGGCTAGCCAATCGACTCAGAAGATCATCGAAAACCCCATGAAATACAATAAACATGTACCTATTTATCAGGCAAACAATTTTATTCCTCTTCTCTAGCCTCTTTGCAATGCCCTGTTCACACATATATATGTACATGCATGCATTTCCAAATAATTTTCAATCTTATTCAACATTCGATACAATTTGGCTAAATTTTCCATTCATTCACATAATGGTTTAAAGGAATAATCATACAACATAACCATCAATCAACAATCAATTAGTTGAATAACGTTTCAATCACATAACTTTAATACATAGCCAAAAATCGTATTTTTGATGCCAAATCACAACAATAAGCCCCAACTAGTTTCGGTTCTCACACCAGTCAATAGGAAATATATAGACATCCCACCTTAGAAACTCGAACGTGAATACTGATGATGCGATCAGTATAGCAATCATCAGAACCATCTTCGGTCGACTAGAGTGTGATTCTATATCCATCCAATATATTTGAGGCTTCTAATACACGTGGATCAGACGTATATTAAAATCTCTATATATTCGATTGTCCAAATCAATTTAAAATAAATACTCAAATACGAATAATTTATTTAAATTTTCAAAACAAAACTTGTTTTCACTTTTATTTTTAAAAGCAATACTCTTCACAGTCGTTCTAGGATGCTACTGATCCCATCTCTAACGAGTCATTCTCATTGGATATTACTAATCCAATCTCTGATGAATTCTTTCGTTTGTTTCTAACATGTCTTATTCTCGAGCTTTATAAACCAAAGCTCTGATAACAAATATAACGACTTGAACTTCCCCATGACGGAAAGCCCAGATTGAGTTGAGAACAAGCCACATCGGAACACTAATAGAAGAACATTTCATTGCTTATTACAACAATTCATCAGAATGCTAGAACATACAGAGTATGAATGAATAAAATACATTCAATAAATTTTAGAGATTTAAATTACATTACATAGCAGCGGAAAAATAATACAAAACACAACTGAAAGTAATACATGTATACAGAGCTTTCCGAGTATCTTTCCAATTGTAAACCAGGATCCTGTGAATATAAATCTGCAAAACCAAAACTACTAGCTGCCCGTGTGGAAATAAGGGGCACCTAGAGTTTAGGTTAAAGCAATAAACTCCAGGTCAGTCATATGACTGGTGTGAGAACTAAAACAGTTATTAATCTTTATTTTAAAGTTAAATAAATCAAGGGACCACGCCGTATAACATGGAATGGGTTTCCTCCCAAGAATACCAATGCATAAAACAACAGCACAATGCTAAATAAAGAACAATTAAGCTATTATAAGACCCAGGTCCCATCACACAATGCAACACAAGCCGGAGGATAGGGTTTTACCTTATAATAGACAAAGAATGCTTGATACGCTTAATTTCATCTTTTATTATCACTATAAGTGCATAGTGTCAAAACCATTTCAATCATAAGTATCAATCATAGACGGCATAAGTGCCACATACCACTATGTCGCGATACTAGGCTCTACAATCAAAACCGCAAAGTCACGTATTGGAAGTTGGATTTCCATTTGTGAACCGAGGCAAGGGATCATCCTCACCGCTTCGAGACGCTTTAGCCCGACCCTCAGGAACAGCCGCAACTGCACCTGGATCCTCAGGGCCAGTCCACATGGAGTGCATTAAACTTAAACCCTGAACATGCGTTTCCCCGCCCTATGGGGCGTAAATGAGCCAAAAAATGACTCCATCGGTCCCGGATCGACCGATATAACCGAGGTGCCTCGCATTCCAACAACCACATAAGTTAAACTTGTTAGGGCATGTAAAACCTCTGATGCCACTTCTAGCTAGAAGGAAACGCATGCCGTCCATGACGTCCTCTCCCGTTTTTGGTTCACACCGGGGTGTGAGGCTCGCGGATTAACGCTACACAAAGCTACGCTGTATTAAAGCCTTGCTTTGATCATCAACCACAACACTCTGCTTTTCAACCGAAGCCTTGATCATTTGCATCTTAGCATGCCACACATTCAATTTATGCCATGCAACTGATATTTATCGATATATAACCTCTGAGCTCATATGTCTCAGAGAAGGGCATTAAGCACGAGAATAAATTCTCCACCGCCAAACAGATATATATTTAATAGAAATCAATCAACACAGAATAAAATCGAATATCAGACACACATCCATTTACAAGTCCGTTCTGGGTCTGAAAGAAACTGGAGGAACCTTTTTCCTTGCATATCCATCGATCACCAAGTACGTCTGGACGATCACCAACTGATTCCCTCCTCTTGGGTGTACAGCTCAATCCAGATCATCAGTAATTATCCAAACGATATGAAGACCTCCGGTCTTCGACCACCGTCTTCATTCTCGACATATCGTCGAATCAGTTATCCAGAATGGGATAAACCCGATCTTTCCGAATAACCCGCGTATATAATAAACAAGTGCTATAAAAACACAACATACGCCTTATTCCAATCCAGAACATTTCTTTATCCAAATATTCTTTTACTTTGGGAAAGGTTCCCATTAATTTTATCAAAGATAAATTCTTTAAATTTATTCTTTAATCTTCCTTTTGAATATCCATTCAAACCAAATTATGGGTTATCCAAACTAGTCGGGATTAGCGAACCTCACCGAAGTAATCGTTTGTTAAATTTCCCAACCCCCTATTCATCCCATGAAGTAAAACTGGTAATACTTCATATCTAACACCGCGGTGTTATCGGTAAATTCAATTACCATTTCATGTTCAAATCTAATTAAAGATTTAACTATCGCTTGGAGCAAAACTGGCGATACTTCATTCTCGATCATTTCTTGAATTTGATAACTTTAGTTATCAAATTCACCATTCAATTTATTTAAAGATTCATTGAAAATCTAATTCAGTCTTAATTTCCAAAAATAATTGCTTAATGATTATTCAAATCCAGGAAATAAATACTGTCTTTTACTGGGTTAAAGGACTAATGTCATCTAAACCACAGCTCACGATAAACCCAAAATCGCATTCCATTAATTATGGAATCTTCATGGAAAAAAGATCAATATATATAATCGATATAAACTTCCATATTCGACTAGTAATATAAATGGAATAACGGCAAAGCCTTTTAAATTCCAAATATATTAGCAGTCTTCCTCTACAGAAATTCACTTCGATTATTACCAAATCGAATTCCATTCCATTCCAACTTATTTTTTTAAATTGGAAAAATTCACTTTGGAAAATCTCCTTTAAATCTTAACAAAAGATTTATAAATTCCAACCCACATTTCACTGTAAATCGGGTTAAAAAATGAATGTCGTTAAAACATAGTTCACAGTAAACCCAATTCGCATTTCATTAACTATCGGGTTAAAGAACAAATGTTATTTAAAACACCATTCACGATAAACCCAAAAATTAATTCCAATTCAATTCCAATTAAATACTATTTAATTGGCATACATCATTAAATCTCAATAAAAAGATTTAATCTTTTTCTCAACTGGGTTTAAGAACAATGTTAATGAAGACACCATTCATGACAAACCCAAATCCCATTTGATATCAAATACAAGGCTCTCAATAGAAAATATATTGGCTTATATTTAATATCTAATTCTAAAACCAACAAATATCGTATTGGAAATAACGTTATAAATATATCTTTCAAATTCCCATAAAAATATCAGTAAAATCCCGAAATCCAACATCAAAATATTCCGAAGACAATTTCGATTCAAATCCATTTCCAATTCAACTACTAGAAATTCTGGTTATTTTTAAAACCCTTTTAAGTCCAATTTATTTATTTCAAAAATAAATGGATTATAATTCTAGTTCAAAACTAGTTCATTTCGATAAAAATCTATTTTTATCTTTTCAAATATGGAATTTTTCATCCCAATTCTTTCCAAATAATTTCTTATGATTTTACACAAATTGTTGATATTTTTAATAATTTTATCAAGGCCCGTACAGTCAATTTCTATAAACGGCCATCGAACTACACTTACAGCGACCTTTTTCAAATTTAATTTGGACATAATTCCAAATCCAACTGTTATATTTCTATTTTCTTGGATTCGTTAGAAAGCTCTTTTCGATACGAACCCAACGGTTCCAGTTTTAGAGAATCCGACGGTCAGATCTCCCGTAATGTCCGTTCGAAGTCAATGGTCGAAATCCGCGAACTGTCGCAGCGCGGTGCGTTCTATTCAGGCCATTATATATATTATATATATATAATATATATAATATATACTTCGTCGATCTCCTTATCAAACATATTCTATAAATCATTTTAAATTTGTTTTCAAAATGATTTCAACTTCCTATACAATTTTTAATCAAAATTGAATATTCCATATCATCGATATATAAATGATAATATTTGCAAAACATTAGATTTTGAAATCAATTTCTTTTCGATATTCATTATAAAAATGAATAAAATCGATATAAATATCGTTCACATAAAAATGGCGTTAATCTAATCAACACGGCTGTATGTATTCGTGCCCATCCCAAATCGGACATCAAAATTAGATTTTGATTCTTTTCTGAAAATTGTTTGAAAATATTCTTTATTTAAAATAACTGTTATTTTAAAATATTCTTCCTTTATGATCATTTGATTATGGATTTCACACAACAAATGGGTATAACGACAATGGAAACAACAATCCATCATCTAAAGTGCATTCTACACTGTATAAGCATCAAATATAATTATTTGACGCTTACAACAGCTTGTCAATCAATCGATCGACATACAACTAATTATTGGGATTCGTGTATACCCAATTTCATCCCAATACCCATGTGGGGTTTCAAACAATCAAACACAGGTTTTATTTGTGCAGTTGGGCGATTTGTAAAATTTATCGTCCTAATCAATATCAGTCAAATCAGTGTACATAAACAAATCATCTGATTTGTAAATGAATATTTATTTTATTCACATACACGTTAAAAAATATATTTTTAACGATAAAACATTCATTCACTTCATTTACAGAATAAAAATAATATTTTTATTTTTCTAATATATTTTAGAAAATTTTGGCAGCATAACGACACGAAACTAGAAACAGGATAAGGAGTAGCATTATCCCCAGTCTAATAATGGCCTGCGCCATACGCATACCAATCAAATCAATTTCACATTCACACCACAAACCAATATTCAACCAAACACATCAATCAATACAAACAACCAAACAAGTCGTCCATGATCTGTGGATGACGGGGAGCAGTTCATATATGCAGTTACATAGTAAATAACTGTACAAAGAAAATTTAAGTGAGGAGTTCTCACCCATAAGCTAAACCAAACGCAACGACTCTTCTTATGTAGAAAATTCTCGCCATGTTATCAACGTAATCTGTTTTCACACAGTTTGTATTAAAAATCATATTTTTAATTCGCCTTTACATATATGAAAATCATAATTTTATTTCGCCTTTACATATATGAAAATCATATTTTTATTTTGCTACTTGTAAAATAAAGTTGATATTTTTATATACTTAAAAATCGTATTTTTACATTGCTAACTTCATAATAAAGATCGTATTTTTGTATTTTAAAAATGTAGTTTTCTTTAAATAAAAATCAATTCTTTTTGTTGTTCATACAAATAAAAAAAAAACCAAACCTTTATCACTTCGCTATATATATAAAAACCAAAATTTTATGTTGTTAATATATATAAACAAAAATCTCATTTTTACCTTAACAAAAATCTCATTTTTACCTTAATAAAAATCTTATTTCTATCCAAACAAAAATCTTATTTTTATCTCTTAAAAAAAATCTCATTTCTATCTAAACAAAAATCTTATTTTTTTATTACGAAACAATATATAAAAAGATCACATTTTCATTTGTTCACTTTCAATATAAAAATCATATTTTGATTTTAAATCTCTTCATATAAAAATCCCAACTTTCTTTCTATAAAAATTATATTTTCTTTCTATAAAAATTCTATTTTTCTTTCTATTTTTAATGCTAATCGTATAGAAAAGAAGTAGATAAATCAAACTAAAATGAAAGGCGGCTTACTGTTTTTCAACGAAGAAGGAGGGAAGGGTCTGAGGCGCGTCAGATCAAGGAGGAGGCAGAGGAGAGAAGGGGCGGCCTTCAGGCGGTGGTGCGGTGGCTTCACAAGTTGGGGGTGACGGATTTCAAGTGGATTTGGGGGATTAGGGCAAGGGGCGTCGCGGGTTTAGAGGAAGAGGGCGGAGCAGGCGAGGTGGCGATCTGATGGGGGGGTGGCGGCGGAGGTGATGGAGAGGCGGGCGGAGCGTCGTGGGTGATGGAGACGAGAATTTGAGAGCGACGGCTTTTTCTTTTTTATTTTTATTTTTATTTTAACTGATCAGTTTTGACTTTGAGGGAAGAGATAAGGGGCCTTGTGCCAATATATAAATATATATTTAATTTATTTTAAATCCAAAAAGTAACTTTTTATTTTGACCTCCAAACGAGACCCACCGACTGCCGTCTATAACTAATTACCCCCATTCCAAACACAATGGGCTATGTTTCATTAGCTGATTCGATCGTTTTGATCAGTTTCCGTCAAAATCAAAATATAAATCTATATATTGAATTTGAACGCGCATTTCAATTTACCGGGGCCACATACGGACTCTAAAAATTCTCGAAAAATATTTTCTAACTTCGTATTGAAGATATGGTTCTAACAAAATTAATTTTGTCAAATTTGAAGACCGTTTGAAAAATGGCCATTTTCTGGTTGATTGAAATTGACTGAAACTATTAAAACATGTTTTACTTCGCCATGCTCACATATTGATTCAGAAAATTATGAATTTTTAAATCTAGCAATAATTCAACATCCCGGATCCAACAAAAGCGATTTCGTCAAAAACAGAGATCGTTTGCAAAATTCCCATTTTTAAGGGCTATATTTTCCACAGCGACTATTCTGAATTTTCAATTTAACATAACTTTTTATTCCCGCTATGAAATTTCCATTTTTCGGATTCGTTGGAAAGATAATTTCAGGTAGATTCTAATATTTTTGGTTTCGCTAAAATTCGGTTTATTTTGACTCCTGTACATTCATTTGAAATTTGAAATCGAATTTTCGAACTACCGTGCCATTTTCAATTCCTTTTATAATTAAAAATAAATATTTATATTCTAACACCGATTCAAATAAATATATACATTCTGATTCTATTTAAAATAAATTTCTCGTCATAATTATTTAAAATAATTCATTTTAAATATTCAAAATTCACTAATATTACCAAAATAAAATTTTTAAATTGGTTCGGATTTCCGGTTTACTACATGCAATCTCTTGTGCTCTGCCTCAAGCTGGGCCACTGAATGCGCCTGATGTTGTCGTGCCTTCTTTGCAACACGACGCAGCTCAGCATCATAGTAATCTAGGCTACGCCTATGTTCTACGCAGCCCGTATGCCTAATCCCGTCTGCATATAATACAGATCATGATATGATATCTGTGTATGGTACGAGTAATCGTGATGGGCTGAAGGATGATACACGTCAACATAACGATCTGGTCCAATGGTGGGAACTGCCATGGTCCAACCGAAATGACTGACGGCCACCACATGATCAGCTGCACGAAAACTCTGGCTTGGTTGGGTAATATCCTCGACAACAGGTGGACGTATGTCGTGTCGTATAGCCGATGGCCCTACTAAATCAATCGATGTTGCATGTGTAATCATGTCTGAAGACCCGGTGAAAAATTTGCGCCAAAAGCAAAGGTATGACTCCCCGGTAATAACAAAGCTCTCGGCCATCCACCAGCCTGCTGCCCTGAATATATCTAGCTGCTCCGACGTGTAAATCATACACCAATAAGTATGTGGGTATGGATCATCGGGAATAGCATCGAAGTCATACAACTGTCTCCAGCACCTCTCACCAAGAAACCAATAAGCACCTACCGTCGAGGGATAAGATATAAGTGGAAATCTCCGTCCGGCAAGCAACCTAGTAATCTGTATGATATCAAGACCAAATGATGTACTATGCTCAAATGGATGCCATATAATCTGATCCTTATACATCCTCAGCTCGATCTGGTTGTGGGCAACTGGATACACATGGCATGACTCATTATCCCTGGACCCCCAGTTGACCGCAGTCCAAAAGCATATACGGGGGAAAAAGGTTGACGGGACTGAAGTACGGGTGACAAAATGAAAGTTCCTAGAGTACTCAAAATACCCGTACTGTAACAACTCCCAGAATCCATATAAAGAAACCTGAGAATTAGAGATGGTGCACTGCACGTCGAGACATCTGTATAGGTATGCAAGGATAGGTGTGCCCCAATCACATAAAATCGCCCTATTGGCATTTAACTCAGCCGCGACTGCAACAAACCCGACAGGCAAACTACTGCCCGTAGAACTAAAGAATAGGTTACCCATGAGGTATAACACAAATAATTGAGCAAGCTCCAAGTTGTCAGCAACAGAGTACTGAGCAAGTATGTTATCCATGGCCGCACGGATGGCGCTCTTTCTGATAGCGCCTTCTGCTTGATACGATGCATCAGAAACGTCAAAATGAGACAGTAGATCATGAAGATGTGCACGGTCACGCCATCAACCATCATCAAAAGGCAGTGAGGGATTAGCATCTACGCCAATACTAATACCAGTAAGCATGGAGAAATCAAGCGGTGTAAGTCCTAATTCACCACAAGGAAAGTGAAATGTGTGGGTGGTTTTGTAACACCATAGAGTGTAATAACCCGAAAATCTGGGCCAGTTTAATTTTTTTTTTTTTGCAATTTTAGCGAATTTTGAATATTTAAAATGAATCATTTTAAATAAAAAAGAAGGAAAATTTATTTGGAATAGAAATTCGACGTATATATTATATACGTCGTCGTTAGAATATAAATATTTATATATAATTATAAAAGGAATTGAAAATGGCGCGGTAGTTCGATAATTCGATTTCAAACTTCAATTGAATGTACCGGGTGCAAAACAAACCGGATTTTAGTGAAACCAAAAACGATAGGATCTAATTGGGAATATCTTTCCAACGAATCCGAAAATTCGAAATTTCATAGCGGGAATAAAAAGATATGTCCAGTTGAAAATCCTGAATAGTCGCTATGGAATTCAGGCCCTTAAAAATAGCTATTTTGCAAACGACCTCGGATTTCGACGAAACCACTTTTGTTGGAACCGTGATGTCAAGTTATTGCTAGGTTTCAAATTTCATAATTTTTCGAATTAATATGTGTGCGTAGCAAAGGAAAATGCGTTTGACCAGTTTTAGTTGATTTTAATCGACTGGAAAATGGCCATTTTTCAAACGGTCTCAGAATTCGACGAAATTAGTTTTGTTAGGACCGTATCGTCAATACGAAGCTAGAAAATATTTTTCGGGAATTTTTAGAGACTGTATGTGTCCCCGGTAAATTGAAACGTGTGTTCAAATTCAATATATAAAGATTTATATTTTAAATTCAACGGAAACTGAACGTAACGGTCGAATTGGCCTACGATACATATCCCATTGTGTTCGAAATGGGGGTAATTAGCTATGGACGACAGGCGGTGGGCCTCGTTTAGAGGTCGTATGAAAAAGCCAACTTTTTGTAAATTAAAATAATTAAAAATTAAAATCCCCTTCTCTCCCTTTAACCCCTCTGGCCCACCCCTACGCCTTCGTTCATTCTGAAAAAAAAAAGAAAAAAAAAACTAAACCTAAAAAGAAACTGCGACAGCCGCCCACCGTCCCCCTGGCGCCACCGCCGTATCCCCCTCCTCTGGCCAACGATCGCGCGCCCCCTCATCGTTCTTCTTCCCCTCCGCATCGCGCGACTTCATCTGAACCCCCCCCAAACCCTCGAAGGCTCCACCGCGAAGCACAACAGACGCCCCCCAGACATCGTCCACCGCGTGACTGCCAGAGCCCCCTCTCGACGACGACAGTGGGTCTCCGCCACTCCTCAGTGAAAAAAAAAATTTGATTTACTGTAAGTTTACTTTCCCATTTATTTTTATTTAATTAATGTAATGGCTTTAAAACAAGGATAAAAAAAAAGATTTGATTTTTAGCATTCATAAAGGTTTGATTTCTAATATTTAAAAAAGGATATGGTTTTTTTAGAATGAAAAGGTATAATTTTTGATGTCGGAAAGAAGGGATAAAAATTCGATTTTTATATATTGAACATCGAAGTAAAAATGTGATTTTTATATATTGAACATCGAAGTAAAAATGTGAATTTTATATATTGAACATCGAAGTAAAAATGTGATTTTTATATATTGAACATCGAAGTAAAAATGTGAATTTTATATATTGAACATCGAAGTAAAAATGTGATTTTTATATATTGAACATCGAAGTAAAAATGTGATTTTTATATATTGAACATCGAAGTAAAAATGTGAATTTTATATATTGAACATCGAAGTAAAAATTCGATTTTTATATATTGAACATCGAAGTAAAAATGTGATTTTTATATATTGAACATCGAAGTAAAAATTCGATTTTTATATATTGAACATCGAAGTAAAAATGTGATTTTTATATATTGAACATCGAAGTAAAAATGTGAATTTTATATATTGAACATCGAAGTAAAAATTCGATTTTTATATATTGAACATCGAAGTAAAAATGTGAATTTTATATATTGAACATCGAAGTAAAAATTCGATTTTTATATATTGAACATCGAAGTAAAAATTCGATTTTTATATATTGAATAGCAAAGTAAAAATTCGATTTTTATATATTGAACATCGAAGTAAAAATTCGATTTTTATATATTGAATAGCAAAGTAAAAATTCGATTTTTATATATTGAATAGCAAAGTAAAAATTCAATTTTTATATATTGAATAGCGAAGTAAAAATTCGATTTTTACATATGTAGTGGCTACGGGCAATGAAGAGGACGAAAAGGCGAGAACGACGAAGATTTCTGCAAATGAAGTGTCGTGAAGTGGGATAGCTATCGGTGAGAATTTCTCACCTTTCAATTTCATTTTCTAGTTATATATATATACTAGGATGCAGACGGTGTTTAGTAGCACCCGACACAATCGTCCACAGACCATGGACTTGTTTGTTTGGTTGCATAAATTAGTTAGATGATTTGGTTTGAATTGAATGGTTTGGTGAAATGAATTGATTTGATTGATGTGTGAATGGCGTGGGCCTTCACTAGACCGGGGATAAGGCTAGGCTTTGTCCCGTTTCTAGTATCGTGCCGTTATGCCGTCGAAATTTTCTAAAATATGTTAGAAAAATAAAAATATCATTTTATTGAATAAATGAACCGAATAGAATATTCACAGGTTGAATAAAATGTTTTATCGTTAAAAATATAATTTTTAACGTGAAAGTGAATAAATAAATATTTATAAACAAATCGACCGATTTGTTTATATACACTGATTTGACTGATATTGATTGGGTCGATAAATTTTACACATCGCCCAACTGCACAACTAAAATCTGTGTTTGATTGTTTGAAAACCCCACACGGGTGTTGGGATGAAATATGAAGTTCACTTGTCCTGATTGATTAAATATGTCGATCGATTGATTGACATGCTGTTATAAGCGTTAGATATCTATATTTGATGCTTATACAGTGTAGTGCACTTTGGTTGATGGTTGATTATCTATCGTTGCTATTATATACATTTGTTGTATGGAATCCATATAATTAACTTTATATGGTAATTGATTGGGCCTCATTCCAATTATAAAATAAAGAATATTATAAAATAAAGGTTCATGTGTTGACTGTACTCATTCGTTGAGATTAGTCATGTGTTGAACGAAATATTTTAATAATAAATTTTATATCTTTATCACTATAAAATAAAGGTTCATGTGTTGACTGTACTCATCCGTTGAGATTAGTCATGTGTTGAACGAAATAATTTAACAAAAATAGTCACACGTGGACAGTACTCATTCGTTGAGATTAGCCGTGTGTTGACAAAAATAAATATTCATTTGTTGAATAGAATAAAGAAATATATGAAGCCGTGTTGATTAGATTGACGCCATTTTGACGTGAACGATATTTATATCGACTTTATTCGATTTCGAAATGAATTGAATTGAAAACGATTTCGAAATGAATTGAATTGAAAACGATTTCGAAATGAATTGAATTGAAAACGATTTCGAAATGAATTGAATTGAAAACGATTTCGAAATGAATTGAATAGAAAACGATTTCGAAATGAATTGAATTGAAAACGATTTCGAAATGAATTGAAAACGAATTCAAATTGAATTGAAAACGATTTCGAAATGAATTGAAAACGATTTCGAAATGAATTGAATTGAAAACGATTTCGAAATGAATTGAATTGAAAACGATTTCGAAATGAATTGAATAGAAAACGATTTCGAAATGAATTGAATTGAAAACGATTTCGAAATGAATTGAAAACGAATTCAAATTGAATTGAAAGCGAATTGAAATGAATTCAAATTGAATTGAAATTTGAATTGAATAGAAATGAATTTTAAAACGAATTTATAAAGAAGAATTCAATTTTTATTTGAATTGAAATGGAAGTTGAAAATGTTTTTGAAACGAATTCAAAACTATTTATATAATTTGTTTTAAATAGAAATCGACGAAATATATATTATATATATTATATATATAATATAATGGCCTGAATAGAACGCGTCGCGCCGCGGAAGTTCGTGAATTTCGGCCATTTATTTCAAACGGACATTACGGGAGATCCGACCGTCGGATTCTCCTGAAACCGGAACCGTTGGGTTCGTATCGAAAAGAGCTTTCTAACGAATATTAGAAATTTGAAATCTAACGGTTGGATTTGGAATTATATCCAAATCAAATTTGAAAAAGGTCGCTGTAAGTGCAGTTCGATAGCCGTTGATGGAAATTGACTGTACGGGCCTTGATAAAATTATTAAAAATAGTAATAATTTGTGTAAAATCATAAGAAATGATTTAGAAAGAATTGGGATGAAAAACTCCATACTTGAAAAGATAAAAATAGATTTTTATCGAAATAAACTAGTTTTGAACTAGAATTATAATTCTATTTATTTTTAAGTAAATAAATTGAATTTGAAAAGGGTTTTAAAAATAACCAGAATTTCCAATGATTGCATTGGAGTGGATTTGAATCGAAATTGTCTTCGGAATATTTCGATGTTGGAATTCGTGATTATACGGATGTTGTTATGGAAATTTGAAAGATATATATTTATATCGTTATTTCCAATAGTCGTAGAATTTGATATTGAATATATGCCGATATATTTTCTATTCAGAGCCTTGTATTGAATATCAAATGTGATTTGGGTTTGTCGTGAATGGTGTCTTCATTAACACTGTTCCTGAACCCAGTTGAGAAAAGATTAAATCTTTTTATTTGGATTTAATGAAGTGTACCAATTAAATGATATTTAATTGGAATTGAATTGGTATTGATTTTTGGGTTTATCGTGAACCGTGTTTTAAATGACACGGATTCTTTAACCCAGTTAACGATTAAAACTAAGTGGAGTTTTAATGAATCTTTAATTAGATTGAAATAATCGAGAATGGAGTATCACCAGTTTTACTCCAGGCGATAGTTAAATCTTTAATTAGATTTGAACGTGAAATGGTAATTGAATTTACCGATAACACCGTGGTGTTAGATATGAAGTATTACCAGTTTTACTTCATGGGATGAATAGGTTGGGATTGGGAAATTAAAACAAATGATTACATCGGTAAGGTTCGTTAATCCCGACTAGTTGAATCGAAATTCAAAAGAAGATTAAAGAATAAATTTTAATAATTTATCTTGGATAAAATCAATGGGAACCTTTCCCTATGAATATGAAATTTAGAAACAAACTTTCGGTTAGCCAAGTAGAATGGTTTTCTGAATATTGATCTGATGTTGGTTTCGGCCTTCGGGGTTGATATTTGGGGAATTATTCTCTTGATTAATTTACGGTTAGTGACTAATGAATTGGAATGAGGCGTATGTTGTGTTTGTGTAACACTTATTTAAAATAATACGCGAGTTATTCGGAAAGACCGGGTTTATCCCATTCTGAATAACTGATACGACGATAAGTCAAAGATGAAGACGATGGTCGTAGACCGGAGGTCTTCACGTCGTTTGGATAATTACTGATAATCTTGATTGGGCTGTACACCCAAGAAGATGGAAACAGTTGGTGATCGTCCAGACGTACTTGGAGATCGATGGATATGCGAGGTACTAGGTGCCTCCGGTTTCGTTCAGCCCCAGAACGGACTTGTAAATGGACTGTGTGTCTGACATTGGATTTTAGTCCGTGTGATTGATCTCTATTAAATATATATCTGTTTGGCGGCGGAGAATTTATTCTCTTGCTTAACGCCCTTCTCTGAGACGTACGAGCTCAGGGGTTATATATTGATGGATATCAATCACATGGAGTGAATTGCCTGTGTGGCATGCCTAAGTGGCAAATGATCAAGGCTTCTATTGAAAAGCAAAGTCTTGTGGTTGATGATCGAAGCACGGCCTTTGTGGCGTAGCTTTGTGTAACGTTTACTTCGCGAGTTTCACACCCGGTATGAACCAAAAACGGGAGACGGACCTCAGGGAGGGCATGCGTTTCTTTCTAGTTAGAAGTGGCGTCAGTGGTTTTACACGCCCTGACGAGTTTGACTTATGTGGTTGATGCTGTTGCGAGGCGCCTCGGTTATATCGGTTTCGGCCGATGCATTCTAGTCGGCAGACGGACCAGACTTACACCCCATAGGGTGGGGAAACGCAGTGTTCAGGAATTTTAATCCACATCGGTGGACCGGCCCTGTCGCTTCAAGGGTCACTCGAGCTCTGATCCTGTGGCTCGGGCTAGAGAGTCACAAATCGGTAGAGGATCTTGCCCCTAGCCTCGGTTCATACCATAAATGATAACCCAACTTCCAATACGACATTGCGGTTTTGATTGTAAACCTATATATGGCGACATAGTGGCATGGGACGCTCATGTCGCCTATGATTTATATTTATGATTGAAATTGTTTTAAACACTGTACACTTATTATAGTATCAAATGATTTGTTTTAAACGTATCAAGCATTCTTTGGCTATTATAAGGGAAAACCCTATCCCCCGGCTTGCGTTTGCATTGTATGATAGGACCTGGGTCTTATAACAGCTTCATTTTTCTTTATTTAGCATTGCGCTGTTTGTTTTATGCACTGGTATTCTTGGGAGGAAACCCGTTCCGTGTTATACGGCGTGGTCCCTTGATTTACCTAACCTTAAAAACAAAGATTAATAACTGTTTTAGTTCTCACACCAGTCACATGACTGACCTGGAGTTTATTGTTTTGACCTAAACTCTGGGTGCCATTATTTTTGACACGGGCAGCTAGTAGTTTTGGTTTTGCAGATTTATATTCACAGGATCCTGGTTTACAGCTGGAATGATATCCGGAAAGCTTTGTATCCGTATATCTCTTCTAGTTGTGTATTGTATTATTTTCCGCTGCGATGTATTTAAATATAATTTAAATCTCTGATATTTCTGTGTAATATTCATTTACTCTGTATATTCTTGTATTCTGGTGCATTGTTGTCATATACAATGAAATGTTCTTCTGTATGTGTTCTGTTGTGGCTTGTTCTCGAACTATCCGCTCTTTCCTTTACGGGGAAGTTACGGGTCTTCACAGTTGGTATCAGAGCTTTGGTTTACAAAGCTCAGAGAACAAGACACATTGGAACCATACGAAAGAATTCATCAGATATTGGATTAGTAAAATCCAATGAGAATGACTCGTTAGAGATAGGATCAGTAGTATCCTAGAACGAGTGTGAAGGGTATATTTTTAAAAGTAAAAACAATTTTTGTTTTGAAAATTTAAATCAACTATTCGTATTTGATTATTTATTTATATTGATTTTGGACAATTCAGTATATAAAGAATTTGCATATACGCCTTGCAAACGTATATTCAAAGTTTTAATATACTGGATAGATATAGATTCACACTCTAGTCGCCCGAAGATGATTCTGATGATTGTAGCTACATCATCAGAATTAGTGTTCGAGAGTCGAAGGTGTGATATTTATATATTTCCAATTGACTGGTGTGAGAACCAAAATTAGATAGGGCCTATTGTTGTGATTTGGCATCAAAAATTTGATTTTTGACTATGTATCAAAGTTATCAATTTGAAAACTCTAATCCACTAATTGATTGGTGATTGTGTTGTTTGTTTATTTGGTTGATAATTTTGAACCATTATGCCTAATTGAATCAAATATTGAATTATATTGAAAATTGGTCGCATTTGTTTGCATATACATATACTTACATTGAACAGGTCATAGCAAGGAGGCTAGAGCAGAGAATAAAATTTGTTTGCCCGACAAATAGGTACATGTTTACTACATGATTTACTGTTTTGTTTGGGTGATGATGATTTTATGAGCCTATTGGCTAGCCGCTTGGCTTTTTCTTTTTCTTTTTGAGATCTGAAGGACCGGGGAAGCTATTTGAGATTTCCCGATGCTCCCGGTGTAGGGGAGGTTAAGGCGAAATTTTTCGAAAATTTAGGGTGTTAGCCAAATTTTTGAAATTTTGAAATTCTCAGAAACAGAAAAGTTGGAGAATGGAAGCCAGATCGAGCGTAGAGTTGATTAATCAAACCACTTTCGACTTTGTTCCTTTTCGGGGACGAAAAGTTTTAAGTGGGGGAGATTGTAATAACCCGAAAATCTGGGCCAGTTTAAAATTTTTATTTTGGCAATTTTAGCGAATTTTGAATATTTAAAATGAATCATTTTAAATAAAAACGAAGGAAAATTTATTTTGGAATTGAAATTCGACGTATATATTATATACGTCGTCGTTAGAATATAAATATTTATATATAATTATAAAAGGAATTGAAAATGGCGCGGTAGTTCGATAATTCGATTTCAAACTTCAATTGAATGTACCGGGTGCAAAACAAACCGGATTTTAGTGAAACCAAAAACGATAGGATCTAATTGGGAATATCTTTCCAACGAATCCGAAAATTCGAAATTTCATAGTGGGAATAAAAAGATATGTCCAGTTGAAAATCCTGAATAGTCGCTATGGAATTCAGGCCCTTAAAAATAGCTATTTTGCAAACGACCTCGGATTTCGACGAAACCACTTTTGTTGGAACCGTGATGTCAAGTTATTGCTAGGTTTCAAATTTCATAATTTTTCGAATTAATATGTGAGCGTAGCAAAGGAAAATGCGTTTGACCAGTTTCAGTTGATTTTAATCGACTGGAAAATGGCCATTTTTCAAACGGTCTCAGAATTCGATGAAATTAGTTTTGTTAGGACCGTATCGTCAATACGAAGCTAGAAAATATTTTTCGGGAATTTTTAGAGACTGTATGTGTCCCCGGTAAATTGAAACGCGTGTTCAAATTCAATATATAAAGATTTATATTTTAAATTCAACGGAAACTGAACGTAACGGTCGAATTGGCCTACGATACATATCCCATTGTGTTCGAAATGGGGGTAATTAGCTATGGACGACAGGCGGTGGCCCTCGTTTAGAGGTCGTATGAAAAAGCCAACTTTTTGTAAATTAAAATAATTAAAAATTAAAATCCCCTTCTCTCCCGTTAACCCCTCTGGCCCACCCCTACGCCTTCGTTCATTCTGAAAAAAAAGAAAAAAAAAACTAAACCTAAAAAGAAACTGCGACAGCCGCCCACCGTCCCCCTGGCGCCACCGCCGTATCCCCCTCCTCTGGCCAACGATCGCGCGCCCCCCCATCGTTTTTCTTCCCCTCCGCATCGCGCGACTTCATCTGAACCCCCCCCCCAAACCCTCGAAGGCTCCACCGCGAAGCACAGCAGACGCCCCCCAGACATCGTCCACCGCGTGACTGCCAGAGCCCCCTCTCGACGACGACAGTGGGTCTCCGCCACTCCTCAGTGAAAAAAAAATTTGATTTACTGTAAGTTTACTTTCCCATTTATTTTTATTTAATTAATGTAATGGCTTTAAAACAAGGATAAAAAAAAAGATTTGATTTTTAGCATTCATAAAGGTTTGATTTTTAATATTTAAAAAAGGATATGGTTTTTTTTAGAATGAAAAGGTATAATTTTTGATGTCGAAAAGAAGGGATAAAAATTCGATTTTTATATATTGAACATCGAAGTAAAAATGCGATTTTTATATATTGAACATCGAAGTAAAAATGTGATTTTTATATATTGAACATCGAAGTAAAAATGTGAATTTTATATATTGAACATCGAAGTAAAAATGTGATTTTTATATATTGAACATCGAAGTAAAAATGTGATTTTTATATATTGAACATCGAAGTAAAAATGTGAATTTTATATATTGAACATCGAAGTAAAAATTCGATTTTTATATATTGAACATCGAAGTAAAAATGTGATTTTTATATATTGAACATCGAAGTAAAAATTCGATTTTTATATATTGAACATCGAAGTAAAAATGTGATTTTTATATATTGAACATCGAAGTAAAAATGTGAATTTTATATATTGAACATCGAAGTAAAAATTCGATTTTTATATATTGAACATCGAAGTAAAAATGTGAATTTTATATATTGAACATCGAAGTAAAAATTCGATTTTTATATATTGAACATCGAAGTAAAAATTTGATTTTTATATATTAAATAGCAAAGTAAAAATTCGATTTTTATATATTGAACATCGAAGTAAAAATTCGATTTTTATATATTGAATAGCAAAGTAAAAATTCGATTTTTATATATTGAATAGCAAAGTAAAAATTCGATTTTTATATATTGAATAGCGAAGTAAAAATTCGATTTTTACATATGTAGTGGCTACGGGCAACGAAGAGGATGAAAAGGCGAGAACGACGAAGATTTCTGCAAATGAAGTGTCGTGAAGTGGGATAGCTATCGGTGAGAATTTCTCACCTTTCAATTTCATTTTCTAGTTATATATATATACTAGGATGCAGACGGTGTTTAGTAGCACCCGACACAATCATCCACAGACCATGGACTTGTTTGTTTGGTTGCATAAATTAGTTAGATGATTTGGTTTGAATTGAATGGTTTGGTGAAATGAATTGATTTGATTGATGTGTGAATGGCGTGGGCCTTCACTAGACCGGGGATAAGGCTAGGCCTTGTCCCGTTTCTAGTATCGTGCCGTTATGCCGCCGAAATTTTCTAAAATATGTTAGAAAAATAAAAATATCATTTTATTGAATAAATGAACCGAATAGAATATTCACAGGTTGAATAAAATGTTTTATCGTTAAAAATATAATTTTTAACGTGAAAGTGAATAAAAAAATATTTATAAACAAATCGGCCGATTTGTTTATATACACTGATTTGACTGATATTGATTGGGTCGATAAATTTTACACATCGCCCAACTGCACAACTAAAATCTGTGTTTGATTGTTTGAATACCCCACACGGGTGTTGGGATGAAATATGAAGTTCACTCGTCCTGATTGATTAAATATGTCGATCGATTGATTGACAGGCTGTTATAAGCGTTAGATATCTATATTTGATGCTTATACAGTGTAATGCACTTTGGTTGATGGTTGATTATCTATCGTTGCTATTATATACATTTGTTGTATGGAATCCATATAATAAACTTTATATGGTAATTGATTGGGCCTCATTCCAATTTAGAAAATAAAGAATATTATAAAATAAAGGTTCATGTGTTGACTGTACTCATTCGTTGAGATTAGTCATGTGTTGAACGAAATATTTTAATAATAAATTTTATGTCTTTATCACTATAAAATAAAGGTTCATGTGTTGACTGTACTCATCCGTTGAGATTAGTCATGTGTTGAACGAAATAATTTAACAAAAATAGTCACACGTGGACAGTACTCATTCGTTGAGATTAGTCGTGTGTTGACAAAAATAAATATTCATTTGTTGAATAGAATAAAGGAATATATGAAGCCGTGTTGATTAGATTGACGCCATTTTGACGTGAACGATATTTATATCGACTTTATTCGATTTCGAAATGAATTGAATTGAAAACGATTTCGAAATGAATTGAATTGAAAACGATTTCGAAATGAATTGAATTGAAAACGATTTCGAAATGAATTGAATAGAAAACGATTTCGAAATGAATTGAATTGAAAACGATTTCGAAATGAATTCAAAACGAATTCAAATTGAATTGAAAACGATTTAGAAATGAATTGAAAACGATTTCGAAATGAATTGAATTGAAAACGATTTTGAAATGAATTGAATTGAAAACGATTTCGAAATGAATTGAATTGAAAACGATTTCGAAATGAATTGAAAACGATTTCGAAATGAATTGAATAGAAAACGATTTCGAAATGAATTGAATTGAAAACGATTTCGAAATGAATTGAAAACGAATTCAAATTGAATTGAAAGCGAATTGAAATGAATTCAAATTGAATTGAAATTTAAATTGAATAGAAATGAATTTTAAAACGAATTTATAAAGAAGAATTCAATTTTGATTTGAATTGAAATGGAAGTTGAAAATGTTTTTGAAACGAATTCAAAACTATTTATATAATTCGTTTTAAATAGAAATCGACGAAATATATATTATATATATTATATATATAATATAATGGCCTGAATAGAACGCGCCGCGCCGCGGCAGTTCGTGAATTTCGACCATTTATTTCAAACGGACATTTCGGGAGATCCGACCGTCGGATTCTCCTAAAACTGGAACCGTTGGGTTCGTATCGAAAAGAGCTTTCTAACGAATATTAGAAATTTGAAATCTAACGGTTGGATTTGGAATTATGTCCAAATCAAATTTGAAAAAGGTCGCTGTAAGTGCAGTTCGATAGCCGTTGATGGAAATCGACTGTACGGGCCTTGATAAAATTATTAAAAATAGTAATAATTTGTGTAAAATCATAAGAAATGATTTAGAAAGAATTGGGATGAAAAACTCCATACTTGAAAAGATAAAAATAGATTTTTATCGAAATAAACTAGTTTTGAACTAGAATTATAATTCTATTTATTTTTAAGTAAATAAATTGAATTTGAAAAGGGTTTTAAAAATAACCAGAATTTCCAATGATTGCATTGGAGTGGATTTGAATCGAAATTGTCTTCGGAATATTTCGATGTTGGAATTCGTGATTATACGGATGTTGTTACGGAAATTTGAAAGATATATATTTATATCGTTATTTCCAATACGACATTTGTTAGTCGTAGAATTTGATATTGAATATAAGCCGATATATTTTCTATTCAGAGCCGTGTATTGAATATCAAATGTGATTTGGGTTTTTCGTGAATGGTGTCTTCATTAACACTGTTCTTGAACCCAGTTGAGAAAAGATTAAATCTTTTTATTTGGATTTAATGAAGTGTACGAATTAAATGATATTTAATTGGAATTGAATTGGTATTGATTTTTGGGTTTATCGTGAACCGTGTTTTAAATGACACGGATTCTTTAACCCAGTTAACGATTAAAACTAAGTGGAGTTTTAATGAATCTTTAATTAGATTGAAATAATCGAGAATGGAGTATCACCAGTTTTACTCCAGGCGATAGTTAAATCTTTAATTAGATTTGAACGTGAAATGGTAATTGAATTTACCGATAACACCGTGGTGTTAGATATGAAGTATTACCGGTTTTACTTCATGGGATGAATAGGTTGGGATTGGGAAATTAAAACAAATGATTACATCGGTAATGTTCGTTAATCCCGACTAGTTGAATCGAAATTCAAAAGAAGATTAAAGAATAAATTTTAATAATTTATCTTGGATAAAATCAATGGGAACCTTTCCCTATGAATATGAAATTTAGAAACAAACTGTCGGTTAGCCAAGTAGAATGGTTTTCTGAATATTGATCTGATGTTGGTTTCGGCCTTCGGGGTTGATATTTGGGGAATTATTATCTTGATTAATTTACGGTTAGTGACTAATGAATTGGAATGAGGCGTATGTTGTGTTTGTGTAACACTTATTTAAAATAATACGCGAGTTATTCGGAAAGACCAGGTTTATCCCATTCTGAATAACTGATACGACGATAAGTCGAAGATGAAGACGATGGTCGAAGACCGGAGGTCTTCACGTCGTTTGGATAATTACTGATAATCTTGATTGGGCTGTACACCCAAGAAGATGGAAACAGTTGGTGATTGTCCAGACGTACTTGGAGATCGATGGATATGCGAGGTACTAGGTTCCTCCGGTTTCGTTCAGCCCCAGAACGGACTTGTAAATGGACTGTGTGTCTGACATTGGATTTTAGTCCGTGTGATTGATCTCTATTAAATATATATCTGTTTGGCGGCGGAGAATTTATTCTCTTGCTTAACGCCCTTCTCTGAGACGTACGAGCTCAGGGGTTATATATTGATGGATATCAATAGCATGGAGTGAATTGCCTGTGTGGCATGCCTAAGTGGCAAATGATCAAGGCTTCTGTTGAAAAGCAAAGTCTTGTGGTTGATGATCGAAGCACGACCTTTGTGGTGTAGCTTGGTGTAACGTTTACTTCGCGAGTTTCACACCCGGTATGAACCAAAAACGGGAGACGGACCTCAGGGAGGGCATGCGCTTCTTTCTAGTTAGAAGTGGCGTCAGTGGTTTGACACGTCCTGACGAGTTTGACTTATGTGGTTGATGCTGTTGCGAGGCGCCTCGGTTATATCGGTTTCGGCCGATGCATTCTGGTCGGCAGACGGACCAGACTTACACCCCATAGGGTGGGGAAACGCAGTGTTCAGGAATTTTAATCCACATCGGTGGACCGGCCCTGTCGCTTCAAGGGTCACTCGAGCTCTGATCCTGTGGCTCGGGCTAGAGAGTCACAAATCGCTAGAGGATCTTGCCCCTAGCCTCGGTTCATACCATAAATGATAACCCAACTTCCAATACGACATTGCGGTTTTGATTGTAAGCCTATATATGGTGACATAGTGGCATGGGACGCTCATGTCGCCTATGATTTATATTTATGATTGAAATTGTTTTAAACACTGTACACTTATTATAGTATCAAATGATTTGTTTTAAACGTATCAAGCATTCTTTGGCTGTTATAAGGGAAAACCCTATCCCCCGGCTTGCGTTTGCATTGTGTGATAGGACCTGGGTCTTATAACAGCTTCATTTTTCTTTATTTAGCATTGCGCTGTTTGTTTTATGCACTGGTATTCTTGGGAGGAAACCCGTTCCGTGTTATACGGCGTGGTCCCTTGATTTACCTAACCTTAAAAACAAAGATTAATAACTGTTTTAGTTCTCACACCAGTCACATGACTGACCTGGAGTTTATTGTTTTGACCTAAACTCTGGGTGCCCTTATTTTTGACACGGGTAGCTAGTAGTTTTGGTTTTGCAGATTTATATTCACAGGATCCTGGTTTACAGCTGGAATGATATCCGGAAAGCTTTGTATCCGTATATCTCTTCTAGTTGTGTATTGTATTATTTTCCGCTGCGATGTATTTAAATGTAATTTAAATCTCTGATATTTCTGTGTAATATTCATTTACTCTGTATATTCTTGTATTCTGGTGCATTGTTGTCATATACAATGAAATGTTCTTCTGTATGTGTTCTGTTGTGGCTTGTTCTCGAACTATCCGCTCTTCCCTTTACGGGGAAGTTACGGGTCTTCACATAGAGCAATGGTCGCACACAATTGAACATCAGCATTTATAACATGGTTTATTCCTAAAATTGTAAAGTGCACAATAAGATAAACTAGGACTAATAAATTATCCACTTGTTTCATTAAAAGGTCATTAATATTACCTAGGAAAAAATGAAATCCAAGAGCATGTAACAGTGCTACGACCCCCTCCTTACCCGCCAACTGTGCATGATGATATCTAAGTGTGGTCGCTAACGAACCACGTGAACGTATATTCCGTGACTGCCGACAGTTCAACAAAATGTTATACTATCTACTTAATGTCTAATACTCAAAGAATATTATTCAAATAATACTAAAAATACTTACAAGCAAACCCGACTGCGTGCTAACGTGTTCTTCGCCTTCTAGAAGAATGCGAAAGTTGGATAGCACAGGAAGCTTTGCAGGGCCGAGGTTCGGATCTAGATAACCATCGAGATCGACCTGTCTAGCGGAAACTGATCCCATACCCCTATGAGCCCTGCCTGCTCATCCGCCCCTACGACCGCCGCATCCACGATGGTCGCCTTCCTCGTGTGCCCCTACGTCCTGGTTCTCCATGTTTTCGGCGGCTGCAAGCAAGTCTTCTATTCTGGGCACGTACTGTGTGACTGGTTGTTCGCCACTACCCCCTGCACCATTCCCGCCTGCGCCACTATCCCCGGTGCCACGATCATTGCCGTGCATGAATTTGTTGGCAAATTTTTTTAGTAATCTAGACATATTTTTGAACGAGTATCTCAAATACGGTAGTTAATTTGGTTAAAAGCTGACGGATTGGTGGTAAAATTTGGGTGAAAAATGGAGTAAGAAATGGGGTTTTCGGGTTTGAAAATTGGGGAAGGAGAATGAAGAGGAGGGCAGCGACGGCTTGGGGGGGTTTTCTGGGTTGGGTAATAATGGCAAACACTATGACATTATAATCTTATAACGTCAAAGTGTTTGCCGTTATAAGTTTACAACGACAAAGTGTTTGCCATTGTAATCTTATAATGGCAAACATTTTGCCGTTGTAAACCACTCCTTCCACTAGCCCGCGGCTGGTTTCCTCCTTCTGGTTGCTCGGCTCGTTGGACCAGTTGAAAAACAAGAGAGAGAATAACTGAACAGAACGGATTTTTGGTTATGGTCTAAATGAGCTGATAGCTTTGTAGAGAATAAATTTGAGAGGAAGAGATGAAGAAGATTTTTGTTGAGGAAGATAAAAAATTTTATTTCATATATTTCTCGTAATTTCTTGACTTACTTGACATTACAAGATATGATTCTTTTATACATGCATTTTCTAATCCAAAGGAAAAATCCAGATAAGATACATTAAAACAATACCAAATAAAACCGATATATGAAAACAGGAAATGCAATCAATGCATGCAATTTAATGCAATATTTAATGAAGTTTTAATTTATTCCAACAATGTCTCCCCTAATTTAAAACTTGCTTATTTTTTCCTAATTTTCTGCACTTTTCTGAAGATTCATCCACTATGTGCCTTTGTTGAAATATCCGTCATCCGGTCAGCTTCTTTGCGAACATCTCGATTTATACTTGATGTGCTTTGGCAAGAAAAATAATGATATTATCCAGACCTTTTTAATTGTGCTCTTCTTCTGTGAGGACATCAACTTATCATGCAGCGCACGCATACGCATTGTGCATTTTATAGCTACATCTCGTGCCTATGAGAACTGGGTTGAACTACGCATCAGAGATCATGCTATGTCTTCCCAATTTCTTTTTTCTTCTTTCCAAGCATCCATCGTTTTCCATATTACTGTACTGTGTTTGTCACTTTTCTCTTCCTTTTGTTCATAATCTTTTTTAACATTGCTGAACATTGCAGCATGCTCCTCCTTAGCTTGCAACAATCCCTGCAGAATGTCCTGCTTTTGTTTTGAAATATTTTCCTCGCATTTCTTTTCCATCTCTTTTATGAGTTTAATAGCCTGAGAAGCCAATCCATAGTATTGTTCAAATACATGTATCATTTTGGCAAAATGATTCAAAACAGTCAGGGTTTCTTTATCCAGTTCTACAACTTTGGCAAACAAATTGTGGACCACACTTTTTAGCCTATTGAATTCTTGAACCGATTCATCTAATTCTAATGATAAACTTGGATTGTTATATTCTAGACCATGCTTTTCATTCTGTAAAGCCTCCTCACTTGCTTTTAAGCTTCTGAAAAACTCTTCTTTTATTGTAAGATCATGCTTTGCTTCTTACAATTAGGAGCCAACAGTTAGCAACTGTTTCTTATTTTCTTCAATATCATCTTCTAGCTTGTGTGAGTTCGCTTCATGGTCATCTTGTTGGCTTTCATTAATCACATTCCAGTGTAACTGTAATAATGCTCTTTGCTTCTCTTCCTTCTCCTTAATATCGCCTTCTTCATTTTCATCTCCTTTACTTTTACTCTACTTTTCTTCTTCATCCTTCACTTCTCCATGTTCATCCTTTTTGTATTTATCCTTCTTTTCTTTCCCTTCTCTATTCTCCTTTGCATCATCATCTGCATTTTCATCTTCTTCTTGTTTTCCTTTCTATTCTTTTTCTTTTTTCTTCTCTTTCTTCTTCTCTGCCTCTTTGCCTTCATCTTTTGTTGTCTTGTCCATGTTTTCATCCCAATTTTCTTCTGCTTGAGTGTCTTCAACTTCAATCATACTGGAATCCATGTTTTCATTCTCTTTTTTGTCTTCTCTTTCCACATCCAAATTTTCTTCACTTTTGTTTGATCTTATGTCCATCGTCTCCACATCATCCGCTTCTTGCTTGCTCTCCTCCTCATTATTTTTCTCGTTCTCATCCTCAGGCTCGTTGTCCTCAAGCTCTATCTTTTTCTCGGTTTCTTCCTCTTTAGAAGCTTTCTCTTCTTCCTCCTTTTTTAACGTGTTTTCTCTCTCAAACAGGACGACCTCTTAGGGTGTTTTTGGTTAGGAAGACTTGTTTTTAAAGGCATTATATATATATATATATATATATATATATATATATATTGCACCTACGGACTGTTTGGATTTAATCTAATAGATGCTATAGTCTTTATTAACACTTGCAACTATATATATCACCATCCTAGCCTCTCCAAAGCCCTATTCTTCATTTCAATCTTGCGCCTCCATTATCTTTCTGCCATTGCCAATTTCTAGAGAAAGGTTAGGATTTTTTTTCTACCTCTCTTATCTCCATTCTATCTTCACAAATATAAGTTTCTCTATAGATTTAGAATTCTTCAAATTTGGGTTTTTTATATATACAAGATTCTAGTTCTTATATATATATATATATATATATATATATAAGTGCGAACCCGTGCTTCGCAGACGGGTTGTAGCAAAAAAATTGTTTTTATATTATTGATGTATCTTTTTTGTGCTTGTAGAATCGTCATCACGGATCTAATAAAATAGGAAATTTCATTTAATTCATTTTGTGAAAAGATGTTTCAATGAACTTTGTTTCAAAGCATTAAATTTACATTGCTAGATAGAACACATTTTAAAGACAGAAATAATAACTTGAGAAGTTCTGTGATGAAACATAACATAGCATATTAGATGAAGGTTAACATAGTAATATAATTGCATTATCTACAACAAAATCAATACTAATCGTAATTTAAACAGGCGATAATCCAACATGTGTCATAATCCCCAAAGTTAAAGTCATTTCAATTAAATGCACAGATACAATAAAATAATTTCTCAAAGTTATACAATTAACAAAAGGATACATGTGCGCGCATGCGCACGCACACACGCATGCATATATATATATATATATATATATATATATATATATATATAGTCACACACATGTGTATAATATATGGTACAATTTATTCATTGGTAAGCTATTCCGTTTGTTATACATATGCATCCATGTGCCACAGCCACAGTTTCCTTTTTGTTTCTATATCCAATAAGTAGGCTAGGCAACATATTTGTTTCTATATCCATACATTATCTTCGGCTGTAGAATTAATCAAAATAGTGTTAAAACCTCATAGAAAAACAATACAATGTAGTTCGTACTATGGTATCTTATCATATCAACTCGTAAAAAATACAGGTAAGCATGCGTGTAATAAATATCTGTATTAACACGTAGACACCCAACTTTCTTCTTGTATAATGCAAGGACAATTGATGGAAACACTGAAGAATTAATTTAGTGAAGATGGATATGTGCGGAGTTGCTTTGTGCTCTATATTTGTCTACCACTATTTCCTCCCATAATATCTTATTGCCAGCACTAACTTTAAAAAAAACAAAGAATGAAAAAGCAATTTCTTTTATTACTATTGCAAATACATAAACAAAACAGCAGCACATTCACATAAGTTAGTACATAAAAGACCTAAAAACACACTTATTGTCACACAGCACAAACAAAATACTTAAAACACCATGAAAACCTTACTACCATCCATTGTTGCAGCATCTGTAAAGAACAAACTTCTCCATGAGCTTCTTACATTCAACACAAACAACCTGTTCTTGAATACTGCTCGTCTCCCCCAGTAATGTAAGCAACGTACAATGCTCATGTGTATGGAAAGGTATCAATGCCTTTTCAAGAGCAGGAACGAATCCTTGACGGTCAACATTTTCTTTCCACGTATCAAACTGCATAAGGCAGTCGACTATTTTCTTCCCACGGGCTTTGACCATGTCTTGGCAGGAGTCAAAACCGAACCCAACTTTGTCGTAACCAACATGGAAAATACATATTATTAAAGCATGAATGGTACAAATTAGGATAGTTTCTTGTAGGCAATAGGCATAACATACAAATGAAAATTAAAAAACTTACAACAACAAAAAAAATCAATACGACTATACAACACTAAAAATTAGAAATAAAATAAACAACTCATTATTGATCTAGAGCTTAAACTAATATTATTTAGAAGAAACGCAGAAAACAATTAAATCTATGATATAAACATTGACTGCTCAAATAAAGGATTTCTCCTTTTTTTTCTTCTTCTAAAAATCTACCAAATAAAGAGAACTTTCCAATTGAAATCAAGGTCGATAAAATAATTCTAAATTATAAAACTAAAGTTCCTATAAAAGGTTAATATGTCGAAAAATATGCAAGAAGACATTAGAGGGGTGTCCACCAGAGTTGGAGAACATTTAGCTTTAAATTATGATCCCGATAAAAAATGTAGCAAAAAGAAAATTTGGCGAAGATGTACGTAACACCGTAATGAAGTCTAGGTACAACAAATAGTTAAAACATTCGTTAAGTGGTGTATCATGTAGCTGCAGGACTGGTGGTTTTAGCTAGCAACTAAAAGTATACATAGAATGGTGAGTGGATTGATTACCATCCTGGCTATTTCATATAAAATTAATACCCTATATGATACCTTTATTAGCAGACTTGAAGATACTGAATTTGGAACTAATTATCTAAAAAACAGTCAGCAGTAATTATTTATTGTTATTCATTTGCTATTTGAAAGATCAGTGTTTCCACAATTTAAACAATCATACAAAAGACAATTCTTCGATATTAAAATCCATTTAAAAAGGATTAATGTAGGTTCAAAATGCTTATCCTGAAAGCTATGTCTTTTATGTCGCAATGAGCGGAGAAGGAGAATTTTATTTTAGAGGTCAACTCGCCTTTATTAAGGTAACTTTTGATAGACAGAAATCCAAATCACAATAAAAATTGAATGATTTTTGCCATATTGCATCAACAGAACATACAATTTAATATATGCCATTTTTTTCAACTTATACTTTGTAAGGTCCAGTAAAAGATTTCATGAACAATAATATCGAATACTACACACAGAGATAGCTAACCTGAATGGAGAGTAGTGATAGACTAATAGCAATCTATCACTATTTCCCGATTAATACTATTAAGGTTAATATTGATGCACTTTAGTTTATAGTACGTATTTCCATATAGTACTAAATCAGTTATAGAAAATATATATTTCTAATGTGAAGTCTGCTCAAAATCAAAATCAAACGTCGAAATTAATGTAATATATCTAATCTATTAGATCTTCATTTAATTACGGCTTGAAAGATAAATACAATAAGTTCCATTGGTTTATATATATTTTGAAAATATCATGCTTCATAAATTTAGCTTTTGAAGTTTCAAATAAAGCCCTAAAAAAATGAAGAAGGTCAAAATGAAGTTTCCTTTTTTATACTGCAAGTGCAACCTTCCAAGAACTTTTATCCCTCTTTAATATCATCAGTTTTTTAATTTTTCTGCTTATTTTAATAACCTTGGCTACAGGAAGCAGACTCATAGAAAATGTTTGCTTCCCTTTATCTTTTGAAGACCAAAAAGTACCCAAATTTATCAAACTAAAGTTTTTATAAGGACCAAATTTTAGTGAAGCAAGCATCACTGTAAAGCTTAAAATAACATAAAACATCTTCCTGTCGATGTTAGTTCTACTTTATATGCCAAATTTCAGAAGTTTGCAATATTCTATAGTACACATCAGTTAGTTGATTTGATATTTCCAACATATATGGATTGAACTATGCTGCAAACCGATAATTAACATTCTTTTTTGTTTATCTAACTTTGTAGACTCATCTTGATGAAGCTTAATTAATAGATTTGGAACTGCAGATCAGCTACAATTTTTTCCTGATTTCTCTCAAAAAGTTAAAAAGAAAAATTACTCAGTATACTATGTTAATTTAATAAATGGTTTTGCAATTGAATAAATTGAAGGAATTTCAACTACAACCAATGTTATTTTAATATCCTTGTTCTCTGAAAATGACGAACATTGTAATCAGTTAAAGTGGAGTGATTTGAAAATTATAAATGCAACATGTGCTCACGATCCTAGTTAATACTACTCGCAGTATGGGTGCGAATAAAATACAAAGAGATTGGTAATCATGAAAAGCTGGACCACATTTACCTTTAAGTGCGAGCCTTGCATTTCTGTTAGAATTTTTGGGGAGGAAGAGGAATAGATTAATGAGAAAAAGGAATATTTGAAAAGAGGAAAACTTTTAAATTGCTTTATTACTCTTTTCTTTTCTTAATTCTTCCTTCATACATGCATACAAATGAGACAAACTCTTATTTATAACATACAATAGAACCTTCTAGATTTGTAATATTCTAGGAATATCTTTTCCTAATTAATAGCAACATTAAAACCTCTCATAAAACCTAAATAGAAAATTACCATTTATCTTGACCTTTCTTAAATATGTCACTAATTAATGTTTCCTATTAAAAGCCAAGTTTATTTTCAACATCTCCCCTTAAACTTGGTTTTATTTTCCAAACAGATTTCTTTATATCTCACGTGTTTTGGAAGAACTAAAGAAATTATCCAAATTTTCTTCTTTCGTTTCTTCCTCTTTCCCAATATGAAGATCTTCGATGCAATTTCTTCAACAGTGCTCCATTCTTTTTGTCCTCCTGCATTCGCACAAGACGTTCCAAAAAGTGTGTGCTCTAGCTTCCATTTAATTCCTGTGTCATTAACTTTGAATGAGTCATATAAGTCATCTTTCCATTCTTTCATAACTTCCAAATTTTTCTCGTACTTGAAATCTCTAATAGTGTATTGAATTTCTTTGACTTCTTTATTTCCATTTCTTTTGTTATTACTTTTCTTAAAAGGATCACCGACTACATGACTCAAACCACGAGCTTTTGACTTTTCCATGAACTCATCATATATTTTTTCATACATAAAAGTACGAGAACCAGCACAATAACATTGTCCCTGGTTTAAGAACAATGCAAAATGAGCAAGCTCGTTAACATCCATGTGACTAGCAAAGGCTGCACTAGTTGTGGAGCCAAAACCAAAGATCACATTAAGAACACCATCAGGACCTCCTTTACATTCTTCTTCCTTCTTCGCATTTTCCCAAGCATCCTTTTTTATTGAATCATCATCGACCTTAGCATCGTCAGGGTAACTCATCACGATATCCTTATTTTCATTATCTCCTTTGTCTTTTGTTTCTGCAACCTCTTTTATTTCACTGTAACTTTCTTCAACGTCCTTTATCCCCATGCCATCCATTACGTCCTCTTCGGCTTCGATTATCCATTCATCTATCATGTCTTTATTCTTTTCACCATTCTCAATTTTTAAATCCTCTTTGAAGTTTACATCAGCAACTTTATCACCATTTTCCTCCTCCACATCAATAAGTTTTTCATTCACTTTATTCTGGTCACCGACTTCTTCTTTCTCTTCTTCTACGTCATCTTCTTCTTCTACTTCATATTCTTCCACGACTTCCTCCTCGATTTCTTCTTTAGCAGCTTTCTCTCTCATCAGCTTCTCTTCCGCTTTTAACTTCTTCTCCACCACTCGAACATCAGCAATTTTTTCTCCATAGCCTTTTGACTGATTCACATTCGCCTTCACCCTTGTAAAGTAATCCGAAGTCGATTCGGATTCACTCATCTTCATTGCTTCGAGATCACTCCTTAGCGATTGAAGCTTAACTTTCTTTACTTTCTCAACTCCTTGGAAAGATTTTTCCAAAATTTCCCAGGCTTCGTTTGAAGTTGCTGCATCCGCTACTTTTTCTAACATTGAATCATCCAAACATTGATGAATGAGGCTAAGTGCATATTGATCTTTTTCCTTCATCTTTGTTAATGCTTCCTTCTCCACTTGAGATAATGAAGTTTCATTTTCAGGCTTGTCGTAGCCTTTGTCTACGATCTCCCACACTTTTCGTCCGCCAAGTAAAGCTTTCATTCGAAGACACCATTTCTCATAATTTTCTTTTGTGAGACGAGGATATTGGAGGAAAACCATTCCATTGTTTTCCATTTTATCACACCTTCACTAATTAACCTTGCTCCGATACCACTTTGTTAGAATTTTTGGGGAGGAAGAGGAATAGATTAATGAGAAAAAGGAATATTTGTAAAAGAGGAAAACTTTTAAATTGCTTTATTACTCTTTTCTTTTCTTAATTCTTCCTTCATACATGCATACAAATGAGACAAACTCTTATTTATAACATACAATAGAACCTTCTAGATTGGTAATATTCTAGGAATATCTTTTCCTAATTAATAACAACATTAAAACTTCACATAAAACCTAAATAGAAAATTACCATTTATCTTGACCTTTCTTAAATATGTCACTAATTAATGTTTCCTATTAAAAACCAAGTTTATTTTCAACAATTTCTGCTTGACCAATCAAAGTGTATCACATATTTTCGGCATTGTTCGACAATCATCAACCTATAAATCACATTACTTCACATTAGAAAAAGAATTTTAAAAAAGACATAAATTTTAAAAAGTAAAATGTGCCTTCTAGATTGGTCTGTCAATATTTCCAAAGCTTGATTAATTATTGGTATTTGTAGTTTTCTTTGCAAAGCCGATAATGGATTTCAACCATTAGCTGTTCGATAAAATAAGACTGACTAATAGAAATATTTGCTCAACCATAAATATTGCACTACGAAAAAAATCTTCCATCTGGAAGTGTAAGGATTTAGACGGTAAAGCCTTGGCACTCAAGAATTGTTTGTGCAGTAAGCAAAAAGACATTCTTTATTTACTATGGTTATCCACTAATAGTGGAAAATTATTCACTATTAACTAATTTGTCTTTGGGTAACAAAAACTGTAATGCGCAAAATGATGTGCTCTTAACTCAGTACGTTCTAAATTAAAAAGAGACCTTAATAAAATTAAACATTAACTTAGAACCAAAAAGTTTCTATATTTTCTGAGTAGTAGTCATGAAATCAGAAAAGGTACAATGAATGACATTGCTAGTTATTTGATAGGTAAAATAATATGTTCTTAGTTGTTTTTTAGTTGTTGGAATCGAAACTTAGAAGGATCCATATCATCAAGTTTATACCATTTTCCTGGCAAATAGCTTTACTTTTGGGCTGAGATGTTGTAAAATATTTTGGATTATAAGCTTATAGCACAATTTTCAATATCTATAAGTATATCTTCATGAAAAAGAGGGCTAGAATAGATGAAACTAAACCATTGATTCCTTCTAACGGTTTGATGCACAACTCCACAACTAAAGTTGTGCATAAAAATTTATGCACCAATTATTTATGATGGATTATGTATGACTAAAAGTGATGCTTACGATGAATTAATATGTTATTTCTATTTCTTCTAAGTTTGCCTATGTGCCGATAAGGAAAATTAAGGGCAGTTGGGCTTTGTCACTTTTCTAGCACAAAAAAAGAGAACACACGTGAATGTCATTCATTGACCTATGATAATAGTTTTTACGTGATATTAGCTATGTATTGCACTTTACTAATATGAGTTGTTATTCATTGTCAAGAACCACACAATGACTTCCACTGGGTTCCGTAACAAATACTTCATCTGAAAAAACAAATATTTTCATGATAATAATATATGCATGTCAAAGATTTTTTTTACTACAAATGTGATGACGTAAGAAATGAGAATGCCTCACAATTTTAAAATATGTTTTCCGTAATTTAGATCTTCATCATACGGTTGGAAAAAAATGAAAGGGTTGTATATCTTTATAAAATTTAAAATGGAAGAAGACTTTTGCCTTTACAGTATTGTCCACTAAATCATGTTATTTCACATGCAAAAGAAACATAAGCTTATATATTTATGAAACTCCCGCCAATAACGTAATACCATTCTGTTTTTGAAATATTGAACAAAGTGATTTCATTGAAGAAGCAAATGTCATTGGATTTGAGCCAAACCTTTCTGAAGGCTTAATTAAGCATACACTTGGTTTGTTACATCATCTAATAGACATATTGGCATCTATGACAGTTAGAGCACTTAAGTACAATTAGTGCTCCATTTAGAGCAGGATGAAAAATTGAAACACCACACAAAGAAATTTACCTACCCGCTAGTCCTTTTAACTTTGATTGTTGACTAATGACAAAAGATTGATAAGTAATTCGGTTGCTTTAGAATTTATCAAGGTTTGGCTAAATAATTTCCCTTTTACACACACACACATACATACACGCACAAAAAGAGATTCCATATTTGGAAAAACGCTAAGGGTGTGAAAGATACTCAATCTCCAAATCCACTTAATTTCTTTTGAAAATTTGTGATATCTATGCATAAACTCTTTGCTTGCTGCATGGTGTATAAAAGATCATATTCCATATATTCAGTTGAAAACCAAACAGTGAATAAAATTAAAAAGGAATTACTTGATATAGACGATAAAGAATTAGTTGAAGCACTCAACTGAATACTCAGGGCATTGCCCATTTCTTTCTTCTAGAGGGAAAACACTACACAGCCTGGTAAAATATGTGTATGTGCATGTGTGCGCACCCTCGTGTAGTACTCAGCAATTATATATAGATACATAAATTTGTATTAATGATATAACAAAGTTTGGAATCTGTCAGGTAAATAATTTAACAATGAAATGGCGTGACCTTGTTAACAAACTCTTTGTTATATCATTACCCAACTTGATAAAAAAATCAAAAAAATTATACAAAGAAAACACTAATGGAGTAAAGGGTAGAGAATAAACATAATATTGGGAACACATATGATCACCTTTCATTCAACAAAAAATAAAAATGTACGTACCTTTTGCAAAAAGTATTGTCACTTATTAATTAACGAAATAAGCCACGTGTACATGTGCTTTTTACAAAGGTATTTCATTTGCAGTAATACATTATGCTATATGTATTTATTTCCTTTGAGTAACCATTAACCATCAACATATTAAGAACTGAGAAACCTTACTTATTTATGTGGTAAATGAGAAAATGTAAGATTTTATTGTCAATTCAAAGGCAAAAGTTTATGCCAACTAACTTCCCTTATTCCCTTTATTTTCATTTCAAGGTGTATGATCCAAAGGAAAATAAGTGGAATTAATTCAAGACCATAATCAGCTTTAGCAGAAGAGTTGAATATACTCAGGGATAGGAATTTGCTATAATGAAAATAGTGGGTAGCCCAAATAATATAATTTTTTCAATAGGTGATCTTGGCTGTAATGAGAATCTACATATGAAGTCTGGTTTTATTTTCAATTTTCTGATTGAAAAAAGTATAACTACCCGGATGTTGGAATGGAAGAAGAAGAGAAAATATTAATATGCACACAACATAGAGCGTGGTTTTTCGTTACCTTTGTTTTAAGTTACTCATTTAGAGTTTTAAAGACCAAAACTATAAAATCTAAGGTTCTAAAATAATCCAACATAAAATATAATAATTTAAGACAATTTAAACCTCACCAAATACTATAATTTAGGATTCTAACATTTTTAACTTTATATTTACCTATAGGTAATGTTAGATAAATGAGCCTAATAATTGTTTCTATATTTATTTACTACAAAATCAGTACATGCAAACCTCTTTAGCATTTTTACAATGTTTATTCAAAACAAAACAGGGTATACAAAGTACAAACTATCTCTAAATTTGTGAAAATTTTATTCATACTTAAATGGTTGTGGTGACCAAATATTTAAGCTGATCATTTTTCGTTACCTTTGTTTTAAGTAACTTACCTAGAGTTTTAAAGGGCAAAACCATAAAATCTAAGGTTTTAAAATAATCCAACATAAAATATAATAATTTAAGATAATTAAAACTGTACCAAATACTATAACTCAGGATTCTAGCATTTTTAACTTTTCTGTTTATGTATAGGTAAAGTTAGATAAATGAACCTAAAAATTGTTTCTATATTTATTTACTACGAAATCAGTACATGGAAACTTTTTTAGCATTTTTACAATGTTTAATAAAATCAAAACAGGGCATACAAACTATCTCTAAATTTGTGAAATTTTTATTCATAGTTAAATGGGTGCAGTGACCAAATATTTAATCTGATCATTACATCTTAAACTTGATTATATCGCAGAGAGCTTAATTGTGTATATATATATATATATATATATATATATATATATATATATATATTTTTGATACCATATGGTTGAGAACTCAATTATTTTCTGGCTTACTATCTTAAATGCGTCCTAAATATGTATGTATTCAATCTTATTCAATTTTTTGAAGACAATTAGTCTCCAAATTAAAAAAACTAAAAATACAAAGTTCGCTTAAATCGAAAGCATTAAAATTGAAATGTTAGTTGCGATGAAATAATGAGATATAGATATCTTTAAAAGCGACAGAATAAATATATTTAACCAAATTTTATTTAAACTTTCTATTCAAATGATTATTTAGCAATTTAAAAGCATGACAGAAGACACCATATAAGATCAAAAACTGTCCTCAACCTAGCCTCCACTTAAGCCTGTTATGGAAATCTGAGGTAATTAATTGGGAATCGGCTTGATTTTATGTCTATAATATAATATCAAAACCATAAAATAAAATTCAATGTGGAATTAAGTGATTTTCATCAGTAACGATTTCTAATATGTTTATAATTAATTCCCAATTCTGAATCTTTCACTTTTATATGGTTGACATAGGCGTTACTTTTCATATAGTGAATACAGAGATTAACCTATATCTATTCAATTAGAAGCATATACCAATATACCACATACTATCCAAAGTGTTAATACAAGTAATCCTACGATATTTAAAATAAAGAACGAAGGTAAATAAGCTAAAGGATATAACGAAACATCGGAGAGTAAGAAAACAACTTGCCTTTAACGGGATTGCAACAATTCTCTCTGTAGATTGGCAAAAAGCAGGTACTAGTTCATTTACGTTATAAACTAGATGAGCCAATTGAAAATGATGGAGTCTGCAAGATTGGAAGATTGTAAGGTTGATGTATAGATGGGCACAAGCCTTCAAGTCGAAGGAAATGAGGCAAACTAAAATTGTTTGAACCAAAAATTCATAATACGAAAAAAATTGTGCACACCGTTAGTCTAGTGGTATGGACATAGTTCAAAACGGACCAAACTAAAAAAAAAATTATAAATAGGCATACATGTAGCATGTTGACCCATCATGGTATTCTTGCTTAACAAAAAAGGCATACCATTTTAGTACATTTTAGAACATATGACAAACACGATCGTCAGTGCATGCTGATAAAGTAGCAAAAATCATGCAACTTTTGTGAAATCAATACAATTAAATGTAGTCTGAATTAAAACAAAACATTCAGAATTTAAAGGTCAGAAGCACTTGTTTGAAAATACGGTGTAGAGAACTAACTATGTAACTTAGAACATAATATTGTTTTATTGACTTAACATAGAAAAGTTAAAATTAGAAAATACAGAAATTTCTTTGTTTATTAAATGCACACAATCCTCACAAAATCTAACATAGCACTATTTGCTTCATAATATTACCATCAGTGATCAACCAAAATAAAATAAATGAGAACTAAAGGAATTAAATAATGATTAAAGTGGCTTACATATGAAAATAAGAATTCAACAACTGCCTAACATAAATTCACATATGATGTTAAGTCCAATGTCGATACAAATACTCAAACCTGTACTGTGTATAATAGTGTTCACAGATGTGGTCCTCTTCCTTATCTTCCAACATTTAATGCCAATGAAACAATTATTTTAGTACGCCACAGTAAATAAGCCAGTCAATAAATTCAGTAAACAAGCTAAATGGTATAGGAGTTCAAATGTTCAATTATCTCACGCTAACAGAAACTCCATCAAAAAACGGTCTAAGAGTATCATCATATAATATGAATTCCACATCAGAAACATGTGGAACTAAAGTAGAACTGAATATATTAATCTGGTCTAACCTGTTTTATAAACATTTTACATATATTAATGTGTTTCAACTCATAATTTCTACCATTCATATTCCAGTAATATGTTTCATAAAATTAGTTTAACTGATCAATAAAAAATTTATATAAATATTTGTATGTTTCAGAGAAGAACCTTCGTTCGTAATTGTATAGGTCACTAAAGTGAAATGGAAGAATGGATCAGTTCAATTTAGTTTAACCTCAGTGGCATCAAATCAATTCAGCAACACAAAATGGTGATCATGGGCATCAACCCGATACAGCCAGTTTACAAAGACGTCGAATTGATACATTTAGAGCTTTTCTTCTATCTTCGCAACTGCAAGCGAACAACTGCCTTCGGGTAAGCCTTTACTTTCAAGTTATATGCTTCTTTTATTAGTATATCAATCCATATTTGGTTAATGATAGTATGATGGTTATAAATTTATGAATTGATATGCCTCAGTATTAGTTTATAGTTGTTTTCTAAGGCATTTTACGCAGTAATTAAAAAGGTAAATTTTTAAGTTCTCTTAAGCTCTTTTTTAAGGTTTTTTTGAAAGAACTTAAAAGAAAAAAAATCACTTCTCCTAAGCTCTTAATTTTAATTTCAAAGTAGTTATAGTTTTATATGTAAATTTCTAGTGCTTTTTATTTTAAAGATAACGGCCAAACTATTTAAAGCAGCTTATTAAATAAGTTGTACACATAATTTATGTATGTTATTTTTATCCAGATATCCTCCTTTTGCTGTGACGATCCCAAAACCCCGTGACACGGTGTTAAGGATAATCATTGGAGTGTAACACATTAATCATCATTAGCAGATCACAGATAATAGCATAAGCATAAAGTAGAATAATTTACACATATATGACAGAGGAATCATACAGATATCACCACAACAGAGAGCACAGTGCAGGATACAACTTAGTGCATAATAATACATAATCAGTCACCATCGCCAGAGGCGTAGTTATACAAAAAGAGTACACAAAATAAATATCAGTCTACATCGCCAATGGCGGAATCATAATGCATATACTATAATGGCGGAAAGAGTCAAAGTCAGCATGGTGTAGTCAAGCCTCGCCATGAGCCAAAAGTGCACCAGATACCTGTAACTAGGCTTCCCGTGTGAAAATGAGGGCACCCGAGTTTGCAAGGTGAAACAAACTACGAGTCAGTCATGGGACTGGTATGAGAAATCGACTTAACTTAGTAACAACAATAATAAGGCAAATCAAAGGACCACGCCACTTTCGCGGAACGGGTTTACTCCAATGAGTGCTAGTGCATGAAATAAAGTAAATGATTAAATCATCGCAATGCTTTTTATAAAATGAAGCCATTATAAGACTCAGGTCCCATCACACAATGCAACGCAAGCCGGAGGATAGGGTTTTACCTTATAATGGCCAAAAATGCTTCATACGTATAAAACAAAAGTGTTTGACATTATTACTAGTGCATATATGTTTCAAAAGCAAATTCAATCATAAATATCAATCCTAGGCGGCATAGCTACCATCTACTATGTCGCCATACTAGTAATACAATCACATCCGCATATTTCGTATTGGAAATTGGATTCCTTCATGAGTCGAGGCAAGGGGCAAGCTCCTCTCCGATTCGAGACACTCTAGCAAATGTCCCAGAACCCCACTATGATCATTGGATCTTCAGGGCCGGTCCTCTCTTACTTTTGAGGATTAGTTATTCCTGAACACACGTTTCCCGGTCCTTACAGACCTATACCGAGGCGCCTCGTATTCCAACAACCACACAGGTGAAAAGTATATATAATGTCAGGGCTGGTAGGTCACTGACACCACCTTAGCTAGAAAGAAACGTCGTGCTCTCCCTACAGTAACTATCCCGTTTTTGACTCATACCGAGGTGTGAGGCTCGCGAATCCACATTATACACAAAGCTACGTCACACAGACCATGCATTGATCATCAACCACAAGACTTTTCTTTGCAACAGAAGCCTTGATCTTATGCCACTTAGGCGTGCCACACAGGCAATCCACTCCATGCGACTGGTTTCTATCAATACATAACCTCTGAGCTTGTACGTCTCAGAGAAGGGCGTTAAGCAAGAGAATAAATTCTCCGCCGCCAAACAGATATATATTTAACAGAGATCAATTAGCACATAACAAAATCCAATTTCAGACACATAGTTCATTTACTAGTTCGTTCTGGGTTTGAACGAAACCGGAGGCACCAAATTCCTCGCATATCCGTACAATCAACAGTATGTCTGGACGGCTACTACTTCAGCTCCTTCCCGGTAGCTACTCCAATCACGAGCATCAGTAGCGCCCATCCATCAAATGTGAAGATCGCGGTCTTCAATCGCCTTCGACTCTTCGACTTCTCAACGTCGATCGATTATTTGAAATGAGATGAACTCGGCCTTTTCAAATAACCCACGTATATTTAGATTTTCAAATTAATTTATCACATGGTTGCACTATTCAACATTCACATTTCCGTTCTTTAGTTATAATTTTCATGCTAAATACATTCAACCATCACATATCAAGCAAACACAACAAAATTGGTTTATTTCCACTCTATATAGTCTATCGTATTTTATAACGATATATCGCCATTTTTATTTATTTAGAACGGCCATATTTAATTAAACGACGATTCAGGTCGTGCCGATGCACTGGCGTTGTTTTTCACTAAATTTGTTTTACACATATCTGGAAATCTAACCGTTGGATCTTCACAAATTTTATGTCATTAGAAAGGTCATTTCAAAACAAATCCAACGGTTTCAGTTTTGGGATAATCCGACGGTCGGATCTTCCACACTAGCCATTTGAAGTTGCGATTTCAATTTACGAACTGCAGCGTCGTTATTCGATTTAATTTAATTATATATATATATATAATCGTTTCTGGCGCTGTTTTTCTTCAGATTTGAATTAAACATTCCAGACAATCCAACCGTCGGATCTCTACAAAGTTGCTGCCGTTGGAAAGATATTTCCAAGGCGAACCCAACGGTTGCGGTTTCGGGAAAATCCAATGGTCGGATTTCCCGCACTAGTCGTTTGAAATCACGGTTTCAAAACACGAACTGCACGGCCACGTTTCGTTTTAATTTTATTTATATTTATATATTTATATATTCATATAAATATAGTTCATTCAAAAAAATTCCTATATCGTTTTCACTTCAAATATTTCACTAACGCCTTTAAATTTTGGAAAATTTCGCCATAACCTCCTTTGTACGGGAGGGGCTGAGAAAATTCCCAAATAGCCACACGGGCGTCTCATGTCAAAAAGAAAAAGAAAAAGAAAAAGCCAATAGGCTCATAAAATCATCACCCAAACAAAACAGTAAACGTGTACCTATTTGTCGGGCACAAAATTTTATTCCTCTTCTCTAGCCTCTTTGCTATAACCTGTTCAATAAATATGCATGTACATATATGCAATTCTTATCACTTATTATTTTCCATTCAACTTCATATTTGATTCACTTCGGTTTAAAAACACCATTCATTCTAATGTTGCATGCATAGGCAAAAATCATATCATTAGCTAATTAATGTATATTTCAACTCATGCATATTTATTTGAACAAGTGGCTATTTTTAACACTTCACATTTCAAAGATGATAATTTTAGCGAACTAAAATATTTTTCAATGCATGACTATTTTATTTAGTTCCTATGCATGTTAAAAATAATATTTCTTTCACAAATATTTATTTCAACGCTCGCATATCTTTAGCATATCACATATATGATAAAAATGATATTTTTATCATCTAAAATATTTATTCAACACATGAATGTTTTTAACACTTAATAGTTTCAATAAAAATGTAATTTTATTGTTCGATCTTTTTATTCAACACATGAACTTTTCCAATACACACACTTCTCAACACATGAGCTCCTCCACACATCGATATTTTATATATGTTGTTCATATAAGAAAGATGAAATTTTTATTGTTGAAACTATTTATATATAAGGCGAATATTTCACATACTTCATATATATTATAAAAATGTGATTTTTATTGTTTAAACACTTCATTCGTTCACACATGAATTTAATTTTCACACATCACTTCTCAACACATGAGCATTTCCACACATGGATATAGTTTCAAGACATGACTTTAATTTCAACGCATGAAGATAATTTCAACATATGAAAATAATTCTAACACATGAATATTATTCAAAATTTTGGCAGCATAACGGCAGGGTAGTTAAAACCGGCACCGTCCCTAGTACGGCTCCTCGCTCTACCTTAAAACCTCGCGGTTTTTGACAATGGGGATTCATGCATCTAATTTGCACGCAGGCGGCATGTTTTATTTTTCATTTCCACAATTATTTCCAATTCATTTCAATCACCAATGGGTATTTTTCAACCACAACCAATCAATATCAACCACAAACAATTATTCAACCATTCGTGTTTTTCATCCAATATTTCACACCAATACACAACAATAAATATCGTCCATAGTTTGTGGACGAGGGGAGTATATATATATATATATTATTGCTATATTTCACTTGCATTTCAACACATATATCAATTATTCTATGCATGTATTATTCATACTTCGCTTATATAGCTTACACAACGCATGTATATGAGGTACACAACACGTGTGTAATTTATATTTCGCTTATATAATTTATACACGACATTTTCCATTCAAATTCATTTAATTTAAATTTCTCACATTGGTTTTCGGAGTGCTAAAAATCGTAGATGACTCAGAAAAATCCGCGTTCTCTTCTACGTGGTAGAGAGCTTCCTTGCGGTCCCGATGTTTCCTTTTTCATCGAATTTCGTCAACACACTATAAAGATATGGTTTTTCAAAGTTCAAACATCAAAAAGAACTCACCTTTATCGATGGTTCAAAACTAGGATTGCAGTTTTCGCGAAAACCGAGGCACGATGGGATGGTCAGAGGTGATGACGTGGAAGAGGGAGGAGAGGGGAGTCGGCGCAGGGTGGTTTGAGGTGGTTCGGTGGTCGGTGGCGCACGTGGCGGCGATGGGAAGCGTTGGGGTTTGGGTCGTCGATTCTGGCGATGGAGGAGGTGATAGGGTTTGAGCTTGGGTCGGATTGGAAGAGGGGAGGGAGGCGCGTCGACTGGTGGTGGTGGCGCAGGCTGAAATCACCTGTGGCGGCGGCGATTTGGGGGAGAAGCGGCGATCGATATCGATCGTTGGTGGAGAGAGAAAAAAAGAGGGTTCTGATGGTTTTTTTTATTTTTAAAAGTAATGAATGAAAATTCTGATTGGCCCATAGTTTTAATAAAATTTTAAATAGTGTTTCTCCACACGGACACCAATTCAAACCCAACGACTGTCGTCCCCAACTAATTACCCCCATCCCGGACACAATGGGATATGTTTCGTTGGCCAATTCGACTGTTACAGTCAGTTATTCTTCAAATTAAAGTATAAAACATTTAATTTTAACTTTGAACATACATTTCAATTTGCCAGGGCCACAAACTGATTCGAAAAATTCCAGAAAAATAAATCTAGCTATGTTTTGACGCTACGGTCCCAACAAAACTAGTTTCGTTGAATTCTGAGATCGTTTGAAAAATGGCCATTTTATGGTCGATCCAATTTAACAAAAATTGACCAAACACATTTTCTTTTGCCACGCTCACATACTACCTTCAAAAATTATGAAATTTGAAACCTAGCAAAAGTTTGTCATCCCGGACCCAACAAAAGTGGTTTCGTTGAATTCCGAGGTCGTTTGCAAAATATCTATTTTCCAGGGCTGTATATTCTATATAGCGACCTTTCTGAAAATTCATTCGGCCATAACTTTTGAGTCCCGTTATGAAACTTCGATTTTTCATATTCGTTTGAAAGGTATTGATAAACAGATTCAAATATTTTTGGTTTCACTAAAATCCGTTATATTTTCCACCTGCACAATCAGTCAAAGTTTGAATTCAAATTTTCAAACTGACTCACTATTTCTAATTCACTATTTTATTGAAATATTCTATTTCAATTGTTCAAATTCCTTTGAAATAACCAATTTAAAATTTTTAAATTGGCTCGTATTTTCCGGGTTGTTACAATCACCCCCACTTAAAACTTTTCGTCCTCGAAAAGGAAATAACAGTAAAGTAGGAAACGAAATGTAAATGCAAAGTATTGTAAAGGTACCTTGCACCGGAGTTAGTCAGAGATGTCCATTCTGCATTTGGGGTAAGCTTGCTTAATGCTTTCCTCAGTCTCCCAAGTACAGTCTCTAGGATCACTACTCCACTGCACTTTAACTAAATGAACCTTTTTGCTTCTTAGTTTTCTAGTTTCTTTGCCAACAATCTTTAATGGCTCACTTCTGACTGCTAATTCTGGAGTTATGTCTATATCCTGCTGCGCTGCTTCTTCTACAATAAGATCCGGATCATGCACATGTCTTCTAAGTTGAGATACGTGAAATACATCATGCACTCTAGGCAACCAATTTGGTAATTGAACCCTATAAGCAAGAGTTCCAATTCGTTCAAGTATAGGAAAGGGACCAATAAATCTCGGTGCCAACTTCCCAGTTTTACCAAATCTGATTACTCCTCTCATCGGAGAAACTTTCAAATAAACATGGTCACCAACAGCAAATGTCAAATCTCTTCTTCTAGAATTTGCATAACTTTTCTGTTGGCTTTGCGCGGTTCTCAATCGCTTTTTGATGAAGTCGACTTTATCAGATGCTTCTCGAATCATATCGGGTCCTAACACAAGTCTATTTCCAGGTTCTACCCAACATGCTGGAGATCTGCACGGTCTGCCATATAATGCTTCAAATGGTGACATTCCCAAACTTGCTTGATAGCTATTGTTATATGAGAATTCTGCCAAATGCAAGTGATCTTCCCATGACCCACCAAAATCAATTATACAAGCCCGCAATAAATCTTCTAGAATTCTATTCACCCGCTCAGTTTGGCCATCTGTTTGAGGGTGATAAGCGGTTCTCATATTCAGTTTCGTTCCCAATTCTGTCTGGAAAGCCTCCCAGAATTTGCTAGCAAATATTGGGTCTCTATCACTGACTATGCTGATGGGAATTCCATGCAGCTTAACGATTTTTTTGAAATATATCTGTGCTAGACTTTGAGCGGTTCTATTGGATCTGACAGGTATGAAATGGGAAGTCTTCGTGAAGCGATCTACGATTACCCAAATGTTGTCATTACCTTTCCTGGTTCGCGGCAAACCATCTATGAAATCCATGGAAATCTGTTCCCATTTCCAACCTAGGACTTCCAACGGTTGCAACAATCCAGCTAGCTTCTATTGGTCGCTCTTGACCAATTGACAAGTAGGGCATCTGCTAACATACAAAGAAATATCCCTCTTCATTGCCTTCCACCATAAAGTGCGTTTGATATCGTTGTACATTTTACTCACACCAGGATGAATGCATAGTTTGGATTTATGGCATTCATCTAGCACTTCTCTTCGAAGGCCTGGAATATTTGGAATGCAAATCCTATCATTTAACCTGAGAACCCCTTTATCGTCAATACGGAAACTTGTGGTTTCTCCTTCCTTGGCCCTCTGACTGATTCTCTGAATGAATTCATCGTCTTTTTGAAGGGCTGAAATCTTATCAATCAATCCAGGCGTAATTATAAGATTGGTAATGATTGCGGTTTTTCTACTAAGCGCATCCGCTACAACGTTAGCCTTTCCCGGCGTATACAGGATATCAAGATCATATGCTGCAAGAAATTCTAGCCAACGTTGCTTTCTCAAATTCAGATCTTTCTGGGTGTATAAATACTTCAGTGATTGATGATCTGGGTACAACACAAATTTCTCACCCAATAAATAATGTCTCTAGATTTTCAACGCAAAAACGATAGCTAGCAACTCAAGATCATGAGTTGCATAATTCTTCTCATGTGGTTTCAGTTGGCGGCTTGCATAAGCGACTACTTGGCCTCTTTGCATTAACACTGCACCAAGACCTCTAATAGAAGCGTCTGTCCAAACCGTCAAATCCTGATTGCCATCAATAATGGTTAACACTGGAGCAGTTGTCAGTTTCGATTTCAATTCCTGGAAAGCTTCTTCACAGTCGGAAGTCCACTTAAATTTCTCATGCTTCTTCGTGAGCTTCGTTAATGTACCGGATATCTTCGAAAAATCCTTAACGAACTTTCGATAATAACTAGCCAACCCCATAAAACTTCTAACCTCTGTGGGTGTAGTGGGTTGTTTCCAGTCTTGAATCGCTGTTATTTTGCTTGGATCTACAGAAATCCCTTTCTTTGACACGACATGGCCAAGAAACTTCACTTCTTCTTGCCAGAAGACACATTTAGAGAATTTGGCTTTGAAGACGTTCTTTCTTAGAATCTCCAATATTTGTTCTATGTGTTTTTCATGCTCGGGTTTTGATTTGGAGTAGATTAAAATATCATCGATGAATACGAGGACAAATTTATTCAGAACTCCCCTGAACACTCTATTCATTAGATCGACAAAGTATGCTGGAGCGTTGCACAGGCCGAACGGCATTACTAACCATTCATAAAATATGTCTGGACCTCTGAAAGCTGTCAAAGGAACACACTCCTCTGCTATTCTCAATTGATGAAAACCTGTAGCTAGGTCCATTCGGGAAAATACTCTCGCCCCATTTAACTGGTCTAGCAGATCATCAATGCGGGGTAATGGGTATTTATTTTTGAGCGTTTGTTTGTTGAGGTCTCGGTAATCAACGCATAATCGAGGAGTACCGTCTGACTTTGGGACAAGCACAACAGCTGCACCCCAATTAGAAAAGCTAGGTCTAATTAGACCCTTCCATAACAGTTGATGAGTTTGATCGCCTAATTCTTCTTTTTCCTTCGGAGTCATTCTACGAATTGGATGTACCACTGGTCTGGCATTAGGAATTAGATCAATTCTGAATTCTATTTCTCTTTGCAGAGGTAAGTTTTCGACTTCTTCAAACACATCCGCTGTGATGGCCCGCCCCGCACCAGGCTGCATTTCCTTCGAAAGTGCGCTGTACACACGCCCGACTAGCACGGAACGGTCGCCAAAGAAAGGAAAGAAGGGAATGAACTAATCAAGGAACCTGTGGAATGTCTCACAGCGCATGGAATAAAATATAATAATAATAACATACTTGACATAAAACAGGTGAGACAGTGCAAAAGCTGATAACTAAAATCAAGATCAACATCAGAGCAGCGGAAATCCAAATACAGCTTATTACAACTTTCCAAATTTACTGTCTCTAAACAAAAGAAAGCTAAAGTAGAAGATGCACCACTAATGCCCAAGCAGTGATCTTCAACAACTCAGGGAGAATACTATATATATATTACGTGGAAGCCTCCTGCTCGTCTCCGGATCATCTACCCGTGCATCACCAGCTAACATGTCTCTAGTCTGCTCGTGTGAGCACCCAGAGTAATAAGAGGAGACATAAAACTCTGGGTCAGACATAAAGCCTGGTATGAGCGATAAGCATCTAAACAGAATAATAACAGGTATACTAAACCATACCTGAACTTGGACCTGCAACCAAAGAGTTAGTACCACATACCGTACAATATTCTAAGGTGCCATAATAAATAGTGTAAGAATATGGGGGTGGGGTGTACACGTCATAATGATAGCAAACATGTAATAACCCGGAAAATGTGAACCAGTTTAAATTTTTTAAAGTTAGGTTATTAACGAGAAATTTGAATGATTAAAATAGCCTATTTCCATAAAATATAGAATTGTGTATAATATGGCTGTTTGAAATTTTGAATACAAATTTAGTCTGACTGTACCGGGTGGAAAAGATAACAGATTTTAACGAAACTGAAAATATTTAAATCTGTTTATCAATACCTTTCTAACGAATCTGAAAAATCGAAATTTCATAACGGAAATCAAAAGTTATGGCCAAATGAATTTTCAGAAAGGTCGCTATATAGTATATATAGCCCTTGAAAATTGAGATTTTGCATACGACCTCGGAATTCGACGAAACCACTTTTGTTGGGTCCGGGATGTCAAATTATTGCTAAGTTTCAAATTTCATAATTTTTGAAGCTAGTATGTGAGCGGGGCAAAAGATAACGTGTTTGGTCAAATTCTGTTAAAAAGGGTCGACCTAAAAATGGCCGTTTTTCAAACGAGCTCAGAATTCGACGAAACTGGTTTTGTTAGGACCGTATCGTCAAAACAAAGCTAGATTTATTTTTCTGGAATTTTTCGATTCAGTTTGTGGCCCTGGCAAATTGAAATGTACGTTTAAATTAAATATCGAATGTTTTATATTTTAAATTGAAAAATAACTGACTGTAACAGTCGAAATGGCCAACGAAACATATCCCATTGTGTCCGGAATGGGGGTATTTAGCTAGGGGCGACAGTCGTTGGGTTTAAAAAGGAGTCCGTTTGCAAAAACACTATTTAAAAATTTTTCTATAAATTCCAGCCAATGAGAAATTTTCTTTTAAAAAAAAATAAAAATAAAAATCTAAAACCCTAAGCCGCCAGACGAAACGAACGACGCTCGTCGTTCAGAACTTTCCGACGAGAATCCCGCCGCCACAGGCAACGCCACCCAACGCCACCACCCTCAATCGACGCCGCTCACCGCCCTCTTCAAATCCGACCAACCCCCGCTCATCCTCCCTTCGCCAGCATCGAGAAAAACGCCCAGAAAGCCGCCGACTTCACGTCGACGCCACGACCGCAAGAGGCGATCGCACCTGCTCCTCCGACCACCGTTAGGACCGCCTCGCTTCCCTCTTTCAAGTCCCACCCTCTGATCGGAGCATAGATTCACGGATTTGCTGAAAAATTCAACCCTAGTTTCGAAATCAAAAAAGAGGTATACGGCTAAATTGATTTTTACACTTTAAAGCGTTGCAAATTTTTGAAAATCATATCTTTTTGCTATGTTAACGAAATTCGATGAAACAGGAGACACCGTGACCGCAAGGAGGCTCTCTACATTCTAGAAGAAGCCGCGGATTTTTCTGACCTTCCTACGATTTTTAGCACCGCAAGAACCAATGTGAGGAATCTAAATTATCTGTGTGAATGAAATCGCGTTGTATAAATTATATAAGCGAAGTGTAAATTATATACGCATTGTATACCTCATGTACATGTGTTGTATAAGTTATATTAGCAATGTATAAATTATACAAGCGTTGTTTGAAACATATATGCTTTAAATTGTGATGAAATGCAAGTGAATTATTATATTATATATATATATATATATACTCCCCTCGTCCACAGACCATGGACGATATTTATGGCTTGTGATTGACGTGATATCATATTGTTTGACGAATGGTTGGAAATAATTGTTTGTGGTTGACATTATGGTTGAAAAATACCTTAGTGGTTGAAAAATACCCTCTTGTGGTTGAAACAAAATAGAATAGGATTGTGGAATTGAAAATAAAACATGCCGCCTGCGTGCGAATTAGATGCATGATCCCCATTGTCAAAAACCGCGAGGTTTTAAGGCAGAGCGAGGAGCCGTACTAGGGACGGTCCCGGTTTTAACTACCCTGCCGTTATGCTGCCGAAATTTTCTGAAATATTTATGTGTTAGAATAATTTTCATTCATTGAAACTATTTACATATGCTATATCGAATATTCATGTGTTGAGTTGCAATTCATTCGTTGAGTTGAAATTCATGTGTTGAATATTATTTGAATTTAAACAAATGGCTTTAGCGATAAAAATCACATTTATATATATATACAAACTATATCGAATATTCATGTGTTGAGTTGCAATTCATTCGTTGAGTTGAAATTCATGTGTTGAATATTATTTGAATTTAAACAAATGGCTTTAGCGATAAAAATCACATTTTTATATATATACAAACTATATCGAATATTCATGTGTTGAGTTGCAATTCATTCGTTGAGTTGAAATTCATGTGTTGAATATTATTTGAATTTAAACAAATGGCTTTAGCGATAAAAATCACATTTTTATATATATACAAACTATATCGAATATTCATGTGTTGAGTTGCAATTCATTCGCTGAGTTGAAATTCATGTGTTGAATATTATTTGAATTTAAACAAATGGCTTTAGCGATAAAAATAACATTTTTATATATATACAAACTATATCGAATATTCATGTGTTGAGTTGCAATTCATTCGTTGAGTTGAAATTCATGTGTTGAATATTATTTGAATTTAAACAAATGGCTTTAGCGATAAAAATCACATTTTTATATATATACAAACTATATCGAATATTCATGTGTTGAGTTGCAATTCATTCGTTGAGTTGAAATTCATGTGTTGAATATTATTTGAATTTAAACAAATGGCTTTAGCGATAAAAATCACATTTTTATATATATACAAACTATATCGAATATTCATGTGTTGAGTTGCAATTCATTCGTTGAGTTGAAATTCATGTGTTGAATATTATTTGAATTTAAACAAATGGCTTTAGCGATAAAAATCACATTTTTATATATACAAATGGTATAGAATATTCATGTGTTGAATTACAATTTGTCCGTCGAGTTGAAATTCATGTGTTGAATGTTATCGTCGTCTAAAAATAAAATGGATCGACAATGAAAACTATATTTTTATAGTGAATAAGAAGAGTTAAAAATACACATGTGTCGAATAAATATTCTTGATGATAAAAATATTCCTTTTATCATGTATACGCTTAGTTAAAAATACACACGTGTTGAAATAAATAATAGTTTGCTAGAAATATTATTATTAGCTTGTTCTGCATATATATACATGTGTTGAACAGGAAAAATGGATTAGCTGTTGAGTAAAGAAATTATTTGCGTGCCCGACAAATAGGTAAACCTTGATGAGTTGGCTGCGCAATTTTATTTATATATCAACTCCTGTGAATGCCATTGGATGCGGAGTGCTGGTTTTTCTGTGTGAAATAATAAACAACGCCATAGGATAGTAACAATTAATTTTGAACTACACTACATGGCATACTTCTTGACGATAGGCATACTTCATCATATTCCACATAAGCAATTGGAGCTTGTGTGACGAGGTGGAAGATTTACCATACCAGCAAGAGGCTTGTATGGCGATGACTAAGTACTACAGGTTGAACTGATGACTGATATGGACTATATAAATTATAACGATAAATTGCCAGATTAATAAAAACCCCACACGGGTCTGGAGTTGACAATAATCACGTCGCTCTAGTTATTAGATACGGCACATGGACTATTTATTTCCACACGGAAACGGGGTGACGGGAATTTATTCTCTGGAGTGATTATCAGTACATGCTCCCCCGTAAACACCAAAATATATCACTAAAAATATGTGAATGCTTTTTAGGATTTATTGGGTACCTAATACGGCCCAATAAATTTCCAAACCCCTCCCCGTACAAAGGAGGTTATGGCGAAATTTTTCGAAATATTAAGGCGTTAGTGAAATATTTGAAGTAAAAACGAAGTTGAAAATATAAAATGAACTATAGTTGAAACTATGGAATGAACTATATTTATATATATAAATATAATTATAATTAAAAGGAATGGAGGCCGTGCAGTTCGCGTTTCGGAATCGTAATTTGAAACGATTAGTACGAGAAATCCGACCATCGGATTTTCCCGAAACCGAAACCGCTGGGTTCGCCTTGGAAATATCTTCCCAACAGCACCAACCTTGTAAAAATCCAACGGTTGGATTGTCCGGAACGTTTAATTCAAATCTGAGGAAAAACAGCGCCAGAATCGTTTATATTTATATATAAATATAAATATAATTAATTTAAATCGAATAACGACGCTGCAGTTCGAATTTTGAAACTGTAACTTCAAACGACTAGTGTGGAAGATCCGACCGTCGGATTCTCATGAAACTGGAACCGTTGGGTTCGCTTTGGGAATATCTTCCCACTGATATAGACTTTGTAGAAATCCAACGGTTAGATTTTCCGATATGTGTAAAACAAATTAAGGGAAAAACAGCGCCAGTGACATGAAACGACCTGAAACGTCGTTTAATTAAATATGGCCATTTTTAAATAAATAAAAATGGCGAGAAATCATTATAAAATATTATAAGCAACATAGGTTGCAAATAAACCAATTGGGCTTGAATTGTTTGATATTTGATGGTTGTATGTGTATGACATGAAAATGACATTAAATAACTGAAAGATGGATGTCTAATAACATAACCATAAAATGAATCGATTTAAATTCTAATGACGTGAATTATTTGAAAAGGCCGAGCTAACCCTCATTTCAAATAATTTATCGAGCGATTCGAATTGGAAAATGCAAAGACGATTCAAGACCGACGATCTTCGTATCGGTTGGATGGGCGCTACTGAGGTTCCTAACCGGAGTAGCTACCGGAATGGAACGGAAGTAGTAGCCGTCTGAACGTATGTGTTGATTGTACGGATTTGCGGGGAATTTGACGCCTCCGGTTTCGTTCAGACCCAGGACGGACTTGTAAATGGATTGTGTGTCTGACATTGGATTTTGTTCTATACTGATTGATCTCTGTTGAATATATATCTGTTTGGCGGCGGAGGATTTATTCTCTTGCTTAACGCCCTTCTCTGAGATGTACGAGCTTAGAGGTTATATATCGATGGAAATCAATCGTATGGAGTGGACTGCCCATGTGGCATGCCAAGATGCTGTGATCAAGGCTTCTGTTGAAAAGCAAAGTCTTGTGGATGATGATCAAAGCAAGGTCTACGTGGCCTAGCTTTGTGTATTTCGTAGATTCGCGAACCTCACACCCCGGTATGAGTAAAAAACGGGATAAGGACCCAAGGAGAACATGACGTTTCTTTCTAGCTATGGTGGTGTCAGTGACCTACCAGCCCTGACATATATATCTACTTTTCACCTTTGTGGTTGTTGGAATGCGAGGTGCCTCGATTATAGGTCTGTAAGGACCGGGAAACGTGTGTTCAGGCATAATTAATCCTCTAACGTAAGTGAGGACCGGCCTTGGAGGATCCAGGGGTTACCCAGAGTGTGTAGTCCCGAGGCATTTGCTAGAGTGTCTCGAAGCGGAGAGGAGCTTGCCCCTTGCCTCGACTCATGACGGAAATCCAATTTCCAATACGAGATGACGGATTTAGTTGTAGAACTAGTATGGAGACATAGTAGATGGTAGTTATGCCGCCTATGATTGATATTTATGATGCTATTCGTTTTGAAACATATATGCACTAGTAATAATATCAAATGATTTCGTTTTATACGTATCAAGCATATTTGGCTATTATAAGGTAAAACTCTATCCTCCGGCTTGCGTTGCATTGTGTGATGGGACCTGAGTCTTATAATGGCTTCATTCTTTCTAAAAGCATTGCGTAGTTTTAAAAGAATTTACCTTGTTTTAAATGCACTAGCAATCACTGGAGTAAACCCGTTCCGCGAAAGTGGCGTGGTCCTATGATTTGCAATTACTGTTGTTTAACTGTTAAATAGATTCCTCATACCAGTCACCATGACTGACTCGTTGTTTGTTTCACTTTGCAAACGCGGGTGCCCTTATTTTCACACGGGCAGCCTAGTACACAGGTGACAGGTGGTTTTTGGTTCTGCACTGCTGCATAGCGTGCACCTTTGGCTCATGGCGAGGCTGACTTCATAGAGATGACTTAGATATTTTCCGCCATTACTGTATTTATGTTATGATTCCGCCACTGGCGATGCAGACTGATTTACTTTCCGTATCTCTCACTATATGTATATGTATTCCGCCTTCGGCGATGTAGACTGATACTCTTATTATGTCACTGCATGTATGTATTCCGCCTCTGGCGATGATGACTGATCACTTCCCTTTCTTTTTACTAAGTATATCCCACGTTATGCTATTCTGATATTCCTACATGTTGTGATTCCGCTGTCATATCCATGTAAAAGTATTTTATTTATTGTTTCTGCTATTATCTGTACTCTGCTATGATGATTAATGTGTTATTTCCCAATGATTATCCTTAATACCGCCCTTCGGATTTTGGGATCGTCACAGTTGGTATCAGAGCTTTGGTTAACCTTAGTTCCGGGATCTAACACATTAAACACCTCGTCAGAATAGAATCAGTAGTGTTCTAATGCGAGTAGCTCATTAGAGATAGGATTAGTAATGTCCTAGAATGAGCTAAGCAGATTAGCAAAACAATTTGATCAGTACATCATCATTATCTTTCCTTGTATTCCCTTGCTTTATCATTTATGAAAATTATCAAATCTGTGAGCTTGACTCTTTTCTTGCTTATACAACACTCTTAGATGGCTACGCGTGGAGCAGCAGCTAGAGGAGGCCATGGAGGCCGAGGAGATGCAGCAGGAGGACGGGGGAATATCCCCGTAGCTGTGGAAATCCCTATTATTCAGCCACCAGCACTAGAAGACTTTGAGCTCGACAAAGTAGCAAAGAGGTACAGAAATCTTGGAGGGAAACCTTTTACTGGCACTGGCATAGTGACCGAAGCTATCGCTTGGCTGAAAACCTGTGAGAAAATCTTCGAAGGTATGGGCATGGGAACTAACAATAAAGCCCGACTAGGCATTTGGCTCCTTCAGGAAGAGGCAGAGCTGTGGTGGGATGCCATTACTTCTGGGGATGCAGCTGGTACTATCCGGACTTGGGAGCAGTTCAGGACTTTATTCAATGAGAAGTTTGTACCGGAACAAGCTCTAGAGAGGATGCGGGAGCAATTTGTTAATCTCCAGCAGGGAGACCTCTCTATTCAAGACTATCTGAATAAGTTCACTCAGCTATCGCGCTATGCTCCGGAGTTGGTTTTGACGGACAAAGCGAAGAATAAGAGATTCATATTTGGGCTGAAGCGCAAGTATCACGATAGAGCTATGAGCAACATCAAACTCTCTTTTACAGAACTAGTAGAGATGGCTTGCAACTACGAAGACATGGATGAGAGGCATGCTAGCCAAGACCGCGCTAAAAGCCAAGCAGGGAATAAGCGCAAAGCCTCAACAGACCAACCCGAATCTAGCATTTCCGCGGCCGCTACTCAAAAACCCGCAAAGATCCCGAAAGGAAACTGCTACAATTGCGGGAAGCCCGGTCATTTCTCTAATGTGTGCAAGGCCCCAAAGAAGCCAAAGGCCAATGATTCTGCCGAATGCTACAACTGCCACAAGAAGGGGCACTACAGCAGGAATTGTCCTTTGAAGAAGAGCGCACAAGTGGCCCATGTTTATGACGGGAATACCCCGCCAGCTATCACCGATGGATCAGGTAAACCCGATGTCTTGGGAGGTACCCTTACTATCAAAAATATTCCTGTTTCTGTACTTTTTGATACTGGTGCATCACGTAGCTTCATTTCTGGTAAAATTGTTCACAAGTTAAAATTGAATCAAAGAATTCTAAAGGAACCAATTAAAGTTCAAAATCCGATAGGAGGTTCTGTTAGTCTCAGTTCATACTGTAGAGTGCCTGTCTCCTATTCCTTCTATAAGTTTCCTATCAACTTAATAATCATGAATCTATTGGAATTTGATGTTATTCTCGGTTTAGAATGGTTAACCAAATATAAGGCCGAGGTTAGATGTGCCGAGAGGATCGTTAAAGTAGAAACGAAGCTTGGACCTATATGCATACCATGTCATGGCTCGGAAATCAATAGAACAGAATTTTGGTCTTCTTTAGAAATTACTCCCCCTTCAATAGAAAAGATACCGGTCGTGAAAAACTATGCGAATGTGTTTGAAGAAGTAGAAAACTTACCGCCGCAAAGAGAAATTGAATTTAGAATTGATCTAATTCCGAATGCTCGACCAGTAGTTCATCCAATAAGAAGAATGGCCCCAAAAGAAAAAGAAGAGCTAAGTAGCCAAACCCGAGAATTGCTTTGGAAAGGTCTGATCAGACCAAGCTTTTCAGCATGGGGAGCCGCAGTAGTATTCGTCCCAAAATCAGACGGTACTCTAAGACTTTGCGTCGATTACAGGGATCTCAATAAACAAACACTGAAGAACAAATATCCTTTGCCCCGAATAGACGATCTGTTAGATCAGTTAAATGGAGCAACCGTATTCTCCAGAATGGACCTAGCTACAGGTTTCCACCAATTGCGTATAGCCGAAGACTGTGTTCCTTTGACAGCCTTCAGGGGTCCCGATTTATTCTGCGAATGGTTAGTAATGCCGTTCGGCTTGTGCAATGCTCCAGCATACTTCGTTGATCTTATGAACAGAGTGTTCCGTGGCGTGTTGAATAAATTTGTCCTAGTCTTCATCGATGACATTCTAATCTACTCTAAGTCGGAAGAAGAGCATGCAAAACATTTAGAACAAGTGTTGAAAATTCTAAGAAGAAATGTCTTGAAAGCTAAATTTTCTAAGTGTGTCTTCTGGCAGAATGAAGTTAAATTCCTTGGCCACGTCGTGTCAAAGGAAGGAATTGCTGTAGACCCAAGTAAAATTACAGCGATTCAGAACTGGAAACAACCTACTATGCCCACAGAAGTTCGAAGTTTCCTGGGATTAGCTAGTTACTATCGGAAATTCGTTCAGGATTTTTCAAAGATATCAGGAGTATTGACAAAGCTTACAAAGAAGCATGAGAAATTCAAATGGACTCCTGAATGTGAAGAAGCTTTCCAACAGCTAAAAATGAAGTTGACAACCGCTCCAGTATTGACTATAATAGAAGGTAACCAGGACTTGACTGTATGGACTGATGCTTCTATTAGAGGTCTAGGCGCAGTGTTAATGCAAAAGGGCCAAGTGATCGCTTATGCCAGCCGTCAACTAAAGCCGCATGAAAGAAATTATGCTACTCATGATCTTGAGTTATTAGCTATCGTGTTCGCTTTAAGAATATGGAGGCATTATTTATTGGGCGAGAAGTTTGAACTGTTTACCGATCATCAATCCTTGAAATATCTTTTCACTCAGAAAGATCTAAACTTGAGACAACAGCGTTGGTTAGAATTCCTTGCAGCATACGATTTTGAAATTATATACACCCCAGGGAAAGCCAACGTTGTAGCCGATGCGCTCAGTAGAAAGAATGAAATCATCGCCAGTTTTGTCATCACGTCTTCATTAATACACAGGATCTCGACTCTTCAGAAAGACGATGAGTTTATTCAAAGAATCAATCAAAGAATCAAAGGAGGTGAATCCACAAGTTTTCGACTCGATGACAAGGTAGTTCTAAGATTAAAGGGTAGAATCTGCATCCCAAACCTTCCCGAGCTCAGAAGAGAAATACTGGATGAATGCCACAAATCCAAATTAAGTATCCATCCCGGTGTGAGCAAAATGTATAACGATATCAAACGCACATTCTGGTGGAGAGCTATGAAAAGAGATATCTCATTATATGTTAGTAGATGCCCCACTTGTCAGCTAGTTAAGAGTGATCAGCAGAAATTGGCTGGATTATTACAACCATTAGAAATTCCAGGTTGGAAGTGGGAACAAATCTCGATGGATTTCATCGATGGCCTGCCTCGAACTAGAAAAGGAAACGACAGTATATGGGTAATCGTAGATCGCTTCACGAAGACTGCCCATTTCATACCTGTCCGATCCAACAGAACGGCTCAAAGTCTAGCACAGATTTACTTCAAAGAAATTGTCAAACTTCATGGAGTACCGCTCAGTATAGTCAGCGATAGAGATCCCCTGTTCACTAGCAAATTCTGGGAAGCATTCCAGACGGAATTGGGAACCAAATTGAATCTAAGCACCGCTTATCACCCTCAGACAGACGACCAAACTGAACGGGTGAATAGAATTTTAGAAGATCTATTGCGGGCTTGCGTTATTGATTTTGGAGGCTCATGGGAGGATCATTTACATTTAGGAGAATTCTCTTACAACAATAGCTATCAAGCAAGTTTGGGAATGTCTCCATTTGAAGCACTATACGGTAGACCGTGCAGATCTCCCGCATGTTGGGTAGAACTTGGCAACAGACTTGTGTTAGGGCCCGATATGATTCAAGAAGCATCGGATAAAGTCGATTCCATTAAGAAGCGATTAAAAACCGCACAGAGCCGACAGAAAAGTTATGCTGATGCGAGAAGAAGAGATATATCGTTTGCCGTTGGCGATTATGTTTATTTAAGAGTTTCTCCAATGCGAGGAGTAATCAGATTTGGCAAGACTGGGAAGTTGGCACCGAGATTTATTGGTCCCTTCCCTATACTTGAACGGATTGGAACTCTTGCATATAGGGTTTCATTACCTGATTGGTTGCCTGGTGTACATGATGTGTTCCACGTATCTCAGCTCAGAAAACATGTTCATGATCCAGACCTTGTTGTAGAAGAAGCAGCACAACAGGATATTGACATAACTCCAGAATTAGCACTCAAGAGAGATCCATTAAAGATTGTTGGCAAGGAAACTAGAGAGCTAAGGAGGAAAAAGATTCATTTAGTCAAAGTGCAGTGGAGTAGTGATCCTAGAGACTGTACTTGGGAGACTGAGGAAAGCATTAAACAAGCCTATCCCAAATGCAGAGTGGACATCTCTGACTAACTCTGGTGCAAGGTACCTTTAAAATACTTTGCATTTACATTTTATTTCCTGCTTAACTGTTATTTCCTTTTCGAGGACGAAAAGTTTTAAGTGGGGGAGATTGTAATAACCCGGAAAATGTGAACCAGTTTAAAATTTTTAAAGTTAGGTTATTAACAAGAAATTTGAATGATTAAAATAGCCTATTTCCATAAAATATAGAATTGTGTATAATATGGCAGTTTGAAATTTTGAATACAAACTTAGTCTGACTGTACCGGGTGGAAAAGATAACAGATTTTAACGAAACTGAAAATATTTAAATCTGTTTATCAATACCTTTCTAACGAATCTGAAAAATCGAAATTTCATAACGGAAATCAAAAGTTATGGCCAAATGAATTTTCAGAAAGGTCGTTATATAGTATATATAGCCCTTTAAAATTGAGATTTTGCATACGACCTCGGAATTCGACGAAACCACTTTTGTTGGGTCCGGGATGTCAAATTATTGCTAAGTTTCAAATTTCATAATTTTTTAAGCTAGTATGTGAGCGGGGCAAAAGATAACGTGTTTGGTCAAATTCTGTTAAAAAGGGTCGACCTAAAAATGGCCGTTTTTCAAACGAGCTCAGAATTCGACGAAACTGGTTTTGTTAGGACCGTATCGTCAAAACAAAGCTAGATTTATTTTTCTGGAATTTTTCGATTCAGTTTGTGGCCCTGGCAAATTGAAATGTACGTTTAAATTAAATATCGAATGTTTTATATTTTAAATTGAAAAATAACTGACTGTAACAGTCGAAATGGCCAACGAAACATATCCCATTGTGTCCGGAATGGGGGTATTTAGCTAGGGGCGACAGTCGTTGGGTTTAAAAAGGAGTCCGTTTGCAAAAACACTATTTAAAATTTTTTCTATAAATTCCAGCCAATGAAAAAATTTCTTTTTAAAAAAAAAAAAAAACCTAAAACCCTAAGCCGCCAGACGAAACGAACGACGCTCGTCGTTCAGAACTTTCCGACGAGAATCCCGCCGCCACAGGGAACGCCACCCAACGCCACCACCCTCAATCGACGCCGCTCACCGCCCTCTTCAAATCCGGCCAACCCCCGCTCATCCTCCCTTCGCCAGCGTCGAGAAAAACGCCCAGAAAGCCGCCGACTTCACGTCGACGCCACGACCGCCAGAGGCGATCGCACCTGCTCCTCCGACCACCGTTAGGACCGCCTAGCTTCCCTCTTTCATGTCCCACCCTCTGATCGGAGCATAGATTCACAGATTTGCTGAAAAATTCAACCCTAGTTTCGAAATCAAAAAAGAGGTATACGGCTAAATTGATTTTTACACTTTAAAGCGTTGCAAATTTGTGAAAATCATATCTTTTTGCTATGTTAACGAAATTCGATGAAACAGGAGACACCGTGACCGCAAGGAGGCTCTCTACATTCTAGAAGAAGCCGCGGATTTTTCTGACCTTCCTACGATTTTTAGCACCGCAAGAACCAATGTGAGGAATCTAAATTATCTTTGTGAATGAAATCGCGTTGTATAAATTATATAAGCGAAGTGTAAATTATATACGCATTGTATACCTCATGTACATGTGTTGTATAAGTTATATTAGCAATGTATAAATTATACAAGCGTTGTTTGAAACATATATGCTTTAAATTGTGATGAAATGCAAGTGAATTATTATATTATATATATATATATACTCTCATCGTCCACAGACCATGGACGATATTTATGGCTTGTGATTGACGTGATATCATATTGTTTGACGAATGGTTGGAAATAATTGTTTGTGGTTGACATTATGGTTGAAAAATACCTTTGTGGTTGAAAAATACCCTCTTGTGGTTGAAACAAAATAGAATAGGATTGTGGAATTGAAAATAAAACATGCCGCCTGCGTGCGAATTAGATGCATGATCCCCATTGTCAAAAACCGCGAGGTTTTAAGGTAGAGCGAGGAGCCGTACTAGGGACGGTCCCGGTTTTAACTACCCTGCCGTTATGCTGCCGAAATTTTCTGAAATATTTATGTGTTAGAATAATTTTCATTCATTGAAACTATTTACATATGCTATATCGAATATTCATGTGTTGAGTTGCAATTCATTCGTTGAGTTGAAATTCATGTGTTGAATATTATTTGAATTTAAACAAATGGCTTTAGCGATAAAAATCACATTTTTATATATATACAAACTATATCGAATATTCATGTGTTGAGTTGCAATTCATTCGTTGAGTTGAAATTCATGTCTTGAATATTATTTGAATTTAAACAAATGGCTTTAGCGATAAAAATCACATTTTTATATATATACAAACTATATCGAATATTCATGTGTTGAGTTGCAATTCATTCGTTGAGTTGAAATTCATGTGTTGAATATTATTTGAATTTAAACAAATGGCTTTAGCGATAAAAATCACATTTTTATATATATACAAACTATATCGAATATTCATGTGTTGAGTTGCAATTCATTCGTTGAGTTGAAATTCATGTGTTGAATATTATTTGAATTTAAACAAATGGCTTTAGCGATAAAAATCACATTTTTATATATATACAAACTATATCGATTATTCATGTGTTGAGTTGCAATTCATTCGTTGAGTTGAAATTCATGTGTTGAATATTATTTGAATTTAAACAAATGGCTTTAGCGATAAAAATCACATTTTTATATATATACAAACTATATCGAATATTCATGTGTTGAGTTGCAATTCATTCATTGAGTTGAAATTCATGTGTTGAATATTATTTGAATTTAAACAAATGGCTTTAGCGATAAAAATCACATTTTTATATATATACAAACTATATCGAATATTCATGTGTTGAGTTGCAATTCATTCGTTGAGTTGAAATTCATGTGTTGAATATTATTTGAATTTAAACAAATGGCTTTAGCGATAAAAATCACATTTTTATATATACAAACGGTATAGAATATTCATGTGTTGAATTACAATTTGTCCGTCGAGTTGAAATTCATGTGTTGAATGTTATCATCGTCTAAAAATAAAATGGATCGACAATGAAAACTATATTTTTATAGTGAATAAGAAGAGTTAAAAATACACATGTGTCGAATAAATATTCTTGATGATAAAAATATTCCTTTTATCATGTATACGCTTAGTTAAAAATACACACGTGTTGAAATAAATAATAGTTTGCTAGAAATATTATTATTAGCTTGTTCTGCATATATATACATGTGTTGAACAGGAAAAATGGATTAGCTGTTGAGTAAAGAAATTATTTGCGTGCCCGACAAATAGGTAAACCTTGATGAGTTGGCTGCGCAATTTTATTTATATATCAACTCCTGTGAATGCCATTGGATGCGGAGTGCTGGTTTTTCTGTGTGAAATAATAAACAACGCCATAGGATAGTAACAATTAATTTTGAACTACACTACATGGCATACTTCTTGACGATAGGCATACTTCATCATATTCCACATAAGCAATTGGAGCTTGTGTGACGAGGTGGAAGATTTACCATACCAGCAAGAGGCTTGTATGGCGATGACTAAGTACTACAGGTTGAACTGATGACTGATATGGACTATATAAATTATAACGATAAATTGCCAGATTAATAAAAACCCCACACGGGTCTGGAGTTGACAATAATCACGTCGCTCTAGTTATTAGATACGGCACATGGACTATTTATTTCCACACGGAAACGAGGTGACGGGAATTTATTCTCTGGAGTGATTATCAGTACATGCTCCCCCGTAAACACCAAAATATATCACTAAAAATATGTGAATGCTTTTTAGGATTTATTGGGTACCTAATACGGCCCAATAAATTTCCAAACCCCTCCCCGTACAAAGGAGGTTATGGCGAAATTTTTCGAAATATTAAGGCGTTAGTGAAATATTTGAAGTAAAAACGAAGTTGAAAATATAAAATGAACTATAGTTGAAACTATGGAATGAACTATATTTATATATATAAATATAAATATAATTAAAAGGAATGGAGGCCGTGCAGTTCGCGTTTCGGAATCGTAATTTGAAACGATTAGTACGAGAAATCCGACCATCGGATTTTCCCGAAACCGAAACCGCTGGGTTCGCCTTGGAAATATCTTCCCAACGACACCAACCTTGTAAAAATCCAACGGTTGGATTGTCCGGAACGTTTAATTCAAATCTAAGGAAAAACAGCGCCAGAATCGTTTATATTTATATATAAATATAAATATAATTAATTTAAATCGAATAACGACGCTGCAGTTCGAATTTTGAAACCGTAACTTCAAACGACTAGTGTGGAAGATCCGACCGTCGGATTCTCACGAAACTGGAACCGTTGGGTTCGCTTTGGGAATATCTTCCCACTGATATAGACTTTGTAGAAATCCAACGGTTAGATTTTCCGATATGTGTAAAACAAATTAAGGGAAAAACAGCGCCAGTGACACGAAACGACCTGAAACGTCGTTTAATTAAATATGGCCATTTTGAAATAAATAAAAATGGCGAGAAATCATTATAAAATATTATAAGCAACATAGGTTGCAAATAAACCAATTGGGCTTGAATTGTTTGATATTTTATGGTTGTATGTGTATGACATGAAAATGACATTAAATAACTGAAAGATGGATGTCTAATAACATAACCATAAAATGAATCGATTTAAATTCTAATGACGTGAATTATTTGAAAAGGCCGAGCTAACCCTCATTTCAAATAATTTATCGAGCGATTCGAATTGGAAAATGCAAAGACGATTCAAGACCGACGATCTTCGTATCGGTTGGATGGGCGCTACTGAGGTTCCTAACCGGAGTAGCTACCGGAATGGAACGGAAGTAGTAGCCGTCTGAACGTATGTGTTGATTGTACGGATTTGCGGGGAATTTGACGCCTCCGGTTTCGTTCAGAGCCAGGACGGACTTGTAAATGGATTGTGTGTCTGACATTGGATTTTGTTCTATACTGATTGATCTCTATTGAATATATATCTGTTTGGCCGCGGAGGATTTATTCTCTTGCTTAACGCCCTTCTCTGAGACGTACGAGCTTAGAGGTTATATATCGATGGAAATCAATCGTATGGAGTGGACTGCCCATGTGGCATGCCAAGATGCTGTGATCAAGGCTTCTGTTGAAAAGCAAAGTCTTGTGGATGATGATCAAAGCAAGGTCTACGTGGCCTAGCTTTGTGTATTTCGTAGATTCGCGAACCTCACACCCCGGTATGAGTAAAAAACGGGATAAGGACCCAAGGAGAACATGACGTTTCTTTCTAGCTATGGTGGTGTCAGTGACCTACCAGCCCTGACATATATATCTACTTTTCACCTTTGTGGTTGTTGGAATGCGAGGCGCCTCGATTATAGGTCTGTAAGGACCGGGAAACGTGTGTTCAGGCATAATTAATCCTCTAACGTAAGTGAGGACCGGCCTTGGAGGATCCAGGGGTTACCCAGAGTGTGTAGTCCCGAGGCATTTGCTAGAGTGTCTCGAAGCGGAGAGGAGCTTGCCCCTTGCCTCGACTCATGACGGAAATCCAATTTCCAATACGAGATGACGGATTTGGTTGTAGAACTAGTATGGAGACATAGTAGATGGTAGCTATGCCGCCTATGATTGATATTTATGATGCTATTCGTTTTGAAACATATATGCACTAGTAATAATATCAAATGATTTCGTTTTATACGTATCAAGCATATTTGGCTATTATAAGGTAAAACTCTATCCTCCGGCTTGCGTTGCATTGTGTGATGGGACCTGAGTCTTATAATGGCTTCATTCTTTCTAAAAGCATTGCGTTGTTTTAAAAGAATTTACCTTGTTTTAAATGCACTAGCAATCACTGGAGTAAACCCGTTCCGCGAAAGTGGCGTGGTCCTATGATTTGCTATTACTGTTGTTTAACTGTTAAATAGATTCCTCATACCAGTCCCCATGACTGACTTGTTGTTTGTTTCACTTTGCAAACGCGGGTGCCCTTATTTTCACATGGGCAGCCTAGTACACAGGTGACAGGTGGTTTTTGGTTCTGCACTGCTGCATAGCGTGCACCTTTGGCTCATGGCGAGGCTGACTTCATAGAGATGACTTAGATATTTTCCGCCATTACTGTATTTATGTTATGATTCCGCCACTGGCGATGCAGACTGATTTACTTTCCGTATCTCTCACTATATGTATATGTATTCCGCCTTCGGCGATGTAGACTGATACTCTTATTATGTCACTGCATGTATGTATTCCGCCTCTGGCGATGATGACTGATCACTTCCCTTTCTTTTTACTAAGTATATCCCACGTTATGCTATTCTGATATTCCTACATGTTGTGATTCCGCTGTCATATCCATGTAAAAGTATTTTATTTATTGTTTCTGCTATTATCTGTACTCTGCTATGATGATTAATGTGTTATTTCCCAATGATTATCCTTAATACCGCCCTTCGGATTTTGGGATCGTCACAAAACAAATCAACCATAGCAACCATCCTCACATCTCTCACTCGGTGCGTAAAGCATACGATGTCCACCACTGCCAATCACTAGACCCATTGAAGTAGTGACGGAGTTTAACCTATACAACTACTGCTACTACCAAGCTTACCACATGGAGTCATGACCAAATCTTTACAAATGACCCCACTTCATTGGTTTATAGCCCTTTTAGTCGTACCTAGGCCATTTCAGCCCTGAATCCGTTCACGTACCTCCCATACATAGTGATCCAAAGTCATAGACATCGATAGCCCCTTGGCACACGTCCCGCAGCAAAGCCCAATCATGAAGTGAACTCATCGGTTCCAAACTGGATCCTGAGCTCTAACTTCCCATATTGGACTACCTTTGCATCTCGGGTTATTGGTCAATACTGGGTCGGGTCGGGTTCTCCTTCTAGCCATCAGTTCGGGTCCACAGCGTCGCGTCGGTTCGGGTCGGGTGTCCCCCTTCGGGTCGGGTCGGGTGTCCTCCTCCAGGTCGGGTCGGGTTGCTATCTTCCCTCCAGTTCATGCTCCTTCTCTGATAATCTCCCTCGTTCTCCATTTACTCCGATCCGATCCTCCTCCTTTAGCCGATCCGATCCTACTCCTTTAGCCGATCTGATCCCTTCGCCTTACTCCAATCTTAGCCTTTCATCCTTAAGTCGATCCGATCCGAGTCCTTCGTCTTTAAGTTAGTCCGATCCCCAGCTTAACCAACGTGGCCTTCCTTTTTGCCAAGCCTCTTATGTGCCAGACTCCAGTTCGGGTCGGGTTTCTTGCCCAGTTCATATATCCGATCCGAGCCCACATCCGATCCGATCCGAAGCCCTGCACAACTTTCTGCAACTTTTTCCAGCAACTTGTTTACGCCTTTCGACGACGTTTTCGACAAATCTCACTATACTAATCAATCACAAATCATATCAAACAGTCATAACAACATAGCAAACTAACCACAAACACCAAAACAATGAATTTACATGTCAAAATGGATCAAATATGCCCAAAACCCCTTATTTTCCCTTAAGCATGTTTAAGTAAATCTAATCATAGGGTTAACAAAACTTAATCAAATTAAACCAAATTTCTACCAGAGGCATAAAATATTATTTAAAAATTTCTAAACATTTTTCCAGAATTTATTAGTGTATAAATTCGCTAATCTTCACTAATTACCCTAATTAACTGTAATTAGTGTCAAAACAATGCTAATCACTCACCTTTGCCACAAAATAAAGCACCAATCTGAAATACTCTCTGTTAGGGTCGAATTCCTATGTATAGCAGCAGCTCCAACCTTGCTCTGTTGCTATTTGGCCTTGTTTTGATGTAGTTTAGGCTTAATCTTCACTAAAAATGTGTTTTGGAGTGGTTTTAGAGGATGGAAGCCATTACTAAGGTCTCAAGAAGGTTTGTGGCGGCTCAAAACTGAAATGAAAGTGATTTCCTAACCCTAATCAGCCCTCCTATGCCTCTAAACCCGAAATTCCCCTCTGGGCCTAGCTGCTAATCACCCGATTAAACCCAATTAAGCTGTTTTTCACCCTCTGAAACTTGTTTCAGCCATATCTCCCAAACGGTGAGTCCGTTTGGCTAATGTGACCACTCTACGGAATTGTAAACCATCATTCGGAGCCAATGGAAGTGGTTTCAGGTCAAAATTCCTTTCCAGTCAAAAGTTATGGACAAAACATTGCCAACTAGGGGTAAAATGGTCATTTAAAAATCGACAAAAATCATGAACATGGGAAATGACCCCAATAGTCGTCTCCCAATGTTACATGACCATGCGACTTCGTATGTGAAAGAAATAAATATTCTACGATCCTATGATGCGTAGAATACGGGTCGTTACACTCTCCCCCCCTTCAGAAATTTCGCTCCCGAAATTCCTTAACCCTAAACATACAAAGGATCCCGCATGCCTAACAACCAAATACAACAATCAAACATGGAAAACTAGCAAACAAGCCTATCCTAGCATGCGGAAAACTAAATCGAAGTTAAAATCTTACCAGGCAAAGAGTTCTGGATATGTCTTCCTAACGTTCTCCTCTGTCTCCCAAGTACAATCATTCTCGTCCTCGCTCCACTGAACCTTGACTAGCTTCACCGCCTTCCTTCGAAGTTGCTTCATGTCGTGCTCGACAATACGGGCCGGCTTGCGGTTCCCAACCGCCTCGGGTTCTACTTCGAAGTCCTCTAACTGATCAGGTGAAATAGTCATATCTGAGTCATGAACGAACTTCCTTAGTTGGGAAACATGGAATACATTGTGAACTCCCGCCATCTTCTCTGGTAAGTCAACTCTATATGCCGAATTCCCGACTGGTTCAAGAACATGGAATGGGCCAACAAATCTTGGTGCCAACTTGCCTCTCCTGCCACATCGTATTACGCTCTTCAACGGAGAAATCTTGACAAACGCCAAGTCACCAACGGAGAATTTTAAGTCTCTTCTCCTCTTATCAGCATAACTCTTCTGCCTACCTTGGGCAGCCTTCATTCGTTGTTGAATGGTCTTGATTTTATCTGAAGTTTCCCTCACCACATCTGGTCCAAGCATAAGCTTCTCGCCAGTCTCTATCCAACATGATGGTGAGTTGCGCGGTCTTCCGTACAAAGCTTCAAACGGAGCCATACCGATACTGGATTGGTAGCTATTATTATATGCAAACTCTACTAGATGCAAATGGTCATCCCATGATCCACCAAAATCCAATATACATGCTCTTAAGAGATCTTCAAAAATACGATTCACCCTCTCCGTCTGACCGTCGGTCTGAGGATTATATGCGGTACTGAGATGTAACTCTGACCCTAGAGCCTCTTGTAAGCTCTTCCAAAACCCACTAGTGAACAATGGGTCTCGGTCACTCACAATGCTTTTAGGTACTCCATGAAATCTCACTACCCACTTCATATACAATTCTGCTAACTTGGTTGTCGTTGTAGTCGATTTGACTGGTATAAATCTTGCACTTTTAGTCATTCGATCCACAATTACCCAAATGCTATTATGTCCTGATCTAGTCCTTGGTAAACCATTGATGAAATCCATCGAGACTTGCTCCCATTTCCATTCGGGAATTTCTAATGGCTGCAACAACCCACTAGGCTTCTTTTGCTCGGCTTTAACTAGCTGGCAATTCATGCATTTGGATATAAACCTCCCAATGTCTCTTTTCATCCCTTCCTAGTAGTAGGTCTGCTTCATATCTTGATACATCTTATTACCACCGGGGTGTATATTTAGTTTCGAGTGATGACATTCTCTAAGCACTTCATCTCTCAATCCATTGACATTGGGTAACAAGCTTTCCATTCTTCCTAAGCCATCCATCTCGATCAAGCCCATACTTGTTCATCTCCTCATCGATATCCATCTCTAACTTGGAGACGATTTCTGATAGGTTAGGATCGTCCCTCTGACTAGAGCCGATCCGCTTAATCAAAGTGGGTCTGATCGTCAAACTTGCTAACATTTCTGGATCCAATTCGCACTTTGGTCTGAAATCAAACCCAGTGATGTACTCCAGTTGCTTCCATTCTAGAAACATAGCCCCTAGGCTGGCATGTCTCCTACTCAATGCATCTGCCACCGCATTGCCCTTTCCCGGTGTATATGCGATGTTAAAATCATAGGAAGCTAAGAACTCTAACCATCTCTGCTGACGGAGATTCAGATCTTTCTGAGAGAAGAGATACTTCAACGACTTATGATCTGTAAATAGCTCAAATCTTTCTCCCAAGAGATAGTGTCTCCACATCTTTAATGCGAACACGATCGCTGCCAATTCCAAATCATGGGTAGGGTATCTTTTCTCGTGCGGTTTCAATTGCCGACTTGCATAAGCTACAACCCTACCGCCTTGCATCAATACAGCACCCAGTCCGGTACCACAGGCATCCGTGTATACCGTCATCTCTTCATTCCCCTTAGGAATGACTAACACTGGTGTGCATGTCAACTTGTCCTTTAGACTCTTGAATGCATTCTCGCACCTTTCATCCCAGACAAAAGCTTGATTCTTCTTGGTCAACTGGGTCAATGGTGCTGCTATCTTGGAGAAACCTTGGATAAACTTACGATAATATCCAGCTAACCCCAAGAAACTTCTTACATCTGTTGCATTCTTGGGCGTAGGCCAATCCTGTACCGTAGCCACCTTCGCAGGGTCCACGGCAATACCATTCTCGGAAACAACATGGCCCAAGAACCTCACTTCCCTCCTCGAGAAGTGACACTTAGAAAAATTTGCTTTCAATTGGTGTTTTCTCAACACCTCCATCACTATTCTTAAATGTTCCTTGTGTTCTTCCTCTGTCCTCGAGTAAACCAAAATATCATCAACGAACACAAGGACAAACTTATTCAACTGATCCCTGAATACCCTATTCATAAGATCCACAAAATATACTGGGGCATTGGTCAGCCTGAATGGCATGACCAACCACTCATAAAATCCAGACGGCGTTCGAAATGCCGTTTTAGCTATACTCTCAGCTTCCACTCTAAGCTGATGAAAACCTGTCGCAAGATCCAACTGAGAAAATACTCTCGCGCCACTCAACTGATCGAACAAATCATCTATCCGCGGTAGAGGATACTTATTCTTCCTCGTCACTTTATTCAACTCGCGGTAGTCTACACACAAACGAAGGGAACCATCCGCCTTGGTAGCAAACACAACTGGTGCTCCCCATTCAGAAACACTCCTTCTGATAAATCCCTTCTTCAAAAGATTGCTGACTTGCACCTCGAGCTCTCGCTGCTCCCTTGGTGCCATACGACGAAGTGGCATCACTATAGGTATGGCATCTTTGACCAAATTAATACGGAACTCAATCTCTCGATGTGGTGGAAGGCCGGTCACTTCTTCGAAAACATCCGGATACTGGCCAACCACGGGCAAACCTGACAACCCACTATGCGGGATATTGAGGGAGTTTAGAAAACTAGCCAATACCCCCTCACTGGGTAGACCACCAAACACTATCCTCCGCCCATCATCCGCTCTAGCTGTCACCAAAAAGCCCTCACAGTCTACCACCACCCCGTATCTTCGGAGCCAATCTACTCCCAAAATAATGCCAAACCCAGTAAAGCCCAAAACAAAGCAATCACAAACAAACATGCATCCATGACTCGATAAGACCACATTACGACAAATCATGCTAAGGCTAGTCGAACCACCAATCGGGTTCGTCACCACTAAAGGTCTATCGACAATCTCGGGCTCCAATCCTAGCCTATCTACCAGGTCACTAGATATGAAAGAACTGGAAGCCCCGGTATCAAACAAAACTCTAACAGGAACATCGTAAACAAAAAGCATACCTTGAATGACGACATTCTTTCCCATCTCCACCGCGGTTGGGGCATTCGACGAAGAAGGAATAGCATTAAGGGCATATGCTTTCACCATTTGCTTTTCTTTGGGGGGTTGCAGACACTTGTCCTTGTGATGTCCCATTTGGCCACAGTTGAAGCACTTCCTATCCGCTGGCTTGGCCCGACAATTACTAGCATAATGGCCCTTCTTACCACAGTTGAAGCACTCAACATCTTGCTTATTCTTTTTCTTCTGGCCATCCTTAGTCTGATTCTGCTTTCTCTTATTCTGGGAACCACCCTTGCCTCCACCACTTGCTTGTGGCTTTGGCTCATCTGCGGATGCAACCTCAGTCTTCGGCTTAGGGTAGAGACTTTCTGACCTTAATGCTTTCCCCACAATCGATTCAAACGTCTCATCGATGTGGTTAATTAGCCTTTCCCCCAAGTACTGATCCAAACCAGTTATGAATTTCTCATTATTCTTCTCAGCAGTATCAATAAGAGATAACCCATATTTTGACAAAGTGTCGAATTCAGCAATATACTCCGAGACAGCTCTTCCATTCTGCTTGAGCTCCAAGAACTTCTTAAACAGCACTGACTTCTGAGCAGCTGGAATGAACTTCTCGCTAAAGCGAGCTTTAAACTGCTCCCAAGTAATCTGATCTTCGGGAGTAGCTGCCTTTGTAGCACTCCACCAATTCATTGCCCGCCCTTGCAGCTGACGGGACGCTAGCTTTCTCTTCATCGCATCCTCGATACCCAAATCCTCGAAGATACGTTCGCAACTATCCAACCAATCCTGAACATCCGTGGCCGACTCCGTTCCGTGGAACGGCTTCCCACCAAGACTAGTGTAATCCTTATTCAGCTTGGCGAAGTCGACTCTAGGCGCCTGCACTATTGGACCACCACCATTTCCACCATTGGGAGCTGCCCTCTGCACATCCCTAAGCATCTCTCTCATGAGGTCAGTAAACATCGTCCTCATGTCAGCAGCATTCCCATTATTGGCCCCTCTACCGGTACCTCTAACATATCGGCTCATCGTCAATCTGAAAAAGGAAACGATTAACGACCCCATAGTGGTGCTAGTGCAGTACGACTTCATTCTTATACTACTAATAGTATATATATAGCTTTTGAAAACCAAAATAATCACAAATACGCTCTCTCGTAAACGTATATTGTCTCTCCCTGATAACTTCCCTAGGTTAACTACACAACCTAGAGCTCTGATACCAAGTGTGACGGCCCGCCCCGCACCAGCCTGCATTTCCTTCGAAAGTGCGCTGTACACACGCCCGACTAGCACGGAACGGTCGCCAAAGAAAGGAAAGAAGGGAATGAACTAATCAAGGAACATGTGGAATGTCTCACAGCGCATGGAATAAAATATAATAATAATAACATACTTGACATAAAACAGGTGAGACAGTGCATAAGCTGATAACTAAAATCAACATCAACATCAGAGCAGCAGAAATCCAAATACAGCTTATTACAACTTTCCAAATTTACTGTCTCTAAACAAAAGAAAGCTAAAGTAGAAGATGCACCACTAATGCCCAAGCAGTGATCTTCAACAACTCAGGGAGAATACTATATATATATTACATGGAAGCCTCCTGCTCGTCTTCGGATCATCTACCTGTGCATCACCAGCTAACCTGTCTCTAGTCTGCTCGTGTGGGCACCCAGAGTAATAAGAGGAGACATAAAACTCTGGGTCAGACATAAAGCCTGGTATGAGCGATAAGCATCTAAACAGAATAATAACAGGTATACTAAACCATACCTGAACCTGGACCTGCAACCAAAGAGTTAGTACCACATACCGTACAATACTCTAAGGTGCCATAATAAATAGTGTAAGAATACGGGGGTGGGGTGTACACGTCATAATGATAGCAAACAAATCAACCATAGCAACCATCCTCACATCTCTCACTCAGTGCGTAATGCAAACGATGTCCACCACTGCCAATCACTAGACCCATTGAAGTAGTGACGGAGTTCAACCTGTACAACTACTGCTACTACCAAGCTTACCACATGGAATCATGACCAAATCTTTACAAATGACCCCACTTCATTTATTTATAGCCCTTTTAGTCGTACCTAGGCCATTTCAGCCCTGAATCCATTCACGTACCTCCCATACATAGTGATCCAAAGTCATAGACATCGATAGCCCCTTGGCACACGTCCCGCAGCAAAGCCCAATCATGAAGTGAACTCATCGGTTCCCAACTGGATCCTGAGCTCTAACTTCCCATATTGGACTACCTTTGCATCTCGGGTTATTGGTCAATACTGGGTCTGGTCGGGTTCTCCTTCAAGCCATCGGTTCGGGTCCACAGCGTCGCGTCGGTTCGGGTCGGGTGTCCCCCTTCAGGTCGGGTCGGTTGTCCTCCTCCGGGTCGGGTCGGGTTGCTATCTTCACTCCAGTTCATGCTCCTTCTCCGATCAGCTCCCTCGTTCTCCATTTACTCCGATCCGATCCTCCTCCTCTAGCCGATCCGATCCTACTCGTTTAGCCGATCCGATCCCTTCGCCTTACTCCAATCTTAGCCTTTCATCCTTAAGTCGATCCGATCCGAGTCCTTCGTCTTTAAGTTAGTCCGATCCCCAGCTTAACCAACATGGCATTCCTTTTTGCCAAGCCTATTATGTGCCAGACTCCAGTTCGGGTCGGGTTTCTTGCCCAGTTCACATATCCGATCCGAGCCCACATCCGATCCGATCCGAAGCCCTGCACAACTTTCTGCTACTTTTTCCAGCAACTTGTTTACGCCATTCGACGACGTTTTCGACAAATCTAACTATACTAATCAATCACAAATCATGTCAAACAGTCATAACAACATAGCAAACTAACCACAAATACCAAAACAATGAATTTACATGTCAAAATGGATCAAATATGCCCAAAACACCTTATTTTCCCTTAAGCATGTTTAAGTTAATCTAATCATAGGGTTAACAAAACTTAATCAAATTAAACCAAATTTCTACCAGAGGCATAAAATATTATTTAAGAATTTCTAAACATTTTTCCAGAATTTATTAGTGTATAAATTCGCTAAACTTCACTAATTACCCTAATTAACTGTAATTAGTGTCAAAACAATGCTAATCACTCACCTTTGCCACAAAATAAAGCACCAATCTGAAATACTCTCTGTTAGGGTCGAATTCCTATGTATAGCAGCAGCTCCAACCTTGCTCTGTTGCTATTTGGCCTTGTTTTGATGTAGTTTAGGCTTAATCTTCACTAAAAATGTGTTTTGGAGTGGTTTCAGAGGATGGAAGCCATTACTAAGGTCTCAAGAAGGTTTGTGGCGGCTTAAAACTGAAATGAAAGTGATTTCCTAACCCTAATCAGCCCTCCTATGCCTCTAAACCCGAAATTCCCCTCTGGGCCTAGCTGCTAATCACCCGGTTAAGCCCAATTAAGCTGTTTTCACCCTCTGAAACTTGTTTCAGCCATATCTCCCAAACGATGAGTCCGTTTGTCTAATGTGACCACTCTACGGAATTGTAAACCATCATTCGAAGCCAATGGAAGTGGTTTCAGGTCAAAATTCCTTTCCAGTCAAAAGTTATGGCCAAAACAGTGCCAACTAGGGGTAAAATGGTCATTTAAAAATTGAAAAAAATCATGAACATGGGAAATGACCCCAATAGTCGTCTCCCAAAGTTACATGACCATGCGACTTCGTATGTGAAAGAAATAAATATTCTACGATCCTATGATGCGTAGAATACGGGTCGTTACATCCGCATAGTTTCTGACAATCAGAATCTTTTCTATGGATGTGGGGATAACTTCTAACGCCGACCGAAATTCTTCTCTATTTGGATTCGAACCATGGCATGGTACAGTAATATATCCAAGCTTCATTCGAATTTTGACAATTCTTTCAGCACAATTTACTTCGGCTTCGTATTTCGTTAACCAATCAAGCCCGAGAATGATATCGAATTCGGGAAAATCCATGATGATTAAATTGAAAGAAAATTTGTAGGAAGAATAAGAGATTGGCACTCTACAACATGCACTGAGAATGAGAGATCCTCCTATCGGGTTATGTACTTCAACCGATTCTCGAAGCTTTCTCTGTTTTAACTTTAATTTGTGCACTGTGTAGCAAGCAATAAAACTACGCGACGCACCCGTGTCAAACAATACAGAAACAGGAATATTTTTAATTGTAAGGGTACCTCCCAAAACATCGGGTTTACCTGCTCCTTCGAAGCAGCTGGCGGGCTCGACCCGTCATACACGTGAGCTACTGCGACCTTTTTCAGCAAAGGACAGTCTTTGACAAGATGATCCGTCTTGCGGCAATTAAAGCAGGAGCGAGGGTTCTGAGAGCCCTGGCTTGAACGTTGTGAATTTGTCTTCTGACTCTTCGGGGCTGTGCACACATTAGAGAAGTGCCCCATTTTGCCACAGTTATAGCAGCTTCCTTTTGGCGGCCTGCCAGTCTGTGGTTTCAAGGATGCTGCTTGGCTTGACACAGCTTGATTCACAGCAGGCTTGCGTTTGTTTCCGGCTTGGTTTTTAGCGCGATCCTGCTCCAGATGCCTTTGGTCAAGGTCTTCGTAGTTACATGTCATTTCCACCAATTCATTAAATCCCTACTTGATGTGGGCCATGGCTCTATCATGATAATGTCGCTTCAGCCCGAGGATGAACCTCTTATTCTTGGACTTTGCAGTGGCGACGAGCTCCGGAGCATAAGGGGACAACTGTGTAAATTTATTCAGATAATCCTGCACTGAAAGATCCCCCTGCTGGAGGTTGGCGAAGTCATCATGCATGCGTTCTAGGGCTTGTTCAGGGACATATTTCTCTTTGAAGAGTTCTTTGAATCCGTCCCAGGTTCTTCCAGCTTCTCTATTCCCGACGGTGAGAGATTCCCACCATAGTTCAGCTTGTTCCTGCATAAGCCAGGCACCCATAATAGCTTTGTCTTGATCTCCAAGCCTTAGGCCTTCTAGTACCTTCTCGCATGTTTTGAGCCATGCAAGGGCCTCTATTACAGTGCCAGTTCCCGAGAAGGTCTTGCCTCCTAGGTTTTTGTATCTCTTAGCTACGCGGTCCAGCTCGAAGTATTAAGCGGCCGGGGGTTGTATCAAGGGTCCTCCTTCAACTGGGACTTCTCCCCGTCCTCTGCCACGGCCAGCACGGCCTCCTCTAGCGGCGGCTGCTCGGGTAGCCATTTTTCAAATTCTGTATAAGCAAGAAAAGAGTCAGCTTACAGAAACGATAATTTATTACATGGTTAAGCAGAAAATTTAAGGAATGATACGATGGACTGATCAAATTGTTTTTGCTATTCTGCTTGGCTCATTCTAGGACTTTACTAGTCCTATCTCTAATGAGCTACACGCCTTAGAATACTACTGATTCTATTTTGACGAAGTGTTTAATGTGTTAGACTCCATAACTAAGGTTAACCAAAGCTCTGATACCAGCTGTGACGATCCCAAAACCCCGTGACACGGTGTTAAGGATAATCATTGGAATGTAACACCTTAATCATCATTAGCAGATCACAGATAATAGCATAAGCATAAAATAGAATAATTTACACACATATGACAGCGGAATCATATAGATATCACCACATCAGAGAGCACAGTGCAGGATACAACTTAGTGCATAATAATACATAATCAGTCACCATTGCCAGAGGCGGAGTTATACATAAAGAGTACACAAAATAAATATCAGTCTACATCGCCAACGGCGGAATCATAATACATATACTATAATGGCGGAAAGAGTCAAAGTCAGCATGGTGTAGTCAAGCCTCGCCATGAGCCAAAAGTGCACCAGATACCTGTAACTAGGCTGCCCATGTGAAAATGAGGGCACCCGAGTTTGCAAGGTGAAACTAACTACGAGTCAGTCATGGGACTGGTATGAGAAATCTACTTAACTTATTAACAACAATAATAAGGCAAATCAAAGGACCACGCCACTTTCGCGGAACGGGTTAACTCCAATGAGTGTTAGTGCATGAAATAAAGTAAATGATTAAATCATCGCAATGCTTTTTATAAAATGAAGCCATTATAGGACTCAGGTCCCATCACACAATGCAATGCAAGCCGGAGGATAGAGTTTTACCTTATAATGGCCAAAAATGCTTCATACGTATAAAACAAAAGTGTTTGACATTATTACTAGTGCATATATGTTTCAATAGCAAATTCAATCATAAATATCAATCCTAGGCGGCATAGCTACCATCTACTATGTCGCCATACTAGTAATACAGTCACATCCACATATTTCGTATTGGAAATTGGATTCCTTCATGAGTCGAGGCAAGGGGCAAGCTCCTCTCCGATTTGAGACACTCTAGCAAATGTCCTAGGACCCCACTATGATCCTTGGATCTTCAGGGCCGGTCCTCTCTTACTTTTGAGGATTAGTTATTCCGGAACACACGTTTCCCGGTCCTTACAGACCTATACCGAGGCGCCTCGTATTCCAACAACCACACAGGTGAAAATTATATATAATGTCAGGGCTGGTAGGTCACTGACACCACCTTATCTAGAAAGAAACATCGTGCTCTCCCTACAGTCCCTATCCCGTTTTTGACTCATACCGAGGTGTGAGGCTCGCGAATCCACGTTATACACAAAGCTACGTCACACAGACCATGCTTTGATCATCAACCGCAAGACTTTGCTTTGCAACAGAAGCCTTGATCTTAGGTCAGTTAGGCGTGCCACACAGGCAATCCACTCCATGCGACAGATTTCTATCAATACATAACCTTTGAGCTCGTACGTCTCAGAGAAGGGCGTTAAGCAAGAGAATAAATTCTCCGCCGCCAAACAGATATATATTTAACAGAGATCAATCAACACAGAACAAAATCCAATGTCAGACACACAGTCCATTTACAGGTCTGTTCTGGGTTTGAACGAAACCGGAGGCACCAAATTCCTCGCATATCCGTACAATCAACAGTATGTCTGGACGGCTACTACTTCAGCTCCTTCATGGTAGCTACTCCAATCACGAGCATCAGTAGCGCCCATCCATCAAATGTGAAGATCGTCAGTCTTCAATCATCTTCGACTCTTCGAATTCTCAACGTCGATCGATTATTTGAAATGAGATGAACTCGGCCTTTTCAAATAACCCACGTATATTTAGATTTTCAAATCAATTTATCACATGGTTGCACTATTCAACATTCACATTTCCGTTCTTTAGTTATAATTTTCATGCTAAATACATTCAACCATCACATATCAAGCAAACACAACAAAATTGGTTTATTTCCACTCTATATCGTCATAACGATATATCGCCATTTTTATTAATTTAGAACGACCATATTTAATTAAACGACGATTCAGGTCGTGCCGATGCATTGGCGCTGTTTTTCACTAAAATTGTTTTACACATATCTGGAAATCTAACTGTTGAATCTTCACAAATTTTATGTAATTAGAAAGGTCATTTCAAAACGAATCCAACGGTTTTAGTTTCGGGAAAATCCGACGGTCGGATCTTCCACACTAGACATTTGAAGTTACGATTTCAATTTACGAACTGCAGCGTCGTTATTCGATTTAATTTAATTAATTATATATATATAAATATAATCGTTTCTAGCGCTGTTTTTCTTCAGATTTGAATTAAACATTCCAGACAATCCAACCGTCGGATCTCTACAAAGTTGGTGTCGTTGGAAAGATATTTCCAAGGCGAACCGAACGGTTGCGGTTTCGGGAAAATCCAATGGTCGGATTTCCCGCACTAGTCGTTTGAAATCTCGGTTTCAAAACACAAACTGCACGACCACATTTCGTTTTAATTTTATTTATATTTATATATTTATATAAATATAGTTCATCCAAAAAAATTCCTATATCGTTTTCACTTCAAATATTTCACCAAAGCCTTTAAATTTTGGAAAATTTCGCCATAACCTCCTTTGTACGGGCGGGGCTGGGAAAATTCCCAAATAGCCACACGGGCGTCTCATGTCAAAAAGAAAAAGAAAAAGCCAAGCGACTAGCCAATAGGCTCATAAAATCATCACCCAAACAAAACAGTAAACGTGTACCTATTTGTCGGGCACAAAATTTTATTCCTCTTCTCTAGCGTCTTTACTATAATCTGTTCAATAAATATGCATGTACATATATGCAATTCTTATCACTTATCATTTTCCATTCAACTTCATATTTGATTCACTTCGATTTAAAAACACCATTCATTCTAATGTTGCATGCATAGGCAAAAATCATATCATTAGCTAATTAATGTATATTTCAACTCATGCATATTTATTTGAACAAGTGGCTATTTTTAATACTTCACATTTCAAAGATGATAATTTTGGCGAACTAAAACATTTTTCAACGCATGACTATTTTATTTAGTTCCTATGCATGTTAAAAATAATATTTCTTTCACAAATATTTATTTCAACGCTCGCATATCTTGAGCATATCACATATATGATAAAATGATATTTTTATCATTTAAAATATTTATTCAACACATGAATGTTTTTAACACTTCATAATTTCAATAAAAATGTAATTTTTATTGTTCGATCTTTTTATTCAACACATGAACTTTTCCAATACACACACTTCTCAACACATGAGCTCCTCCACACATGGATATTTTATATATGTTGTTCATATAAGAAAGATGAAATTTTTATTGTTGAAACTATTTATATATAAGGCGAATATTTCACATACTTCATATATATTATAAAAATGTGATTTTTATTGTTTAAACACTTCATTCGTTCACACATGAATTTAATTTTCACACATCACTTCTCAACACATGAGCATTTCCACACATGGATATAGTTTCAACACATGACTTTAATTTCAACGCATGAAGATAATTTCAACATATGAAAATAATTCTAACACATGAATATTATTCAAAATTTCGGCAGCATAACGGCAAGGTAGTTAAAACCGGCACCGTCCCTAGTACGGCTCCTCGCTCTACCTTAAAACCTCGCGGTTTTTGACAATGGGGATTCATGCATCTAATTTGCACGCAGGCGGCATGTTTTATTTTTCATTTCCACAATTATTTCCAATTCATTTCAATCACCAATGGGTATTTTTCAACCACAACCAATTAATATCAACCACAAACAATTATTCAACCCTTCGCATTTTTCATCCAATATTTCACACCAATACACAACAATAAATATCGTCCATGGTTTGTGGACGAGGGGAGTATATATATATATTATTGCTATATTTCACTTGCATTTCAACACATATATCAATTATTCTATGCATGTATAATTCATACTTCGCTTATATAGCTTACACAACGCATGTACATGAGGTATACAACATGTGTGTAACTTATATTTCGCTTATATAATTTATACACGACATTTTTCATTCAAATTCATTTAATTTAGATTTCTCACATTGGTTTTCGGAGTGCTAAAAATCGTAGATGACTCAGAAAAATCTGCGTTCACTTCTACGTGGTAGAGAGCTTCCTTGCGGTCCTGATGTTTCCTGTTTCATCGAATTTCGTCAACACACCATAAATATATGATTTTTCAAAGTTCAAACATCAAAAAGAACTCTCCTTTATCGATGGATCAAAACAAGGATTGCAGTTTTCGCGAAAACCGAGGCACGATGGGATGATCAGAGGTGATGACGTGGAAGAGGGAGGAGAGGGGAGTCGGCGCAGGGTGGTTTGAGGTGGTTCGGTGGTCGGCTGCACACGTGGCGGCGATGGGACGCGTCGGGGTTTGGGTCGTCTATTCTGGCGATGGAGGAGGCGATAGGGGTCGAGCTTGGGTCGGATTGGAAGAGGGGAGGGAGGCGCGTCGATTGGTGGTGGTGGCGCAAGCTGAAATCACCTGTGGCGGCGGCGGTTTGGGGGAGAAGCGGTGAACGATATCGATCGTCGGTGGAGAGAGAAAAAACGAGGGTTCTGATGTTTTTTTTATTTTTAAAAATAATGAATGAAAATTCTGATTGGCCCATAGTTTTAATAAAATTTTAAATAGTGTTTCTCCACACGGACACCAATTCAAACCCAACGACTGTCGTCCTTAGCTAATTACCCCCATCTCGGACACAATGGGATATGTTTCGTTGGCCAGTTCGACTGTTACAGTCAGTTATTCTTCAAATTAAAGTATAAAACATTTAATTTTAACTTTGAACGTACATTTCAATTTGCCAGGGCCACAAACTGATTCGAAAAATTCCAGAAAAATAAATCTAGCTATGTTTTGATGCTATGGTCCCAACAAAACTAGTTTCGTCGAATTCTGAGATCGTTTGAAAAATGGCCATTTTCTGGTCGATCCAATTTAATAGAAATTGACCAAACACATTTTCTTTTGCCACACTCACATACTAGCTTCAAAAATTATGAAATTTGAAACTTAGCAATAGTTTGACATCCCGGACCCAACAAAAGTGGTTTCGTTGAATTCCGAGGTCGTTTGCAAAATATCTATTTTCCAGGGCTGTATATTCTATATATCGACCTTTCTGAAAATTCATTTGGCCATAACTTTTGATTCCCGTTATGAAACTTCGATTTTTCAGATTCGTTAGAAAGGTACTGATAAACATATTCAAATATTTTTGGTTTCACTAAAATCCGTTATATTTTCCACCGTGCACAGTCAGTCAAAGTTTGAATTCAAATTTTCAAACTGACTCACTATTTCTAATTCACTATTTTATTGAAATATTCTATTTCAATTGTTCAAATTCCTTTGAAATAACCAATTTAAAGATTTTAAATTGGCTCGTATTTTCCGGGTTGTTACATTTGTCCTGACTACTAATTTATGCATAATAATGTGAGCATAAAAAGCTAGTTAGGCTTACCTTATGCACATAGTTAAAAAAATATCTTACTAGCAGAAAATAACACATAATATATTTTAATTAAAACACAAAGCTTTGCAAATTGTCCTCAAGTAATATATTTATGATCAATTTTCAAATTAATGGGAAATCTAAAAGTATTATTTGACATTTTGTGTTTGACTCATTACGTGTATATGCTTTGTGAATTTGGCATCCTTAATTGTTCAGTTTTTTTTAATATATATATATATATATAAATTGTAACATGATCCATAAATTTAATTAGTAAGATGGATATAATAATAATTTAGTGCAGCAGAAATATTGGCAGAGGCTGTCTGATTTAAGGATTTCATTATGTAAGTAACAACCGTCATAGAAGTGGAACATGAATAAAAATGCCTACATAAACACAAAAATGCGTTAACTCATTCAAATCCAACATGATATACAATTGTTTTGCACAAAGCCTTGAAATGTTATTTCTTTGAATAAAATATTTAAACTTGGTCCATTGCTTCTGCATTCAGGTTGATTCTTAGGTGCAGATGTTATATATGTTACGGAATAAAGCAACCATATTTTGTAATCCCAATTTTTTGGTTCTTTTAGTCTAATGGATTATTTTGTTTTTGTGATAGATGACCAACCTTATATATTGTGCATGCTGAAATTTCTGACTTTGAAAGGAATTAATTGGGCTATGAGCAAACTTTTAATTTTAGAAAATCGATGTTTTTCTTTTTAATATTTTGTAAGGAAATGGTAAGTCGTTGCCTTTATAACCGTAAATCTAACTATTATATTTGATGCAAATACAACCTATTGAGCTTCCTTTTTGGAGCACCATATCTTCTTCTTGCTTCAGACTTCTATATTAATGGAAATATCACGTGCCCTTCATGCATAACCCATTCAAATGCATTTCCAGAAAAATGTTGTAGAATTTAAAAAAAATATGTCAGCTAGGAATTGTTAATAAAGCTTAACACAAAAGATCATGCTCTTCTGTTTGGCTTTCATAAGGTTTCGTAAAATGAGTATGCATTTTACTTATTAGTCATTCCCTTATCCTATCAATATTTCAATCATCCATATTTAAATATTACAATTATAAATTGTTGCATTATTGTAATGATACAGTTTGTTGTTTCCAATAAATGAGTCGAATTCTTTAGAGAGGCCTGCTACGGACAGTCTCCTATAGGCGACTGTCCGTGCAGTCGCGGGCCCCTTTGAGGAATTCAGGGGGACCTGTGTATTTTTTTCAGCGGGCCCCACTGCTCTTAGGGGGCCGCGCGAGTGCAGGCACAGTCGCCTATAGGCGACTATGCCTAGCATTTTCTGTTCTTTAGAATCAAACAGTGATAAAGTTCATTAATTTTCCATCTCTCACTACCTTATAGCCATCAATCTAATTATTAACTGCCAACAATGATTATTTACAATATGAGTACAAAATGTTATTGTGGGTCTTCATAATTTTACTTCAGTGAAATATCCAATGTACCCCATGTTTATTTCATACATCTACAACTCTCCCTCGAACAACTGTATTTTTGGGGATTCTTATAATTATATTTTTATAACTTTATCGGTCAAAAGAAAATGAAATATTGATAGATATTTTTTGTTGTATGAGTTAAAACATAGACTTGAAAATTTGGAAAATATTGAAACACTATAAAAGAATAATATCATTTAGTAAGAAATGAATAGATGGAGAAATAAAAAAAATTGTCATTATGATATTCATGCGACAGATTAAAACAAGTTAAATGATAACTGCTAAAGGTTAGTCATGACACGTACACATAGCAAAAGCTCACATTTAGCTTGAATATAATCATTTATGTATTGTACATATTATAACAAGCTTAATCATCCTTTTTAGCTCTCTAATTTACAGCAGCAAGTTCCACACTCTAAGCCATTTCAAAGGTGAAAATATATAATTAAAAGCCATGGTGTAATTTCTACATTAGTGGATGCTGTCATCCCTTTATTTGTATTTAGGTTGGAAAGATATTGCTACATGTATAAAATAATAATAATATAATACAATAATTAATATGGAGTTTCTAAAACTATCATAATGGACTCAATATTTAGTTTTGGAGGAATATATAATTGAAATTTGGGCTTATCAATGACGACGAATGGTGTTGCGCGCATATAAACATATATACACAAATTTGTGCACACGTATAACCATACATGTGTGTATACATATGTATGAATGCAGCCAACAACTTTGTGAAAACTTTCTCAGCAAACAGGCATAAGTCCAAGATTCTACATGTTTTAGTTCAGAACTGATGATAAGTTTTGATTCCTCTATGTCGGTTCTTTAGCTTTTCTTAATAACATTATTGTATTGTTCAATCTATGATTAATAATTGACAAACATGTAGATTTCTCCATGATGTCTGTTTTGAATTTCATTGTAGGTTTGAGTGTAAAAGAGAACAAGGTTTTTAATGTTGTGCTTCTTCCGCAAAGTTACGCTATTACTTGATCTTCGTTTTCCATGGAAATATAACATCTTTAGCCACTCATTCCTTATTTCTATTTGTACATTTCTAATATGACTGCTGCTTCTTAACAACGTTTACCCTGTTGTAGAAAAATTAGATGAAAAAAAATCACGATATACATATTATATCATTTTTCATGTTCATACACATATGACATGTGTAACTACAATGTCAATGAATTCTCCATTATTTAAATTTTATTTTTTATGTTATTACCTTTTAAAATACCACATGGTGTTGAATTATAGGCCATTTTGCTTATACTATTATTACTTTGCATAAAGTTTTTACTTAAACCTAGATCTGGACCTTTATATTTGACCATTGGGTATAATTTGTTTTGCAATAAAATGGGTCAGTAGATTATTGTGTACTTTCATTTGTTGTCGATAGTTTTAAGAAACCTTTTTCGCCCATTGGTCCAAATTCGAGGCTTCAAAGCTTTAATACAAATACATGATCAGATTTAAGCACTCAAAATCAAGGATTGACTTTTTTGAATAATTAAGTTCATCCTTTAGTGTATAGTCTATCAAACCTTATTATTTGCCCTCCTTTGAATTTCAGCCTGTGGACATATTGTCAGCAAAAAGAATAGCAAGGTTTGAATTTCAGCCTGTGAACATATTGTCAGCAAAAAGAATAGCAAGGTTTGAACACTGATTTATAGTGTCAAATTTTATGCTTGAATACGACTGTTGATTTGTAATAACTTATTAACTTGTCTTAAAAAAGATCACATTATATTTTGCTGTTTTGTATCCATTTTTGGCGGCGAATATGGCATGTTTAGCTACATTATCTTTAATTTTGATTTGTGTGCTTATCATCCTATATTGACGTTTCTGACTTTATTATTTGCTGTAGTTATCTTATAAATATCATTTTTAGTTCGAAGAGAACAGTGCCTTAGCAAACCTTTATAGTTATTCCTTGCTAACGTTAGAGCTTTAATTGTAAACGTACACTTTACGCCAATGTACCTAATTCCTGATCTTAATTTTCAAAACTATATTTTCTTCTGCGATGATTTCTCTTTTTTGTGCATCTATTCTCTTTTTAGATTACAGAGTATATAACATTAAATTTATAGGACGAAATTTACTATGAAATCATATAACGATTAAGATATCATGTTATTTTTGGTCTGAAGGATTTCTTTCTATTTGAGATTATATATTGTATAGATAAGATTGTGTCAGACTCTTTAATTCTTTCAATGAAATTTAAATAAAATACTATTCTAAATCTCATTCTACGTACTAATCAATAAAAAAAATTGATACAAAAATGTTGAAGTCCACAATGTATTCTCAGTATTGGTTTCTTTTATCGCTTTGCCTGAGCATTGTTAAATATCATATATGATAAAGTATGTGACCATTTATATTGGAACATATGTGTTGTATGTTATGTTTGCTTTTTGGGTTTTATTTATTTATTTATTTGCAGTTAGGAAATAAATAAGTTACAAACCTTAATATGACATAAGACTTGATTTTAAATATTGGTAACATTCATTACCAAAAATTGAAGCAGTTTGAATGTGTAAACAAAATGTACTAACAAATTTGCGAGATATTAAGGGTAATAATTCTCAATTATTATTAAACAATGGAATTTGATTTTCCAACCATATCTGGAATTTGTGAGATATTAAGGTAATCTGGAGCGCGTAGGTTCGAGTCCCAGCCTCTTCACATATGTGAACGAAAGGCTATGCGCACTTATCGACTACCCCCAGAGCCCGAAAGGCCGTGTGAATAGTACTAGGACGGGAGACTGACCTGGGAAGTCCTTTCACGCTTGAGTACTGGAGCCTTTGGCACTGGTATCCACCATTTGGAGAGCATGCCACCATCTCCTTACATTAACCTATTTAACAAAACTATTAATTTTAAATTGAGGCCTTGACATATAATATTTTAATGATTCTTTAAATAAGAGATAATATTTTAATGATGATGCAACTTCTGGTATGATGTACCAATCATGTACGAAATTATCCTTTGGTGGACAACAATTACATCCATCATCACAAAAGCTACGTACGAGAAATGTCGTACTGCAGTTTTTATATCTTCTTCCATATGTATTGCACGTATTAAAGTCCCATCACTTGCCCTACGAATTAAATCTGCAAAACCTTACCACACAATGAAAACAAAAATAGTACCTAAATATTAGCAATAAGAAAACACACGTTTTATGTCTGATGAATGTCTACTGCTTTTGCTGATAGTCATAATTTTTCCAATGCATTATGTTACCAGATTCATATTAGTTGTATGCAAACATGCCATTCATTTTTTGTAGATAACATTCACTAGGTATGTGGAAGTCCAGCTAAATATTTACTTTGATGTTTCGTACTGACTTTTACTTTGTTAAAATTTCAGCTATGGCTGCTGGGGTGCATTGCAACTTTGGTACGATTATTGTGTTATAATTAGCAGTCTTCTATAACATTTTACAACAATCCTATTTTATATTTTCTGGGTGGCATATAAAATGCACAATTTGTAGAACGGTTATTGAGAAGAGATCTTTGTTATGTGCGGTAAACATGCATGTAAACAAACATATCTTATTGTATTAAATTTTGATTTTGTATGTAATTTCAATAGACATAAATTAGAAGTCTTTTATAACATTTTACAATAATCTTATTCTATATTATCTGGGTGGCATATAAAATGCACAATTTGTAGAACGGTTATTGAGAAGAGATCTTTGTTATGTGCGGTAAACATGCATGTAAACAAACATATCTTATTGTATTAAATTTTGATTTTGTTATGTGCGATAAACATGCAGATGTTCTTTTTTTTAGAAGTTGTGCAACATCCAAATGTTTAAAAAGGGGCTTTAAACCACATGCAGTTCATGCTATTAAGTACATTAAGCATTATTGTTAAGTTTTGGTATTGTTGGCTTAAAAAACACTTTTTGTTCTTTTTTCTAACAACAGACATATTCTTATGCAATAGGTTTGATCACTACATTGAATTTGCACTAAAAAGATAAATGGCGTAAAGATTTACTTGTCTTCGACTAGTGTACTCCCATAGGATATGCAATTTTTTGTGGATAACTTGTACTTGCACTAAGTTGCTTTATAACGGTCAAGTATGTAATAATGTACGAAATGTTGTGTAAAACTTATTGTTTGTAATACTGAATATTTGAATATTTTTATAAATTAGTTTGCAAATAACTGTAATATCGGATTTGCTTATGGATTATTGCCATACTTAGTGTATTGTTCTTTTCAGTTGCAAAAGATGTCTATTTTTTTTTAAACCCAAATGTCAATCACAACGGTGCATAATAGTTGTAGTAGATTTTATTACAATGGTACATAATTGTTGTAATAAAGTTTGTTACAACGGTGGAAAATAGTTGTAAAATACGCATATTACAACTGTGTTGCAACAGTGCAAAAAAGTTGTAAAAGATATTAGTCTATTACAACTTCTTAATACACGACGGTTTGCCCACCATTGTAAAATATATATTACAACGGTGTTCCACCGTTGTAATATGGTCATTTTGTTGTAGTGATGGCCCTTTATAAATAGTTTGATGATTCATGTTGTATACGTTGATATACAGTAGGACGACAATTGATAATATATGTGGCATAGCTGACCTTTTTTTATAATATTAACGACCCTTTACTATCTAATTTTTTTTTTTTTTTTTAGGTGAACTATTTCATAGAGATTCGATGGTTTAGATGAATATGACAATTTTTATGAGTTTGAACACTTTGATGACAATGACAACGAAAAAGGCGAAAACAATAGCAATATTGTCGAAAATGATAATGATCAAGAGAATCTAAATAATCAACTAGATATATCGCATTGTGATTCCCTTGATTTAACTTGGCATTTCACTATACACAAATACGACAAAGAAATTTCAATTATATTTGGTTTATGTTTTTTTTTTTTAATTTGATAGTGAGAATCTAGTCATCATTATTCCATACGTCTTAGAGTTGATAGTACAATCAATGAAATTTTTAACTTGTTCTTTAATCATCCTAAAAGTTTTGTTTTAATTCAATTTTTCATCAACTTTTATTTCTTAATTGCGCATTCAAAAAAATTCGATACAAATTACCGTGTTTTCATATGGTTTCACAAACATAAACAAGGACATCTTTACTGTTGCACTTGCTTTTATTAGTCATGAGACTACAAAATCATGTATTTGGGCTCTTGAATGTGTTAGAAAGTGTTATCGCAAAAAAAAATCCAAGTTTTATCAGCAAGGATGCCAAAATTTCTCTTTTGAATGAAGTAGCTACTGTGTTTCCAACGGCATGGCACATTCTTTGTGCATGTCATATTTTGAAGAATGTTCAAGAAAATTATAGATACAGTTTTCTTAAAAGGAAACTGGTGTAGACCAGGAATAAAGAGGTAGTAATATAGGATGAAAAAGGGAAAAAAGAGTATGAACTTTTTTGGGATGCATGGATGAATGTAATAAACTTCTTGTCTGAAGAATCATGTGTGGGAATATAGAAATAAGCGTGGCCAAGCCCCACTGTTCTAGCAGTTTGTGGGGGCTTGGCCTCATTTTTTTATTAATTCATAGGGGCTAAACGAGAAACAGAAAACTGTTTAGCCCTTAAATAGTTTTCTGTTTTTTGTTTAAGGGCTTTTTTGTATGCTATGTTTTGCCAAGACATTTCACCCTAAACCATTTCGTTCAGTAAAACAATGGCAACAACCTATTAACCCTAGTTTCTCAAATCACTTAAATCCGAATTAAAACCATTATTTTCTATCCAATTCTATCTCCAAACAATTCCTATCCATTCCTATCTTCCCAAAATTCCTATCCAAACCAATTTTCCAAATCAAAACAAGGCAGTCCTTGTTCTATAGAGTTTACAGTTTAAAGGTTAAATTATTTGAATATGGGGGATCCAAATATTGAAGGATCTAAATCAACATTAATAATTCGCAGAAGAAAAACTTCGAGGGGGAATCGATGAGCCTTTGGAGTCAATGAGGGCGGAATTAGGGTTTGTGTAAACAAGATGATATCACCAAAATTTTCATTTAGATCGATTACAAGGCTACAAGAAGGAGTCCATCATATTTTCAATGAGGGGAAAGAGCTTTTGGTAATTGATTTTTATTGTTATACTTCATGTTAAAACTAAATATTTGGATAATATTGGACTAATTTACATAAAATCGGTATTATATATAGAATCGCGATAGAATGAGATATCATGGACCTTTCACGACAATGTTGAGATTGTGGAAAAAACTTAGTGTTCATCCTCAAATTAGAGACCCTGTACTTAAAAGATTTGGCAGAATCATGGATATTGAGTTAAAAAACACTAATAATAGATGTATTCATGCTATAGTCGGGCAATGGTGGATGACCACATATGCATTTTTATTTCCAAATGCTGAGATAGGTTTGACTTTATTGGATTTTACTATATTGACATCCATACCCATTGGAATGAACACACGGAGTATACCATATTACGAGAATTGGAGTGTGTTCAACAATGCCAGTCAACTCTTATCACTTCTTGTAGAGAAAGATATTAATGTTGGTAATGTTGTTATATCTCATCTTGCAAAATATTTTGTTAAGGACTACATTGCTGCCAATTTTAATAATCTTGATCATATTTGTAACGACTAGAAAAAATTCGACGCTCGAATTTTCAACAGTAACACGAAATGCTGTATTACTTATCCAAAAAACCCAAGTATCGAACTCTGACTGTGAAAAGAAAGAAATTAGAGGATGAGATAGGAAAGATAGAACTATTAGAGTAGAAGAATGAGAAGATCAGAATCTCACAGCCCAATTTAACAAAATATAATATCACGTAAAATTTTACATATCAGAGTCTGTTACATCATAGAATACTTCATCATAATACATCTTACATGGTTACAGGCCCAACACAAGTCGCAACTTGATACTTAGGTATAGATATAACTAATAAGCTGACTCCGGAACTTCCAGTCCAAAATACTTAGTCAGATTTTTCCTTTTGCAGCATTCTGCACTCGATATGGTTCATATAAGTAGTTTAGCATGTCTTTCAGTTTGATAAACATGTCGGCTTATTTCATCAACTTTATGAATTAAGTATTCTGGGAATGTCCCAATAAGATCATCTTGGTTTCCATTGACAACATTATTCTATATTGGAAGTCCAAAGTCGATCATGCTCGACACTTAAGGATTGCATTGAGTATTCTTTGCAACTATCAGTTAAATGCCAAATTCTCCAAGAGCGATTTTAGGAGAATAAAGTCACGTTCGTTGGCCATGTAGTATCTTTTGTTGGTATTTTGGTTGATCCTTTAAAGATCTTAATCATTCAGAACTGGAAGAGATCGAAGAATTTTTCAGAGATCTCAAGCTTTCTTGGATTGACAAGTCATTACCGACAATTCATTAAAGACTTTTTCTACATTGTACTTCTCTTTACGATTTAGACGAGGAAGAGTGTTTGATTCATTTGGTCTGACAAGTGTGAGGCTTCCTTTTATAGATTAAACAAGATTCTCACACATGCTCCTATTCTTATGGTTCTTGAAGGGAATCACAACCTCATTATCTTCACTGATGCAAGTAGATGTAGCTTTGGATCCATGCTTGTGTAGAGAGATTAGGTAGTTCTTTATGCTTCTAAGCAATTTATCTGAACGAGGTTCGATACGCTACCCACGACTTAGAGTTAGCTAACAAGGCTTTTTCTTTGAATATGTGACATAATTATTTATTAGGAGAGCATTTCATTCTCTATAACGACCACAAATCTCTAAAATCATCTTTTCACCTTGAAGAATCTCAACATGTGACAGATGTGTTGGTTGAAATTCCTCACTTCATATGACTTCGGTATCCACTACACACTTGGAAAAGGGAATCGAGTTGCTGACATGTTAAGTCATAAGCTGTCAACTATAGTTTCCATGATGTTAGCAGATTGGAACGTCTTAGAGACTATCTTATTGCAATATTCGAGATCGTGCTCCATCTTTGGGTCCTCATGTTTTTTATTCAGCACGGACATACAACCTAGCTTATTGAATCGTTTTCTAAGGAACAACGGCACAATCCACATCTTGTATCTCCTATTCAGCACTGCCGGTCTAAGTCCCGTGATGGTAAGTTAAGGGATTTCATCATTGATATTCTTGGGTGTTTTCGTAAGAAGAACCGATTAGTCATTCTTTCTATTTCTGATCTTAGGTGGGACGTTCTAGCTGAGTGTCACTGTATTAAGTACACTATTCATCCTGGTAGTAGCAAGATGTATGTTATTATGCATCGCCTATATTTCTGTAAAGGCGGAAAGAGAGAAGTTGCAAGTTATGTAACCATTTTCATGATTGTCCGCTCGTGTTAAGGTCTAACATTAGCTCCCTAGTGGTCTTCTTCAACTCCTAGAGGTTCCATTAGGGAAGTAGGATTAGATTTCTATGGATTTCATCGATGGCTTGCCTCGATTAAGACCAAGCCTTAGAAAATTTGGGTGATAGTGGATCATTTGACTAAGTCTTCATATTTCATACCTATTGAGTCTAGTAGGACGACACCTTTTTTATTGAAGATTTATATTAAGGAAATCGTGTAACTACATGGTGTTCCTAGTTCAATCGTTTGTGATTGTGATCCACTACTCACTATCTTCTTTTGACATAGTTTTCAGGAAGCTTTGGATACAAAGCTTAACTTCAATACCGCTTACTATCCACAGTCTGATGGATAGACTAAGCGGGTGAATTGTTTCTTAGGAGACTTAATTCATGTGTGTTTTCTACACTCTAGTGGTTGTTGGGAGGATCATCTTCCTTCTGTCGAGTTTACTTATAACAACAGCTATTAGTTCAGTATCAATATGGCTCCTTTTGAAGCCTTATACGAAAGGCTATGCCAACCACCTTTGTTTTTGTCAAAGTGTACGGAAAGCTAATATTAGGACCCAAATCCATTCGTGAAGCTTCCGAGAAGATTTTTCTTATTTGAGAGAAAATGAAAGAGCCATAAAGTAGTTATAATTCCTACATGGACAACCATAGAAAGACTCTGGAATTCTCCATCAGTGATCATGTTTATATCCATGCATCTCCTTTGAAAGTAGTGGTACGCTTCAGTTAGACTAGGAAATTGGATCCTTGATACATAAGGCCCATTTCCTATCATTGGGCATCAGACCTAGAGCTTATCGAATAATAATTCCAGCCTAGTTTTCTGGTGTTCACGACATGTTTTATGTATCTCAGTTGAGAAAGTGTCTACTTGATATATATTTTGTTGTTAATTCTCATGTTTTAGAGGAGCTTGATTTCTCACCTGATCCTTCAATTGTGCAACACCCAGTGCATGTACTTGCTTCGAGTGTTAAACGCCTTCAGAATAAGAATGTGCCACTCGTGAAGATTTAATGGTCCGATGATGCTAATGGATGCACCTGGGAAACCATTAAATTTATCGAGCAATCATACCTTGATTTTCTATCTTATCTTGCTATGGGTGATAAATTCAAACTCAATCCAATATCTTTCCTTGTCTATTTCTTCTATTAATGAAATAAATCAAGTTGGATACAACCGTTCTCTAAGGAAATTGTGGGGATGCATTTTTTTATAAAATGAGAGTCTTTAACAATCTTGATTTGGCTATTACCTACAATAATAATAATAATGAGGATTATAATTTATTAATGGATAAAGTAAATATTATGTGGGGCATATAATTTAAATAATTATCTAAGTTGAATTCAACATTGGGATTTGTGTTAACTTGTGGAAATTTGTAGAAAATAGTTATTTAATAATCACTAAAGATGATTAAAAGACGAGTTTAGGAAAAAATATCGAATTTGTACGATTATAATTTTACAAAATATAATATCACATAAAATTTTACATATCAGAGTCTGTTACATCATAGAATACTTCATCATAATACATCTTTCATGGTTACAGGCCCAACACAAGTCGCAACTTGATACTCAGGTATAGATATAATTAATAAGCTGACTCCGGAACTTCCAGTCCAAAATACTCTGTCAGGTTAACAAATTGGTATCGGAGCCTGGTTGAAACTATGGCTTTTCTATTTGTTCTCACAAAAGAAAATTTCGAAGAGTGGAGTAATAAAAAGAAAGAAGAGTTGATCTCCAAAGGATTTTGGGAGATTGTTGAGTATGGCTACGAATGGCTAAAAGATAAGACGGAGAAAGAAAGTAAAGCATTTGTAAGCTTGAGACAGAAAGATCTTCAAGCTCGTAATTTGATGAGTGAGAACGTTGATGGAGAAGCATGGGGACATATTTATTGAGAAAAATTCAAAAAAGATTCTATTGAAAGGGGTGTATGCAATGGATAACACAAAAGCAGAAGAAGAAGAAGATGAAGAGGAGGTCGAACAAGAGGAAGAAGAGGATGAAAGCAAAGAAACTAAAAAGGAAGCAACCGAAGCTAAAAGGGCAGATACAGATGCAAATATGGATGATGTAGAACCTGCTAATGCTAATGAAGATGCCAACATGGCCAATGTAGAAGCTGACAAGGCAGATGAAGAAGTAAAAGAACAGGAGAAGATGGAGAGAGAAAACACGTTAAAAAAGGAGGAAGAAGAGAAAGCTTCTAAAGAGGAAGAACCAGAGAAAAAGATAGAGCTTGAGGACAACGAGCCTGAGTATGAGAACAAGAAAAATAGTGAGGAGGAGAGCAAGCCAGAAGCGGATGATGTGGAGACGATGGACATAAGAGAAAACAAAAGTGAAGAAAATCTGGATGTGGAAAGAGAAGACAAAAACGAGAATGAAAACATGGATTCAAGTATGATTGAAGTTGAAGACGCTCAAGCAGAAGACAATTGTGATGAAAACATAGACAAGACAACAAAAGATAAAGGCAAAGAGGCAGAGAAGAAGAAAGAGAAGAAAAAAGAAAAAGAAAGGAAAGGAAAACAAGAAGAAGATGAAAATGCAGATGATGATGCAAAGGAGAAGAGGGAAGGGAAAGAAAAGAAGGATAAATACAAAAAGGATTAACATGAAGTAGTGAAGGATGAAGAAGAAAAGAAGTGTAAAAGTAAAGGAGATGAAAATGAAGAAGGCGATGTTAAGGAGAAGGAAGAGAAGCAAAGAGCATTATTACAGTTACACAGGAATGTGATTAATGAAAGCCAATAAGATGACCAGGAAGCGAACTCACACAAGCTAGAAGATGATATTGAAGAAAACAAGAAATAGTTGCTAACTGTTGGCTCCCAATTGCAAGAAGCAAAGCATGATCTTACAATAAAAGAAGAGTTTTTCAGAAGCTTAAAAGCCAGTGAGGAGGCTTTACAGAATGAAAAGCATGGTCTAGAATGTAACAATCCTAGTTTATCGTTAGAATTAGATGAATCGGTTCAAGAATTCAATAGGCTAAAAAGTGTGGTCCACAATTTGTTTGCCAAAGTTGTAGAACTGAACAAAGAAACCCTGACTGTTTTGAATCATTTTGCTAAAATGATACATGTATTTGAACAATACTATGGATTAGCTTCTCAGGCTATTAAACTCATAAAAGAGATGGAAAAGAAATGCGAGGAAAAGATTTCAAAACAAAAGCAGGACATTCTGCAGGGATCGTTGCAAGCTATGGACGAGCATGCTGCAATGTTCAGCAATGTTAAAAGTGACAACATTAAGAGCAAAAGGAAGAGAAAGTGACAAACACAGTACAGTAATATGGAAATCGATGGATGCTTGGAAAGAAGAAAAAAGAAATTGGGAAGTTTTTCTATACAATTTGTAGAGAATAAATTTGAGAGGAAGAGATGAAGAAGATTTTTGTTGAGGAAGGCAAAAATTTTATTTCATATATTTCTCTTAATTTCATGACTTACTTGACATTACAAGATATGCTTCTTTTATACATGCATTTTCTAATCCAAAGGAAAAATCTAGATAAGATACATTAAAACAATACCAAATAAAACCAATATATGAAAGCAAAAAATGCAATCAACGCATGCAATTTAATGCAATATTTAATGCAGTTTTAATTTATTTCAACAAGCTTTTCATCTTTGGAATAGTGTAACTTCTGGACTAGTTCCTGAACCAAGCATCCTTGTGGAGGGACACTTCAATTTTAATTTCTTGTGTTGTCATGATATTTTATAACCTATAAACGAGTATGAGACTCAAGATCCGCATGCAGACATATGTTAGTTAGTGTTAGATCTGATCTATGGACCGGATAGTACTTCAGTGGAGGAGAGCCCTACAAACTGGGTATCGATAATGTCTTGAAGTTCCGTTTCGTGGATACGAAGAAAGAAGTTTACTCCACTATTGAAGCAATCAACACTTCTTCAATATCTAGTATGAGGCTTGTTTTGAATTCTTCAGGGGCATTGAACCAGTATGTGCTATTGGATTCGGGTCAGTGGGGTTCGTACTGGTACATACCAAGGGCACAGTGCGACTCGTACCTTGCTCATGGGCCATATGGAGCTAGCTGCTATGTGGATGGGTCACTAATATGCAGTTGTTTACGGGGTTGTACTCCCAAAAATACGGGTAATTGGGCTTTGAGGGACTGGGCCGGAGGGTGTGTTAGGAAAACAAAGTTAGACTATAGGAATGGGACCGATGGCTTTGTAAGGTGCCAAGGACGCTATTACCAGACACTACAAGTGCGACTGTTAATTCAAGTGTGAGTTTGAGTGACTGTAGAGATGTCTGTCTGAAAAATTGTTCATGTACTGCATATGCTAGCGCTGATACATGCGATGGTGGAAATGGGTGTATATTATGGTCAACCGGGCTTTCTAATATTATGTTGTACATTAACGGAGGCCAGGATCTCTTTATGAGTTGGCAACTGCAGATTTAGGTATCTCTTTATTTAGTATGATGGAATGTACAAATCAGTAGAATATATGAGAATTGAAAACATAGTAGAAAAAGTTTAACCAACTACTTTCCTGTTACAATTGATGTACCTTAATTACCTCCCTTTATGCAAGGTTATAGGCTACCTATGGACTTCTCATCTCTAGAATCACTAAAAATAGCATCCATTAATAGTGAAGAAAATAATGTTACAAGCTACCACCTTATCATTTTAATCCGTACTACGATATATAGAGATATATGGTTAGTTTTAAGTTTTGGTTAAAATGATAATTTAAATATCTACACTCTTTTCCCCGATTTTTGCATTAGCATTCCAATTTTAACTTGTAGTCACTCTCACAACAACCAGCACTTTGTCCGCCTGCCAATATTTCAGTGGTCAATGATATATATCAATGATGCTTTTAATTAGGAAAATACATTACCATTGTTGTTGAGTACTGCTTCTTTGATTAAGTATTTAAAAAACTTACGCTATACAGTTGATGTAATCATCAGATGTAAGAAGCTCAAACTAGGATCATAAGAAAAATGCAACCGTAGCCATAGTGCTTTGTTTAACTCTGGGGATATTTATAAGTATTGTTTCCATCGTCTGAAGGATGAGGAGGAGAACTATAGGTAGAATGTCGATAGCTGATTAGATATGAACCAACCAATTTAAACATACTTCTAGTTGAATATTTATCACTCTACTTTTGTATACGCAATACCTTCGTTGGGGAGAATGTTGCGGAGAGTACTAACGAGGATGAAATGGAGCTACCACTTTTTGACTTGGAAACTATAGTTGAAGCAACAAATGACTTTTCTGACAAAAATATCAGTCCAAAGCTGCTGTAAAGAAGAAAAAGGTAAGTAATAACAATAGCTATGTTAAAAATTTATTATTGCATTATTTTGGTACAAATTGTACAGCCTGAATGGCAGCCTAATGCAACATTGGCATGCAAATTTGATATTTTTATTGAAGGTTTAAGAGGGCAGAATGAGAAAATCATCTTTCTGGCTAAATCCATTATGGTAGTCTCACTTGGTTAATTCTAAATGATTTATGTACACATTTGTAATCTATATATTTCATGGCCATAAATGTCAAAAAATTTATTATGAAAAAGACCTAGGTTGTTCGGAACAAATAAATAAGTCGTTTTTTGAATTTTTAAAACAAAAAAGCTAGTTCGTTTTGACTTTTAAAAAGTCAAAAAGCGACATATCTAAGTTGATCCAAATGGGGCCTTAATTATGCACAATATATGCAGTATTCGACAATTCTCATTTTATAACCTCTCCTTCAGACTATTGGACTAAGCAATAAGGAGAAAGAACACAAGAAGGCATTGCCTATTTCTGCAAAAAGAGCAAAAGTTGCGCTCTCCGCATGAGAAAAAGATGAATTCCAGGCATGCTAGAAAACAGTTCAGAGGCAGGAATGTTTAGGAATTAAAAAAAACCACCAACAATGTGAGGAGATGTGCAACGAGAATCCCGTGTTTCAGGGCATTTCCATCGTGGGAACAAGAACACACTACAGGTTGCAAAATCAACATTATCTGTGTAGGGAGATTTATATATTAACTTCAATATCTAGCTGAGTGTAATGTCCATAATCTTAGGCTAAAAGTGTTGTTTTTCTTTTTTGGTGCGAAATGCGGTTATTGTTCCAAGTGAAATGGATGTGATAGTGTGAGCATTGTGGGATCATTATTAAAATATTGTATGTAAAATGAACACAATATTATATATGAAATGTTATTGTTTGAATTAATGAATTTTATGTATTTGAGTCAATGAATTTTGTGTATTTCAGCAATTTTATGACAATATTTGGGATAAAATTGTAAGAGTTTAAGGACATATTGCCTACAGAAAATGTTTTGACTAAAAATTAATAACCGTCGCTAATCCCTTGCTACCTATGGAAATTGTTTTGATTTAAAATTAATAACCGTCGCTAATCCCTTGCTAATTAGCAAGGGTTTACCGATGATTATTTGTAACTAATAATTTCTAAAAATATATATCCGTCTCTAAACCCTTGCTAATTAGCAAGGGTTTACCGGTGGTTATTTATAAATAAGAGTTTCTAAAAAATACGTATCAGTCACTAAAACGTCGTTAAATACATTTTATACCAATTCAAAGTTAAAATTTTATTTTGAGAAAAGTGACGGAAAATGGTCGGTGAAGTCATGCTAAAATACATCGCAAAATTTTGATGCAAATACCGACTTGAAATTTACCGACCATCGCGATCCGTCGGTAATCCGTCGTTGAGCCCTATATAGCGATGGATTACCAGCGGATTACGCCGCTGAAAATCAGATTTTTCTTGTAGTGAACACATGTATCACGATGAATAAGTTGTAACAATTTTGTTGCACTTTCCGCTTTAATAGGAAATGACTTTCTAGTGATCTTAGTTAATGAACATATCCTACACTTATCTAGCATAACATTTTGGTGTTCAGGAGTCAAATTCAATGATATCATATCAAGCATGCGTTTATGATTAACATGTCCTAATCTATTGTGCCATAATGAAAATGAGTCAACAATATAAGCAGAATTCATATTTTTGTTAATATCAACATTCAGTTTAAACATACCATCACATATACCCTTTTCCCACAAACACACTGCCTTTGGTCAACATATATTTGTCTGACTCAAAGACTTGTTTGAAACCAAACTTATTCAAAAGACTTCCCAAACAAGATTCTTTCTAATCTCGGATACATAATATACATCATTCAATGTCATAATTTTTTATGGATGTGAATTACAAATCCACGATCACCTTCCCTTTGACCTCTGCCTTTGCTGAATTTCCCATGTATAGTTAATCTTCATCTTTGGTCGGTTCTAATTTCTTGAATTGATTCTTGTCTATGCAGACATGTTTAATAGCGCTAGAATCATACACCAAGAATTGTCTTGTTCAATCATATTCACTTCTGATATGACTGTTGTAAACTTTTCTTTTTTATATTGCCGCTTCTTTTTCTAGAAGCGACAATCCCTTTTGAAATGTCCCGGTTTACCACAAAAGTAGCAACCATTTTTGCTTTTCTTATTCTGTGAATTATTGTTGTTCCGCCCTTTCTTCTTCTTATTAGAAGAGTTATTCGAAGCATTGTTTGCTTTCTTTTCTTCCACCATATGGACTTTTGATGTATCAACAACTATTTCATCTTGAGCATCTTTCTGCCTCTGTTGTTGTTCAACCTGCAAAGACTGTGGTTGTCTAGACTCATATCCTCCTTCCTATGTTTCAGTGGTTTCGTCCGATCTTTCCAAGAAGGGGGTAATTTGTCTATTATTGATGAGACCTTAATTTCCTCATCCATATTTAAGATATGTTGACTGAACTGGTTAAGTATGTGCATGATATCATTAAATTTCTCTACCACTGAATGATCATCAGTCATTTCGTAATTAAAAAATTTGGTGGCTAGAAATTTCTTACTAGTTGCGTCCTCCATAAGATACTTTGCTTCTAATGAATCCCAGACGGCATTTGCAGTGGGCTTGTTGTAGTACATATCAAAAAGTGTACCAACATCGCATTGCAGGTATGTCCCATGCAAATATAGTCATCCTGTTCTCATTTGATCCTTTCACGTGTTTGCGCAATTGTTTCATCTTCAGTCTTTGTTGGCTTTGGTGTAGTTAGAACATATACCATTTTCATTCCAACCAATAAAAAATGCAACTTTTTCTGCCATCGTAGAAAGTTAACACCATCAACCTCTCCAGTTTTGTAAAATTAGCGGTGAATTCCTTAAGACTGTGAGGAGCAATTGCCGAAAAATTGTTTTAGATTGTTGGACTAATTTCATCGCTGATTCTTCTTGGATACAAATCTCTAAGGCACAATGTGTATATCGCTATCCTAAAATAGTATTTGCCCTCTTATATTGTATGCACGAGTAATAGCAATTCTGTTTGAATATACAACAAAGCAGATATATTGAATATCTTTAATCGACGTGTTTGCACAAGCATGACTATTCACAATTGTAGATAAGATTGTTGAAGTGACATGATAATAGAATTATAGCCTGCAAAACTATAACTCAATTTCTTTTACATTAAGAAAATGGCAGAGAATTTTAGAAAGAAGAAGATGTAGCAAAGAAAAATGGAGTGATCCAAAAATGGAGTGTGGTCCAGTATTTACAGTGGTGAGGAAATTTGGCTGCTTTTGTTCGAAGAAATGGTTGCAATTCTTCGAACAGTAGCATTCATTTCTTTATAGAAAAGTCGCACCTGTTCGAACGCCTAAGGCCCATCTTTTGACCTTTAAACATTAGTGTTCATGCCAATGTCATGTCCTTGCCTTATCTCTCCCTTCGTCTTTCTTTTGATATAGTATATCATGTCTTTATATATATAGTGGCATACCTTGCTATATTCCATGATGTGGGACAAATGATATTTCCCTTTTGTTCCTTCCTTCTTATTTTTTATTTCAAATTTCCTGTTACATTCCTTCTATCAGATGTTAATTGAGGAATTGTCAGCCGTATAGATTCTCCATCATTGTTCAGAGTTAAACCAAGATCTGAATTAACTATTTCCTTTTCAATAAATTTCAGGCTTGATTTGTCATACGGTTGCACAAGTAGCGAAATCCCATCTAGAGTACTGATTTGTGCAATACTCTTCAAGCTAACAAGAGTTTCATGATATTCCACCTTAACACTATCAATCATAGAAGGATTCTCCCTTCCAGTTCTCACTGCATTAAAATTCTCCAACATTGCTTCTAATGCTTTTTCCTTTCTCGATTTAGCATTCTTCTCTACTGCAGATTTCTCAGCTACAATTTTGTCAATAGTTGCCAATCTAATGACCCTAAACCTTTTTTAGCGATGTGATAAGTACATAATGGCTTGCTTGAGAATGCACTAACACCTTCCTGCAATCCAACATAATTTGAAGTCGAACCGAGAACTTTCATGTATGTGCAAAATGACACTGTATGATTTCTTCTTTCATGAAATTATGATGTTTGGATCTACGCACAAGCTCTTTTATTCTTCAGGTTGCAGCTTATATTTGGCTGAAGAGAGAAGAAGAGAAGGGGGGAAGGGGGGAGAGAGAGGAGAGAAGGAAAACAGTAAAAAAAGGAAGCGAGGGGTAGGATGATCTGCCATGTTTTTATAAAGTAGTGCAGTGGAGAAGACGAAAACGTTGTCGTAAGAGTTAGATTAAAAGAGATGCTCAGTTCAACGAGTTAATCGGCATGTTCAAAAAAGAGTATTGTCACTTTGGATATATTCCATAGGGTTCCAAGTGTTTGAGCTTATTTTAGCTGGAAGTAGACGGACAACAATGACGATGAGAATGGATAGGCTCTGGTATGTGTTTTGAGTTGATGAGGTTATGTCGTTGGAAGCCAACAATGGATCAGCCCTGAACATTGTTTGTTTACATGTAAATATTATTTTATGTGTAGTGTTTGGAGAGGTTCATCTTTAGTCTAAGTGTAACAACCTAAATTTTTAAATATGTTCGAGATTAAAAATTTAATTGAATTTTTAATTTTAATACTTAAAAGCTCCATTTCATTTGTAATTGAATGAAATAAATGAACTTATTTTGTAGATGAACAATAATATGCAACGCCGAACAACTATATTGAACAATTGTCTAACAAAAATGTAACTATTTAACTGATTCAAATTGTGTAAATTAAAATGATTTAAGTTTATAAAATTAAAATTAAATATTATATTTAAATTAATGAATATAATAATGTTCCAAATCTACTGAAATATAAAATTTTCTAAAAATGCCAATTTTGTGTCAAATTTGGTTAAATTTGGATTTTGTAAAAAATTAAAAGTTGTTAAATTTTGAATTCATCTTTTTTATGAATCTATACTGAATTCTGAGCATTCATCATTTTTCAGTTTGTTAAAATTTAATTTAATTTGCCCGAAATTCGCGTTTGTAAGTGTAAAAATGGACAAAAAAGAACGATGTTTGTTACATGTATACTTGTCTGAAACTAATCTATATCTTCCTTGATGTTATCCCTTTGAATTTGATCTAGTGAAATTAATTTGTAGGGACACTTACAAATTATCACTAAATACTTGGTAACTTTCATTCTCGTGCAGATAATTTGACCATTTAAGTTATTGAATTTACATTCAGTTATTGAATTTAATATAGTTTTAAAATAATTTATGATAATAATGAATGGTTCAACAAGATTTTAATAAGAAATTATGACGATGTTGAGTGTCAGTGATATAAAAGTTACATTTGATTTGAAAATAATGTGCATATTCTAAACGAAAAAAATTCTAATAACATACTTGTATTTATATCTGGTCATTCTCTTTAATATCTTCTTCTATCTATTCAAATTGTAACGTTCATCTATCTATATAATAATTCCCACTAATCTTTAATGATTAATAATTGGTCCGACCGTAAAATACCCAAATTGCCATATTTACTTTTTTTAAAAAAAAAATCTTTACTACTTTACCCTAAAAGGAAATTGTCTATATTTACTACTTTACTACTTACATATCAATTTTCATATTTTATATCAATTTGTAGTTCGTTATAACTTTTGGAATGCTAAGAAAGTTGACTCTTAATTAGGAATTTCTAAAAGACGTTAACGCCTTTTAAGTAAAGATTCAGTTTATTTCTAAATCAATATGTTAACTAGATTCCGTGCTTTTTAAGCAGTTTCAAATGTTTTGATTCTGTCAGAAAAGTAATTTATTTCATATAATAGTTTTTAATTTCTTACGATTGCATCCAAATTTCATAGAGAAAATTTCGTTTTCAAAATTGGATAAATAAAGAAGTTACCATAGCTGAAATATCCAATCAAAAAGTTCGCGTCCAACAAGAAATACAACTTTCATTTTTTGAATTTTTAATCATATTACATATAATATATTCCTATTGTGTTCATATAGATTTTTGGTATATTATATAATTTCCTTTCATGATATATAATAGCAAAATCAATTTCTTGATAAAATATATCAGTTGATTCTCAACCAAATTAGTAAAATCTGTACATCAACCAATTTGTCTACAAATATACCATATAATTCATAGCCTACCAACTATATAGTAAATAAAATAAAGGGAAAGCATTGAAAAAAATACATTCATATCAATGGTATAATACCAAATAAATGTAAACACAATTAGTAAAAATAGCATCAGTGTGCTTATATTACTTTTGTATGTTGTATAATCCACTTTCATGCCATATAATTGCAAATCAAATATTTTCATTGAATATGCCATATAATTCACAAATTGTTGCACCAAACTTTCCATTTATTTTTACTTAAAATTTCGAATGGCAAGAAAACTAGTTAAACAAACCTGAGTATACATAGTAACAAAAAATATCCGTTGGTTGTGGACATTATCATTATGATGTATTTTTTGCTAATTTTCTTTATAAAGTTTCATTAGTTATGCCATTTATTTTCATAATCTATATAATAATTCACAAATTGCCCATACTTACTATAAAAAAAATCTTTACTACTTTATCCTAAAAGGAAATCGCCCTTATTTACTACTTTATCCTAAAAGATACCACCTACATAGTACTCTTAATGATTTGTGGTTGGCAGAATGTAGTGTAAATGATTTGTAATTATTATTTTCTAATTGTTGTCTGACGTTTGCTACTTCAAATTTTTACTTGGACTATTCATATTTGGTATAATATCTTATTACTAATGCATGTTTATACAGAAATTGGTAGAATCAATTGTATTGTCTTAAATTATTTATTTAATTTCCAAAAATTAATTTTGATTAGTAATCTATACTGTAACATATTATTAATACCATATACATATTTATATGGATCATAAATTGATACACTTAATTGTAGTGCCTTAAAGTATTTAGTTGATTTCCCAAAATTCATTTACTTTACTCATCTATATTGCACTACATTATTAATACCATACCAGGTACACCAAATTCTCAATGAAATTTAATTTCGTGGGTATGCATATATTTCTAAGTTGAAAGTTCCTCGGTTTCCTTTAAAATAATACTTCATTTCATTCATCCTCCCAACTCTTCTTTTTCTTGCCTTTTGCAACTTCATAAATTTGTATAGTGCTAATGAAATGTCTTTATTCTCAATCGAAATCAAATCAGGAATTCTTTTCACCATGTATAAATTCACTCACTGAAAAAGAGTTGATGCATCTGAAGATTTTCTTTCCAATATCACTATTGTGCCTCCACAGCCTTAGCAAAGACGTCATCTTTTCCATCCATAATTGCTTTGATGCATTGATCAAATTGAGTGCACTGAAAACGAAGAAGTCAAACAAGGAAAACCTTTCCGAGTTCTAATATATTCCATAGTGGGACTATTAATTAATGACATTGTTGTAATAAAACTACACAATATTGTATGCTAACCTTGCAACATCCTAAAATCAAGTTTCCTTTGAGAATGTTGCCTTATACATGAATTTGATGGTGTTGGTGACCCAAATACAGTTCTCCAATATTCATTAGCTGGATGAAAATTTTCAACTGTCTTCCACTGTACCACATAAGCGTGTTAATATTAACATTTCTCACTTTGGAGTCAGAACCTTACATCCTACATTGTAACCGATATACTATTGACATAATTTATCTTTTTTTTTCTTAGAAAAATGATATACTGTCAAGTTTAACTTAGCTCAATTGTTGCATGATGATAGCACTGGGTATTAACGATAATATGTTGTTATTACATAAGTATGTTGATAAAAGATGTTTGTGATTTGTTTAATGACAAATTACCGAGTCTATTTCAGAATGCAACAACAATTTCTTTTTTAATATGTCAAATATGCTATATGAATCTTTAGCACAACATAGTGACATTTAAATTTTGATTTTACATTCTCCCATTTTATCTTTGACTTTTTAATTTCATTTTTAGGCTAAATTCATGGATAAAGTTGATGTTATCTAGCATAATAATTCTCAGTGATTCATGAAGATTTTGTTCCAACTTTTTACAGCATAGTTTTCTTATTCATTTTCAGTTTTTCTGTATTTATCCACATAATAAAATATACATTTCAGGGATAAAAAATTGCAATGTATGCACCTTGATATACTGTACGGAGCGCATTTGTGTCCTTTCTGCTATATCTATACGTCCAAACCAATGTCATGAGCATGGCAGATGGATACATACATTTTCTAAATGGCATGCAACGTGAGTGTAAATTTGAAACACATATAATACAATCATAGAGAAGTATTAATTAGAACTCAAAAACGTGCTAACAAATTAATTTAACAAAAAGCTAATACTACATCTTGATGTTATTCATCAAATAGAACAAATAAATTTTAATAGTAATTAAAAAATTATGGTTTTCCTTTTTTTTAAATGTTACAACACCCTTGAAGCCAAATATTTTCATATTATCTTTATACTTTAAGTTAATTATCATTAATGTTGCACTACTTGTCAGTTGAAAATGTAAATGTCAATTAAATTGCATTAATTTTTCCACATTTATATGCGAAGTGTTGTCTGATTAAGAATGGTTTATAGTCGAACTGAACAAGAATGCTTTATACTATTGAAGAGTTTTCATTATTTATTAATAATAGTATAAATATAATGTTTTATGTGATAGATTAGTATAATTTCAATAGAATCGCCCTTACTTCAAATCCATTCAAAATAAATTTAAACATAAATCCCGATTTTTCTTATTCCTAAGAAATCAATTATCAACAAAATATAAGCTATTCTCTTATCTACAATAAAATTTTTTTGCTAAAAGAAGGAAAAAATATAAGCATTTAGGTCCATGAAAAGAGCGAGTGTTTATTTCCATGGGAAGAACAAAAATTCGCAGTATGCTAGATAAAATTGTTTACAGTGTGCAAACCATATGTTCATTCCATAACAATATAGTTAAATTTCAATCTTTAATGCATATGTTGTATGTTTTAAGTTGGAAAGTGTGACCTCCCATGTCCGTTAATGTCACTCACTAAGGGAATGCATTAAGTTTCGTGAAGCATTATAGGTAAAAAGAAACAGAAATATTACAAGACAGATCTAAAAGCAACAGGGAAATTTAAAACTTTATTTATGCTGAAGCACTGTGGTTCAAAAACAGCGCATGTCTGAAAATACGTAAAAGCCATTACAAAAATATGAAACTTTCTGTCTTGTTCCCTCATAGTACATAAAAAGCATATGTAACGACCTGGTGATTTTGTGATCCTGGATATCGGCATACAACACTATGTCGATTATTCAAGCATCGGAAACACCGGATAGTCCATGAAAGAAATTGGAGGGTGAGAATAGATAAGATAGAAACTTAGAATAGAAGAAGAAGAAGAACATACAACATCAGAGTAACATGAATCTCACAGCATAACGAACAACATATAATAGATAACATATCCTTGAAATAAAATCAGTATATGTATACAGTAACATTATCAGAGTACAACACTTACAACACAGCGGAAATAACTATAGCTATATAATGCTGAAGCCTCCCGCTCCAAGCTCCATCTAGTGTATCTGTAAAACCTGACTACTTGAATTCCCGTAAAAAATTGGGCACCCAAGAGTTTAGGGAAAACAAAACAAAATAAACTCCGGGTCAGTCAAGGGACTGGTGTGAGTAAAACAATTTAAAACAGTTTGAGCAATTAAACGATATCTCAAAAGACCACGCCATATAACGGAACGGGTTTTTCACTTATGAGATTCCAAATCAATTTGATTTAACTTTCAAATCATTTTGAAAGAAGCGATAATCTTTATATCAAAACTCACTGATATTATAATAGTGTCTATCAACCACAATATAATAATCATCTAGCAGAACGCTTTCATCTCACGTTCCACATATATAGTATACAATCAAAACCGCAAGCACTTATTGGGTAATGGATTTCCAACTATGACAAGGTATGGAACCACCTTCCGATAGTGTACCTCTAGAGAGGAATACACTGGGTTCAACAAAAACATCTTGCAACCCGGCCACACATGACCGACCACTCATTTCGCTTGAGTGTATCGAATGTATATCACAAACGGTTGTGATCAGCAACCGTTTCCCGAATGGGACAACATCGACAATAGATTATAGAATGAAATGAATATCTCTAGATAGGTGATAATACACCCTACTAGGCAGCCAACCACTTAGCCATGCTGCATGCCTGATTTTTGTCATTTCCCGGTTGTGAGGCTAGAGGCCACGCTTATCCCTGACAGATCACACATTTATCCCATTCGAATGTCACGTCGTCATACCCGTCATATCACAAATTTATTTCCCTAAAAATACAGCGGTTATACAGTTAAGAGAAACAAATTCCTCTGCCACCAAACGTAAATACGTTTGAAGAGATCAACTTACGCAGTCTGTTAGATATACTCTGTCAGACATTTTTCCATACAGGTCGTCCTGGGACTGGACAAACCGTAGGCACTATTTTATAAACAGGACATCCCTTGCATAACTCCGTCTTCAATTATATTCATCATATTTGACTCGCAACGCTAACGCCCATACTGAGTGGTTTTCAGATAATGAATCTTATCTCGGTCTCTCCGTATTGACGATGGAAAAAGGGTCAAAGACTTCGATAGTCGGTGAGTTAACTATCAAAGAAAAACACGTGCGCAAACAACGGTCGTATTTCCAAATGGAGACCTCTCAGATTCTAACTGAACAACATTTCTAACTTCGAAATAGACAAAGTTCACCTTCTAAATCTTTAACAAACTTCCTTACGTAACTCTCAGATTCTATTTACGAATCCACTTCTTTTATCGAAATCATTTGATTATAACAATAGTGTTATAATCCCTACTTCTGAAATATCTAACTTAAGTATAACTTTTATTTATTAATTTGGATAAATAAACAAACAACTAATTTATTTATAAATAAATAAATCTGAACTAAAAACGAAAAGTGAAGAGCACTTTCCCGAATTCGATATAATCGAATTCGACGTATAACTCTCTTTCGAGTAATCCCTATTCGATTAACTCCTTCGAATAACTAATATTCGATTAACTCCCTTCGAATAACTTATATCCGATTAACTCTCCTCGAATAACTAATATTCGATTATCTCTCTTCGAATAACTTATATTCGATTAACTCACTTCGAATAATTAATATTCGATTATCTCACTTCGAAAAACTAATATTCGATTCACTCTCCTCGAACAACTAATATCTGATAACTCCTTTGTTCGAATAACTATATTTGATAACTCCTTTCGAATAAACTAATATTCGATAACTCCTTTCTTCGAATAACTATATTCAATAACTCCTTTCGAATAAACTAATATTCGATAACTCCTTTCTTCGAATAACTATATTCGATAACTCCTTTCGAATAAACTAATATTCGATAACTCCTTTCTTTGAATAACTATATTCGATAACTCCTTTCGAATAAGCTAATATTCGATAACTCCTTCCGAATAAACTAATATTCAATTAACTCTAACTCTAATCAATTTACTCTAACTCTAATTGATTTACTCTAACTCTAATCGATTTACTCTAACTCTAATCAATTAACTCTAACTCTAATCGATTAACTCTATTGCATTAACTCTATTCAATTAACTCTATGCAATTAACTCTAATCAATTAACTCTATTTTGATTAACTCAAATCGATTAACTCAAATCGATTAACTCCTTTGGATTAACTCCTTTCGAATAAACTATATTCGATTAACTCTACTGGAATAACTCCTTTGGAATAAACTATATTTGATAACTCTTTCTTTCGAATAAACTATATTCGGTAACTCTTTCTTTTGAATAAACTATATTCGATTACTCCTTTCAAATAAACTATATTCGATTAATTCTATTAAGTTTGACTTTGTATTTCAAATAGTATCCCAATTCCAAATTCTATTTATACTTCAATTTATAGAATTATTCATACGAAATCTCCTTTTTATTTCTAACATTTGAATCTCATTTAAAATCCCCTTTTATAACTCTATTTATTTTCTAAATAAATATTTCCTTTTTATAACTCTATTTATTTTCTAAATGAATATTTTATTCAAATTCTATTTGTTAATGTTTTACCAATATTTCCCTTTCAATTTTATTTGTAAATGGTTTACAAATATTCCCTTTTCAATTCTATTTGTAAATGGTTTACAAATATTCTCCTTCCAATTTTATTTGTAAATGGTTTACAAATATTCCATTTCCAATTATATTTGTAAATGGTTTACAAATATTCCCTTTCCAATTTGTTTTCACAAAATATTTCCTTTTATATTTGTTTTCACAAATATTCCCTTTTCTATTTGTTTTCACAAATATTTCCTTTTCTATTTGTTTATTTAACAAATAAATATTTATTTTTCAATTATATTTGTAAATGTTTTAAAAATATTTCCCTTTCTATTTTATTTGTAAATGTTTTACAAATATTTCTCTTTTTATTTTATTTATAAATGTTTTACAAATATTTCTCTTTCTATTTTATTTATTTGACAAAAAAATATTCTTTTATAACTCCTTTGATTTTATAATTATTTTCTTTTATAAAATCCGTTTCCTTTTATATGTAAAATCCATTGATTTTATATAAATAATTCATTTTCAAAATAAACTTTGAAAATCCCCTTTTCTACATCCCGGTATTTCGTACGATATTTAAAATACCAATTCACAATGATAGACATCATTCAAACATACCTAATCCACAACATATTATATATCACATCATATATTATATATGAAAAGAACAGTATTATAAATATTGAGGAATCTAGTTGGATTCCTCCGACCTATTTCCCTATATCACAGATGTTAAACAATATAATTAACATCAGCTTCATTTCAGTATGAAATATTCTGATAAACAGAATCAATATTTGATTAATGATTTGTATACATCGTTATATATAATTTCAACCAATACATCAGCAATTCAGCAAAACAATCAACACACAACAATCAATCATCATTTATCAGTTCTAAAAATACGTTTTAAAAATATGTACTGATAGAGTTGGTGAGTTTTACTCGCATTGGCAGTTCATCGTTAAATAACAATAAACTGTTATTTGATTTAGATCAAACAATTTATTTCGCCATAAATTCAACCGTGCTCTAATCCACTCCCGGTAAGTTCCATGGTGTAGTCCTCGTCCATACGATCCTAAGGATCTTGTTTCACGAAATTCCGATAACATATGGCAAAGATATTAATATTACAAGTTATATACCTATTTGGTAAAAATGTTATTCTATTTTAATTTAACCATTGGGCCTTTACTCACATTCCTTGGCCCAGAACTTAACACACCCGCCTGCTACAGTACTGCCGTCTTCCTTATTCACTAATTTGAATATCAGCTTCTCCTCACCCTTGCCATTTCCGACAGTTTCTCCTTCCATACCTCGCTCTACACTCCACCGTTCTTCAAACCAAAATCGCAAAAGACCTTCTCTTCAAATTCTGCAACCCGCCATGCCAAACCCAAAGAACTCGACCACCTACTTCCAGATCCGACATCGACAGAACATCACGCACCCCAGCACAGTACCGAACTTAAATTACACCATATCCACTAAAACTTTGCTTATATACTCTACAACTCCTCCTCGATCCTAAAATGAACCTGAATTCGTCTAACGCTGCTTAAATCGAAATCAAATGGGAACCCTAGTTCCTACGACAAACGCTGGAATTTTTGAGCAACCCCAAACATGATCGAACTCCTCCAAATGGACATATGTTGTAGCAAATCTTCTTGTGAATCCAAATAAAATCGTTCCATGATTTTTGGGTTTTTATTTGATTTTGTTTTGATTTTTCATTCCTCACGTTTTTACTGAAACATGAAGAACGACGGCGGAAATTATTTTAACCAAAGAGAAAGTAGGAATTAGGTTTAGATAGGGGGTAAGGTATTTATAGGTAGTTTATAAACATTTTTATATTGATTATTATATTATTTATAATCAACCGCGTTGCTTCTATTTTTCTTCTAAAATTCGTATCATCACACATGATAACCAAAAATCATGAAAATGGACATACAACTAGAGTTCGACATTACAGACCCAACGAAACTGGTTTCGTCGAATTCCAAATCAGTATGCTCACACAACGTATTTTTAAAGGTCAAATTATCATCTGTTCTTCACATTAAAACCCCTTACGACCACACACTGACTCCAAAAATTATGAAAATTGAAATCTAACAATAATTTAATATTACGGATCCAACACAATTAGTTTCGTCGAAAACAGAGATCATTTGCAAAACTGGCTATTTTTAAAGCTCTAAATAAACCCATTTAAATATTAATATATTTAAAAATAATTAAATTAAATATTAAATATTAAAAATAAATATTATCGTATATATTCACACTGGAATATCATGCAGGTCCATATCGAGATCTATAACTCGATATTCCAAATCCAGTGTTAGATCGATATTCGATTTATATTTAAAATCCATTTAAAATATAAATAAATCGATATAAATTATAAAGGAATTCCATAGCGACTTTTCTAAAATTTGATTTGGACATAACTCAAAATCTACACAATGAAATCCCGATTTTTCTCTTCCTTTAGAAAAATATATTTCACCAGCTTCGAACGTTTCTTGTTTCAGAGAAATCCGATTTAAAATGCACCCTGTATATTCATTTAAAGTACGAATCGCTAAATAGCGAACTACAGCGTCATTTCGAGCTAGATTTTAATTATAATATAATTATACGTTCAAACAGTCTTTCAAATAATATATTCGTTATTCTAATTCAAATTCTAAACTGAATTATATATTTTGAATTGCCCAATTCACACCGTATTGCCATTTCAGCTAATTCTGATTATTTCAGAATTAAATATATTATTTAATTGTTATATTAATTAAATATTCAAAATTATTTAATTAAACCACCATTAAATCCTCTAAATCACTATTTACATAAATAAATTAATTATAATACTGTAAAAATAGGGGACATTACATTCTTCCCCCCTTAAAATAATTTCGTCCTCAAAATTGCTAAGGTAGAAAACAAACCCTATTGATTGGTTAGAACTTATTTGTTCACTTCTTAACTTCATTTTCAATTGAACCAATTTAATTTCAATTAAATTATTAATTTATTCCTAATAACGAAAATTTCCATAAATCTTGAAAATTTTCTAACATCTTAACTTTTCGAAAAAAATTCGCTAGCACCTCCTTTGTACTGGTCAATAGTTCAAACTCCAACTCGCCTCTCTAGGCCTTCTTCAACCCAAAAGAAAATCAAACAGCCAAACGGCTTGCCAATTCGGCTCATCAAAATCTCATACCCAATTAGAATATAAACTTGTACCTTTTTGTCGAGCATATCATTCAATCTTTCATATCTGCTACTAATTCAACATATACAAATGTTATCCCAATCAAACTCAAATCACTTTTAAGTCCAACACAACCATTCGCTTATATCCAAGCCAAATTTCATTTCAAACTTGATTTTTATTTTCGATTCCAAACTCTTAACTTGATTATCAAATTACACTTCAAATTCGAATCTCACAATCCAATTTGTCTTGATATCATTCTAATTCAATTCAATTCAATAACCACTTAATTGATTTTAGTTCAATTCCAGTTTTCTTTCACAAATTCTATTTAAATTTGTTTTTAATTCACAGTCTCTTCCTGGGAGTTTTAAACAACTTACCCTTTCCAAAACAAAAACCAAATATTCACTTTTGGGAACCAAAACAACTTGTTTTCTCAAAATAATTCAAAAAAAATATCTTTACTAGTAATCCGCCACTTACAACTCGAAAATGAATACCGATGATGTCCGTATCATCATCGGAATTTATTTCTAGCTATCGAAGTGAGTTCAATACTATATCAGTTTCAAAACCATATCTAAACACTTCCATTTTGAAATTCATTTCAAAATACCATTTACAATGCTTTAAAACAATTTAAAATCTCCCAGGATTTTAAAATTCTCATATATTTAACCCAAATCCATTTACAACCACCTTTCCAAATCTCCAGGATTTTAATTCCAATTTTGGTTTTAATTTCAGATTTAATTCATCTGCTTTCACGTATTTCACTTATATGAATTCTGATTGGCTATTTACATAATCATTTCACATTTTATAATCTTATTCGATTATAATCACAACCAATACATCCTATATACGATTATAATTTCAATATAAATCCTTTATATCAAAATATATTTGGATAAAATTATTTCGTTTACCCTCCTTTTAAAACATACCATGTCGGTTCATCGTATTCGAGTGTTCAGAAACTCCTACCGATACAGTGGATCAAACTGATCGACCAGAACTCATAAACAACACAACCAATAAATGTCCACAATATAAAACAGTTTTTATATCAAATAAAAAATACGTTCACTCGTATATATACACTCAACTCAATCTAGGGTATCACTAACCCCATCTCTACTGAGTCACGCCACAGAGCCGAGGTAATTACTTAACCTTAAGCTCTGATACCACTATAACGACCCAGGGATTTTGTGATCTTGGATATCGGCATACAAAACTATGTTGACTATTCAAGCATCGGAAACACCGAATAGTCCATGAAAGAAATTAGAGGGAGAGAATAGATAAGATTGAAACTTAGAATAGAAGAAGAAGAAGAAGAACATACAACATCAGAGTAACATAAACCTCACAGCGGAATGAACAACATATAATAGATAACATATCCTTGAAATAAAATCAGTATATGTATACAGTATCATTATCAGAGTACAACACTTACAACATAGCGGAAATAACTATAGCTATATAATCTTGAAGCCTCCCGCTCCAAGCTCCATCTAGTGTATATGTAAAACCTGACTACTTGACTGCCCGTAAAAAATTGGGCACCCAAGAGTTTAGGTAAAACAAAACAAAATAAACTTCGGGTCAGTCAAGGGACTGGTGTGAGTAAAACAATTTAAAATAGTTTGAGTAATTAAACGATATCTCATAAGACCACGCCGTATAACGGAACGGGTTTTTCCCTTATGAGATTCCAAATCAATTTGATTTAACTTTCAAATCATTTTGAAAGAAGCGATAATCTTTATATCAAAACTCATTGATATTATAATAGTGTCTATCAACCACAATATAATAATCATCTAGCAGAACACTCTCATCTCGCGTTCCACATATATAGTATACAATCAAAACCGCGAGCACTTATTGGGTAATGGATTTCCAACTATGACAAGGTATGGAACCACCTGCTGATAGTGTACCTCTAGAGAGGAATACACTAGGTTCAACAAGAACATCTTGCAACCCGGCCACACATGACCGACCACTCATTTCGCTTGAGTGTATCGAATGTATATCACAAACGGTTGGGATCAACAACCGTTTCCCGAATGGGACAGCATTGACAATAGATTATAGAATGAAATGAATATCTCTAGATAGGTGATAATACACCCTACTTGGCAGCCAACCACTTAGCTATGCTGCATGCCCGATTTTTGTCATTTCCCGGTTGTGAGGCTAGAGGCCACGCTTATCTCTGACAGATCATACATTTATTCACTTTGAATGTCACATCGTCATACCCATCAAATCACAAATTTATTTCCCCAAAAATACAATGGGTATACAGCTAGGAGAAACGAATTCCTCCGCCACCAAATGTAAATACGTTTGAAGAGATCAACTTACGCGATCTGTTAAATATACTCCGTCAGACATTCTTCCATACAGGTTGTCCTAGGACTGGACAAACCGAAGGCACTATTCTGTAAACAGGACAGCCCTTGCATAACTCCGTCTTTAATTATTTTCATCATATTTAATTCGCAACGCTAACGCCCATATAGAGTGGTTTTCAGATAATGAATTTGTTCCCAGTCTCTCAATATTGACGATGGTAAAAGGGTCAAAGACTTTGATAGTCGGTGAGTTAACTATCAAAGAAAAACACGTGTGCAAACAACGGTTGTATTTCCAAATGGAAATTTTACCGACCAATCATCAATCAACATTTTCTCTTTTGTTCATCAATTTATTTATTTCCTATTTCCATATATTCAACATTCCTTATTTTCTAAATTTAGAAAATATACGTTATTAATAATTGGAAAACATTTCCATCTCTTTTTCACGTATCACTGTCATTCCAGTATTCTTTACCATCCAACATTTCATTTTCTATGATTCGAAAATATCTCTGATTATATTTGGAAAATGTTTCCAAAAATCATTCCTTGGATTTAAACAGATGTTTAAATAAAACATCGCTATGCCAATTCAAACCATTATCTTCATTAACTATATTCACTTTACTGAACTTTACTATCAAACCTTAACCGTTCCTTAGTTACAAACGAAGTCAATCAAGTTGGGGTATAACTACCTCTTAGACCTTAATTGAACAACATTTCTAACTTCGAAATAGAAAAGTTCACCTTCTAAATCTTAAACAAACTTCCTTACGTAACTCTCAGATTCTATTTACGAATCCACTTCTTTTATCGAAATCATTTGATTATAACAATAGTGTTATAATCCCTACTTCTGAAATATCTAACTTAAGTATAACTTTTATTTATTAATTTGGATAAATAAACAAACCACTAATTTATTTATAAATAAATAAATCTTAATTAAAAATGGAAAGTGAATAGTACTTTCCGAATTCGATATAATCGAATTCGACATATAACTCTCTTTCGAGTAATCCCTATTCGATTAACTCCTTCGAATAACTAATATTCGATTAACTCCCTCCGAATAACTTATATTCGATTAAATCTCCTCGAATAACTAATATTCGGTTATCTCGCTTTAAATAACTTGTATTCGATTAACTCACTTCGAATAACTAATATTCGATTAACTCACTTCGAATAACTAATATTCAATTAACTCTCCTCGAATAACTAATATCTGATAACTCCTTTCTTCGAATAACTATATTCGATAACTCCTTTCAAAAAACCTAATATTCGATAACTCCTTTCGTCGAACAACTATATTCGATAACTCCTTTCGAATAAACTAATATTCGATAACTCCTTTCTTTGAATAACTATATTCGATAACTCCTTTCGAATAAACTAATATTCGATAACTCCTTTCTTCGAATAACTATATTCGATAACTCCTTTCGAATAAACTAATATTCGATAACTCCTTTCTAATAAACTAATATTCGATAAACTCTAAATCTAATCAATTTACTCTAACTCTAATCGATTTACTCTAACTGTAATCAATATACTCTAACTCTAATCGATTAACTCTAACTCTAATCGATTAACTCTAATTCGATTAACTCTATTGGATTAACTCTATTCAATTAACTCTATTCAATTAACTCTAATCAACTAACTCTTTTTTGATTAACTCAAATTGATTAACTCCTTTGGATTAACTCCTTTCGAATAAACTATATTCAATTAACTCAATTGGATTAACTCCTTTGGAATAAACTATATTCGATAACTCTTTCTTTCGCATAAACTATATTCAATAACTCTTTCTTTCGAATAAACTATATTCGATAACTCCTTCTTTTTTATAAACTATATTCAATTTACTCTATTAAGTTTGATTCGTATTTCAAATAGTATCCCATTTCCAAATTCTATTATACTTCTATTCATAGAATTATTCATACGAAATATCCTTTTTATTTCTAACATTTGAATCTCATTTAAAATCCCCTTTTATAACTCTATTTATTTTCTAAATAAATATTTCCTTTTTATAACTCTATTTTTTTATAAATAAATATTTTCCTTCAAATTCTATTTGTTATTGTTTTACCAATATTTCCCTTTCAATTTTATTTGTAAATGGATTACAGATATTCCCCTTTCAATTCTATTTGTAAATGGTTTACAAATATTCCCTTCCAATTCTATTTGTAAATGGTTTACAAATATTCCCTTTCCAATTCTATTTGTAAATGGTTAACAAATATTCCCTTTCCAATTTGTTATCACAAAATATTCCCCTTTCTATTTGTTTTCACAAATATTCCCTTTTCTATTTTTTTTCACAAATATTTCCTTTTCTATTTGTTTATTTAACAAATAAATGTTTATTTTTCAATTCTATTTGTAAATGTTTTACAAATATTTCCCTCTCTATTTTATTTGTAAATGTTTTACAAATATTTCTCTTTCTATTTTATTTATAAATGTTTTACAAATATTTCTCTTTCTATTTTATTTATTTGACAAATAAATATTCTTTTATAACTCCTTTGATTTTATAATTATTTTCTTTTATAAAATCCGTTTCCTTTTATATATAAAATCCATTGATTTTATATAAATAATTCATTTTCAAAATACACTTTGAAAATCCCCTTTTCTACATCCCGGTATTTCTTACGGTGTTTAAAATACCAATTCACAATGATCGATATCATTCAAACACACATAATAAACAACTAATTATATATCACATCATATATTACAATATGTGAAAAGAATAGTATTATAAATATTGAGGAATCTAGTTGGATCCCTCCAACCTGTTTCCCTGCATCACAGATGTTAAACAATATAATTAACATCAGCTTCATTTCAATATGAAATATTCTGATAAACAGAATCAATATTTGATTAACGATTTATATATATCGTTATATATAATTTCAGCCAATACATTAGCAATTCAACCAAACAATCAACACACAACAATCAATCATCATTTATCAGTTCTAAAAATACGTTATAAAAATATGAACCGATAGAGTTGGTGAGTTTTACTCACATTGGTAGTTCATCATTAAATAACGATAAACTGTTGTTTGATTCAGATCAAACAATTTATTATGCCATAAATTCAACCGAGCTCCAATCCACTCCCGGTAAGTTCCATGGTGTAGTCCTTATCCATACGATCCTAACAGATCTTGTTTCACGAAATTCCGATAACATATGACAAAGATATTAATATTACAAGTTATATACTTATTTGGTAAAAATCAAATTCTATTTTAATTTAACCATTGGGCCTTTACTCACATTCCTTGGCCCAGAACTTAACCCACCCGCCTGCTACAGTACTGTCGTCTTCCTTATTCACTAATTCGAATATCAGCTGCTCCTCACCCTTGCCATTTCTGACTGTTTCTCCTTCCATACCTCGCTCTACACTCCACCGTTCTTCAAACCAAAATCGCCAAAGACCTTCTCTTCAAATTTCCCAACCCGTCATGCCAAACCCAAAGAACTCGATCTCCTTCTTCCAGATCCGACTTCGATAGAACATCACGCACCCCAGCACAATATCGAACTTAAGTTACACCATATCCACCAAAACTTTGCTTACACACTCTACAACTCCTCCTCAATCCTCAAACGAAACCGAATTCGTCAAACGCTGCTTAAATCGAAATCGAATGGGAACCCTAGGTTCCTGCGACCAATGCTAGAATTTTTGAGCAACCCCAAAACATGATCGAACTCCTCCAAATGGACATATGTTGTAGCAAATCTTCTTGCGAATCCAAATAAACTCATTCCATCATTTTCGGGTTTTTATTTGATTTTGTTTTGATTTTTCATTCCTCACGTTTTTACTGAAACATCAAGAATGACGGCAGAGATTATTTTGACTAAAGAGAAAGTAGGAATTAGGTTTAGATAGGGGGTAAGGTATTTATAGTTAGTTTTTAAACATTTTATATTGATTATTATATTAATTATAATCAACCGTTGCTTCTATTTGCCTTCTAAAATTCGTATCATCACACATGATAACCAAAAATCATGAAAATGGACATACAACTAGAGTTCGACAATTCGAACCCAATGAAACTGGTTTCGTCGAATTCCGAATCTGTTTGCTCACACAACATATTTTTAAAGGTCAAATTATCGTTTGTTTTTCACAATAAAATCCTATACGGCCACACACTGACTCCAAAAATTACGAAAATTGAAATCTAACAATAATTTAATATTGCGGATCCAAGAAAATTAGTTTCGTCAAAAACAGAGGTTGTTTGCAAAACTGACTATTTTTAAAGCTCTAAATAAACCCATTTAAATATTTATATATTTAAAATTAATTAAATTAAATATTAAAAATAAATATTATCGTATATATTCACACTAGAATATCACGAAGCTCCATATCGGGAACTATAACTCGATATTCCAAATCCAGTGTTAGATCGATATTCGATTTATATTTAAAATCCATTTAAATTATAAATAAATTGATATAAATTATAAAGGAATTCCATAGCGACTTTTCTAAAATTTGATTTGGACATAACTCAAAATTTACACAATGAAATCCCGATTTTTCTCTTCCATTAGAAAAATATACTTCACCAGCTCTGAACGTTTCTTGTTTCACAGAAATCTAATTTAAAACGGACCCTATATATTCATTTAAAGTTCGAATCGCCAAATAGCGAACTGCAGCTCCATTTCGAGCTCAATTTTAATTATAATATAATTATACGTTCAAACGGCGTTCAAATAATATATTCGTTATTCTAATTCAAATTCTAAACTGAATTATATAATTTGAATTTCCCAATTCACACCGTATTGCCATTTCAGCTAATTCTGATTATTTCAGAATTAAATATATTATTTAATTATTATATTAATTAAATATTCAAAGCTATTTAATTAAACCACCATTAAATCCTCTAAATCAATATTTATATAATTAAATAAATTAATTATAATACCGTAAAAATACGGGACATTACAGCATAATTCCCCGAAAAGAGACAAAGCCATAGTAGAAACAAGAACTTGAGCAATAGTTCAGAAGCTAGCCCAGGCAAGATGATAACTGAGTCCGGACTAAGCCAGAGATTTCCGTTCCTGAGAACCTAGGGGGGAAACGGAAGAAAGAAGAGGAAACAAAAAGGGTCAGACATAAAGTCTAGCGAGTCCAATTATTTTTAGTAAGTAAATAAATAAAAGTAGCATGACAGGCATATAAAGTGGATAAGAGAGATACAATTCTAATAGGTAAGTGCGACAAGGTAAACATAATAGAGTGCATTACGCCTCTCTAAAGATTTCTCTGCACTACTACTAATATATCTAGAATGAGATGATCCCCAACATGCATGAAATGGAAGACTTAGGCGAACTTCTAGTGAGAGGTTTTAACCCTATAAAATCCACGGGCAGACCCAATAACGGACTCCTAAACTTACCAGAGTCTAGATGTACCCTAACAACTACCCTGATTGATCGACTCCCTACTCCGTAGATACCATGTGCTGGCCCCATAGTAGGATGTATCACTTCTTAAAATGGCAACCCTTCATTTTCAAGATGTGCACAGCCATATCTACAGATGTCACAACGGCTTAATTCACATAGCAAGCCAGACCCATGCACGAACATGACTCCGTTGGTTTCCTGCGCTTTTGACATTGCCCCTTCGTTTTATATCTCTTGCAATCAGCCCAGTAAGCGTGCCCCTACTCTGACCTAGTTCGAAGTACTCGTTTGATACCTAGATGGGTTACTAACCGAAATGGGTCCCACACACAAGATGATACAAGCTCCCCCTAGGCTTGCATTCCCAATAATAGGATTTCAACTGGTTACGCCTAACAGTCCAGTATGTAAAACAGGTTAAGTTGTCGGGCCAGTATATGTAAATATTACCCCACCGCCACAAGATCTACTTAACCCTTACGGATCCAAGCAAGTTTACTTAACAAAGTTGCGTAACCCCAAAGTATAAAATAGGTTATGTTTGTGGGCCTATATATAAATATTACCTACCGCCACAAGATTTACTTAAACCACCCACTGTTTCAATCAACTTTACTTAACCCCTATTCAAGTTAACATGTTCATACAATCCCTGTAGATTCAACTAGGTTAAGTATTCCAATTCGTTACCATGTTCATTTATGGTTATAATGGGCTAGACCTCCCACATTAGACCTATAACTTGTGGATGCTGGATATGCCGGTCGAATCTGGGCAGACTACTTCCACAAGTTGGGCCTAACCTCATGTCTCATCCCTTCTCATTTTGTGCACTTAGAAACCTCACATTAGTTTCAGCATTTGCGGTTGCTAGATATGCCGGTCGGGTCTGGGCAGACTTCCACTACAAATGCAATCTAAGCTCGTGTCATAAGTGAAGTTATAGTTTTCTAATTACAGTAATCCTAGGCATTTTATTTATCAACCAATTAATTATACCAATGTCTTTATAGGTGTTCATGCCCATTTACCCAATTATATTCATAATGGATTATATGTCCAAATTCATATTCGTCATTCAAGTTATGCCAATTCTAAAGTTTTCCCGCGTCCCCTACCTAATGCATTCGCATATATTTGGTGTCATGTCTAGGCTAGAAAGTAGCCTAGCCGTAAACTATAAAAGGGAAAGATGACAAAAGTGATTATTTTAGCAAAAGTGACATAAACATGTAATTGGCATAGTGATAAGGTGGACATATGAAAATAGATCTAGTGAGCATGTGATAATAAAACTAGATCTAACATACCAGGGATGTCATAATATGCACGAATAAATAAGGATTCATATGTCCAATAAATGATAGATCTAAATTAGCCACAATTTGATAAGTACCAAATGATCTAACAAGAATTAGATCCATAAGTAGATGTGACATGATAAATTAACCACAAGCGAATTAGATCTAGCATGATAATATTTAAGATCCACAATTGTGACATGATAAATTAACCACAAGCGAATTAGATCTATTAAGGGCATGACAATGTTTAAGTTCCACAATTGTGACATGATAAATTAACACAAGTGAATTAGATCTATAAAGGTAGATCTAGCATGATAATATTTAAGATCCACAATTGTGACATGATAAATTAACCACAAGAAAATTAGCTCTATAAAGGTATATCTAGCATGATAATATTTAAGATCCACAATTGTGACATGATAAATTAACCACAAGCGAATTAGATCTATAAACGTAGATCTAGCATTATAATATTTAAGATTCACAAACGTGACATGATAAATTAACCACGAGTGAATTAGATCTATAAGGTAGATCTAGCATGATAAAGTTTAAGATCCACATCATATATGTCATAGATTCAAAAGTCCCAATAGATCTGATATGATAAAGATTTAGATCCAAATCATAGAATATTATAGATTCACAAATTATGATAGATCCAATATGATTCAATCATAGGCCTATATCCAAATCACAGTTATATCATGTTTACTTTTAATCATTTAAATTTAAAAGTAACTAACTCACAGTGTTTGGATTTTAGAAGATAGAAAAGAATTTGTTTGTGTTGAATCTCAGATCTATTCTTGAAATGCTTGAATCTTTAAATTTGATTTGTAGAAGAAGAAAGGATTAGATTCAGTTCAGGCACTGACAGCATTTGGCCTCCATTGTTTTCGGTATGAGAAAACAAGAGAAATGAGGGTATATTTATAGTTGCCAGCCTCCAGAATTCGATTGCCACCTCAGCGCTAGGGGGAATCGGGATATGGGACGACACCCACTTGGGTCCGGAAGCCCAAAAACTAGTATGGGAGCACTACGCAGGTGCGCCAGCGTAAAAATGTCTCGGCTCACTTGTCAAGTGCGCCAGTTATCCCTGTTTTAATCATCAAACTTCCACCATTCATAACTTCTTCATACATTATCCATTTTACGCAAACCATGTGTTTGTCTTGACCAGAATTTCGAGACGAACGCAATGACGTTGTCCATTTCCCTTAATTATTAATATTAAATTAATTATTCTTTAATTTATTCTTTTTAGTGTAGTTGAAATATGGGTTGTTACGTTCTCCCCTACTCAAAGGATTTCGCCCCCGAAATCTCCAAGTTAAGAATATGTATCCTACCATCCATCATCCATCTACTCATCCACCAATCACAGACATCCTTTGTCCTTAAAATGTTCTAATGCTTATATGAGCATATGCAAAGGTGTGTGTGTATATGTCCCAAAAATAATGCGAAAGATCAGGTGGTCTACTGATTCAGTCGACCTCCTTAATGCAATGTATGTTAGTGTCATGAATCCAACATGAATGCAAATAATCCTATTATAACATGTAAGTTCTATATGTGTGCACAATCATCTGTTCAAATGCAACATCCATATGATGATACATCCATTTTCATCCATTAAAAGAAAGCAAAATGCACACACATCTATATGTAGTATGAGAGTGATCGATCTGATCCAGTGCCTAATGCGTGTGTAGATGCATCCACGAGCAACCACTAGCAACCACTTGCATCCATCAAACGTAACATTTAAAATCATGGGCTTCCCTACCTAAAGGTCGAAGATTCGATCGATAGGATATACTCAGATGATAGAAGCAAGTGTGAATAAAAGTTTTGGAAAAAGAAGATAAGAACAAAGCCCCAAAAAGGAAAGGGTATGAAGCGCGATTTTGTCTTCAGCCTCCCAAGTCACTTCCTCGTTGTCTTCTCCCCAATGCACTTTTATTAACCTAACCTCTCTGTTGCATAGTTTCTTAACCTCTGATCCAAGTATATGGGTAGGAACTTGTCTAATTATCACCTCCCGTTCTACCTTTACTTCCTCACGCATGTTCGGCTCAACTACCTCTGCTGTATCATGTAGACACTTCGATAAATAAGAAATGAGGAAAAACATTATGAATATCCACACATATGCAAAGCAAGCTGTATTCCTTAGTTGCGAATATCATCGGAGCATCGCATTCAGAAATGCTTCGCCGAATAAATCCTTTCTCAAGTAGCTCCCCTACTTATTTACTGAGCTCTCTCCTTTCTCTTGAAGCCATATGGCGCACGAGCAATGCAACTGGCTTTGCATTGTCCACCAAGTACATACGGAAATCGATCTCGTGCCTTGAGGGTAAACCCCGAACCTCATCAAAGACATCAGGATACTCACAGACTACCACTACCGATCGTAGATCATCAATAGATGCATCAAGAGATTCTGGGAAACTAAGCATGATAGACCCTTTTGGGTCACAAGAAATCTCGAGTGTCCTTCTATGGCAAGTCAAAAGTCTAAAGACCATCCCCTTACAATCGAGAATGGCACCGTACGTGGTTATCCAATCCATCCCTAGAATCAAACCATAGCTCATGAACCCGAGCACATATGCGTCGCACTCGAACTCGATGCCCAATATAGATATTCTCAAACCCCGACAAATCATCGGTAAATGAGCCGAACCACCAATGGGGTATGAGACAAGAACGAGATCCACTACCATACTAGTATTTAAGTGAAGAGGTTCAACCACATAACTAGATATAAATGAATGCGAAGAGCTAGTATAAAAAAGAGTTCTTACAGGATGGTTGGAAAGAGAAATCAAACCTTCCACAGAAACTTTCCTATCTCGATCTGGAGCATCGATCGCGAGAGCATGCACTTGCCCTCCATAAGCTCCTTCCCTTTGACCTTGTCCTTGTTTCTTTGGGCAATCCTTAATAAGATGCCCGACCTCTCCACAATGGAAACAAATGTTCTTCCTTTTTCTGCAATCTTTGCTTACATAACCCACGTGTCCACAGAGAAAACATTTCCTCTTGTCTCGAGCTTTGCCATTCTTTCCTCTCTTCTTTTGTCTTTCCTCAACCTTAGCTTCTTTCTTTTCATCTTTATCTTCCTCATGCATTAATGGCATATCAACGAGTCTTTTAAACATAGCTCCTACTGGAATATGGGACATAGCTAACCCATGAAGGGGTTCATTTAGTCCTTTAACAAACCACAAGGCCTTCTTATGCGGTGTGTCTACTAGTTCCAAACTGAATCTAGCTAGCTGGTTGTTGTTCACATATTCTTTAACTGTCATATCTCCTTGTTTGAGCGCCAGGAACCTCTCCATTTGCATGCTTTTCTCATCCTGGGAAAGAAACTTCATCTCAAACCTCTGTCTAAAATCATCCTAAGTTTCCACTAGACGACCTACTTGGATTACCTCCCACCAAAACGAAGCTTCATCCTGCAGTAGCCAGACTACTAACTGTATCTTCCTTCGATCTTCCACTTCAAAGATTACAAACAAGTCCTCGGTCTCCTGGATCCAATTTCTTTCCTCAACAAATGTCTCGTTTCCATGGAATGGCATCCCTCTCATAGCACGGAAATCTTGGCAGATCTTAGAGAAGTTGTCCGCATGTGGAGGAGAATGAGGAGGAATAACAGGTGCAGCTGGGGGAGGAACGTTTCCTTGGACTTTGGCAGGCGTTGTGGCCTCCAGATACCTATGGAACCAGCCTGGTATCGTAACGCCCTCTGGAATATTAGGTTCCCCAGACATGCTAAAAATAAGGAAAGATATTCAGACAAGGGTCGACAGATATTACTTATTTCTTTTGTTGGAATGTTTACCAAAACATACTTTTTTTCTTTTGAAAATGCTTCCTTTTAAAACCTTTTTGAAAATAATTTTCAAAGACTTTTATCTAATCCGGTAACCTTCAGCTCCGATACCAAGTATGACACCCCACGTCCGTTAATGTCAATTACTAAGGGAATGCATTAAGTTTCGTGAAGCGTTATAGGTAAACAGAAATAGAAATATTATAAGAGAGATATAAAAGCAACAACGGAATTTTAAACTTTATTTATAATAAAGCATCGTGGTTCAAAAACAGCACATGTCTAAAACTACATAAAAGCCATTACAAAAATATGAAACTTTCTGTCTTGTTCCATCGGAGTACATAAAAAGCATAATTCCCCAAAAAGAGATAAAGCCATAGTAGAGACAAGAACTTGAGCAATACTTCAGAAGCTGCCCAAAGGAAGATGATAACTGAGTCCTAACTAAGCCTGAGAATTCGCTCCCTGAGAACCTGTGGGGGAAAGGGAAGAAAAAAGTGGAAACAAAAAGGGTCAGACATAAAGTCTGGTGAGTCCAGGTACTTTTAGCAAGTAAATAAATAAAAGTAGCATGATAGGCATATAAATTGGATAAGAGAGATATCATCTTAATAGGTAAGTGTGACAAGGTAAACACGGTAGAGTGTATTACGCCTCTCTAATAATTTCTCTTCACTACTACTGGTATATCTACAATGAGATGATCTCCAGCATGTATGAAATGGTAGACTTAGGCATACTTCTGGTGAGAGGTTTTAACCCCATACAATCCACAGGCAGCCCCAATAACGGACTCCTAAACTTACCAGAGTCTAGATGTACCCTAACTGCTGCCCTAATTGATTGGCTCCCTACTCCGTAGATACCCTATGTCGGCCCCACAGTAGAATGTATCACTTCCTCAAGTGGCAACCCTTCATTTTCAAGATGTGCACAACCATATCTGCTGATGTCACAACATCTTAATTCCCATAGCAAGCCGGACCCATGCATGCACATGACTCCGTTGATTTCCTACGCTGTTGACACTATCCCTTCATTTTGGATCTCTTATAATCAGTCCAGTAAGCGTGCCCTTGCTCTGACCTAGTTCGGAGTACTCGTTTGATACCTAGATGAGTTACTGACTAAAACAGGTCCTACACACAGGATGATACAGGCTCCCCCTAGGCTTGCATTCCCACTACTAGGATTTCAACTGGTTATGCCTAACTGTCCAACATGTAAAACAAGTTAAGTTGTCGGGCCTGTATATGTATATATTACACCACCGCCACAAGATTTACTTGACCCTCACTGATCCAAGCAAGTTTACTTAACAAATTTGCATAACCCCAAAGTATAAAATAGGTTAAGTTTGTAGGCCTATATATATATAAATATTACCTACCGCCATAAGATTTAGTTAACCTACCCACTATTTCAACCAAGTTTACTTAACCCCTATTCAAATTAACATTGTCATACAATCCCTATAGATTAAACTAGGTTAACTATTCTAGTTCGTTACCCTTTCATTTATGGTTATAATGGGCTAGACCTCCCACATTAGACCTACAACTTGTGGATGCTAGATATGCCGGTCGATCCGAGTGGACTTCTTCCACAAGTTGGGCCTAACCTCGTGTCTTAGCCCATCTCGTAATTGTGCACTTAGACCCCTCACATTAGGTCAACATTTGCGTTTGCTGGATATGCCAGTCGGGTCCGGGCAGACTACCACCACAAATGTAATCTAACCTCGTGTCATAAGTGCAGTTTCAGTTTTCTAATTACTATAATCCTAGGCATTTTAATTATTAACTAATCAATTATACATATGTCTTTATAGGTGTTCATGCCCATTTACCCAATTATATTCATAATGGATTATATGTTCAAATTCACATTCGTCATTCAAGTTATGCTAATTCTAATATTTTTCCCTGTTCTATAACTGATGCATTCGCACATATTTGGCGTCATGTCTAGGCTAGAAAGTAGCCAAGCCATAAACAATAAAAGGGAAAGATGACAATAGTGATTATTTTAACAAAAGTGACATAAACATGTAATTGGCATAGTGATAAGGTGGACATATAAAAATCGATCTAGTGAGCATGTGATAATAAAACTAGATCTAACATACTAAGGATGTCATAATAGGCATGAATAAATAAGGACCATATGTCCAATTAATGACAGATCTAAATTAGACACAACATGATAAGTACCAAATGATCTAACAAGAATTAGATCTATAAGTAGATGTGACATGATAAATTAACCACAAGCGAATTAGATCTATAAAGGTAGATCCAACATGATAATATTTAAGATCCACAATTGTGACAAGTTAAATTAACCAAAAGTGAATTAGATCTATAAAGGTAGATCTAGCATAATAATATTTAAGATCCACAATTATGACATGATAAAGTAAACATAAGCGAATTAGATCTATAAAGTTAGATCTAGTATGATAATATTTAAGATCCACGATTGCGACATGATAAATTAACCACAAGCGAATTAGATCTATAAAGGTAGATCTTGCATGATAATATTTAAGATCCATAATTGTGACATGAAAAATTAACCACAAGCGAATTAGATCTATAAAGATGGACCTAGCATGATAATACTTAAGATCCACAAATGTGACATGATAAATTAACCACAAGTGAATTAGATCTATAAGGTAGATCTAGCATGATAAAGTTTAAGATCCACATCATAGTTATGTCATAGATTCAAAAGTACCAATAAATCTAATATGATAAAGATTTAGATTCAAGTCATAGAATATTATAGATTCACAAATTATGATAGATCCAATATGATTCAATCACAGTCATATATCCAAATCACAGTTATATCACGTACTTTTAATCATTTAAATTTAAAGGTAACTAACTCACAGTGTTTGGATTTTAGAAGATAGAAAAGAATTTGTTGGTGTTAAATCTTAGATCTATTCTTAAAAGACTTGAATCATTAAACATGATTTGTAGAAGAAGGAAGGATTAGATTCAGTTCAAGAACTGACAACATTTGGCCTCCATTGTTTTTGGCATGAGAAAACAAGAGAAATAAGGGTATATTTATAGCTTCTACCCTCCAGAGTTCGACTGCCACCTCAGCCCTAAGGGGAATCGGCCTATGGGTCGACATCCACATGGGTTCGGAATCCCAAAAAATACTATGGGCGCACTTGGCAGGTGTGCCAGTGTAAAAATGCCTTGGCGCACTTGTCAATTGCGCCAGGTGTCCCTATTTTAATCATCAAACTTCTACCGTTCATAACTTCTTCATATGTTATCCGTTTTACGCAAACCAGTTGTCTATCTTGAGAATAATTTCGAGACGGACACAATGACAAAGTTCGTTTCCCTTAATTCTTAATAATTAATTAATTATTCTTTAATTTATCCTCTCTAATGTAGTTGAAATACGGGTTGTTACAAAAAGTGGTAACTTTTGGTGTAATTGTCTATATTTATTGAAAAAGATAAAAATACAAAACTTGTTATCAACATAACATTTCCAATAGTAGTAACTTTATATTTTTGTTGGCACGTCATGTGTATTTGAGGGTAGTTAAGATTAAAGGTTAGGATGGCAAATGCATACCAATATTAGAAATTCAAATTATTTCCTCACATAGGTCGAGTTTTGCACAGCAATATCTGCATTGCATGAAATAAATTAGTTTATTGGAGAAGGGTAATTCTGAAGGGATATAACATAGGATAACTGGCCATGCTTTTAAGCGCTATATTTTCTAAATCAATGTTGCATGATAAGTTTTTTAAAAGCATATATTTATGGTTATTTCATGTATTTCTGAGCTTCTCTTAGCACATCATGTATTTTCCTGCTTTAAATTCTTTAATATTGTTGCACATATATTTACTTTACTTAAATTCACCACATATCTATATGAATGATTTCTTGATTTAAATTCAATGGTTTTGGCCTTTTCACTCTCTAATGTCCATTGTTTTGGACCACTGGCCAATCAGTCAAATATAAGAGAGTTTCCAATTTGAGTGCATTAGTAAAAAAATTATCGATACTTTATTTCTGTCTCTTTATGCATTTATGAATGTTTACGATAGAACAAACCATTTAGTCCATCTAATATATGTCATTATTTCCTTCTCAATGAAGCTGCATAATTTTTTTTTCATTTACAAATCTAGCTAAAATGCCTTTCTTTTATGTACTTTGTTTTCTTAGTGCAGAATTTCAAGAAAGTCGTTACAAGATATTGATTAAATTAATGCACATGGGAAGCTACAAGCCATTAAAATGCTATTTGACTTGGTAATTCTTCTTGCATAGAAAAGAGTTTGGTAAATTAAAAAGCTTGAAAATTAAAAATCATTTTTAATGACTTCAAGGATAAAAAAGATGATGAAAATGGGTTCATTTCAAAACTGAAAGCAATTAAAAAAGAAAAAGTAAGTTATACATACATACATACATATATATATATATATAGTGACATCATACACACTTTTAACATATAAAAAAGAATACATTGCATATAAAAAAGAATGCTTCTTTTTTGCTTCATCAAAACTGAAAGCAATTAAAAAAGAATGCCTAGTATACATATAAAAATATATTTAAAACTTAATAACAAAGCATACATTGCATCATTATATATATATATATATATATATATATACATATACATATATATGATGACATCATATACACTTTTTTGCTCCATCAAAAAAAGTTAACATACTGTAGTTTGTATATAATTTATATAATATTAATTGAATTTTATCACTTATATAATTCTAATGATTATATGTTCAATTTTTCACATTTAAAGATCACAAATAAGTTTAAATTTTAATGAATTAAGAACATAATTTGAAAATAAAATCACAAATACTCATTTTTTTATATCTATGCCAAAAAAAACCATTCATAACAAAAAAATTAGATGGATAACAGAATAATTAATCAAATAATCATCCACGGCAAAATTATTGTTGGGTGAACAACATGACAATTAATTATTGTTACTGCATAAATTATTAGATGGATAACATAACAATTAATCAAAATAATCATCCATGATAAAATTATTTTTGGATGAACAACAGAACAATTTATTATTGTTGCCACATAAATTATAATATTTAAATATATATACAATTATTTAATATTAATTACAATAGTTTAATTTTCTTTTATTTTTAATATTTAATCATTACAATATAATTTTTTAATAACATAAATTTTTATGCCCAGCCAAGCAGGTAAAAAATACTAGTTAATTAATAAATTTTGAAATGTGGATAAATGCATTCACTTTCAGTGTCCTCCACTCTTGTTTATTTATTCAATACTTGTAACAACTCAAATTCTGACAGATCGAGTTTTTTCCAAAAATCTAATCCAACGAAACTTGTAACAACCCGGAAATGCGAGCCAATTTAAATTTTTTATTTTGGCAATTTTAGCGAATTTTGAAATTTTAAAATGATTATTTTAAATAATATCAACGAGAAATTTATTTTGAATATAATTTGAACGTATATATTTATATAGATCGTCGTTAGAATATAAAGATTTATTTTAAATTATAAAAGGAATTGAAAATTGCGTGGTAGTTCGATAATTCGATTTCAAACTTCAAATGAATGTACTGGGTGTGAAATAAATCAGATTTTAGTGAAACCAAAAATAATAGGATCTATTTGAGAATATCTTTCCCACGAATCCGAAAAATCGAAATTTCATAGCGGGGATAAAAAGATATGTCCAATTGAAAATTCTTGATAGTCGCTATGGAATTCAGGACCTTAAAAATGGAAATTTAGCAAACGACCTCGGATTTCGATGAAACCACTTTTGTTGGATCCTTGATGTCAAATTATTGTTAGATTCCAAATTTCATAATTTTTCGATTCAATATGTGAGCGTGGCAAAGGAAAACACGTTTGACCTGTTTTAGTTGATTTTAATTGACTGGAAAATGGCCATTTTCCAAACGGTCTCAGAATTCGATGAAACTAGTTTTGTTAGGACCGTATCGTCAATACGAAGCTAGAAAATATTTTTTGAGAATTTTTCTAGTTAGTATGTGGCCCCAGTAAATTGAAATGGGCGTTCAAATTCAATATATAGAGTTATATTTTGATTTTGGAGAAAATTGGTCGAAATAGTCGAATCAGTTTATGATACATATCCCATTGTGTCCGGAATGGGGGTAATTAGCTAGGGGCGACAGTCGGTGGGTTCGATTTTGAGTTTGAAATAAAAGGTTGCTTTTTGGGGGCTATTAAATAAATTAATTAAATATAAACTCCCTCTCCCTCTAATTACAGTCAAACCCCCCCTTTATCTTCATTGTCGATAAGGAAAAAAAAGAAGAAAAAACCCCAGAACTCCCTTTGTTCATCGTCGCCGGCGCTCCACCCACGTCCACCGCCCCCTCGCGCCTCTACTCCCTCCTCTCGCAGCGATCCTTCTCCCCCCTCCGACCTCACCTTGCGTCAACCCCCCCACCCCTCTTTCCCTCGTGAACCGCTGAACCCCGAGTCCCCCCAACCACTGGCGCCACATCCAGTCAACGACCACCGCTTGCATCGTGTTGATTTTGGGCGCTCCAGGCAAGAGCTCGAGTTCCATGTGATCGCCAACGCTAGCAAATGTTGGTCAGAGGTAGTTTTCTTCTAGAGCAAATGGGTGCGGTTTACTCAAATGGTCTTGGGCACGCACGATGCAGTGGATGGTAGAAGACGACAGCTATTTCCTGAACGTGTTACACAGTGAGTTTTTAAATCTGAAAATATATGATTTTTACAAACTGAAAATATATGATTTTAAAATAGATAAAGATTAGATTTTTAGCACTATAAAGAAGTGATTTTTATTTATTAGTATAAACCAAAAGATTTGATTTTTATAAACCAAAATGATTTGATTTTTGAAAACAAAAATAGATGATGTTGTTTATATATAAAAGGATACGATTTTTGTGAGAGAAAAGTTATGATTTTTAAATGTGAAAGGTTCGATTTTTATAATATAGAAAAGTTAAAAATATGATTTTTATATTATATAGATAATAAAAATTTGATTTTTATATAATGTATAGAATAAAAATATAATTTTTATATAGTGAATATTATGAAAATATGATTTTTATAAGATAGAGTAAATAAAAATTCGATTTTTATATGGGCAGCAGATTGAAAATAGAATTTTTATATACTAGGGAATATTTAAATGTGATTTTTATATATGTAGTGAATACGAGCGACGAAAGTGACAAAGGGCAAGCACGATGAAGATTTCCTACATATGAAGAGTCATGGTGTTTGGATTAGCTTTGGTGAGAACTTCTCACTTTAACTTTTCTTTTCTAGTTATATAAATATATACTAGGATGCAGACGGTGTTTAGTAGCACCCGACACCATCGTCCACAGACCATGGACTTGTTTTTTTGATTGTGTAGTTGGTTAGATTATTTGATTTGAATTTGATTGTTTGGTGAAATGGAATGGATTTGATTGATATGTGTATGGCGTGGGCCATTATTAGACCGGGGATAAGGCTAGGCCTTGTCCCGTTTCTAGTATCGTGCCGTTATGCCGCCGAAATTTTCTAAAATAAGTTAGAAAAATAAAGATATCGTTTTATTTAATAAATGAACCGAATAGAATATTCATAGGTTGAATAAAATAATTTTGTCGTTAAAAATATAATTTTTAATGTGAATATGAATAAATAAATATTCATTTACAAACCAGACGGTTTGTTTATGTACACCTATTTGAAGGACATTGATTGGGACGATAAATTTTACACATCGCCCAACTGCTCAAATAAAATCTGTGTTTGATTGTTTTAAACCCCACACGGGTATTGGGATAAAATACGACATACACTAATCCCAGTAATTAGTTATATGTCGATCGATTGATTGACATGCTGTTATAAGCGTTAGATATCTATATTTGATGCTTATACAGAGTAGTGCACTTTGGATGATGGTTGATTATTTATCATTGCTATTATATACATGTGTTGTATGGAATCCATATAATTAACATTATATGGTGATTGATTGGGCCTCATTTCAATTTAGAAAATAAAGAATATTATAAAATAAAGGTTCATGTGTTGACAGTACTCATCCGTTGAGATTAGTCATGTGTTGAACGAAATATTTTAACAATAAAATTTACATCTTTATCATATATAAAATTAGAAACTAATTGGAAAATAGATAAGATGAGTGGTCCCCTGGATATTGATCTGATGTTGGTTTCGGCCTTCGGGGTTAATATTCAAGGAATCGTTCTCTTACTAATTTACGGTTGGAGTCTGATTTGAAATCAAACGATGGGTACCATAATTTTTATAAAATATATTAAATAACAAAAATAGTCACACGTGGACAGTACTCATTCGTTGAGACTAGTCATGTGTTGGCAAAAATATAGAGTCATGTATTGAAAGAAATACAGATTCATTTGTTGAATAGAATAATGAAGTTATTGAAAAATATAAAGCCGTGTTGATTAGAGATGCGCTATTTTTACGCGAACGATATTTATATCGATTATATTTGTTTTTATAATGAATATTGAAAAGAGATAAAAATCGAATATTTATAAAACGAATTTGAATTGAATTAAGTAGCAAACGAATTTGAATTGAATTGAATAGCAAACGAATTTGAATTGAATGGAATAGCAAACGAATTTGAATTTAATTGAATAGAAAATGAATTCAAAATTGACTTGAATTCAATTGAAAACGAATCGAAATAGAATTGAAATCGATTTGAATTGAAATCAAATAGAAATGAAGGTAAAACGAATTTATAAGAAAAAAAATTCAATTTTGATTTGAATTTGAAATGGAAGTTGAAATTGTTTTTGAAACGAATTTAAAACTATTTATAAAGTTCGTTTTAAATAGAAATCGATGGAATATATATTATATATATAATATAATGGCCTGAATAGAACGCGCCGCGCCGCGGCAGTTCGTAAATTTCGACCATTGACTTCGAACGGACATTACGGGAGATCCGTCCGTCGGATTCTCCTAAAACCGGAACCGTTGGGTTCGTTTCGAAAAGAGCTTTTTAACGAATATTAGAAATTTGGAATCTAACGGTTGGATTTGGAGATATGCCCAAATCAATTTCAGAAAAGGTCGTTGTAAGTGCAGTTCGATGGTCGTTGATGGAAATTGACTGTACGGGTCTTGATAAAATTATTAAAAATATTAATAATTTGTGTAAAATCAAAAGAAATGATTTGTGAAGAACTGGATTAGAATTGATTTGGAATTGAATTAGAATTGATTTGTGGGTTTATCATAAACGGTGTTTTAAATAACACTTGTTCTTTAACCCGATAATAAATAGAATGTGATTTGGGTTTGTCGTGAACTGTGTTTTAAATGACATTAGTTCTTTAACCCAGTAAAAGGAGTTTTAGTGAATCTGTAATTAGATTGAAATGTGAATTGATAATTTAAATTATCAAATTTAGAAAGTGAGCGAGAATGGAGTATCACTAGTTTTGCTCCAAAACGATAGTCAAATCTTTAATTAGATTTGAACGTGAAATGGTAATTAAATTTACCGATAACACTGTGGTGTTAGATATGGAGTATTACCGATTTTTCTTCATGGGATGAATAGGTTGGGATTGGGAAATAAAATAAATAATTACTTCGGTGTGGTTCGCTAATCCCGACTAGCTTGGAAAACCATAATTTGGTTTGAAATGACATCCAAAGGAAGATTAAAGAATAAATTTAAAGAATTTATCTTTGATAAAATTAATGGGAACCTTTCCCTAAGAATATGAAATTTAGAAACTAGCTGTAGGTTAGCAAAGAAGAATGGTTTCCTGGGTATTGATCTGATGTTGGTTTCGGCCTTCGGGGTTAATATTTGGGAAATTGTTCTCTTGTTGATTTACGGTTAGTGGCTGCTAAATTGGAATGAGGCGTATGTTGTGTTTGTGTAACATTTGTTTACTATATACGCGGGTTATTCAGAAAGGCCGGGTTATACCCATTCTGAATAACCATTCGACGATAAGTCGAAGATGATGACGGTGGTCGAAGACCGGAAGTCTTCACATCGTTTGGGTGATTACTGATGATCTAGATTGGGTTGTACACCCAAGATGAGGGAATCAGTTGGTGGTCGTCCAGACGTACTTGGAGATCAATGGATATGCGAGGAAAGTGCCTCCGGTTTCGTTCAGACCCAGAACGAACTTGTAAATGGATTGTGTGTCTGACATTGGATTTTATTCTATGTTGATTGATTTATGTTAAATATATATCAGTTTGGCGGAGGAGAATTTATTCTCTTGCTTAACGCCCTTCTCTGAGACGTACGAGCTTAGAGGTTATATATCGATGGACATCAGTCGCATGGCATGAATTGCCTGTGTGGCACGCCTAAGTGGCAATTGATCAAGGCTTCTGTTGAAAAGCAAAGTCTTGTGGTTGATGATCAAAGCATGGCCTACGTAGCAGCTTTGTGTATAACGTGAATTCACGAGCCTCACACCTCGGTATGAGTCAAAAACGTGATAGTGACTGCGGGGAGAGCATGATGTTTCTTTCTAGCTTTGGTGGTGTCAGTGACTTACCAGCCCTGACATTTATATACTTTTCACCTATGTGGTTGTTGGATGAGGCGCCTCGATTTTAGGTCTGTAAGGACCGGGAAACGTGTGTTCAAGAATAATTAATCCTCAAACGTAAGAGAGGACCGACCCTGAAGATCCAAGGGTTGCCCAGAGTGTGCAGTCCTGAGGCATTTGCTAGAGTGTCTCGAATCGGAGAGGAGCTTGCCCCTTGCCTCGACTCATGACGGAAATCCAATTTCCAATACGAGGTATTTCGGTTTTATTTGTAGAGCCTAGTATGGCGACATGATAGATGGTACCCATGCCACCTAGGATTGATATTTATGATTGAAATTGATTTGACACTATACACTTATAATAGTATCAAATGATTTGTTTTAAACGTACCAAGCATGTTTGGCTATTATAAGGGAAAACCCTATCCTCCGGCTTGCGTTGCATTATATGATGGGACCTAGGTCTTATAATAGCTTCATTTTTCGAAAAATCATTGCGTTGTTTATTCTATGCACTGGTATTCTTGGGAGGAAACCCGTTCCGTGTTATACGGCATGGTCCCTTGAATTACTCTCTTTTTAAAGTAAAGTTTTAAATAACTGTTTTAGTTCTCACACTAGTCACATGACTGACCTGGAGTTTATTGTTTTAACCTAAAATCTGGGTTCCCTTATTTTCGACACGGGCAGCTAGTAGTTTTGGTTTTGCATATTTATATTCACAGGATCCTGATTTACAGCTGGAACGATGCTCGGAAAGCTCTGTATCCGTGTATTACTTTCAGTTGTGTTTTCTATTGTTTTTCCGCTGCTATGTAATTTATTGTAATCTCTGATATTTATCGAATGTATAGTATTCATTTATACTCTGTATATTCTTGTATCTGATGGAATTGTTGTAATAGTAATGAAATGTTCTTCCGTCTGCGTTCGGATTTGTCTTGTTCTCAAGGTAATCCGTGCTTTCCTCACCGGGGAAGTTACGGGCTAACACAAAACTCGTGTTGGTTGCTCTGGTATCCTACAGAAAAGACAGATATAAAATATATCAGAGCACAGAAAATATCTCATAGCGGAATGGATAAAATATAATATAATCAAAATATAGCCTTACCCAAATAATTATGCTTCCTAGCCAGTATCCAAAGCTATCATATCTCAGCCATAAATCTAACCTGCAAGTATGTTATGAGGAGGGGGTCAGAACATAAGTTCTAGTGACTAGATTTATACTATACATTTTGGATAACCCTATATATATCGTTCAATCATATTTTCTTATTTATTGGGTTACTAGGGTTAATAGCACTCAAGGCTTACACACACGTCGTACCCATCCACTTCCCCGTGGATTAACCTAATATAGTATATATGTAGCTACCCCCAATATCAAGGTGCACCCAATGGTACCCCACTCGCACGGTCTCTGCCGTAACACCGCCAAAATATACGTAGTTCCTCATCCTACGCCGGAGTGACGTACAAATCTCTATATAACAATATTACGTTTCGCATATATCCTCCATTGCTGTAATACCCCGTATTTTTAAGATAATAAAATAAGAATAACTTAATTAAATATTCAAAATTGAGTAAAATGGACTGCGCCATTACGTCCATCTCGAAATTCTAGTTAAGATAGGCACCTGGTTTGCATAAAACGAACATCGTATGAAGAACTTATTAAACCTAGAAGTTTGTATACACGCAAGAGAGTTATGTATATACAAAAAAATAAAAATATTAAAAAAATCAAAAAAATTCAAAATCAGCGAATGGAAGCCCCTATAGCCGAACCGCCCCATTTTGGGGGTCAATCCGAGACCCGCTTGGTCGACCCAGGGGTCGACCCGGGCTCTTTGGGGTCGACAACCAAAGTGGTGGGGGTCGAACCCATACATATCTGGGAAGAATTCAGTTTTGTGAATGTGGATTCGTTTCTTGACCAAATACGTTGCTGAACACCTATAGACAAGACCCTAGAGCTAACCCTAAACCTCAAATTTCTGAGGTTGCGCTGAAGCTCTATAGTTTCTCCTCCCATAAAGATCTCTTCAGAAAATATAAAATATCAGTTAGGAAAAATTCTAAATCCAAATCTGGAGCAAAGGAATATAAGCTTGTAAATAGGTGTTTAGATCTATAAACGAAGTAAGGTAACTTTCTAGATCTGATCTATTCAAATTCCTTCCCCTTTCTTTCCTTTCCCTTTTATTGAAAATAATAAATCCATGTTCATTAGGTTGTGAATCCGATTAAGGGAAAAAACATGGATGCTAAATCTGGATCAGATCCAGAATTGGGAAAGCGTACGAGGTGAGTGGGTTTAGGCTATAGCATTTTAGATAATAACATGTTATCGTTTACCATTCCCCATTTTGTATAATTGAATTTTCCAGAATAATTAAGAATTACTGTTATAAAAAGTTGAGATGTTAATATGAATAATTCAAATGTTGAATCAGTTAAAGTGTTGGAATGATTACATGTTGAAAACAAACTTGTTAGAAAATGGGTAGTGACGACTGTTTTGATAATCACATGATTCACTTATGGTAATTATTGAGTAAATGACATGTTTAACTTGTGGGATTTGAATAATTACCCGATTAAATATTTACATGTCAAAATAGAATTAAACACATGTTAAATAAGACATGCGACAAATATAGGCATAATTTGATGACATGTAAACTGGATTACAGTAAACATATGAAAAGGACAATATGCCTAAAATTTACATGAAATAGGAATAATTATTGAAGAACGAACATGCCTAGATTCATAGTAATTTGACACTGTAACGCTTTTAGACACGAGGTTAGATTGCACTTGTGATAGAAGTCTGCCCGGAACCGCCCGACATATCCAACATTCACAAGTGGTAAATCTAATGTGAGAGGTCTAAGTGCATAATTAAAACGTGCAATAGTACTAAGACACGAGGTTAAGTCAACTTGTGGTAGAAGTCTGCCTGGACCCGCCCGAAATTCAACATCCACAAGTGTAGGCTTAATGTGAGAGGTCTAGTGCATATATATATATGTACACATTAATATATATATATATATATATGTATGTATATATAACAAGATATGAATAAATGGAAATGATAGTAATTTAATGTATAACTCTGAAAAATAGAAAGGAAGGGATGTAATGAATTGAGTTAGTGTGATGCGAAAGAAAAGTGATGTATTTCCATAAATGACCTATTTCTAAGAATGTGGTTGCAAGTAAGCCACAGTAAATAAAGTAAGAAAGAGGAAAGAAATTACTTGCCGCCACGAATTTAGATGGGAATACGTTATGAAAATAAATCAGCGATTCCTTCTATAAATCAAACTAATAAGGTGCATGAAGTGTTTTCCTTAATAAAATAAGGAGCATATATTATAGTGAATGAAGAATAATGGATTACAATAGTAAATGGTTTAAACGGGGAATGATAATAACCTATTATAAATAATGAAAATGTTGTATAATAGGTAGACTTGTCCTAGGGGCAAGTGAAGATTATAACTTTGGTTATTATAAACTAGTAAGAAAATGGGATAACTGGTGAAATGAGATAAGGGACACTTAATTGTGAATTAAGTAATCAGTAAATGGGGAAAGTAGGAAATCAGTTGAGAAAAGGGGGAAAATATAGGAAACATAAGAAGTTATACTTAATTGTAAATTAACTAATCTGTAAACTTGGAAGTCTAGAACCCGCTGATAAGAATAACATGTTTGGGCTTATCCTAGGGACAAGAGGATATTATAACATAGGTTATAATAAAAGGGTAGAGAAACTTATTAATGGACCTTAGTTAAGAGAATTAAGTTAATTAGTAAACAACGATAATGTAATAACATAGAACTCTGAGCCATTTTTTTTTTGGCAATTTTAATGAATTTTGAATATTTAAAATGAATTATTTTAAATATTAACGACGAGAAATTTATTTTGAATAGAATTAGAACGTATATATTTATATAGATCATCGTTAGAATATAAATATTTTATTTTAATTATAAAAGGAATTGAAAATGGCACGGTAGTTCGATAATTCGATTTCAAATTTCAAATGACAGTACAGGGTTCAAAATAAACCAGATTTTAGCAAAACCAAAAATATTAGAATCTATTTGAAAATATCTTTCCAACGAATCCGAAAAATCAAAATTTCATAGCGGGAATAAAACGTTATGCCCAGCTGGAAATTCAGAATAGTCGCTATGGAAATTATACATGGCCCAAAAAGTCAAATTTTGCATAAGGATGAATTTGGACTCGAAACACTTCCATTGAGTTCAAAATGCCTTTTAGAACTCCGAAAAGCATAAGCTTCGATATATTCCGATATCTGGAATAGTGGCAATTGGCAGGAGCTTTTCGGTTAGCAAAACATAGCCCTTAAAAAGTGAATTTTTGCATATAAGCTCAGTATTTGACGAGATTAATTTTTATGGATTCATAATGACAATTCATTTTTGTGTTCCAAAGGGCGCGTCGAACGGAGTTAGTATGTGGTCTTGCGAGCTAAAACAGTTCAGAGTAAAACAGACAGTCATTTTACAAAGGAACATTATTGATACGATCTCAGAATTAAATTTCGTTTTTTTTTGGATACGTATCGTCTAATAATGGTTAAATCCAAAAGGGCATGATTTTTGGAGTTAGCATGTGAGTGTGCAAGAAGAAATGGTGCGTCAATATCGCATTTTTAGAGCTTATCTGAGTATTTTTGAGAGTTTTAACGGACGGTCAAACGAACTCGGAATTCGACGAAACTTGTTTCGTTGGACTCGTCTTCACATCAACTATGTCGTGTCTGAAATCCGCGGCAATTGGATATCGTTGGCGTTCAAATGATAGGCGAGAAACTAGCATATAATCGTTTATTCCCCCTTTCTCTCTTCATAAATTCATTCCTCCTTCAAAAGAAAAAAGAACAAAAATGGCCTCTAACCCCAAACCCGCCGCTACCCCTCCCTCCATCAGCTCAGCCACCGGCCGCTACCCTCCACCACCACCTCCTCCTCCCTCTCCTCCTCCTCTTCCTCCTCCTTCTCTCTCTCCTTTTCTACAAACCCTTCTCTAAACCCTAGCTCCTCCGGCCACCACCGCATCCTCCCGCACCCCACCGCCGCCACCAGCGGTCTCCCTACCTCCAATCAGGTCCGGCTCCGCCCACCCCCCAGCCCAGCTCTGGCCGTGGGCCCCGCTACACCCAAAAATCCATTTTCACCTAAAATCCTATTTTTCAAATAACACCCTGTCACTATTTCGCCAATAACTCCCAAACCATGCATTTTTAGCCAAAACTCCTGTAGACCAAAGTCGAAGAGCACTCTCTCCTCTTCGATTTGGCTAGTGGAAGTCACATTTTGGATTGCGGAGCTATCCGAAAAACGCGTTCGAATTTGACGGACCTGCTGCTGTTTTTGGCGATTTTCGGCGAATTGGTGCAATTTTGGAAGAAAGTTCCGCAGACCAAAGTTGTTCGGAATGGCGCGTTTAGGCTAGTGACCAAGTTTTGTGAAGTTTGGAGGCCGTATGCAAGTTCTAGAGCCAAAGAGGCGAATTCGAGTGCGAAGAACGACAGAAGCGAGCGCGGCGACAAAGATTTTCTACATTAGAAGATTCACGACGAATTGGTTTAGCTTATGGGTGAGAACTTCTCACTTTAACTCTTCTTTTCTAGTTAAAAATATATACTAGGATGCAGACGGTGCTTAGTAGCACCGGACACCCGTTGTCCACAGACCATGGACGACTTGTTTAGTTGATTTTTTTTGTGACTGATTTATTTTTTTTGGTTGATTAATTGGATTGAATTTGTTTGGGATGTGAAATAGGATTGATTAAATTGGTATATGTATGGCGTGGGCCATTATTAGACCGGGGATAAGGCTAGGCCTTGTCCCGTTTCTAGTATCACGCCGTTATGCCGCCGAAATTTTCTAAAATAAGTTAGAAAAATAAAAATATCATTTTATTGAATAAATGAACTGAGTATAAATTCATGTGTTGAAATAAAGGAATTTATTGTTAAAAATATAATTTTTAACGTGAATGTGAATAAATAAATATTCATTTACAAACCGGACGGTTTGTTTATGTACACCTATTTGAAGGATATTGATTGGGACGATAAATTTTACACGTCGCCCAACTGCACAAATAATATTCAGTGTTTGTGGATTGAAACCCCACACGGGTGTTGGGATGATATTTGGCGTATGCTAATCCCAATTATATAGTTGTATGTCGATCGATTGGTCGACAGACTGTGTAAGCGTTAATTATTTATATTTAATGCTTATGCAGTTGTGTGGTCCACTTTGGATGATGGTTGATTATTTATCGTTGCTATTATATACATGTGTTGTATGGAATCCATATAATTAACATTATATGGTAATTGATTAGGCCTCATTCCAATTGGGAAAATAAAGAATATTAAAAAAAATATAGATTCACGTGTTGACAGTACTCATTTGTTGAGATTAGTCATGTGTTGAAAGAAATATAGATTCATGTGTTGAACAAAATATTTTAACAAAATTTTTTACATCTTTATCATATATAAAATTTGAAACTAACTGGAAAATAGATAAGATGAGTGGTCTCCTGGATATTGATCTGATGTTGGTTTCGGCCTTCGTGGTTAATATTTAGGAAATTGCTCTCTTGCTAATTTACGGTTGGAGTCTGATTAAAAATTAAACGAAAGAAATCATAATTTTATAAAATATATTAAATAACGAAAATAGTCACCTGTTGACAGCACTCATTTTTTGAGATTAATCATGTGTTGAAAGAAATATAGATTCATGTGTTGAATAGAATAAATATTCATTTGTTGAATAGAATAACGAAGTTACTGAGAAATATAAAGACGTGTTGATTAGAGATGCGCTATTTTGACGCGAACGATATTTATATTGAATATATTCGTTTTTATAATGTATATTGAAAAGAGATTTAAAAATCAAATATTTAGAAAATGAATTCGAATAGAATATAAAATGAATTCGAATTGAAATGAATTCAAATCGAATAGAAATCGATTTGAATTGAAATCAAATAGAAATGAATGTAAAAAGAATTTATAATGGAAAATTCAATTTTGATTTGAATTTGAAATGAAGGTTGAAATTGTTTTTGAAACAAATTAGGAACGATTTATAAAATTCATTTTAAAAGGAAATTGATGAAATATATATATATATATATATATATATATATATATATATATATATATAATGGCCTGAATAGAACACGCCGCGCCGCGGTAGTTCGTGAATTTCGACCATTGACTTCGAACGGACATTACGGGAGATCCGACCGTCGGATTCTCCTAAAACCGGAACTGTTGGGTTCGTATCGAAAAGAGCATTCTAAAGAATACAAGAGATTTGAAATCTGATGATTGGATTTGGAGATATGTCCAAATCAATTTCAGAAAAGGTCGCTGTAAATGCAGTTCGATGTCCGTTATTGGAAATTGACTGTACGGGCCTTGATAAAATTATTAAAAATATTAACAGTTAGTGTAAAATCGTAAGAAATGATTTGGAAAGAATTGGGCTGAAAAATCCCATATTTGAAAAGATAAAAATAGATTTTTATCGAAATGAACTAGTTACTAACTAGAATAATAATTTATTTATTTTTAAATAAATAAATTGGATTTGAAATGGGTTTTAAATAACCAGAATTTCCAATATATGAATTGGAATGGATTTGAATCGAAATTGTCTTTGGAAAATTTCAATATTAGATTCCATGATTATACATATATTTTGGAGGAAATTTGGAAGATATATTTTATATCGTTATTTCCAAAGCAATATTTGTGGGTTTCAGAATTTGATATTGAATATAAGCCGATATATTTTCTATTCAGAGCCTTGAATTTAATATCAAATGGGATTTGGGTTTATTGTGGACGGTGTTTTAAATAACACTTGTTCTTTATCCCGATAATAAATGGAATGTGATGTGGGTTTATCGTGAACTGTGTTTTAAATGACATTAGTTCTTTAACCCAGTAAAAGGAATTTTAATGAATCTTTAATTAGACTGAAATGTGAATTGATAATTTAAATTTTCAAATTTGCAAAGTGAGAGAGAATGGAGTATCACAAGTTTTGCTCCAAAGCGATAGATAAATCTTTAATTAGATTTGAACGTGAAATGGTAATTAATTTTACCGATAACACCGTGGTGTTAGATATGGAGTATTACCAGTTTTGCTTCATGGGATGAATATGTTGGGATTGGGAAATAAAATAAATAATTACTTCAGTGCGGTTCGCTAATCCCGACTAGTTTGGAAAACCTTAACATGGTTTGAAATGACATCCAAAGGAAGATTAAATAAAAAAAATTAAATTAATTTATCTTTGGTAAAATTAATGGGAACCTTTCCCTAAGAACGTGAAATTTAGAAACTAACTGTAAGCTAGCTAAGAAGAACGGTTTCCTGGGTATTGATCTGATGTTGGTTTCGGCCTTCGGGGTTAATATTTGGGGAATGGTTCTCTTGCTAATTTACGGTTAGTGACTGATGAATTGGAATGAGGCATATGTTGTGTTTGTTTAAGATTTGTTTATTATATACGCAGGTCATTCAGAAAGGCCGGGTTTATACCCATTCTGAATAACCAATTCGACGATATGTCGAAGATGAAGACGGTGGTTGAAGACCGGAAGTCTTCACATCGTTTGAGTGATTACTGATGATCTTGATTGGGTTGTACACCCAAGAGGAAGGAATCAGTTGGTGATCGTCCAGACGTACTTGAAGATCGATGGATATGCGAGGAAAGTGCCTCCAGTTTCGTTCAGACCTAGAACGAACTTGTAAATGGACTGTGTGTCTGACATTGGATTTTATTTTGTGCTGATTGATCTCTATTAAATATACATCTGTTTGGCGGCGGAGAATTTATTCTCTTGCTTAACGCCCTTCTCTGAGACGTACGAGCTCAGAGGTTGTATATCGATGGACATCAATCGCGTGGAGTGAATTGCCTATGTGGCATGCCTAGGTGGCAAATGATCAAGGCTTCTGTTGAAAAGCAAAGTCTTGTGGTTGATGATCAAAGCACGGCCTACGTGGCAGCTTTGTGTATAACGTGAATTTGCGAGCCTCACACCTCGGTATGGGTCAAAAACGGGATAAGGACTACAGGGAGAGCACGACATTTCTTTCTAGCTATGGGTGGTGTCAGCGCTTAAACTGGCTGACATTTATATTATTTTTACTTATGTGGTTGTTGGAGGGAGCGCCTCGATTTTAGGTCTGTTAGGACCGGGAAACGTGTGTTCAGGAATACTAATCCACTAACGTAAGTGTGGACCGGCCCTGAAGCATCCAAGGGTTAACCAGAGTGTGTAGTCCTGAGGCGTTTGCTAGAGTATCTCGAAGCGGAGAGGAGCTTGCCACTTGCCTCGACTCATGACGGAAATCCAATTTCCAATACGAGATATTTCAGTTTTATTTGTAGAAACTAGTATGGCGACATGATAGATGGTACCCATGCTGCCTATGATTGATATTTATGATTTCAATTGTTTTGACACTATACACTTATAATAGTATCAAATGATTTGTTTTAAACGTACCAAGCATGTTTGGCTATTATAAGGGAAAACCCTATCCTCCGGCTTGCGTTGCATTGTGTGATGGGACCTGGGTCTTATAATAGCTTTATTTTTCGAAAAAGCATTGTGTTGTTTATTTTATGCACTGGTGTTCTTGGGAGGAAACTCGTTCCATGTTATACGGCGTGGTCCCTTGAATTACTCTCTTTTAAACTAATGTTTTAAATAACTGTTTTTAGTTCCCACACTAGTCACATGACTGACCTGGAGTTTATTGTTTTAACCTAAACTCTGGGTGCCCTTATTTTCGACAGGGGCAGCTAGTAGTTTTGGTTTTGCAGTTTTATATTCACAGGATCCTGATTTACAGCTGGAATGATACTCGGAAAGCTCTGTATCCGTGTATTACTTCTAGTTGTGTTTTGTATTATTTTTCGCTGCGATATATGTAAATTTATTGTAATATCTGATATCTGTCAATTGTGTAATATGTATTTATACACTGTATATTCTTGTATTTTGATGGAATTGTTGTAATAAACAATGAAATGTTCTTCTGTTTATGTTCTATTTTGTCGTGTTCTCAAGATAATCCGGGCTTTCCTTACTTGGGAAGTTACGGGCTATCACAGTTGGTATCAGAGCTTTGGTTTACAGAGCTCGAGAACAGGACACATTAGAACCGAACGAAAGGATTCATCAGAGATTGGATTAGTAATATCCAATGAGAATGACCCGTTAGAGATAGGATCAGTAATTTCCTAGAATGAGTGTGAAGAGTATATTTTTTGAAATAAAACAATATTGTTTTGAAAATTTAAACCAGTTTATACGTATTTGATATTTTATTTGTATTGAATTTGGACAATCCCATATATAAAGATTTCGCATATACGCGTCATGAACGTATATTCGAAGTTCTAATATACTGGATAGATATAGAATCACACTTTAGTTGCCCGGGGATGATTCTGATAAGGCTGTAGTGTTATCGGTATTTATTTTCGAGTATCGAAGGTGTGATTTCTATATATTTCCATTAAACTGGTGTGAGAACCAAAGCTAGATAGGTTTATTGTTGTGATTTGGCATCAAAAACGTGATTTTCTGTATATATATATATCAAAATTATGAATTTGAAATGATAATCAACTAATTGATTGATGGTTGTGTTGTTTGATTATTGGTTTGATATTTTCAACCATTTATGCCAAATTGAACCGAATAATGAATTTTATTGAAAATGATTACAAATGCATGCATATACATGTACTTACATTGAACATGTCATAGCAAGGAGGGTAGAGCAGAAGAATAAAATTGTTTGCCCGACAAACAGGTACATGTTTATTGTATTTCTTTGGGTTTTGATGTTTTTATCAGCCGATTGGCTTTTTTTTTTTTTTGGAATGATGAGGGCCATGGGATGCTATTTGAAATATCTCGAAGTCCCCGGTGCAAGGGAGGTTATGGCGAAATTTTCGAAAATTTAGGGTGTTAGCCAAATTTTTGAAAAATTGGAAAAGTTCTTAGCAACTGAAAAGTTGAAGAACTTAAGCCGTAAAGAAAATAGTGAAAGTTGAGTTGATTAGTTGAACAACTTTCAGCTTCGTTCCTTTTCGGGGACGAAAAGTTTTAAGAGGGGAGATTGTAATAACTAAGAAATCTGAGCCAATTTAAAATTTTTATTTTGGCAATTTTAATGAATTTTGAATATTTAAAATGAATTATTTTAAATATTAACGACGAGAAATTTATTTTGAATAGAATTAGAACGTATATATTTATATAGATCGTCGTTAGAGTATAAATATTTTATTTAAATTATAAAAGGAATTGAAAATGGCACGGTAGTTCAATAATTCGATTTCAAATTTCAAATGACTGTACAGGATTCAAAATAAACCGGATTTTAGCAAAAAAAATACATTAGAATCTATTTGAAAATATCTTTCCAACGAATCTGAAAAATCAAAATTTCATAGCGGGGATAAAAAGTTATGCCTAGTTGGAAATTCAGAATAGTCGCTATGGAAATTATATATGGCCCAAAAAGTCATATTTTGCATATGGATGAATTTGGACTTGAAACCACTTCCATTGAGTTCAAAATTCCATTTAGAACTCCGGAAAGTATAAGCTTCGATAAATTCCGATATCCAGAATAGTGGCAATTGGCAGGAGCTTTTCGGTTAGCAAAACATAGCCTTTAAAAAGTGAAATTTTGCATGTGAGCTCACAATTCGACGAGGCAATTTTTTATGGATTCATAATGACAAATCATTGTTGTGTTCCAAAGGGAGCGTCGAACGGAGTTAGTATGCGGCCGTGCGAGCTAAAACAGTTCAGAGTAAAACAGGAAGTCATTTTACAAAGGAACATTATTGATAAGATGTCAGAATTCAATTTCGTTTTTTTTCTGGATTCGTATCGTCTAATAATGGTTAAATCCAAAAGGGCATGATTTTTGATTTAGCATGTGAGCGTGCAAGAAGAAATGGTGCGCCAAAATCGCATTTTTAGAGCTTATCTGAGCATTTTTGAGAATTTTAACGGACGGTCAAACCAACTCGGAATTCGACGAAACTTGTTTCGTTGGACTCGTCTTCACGTACTATGTCGTGTCCGAAATATGCGGCAATTGGATATCGTCGGCATTCAGATGATAGGTGAGAAACTAGCACATAATCGTTTATTCCCCCTTTCTCTCTTCATAAATTCATTCCTCCTTCAAAAGAAAAAAGAACAAAAATGGCCTCCAACCCCAAACCCGCCACTACCCCTCCCTCCTCCATCAGCTTAGCCACCGGCTGCTACCCTCCACCTCCTCCCTCTCCTCCTCCTCTTCCTCTTCCTTCTCTCTCTCTCCTTTTCCACAAACCCTTCTCCAAACCCTAGCTCCTCCGGCCACCAACACCACCTCCCGCGCCCCACCGCCACCACCAGCGGCCTCCCCACCTCCAATCAGGTCCGGCGCCGCTCACCCCCCAGCCCAGCTCCGGCCGTGGGCCCCGCTACACCCAAAAATCCATTTTCACCAAAAATCCCGTTTTGCAAATAACACTCTGTCACTATTTCGCTAATAACTCCCAAACCGTGCATTTTTAGCCAAAACTCCTCTAGACCGAAGTCGAAGAGACTCTCCCCTCTTCGATTTGGCTATATGGAAGTCACATTTTGGATTGCGGAGCTGTCCGGAAAAGGCATCCGAAGTTGACGGACCTGCTGCTGTTTTTGGCGATTTCCAGCGAATTGGTGCAGTTTTGAAAAAAAAGTCCCCTATACCAAAGTTGTACGGAATGGCGCGTTTAGGCTAGTGACCAAGTTTGGTGAAGTTTGGAGGCCGTATGCAAGTTCAAGAGCCAAAGAGGCGAATTCGAGTGCGAAGAACGACAAAAGCGAGTGCGGCGACAAAGATTTTCTACATTAGAAGAATCACGACGAATTGGTTTAGCTTATGGGTGAGAACTACTCACTTTAACTCTTCTTTTCTAGTTAAAAATATATGCTATGATGCAGACGGTGCTTAGTAGTACCCGACACCCGTCGTCCACAGACCATGGACGGCTTGTTTGTTTAGTTGATTTTTTTTGGTGATTGATTTATTTGTTTGGTTGATTAATTGGATTGAATTTGTTTGGGATGTGAAATGGGATTGATTAAATTGGTATGTGTATGGCGTGGGCCATTATTAGACCGGTAATAAGGCTAGGCCTTGTCCTGTTTCTTGTATCGTGCCGTTATGCCGCCGAAATTTTCTAAAATAAGTTAGAAAAATAAAAATATCATTTTATTGAATAAAACGAACTGAGTAGAAATTCATGTGTTGAAATAAAGGAATTTATCGTTAAAAATATAATTTTTAATGTGAATGTGAATAAATAAATATTCATTTACAAACTGGACAGTTTGTTTATGTACACCTATTTGAAGGATATTGATTGGGACGATAAATTTTACACGTCGCCCAAATGCACAAATAATATTCAGTGTTTGTGGATTGAAACCCCAAACGGGTGTTGGGATGATATTTGACGTACACTAATCCCAATTATATAGTTGCATGTCGATCGATTGGTCGACAAACTGTGTAAGCGTTAATTATTTATATTTAATGCTTATGCAGTTGTGTGGTGCACTTTGGATGATGGTTGATTATTTATCGTTGCTATTATACACATGTGTTGTATGGAATCCATGTAATTAACATTATATGGTAATTGATTGAGCCTCATTCCAATTGGGAAAATAAAGAATATTAAAAAAATATAGATTCACGTGTTGACAGTACTCATTTGTTGAGATTAGTCACGTGTTGAAAGAAATATAGATTCATGTGTTGAACGAAATATTTTAACAATAAAATTTACATCTTTATCATATATAAAATTAGAAACTAATTGGAAAATAGATAAGATGAGTGGTCTCCTGGATATTGATCTGATGTTCGTTTCGGCCTTCGGGGTTAATATTTAGGAATTGCTCTCTTGTTAATTTCCGGTTGGAGTCCGATTAAAAATTAAACAATAGAAATCATAATTTTATAAAATATATTAAATAACAAAAATAGTCACGTGTTGACAGTACTCGTTTGTTGAGATTAGTCACGTGTTGAAAGAAATATAGATTCATGTATTGAATAGAATAAATATTCATTTGTTGAATAGAATAACGAAGTTATTGAAAAATATAAAGCCGTGTTGATTAGAGATGCGCTATTTTTATGTGAACGATATTTATATCGATTATATTCGTTTTTATAATGAATATTGAAAAGAGATTTAGAAATCGAATATTTAGAAAATGAATTCGAATTGAATAGAATATAAAATGAATTCAAATTGAAATGAATTCAAATCGAATTGAACTGAAAGTAAAAAGAATTTATAATGGAAAATTCAATTTTGATTTGAATTTGAAATGAAGGTTGAAATTGTTTTTGAAAAAAATTTGGGACGATTTACAAAATTCGTTTTAAAAGGAAATCGATGAAATATAATATATATATATATATATATATTATATATAATGGCCTGAATAGAACGCGTCGCGCCGCGGTGGTTCGTGAATTTCGACCACTGACTTCGAACGGACATTACGGGAGATCCGACCGTCGGATTCTCCTAAAGCTGGAACCGTTGGGTTCGTATCAAAAAGAGCTTCCTAACAAATACAAGAGATTTGATATCTGACGGTTGGATTTGGAGATATGTCCAAATCAATTTCAGAAAAGGTCGTTGTAAGTGCAGTTCGATGGCCGTTATTGGAAATCGACTGTACGGGACTTGATAAAATTATTAAAAATATTAATAATTAGTGTAAAATCGTAAGAAATGATTTGGAAAGAATTGGGATAAAAAATCCCATATTTGAAAAGATAAAAAAATATTTTTATCGAAATGAACTAGTTTGTAACTAGAATAATAATTTATTTATTTTTAAATAAATAAATTGGATTTAAAATGGGTTTTAAATAACCAGAATTTCCAATATATATATTGGAATGGATTTGAATTGAAATTGTCTTTGGAATATTTCAATATTAGATTCCGCGATTATACATATATTTTGGAGGAAATTTGGAAGATATATTTTATATCGTTATTTCCAAAGCAATATTTGTGGGTTTCAGAATTTGATATTGAATATAAGACGACATATTTTCTATTCAGAGCCTTGTATTCAATATCAAATGGGATTTGGGTTTATCGCGGACGGTGTTTTAAATAACACTTGTTCTTTAACTCGATAATAAATAGAATGTGATGTTGGTTTATCGTGAACTGTGTTTTAAATGACATTAGTTCTTTAACCCAGTAAAAGGAGTTTTAATGAATCTGTAATTAGATTGAAATGTGAATTGATAATATAAATTTTCAAATTTGGAAAGTGAGCGAGAATGGAGTATCACCAGTTTTGCTACAAAGCGATAGTTAAATCTTTAATTAGATTTGAACGTGAAATGGTAATTAATTTTACCGATAACACCGTGGTGTTAGATATGGAGTGTTACCAGTTTTGCTTCATGGGATGAATAGGTTGGGATTGGGAAATAAAATAAATAATTACTTCGGTGTGGTTCGCTAATCCCGACTAGCTTGGAAAACCTTAACATGGTTTGAAATGACATCCAAAGGAAGATTAAAGAATAAATTTAAAAAGAATTTATCTTTGGTAAAATTAATGGGAACCTTTCCCTAAGAATGTGAAATTTAGAAACTAACTGTAGGTTAGCTAAGAAGAATGGTTTCCTGGGTATTGATCTGATGTTGGTTTCGGCCTTCGGGGTTAATATTTGGGGAATGGTTCTCTTGCTAATTTACGGTTTGTGACTGATGAATTGGAATGAGGCGTATGTTGTGTTTGTGTAAGACTTGTTAATTATATACGCGGGTCATTCAGAAAGGTCGGGTTTATACCCATTCTGAATAACCGATTCGACAATATGTCGAAGATGAAGACGGTGGTTGAAGACCGGAAGTCTTCACATCGTTTGGGTGATTACTGATGATCTTGATTGGGCTGTACACCCAAGAGGAGGGAATCAGTTGGTGATCGTCCAGACGTACTTGGAGATCGATGGATATGCGAGGAAAGTGCCTATGGTTTCGTTCAGACCTAGAATGAACTTGTAAATGGACTGTGTATCTGACATTGGATTTTATTCTGTGCTAATTGATCTCTATTAAATATACATCTATTTGGCGGCAGAGAATTTATTCTCTTGCTTAACGCCCTTGTAACAACCCGAAAATCTGGGCCAGTTTAAAATTTTTATTTTGGCAATTTTGGCGGATTTTGATTATTTAAAATAGATTATTTTAAATAAAATCGACGAGAAATTTATTTTGAATAGAATTCGACGTATATATTTATATACGTCGTCATTAGAATATAAAAATAGTCATGTGTTGACGATGTTCATGTGTTGAGTGAAATATTTTATATAATGAAATTTACATCTTTATCATATTTACAATTAGAATCTACTTTACGGTGAAGTCTAATTAAAATCAAACGATAGATACCATAGTTTTATAAAATATTTTACATAACAAAAATAGTGATGTGTTGACAGTACTCATGTGTTGAGATTAGTCGTGTGTTGAAAGCAATATAGATTCATGTGTTGAATGGGTTAGATATTCATTTGTTGGATAGAATAAAGAAGTTTTGAAAAATATAAAGCCGTGTTGATTAGAGATGTGTTATTTTGACGCGAACGATATTTATATCGATTTTATTCGTTGTATAATGAATATTGAAAAGTGATTTCAAAATTAAATATTTGAAATGAAATTCAAATTGAATTTGATTAAAATTCGAATTGAATAGGAAGCGAATTTGAATTCGAATAAAATAGAAATGAATTCAAATTGAATTAAATTGAAATTGAAATTTAAAACGAACTGAAATTGAATTGAAACGAATTTGAATTTGAATTGAATTGAAATGAACTCGAATTGAATTGAAATCAAATCGATTTGAAATTGAAGATGAAGTTGGAATTGTTTTGAAACGAATGTAGAACTATTTATAAAATTCGTTTTAAAAGGAAATCGATGAAATATATATATAATATATATATATATTATATATAATGGCCTGAATAGAACGCGCCGCGCCGCGGCAGTTCGTGAATTTCGACCATTTATTTCAAACGGACATTGCGGGAGATCCGACCGTCGGATTCTCCTAAAACCGGAACCGTTGGGTTCGTATCGAAAAGAGCTTTCCAATGAATATTTGAAATTTAAAATCTAACGGTTGGATTTGGAATTATGTCCAAATCAAATTTGAAAAAGGTCGCTGTAAGTGCAGTTCGATGGCCGTTGATGGAAATCAACTGTACGGGCCTTGATAAAATTATTAAAAATATCTATAATTTGTGTAAAATCATAATATATGAATTGGAAAGAACTGGGATGAAAAATTCCACATTTGAAAAGATAAAAATAGATTTTTATCAAAATGAACCAGTTGTGAACTAGAATTAAAATCAATTTATTTTTGAAATAAATAAATTGAATTTGAAAGTGATTTTAAAAATAATCAATATTCCCAATATTCTGAAGTGGAAGTGGAGTTGAATCGAAATTATCTTCGGAATATTTCGATGTTGGATTTCGGGACTATACAGATATTGTTTTGGGAATTTGAAAGATATATTATATATCGTTATTTCCAATACGATATTTGTTGGTTTCAGAATTTGATATTGAATATAAGCCGATATATTTTCTATTCAGAGCCTTGTATTTAATATCAAATGTGATTTGGGTTTATCGTGAATCATGTTTTAGAAGACATTGGTTCTTTAACCCAGTTAAAGACAGAATATTGATTTTTGAGAAGATTAAAACTAAGTGGAGTTTTAATGAATCTTTAATTAGATTAAAAATGTGAATTGATAATTTTAATTATCAAATTTGAAAAGTGATCGAGAGTGGAGTACCACCAGTTTTGCTCCAAAGCGATAGTTAAATCTTTAATTAGATTTGAACGTGAAATGGTAATTAATTTTACCGATAACGCAGTGGTGTTAGATGTGGAGTATTACCAGTTTTCTCCATGGGATATGTAGGTTGGGATTGGGAAATAAAATAAATAATTACTTCGGTGTGGTTCGCTAATCCCGACTAGTTTGAAATGATATCCAAAGGAGGATTAAAGAATAAATTTAGAAGAATTTATCTTGGATAAAATTAATGGGAACATTTCCCTAAGAATGTGATTTTGTGAATAAAAGAATATTCTGAATTGGAATGAGGCGTTTGTTGAGTTTGTGTAACATTCGTTTATTATATACGTGGGTTATTCAGAAAGGCCGGGTTTATACCCATTCTGAATAACCGATTCGACGAGATGTCGAAGATGAAGACGGTGGTTGAAGACCAGAAGTCTTCACATCGTTTGGGTGATTACTGATGATCTTGATTGGGCTGTACACCCAGGATGAGGGAATCAGTTGGTGATCGTCCAGACGTACTTGGAGATGGATGGATATGCGAGGAAAGTGCCTCCGGTTTCGTTCAGACCCAGAACGAACTTGTAAATGGATTGTGTGTCTAACACTGGATTTTATTCTGTGTTGATTGATCTCTATTAAATATACATCTGTTTGGCGGCGGAGAATTTATTCTCTTGCTTAACGCCCTTCTCTGAGACGTACGAGCTCAGAGGTTGTATATCGATGGACATCAGTCGCATGGAGTGAATTGCCAGTGTGGCATGCGTAAGTGGCAATTGATCAAGGCTTCTGTTGAAAAGCAAAGTCTTGTGGTTGATGATCAAAGCACGGCCTGTGTGGCGTAGCTTTGTGTATAACGTGAATTCGCGAGCCTCACACCTCGGTATGAGTCAAAAACGGGAGACGGACCGCTGGGAGAGCACGACGTTTCTTTCTAGCTAGGGTGGTGTCAGTGACCTACCAGCCCTGACATTTATATACTTTTCACCTGTGTGGTTGTTGGATACGAGGCGCCTCGGATATAGGTCTGTAAGGACTGGGAAACGTGTGTTCAGGAATAACTAATCCTCAAAAGTAAGAGAGGACCGGCCCAGCCGATTCCAAGGATCATAGTGGGGTCCTGAGGCATTTGCTAGAGTGTCTCGAACGCGGAGAGGAGCTTGCCCCTTGCCTCGACTCATGACGGAATCCAATTTCCAATACGTGTATTTCGGCTTTATTTGTAGAGCCTAGTATGGCGACATAGTGGGATGGGGCACTCATGCCGTCTATGAATAGAACGCGCCGCGGTAGTTCGCGAATTTTGACCATTGACTTCGAATGGATATTACGGGAGATCCGACCTTCGGATTCTCCTAAAACCGGAATCGTTGGGTTCGTATCGAAAAGAGCTTTTCAATGAATATTAGAGATTTGAAATCTAATGGATGGATTTGGAGTTATGTCCAAATCAAATTTGGAAAAGGTCATTATAAGTGCAGTTCGATGGCCGTTGATGGAAATCGACTGTACGGGCCTTGATAAAATTATTAAAAAGTGTAATAATTTGTGTAAAATCATAAGAAATGATTTGTGAAGAATTGGGACGAAAAATTCCATATTTGAAAAGATAAAAATAGATTCTTACCGAAATTAACTAGTTTTGAACTAGAATAATAATTTGTTTATTTTTAAAATAAATAAATTGGATTTGAAATGGTTTTGAAAATAACCAGGATTTCCAATAATTGACTTGGAATGGATTTGAATCGAAATCATCTTCGGAATAGTTCGACGTTGGATTTCGTGATTATACAGATGTTGTTATGGAAATTTGAAATATATATATATATATATCATTATTTCCAATATGATATTTTTTGGTCGTAGAATTTGATATTGAATATAAGCCGATTTATTTTCTGTTCAGGGCATTGTATTCAATATCAAATGTGATTTGGATTTGTCGTGAATGGTGTCTTCATTAACACTGTTCTTAAGTCCAGTTGAGAAAAAGATTAAATCTTTTATTTTGATTTAATGTAGAGTACCAATCAAATAGTATTTAATTGGAATTGAATTCGAATTGATTATTGGGTTTGTCGTGAACGGTGTTTTAAATAACACTTGTTCTTTAACCCGATAATTAATGGAATGTGATTTGGGTTGTCGTGAATGGTATCTTTAATAATACTGTTCTTAGATCCAACGGAGGTAAGAAAATCAGAAACTAACTGGAGATTAGTTAAGTTGAATGGTTTCTTGGGTATTGATCTGATGTTGGTTTTGGCCTTCGGGGTTAATATTTAGGGAATTTCCCACTTGCTATTTTACGGTTAAAAGCTGATAGAATGGAATGTGATTTTGGGTTTATCGTGAACCATGTTTTAAAAGACATTGATTCTTTAACCCAGTTAAAGATTAAAACTAAGTGGAGTTTTAATGAATCTTTAATTAGATTGAAAAGATCGGGAATGGAGTATCACCAATTTTGCTCCAGGCGATAGTTTAATCTTTAATTAGATTTGAACGTGAAATGGTAATTGAATTTACCGATAACATCGTGGTGTTAGAGATGAAATACTACCAGTTTTACTTCATGGGATGAATAGGTTGGGATTGGAAAATTTAAAACAAATGATTACTTCGGTAAGGTTAGTTAATCCCGGCTAGTTTGGATAAACCATAATTTGGTTTGAATTGATATTCAAAAGAAGATTAAAGAATAAATTTAAAAGAATTTATCTTTGATAAAATTAATGGGAACCTTTCCGTAAGAATGTGAAATTCAGAAACTAACTGTAGGTTAGCTAAGTTGAATGGTTTCTTGGATATTGATCTGATGGTGGTTTCGGCCTTCGGGGTTAACATTTGGGGAATTGTTCTCTTACTAATTTACTGTTAGTGATTAATGAATTGGAATGAGGCACATGTTGTGTTTGTGTAACACTTGTTATTTATATACGCGAGTTATTCAGAAAGACCGGGCTTGTCCCATTCTGAATAACTGATTCGACGATTAGTCGAAGATGAAGACGGTGGTTGAAGACCGGAGGTCTTCACGTCGTTTGGATAATTGGTGATGATCTTGATTGGGCCGTATACCCAAGAGGAGGGAATCAGTTGGTGATCGTCCAGATGTACTTGGAGATCGATGGATATGCGAGGTACAAGGTGCCTCCGGTTTCGTTAAGACCCAGAACAGACTTGTAAATGGACCGTGTGTCTGACATTGGATATCATTCTGTGTGATTGATGGATATCAGTTGCATGGAGTGGTTTGCCTTTTTGGCATGCTAAGATGCAAATGATCAAGGATTTTGTTGAAAAGAAAAGTCTTGTTGTTGATGATCAAAGCACGACCTATGTGGCATAGCTTTGCGTAGCGTTGATTCGCGAGCCTCACACCCCGGTTGTGAACCAGAAATGGGAGAGGACCTCAGGGAGGACATGCATTTCTTTCTAGTTAGAAGTGGCGTCAGTGGTTTGACACACCCTGACGAGTTTGACTTATGTGGTTGTTGCTGTTGCGAGGCGCCTCAGATATATCGGTGACTATGTGAACCCGATAGAGTCATTTGTTGGCTCATTTACGCCCCAAAGGGCGGGGAAATGCATTGTTCAGGCACTATAATCCACATCGAGTGGACCGGCCCTGTCGCTTCATGGGGCAGTTGCGGCTGTTCTTGAGGCTCGGGCTAGAGAGTCTTGAATCGGTAGAGGACGATCCCTTGCCTCGGTTCACAGACGGAAATCCAATTTCCAAATACGTGACTTTGCGGTTTTGATTGTAGAGCCTAGCATAGCGACATGATATATGGTACCCATGCCATCTATGATTGATATTTATGATTGTTTACAAAATCAGAAACTAAATGGAAATGAGCTAAGATGGGTGGTTTCCTGGTTATTAGTCTGATGTTGGTTTTGGCCTTCGGGGTTAATACTTAGGGAATCGTTCTCTTACTAATTTACGGTTGGAGTATGATTAAGAATCAAAAGATAAAATTTTGCGTATCAAGCATTCTTTTGCTGTTATAAGGTAAAACCCTATCCTCTGGCTTGCATTGCATTGTGTGATGGGACCTGGGTCTTATAACAGCTTCATTTTTCTTTATTTAGCATTGCACTATTGTTTTATGCACTGGTTTCTTGGTAGGAAACCCGTTCCGTGTTATACTGCGTGGTCCCTTGATTTACCATACTTTAAATAAAGATTAATAACTGTTTTAGGTCTCACACCAGTCCCATGACTGACCTGGAGTCTATTGTTTTAACCTAAACTCTAGGTCCCCTTATTTTGACATGGGCAGCTAGTAGTTTTGGTTTTTGCAGATTTATATTTACAAGAACCTGGTTTACAGCTGGAATGATATCCAGAAAGCTCTGTATCCGTATATCTCTTCTAGTTGTGTATTGTGTTATTTTCTGCTGCTATGTAATGTATTGTAATCTCTGATATTTTATAATGTGTAATATTTATTCGTACTCTGTATATTCTTGTATTCTGATGGGATTGTTGTGATAAGCAATGAAATGTTCTTCTGTTTGCGTCCCGATGTGGCTTGTTCTCAATTCAATCCGTGCTTTTTTTACCGGGGAAGTTATAGGTTCTTACAACTTATATGTGAATTGAGATAAGTACAGTGCCAGATGGCTAGGCAGATTAATATTGGTTGAGTAAATCACATATAATCTATGGCCCGAAACTGCAGGATTAAAAAACGATATTGAGTAAGTATGCTCAATAGCGCTCGTAAAAGGTACGCCTAAGCGAAAATATAAAATTTTGGGTTTTGATTTTTGTTTTCCGAGCGTGTGGGTCGATGTATTTGTATTATTTGTTCCTACGATATCACAGATGTCACTTTGCACAGGGAAGACTCTGCCGAATTTTTTTGGGAATTTAATGTGTTAGAAAATTTTCGATATTTTTGAAATTTTTTATTTTGCGATACTAAACTGGTTTTTGATTTAAAATAAATTAGATTTGGAAGTTAATGGGATTTGTAGCATTTTTTCTTACCTTAGCAATTTTGAGGACGAAATTATTTTAAGGGGGGAAGAATGTAACGACCCATATTTTGGTAGTCAAATATTTAATTCAATTTATTATTTTAATTATTATATTTGGAATATCAATGGATTTTAATATTTAACTCGTTTAATTAAATCAAGTTTGAACGTTATATATTTATATAATTATAAAACAAGCTCGAAATGGTGCGACAGTTCGTAATATGGAGTCCTGAACTTCAATTGAATATACAGGATCCGATATAAGTCATATTTCTGTGAAATAGGAAACATTGGAACCGTATTGATGATAATTTTCATATGGAAGAGAAAAATCCAGATTTCATGTTATAGATTATTAGTTATGGCTAAATCAAATTTTAAAATAGTCGCTATGAAAAGTTATTAAAAATATCGGCCTTTAAAATGGCCATTTTACAAATAGAGTCTGTTTTCGATGAAATTTGTTTCATTGTAACCATAACGTTAAATTATTGCACGGTATTAAATTGCGTATCAAATCGATGTCATATGTGATCACAGCAGCCGTAAACGCCCAATCAATTTCTATAACGCGTATTTAATTTAATTTAATTCAATAAAGGGATATTTAGGTGTAATTTGAGCAGATAATCGAATTAGACCGTGAAATCAATTCCTTTGAGTTTGTATCGGCATTTAGAGTCAGGAAGACATATAGTTTGTTATTTTTGGAGATCGGATAATTTGGTGTCCGAAATAGCAATGTGGTGCGTATAAAAATAGCGTACCGGGAAACAGTCTCAGAATGCGATAAAACTGGTGCCATTGGATTCGTATTAATTAATTATTATAAGATTTCACAATCGGACTTACCGTTTGATAGTGGCAACGATAAACACCTTAATCAATTAGATTATTTTGGTCATTTCGGACAGGGGTAATTTTATGTGAATAAACGACTGGCCAAATGAACTCTGATTTGGACAAAACAAATTTCATTGGATCCGTAAAGAAGAGGTTTAGTCAAATGTCAAGGTTTCAAATTTATTGGATTTTTCTGTAATCTTACGAATTTTAAACTCTTAATTTTTTATCGATAATTATAAAGAGCTTTTCACAAACGACCTTAGAATTCGACTGAACCTGTCCCATTGGGTCCGGAATATTTTTTTATGCTTGGATTACCTTATTTTGTCAAAAACAGAAATCGTAGGTGATAGTTTTTACGTTATACTTTGCAGGTAAGTTTGGGTAAAATAAAATAATAATAAAAACCTTTCAATACACTATCAATACCCTTCATGTGTATTAACACTAAGTCAGACTAAATTTCTGCAGTCAACTATTTTTTTGTAGCCGCCATCTGCTATCTTGAACGGTTGTGAATCATCAACCTTTCCTTTAAAATTTATTTGAATCTGCACCTCAAATAGATAGATTTCCTTCTGCAAATACCTTCATCCCCTTGAGCTTGTAGTACTGACCGGTGGAGATCATCTCAGGCGTAGTGTTTTGGCCAGAATTTAAGCACAAAGTTGCAATGTTGGAACCCTTTTTGTCGGTGACTGGCTTGACTGTGGTTGACGAGGTTTCAAGCGATGGATGACTGGGCGAAGGCGCGAATTCTGGCGAGACTTGATCGGGCTGCGGTGGTTCGAGATGACGTACGAAAAGATGAGTTACTTCGTCAGAATGGGTTTGAAGTTTATACCCGGAACAAGATACAGTATTGCGTGGAAAGGAGTTACGGGAACAAAAGGAACCAGCCCACGTTTATGTAATTAGTTTTAACTGATATCAAATTGGAATAAGTATATATATTTAAGGATAAATTAGTTAAATTAATTTACATTAACTAAATTCTGATTTTTACAGGAATTTTTGAGTGAGTCTTGATTGAAGCGGAACTAAGGCTTACAAAATGTCATGAATGGGGGAAAAGCCTGGAAGGCTGGAATGAAGCAATACGCAGAGAGAAAAGAGGGTCGGCTAATGATTTTAGTTAAAATGGTTTAAATTTTATTAACCACTAATTAAGGAATTAAATGACACCTGTACTATAACATGGATAGTCTTTTATTGCACGAACAGGAACAGAAGCATTAAACCAACGAAGCCAAAAGGGATTTATAGTCGGCCTTAACCCTTAAGCAAGAGTAATGGATAACATTAATTATATAATAAATGGTTACTTAGTTAATTAAGACAATGGACTTATACTATCCGTGACTTGTGCATATGCTATCAGAATTGGACCAAACAAGCTATATTGGAACTGTATTGCTGAATACCACATTTTTAAGCTGTCCTGGATGGTATTGGAACTAGTTAGATTTTATGGTTAAATTAAATGCTTGTTTAGTTTAACTGAAATGAACTGTTTAAACCACGAGTGAAATTAGGGTGAGTTAAACTCACTCAGTTCTCTCCATTTATATTTTATATAAATTGGGTTTTTATTATGTGTTCCCTGGTTGTTAATGGTTGACTGTTCGCTAGTTATATATTTATTTGTTGATTTAACCAATGAAATTAAACCGTTGTTTAATTTAAGTGAAATACCAAATCGTTATTTTAACGATGCGATCCGTTGGAGGTAGCTTACCTTATTGGTCACGTTTATTTACAAACGTGTTGTAATTGTTTTAATTGTTTGTTAATTGGTTGATGTTAAATAGTCATTATTTATTATTGTAGAAATTATCAGTTAAATGGAATTGATTGATCTGATTTGATTTAATCAATTTGGATACAGGGAAGAACAAGTTGGAGGGATCTAACGGAATTCTTCAAATATATTATTTATTTTCATATTATCATATATGAACTGATTTGATGGGGTGATTAATTTGATTGTTGATTATTGACTGCAGATTCAACATCTATGTAGTTTAAACCAATAGGTGGTAATGGTTGAGTATTTGGCAGCATATGGCCTATGAAATCAACTGTTTTATAAATGTTGATTTACCATTAGGCAAATCGATAGAGATGAAGTTATAAAATTTATTTTATAACTGGATATAGATTTTGAATTGTATTAAATTGAAAATAAGGTTGTCAAAGAAAATAGATATTTATTATTTAAATTTATAATTAATTACTAATTAATTTTATAGAGTTAATTCTGATGTTAATCAGATTTGTAAACATGAGAATAGGGGATTAACCTAACGGTTAAAATTGGATAATTGTTTTATTAAGTAATTAATTAAATGGAATTATTTAAAATAATTATATTATTAATTAATTTAAAGGAAGAACAAATTGGAACCAATTAACGAGATAACCGTGTTTAGAGTTGATTAAATTGACCATTTTAACTGGAATTAATATTAAATTAGTTTGTTTTGAAGTAATATAATAAAATAGTTTAAAGAATATTTGTTAAATTTTAATAGGGTTTTAAAAAGGGAATTTATTATTTATTTTAGTGAATAAAGAATTAACCATTGAAGTAGTAAATGATTGAAGTAAATTATTATTTTTATTAATAATAATTTAGGGAATTACTTTTTAATTGGAATTTATTAAAAAGTAATCGTAATTGAAATAAAATCTAGTTGAATGGTGAAAAGTGTTTATGAATGGGTTCTATATTTAAAACCCAAATTTTTATAACGAAGTTATAAAGAGAATTTTGAGCAAACACGATAGCTTAAATTAAATGATACTTAAATTAAGTAAAAGGAGAAAAAGAAGAAAAGGGTTTATAATAAACCAGTGTTATATAAAAGAGGTTTGAAGTGTTATATCGTTAATTTTAAATTAACGTTACTCAATAATGTGATTAAGTAAAATTGGGAAATTGAAATGACAATTTAAAGGGGGTAGTGGTAGAACAGATTTGAAAAGGAATTAGTAAAGGTGAATTTGGTGAAAGAAGTGGGTCTAGGATTTCGTAACCCAATCTGAACTATAAAATGAGTTTGGTTAAAGTGGCAGGATTAAGAGTGGTGTTTTATAAAGAAATAACTTAATTATTGAATTAAGAGAGAATGGTTATAATCGAGAATGAGACTTTAAAAAAGATAAGAAGGTTGTATGAAACCGTATTTTGAATAAAAGAGTTGAATGGAATTTGAATGGCTATAGAATGAAATATTGGTTTTTGGATTACAACTTGTATCTATCTGAAGATATGAACGTTGTTGATCAAGGTTTGAAAGGCAATTAAATACACCAACTTGAACGGCATCGGAATTATCTGATGAGGATATTAGTTGGTAATGGAAAAGGGGTGAGCAATAATTGATTATCTACATTAGAGGAATAATAGTCCAACATTTAGTGAAAATTGGGAATATGTGTTTATAATGAGAGTTCCAAATTAAAAGTGAAATAAAAGGGGATTGCGTGAATTATAACGATATTTTCGAGTTAGAAAGGAAATGTAAAAGTTAAGTTTTATTCAATAGGAATAAGCATTGGGTACTGTCAAGAAATAAATAAAAGTTATTTCGTAACGTTAATTTTACGAATAAATAAGTTGAATTGATTTCCCCAATATTAGATAACAATGTGGCTAATATTTTGAAAGTGAAAATAGGAAACTGGATATATAAAAATGAATTTGTTTAAAGAAAAATCTTATGTTAAATAAGTTGCGAAAACTATATTCCTAATATCGAAATATTTAAGAGTTTTAAATTTACATTTTGTTTAATTAAAAGGCCAATTGATGTTGAATACTGAACTAGTGAAATCGTTGGATGTTCTTGATTGAATCACTGTTTATTTTGATAGCTAAATCACCAACTATCAAATCTGTCCAATACCATTATTGGTACGGAAAGACCGGGATCAAATTTATATTCGAAAACCATTCCTTATTACTGGCTGTGTGAGCTGGATATGCATGATAGAGGGTTCACGCTTCGCGTTAGGTCGCGGACGGTAGACTCTTACCTCTACGTGTCCCTCGAAAGTAAGGGAGGGTTGGTTGTGAAGTAAAAAGGTTGGCCGTAAAACAAGTGATGAGGTACCTCTATAAGCCACGGTAGGAGGTTAGCTCGCTGACCTAGGGGATGAGCGGATTGTTGAAAAGCCTACTGGAATTTTTTGTGTCGTTACAGTGGTATCAGAGCTATTGGTTTAGTATTAACCTTGGCTCTGTGGTATAACTTGATAGAGATAGGGTTAGTAATACCCTAGATCGAGATTGATTATATGTATATATATATATATATGAGATCGTATTTGTAAATTTCATATACATATGTTTTGTATTGTGTTGTTGATCCGTTCAAATGTTGAGAAGCATTGAACTGTCAATGTATACACTATTTTTTTGTAAAGAAGGTAAATGAAACAATTTTATCCAATTTATTTTTCATACAGAAAATAAATAATTTTATCAAATTATTAGGTTATTAGTATGTTTGATTGATTTTGATGGAATTCAAAATGGATTGAAAATTTGGATTGAAAACCTAACCTAGTTTAGGAGAAAATTAAATTAAGAATGATATCGAAATTAAATAAAACAGACTCTGAAATTTTATGAATCAATGATAATCAAATAGAAATCAGTCAGGTACTAATCGATTGATGTTCAGATATGTGAAACCAAAATAAAATATTAATATCAAATGTAAATTCAATTGATTTGGTTGTATATCGGTTGTTGATTGTGAATTGTTTGTTACTGGATGATAGTTTGTTGGATTGGAATAATCAATAGTTTAATGGAGCTAAATGAATTATAAACTAAAGAATAAATTACGGTATCAATGAACTGGAATGAAACTATATATGAATTAGAATTTATGATTTAACCCTGTATTTGATACTGAATTGAGGCTATTTTTTTGACTTTGGAACTGCTATAGTTATATTTGTTAGCGAAATATTACTTAAGAATTTCATATATTTATTACTTATATGTGAATTGAGATAAGTACAGTGCCAGATGGCTAGGCAGATTGACATTGGTTGAGTAAATCACATATTATCTACGGCCTGAAACTGCGGGATAAAAAACGATATTGAGTAAGTATGCTCAATAACGCTCGTAAATAAGCGAAAATATAAAATTTTGGGTTTTGATTTTTATTTTCCGACCGTGCGGGTCGATGTATTTGTATTATTTGTTCCTACGATATCACAGATGTCACTCTGCACAGGGGAGACTCTGCCGAATTTTTTTGGGAATTTAATGTGTTAGAAAATTTTCGATATTTTTGAAATTTTTTATTTTGCGATACTAAACAGGTTTTTTATTTAAAATAAATTGGATTTGGAAATTAATGGGATTTGTAGCATTTTTTCTTACCTTAGCAATTTCGAGGACGAAATTATTTTAAGGAGGGAAGAACGTAACGACCCGTATTTTGGTAGTCAAATATTTAATTTAATTTATTATTTTAATATTATATTTGGAATATTAACGGATTTTAATATTTAACTCATTTAATTAAATGAAGTTTGAACATTATACATTTATATAATTATAAAACAAGCTCGAAATGGTGCGACAGTTCGTAATATGGAGTTCTGAACTTCAATTGAATATATAGGATCCGATATAAGTCATATTTCTGTGAAATAGGAAACGTCGGAACCGTATTGATGATAATTTTCATATGGAAGAGAAAAATCCAGATTTCATGTTATAGATTATTAGTTATGGCTAAATCAAGTTTTAAAATAGTCGCTATGGAAAAAGTTATTAAAAATATCGGCTTTTAAAATGGCCATTTTACGAAGAGAGTCTGTTTTCGACGAAATTAGTTTCATTGGAACCATAACGTTAAATTATTGCACGGTATTTGCATATCAAACAGATGTCATATGTGACCACGATAGCCGTTAACGCCTAATTAATTTCTATAGCGCGTATTTAATTTAATTTAATAAAGGGATATTTGGTTGTAATTTGAGAATATAATCGATAGACCGTGAAATCAGTTCCGTTGAGTTTGTATCGGCGTTTATAGTCAGGATAGACATATAGTTTGTTATTTTTGGAGATCGGGTAACTTGGTGTCCAAAATAGCAATGTGGTGCGTATAAAAATAGCGTACCGGGAAACAGTCTCAGAATGCGATGAAGCGGGTGCCATTTGATTCGTATTAATTAATTATTATAAGATTTCAATTTTTGTGTCAATCGGACTTACCGTTTGATTGTGGCAATGATAAACGCCTTAATCAATTAGATTATTTTGGTCAATTCGGACAAGGGTAATTTTAAGTGAATAAACGACTGGCCAAATGAACTCTGATTTGGACAAAACAAATTTCATTGGATCTGTAAGGAAGAGGTCTAGTCAAATGTCAAGGTTTCAAAATTTACTGGATTTTTCTGTAGTTTTACGAATTTTGAACGCTTAATTTTTCATCGATGATTATAAAGGGCTTTTCACAAACGACCTCAGAATTCGACTATTGTCCCATTGGGTTCGTAATATTTTTTTTATGCTTGGATTACCTTATTTTGTCAAAAACAGAAATCGTAGGTGATAGTTTTTATGTTATACTTTGCAGGTAAGTTTGGATAAAATAAAATAATAATAAAAACCTTTCCATACACTATCAATACCCTTCATGTGTATTAACACTAAGTCAGACTAAATTTCCGCAGTCAACTATTTTTTTGTAGTCGCCATCTGCTGTCTTGAACGGCTGTGAATCATCAACCTTTCCCTTAAAATTTCTTTGAATCCACACCTCAAATCAATAGATTTCCTTCTGTAAATACCTTCATCTCCTTGAGCTTGTAATACTGACCGATGGAGATCATCTCAGGCATAGTGTTTTGGCCAGAATTTAAGCACAAAGTCACGATATTGGAACCCTTTTTGCTGGTGACTAGCTTGACCGTCGTTGACGAGGTTTCAAGCGATGGATGACTGGGCGAAGGCGCGAATTCTGGCGAGACTTGATCGGGCTGCGGTGGTTTGAGATGACGTACGGAAAGATGAGTTACTTCGTCAGAATGGGTTTGAAGTGTATACCCGGAACAAGATACAGTACTGCATGGATAGGAGTTACGGGAACAAAAGGAACCAACCCACGTTTATGTAATTAGTTTTAACTGATATCAAATTGTAATAAGTATATATATTTAAGGATAAATTAGTTAAATTAATTTACGTTAACTAAATTTTGATTTTGTACAGGAATTTTTGAGTGAGTCTTGATTGAAGCGGAACTAAGGCTTACAAAATGTCATGCATGGGGAAAAAGCCTGGAAGGCTGGAATGAAGCAATGCGCAGAGAGAAAAGAGGGTCGGCTAATGATTTTAGTTAAAATGGTTTAAATTTTATTAACCACTAATTAAGGAATTAAATGACACCTGTACTATAACATGGATAGTCCTCTATTGCATGAACAGGAACAGAAGCATTAAACCAACGAAGCCAAAAGGGATTTATAGTCGGCCTTAACCCTTAAGCAAGAGTAATTGATAACATTAATTATGTAATAAATAGTTAATTAGTTAATTAAAACAATGGACTTATACTATCCGTGACTTGTGCATATGCTATCAGAATTGGACCAAACAAGCTACATTGGGACCGTATTACTGAATACCACATTTTGGAGCTGTCCTGGACGGTATTGGAACCAGTTGGATTTTTTGGTTAAATTAAATACTTGTTTAGTTTAACTGAAATGAACGGTTTAAACCACGAGTGAAATTAGGGTAAGTTAAACTCACTCAGTTCTCTCTATTTATATTTTATATTAATTGGTTTTTATTTTGTGTGCCCTAGTTGTTAATGGTTGACTGTTCGCTAGTTATATATTTATTTGTTGATTTAACCAATGAAATTAAACCGTTGTTTAATTTAAGTGAAATACCAAATCGTTATTTTAACGATTTAATCCATTGGAGGTAGCTTACCTTATTGGTCACGTTTATTTACAAATATGTTGTAATTGTTTGAAAAGTTTGAATTGTTTGTTAATTGGTTGATGTTAAATAGTCATTATTTATTATTATAAAAATTATCAGTTAAATGGAGTTGATTGATCTGATTTGATTTAACCGATTTGGATACAGAGAAGAACAAGTTGGAGGGATCTAATGGAATTCTTCAAATATATTATTTATTTTCATATTATCATATATGAACTAATTTGATGGGGTGATTAATTTGGTTGTTGATTATTGACTACAAATTCAACATCTGTGTAGTTTAAACCAATGGGTGGTAATGGTTGAGTATTTGGCAACATATGGTCTATGAAATCAACTATTTTATAAATGTTAATTTACCATTAGGCAAATCGACAGAGATGAAATTATAAAATTTATTTTATAACTGGATATAGATTTTGAATTGAATTATAATGAAAATAAGGTTGTCAAAGAAAATAGATATTTATTATTTAAATTTATAATTAATTACTAATTAATTTTATAGAGTTCATTCTGATGTTAATCAGATTTGTAAACATGAGAATAGGTGTTACGACCCCCTACCCGATAAGACGGTGCAAGGGTAATCTTTGGAATATAACACATAAACAGATAATAACAGAACAGAAATAAATAAATACACCAGATAAGGTACAATAGAATAAACTGGATAAATATAATCATCAGAGTTACACAGTTTATAGGATCATACTTAGAACAAATACAATTCAGCTATACATAAATGTCTACTGCGGAGAAGAAAACATAATATGTTCAACAGGAGCTGAACAGCATAAAAAGAGATAAACGATATAATTCATCTTCAGCTCCAGCTATCCAGAAAGAGCCTGCTAAAACCTGAATACAAGGCTGCCCGTGTAGAAATAGGGGCACCCGAGTTTGCAAGTGAAACAAACTACGAGTCAGTCATGGGACTGGTATGAGAAATCTACTTAACACATTTTACAATATGGCTAATCACAGGACCACGCCACTTTCGCGAAATGGGTTTACTCCATTGGATTGCCGGTGCTTTAAAACAAATAAATCTTTTAAACATCGCAATGCTTTTAATAAAAATGAAGACATTATAAGACTCAGTTCCCATCACACAATGAAACACAAACCGGAAGATAGAGTTTTACCTTATAATGACCAAAATATGCTTGATACGAGCAAAACAAATCATTTGATATTATTGCTAGTGTATATATGTTTGAAAAACAATTTCCATCATAACTATCAATCATAGACGGCATGGGTACCATATATCATGTCGCCATATATATATACATATATATATATACACACACAATCAAAACCGCACGATGTCCTATTTGGAAATTGGATTTCCGTCATGAACCAAGGCAAAAGATAGTCCTTACCGAATTCGAGACTCTCTAGCCCGAACCTCAGGCTACAACCGCAACTGCACCTAGGAGCCAAAGGGCCGGTCCACCGATGTGGATTAAAATGCCTGAACATTGCGTTTCCCCGCCCTTTGGGGCATAAATGAGCCCAATGACTCCATTGGTTCCGGATCGACCGATATATCCGAGGCGCCTCGCAACAGCAACAACCACACAGGTGAAAAGTATATAAATGTTAGGGTTGGTAGGTCACTGACACCACCTTAGCTAGAAAGAAACGCATGTTGTAACACCCCGTATGTTAAATAACTTGTTATAACATAAATCAGAGCAGAATTAAATTTAATATTCTGAATCAGGGGAAACGGGCTGTGCCATTGCGTTCGTCTCGGAAAAATACGCGAAATAGAGTCCGAGTTTTCGTAAATCGGAGTCCGTATGACCAAGTTATGGCCCGTCAAAGTTTCACGAAAAATCAAAAACGAAAACTGCTCATGTTTTGAGGCCCGGGATGAGTTTTGGGCTGTTTTTTTTGGGCCCTAAATGGTTCCTACACTTGACTTCTTCCCCAAGACATGCTTTAAAGGCTAGGATTGGTTCTAGGGTATATCCTATGGTCCTAAAACATCTAACTAATCTATATATACACCCTAATACCCCCTTATCCTTACCAAAAATAGATCTAAGGCCATTATGCCACCACTTAGAAAATTGGAGAGCCTCCACTAAAAATCCTAAGAGGGTTTGCAAGCTAATCTACATCTTCTTCTACTTAATCATTGGGATTTGCTTCATTTAACTTGCTAATCTTGTTTTGGTGAGCTTCTATCCCCTTAATAATCAATTATTGAATTGATTATGATAAGATGTGATAAAGTATGGCTATGTTTGTGGATCCATATATTTATGCAAGCTTGATGTAGTGAATATTATGTGTTTTGCAAGTTATATGCCTTATGTCATGCAAGTTTCATAATATGTAATCATGATATTTTTATGCAAGTTGTTTCATGATGTTTATGATGCAAAACACTAAGTGAATATGGATCCATTATGCAAACATGTTATGCAAGTATGTGAGTACTTATGCAAGTCATGTATATGCTTATATGCATGTTTAGCATTTTATGCAAGTATATGAATGTTTATGCAAGTTATGTATATGTTGAAATGCAAGTTTAACATAATATGCAAGCCTATGCAAGTATGTGAATGTTTATGCAAGTTATGTATATGTTGAAATGCAAGTTTAACATGATATGCAAGCCTATGCAAGTATATGAATGTTTATGCAAGTTATGTATATGTTGAAATGCAAGTTTAACATAATATGCAAGCCTATGCAAGTATGTGAATGTTTATGCAAGTTATGTATATGTTGAAATGCAAGTTTAACATAATATGCAAGCCTATGCAAGTATGTGAATGTTTATGCAAGTTATGTATATGTTGAAATGCAAGTTTAACATAATATGCAAGCCTATGCAAGTATGTGAATGTTTATGCAAGTTATGTATATGTTGAAATGCAAGTTTAACATAATATGCAAGCCTATGCAAGTATGTGAATGTTTATGCAAGTTATGTATATGTTGAAATGCAAGTTTAACATAATATGCAAGCCTATGCAAGTATGTGAATGTTTATGCAAGTTATGTATATGTTGAAATGCAAGTTTAACATGATATGCAAGCTTATGCAAGTATATGAATGCTTATGCAAGTATGTGAGTGCTTATGCAAGTTAAGTATATGCTAAAATGCAAGTTCTACATGTTATGCAAATCACATGTATGATGATATGTAAGTTCATATGCAACATGTTATGCAAATCACATGTTTGATGATATGTAAGTTCATATGCAACATGTTATGTAAGACACATGTTTGATAATATGCAAGTTTGGGTCGAATATAGTTGGGTTAATACATGCTCATATATGCAAGTTGACATCCTCTTAACCCATGATAAAGTTATATGCTAAACCCATGTTATGTGTGGTAAATCTTCCCTTTATTATGTTATGTCATAATGACGATTTACGTGGGGAACGATGGGGTTAATTAATATGTTAATTAAAAGTATGTTGAAATGGGTATGATTAAGCATACAATAAAAAAATAAATTACCATAAGTGGGAATTTACCTATTGAGTTAGGTCTACCCCATGGGAATTTACCTATTGAGTTAGGTCTACCCATGTTATGGAAAATCTGATATTAATTAGGGATAATTAATATGGGGGTGATTAATTAGGATTAATTAATCAACTAAGACACGAGGTTGGACCCTTTTGTAGCGGAAGTCTGCCCGGAACCGACCGGCCATCCAGCGGCTACAAATGATTGGCCCAATGTGAGAGGTCTTAGTCATAAATTAAATACATGATTAAAGTAAAGACACGAGGTTAGGCCCTTTTTATGACAGAAGTCTGCCCGGAACCAACCGGCATATCCAGCAGTCATAAAAGACGGTCTAATGTGGGAGGTCTTTATGAGGTCATGATCTTAATTAATGAATTAAGAAACACTTAACCATATTAGCATGTAGTGGGACATGAGGGGTTAAGTGGGTGCCTTGGGGTGGCATGATGAGACTAGTGGGTTGCCTTGGGTGGCAATAGAAAAATACGATTAGAATACTTAACCAAGGTGGAACATGTAATTAAACATGATAAAAGGGTTAAGTAAGTGCCATGGGTGGCATGTGAGAATACGATTAGAATACTTAACCAAGGTGGAACATGTAATTAAACATGATTAAGGGGTTAAGTAAGTGCCATGGGTGGCATGTGGGAATCTAGTGGGTGCCCTAAGTGGCAATTGAAATATGATTAAAGGACTTAACCAAGATTTATAACATGTAAGGGGACATGGTTAAAGGGTTAAGTGGGATACACTAGATTAAACGACAAGCTTAAGTAGTAGCTTGTGGGGGCCCATTTCAACCAATATCCCAAACGTATCTTTGTAGGCTCGACTCTTGTCGGGTGACGGGACACGCATATTGGGCTTGACTATAAGAGGCCAAAACGGGTTAGCGGTGGCAACGCGGGATCAACGGGTTTCATATGCGTGTGTGGACCCGGGCTGGTTGGTAAGTCGTTGTTGCATCGGGTAGATATAAAGCCGTGCACAGTGATATTATATGGTAGCCACTTTGGGGAATGATACACCCCCTTTTGTGGGACCAGCACGGGTATCTACGGTAGGGAGCCGATCGCTTGGGGGTAGTGGGTACACCTAGTAAAAATAGGGGCAGACGGCACCTGTGTAGGGGTACAAGAAACTACCGGGTGAAAAATTACTAAGTACACTTAGTGGGATCAACCTTTAAGTAGGAATTACTCTTGGTGGGTAGAACTGGTGTGGTGCAGTGTAGGAATTACCTTTGGGTGAATAAGTCTGGTGTGGTGCAGTTAGTAATTATCCTTGGGTGGGTAGATGCGTCTTTACGGTTATCTTAGTTCGTCCTGTGTTCGTGGGCAACTTAGTGTAGTCATTATCCCCAAAGATACCATACCGAGTTCATATCATACCCTAATTACTTTAATAATTGTATTATTAAGGAGATAGGGTTCACTCAGGCTTATGTCTGACCCCCGTTGTTTTTATCTTTTTTCCTTCAGGTCCTCAGGTTGGGCCTAGTGCTAGTGGGCTTTGATCAGTTTGCTTTATCTATCTCTTGGAGCTTGGACCGTAGATGTAGAGCTCAGCTTATCTTATCTTTTCTGTTATGGCTATTTGTTATGAGTAGTGGGATTATGTACTTATTTTATTCAGGATGGATATTTTGTACTTGACTCTTGTTATGGTTTTATGATGTAACCAAACATGTTTTACTTTCCGCTGCTATGAGATGATGTTTTAAATTTTCAAGTATTACATTATATCTGTCTTGTTGTAATTTTACTGTTCTATACTCACTAAAAATACTCCACCGATGCTATGGCATTCCCTTAGTGAGTGACTATAGCGGGTGTGGGGTGTTACACATGTCCTCCCTGAATCCTTTTCCCGTTTCTGGTCCATCCCGGGGTGTGAGGCTCGCGAATTCATGTTATACACAAAGCTATGCCACACAGGTTGTGCTTTGATCATCAACCACAAGACTTTGCTTTTCAACAGAAGCCTTGATCATTTATCACTTAGGCGTGCCACACAGGCAATTCAGCCCATGCAACTGATTTCTATCGATATATAACCTCTGGGCTCGTACGTCTCAGAGAAGGGCATTAAGCACGAGAATAAATTCTCCGCCGCCAAACAGATATATATTTAATAGAGATCAATCAGCACAGAACAAAATCCAATGTCAGACACACAGTCCATTTACACGTTCTTCTTCGGTCTGAACGAAACCGGAAGCACTCAATACCTCGCATATCCGTACAATCAACAAATACGTCCGGGTGGCTACTACTTCAACCCCGTCAAGGTAGCTACTCCTATCATGAGCATTAGTAGCACCCCTCCATTCGACGTGAAGATCATCGGTCTTGCACCGTCTTCAAATCTTCGACTTTCAATCGTCGGTCAATTATTTGAAATGAGAATTAACTCGGCCTTTTCAAAAAATTCACGTATATTTAGAATTTCAAAATACTTCATTTCAATGGTTAAATTATTCGATATCACTAATTCTATTCTTTAGTGTAATTTTCATGCCAAACACATTCAACCATCAAATATCACATAAATCGAGCAAATTCAGTTTATTTCCATTCCATATCATTTATAATATTTTATCACGATTTATCGCTATTTTTGTCTATTTAAAAATAGCCAATTTATTCAAAACAGCGCTAGGCCATAACTCGGCCGTGGCCCTGTTTTCCTCCAGATTTGCTTTACACATATCTGAAAATCTAACTGTTGGATCTTCACAAAATTTATATCATTAGAAAGATCTTTTCAAAACGAATCCAACGGTTTCAATTTTGGGAAAATCCGACAGTCGGATCTCCCGCACTAACCGTTTGAAGTTTCGATTTCAAAATACGAGCTGCAGCGTCGTTATTCGATTTAATTTAATTATATATATATATATATATATAATCGATTCTGGCGCTATTTTTCTTTAGATTTGAATTAAACATTCCAGAGAATCTAACCATTGGATCTTTACAAAGTTGGTGCCGTTGGAGAGATATTCCCAAGGCGAACCCAGCGGTTGTGGTTTCGGGAAAATCCGATGGTCCGATCTCCCGTACTAATCATTTGGAATCACGATTTCAAAATACGAACTGCAGCGTCGTTATTCACAATATTTTAATTATATTTATATAAACATATATAAATATAATTCTTCCTTTGATTTCACAACGATTTCCACTTTATATATTTGATAAAAATGACATTTATATCCAACAGACATTTATTTCAACACTTCACAATTTTTAACAATTCATGTATATAATAAAAATGTGATTTTTATTGTAAAACAATTTATTTCAAAACATGACTATTTTATATAGTTCATATAGATGATAAAAATATGATTTTTATTATAGAACAATTTATTTCAAAACATGACTATTTTATATAGTTCATATGGATGATAAAAATATGATTTTTATTATAAAACAATTTATTTCAACATGAATGTCGTTCAACACATGAATTTTTATTCAACACATGAATTTCTATTCAACGCAGGAACATAGCTTCAACACATGAAAATAATTCTAACACATGAATATTGTTGAAAATTTTGCAGCATAACGGCAGGGTAGTTAAAACCGGGGCCGTCCCTAGTACGGCTCCTCGCTCTACCTTAAACCCTCGCAGCTTTTGATGATGGGGATTCATGCATCTAGTTCACACGCAGGCGGCATGTTTTATTTTCATTTCCACAATCTATTCTAATTTTGTTTTCAACCACAGATGGGTATTTTTCAACCACAATCAATCATTCTCAACCACAAACAATTCTATCAACCATTTGTAGTATTCACCCAATTTCACATCAACCAAATAATCCAAACAATATCACAAACAATAAATATTGTCCATGGTCTGTGGACGAGGGGAGTATATATATATATTCGTATATAAATATATTTCAATTTAACATATTAAACAATCAGCATTTCATCTTTAATGGCAGACAATTCCAAACGATATCCTCAATCTCGAATTGATTTACAATTCTCAAAATCTAATCCTATTTCAGTTACAGTTACAGATCCATATATTAAACAATCAAATCTCACAAATCCATTATCATCTAATACAAATATTTTAGGATCCTCAGATCGAAAGCTGGAGTATATAGATCCTCGATCCGAATCTGTTTTTATCCCCGAGAAAGTATTTAATGAATCTAATAAATCTTGGATCCAAACCATTGCTTTAGTGCCGATCAACTTCCAGTTATCTATCATGAAGCTTAAGGATTATATCCAAAAAGTCTGGCGGCCTCTGAATGGTTTCAATATACATATTACTCCTCAATATGAATTTGCAGTTCAATTTGAAGCCATTGAAGATTTTTCTCGAGTTTTGGAAGGATCTACCTATTCTTACTTTGGACGATTGCTGCTTGTTGATGAATGGCATCCTGGATATGATTTTGCAAAAAAAACAGAGTGATGTTATTCAGATCTGGGTAAGATTACATGGCCTTCCATTGGAATTATGGACAAAAAATGCAATTCAAAGAATTTCTAGCTATATTTCTAAACCAGTTCTTATTGATTCAAATACTGCTGAAAGAAAGTTTACAAAATATGCTAGGGTTTTATTATCAGTGGATACTCTAACTGAAATGAAAACTAGTGTTCCTATATATCATTGCACACTGGACAAAAAATAGAAGTTACTGTGGAATATGAATTTGTCCCAGAAAAATGCATAAAATGTAAACTATTTGGACATGATGATGAGGAACATGAAGCTTCCCTTGATCCATCTTGGAAACAGAATGATGTAGAAGAAGTTATTTCAGTTGAAAATGAATCTAATCCTCTACCAGATCAAGGAAAAGTCAATGATTTTATTGAAAATCAAGGAGATGATTTAGATTTTCTTAACTCTAAATTACCTGATAATGTAATCCCAGATTTGCTGAATAATGTGGCAGATGTAATGCAGAGAATTGCTCAACCAAAAGAACCTGATGAAGGAAAACAGGTTGATGTTTCTAATCTTATAGATAAAAAAAAACTATATGCAAAGCACTAAATCCTCTACTTCAAGTTCAATGACTCAAAATACTCCTTCTAAAAGGTTTACAAGGAGTTCATCTACCATTAAATGACAATTTTATCATGGAATGTAAGGGGGATGAACACTCTTTCTCGTATGAAAGAAGTGATCAAACTCCTTAATCAAGCTAAGCCAACTATTGTTGGTTTAGTTGAAAACAAGTTGTCTGTAAATAATCTGAAACTCTTTTTAGCTTTACTTCCTAGTTCATGGAAATATTTGACTAACAATTCAGATTTAGTTAATGGTAGAATCCTTATGATCTGGGATTCAAATGTTTGGGATATTGTGTCTTTAGCATCTTCATTTCAACATATTACTGTATCTGCTATTAATAAAGGAGGATTCTCAATGATTTTCTCTTTGATTTATGCAAGTAATATCTTCACTGAAAGAATGGAGTTATGGCAATGGCTTATCAATGATTCTGGATTAGTGAATAATGCATGGATTCTTTTGGGTGATTTTAATAATGCATTATCTCCTATGGATAAAAAAGGAGGCCGTTAAATCCCTTATCAATACATAAGAGAATTTCAGAAATTCATTTTGCAAGCTTCTTTATCAGAGTTAAAGCCTCTTGGTTTCTCTTTTACATGGCGTAGAAGAGGTATTGCAAGTCATATTGACAAAGTTTTAGTCAATAATTTCTGTTTGCAAAATTTTCTTAATATGAAGGCTTTATCTTTGTCTCAACACTCAAGTGATCATAATCCTATTTTACTTGATCGAATCCCTACTCCTGTGGTTAAAGGTTTTCCTTTTAGATTTAAGAATGATTGGCCAAATTTGCCTGGATATATGAGTGTAGTAGAAAAAGGTTTGAATGTATCTACTTGGGGTTTTCAAAGCTATAAATTCTTGCATAAACTTAAGAGATGTAAAGCAGAATTGAAACTATGGAACAAAATTAGAGACAGAAATAATTCAAACCTGATAGCAGCTGAACATCATATGAATACTTTAGAGCAAGCTGCTGATTTGGATCCAGAAGACATTGCCATTTATGATGATTATCTTCTTGCCAAACTAGAATTTCAAAATCTGCAGAAAATTCATTTTCAAAGTCTCAAACAGCAGGCAAAGGTATCATGGCTACATCAAGGAGATACTAATTCAAAATTCTTCTATTCTTTCATGTCTAATAGGAGATATTTTAATCATATTAGAGCACTCATTAATCAAGATGGGAGTTTAATGTTTAAAGCTGAAGAAATTGAAAAAGAAGCCATAAAATACTACTCAGAATTATTTAATGGGCCTTCTAATGTTCCTGCATTTGATTTTCAGACTATTAGCACTATAAATTCTCGGGGTCAAGATTTTCTCCTATCTGAAGTAACATTAGATGAAATCAGAGAGGCTTTATTTTCTATTCAGGATGATACTAGTCCTGGTCCAGATGGGATTAACTCTAAGTTTATGAAACTGCATTGGGATTTGCTAAAGAAAGACTTACTGGAAGCTATTCAAGATATTTTCAAGTCTGGAAAATTACCAAAGTCTATTAATCATACTTTCATAACTTTGATCCCTAAAAATGATAGGCCAACTCTGATATCTCATTACAGGCCTATTTCATGCTGCAATCTGTATTACAAAATATTTGCAAAAGTATTATGTAATAGATTGAAACCTTTTTTGCCTCATTTAGTTTCAGAAAATCAGAGTGCTTTTGTTATGAATAGGTATATTGGTGATAATATACTATTAGCACATGAGTTATTGAGGGATTATAAGAAAAAGGGAATGGCCAAAATGTGTGTCAAAGTGGACTTGCAAAAGGCTTATGACAGTATAAATAGGAAATTCATTTGTCAAATCATGGCATGTATGAAGTTTCCTAATCACTTTATCAGCCTGATTTATTAGTGTATGTCAACAGCCACTTTTTCAATTTTAATTCAAGGAATTCCAAAAGGATTTATTACTTCATCTAGGGGAATCAGGCAAGGAGATCCTCTTTCTCCTTACCTATTTGCCTTAGCAATGCAGTTTTTCACTTATCAAATGGACGAAGCAGTGTCTAATAAATCCTTTCAACCAAGTAGTTCAATGCAACCAAATATTTCTCACCTTCTTTATGCAGATGATTTAATGATCTTTGGAAAGTGTTCAAGGCAAAATGCAATCACTTTGAAGCAAATTTTTCAGAAATTGAAAACATGTGCAGGTTTAAAAGTGAATGCAGAAAAAACAAAAGTGTTTTTCAGTAGCTCAGTGGAAAATGATCATGATATAGTGGGTATCCTAGGTTTTGATAGGGGTGTTTTACCTATCAAGTATTTAGGTGTTCCATTATCATCTAACTATCTGCATTATTCTGAATGTAATGCATTGATTCAAAGAGTTCAAAGGAAAATACAAGGATGGGAGAACAAAATGTTATCTTATGCTGGCAGAGCTGAATTGATTAATGGAGTATTGAATCCAATTGTGCTCTATTGGTTGTTTATCTACCAAATTCCAGAGTTTACATTGGATAAATTACAATCATTGTGTTCTGACATTTTTTGGGGTGGAGCAGGACATAAAATCTCTTGGAATTCATTGTGCAAACCAAAAAATGAAGGGGGCATTGGATTGATTTTTTTTCTGATTTGAAAAAGGCAGCTTGTGTTAAACTGTTATGGAAATTTCTATCAGATAATTCTTTGTGGAGCAAATGGATGAGGAATAAATACTGTAAGGATAAATTTTTCTGGTCTATGTCTGAGGATAACAATTCTTCATCTACATGGAAATGTATGCTTAGATTAAGATCTCATTCAAAACAGTTTTTTAATAGAATCATAGCAAATGGTAATGACACTTTTTTGTGGCATGATCCCTGGATTAACTGTCAGTGTCTAGTTGACATACTTGGGTATGACAGACTTCAGATGATAGGTAACCCAAATCAGAAAGTAAGTTCGATTATTGTTGAGGATAGGTTAAATCCTCTTATTCATCCAGCAACGAGAGAGCTAATTGAATAAATAAGTCAAATTCAGTGTCAACCTACTCTTAATGAAGATAAATATGAGTGGTGTTCTGGGGGAAATTTCTCATATCATTCAGCATGGAATCATGTGAGAAATCGTGAGGTAATTGATACTATTTTCTCAGTAATTTGGCATAATAAGAATAGCAGAAAAATGTCATTTATAACATATTTAGCAAGCATGGGAAGGCTAAATACAAAAGATCGAATTTTAAGATTTGGGAACGTAGCAAATACCTTATGTCCTCTCTGTGAAACCCATCCAGAATCAATTGAACATCTCTTTTTTCAGTGCGATTACTCATCCTTTATTTGGCTATCTCTAAAGCAAAAGTTGAGTATTCCTTTAGCAGCAGATCTACAATTAAGAGATGAATTGAAGGAAATTAACAATCTTTTTAAAGCTAAAGACCAAATTAGAGATCTTGCTTGTGGATCAATCACTACAGCAGTAGATTTTATATGGAAAGAACGGAATGAAAGAATTTTCCATAATCGTCGTACCTCGATGATGTCCAAGTTGAATCAAATCGTCAAGGAGATCCAATTTCTGGTCAGGAACAATGGTAGCAAATCTGAAAGGAACTCGAGAAACGTTCAATTATTGAAGATCTGGGGAGTTGACTTGGAAGATACTGGATAGAGATGAAGTATGTCGGTTTTGTAGTTCGTGGAGCGCTTTGGGCTTTGTTGGTCCGGAAGAGGGTTTACTTTTTCGAGTTATTTTTTTTAGCCTGCTTTATTTTCAGTTGTAGTATGTTATCCTTTCATAGCTGATTTGCATTTGTATCTACCAAATTTATATGTACTCTTTTTCCTTGTAAGGCACCCACTTAGGTTAGGGGGATTACAAGGTTTTAACGAGGCATATAAAGGAGGTTTTTTTATTTGGTATTAGCAATAAAGAGTACCAATTTTCAAAAAAAATATATATATTTCAATTCACTTCAATTCATTTCAATGCACATATAATTTTTACGATGAATATATAACTTATACATCGAACATACAACTTATACAACGCTTATACATGAGGTGTACAATGCTTAAATAACTCATGCATCGACTATATAATTTATACATCGTTGTTTTCCATATCGCTTATAATATAGAAATCTCACATTAGGTTCCACTCCACCAAAAATAGCAGAAGGCTCAGAAAAATATGCAATCTCTTCTAGAATGTAGAGAGCGTCCTTGCAGTCACGATGTTTCCTGTTTCATTGAATTTCGTTAACGAACAAAAAAGATTTTTTTTTAGGAATTCAAACTAGAACAAAGCCGATATCTTTACTCCTCGTTCCAGCCGATCAGACCATACCACCGCGTAGAGGGTCGAGAGAGCTTCCCGGCGCTGTGCTCCACGTTGAGCTCGAGCTCCAGATGGCGGCGGAAACACGGTCGGCACGGTCGAACTTTCCAGGCGCAGATCTCGACGATGGCGCAACTACAGGCGTTGTATTGGGTATGGATGTGGACAGGGGGAGAGGGGCTTCTGAATCTGGGTGGTGGCGGGGGTGTACGATGATCGTGGCGGCCAGATTTGAGGAGAGAAGACCACGAGCAGTTATCGCCGTCGATCGTGAGGGGCGAGGGTTTTTTTTAAGGAATTTTTATAATTCTTTAATTATGAATGGATTAATTCTATTGGTCGGCATATATATTATTTCAAAAAATTAGTGTTTCTCCATAGGAACTCCAATCCAAACCCAACGACTGTCGCCCCTAGCTAAATACCCCATTCCTTACACAATGGGATATGTTTTGTTGGCCAATTCGACTGTTACAGTCAGTTATTTTTCATATTAAAGTATATAACATTCAAATTCTATTTTGAACGTACATTTTAATTTACCGGGGCCACATAGTGCTTCTAAAAATTCCCCAAAAAATTATCTGACTATGTTGGGACGATACGGTCCCAACAAAACTGATTTCGTTGAATTCTGAGACTGTTTGAAAAATGTTCCTTTTCTGGTCGACCCGATTTGACTAAAATCGACCAAACACATTTTCTTCTACTACACTCACATATTGATTTCCAAAGTTATGGAAAATTCAACTTAGCAAAAAATTGACATCCCAGATCCAACAAAAGTGGTTTCGTCGAATTCTGAGGTCGTTTGCAAAACTGCTGTTTTCAAGGGCTATATTAATTTCACAACGACCTTTCTGAAACTTGATTTGGCCATAACTTTTGATTCCTGCTATGAAATTTCGATCTTTCAGATTCGTTAGAAAGATATCCTCTTACAGATTTAAATATTTCTTGTTTCTCCGAAATCCGATTTATTTTGCATCTTGTACCTTCAGTCAAAGTTTGAATTCAAATTTTGAAACTACCGCGCCATTTCAGGCCATGTTTATAATTCAAATTAATTATATTCATTTTCAACATCGATTCAACCCTATATTTCATCGTTATTATTTAAAATATTTATTTTAAATACTCAAAATTCACTAAAATAGCCAATTTAAAAAAATTAAATTGGTTCAGATTTTATGGGTTGTTACAATCTCCCCCACTTAAAACTTTTCGTCCCCAAAAAGGAACAAAGTCGAAAGTGGCTTGATTAATCAACTCTACTTTCAATCTGGCTTCCATTCTCCAACTTTTTAGTTTCTGAGAATTTTCAAATTCTTCAAAAATTTGGCTAACACCCAGAATTTTCGAAAAATTTCGCCATAACCTCCTTTGTACGGGGAGGGGTTTGGAAATTTATTGGGCCGTATTAGGTACCCAATAAATCCTATAAAGCATACACATATTTATAGTGATATATTCTGGTGTTTACAGGGGAGTGTGTATAGATAATAACTCCAGAGAATAAATTCTCGTCACCCCGTCAAAGCCTGAGGGAGTGTGTATTTTTAATTGCTCCAGAGAATAAATTCTCGTCACCTCATCCCGTGTGGGAAATAAATAATCCATGTGCCGTATCTAATAAATAGAGAGACGTGATTATTGTCAACTCCAGACCTGTGTGGGGTTTTTTATTAATCTGCCCATTTATCGTTACAATTTTATATGGTCCATATCAGTCATCAGTTCAACCAGCAAAATATAGTCATCGCCATACAAGCCTCTCGCTCATACGGTAAATTTTCAACCTCGTCACACAAGCTCCAAATGCTTATGTGGTATATGATGAAGTATGCCTACCTTTAAGAAGTATGCCATGTAGTGTAGTTCAAAATTAATTGTTACTATCCTATGGCGACATTTATTAATTACACATAGAATAACCAGCACTCCGCATCCAATGGCATTCACAGGAGTTGATATAATAATAAAATTGCGCATCCAACTCATTAAGGTTTACCTATTTGTCGGGCACGGAAATAAAATCTTTACTCAACAGCTAATCCATTTACCTGTTGAAACATATATAATGCACATGTATATATTTTTATCTATCCTCTAATCAGCTCAATGTGTGATTTAATCGAATAAATTCTACCATTCATTCCCTTATTGATTAAATTAACTATCGCTCTAATAATTTAATTAATCAAATCCACAGTCACACAAACACCAATCAATTTATTTTTAACTTTTCAAAAATGTATCAATTAATTCATATACTCTTTTAAATCATTCAGACTATATAATTAAAAGGTTTACATCTATGCAAATAAAACAACAACAAAATAGAGAACACAATGGAAATTGTAAAATATGGTAAATGTACCTTGCGCCAGAGTCAATCAGAGATATCCACCCTGCACTTAGGATATGCTTTCTTAATGCTTTCCACTGTTTCCCAAGTACAATCTCGTGGGTCTCCACTCCATTGCACATTGACTAAGTGAACCTTTTTGTTCCTCAGCTCTTTGGTTTTTTTGCCAATTATCTTTAGCGACTCTCTCCTAACTGCCAATTATGGAGTGATTTCTATATCCTGTCGCGCTGCTTCTTCCATGATCAAGTCTGGATCATGAACGTGCTTTTGAAGTTGAGATACGTGAAATACATCATGCACTCCAGGCAACCAATTCGGCAATTGAACCTTATATGCGAGAGTTCCAATCCGTTCAAGAATAGGAAATGGTCCAATGAATTTTGGTGCCAATTTCCCTGTTTTACCGAACCGGATAACTCCTCTCATCGGAGATACCTTCAAATATACATATTCGCCAATAGCAAATGATATATCTCTTCTTCTCTTATCTGCATAGCTCTTTTGTCAGCTTTGAGCGGTGAGTAATCGTTTCTTAACAAAGTCGACTTTATCTGCAGCATCGCGAGTCATATCTGGCCCCAATACAAGTCTATTACCAGGTTCAACCCAACAAGAAGGGGAACGGCACGGTCTACCATACAATACTTCGAATGGAGACATTTTCAGGCTCGCCTGGTAGCTGTTATTATATGAGAATTCAGCCAAATGTAAATGGTCTTCCCACGAACCGCCAAAATCAAGAATACAAACCCGCAATAGATCTTCTAGAATACGATTCACCCTCTCAGTTTGACCATCTGTTTGAGGATGATAAGCGGTGCTCAAGTACAGTTTCGTTCCCAATTCTGCTTGGAATACATCCCAGAATTTACTGGCAAAAATCGAGACACGATCACTAACGATGCTCATGGGAACTCCGTGCAGTCTAACAACTTCTTTGAAATAAATCTGCGCCAGACTTTGAGCAGTTCTATTCGATTTGACAGGTATGAAATGAGCAGTCTTCGTAAATCGATCCACGATCACTCAAATACTACCATTTCCTTTCCTGGTCCTGGGCAAACCATCTATGAAATCCATAGAAATCTGTTCCCACTTCCCACCGGGAATTTCCAAAGGTTGCAACAATCCAGCGAGCTTCTGTTGATCGCTTTTGACTTGCTGACAAATAGTACACTGGCTAACATATAAGGAGATGTCTCGTTTCATAGATCTCCAGCAGAAAGTGCGTTTGATATCATTATACATCTTGCTCACCCCTGGATGGATACTAAGCTTGGCTTTGTGACATTCATCCAATACTTCTCTTCGAAGTTCAGCAATGTTCGGCACACATATTCGGCCTCTCAACCTCAGGATTCCCTCGTCATCTATCTGAAAACTCAAGTTCTCGCCTTTCTGTATTCTTTCTTTGATTCTTTGAATGAAGTGATCATCCTTCTGAAGAGCAGATATTTTATCAATCAAAGACGTCGTAATGATAAAGCTGGCGATTATTACATTCTTTCTACTCAGCGCATCAGCCACAACATTGGCTTTCCCTGGAGTGTACAAAATCTCAAAATTGTATGCCGTAAGAAATTCTAGCCAACGCTGCTGCCTTAGATTCAAGTCTTTCTGGGTGAACAGATATTTCAATGACTGATGGTCTGTGTACAGTTCGAATTTCTCACCCAAAAGGTAGTGCCTCCAGATTTTCAAAGCGAATACGATGGCTAACAACTCAAGATCATGAGTAACGCAATTCTTCTCATGCAGTTTCAGTTGACGGCTAGCATAAGCAATCGCTTGAGCTCTTTGCATTAACACTGCACCAAGGCCTTCTCTAGATGCGTCAGTCCAGACTTTCAAGTCCTCATTGCCATCTATTATTGTTAACACTAGAGCAGTCGTCAGTTTTAATTTCAGCTTCTGGAAAGCTTCCTCACATTCTGAAGTCCAATTGAATCTCGAATGTTTCTTCGTCAGTTTTGTTAAAGAACAAGATGTCTTCGCGAAATCCTTAATGAATTTCCGATAATAACTGGCTAACCCGAGAAAACTTTTGACTTCTGTGGGTGTACGAGGCTGTTTCCAATTCTGAATAGAAGTGATTTTACTGGGATCCACTGAAATTCCTTCTTTTGACATGACGTGGCCAAGAAATTTGACTTCTTCTTGCCAGAATATACATTTGGAAAATTTTGCTTTTAAAACATTCTTTCTGAGAATTTCTAACACTTGTTCCAAATGTTTTTCGTGTTCGCTTTATGATTTAGAGAAGATTAGAATATCATCAATGAAGACAAGAACGAATTTATTCAATACTCCTCTGAATAACCGATTCATTAGATCGACGAAATAGGATGGAGCATTACATAAGCCGAACGACATTACTAACCACTCGTAGAATAAGTCTGAGCCTCTGAATGCTGTCAAAGGAACACACTCTTCGGCAATACGAAGCTGATGGAAACCTGTAGCTAGGTCCATTCGTGAAAACACTTGTGCGCCATTCAATCGATCCAACAAATCATCAGTCCGCGGCAATGGATTTTTTTTCTTCAGCGTTTGCTTATTCAAGTCACGATAATCTACACATAATCTGAGAGTACCGTCTGACTTCAGGACAAATACCACTACTGCTCCCCAATCAAAGAAACTAGGCCTGATCAGACCTTTCCATACTAGCTGTCTAGTTTGATTATCTAACTCTTTTTTTTCCTTCAAGGTCATCCTTCGAATAACGTGAACTACGGGCCTTGCATTTGGAACAAAAGAGATTTTAAAATCGATTTCTCTCTGCGGAGGTAAGCTAACAACTTCTTCGAACACATCCGCATAGTTCTTGACAACTGGGATATTTTCTATGTCGACTGGGATATTCTCTGTAACGACAGGAACAGGTTCTATTTGAGCTGGAGAAACATCTAATGCTGCCCAGAAGTCTTTTCTATCAGAATTTGGGCCTTCACAGGGAATTACTATATTGGAAAGCTTCGTTTTAACCTTGACAATCCTTATCCAATCCTAATATAAGATCGAATTCGGTAAAATTCATGACGATCGAGATACAAGGAAAATGATAATGAGAAAAGGAAACAGGTACCCCGCAAACCCAACTAAGATCGAGGGAACCCCCAACCGGATTATGGACAGTGATGGGTTCTTTGAGCTTTTTCAATTTCAAATCCAATTTCTTAACCGCATTCTTTGCAATAAAGCTTCTCGACATGCCTGTGTCAAACAGTACTTTAATCGGAATGTTTTTGACAGTAAGCGTGCCTATGAAAACGTCTGACCTTTCCTGACTAGCTGAGGGTTCAGAAGTTTCTGCTACTTTATTTACATGAACCGCTTCAGATTTCTTTAAGAGCCGGCAATCCTGCTTTACGTGACCAACCTGATGGCATAGATTTCCTTTTCTCTTCTCTTCCATCTGGTTCTTGGATTTAAATCTACCCTTTATATGGCTCTGAAGAGATCTGCAGCTTATCGACAGATGTCCTTGCTTATTGCAGTTAGAGCATATGGCAGTGGTTGTTAATCCTTCTTCCGATTTAACCTTCTTTCAATTCAACCTAGGTTTCTTTCTAGCCCCAGACGTCGTACTAGCCTCAGGCTGTGTACTTGTATCTGGGCCATCAGTTTCACTCTCCTTTTTCTGCTAGTACTAACTTCCTCTTCATCGACAAAAAGGCCTCGCCTATCAAGATCTTCATACTGATAAGCCATGTATATCATTTCAGAAAAAGGAAGCTTCACATGGCCCATCACACTATTCTGGTATTTCCTTTGAAGACCATTCGTAAATATCAGATTCTTCCTCTTTGGATCTTGTATTAGATGAGGGGCGAAATGAGAAAGTTCATTGAATTTCTTATGATATTCTGGGATATTCATATCTCCTTGTATCAAATAGTAGAATTCATCACATAACCGCTCAGTTGCTTCTGGAGGAATAATTTTTTTATTGAAAAGTTGTTTGAACATATCCCAAGTGAAATCACCTTCTGGATTATCTTTAATGTTTGTTTCCCACCAGATTAAAGCTCCTTCTTTGAGTGCCCAAGATGCCACTAATATTTTCTGGTCATCTCTCAGCTGGAAACTTCTAAAAATTCTTTCAGTAGAACTCATCCAAGCCTGAGTTTGAATAATAGATTCATTGCCTGAGAATGGTACTCCACCCAGATTTCGATATCTTTTCAATAGAGCTTCTATATCCGATCCTGGCCGAGGGAGTACAATTGGCTCATTAATTTGTTGAACCATATGATTATTTCTTCTGCTTCTGCCACTCATTTTCTATGTCTACAAATAGCAGACAAAGTGTTAGGCCAACAGAAAAAGGTAATTATGAAACATAGAGACATATACTTGTATGTAAATGTGTCTATCGAAGTGCATTTCATTCTGCTATACTCATACTAGGATATTACTGATCCTATCTGTTATGAGTTACTCGTCCTAGAACACTACTGGTTCTATTTCTGACGAGTTCGTTAATATGTTATATTCCAGAACTAAGCTTAACCAAAGCTCTGATACCACGTTTGTGACGACCCCCTACCCGATAAGACGGTGCAAGGGTAATCTTTGGAATATAACACATAAACAGATAATAACAAAACAGAAATAAATAAATAAATACACCAGATAAGGTACTATAGAATACACTGGATAAATATAATCATCAGAGTTACACAGTTTATCGGATCATACTTAGAACAAATACAATTCAGCTATACATAAATGTCTACTGCGGAAAAGAAAACATAATATGTACAACAGGAGCTGAACAACATAAAAAGAGATAAACGATAGAATCCATCTTCAGCTCCAGCTATCCAGAAAGAGCCTGCAAAAACCTGAATACAAGGCTGCCCGTGTAGAAATAGGGGCACCCGAGTTTGCAACTGAAACAAACTACGAGTCAGTCATGGGACTAGTATGAGAAATCTACTTAACACATTTAACAATATGGCTAATCATAGGACCACGCCACTTTCGCGGAACGGGTTTACTCCATTGGATTGCCGGTGCTTTAAAACAAATAAATCTTTTAAACATCGCAATGCTTTTTATAAAAATGAAGCCATTATAAGACTCAGTTCCCATCACACAATGCAACACAAACCGGAGGATAGAGTTTTACCTTATACTGACCAAAATATGCTTGATACGAGCAAAACAAATCATTTGATATTATTGCTAGTGTATATTTGTTTCAAAAACAATTTCCATCATAATTATCAATCATAGACGGCATGGGTACCATATATCATGTCGCCATATATATATATATACATATATATATATATATATACAATCAAAACCGCAGGATGTCGTATTTGGAAATTGGATTTTCGTCATGAACCAAGGCAAAAGATAGTCCTTACCAAATTCGAGACTCTCTAGCCCGAGCCTCAGGCTACAGCCGCAACTGCACCTAGGAGCCACAGGGCCGGTCCACCGATGTGGATTAAAATGCCTGAACACTGCGTTTCCCCGCCCTTTGGGGCGTAAATGAGCCCAATGATTCCATCGGTCCCGGATCGACCGATATATCCGAGGCACCTCGCAACAAAAACAACCAAACAGGTGAAAAGTATATAAATGTCAGGGCTGGTAGGTCACTGACACCACCCTAGCTAGAAAGAAATGCATGTCCTCCCTGGATCATTCTCCCTTTTCTGGTCCATCCCGGGGTGTGAGGCTCATGAATTCACGTTATACACAAAGCTATGCCACACAGGTTGTGCATTGATCATCAACCACAAGACTTTGCTTTTCAACAAAAGCCTTGATCATCTACCACTTAAGCGTGCCACACAGGAAATTTACCCCGTGCGACTGATTTCGATCGATATATAACCTCTGGGCTCGTACATCTCAGAGAAGGGCGTTAAGCAAGAGAATAAATTCTCCGCCGCCACACAGATATATATTTAATAGAGATCAATCCGCACAGAACAAAATCCAATGTCAGACACACAGTCCATTTACACGTTCATCCTTGGTCGGAACGAAACCAGAGGCACTCAATACCTCGCATATCCATACAATCAACAAGTACGTCCGGGTGGCTACTACTTCAACCCCGTCAAGGTAGCTACTCCTATCATGAGCATCAGTAGCACCCCTCTATTCGACGTGAAGATCATCGGTCTTGCACCCTCTTCATATCTTCGACTTTCAATCGTCGGTCAATTATTTGAAATGAGAATTAACTCGGCCTTTTCAAATAATTCACGTATATTTAGAATTTCAAATCAATTCATTTCAATGGTTAAATTATTCGATATCACTAATTCTGTTCTTTAGTGTAATTTTCACGCCAAACACATTCAACCATCAAATATCACATAAATCGAGCAAATTCAGTTTATTTCCATTCCAAATCGTTTATAATATTTTATCATGATTTATCGCTATTTTTATCTATTTAAAAATAGCCAATTTATTCAAAACAGCGCTTTAGGCCATAACGCGGTCGTGGCGCTATTTTCCTCCAGATTTGCTTTACACATACCTGAAAATCTAACCATTGGATCTTCACTAAATTTATATCATTAGAAAGATCTTTTCAAAACAAATCCAACAGTTTCAATTTTGGGAAAATCCGACGGTCGGATCTCCCGCACTAGTCGTTTGAAGTTTCGATTTCAAAATACGAACTACAGCATCGTTATTCGATTTAATTTAATTATATATATATATATAATCGATTCTGGCGCTGTTTTTCTTCAGATTTGAATTAATCATTCCAGACAATCTAACCATTGGATCTTTACAAAGTTGGTGCCGTTGGAGAGATATTCCCAAGGCGAACCCAGCGGTTGTGGTTTCGGGAAAATCCGATGATCGGATCTCCCACACTAATTGTTTGAAATCACGATTTAAAAATACGAACTGCAGCGTTGTTATTAACTATATTTTAATTATATTTATATAAATATATATAAATATAATTCTTCCTTTGATTTCACAACGATTTCCACTTTATATATTTGATAAAAATGACATTTATATCCAACAGACATTTATTTCAACACTTCACTATTTTTAACAATTCATGTATATAACAAAAATGTGATTTTTATTGTAAAACAATTTATTTCAAAACACGACTATTTTATATAGTTCATATAGATGATAAAAATATGATTTTTATTATAAAACAATTTATTTCAAAACACGACTATTTTATATAGTTCATATAGATGATAAAAATATGATTTTTATTATAAAACAATTTATTTCAAAACATGAATGTCGTTCAACACATGAATATTTATTCAACACATGAATTTCTATTCAACACATGAATATAGTTTCAACACATGAAAATAATTCTAACACATGAATATTATTGAAAATTTCGGCAGCATAATGGCAGGGTAGTTAAAACCAGGGCTGTCCCTAGTACGGCTCCTCGCTCTACCTTAAAGCCTCGCAGCTTTTGACAATGGGGATTCATGCATCCAGTTCGCACGTAGGCGGAATGTTTTATTTTCATTTCCACAGTCTATTCTAATTTTGTTTTCAACCACAGATGGGTATTTTTCAACCATAATCAATCATTCTCAACCACAAACAATTCTATCAAACATTCGTATTATTCTCCCAATTTCACATCAGCCAAATAATCCAAACAATATCACAACTAATAAATATCGTCCATAGTCTATGGATGAGGGGAATATATATATATATATTCGTGTATAAATATATTTCAATTCACTTCAATTCATTTCAACGCACATATAATTTTTACAACGCATATTAACTTATACATCGAACATACAACTTATACAACGCCTATACATGAGGTGTACAACGCTTATATAACTCATACATCGACTATATAATTTATACATCGTTGTTTTCATATCGTTTATAATTTAGAAATCTCACATTAGGTTCCACTCCACCAAAAATAGCAGAAGGCTCAGAAAAATATGCGGTCTCTTCTAGAATGTAGAGAGCGTCCTTGCGGTCATGATGTTTCCTGTTTCATTGAATTTCGTTAACGAACGAAAAAGATACGATTTTTCAAAGTTTGCAACACTAAAAAGTGTTATTTTCAGTTCACACTAGAACAAAGCCGATACCTTTACTCCTCGTTCCAAACTAGGTTTCGAATCCATGCTCAATCCGCTTGGCTTGAGGCCGATCACACCATACCACCGCGTAGAGGGTCGAGAGAGCTTCCAGGCACTGTTCTCCACGTTGAGCTCGAGCTCCAGATGGCAGCGGAAACACGGTCGGCGCGGACGAATTTCTAGGCGCAGATCTCGACGATGGCGCATCTACAGGCGTTGTATCGGGTATGGATGTGGAGAGGGTGAGAGGGGCTTCCGAATCTGGGTGGTCGCGGGGGCGTACGATAATCGTGGCGGTCAGATTTGAGGAGAGAAGGCCACGAGCAGTTATCGCCGTCGATCGTGAGGGCGAGGGTTTTTTTTAGGAATTTTTATAATTCTTTATTTATGAATGGATTAATTCCATTGGTCGGCATATATATTATTTCAAAAAATTAGTGTTTCTCCATACGAACTCCAATCCAAACCCAACGACTGTCGCCCTTTGCTAAATACCCCCATTCTGGACACAATGGGATATGTTTCGTTGGCCAATTCGACTGTTACAGTCAGTTATTTTTCAAATTAAAGTATAAAACATTCAAATTCTATTTTGAACGTACATTTTAATTTGCCGGGGCCACATACTGCTTCTAAAAATTCCCCAAAAATTTATCTGACTATGTTGGGACGATACATTACCAACAAAACTGATTTCGTCGAATTCTGAGATTGTTTGAAAAATGGTCCTTTTCTGGTCGACCCGATTTGACTAAAATCGACCAAACACATTTTCTTCTGCCACATTCACATATTGATTTCTAAAATTATGGAAAATTCAACTTAGCAATAAATTGACATCCTGGATCCAACAAAATTGGTTTCGTTGAATTCTGAGGTCGTTTGCAAAACTGCTATTTTCAAGGGCTATATTAATTTCACAACGACCTTTCTGAAAATTGATTTGGCCATAACTTTTGATTCCTGCTATGAAATTTCGATCTTTCAGATTCGTTAGAAAGATACCCTCTTACAGATTTTAATATTTCTTGTTTCTCCGAAATCCAATTTATTTTGCATCCCGTACCTTCAGTCAAAGTTTGAATTCAAATTTTGAAACTACCGTGCCATTTCAGGCCATGTTTATAATTCAAATTAATTATATTCATTTTCAACATCTATTCAACCCTTTATTTCATCGTTATTATTTAAAATATTTATTTTAAATAATCAAAATTCACTAAAATAGCCAATTTAAAAATTTTAAATTGGTTCAGATTTTACGGGTTATTACAATAGGGGATTAACGTAACGGTTAAAATTGGATAATTGTTTTATTAAGTAATTAATTAAATGGAATTATTTAAAATAATTATATTATTAATTAATTTTAAGGGAGAACAAGTTGGCACCAGTTAACGAGATAACCGTGTTTAGAGTTGATTAAATTGACCATTTTAACTGGAATTAATATTAAATTAGTTTGTTTTGAAGTAATATAATAAAATAGTTTAAAGAATATTTGTTAAATTTTAATTGGGTTTTAAAAAGGGAATTTATATTTATTTTAGTGAATAAAGAATTAACCATTGAAGTAGTAAATGATTGAAGTAAATTATTATTTTTATTAATAATAATTTAGGGAATTACTTTTTAATTGGAATTCATTTAAAAAGTAATCGTAATTGAAATAAAATCTAGTTGAATGGTGAAAAGTGTTTATGAATGGGTTCTATATTTAAAACCCGAATTTTTATAACGAAGTTATAAAGAGAATTTTGAGCAAATACGATAGCATAAATTAAATGATACTTAAATTAAGTAAAAGGAGAAAAAGAAGGAAAGGGTTTATAATGAACCAATGTTATATAAAAGAGGTTTGAAGTATTATGTCGTTAATTTTAAATTAACTTTACTCAAAAATGGGATTAAGTAAAATTGCGAAATTGAAATGAGAATTTAAAGGGGGTAATGATTGAATGGATTTGAAAAGGAATTAGTAAAGGTGAATTTGGTGAAAGAAGTGGGTCGTAGGATTTTGTAACCAAATGTGAATTATAAAATGAGTTTAGTAAAAGTGGCAGGATTAAGAGTGGTGTTTTATAAAGAAATTGCTTAATTAATGAATTAAGAGAGAATGGTTATAATCGAGAAAGAGACTTTCAAAGAGATAAGAAGGTTGTATAAAATTGTATTTCAAATAAAATAGTTGAATGGAATTTGAATGGCTATTAGAATGAAATATTGGTTTTTGGATTACAACTTGTATCTATCTGAAGATATGAACGTTGTTGATCAAGATCTAAGAGGTAATTAAATACCCCAACTTGAACGACATCGGAATTATCTGATGAGGATATTAGTTGGTAATGGAAAAAGGGGTGAGCAATAATTGATTATCTACATTGGAGGAATAATAGTGCAACTTTAGTGAGAATTGGGAATATATGTATATAACGAGAGTTCCATAGTAAAAGAGAAATAAAAGGGTATTGCGTGAATTATAATGATATTTTCAAGTTAGAAAGGAAATGTAAATGTTGAATTTTATTCAATAGGAATAAGCTCTGGGTACTGTCAAGAAATGAATAAAAGTTATTTCGTAACGTTATTTTTATGAATAAATAAGTTGAATTGATTTCCCTAATATTAGATAGTAATGTGGCTAATGTTTTGAAAGTGAAAATAGGAAATTGGATATGTAAAAATGAATTTGTTTAAAGAAAAATCTTGTGTTAAATAAGTAACGAAAACTATATTCGTAATATCAAAATATTTAAGAGTTTTAAATTTACATTTGTTTTGATTAAAAGGCCAATTGATGCCGAATACTGAACTAGTGAACTCATTAGATGTTCATGATTGAATCATTGTTTATTTTGATAGTTAAGTCACCGATTATCAAATATGTCGAAAACCATTGTTGGTACGGAAAGACCAGGATCAAATTTATATTCAAAAACCATTCTGACTAACAAACACGTGAAGATATCAGAAGATGATCGAGATGGAGCATTGAAGACCGTAGATTTTCGTTCATGGAAGAACTGCTAATAATCTCCGGTCTGCAGGCCAAGATGTACTGTGGTTCTGTCGTGGCTGAAATCTACGGATTGCAAGGACTTCTCGCTACTGATCTATAAGGTGATTCGTAGGATGCAGTTGGAGGGTGCCTTCAGTTCATCCTGTTCCTGGATGACTTGTATGGACGGATGTCTGACAAAGTATTTCAAAAGGAATTACGTACGTTGATTTCTTCAAATGTACCATTGTTGATGGCGGAGAAATGGTTTTTCTCTAGCAAAATAACTAGAGTATTTTTTTGGATGTCAATTAGTGATATCTGATGGATCTGATGATGTGGCACTCAAAGTGAATGATGACCAGATGTCCCAGTAATTCAAACCTCTAGCCTCATCAACCGGGAACTGACAAAAATCGGGCAGGAAGCATGGCTTATGGGTCGCTCCCTTAGGGTGTATAATCACATATCTAGAGAAATTCCTTTTGCTTCTTTAATCTATTTTGATGGTGTCCCTTTTCGGGAAATGGTGGGTAGCTCCCAACCGTTGGTGATATACATTCGATACACTTAAGCGAAATGAATGGTCAGTCATGTGTGGACCGGGTTGCAAGATGTTATTGTTGAACCCAGTATATTCCCCTCTAGAGGTACACTTTCGGCAGGTGGTTCCATACCTTGTCATAGTCGGAATCCAATCTCCAATAAGCACCTGCGGTTTTGATTATATACTATACATGTAGATCGTGAGATGCAAGCGTTCCGCTAGATTGATATTACTTGTATTTAGACACTATTATAATATAAGTAAAGATATTGATTTCGAAAATGTTTTGGGTTATCGTAAGGTAAAAACCGTCCATATTTATGTGTGGATTTGGTCTTATGGTTATCCTTTTCTTTTTAAAAAAAATTTGAACTGTAAAATCAAGTTGGATGATCCAATTAATACTGTGTGAGTTTTTCTCACTCTGGTTCACCAGACTGACCCGGTGTTTTGTAAATGCTCGGGTTAGACCGGGATGTACAGGTACAAGTTATCGGATGCTGCGAAGTCCAGAGACGAGCTGGAGGTGTTCTGATGTATGATATTATATAGCTACTATTCTGTTGTGTGTTATATATGAGGACATGTTATTATAACTGTCCAGATGTGTGACGTACTCTGATATTGTAAGTATTTTTAAAGCTCTCAATAAATATTTATTTCTATATTATATTTTGTTCCGCTGCGATGTGAGACTCTGTGTGTGTTGTTTCTTCTTCTTCTTCTACTCTAATATTTCTTTCTTTCTTATCTCACCCTCTAAATTCTTTCTATAAACATTTTGGTGGTTTTGGCGTTTAAGAGGTCGGCATGAGATATGGTGTAACACCGTACGCCCATTAATGTCACTCACAAAGGGAATGCATTAACTTCCATGGAGCATTTTAAGTGAATATAGAAAAGAAAATCACAACAAGACAGATATAAAGCAGTACTTGAAAATTAAAAACTTTATTTATTGCAGCAGAAGGTAAATATGTTTGGTTACATCATCAAAACCAAAGACTAGAGTCAAGTACAAAATATCCATCTTGACAAAATCAGAGTATATAAAAATAAAAAGCATAATCCCAACTTCAATAGCCATGACAAAAGATAAGTTGAACTTCACTTCAGCAATCCAAGTACTTCAGAAAAGATCAAAGTCCAGTTCCACTAGTGCTAGTCCCACCCTGAGAACCTGAGGGGAGGGAAAGGAAGAAAAGACGTGAAAACAAAGGGGGCCAGACATAAAGTCTGGCGAGTATGATAGCTTTAACAGTATAACTTCTAAGGTAACTAGGATAAGCTATAACTGGAAGATAAGGTATGACTGTGAAACAAATGACAGAGTCAAACAGGAGAAATAAGATAATGTTAAGTCGTGTTTCCACGTACTTAATGGTAATTACTAAGTTATACCGAACTAATACTAACTGCACCAATACTAGTCACTCAAAAAGTTGATCCCGCCTACTGAACATAACAGATGTGATAATGGTAGTTTCGTGTACCCCTAGTTGCTGTCATAGGCACTGCCTGCCCCTATCTCCACTAGTTGCACCTACTACCCACCCCATTTTAATTACAATATTTATAATATGGTAGTTGTACTCCTAGCTGCTGTCATAGCTGCCACCTGCTCCTATCTCCACCAGTCGTATCCACTACCTTCCCCATTCGATCGACTCCCTAACTCGTATATACCCGTGCTGGTCCCACAGTGGGGTGTATTATTTCCCAAAGTGGCAAACCGATACAACAAAAGATGCATGGCTTATACCTACACGATGCAACAACGTCTTACCTACCAGCCCGGGCCCATGCATGCACATGACCCCGTTGGACTTGCGTTGCCACCGCTAACCCATTTTGGCCTCTTATAGTCAAGCCCAGTAAGCGTGTCCCATCCTTGACTTGGGTCGAGCTCACAAAGATACTTATGGGACTCTGGTTTGAAACGGTCCCCCATTACTTGACACAAGCTTTCCACCTAAGCTTGGTCCCCACTAATACATCCCACTTAACCGCTTCTTATTCATGTCCACTTACATGTTTAAATTTGGTTAAGTGTTTCTATTCGTATTTCCACATGCCACCCAAGGCACCCACTTAACCCCCATGTCCTACTTACATGTTTATCTTGGTTAAGTGCTACTAATCGTATTTCATCATCTCACCCATATGTCACCCACTTAACCCCCATGTCCCACTACATGTTTACTTTGGTTAAGTGTTACTTAATTTACTACTACTGAAACCCTTGTAGGACCTCTCACATTAGGCTGGCATTTGTGGCTGCTGGATTTGTCGGGTGGGTCCGGGCAGTCTTACACCACAAACGAGCCTAACCTCGTGTTCGTACAACCGTTACACATTTAATTTGGGCCTTTGACCTCTCACATTGGGCTACCATTTGTTGCTGCTGGATTTGCCGGGCGGGTCCCAGCAGTCTTGCACCACAAATGAGTCCAACCTCGTGTCTTAGGCATTGATTATTATACATAATCTTTTCACCCCAAATTTGGATTAATTATCCCTATTCAAATTTGTCAGTAAATTCCAAATTTACTTATGTCCATAATTTGTCACCTAAATTATGTTCATCTATTTATGGTATATAAATTATACCAATTAATTATATGCCTTTTTTAAGGCTTATGTCCATAATTGCCACTTAAATTATGTCCATTACTGCACATTAATTACCAATTAATGCCTTAATTAAATTTTATTCCTTTAAGGCAATTTACACTGATTTCGTTATGAAAATTATACCAATTAGTGTCTCCAATTAATTATATGCCTTTTAAGGCCATTACATGCCAATTCACAATATGTGTATATTTAATATTCCCCCATTATCCCCGCATCGTTCGTTCGCTTAACATGACATATATATATATATATATATATATATATATTAGACTAGTAAATAGTCTGACACATAAAAGGGGAAAACATCACAAATTTGCACAACACACAAAATAAATCTAACTTGCATCTAACTTGCAATTAAGAATTACAACATAACTTGCATAGACTTTGTATTGCCAAGGGATTAAAATCATAGATCTAAAAGGCGTGAACTTGCATGTATGAATATAGTTTTTCACCCAAACTAGCATAGGTAATTGTCACAAACTTTCATAAACTTTGTATGCCATAGTTCCAACATAAAGGTGCAAACTTGCATAAACTATGTATGTCATAGATCCAACATAAAGGTGTAAACTAGCATAAACTATGTATGTCATAGTTCTAGACTTAAAGGCGTAAACTAGCATATGGATCTAAAAAGATATGAACTTTCATATAGATCTAAAAAGATGTGGACTTGCATATGGATCTAAGCATGTAAACTAAGGTCACATGTTTACATATAAACTAGCATTTGTATCTCCATAATTCACATATGAACCTATACATATTCCACCTACAACTTGCATAAGATTCATAAATTTACATATGATTTAACATCCCAAAACTTGCATAAGATTCATATATATATATATATATATAACACATGGTTAAACATCCCAAAACTTGCATAAAATTCATATATATATATATAACATATGATTTAACATCCCAAAATTTGCATAAGATTCATATATATAACATATGATTTAACATCCCAAAACTTGCATAAGATTCATGTATATAACATATGATTTAACTTCCCAAAACTTGCATAAAATTCATATATATAGCATATGATTTAACATCCCAAAACTTGCATAAGATTCATACATATAACATATGATTTAACATCCCAAAACTTGCATAAGATTCATACATATAACATATGATTTAACATCCCAAAACTTGCATAAGATTCATACATATAACATATGATTTAACATCCCAAAACTTGCATAAAATTCATTTACAAATTTACGTATAATCCACAAATGAACTTCCATGTGACTATCATCTAAATTGAATAAAATTCTAATGTCATAGCATAATCAAGTTATACTTGTATGATTAAGCATAAGGAACAACCTACTAACATAGATTAACAACTTGTTATACGTTTACATCATAAATAATACAAACTAGCAAGTCATATGAATCACAACCATATTCTCATAATTCAAGGATAAGCATATCACAATTAAATTAAGAATTATCTTGTTAATGAAATCATACTCACAATGAATCGGATTAGAGATGAAGAAAGTGTTTTCGTTGTTGTTTGAATCTTTCATTTGTAATTTCCTAAGCTTCAAGAAAAGATGAGCTACTCCAGCGGCATGACAGCTACGGTTCCAATTTTATTTAGGTTTTAGAATGAGGCTTTGGAGTGTTTATATAGGAGTTAGATTTATTTACAGCCGTCAGATCACTCTAGAATCCATCTAGGCCTTAGAAACCAAGAAATGATATCAACAGACCAACCAGAAATCGCCACCTAATCCCTAAAACATAAAATTTCGTCATAGACCATTTAGGGCCGACGGGACCAATTCCAAACATCCTAAGTCGACCCTGGGGTTTGGTGTTTTGCCTTCCCGCTTCCGCTGTTTTGATTTTTTTCTTAAATTTTAGGTTGAATTTTATTTTATTTTTATACATATATCTATATATATTTCTATCTTCCTATTTAACCATTTTCACACTAAACTACTTTTTGAACTACGTTCACACTAAGCCATTTTTAAGCCATTCCCTTAAAACAAATATATGGCGCTGGCAGGGATCGAACTTTGTACCCCTTGTATGCAAGTCACGTGTTCCAACCAAATGAGCTACTAAGTCTTTTGCTTACAAACCTTAGAACAATGCTAAACATTATTCTTTAATTTGTTATTTTAATATTCTCAGAAAATACGGGGTGTTACATTCTCCCTTCCTTAATGGATTTCGTCCTCGAAATCTCCAAGTTAAGGAGAATGTATATCCTACCATCCAATCATCCATCTAGTCAACCATCAATCACAGGCATCCATTGTCCTTAAAAGATTTCTAATGCCATATGAACATATGCAGAGTGTGTGTATATGATTCTTATCTAATGCAAAATCAGGCGGTCTACTGATTCAGTTGATCTCCTTAATGCCAATCATGATAGTTCCATGCGTCCATTATGTATGCAAAAGAGTCCTAATAATACATATTAATTCTATATGCGTGCACAACCATTCATCTTAATGCACCATCCATATGATAATACAACCATTATTCATTCATTAGTTTAAATATGCACACATATTTATATGTAGTATGAAAGTGATTGAGCCGATCTAGTGCCTAATGTGTGTGTAAATGCATCCACGAGCAACCACTAGCAAACACTTGCATCCACTTGCATTCACTGAACATAAAATGTCTCAAACACATGTTTACAACCATAGGATTGTTCCTTACTAAAGATCGAAGATGTCATCGCAAAGACATTCTAAAAGATAGGACAATTATAAACAAAGCGGTAGAAAAGGATAAGTTAAAAAAAACATACCCTTAAAAAGAAAAGGGTACAGCGTATGCATCTTGTCTTCCGTCTCCCAAGTCGCGTCTCTAAGATCATCCCCCCATTGCACTTTGACCAACTTGACCTCTTTGTTCCATAGCTTTTTGACCTCTGATCCAAGAATGCAAGTAGGAGCACATCTGATCGTGGCATCTCGCTCTACTTCCACTTCTTTGAGCGTGCTCAGCTCCACCACCTCCGCCGTATCATGTAAACACTTACGCAAATGCGAAACGTGAAACACGTCACGAACACCACTAAGCTAGTTGCCTCTTCTCATCTCCCTCCAAAATCTAGGATACATAACATCAAAAGATCTTCAAGGATTTTATTCACATCTTTCTGTCCGTCCATCCGTCTGTGGATGATAAGAGATGCCCGTACTTTCCGCCTTTTGCATATCACCTTTTCCTCTTGCATCGAAAACTACTTCAAGTCATGTCCCGCAAGCATCGATATACACTGTGAATGGCTTATTCCCATCTGGCAAAACTGGAGTTGTCGTCAAAGCCCTCTTCAAACGTTGGAAAGCATTGTCACATTCAACATCCCAAGCAAAAGCCAAGTTCTTCTTCGTTATCCAAGTAAGCGGGGCTGAAATCTTCGTGAAGTCCTTAATTAACTTCCTATAATAACCAGCCAGCCCTAAAAAGCTTCTTACTTATGTTGCGTTCTTAGGAATCTTCCAATCTTGGATTGCCACCACCTTCGCGGGATCCACATGTGACGAAAAACGGATTTCTCTCGATCCGAATCAGTCGCTAAACCGATCTAGACCGTTCGAAACGCCTGATCGTTTCGAGAACACGACAAAATAGAACGCAGACGGGAGAACATTTCATTGTATATTACAACAATACCATCAGATTACAAGAATATACAGAGTATAAATGAATATTACATAGAAATATCAGAGATTTAAATTACATTTAAATACATCGCAGCGGAAAATAATACAATACACAACTAGAAGAGATATGCGGATACAAAGCTTTCCGGATATCGTTCCAGCTGTAAACCAGGATCCTGTGAATATAAATCTGCAAAACCAAAACTACAAGCTGCCCGTGTCAAAATAAGGGCACCCAGAGTTTAGGTTAAAACAATAAACTCCAGGTCAGTCATGGGACTGGTTTGAGAACTAAAACAGTTATTAATCTTTATTTTTAAAGTTAGGTAAATCAAGGGACCACGCCGTATAACACGGAACGGGTTTCCTCCAAAGAACACCAGTGCATAAAACAACAGCGCAATGCTAAATAAAGAAAAATGAAGCTATTATAAGACCCAGGTCCTATCACACAATGCAACGCAAGCCGGGGGATAGGGTTTTCCCTTATAATAGCCAAAGCATGCTTGATACGTTTAAAAACAGATTATTTGATACAACTATAAGTGCATAGTGTATAAAACAACTTCAAATCATAAGTATCAATCATAGACGGCATGGGTACCATATATCATGTCGTCATACTAGGCTCTACAAATAAAACCGCAAATGTCACGTATTTGGAAATTGGATTTCCATCTATGAACCGAGGCAAAAGATAGTCCTCAACCGATTCGAGACGCTCTAGCCCGCCCCTCAGGATCAGAGCTCGAGTGACCCTTGGATTGTCAGGGCCGGTCCACCAATGTGGATTAAAATGCCTGAACATGCGTTTCCCCGCCCTTTGGGGCGTAAGTGAGCCAATAAATGACTCCATCGGACCCGGATCGTCCGATCAAACCGAGGCGCCTCGCAACAGCAATAACCACACAGGTGAAAAGTATATAAATGTCAGGGCTGGTAGGTCACTGACACCACCCTAGCTAGAAAGAAACGCATGCCCTCCCTGATGTCCTCTCCCGTTTTTGGTTCACAACCGGGGTGTGAGGCTCACGAATTCACGTTACACAAACCTGTGCCACACAGGCTGTGCTATGATCATCACCATAAGACTTTGCTTTTCAACAGAAGCCTCGATCAATTGCCACTTAGGCATGCCACACAGGAAATTTACTCCATGCGTTTGATATCCATCAATATATAACCCCTGAGCTCGTACGTCTCAGAGAAGGGCGTTAAGCAAGAGAATAAATTCTCCACCGCTAAACAGATATATATATTTAATAGAAATCAATCACACAGACTAAAATCCAATGTCAGACACACAGTCCATTTACAAGTTCGTTCTGGGTCTGAACGAAACCGGAGGCACCTAGTACCCCGCATATCCATCGATCTCCAAGTACATCTGGACGATCACCAACTGTTTCCATCTTCTTGGGTGTACAGCCCAATCAAGATCATCAGTAATTACCCGAACGACGTGAAGACCTCCGGTCTTCAACCACCGTCTTCATCTTCGCCTTATCGTCGTATTAGTAATTCAGAATGGGATAAACCCGGTCTTTCCAAATAACTCGCGTATATTTTAAATAAGTGTTACACAAACATAACATACGCCTCATTCCAATTCATCAGTAACTAACCGTAAATTAACAAGAGAATAATTCCCCAAATATTAACCCCGAAGGCCGAAACCAACATCAGATCAATATCCAGAAAACCGTTCTGCTTAGCTAAACGACAGTTAGTTTCTAAATTTCACATTCATAGGGAAAGGTTCCCATTAATTTTATCAAAGATAAATCATTAAAATTTATTCTTTAATCTACTTTTGAATTTCGATTCAATTAGTCGAGATTAACGAACCTTACCGAAGTAATCATTTGTTTTAATTTCCCAATCCCAACCTATTCATCCCATGAAGTAAAACTGGTTATACTTCATATCTAACACCACGGTGTTATTGGTAAATTTAATTACCATTTCACGTTTAAATCTAATTAAAGATTTAACTATCGCCTGGAGCAAAACTGGTGATACTCCATTCTCGATCATTTCAATCTAATTAAAGATTCATTAAAAACTCCACTTAGTTTTAATCTTTAACTGGGTTAAAGAATCAGTGTCATTTAAAACACGGTTCACGATAAACCCAAAATCACTTTTCATTAATTGTCGGGTTAAAGAACCATTGTTATTTAAAACACTGTCCACGATAAACCCAAAAATCAATATCAATTCAATTTCCAATTAAATATTATTTAATTGGTACACTTCATTAAATCCGAATAAAAAGATTTAATCTTTTCTCAACTGGGTTCAAGAACAGTGTTAATGAAGACACCATTCAAGACAAACCCAAATCACATTTGATATTAAATACAAGGCTTTGAATAGAAAATATCCCGGCTTATATTCAATATCAAATTCTACGACCAATAAATATCGTATTGGAAATAACGATATATATATATATCTATATCTTTCAAATTTCCATAACAACATCTGTATAATCACGAAATCCAACATCGAAATATTCCGAAGAAAATTTCGATTCAAATCCATTCCAAAGCAATCATTGGAAATTCTGGTTATTTTCAAAACCATTTCAAATTCAATTTATTTATTTAAAAATAAATAGAATTATAGTTCTAGTTCAAAACTAGTTCATTTCGATAAAAATCTATTTTTATCTTTTCAAATATGGAGTTTTTCATCCCAATTCTTTCTAAATCATTTCTTATGATTTTACACAAATTATTACTATTTTTAATAATCTTATCAAGCCCCGTACAGTCGATTTCCACCAATGGCCATCGAACTGCACTTACAGCGACCTTTTTAAAATTTGATTTGGACATAATTCCAAATCCAACCGTTTGATTTCTAATTTCTAATATTTGTTAGAAAGCTCTTTTCGATACGAACCCAACGGTTCCGGTTTCAGGAGAATCCGACGGTCGGATCTCCCGCAATATCCGTTCGAAGTCAATGGTCGAAATTCGCGAACTGCCGCGGCGCGGCACGTTCTATTCAGGCCATTATATTATATATATAATATATATAATATATACTTCGTCGATTTCAATTCAAAACACGCTTTATAAATCGTTTTAAATTCATTTTCAAAACGATTTCAGTTCAAATTGATTTCTAATCCAATTTCAGTTCGTTTTCAATTCAATTCAATTCAATTTCAATTCGAATTAATTTATGTTCAATTTCAATTCGAATTCGTTTATATTCAATTTCAATTCGAATTCATTTATATTCAATTTCAATTCGAATTCGTTTATATTCAATTTCAATTCGAATTCATTTATATTCAATTCCAATTCGAATTCATTTATATTCAATTTCAATTCGAATTTGTTTCTTTTCGAAAAATCAGATTTTGAAATCACTTTCGATATTCATTATAAAATGAATAAAATCGATATAAATATCGTTCACGTCAAAATGGCGTCAATCTAATCAATACGGCTTCATATATTCCTATTTTCAAATATTCTATTTCAAATATTTCTTTTTCAAATATTTCTACTTTAAAACTGGAATGAGGCCCAATCAATTACCATATAAAGTTAATTATATGGATTTTCTACAACACATGTATACAATAACCACGATGAATAATCAACCATCATCCAAAGTGCATTCTACACTGTATAAGCATCAAATATAAATATTTAACGCTTATAACAGTATGTCAATCAATCGATAGACATACAACTAATTATTGGGATTAGTGTACGTCAAATAATATCCCAATACCCGTGTGGGGTTTCAAACAATCAAACACAGATTTTATTTGTGTAGTTGGGCGATGTGTAAAATTTATCGTCCTAATCAATATCAGTCAAATGTGTGTATATAAACAGATCGTCCGATTTGTTTATTTTTATTTCATTTCATATACACATTGAAAATTCTATTTTCAACTATAAAATATTTTTAACTATATAAATATTTTATTTCATTTCTCATCACATCACACAATCAATTACACATCAAAATTAAACAAACAAGCATACAAGCCGTCCATGGTCTGTGGACGACGGGTGTCGGGTGCTACTAAACACCGTCTGCATCCTAGTATATATATATAACTAGAAAAATTAAATTGAAAGGTGAGAAGTTCTCACAGAATTGCTAATCCAACGCCACGACTCTTCTTAGGTAGAAATCTTCGTCGTTCTTGCCTCTTGTCACTTTTCACTGCCCGTATTCTCTACATATGTAAAAATCACATTTTTACTTCGCTATTCAATATATAAAAATCGAATTTTTACTTTGCTATTCAATATATAAAAATTGAATTTTTACTTTGTTATTCAATATATAAAAATCGAATTTTTACTTTGCTATTCAATATATAAAAATCGAATTTTTACTTTTCTATTAAATATATAAAAATCGAATTTTTACTTTGCTATTCAATATATAAAAATCGAATTTTTACTTCGCTGTTCAATATATAAAAATCGAATTTTTACTTCGCTATTCAATATATAAAAATCGAATTTTTACTTCGCTATTCAATATATAAAAATCGAATTTTTACTTCGCTATTCAATATATAAAAATCGAATTTTTACTTCGCTATTCAATATATAAAAATCAAATTTTTACATCGCTATTCAATATATAAAAATGGAATTTTTACTTCGCTATTCAATATATAAAAATTGAATTTTTACCTTGCTATTCAATATAGAAAAATCTAATTTTTTCTACCATAAAAATCTAACTATTTAAAAGAAAATAATAAAATAAATAATGATAAACAAATAATAAAAAAAAGAACTTACAAGGGGTCTGACGTGTAAAGGGGAGGAGGTGCGACGCGGATAGGGGGGGGGGGGGTTGGCGGACTTGCTGAGGCGTCGGATGTGGGTCAGGGGGCAGGCGGCGCTGGAGGAGTGGGTGATCGGAGATGGCTGCTCAGGGGGTAGGCGACGCGGGTTTGGCTGTGGAAGAGGTATGGTGGACGTGGAGTTTTTCGCGAGGTCGAGATGGAGGGAGGAGAGAACGGGGGGGGGCGCGGGGTTCGTCGGCCGATCGCCAAAGGGAGGGAGTGGCCGGACTGGGCGGCGCCGCCTAGCGTCGATGGTGGAAGGGAACGTCGGGATCGAGGTCTGGGAAGAAGAGGGAGAAAAAAAGGGTTTGACTGTAAATAAGGTAAGGGAGAGGGAATATATTTGGGAAATTATATCATTTTATTATTTTAAATTCCGAAACGGTAACTTTATAATACAAACTCGAAATCAAGCCCACGGACTGTCGTCCCTAGCTAATTACCCCTATTCCGAACACAATGGAATATGCATCGTACGTCAATTCGACTATTTGAATCAGTTTCCGTTGAATTTAAAGTACAATTCTTTATTTATTCAATTTAAACGCACATTTCAAATTACCGGGGCCACACACTAACTCAAAAAATTCCAGAAAAATTGTTTCTAGCTTCGTATCGACGATACGGTCCTAACAAAACTAGTTTCGTCAAATTCTGAGACCGTTTGAAAAATGGCCATTTTCCAGTCGATTAAAATCAACTAAAACTGGTCAAACGCGTTTTCCTTTGCCACGCTCACATATTGATTCGAAAAATTATGAAATTTGGAATCTAGCAATAACTTGACATCACGGACCCAACAAAAGTGGTTTCGTCGAAATCCGAGGTCGTTTGCAAAAATTCCATTTTTAAGGGCCTGAATTCCATTGCGACTATTCAGAATTTTCAACTGAACATATCTTTTGATTTCCGCTATGAAATTTCAATTTTTCGGATTCGTTGGAAAGATAGTCACAATTAGATCCTACTATTTTTGGTTTTACTAAAATCCATTTTATTTTGCACCCGGTATGTTCAATTGAAGTTTGAAATCGAATTATCGAACTACTGCGCCATTTTCAATTCCTTTTATAGATATAAATAAATATTTATATTCAACCGATGATTCAAACGAATATATACGTTCGAATTATATTCAAAATAAATTTCTCGTCGATATTATTTAAAATAATCTATTTTAAATGTTCAAAATTTACTAAAACTGCCAAAATAAAATTTTTAAACTGGCCCAGATTTTCGGGTTGTTACAATCTCCCCCACTTAAAAATTTTCATCCCCGAAAAGGAACAAAGTCGAAAGTGGTTTGATTAATCAACTCTACTTTCATTATTTTGACTACGGCTTAAGTTCTTCAACTTTTCAGTTTCTAAGAACTTTTCAAATTTTTCAAAAATTTGGCTAACACCCTAAATTTTCGAAAAATTTCGCCAAAACCTCCCCTGCACCAGGAGCCACGGGAAAATCCCGAAATTGCCATACAGGCCTTCTGATCTCAAAAAGAAAAAGAAATAGCCAAGCGGCTAGCCAGTCGGCTCATAAATTCATCATCACCCAAACAAAACAGTAAATTATAGAGTAAACATGTACCTATTTGTCGGGCAAACAATTTTATTTCTCTGCTCTAGCCTCCTTGCTATGACCTGTTCAATGTAAGTACAAGTATATGCAAGAAAATGCGACCAATTTTCAATACAATTCACTATTTGATACAATTTGGCTATATGGTTCAAAATTTCAATTATCAAACAATAATCAAACAACACAACCATCAATCAATTAGTTGATTAGCTTTTGAAATTCATAACTATGATATATAGTCAAAAATCAGATTTTTGATGCCAAATCACAACAATAAGACCTATCTAGTTTCGGTTCTCACACCAGTCAATAGGAAATATATAGAAATCTCACTTTCGAAACTCGAAAATAAATACTGGTGACGGTGCCCCATCACCAGAATTATCCCCGGGCAACTAGAGTATGATTCTATAACTATCCAGTACATTAAAACTTCGAATACACGTTTGTAAGACATATATGCAAAAATCTTTATATATTGGATTGTCCAAATCAATATAAATAAATAATCAAATACGAATAGTTGATTTAAATTTTCGAAACAAAATTTGTTTTTACTTTCAAAAACTCTTCACACTCGTTCTAGGATACTACTGATCCCATCTCTAACAAGTCATCCCCATTGGATATTACTAATCCAGTTTATGATGAATTCTTTCGTATGGTTCTAATGTGCCTTGTTCTCTGAGCTTTGTAAACCAAAGCTCTGATACCAAATGTGACGAAAAAGGGATTTCGCTCGATCCGAATCAGTCGCTAAACCGATCTAGACCGTTCGAAATGCCTGAACGTTTCGAGAACACGACAAAATAGAACACAGACGGGAGAACATTTCATTGTATATTACAACAATACCATCAGATTACAAGAATATACAGAGTATAAATGAATATTACACAGAAATATCAGAGATTTAAATTACATTTAAATACATCGCAGCGGAAAATAATACAATACACAACTAGAAGAGATATGCGGATACAAAGCTTTCCGGATATCGTTCCAGCTGTAAACCAGGATCCTGTGAATATAAATCTGCAAAACCAAAACTACTAGCTGCCCGTGTCAAAATAAGGGCACCCAGAGTTTAGGTTAAAACAATAAACTCCAGGTCAGTCATGGGACTGGTGTGAGAACTAAAACAGTTATTAATCTTTATTTTTAAAGTTAGGTAAATCAAGGGACCACGCCGTATAACACGGAACGGGTTTCCTCCCAAGAACACCAGTGCATAAAACAACAGCGCAATGCTAAATAAAGAAAAATGAAGCTATTATAAGACCCAGGTCCTATCACACAATGCAACGCAAGCCGGGGGATAGGGTTTTCCCTTATAATAGCCAAAGCATGCTTGATACGTTTAAAAACAGATTATTTGATACAACTATAAGTGCATAGTGCATAAAACAACTTCAAATCATAAGTATCAATCATAGACGGTATGGGTACCATATATCATGTCGTCATACTAGGCTCTACAAATAAAACCGCAAATGTCACGTATTTGGAAATTGGATTTCCATCTATGAACCGAGGCAAAAGATAGTCCTCAACCGATTCGAGACGCTCTAGCCCGCCCCTCAGGATCAGATCTCGAGTGACCCTTGGATCGTCAGGGCCGGTCCACCGATGTGGATTAAAATGCCTGAACATGCGTTTCCCTTCCCTTTGTGGCGTAAGTGAGCCAATAAATGACTCCATCGGACCCGGATCGTCCGATCAAACCGAGGCGCCTCGCAACAGCAACAACCACACAGGTGAAAAGTATATAAATGTCAGGGCTGGTAGGTCACTGACACCACCCTAGCTAGAAAGAAACGCATGCCCTCCCTAATGTCCTCTCCCGTTTTTGGTTCACAATCGGGGTGTAAGGCTCGCGGATTCACGTTACACAAAGCTGTGCCACACAGGCTGTGCTTTGATCATCACCACAAGACTTTGCTTTTCAACAGAAGCCTCGATCAATTGCCACTTAGGCATGCCACACAGGCAATTTACTCCATGCGTTTGATATCCGTCAATATATAACCCCTGAGCTCGTACGTCTCAGAGAAGGGCGTTAAGAAAGAGAATAAATTCTCCGCCGCCAAACAGATACATACATATATATATATATTTAATAGAGATCAATCACACAGACTAAAATCCAATGTCAGACACAGTCCATTTACAAGTCTGTTCTGGTTCTGAACGAAACCGGAGGCACCTAGTACCCCGCATATCCATCGATCTCCAAGTACGTCTGGACGATCACCAACTGTTTCCATCTTCTTGGGTGTACAGCCCAATCAAGATCATCAGTAATTACCCAAACGACGTGAAGACCTACGGTCTTCAACCACCGTCTTCATCTTTGACTTATCGTCGTATCAGTTTTTCAGAATGAGATAAGCCCGGTCTTTCCGAATAACTCGCGTATATTTTAAATAAGTGTTACACAAACATAACATAGGCCTCATTCCAATTCATCAGTCACTAACAGTAAATTAACAAGAGAATAATTCCCCAAATATTAACCCCGAAGGCCGAAACCAACATCAGATCAATATCCAGAAAACCGTTCTGCTTAGCTAACCGACAGTTAGTTTCTAAATTTCACATTCATAGGGAAAGGTTCCCATTAATTTTATCAAAGATAAATCATTAAAATTTATTCTTTAATCTACTTTTGAATTTTGATTCAATTAGTCGAGATTTGTAACACCCCACCTCCGCCAGGGTGGCTCTTGCAAGCACTCTGACTTTGGAGGGGCGTTTGAATCAGGTAAACATGCATAATGATATATCAAGGAAGAACAAGAACATATGTATATATATAAACAGAGTAAATAAGATAAGTAAAACAGCGGAAGATTTCAAACTATTTCAAAACAAGTCTGATACAACATAATGTCAACTTTCCAAATGCACAAGTCTAGATAAAAACAACATCACTGAAAAACTGAAATACATAAGTACTATCCCCAAAATAAGTGATAACCATAGCTAGCTTCATGTCCAACCGTACATGAGCTAAATCCCACAAGCAAGAGATCAGAAATCCAAGCTAAGCTCCAATATTCCCTCCCTGAGGACCTGGGGGGGAAACGGAAGAAAAGAGGCGAAAGAAAACAGGTCAGTCAAAAAGACTGAGTAAGCCCTACTACAATCAATGTAAACTGATAAAGTTAACTGGCATGAGAAGCAGGGATGAACATAAGGATAACAACATACTAGCATGATGATTAACTAACAAGGTAGATAAAGGTGTCATCGCATAATCAGGTTTAAGGTTTTTGCACCATAGGTGTACTAGCAAACTAACATGACTTGAATAAACAAGTATTGATCCCTTGGCCCAAGCTTTGGCCCAATAACATGAAGTGATCCTAATACGCGGTCCAACCAAACGGTCTAGTCGATCGGCTCCCTATAATCCTAACTCGTCACGTGTTGGTGTCAATGCGGCCCAAACATAATTGTAGTCAGACTGTGCAGGGTCTCCCGTCGGGTGTATCAAGCCCTAGGGTGTCAACCCCTGGACACCATAAACATAAGTGCACAGTCTCGATCTACTGGTACCCGTGCATGTTTTCCCCGGCTTCGGACTATGTGCACGACCATAGTCCGCCCGGATCTACACCGGCGTACCCATCTGCCGTCGTTTTTGGTATCTTACCTCAAGTCCAGTAATTGTGCCCCCACCCCAGCCTAGACCCTAGGGCCATAATGATACGAACTTGGGATTACTGCTGGAGTGGACCCCCATTGCTAGGATTTTCTAGTGGGTTAAGTACGGTTTAACCCTCTTGCTAATCATGGATTAACTTGGTTAAGTGTAACGATGAGTTCACGACTTAACCCTGATTAATCTACCAAGCCCAAATTGGTTAAGTGTTAAGTGGACCATGACTTAACCCTAATCATGAGGCATTAACTAATTTAATGTGCCTTAACCTCTCACATTAGACCTTGTTGTGGTTACTAGTTAAGCCGGGCGGGTCCGGGTAGCTTTACACCACAACTTGGTCTAACCTCGGGTTCAAGGTACAACATGACCAACTTCTCACATTGGGTCCTATTGTTTGTAGCAAATAGTTAAGCCGGTCGGTTCCAGGTAGTTTTACGCTACAATCTCAACCCAACCTCGAGTTGGTCACACTTATATTTTCTAAGTGTCATGTCCATCATGTTTCCAAAACACATTACAAGTTTTCAAGAATTTGGGTAGACCTAACTTAATAGGTAAATTCCCAATGGGTAGACCTAACTTAATAGGTAAATTCCCAATCTTATGTTTTTATGTCTTTTAAGTTTACCCAACCCCAAACGCAATCCCATCGCTTACATATCGCAATAGCGCATAAAGGATAGAAAGAGCGAACTTGGCATAATCATGACATAAAGGTGTTGAAGCCACAAGTTTAACATGGTGGCATATGAAATGTACATATGTTCATATACTTGCATATTACATTTTTAGGCCTCAAAAGCATGCATAAAACCAAACTTAGCATATAAGTGATACATGGTGATAAATGACATGTAGAGGTTGCCATAAGTTCGCATTTAGCCTCTCATGCAAGTTATCATAAGGGATATGATAACTTACATGTTGCCAAAATGCAACCTTTAGCATAAAGCTTGAAGCTTTAAGCTCATAAGCCCAAGATAAGCTTGCATAACATGGTAACATGAACAAAATGATCAACCCAAACTTGCATAACATAACTTGATAAACTTGCATTTCATAACATGGCAAACTTGCATAGCATAACATGGTAAACTTGCATATCATAGCATGGCATACTTGCATAACATAACATGATAAACTTGCATATCATAACATGGCATACTTGCATAACATAACATGATAAACTTGCATATCATAACATGGCATACTTGCATAACATAACATGATAAACTTGCATATCATAACATGGCAAACTTGCATAGCATAACATGGTAAACTTGCATATCATAGCATGGCAAACTTGCATAACATAACATGATAAACTTGCATATCATAACATGGCATACTTGCATACATAACATGATAGACTTGCATAACACATCATAGTAAACTTGCATATCATAATGATCAAACACAACTTGCATCATTCATTAACTTTAGAGTTTAAATATGAAAGTAGAAAAGGGCTTACAATGCTTATGAAGACACAAAAATATGACAAAGCCCTTATGCAATCAAATAGACCCAAAATGCAAGCTCTAATAGAAAAACCCTTGAGCAAAAATGATCAAAACCCTTGCTTTATGATGTAAATATGGAAACTTGACTTGAATGCAAGCTAATGATGCTCATACAAGCTTGAAAACACCTGTATGCATGGAAAATCTCTCATAGAAATTTATTTAGGAATTTTATGAAGAGAGTGGAGGCCATGAGAGGAATGATTTTGCCATAGTTTAGTTACTAGAATGAATAATGTTGATTTAGGCTTAGGTTAGGGTCTTATTTATAGAGATTAGGATTAGTTCTAGCCTTAGGATTAAACCCTAGTTCCAATCTCAGCCCTCAAAACCGAATCTGGCCCCCAAACTCAACACAATCCCAAAATGGTGCACCAGGCAGAACTGCCCGGCTGAGCCAAGTCGACAGCCAAGTCGACAGGGCTGTTGACTTGGGTCCAACCAAGTCGACTCCCAAGTCGACAGGGCTGTCGACTTGGGTGCTCTGGCGGGAATTTTCCCGCCTGGCCCAATCTGCCCTAATTTTCCAAATTCAAACTTGAATTTGAAATCTGTTTTTACTTTGAAATTTTCTGAAAACTTCGTTGGGCCTTAATCGGGTCATACGGACTCCGATTTTCGAAAACTCGGACTCTATTTCGCGTATTTTTCCGAGACGAACGCAATGGCATAGCCCGTTTCCCTTGATTCAGATTTATAAATTAAATTCTTCCTCGATTTACGTTATAACAGGTTATTGAAAATACGGGTTGTTACATTCTCCCCTCCTTAAAGGATTTCGTCCCCGAAATCTTCAAGTTAGGAAGAACGTATCCTACCATCCAACATCCATCTACTCAAAACATAATCCACGAGCAATCATTGTCCTTACAAGATTCTAAATGTTGCATGAACATATGCAAAGGTGTGTGTATATGTACTTATCTAATGCAAATATCATCAATGCAAATTATGTTAGTGAAATGAATCCATATGTATGCAATTCCTAACATAATGTATAACATCTATATGCGTGCACATAACATACATCCATATGCAACATCCATGTGATAACACAAAAATTTTCATCTATGAATAAGCGTAAACACTCATGCATATGCAATATGAGGAGTGTGTGAGCCGATCTAGTGCCTAATGTGTATAATGCATCCACGAGTAACCACTTGTAAACACTTGCAACCACTTGCAAACATCAAGCATAACATGTTTCAAACACATGTTTCATCCAAAGGGTTTCTACCTAAGGTTCTCATGACAAGATTAACATGATAAACTAGATAATCAAGACAAACATGGATAGCAAAAGATATGCTACAAAGAGATCGGGAAGATAAGCAGGATATACTCCTTTTGGATTACAAGAAATCCCTTCCTAACCCTGACATGTATTACTAGCCAATAAGTCGTACCTCCCGACAAAAATAGGACCGAGAATGGGACTGAGAGGATATACGTAAAAAGATAACATGCGAGTAAGTTCCACAGGAAAACAAGGATCAAGGATATACTCTTAGAAAGAGATATGATGCGCGTATCTAGCCTTCAGTCTTCTAAGTCACGTTTCCTTGAGTTTAACTCCACTGTGCTTTGACCGTCTTTTACCTCATGATTTCTTAGCTTCTTAACTCTTATTTCCAAATATGAGTTGGAACCCATTTCATTGTCGCCTCTCGTCTTCCTCTTTCACTTACTCTTCTATCATTCTTGGCTTAAACATAACTATGACCTCATGGTTTCATGCAAGCTCTCCAAAATTCACCAGTGAATCCTGGATCTCGTTTACTTACTATAAAGTATTCCACGCAGCAGAACTTTTCTTGAAAATACCAATCCACGTTGCCAATTGCTCTTACTCATGCTTGAACGAAATGAACCAACCGCCTGCGAATGATAGGCCGTACTTAGATTCAGTTGCTTGCCCATGACTTCCTGTAGACTATCCCAAAACTGGCTAGTGAAAATTGAGTCATGGTTACTAACTATCCTTTAGGGAACCTCGTGCAACCGCTTTATTTCTTGAAAGTAAACTATCGCTAGCTATGATGCAGTCCTTTCGCTCTTTACCGGAGTGAAATGAGCACTCTTCGTAAGTCTATCCACAATAACCCAAATGCTCGTATTCCCTTTCCTTGACCTTGGTAGACTATCCACGGAATCCTTCGTGACGCCTTTCCCTCTTCCATTGCGGGGACCTCCAATGGATATAATAGCCCACCGGGCTTCTATGACTCGGCCTTTAACCTGTTGGCACAACATGCACCTTGGGACAAACTCGGCCACCTCCTCGGGTGCTGTGCATCTTCAAGAACCTTCTTTCTCTCATCGCGTCTTAGCCATCCCTTGTCATCTATAGCGAGATGACTTACCATCTCGCCTCGAATCAACTTGTCCATGATCTCGACTAACTGCGGGTCTTCTTTCTGCGAAGTCCCTACTTGATCCAAAAGGGTAGGTCTAAGCTCAAGGGACGCTAACTAACTAATTAAACTGAGAGAACTTCTTACTTCAATTGTCCTCGTCGGAGCTTTTCGGTTTTGAACCGCGACCACTTTAGCAGGATCCACCACTAAGCCTTGCTTAGAAACTATGTACCCAAGAAATCTAACTCCTTTTTCTCCAAAATGACATTTGGAGGACTTGGCTTTCAACTGATGCGCTCTAAGCGTATCCATCACCTCCTTGAGATGTCTAGCATGTTCTTCCTCGTTCTTTTAAGAAAGTCAGGATATCGTCTACAAAGACTACCATAAACTCGTTCAGGAACTCCCTAGACACCCTACTCATCAAGTCCACGAAGTAGGCGGGTGCATTAGTCAAACCGAATGGCATGACCAGCCATTCTAAGAATCCATCTGGAGTTCTGAACGTAGTTTTGCCTATACTATCCTCAGCTACTCTGAGCTGATGGAATCCAGTAGCAAGATCAAGAGAAAACAGATGTTCCTACAAGCTGATCAAACAAATCATCGATCCTTGGCAATGGTTGTCTATTCTCTTTGTTTAACTCACGATAATCAACACAAAGTCGAAGAGAACCATCTGCCTTGGTAGTAAATACTACAGGCGCTCCCCATTCAGATATACTTCATCTAATGAAGTTCTTCTCAAGCAACTCCTTGACTTGCTTTCTTAACTCTCATCTTGCGGGGCCATGTGCCTAACCGGCCATGAAACTATCTTGGCATTACCAACCAGATAAATGCGGAAATCTATCTCTCGTTTAGGGGTAACCCCCTTCACTTCACCCAAGATATCAGGATATTCTCGGACCACCCTCACCGATTGCAAACTATCGATAGACGAGTTGAGGGATTCAAGATAACACAACATGCCGGGACCCATAGGGTTATTAGAAATTTTTAGGGTATTACCGAGGCGAGTCATGAGCCTCACAACCTTATGCTCAAAAATCAAGGATGGCTCCAAAACTGGACAACCCATCCATGCCCAAAAATCAACCCATACCCCATGAAACCGAGAATATAAGCATCACGCGAGAATTCTACACTAAAGATAGAGATTTTCAAATCCACTTAGATAATAGACAAATGGGAGGAAACCCCAATTGGATTTGAAACACACACGGGATCATTAACTAGACTAGTACTTAGGTGCAAACCTCCAACTAAACCAGATGAAATAAACTATGCGATGCACCAGAATCAAACAAAGTACGAACAGGAAAATCAGAAATGTAAACAAGACTTTCAACAGAAATACTACCTCGATCGGGAACTGGAGCGGCATTGAGAGCATGAACTTGCCCTCCCGAAGGTCCAGCACGCTGAGTCTGACCCTGGCCTTGCCCTTGCTTCTTCGGGCAATCCCTAGTGAAGTGTCCCATTTCTCCACAGTTAAAGCAAGTGCCCTTCCTTTTTCTGCAATCCTTGTTTAGATGAGTCGAGCTTCCACAAGTAAAGCACCTTTTTTCCTTCTTATCTTTAGACTTCTCGTCCTTCTTGTCACTCCTATTCTCTTCATTGAGTAGGGCCATATTCACCAAACTCTCAAAAGTTGCCCCCAAGGGTATATGAGACATGGCTAAACCATGTAATGGCTCGTTTAATCCTAAAGCAAAGTATAGGACCTTCTTCTGAGCTGTGTTAACCAAGTCTAAACCGACCCGAGCCAGTTGATTAAACTTATATATGTATCCCCTAATAGTCATGTCCCCTTGCTTCAGTGATAGGAACCTTAGTCCAAACTTTCCCCGAAAGTCATCCCAAGTCTCAATTGGCCTAGTAGCGGTGGTGACCACCCACCAACGTGCAGCTTCTTCCTTTAGCAACCACACTGCTAATAAAACCTTCCTACGGTCATCTATATCAAAGAAGGCAAAAAGATCTTCGGTTTCTTTCAACCAATTCCTTGCCTCTACATAAGTCTCGGTTCCAATGAAATTCTTGCAACCCATCGCCTTAAAGTCTTTGCAAATCTCCGCGAAATCCTCTTGTGGATGCTGAGGGGGAGGAGGAAGAGGAACCTCAGCGACAGGAGGAGGAGGAACATTAACTACCGGAGGAGGAGGAGGAACATCGGCGGGGCCGGCTTCGGTCGCCCTAGCCTCCAAAAGTCTCCTATACCAAACAGGTACGTGTACTCCCTCCGGGATGGCAAAGTTATCGGCCATACTGAAAACGAAGAAAAAGATAGATTCAGAATGGAGAAAAACGAAGGAATTTTTGCTAATGGCTTTTTGGGGAATAGCCTTTAAAATAAACTAGACTTTTCTTTGGAAAATACTTTATACTTGGTTTTGAAAATAGTTTTTCAAAAGTTTTCTAAAAACCTTTTTGTTCCTTCTCGTAAACCATACGCTCTGATACCAAATGTAACACCCCACCTCCGCCAGGGTGGCTCTTGCAAGCACTCTGACTTTGGAGGGGCGTTTGAATCAGGTAAACGTGCATAATGATATATCAAGGAAGAACAAGAACATATGTATATATATAAACAGAGTAAATAAGATAAGTAAAACAGCGGAAGATTTCAAACTATTTCAAAACAAGTCTGATACAACATAATGTCAACTTTCCAAATGCACAAGTCTAGATAAAAACAACATCACTGAAAAACTGAAATACATAAGTACTATCCCCAAAATAAGTGATAAACATAGCTAGCTTCATGTCCAACCGTACATGAGCTAAATCCCACAAGCAAGCGATCAGAAATCCAAGCTAAGCTCCAATATTCCCTCCCTGAGGACCTGGGGGGGAAACGGAAGAAAAGAGGCGAAAGAAAACAGGTCAGTCAAAAAGACTGAGTAAGCCCTACTACAATCAATGTAAACTGATAAAGTTAACTGGCATGAGAAACAGGGATGAACATAAGGATAACAACATACTAGCATGATGATTAACTAACAAGGTAGATAAAGGTGTCATCGCATAATCAGGTTTAAGGTTTTTGCACCACAGGTGTACTAGCAAACTAACATGACTTGAATAAACAAGTATTGATCCCTTGGCCCAAGCTTTGGCCCAATAACATGAAGTGACCCTAATACGCGGTCCAACCAAATGGTCTAGTCGATCGGCTCCCTAAAAGCCTAACTCGTCACGTGTTGGTGTCAATGCGGCCCAAACATAATTGTAGTCAGACTGTGCAGGGTCTCCCGTCGGGTGTATCAAGCCCTAGGGTGTCAACCCCTGGACACCATAAACATAAGTGCACAGTCTCGATCTACTGGTACCCGTGCATGTTTTCCCCGGCTTCAGACTATGTGCACGACCATAGTCCGCCCGGATCTACACCGGCGTACCCATCTGCCGTCGTTTTTGGTCTCTTACCTCAAGTCCAGTAATTGTGCCCCCACCCTAGCCTAGACCCTAGGGCCATAATGATACGAACTTGGGATTACTGCTGGAGTGGACCCCCATTGCTAGGATTTTCTAGTGGGTTAAGTACGGTTTAACCCTCTTGCTAATCATGGATTAACTTGGTTAAGTGTAACGATGAGTTCACGACTTAACCCTGATTAATCTACCAAGCCCAAATTGGTTAAGTATTAAGTGGACCATGACTTAACCATAATCATGAGGCATTAACTAATTTAATGTGCCTTAACCTCTCACATTAGACCTTGTTGTGGTTACTAGTTAAGCCGGGCGGGTCCGGGTAGCTTTACACCACAACTTGGTCTAACCTCGGGTTCAAGGTACAACATGACCAACTTCTCACATTGGGTCCTATTGTTTGTAGCAACTAGTTAAGCCGGTCGGTTCCGGGTAGTTTTACGCTACAATCTCAACCCAACCTCAAGTTGGTCACACTTATATTTTCCAAGTGTCATGTCCATCATGTTTCCAAAACACATTACAAGTTTTCAAGAATTTGGGTAGACCTAACTTAATAGGTAAATTCCCAATGGGTAGACCTAACTTAATAGGTAAATTCCCAATCTTATGTTTTTATGTCTTTTAATTTTACCCAACCCCAAACGCAATCCCATCGCTTACATATCGCAATAGCGCATAAAGGATAGAAAGAGGGAACTTGGCATAATCATGACATAAAGGTGTTGAAGCCACAAGTTTAACATGGTGGCATATGAAATGTACATATGTTCATATACTTGCATATTACATTTTTAGGCCTCAAAAGCATGCATAAAACCAAACTTAGCATATAAGTGATACATGGTGATAAATGACATGTAGAGGTTGCCATAAGTTCGCATTTAGCCTCTCATGCAAGTTATCATAAGGGATATGATAACTTACATGTTGCCAAAATGCAACCTTTAGCATAAAGCTTGAAGCTTTAAGCTCATAAGCCCAAGATAAGCTTGCATAACATGGTAACATGAACAAAATGATCAACCCAAACTTGCATAACATAACTTGATAAACTTGCATTTCATAACATGGCAAACTTGCATAGCATAACATGGTAAACTTGCATATCATAGCATGGCATACTTGCATAACATAACATGATAAACTTGCATATCATAACATGACATACTTGCATAACATAACATGATAAACTTGCATATCATAACATGGCATACTTGCATAACATAACATGATAAACTTGCATATCATAACATGGCAAACTTGCATAGCATAACATGGTAAACTTGCATATCATAGCATGGCAAACTTGCATAACATAACATGATAAACTTGCATATCATAACATGGCATACTTGCATACATAACATGATAGACTTGCATAACACATCATAGTAAACTTGCATATCATAATGATCAAACACAACTTGCATCATTCATTAACTTTAGAGTTTAAATATGAAAGTAGAAAAGGGCTTACAATGCTTATGAAGACACAAAAATATGACAAAGCCCTTATGCAATCAAATAGACCCAAAATGCAAGCTCTAATAGAAAAACCCTTGAGCAAAAATGATCAAAACCCTTGCTTTATGATGTAAATATGGAAACTTGACTTGAATGCAAGCTAATGATGCTCATACAAGCTTGAAAACACTTGTATGCATGGAAAATCTCTCATAGAAATTTATTTAGGAATTTTATGAAGAGAGTGGAGGCCATGAGAGGAATGATTTTGCCATAGTTTAGTTACTAGAATGAATAATGTTGATTTAGGCTTAGGTTAGGGTCTTATTTATAGAGATTAGGATTAGTTCTAGCCTTAGGATTAAACCCTAGTTCCAATCTCAGCCCTCAAAACCGAATCTGGCCCCCAAACTCAACACAATCCCAAAATGGTGCACCAGGCAGAACTGCCCGGCTGAGCCAAGTCGACAGCCAAGTCGACAGGGCTGTCGACTTGGGTCCAACCAAGTCGACTCCCAAGTCGACAGGGCTGTCGACTTGGGTGCTCTGGCGGGAATTTTCCTGCCTGGCCCAATCTGCCCTAATTTTCCAAATTCAAACTTGAATTTGAAATCTGTTTTTACTTTGAAATTTTCTGAAAACTTCGTTGGGCCTTAATCGGGTCATACGGACTCCGATTTTCGAAAACTCGGACTCTATTTCGCGTATTTTTCCGAGACGAACGCAATGGCGTAGCCCGTTTCCCTTGATTCAGATTTATAAATTAAATTCTGCCTCGATTTACGTTATAACAGGTTATTGAAAATACGGGTTGTTACAAGATTAACGAACCTTACCGAAGTAATCATTTGTTTTAATTTCCCAATCCCAACTTATTCATCCCATGAAGTAAAACTGGTTATACTTCATATCTAACACCACGGTGTTATCGGTAAATTTAATTACCATTTCACGTTTAAATCTAATTAAAGATTTAACTATCGCCTGGAGCAAAACTGTTGATACTCCATTCTCGATCATTTCAATCTAATTAAAGATTCATTAAAAACTCCACTTAGTTTTAATCTTTAACTGGGTTAAAGAATCAGTGTCATTTAAAACACGGTTCACGATAAACCCAAAATCACATTTCATTAATTGTCGGGTTAAAGAACCAGTGTTATTAAAAACACTGTCCACGATAAACCCAAAAATCAATATCAATTCAATTTCCAATTAAATATTATTTAATTGGTACACTTCATTAAATCCAAATAAAAAGATTTAATCTTTTCTCAACTGGGTTCAAGAACAGTGTTAATGAAGACACCATTCACTACAAACCCAAATCACATTTGATATTAAATACAAGGCTTTGAATAGAAAATATCCCGGCTTATATTCAATATCAAATTCTACGACCAACAAATATCGTATTGGAAATAACGATATATATATATATATCTATATCTTTCAAATTTCCATAACAACATCTGTATAATCACGAAATCCAACATCGAAATATTCCGAAGACAATTTCGATTCAAATCCATTCCAATGCAATCATTGGAAATTCTGGTTATTTTCAAAACCATTTCAAATTCAATTTATTTATTTAAAAATAAATAGAATTATAATTCTAGTTCAAAACTAGTTCATTTCGATAAAAATCTAATTTTATCTTTTCAAATATGGAGTTTTTCATCACAATTCTTTCTAAATCATTTCTTATGATTTTACACAAATTATTACTATTTTTAGTAATTTTATCAAGGCCCGTACAGTCGATTTCCACCAATGGCCATCGAACTGCACTTACAACGACCTTTCTCAAATTTGATTTGGACATAATTCCAAATCCAACCGTTAGATTTCTAATTTCTAATTTTCGTTAGAAAGCTCTTTTCGATACGTACCCAACGGTTCCGGTTTCAGGAGAATCCGACGGTCGGATCTCCCGCAATATTCGTTTGAAGTCAATGGTCGAAATTCGCGAACTGCCGCGGCGCGGCGCGTTCTATTCAGGCCATTATATTATATATATAATATATACTTCGTCGATTTCAATTCAAAACACGCTTTATAAATCGTTTTAAATTCATTTTCAGAACGATTTCAATTCAAATTAATTTCTAATCCAATTTCAGTTCGTTTTCAATTCAATTCAATTTCAATTTGAATTCATTTATGTTCAATTTCAATTCGAATTCGTTTATATTCAATTTCAATTCGAATTCGTTTATATTCAATTGCAATTCGAATTCGTTTATATTCAATTTCAATTCGAATTCATTTATATTCAATTTCAATTCGAGTTCATTTATATTCAATTTCAATTCGAATTCGTTTATAATCAATTTCAATTCGAATTCGTTTCTTTTCGAAAAATCATATTTTGAAATCACTTTCGATATTCATTATAAAATGAATAAAATCGATATAAATATTGTTCACGTCAAAATGGCGTCAATCTAATCAATACGGCTTCATATATTCCTATTTTCAAATATTCTATTTCAAATATTTCTTTTTCAAATATTTCTACTTTAAAACTGGAATGAGGCCCAATCAATTACCATATAAAGTTAATTATATGGATTTTCTACAACACATGTATACAATAACCACGATGAATAATCAACCATCATCCAAAGTGCATTCTACACTGTATAAGCATCAAATATAAATATTTAATGCTTATAACAGTCTGTCAATCAATCGATCGACATACAACTAATTATTGGGATTAGTGTACGTCAAATATCATCCCAATACCCATGTGGGGTTTCAAACAATCAAACACAGATTTTATTTGTGCAGTTGGGCGATGTGTAAAATTTATCGTCCCAATCAATATCATTCAAATGTGTGTATATAAACAGATCGTCCGATTTGTTTATTTTTATTTCATTTCATATACACATTGAAAATTCTATTTTCAACTATAAAATATTTCTAACTATATAAATATTTTATTTCATTTCTCATCACATCACACAATCAACTACACATCAAAATTAAACAAACAAGCATACAAGCCGTCCATGGTCTGTGGACGACGGGTGTCGGGTGCTACTAAACACCGTCTGCATCCTAGTATATATATATATATATAACTAGAAAAATTAAATTGAAAGGTGAGAAGTTCTCACAGAATTGCTAATCCAACGCCACGACTCTTCTTAGGTAGAAATCTTCGTCGTTCTTGCCTCTTGTCACTTTTCACTGCCCATATTCTCTACATATGTAAAAATTACATTTTTACTTCGCTATTCAATATATAAAAATCGAATTTTTTACTTGCTATTCAATATATAAAAATCGAATTTTTACTTTGCTATTCAATATATAAAAATCGAAATTTTACTTTGCTATTCAATATGTAAAATTCTAATTTTTACTTTGCTATTCAATATGTAAAATTCTAATTTTTACTTTGCTATTCAATATATAAAAATCGAATTTTTACTTCGCTATTCAATATATAAAAATCGAATTTTTACTTCGCTATTCAATATATAAAAATCGAATTTTTACTTCGCTATTCAATATATAAAAATCGAATTTTTACTTCGCTATTCAATATATAAAAATCGAATTTTTACTTCGCTATTCAATATATAAAAATCGAATTTTTACTTCGCTATTCAATATATAAAAATCGAATTTTTACTTCGCTATTCAATATATAAAAATTGAATTTTTACCTTGCTATTCAATATAGAAAAATCTAATTTTTTCTACCATAAAAATCTAACTATTTAAAAGAAAATAATAAAAATAAAAATAATAAAAATAAATAATGATAAATAAATAATAAAAAAAGAACTTACAGGGGGTCTGACGTGTAAAGGGGAGGAGGTGCGACGCGGATAGGGGGGCTGGCGGACTTGCTGAGGCATCGGATGTGGGTCAGGGGGCAGGCGGCGCTGGAGGAGTGGGTGATCGGAGATGGCTGCTCAGGGGGTAGGCGACGCGGGTTTGGCTGTGGAAGAGGTACGGTGGACGTGGAGTTCTTCGCGAGGTCGAGATGGAGGGAGGAGAGAACGGGGGGCGCGGGGTTTGTCGGCCGATCGCCAGAGGGAGGGAGTGGCCGGACTGGGCGGCGCCGCCTGGCGTCGATGGTGGCAGGGAACGTCGGGATCGAGGTCTGGGAAGAAGAGGGAGAAAAAAAAGGGTTTGACTGTAAATAAGGTAAGGGAGAGGGAATATATTAGGGAAATTATATTATTTTATTATTTTAAATTCCGAAAAGGTAACTTTATAATACAAACTCGAAATCAAGCCCACCGACTGTCGTCCCTAGTTAATTACCCCTATTCCGAACACAATGGAATATGCATCGTAGGTCAATTCGACTGTTAGAATCAGTTTCCATTGAATTTAAAGTATAATTCTTTATATATTCAATTTAAACGCACATTTCAAATTACCGGGGCCACACACTAACTCGAAAAATTCTAGAAAAATTATTTCTATCTTCGTATCGATGATACGGTCCTAACAAAACTAGTTTCGTCAAATTCTGAGACCGTTTGAAAAATGGCCATTTTCCAGTCGATTAAAATCAACTAAAACTGGTCAAACGCGTTTTCCTTTGCCACGCTCACATATTGATTCGAAAAATTATGAAATTTGGAATCTAGCAATAACTTAACATCACGGACCCAACAAAAGTGGTTTCGTCGAAATCCGAGGTCGTTTGCAAAAATTCCATTTTTAAGGGCCTGAATTCCATAGCGACTATTCAGAATTTTCAATTGGACATATCTTTTGATTTCCGCTATGAAATTTCAATTTTTCGGATTCGTTGGAAAGATAGTCACAATTAGATCCTATTATTTTTGGTTTCACTAAAATCCGTTTTATTTTGCACCCGGTATGTTCAATTGAAGTTTGAAATCGAATTATCGAACTACCGCGCCATTTTCAATTCCTTTTGTAAATATAAATAAATATTTATATTCTAACGACGATTAAAACGAATATATACGTTCGAATTATATTCAAAATAAATTTCTCGTCGATATTATTTAAAATAATCTATTTTAAATGTTCAAAATTTACTAAAACTGCCAAAATAAAATTTTTAAACTGGCCCAGATTTTCGGGTTGTTACACCACAACTATCCCTTCCTTAGAGACCATGTGCTCTAAGAATCTCACCTTCTTCCTTAAAAGAAACGGCATCAACATAAGGTCCTAACAATCCATTACTTCACACCTTTCTCTAGTCCACTCGAGTCATCTCATAACCCTATTGATCTAACTCAGGGTATTCCATACCATCGAATAGTCTTATCATGTCACGGCTGCCCATCACTCTTCGAGTAAACTAAGATATCATGCAATGAAAAATAACCACAGCTATTTATCTCTCACACAAACCATCATAGTCGAACTCGACATCCCCCAAGTACAAGCCCCAAAGGCCTAAACCAATATTAGACAAGCACCCAAGGAATACCTCCTCCGAATTTAGACGATCTACGTGAGATGATACTAGCAAAACAACTGGAACACCCCCATTCCGAAATGCTTCTTCTTATGAATCCCTTCTCAAGCAACTCTTTCACTTGCTTACTGAGTTCCCTTCTCTCTCTCGGAGCCATGTGGCGCACCGGTAATGCAACTGGCTTTGCATTATCCACTAGGTATATACGAATGTCTATCTCGCACCTCAGGGATAAACCCTGAACTTCATCTAAGATGTCACCATACTCACGGACCGCACGAACAGATTCCAAATCATTGTTGGACGCGTCAAGAAATTCAAGGTAGCTAAGCATCACTGGACCTCTAAGGTCACAAGAAATATCGAGAGTCTTTCCACATTGAGTCAACAATCTAACTACCCTTCTTTCACAATTTAGGATGGCACCGTATCTATCTAGCCAATCCATTCCTAGAATCAAGCTATAGCCCGTGAAACCAAGAACGAAGGCGTTGTATTCAAACCCAATGCCCAAGATAGACATTCTCAAATCCTGACAATTCATTGAAAGATGAGCCGAACCACCAATAGGATTTGAGACTACAATGGGATCCATAACTAGACTAGTACTTAGGTGCAGCGTTTCTACAAATGAAACAGATACAAAAGAGTGTGAAGCGCCAGAATCAAACAAAGTTTGAACAGGATGATAAAAAGAAACTCAAATTTCAACCGAGATGTTTTCTACATTTATCGGGTATGCCAGCCGTGAGGGAACGCATCTGCCCTCCAGAAGATCCTGTACTTTGTCCTTACCCTTGCCTCTTTGGACAACCCTAATAAGATGTCATGTCTCTCCGTAATGATAACAACTAGTCTCCTTCTTCTTCCTAACGTCTTTCTTTAAGTAGTCAGGTATTTCACAAGTGTGGTCCTTCCTTTTCTCTTGGCCCCTTGTTATCCTTACCGTCTTTCTTGGGATCTACTTCCTTATCGTGTGTCCTACCCATATCTCTCCTGCACATTCTCCATTCGTGACCTTCCACCAGAATGAAGCTTCATCCTCCATTTACCAAGAAACTGGTTGAACCTTCTTCCCATCGTCTATCTTAAAGGTACCGACAAGTCCTCCACTTCCATGAGCCAACTTCTAGCCTCGATAACCGTCTAAGTCCCATGAAGCGGCTTTCCGCCAATCGTACGGAAGTCCTTATATATCTTAGAAAAAACATCTATACGCGGAGGAAGAGATTCCAAAAGGGGAAGAGGAAGAGATTCAAAACGGAGAATCGAAGGAAAGATACTGGCTCTTGGGGGTTATGTTTTTAAAATAAACTTTTCTCTTTAAAGTACTCTCCGTAAAACATATTTTTGAAAGTATTTCTTTATGAAAACGCTTTTGAAAAACAAATTTTCAAAATCTCTATTTGTTTTGGTAACCTTCAGCTTTGATACTACGTGTAACACCCCACACCCATTAATGTCACTCAAAAAGAGAATGAATTGACTTCCATGGAGCATTTTAAGTGAATACAGAACAGAAAATCACAACAAGATAGATATAAAGCAGTACTTGAAAATTTAAAACTTTATTTATTGCAGCAGAAGGTAAATATGTTTGGTTACATCATCAAAACCAAAGACTAGAGTCAAGTACAAAATATCCATCTTGACAAAGTCAGAGTATATAAAAATAAAAAGCATAATCCCAACTTCAATAGCCATGATAAAAGATAAGTTGAACTTCACTTTAGCAATCCAAGTACTTCAGAAAAGATCCAAGTCAAGTTCCACTAGTGCTAGTCCCACCTTGAGAACCTGAGGGGGTGAAGGAAGAAAAGAGGCGAAAACAAAGGGGGTCAGACATAAAGTCTGGCGAGTATGATAACTTTAACAATATAACTTTTAAGGTAACTAGGATAAGCTATAACTGGAAGATAAGGTATGACTGTGAAACAAATGACAGAGTCAAAGAGGAGAAATAAGATAATGTTAAGTCGCGCTTCCACGTACTTAATGGTAATTACTAAGTTATACCGAACTAATACTAACTGCACCAATACTAGTCACTCGAAAAGTTGATCCCGCCTACTGAACATAACAGATGTGATAATGGTAGTTTCGTGTACCCCTAGTTGCTGTCATAGGCGCCGCCTGCCCCTATCTCCACTAGTTACACCTACTACCCACCCCATTTTAATTACAATATTTATAATATGGTAGTTGTACTCCTAGCTGCTGTCATAGGTGCCGCCTGCTCCTATCTCCACTAGTCGTACCCACTACCTTCCCCATTCGATCGGCTCCCTAATTCGTAGATACCCGTGCTAGTCCCAAAGTGGGTTGTATCATTTCCCAAAGTGGCAACACGATACAACAAAAGATGCACGGCTTATACCTACACGATGCAACAACGTCTTACCTACCAGCCCGGGCCCACGCACGCACATGACCCCATTGGACTTGCGTTGCTACCGCTAACCCATTTTGGCCTCTTATAGTCAAGCCCAGTAAGCGTGTCCCGTCCTCGACTTGGGTCGAGCTCACAAAGATACTTATGGGTTACTAGTTTGAAACGGACCCCCATTACTTGACACAAGCTTTCCACCTAAGCCTGGTCCCCACTAATACATCCCACTTAACCCCTTCTTATTCATGTCCACTTACATGTTTAAATTTGGTTAAGTGTTTCTATTCGTATTTCCATATGCCACCCAAGGCACCCACTTAACCCCATGTCCTACTTACATGTTTATCTTGGTTAAGTGCTACTAATCGTATTTCCTCATGTCACCCACATGTCACCCACTTAACCCCCATGTCCCACTACATGTTTACTTTGTTTAAGTGTTACTTAATTTATTACTACCGTAACCCCTGTAGGACCTCTCACATTAGGCTGGCATTTGTGGCTGCTGGATTTGCCGGGCTGGTCCGAGCACTCTTACACCACAAACGAGCCTAACCTCGTGCCCATACAACCGTTAATCATTTAATTTGGGCATTTGACCTCTCACATTGGGCTACCATTTATGGCTGCTGGATTTGCCGGGCGGGTCCGGGCAGTCTTACACCACAAATGAGTCCAACCTCGTGTCTTAGGCATTGATTATTGTACATAATCTTTTCACCCCAAATTTGGATTAATTATCCCTATTCAAATTTGTCAGTAAATTCCAAATTTACTTATGTCCATAATTTGTCACCTAAATTATGTTCATCTATTTATGGTATATAAATTATACCAATTAATTATATGCCTTTATTAAGGCTTATGTCCATAATTGTCACTTAAATTATGTTCATTACTGCACATTAATTACCAATTAATACCTTAATTAAATTTTATTCCTTTAAGGCAATTTACACTGATTTCATTATGAAAATTATACCAATTAGTGTCTCCAATTAATTATATGCCTTTTAAGGCCATTACATGCCAATTCACAATATGTGTATATTTAATATTCCCCCATTATCCCTGCATCGTTCGTTCGCTTAACATGAAATATATATATATATATATATATATATATATATATATATATTAGACTAGTAAATAGTCTTACACATAAAAGGGGAAAACATCACAAATTTGCACAACACACAAAATAGATCTAACTTGCATCTAACTTGCAACTAAGAATTACAACATAACTTGCATAGACTATGTATTGCCAAGGGACTAAAATCATAGATCTAAAAGGCGTGAACTTGCATGTATGAATATAGTTTTTCACCCAAACTAGCATAGGTGATTGTCACAAACTTGCATAAACTATGTATGTCATAGTTCCAACATAAAGGTGTAAACTTGCATAAACTATGTATGTCATAGATCCAACATAAAGGTGTAAACTTGCATAAAGTATGTATGTCATGGTTCTAGACTTAAAGGTGTAAACTTGCATATGGATCTAAAAAGATATGAACTTGCATATGGATCTAAAAAGATGTGGACTTGCATATGATCTAAGCATGTAAATTAAGGTCACATGTTTACATATAAACTAGCATTTGTATCTCCACAATTCACATATGAACCTATACATATTCCACCTACAACTTGCATAAGATTCATAAATTTACATATGATTTAACATCCCAAAACTTGCATAAGATTCATATATATATATATATATATATATATATATAACACATGGTTAAACATCCCAAAACTTGCACAAAATTCATATATATATATATATATATATATATATATAACATATGATTTAACATACCAAAACTTGCATAAGATTCATTTATATAACATATGATTTAACATCCCAAAACTTGCATAAGATTCATATATATAACATATGATTTAACATCCCAAAACTTGCATAAAATTCATATATATAGCATATGATTTAACATCCCAAAACTTGCATAAGATTCATATATATAGCATATGATTTAACATCCCAAAACTTGCGTATGATTCATTTATATAACATATGATTTAACATCCCAAAACTTGCATAAGATTCATATGTATAACATATGATTTAACATCCCCAAACTTGCATAAAATTCATTTACAAATTTACGTATAATCCACAAATGAACTTCCATGTGACTATCATCTAAATTGAATAAAATTCTAATGTCATAGCATAATCAAGTTATACTTGTATGATTAAGCATAAGGAACAACCTACTAACATAGATTAACAACTTGTTATACGTTTACATCATAAATAATACAAACTAGCAAGTCATATGAATCACAACCATATTCTCATAATTTAAGGATAAGCATATCACAATTAAATTAAGAATTATCTTGTTAATGAAATCATACTCACAGTGAACCAGATTAGAGAAGAAGATAGTGTGTTCATTTTTGTTTGAATCTTTGATTTGTAATTTCCTAAGCTTCAAGAAAAGATGAGCTACTACGGCGGCATGACGACTACGGTTCCAATTTTATTTAGGTTTTAAAATAAGGCTTTGGAGTGTTTATATAAGAGTTAGATTTATTTACAGCCGTCAGATCACTCTAGAATCCATCTAGGCCTTAGAAACCAAGAAATGATGTCAACAGACCAGTAATGACCCGGATTTTTAGCGACTTTGGTTATCGACATAAACACGACGTCGATAACCAAAACATCGAAAAAATCCTGGTAATTAGTGAAAGAAATTAGAGGGTGAGGAAAGATAAGATAGAAAATTAGAATAGAAGAAGAAGAAGAACACAACATCAGAGTAACACGAATCTCACAGCGGAACGAATAACATATAATATATATAACATAACTTGAAATATACACCTGTACTTGAATATACATCAATATCAAAGTACATCACTTACAACACAGCGGAAATAACTATAGATATATGATCCTGAAGCCTCCTACTCCAGCTCTTCAACTATATCTGTAAATCCCGACTACTTGACTGTCCATACAAATTTAGGCACCCAAGAGTTTAGGGAAACAAACAAACAAACTCCGGGTCAGTCATGGGACTGGTATGAGTAAAACAGTTTAAAACAGGTTGAATAAGTAAACGATATCTCATAAGACCACGTCGCATAACGGAACGGGATTTTCCCTTATGAGAATCCAAAATATCTTTATATCAAAAACCTTTTGATATTATAATAATGTCTATCAACCACAGTATATATATAATCATCTAGCAGAAACGCTTTCATCTCACGTTCTACATATATAGTATACAACTCAAAACCGCAAGCACGTATTGGGTAATGGATTTCCAACTATGACAAGGTATGGAACCACCTTTCGCTCGTGTACCTCTAGAGAGGAATACACTGGGTTCAACAAGAACATCTTGAACCCGGCCACACATGACCGACCACTCATTTTGCTTGAGCGTATCGAATGTATATCACCAACAGTTGGGATCATCAACCGTTTCCCGAATGGAACAGCATCAACAATAGATTTTTAGAAGTAAATGAAACTCTAGATCAGGTGATTATACACCCTACTTCGGTGCGACCGACTTAGCCATGTTGCCTGCCCGATTTCTGTCATTTACCGGATGTGAGGCTAGAAGCTATGCTTTATCATCACACCAGATTCACTTTGAATGCCACATCATCAAATCCATCCAATCACCGATTGACGTCCTCAACAATACATTATGTGTTAGCTAAAATAAGTTTCCTTCTCCGCTTCCACTCTTGGTACAGTTGGAGAAATCAATATATGTGATCGTCTGGAAATATTCTGTCAGACATCCGTCCATACAAGTCATCCAGGAACAGGATGAACCGAAGGCACTATGCTGTAAACAGGATAGCCCTTGCATAACTCCGTCTTCAATTTCCTTTGGCATATATGATTCGCAACGCTTATGCCAATACAGAGTGGTTCTTTGGATAATAATCCAACCGGTCTCTCCATATTAACAACGTTAAAATGGTCAAAACTTCGATAGTCTGTGATTTCACCATCGAATAAAAACAGGTGTGCAAACTACGATATTATTTCCAAATGGGAATTATATCGATCAAACATCATTTAACATTTATATCCTTAGTTCATTTTTCATCTCCTGTTTCCCTATATTCAATATTTCTTATTTTCTAAATTGGGAAAATATACGTTATTAACAATGGAAAACATTTCCATTCCCTGTTTTCTTTATTAGAAAAACATTTCTGGTTTCTTATTTGGAAAACATTTCAAAAGCCTCTTCATTGGACTTAGACAGATGTTTAAACAAACCATCGCGATGCCAACTCAAACCATTTCCTTTACTGCCGAACCTTAACTATTCCCTAGTTAAAACGAAGCCAATCAAGTTGGGGTAGAACTACCTCTCAGACCTTAACTGAACAACATTTCTAACTTTGAAATTAGCAAAGTTCACTTTATTCCTTTTACTAACTTCCTTACTTAACCCTCCTTCGAATAGCTATATTCGATTGACTCCTTTTACTTAACTCTATTCGATTTAACTCTAACTCTATTCACTTAGCTCCTATCGAATAAACTATATTCGATAGCTCTTTTAATTCTATTTGAATACTATATGTTTGATTTACCCATTTCATTCTATTCGAATAAACTATATTCGATTTACTCCTTTTACTTTCTATTCGAATAAACTATATTCGATTAACTCATTTTACTTCTATTCGAATAAACTATATTCGATTAACTCCTTTTACTTTCTATTCGAATAAACTATATTCGATTAACTCATTTTACTTCTATTCTAATCGATTAACTAACATCGATTAACTCCTTTTACTTTATTCTCTAATCGATTAACTAACATCGATTAGCTCCTTTTACTTTAACTCAAATCGATTAAACTAACATCGATTAACTCCTTTTAACTTTATTCTCTAATCGATTAACTAATATCGATTAACTCCTTTTAACTTTATTCTCTAATCGATTAACTAACATTGATTAACTCCTTTTACTTTATTCTCTAATCGATTAACTAACATCGATTAATTCCTTTTACTTTAACACTAATCGATTAAACTAACATCGATTAACTCCTTTTACTTTATTCTCTAATCGATTAACTAACATCGATTAAATACTTTTAACTTTATTCCCTAATCGATTAACTAACATCGATTAACTACTTTGCTTTAACTCTAATCGACTAAACTAACATCGATTAGCTCCTTTACTTTTATTCGAATAAACTATTCATTTATAAAGATTTACTTTTAGTCACAGTTCTTCACTTTACAAATGATTTCCCTTTTATAAAACTCTATTCGTTTTAAAAACATTTTTCCCTTTTATTTACTTTCGAAATATTTCCTTTTATAAAATCTGTTGATTTTATAAAATCCCTTTTATTTCAATATACATTGAAATAATTCTTTTTACCTCCCAGGGCCTTTTATGATATTTAAAATATCGAATAAAATGATCAATATCATTTCAACACCCATAATCCATAACAGATTATATAACACACCATATATCACAATATATGAAAAACAGTAAAATAAATGTTGAGGAATCCAGTTGGATTCCTCCAACCTGTCTCCCTGCATCACAGATGTTAAACAATATAGATAACATCATTTTCAGTTCCATATGATATATTCTGTTAAACAGAATCAATATAGAAAATTCAACTAACTGACTAGCAGTTCAATCAAACAGTCAACATACAGTCAATCATCTAATATCTAACAGTTCTAAAAATACAACATGAAATGATAAACTGTTCAGAGTTAGTGAGATTTACTCACTTTTGCAGTTCATCGTTAAAGAACGATAAACTGTTGTTTGATTTGAATAAAACAATTTATTTCGCCATAAATTCAAACGAGCTCCACTCCACTCCCAGTCAGTTCCATTGGGTAGTGTCCGTCCATATGATCCCAACGGATCTTGTTTCGTGGAATTCTGATACCGTATGACAAAGTTATCGGTTATACAAGTTTATATAAAATAAATTAAAATAACCATTTTTAATTTAAACAAAAATGGGCCTGAACCTTCTTCATGGCCCAACCAAAATCCTTTAACCCAAACCTTCAGGCCCAAAAGGAAGAAAAAAAAACCCGCACCTTTTTGAACCCTTCTTCCCCGATCAGCAGGTATCCACGTCCTCCCTCATTGCCATCACGTCGTCGCTCTCCCATTCCTCCTACACACCACCGATCAACAAACCGATGCCGCCATTCCTCTTCTCTTCGCGATCTTTATCCTCCCATACGCGTTTTACAAAGCTCGGACCATCCTTGATTATCGCGACCGCTGCATCCTGGCGTTCACTACAGGAAATCATGCGACAATTTTGGGTACCGAATCCTTCAAATTTTGGCATGCTACTGCTAACCGGTCCTCCGAACCCCAAAACAATATCCATTCTTTCATTCGATGCCCCAAATACTCGAACCACAAAACCCTAGCGTTTACTGTAAGAAAAAGACCTCGACAAAACAAGCATCGAGCTGAATGAAACTCACACCATCGGACTGAACAAGTGACGAGGACCTCATACATATACACGTTGAGATTTATAAGCTTTCATTTGAATTTGATTTTTTTTTTATTTTCTTTTGTTCTTTGATTTTCTTCCTGTGTAGGAAATGAATTGGGGGGTTTTTTATAAGCTGTGTGGGTAGGTATCGTTCATGGCTGAGGAGAGAGGTTGCGTGGCCTTCAATTTGGCCAGGAAAAAATGTTGGGATATTTTATTTTAGATTTATTTATTTTATTTATTAGATTTTCTATTCGTCTTGGGTCCTTAAAAATCCCTACGACCACATATGATACCCAAAAATCACCAAACTGGACATGTAGCTAGAGTTCGACATTACGGTCCCAACGAAACTGGTTTCGTCGAATTCCGACTTCGTATGCTCACACAATGTATTTTTAACCGTCAAAATACTGACTGTTTTACACTCTAAAAATCCATACGGCCACACAGTGACTCTAAAAATCACGAAATCTAGACCCTAGCAATAATTCACTATTCCGGATCCAATAAAATTGGTTTCGTCGAATTCCGACTTCGTTTGCGAAAGTGGCTTATTTTTACAACTTTGAATGACCCATTTAAATATTTAAATATATTTAAATATTTAAATATATTTAAATATAATTAAATTTAATATTTAAAAATAAATATTATCGTCTATATTCATAGTGGAATACCATACAGCTCTACTGCGATTTATAACTTGATATTTCCAATCTGGGTCAATCCGATATTCGATTTATATTGAAATCCCTTTTTAAAATATAAATAATTCCTTTATAAATTATAAAGGAATTCCACAGCGACTTTTCTAAAATTTGATTTGGACATATCTCAAAATTTACACGACGAAATCCCGATTTTTCTCTTCCACTAGAAAGATATACTCCACCAGCTCCACACGTTTCTTGTTTCGTAGAAATTCGGCTTAAAACGAATCCTGTACATTCAGTTGAAGTTCGAATCGCCAATTTACGAACTGCAGCGCCATTTCGAGCTCGTTTATAATTATATTATGAACTATACGTTCAACTATCGACAATTGAATATATTCGTTATTCAAATTCAACTCCAAGCTGAATTAAATATCACAGATGATCTGGTTCACACCATATCGTCATTTCAGCCAATTCTGATTATTTCAGAATTAAATATTTTATTTAATTATTATTTTAATTAAATATTCACTATTATTTTATTCAATGACCATGTAATTCACTAACCAACCATTTATACAATTAAATAAATAAATCATAATACCCCTGCCAATGCGGGTCATTACAATCTTCCCCACTTAAAATAATTTCGTCCTCGAAATTGCTAAAAGGTAGAAGATGACCCTATCGACGGGTTAGAACATATTTGTTCACTTCTTAACTTCAGTTTCAACTGAACCAATTTAAATTCAATTCAATTATTAATTACTTCTTATCAACGATTTTTTTTTTTAAAGATCCTTAAAATTTTCTAATGCCTTAACTCTTCGAAATTTTTTGCCAGCACCTCCTTTGAACCAGTCAAACTCCAACTCGCCTCTCTGGGCCATCTCCATCCCAAAAGAAAATCAAACAGCCAAGCGGCTTGCCAATTCGGCTCATAAATCTCATGCTTATATCGAATATAAACTTGTACTTTTTCGTCGGGCATATCAATTCTGTCACTTCCATATGCTATCAACTCAGCATATACCAATGTTATACCAATCAAATTCTAGAATCACTTTTATCTCCAACACAACCATTCGTGTTATATCCAAGCTAAATATTGTTTCAACCTCGAGTTTGATTCTCGATTTCAAACTCTTAACTTGGTTACCAAATTCACTTCAAATTCGAATCTCCCAAATCCCATTTGTCTCGATATCATTCTAATTCAATCTCAGTTACCACTTTACTGACTTTACTTTTATTCAAATCTGCTATCACAAATTTCTGTTAATTTTTTTTTAATTTAAACAGTCTTTCCCTGGGAGTTTTTAAACAGTTTACTCTTTTCAAAAATCAAATTTTCCTTTTTAAAATTCAACTGAGCCCAAATCAATATTCCATTAGTTAAATCACTTCTCTATTTCTTTATCAATATTTGTTAATCAAATATTTTCAATAACCATATTGGCCTCTTATGTTATTGGGAAAACATTTCTGAATATCGCCTTCCTTTATTTTCTAAACTTTAGAAAATATATGCTATTTATAATTGGAAAATACTCCAATTATTTATCTCTTTTCCGATCTCGTTTATTTCTATACTTAGGAAATATTCTTTATTTTATTTCCAAGCTTACACTTATTTGGGTTAAAACGGATGTTGTGTAAAACATCGTTACGATAACCCAATTACTATATTCAACTAACTCTTATTCAACACTGATCTTCGAGCCTGAAATCTTACTATTTATTTATTAATAATGAAATCAATCACGTTGGGGTATAACTACCTCTCAAACCTTGACTGAATAACATTTATAACGTCAAAACAGATATGACTACTTACTCGAACAATCAATACCATACAACTACTTATTCCCTTTTAAACACGTATACACTTTCTCTTTCTATTCTGACTAGATTTTATTCTTAGTCTTCCTTTTTGATTTTACTATTCTATTTCTAAGTTCGTTTCCTTATCGACTTATATATATATCGATATGTTGATTTCTAACTATCAAATTATCTTAAAAATATTCTATCTTCTTAAATTCCCGGAAAAATTTGCCATAACCTCCTTTGTACTAGGAGCATCGGGATATTTCGAATAGCCTCCCATGGCCCTCACCAATCAAAAAGAAAAAGAAAAAGCCAAGCGGCTAGCCGATACGGCGCATAAAATCTCATATATGAATTAAATACATACTTTTTGTCGAGCAATCTTTTTATAACTCTTGCATTATCCTTATCCATACCTATCTCATGTATATTTATACCTGCCCAATCTATTTTAACTATACCAATCGTTTTAGCTAAATTTGTTAATTAAATTTTGTTGGTTAACTCTTTAGTCTATTCCACTTTTATATTTGAACATGAGATGTTCAAATATATTTTAACTCGCTTACAACTAATTTGAAGTCCTTTTTTAACTTACGCTTCATATTCAATTTCGAATATAAATCCTCAAATCCCCTTTGAATGCTATATTCAAATTCCATTTGAATTCTATTTGAATCCTCTATTCAAATTCCTTTTTAACTCTATTTGAATTTTTCTAATTCAAATTCTATTTGAATTTCATATATTTAAACTCCTTTAAATTTCTATATTCAATTTGAATTACAAATATTCAAATTCCTTTTCAAATCCTTTATTCAATTTCTATGTCACTTCTCTTATTCAAATTCTATTCGATTTCTCTTATGTCAAATTCTATTCGATTTCTCTTATGTCAAATTCTATTCGATTTCTCTTATGTCAAATTCTATTCGATTTCTATATTCGAATTTCCTCTATTCAAATTTTGTATTTGAATTTCATTTCAAATCTCTTATTCAAATTCCATATTTGAATTTCATTATTCGAATCTATTTGAATTCTCTTTATTTCATTTTAATTCCCTTTGAATCTTCTATATTCAAATTTCAAATTCTATTCTATTTGAATCTTCTACATTCAAATTTCATTTTCAATTCTATTCAAATTCTATATATTCAAACTCCCTTTTGAATTTCTATATTCGAATCCTATTATTACTCTATATGAATTCTATATTCAAATTTCATTTCAAACTATTTGAATTCTATATTCAAATTTCATTAATCAAATCTTCTTTATTCAAATCTCATTTGAATTTCTATATTCAAATCCCCTTTGAATTTTCTATATTCAAATCCTCTTTGAATTTTCTATGTTCAAATCCTCTTTGAAATTTCTTATTTAAATTCTATGTTTGAACTTCCTTTATTCAAATTCCTTTTCAAACTTTCTTTATTCATTCTTTAAACAAGTCTCGATTTCAGTTCCTTTTTAAATCAATATTTCTACCTTAGGAAAATAGGTTTCCCTTTCAATTTCACACTTGTATTTTTATTTCTGAATTATCCAATGATAATTCTTTTCCCTTCATTTATAAGCTTCGTTTATAAAAGAACTATTTATAAACTTCGTTTATGACGGAACTTCTCATTTTATTTCTTTTAAACAAGTTAATATTTCGAATCTATTTCAAAAGTTCAATTTCTATTTTATAGATCCCATTTTGAAATTCAACACAACTTGTCTTTCCCAAAACAAATTCAAAACAGTATCTCTGGTAATAATTCGTCACTTACAACTCGAAAATGAATACTGATGATGCAGCTGTCATCATCAGAATCTATTTTCCAGCGATCGAAGTGAGTTCAATACTATAAAACCATTTCTAAACATTTCCACTTTGAAATTCATTTCAAAATATAATTCACACTGCTTGTAAAACAATTTAAAATCTCCCAGGATCTTAAATTTTCCTTATTTTCAATCCAAATCCATTTACAAACACTTATCCAATTTTCCAGAATTTTAATTCAATTTCTGGTTTAAATTCAGATTCAACTCATCTGATTTCACGTATTTCACTTATATGAATTCTGATTGGTTATTTACATAACCATTTTGCTTTATAATCTTACTCAATTTTAATAACAACCAATATATCCAACATATATCAAAATATACTTTGGGTAAAATTATTTTTATTTACCCTCTCTTCAAAACATATCGTGCCGACCCATCGTATTCGAGTGTTTAGTAACTCCTACCGATACAGTGGATCAAACTGATCGACCAGAACTCATAAACAACTCAACCAATAAATCTTCACAATATAAAATTATTTTTATATCATATACAAATACTTTCACTCGTATATATACACTCAATCTCAGTCTAGGGTATTACTAACCCTATCTCTATCGAGTCACGCCACAGAGCCAAGTAATTCTTTTAATCTTCTGCTCTGATACCAACTGTAATGACCCGGATTTTTAGCGACTTTGGTTATCGACATAAACACGATGTTGATAACCAAAACATCAAAAAAATCCTGGTAATTAGTGAAAGAAATTAGAGGGTGAGGAAAGATAAGATAGAAAATTAGAATAGAAGAAGAAGAAGAACACAACATCAGAGTAACACGAATCTCACAGCGGAACGAATAATATATAATATATATAACATAACTTGAAATATACACCTGTACTTGAATATACATCAATATCAAAGTACATCACTTACAACACAGCGGAAATAACTATAGCTATATGATCCTGAAGGCTCCTGCTCCAGCTCTTCAACTATATCTGTAAATCCCGACTACTTGACTGCCCATATAAATTTAGGCACCCAAGAGTTTAGGGAAACAAACAAATAAACTCCGGGTCAGTCATGGGACTGGTATGAGTAAAACAGTTTAAAACAGGTTGAATAAGTAAACGATATCTCATAAGACCACGCCGCATAACGGAACGGGTTTTTCCCATATGAGAATCTAAAATATCTTTATATCAAAAACCTTTTGATATTATAATAATGTCTATCAACCACAGTATATATATAATCATCTAGCAGAAACGCTTTCATCTCACGTTCTACATAAATAGTATACAACTCAAAACCGCAAGCACGTATTGGGTAATGGATTTCCAACTATGACAAGGTATGGAACCACCTTTCGCTCGTGTACCTCTAGAGAGGAATACACTGGGTTCAACAAGAACATCTTGCAACCCGGCCACACATGACCGACCACTCATTTCGCTTGAGCGTATCGAATGTATATCACCAACAGTTGGGATCAACAACCGTTTCCCGAATGGGACAGCATCAACAATAGATTTTTAGAAGTAAATGAAACTCTAGATCAGGTGATTATACACCCTACTTCGGTGTGACCGACTTAGCCATGCTGCCTGCCCGATTTCTGTCATTTACCGGATGTGAGGCTAGAAGCTACGCTTTATCATTTAATTAGTGAAAGAAATTAGAGGGTGAGGAAAGATAAGATAGAAAATTAGAATAGAAGAAGAAGAAGAACACAACATCAGAGTAACACGAATCTCACAGCGGAACGAATAACATATAATATATATAACATAACTTGAAATATACACCTGTACTTGAATATACATCAATATCAAAGTACATCACTTACAACACAGCGGAAATAACTATAGCTATATGATCCTGAAGCCTCCTGCTCCAGCTCTTCAACTATATCTGTAAATCCCGACTACTTGACTGCCCATACAAATTTAGGCACCCAAGAGTTTAGGGAATTAACAAACAAATAAAATCCGGGTCAGTCATGGGACTGGTATGAGTAAAACAGTTTAAAACAGGTTGAATAAGTAAAAGATATCTCATAAGACCACGCCGCATAACGGAACGGGTTTTTCCCTTATGAGAATCCAAAATATCTTTATATCAAAAACCTTTTGATATTATAATAATGTCTATCAACCACAGTATATATATAATCATCTAGCAGAAACGCTTTCATCTCACGTTCTACATATATAGTATACAACTCAAAACCACAAGCACGTATTGGGTAATGGATTTCCAACTATGACAAGGTATGGAACCACCTTTCGCTCGTGTACCTTTATAGAGGAATACACTGGGTTCAACAAGAACATCTTGCAACCCGGCCACACATGACCGACCACTCATTTCGCTTGAGCATATCGAATGTATATCACTAACAGTTGGGATCAGCAACCGTTTCCCGAATGGGACAGCATCAACAATAGATTTTTAGAAGTAAATGAAACTCTAGATCAGGTGATTATACACACTACTTCGGTGCGACCGACATAGCCATGCTGCCTGCCCGATTTCTGTCATTTACCGGATGTGAGGCTAGAAGCTACGCTTTATCATCACACCAGATTCACTTTGAATGCCACATCATCAAATCCATCCAATCACCGATTGACGTCCTCAACAATACATTATGTGTTAGCTAAAAGAAGTTTCCTTCTCCGCTTCCACTCTTGGTACAGTTGGAGAAATCAATATATGTGATCGTCTGGAAATATTCTGTCAGACATCCGTCCATACAAGTCATCCAGGAACAGGATGAACCGAAGGCACTATGCTGTAAACAGGATAGCCCTTGCATAACTCCGTCTTCAATTTCCTTTGGCATATATGATTCGCAACGCTTATGCCAATACAGAATGGTTCTTTGGATAATAATCCAACCGGTCTATCCATATTAACAACGTTAAAATGGTCAAAACTTTGATAGTCTGTGATTTAACTACCGAATAAAAACAGGTGTGCAAACAACGATATTATTTCCAAATGGGAATTATATCGATCAAACATCATTTAACATTTATATCCTTAGTTCATTTTTCATCTCCTGTTTCCCTATATTCAATATTTCTTATTTTCTAAATTGGAAAAATATACGTTATTAACAATGGAAAACATTTCCATTCCCTGTTTTCTTTATTAGAAAAACATTTCTGGTTTCTTATTTTGGAAAACATTTCCAAAGCCTCTTCATTGGACTTAGACAGATGTTTAAACAAACCATCGCGATGCCAACTCAAACCATTTCCTTTACTACCGAACCTTAACTATTCCCTAGTTAAAACGAAGCTAATCAAGTTGGGGTAGAACTACCTCTCAGACCTTAACTGAACAACATTTCTAACTTTGAAATTATCAAAGTTCACTTTATTCCTTTTACTAACTTCCTTACTTAACCCTCCTTCGAATAGCTATATTCGATTGACTCCTTTTACTTAACTCTATTCGATTTAACTCTAACTCTATTCACTTAGCTCCTATCGAATAAACTATATTCGATAGCTCTTTTAATTCTATTTGAATACTATATATTTGATTTACCCATTTCATTCTATTCGAATAAACTATATTCGATTTACTCCTTTTACTTTCTATTCGAATAAACTATATTCGATTAACTCATTTTACTTCTATTCGAATAAACTATATTTGATTAACTCATTTGACTTTCTATTCGAATAAACTATATTCGATTAACTCATTTTACTTCTATTCTAATCGATTAACTAACATCGATTAACTCCTTTTACTTTATTCTCTAATCGATTAACTAACATCGATTAGCTCCTTTTACTTTAACTCAAATCGATTAAACTAACATCGATTAACTCCTTTTAACTTTATTCTCTAATCGATTAACTAATATCGATTAACTCCTTTTAACTTTATTCTCTAATCGATTAACTAACATCGATTAACTCCTTTTACTTTATTCTCTAATCGATTAACTAACATCGATTAATTCCTTTTACTTTAACACTAATCGATTAAACTAACATCGATTAACTCCTTTTACTTTATTCTCTAATCGATTAACTAACATCGATTACCTACTTTTAACTTTATTCTCTAATCGATTAACTAACATCGATTAACTACTTTGCTTTAACTCTAATCGACTAAACTAACATCGATTAGCTCATTTACTTTTATTCGAATAAACTATTCATTTATAAAGATTTACTTTTAGTCACAGTTCTTCACTTTACAAATGATTTCCCTTTTATAAAACTCTATTCGTTTTAAAAACATTTTTCCCTTTTATTTACTTTCGAAATATTTCCTTTTATAAAATCTATTGATTTTATAAAATCCCTTTTATTTCAATATACATTGAAATAATTCTTTTTACCTCCCAGGGTCTTTTATGATATTTAAAATATCGAATAAAATGATCAATATCATTTCAACACCCATAATCCATAACAGATTATATAACACACCATATATAACAATATATGAAAAACAGTAAAATAAATGTTGAGGAATCCAGTTGGATTCCTCCAACCTGTCTCCCTGCATCACAGATGTTAAACAATATAGATAACATCATTTTCAGTTCCATATGATATATTCTGTTAAACAGAATCAATATAGAAAATTCAACTAACTGACTAGCAGTTCAATCAAACAGTCAACATACAGTCAATCATCTAATATCTAACAGTTCTAAAAATACAACATGAAATGATAAACTGTTCAGAGTTAGTGAGATTTACTCACTTTTTCAGTTCATCGTTAAAGAACGATAAACTGTTGTTTGATTTGAATCAAACAATTTATTTTGCCATAAATTCAAACGAGCTCCACTCCACTCCCAGTCAGTTCCATTGGGTAGTGTCCGTCCATACGATCCCAACGGATCTTGTTTCGTGGAATTCTGATACCGTATGACAAAGTTATCGGTTATACAAGTTTATATAAAATAAATTAAATTAACCATTTTTAATTTAAACAAAAATGGGCCTGAACCTTCTTCATGGCCCAACCGAAATCCTTTAACCCAAACCTTCAGGCCCAAAAGGAAGAAAGAAAAACCCGCACCTTTTTGAACCCTTCTTCCCCGATCAGCAGGTATCCACGTCCTCCCTCATTGCCATCACGTCGTCGCTCTCCCATTCCTCCTACAAACCACCGATCAACAAACCGATGCCACCATTCCTCTTCTCTTCGCGATCTTTATCCTCCCATACGCGTTTTGCAAAGCTCGGCCCATCCTTGATTATCGCGACCGCCGTATCCTGGCGTTCACTACAGGAAATCATGCGACAATTTTGGATACCGAATCCGTCAAATTTTGGCATGCTAGTGCTAACCGGTCCTCCGAACCCCAAAACAATATCCATTCCTTCATTCGATGCCCCAAATACTCGAACCACAAAACCCTAGCGTTTACTGTAAGAAAAAGACCTCGACAAAACAAGCATCGAGTTGAATGAAACTCACACCATCAGACTGAGCAAGTGACGAGGACCTCATACATATACACGTTGAGATTTATAAGCTTTTATTTGATTTTGATTTTTTTTATTTTCTTTTGTTCTTTGATTTTCTTCCTGCGTTGGAAATGAATTGGGGGGTTTTTTATAAGCTGTGTGGGTAGGTATCGTTCGTGGCTGAGGAGAGAGGTTGTGTGGCCTTCAATTTGGCCAGGAAAAAATGTTGGGATATTTTATTTTAGATTTATTTATTTTATTTATTAGATTTTCTATTCGTCTTGGGTCCTTAAAAATCCCTACGACCACATACGATACCCAAAAATCACCAAACTGGACATGTAGCTAGAGTTCGACATTATGGTCCCAACAAAACTGGTTTCGTCGAATTCCGACTTCGTATGCTCACACAGTGTATTTTTAACCGTCAAAATACTGACTGTTTTACACTCTAAAAATCCATACGGCCACACAGTGACTCTAAAAATCACGAAAACTGGACCCTAGAAATAATTCACTATTCCGGATCCAACAAAATTGGTTTCGTCGAATTCCGACTTCATTTGCAAAAGTGGCTTATTTTTACAGCTCTGAAAGACCCATTTAAATATTTAAATATATTTAAATATAATTAAATTTAATATTTAAAAGTAAATATTATCGTCTATATTCATAGTGGAATACCAAACAGCTCTACTGCGATTTATAACTTGATATTTCCAATCTGGGTCAATCCGATATTCGATTTATATTGAAATCCCTTTTTAAAATATAAATAATTCCTTTATAAATTATAAAGGAAATCCACAACGACTTTTCTAAAATTTTATTTGGACATATCTCAAAATTTACACGATGAAATCCCGATTTTTCTCTTCCACTAGAAAGATATACTCCACCAGCTCCACACGTTTCTTGTTTCGCAGAAATCCGGCTTAAAATGAATCCTGTACATTCAGTTGAAGTTCGAATCGCCAATTTACGAACTGCAGCGCCATTTCGAGCTCGTTTATAATTATATTATAAACTATACGTTCAACTATCGACAATTGAATATATTCGTTATTCAAATTCAATTCCAAGCTGAATTAAATATCACAGATGATCTGGTTCACACCAAATCGTCATTTCAGCCAATTCTAATTATTTCAGAATTAAATATATTATTTAATTATTATTTTAATTAAATATTCACTATTATTTTATTCAACGACCATGTAATTCACTAACCTACCATTTATACAATTAAATAAATAAATCATAATACCCCTGCCAATGCGGGTCATTACAAGACCAACCAGAAATCGCCACCTAAGCCCTAAAAATTTCGTCATAAACCATTTAGGGCCGACGGGTCCAATTCCAAACCTCCTTAGTCGACCCTGGGGAATAGGTCGATTTGGTGTTTTGCCTTCCCGCTTCCGCTGCTTTGAATTTTTTTTCTTAAATTTTAGGTTGAATTTTATTTTATTTTTATATATATATTTATATATATTTCTATCTTCCTAATTAACCATTTTCACACTAAACTACTTTTTGAACTGTGTTCACACTAAGCCAAAGCCATTCCCTTAAAACAAAAATATGGCACTGGCAGGGATCGAACTCTGTACCCCTTGTATGCAAGTCACGTGTTCCAACCAAATGAGCTACTAAGTCTTTTGATTACAAACCTTAGAACAATGCTAAACATTATTCTTTAATTTGTTATTTTAATATTCTCTGAAAATACGGAGTGTTACATATGGTAATTGTATTTATGTCGATTTTCAAGGCCAAAAATCTCTGGGTCGTTACAGGGGTAGATCATCAGGGTGTTATAAGGCACGATGGGGAGCGCACATTCATCTGACTATTCTTTCGGCTCCGAAGGACTAGAAGTGGAAGCACGTGGCTTCCTGAGATATTTGTGCAGTGGCAGATGTTTAGGCTGTGCTCGCAGAGCTTGGTTCTGCGCGTAACTACTAAGTGGGTGGACCTTGACTGCAAAAGTAGCTATGCGGTCAGAATGCTGTGACGCGATAACTTCAGGGAGATTCGGCGGTCTCCTCGACGGGGAGGCGAAAGGCCACGACCAACATGGATAGTAGACCATTCACCTTTCATTATTGGGGTATGGTGGTTGAGGGAAGATGCCAAATGGATGTTTAGATTGTTTTTTTAGGGGCATTCATTTAGCTCTTGTAGTCTTTACTAGTTGAGAGAGGGGACGAGGTGGGGCCATAGACACCATGAAAAAAAACCCTAGGAATACTTGTATATAGAGGCCCTTAATGATGGGCTTGTACAGATATGGAAAAGCTCCTGACCGAGTTTCGTGTTTCTTGTATCGCCCTGCCCCGGAACTCGATGCACATTAGAGGATACGCAATTAAGGCATCGAGCTACAATTGACGATACATATGTGGGATAGTCTAGATACAAGCACGTCGGCTCTGGGTGGTGTATCGTAGATTTGAGGGCATTACTTCGGTATAAAATCTGATTCGGTCGACGATGGCAGTCTGTATGGGTACATAGCTTAGTAATGACAGACATATGCGAAACGTAACATTGTTATGTAGAGATCCGTACGTCATTCCGGCGTAGGATGAGGGACTGGGTTCATTTCTGTGGCATTACGGTGGAGACCGTGTGAGTAGGGCACCATGGGGTGTACCTTAATATTGGGGGTAGCTACATATATATTATATTAGGTTAATCCACTGGAGAGTAAATGGGTACGATGTGTGTGTAAGCCTTGAGTGCTATTACCGCAAGTAACCTAATAAATAAGAAAGATCTGATTGAATGGCATAAGTAGGATTATCCAAAGTTTAGAATTTAAATCCAGTCACCAGAACTTGTGTTCTGACCCCCTCCTCATTACATACTCGTAGGTTAGATTTATAGCAGAGACATGATAGCCTTGGATACTGATTAGGCAGTTTTATTAATATGATAAGGCTATACTTTGACTACATTATATTTTATCTTTTCCACTGTGAGATATTTTCTGAGCTCTGACATATTTTGTGTCTCTTTTTTTTCTGCAGGATACCAGAGCACAATAACTTGAGTTTTGATAGACTGGAGTTTTGAAATAAAATCAGTCTAACCGAATTCGGGTTGTTACAATTTCCATGCTACGTAAGCGTAGGGCAACCAACTTCAATTAAATTTGATTCCATCATAGAGTAATGCCCTCTAGTCTACGATACACCACCAAGAGCAGATATGCATGTATCTAGACTTTTCCACATACGTATCGTCAATTGTACTCGATGCCTTAACCACACATATCCTCTAATGTGCACCGAGTTCCATGGTAGGGCTATACAAGAAACATGGAACTCGATCGTGAGCTTTTCCATATCTGCAAAGGTCCACCTTTATGGGCCTCAAAATACAGATATCCCTCGGGTCTATTTTTCATGGTGGCTATGGCCCCACCTCGACCCCTCCCTCAACTAGTAAAGACTACAAGAGCTAAGCGACTTGCCCCTAACAAACAATCTAAACATCCAGTTGGTGTCTCCCCTCAACCACCATACTTCGATAGTGAAAAGTGAATGGCGTCTTTGGTTTAGCTATAGTCTTCTCTCATCACACTGGCTTCCGATGACGGGTACCCGATGATCTACTATCCTTGTTGGTCCTGACCTCGCCTCACATTGAGGTGATCGTCGAATCAACCTAGTGTCACCTCATCACAACATTCCGACTACAAAGCTACTTTTGTAGCCAAGGCTCAACTACCTGGTGGTAATGCGCAGATCCAACCACGATGAGCACAGCCTAAACATCTGCCACCCCACAGAGGACTACCAGGAGCACCTTACGTATCTCCAAAAGCCACGTGGTTCCCCTTTCAGTCCTTCGGAGCTAACAGAATAGTCAGATGGACGTGTGCTCCCCTTGTGCCTCATGACACCACGATGATCTACCTCGTTGGGTTATTTACCTTAAACGTGCGGACTGGTCCAAGCGCCTTATTTTAATATGTTATTAGACCCTATGTCCAAACATTCAATTATGCACTTACTCTACCTCATCGCGTTTCCATTTAACTTGGTTAATCCCATTCACATTGACTTCTTAATCAAGTTACCAAGTTCCTTTGATTATTAATTTCACTTATATAACTTAACCCATTTAAGTTTATTAATAATCCCATAACATGTTATTCTCTAGATTGTGATCCAAGGTCTGAAATCTGTTGAGAACAAGATTTTGATCGATGCCAATATATAAAGTTGCAATGAAGATCATTTCATAGGGATAAGGTTTTATATATATACACACACATTAAGTCATGTTAGAAATATGTTAAGATCTATCCTCAAAGTATAACACGAATGCACAAAACAATATCATCTCTTCGTTGCTAAAATCTATATATTTGAGAATTTGAAAAGTCACAGAAAAAGCCTAAACGATTCAGGCTCCGACTGGGAAAGAGCGCAGAGCGATCTAGACTGTGGACCGGTCAGTGGGTTTTTGCACATAATGGCTATTTTTCAAGAAGTTTTAATTTTAATTAACTTCAACCAGTCGACCGGTGATTTTTAACCTGTTGACCGTTTTTAAACAGAAGCAATCTTTCATATAGACACTTCCATTTCTTCAACAGTTTCTTCTCCTTCTCTTCACCAATAATCATGACTATTGTTTGTAACTTTTCACAAATGGTTACAGGTGTTTATTTCTTATTTAAACATCATGAAATCATTATTTCAATTCACCAAATCATTCTATATTATCTCTATTTTCAAAATTGCATTTTTATACTTTTTGCAAGACAAAAGCTCTCCAAATTTAAATACTTGTTGAATCCTTATATCAATTTAATATCATTTGATTCAACAAGCATTCTACTTCCTTAAATCTACGCATTCAAAGTATATATTCGAGGATCAGATTATAGAAAGATTGTACTCAAATATTGACTATCCGTGTTGAATCAAGAACACAAAGCAGAAGGCAAAACCGTTGTATTAGTTGAAGTCCTGTGTGTGATCAGGCAAGTATTGAAGTCCTCAGTGTTGTTGTAATGACCCGGATATTCCGGCGGTTAGATTTGAATATTTAACACGGTTTTAAATATTGATTTGATAATATAAATGAATATTTATATTAAGTTATCAATTTAATAATCAGTTTAGATTTAATATCGAATACATTAAGATATCGAAATACGAAGTTGATTGAATTAAAATTTAATTGCAAATTAAAAACAGTTCAAGTGATCAATACGAAATTCTGTTTGAAGTGGAACGATAATAAATATTTAATTATTATCGAAAAATAATTTGTTCTGAATTTAAATTAGTTTATATTTAAATTAATATCTCCTTCAGATGATAAAATTAGACTTCATAGCCTGTCCCGGTGTGTTCAGAATATAGGTATTACCCTAGGAAGGTCAGTTGTTGGGATCAGAAAGGAATTAGGACCCCGTGGTATAATCTAATTAATTTTAATCATATAGGTAAATTAAAATTAATAATAAATAAATATAATTTAGTGGAATTCCTCTTGCCAACAACACCATAACCGTGCCCTCGCTACAACCAGTAGAATCAAAAGGTGGAGAATGGAAAAACGTTCTCTTCTTTAACTCCACAAGATGAATGGCCTTACTGTCCATTTTAATAACCACACCATTTTCCTATAAATCGAGATTTCACCTTTTTCATTTTCGAGTTCTCTCCTCTGTAAACTAAAAGACTTCAGCAACTAAATCAAAAATGGCCGCACCTCTTAGTAAAACCACAACTACTTTTTCGCTCATCAAATCAGTAATCATGATACGTGTAATCCACCGGAGCTCGTCACCAACTCGCGAACTGGAACCCGCGACTTAATCACCTGAAGCTCGACCGGAGCGCGCGCCAGTCTCGACAACTCGAGCGATGTTCTAGGGTTCATCTCGATTTCAAATTTAGGGTTGACAGGCGCTTGAATTAGAGCGCACACAATTGGAGAAGCACAGGAGTAGAGAGGCGTTCTGAGAGGATAAAGAGCAGCAACCGCGTCATTTACTCTGGAATTGAGTGTGAAGTGGAAATCGACAGTTGTTGAGGGTAGTTCTTCTCTATTTGAAAGGGAGAGGCAGGTCTGTGTTGTCAGATAGAAGCAAGCATGGCAGGAGCTGTTGACATTGGGTGTGTTTGGCAGAAAATGGGCTGTCAGCTAGTGGAGTTTGGTGGACTATCGGAAGCTTGTTGCTGATGATTTGGGATGGCCGGAGTTTTGTTTTCTTGGAGTTAGATTTCAGGGTTCGGATTCTGTAAAAGGAAGAGAGGACTAAATTAAGAATTAAGGTAATTTTCTTAATTTAAAATTGGAATTTTATTTTATTCGGAGTGTTCGATGGGTTAAAAAATATATCTCTAATCCAAATAAAATTTAGATTCAAATGCCGGCAAATTTCGTTAAGCTCATAAGGATGCAGACTACAACATAGAATTGATTTGGGATTTTTTCGGGATCAGCGGTAAAGTTTAAATTAAACTGAACATCGTTCAGTTTAATTTAAAATTTGAGTGGATTACAAATAAAACCCTGGTGAGTAAATCTCACCTTTTATTTAGAATTATTTTCATATAGTTAAAAATAATTGTCTGTGCTTGTTTGAATGCTATCTGATTGTTTTAAAATATATATTAGTTATTTAGGATATATATATGTATATTGGGTTGATGATTGGTTGAATTCCCGCAGTATCATTAGCGGATGCCCGCGGTACCATAGCGGATGATTACCCTATACGCCCCACGCTATGATTAGTGGATGACCTTCTATACCGCGATATTCAGCCTCGAAGTAGGATGGGTATTACTATGTTGACTAACGTCCGTGGATGCAGGAAAACAGGTTGGAGGAATCCAACTGGATTCCTCAAAAATATATATTATCTACTGTTTGTTTGATTTCATATATATATTCATATATGATGTGTTAAAAATCAAATGATTGAAAATTGGTTGATTTGATTGTTAAAAATATCCCTGGGCTTGAATATTGATTTATAAAAATATCGAAAAGGGTATTTGAAATTAAAAAAGGGGAATTCTATTTTTATAAATAGAATTTGAATTTTAAATGAAGTATAGAAACATTAACTTGTTTTGAATATATATGAACGAGTATTGAATTTATAAACTCTGTTTATAAATAGAAAAGATGGGATTTGAATTGAATTTATAAACTTTGTATATATAATGTGGGATTTTAAGTGAAGTTATAAACGTTGTTTATAAATAAGGCATAGAATTCAAATGGGATTTATAATACGGAATTTGAATAATAAAATTCAAATGGAGTTTAACTATAGAATTTGAATAATAGAATTCTAATGGAGTTTAACTATAGAATTTGAATATAGAATTCAAATGGGGTTTATAATATAGAATTTGAATAAAGAGAATTCAAATGGGATTTATATTATAGGGTTTGAATAATAGAAGATAATAGATTTGGATAAATAGAAGTGGAATAGACCAAAGAGCCAATTAACAAATTTAGTTAAAACGATTGGTATAGTTAAAATAGATTGGACATGTATAGATATACAGGAGACAGGTTTGGAATAAAGTGTTAGAAGGTATATATATAGATTGCTCAACAAAAAGGTACGTATTTAATTCAGATATGAGATTTTATGCGCCGTATCGGCTAGCCGCTTGGCTTTTCCTTTTTCTTTTTGATTAGAGAGGCCTGTGTGGCAGTTTGGGGATTTTCCCGATGCTCCCGGTACAAAGGAGGTTATGGCGAATTTTTCCAGGAATTTAAGGAGATAGAATATTTTTAACATAATTTGATAGTTAGAAATCAACGTATCAACATATATAGAAGTTGATTAGGAAGCGAATTTAGAAATAGAATAGTATAATAAAAAAGGAAGTATAAGAATAAAATCTAGTAAGAATAGAAAGAGAAAATATATATGTGTTTAAAAGTGAAGAAGTAGTTGTATGGTATTGATTATTCGAGTAAGTAGTCATATCTGTTTTGACGTTATAAATGTTATTCAGTCAAGGTCTGAGAGGTAGTTATACCCCAACTTGATTGATTTCATTATTAACAAATGAATAGTAAGATTTCAGGCTCGAAGATCAATGTTGAATAAGATTAAGTTGAATGTAGTATTTGGGTTGTCGTAACGATGTTTTACACAACATCCGTTTTAACCCAAATGAAATGTAAGCTTGGAAATAGATGTTAAATATTTCCTAAGTATAGAAATAAACGAGATGGGAAAGAGATAAGTAATTGGAATATTTTCCAATTATAAATAGCATATATTTTCTAAAGTTTAGAAAATAAAGGAAGGCGATATATGAAAATGTTTTCCAAATAACGTAAAAGGCCAATATGGTTATTGAAAATATTTGGTTAACAAATATTGATAAAGAAATAGAGAAATGATTTAATTAATGAAATATTAATTAAAGGCTCACTGATTGTTGGATGTTTGGATGAACACTTGTTTTATTCGATAGTTAAATCATCGACTATCGAAACACTTGTTTTTATTTGATAGTTAAATCACAGACTATCGTAGTTTTGACCATCGTTGTCAATATGGAGAGACCGGTTGGATTATTATCCGAAGAACCACTCCGTATTGGCAGTAGCGTGCGAATCAGATTATATAAAGAAAATCGAAGACGGAGTAGAGTGCAAGGACTTTTTCTATTAATAGAAATTGTGCCTTCGATTCATCCTGTTCCTGGGTGACTTGTATGGATGAATGTCTGACAGAGTATTTCCAGATAGGTCACGTACATTGATTTCTTCAACCATACCAAGAGTGGAAGCGGAGAAGGAAACTTCTTTTAGCTAACACGTAATGTACTGTTGAAGACGTCAATCGGTGATTTGATGGATTTGACGATGTGACATTCGAAGTGAATCTGGGGTGATGATAAAGCGTAGCCTCTGGCCTCATCAACCGGTAAATGACAGAAATCGGGCAAGCAGCATGGCTATGTAGGTCGCACCTATTAGGGTGTATAATCGCCTGATCTTGAGTTTCATTTACTTCTAAAAATCTATTGTCGATGCTGTCCCATTCGGGAAACGGTTGCTGATCCCAACCGTTGGTGATATACATTCGATACACTCAAGCGAAATGAGTGGTCGGTCATGTGTGGCTGAGTTGCAAGATGTTCTTGTTGAACTCGGTGTATTCTCCTCTAGAGATATACCAGCGGAAGGTGGTTCCATACCTTGTCATAGTTGGAAATCAAATACCCAATACGTGCTTGCGGTTTATGATTTGTATATATATGTGGAACGTGAGATGCAAACGTTCCACTAGATTGTTATCTACTTGATTTAGACATTATTATAATATCAAAAGAGTTTTGATATAAAGATAAGTCAAGTGTTTGGATTTTCATAAGGGAAAAACCCGTTCCGTGTTATACGGCATGGTCTTATGAGATATCATTTAGTTTTCTGAAACTGTTTTAAACTGTTTACTCATACCAGTCCCATGACTGACCCGAAGTTTATTTTGTTTTGTTCTACCTAAACTCTTGGGTGCCTAAATTTGTATGGGCAGTCAAGTAGTTCAGGATTTTACAGATCTATCTAAAGGAGCTTGGAGCAGGAGGCTTCAACGTTAGTTATATAGAGTTTGTTTCGTTATGTTGTAAGTGTTGTACTCTGATAAGTGTATGTTATACAGTTAAGATTTTTGTATTTCAAAGATATGATATATTATATTTTGTTCCGCTGCGATGTGAGATTCTGTGTTATTATTTCTGTTCTTCTTCTACCTCTTTCTTCTAAAAAAAAAATGTTTCGTATTTTCGTGATATTTGGGTTGGACATATGATGTATATAGTCAACTCTGATGTTACGGATTTGCGGGTCATTACAGTTGGTATCAGAGCTTAGGTTGAGCGAATACCTAGGCTTGTTGGAATGTGCTCATTAGAGATAGGATCAGTAGTATCCTAGAATGAGTTGAGTGTATATATATACGAGAGTGCGTATTTGTTAATTGATATAAAAACTGTTTTATATTGTGTTGACTAGTCTGTTGAGTGGATTATAAATTTTGGTCGAATCGTGGGACGCCACGATGTCGATAGGAGTTTATAAACACTTGAACAGAAGATTGGACACGATATTGTTTTTAAATAGTTAAGTTGATTGTTAGGATTATAATCGAATTAGATTAAATAACAGAAATAGTTATATATATATATATAACCAATGGAATTTGTATATGAAATCAAATATACAAATGAGATAAATTGAAATTGAATTCCAACCAGAATTCAGAATTTAAAATCCTGGGAGTTTGGAAAATATTTTTCTAAATGGATTTTGAAAGAAATATAGTACTGGACTCATTCAGTAGCTGGGAAATAATTCTGATGATGGTCGCAACATCATCAGTGTTCATTTTCGAGTTTCTAAGTGATGAATTGCTGCCTTAGAAAAGTTTTGATGGAAATTTGTTTGAAAAGAAACAAGTTGTTGGAAAATTCAAATGTTTTGAATTTGAGATAGATATAAATATATTTATATATTTATTTAACTTCAAATAGAAGTGAAATGGGAATTGAAATATAGATTTCAAATAGAAGTAAAATAAAGGAATTTGAATATATATATAATTCAAATAGAAGTGAAATAGAATTTGAATTAAAAGGAATTCAAATGGATTTGAATAAAGAAAATTCAAATAGAAATTGTATAAGAAAAATTGAAATGGAATTTGAATTCAAAGGAATTCAAATGGATTTGAAAAAAGAAAAGTCAAATAGAGATTTGAAAATTAGAATTCAAATGGAATTTGGTTAAATAGAATTTCAAAAAAATATAAAGTGGAGGATGAATATTAGAATTCAAAGAAAATAAAAGGAGTTTAAATAGAATTTGAATTCAAAGTGAAATTAAATAGAATTTGAATTCAAAGGAGTTAAAATAGAATTTAAATTCAAAGGATTTCAAATAGAAATTGAACAAAGGAATTTAAATAGAAATTGAATAAAGGATTTCAAATGGAATTTGAATAAGGGATTTGAAATGGGTTTTTGAATAAAGGATTTCAAATAGAAATTGAAGATAAGAAATTCAAATAGGAATTTAAGATAAGAAATTCAAATAGAATTTGAAGATAAGGAATTCAAATGAATTTGAATAGAAGAAAATTAAAATAGAAATTGAATAGAAGGAAATAATATAGAGTTGAATAAAGAAATTCAAATGGAATTTGAATAGTGTAAATATATAGGATTTGAATATTAGAAGTGAAATAGATCGGGAATATTATGAAATGGATTGGATACATATTAAAAATATATCAGAATGGAGTTGAATTTATTATAAACAAAGTTAAAACGTTTATATTTATAAATATAATTAAAACGAGCTCGCTGTAGCGCGGTAGTTCGTAAATTGGCGATTCGAACTTCGATTTAGTATACAGAACTCAATTGAAGTCGGAATTCTTTAAAACAAGAATCATCGGGACCGGTGGAACAATAGTTTTCTAATGAAAGAGAAAAATCTGGATTTCGTCGTATAGATTTTGAGTTATATCAAAATCAAATTTTTAGAAAAGCAGCGCCAGAACCATTATAAAACCATAACGGTTTAATTAAATAAATAAAAGGATTTTTAGGAAATAAAATCCGAATTGGCATTTGAAAAATCCAGACTGGAGATATAAAATAAATATGAGCTTCAGTGAAGTAAGTGAAATGGTTTTCAAGACAAAAATCACATTTTAAATGGTTAAATAGAATTAACTAAACTGGAGAATAATTAGTTAAAAGAAATTTGAATCGAAATTGGGATTTTGGATAAGTGAAAGAGATTGAGAATTTATATTCGAAATCGAATATATAACTCGAGTTGAAAATATAATTAGATTAGTTTATAATTAAGTTGACATATAGTTGAACAAGTTATATTCAAATAAAAAGGGTGAAATAGGCAAAACGGCTAATTAGCAACTAGTTAATAGGAATTTGAATGATTGAAATTAAATTTAACTTAAGTAAGTTAAATGGATCAAAATGAATAAATTGAGTAAAATCAATGTGAATGAGATATGAAGTGGGTGTGAAGAAAGGAAAAAACCAAAAGAGTCAAAAAGGAAATATATTTGTGACACAAATACAAAGGAAGTTGTGTGAAAGTAAATAAAAGGAGAAATATTTGTAAAAACACTTACAAATAGAATTTAAAAGGGAATATTTGTAAAAACATTTACAAATAGATTAAATGGAAATATTTATTTATAGAAAATAAATAGAATGTTATAAATGAGATATTTATTTGTTAAATAAATAGAATTTAATCAAAGGAATATTCAAAAGGATGAATAGAAAATGGAAATCTGTTTTTAACAGATAAATAGAAAATATTAATTTATAAATAACAGTTTATAAATTAAATTAAATATTTATCATTCGATAAAATGGAATATATAAGTCTGAACTTATATAGAGAAGAGATATTGGTTTTTAACGCCGATAGTTTTAAATAGAAGGGGTACACAACACTTGTGCAAGTGAAGTAACGTTATTAAAGAGAACATTTATAAAGTGAAGAACAGTTACTAAAAGTAAATCTTTATAAATGAATAAACGTTATCCAAAAGGAGTTATTCGAATAAAGTTAAAAGGAGTTAATCGAATATTGGTTATTCAGATAGAATTAAAGGAGTTATCGAATATAGTTTATTCGAAAAGGAAATATCGAATTTGGTTATTAAAGGAGTTATCGAATATAGCTTATTCGGAAGGAGTTAAGTGAAAAGAGTAAATTAAATAGAGTAAATCGAATATAGTTATTCGAAGAAAGGTTTTCGAATCTAGTTATTCGAAAGAGAGATTATCGAATATAGTTATTTGAAGGGAGGAGTTATCGAATAGGGATTTATTCGAAAGAAAGTTACGTAAAGAAATTTGAAATGTTGAGTATCAACATAAATAAGTTTTGAAAAGTTAATGGGTTTGTAGCACTTTTTCTATCTTAGCAATTTCGAGGACGAAATTATTTTAAGTAGGGAAGAATGTAATGACCCGGATATTCCGGCGGTTAGATTTGAATATTTAATACGGTTTTAAATATTGATTTGATAATATAAATGAATATTTATATTAAGTTATCAATTTAATAATCAGTTTAGATTTAATATCGAATACATTAAGATATCGAAATACGAAGTTGATTGAATTAAAATTTAATTGCAAATTAAAAACAGTTCAAGTGATCAATACGAAATTCTGTTTGAAGTGGAACGATAATAAATATTTAATTATTATCGAAAAATAAATTGTTCTGAATTTAAATTAGTTTATATTTAAATTAATATCTCCTTCAGATGATAAAATTAGACTTCGTAGCCTGTCCCGGTGTGTTCAGAATATAGGTATTACCCTAGGAAGGTCAGTTGTTGGGATCAGAAAGGAATTAGGAACCCGTGGTATAATTTAATTAACTTTAATCATATAGGTAAATTAAAATTAATAATAAATAAATATAATTTAGTGGAATTCCTCTTGCCAACAACACCATAACCGTGCCCTCGCTACAACCAGTAGAATCAAAAGGTGGAGAATGAAAAAACGTTATCTTCTTTAACTCCACAAGATGAATGGCCTTACTGTCCATTTTAATAACCACACCATTTTCCTATAAATCGAGATTCCCCCTTTTTCATTTTCGAGTTCTCTCCTCTTTAAACCAAAAGACTTCAACAACTAAATCAAAAATGGCCGCACCTCTTAGTAAAACCACAGCTACTTTTTCGCTCATTAAATCAGTAATCGTGATACGTGTAATCCACCGGAGCTCGTCACCAACTCGCGAACTGGAACCCGCGACTTAATCACCTGAAGCTCGACCGGAGTGCGCGCCAGTCTCGACAACTCGAGCGACGTTCTAGGGTTCATCTCGATTTCAAATTTATGGTTGATAGGCGCTTGAATTAGAGCGCACACAATTGGAGAAGCACAGGAGTAGAGAGGCGTTCTGAGAGGAAAAAGAGCAGCAACCGCGTCATTTACTCTGGAATTGAGCGTGAAGTGGAAATCGACAGTTGTCGAGGATCGTTCTTCTCTATTTGAAAGGGAGAGGCAGGTCTGTGTTGTCAGATAGAAGCAAGCATGGCAGGAGCTGTTGACGTTGGGTGTGTTTGGCAGAAAATGGGCTGTCAGCTAGTGGAGTTTGGTGGACTATCGGAAGCTTGTCGCTGATGATTTGGGATGGCCGGAGTTTTGTTTTCTTGGAGTTAGATTTCAGGGTTCGGATTCTGTAAAAGGAAGAGAGGACTAAATTAAGAATTAAGGTAATTTTATTAATTTAAAATTGGAATTTTATTTTATTCGGAGTGTTCGATGGGTTACCAAATAAATCTCTAATCCAAATAAAATTTAGATTCAAATGCCGGCAAATTTCGTTAAGCTCATAAGGATGCAGACTACAACATAGAATTGATTTGGGATTTTTTCGGGATCAGCGGTAAAGTTTAAATTAAACTGAACATCGTTCAGTTAATTTTAAAATTTGAGTGGATTACAAATAAAACCCTGGTGAGTAAATCTCACCTTTTAGTTAGAATTATTTTCATATAGTTAAAAATAATTGTCTGTGCTTGTTTGAATGCTGTCTGATTGTTTTAAAATATATATTAGTTATTTAGGATATATATATATGTATATTGGGTTGATGATTGGTTGAATTCCCGCAGTATCATTAACGGATGCCCGCGGTACCATAGCGGATGATTACCCTATACGCCCCACGCTATGATTAGTGGATGTCCTTCTATACCGCGATATTCTGCCTCGAAGCAGGATGGGTATTACTATGTTGACTAACGTCTGTGGATGCAAGAAAACAGGTTGGAGGAATCCAACTGGATTCCTCAAAAATATATATTATCTGCTGTTTGTTTGATTTCATATATATATTCATATATGATGTGTTAAAAATCAAATGATTGAAAATTGGTTGATTTGATTGTTTAAAATATCCCTGGGCTTGAATATTGATTTATAAAAATATCGAAAAGGTTATTTGAAATTTAAAAAGGGGAATTCTATTTTTATAAATAGAATTTGAATTTTCAATGAAGTATAGAAACATTAACTTGTTTTGAATATATATGAACGAGTATTGAATTTATAAACTCTGTTTATAAATAGAAAAGATGGGATTTGAATTGAATTTATAAACTTTGTTTATAAATATATAATGTGGGATTTTAAGTGAAGTTATAAACGTTGTTTATAAATAAGGCATAGAATTCAAATGGGATTTATAATACGGAATTTGAATAATAAAATTCAAATGGAGTTTAACTATAGAACTTGAATAATAGAATTCAAATGGAGTTTAACTATAGAATTTGAATACATAATTCAAATGGGGTTTATAATATAGAATTTGAATAAAGAGAATTCAAATGGGATTTATATTATAGGGTTTGAATAATAGAAGATAATAGATTTGGATAAATAGAAGTGGAATAGACCAAAGAGCCAATTAACAAATTTAGTTAAAACGATTGGTATAGTTAAAATAGATTGGACAGGTATAGATATACAGGAGAGGTTTGGAATAAAGTGTTAGAAGGTATATATATAGATTGCTCGACAAAAAGGTATGTATTTAATTCAGATATGAGATTTTATGCGCCGTATCGGCTAGCCGCTTGGCTTTTCCTTTTTCTTTTTGATTAGAGAGGCCTGTGTGTCAGTTTGGGGATTTTCCCGATGCTCCCGGTACAAAGGAGGTTATGGCGAATTTTTCCGGGAATTTAAGGAGATAGAATATTTTTAACATAATTTGATAGTTAGAAATCAACGTATCAACATATATAGAAGTTGATAAGGAAGCGAATTTAGAAATAGAATAGAATAATAAAAAAGGAAGTATAAGAATAAAATCTAGTAAGAATAGAAAGAGAAAATATATATGTGTTTAAAAGTGAAGAAGTAGTTGTATGGTATTGATTATTCGAGTAAGTAGTCATATCTGTTTTGACGTTATAAATGTTATTCAGTCAAGGTCTGAGAGGTAGTTATACCCCAACTTGATTGATTTCATTATTAACCAATGAATAGTAAGATTTCAGGCTCGAAGATCAATGTTGAATAAGATTAAGTTGAATGTAGTATTTGGGTTGTCGTAACGATGTTTTACACAACATCTGTTTTAACCCAAATGAAATGTAAGCTTGGAAATAGATGTTAAATATTTCCTAAGTATAGAAATAAACAAGATGGGAAAGAGATAAGTAATTGGAATATTTTCCAATTATAAATAGCATATATTTTCTAAAGTTTAGAAAATAAAGGAAGGCGATATATGGAAATGTTTTCCAAATAACGTAAAAGGCCAATATGGTTATTGAAAATATTTGGTTAACAAATATTGATAAAGAAATGATTTAATTAATGAAATATTAATTAAAGGCTCACTGATTGTTGGATGTTTGGATGAACACTTGTTTTATTCGATAGTTAAATCATCGACTATCGAAACACTTGTTTTTATTCGATAGTTGAATCGCAGACTATCGGAGTTTTGACCATCGTTGTCAATATGGAGAGACTGGTTGGATTATTATCCAAAGAACCACTCCGTATTGGCAGTAGCATGCGAATCAGATTATATAAAGAAAATCGAAGATTGAGTAGAGTGCAAGGACTTTTTCTATTAATAGAAATTGTGCCTTCGATTCATCCTGTTCCTGGGTGACTTGTATGGATGAATGTCTGACAGAGTATTTCCAGAAAGGTCACGTACATTGATTTCTTCAACCGTACCAAGAGTGGAAGTGGAGAAGGAAACTTCTTTTAGCTAACACGTAATGTACTGTTGAGGACGTCAATCGGTGATTTGATGGATTTGACGATGTGACATTCGAAGTGAATCTGGGGTGATGATAAAGCATAGCCTCTGGCCTCATCAACCGGTAAATGACAGAAATCGGGAAAGCAGCATGGCTATGTAGGTCGCACCTATTAGGGTGTATAATCGCCTGATCTAGAGTTTCATTTACTTCTAAAAATCTATTGTCGATGTTGTCCCATTCGGGAAACGGTTGCTGATCCCAACCGTTGGTGATATACATTCGATACACTCAAGCGAAATGAGTGGTCGGTCATGTGTGGGTGAGTTGCAAGATGTTCTTGTTGAACTCGGTGTATTCTCCTCTAGAGATATACCAGCGGAAGGTGGTTCCATACCTTGTCATAGTTGGAAATCAAATACCCAATACGTGCTTACGGTTTATGATTTGTATATATATGTGGAACGTGAGATGCAAACGTTCCACTAGATTGTTATCTACTTGATTTAGACATTATTATAATATCAAAAGAGTTTTGATATAAAGATAAGTCAAGTGTTTGGATTTTCATAAGGGAAAAACCCGTTCCGTGTTATACGGCGTGGTCTTATGAGATATCATTTAGTTTTCTGAAACTGTTTTAAACTGTTTACTCATACCAGTCCCATGACTGACCCGGAGTTTATTTTGTTTTGTTCTACCTAAACTCTTGGGTGCCTAAATTTGTACGGGCAGTCAAGTAGTTCAGGATTTTACAGATCTATCTAAAGGAGCTTGGAGCAGGAGGCTTCATCGTTAGTTATATAGAGTTTGTTTCGTTATGTTGTAAGTGTTGTACTCTGATAAGTGTATGTTATACAGTTAAGATTTTTGTATTTCGAAGATATGATATATTATATTTTGTTCCGCTGCGATGTGAGATTCTGTGTTATTATTTCTGTTCTTCTTCTACCTCTTTCTTCTAAAAAAAAATGTTTCGTATTTTCGTGATATTTGGGTTGGACATATGATGTATATAGTCAACTCTGATGTTACGGATTTGCGGGTCATTACAGTTGTAAGAGGCAAGTATTGAAGTCCTCGTGTTGTTAGAGGCGTGAAATCCTTTTCGACTGCTCGGGTGTTGTATACCTGTTCCTCCAGGTGAAGTGAGGTGGTTGTTAGTGAAAATCCAGAAGGAAGTCTGAGACTGGACGTAGGACGGTGCTCCGAACCAGTATAAAAATCCCTGGTCTGATTTTTCCTCTTTACTGCATTTACTATTTTATATTTGTGATTAGCTATTATTTCATACTTGTGTGTTATACACCATATTATATGATCCGTGTGAGTATATTATACTTGACAAGTACACATACACACTTTCAAAATCCACAATCCCTTTATGTTCTTGTTTGATTCAAGGTTATAATAACATGTTCTACTTAATATGCAATTAAGTATATCTCAATTCACATGTTTTATATTAACATGTCACTCATTATTTATGATTAAATATAACTTATTTCATAAGTTACCTCATTTTTTCTTATTTAATCATAATTCCATGTTATACTGTCATTACCACTTATCGTTGTTTACATATTAACTTAGTTCTCTAAACTAAGATTTAATAATAATCTCATTTCCGTTTATTATAATGTGACGGCCCGCCCTGCACTAGCCGTAATTTCCAATGAAAGTGCGTCGTGCCAATGTCCAACCAGCACAGGATGGTCGTCAAAGAAAGGAAAGAAGGGAATTTGAACTAAAACTACTAAAGGAACCTATAGAATGTCTGACAACGCATGGAATAAAATATAATAATAACATATTTGCCAAAAAACAGGTGAGACAGTGCATAAGCTGAAAATTAAACATCGTAGCAGCAGGAAATCCAAATACAACTTATATTCCACTTCATCATTATTACAACTTTTAAACTGTCTCTAAAGCAAAAGAAAGTAAAGGTACACTATTAATGCCCAAAGTAGTGACCAACAACGATACAGGGAGAATATCTATATATCATACGTGGAAGCCTCCTGCTCGTCTCTCAATCAGCTACTTGTGCATAACCAGCTAACCTATCTCTAGTATACCCGTTTAAGAGCACCCAGAGCAATAAGAAGAGACATAAAACTCTGGGTCAGACAAAAGTCTAGTATGAGCAATAAGCAGTAAAACTAACAATAACAGGTATACTAAACCATACTTGAACCTGGACCTGCAACCAAAGAGTTAGCACAAAAAGATGTACAATACCCTTAGGTGACACTAACATATGGTGTAAAGATACGGGGGTGGGGGTGTGCATGTCATGATGTGGCAAAAAATCGAGCATAGCAAACATCCTCACATCTCTCACTCAGTGCGTAAAGCATACGATATCCACCGCTTTGATCACCCAAATCCTTGTTATGATCACTCTGCCCCATGGAGTCTTAGAGGCGCCACTGCACTGATCCATAGCCACTAGTCCTTGCTATGTCCACTCTACCCCATGAAGTCATGACGACTCCACTGCACTGGCTCATAGCCATGCTACGATCACTCTGCCCCATGGAGTAATAACTACCCCCAGTGCACTGATACGTAGCCTAACATCCGTCTCGATGGTGAATCAAAGTTATAGACGTCGATAACCCCTTTGCGCACGTCCCGCAGAAAAGTACAACCATGAAGTTAGCTCATTGGTTCCCAACTGGATCCTGAGTACAAACTTCCCATTTGGACTACCTTTGCATCTCGGGTTTTGGTCTTCTCCGGATCGGTTTGGAACAAGCTTCTATTCAGATCGACTCTCTTCTTCTCTTTCGGTCCGTGGTCGTCAACACTGTTTGGGTCGGGTTGTGCTCCATCCATTAGGTCAGATCGTGGTGCTCCAAGCTGGGTCGTGGTGTCACACTGGTTCGGGTCGGGTCGGATAGGACTCCGGTTCGAGGTCAAACTCCCCTTGGCCTGCACAGGCAGGTCGGCTCAGAGAATGATGCTTCCGTTGGGTCGAGTCGTGCCATAATTCATGAGAGGATCGGTTAGAGAGCTTCAGGTGCGAGCAGTCGAGTCGGTCTCCATCATCGCGAGCGGGTCGGGTCGGAGAGGAGGCGATCCGATCCGGTCTGGCTCCTGCATATTTTTCTTGCATCTTCCAGCGACTGTTTTTACGCCAGACGATGGCGTTTTCGACCATTCTAATCGTTGTAAACAATTACAAAATATTCCAAACAGTCATAGCAACATGTATAGTCATCCACAAACACCAAAACAACAAACACTAGTACAAAATACACATGTTGCTTCGCCTCATTTGCTACTGTTGTGCTTACAATAGTAGCAAATGGTCTCATTTGCTTCTGTTTTACTAACAACTGAAGCAAATGAACAGAAGCATCTCATATCAGTAGCTTCGGTTATGCTCACAACCGAAGCAAATAATGTCATTTACTTCTGTTGTGCTAACAACCGAAGCAAATGAACCCAAGAAAACAATATTATTTACTTCGGTTGTCTTACAACCGAAGCAAATTATGTTACTTGCATCGGTTCCTTAGGAACTGATGCAAATGCATTGAAGCAAATTATGTTACTATTTCAAAATTTATATTTTTCTAAAATGAATTCAAAATAAATGAATAATTTGAAAATGAAAATTTCATAATATACAATAATTAAAAACTAAGAAGTTTAATGTGTTAATATACAATTAAAGATTCTAGTGCACTAAAATATAATTAACAATTAATACTAAACCATTACAACTAAATAATTAGTAATTGATAATATGTACATAAGTATAGTAATTATCAGTTAACGATCAATAATTACTATAACAATTAATATTCAGTTCCCACCAGGAAGTAATAAATAATGTTTAATAAGTTAGAAGGAAAACTTAATATTTTTTAACTAATTTTTTATAATTAACAAAACAACAACAAAATACAATTTTTGTAATAAACCTCGGTCCATAAATTTTGAGGACTGCCAATTTAATATTTACAACCACATGTACAATAACTATATGTATACGATATACAAGTATAAATATATATAAATTATACTATCGTTATTTACATAATAATATATATGAGCACGAAGGCTTCTCGCATTCAGCCCGTCAAAAGCAGCGTTTGAATCGGGTATAAACCCCGTGACCGGTCCGCATCATTATCTAAATGCGTTTAACCTGCCTTTCCAACTTTCATTCGTTATTCCTCTTTTAATTTGGTTCTTTTTCTCGCTGCAGTTTCCATGGCGGCGCACACAAATCATCTTTCAACCCGGCTTCTCCTCGTATTTTCTTGACAAAATAGCTTGTTTGTACAAAGTACAACCCAGATCTAACATGAATTCTCGAATTTATCTCAATTTAGGAGGATTTGCAACAAACAATCTCTTTTTCTTTGTTTGGCGAGTTGGGTATTGAGGTGCAGTGGATCTAGAACCGTTGACACTCGAAGAAGACTTGGTCGAAGAAACCAACGATCGTGGTCGGAGCAACTCAGGTGTCTTTCGAATTCCAGAAAGGAGGAAAAAAAAAGAAAGAAAGAACGGTGCACAGCCTAGAGCAGCGCTTTGTGTGAGGGTGATTTGGGGCTTCTGGCTTAAGTCGGTGCTATCCTCTTCTTGAACGCATGCATTCCTTCTTGGTGAGTGCGTGTTTTTTTCTTATCTTAATACTGCATTTTTGTTTCTAGGATTTGGTATCATTTTGTTGGCTCTTGTTTACATGGTAGCTAGTTAGCTACTGGCTATTTGTTTCTGGACATGAATTCTTCCATGTTGCAATTTATATGATTCGAGAGCTGAAATAAAAAATTAGATAGATGTTAACCTCATTCATCCTCGTATAATATTTATTTCTATAATTTTGTGTGAAAAGGGTTGTTCAAAATGGGGACTTTTTTTTAGTACATCTGTGTAACCACGTATATAGCATGAAAGTTGGTATGAAATTCTGCAAATTGCAGTTTCCATTGATTTATCAAAGTATTGATGAAAACACTGTTCTCAAAGTTTTTGTTTCAAAATGAGGGCTATTTTTTTGGTACGTACACATATTATAAATTGTTTCCATCCTCTTAACTTGCATAATGTAATGCAACCCTATTAACTCTCTGTTTTATAAACAGAGAAACTGCACTTCAGTATCAGCTGTCTCAAAAATATTAAGTGTTTGTTTTTCCTTCAGTAATAGTAGACTTAGTAGCAAAATAGTGTCATCCTGTGCAGCTTGCAAAATATAAAGTGTTTGTTTTTTCTTTTGTTTATGACAATGCGTACAAAAAAGGAATTGCGTTGTGAATTGCATAGAACTATCATGCTGCATATTTATTTATATGAATAAATATGTTTGATAAAATAATAATTTATTCTTTTCGATGTGTTTTATGTTGTAGGCATGTTTGTATTTGGAACATGGATGAAGCTTGAGTAAGCAAGCTGCTGATGTACATGAGAGTGCTCTTATTTATACAGTATTTATACAGAGTAATTAAATAAATTTCGTTAACCAGCAACGATTGTTCACAAATTTCAAGCATTTCAAATATGTTATCTTAGAAACTAGCGTTCCTGCAGCACGATTTCCTTTTGAAAAAAATAGTCCAAATTTGTTTTTAATTGCATTTTATTCACTTCATATGCATTTATGTTCATTGCTTTAATCCCATAATTGTTGTATTTGCATTTGTACAACATAGGATGCTCATGGCTTTGTCATGTTTATACTTGAATTTGTTTTTATATTTTCAGCTAATAACAATGTGATGTGTGTATTCTGAATTGGCTGAACTTTATAATGCCATTTTTTTTATTTCGCTTTGTTAGTGTTTAGTTTAATTCCATTGTGTAATATTAATACTTGGTTTTAATTCAATGTCTTATGTGTATATAGTATTGATGTTTGGTTCTGCTTTAATGTTTTATATTGATATTGCATTAGGATTTCATGATATTGCTGTCCCTTTTATTTTGACTTGAAATGCAATTTGATACTGTTTTAGGTTTTAATTTGAACCTAAAACGGTATCATATTTTTTTTTTTACTTCAGCTACTCTTTTGCTTCGGTTGTTTGTAGGGCTGAAGCAAAAAAATGATCTTTTTTGCTTCGTTTGCAGAACAGAAGCAACAGACTTAGGTCTGTTGCGTCTACTGCATTTGCTTCGTTTGTTGAACTGAAGAAACAGAGGGTAAACAACTGAAGCAACAGGCCTGTTTTGTAGTAGTGAAATAATCGTTATAATATAGATCAAACATACCCAAGAACCCATGTTTTCCCCTTAATCATGTTTAAGCATAACTAGTGATAGGGTTAGAAAAACTTAAGCAAATTAACCCAAATTTCTAACAGAGGCCTAAATTAATATTTTAGAATTTTACAAATTTTTTTTAGATTTTTCTGAGCTATAAATTTCGCTAATTATCACTAATCACCCCAAATTAGCCGTAATTAGTGAAAAACAATTCAAATCACTCACCTTAGCCACAAATAAACTCAGATATGAAACTTTTGGACAAAATGGCTCGGATTCCAATACACTCCAGCAGCTCTCCCTCGATTTTTGTGCTAATCCGCTTTGATTTGATGTAGATTTTGCTTAATTAGCAATTAGAAGGTGATTTACGGTGTTTAGCAAGTGGAGGCCATTGCTAATGTTTAAAAGTTGTAAGTGGCAGCTAAGAAATGAAATCAAAACTGATTTACTAACTCATCTCAGCCCTCGTATAACCCTAATCCCGAAATGAGTTATGGGTCCTCTTGCTAATCACCCTAATTAAGCCCGGTTAAGTTGTTTTTCACCTTCTAAACATTGTTTCAGCCATATCTCCCAAATGGTGAGTCCGTTTGGCTAATGTGACCAATCTATGGAAAGGTAAACCATCATCCAGATCTAATGGTAGTGGTTTTAGGTCAAAACTTCTTACCAATCAAAAGTTATGGCCAAAACAAGATCAGCCAGGGGCAAAACGATTATTTAAAAATCGGCAAAAATCATGAACACGGGAAATGACCCCAATAGTCATATCCCAAAGTTACATGGCTATGCGACTTTGCATGAGAAAGAAATAAATATTCTATGATCCCCAGATGCGTAGATTGCGGGTCGCTACATTCCCCCCCCCCTCCCCCTAAGAAATTTCGCCCTCGAAATTCCTTAACTAAGAAACAAGCAAAGGATCCCGCATGCCTACCAACCATTCACAACAGTCAAACATACAAAACAACAAACAAGTCTATCCTATCATGCAAAAAACTAAATTGCAATTAAAATCTTACCAGGCAAAGAGTTCTGGATACGTCTTCCTAATGCTCTCCTCTGTCTCCCAAGTACAGTCATTCTCATTCTCGCCCCACTGAACTTTGACTAGATCCACCGCTTTCCTTCGAAGTTTCTTTGTATCGTACTCGACAATACGAATCGGCTTGCGTTTCCTAACCACCTTGGGTTCTACTTCGATATCATCCAACTGATCAGGTGAAATAGTCATATCGGGGTCGTGCACGAATTTCCTTCATTGGGAAACATGAAATACGTTATGAACTCCGGCCATATTCTCTGGTAATTCACTTTATATGCCAAATTCCCAACTTGCTCGAGAACTGGGAATGGACCAAAAAATCTTGGTGTTAACTTTCCTCTTCTTCCAAATCGAATAACATTCTTTAATGGAGAGATCTTGACAAATACTAGGTCACCAACGGAGAATTTCAAATCCTTTTGCCTCTTATCAGCATGACTCTTCTGCCTATCTTGGGCAGCCTTCATTTGCTGTTGAATGATCTTAATCTTGTTTGAAGTTTCTCTTATCACATCTGGCCCAAGCACAAATTTCTCACCAATTTCTAACCAACATGACGGTAAGTTGCACGGTCTTCCGTACAAAGCTTCAGACGGAGTCATACCAATACTGGATTGATAACTATTATTATATGCAAACTCTACTAGATGCAAATGGTCATCCCATGATCCACCAAAATCCAATATGCAAGCTCTCAAGAGATCTTCTAACACTCGATTCACCTTCTCTGTCTGACCGTCAGTTTGAGGATGGTACACGGTACTGAGATGTATTTTGATCCTAAAGCCTCTTGTAAGCTCTTCCAAAACCCACTAGTAAACAACGGGTCTCGATCACTCACAATGCCTTTAGGTACTCCATGAAAACTCACTACCCACTTCATATATAGTTCCGCTAACTTAGCTGTCGTTCTATTCGACTTGACTGGTATAAACCTTGCACTCTTAGTCAATCGGTCCACAATCACCCAAATGCTATCATGGCCCGAACTAGTTCTTGGTAACCCATCAATGAAATCCACTGAGACTTGTTCCCATTTCCATTTTGGAATTTCTAATGGTTGCAACAAATAACTAGGCTTCTTTTGCTCGGCTTTAACTAGCTGGTAGTTCATGCATTTGGATATAAACTTCCCAACGTCTCTTTTCATCCCTTCCCGGTAGTAGGTCTGCTTCATGTCTCGATACATTTTTTACCACCGGGATTTATAGTCAGTTTTGAGTGATGACATTCTGTAAGCACTTCATCTCCCAATCCATCGACATTGGGCACAACTAGTCTACCATTTTTATAAGTCATCCATCTCGATCAAGCCCATACTTGTTCATATCTTCGTCGATACCCATCTCTAATTTGGAGATGATTTACAATAGGTTAGGGTCGTCTCTCTTACTAGAACCAATCCGCTCAATCAAAGTGGGTTTGATCGTCAAACTTGCTAATACTTTTGGATCCAATTCGCACTTTGGTCTGAAATCATACCCAACGATGTACTCCAGTTGCTTCCATTCTAGAAACATAGCCCCTAAACTGGCATGTCTTCTACTAAATGCATCAGCTACCGCATTGCCCTTTCCTGTTGTGTATGCGATATCGAAATCGTACGAAGCCAAGAATTATAACCATCTCTATTGCCGGAGATTTAGATTCTTCTGGGATAAAAGGTATTTTAATGGTTTATGATCGGTAAAAAACTCGAATCTTTCTCCCAAGAGATAATGCCGCCACATCTTCAATGCGAACACGATCGCTGCCAATTCCAAATCATGGGTAGGATATCTTTTCTCATGCGGTTTCAGTTGCCGACTAGCATAAGGTACAACCCTACCTCCTTACATCAATACAGTACCTAGTCCGGTACCACAGGCATCTGTGTATACCGTCATCTCTTCATTCCCTTTAGGAATGACTAACACTGGTGCACATGTCAACTTTTCCTTTAGGCTCTTAAATGCATTCTCGCACTTTTCGTCCCAAATAAAAGCTTGGTTTTTCTTGGTCAGCTGAGTCAACGGTGCTGCTATCTTGGATAAGTCTTGGATAAACTTACGATAATATCCAGCTAATCTCAAGAAACTCCTTACATCTGTCGCATTCTTGGGCGTAGACCAATCTTGTACCGTAGCCACCTTTGCAGGATCCACAGCAATACCATTCTCTGAAACAACATGGCTCAAGAATCTCACTTCCCTCCTCCAGAAGTGACACTTAGAAAACTTTTCTTTCAATTGGTGTTTTCTCAACACCTCCATCACTATCCTCAAATGTTCCTTGTGTTCTTCCTCTATCCTTGAATAAACCAAGATATCATCTACGAACATAGAACGAACTTGTTCAGTTGATCTCTGAATACCATATTCATATGATCCACAAAATATGCTGGTGCATTGGTCAACCCGAATGGCATAACCAACCACTCATAGAATCCAGACGACGTCCAAAATGCCATTTTAGCTATATTCTTATCTTCCACTCTAAGCCGATGAAAACCTGTCATGAAATCCAATTGGGAGAACATTCTCGCGCCACTCAATTGATCAAACAAATCGTCTATCCGTGGTAGAGGATACTTATTCTTCCTTATCATCTTAATCAACTTGCGGTAGTCCACACATAATCGAAGGGAACCATTTGCCTTGGTAGCAAACACAACTGGTGCTCCCCACTTAGAAACACTTCTTCTGGTAAATCACTTCTTCAAAAGATCGCTCACTTGCACCCCGATCTCTCGTTCCTCCCTTGGTGGCATACGACGAAGTGGCATCACTATAGGTCTGGCATCTTTCACTAAATCAATACAATACTCAATCTCTCGGTGTGGTGGCAATCCGGTCACTTCCTTGAAGACGTCCGGATATTGGCCAGCCACGGGCACATCTGACAACTCATCATGCGAGATGTCGAGGGAATTTAGAAAACTAGCCATTACCCCATCACTAGGTAGACCACCAAACACTACCCTCCGCCCAACGTCTTCTCTAACTGTCACCAAAAAGCCCTCACAGTCTACCACCACCCCGTACCTTTGGAGCCAATCGACTCCTAAAATAATGCCAAACCCAGTAAAGCCCAAAACAAAGCAATCACAAACAAACATACATCCATGACTCGATAAGATTACATTATGAAAAATCATAAAGAGGCTAGTAGATCCACCAATCGGGTTCGTCATTGCTAAAGGTCTATCGACTATCTCGGGTTCCAATCCCAACCTATCTACCGAGTCACTAGATATGAAGGAACGGGAGGCTCCGGTACCAAAAAGTACTCGAACAAGAACATCATAAATAGAAAGCATACCTTGAATGGCGACATTTTTCCTTTCTCCACCGCAGTTGGGGCATTCGACGAAGAAGGAACAACATTAAGAGCATATGCTTTCACAATCTGCTTCTCTTTATGGGGTTGCGGACATTTATCCTTGTGATGTCCCACTTAGCCGCAGTTGAAGCACTTCCTGTCCGCTGGCTTTGCTCGACATTCTTTAGAATAATGGCCCTTCTTGCCATAGCTAAAGCACTCAACATCTTTCTTATTCTTTTTCTTTTGGCCATCCTTGGTCTGATTCTGCTTTCTCTTATTCTGAGAACTGTTCTTGCCTCCACCACTTGCTTGCGGTTTTGGTTCCTCTGCAGATGCAACTTCAGTCTTCGTCTTAAGGTAAAGACTCTCTGACCTCAATGCTTTCCCCACAATTGATTCAAACGCCTCATCGATGTGGTTAATAAGCCTTTCCCTCAAGTACCCATCCAAACCAGTTATGAACTTCTCGTTCTTCTTCTCGGCAGTATCAATAAGGGATAATCCATATTTCGATAGATTATCGAACTCAGCAATATACTTCGAGACAGCTCTACCATTCTTCTTAAGCTTCAAAAAATTCCTAAACAACTCTGACTTCTGAGCAGCTAGGATAAACTTTTCACTGAATTGGGCCTTAAACTGATCCCATGTAACTTGATCCTCTAGAGTAGATGCTTAATAGCATTCCACCAATTCATCGCCCGTCCTTGCAGCTGACGATATGTTAGCTTTCTCTTCGTCGCATCCTCGATACCCAAGTCTTCGAAGATACGCTCACAGCTATCCAACCTATCCTGAACTTCTGTAGACGATTCCATTCCGTGGAACGGCTTTCCACCAAGACTAGTGTAATCCTTGCTTAGCTTGGCGAAATCGGCCTTAGGCGCCTGCACCGCTGCACCACCACCATTTGCAGCATTAGGAGCTACCTTCTGAACATCCCTAAGCATCTCTCTCATGAGGTCAGTGAACATCGTCCTCATATCAGGAGCATCCCATTATTAGCTCCACTACCAGTACCTCTAGTATATTGGCTCATCGTTCAATCTTTAAGGAGAAAACAATTAACCATCTCTTCAATGTTGCAGTGCAATGCCACTTCGTTCTTAAATATACTAATAGTATAAATATATATAGCTTTTGAAAACTAAAATATCACAAATACACGCTCTCATATACGTACTATCTCTCCTTGGTATCTTTCCCTAGGTTAACTATGCAACCTAGAGCTCTGATACCAAATGTGAAGGCCCGCCCCGCAACAACCGACATTTCCAATGAAAGTGCGTTGTGCCAATGTCCAACCAGCATGGGACGATCATCACAGAAAGGAAAGAAGGGAATTTGAACTAAAACTACCAAAGGAACCTGTAGAATTTCTCACAGTGCATGGAATAAAATATAATAATAACATACTTGACATAAGACAGGTGAGACAGTTCATAAGCTGAAAACTAAACATCGTAGCAGCGGAAAATCCAAATACAGCTTACGTTCCACTTCATCATTATTACAACTTTAAAACTGTCTCTAAAGCAAAAGAAAGGAAAGGTACACTACTAATTCCCAAAGTAGTGACCAGCAAGGACATAGGAAGAATATCTATATATCATACGTGGAAGCCTCCTGCTCGTCTCCGGATCAGCTACTCGTGCATAACCAGCTAACCTATCTCTAGTATGCCTATTTAAGAGCACCTAGAGTAATAAGAAGAGACATAAAACTCTGGGTCAGACAAAAATCTAATATGAGCGATAAGCAGCAAAACAACACAATAACAGGTATACTAAACCATACCTGAACCTGGACCTGCAACAAAAGAGCTAGCACAAAAAGATTTGCAATACCCTAAGGTGACGCTAACATAAGGTGTAAAGATACAGGGGTGGGGGTGTGCATGACATGATGATGGCAAACAATCGAGCATAGCAATCATCCTCACATCTCTCACTCAGTGCGTAAAGCATACGATATCCACCGCTTTGATCACCCAAATCCTTGCTATGATCACTCTGCCCCATGGAGTCATGGCGGCTCCACTGCACTGATCCATAGCCACTAGTCTTTGCTATGTCCACTCTACCACATGAAGTCATGACGACTCCACTGCACTGGCTCATAGCCATGCTACAATCACTCTGCCCATGGAATAATAACTACCCCACTGCATTAATATGTATCCTAACATCTATCTCGATGGTAAATCAAAGTTATGGACATCGATAACCCCTTTGCACACGTCCTGCAGCAATGTCCAACCATGAAGTTAACTCATTGGTTCCCAACTAGATCCTGAGTATAAACTTCCCATTTGGACTACTTTTGCATCTCGGGTTTTGGTCTTCTCCGGATCGGTTCAGAACAAGCTTCTAATCAGATCGACTCTCTTCTTCTCGTTCATTCCATGGTCGTCAATCCTGTTCGGGTTGGGTAGTGCTCCCTCCAACGGGTTAGATCGTGGTGCTCCAAGCTGGGTCGTGGTGTCATACTGGTTCGGGTCGGGTCGGATAGGACTCTAGTTCGGGGAAAAACATGTTGGCCTGTGTAGGCGGGTCGGCTCAGAGACTGATGCTTCCATCTGGTAGGGTCGTGCCACCATTCCCGAGAGGATTGGTCAGAGAGCTTCAGGTGGGAGCAGTCGGGTCAGTCTCCATCATCGCGAGCGGGTCGGGTCGGAGAGGGGGCGATCCAATCCGGTCTGGCTCCTGCATATTTTTCATGCAACTTCCAGCGACTGTTTTTATGCCATACGACGGCGTTTTCGACCATTCTAATCATTCTAAACAATTACGAAACATTCCAAACAGTCATAGCAACATGTATAGTCATCCACAAACACGAAAACAACAAATAATCATGATAATATAGATCAAACATACCCAAGAACCCATGTTTTCCCATTAATCATGTTTAAGCATAACTAATGATAGGGTTAGCAAAACTTAACCAAATTAACCCAAATTTCTAACAAAGGCCTAAATTAATATTTTAGAATTTTACAAAAAAAAATCAGATTTTTCTGAGCTATAAGTTTCGCTAATTATCACTAATCACCCCTAATTAGCCGTAATTAGTGAAAAACAATGCAAATCACTCGCCTTAGCCACAAATAAACTTAGATCTGAAACTTTTGGACAAAATGGTTCGGATTCCAATATACCCAAGCAGCTCTACCTTGATTTTTGTGCTACTCCGCTTTGATTTGATGTAGATTTGGCTTAATTAGCAATTAGAAGGTGATTTGGGGGTGTTCTAGCAAGTGGAGGCCATTGCTAGGGTTCAAAGGTTGTAAGTGGTGGCTAAGAAATGAAATAAAAACCGATTTACTAACTCATCTCAGCCTTCCCATAACCCTAATCCTGAAATGGGTTATAGGCACTCTTGCTAATCACCCTAATTAGGCGCATTTAAGCTGGTTTCACCTTCTAAACCTTGTTTCATCCATATCTCCCAAACGGTGAGTCCGTTTGGCTAATGTGACCACTCTATGGAAAGTTAAACCATCATCCGGATCTAACAGAATTGGTTTTAGGTCAAAACTCCTTACCAATCAAAAGTTATGGACAAAACAAGATCAGGTAGGGGTAAAATGGTCATTTAAAACTCGTCAAAAATCATGAACATGAGAAATGACCCCAATAATCGTCTCCCAAAGTTACATGGCTATACGACTTTGCATGAGAAAGAAATAAATGTTCTACAATCCCTTGATGCGTAGAATGCGAGTCGTTACATATAACCTATGTTATAATTTCCACTTGTCCCTAGGACTAGCCTAAACATGTTATTCTTATCCATAAATTTCAGGTTTCCAAGTTTATAGATTACTAAATTTGTAATTAAGTACATCTTCTTACATTTCATAAACGTTCCCCCTTTTCTCTACTTATTACAAACAACTGGTTTCAGGTTTTCCCCATTTACTGATTACTTAATTTACAATTAAGTACCACTTATCTCATTACACAAGTTATCTCATTTTCTTAATAGTTTATTATAACCTAAGTTATAATCTCCATGTGTCCCTAGGACAATCTACCTATTATATAACATTCTCATTGACGTAATTAAATATAATAGGTTATTATCATTCCCTGTTCATTCACTTCTTTTATTGTTGTAACTTTCATCCGATTCCATTCATTTCCATTAATTACAATTAATGCCACTTATTTCTATCCTATATATATATATGCACTAGAGCTCTCACATTAAACCGACCACTTGTGGATGCTGGATTGGCCGGGAAGTTCGGGACAGACTTCTTCCACAAGTTGACTTAACCTCGTGTCTTCGCATCGTTACATGTTTTTAACGCACTAGACCCCTTAAATTAAAATAACAACTTGTGGGGGCAGGATTTGTCGGGCGGTTCCCGGTAGACTTCTATCACAAGTTGAGTTTAACCTCGTTTCTAGGTGCGTTACAGTTTTCTATTTACTATAAATTTAAGCATATTATTCTTTCCACATTTTTACTGCAACCTATTTTACATGTCGTAATATTATGCCTATTTTATGTCATATGTTCTTCCTAACATATAATTAATTTCATCTAAAAGTAACATGTAATCGTCAAATCCAGTAATTATTCTAATACAACATGTAATGATTCCAATTTCTACAATTATGTGTTCAAGTATATAAATGTCACAATTTAACATGAAATTAGAACAACAACGATGGCTACACATACATTAACAAGTTTATATTTCAACATATGAACATTTTAGCACATTAAACGTTTAAAAAATATGAACATTTTATGTATATACGCACAACTTTTGTTTCGTTTTCAAAATTCAAATGATGTTGCACTATTATTTAATTCTTACCATATTTCTGTGATTGCAGCCTTGTTTTGAATTTTTCTCTTTTATATAAATATATATAAACATATATATATATATATATATATATATATTTGCACATATATATATACATTCTCATATATATATACATATATTTTTTTACTTCCTAATATATATATATATATATACACATTTCCTTATATGTGCGTTTGTACATATTTTTCTCTTATGAACATGTGTTATTTTATCCGTTGCCTTAAAACAAAAATACGACGGTGACAGAGATCGAACTCTGTACCTCTTGTATGCAAGCCACATGCTTTAACCAACTGGACTGCTACGGCTATTGGTAACAAGGCTTAGAACAATGTTAATTATTGTTCTTTTCTTACTTCTCTTTTTCATGTTTGTTACAATATTTTATTTAACCCATTGCATGAATCTCTTTCTTTTATTTCTCTTTTACTATTAATGCATAATCAGTGCATGCAACATATTTATACCGCATGCAACCAATCCTTTCTTTCTTTTAATACATTAATATTTTCTTCTTTTTCAGTGCATTTATTTATTACATGCAATCAAATATTATCTTTATTTTATTCTTCATATATGTATTTATGTCTATGCGTATATATATACACATATGCACTATATAATTATTAAATTGTCATAAACTGCGGGATGTTATATTCTCCCACCCTTAAGAAATTTCTTCTCAGAAATTTAATAAGGGTAAAAATCAATTAACCTCTCGCATAATATACATCCATCATGTGTGCATCCAATTTTTGCAAACATTGCGCACTTGTGCAAAGTGAAATACAACATAATAATACATGTATGTCTAAGCAGTACCTTCTATGTGTATGCAAATTTTTCAAAAATCCTTTAAAAACATGATGCTCGCATCCTAAATATACTGATAGTTCTACATGAATGCAATATTTTGTAAATCAAAAATGTTTTTTTTCATCCAAATTTTCCTATACTCTTACTGAGTAAGAGCGTAGTTCATCCAATTTTTGCACCCAAAATTGTGACAACCCGAACTTCCCCGGTGTCCGAAGGGAAGAGAAAGAACGGATTGTCTGAGAACACGACAAATCAGAACACAAACAGAAGAACATTTCATTGCTTATTACAACAATTTACATCAAAGTACAAGAGTATACGGAGTACGAATAATTTATACATTGTAAAATATCAGAGATTAAAATACATTACGTAGCAGCGAAAAATAATACAAAACACAACTGAAATAGATAAACGGATACAGAGCTTTCCGACTCGCTTACGCGAATGTCGGCCGGAACCGTAAAGCACTCTTCCTTTTTCCTGGCCGCCTGAGTTGCTCCTCCTCAAACGAAGACAAAGCTGATTCGGAATTTCTTTCATTCCAAGCATAACTTGGATCCGTGCACTTCATATTAGCCTGGAGTTCGGTCCCAGCAATATAGCCATCCCTACCTTATCATGTCAATCCCATAAGCCTCTTACGCTTTCTGGTTCGATCGCTGCGGGGAACAAGTCAAAATAGAAAATGACTGATCTTCCACTCTGCTTCGCACAACTTCGGTCCTCGTTTCGCGAGTTCGATTAAAAGGATGAGGGAGTGGTGTGACTTATAGCGGTTTCTTCTGATCCTAGAAAACGTCCGAAAAAACCGACTACGAAACTACCGAGCAGAGGCAAAAAGACAATAAGTAGATACATAAGTCGATAATCAGTCAAATGTTGGTTAAGTTTGGAGGAAATAGGATGTTTAAGAAGGGATAATCGTTGATTCCTTAGAGTCATTTATCTTTTCTATCGTGACAACTCCTCTTCCCCCTTCTAGTTTCACACGAATTCCGTATGTTTTCTGGATTTGGAGAAGTGCCGATTTTCAAGAACAGGTTCAACAAGCAATCGATATTTCATGATCAAAGGTGTAGTACTGCTTGTAGTAGTTGTCCTTATATCTCATGTTACCAATCGAAATATGATCGAAAGAAAAAAATCTCTATTTGATGGAGCTTCTTCCTATACCTATGAATTCCATTGGATAGACCGGCAAAACAGTAGTAGCCACTAAAACAACTCTCAAAAATCTTTTTCCGTTTTGGAAGATACAGGAGCGACCCGACTCTAGGCATTTCTTTGACAAAAATAAAGAAATTGATTCCCTGACATTTTATAGATTGGAGATCACCACGAGGTGCCCTAAAGTTCCTCCACTGAACTGCAGGACAGAATCATCTTCAAAGATTTCAGTTAGGGCAGGCATATGCCAAACATGAATACCTCAGAAGCCATAGGAATAACGCCTGGCATAGAAACCCAATCTTGAGTGAAAAAAATAGTGCAACTTCTGTCGTTTTCAGTAAAATCATCACGTAATAAATCAACAAAACCTAAAGTCATCTCATGTTCCCCTTCCAGTTTACCTACTAATATCGTTCCAGCTATAAACCAGGATCATGTGAATATAAATCTGCAAAACCCAAAGCCTAGCTGCCCGTGTGAAAAATTGGGGCACCCAGAGTTTAGGTTAAAACAATAAACTCCAGGTCAGTCATGTGACTGGTGTGAAAACTCAAAACATTTGTTAAATCTTTACTTTAAAATGGAGTAAATCAAGGGATCATGCCGTATAGCACGGAACGAGTTTCCTCCCAAGAATACCAGTGCATAAAACAAACAGCGCAATGCTTTTTGGAAAAATGAAGCTATTATAAGACTCGGGTCCCATCACACAATGCAACGCAAACCGAAGGATAGAGTTTTACCTTATAACAGCCAAACATGCTTGGTACGTTTAAAACAAATCATTTTGATACCATTACAGTGTAAAGTGTATGAATACAACTTCAAAGATAAATGTATCAATCGTAGACATCATAGTATCCCATTCTACTATGTCGCCAATAGTAGGCTCTACAATCAAAACCGAAATGTCACATATTGGAAATTGGATTTCCGTCATGATTCGAGGCAAGGGATGACTCCTCTCCAATTCAAGAAGCTCTAGCAAAAGACTCAGGATCCCCCGCAGTGAACCTTTGGATTGGTTAGGCCAGTCCTCCCTTACGTTTGAGGAATAGTTACTCCTGAACAAACATTTCCCTGCCCTATAGACCAATATATCTAAGGTGCCTCGCAAACCAACAACCACATAGGTACAAATATAAAAATGTCAGGGCCTGCAAAACCCTGACACCACCGATAGGTAGAAAGAAACTTCATGTTCTCCCAATGGTCCGATCCCGTTTTTGACTCATACCGAGGTGTGAGACTCGCGAATTAATGCTATACACAAAGCTATGCTATTTTTATGCCGTGCTTTCATCATCAACCACAAGACTCTGCTTTTCAACAGAAGCCTTGATCATTTGCCTCTCAGCATGCCACACAGGCAACTCACGCCATGCGACTGATATCTATAGATATATAACCTCTGAGCTCGTACTTCTCAGAGAAGGGCGTTAAACAAGAGAATAAATTCTCCACCTCCAAACAGATATATATTTAATAGAGATCAATCAACACAGAGTAAAATCCAATGTCAGACACACATCCATTTACAAGTTCGTTTTGGGTCTGAACGAAAATGGAGGCACCTTATTCCTCGTGCCGTGTCCAGTACAGGAGAGAGGTACTCGCATATCCGGTCAATCTCCAAGTACATATGGACGATCACCGCTTATTACCTTGTGTTGGGTGTACAGCCCAATCAAGACATCTGTATTCTTCCAAACGATGTGAAGACCTCCAGTCTTTAACCACCATCTTCATTGTCGACTTATCGTCGACTCAGTTATTCAGAATCGGTATAAACTCAGCCTTTCCGAATAAATCGCGTATATAATAGACAAGTGCTATAGAACACAACATATGCCTCATTCCAATTCTGAATATTCTTTTATTTAAATATTCATCTCCTTTCGGAAAGTTCCCATTAATTTTATCAAAGATAAATTCATTAAATTTATTCTTTAATCTTCCTTTGGATATTAGTTCAAACCATATTAAGGTTTTTCAAACTAGTTGGGATTAACAATCCTTGCCGAATAATCATTTATTTAATTTCCCAATCCCAACTTATTCATCCCATGGAGCAAAACTAGTCATACTCCATATCTAACACCACGGTGTTATCGGTAAATTTAATTACCATTTCATGTTCAAATCTAATTAAAGATTTAACTATTGCTAGGAGCAAAACTGGTGATACTCCATTCTCGATCATTTCCCAAATTTGATAATTAAAATTATCAATTCACATTTCAATCTACTTAAAGATTCATCAAAACTCCTCTTGGTTTTAATCTTCCCAAAAATCAATATTAATGATTATTTAACTTTGGAAACACAAACATGCCGCATTGACATTCTACACCGTACTGTTGATTTCTACCGATATATAACCTCTAAGCTCATACGTCTTAGAGAAGGTGTTAAGCAAGAGAATAAATTCTCCGCTACCAAACAGATATATATTTAGCAGAGATCTACCATACAGTTCGAAATACAATGTTAGACATGTAATCCTGTCTTTAACTAGGTTAAAAAACTAATGTCATTTAAAACACAGTTTACAATAAACCCAAATCACATTCCATTAATTATGGAATATTCACGGAAAAAAGATCAATATATATAATCGACATCAGTTTCTGTATCCGACTAATAATATAAATGGAATAACGACAAAGCCTTTTAAATTCCATATATATTAACCGTCTTCCTCCACAGAAGCTCATTTCGATTATAATCGAATTCCATTCAATTCCAATTTAATATATTAAATTGGAAAACTTTATTTTGGAGAATTCCGTCAAATCTTAATAAAAAGATTTATAAATTCCAAATCACATTTCATTGTAAATCGGTTAAAGAACGAATGTTGTTTGAAGCACAGTTCACAATAAACCCATTCACATTCCATTTTATTCCAATTAAATGTTAATTAACTAGAAACACTAATAATCTTAATTAAAAGATTTATTCTTTCCACATGGGGTTTAAGAATAGTGTTAATGAAGACACCATTCACGACAAACCTAAAATCCAATTCTCTTATTCCATTCCAATTAAATATTAATTAATTGGAAAACTTCACTAAATCTGAATTAAAAGATATATTCTTTTCTCAACCAGGTTTAAGAACAGTGTTAATGAAGACACCATTCACGACAAACCCAAAATCCAATTCAGTATTAGAAACAAGGCTCTGAATAGAAATGATATTGGCTTATATTCGATATCAAATTCTGAAATTAACAAATATCGTATTGGGAATAACGATATATATAGCTTCCAAATTCCTCCAAAATATCAGTATAATCATGGAATCCAATATCAAAATATTCCAAAGATAATTCCTATTCAAATCCTTTCCAATTCATACATTGGAAATTCTGGTTATTTTTAAAACAATTTCAAGCCCAGTTTATTTATTTAAAAATATTGGATTATAATTCTAGTTCATAACCAGTTCATTTTGATAAAAATATATTTTTATCTTTAAAATATGGAATTTTTCATCCCAATTCTTTCCAAATCATTTATTATGATTTTACACAAATTATTGATATCTTTAACAATTTTATCAAGGCCCGTACAGTCGATTTACATAAACGGTCATCGAACTGCACTTACAGCGACCTTTTCCAAATTGGATTTGGACATAATTCCAAATCCAACAGTTAGATTTCAAATTCCGTATATTCGTTGGAAAGCTCTTTTCGATACGAACCCAGGATTCTGGTTTTAGGAGAATCCGACGGTCGGATCTCCCGTAATGTCAATTTGAAGTCAATGGTCGAAATTCGCGAACTACCGCATTGCGACGCCTTCTATTCAGGCCATTAAATATATATAATATATATTATATATATTTCATCGATTTCCATTTGAAATGTATTTTATAAATTGTTTTAAATTCATTTTCAAAACGATTTCAACTTCATATTCTATTTCAAATCAAAATTGAATATTCCATATCATTAATACATAAATGATAATATTTTCAAAATATTAGATTTTGAAATCACTTCCCTTTTCGATATTCATTATAAAAATTGAGTAAAATTGATATAAATATCGTTCACGCCAAAATGGCGTTAATCTAATCAACATGGCTTTATACAATTAAATATTTTCGTGTCCATCCCAAATCGGAAATCAAAAATCATATTTTGATCCATTACTGATTATTTTAAAATATTAGTTATTTTAAGATACTCATTATTCGCCATTTTAAAATATTCGTTATTTTAAAATATATATTCCTTCCGAATTGGAATCAGACATAGAAAATAAAAAAAATCTAATTTATATGGATTTCATACACACCTGTACCCAACAATAATCAAACACAGTCAACCATCATCCAGAGTGCATTACACAACTACATAAGCGTTAAATATAAATAATTAACGCTTGTAACAGTCTGTCAACCCATCGATTGACATATAACTAAATATTGGTATTAGTGTATCTCCAATATCATCCCAATACCCTTGTGGGGTTTTCAAACAACAAACACTGATTATTATTTGTGCAGTTGGGCGATGTGTAAAATATATCGTCCCAATCAATATCAGTTAAATGTGTGTACATAACAAAATCATCCAATTTATAAATGAATATTTGTTTTATTCATATACTTGTTAAAAAATATATTTTTAACGATAAAATATTTATTTCAACTTCTGAATATTTCATACAGTTCATTTATACAATAAAAATGATAATTTTATTGTTCTAACATTTTTAGAAAATTTCGGTAGCACAACAGCGCGATACTAGAACTGGAATAAGGTCTAGCCTTATCCCTCGCCTAATAATGGCTCGCGCTATGTACAAACCAAATTCTATCAATTCAATTCATTTCCCAAACTAAATCCAAACAACTAAACCAATCAACCAAACAACCAAACAAACATGGTTTCAAACAAAGGTGTTGGGTGCTACTAAGCACCGTCTGCATCCTAGTATATGTATTTAACTAGAAAATAAAATAAAGTGAGAAGTTCTCACCTTTGGGATCCACTCCTCCAGTTTTATTTCTGAATCGTTTGGATTTGGATTTGTTCCAATGCACTGTTTTCTTCATCGTGATTCTAATGCAATATGATTCACACGATTTATATTAAAAATCACATTTTTAATATGATGTTTATATTATAAACATCCCATTCTTAACACAAAGTTATTTAAATAAAAATCAAATTTTATATTCATATCATTCATACAAAAATCAAATTTTTATTCAAACGCCATTCATATAAAAATCACATTTTTATACTGCTACTACATAAATAAAAATCACATTTTTATTTCACTACATATATAAAAATCATATTTTTATATAAATAAAAATCAAACCTTTATATAAATAAAAATCAAAGCTTTTCATTATAAAAATCATATCTTTCTATAAACAAAAATCAAACCCTTTTTTTATGTACTAACAAAAATCGTATTTTTCTACTAACAAAAATCGTATCTTTATTCTACCAAAAAATATATTTTTCTACTAACCAAAATCGTATTTTTATACTAACAAAAATTATATTTTTCCACTAACAAAAATCGTATTTTTATACTAACAAAAATTGTAATTTTATTCTAAAAATTGTATTTTTATTAGCTAAAGAAAATAAACAAGGTCAGAAAAAAACTCACTTTGATTGGGTTTTCAACACGAGGGGGGAGGGGGGTTTCTTCGATCGTTGGAGGAAGGGGGGTCTGAGGTAGCGCACATGTGGATGGGGGTGCTTGGTGGCGCACGGTGGGGCCTAGTGCTGGCGGAGCGGCGTCTTGAGCTAGGGTTTGGTGGTGGCTGCTATTTGGGGCTGTGGCTCGCGAATGAATAAAAGGGGAGAGGAGAGAGGGGAGAGAAGGAAAAGGGGTGGCCGTGGTTGGTGGCGCAGTGGCTAGGGAAGGGTGCGACGAACTCTAGTCGGCTGCGCATTGGTGGCGAGATCAAGGGGGGGCTGAGCAGTTTTTAAATTTTCAATTTAGGTTTAGAAAATGAAAAGGGGGGCAGAGATTTTTTTTATACATATATATATATATATATATATATATATATATATATTCTCCGAAAATGCTGACTTTACATTTGAACTCCAAACGAAACCCAACGACTATCGCACCAAGCTATTTACCCCCATTCTAAACACAATGGGATATGTTTCGTAACCCATTTCGGCTGTTTCAATCAATTTCCGCTAAATTTAAAATATAGATTGTTATATTTTAAATTCAAACGTACATTTTAATTTACCAGGGCCATATACTAACTCCAAAATTTCCATAAAAAATAATTCTGACTATGTTTTGATGATATGGTCCTAACAAAACAAATTTCGTCGAATTTGGAGACCGTTTGAAAAACGGTCATTTTCCAGTCGATTAAATTCAAACTGAATTGACAAACACGTTTAAATCCGCCACGCTCACATATTGATCCCAAAAATTTTGAAAATTGGAATCAAGCAATAATTTGACATTCTGGATCCAAAAAAGTGATCTCGTCGAAAACGGAGGTCATTTGCAAAATCACTATTTTTAAGGGCTAAATTCCATAGCGACTATTCTGAATTTTCATCTAGTCATAACTTTTTATTCCCGCTATGAAATTTGGATTTTTCACATTCGTTTGAAAGATATTTTCAAACAAATTCAAATATTTCTAGTTTAATAAAATCCGGCTTATTTTAATCCTGTACATTCATTTGAAATTTGAAATCGAATTTTCAAACTACCGCGTCATTTCCAATTCCTTTTATAATTAAAATAAATATTTATATTTTATCTTCGATTTAAATAAATTCATAGATTTTAATTCTATTCAAAATAAATTTCTATTCGTTATTATTTAAAATAAATCATTTTAAATATTCAAAATTCATTAAAATAGCCAAAATAAACATTTTAAATTGATTTCGATTTTTCGGGTTGTTACAATCTCCTCCACTTAAAATCTTTTCGTCCTCGAAAAGGAACGGAGCTGAAAGTTGTTTTACAAATCAACTTAACTTTCATTTTGGCTTTCATTGTTCAACCTTTCAATTTCTAAGAATTTTCCAATTCTTCAAAAATTTTGCAACACCCTAAATTTTTGAAATTTTTTGCCATAATCTCCTTTGTACGGGGAGACATTTAAAACCGCAACTAGCCACGCAGGGCCCTCATCATCCAAAAAGAAAAAGAAAAAGCCAAACGGCTGGGCAATCAACTCATAAAATCATCCAGACCCAATAAATTGTTAAACATGTACCTATTTGTCAAGCATAAAATTTTATTCCTCTTCTTAGCCTCATTGCTATGACCTGTTCAATATATATGCATGTACATGTATGCAATTTCCAAACAATTTTCAATTCAGTTCAATATTTGATTCAGTTTGGCTAAATTTGCCTTTCATTCACATGTTGGTTTTATTAGTTAACAAATAATCAAACATCATAACCAGTGATCAATTAGTTGATTAAACTTTCTGAATTCATAACTTTGATATATATATACACATACAAAGTCATGTTTTTGATGCCAGTTCACAACAATAACCCTATCTAGTTTTGGTTCTCACACCAGTCAATCGGAAATATATAGATATCCCACTTTCGAAACTCGAATATAGAATCTGATGATGATATATCAATCATCATCTCCGGGCGACTAGAGTATGATTCTGTATCTATCCGGTATATTTGAGGCTTTGTATACAAGTTTGCAAGGCATATATGCAAAATCTTTATATACTCGATTGTCCAAATTCAATATAAAATAAATATTCAATTACGTATTATAAGTTTTAAATTTTCAAAAAAAAAATTATTTTCATTTTTATTTTAAAAAAACACTCTTTGAACTCATTCTAGGATACTACTGATCATATCTCTAACGAGTCATTCTCATTGGATATTACTAATCCAATCTCTGATGAATTCTTTCGTCTGGTTCTAATGTGTCTTGTTCTCGAGCTCTGTAAACCAAAGCTCTGGTACCAAACTTTGACGACTCAAACTTCCCCGGTTTCCGAAGAGAAGAGAAAGAATGGATTGTCTGAGAACATGACAAATCAGAACACAAATAGAAGAACATTTCATTACCTATTACAACAATTTACATCAGAGTACAAGAATATATGGAGTATGAATAATTTATACATTGTAAAATATCAGAGATTAAAATACATTACATAGCAGCCGAAAATAATACAAAACACAACTGAAAGAGATAAAAGGATACAGAGCTTTCCGAATATCGTTTCAGCTGTAAAACAGAATCCTGTGAATATAAATCTGCAATACCCAACTACTAGCTGCCCTTGTGAAAAATAGGGGCACCGAGAGTTTATGTTAAAACAATAAACTCCAGGTCAGTCATGTGACTGGTGTGAGAACTCAAAACAGTTGTTAAATCTTTACTTTAAAAGGGGTAAATCAAGGGACCACACCGTATAACACGGAACGGGTTTCCTCCCAGGAATACCAGTGCATAAAACAAATAGCGCAAAGCTTTTTGGGAAAATGAAGCTATTATAAGATGCAGGTCCCAATACACAATGCAACGCAAGCCATAGGATAGATTTTTTACTTTATAATAGCCAAGCATGCTTGGTACATTTAAAACAAATCATTTTGATACTATTATCATGTAAAGTGTTTGAAAACAACTTCAAATATAAATATATCAAGCATAGACGACATATTATCCCATGCTACTATGTCGCCAATACTCGGCACTACAATCAAAACTGAAATGTCACATATTGGAAATTGGATTTCCGTAATGAGTCGAGGCAAGGGATGGCTACTTTCCGAATCAAGACATTCTAGCAAATGCCTCAGGATCCCCAACAATGAACCCTTGGGTCGGTTGGGCCAGTCCTCCCTTACATTTAAGGATTAGTTACTCCTGAACACAAGTTTCTCCGCCCTATAGGGGGTCTATGAGCCAGATGACTCAATATCCATCGGCTCCATTGAGACCGATATATCCGAGGCACCACGCAATCCAACAACCACATAAGTAAAAATATAAAAATGTCATGGCCTGCAAAACCCTGACACCACCCATAGCTAGAAAGAAACGTCATGTTCTCCCAATGGTCCGATCCCGTTTTTGACTCGAGGTAAGAGGAGCGCGAATTAACGCTATACACAAAGTTATGCTATATTAAAGACGTGCTTTGATCATCAACCACAAGACTCTGCTTTTCAATAGAAGCCTTGATCATTTGCTTCTCAGCATGCTACACAGGCATTTCATACCATGCGACTGATGTCTATCGATATATAACCTCTGAGCTCGTACGTCTCAGAGAAGGGCGTTATGCAAGAAAATAAATTCCCCGCCACTAAACAGATACATATTTAATAGAGATCAATCAACACAGAATAAAATCCAATGTCAGACACACACATCCATTTACAAGTTCGTTCTGGGTCTGAACAAAACTGAAGGCACCTTATTCCTCATCCCGTGTCCAATACAGGAGAGAGGTCCTTGCATATCTGGTCGATCTCCAAGTATGTCAGGACGATCACCACTTATTACATTGTCTTGGATGTACAACCCAATCAAGACATCGGTAGTCTTTAACCACCGTCTTCATCAACGACTTATCATTGAATCAGTTTGTCAGAATGGGTATAAACCCGGCCTTTCCGAATAAATCGCATATATAATAGACAAGTGCTATAAAACACAACATACGCCTCATTCCTATTTTGAATATTCTTTTATTTAAATATTCATCTCCTTTGGGAAAGGTTCCCATTAATTTTATCAAAGATAAATTCTTTAAATTTATTCTTTAATCTTCCTTTGGATATCAATTCAAACCATATTAAGGTTTTCCAAACTGGTCGGGATTAACGATCCTTATCGAAGTAATCATTTATTTAATTTCTCAATCCTAACCTATTCATCCAATGGAGCAAAATTGGTCATACTCCATATCTAACACCACGGTGTTATCGATAAATTTAATTACCATTTCGCGTTCAAATCTAATTAAAGATTTAACTATTGCTAAGAGCAAAACTGGTGATACTCCATTCTCGATCATTTCCCAAATTTGATAATTTAAATTATCAATTCCCATTTCAATCTAATTAAAGATTCATTAAAACTCCTCTTGGTTTTAATATTCCCAAAAATCAATATTAATCATTATTTAACTTTGGAAACACAAACATGCTGCATCGACAATCAACACCGTACTATTGATTTCTACCGATATATAACCTCTAAGCTCGTACGTCTTAGAGAAGGTGTTAAGCAAGAGAATAAATTCTCCGCCACCAAACAGATATATGTTTAGCAGAGGTCAACCATACAGTTCGAAATACAATGTTAGACATGTAATCCTTTCTTTAACTGGGTTAAAGAACTAATGTCATTTAAAATACAGATCACAATAAACCTAAATTCCATTCCATTAATTATAGAATCTTCATGGAAAATAGATCAATATACATAATCGATATCAATTTCTGTATCCGACTAATAATATAAATGGAATAATGACAAAGCCTTTTAAAGTTCCATATATATTAACCATCTTCCTCCATAGAAGCTCATTTCGATTGTTATCTAATCGAATTTCATTCAGTTCCAATTTAATATATTAAATTGGAAAGCTTTACTTTGAAGAATTGCCGTTAAATCTTAATAAAAAGATTTATAAATTCCAAATCATATTTCACTGTAAATCAGGTTAAAGAACGAAGGTCGTTTAAAACACAGTTCACAACAAACCCAATTCACATTCCATTTTATTCCAATTAAATGTTAATTAACTGGAAACACTAATAATATTAATTAAAAGATTTATTCTTTTAACACGGGGTTTAAGAACAGTGTTAATGATGACACCATTCACGACAAACCCAAAATTCAATTCTTTTATTCCATTCCAATTAAATATTAATTAATTGGAAAACTTCACTAAATCTTAATTAAAAGATTTATTCTTTTCTCAATTGGGTTTAAGAACATTGTTCATGAAGATAACATTCACGATAAACCCAAAATCCAATTCAATATTTAATACAACGCTCTAAATAGAAATTATATCGGCTTATATTCAATATCAAATTCGGAAACCAACAAATATCGAATTGGGAATAACGATATATATCTTCCAAATTCCTCCACATTATCCATATAATCACGGAATCCAATATTGAAATATTCCAAAGATAATTTTGATTCAAATCCATTACAATTCATACGTTGGAAATTCTGGTTATTTTTAAAACCATTTCAAATCCAATTTATTTATTTAAAAATATTGGATTATAATTCTAGTTCATAACTAGTTCATTTTGATAAAAATATATTTTTATCTTTTCAAATATGGAATTTTTCATCCTAATTATTTCCAAATCATTTATTATGATTTTACACAAATTGTTGATATTTTTAACAATTTTATCAAGGCCCGTACAGTCGATTTCCATAAACGGTCATCGAACTGCACTTATAATGACCTTTTACAAATTTGATTTGGACATAATTCCAAATCTAACCGTTAGATTTCAAATTCCTTATATTCTTTGGAAAGCTCGTTTCGATACGAACTCAACGGTTCCGGTTTTAGGAGAATCCGACGGTCGAATCTCCCGTGATGTCAATTCGAAGTCAATGGTTGAACCATGGCGCGACGCATTCTATTCAGGACATTAAATAATATATATATATATATATTATATATTTCATTGATTTCCATTTAGAACGTATTGTATAAATCGTTTTAAATTCATTTTCAAAATGATTTCAACTTCATATTCAATTACAAATCAAAATTTAATATTCCATATCATTAATATATAAACGATAATATTTTCAAAACATTAGATTTTGAACTCACTTCCCTTTTCAATATTAATTGTAAAAATGAATAATATCGATATAAATATCGTTCACGTCAAAATGGTGTTAACCTAATCAATACGACTTTATATATTTAAATATTTTCGTTTCCATCCCAAATCGGACATCAAAATCATATTTTGATCCATTACTGAATATTATTTTAAAATATTAGTTATTTTAAAATATTCATTATTCGCCATTTTAAAATATTCATTATTTTAAAATATTTATTCCTTCCGAATTGGAATCAGACACAGCCAATTACCATATAATCTGATTTATATGGATTTCATACACACCTGTGCACAACAATAATCAAACACAGTCAACCATCATCCAGAGTGCGTTACACAACTGCATAAGCGTTAAATATAAATAATTAACGCTTATAACAGTCTGGCAATCCATCGATTGACATACAACTAAATATTCGGATTAGTGTATGTCCAATATCATCCCAATACCTGTGTAGGCTTTTCAAACAACAAACACTGATTATTATTTGTGCAGTTGGGCGATGTGTAAAATATATCGTCCCAATCAATATCAGTTAAATGTGTTACATAAACAAATCGTCTGATTTGTAAATGAATATTTATTTTATTCATATAATCATTAAAAATTATATTTTTAATGATAAAATATTTATTTCAACTTCTGAATATTTTATACAGTTCATTTATACAATAAAAATGATAATTTTATTGTTCTAACATTTTTAGAAAATTTTGGTAGCACAACGGCGCGATACTAGAACCGGAATAAGGTCTAGGCTTATCCCTCGCCTAATAATGGCTCGCACCATGTACAAACCAAATTCTATCAATTCAATTCATTTCCCAAACCAAATCCAAACGACTAAACCAATCAACCAAACAACCAAACAAACATGGTTTTAAACAAAGTAGTCAGGTGCTACTAAGCACCGTCTGCATCCTAGTATATATATTTAACTATAAAATAAAATAAAGTGAGAAGTTCTCACCCTTGGGATCCACTCCTCCATTTTTATTTTGGAATTTCCGAATCGTTTGGATTTGGATTTGTTCCAAAGTGTTTTTCTTCATCGTGATTCCAACGCAATCTGCTTCACACGATTTATATTAAAAATCACATTTTTAATATGATGTTTATATTATAAAATCCCATTCTCAACATGAAGTTATTTAAATAAAAATCATATTTTTATATTCATATCACTCATACTAAAATCACACTTTTATTCATACGCCATTCATATAAAAATCACATTTTTATACTTCTACTACATAAATAAAAACCACATTTTTATTTCTCTACATATATAGAAATCATATTTTTATATAAATAAAAATTATAACTTTATTGTATAAAAATCAAAGCTTTATATAAATAAAAATCAAAGCTTTATATTAAAAAATCAAAGCTTTTCATTAGTAAAAATCATATCTTTCTATAAACAAAAATCAAATCCTTTTTTTATACTAACAAAAATCATATTTTTCTACTAAAAAAATTGTATCTTTATTCTAACAAAAATTTTTTTTGCTACTTACAGAAATCGTATTTTTATACTAACAAAAATTACCTTTTTCTACTACCAAAAATCATATATTTATACTAACAAAAATTGTAATTTTATTCTAACAAAAATTGTATTTTTGTTCTAACAAAAATTGTATTTTTATTAGCTAAAGAAAATTAACAAGGTCAGAAAAAAACTCACTTTGATTGGGTCTTCAACGGGGGGAGGGTTCTTCGATAGCAGGAGGAAGGGGGTCTGAGGTGGTGCGCATGTGCATAGGGGTGCTTGGTTGCGCTTGGTGGGGCCAGGCGCAGGCGGCGCGACCTCTCGAGCTAAGGTTTGGTGGTGGATGCTATTTTGGGATTGTGGCTCGCGAATAGAGAAAAGGGGAGAGGAGGAAACGGGGTGGCCGTGGTGGGTGGCTCGGTGGCTGGGGAGGGTGCGATGAACTCCAGTCGGCGGCGCGTTGGCGATGAGATCGAAGTGGGGCTGAGTGGGTTTTAAATTTTCAATTTAGGTTTAGAAAATGAAAATGGGGGCTGAGATAATATATATATTTATTATTATTATTATTACTTTTTTATTCTCCAAAAATGTTGACTTTACATTTGAACTCCAAACGAAACCCAATGACTGTTGCCCCTAGCTAATTACCGCCATTTCGAACACAATGTGATATGTTTCATAACCCATTCTGGCTGTTACGATCAGATTCCGCTAAATTTAAAATATAAATCATTATATTTTAAATTCAAACTTACATTTTAATTTACTGTAGCCATACCCTAACTCCAAAAATTCCAGAAAAATAAATCTGGCTATGTTTTGACGATACGGTCCTAACAAAACTAATTTCGTTGAATTTGGAGACCGTTTGAAAAACGGTCATTTTCCAGTCGATTAAAACTGAATTGACCAAACACGTTTAAATCAGCCACGCTCACATATTGACTCCAAAAATTATGAAAATTGGAACCAAGCAATAATTTGACACTTCGGATACAACAAATGTGGTCTCGTCGAAAGCGGAGGTCGTTTGCAAAATCGATATTTTTAAGGGCTAAATTCCATAGTGACTATTCTGAATTTTCAACTGGACATAACTTTTTATTCCCGCTATGAAATTTGGATTTTTCACATTCGTTGAAAGATATTTTCAAACAGATTCAAATATTTCAGGTTTTACCAAAATCCAATTTATTTTGAATCCTGTACATTCATTTAAAATTTGAAATTGAATTTCCAAACTACCGCGCCATTTCCAATTCCTTTTATAATTAAAATAAATATTTATATTCTAACTTCGATTTAAATAAATTTATACGTTTTAATTCTATTCGAAATAAATTTCTAACCGTTATTATATAAAATAAATCATTTTAAATATTCAAAATTCTTTAAAATAGCTAAATTAAACATTTTAAATTGGTTCCAATTTTCCGGGTTGTTAAAAAAATCCTACTAACCAACTTTATTTTTCAAATTCCAGAAAAATCTAATTTTCTATATTCAATTTCTTATGTTACAAGAAGGTGGAAAACGGAAAATTTCACATCTTCCATTTTTCTTTTATGTACCTTTTTCCAATCGTACTTGGATTTTATGCAACTATTTATAAAGATTCCCAATTTTCCTATCCAAGTACAACCCACATAAGAAAATTTCCCTTGTTACTAACTTTCTTTGTCATCTTATCTTGGAAAAAAATTTTATCCATGTTTTCCCATAATTTTCCATTTTTATTTAACTGTGATGTTTGTTGCTTTACTAAATTTATTGTTTCCTTTTTAGTTGTACCGATTCTTTTTCTTAGGTTATCTAATCGTCTGATTTAAGTTTAATTTCAAATAAGCCTTCAACCAAAATAGGAAAACAGATACTTTACATAGCTACTACTAAGGACCACGAACCTTAGGACTATGTTCCCCTCAGAAAAATTCAAACAACAAGATGTAAATACTTACTTGCGCTATATTGTCTAGTAGTCACCATTAGTCCTTGCTGTGTACTAACAAAATTGTTCAAGCAACACCCTAGGCTTCTCAATGCTTATGCATTCTACGAGAACATACCAATATTCCAAGATAATTCTTCCTATCTGTTTCATAGCCTCAAAACTTTTTCCCGTCTTCCCTAGGCACTATTCCTTACCTACTCTATACTTTTAAAACACGATTTGGCCTTTTGATTTAAATATTCTTCCAAAAATTTAAAAGTATCAAAACTTTATTTTCCTCATGAAAACTTACTTCCGCCAAACAATAAAACATGTCATTTTATAAAAAAAAAATGTAAATCGTTTTTTTTAAATCATAAAAACTATAGTAGATATGGACAACTATTTCTCAATCGGGTTTACGACTTGTTCTTGGCTATAAGGTCATTTCAATTACTTCCTACAAGGTGCAAACATCTACCATATTCTTAATTTCTACTACTCATTTTGTATACCCAACAAAATTTTCTCTTTTAAAACAATTTGTCCAAAATGATTGTCAAAATAATAGAGATTTCAAAACTTTCTTTACTGAGAATTTTAACAAAATGCAATACTTTCTAGGGTTTTGCTTTTTAATCCTTTCATGCAATATAACAAGAAATCTAGCGAGCTATACATGCTCTATAATATGCATCTTTTACTGAGAGAATTTTACTTTAGACCAAGTTTTCGCAAGAAATCACTATTTACAAAATTATCTAGACTTTAGAGTTTCATCGTCAACTTCTGATCTTTGTTTTGCTTCTGTTGCCTCAACCAAAGCCTACGATATTCAAAAAATATAATAATATTAGTCAAGACGTGAAAACAGTGCATATTACTCCTTCTAATATAGATTATAACAATATAGTCTGAAATAACACAGTTGAGCAGAAAACAGGAGAAAGGGAATAGACTATATCATGATCAAGTCAAGACGCAACATGTTACAGAAGTTGCATAACTCACAAAAAATTCAACGGAGACAAAAAGATCATCCAAACAACAAAATAACAAGTAGATGTACAACATAGCAATCATACAGTTTGATTACTAATCAAGTGAAAAGCATAGTAAAATACCTTACACCAAAAAGAAAATGTCTCCAGTAGCATCATCAAAGATTTTTGTCCTGCTAACATGCTCACAACTATGCCTAACATCCAAACACTTATATATATTAAATGTATCAAGAAAATGGAATTTTTTCTTGAGGTTCAGATGTGAAGTGCATCGGCATGCGCTAATAGATCTATTGTTGAAAGAAAAAAAAGTGTCATGAGAAACTAGCTTTGTAAAACTACACATCATTATCTTTTATGTACGGAGGAGAGGATGATGTAAGAACTTATCGTTTCTTTCAAGATTGATTTAGTATTCAATTGATACCACTGCGCTTTATAGGAATACCTATCATTATCTATTTTATATAAAGACGAGAAAGATAAAAACTTGTCTTTCTTTTTGTATATGATACATACACATGTAAGTTTACAGTGTTACCTCTAATCATTCAAGAAGGATTGAGTACACTCTTCTTAATTTGTAAAGAACGAATTTATTATGGTTTAACTGTAAAGCAAAACCTTTAACATCTTAAGCTACCATTATATAAAAACTTGATTACCATGATATAAAATAGAGTTGATATTTGCAGCTTAAGTTTAAAGAATGCATTAACCTACAGGTGATGGTTGACCCAGATTCGCCTAGTCCAAGTGACCCTAATTTAAGTTAATACCTCCATTGGTTGGTCACTGACATACCTGGAACCACAGATGCTACTTTAGGACAAGTAGTAGTGTGTTATGAGAACCGTAAACAGACCCTTAGCATTCATCGCATAGTGTTGGTGCTATTTCGGCAGGCCACTGGCAGGCAAATTGTATATGCTCCAGGGTGGTGCCAAAATTTTAATACCAGAGACTTTGCAGAGCTTTACAACCTTGGATCACCTGTTGCTGCTGTTTATTGTAATTGTCAAAGGGAGTCTCGTTCCGGAGGAAGAAGAATGTATCCTTGAATCACATTCTACAACTCTCCTGCTACAATGAATAACGTATAAACATTTTAGTATATGATTAGAAAGAGTGTGTGATTAGATATGCATGGCCATATATATAGACCTGCAGTTGTATTCCGTTGACCCGCTTTTTAGTCAAAGCAATGACACATGGAATCTCTGATCAACAATTCGCTCAGTTGTTGAAAGCATCATCAGAAAACAGAAAACGATTTGGCTGAAATCGCATTGCAAACAAAGAATGGCCCGAAACCCCTATCAGACGATCCCTTTTGGGCTCGAAAACAGCAATTATGGAGATGAGCTCTGTAACACTTGTAGCACTCTGAATTAGCTTCAGTTTGAGCTTTCGTTTGGCTAAAACGGACTTACGGTTTGAAAGTTACGCTCGTTTCCGTGAATGCGTGCAGAACCGGAAACTTGGAATCTGGAATTCGCATAACCCATTCGGATCGGCTATACGGATCGGATCGGATCGGATAAGTCAGTTCGGATCGGATTGAGGCATCTCGCCTTCACCAATTCAGTATCTTCCCTTCAACACCTAGATGTCGGCTCGGATCGGAGACCCCGGTTCGGATCGGGATAAGGCAGACCCAACCCGCTTCACACCAAATCCTCACAAGAGCACGCTTGGCTTTGGACACTCCGGTTCGGATCGGATGGAGAACCGAACCGACCCCCTTCGACCTGCTACTACACTTCAGAGTTGACCTATTCTTGTGGCACCATTTCCTCCTACTTTCATGGATCGCCTTCCACATGGCCTTACACGAATTGGAGAGGGTTTCTCCCATTTTGTGATTTAGTCACCACGTTCTATCAAGGCGTTGGATTGGGGACACTTGTCATTCATCCGGATCTTCTTACGGCTTCTCTGCACCTATAAATACACCATCATAAAGCGATTTAAAGGGACTTTTTGGCTATTCCAACACTTGGCCTCCATTACAACCAAGCGAGGACATTGTTCATCACTTTAACACGAAGAATTCATGTATAAATTCATTCCCTAATCTCCTCTTCTTCATTGTAAACACGAGAATTTCTTGTATAAACTGCAAGCAAACAACATTGTAATAACTTCTTAGGATTTAAGAAACTATAAAGTAGACGTAGGCTTGGTTTGAGCCGAACCACTATTAAAATCTCGTGTGTCTCCTCTTATTTTACTGCTTTTTCTGCATTAATCTGTGACTGTGAGGTTTTCACATAGCATTTGGGTGTTAGTGCCATTTTTCGGTCTAACATTTTGGCACGCCAAGTAGGGAGGCGCACACGATAACTTCAATTTCAGCTTGGATTATTTGGCTATTGGATCGATGGCTAAGCGAAAGGTTTCCCGTGTTGAAGGCGAAGGTACGAGAAATGAGGCAAGCCATGAAGCTTCCTCACATGAAAACCCGTCAGCATACTTGACGCGAGAAGAGATGGATGGCGTTCTCACTGAATTGAGAGCTCAGATGGCAAGGCAAGATGACCTCCTTCGCAAACATCAGGAGATGATTGAACAATTCTTCGCTCGGATGGAAGGAAGGCCGAGCAACAGCGTACAACTCATGGGAAATGGAATAGAATCAGCCTCAGCAGCAGTTGCAAACCAGATCGGTTCGGATCCAATCCGAACCGAGGGCCAAAGTCTGAATCCCATGCAGATGGAAATGTGAGGCATTTCCCACCGGGTCGGTTCGGACCCAATCCGAACAGCAACCCTAGATGAGCTTGAGGGCAGCAGCCTCCCCTCCGGAAATCAAGACTTCGCTCTGGTTCGACCTACATCTGCACTGGATCGGATCGGCGATACCACACAGCTTCAACATCAAGCACCCCGGATCGGAACAGGAGAACCTGATTGGATCGTTACATCCGACCTGAACCGTGCACCTCGCATGCCCTCCCTCGCTTCTCCGATCCGTAACATGGGCACCTCCGTACCCAACCGAATGGCCTTCCAAGCTCCCCGTACACTTCCACACTCTTCTGGACTCAACGCTGGGGGCACCAGCTCTGAAATTGTCAACTTGCAACAGCTCTTTGAAGGCGACCGACTCGCCAATCTCATTGAACGCCTCCCGAGAGGTCGCACTTATCAGAATGACATGGATGATGTCAATCATAATCAATTCACACAAGAAATTAGGAATTCTCGCAATCCACCAGATTTCAAACTTCCGCAACTCGAGCCCTACAACGACATGACAGATCCCGCGGTGCACCTAATGCGCTATAAACGTCATATCACTACAAGATAAACCGAGATTAGCGGCAGATTTTTAGCACCGGAAAATTCCATCGCTATTTAGCGGCGGATTTCCGTTGGTTTGTAAGAGAAAATATTTTGGATTTTATATGTCATCTAATTATAAATTATTATCGTCGAATACTAATTCTATCGCTAAATCAATAGAAATTGCAGCTCTTTACCGTCATATAATATTTAACGCTAAATTTCGTTGCTAATAGAGTCGGATTACCGTCGACATAATTTTAAAGCTATTTCCCTGCAATTTTCCAAGAGATTTGAAATGAACTATTATATTTATTATTTATAAAATGTTTTAAATTTGTGTTATTACTTAGTAATTAATTAGTAAATTTAAATTTTAAATAATTAATGTTAATAATACATTAGTAATTAATAATAAATAATAACTATTAGAAGTAAATAAAATTCAATAGTTAATGCTGAATATTTTTTTTTAAAATTAATGCTGATTAATTATTAATTACTATATAATATAAATAAGAGGTAATAGTAATTAATAAAATACATTGTTGTTCGATGTTTATTAAATTTCTTTTGATAACCAATAATTATTTAATAGTCTTTAAATGATTAATTAAATTAATATCAAGAAATTATTAATACATATTTGCTTTTAAGAAATTGATTGGTACGTATTATTTGATAAATAATTAGTAATTAAGAAAAACAAAATGGTCAAAGTTTAAAAATAAGAAGTTAAATAAATATTAAAGAATTTCGAAATTCAAAAAATTCAAATATTACCATTTATAAGTGGTCGTTAGTATTAAATAATTCAGAAGCTATTTTGCATCAGGTTTTCAAGGGATTTGCAAGGGATTGGTATATGCATTTTTTCTTAAAATGTTTTACTTTTATGTTTTTAATAAGTAATTGATAATTAAAATTAAATTTAAAATAATTAATGTGAATAACAATATACTAATAACAAAAAATAAATATTTTGGCTAACAAAAAATTAAATTTAAAATAATTAATGTGAGTAACAATATACTAATATCCAAATGTATATCTTATTGTAAACCCACAAATTTTGGGAGATAATATTTTGGCTAACTGGAAATAAGTATAAACATAGTAAAGATATGCCATAAATATACCTAATGACATTCAAAAATAGAATATTGGAAATTTGTGCCATAAAATTTATATTCCCTTTAAAGAAAAATAAGGATTAGTGAGCGCAAATTTGAAGGTAATAGAAGAAGAAGAAATCCTGAAAAGGACACAAATAAATACCGAATTTTGCATAATAATAATCCTTAAATGAACAAAATAGTGAAGGCGTTATACATACCTCAAATAGATGTCAATCACTTGTTTCTCATAAGGAAAAAATTCGAGATATACCATAATTCTCGCATACACAGAAGAATTAATTTCATATAATAAGGCAAAGAAAAAGGAAATGACGATTTAATTGAAAATGATTTTGAAGTAATAATTAAATTTGGTAATTTATGGTCCAAAGGATTTCATGTTATTGTAAACCAACAAATTTTGGGAGATAATATTTTGGCTGACTGAAAATAAGTATAACCATAGTAAAGATATGCCATAAATATACCTAATGTCATTCAAAAATAGAATATTGGAAATTTGTGCCATAAAATTTATATTTCCTTTGAAGAAAAATAAGGATTAGTGAGCGTAAATTTGAAGGTAATAGAAGAAGAAGAAATCCTGAAAAGGACACAAATAAATACCGAATTTTGCATAATAACAATCCTGAAATGAAAAAAATAGTGATGGCGTTATAGATGCCTCAAATATATGTCAATTACTTATTTCTCATAAGGAAAAAATTCGAAATATACCATAATTCTCGCATACACAGAAGATTAATTTCATATAATAAGGCAAAGAAAAAGGAAATGATGATTTAATTGAAAATGATTTTGAAGTAATAATTAAATTTGGTATTTTATGATCCAAAGGATTTCATGAGAATTTTTTTAAAATTAATAATTAAATTTCAAGGGCAAATTCGGTATTTTACGGTCGGACCATTTAAAATTAGTGGGAATTATAATATAGATATACTTGCCTATGTGGCTTCAAACGTGATTCTCCACTATAACAACTTGCAATATAAAGTTATAAATGAAAATAGAAATTAAAATAAAATGAAAATATTGCTTTCTCTTGAACAAATTAAAAAAGAAATTATAACTAAAATGTAATAATTAATAATTAATTGTAAATAATCAAAATTAGTAACTAATTTTCTCTTGTTGTAAGAACCCGTAACTTCCCCGTGAAGGAAAGAGCGGATACTTTGAGAACAACACACAAATGAACGCAGACGGAAGAACATTTTATTGTATATTACAACAATTCCATCAGATACAAGAATATATAGAGTATAAATGAATAAATTACATTCGATAAATATCAGAGATTACAATAAATTACATAGCAGCGGAAAAATAATACAAAGCACAACTGAAGGTGATATACGGATACAGAGCTTTCCGGATATCATTCCAGCTGTAAACCAGGATCCTGTGAATAAAAATCTGCAAAACCAAAACTACTAGCTACCCGTGCGGAAAATAAGGGCACCCAGAGTTTAGGTTAAAACAATAAACTCCAGGTCAGTCATGTGACTGGTGTGAGAACTAAAACAGTTATTTAGAGCTTTACTTTAAAAGAGAGCAATTCAAGGGACCACGCCGTATAACACGGAACGGGTTTCCTCCCAAGAATACCAGTGCATAGAATAAACAACGCAATGCTTTTTCGAAAAATGAAGCTATTATAAGACCCAGGTCCCATCACACAATGCAACGCAAGCCGGAGGATAGGGTTTTACCTTATAACAGCCAAACATGCTTGATACGTTTAAAACAAATCATTTGATACTATAATAAGTGTATAGTGTCAAAACAATTTCAATCATAAAAATAAATCATAGACGGCATGAGTGCCCCATCCCACTATGTCGCCATACTAGGCTCTACAAATAAAGCCGAAATACACGTATTGGAAATTGGATTTCCGTCATGAGTCGAGGCAAGGGGCAAGCTCCTCTCCGCGTTCGAGACACTCTAGCAAATGTCCCAGGGCTACGCACTCTGGGCAACCCCTGGATGCTTCAGGGCCGGTCCTCACTTACGTTAGAGGATTATTTATTCCTGAACACACGTTTCCCGGTCCTTACAAACCTAAATCGAGGCGCCTCGCATTCCAACAACCACATAGGTGAAAAGTATATAAATGTCAGGGCTGGTAAGTCACTGACACCACCAAAGCTAGAAAGAAACGTCGTGCTCTCCCTGTAGTCCGTATCCCGTTTTTAACTCATACCGAGGTGTGAGGCTCGCGAATTCACGTTATACACAAAGCTGCCACGTAGGCCGTGCTTTGATCATCAACTACAAGACTCTGCTTTTCAACAAAAGCCTTGATCGTTGCATCTTAGCGTGCCACACAGGCAATTCATGCCATGCGATTGATATCTATCGATATATAACCTCTAAGATCGTACGTCTCAGAGAAGGGCGTTAAGCAAGAGAATAAATCCTCCGCCGCCAAACAGATATATATTTAACAGAAATCAATCAACACAGAATAAAATCCAATGTCAGACACACAATCCATTTACAAGTCCGTTCCGGGTCTGAACGAAACCGGAGGCACTTTCCTCGCATATCCATCCATCTCCAAGTACGTCTGGACGACCACCAACTATTTCCATCCTCTTGGGTGTACTGCCCAATCAGGATCGTCAGTAATTATCCAAACGATGTGAAGACTTCCGGTCTTCAACCACCGTCTTCATCTTCGACCTATCGTCGAATCGGTTATTCAGAATGGGTATAAACCCGGACTTTTCGAACAACCCGCGTATATTAAAAACAAATGTTACACAAACACAACATACGCCTCATTCCAGTTCAGAATATTCCTTTATTCATAAAATCACATTTTTAGGGAAAGGTTCCCATTAATTTTATCCAAGATAAATTCTTTAAAATTTATCCTTTAATCTTCCTTTGGATGTCATATCAAACCAAATTATGGTTTTTCCTAACTAGTAGAGATTAGCGAACCGTACCGAAGTAATTGTTTATTTTATTTCCCAATCCCAACTTATTCATCCCATGAAGCAAAACTGGTAATACTCCATATCTAACACCATGGTGTTATCGGTAAAATTAATTACCATTTCACGTTCAAATCTAATTAAAGATTTAACTATCGCTTTGGAGCAAAACTGGTGATACTCCATTCTCGCTTATTTCTAAATTTGATAATTTAGATTATAGATTCACATTTCAATCTAATTGCAGATTCGTTAGAACTCCTTTTACTGGGTTAAAGAACTAGGTGTTATTTAAAACACAGTTCACGACAAACCCATATCACATTCTATTTGTTATCGGGTTAAAGAACTAGTGTTATTTAAAACACCGTTCACGATAAACCCATTACAAATCCAATCAAATATATTAGAAATTCCGATTATTTAAAACCCCTTTTTAAATCTAATTTATTTATTAAAAAGAAATCGGGTTTTAAATTTAGTTTAATCTAGTTCATTTCGACAAAAATCCATTTTTATCTTTTCAAATATGGAGTTTTTCATCCCAAATTTTCCCAAATCATTTCTTATGATTTTACACTAATTATTACTATTTTTAATAATTTTATCAAGGCCCGTACAGTCGATTTCCATCAACGGCCATCGAACTGCACTTACAGCGACCTTTTCCAAATTTGATTTGGACGTATCTCCAAATCCAACCGTTAGATTTCAAATTTCTAATATTCGTTAGAAAGCTCTTTTCGATACGAACCCAGCGGTTCCGGTTTTAGGAGAATCCGACGGTCGGATCTCCCGTAATGTCCGTTTGAAATAAATGGTCGAAATTCACGAACTGCCGCGGCGCGTTCTATTCAGGCCATTATATTATATATATAATATATATAATATATATTTCATCGATTTCTATTTAAAACGAATTATATAAATAGTTTTAAAATTCGTTTCAAAAGCAATTTCAACCTCCATTTTAATTCAAATCAAAATTGATTTTCTATTCGATTCAATTCAAATTGGTTTTCTATTCGAATCAAATTCGTTATATATTCCATTGAAATCAAATTCGTTATATATTCAAATCAAATTCGTTATATATTCAATTCATTTCGAAATTGTTTTATATTCAATTCATTTCGAAATCGTTTTCAATTTAATTCATTTCGAAATCGTTTTCAATTCAATTCATTTCGATATCGTTTTATATTCAATTCATTTCGAAATCGTTTTCAATTCAATTCATTTCGAAATCGTTTTCAATTCAATTCATTTCAAAATGAATCAAATCGATATAAATATCGTTCACGATAAAATGGCGTCAATCTAACCAACACGGCTTCATATATTTCTATTTTCAAATATTCTATTCAACAAATGAATATTTATTTTTGTCAACACACGACTAATCTCAACGAATGAGTACTGTCCACGTGTGACAATTTTTGTTAAATTATTTCATTCAACACATGACTAATCTCAACGGATGAGTACAGTCAACACATGAACCTTTATTTTATATTGAAAAGATGCAAATTTTATTATTAAAATATTTCGTTCAACACATGACTAATCTAAACGAATGAGTACAGTCAACACATGAACTTTTATGTTACAATATTCTTTATTTTCTAAATTGGAGTGAGGCCCAATCAATCACCATATAATATTAATTATATGGACTTTCATACATCACACGCATATAATAGCATTGAAAAATAATCAACCATCAACCAAAGTGCACTACACTGTATAAGCATCAAATATAGATATATAACGCTTATAACAGCCTGTCAATCAATCGATCGACATATTTAATCAATCAGGATGAGTGAACTTCAAATTTCATCCCAACACCCGTGTGGGGTTTCAAACAATCAAACGCATATTTTATTTGTGCAGTTGGGCGATGTGTAAAATTTATCGTCCCAATCCATGTCAGTCAAATCAGTGTACATAAACAAACCGTCCGGTTTGTAAATGAATATTTATTTATTCACATTCACTATATTCATATTCACGTTAAAAATTATATTTTTAACGATAAAACATCTTATTCTAACATATGAATTTCTATTCAGTTCATTCTTTAAATAAAATGATATTTTTATTTTTCTAACTTATTTTAGAAAATTTCGGCGGCATAACGGCACGATACTAGAAACGGGACAAGGCCTAGCCTTATCCCCGGTCTAGTGAAGGCCCACGCCATTCACACATCAATCAATCCATTCTGTTTCACCAAACAATTCAAATTTCAATCAAATAATCTAACTAATTTTTGCAATCAAACAAACAAGTCCATGGTCTGTGGACGATTGTGTCGGGTGCTACTAAGCACCGTCTGCATCCTAGTATATATATATAACTAGAAAAGAAAATTGAAGAGTGAGAAATTCTCACCGATAGCTATCCAATTATCTTGACTCTTCTTTGATAGAAATCTTCATCGTTATCGCATTTTTGTCATCTTCGTTGCTGTAGCCACTACATATGTAAAAATCGAATTTTTACTATGCTATTCAATATATAAAAATCGAATTTTTACCTTGTTATTCAATATATAAAAATCGAATTTTTATTATGCTATATGGATAAAAATTCTATTTTTACATTGCTATTATATAGATAAAAATTATATTTTTACCTCGCTATTCTCTATATAAAGATTTCGCCTTTTCAAATATGAAGTTTTCGCCTTTTTAAATATGAAGTTTTCGCCTTTTCAAATATGAAGTTTTCGCCTTTTCAAATATGAAGTTTTCGCCTTTTCAAATATGAAGTTTTCGCCTTTTCAAATATGAAGTTTTCGCCTTTTCAAATATTAAAAATCCGAACTTTTAGATATTAAAAATCCGAACTTCACGAAAGCAAAAATCCTATTTTTTCTCTAAAAATACTCTTTCCTATTTAAGCAAAAATCATATTTCTACATCTTCTATATAGTAAAGATTATATTTTTAATACTTTAAAAATATAAAAATCATATTTTTAATACTTTTAAAAATATAAAAACCATATTTTTCCCCAACAAAAATCAAAGCTTTACCGTGTTAAAAATTCTACCTTTATAGTTTTAAACATTCTATCTTTGCTATTTTAAAATCTTTTTATTTATATAAACTAAAATCATAACTTTATCGTTAAAAAAACTAACATTTTATTTATAAAAATACTGACTGTTTATTTCTACAAAATTATAAAAACTGAAAAGAAAATTGAATAATAAAATAAAGCAAAATAAAGCTTACAGCGCTCCGTTCAGAGAGAGGGGTTTTCGCTGCGTCTCAGGTGGTCAGGAGGGGGAGCGACGCGTCGGGGTGGTGCTGCGGTCTAGCCTGAGGCGGCGGAATGGGGTGCGGTGGGAGGCTTTGATGCGGCAGCGGGTCTGGGGCTCGTCGATCGAAGGGGGAGGCTGAGGGAGAAGAAGGAGGTGCGGGGGAGAAGAGGAGGAGACTGGCGCGAGGGGCGGCGCTGGGGGGGGGGAGCTGCGTCGGGGTGGCAATCGCCAAGGGGCGGCGGTTGCGCGCTAGGGTTTTTTTCCTTTTTTTTCAGAATGAACGGTAGAGATATAAGGGGGGGTATATGCAAAATTAAATTAAATTATTTTAATTGCAAAAAGTTGACTTTCACAAACGACCTCTAAACGAGTCCCACCGCCTGTCGTCCATAGCGTTTTACCCTCATTCCGAACACAATGGGATATGTATCGCAAGCTGATTTGATCGTTTCGATCAGTTTCCGTTGAATTTACATTTAAATCATTATATTGAATTTTAAACGTACATTTCAAATTACCGGGGTCACATACTAACTCGAAAAATTCCAGAAAAATATTTTCTAGCTTCGTATTGACGATACGGTCCTAACAAAACTAGTTTCGTCGAATTCTGAGACCGTTTGAAAAATGGCCAATTTCCAGTCGATTAAAATCAACTGAAACTGGTCAAACGCGTTTTCCTTTGCCACGCTCACATATTGATTCGAAAAATTATGAAATTTGAAACCTAGCAATAATTTGACATCACGGACCCAACAAAACTGGTTTCGTCGAAATCCGAGGTCATTTGCAAAATTTCCATTTTTAAGGGCCTGAATTCCATAGCGACTATTCAGAATTTTCAACTGGCCATATCTTTTGATTCCCGCTATGAAATTTTGATTTTCGGATTCGTTGGAAATATATCATCAATTTGATCCTAATGTTTTTGGTTTCACTAAAATCCGGTTTGTTTTGCACCCGGTACATTCAATTGAAGTTTGAAATCGAATTATCGAACTACCGCGCCATTTTCAATTCTATTTATAATTATATATAATTATTTATATTCTAACGACGACGTATATAATATATACGTTCTATTATATTCAAAATAAATTTCCCGTCGATATTATTTAAAATAATTCATTTTAAATATTCAAAATTCGCTAAAATTGCCAAAATAAAAATTTTAAACTGGCTCGGATTTTCGGGTTGTTACAATCTCCCCCACTTAAAACTTTTCGTCCCCGAAAAGGAACAAAGTCGAAAGTGGTTTGATCAATCAACTCTACGTTCGATCTGGCTTCCATTCTCCAACTTTTCAGTTTCTGAGAATTTTCAAAATTTCAAAAAAATTGGCTAACACCCTAAATTTTCGAAAAATTTCGCCATAACCTCCCCTGCACCGGGAGCCACGAGAAAATCCCGAAATTGCCATATAGGCCTTCTGATCTCAAAAAGAAAAAGAAAAAGCCAAGCGGCTAGCCAATAGGCTTATAAAATCATCATCACCCAAACAAAACAGGAAATTATTAGTAAACATGTACCTATTTGTCGGGCAAACAAATTTTATTCTCTGCTCTAGCCTCCTTGCTATGACATGTTCAATGTAAGTATATGTATATGCAAGCAAATGCGACTAATTTTCAATACAATTCAATATTTGATGCAATTAGGCTAAATGGTTCAAAATTATCAAACAAATAAACATTCAACACAAACATCAATCAATTAGTGAATTAACGTTTCAAATTCATAATTTGATAGATATACAAAAATCATGTTTTTGATGCCAATTCACAACAATGTGTTCTAACTATATTGGTTTTGGTTCTCACACCAGTCTAATGGAAATATATAGAAAATCACACCTTCGAAACTCGAACACACACTACTGATGCTATATAGTCATCAGTAGCATCATCTCCGGGCGACTAGAGTGTGACTCTATATCTATCTAATATATTAAAACTTCGAATATACGTTCATGACGCGTATATGCAAAACCTTTATATACTAGATTGTCCATATTCAAAATAAATAAATATTCAAATACGTATAAAACGATTTAAATTTTCAAAACAATATTGTTTTCATTTGAAAAATATACTCTTCACACTCGTTCTAGGATACTACTGATCCTATCTCTAACGAGTCATTCTAATTGGATATTACTAATCCAATATCTGATGAATTCTTCCGTTCGGTTCTAATGTGTCTTGTTCTCGAGCTCTGTAAACCAAAGCTCTGATACCACTGTAAGAACCCGTAACTTCCCCGTGAAAGAAAGAGCGGATACTTTGAGAACAACACACAAATGAACGCAGACGGAAGAACATTTTATTGTATATTACAACAATTCCATCAGATACAAGAATATACAGAGTATAAATGAATAAATTACATTCGATAAATATCAGAGATTACAATAAATTACATAGCAGCGGAAAAATAATACAAAGCACAACTGAAGGTGATATACGGATACAGAGCTTTCCGGATATCATTCCAGCTGTAAACCAGGATCCTGTGAATAAAAATCTGCAAAACCAAAACTACTAGCTGCCCGTGCGGAAAATAAGGGCACCCAGAGTTTAGGTTAAAACAATAAACTCCAGGTCAGTCATGTGACTGGTGTGAGAACTAAAACAGTTATTTAGAGCTTTACTTTAAAAGAGAGCAATTCAAGGGACCACGCCGTATAACACGGAACGGGTTTCCTCCCAAGAATACCAGTGCATAGAATAAACAACGCAATGCTTTTTCGAAAAATGAAGCTATTATAAGACCCAGGTCCCATCACACAATGCAACGCATGCCGGAGGATAGGGTTTTACCATATAACAGCCAAACATGCTTGATACGTTTAAAACAAATCATTTGATACTATAATAAGTGTATAGTGTCAAAACAATTTCAATCATAAATATAAATCATAGACGGCATGAGTGCCCCATCCCACTATGTCGCCATACTAGGCTCTACAAATAAAGCCGAAATACACGTATTGGAAATTGGATTTCCGTCATGAGTCGAGGCAAGGGGCAAGCTCCTCTCCGCGTTCGAGACACTCTAGCAAATGTCCCAGGGCTACGCACTCTGGGCAACCCCTGGATGCTTCAGGGCTGGTCCTCACTTACGTTAGAGGATTATTTATTCCTGAACACACGTTTCCCGGTCCTTACAGACCTAAATCGAGGCGCCTCGCATTCCAACAACCACATAGGTGAAAAGTATATAAATGTCAGGGTTGGTAAGTCACTGACACCACCAAAGCTAGAAAGAAACGTTGTGCTCTCCCTACAGTCCGTATCCCGTTTTTAACTCATACCGAGGTGTGAGGCTCGCGAATTCACGTTATACACAAAGCTGCCACGTAGGCCGTGCTTTGATCATCAACCACAAGACTCTGCTTTTCAACAAAAGCCTTGATCATTGCATCTTAGCGTGCCACACAGGCAATTCATGCCATGCGATTGATATCTATCGATATATAACCTCTAAGCTCGTACGTCTCAGAGAAGGGCGTTAAGCAAGAGAATAAATCCTCCGCCGCCAAACAGATATATATTTAATAGAAATCAATCAACACAGAATAAAATCCAATGTCAGACACACAATCCATTTACAAGTCCGTTTTGGGTCTGAACGAAACCGGAGGCACTTTCCTCGCATATCCATCCATCTCCAAGTACGTCTGGACGACCACCAACTATTTCCATCCTCTTGGGTGTACTGCCCAATCAGGATCGTCAGTAATTATCCAAACGATGTGAAGACTTCCGGTCTTCAACCACCGTCTTCATCTTCGACCTATCGTCGAATCGGTTATTCAGAATGGGTATAAACCCGGACTTTCCGAACAACCCGCGTATATTAAAAACAAATGTTACACAAACACAACATACGCCTCATTCCAGTTCAGAATATTCCTTTATTCATAAAATCACATTTTTAGGGAAAGGTTCCCATTAATTTTATCCAAGATAAATTCTTTAAAATTTATCCTTTAATCTTCCTTTGGATGTCATATCAAACCAAATTATGGTTTTTCCTAACTAGTCGAGATTAGCGAACCGTACCGAAGTAATTGTTTATTTTATTTCCCAATCCCAACTTATTCATCCCATGAAGCAAAACTGGTAATACTCCATATCTAACACCATGGTGTTATCGGTAAAATTAATTACCATTTCACGTTCAAATCTAATTAAAGATTTAACTATCGCTTTGGAGCAAAACTGGTGATACTCCATTCTCGCTTATTTCTAAATTTGATAATTTAGATTATAGATTCACATTTCAATCTAATTGCAGATTCGTTAGAACTCCTTTTACTGGGTTAAAGAACTAGGTGTTATTTAAAACACAGTTCACGACAAACCCATATCACATTCTATTTGTTATCGGGTTAAAGAACTAGTGTTATTTAAAACACCATTCACGATAAACCCATTACAAATCCAATCAAATATATTAGAAATTCCGATTATTTAAAACCCCTTTTTAAATCTAATTTATTTATTAAAAAGAAATCGGGTTTTAAATTTAGTTCAATCTAGTTCATTTCGATAAAAATCCATTTTTATCTTTTCAAATATGGAGTTTTTCATCCCAAATTTTCCCAAATCATTTCTTATGATTTCACACTAATTATTACTATTTTTAATAATTTTATCAAGGCCCGTACAGTCGATTTCCATCAACGGCCATCGAACTGCACTTACAGCGACCTTTTCCAAATTTGATTTGGACGTATCTCCAAATCCAACCGTTAGATTTCAAATTTCTAATATTCGTTAGAAAGCTCTTTTCGATACGAACCCAGCGGTTCTGGTTTTAGGAGAATCCGACGGTCGGATCTCCCGTAATGTCCGTTTGAAATAAATGGTCGAAATTCACGAACTGCCGCGGCGCGGCGCGTTCTATTCAGGCCATTATATTATATATATAATATATATAATATATATTTCATCGATTTCTATTTAAAACGAATTATATAAATAGTTTTAAAATTCGTTTCAAAAGCAATTTCAACTTCCATTTTAATTCAAATCAAAATTGATTTTCTATTCGATTCAATTCAAATTGGTTTTCTATTCGAATCAAATTCGTTATATATTCCATTGAAATCAAATTCGTTATATATTCAAATCAAATTCATTATATATTCAATTCATTTCGAAATCGTTTTATATTCAATTCATTTCGAAATCGTTTTCAATTGAATTCATTTCGAAATCGTTTTCAATTCAATTCATTTCGAAATCGTTTTATATTCAATTCATTTCGAAATCGTTTTCAATTCAATTCATTTCGAAATCGTTTTCAATTCAATTCATTTCAAAATGAATCAAATCGATATAAATATCGTTCACGAAAAAATGGCGTCAATCTAACCAACACGGCTTCATATATTTCTATTTTCAAATATTCTATTCAATAAATGAATATTTATTTTTGTCAACACACGACTAATCTCAACGAATGAGTACTGTCCACGTGTGACAATTTTTGTTAAATTATTTCGTTCAACATATGACTAATCTCAACGGATGAGTACAGTCAACACATGAACCTTTATTTTATATTGATAAAGATGCAAATTTTATTATTAAAATATTTCGTTCAACACATGACTAATCTCAACGAATGAGTACAGTCAACACATGAACTTTTATGTTACAATATTCTTTATTTTCTAAATTGGAGTGAGGCCCAATCAATCACCATATAATATTAATTATATGGACTTTCATACATCACACGCATATAATATCATTGAAAAATAATCAACCATCAACCAAAGTGCACTACACTGTATAAGCATCAAATATAGATATATAACGCTTATAACAGCCTGTCAATCAATCGATCGACATATTTAATCAATCAGGATGAGTGAACTTCAAATTTCATCCCAACACCCGTGTGGGGTTTCAAACAATCAAACGCATATTTTATTTGTGCAGTTGGGCGATGTGTAAAATTTATCGTCCCAATCCATGTCAGTCAAATCAGTGTACATAAACAAACCGTCCGGTTTGTAAATGAATATTTATTTATTCACATTCACTATATTCATATTCACGTTAAAAATTATATTTTTAACGATAAAACATCTTATTCTAACATATGAATTTCTATTCAGTTCATTCTTTAAATAAAATGATATTTTTATTTTTCTAACTTATTTTAGAAAATTTCGGCGGCATAACGGCACGATACTAGAAACGGGACAAGGCCTAGCCTTATCCCCGGTCTAGTGAAGGCCCACGCCATTCACACATCAATCAATCCATTCTGTTTCACCAAACAATTCAAATTTCAATCAAATAATCTAACTAATTTTTGCAATCAAACAAACAAGTCCATGGTCTGTGGACGATTGTGTCGGGTGCTACTAAGCACCGTCTGCATCCTAGTATATATATATAACTAGAAAAGAAAATTGAAGAGTGAGAAATTCTCACCGATAGCTATCCAATCATCTTGACTCTTCTTTGATAGAAATCTTCATCGTTATCGCATTTTTGTCATCTTCGTTGCTGTAGCCACTACATATGTAAAAATCGAATTTTTACTATGCTATTCAATATATAAAAATCGAATTTTTACCTTGTTATTCAATATATAAAAATCGAATTTTTATTATGCTATATGGATAAAAATTCTATTTTTACATTGCTACTATATAGATAAAAATTATATTTTTACCTCGCTATTCTCTATATAAAGATTTCGCCTTTTCAAATATGAAGTTTTCGCCTTTTTAAATATGAAGTTTTCGCCTTTTTAAATATGAAGTTTTCGCCTTTTCAAATATGAAGTTTTCGCCTTTTTAAATATGAAGTTTTCGCCTTTTCAAATATGAAGTTTTCGCCTTTTCAAATATGAAGTTTTTGCCTTTTCAAATATTAAAAATCCGAACTTTTAGATATTAAAAATCCGAACTTCACGAAAGCAAAAATCCTATTTTTTCTCTAAAAATATACTCTTTCCTATTTAAGCAAAAATCATATTTCTACATCTTCTATATAGTAAAGATTATATTTTTAATACTTTAAAAATATAAAAATCATATTTTTAATACTTTTAAAAATATAAAAATCATATTTTTCCCCAACAAAAATCAAAGCTTTACCGTGTTAAAAATTCTACCTTTATAGTTTTAAACATTCTATCTTTGCTATTTTAAAATCTTTTTATTTATATAAACTAAAATCATAACTTTATCGTTAAAAAAACTAACATTTTATTTATAAAAATACTGACTGTTTATTTCTACAAAATTATAAAAACTGAAAAGAAAATTGAATAATAAAATAAAGCAAAATAAAGCTTACAGCGCTCCGTTCAAAGAGAGGGGTTTTCGTTGCGTCTCAGGTGGTCAGGAGGGGGAGCGGCGCGTCGGGGTGGTGCTGCGGTCTAGCCTGAGGCGGCGGAATGGGGTGCGGTGGGAGGATTTGATGCGGCAGCGGGTCTGGGGCTCGTCGATCGAAGGGGGAGGCTGAGGGAGAAGAAGGAGGTGCGGGGGAGAAGAGGAGGAGACTGGCGCGAGGGGCGGCGCTGGGGGGGGAGCTGCGTCGGGGTGGCAATCGCCAAGGGGCGGCGGTTGCGCCCTAGGGTTTTTTTCCTTTTTTTTCAGAATGAACGGTAGAGATATAAGGGGGGGCTATATGCAAAATTAAATTATATTATTTTAATTGCAAAAAGTTGACTTTCACAAACGACCTCTAAACGAGTCCCACCGCCTGTCGTCCATAGCGTTTTACCCCCATTCCGAACATAATGGGATATGTATCACAAGCTGATTTGATCGTTTCGATCAGTTTCCGTTGAATTTACATTTAAATCATTATATTGAATTTTAAACGTACATTTCAAATTACCGGGGTCACATACTAACTCGAAAAATTCCAGAAAAATATTTTCTAGCTTCGTATTGACGATACGGTCCTAACAAAACTAGTTTCGTCGAATTCTGAGACCGTTTGAAAAATGGCCAATTTCCAGTCGATTAAAATCAACTGAAACTGGTCAAATGCGTTTTCCTTTGCCACGCTCACATATTGATTCGAAAAATTATGAAATTTGAAACCGAGCAATAATTTGACATCACGGACCCAACAAAACTGGTTTCGTCGAAATCCGAGGTCATTTGCAAAATTTCCATTTTTAAGGGCCTGAATTCCATAGCGACTATTCAGAATTTTCAACTGGCCATATCTTTTGATTCCCGCTATGAAATTTTGATTTTTCGGATTTTGTAACAACCCGAAAATCCGGGCCAGTTTAAAATTTTTATTTTGGCAATTATAGCGAGTTTTGATTATTTAAAATGAATTATTTTAAATAATATCGACGAGAAAATTTATTTTCGGCGAAGTTAAAACGAATAAATTTATTTTAATTATATAACGAGCCTGAAATGGCGCGGTAGTTCGAAAATTCGATTTCTAATTTCAATTGAATATACAGAATTCGTTATAAGTCAGAATTGGACGAAACAAGAAATATTTGAATCTGATGAACAAGATCTTTCTAACGAAGTTAACAAACTAGGATTTCACTTTAGAAATGATAAGATGCGTCCAGTTGAAAATTCAGAATAGTCGCTATGGAATTTATATATATATTTAATAATATATAGCCCTTAAAAATGGACATTTTGCAAACGACCTCGGATTTCGACGAAACCAGTTTTGTTGGGTCCGTGATGTCAAGTTATTGCTAGATTCCAAATTTCATAATTTTTCGAATCAATATGTGAGCGTGGCAAAGGAAAACGCGTTTGACCAGTTTCAGTTGATTTTAATCGACTGGAAATTGGCCATTTTTCCAACGGTCTCAGAATTCGACGAAACTAGTTTTGTTAGGACCGTATCGTCAATACGAAGCTAGAAAATATTTTTCGGGAATTTTTCTAGTTAGTATGTGGCCCCGGTAATTTGAAATGTGCGTTTAAAATTCAATATAGTGATTTAAATGAAAATTCAAAAGGAAACTGATTGTAACGATCAAATCAGCTTGCGGTACATATCCCATTGAGTTCGGAATGGGGGTAATTAGCTATGGACAACAGTCGGCGGGTTTCGTTTCGAGTCCGAACGAAAAAGTTGCTTTATGGATTTAATATTAAAATTAAATTAATAAATTAATAAATAACCCTCCCCTTTAACTACCTCCCTCTCCCCTACCGTTGACTTCAAAAATTCAGAATTAAAGAAAAAAAAAAAAACAAGTCGAAGCCGCCGACGAACAAATCGCCGCCCCTCCCCGATGAACCCCGCGACCCCCTCCCTCAGCTCGCCGCCCTCCTCCTCCTCCTTCCCTTCTCCATCCGCTGACCCCATCCCTGAAATCCCCGACCTCGAAGCCGCCGACGAACAAATCGCCGCCCCCCCCCCCCCCCCCCACCGCACAACCTCCCGCCTCCCAGTTCGATTAGCCCTAGCCCCCTGATTAGTCCCTCCGCCGCCACCAAGGTGAACCGCGCCTCCCCCTCCTCCCTCACGAGCCGCGGCAGAAATAAGCGCCCCCCCTGTAAGTTTTTCTATTTATTTAATTTATTTATTTTATCTAAAACAGAAAAAGAAACTGCTTTGTTTTAAAAATGTAAAAAACTGTTTTTTTATTTTACTTGAAACCTGTTTTTTTTTATTATATATTTTGAAAACTGTTTTCTGTTTTATTTAAAGTTAAAACTGATTTTGTTTTATAGTAAAAACTGTTTTTTTTAAGTAGTAAAAACTGATTTTGTTTTATAGTAAAGACTGTTTTTTTTTAAGTAGTAAAAACTGATTTTTGTTTATAGTAAGAAAAAAACTGATTTTTAGTTATATGAAAAACTGATTTTTGTTTAGTTTAAAACTGAGAAAGATTGGATTTTTGAACACATGAAAAGATTAGATTTTTATGTTATAAAAATATATGATTTGCTAATAAAAACTTATAGAAAGACTTGATTTCTAATTGAAATAAAAATTCGATTTTTATATATTGAACTTTGAACTAAAAATTCGATTTTTATATATTGAACTTTGAACTAAAAATTCGATTTTTATATATTGAACTTTGAACTAAAAATTCGATTTTTATATATTGAACTTTGAACTAAAAATTCGATTTTTATATATTGAACTTTGAAATAAAAATTCGATTTTTATATATTGAACTTTGAACTAAAAATTCGATTTTTATATATTGAACTTTGAAATAAAAATTCGATTTTTATATATTGAACTTTGAAATAAAAATTCGATTTTTATATATTGAACTTTGAAATAAAAATTCGATTTTTATATATTGAACTTTGAAATAAAAATTCGATTTTTATATATTGAACTTTGAAATAAAAATTCGATTTTTATATATGGAATAGCGAAGTAAAAATGGGATTTTTACATATGTAGTGAAAGCGGGACAACGAAGGTGACAATAAGGCGGAACGGCGAAGACTTCTGCAAAGGAAGAGCCGTGGAGCTAGGATAGCTATATGTGAGAACTTCTCACCCTTCAATTTATTTTCTAGTTATATATATATGCTAGGATGCAGACGGTGTTTAGTAGCACCCGACACAATCGTCCACAGACCATGGACTTGTTTGTTTGGCTGTTTGGTGATTGATTGCGATATTGGTTTGAATGTGGTTTGTGGTATGAAAAATCGAATCGATAAATTGGTTAGGATTAGACGTGCGCCGTTATAAGGCGAAGGAGTAAGGCTAGGTTAGATCCTTACTCCAAATTTTGTGGTTTGCATAACGAAAGTGATTTGATTGATGTGTGAATGGCGTGGGCCTTCACTAGACCGGGGATAAGGCTAGGCCTTGTCCCGTTTCTAGTATCGTGCCGTTATGCCGCCGAAATTTTCTAAAATAAGTTAGAAAAATAAAGATATCATTTTATTGAATAAATGAATTGAATAGAAATTCATAGGTTGAAATAAAATGTTTTATCGTTAAAAATATAATTTTTAACGTGAATGTGAATAAATGAATAGTTATAAACAAATCGGCCGATTTGTTTGTATATACACTGATTTGACTGATATTGATTGGGTCGATAGATTTCACACATCGCCCAACTGCACAAATAAAATATGCGGTTGATTGTTTGAAACCCCACACGGGTGTTAGGATGAAATTTGAAGTTCACTCATCCTGATTGATTAAATATGTCGATCGATTGATTGACAAGCTGCTATAAGCGTTAAATGTCTATATTTGATGCTTATACAGTGTAGTGCACTTTGGTTGATGGTTGATTATTCATCGTTGTTGATATATACATGTGTTGTAGAAAATCCATATAATTAACATTATATGGTAATTGATTGGGCCTCATTCCAGTTTCGAAAAAAAATAGAAATATTTGAAATAGAAATATTTGAAATAGAATATTTGAAAATAGAAATATGTGAAGCCGTGAGGATTAGATTGACGCCATTTTGACGTGAACGATGTTTATATCGATTTTATTCATTTCGAAATGAATATTGAAAAGTGATTTCGAAATCGAATATTTTGAAATGAATTGAATTGAAAACGAATTCAAAATGAATTGAATTGAAAACGATTTCGAAATGAATTGAATTGAAAACGAATTCAAAATGAATTGAAAACGATTTCGAAATGAATTGAATTGAAAACGATTTCGAAATGAATTGAATTGAAAACGATTTCGAAATGAATTGAATTGAAAACGATTTCGAAATGAATTGAATTGAAAACGAATTCAAAATGAATTGAAAACGATTTCGAAATGAATTGAATTGAAAACGATTTCGAAATGAATTGAATTGAAAACGAATTCAAATTGAATTGAAATGAATTCAAATTAAATTGAAATTTGAATTGAATAGAAATGAATTTTAAAACGAAATTATAGAGAAGAATTCAATTTTGATTTGAATTGAAATGGAAGTTGAAATTGCTTTTGAAACGAATTTAAAACTATTTATATAATTCGTTTTGAATAGAAATCGACGAAGTATATATTATATATATAATATAATGGCCTGAATAGAACGCGCCGCGCCGCGGCAGTTCGCGAATTTCGACCATTGACTTCGAATGGACATTACGGGAGATCCGACCGTCGGATTCTCCTAAAACCGGAACCGTTGGGTTCGTATCGAAAAGAGCTTTCTAACGAATATTAGAAATTAGAAATCTAACGGTTGGATTTGGAATTATGTCCAAATCAAATTCGAAAAAGGTCGCTGTAAGTGCAGTTCGATGGCCGTTGATGGAAATCGACTGTAGGGGCCTTGATAAAATTATTAAAAATAGTAATAATTTATGTAAAATCATAAGAAATGATTTGTGAAGATTTGGGATGAAAAACTCCATATTTGAAAAGATAAAAATAGATTTTTATCGAAATGAACTAGTTTTGAACTAGAATTATAATTCTATTTATTTTTAAATAAATAAATTGAATTCGAAAAGGGTTTTGAAAATAACCAAAATTTCCAATGATTGCATTGGAGTGGATTTGAATCGAAATTGTCTTCGGAATATTTCGATGTTGGAATTCGTGATTATACAGGTGTTGTTATGGAAATTTGAAAGATATATTTTTATATCGTTATTTCCACTACGACGTTTGTTAATCGTAGAATTTGATATTGAATATAGGCCGATATATTTTCTATTCAGAGCCTTGTGTTTAATATCGAATGTGATTTGGGTTTGTCGTGAATGGTGTCTTCACTAACACTGTTCTTGAACCCAGTTGAGAAATGATTAAATCTTTTTATTTAGATTTAATGAAAGGTACCAATTAAATGATGTTTAATTGGAATTGAATTGATATTGATTTTTGGGTTTATCGTGAACAGTGTTTTAAATAACACTCGTTCTTTAACCCAATAATTAATGGAATGTGATTTTGGGTTTATCGTGAACCGTGTTTTAAATGACACTGATTCTTTAACCCAGTCAAAGATTAAAACTAAGTGGAGTTTTAATGAATCTTTAATTAGATTGAAATAATCGAAATGGAGTATCGGCAGTTTTGCTCCAGGCGATAGTTAAATCTTTAATTAGATTTGAACGTGAAATGGTAATTGAATTTACCGATAACACTGTGGTGTTAGATATGAAGTATAACCAGTTTTACTTCATGGGATAAATAGGTTGGGATTGGGAAATTAAAACAAATGATTACTTCGGTAAGTTTCGTTAATCCCGACTAGTTTGAATTGATATTCAAAAGTAGATTAAAGAATAAATTCAAGAATTTATCTTTGATAAAATTAAGGGGAACCTTTCCCTATGAATGTGAAATTTAGAAACTAACTGTCGGTTAGCTAAGCAGAATGGTTTTCTGGATATTGATCTGATGTTGGTTTCGGCCTTCGGGGTTAATATTTGGGGAATTATTCTCTTGATTAATTTACGGTTAGTGACTAATGAATTGGAATGAGGCGTATGTTGTGTTTGTGTAACACTTTTATAATATATACGCGAGTTATTCGGAAAGACCGGGTTTATCCCATTCTGAATAACTGATACGACGATAAGTCGAAGATGAAGACGATGGTTGAAGACCGGAGGTCTTCACGTCGTTTGGGTGATAACTGATGATCTTGATTGGGCTGTACACCCAAGAAGATGGAAACAGTTAGTGATCGTCCAGACGTACTTGGAGATCGATGGATATGCGGGGTACTAGGTGCCTCCGGTTTCGTTCAGACCCAGAACGGACTTGTAAATGGACTGTGTGTCTGACATCGGATTTCATTCTGTGTGACTGATATCGGTTGCATAGGATGGTTTGCCTGTGTGGCATGCTAAGATGCAAATGATCAAGGCTTCTGTTGAAAAGCAAAGTCTTGTGGTGATGATCAAAGCACGGCCTTTGTGGCGTAGCTTTGTGTAACGTTTACCTCGCGTGTTTCACACCAGGTATGAACCAAAAACGGGAGACGGACCTCAGGGAGGACTTGCGTTTCTTTCTAGCTAGAAGTGGCGTCAGTGGTTTTACACGCCCTGACGAGTTTGACTTATGTGGTTGTTGCTGTTGCGAGGCGCCTCGGATTGATCGGTCGTTCTCGAACCGATGGAGTCATTCGTTGGCTCGTTTGCGCCCCAAAGGGCGGGGAGACGTATTGTTCAGGCATAATAATCCACATCGGTGGACCGGCCCTGACGATCCAGGGGGCAGTTGCGGCTGTTCCTGAGACATGGTAGGCTAGATTGTCTCGAATCGGTAGAGGACGATCCCTGGCCTCGGTTCATAGATGGAAATCCAATTTCCAAATACGTGACTTTGCGGTTTTATTTGTAAACCTATATATGGCGACATAGTGGCATGGGACGCTCATGTCGCCTATGATAGATACTTATGATTTGAAGTTGTTTTATACACTATGCACTTATAATAGTATCAAATGATTTGTTTTAGACGTATCAAACATGCTTTGGCTGTTATAAGGGAAAACCCTATCCCCCGGCTTGCAATTGCATTGTGTGATAGGACCTGGGTCTTATAACAGCTTCATTTTTCTTTATTTAGCATTGCGCTGTTTGTTTTAAGCACTGGTATTCTTGGGAGGAAACCCGTTCCGTGTTATACGGCGTGGTCCCTTGATTTACCTAATGATTTAAAATAAAGATTAATAACTGTTTTAGTTCTCACACCAGTCACATGACTGACCTGGAGTTTATTGTTTTAACCTAAACTCTGGGTGCCCCTATTTTGACACGGGCAGCTAGTAGTTTTGGTTTTGCAGATTTATATTCACAGGATCCTGGTTTACAGCTGGAACGATATCCGGAAAGCTTTGTATCCGTATATCTCATTCTAGTTGTGTATTGTATTATTTTCCGCTGCTATGTATTTAAATGTAATTTAAATCTCTGATATTTCTGTGTAATATTCATTGTTACTCTGTATGTTCTTGTAATCTGATGCATTGTTGTAATATACAATGAAATGTTCTTCTGTATGCGTTCTGTTGTGGCTTGTTCTCGAACTATCCGTCGCTTTCCTTTACGGGGAAGTTACGGGTCTTCACAGTTGGTATCAGAGCTTTGGTTTACAAAGCTCAGAGAACAAGGCACATTAGAACCATACGAAAGAATTCATCAGATAATTGGATTAGTAATATCCAATGGGATGACTCGTTAGAGATAGGATCAGTAGTATCCTAGAACGAGTGTGAAGAGTATATTTTTCAAATGAAAACAAATTTTGTTTTGAAAATTTAAATCAACTATTCGTATTTGATTATTTGTTTATATTGATTTTGGACAATTCAGTATATAAAGAATTTGCATATACGCCTTGCAAACGTATATTCGAAGTTTTAATATACTGGATAGATATAGAGTCACATTCTAGACACCCGGGGATAATTCTGATGATGTGGCCACATCATCAGTATTTATATTCGTGTTTCGAAGGTGTGATATCTATATATTTCCATTAGACTGGTGTGAGAACCAAAGATTATATAGATAGAACACATTGTTGTGAATTGGCATCAAAACATGATTTTTAGTATATGTACCAAAAGTTATGAATTTCAAATGATAATTCACTAATTGATTGATGTTTGGGTTGTTTGTTCATTTGTTTGCTAATTTTAAACCATTTAGCCTAATTGAATCAAATATTGGATTATATTGAAAATTGGTCGCATTTGCTTGCATACACATATACTTATATTGAGCAGGTCATAGCAAGGAGGCTAGAGCCAGAGAATAAAATTTGTTTGCCCGACAAATAGGTACATGTTTACTACATAATTTACTGTTTTGTTTGGGTGATGATGATTTTATGAGCCTATTGGCTAGCCGCTTGGCTTTTTCTTTTTCTTTTTGAGATCTGAAGGACCGGGGAAGCTATTTGAAATTCCCCGATGCTCCCGGTGCAGGGGAGGTTATGGCGAAATTTTTCAAAAATTTAGGGTGTTAGCCAAATTTTTGAGATTTTGAAAATTCTCAGAAACTGAAAGGTTGGAGAATAGAATACAGATCGAGCGTAGAGTTGAATTGATCAAACCACTTTCGACTTTGTTCCTTTTCGGGGACGAAAAGTTTTAAGTGGGGGAGATTGTAACAACCCGAAAATCCGGGCCAGTTTAAAATTTTTATTTTGGCAATTATAGCGAGTTTTGATTATTTAAAATGAATTATTTTAAATAATATCGACGAGAAAATTTATTTTCGGCGAAGTTAAAACGAATAAATTTATTTTAATTATATAACGAGCCTGAAATGGCGCGGTAGTTCGAAAATTCGATTTCTAATTTCAATTGAATATACAGAATTCGTTATAAGTCAGAATTGGACGAAACAAGAAATATTTGAATCTGATGAACAAGATCTTTCTAACGAAGTTAACAAACTAGGATTTCACTTTAGAAATGATAAGATGCGTCCAGTTGAAAATTCAGAATAGTCGCTATGGAATTTATATATATATTTAATAATATATAGCCCTTAAAAATGGACATTTTGCAAACGACCTCGGATTTCGACGAAACCAGTTTTGTTGGGTCCGTGATGTCAAGTTATTGCTAGATTCCAAATTTCATAATTTTTCGAATCAATATGTGAGCGTGGCAAAGGAAAACGCGTTTGACCAGTTTCAGTTGATTTTAATCGACTGGAAATTGGCCATTTTTCCAACGGTCTCAGAATTCGACGAAACTAGTTTTGTTAGGACCGTATCGTCAATACGAAGCTAGAAAATATTTTTCGGGAATTTTTCTAGTTAGTATGTGGCCCCGGTAATTTGAAATGTGCGTTTAAAATTCAATATAGTGATTTAAATGAAAATTCAAAAGGAAACTGATTGTAACGATCAAATCAGCTTGCGGTACATATCCCATTGAGTTCGGAATGGGGGTAATTAGCTATGGACAACAGTCGGCGGGTTTCGTTTCGAGTCCGAACGAAAAAGTTGCTTTATGGATTTAATATTAAAATTAAATTAATAAATTAATAAATAACCCTCCCCTTTAACTACCTCCCTCTCCCCTACCGTTGACTTCAAAAATTCAGAATTAAAGAAAAAAAAAAAAAACAAGTCGAAGCCGCCGACGAACAAATCGCCGCCCCTCCCCGATGAACCCCGCGACCCCCTCCCTCAGCTCGCCGCCCTCCTCCTCCTCCTTCCCTTCTCCATCCGCTGACCCCATCCCTGAAATCCCCGACCTCGAAGCCGCCGACGAACAAATCGCCGCCCCCCCCCCCCACCGCACAACCTCCCGCCTCCCAGTTCGATTAGCCCTAGCCCCCTGATTAGTCCCTCCGCCGCCACCAAGGTGAACCGCGCCTCCCCCTCCTCCCTCACGAGCCGCGACAGAAATAAGCGCCCCCCCTGTAAGTTTTTCTATTTATTTAATTTATTTATTTTATCTAAAACAGAAAAAGAAACTGCTTTTGTTTTAAAAATGTAAAAAACTGTTTTTTTATTTTACTTGAAACCTGTTTTTTTTTATTATATATTTTGAAAACTGTTTTCTGTTTTATTTAAAGTTAAAACTGATTTTGTTTTATAGTAAAAACTGTTTTTTTTAAGTAGTAAAAACTGATTTTGTTTTATAGTAAAGACTGTTTTTTTTTTAAGTAGTAAAAACTGATTTTTGTTTATAGTAAGAAAAAAACTGATTTTTAGTTATATGAAAAACTGATTTTTGTTTAGTTTAAAACTGAGAAAGATTGGATTTTTGAACACATGAAAAGATTAGATTTTTATGTTATAAAAATATATGATTTGCTAATAAAAACTTATAGAAAGACTTGATTTCTAATTGAAATAAAAATTCGATTTTTATATATTGAACTTTGAACTAAAAATTCGATTTTTATATATTGAACTTTGAACTAAAAATTCGATTTTTATATATTGAACTTTGAACTAAAAATTCGATTTTTATATATTGAACTTTGAACTAAAAATTCGATTTTTATATATTGAACTTTGAAATAAAAATTCGATTTTTATATATTGAACTTTGAACTAAAAATTCGATTTTTATATATTGAACTTTGAAATAAAAATTCGAATTTTATATATTGAACTTTGAAATAAAAATTCGATTTTTATATATTGAACTTTGAAATAAAAATTCGATTTTTATATATTGAACTTTGAAATAAAAATTCGATTTTTATATATTGAACTTTGAAATAAAAATTCGATTTTTATATATGGAATAGCGAAGTAAAAATGGGATTTTTACATATGTAGTGAAAGCGGGACAACGAAGGTGACAATAAGGCGGAACGGCGAAGACTTCTGCAAAGGAAGAGCCGTGGAGCTAGGATAGCTATATGTGAGAACTTCTCACCCTTCAATTTATTTTCTAGTTATATATATATGCTAGGATGCAGACGGTGTTTAGTAGCACCCGACACAATCGTCCACAGACCATGGACTTGTTTGTTTGGCTGTTTGGTGATTGATTGCGATATTGGTTTGAATGTGGTTTGTGGTATGAAAAATCGAATCGATAAATTGGTTAGGATTAGACGTGCGCCGTTATAAGGCGAAGGAGTAAGGCTAGGTTAGATCCTTACTCCAAATTTTGTGGTTTGCATAACGAAAGTGATTTGATTGATGTGTGAATGGCGTGGGCCTTCACTAGACCGGGGATAAGGCTAGGCCTTGTCCCGTTTCTAGTATCGTGCCGTTATGCCGCCGAAATTTTCTAAAATAAGTTAGAAAAATAAAGATATCATTTTATTGAATAAATGAATTGAATAGAAATTCATAGGTTGAAATAAAATGTTTTATCGTTAAAAATATAATTTTTAACGTGAATGTGAATAAATGAATAGTTATAAACAAATCGGCCGATTTGTTTGTATATACACTGATTTGACTGATATTGATTGGGTCGATAGATTTCACACATCGCCCAACTGCACAAATAAAATATGCGGTTGATTGTTTGAAACCCCACACGGGTGTTAGGATGAAATTTGAAGTTCACTCATCCTGATTGATTAAATATGTCGATCGATTGATTGACAAGCTGCTATAAGCGTTAAATGTCTATATTTGATGCTTATACAGTGTAGTGCACTTTGGTTGATGGTTGATTATTCATCGTTGTTGATATATACATGTGTTGTAGAAAATCCATATAATTAACATTATATGGTAATTGATTGGGCCTCATTCCAGTTTCGAAAAAAAATAGAAATATTTGAAATAGAAATATTTGAAATAGAATATTTGAAAATAGAAATATGTGAAGCCGTGAGGATTAGATTGACGCCATTTTGACGTGAACGATGTTTATATCGATTTTATTCATTTCGAAATGAATATTGAAAAGTGATTTCGAAATCGAATATTTTGAAATGAATTGAATTGAAAACGAATTCAAAATGAATTGAATTGAAAACGATTTCGAAATGAATTGAATTGAAAACGAATTCAAAATGAATTGAAAACGATTTCGAAATGAATTGAATTGAAAACGATTTCGAAATGAATTGAATTGAAAACGATTTCGAAATGAATTGAATTGAAAACGATTTCGAAATGAATTGAATTGAAAACGAATTCAAAATGAATTGAAAACGATTTCGAAATGAATTGAATTGAAAACGATTTCGAAATGAATTGAATTGAAAACGAATTCAAATTGAATTGAAATGAATTCAAATTAAATTGAAATTTGAATTGAATAGAAATGAATTTTAAAACGAAATTATAGAGAAGAATTCAATTTTGATTTGAATTGAAATGGAAGTTGAAATTGCTTTTGAAACGAATTTAAAACTATTTATATAATTCGTTTTGAATAGAAATCGACGAAGTATATATTATATATATTATATATATAATATAATGGCCTGAATAGAACGCGCCGCGCCGCGGCAGTTCGCGAATTTCGACCATTGACTTCGAATGGACATTACGGGAGATCCGACCGTCGGATTCTCCTAAAACCGGAACCGTTGGGTTCGTATCGAAAAGAGCTTTCTAACGAATATTAGAAATTAGAAATCTAACGGTTGGATTTGGAATTATGTCCAAATCAAATTCGAAAAAGGTCGCTGTAAGTGCAGTTCGATGGCCGTTGATGGAAATCGACTGTAGGGGCCTTGATAAAATTATTAAAAATAGTAATAATTTATGTAAAATCATAAGAAATGATTTGTGAAGATTTGGGATGAAAAACTCCATATTTGAAAAGATAAAAATAGATTTTTATCGAAATGAACTAGTTTTGAACTAGAATTATAATTCTATTTATTTTTAAATAAATAAATTGAATTCGAAAAGGGTTTTGAAAATAACCAAAATTTCCAATGATTGCATTGGAGTGGATTTGAATCGAAATTGTCTTCGGAATATTTCGATGTTGGAATTCGTGATTATACAGGTGTTGTTATGGAAATTTGAAAGATATATTTTTATATCGTTATTTCCACTACGACGTTTGTTAATCGTAGAATTTGATATTGAATATAGGCCGATATATTTTCTATTCAGAGCCTTGTGTTTAATATCGAATGTGATTTGGGTTTGTCGTGAATGGTGTCTTCACTAACACTGTTCTTGAACCCAGTTGAGAAATGATTAAATCTTTTTATTTAGATTTAATGAAAGGTACCAATTAAATGATGTTTAATTGGAATTGAATTGATATTGATTTTTGGGTTTATCGTGAACAGTGTTTTAAATAACACTCGTTCTTTAACCCAATAATTAATGGAATGTGATTTTGGGTTTATCGTGAACCGTGTTTTAAATGACACTGATTCTTTAACCCAGTCAAAGATTAAAACTAAGTGGAGTTTTAATGAATCTTTAATTAGATTGAAATAATCGAAATGGAGTATCGGCAGTTTTGCTCCAGGCGATAGTTAAATCTTTAATTAGATTTGAACGTGAAATGGTAATTGAATTTACCGATAACACTGTGGTGTTAGATATGAAGTATAACCAGTTTTACTTCATGGGATAAATAGGTTGGGATTGGGAAATTAAAACAAATGATTACTTCGGTAAGTTTCGTTAATCCCGACTAGTTTGAATTGATATTCAAAAGTAGATTAAAGAATAAATTCAAGAATTTATCTTTGATAAAATTAAGGGGAACCTTTCCCTATGAATGTGAAATTTAGAAACTAACTGTCGGTTAGCTAAGCAGAATGGTTTTCTGGATATTGATCTGATGTTGGTTTCGGCCTTCGGGGTTAATATTTGGGGAATTATTCTCTTGATTAATTTACGGTTAGTGACTAATGAATTGGAATGAGGCGTATGTTGTGTTTGTGTAACACTTTTATAATATATACGCGAGTTATTCGGAAAGACCGGGTTTATCCCATTCTGAATAACTGATACGACGATAAGTCGAAGATGAAGACGATGGTTGAAGACCGGAGGTCTTCACGTCGTTTGGGTGATAACTGATGATCTTGATTGGGCTGTACACCCAAGAAGATGGAAACAGTTAGTGATCGTCCAGACGTACTTGGAGATCGATGGATATGCGGGGTACTAGGTGCCTCCGGTTTCGTTCAGACCCAGAACGGACTTGTAAATGGACTGTGTGTCTGACATCGGATTTCATTCTGTGTGACTGATATCGGTTTCATAGGATGGTTTGCCTGTGTGGCATGCTAAGATGCAAATGATCAAGGCTTCTGTTGAAAAGCAAAGTCTTGTGGTGATGATCAAAGCACGGCCTTTGTGGCGTAGCTTTGTGTAACGTTTACCTCGCGTGTTTCACACCAGGTATGAACCAAAAACGGGAGACGGACCTCAGGGAGGACTTGCGTTTCTTTCTAGCTAGAAGTGGCGTCAGTGGTTTTACACGCCCTGACGAGTTTGACTTATGTGGTTGTTGCTGTTGCGAGGCGCCTCGGATTGATCGGTCGTTCTCGAACCGATGGAGTCATTCGTTGGCTCGTTTGCGCCCCAAAGGGCGGGGAGACGTATTGTTCAGGCATAATAATCCACATCGGTGGACCGGCCCTGACGATCCAGGGGGCAGTTGCGGCTGTTCCTGAGACATGGTAGGCTAGATTGTCTCGAATCGGTAGAGGACGATCCCTGGCCTCGGTTCATAGATGGAAATCCAATTTCCAAATACGTGACTTTGCGGTTTTATTTGTAAACCTATATATGGCGACATAGTGGCATGGGACGCTCATGTCGCCTATGATTGATACTTATGATTTGAAGTTGTTTTATACACTATGCACTTATAATAGTATCAAATGATTTGTTTTAGACGTATCAAACATGCTTTGGCTGTTATAAGGGAAAACCCTATCCCCCGGCTTGCGATTGCATTGTGTGATAGGACCTGGGTCTTATAACAGCTTCATTTTTCTTTATTTAGCATTGCGCTGTTTGTTTTAAGCACTGGTATTCTTGGGAGGAAACCCGTTCCGTGTTATACGGCGTGGTCCCTTGATTTACCTAATGATTTAAAATAAAGATTAATAACTGTTTTAGTTCTCACACCAGTCACATGACTGACCTGGAGTTTATTGTTTTAACCTAAACTCTGGGTGCCCCTATTTTGACACGGGCAGCTAGTAGTTTTGGTTTTGCAGATTTATATTCACAGGATCCTGGTTTACAGCTGGAACGATATCCGGAAAGCTTTGTATCCGTATATCTCATTCTAGTTGTGTATTGTATTATTTTCCGCTGCTATGTATTTAAATGTAATTTAAATCTCTGATATTTCTGTGTAATATTCATTGTTACTCTGTATGTTCTTGTAATCTGATGCATTGTTGTAATATACAATGAAATGTTCTTCTGTATGCGTTCTGTTGTGGCTTGTTCTCGAACTATCCGTCGCTTTCCTTTACGGGGAAGTTACGGGTCTTCACAGATTTGTTGGAAAGATATCATCAATTTGATCCTAATGTTTTTGGTTTCACTAAAATCCGGTTTGTTTTGCACCCGGTACATTCAATTGAAGTTTGAAATCGAATTATCGAACTACCGCGCCATTTTCAATTCTATTTATAATTATATATAATTATTTATATTCTAACGACGACGTATATAATATATACGTTCTATTATATTCAAAATAAATTTCCCGTCGATATTATTTAAAATAATTCATTTTAAATATTCAAAATTCGCTAAAATTGCCAAAATAAAAATTTTAAACTGGCTCGGATTTTCGGGTTGTTACACTTGTTAATTCTAATTTTTATAACTAATTAGTCGTACTTAACTTCAGTATGTAAATAGGTGAAAACTTTCGCTCTGCATTTAGAAGTAACTTTCCATTCTGCATTTTCATTCCTAGACCAGACTAATTGGTGAAAATTTTCGTTTTCCCTCCATAGCCCCCTCCATGTTTAATTAATAAGTATTCTTAATCCCCAAATCAGAAAAACCTAATCTAAAACCACGCTCTCTCCATCCTCAACTCCTTCCGCACCGCCTTTCGATCAGGCCTCTACGATGCTCACTCTCTGTTGCTGCTCGCATCAGTTTCTCGTCGCTTGCTATTATCCAGCTCTGCTCACTGTTATCCTTCGATTTGCTAGATTTTGGGGTGCTCGCCTATGTCGAGCTTGTTGCCGTCATCATAGCAGGTAATTAAAACTAGGTTTTCTCATATTCAGTCAGTATTTCAGATTTTGTCTCAACGATCAGTTCTTTTGGTCAACGAGATGGTGTCCATTAGATCAACGGTGTTGATTAATTATTGTAACTGAGTAAAATTATAGTATCAATTGGCTTAGGCAAGAAGAGAACACTGTCAACAGTGGATTCAACTGTATATTGTAGTTGATTAAGTTTAGTTTCTATTTGGATGCATCTATTTATGAGGTTTTTGATTATATGATGCTAATCCGATTGTTGTTTTGTAGAACGAAACAAAGAAAAAGTAGAAGAACAAAGTTTATGTTCATATTCATGTTCACAGACACAAAAAGAAAAGATTAGTTGTGGTTTACCTTGACCATGCCATAGATTCCAGGCTATGCTGTAAGGTAAAGAGTAGGTGTTATTTATTTATTTACTGTAAAGAAGACAAGAGAAAACTGTTGATTCAATATTATACTAGGCTGGTGGTTTCCATTGTCCTTTCTATTGTTCTCTTCTTTGTTTTCTCTATGACCGTGACCCTTGCATTGATCTTTTATACGTTAAGTGGACCTATAGTGTCAAAGGGCTTTGTATATGAATTTTGTACCCAAACAAGTAACAAATGTAAGATATATTTATTTACTTTGGGTGCAAACGTGACACTGCAGGCAAACAAAAGACGCATGATGAAATGTGGACAGGACAGTCACCCACTTCTCAAGATGCTGTAGATGGTGATATTCTAGCACTTCATATTTCTCTAAATGGAAGTTTAATTTTGATATTAAGTTGTCAGGTATGTGATGCAAAAATATTTCTCTTACTGTATTCTATGGCTTTAAATAGACAAAATTCTAGAGTTTTCCTATTAACACCGAAAAAGGTGTTGAACTGGATCGGCCGGTGATGTTACAGTTCATGCCTGATTCAAAAAAATTGAATTGTTTTTTTTTTGCATTATTGTAAAATATTCTATAATGTAACAGAGTTGTTATTATCATACTTCAGGCAATAATTTTGCATCATTGTAAAACGAACTTAATACAACTAGTTTTAAGCATTGTATTCTTATGTCAACTACGCTTGGTTAGCATTATTCTTCTAATGTTGACTACGCTTGTGCAGACACCAAGATCCTTAGATTCGATGGTTTTATAATTGGATGCTTTTGGTTCAAAAAAATTCTTTTTCTTCAATCAAACTCAGTTGTCCCTTTGCGACCGTCGGTTGAGTTTGTCAGGTTCTGCTCAAGTCGTTGTTTTTAGACCTAAAGTTGGCAAGATCTCTTTGCTTACAATTAATACTACTACTTCGCCTTCTGTGACTAGTGGTGGTTTCATGTTAGCATTTGCTGGCAGAAAGTATGCAGCTAGATCCCTTCCCATCTTTGTGGGTAACAGCTCTTTCTCTGTAACCTGTTTCACTCTGGTCCTTGAGTTCCAAATGGGAACGTTACAAAATTTATACTGGAAAAAAGATGGTTGTGCATCATGTTCTGGAAAATCAATCTTTGTGTGCTTAAGTAAACAAAGTTGTGCCATTAGAACTTCAAGTTGCAAAAGTCAGAATCAAGGTGGCATAGAGGACTGTAGCATTGGTATACAAACTGCTTTTTTAGGTACGGATAAACAACAAGAAGCTCTCAATTCCTGGTACGAAGTTTCCAATTTAAGGCAATACTCACTTTACGGACTCTATTCTAGCCTTAAGGAATTCTCTCAGTGACCAGTACAACAAAGTATTCTAAGTTACCAGATCTTCAAATTTATGGTATGGTAATTTATTATGTATATTTATTTTATATTGTAAGTTTTGTGTTTACGTTTAGTACTTCAGAATGCTATATTTAATCGAAAAAAAGAAGAAGATAGTATAGTATACATTTACTATACCATTTCACCGCATTGGAGATAACCTTTTACAATAATTTATGTATATTTCTTAATGTTTACAACAGTTTGAAAATATCTATTATATTATATGAAACGACGATGAAAGTTTACTCTTGAGCATGTGACGATTCAGCAGTTGGCATCAGAAATACTAATGGCGTGCCTGTTCGAACTAATCCGGTAGTTAATAAAAAGGTATTTCTTTCTTATCCTGTGTATGCCTTAAAATCTCCTTATTACAATCACACAATGTTATATTTTATTTCATTAGTATTGGATTAAAAACTTATGGATGGAAGCAAAATATAGAATACATTTTTGTAATCAGCGAAACAAAAATCAATAACAAGAGGGTCAGTCAAGGTGTTTTGCATTAATATATATTTAGAAAGTCGAATGAGTAAATTAACCATCATAATCATCATTCATATGCCAATATGAGGTATTGTGTATATTGTAAACATTATGTTCAAATGATTGTAAGTTGATATTTGTCAGAAATACTTGTTAATGCCTTCTTTTGGTCTTTTTATTTCAGCTCCCCTTTTCTATAATTATTTAGAAAAAATGATCTTTTTTTCATTGACTGTTCTTGTTTCTCCTCACAACAGAAGTATGTTCATATCTTTGCTTATTAAAAAGTATTGTTTTACCTGACACACGAACACCTTTTTCATTAAAAGATTAGTTTAGATGGTTTTACGTGTAGCAATAGATTGGTATTAAACAAGTATCAAGTTACGATAGTGTGGATATCTCTCATGAATTATTGTCTGATTCAATTTTCTGAAATCAATTTCATTTCCTTTTTATAAAATTAGTTTAGTTGCTATGTCCTCATTTCAGTTTTGGATTTGAAACATATACTACTAGTTGTTCAGTTCAATGTAAATTTGTTACTTCAACATTCAGGACTTTCTTGGAATGAATTATATGAATATAGGTATGTATTTGCAATTTTTTTCAAACATAACTTTAATGCAGCCTATTATTGTTTTACATATCTCATTGTAGTATCAAATTCTGTTATATGATAATTTTTCTGGATTTACAGCTGAAGATATGGTGATCTGTACAAATTAAATGCAGTTTGGTACTAGCTAGCTAATAGCTTGAAAATATTGGCTCGATTGGCCTGGTTTGATTCGGCAATTAGCTCAATAAGAGCGTTTGTTTTCCTCTGTACTGTTTAACAGTAAGTCCTTTATTTTTTGGTTATTCTATGATTGGTATAGTAACTAGCGTAGAAAATACGAAATTCTCCATAAGGTCTGCTCCTATTGCACTAATTCCCAATTTTAACTTTAAACACCCATATCATACATTTTTTATCTCATAACAGTTTCTCAGTGTGTTTTATTGTTAGGAAAGAGTGCTTCTTTTATTGTAAAAGTGGCAATAAGGCTGGTGGGGATTACACGTTGAACACTGCAAGTGCTGTCACTGAAGCACAATCAGGAGGCTGATGGAATTTGGGTTATATGCAATTGAAGATAATGTACTCATAGAAATTTTTGAAGCACTGTCACTGTTTTTTACTTAGTAGAAATATTTGTTAGAATACATTATTATACAGTATGTACATTATTATAAAGTTCAGTTCAAGTAATGTATATTCGTCAGTATATTATCTGTTTAATGTGGTCATATTTATACAGTTCGAGGAAAAGTACAATATTTGTATCCTTGCAACCTAAAAGTATTAATGCCATAATGTCACTTTTACAATGTAGTTTTTCTCTTCTTCTCAAGATTCAAATCGTCAAATTAAAAAGCCAGATTTAATTTCCGTCACTAATCCTTTGCGGAATTGTAAGGGTTTACTGACAAAATAAAAAATCAGATTTTTTGTTAAAACTTTTTGTCGCTAATCCCCTAGTAATTAGCAAGGGTTTACCAACTCCTTACGCAAGTAATATTTTATTATAATTTAATTATCCATCAGTAAATAGTCGGTATATAAATTAAAATTAAAATAATAAATAAAATTTATTTTTATTATAAAATTAGTAAAATGATGGAAAAATGTCGGAAATCTCTTGTAAAATTCCGCCGCAAAATCTGACACAGATACCGTCATGGTTTTTACCGACCATACAGTTATGTAGGAAATCCGTCGCTAAGGCCTGTTTAGTGACCGATTTGAAGCAGGTTCTGCCGCTGCTATTTGCAGTTTTTCTTGTAGTGTATGGAAGTTCAATCAGCTTCCGAAAATGTCATGGCAAAGTGCTTCCCTCTCTTTTTGACCGATATAGCTGCTATGTGGATTCGGCAGTTGGAATCTGAATTGATCAACAGCTGGAACATGTTGGTCGCTCACTTTATTGAACAGTTTCGGGTCCACATTGCTCGACCTAAGAATGTCATGTCTCTCAGCACAATCAAGTAGAGGCCCAGAGAAACTCTACGCTCATTTTTGGAAAGGTTCAACATTGCAGCAGCATCAGTTGATTGACCTGAGTCATATATGGTATTGATGGCGGCAGTATCCGGTGTTCTGGATAACTCGGAGTTCAAAAAATCCTTGTACCGAGACCCACCACGGAATCTCAGCGAGTTCTACATTGAATCAGATAGATTTTTGCGTGAAGAAGACGCAGTGTCCGTAAAGAAAATCCTCGATGTCAATATGCTCAAGGACGGAGAACCGTCTGATTCTGATAAAGGTAAAAGAAAAGCTGCCGTCAAGAATGATCGCAACGCTCAGCCCGGAGAGGGCCTAGATATGAAAAGTACACCGAACTCAATTCAAACTTGACTGATATCTACGTGAACACAAACGGTGACGTCCCTTATCCAAAGCCTCCCAAGCGGGAGCCATCACAAAGAGAACGTGATTCTGGAAAATACTGCATATTTCATGAAATGGACGGTCAAGACACAAATGACTGTAGGCACTTACGAGACTTGATTGAGGAGCGGGTTAGACGTGGAGAGCTACCCGAGTATGTGAAACAACCTACAGCGCCTGCACTGCCACCACCTGCTCCCCGGAGAGGGAATGACCCTGGAACAAGCTCCCGTGGTCTCATCATCAACTGATCTGGATGAGATCAGTCTGAATTTCTGGCATTTCTTAGGATTTAAGATATGTTTCTTTGCTTTCTTTAGGTTTTCTAATTGGCTAAATAGGAGTACACACGTTCGGGGTTAGGATTTAGCTCCAACGCGTGCTCTGCACTCGATAACAAACCAATCAGGATTTGCTTTGGTTTTGTACTTTGAATTGGATAAGGAAGGACTTTCCAAGCATGGATTATGTTTGGAAATTTAAGTATCTTGTCAGGTTCTGGAAGGATTCTCAATCTCAACTAAAGTATGGCGTATACTTATCTCGGACCCATATGCATGGATTAGGCCTAGGGACAGACTGTCTTGTCAGGTTTTGGCAAGTATAGCTCTATCCTGACATGAGTATGGATTGTACTCACTAGGATTTTTAAGTATGGATTATACTCTGGAATGGCTTATTGTTTTGTCAGGATTTGGCAAAGGAACTCAATAAAACTCGAGTATGGCTTATGCTCAGTTTGAACTTCCTGGTATGGCTTATACCTGGAAGGCTAGGTCCCTCGTCAGGTTTTGGCAGGATGATTCGAACGTCTCTTGAGTGTGGTTTATGCTCGAATAATCAACCAAGCATGGTTTATGCATGAAAGTGTAATTAGTCTTGTCAGGATTTGACACACCTTTTTGCTCTCTTTTCTTTGCAGGTATGGATTATACTCACAGCTGGCAGGCTCGACGTTGCATTGGATTATCCAGAACTCATCTTCCTTCAACCAGCAAGACATGTTCTGGGGGGCAAAATGTTGACCCTCTTTTTATTCAAAGCAGTCACACATGGAATCTCTGATCAACAGTTCGCTCAACTGTTGGAAGCACCATCAAAAAACAGAAAACGATTTGGCTGAAATCGCATTGCAAACAAAGAATGTTCCAAAACTCCTATCAGACGATCTCTTTTGGGCCCGAAAACAGCAATTACAGAGCAAAGCTCTATAACTCTTGTATCCCTCTGAATTAGCTTCAGTTTGAGCTTTCGTCTGACTAAAACGGACTTACGGTTCGAAAGTTACGCCCGTTTCCGTGAACGCGTGCAGAACCGGAAACTTGGAATCTGGAATTGGCATAAGCCATTCGGATCGGCTATATGGATCGGATCGGATCGGATCAGATTAGTCGGTTCGGATCGGATTGAGGCATCCCGCCTTCACCAATTCAGCATCTTCCCTTCAACACTTAGATGTCGGCTCGGATCGGAGACCCCGGTTCAGATCGGGATAAGGCAGACCCGACCCGCTTCACACCAAATCCTCGCAAGAGCACGCTTGGCTTTGGACACTCCGGTTCAGATCGGATGGAGAACCGAACCGACCCCGTTCTACCTACTACTGCACTTCAGAGTTGACCTATTCTTGTGGCACCATTTCCTCCTACTTTCATGGATCACCTTCCACATGGCCTTACACGAATTGGAGAGGGTTTCTCCCATTTTGCGACTTAGTCACCACGTTCTATCATGGCGTTAGATTGGGGACACTTGTCATTCATCCGGATCTCCTATAGGGCTTCTCTGCACCTATAAATACACCATCATATGGAGATTTGAAGGGACTTTTTGGCTATTCCAACACTTGGCCTCCATTACAACCAAGCAAGGACATTGCTCATCACTTTAACATGAGGAATTCGTGTATAAATTCATTCCCTAATCTCCTCTTCTTCATTGTAAACATGAGGATTTCGTGTATAAACTGCAAGCAAACAACATTGTAATAGCTTCTTAGGATTTAAGAAACTATAAAGTGTACGTAGGCTTGGTTTGAGCTGAACCACTATAAAAAATCTCGTGTGTCTCCACTTATTTTGCTGCTTTTTCTGCATTAATCTGTGATTGTGAAGTTTTCACATAGCATTTGGGTGTTAGTGCCATTTTTCGATCTAAAATTTTGGCACGCCAGGAAGGGAGGCAGACACGACAACTTCAATTTCTGCTTGGATTATTTGGTTATTGGATCGATGGCTAAGTAAAAGGTTTCCCGTGTTGAAGGCGAAGGCACGAGAAATGAGGCAAGCCATGAAGCTTCCTCACATGAAAACCCGTCAGCATACTTGACGCAAGAAGAGATGGATGGCGTTCTCACAGAATTGAGAGCTCAGATGGCAAGGCAAGATGACCTCCTTCGCAAACAACAGGAGATGATTGACCAATTCTTCGCTCGGATGGAAGGAAGGCCGAGCAACAACGTACAACTCATGGGAAATGGAATAGAATCAGCCCCAACACCAGTTGCAAACAAAATCGGTTCAGATCTGATCCGAACTGAGGGCCAAAGTCTGAATCCCGTGCAGATGGAAATGGGGGGCATTCCCCACCGGGTCGGTTCGGACCCGATCCGAACAGCAACCCTAAATGAGCTTGAGGGCAGCAGCCTCCCCTCTGGAAATCAAGGCTTCGCTCCGATTCGACCTACATCCGCACCAGATCGGATCGGCAATACTACACAGCTTCAGCATCAAGCACCCCGGATCAGAACAGGAGGACCTGATCGGATCGGTACATCCGACCTGAACCGTGAGCCTCGACATGTCCTCCCTCGCTTCTCCGATTCGCAACATGGGGGCACCTCCGAACCGAACCGAACCGAATGGCCTTCCAAGCTCCCCGTAGACTTCCACACTCTTCTGGACTCAACGCTGGGGGGCACCAGCTCTGAACTTGTCAACTTGCAACAGCTCCTTGAAGGCGACCGGCTCGCCAATCTCATTGAACGCCTCTCGAGAGGTCGCACTTATCAGAATGACATGGATGATGTCAATCACAATCCATTCCCACGAGAAATTAGGAATTCTCGCAATCCACCAAATTTCAAACTTCCGCAACTGGAGCCCTACAACGGCAGGACAGATCCCACGGTGCACCTATTGCGCTACAAACATCATATGGAAGTTCAATCGGCTTCCGAAAATGTCATGGCAAAGTGCTTCCCTCTCTTTTTGACCGATATAGCTGCTATGTGGATTCGGCAACGGGAATCTGAATCGATCAACAACTGGAACATGTTGGTCGCTCGCTTTATTGAACATTTTCGGGTCAACATTGCTTGACCTAAGAATGTCATGTCTCTCACCACAATCAAGCAGAGGCCCAGAGAAACTCTGCGCTCATTTTTGGACAGGTTCAACGTTGCAGCAGCATCAGTTGATCGACCTGAGCCATCTATGGTATTAATGGCGGCAGTATCCGGTGTTTTGGACAACTCGGAGTTCAAAAAATCCTTGTAGCGAGACCTACCACGGAATCTCAGCGAGTTCTACCTTGAATCTGATAGATTTCTGCGTGAAGAAGATGCAATGTCCGAAAAGAAAATCCTCAATGTCAATATGCTCAAAGAAGGAGAACCATCTGATTCTGATAAAGGTAAAAGAAAAGTTGCCGTCAAGAATGACCGCAACGCTCAGCCCCGGAGAGGGCCTAGATATGAAAAGTACACTGAACTCAATTCAACCTTGACTGATATCTACGTGAACACAAACGGTGAAGTCCCTTATCCAAAGCCTCCCAGGAGGGAGCCATCACAAAGAGAACTTGATTCTGGAAAATACTGCATATTTCATGAAATGGACGGTCATGACACAAATGACTGTAGGCACATACGAGACTTGATTGAGGAGGGGGTTAGACGTGGAGAGCTACCCGAGTATGTGAAACAACCTACATCGCCTGCACCCGCACTGCCACCACCTGCTCCCCAAAGAGGGAATGACCCTGGAACGAGCTCCCGTGGTCTCAACATCAACTGATCTGGATGAGATCAGTCTGGATTTCTGTCATTTCTAAGGATTTAAGATATGTTTCTTTGCTTTCTTTAGGTTTTCCGATTGGCTAAATAGGAGTACTCACGTTTGGGGTTAGGATTTAGCTCCAACGCGTGCTTTGCACTCGATAACAAACCAATCAGGATTTGCTTTGGTTTTGTGCTTTGAATTGAATAAGGAAGGACATTTCGAGCATGGATTATGTTTGGAAATTTAAGAATCTTGTCAAGTTGTGGCAGGATTCTCAATCTCAACTAAAGTATGGCTTATATTTATCTCGGACCCCTAGGCATGGATTAGGCCTAGGGACAGACTGTCTTGTCAGGTTTTGGCAAGTATAGCTCTATCCCGACATGATTATGGATTGTACTCACTAGGATTTTTAAGTATGGATTATACTCTGGAACGGCTTATTGTTTTGTCAGGATTTGGCAAAGGAACACAATAAAACTCGAGTATGGCTTATGCTTAGTTTGAACTTCCTGGTATGGCTTACACCTGGAGGGTTAGGTCCCTCGTCAGGTTTTGGCAGGATGATTCGAACGTCTCTTGAGTGTGGTTTATGCTCAAACAAACGCCCAAGCATGGTTTATGCTCGAAAGTGTAATTAGTCTTGTCAGGATTTGACACACCTTTTTGCTCCCTTTTCTTCGCAGGTATGGATTATACTCGCAGCTGGCAGGCTCGGTGTGGCCTTGGATTATCCAGAACCCATCTTCCTTCAACCAGCAAGATATGTTCTAGGGGGCAAAATGTTGACCCGCTTTTTAGTCAAAGCAGTCACACATGGAATCTCTGATCAACAATTCGCTCAACTGTTGGAAGCATCGTCAGAAAACAGAAAACAATTTGGATGAAATCGCATTGCAAACAAAGAATGGCCCGAAACTCCTATCAGACGATCTCTTTTGGGCCCGAAAACAGCAAGTACAGAGATGAGCTTTGTAACTTTTGTAGCACTCTGAATTATCTTCAGTTTGAGCTTTCGTTTGGCTAAAACGGACTTACGGTTTGAAAATTACGCCCGTTTCCGTGAATGCGTGCAGAGCCGGAAACTTGGAATCTGGAATTGGCATAACCCATTCGGATCGGCTATACGGATCGGATCGGATAAGTCGGTTCGGATTGGATTGAGGCATCTCGCCTTCACCAATTCAGCATCTTCCCTTCAACACTTAGATGTCGGCTCGGATCGGAGACCCCGGTTCGTATCGGGATAAGGCAGTCCCGACCCGCTTCACACCAAATCCTCACAAGAGCACGCTTGGTTTTGGACACTCCGGTTCGGATCGGATGGAGAACCGAACCGACCCCCTTCGACCTGCTACTGCACTTCAGAGTGGACCTATTCTTGTGGCACCATTTCCTCCTACTTTCATGGATCACCTTCCACATGGCCTTACACGAATTGGAGAGGGTTTCTCCCATTTTGCGACCTAGTCACCACGTTCTATCAAGGCGTTGGATTGGGGACACTTCTCATTCATCTGGATCTCCTTAGGGCTTCTCTGCACCTATAAATACACCATCATATGGCGATTTGAAGGGACTTTTTTGGCTATTCCAACACTTGGCCTCCATTACAACCAAGTAAAGACATTGCTCATCACTTTAACACGAGGAATTCATGTATAAATTCATTCCCTATTCTCCTCTTCTTCATTGTAAACACGAGGATTTCGTGTATAAACTGCAAACAAACAACATTGTAATAGCTTCTTAGGATTTAAGAAACTATAAAGTGGACGCAGGCTTGGTTTGAGCCGAACCACTATAAAAATCTCAGGTGTCTCCTCTTATTTTACTGCTTTTTCTGCATTAATCTGTGATTGTGAGGTTTTCACATAGCATTTGGGTGTTAGTGCCATTTTTTGGCCTAACATTTTGGCGCGTCAGGTAGGGGGCGCACACGACAACTTCAATTTCTGCTTGGATATTTTGGCTATTGGATCGATGGCTAAGCGAAAGGTTTCCCATTTTGAAGGCGAAGGCATGAGAAATGAGGCAAGCCATGAAGCTTCCTCACGTGAAAACCCGTCAGCATAATTGACGCGAGAAGAGATGGATGGCGTTCTCATCGAATTGAGAGCTCAGATGGCAAGATGACCTCCCTCGCAAACAACAGGAGAAGATTGACCAATTCTTCGCTCGGGTGGAAGGAAGACCGAGCAACAGCGTACAACTCATGGGAAATGGAATAGAATCAGCCCCAGCAGCAGTTGCAAACCAGATCGGTTCGGATCCGATCTGAGCCGAGGGCCAAAGTCTGAATCCCACGCAGATGGAAATGGGGGGCATTCCCCCACCGGGTCGGTTCGGACCCGATCCGAACAGCAACCCTACATGAGCTTGAGGGCAGCAGCCTCCCCTCTTGAAATCAAGACTTCGCTCCGGTTTGACCTACATCCCCACAGGATCGGATCGGCAATACCACACAGCTTCAGCATCAAGCATCCCGGATCGGAACAGGAGAACCTGATCGGATCGATACATCCAACCTGAACCGTGCACCTCACCATTCCCTCCCTAAGTTCTCCGATCCGCAACATGGGGGCACCTCCGAACCGAAATGAATTGCTTTCCAAGCTCCCCGTACACTTCCACACTCTTCTGGACTCAACGCTGGGGGCACCAGCTCTGAACTTGTCTAGTTGCAACAGCTCTTTGAAGGCGACCGGCTCGCCAATCTCATTGAACGCCTCTCCAGAGGTCGCACTTATCAGAATGACATGGATAATGTCAATCACAATCCATTCACACGAGAAATTAGGAATTCTCGCAATCCACTAGGTTTCAAACTTCTGCAACTGGAGCCCTACAACGGCAGGACAGATCCCACGGTGCACCTAATGCGCTACAAACGTCATATGGAAGTTCAATCGGCTTCCGAAAACGTCATCGCAAAGTGCTTCCCTCTCTTTTTGACCGATATAGCTGCTACGTGGATTCGGCAGCTGGAATTTGAATCATTCAACAGCTGGAACATGTTGGTCGTTCGCTTTATTGAAGTTTCGGGTCCACGTTGCTCGACCTAAGAATGTCATGTCTCTCACCACAATCAAGCAGAGGCCCTGAGAAACTCCGCGCTCATTTTTGGAAAGGTTCAACGTTGCAGCAACATCTGTTGATCGACCTGAGCCATCAATGGTGTTGATGGTGGCAGTATCCGATGTTTTGGACAACTCGGAGTTCAAAAAATCCTTGTACCGAACCCACCACGGAATCTCAGCGAGTTATACCTTGAATCAGATAGATTTCTACGTGAATAAGATGCAATGTCCGAAAAGAAAATCCTCAATGTCAATATGCTCAAAGACGGAGAACCGTCTGATTCTGATAAAGGTAAAAGAAAAGCTGCCGTCAAGAATGACCTCAACGCTTAGCCCCGGAGAGGACCTAGATATGAAAAGTACACCGAACTCAATTCAACCTTGACTGTATCTACGTGAAATCAAATGGTGACGTCCCTTTTCCAAAGCCTCCCAGGAAGGAGCCATCACAAAGAGAGCGTGATTCTGGAAAATACTGCATATTTCATGAAATGGACGGTCACGACACAAATGACTGTAGGCACTTATGAGACTTGATTGAGGAGCGGGTTAGACGTGGAGAGCTACTCGAGTATGTGAAACAACCTACAACGCCTGCACCCGCTCTGCCACTACCTGCTCCCCGGAGAGGCAATGACCCTGGAACGAGCTCCCGTGGTCTCATCACCAACTGGCCTGGATGAGATCAGTCTGGATTTATGGCATTTCTTAGGATTTAAGATATGTTTCTTTAGGTTTTCCGATTGGCTAAATAGGAGTACACACATTCGGGGTTAGGATTTAGCTCCAACGCGTGCTCTGCACTCGATAACAAACCAATCAGGATTTGCTTTGGTTTTGCACATTGAATTGAATAAGGAAGGACTTTCCGAGCATGGATTATGTTTGGAAATTTAAGTATCTTGTCAGGTTGTGGCAGGATTCTCAATCTCAAATAAAGTATGGCTTATACTTATCTCGGACCCCTAGGCATGGATTAGGCCTAGGGACATATTGTCTTGTCAGGTTTTGGCAAGTATAGCTCTATCCCGACATGAGTATGGATTGTACTCACTAGGATTTTTAAGTATGGATTATACTCTGGAACGGCTTATTGTTTTGTCAGGATTTGGCAAATGAACTCAATAAAACTCGAGTATGGCTTATGCTCAGTTTGAACTTCCTGGTATGGCTTATATCTGGAAGGTTAGGTCCCTCGTCAGGTTTTGGCAGGATGATTCGAACGTCTCTTGAGTGTGGTTTATGCTCAAACAAACGCCAAAGCATGGTTTATGCTCGAAAGTGTAATTAGTCTTGTCAGGATTTGACACACCTTTTTGCTCACTTTTCTTCGCAGGTATGGATTATACTCGCACCTGGCACGCTCGGCGTGGCCTTGGATTATCCAGAACCCATCTTCCTTCAACCAGCAAGATATGTTCTGGGGGGCAAAATGTTGACCCGGTTTTTAGTCAAAGCAGTCACATATGGAATCTCTAATCAACAATTCGCTCAACTGTTGGAAGCATCGTCAGAAAACAGAAAACGATTTGGCTGAAATCGCATTACAAACTAAGAATGGCCAGAAACTCCTATCAGACGATCTCTTTTGGGCCCGAAAACAGCAATTACGGAGATGAGCTTTGTAATTCTTGTAGCCCTCTGAATTAGCTTCCGTTTGAGCTTTCGTTTGGCTAAAACGGACTTACGGTTTGAAAGTTACGCCTGTTTCCGTGAATGCGTGCAGAACCGGAAACTTGGAACCTGGAATTGGCATAACCCATTCGGATCGTCTATACGGATCGGATCGGATAAGTCGGTTCAGATCAGATTGAGGCATCTCGCCTTCACCAATTCAGCATCTTCCCTTCAACACTTAGATGTCGGCACGGATCGGAGACCCCGGTTCGGATCGGGATAAGGCAGACCCGACCCGCTTCACACCAAATCCTCACAAGAGCACGCTTGGCTTTGGACACTCCGGTTCGGATCGGATGGAGAACCGAACCGACCCCCTTCGACCTGCTACTGCACTTCAGAGTTGACCTATTCTTGTGGCACCATTTCCTCCTACTTTCATGGATCACCTTCCGCATGGCCTTACACGAATTGGAGAGAGTTTCTCCCATTTTACGACTTAGTCACCACGTTCTATCAAGGCGTTGGATTGGAGACACTTGTCATTCATCCGGATCTCCTTAGGGCTTCTCTGCACCTATAAATACACCATCATATGGCTATTTGAGGGGACTTTTTGGCTATTCCAACATTTGGCCTTCATTACAACCAAGCAAGGACATTGCTCATCACTTTGACACATGGAATTCGTGTATAAATTCATTCCCTAGTCTCCTCTTCTTCATTGTAAACACGAGGATTTCGTGTATAAACTGCAAGCAAACAACATTGTAATAGCTTCTTAGGATTTAAGAAACTATAAAGTGGACGTAGGCTTGCTTTGAGCTGAACCACTATAAAAATCTCGTGTGTCTCCTCTTAGTTTACTGCTTTTTCTGCATTAATCTGTGATTGTGAGGTTTTCACATAGCATTTGGGTGTTAGTGCCATTTTTCGGTCTAACATTTTGGCGCGCCAGGTGGGGGGCGCACACGACAACTTCATTTTCTTCTTGGATTATTTGGCTATTGGATTGATGGCTAAGCGAAAGGTTTCCCGTGTTGAAGGCGAAGGCACGAGAAATGAGGCAAGCCATGAAGCTTCCTCACATGAAAACCCGTCAGCATACTTGACGCAAGAAGAGATGGATGGCATTCTCACTGAATTGGCAGCTCAGATGGCAAGGCAAGATGACCTCCTTCGCAAACATCAGGAGATGATTGACCAATTCTTCGCTCGGATGGAAGGAAGGCCAAGCAGCAACGTACAACTCATGGGAAATGGAATAGAATCAGCCGCAGCAGCAGTTGCAAACCAGATCGGTTCGGATCCGATCCGAACCAAGGGCCAAAGTCTGAATCCCATGCAGATGGAAATGGGGGGCATTTCCCACCAGGTCGGTTCAGACCCGATCCGAACAACAACCCTAGATGAGCTTGAGGGCAGCAGCCTCCCCTCTGGAAATCAAAACTTCGCGCCGGTTCGACCTACATCCGCACCGGATCGGATCGGCAATACCACACAGCTTCAGCATCAAGCACCCCGGATCGGAACAGGAGAACCTGATCGGATCGGTACATCCGACCTGAACCGTGCACCTCGCCATGCCCTCCCTCGCTTCTCCGATCCGCAACATGGGGGCACCTCCGAACCGACCGAATGGCCTTCCAAGCTCCCCGTACACTTCCACACTCTTCTGGACTCAGTGCTGGGGGCACCAGCTCTGAACTTGTCAACTTGCAACAGCTGTTTGTAGGCGATCGGCTCGCCAATCTCATTGAATTCCTCTCGAGAGGTCGCACTTATCAGAATGACACAGATGATGTCAATCACAATCCATTAACACGAGAAATTAGGAATTCTCGCAATCCACCAGATTTCAAACTTCTGCAACTGGAGCCCTACAACGGCAGGATATATCCCACGGTGCACCTAATGCGCTACAAACGTCATATGGAAGTTCAATCGGCTTTCAAAAATGTCATGGCAAAGTGCTTCCCTCTCTTTTTGACCGATATAGCTGCTATGTGGATTCGTCAACTGGAATCTGAATCGATCAACAACTGGAACATGTTGGTTGCTCGCATTATTGAACAGTTTCGGGTCCACATTGCTTGACCTAAGAATGTCATGTCTCTCACCACAATCAAGCAGAGGCCGAGAGAAACTCTGTGCTCATTTTTGGAAAGGTTCAACGTTGCAGCAGCATCAGTTGATCGACCTGAGCCATCTATGGTATTGATGGCGGCAGTATCCGGTGTTCTGGATAACTCGGAGTTCAAAAAATGCATGTATTGAGACCTACCACGGAATCTCAGCGAGTTCTACCTTGAATCAGATAGATTTCTGCGTGAAGAAGACGCAATGTCCAAAAAGAAAATCCTCGATGTAAAAATGCTCAAAGACGGAGAACCGTCTGATTCTGATAAATGTAAAAGAAAAGCTGTCTTCAAGAATGACTGCAACGCTCAGCCCCGGAGAGGGCCTAGATATGAAAAGTACACCGAACTCAATTCAACCTTGACTGATATCTAAGTGAACACAAACGGTGACGTCCCTTATCCAAAGCCTCATAGGAGGGAGCCATCACAAAGAGAACGTGATTCTGGAAAATACTGCATTTTTCATGAAATGGACGGTCACGACACAAATAACTCTAGGCACTTACGAGACTTGATTGAGGAGCGGGTTAAACGTGGAAAGCTACCCGAGTATGTGAAACAACCTACAGTGCTTGCACCCGCACTGCCACCACCTGCTCCCCGGAGAGGGAATGACCCTGAAACGAGCTCTCATGGTCTCATCATCAACTGATCTTGATGAGATCAGTCTGGATTTCTGGCATTTCTTAGGATTTAAGATATGTTTCTTTTCTTTCTTTAGGTTTTCCAATTGGCTAAATAGGAGTACACACGTTCGGGGTTAGGATTTAGCTCCAATGCGTGCTCTGCACTCGATAACAAACCAATCAGGATTTGCTTTGGTTTTGTACTTTGAATTGAATAAGGAAGGACTTTCCGAACATGGATTATGTTTGGAAATTTAAGTATCTTGTCAGGTTGCGGCAGGATTCTCAATCTCAACTAAAGTATGGCTTATACTTATCTCGGACCCCTAGGCATGGATTAAGCCTAGGGACAGACTGTCTTGTCAGGTTTTGGCAAGTATAGCTCTATCCTGACATGAGTATGGATCGTACTCACTAGGATTTTTAAGTATGGATTATACTCTGGAACGGCTTATTGTTTTGTCAGGATTTGGCAAAGGAATTCAATAAAACTCGAGTATGGATTATGCTCAGTTTGAACTTCCTGGTATGGCTTATACCTGGAAGGTTAGGTCCCTCGTCAGGTTTTGGCAGGATGATTCGAACGTCTCTTGAGTGTGGTTTATGCTCAAACAAACGCCCAAGCATGGTTTATGGTCGAAAGTGTAATTAGTCTTGTCAGGATTTGACACACCTTTTTGCTCTCTTTTCTTCATAGGTATGGATTATAATCGCAGCTGGCAGGCTCGGCGTGGCCTTGGATTATCCAAAACCCATCTTCCTTCAACCAGTAAGATATGTTCTGGGGGGCAAAATGTTGACCCGCTTTTTAGTCAAAGCAGTCACACATGGAATCTCTGATCAACAATTCGCTCAATTGTTGGAAGCATCGTCAGAAAACAGAAAACGATTTGGCTGAATTCGCATTGCAAACAAAGAATGGCCCAAAACTCCTATCAGGCCATCTCTATTGGGACCGAAAACAGCATTTACAGAGCTAAGCTCTGTAACTCTTGTAGCTCTCTTAATTAGCTTCAGTTTGAGCTTTCGTTTGGCTAAAACGGACTTACGGTTTGAAAGTTACGCCCATTTATGTGAACGCGTGCAGAACTAGAAACTTGGAATCTGGAATTGGCATAACCCATTCGGATCGGCTATACGGATCGGATCGGATTGGATAAGTCAGTTCGGATAGGATTGAGGCATCTCGCCCTCACTAATTCAGCATCTTCCCTTCGATACTTAGATGTCGGCTCGGATCGGAGACCCCGGTTCGGATCGGGATAAGGCAGACCCAACCCGCTTCACACCAAATCCTCACAAGAGCACGCTTGGCTTTGGACACTCCAGTTCGGATCAGATGGAGAACCGAACCGACCCCCTTCGACTTGCTACTGCACTTCAGAGTTGACTTATTCTTGTGGCACCATTTCCTCCTACTTTCATGGATCACCTTCCACATGGCCTTACACGAATTGGAGAGGGTTTCTCCCATTTTGCGACTTAGTCACCACGTTCTATCAAGGCGTTGGATTGGGGACACTTGTCATTCATTCGGATCTCCTTAGGGCTTCTCTTCACCTATAAATACACCATCATATGGCGATTTGAAGGGACTTTTTGGCTATTCCAACACTTGGCCTCCATTACAACCAAGCAAGGACATTGCTCATCACTTTAACACGAGGAATTCATGTATAAATTCATTCCCTAATCTCCTCTTCTTCATTGTAAACACGAGGATTTCGTGTATAAACTGCAAGCAAACATCATTGTAATGACTTCTTAGAATTTAAGAAACTATAAAGTGGACGTAGGCTTGGTTTGAGCCGAACCACTATAAAAATCTCATGTGTTTCCTCTTATTTTACTGCTTTTTCTGCATTAATCTGTGATTGCGAGGTTTTCACATAGCATTTCAGTGTTAGTGCCATTTTTCGGTCTAACATATTCTGTGCGGTTATTTTATGTACCCAAGGACATTGCACCTCTACTGCAGATGGGCGACCCTTGAGGTGTAGTTTGTATAGTTATCAACTGACAGGAATGTCAGTCATACTACAGAACCATTTCCTCATTTTTGTTATCTAGTCAACGATTTAATTTCTTACTTCATAATTATCACTGTTAAACTTGAACGAACAAATTAATCAAAGCAATGACTTTATTTTTAGTCAAAAGAAAGTATTTTATCATTATTTTACAGTGCTGCATTTAAAAACCCAATTTTATTTGTAGTGACAGAATGCAAATTATTTTTTGGTTTAATTATAGTTTATTTGAAGAACAATCGATGTAAAAAACAAATCATAGCAAGACACCAATTATTAACAGAAGAAACCATCTTAGGGTGCGTTCTTAACGAACGTGAGCGTGGCATTTGAGCGTGGCATTTGAGTGTGCCATTTGAGCGTGGTACTGTAGCGAAGGGGAAATGTGTTTTTAGCTAACGAACGGGGTATTTGAGCGTGGTATTTAATTGTTAAATTAATGGTTTTGATTTAATTAAATTCTAATTGCATCAAACAAAACGACAACATATTTCATAAAATAAACGACAACGTTTTTCATAAAACATAGCAAACACACCAAGACTGGAACTAAAACAAGTACATGAAAATCTAAAATAAACGACGATGAGGTAACTGACTCAACTCCACTGAAATAAACCCACATATGCCCTCATCGCTAAGCTCCTGAACAATATCCACATTCCGCTCATCATTGCGGAAAATCGTCGGAATCTCCCAAAGGTCCGCACGCGTACCCGATCTCTGAAGAAGCTCCAAGCAACGAGCAACAAGCTGTCTCGTATCGTCGGTCATAAACGAGCTGGCACGCGCTGCCTATCTGCGCCTAGAGGGCTGACCAGAAGGGGGATCGCCCGAAGCCATCCAACCGGTATAGAAACCCGCGTCGGCAGGGGAGAAAGAAGCAGCTGGCACAGGCGCTGGTGGAGGTGCTGGTGCAGTAGGAGGTGCAACCGGAGGAATCGGATACGCACAAGTATCTTTCCGCAAACAACCCTCGATCATAATGTCCTGCTCTCGAAACTTCATCGGCGAGTGCTTCCTGAATTTTCTGAATGGTCTGCCACCGCCGGTACTCCAAAAATCATCAGGACCGTCTAGATAATCGAACTCTGCATTCCATACACCCCCAGGTGTTCTAAGCAGCATGTCCCAATCGCGAAAAGCTCGCTTCATGTTGTCCCATTTGTTTTTAATCTGGTTTTCTGTGAACTCCAGATTAAAACGGTTGTTCATTGTTGTTGCGACTGTTGCGTAGAACCCACTGACGCTTGTATCGCGCTCCGCTACGAACTCAACGCAAACATCAATGAAAGCGGACTCCCAGTCGTTCGTCCAATTCGCAAATGGCTGCGAGGTAGCAGTGGTGGAAGTGGAAGCCATCTGCGTAAACAAAAACAAAAAAAAAACAAAAAAAAAAAAAAAAAAAAAAAATCGAAAAAAATATATATGGTAGAGAATTGAAAAATAAACTCAACTTTAAAAAAAATTACCATTTTTGCAGCTCGAAATTGTTCAAAAAATTCGAAATATGGGGTAAAAGGGGAGAGGTTTCGGGTTGGGATGGGAAGGAAAAGGGGGGGTCCGTTCTTATAGCCAGCGAAATGATACATTGAAAAATTAACCGTTGGCGTCCGACGCGTCCGACGCCAACAGTTACTTTTCCAACGTTCGAGAATCGTGGAATCTGGACGGGGTAAAAGGTGTTAGCTTCGAACGCGTCGGACGTTAAAAAAAATGAGCATACCAAATTTTGGCTGCGAACGAACCCTTAATATAGTCAGTCGGAGTAATATGAAGTCGTTGGAAGTCTAGTCATAGGCTAAGCAATTGCAGTAGGATGTCAGAAAGAACCAACTTTCTGCTTTTATTTTTTTAACATCAAAAGATAATTTTTCCCTACGTCAATTAATCAACAACAACAATACAAATAAGTTTATAAAGAAGAAGTCTTGCATTCCCATTTGTAAATGACGCCTGATGTTATATAAACCAAGGCATGCTTTATCAAGACATGGTCAATGATCGTACGGGCTGGGATTAGCATACTTGATGCCCAGTATGATATACAGGTCAAGACTTAATACTATTAACAGCCAACCCAAAACTATATGAGGTAGGTTGTACATCATGTATGAAAGAGGTGAGGACACATTAAAGATGCTATAACTAAAAATCTACTCGTTGTATGCTTCTGTAACTCCAACGTTACAAAGCTCTATGAGTTAATTTAATACTTCTATGCAGTGACTCTTCTAAAGGATCCCATTAAAGATGAGCGTCATCTATGCAATTTGCTACACAAAATTTGGGAAATGATAGTAAGAAATTAACACTATTATAGAATCCTGAAGTGTAATTATTACCGTCCATGCAATATCAGTTGGATTGACCTTCTGACGTTGAAGTCCAAGCATTAAATTAATTATTCATTTACTGCTAGTCTGCCTCGACTTATATAAGCCTAAGAGTCCAAGAACTTAGTGCAAGCAATAAATTCGTCTAGACATTGAAATTAAACAATGTCATACACTGCCTTAATTTCTTAGCCTTAAATAAAATGTATACATCAAAGCCTACGATTCATTCGGGTTTTCATGCAAGAAGAATTTTAAATGTCTAAAATAATTCATTAACGTCTGTTAAGGCACATTTAAGTTTCATAAACGTATCCAGTATATAATATTTACTCGTCATAATTTTAGGCATTGTTTAAGCAACCGTTCATTCAAACATTTAATTCACTTAAAAACCTATTCATCTAGGTATTGAACTCAGATGCAAACATCTATATTAAGAAAATTTATTTAGTTTCATACATCATATTTAAACAATGATTCATTCTAGCCAACTAGTAAGAATAAAGCAAATGATATCATAACAAAAAGAGTTCTCACGCTCATGCTTAACTCAGCTTGGATCTGGAAGGAAGAAAAGTATAACATAATGGCTCAACAGCTGCATTTCTAACAACTTTTGTATGCTACTGCTTCTTTCTGCATCAGCTGTTCATACTTGCTCTGAACAATGAGGACCTGACTCGGAATTGCCTAAAATGATGAGTAGCAATTAAAAAATAAGGATTCAAATTCAGACTCACCGAACTGAAGGAAAAATGAAACTTAGATTTAAAGTTTGATTCTTAAATACCTTTGATAGTTAGATGTCTCTTTTTTCTTTTCTACAATATTGACTTGTAAAAAATACAATATATAAAACAGAAAATCAATGTTAAACATACTTTGACCACTATATATATATATATATATATATATATATATATATATATATATATATATATATATATATATATATATATATATATATATATATACATACACACACACTTAGATTATACCAAAAAGAAAAGGACTTTTTACCTATGTAGGCCTGTTTTACAAAACAATCACGAATGAGCCATGTTACAAAAGTATTCACAAATGTAGACCTGTTTTGGTCTACAGGTTTCTGAAAGCGAGTTTTGGAAACTCGCCTTCACTAAAACACGAAGCCGAGTTTCCAAAACTCGCCTTCAGAAACAAAACCTGCATACAAAAACAAACCCGAGCCCCTTTCTTTCCCCAGCCGAATTACTTTTCCCCAATTCTCTTCCATCTTCCAGCAGCAATAAAAAAAAAAACCAAATCAACTCATTTTTCACCTATTTTTCATCCAAATCATTTCTAAAAGATCACAATGGCTAGCGCATCCGGCATACAACACGAAATCGGTAAGATTCTAAACCCTAATTCTCAATTTTCAAATTAGGGCATACTTGTGTGGAAATTCATGAATTTAGGTTTAATTCGTATGCCAACTGGATAGAAATTACTGATAAAAGTCTATTTTGAGTATGTGTACTGATTTGGTTAGTATCATTGGTGAAAACAAAGGTCGTGATTTTGGTAATAGAGTTGTCATGTGTTGAAAAAACGTGTTTGACGACGCATGCAAGCTGTGTACTGTATTGCTGTGAAAATCATTATATTGATTTGGAAATGTATGTAATATTTAATCCTGCATTTGTGCAGAGTATTTTGAGATGGAGCCCGGACCAGTAGATCCGAGTGTGTTATATTTGCAGCCGCAACACAGGACTTCGAATGCTAATCGACAGCAGGTAGCAATTTGTTAGTATTTTCATATTTTGATGTTCTGTTTTTTAGAAGTCAAACCCCAGTTTTTGTTATCTGTTAAATTTGCAGCAAGTCAGTACGGATTTTGTCATAGACCACTCGTCGTCACTTTCAAAAGTGACGTCCGAGGATCTTCGCGTAGTTGCTGAGATACAGAGGGCTGGATTTCTGCATATTTTTCGCTTAGGTTACATCCAGCTCGATCATAGCCTTGTCGGTGCTTTACTGGATAGGTGGAGGCCTGAGACATGCACGTTTCACCTACCAGTCGGTGAAATGACTATCACCTTGGCGGATGTTGCTGTTTTACTAGGATTGCCTATTGGCGGCGCTGCTGTTGCGTTCGATGGTGCGCAACATGATTATTTGCAGCTATGTCACGACCTACTAGGGCTGGATCCACCAGACAATAAAGTAAGGGGTGGCAACACGGTTAATATTAGATGGTTCCGTAACCAGTTGGCAGGTGATATTTCTGCAGATGCCACCCAGATAGAGGTTGAGCAACGGGCGCGTTGCATTTTACTACATATTATTTGGTCCAGAATGATGGTCGATCATGCCAAGACACGTATAGACTTGAGATGGCTACCTTTTATAGCTGACATCGGGCAGTGCGCTACATATTCGTGGGGTAGTGCAGTGTTGGCATATGCATATCAGGAAATGTCTAGGTCCGCGCTGCAACAGTATAACTGTGTTGCCGGTTGCCCGACACTACTTCAGGTATGAACCGAATTTCTGTAATTTACTGTTATACAATGTGATGCATCATTCTCTTGTATTAATAGTACATTTTTGTGTACTTAACTTTGGTCCAGGACTTATCTTCCCATCGGAAGATTAGTAGTAGTGACTCCTCCTCTCATCGACGCATCGATGCCGCTTGGAGCTAGGTATACTTATTTGATGATTTATTTTATTAAACACAACACATACCATTTCCAATATATGTACCTTTTATTATCGTGTAACAGGTGGTTTGGAAAAAAAGAAACGCGACATACACCGCGACGATAGCTGTACTTTTACCGCAATGAGTTGGACGTCCTTACAGACGAAAATGTTACATGGTTTCCGTACTCTCAGGAGCTACTTGCCACACTACTACCCATGTGCAGCGCTCATAGGCACCTTTGGACAGCGAGAGTACCTATGATAGCCTACAGGTTCACCGCTTGGCACCTTCCCGATAGGGTTATGAGGCAGTTCGGCATGAGGCAGCATATACCGGATGATGCACCGCCTTACATTGAGGGCTACACCGCGCAGGACTTTCAGATGTATCGTTCTATGTGGGATGCCCGCGATAACAGTATTGAGTTCGAGAGGGATTCCCCCATATCCGTGGCGAAGTACATGAGGTGGTTCTGGAACGTAACACGACGCTACGTCCTTACTCCCAGAGTCGATACTGCGGTAGCACCGTACGTTCCTAGAGCACCACCGGAGAGGAACGTGGTAAGTCGATGTGTGTACCATTAAATACATTCAGTTTCATTTATCCATTCTATCTAATTTTCTTTTAAATGTGCAGGTTGCTGGTATTAACCGTGCATGGGAGGAGGTTGAGAAGCTTAGAGAGAGACAGACTGACGACGAGGGCCGGGCAATGTGCACGAACATACAGAAGATTCTAGACGTGATTTTGTGCAGAAACAAACTGGATCGACCGAAACCACCATCTCCTCCACCTCCTCCTCCTTATGCAGGTCCTTCTCCTCCTCCTCCTGCAGGTTCTCCTCCACCTCCAGCAGCGCACGAAGAAATTGTGCATGGTCCATCTCAATCTGCACCTACATTACCACGTACCAGCAGTGCACGACGCACTAGGAGCAGCAGCGGTAGTGGTTCGTCTTCAACTTCCACACCGATACTCAGGCGGCCGAGGCGAACTTAGTGCACATTTGATTGTTCTAACTGATAGTGTTCGAATTTGCTATATTTTGGTACGTTTATTTATTTCGTATCCATGGATGAACCTAGTGCATGTTTTTGTTTTGTGTATGAACTTGTTTTGGTACGCTTATTAATTGGATAACCCTGTTTGTTTATGAATTTGCATTGTGTACGAATTTGCTTTGTGTTTGAAACTGGTGCTTGTGTTTGTTGAAGCCTCAATGTAAGGCGGTTTGAAACTTGTGCTTGTGTTTGTGTATGAATTCACTGTTTCTGCTGTGCAGGGTTTATCTGAAGGCGAGATTTGGAAACTCGCCTTCGTATTTTTCTGAAGGCGAGTTTTCAAAACTCTCCTTCATACACCATGTAGACCGAAACAGGTCTACATTTGTAATTACTTTTAGAACATGGATGTTTCAATTATTGTTTTGTAAAACAGGCCTACATAGGTAAAAAACAAAAAAGGTTTCTAGATGAAGGAACGGTCAAAGTCCATTAAGCAAATTCAGGATACCACGGGTTGAAATTAAATGATCAGAATGAATAACATTATATGATCAAACAAATTACCATAGATTTACCCAAAAAGAAAACCTAAGTATGTACATGGACCCAAAAAGCAAAGAGTAAGTGTGCCTGCTTTGTGTATGTTTGTTGAGGTTTACAGCATGGGTTGTTGAAAGGTTGATGCAGTGGTGAGTTGTTCAAAAAGAAGAAAAATTAAGACAAAAGTGTGCAAGTTATATGTAAACCGTAGTGTAAAATAGTTACAAGTTTAAAAAAAATTAAATTGCATATACCATAAATGGAAGGCATTACAAAACTTTTTTAAACTGTGCATCGTCTTATCTTGGGGATATTTCAGAGGTTTTAGTTGAACTAAGATATATTAAGTAACTATGACAAAATCAATGTACAATAATGAATACAGTTATACAACAGTACATTTTATCAATGATAAAGATGTAAGTAACAATACCATAAAACATACCAGTATTATAGCTGAGGGTTCTATCATATCATGTAATTATTGTCCTAATCTATATCATTGTTGTACCTGTCTAAACATAAATAAAATAGATATCAATTTTATGATTTGTAAAATTCTAAGAAAACTGAAAAGCACGTATAGAAATAGTAAAGAAAACGGAACTGCATACGTAAGATATACTCAAAAAGAAGAACAATATGTATACCCTTTTTTGCAGTTTCTCCAGAGTTGATCTATATATCAAGTGGGTCAACTTAAGCGACTAAACTGTTAGACAATCAAACCTTATGGACAGACTACACTTGGTCGATGAACCCCGATGTTTAACAAGTAATGGATTTTTGACTGATGGAAAACAATATTTATACACAATAATATTTCGAAAAACTTCTGTTTCAATGTGCAGGCTTCTGCTTGATAAGGAAGCACGATCATTACACCCTTTAAATGTCTAAATAAATAAAACTGGAAAAAAAGAGTAGTAAATATAGGTAAAAATTGTACCAAATGATACTAAAAAAGGAGTGGTTACACAAGTTTTATAAATGCATATAGTACTAAAGGACTGAAGATTCTAATTCACCATTATTTATAAATTGAAATGTCTATGCTCAATGTGCCCAAATTAGTAGGTATGATGCATTTGTAATTAGCAATGTGAAAAAGTTAGCCATTTTTTACTTAAATAAATTCAGTATTAATCAAACAAATGAATTATTAAATAACAGTAAAGGAAAATATACAAATTAATTATGTTGTATAACTACAAGAAAAAACACTTTTCGCAACAGGCAATATCTGTTGCAGTAGACAAATTGCAATAGGCTCGCGCCTGTTGGTATAGCCGAAGTTGCAAAAAGTCTGCAATGTTTTCTGCCTATTGCAATAAAACGTTGTGGTATACTTTTTTGTAACTGGCCTTTGTTGTTGCAACAGACCATTTTGCAACAGTATATGCCCGTTGCAATAGATTCATAAATCTATAAAAAAAAATAGCTTATAGATATTACATATTAAATGTATTTGTTTTAGTAATAGTGTATATCATAGAATGAAATAAACAAATAAAAAATTTATTTTAACAAAGTTTTAATAGTACAAACAATTACAATAAAAATTTCTACAATTTTCATACACCATTGATCTATAACAATTTCTTCTCTCACACAACACATTTGTTCAAATAGAATATTTTATATCATACATATACTACAACAAGAGAATAAATGTCATTAATTCATTAGAAAAAATCTGCATTACATGCTCCAAGTTTGTTGTTGCTTACGAACAGGAACACACCAAAATCTGTAATTCATGAAATGGTGAAAATCAGTTTTCACTACGAAAAGCTTTTCCCAAAATCTGGAAATAAATCTAAGTCTTCGAATTCTCGGATGGAGGAAGAGAATGCTTTTTCCTTAAGAAGAAGAAAACAGAAAACGAATAGATGTTCATATCAACGACACGGATTAGGCACTTTTGAGTGATAACCAAATATAAGAAAACAATTATAATAAAGTAAACTCACCAGAAATATCTGAACTAGAAGAGCATCAGCACATGCTCAAAGTTAGACTTTCTTTTTCCAGACTCCCATGTGTATACTGACAAGTTTATTATATACTGCCCGACTTTAAAATGAACTAGCCAATATACAACTGGAATGCATAGGTGACCCCTAGTGCAAACCGCAGTGCTCTTAGCATTAGATCATGTGTGTACAAATAACAATGTGATGTTTCCAATTTTGTCTTTCGACAAATTGAAAATTACTTTGGTCTCTACGCATTATTGACAGTTACATCTTTATGATTTAAAATATTTTATTACTTTATATGATTACATGTTTTACTTTTTTTACTTTAAAAGTGTGATGTTTTCATGATAACTAAAATATTTTTTGCTTTAGTAGTGTATTGTTTAATTTACCCATTTTATTTTTACGTGTGTGGCACATGTGCGGAAGTTTTTCATTTTCTTTTTGGGGCTTTTATTTTGATACCCAAGCGAACTAAAATTTTTCCATCATTCATCTCATGTATTGGTTAGATGAAGTATTCTTGATGGACGGTAGGTATATTTAGTGCAGCACACGTATATACTTGATGTAAAAATTTAAGTATGAGTAGGCATGTCAGATTAAAAGCCTGTAAATTCATGGAAAAAGTATCACTCACAAAGGAGAGATCTGCAAAAGGAAGAAATTCCACTTGATGTGTGACAAAAATAACTGTCTTTGAAGCCAGGAGCCTTAACAAACATTCCTACAATTATGTAGAAAATTTCCATTCTAGTCATAATATTAATTAAACATGCATAGGATAATAATTTCAAAATGCACTAAACAAACCTTGAAAAGATGAGATCCTGTATGAGCATCAACAGCACTAAATGGATCATCAAAAAGAAATATATCAGCGTCCTGATACAAAGCGCGTGTTATCTGAACTCTTTGCTTTTGACGCCACTCAAATTAATTCCTCTTTCCCCTATCACAGTCTGATCACCAAAGGGAAGAATTTCCAAGTCTTTCTTCAGAGAGAACGCTTCAAGTATGCTCTCATATTTATCTCTGTTCATTTCCTTTCAAAAAGAATTGTTTCTTGAATCTTCCCACTCTGAATCCAAGGAGACCATGCAACATAAGCAGTGGACAGTTTCACAGTTCCGGACACTTTTGGCACTTCACCTAATATGCAAGATAACAGACTTGATTTTCCCGAACCAACAGTACCTAGTATGCAAGATAACAGACTTCACCTAATATGTGTTGTGTCCACTAAACATATATCATGTGCAGACAAAGAATAAAAAGGAGCTACAAACTAGAGTCGAAATCAATAATTGTTTCATCGTACAAATATATGCTATCGTGACCTTTACAGTAATATATTTTCACATGTATAATAGAATCGAGAAGAAGAAAGATGTGCAGGGACAAAGTTAAGTGAACTGAGTTTGCTTGTTGTCTCACGGTAATTGCAGTCCGAGATTTCGGCATTTCCATTTTTCTTAACCGTAAATCATCCATACAGACATGAAACTATGGCATCTATTTCTTTTTAACAAAAAACAGAACTGATAATTTAAATAAAATTTGAACCTGGAAAAATACTTATATATTGTTGCTCCAATTACAAGCTTGTTAATCCCATACCAAGATATAAGTTCAGCCTATCCTTTTGCAACATTATTTGATTCGATCACTAGTTTCTCAGCATGTATCTAAATGAAGAAACCAAACAATTAAGAGCATAAACAAACAAAATAAATTAAACATTTATGATGTTAATTCACCTTAAGTTTTTTTTCTTAAATATGAAACGAGTAAATAATTATTCAACTTATCAATGCACTGAATCAAACCACATTAATAATACTAGACTAAAATATCATTGAAAATTAAGCAGTGCCTTAACATATCCAACTACATCTAATCAATCGAAAAAAATCAAATGAAAATCAGGCACAAAGCCAAGACTGACAAGTATCATGTAGCAAACTTGAGACTTAAACTAACCGCTAGTTAATATGGTGACGGCCTTGGTGCCCTCTGAAACAGCGTGCTTAGCGAGTTCACTAGGAAGCGTAATGCGAACAGAAGTTTGAATCTCCCTGGAGGTTATTGTCGGCTTCTTTTTGTTCCTCATGATTCCCATGGCTCTGCTGGAGATCCTGATGTCGGGATGGACATACTTCAAAACATTGAAAATACAGATCTTGTAGGCCTCAATCGACTTGGCCTTTCTCTTCTTCTTCTTGTCGGCTCTAGCAGAAGATTCCTTGGAAGCTTCTTCTCGGCTCTGGGTTTCTTTCCAACTGGAGTCTTCACCGTCACTGCAGACTCCTTCTCGGTGGTACCTTCAACGGGGGCCATTTTCTGCGAGGGCTTCTTTTCGACTTTGGGTGCCATTTCTAAATTGTAAAATCAGGGTTATAAAGTGTGACGTATAAAACTGGGAATCAGTGAGTTAAGGCGAGATGGAGAAGAATGTGGAAGGTTATGGCGGTTGCTTGTGGAGAAAAGGGATCTGAAAATTCCAGGGGAAATACTGGATTATAGGGTTTCAGGGGCGAAAGCAGGAAACGAAAAATTTTGTGAAAACGCAGGCCAAAACCTGTTGCCACCAAATGGATCCAATGTAAAATAAAATGTTGTAAATTTGTTTACAGCAAAACTATTTAGATTTAAAGTCAAAAAATTGGGTTGAACCATGAAAAACGTGTATTGTTACGAATAAAGTTGTAACACTACAATACACATTACAATAAATTTTATTTTATACGTCGGGCATTTCACTACCTTCTTATAGAAAAATCAAAATTATGAATATTTCTAAATTAATGACCTCTTTTGTAGTGTCATGTTATACTTCAAATTTAAATCTTTTTAATTCCATGAAAATTTAAAAGAAACAAAATAAAATGCTATGAATATTATTTGTTTTATTTTATTTCTAAGTTATAAAATTAATTAAATTATATAATGTTAAATATAATAGTCGATTACAATTATTAAATGCTAAATAAACAAAATACTTTGCCCTATAAATTAATATTGGAGATTCAACCAAACTAACTGATAATCATGTGTTTTCAATTTTCATATTTTATTAGTATATATTACACAATTTTCATATTTATTATCTATTTAAGTATTAAGTCATATCAATTAACTACTATTACATAAAATTTCTTATATTATAACTGAACATTACTTATTACTTCGTACTTTTATATTTAATAGTAATTATGTTCACCAAAATTTGGGAAAATAATAATTTTTAAAAATATATTTTTCACAACTGGCTTTACGGTTGTAAAAAAATTATAGTTATTGAATTGGAGAAAACAGTTGCTAAATATATTTTTTGGCAATTAGTATGATGCAAAAAATGCATCTATTGCAAATGTCATGAAAGCACAGTTGCAAGTAATACATCTATTGCAACAGTCATGAAAGCGCAGTTGCTAAAAGTATGTTTTTGCAACTGGTAGGAAAGAGCAGTTGCGAAAAATATGTTTTTCGCAGCAAGAAGAAAAAGTCTGTTGTTAAATCTCATCTATTGCAACTACTACAAAAGGTCTGTTGCTAAATATCATTTACTGCAACTGTCATTTGACGCCTGTTGCAGATAGCTAGTTGCAATAAGGTATTTTTCTTGTAATATTTGTGATTTTTCCCCAAAAATATAAACCCAAAGTTATGGGTATAGAAATAACTATGTTGTCTAATTAATGTATAAAACTTCAAAATTTATAAACCTGGGAAGAAGAAAATATTTAAAAAAATAATAATATGAAGAGAATGTCACTGGAAACCAAGTAAGTCACACGAACAAAAAAAATGGAAAACTAAATAATCGAATATTAGCCAAAAAGGCTAAATTTCCAAAATCAAAATAATTGTTGAGGTTTCCAACTTTTGAAACTCACATGGATGCCTAGGAGTGAAAAATTCCAGACTTATTTTTTGGCGCAGAGAATGCCAAACAACAATTGTCATGAATGTGGCTAACTTTAACAATTGTTTATGTACCAGTGAAATATGAGTGAAATATTTCACAAACTTAAATTATTTATCTTTTACGTTAGCATACATCTGATTTTCACATCTGAATTGTTCAACACATAATATGAGCAAACAAACGCTCATAAATTGAAAATTATGGCAATCAAAATGTTACTAAAATTATTCACAAAACCAACTACTAAAATTATTCACAAAACTGAATCCATTAAATTATTCATCTCAGAAACAATAACCAACAATCATTGTTCGTAAATAAATAACTAAACCAGATCCAACATTTGAAAGGCTACTTCAACTATTTACATAACTGACTCCATTAAATTTCAAAATACCCATCGGAGAAAAGATTCTATAATATATAAATTACCTAAGCAACAGAATGGAGGAGGGAGAAGGCTAACGGACGAAGGATGAGTCGATCGCAAATGAAATGGTAGTTGTTATAGAACGACGAGGAGGAAGAACCCTAGGAGGCAGCATCGAAAATTTTGGGGAATAAGCATTGAAATGGTTTAAGGTCGAAAAGGAAAGGTGTGAATGCATTAAGACATGAGGATAAAGTAGAGTTCCTATTTCATCCACGCTATGTGAAATTATTTATAGTATTACCAAATGTTATAACGGTTATAACTGTGATGACTGGTTATAACGGTAATAACCATGATTAATTTATGATGGATATAACTGTTACTACCTAAGGTCATGAAAATGTGATAAAAAGGGCTGTTTGGTGTAGTGAAATTCATAAAATAATGTAATATACATCACTTGTGTACCTTGTAAATCTTTGTGGGCTTATGCTTTGTCCTGTTTGCCAGTGTTAAATATACGGTAACCAAATGTGCATACCATATTAGCTTGCCCTTATGATTCCAGTTTCAAATACCTAGTAGTTTGGACTGACATTGTGAAATGGGACGTGTGAAAACAACCCATTTTATTGCCTCTCACTATTCCATGATGTATGTTTTTTTAATTGTTTTTATAGCTTTTGCTTGGGTATGCTTTCTAGTATTTAGCTGCTAGTACACACCCTCGTGTTTGTACTTATGCAATGGGTATAACATGTTTATATTGTCCTATTTATTTAAATCTGAAACTATTTCATCTGTATGTTGTTTAACCCATGCTACATGTTAAGTGCTGCTCAGTTATAACCTTTGTATGACTACCCATACACATGTTTCCTGGGTTGAAAACCTGACTCACGCATATTATAATATCTTACCATGTTTACTTTAGCTAAGTTGTGTTTCGTTTCTATGGCATGGTAGTATAAATTTTACTAGGATTTTTCTTGTTATTTCGAATTCATTCCTGTAGAACTAAGGATGGCAAAAAATCCGTACCCGCGGTTACCCATGGATAAAATCCATAATGGGCATGAAGCAGATAGCTAAATGGATATCCATTGGTAAAATAAACAGTTTTTTTAATATCCATTTATTGATGGGGCGGGTATGGATATTATGATATCCATGTCCGTGGGTACCTATGCCTATATTGAGTGTGAATTTGCCAATGCAAAAAACATTGATGTTGGCTGCTGGGTATTTGTGTGAATGCTTTTATTTAACTATTTATAAGGGGCTGTTAAAATTTGTAATTACTGTGCATACTGCTAATTTAAACCCTATACATACATAGTTAGAGATTCTCAAATTTCTCATTAATTGTGTCAAATTTCAATCCAGTAAGCAATGCGTCTTTTCTTCTCTCAAAACCTTTTGCTCTCTTTAGTAAATTCAATACATCTTGCCAAAGTTCATGCTTCACTCCTTCTCACTGATTTATATCAATACATTGCCAAATCCAAGCAACGCGTTGCCTGTTCTAATTTTTTTACCTAATGTATGTATTTTTAAACAATTTTAATAGTTTCTTAAAAATATATTAAATAAAATATTGTGGATCCCCTCGAACACCTGTGAATACCCACAACTTATTTGAAACCTGTTTAATTGGTACCCGTGCCGGTATGGGGCGGGCACAGGGTAAAAAATTACCTGACGGGGCGGGTGATGGGGGGTTACTACCCGTGCCCATCCCGCCCCATTGCCATGCCTATATATAACCCAGTTTTTCCTATTGTTACCTCTAATTGTTGTGGGAATGAGCCTTCACTAATTTTCATGATTCATATGGTTCCAGCGTGTATCTTGATTTGGACATCTCACCATGGATTGGTTTAATTGAAATTTAATAATTGTTTGGATCTACTAAATATATTCTAGTGTTTATTTGAAATTATTCTACTTTAACAATGATTAATCCTGACTCGAGTGTTTTATGTTTTGCATGGAACATTCGGGTCAAATACGAGTGTTGCAGATCTAAAGATTTCAGCTAGAGAAGTTCGAGACTCATGAAGACGCACGCGCAAAGATTTTACAGATTTGCTGTAAAATTTATTTTATAAGCTATGTATTTTCCACTGTGTAAGAATATTGTAAAACTCTGATATTTTTGTAAAAAAATTCCGTTGCATGTTATTATGTTCTATAATTTTGTGTATTGATTCTATTAAACCTCATAAGCAATAACAATAGGTTATTTCGAGCGGTTTAAGTTGGTTTAATTTCTGATTTAAAGCAGTCAAAAAGGAAGGTCGTTACACTAAATAATACTTTTTCGGTGTTTATATTTTTCCATTGGATCTTACTTTCTATGGTTATAATAGTGCTAAATCCTGTTGTCTTCATTTATACATGAAGGATCGTTTGTCTCTTAATTATATTTTGCAGTATCTTTTTGTTTTATCCATTTTACTCTTTGTTGTTTTAAATATTCAAGTGAAAACGTGCTATATCGCTAGAAAAGATCGAGAAAAGGCAGCTATTCAAACCATATAAACATTATACTAAACCGAAATAAGTGATACTACAGTTCTAGAAAAGAATGAGATGTGAAATTATTGAATTTACATTTTTGACATTGGAACCACCAAGTTATTATAAAAGAACCCAATTGAGTTGATGATAATTGTGAAAATTGAAGTCGCTATGGTGTCCTTAGAAATTTAGCGATGCCAATGTGACCATACTTTTTTGGTACAAAACTTAAATCGTAAAGGCATTGCTAAATTTAACGACACCATAGTGACGTTTTTTTTGGACACATTAGGACGCTATGATTTAGTTTTCCATCGAAACTTCTGGCGTTAGTATGGCATCGTCAATGTACTTAGCGACACTAAAGTGACGCCAAAAGGGCGTCAGAAAATTGCAGATTTCTAGTAGTGTAGATTAAATGTAACGTTGAACTTATGTTATAGGAGAAGTTTCAATGATGTTTACCGCACAATGCAAAAACTGTATTTTGCAATAGAAACCATTGTGTGAAGTCTTTTTGATATATATGTATGATATCCATCATAGTCAATAAGTGCTACACAAATATTATTTAAAATGGCACATGCAACATTAATTGATTATTTTGAAAGATGAATACTTTATGAAACTATGCATATGACAACGGCAGAATAAATGTCATTAATGTATTTTAACAACATTTTTTCACCATTGTTAGATATGTTTTTTGTTGTGTGTAGGCGGGCTCTGATTATAATTCATTCATCAAATGTTATGCTTGGGCCTTTGTATTTATATTATTCGTCACTTATTATACTTTGGTCTTTGTCTTTCTATTATTCATCGAATATTATCACTACAACAAAAATTACATTTTACAACATTGAATAAGTGTTTATTGACAACATTTATCATAATGTTGTTATATCCATAGTTAAAAAACATAGAGTTTCTTTTACAGCATTTATCTAAAATTTGTACAAAATATTGCTGAAAATTTAGTTATATAAAAATATAAATATAGTTAAAAGACCAAAAATATTTAAAGAGAAACTATATACCACGTTGACGTTCAACTTATGCTCCACTCTGTTTCTCGAACAGTGATAATTGGGCTAGTTAGAGCCCGACAAACAACATCATATTAATCCAAAAATAAAATATTTGGAATAGAAAGACACAACTCTAAATCTCATCTAACCCTATCTACCTCTCATAATTTCGCTTTCCCTTTTTATTTTCTTTGGAAAATATCGGATGTCCCTAAATCGTCAATTAACAAGAGAAGTTATCACCTTATTTTTACTGATTTTGGCTTCATTTCGTATATCTATAATGGATCAACTCGTCTCTTTCCCAATCGCTTGATTATCTCTGAGATTGCCTTCGCTTGAAATATCATCTTTTGTATATTTATGCTTTTCAAACTGAGATCTGGCAGTGATACAGTCTCTCTGCCAATTTTTCTTTTGTGATGAAGATAATTCATGGTTTTTCATTTGCATCCATGCTTATGTATGGAAGATTATCGTTTTGGGCATGAGGATGCATGTTTTGACTGGGAGAGACGGCCTGCTAACCACATACTAATAAAGACCAGAAACTGTTGTGCATATCTGTTTTGGTATCTAATCAAACAAATGTGTATATTACAACATTTTAATCATGCAACTTCTCAACAAAATAGACATATGCTCATCACATTCTCCGTAAGAAGCCACTGATCAATACAACTCTTGTGAAACGCATGCTTGAATTTAGGCAAAACTCGAATCTCTTCTCCTTTTTCATACTCATCCATGCACACCGCGCATATATTCCCTCCATAACCAGAATTCGAATCATTATAGATAGTCACAAGAATCGTATCCAGCTTACATTTATTTATTGGTATCTGTAGATCTACAATTACGGATCTATTTTCTTCTGATAATGTCGTTCCAGTTTAGAAACTGTCATGCCTATGAAATCTATATAAGCAGTAACGAACTAAATCTACAACGAAAACAGATATAACAGATAGAAAGAAAGCAAGCAACACAATGATGCATGCAGCTTGAGATCAACAAAAAAGAACTAAGTCTAACTCTAAGAAATCGCAATCATGGTTAGACAAATTTAAATTCGTATTTGATTTTGGAAAGAAAAGATAATAACCTGGTTTTCTCCCCTCAAGGAGTGTTGTGGTTTATTGTTTCTTATAATGCTATCTTGATTGGATAGATGATCAATACCAGTTATATAGCCATACAGATTATCAGATTAACCAAAATATTTTATCAATGTTTGGCAATTAAACATGCTTATATAATTTAAAAAGTATATTTACTCCTCTGAGGAATATTATATTTTCTTTATTTTCTAGATGACAAAGAAAATGTGCATCTGACTATTGATATCTATACCAAATATATAATCTGGGGTTATAAATAAAGGCATTAATATTAATTTTGTTTCTTCCATGTATATAGTTCTGAATGATATGATGACAACTATAGAAGCCAAAAGATGCATCTAGCATCTACTTTTGGATGATTCATGCTCCAATGTAATAATTTATACATTATTATTTGATTCATGAACCATAGGTTCTATACTTCTATTTTCATTTTGAAAATGTTATTTTTGTCTAATTCGTGCATCTGAGGATCTATTTTCATTCTTATGATCTAATGCTATGCTTCCTTAATTCTATAGACATGTTTGTGATCTCATAACGTAACCATTTTGTTAACTCAATTTCTCCGTAGGTTGAATTTTTGCATCTCAAATATGTGCCAAATTCATGAAAGCAACTATCAGCAAAATTACTGCATTAATTGGTTGAACTTAACTTTATCAATTAGATTCAAGTTACAAGAGTACAGTTATTGTAACGACCCGCATTCTACATATCGGAGGATCATAGATTATTTATTTTATTCTCATATGAATTCATATGGTTGTGTAACTCTGGGAAACGAATATTAGGGTCATTTCCCACATTCACGATTTTTGCCGAATTTTAAATGACTATTTTGCCCTTGACGAATCTTGTTTTGCTTATAAACTTTTGATTGGTAAGGAGTTTTGACCTGAAACCACTTCCATTAGGTTCGGATGATAGTTTCCCTTTCCATAGAGTGGTCACAACAATCAAACGGACTTACCATTTGGGAGATATGGCTGAAATAAGGTTTGGAGGATGGAAAACAGCCTAATCGGGATTAATAGGGTAATTAGCAGCTAGGCCATTAACGACCAGAAAGTTTAGTCTAATTTAAAATAAGAATTTAAATAGGACTGAGTGAATTTTTTAAATGTATATATGGTTTTAATTTGGAAATATACCAATAGAATTTCAATTTAATTAAATATTAGATTAACCAAATATTCAGCTTTGAAAATATTTGTCTGTATTGAAATATAATGTAGTAAGTAGCTAAGTATTTTACTTAGTGACATTTAAATTAAGTACTTAAGTCAAGATTACATTAAACTAAAATAATTCCTAAGTCAATTCTTAGTGGTTTCTCATGGAAGCCTAAGCGTTGGTGGCTTCTATTGGAAGCTAATTCTTTGTGGATTCTCTTATAAGCCTAGTCATATTCTTTGTGGCTTCTCTTGGAAGCCAATTCTTAGTTGCTTCTCTTGGAAGCCTAGTGATATCTTAGTGGCTTCTCTTAGAAGCCAATTCTTGGTAGCTTCTCTTGGAAGCCAATTCTTAGCGCCTTCTTTTTTAATTGGATAGCTTCTCAAAGAAGCTAAAAAGAGTAATAAGTGTAAGAAGACAATTTTGTTTTTATTCCTTAAGCTTATGGATTATTAAGGAAGCCTTAGAAGACAAATTGGATTTTTCTTCCTTAAGCTCATGGCTTCTGAAAGAAGAATTAACATATGTACACTTACGTGTTAAGTAATGGTAGGAGCATGACAAGTGTCCTTAGGTTAATGACAAAAATGCCCTTAAACAAGCTTATATAAAGGCACCTACACCCATTCATTTTCATTCAATCCTCTTTCCTTCATCTCCTTCCTCCTCCTTTATACATTTTGGCCAAACACCTTTTTAAATAATAAAAATAAGTAAAGAAAAGAAGGAAAAGAAGTAAAGGAGGTAGATCTTGGAGCTGGAAATCGTTAGGCAAAAGCTTGGACTTCACGGGGTGAGGAAATCTAAACGTATTAAGGGTTTTGGTTGCTTATTTATGTGATGCACATATGATGTTTGATGAAATGTTTCTTAGAAAATTTATAGTATATTTGTGGTTATATTGATGGTGTATGTTTTCTAATAACCCTTAAGTAGATTTATAAAGTTAAAATGACATCTTGCTTAGATTTGGATGTGAAACACCTTATGATAGTTCACAAAGGTCGCACTTTTATGGAATATCATAAATATATGTGCCTTGATTTAATTTTGGTAATATGTTTGGGTTAGTAAGTGGTTTGATGCAATTAAGGTTATTAAATCCCTAAAGATTTGACCTTTATGTAAAATCATACGTTAAGGTATGATCTTCAGGTGTAAATTTGTGTTTACACAAGAAAAGATTAAACCTTTAACTGAAATTCAAGGATTATGTGAATAATTTATGGGTTAATAACTATGGTTTATGTTGGTAAAAGAGTGATTGAATCCTTTTAGGCTTGACCTATATATTTAATTACATATATAGGTAAAATCTTTAAGTGTATATTCACAAATCATAAGGTGAACAGAGACCTTCTATTTAGATTCATGAAATTAGACCCTAATTGAATATTGCTTGGGTTGGAAGCTAGGGTTATGGATATTAGAAACATATAACATGGGTTTTAGCACCATAACATGCTTATGTTAAGATGTGAATCTCTAGCTCATAAATATGGAATTCTTATTCATGTTTGGAAGATGTTGGAAGAATTTGATTTAGTTTGGATGTTTGATTTGGTTGATCAATGGTTATGAATACCGTTTGGTTGTTAATTAATTAAATGGAACCCAAATATGACACCTACATTTGATCTTAAATAACTAACGAGTTTAGTTACAACTTGTTAGACAGTTGACATCTGTTTATGTCTATTGGGTGTTCGCATATACCCAAATTCTCGGATATACAGGAGTAGAATGAGTCTCACTCTAGAAATTGGATTTTAAATGATTATTTTGATAATAAAATAATCGGGGAAAAAAATAAAGTTTGAATTTAAGTTTTAATACCCTTTGGAGATGAAATTAAGTTAATAACGACGAACTTTTGCGAAAGAATGAACTGGGTTTAAAGAAGTTAAGAACAAGTTGTGGCTTGTCAAATTTTGAAATAAAATATAAACGATTTCAAAGGTTTTTGGAAAGGAAATAAGATTTTGGGTTTGTTGTGAATGATGTCTTCAATAACATTGTTCTTTAGCCCATGTAAAAGCAAGATAATTTTCCTGGTTGAGCGAATAAAATCATTATTTATGAAGATGATTGGAAAAAGGAACAAACATGTTCTTGCATAAAGCAAATGGCTAATAATCGATAAGGATTATTCGAAAGAGTTAACTTGGGATTTCAAATTAACCAATCTATTAAATAATGATTTGGATATTTAAACCTGAATAAGTTTTAATGATAACTTAAAAGATGAATATTCCAAAATGGAATGAGGCCAAGAGATCTTGTAAGCCGATTGGTTTAAAAAATGCGTCAATTATTTGGAAAGAACGATTTTTACTCATTCCGAATAATTATACGACGTGATGCTAATATCAAGATGACGACAACGATGGTGGAAGACCTAGATTTCTTCTCATCGCATGGATGGCCTGTTGATGCCTTGGGCGATGGCCCATATGAGGTTAAAGTAGCGGCTAATCTGACAATACCTGAAGCAATTTGGTTTGCAAGGACTTGCACTCCCAGGCTAGGACGTGGAATCAAGTGCCTTCGGTTTTGTTTCTAATCCCGAAATGGACTTGTTGATGGATTTCGTGTCTGACACTATATTTATAAAATGCAGACTGACATTTACTAAACATACATCTGTTTGGTTGCGGAGAATTTATTCTCTTGCTTAACTCCCTTCTTTAAGACATACAAGCTCAAAGGTTGTCTGTTGGTGAATTGCAATTTGTGTTTTATGGAATGATATTGTGGCATGACAAGTGAAAATGATCAAGGCTTTTGTTGAAAAGCAGGGCCTTGTGGTTGAAGATCAAAGCATGGCTTTAATGCGTAGCTTTGTGTATGACGTGACTTCGCGGGCCTCACAACCCGAAATGAGCCAAAACAGGATTATAGACCACATGGGTTGAGACTTAACGTTCCATCTAGCAAAAGGTAACACCATGGTATGGAGCCCAGGCATTTACTTATGTGGCATGTTGGATGAGGCGCCTTGGACTAGGTCAATATACCTAGATGATAGTCTACAAACAGACTGGGGGACGTTATGTTCAGGCTGTTACTTTAATCCACAAAGTAGGTTAGACCGACCTTGCCGCTCTAAAAGAGGCAGACGGGATCCTGAAACCTAGCTGGCGGTTCCGAATCGGATTGGAAAGATCCTTAGCCCAGGCCCATTGATGGAAATCCAACTTCCAATACGAAACCCATTACGATTTTCGGTTGTATATCTATGTAGCTAACATATTGGGATGGGGCACTATACGGGCTAAGATTCATTAGTTTATTTTCGAAAGGATTTTTGACACCCAAGTAATTATAATAATATCAAATGTTTTTGTTTTGAACCATATCAAGCATGTTTTTCGATTATAAGGAAAACCCTATCCTCTATTATGCGCTTGCATTGTGTGATGGGACCTGGGGCTTATAGTCATTCATTTTTCTAAAGTCATGTTTTCCAAACTGTTTTATGGTTGCTATGATTGTTGTGGTTGTGCACATATCCTTGGGTGAAAACCCGTTCCGCAACATGCGACGTGGTCCCGAGATACCTTATTCAAAATAAGGCTAAGTTTAAGATTAGTTAATAAAGGTTTCTCACAACAGTCCCATGACTAACTCGTAGGTTGTTTTCCCTTGCAAACTACGGGTGCCCATAATTTCCACACAGGCAGTCTGTTAGTTTTTTTCCAGTTATTGAGATCGGGCTCAAGCTTGAAGATGTGGAGTTCCAGAGAGAGATGGAGTTTCATATGAAAACCGGACGTACTCTATTATCGGTATATTATGTTAAGTCTTCATGAAGTAATGGTATGCAAAATTTGTATTAAAAAACGTTTCCATTGCAATAATATATTATTATTATATTTTATCTATTCCGTTGTGAGCTTTGTATTATGTTGTGATTGCTCTGATAAACCCCAACGAAACATACTTTTGCTTACCTCAAATCGACAAGGGTTCGGTTTTTTGTCGGTTTGAAGTGAGTGGAAGTGTGGGTCATTACAGTTGGTATTAGAGCTTTGGTTAGATAAACCTTGGGTTTGTGGGATACAGACTTGTCAGAGATAGGGTCAGTAGTATCTTAATTAGGACAAGTAACTCATTAGAGATAGGGTTAGTAATACCCTAGAATGGGTTGTGTGTGAGTGTGTATATATATAAAAGACATATTTGTAATTTGATATATACAAGTGGTTTTGTGTTGGATTAATTTGTTGAGTGGGTTATGAACATTGATCGATACAGGAAGAGCTCACAATTTCGATAGGTGTTTTTAAACACCTAAACATAGCAGTCTAACCCAGTTTTTATGAAATAATTTTGTCCAAAAGTATATTTTCGTAAAAAGGATATATATTTTGATGAAAATTATGTTTCGGAAAATTTAATCCACTAATTGATTGCTGGAGATAAAAGTTAGTATAACTAATTAAGAAATTTGAATTCTCGATGATTTTGGACAGTTGAGGTATTTGCTAAAGAGATTATAAAACTTTTTGGTAAAATGTTAAATATTGTAGGGTATGGATAACTATGGTCTAACCTAGGATGATGAGTCAACAACATGCGCAAAGGATTTATGAGCAGATCGAGGGAGGAAATAGGTTGGACCAAAGCAAGTACATTCATAGTTACTCAAGAAAGGATAAGAATAAAGGATTTTTTTGGGTATTTGCAGTTATAAATGCCATAAAGAGGAACATTATGCAGTCCTATGCCCAATAAATAAACAAATAAAGTTAAGTAGTGGAGTTAATCAACAAAGCTCTAGGGTTAATAATCAAGGTACTAGTTGAGTATATAACCATTAGTTCCGACTTCGATTTCGAGGATGAAACCATTTTAAGTGGGAGAGAATGTAACGACCTGAAATTTTATTCAAATTTAAAATAAGAATTTAAATAGGATTGAATGAATTATTTTAAATGTATATATGGTTTTAATTTTAAAATATACCATTTGAATTTCAATTTAATTAAATATCGGATTAACAAAATATTAATCTTTGGAAATATTTGTCGATATTGAAATATGATGTCGTAACTTGTTAAGTATTTTAATTTGTGACGTTTAAATTAAGTACTTAAGTCAAGATTATGTTAAACTAAAATAATTCCTAAGTCATTTCTTAGTGGCTTCTCATAGAATCCTAAGTGTTGGTGGCTTCTATTGGAAGCTAATTCTTTGTAGCTTCTCTTATAAGCCTAGTCGGAAGCCAATTCTTAGTTGCTTCTATTGGAAGCCTAGTGATATCTTAGTGGCTTCTCTTAGAAACCAATTCTTGGTGGCTTCTCTTGGAAGCCAATTCTTAGTTCCTTCTTTCTTAATTTGATACCTTCTCATAGAAGCTAAAGAGAGTAATAAGTGTAAGAAGACAATTTTTTTCTCCCTTAGCTTATGGCTTCTTAAGTAAGCCTTAAAAGAAAAATTGGATTTTTCTTCCTTAAGCTTATGGCTTCTTAAGGAATCCTTAACATATGTACACTTACATGTTAAATAATGGTAGGAGCATGACAAGTGTACTTAGGTTAATGACATAAATGCCTTTAACAAGCCAATATAAAGGCACCTACACCTTTCGTTTTCATTCCATCCTCTTTCCTTCATTTCACTCCTCCTCCTTTATACCTTTTGGCCGAACCCGTCTTTGAATAATAAAAAAAAGAAGAAGAAGGAATAGAAGTAAAGGAGGTAGATATTGGAGCTGGAGATCGTTAGGCAAAAGCTTGGACTTCACGGGGTGAGGAAATCTAAACGTATTAAGGGTTTTGTTTGCTTATTTATGTGATGCACATATGATGTTTGATGAAATGTTTCTTAGAAAATTTATAGTATGTTTGTGGTCATATTGATGGTGTATGTTTTCTAATAACAGTTAAGTAGATTCATAAAGTTAAAATGACATCTTGCTTAGATTTGGTAGTGAAACACCTTATGATCGTTCACAAAAATCATATTTTTATGGAATATCATAAATATACATGCCTTGATTTAATTTTGGTAATATGTTTGGGTTATTAGTAAGTGATTTGATATGGTTAAGGGCGTTAAATCCCTAAAGATTTGACCTTTATGTAAAATCAAACTTAAAGGTATGATCTTCAAGTGTAAATTTGTGTTTATACAAGAAAAAATTAAATTTTTAATTGAAATTCAAGGAGTTGGATTTTATGTAAAAAATTTATGGGTTAATAACTATGGTTTAAGTTGGTAAAAGAGAGATTGAACTCTTTTAGGCTCGACCTATATATGTAATATTATATATATATATATATAGGTAAAATCTTTAAGTGTATATTCACAAATCGTAAGGAGAACTTAGACCTTTTATTTAGAATCATGAAGTTAGACCTTAATTGAATATTGCTTGGGTTGAAAGCTAGGGTTATGGATATTAGAAACTTATAACATGGGTTTAAGCACCATAACATGCTTATGTTAAGACGTGAATCTCTAGCTAGCAAATATGACATTACTATTCATGTTTGGAAAATGTTTGATGAATTTGATTTAGTTTGGATGATTGATTTGGTTGATCAATGGTTGTGAATACCGTTTGGTTGTTAATTAATAAAATGGAACCCAACTATGACACCAACAACAATAACTAACGAGTTTAATTACAACTCGTTAGACACATGACATCTTGTTTATGTCTATTAGATGTTTGCATATATCCAAATTCTTGGATATACAGGAGTTGAACGAGTCTCATTCCAGAAATTGAATTATAAACGATTATTTTGATAATAAAATAATTGGGGAAAAATAAACGTTTGAATTTAAGTTCTAATACCCTTTGGATATGAAATTTAGTTATTAATGACGAACTTTTGCAAAAGAACGAACTGGGTTTAAAGAAGTTAAGAACAAGTTATTGCTTGTCAAATTTTGAAATAAAAAATAAATGAATTCAAAGGTTTTTAGAAAGGAAATATTATTTTGGGTTTGTTTGGAATGATGTCTTCAATAACATTATTCTTTGCCCCATGTAAAAGCAATATAATTTTCCTTGTTAAGCAAATAAAATGTTTATTTATGAAGATGATTTGAAAAGGAACGAACACGTTCTTGCATGAAGCAAGTTGAGAATAATAAATAAGGATTATTTAAAAGAGTTAACTTGGGATTTGAAGTTAAGCAATCTCTTAAAGAATGATTTGGATATTTAAACCTGAATAAGTATTAATGAGAACTTAAAAGATGAATATTCCAAAATGGAATGAGGCCATGAGATCCTGTAAGCCGATTAGTTCAAAAAAATGTGTTAATTATTTGGAATGACCGGGTTTTAACCCATTCTGAATAATTATACCACATGATGCTGTTATCAAGATGACGGCTACGATGGTGGAAGACCTAGATTTCTTCACATCGGATGGATGGCCTATTGATGCCTTAGGCAATGAATCATATGAGGTTAAAGTAGCGGCCAATCTGACCGTACTTGAAGCGATTTGGTTTGCAAGGACTTGCACTCCCAAAGCAAGAACGTGGAATCAAGTGCCTTCTGTTTCGTTCCAATTCCCGAAACGGACTTGTTGATGGATTTTTTGTCTGACACTATATTTTATAAAATGCAGACTGACATTTGCAAAACATACATCTGCTTGGTGGTGGAGAATTTATTCTCTTACTTAACACCCTTCTTTGAGAGGTACAAGCTCAAAGGTTGTATGTTGTGAATTGCAGTTTGTGTTTTAAGGAATGATAGTGTGGCACGATAAGTGCAAATGATCAAGGCTTTTGTTAAGAAGCAGGGCCTTGTAGTTGAAGATCAAAGCATGCTTAAATGCATAGCTTTGTGTATGACGTGACTTCGTGGGCCTCACAACCGGGAATGAGCCGAAACAGGATTATAGACCGGAGGGGTAGGGACTTAACGTTCCATCTAGCAAAAGGTAAAGCCATGGTATGGAGCCCAGGCATTTACTTATATGGTTTATTGGATGAGGCACCTTGGACTAGGTTGATATATCTAGATGACAGTCTACACACAAACTGAGAAACGTTATGTTCAGGCTGTTACTTTAATCCACGAAGTAGGGTGGACCGACCCTGCCCCGCTAAAGGAGCCAGAAGAGATACTAGAACCTAGTTGGGGGTTCCGAATTGGATTGGGATGATCCTTAGCCTTGGCCCATTGATGGAAATCCAACTTCTAATACGAAACCCTTTACGATTTTCGGTTGTATATCTATGTAGCCAACACAGTGGGATGGGGCATTATGCGAGCTAAGATTCATTAGTTTATTTTCAAAAGGATTTTTCACACCCAAGTGATTATAATAATATAAAATGTTTTTTTTTGAACTATATCAAGCATGTTTTGCGATTATAAGGAAAACCCCTATCCTCTGATATGCGCTTGCATTGTGTGATGGGACCTGGTGATTATAGTCATTCATTTTTCTAAAGTCATGTTTTCCAAACTGCTTTATGGTTTCTATGATTGATATGGTTGTGCACGTATCCTTGGGAGAAAACCCGTTCCGCAACATGTGGCATGGTATCGAGATACCTTATTCAAAATAAGGCTAAGTATAAGAGTAGTTAATAAAGTTTTCTCACACCAGTCATATGACTGACTTTTAGTTTGTTTTTCCCTTGCAAACTGCAGGTGCCCACAATTTCCACAAGGGCAGTCTGTTAGTTTGTTTTTCAGTTATCGAGATCGGGCTCAAGCTTGAAGACGTGGAGTTTCATAGAGAGCTAGAGTTTCATATTAAAACCGGACGTACTCTATTATCGGTATATTATGTTAAGTCTTCATGGAGTAATGGTATGCAAAATTAGATTTGTATTCAAAAATGTTTCAGCTGTAATAATATATTAGTTAGACCAAAATCTGGGCCTAACACCCAACTGCAGATCACAGATTGCAGAAAACAGTAAATAAAGAGGAGTCACATAAAGTTTTATAGTGGTTCGGCTCAAACCAAGCCTACGTTCACTTTATCTCTTCTTAAATCCTAAGAAGTTACAAGTACAATTCTCTCGGTTTATACACGAAATCCTCGTGTTTACAATGAAAAGAGGTAAGAAATCATAAGATTATAAACGAAATCCTCGTGTTATGATATGGAGTTTGGCTACTTTGCTACTGAAAATGTTTTTCAGAGAGCAATGGTTGAAGATGTGAGGAGTTAGAGCCAAAAGATCCTTGAAAATGCCTTCAAATGGTGTATTTATGGTTGTAAGGGAGCTTCTGGGAAGACCGCTTCGTGATGGGGTACGTGGCACCCGATCCGGAAAAGTAGGAGCATGAGTAGCCTTAAGAATAGATCAAGATCTATGCGCAGCGTTACATCCAGGCGGGTCGGATCATGATTGGACAGGGCAAGCCGAGGTGGTCGTTGTGCTCGAGTACTGAAGCTGACGCAGAGCGGGTCGGATCGGGATGCAGGAGTGCAAACCGAGGGGGGCGATCTAACCGTGGGCGAGCTGATGGGAGCGATCCGGTGTGTGCGAACCAAGGAGGAGCGCACGAGCCAAAGGGAGCGATCCGGTCCAGGAGGCATTGCATCGTCACTTCATCCAAATGATTGCCAGATTACACCCATTCATGGAAACGGGCATAAATTTCAAACCGTAAGTTCGATTGAGCCAAACCAAAGCTCAAACTGAGGCTAATTCAGAGATCTACAAGAGTTACAAAGCTTTTCTCTGTAATTGCTGTTTTCGGGCCCAAAAGAGGTTGTCTGGTTGGAGTTTTGGTCCTTTCTTTGTTCGTGATGCGACTTTGACCAAATCATTGCCTGTCTTCTGACGATGTTGTCCATATCCGAGAGCGATGCTATCCAGATATTCAGTGCGATAGCTTTTACCAAAAATTGTGTCAACAAGTTTTCCCCCCAGAATATATCTTGCTGGTTGAAGGAAGATGTGTTCTGGATAGTCTAGGAAATCTATAAGCCATAGAAATTCGATAATGCCATGACCTTGCCAGGTCTGCCAACTACAGATACAATCCGTACCTGTAACGAGGTAAAGGAAAAAAAACGTGCCAAATCCTGGCGATTCTATACAAATTTTCTGAGCATAAACCATGCTTCGGCGTCTAATGAGCATAAACCATACTCAAGGGACGTTTGAGTCATCCTGCCAAATCCTGGCAAGGGCCAACATTTCCAGGCATAATCCATACCCAGAAGTCCAAATCGAGTATAATCCATACCCGATTTCTTTTGTCACATCCTGACAAGACCGTTTGCAGGGCATAATCCATATCTGGGGTTCAAACCGAGTATAATCCATACCCGATTTCTTTTGTCACATCCTGACAAGACCGTTTGTAGGGCATAATCCATACTCTGGAGTTCAAACCGAGTATAATCTATACCCAATTTCTTTTTTCACATCCTGACAAGACCGTTTGCCATTCCTAAGTATAATCCATACTTAAGATTCCAAAGTGAGTATAAACCATACTCAGACCTGAAGTAGAGCTATGCTTGCCACAGCCTGACAAGATAGCCCGTCCCTAGGCATAATCCTTACCTAGAGTTCCATAATAAGTATAAGCCATACTTTAACCGAAGTTGAGGATCCTTCCACATCCTGACAAGATACTTAAATTGTCCAAACATAATCCATGCTTTGAGAGTCCTTATTCAATTCAAAATGCAAAACCAAAGCAAATCCTGATTGGTTTGACACCGAGTCTAGAGCACGCTTTGGGGCTACATCCTATCTCCATACGTGTGTACTCCGATTCAACCAATCGGAAAACCTAACGAAAGCAAAAAACAAATCTTAAAGCCTAAGAAATGCAGAAAATGAAAGCTGATCTCATCCGGATCAGTTGATGATGAGCCCACGAGAGCTCGATCTAGGGTCATTCCCTCTCCGAGGAGCGGGAGGTCGAAGCGCATGTGTTGTTGATGGTTTCGCATACTCGGGAAGCTCTCCACGTCTAACCCGTTCCTTAATCAAATAACGAAGATGTCTGCACTCATTCGTGTCATGTCCGTCCATATCGTGGAATAAGCAGTGCTTTCCAGAATCGCGTTCTCTTTGTGACGGTTCCCTCCCGGGAGGCTTTGGGTAGGAGACAACACTGTTTGTGTCCATGTAGATGTCAGAAAGTGAAGCAATGAGCTCAGTATACTTTTCATATCTGGGCCCTCTCCAGGGCTGAGTGTTGTGATCATTCTTGACTGTGGCTTTTCCTTTGCCATTTCCAGAATCAGATAGTTCTCCATCTTTGAGCATGTTGACATCGAGAACTTTCTTCTCGGAAGTTGCGTCTTCCTCATGAAGAAATCTATCCGATTCAAGGTAGCACTCGCTGAGATTCCGTGGTGGGTCTTGATACAAAGATTTCTTGAATTCCGTGTTATCCAGAACGCCGGATACCGCTGCCATTAGTACCATCGATTGTTTAGGGCGATCAACTGATGCTGCTGCAACGTTGAATCTTTTCAGAAAGGAACGCAGAGTTTCTCTAGGCCTCTGCTTGATTGTGGTGAGTGACATGACATTATTGGGTCGTGCGATGTGGACCCGAAATTGTTCAAGGAAGTGTGCGACCAACATGTTCCAACTGCTGACCGATTCTGTTTCTAGCTGTTGAACCCACATGGCTGCTATATCAGTTAGAAAGAGGGGAAAACATTTAGCCATGATGTTTTCCGCTGCCAATTGAACTTCCACATGCCCTTTGTAGCGCATCAAGTGTACGGTAGGATCCGTCCTACTGTTGTATGGCTCCAGTTGTGGGAGTTTGAAATCCGGGGGATTGCGGGAATTCCTGATTTCCTGAGTGAATGGATTGTGATTGACGTCATCCACGTCATTCTGATAGGTGCGGTCCCTTGAGAGGCATTGAATCAGATCAACGAGTCGATTGCTCTCGAAAAGTTGTTGTTAATTGCCAAGATCAGAGCTGGTGCCCCCAGCATTGAATGCAAGAGAGGATGGAAGCTATTGGTGAGCTTTTGCCCGGGGATCGCGGATAGAGGGTAGCGACCCGATCTGGTTCGATGGGGTCGGTTCGTGAGGCAGGTTGGTGAAGGCTGGATCGTGGTTCGTAGGGAGCGAGCTGAAGAGGGGCGATCTGACCCGGTGCTGGTGGCCTATCACGAGCCGATCCCTGCTGCAGTTGAGTGAGAGTTTGCGCTCCGGTATCCATCCGATCTGGAGCTGAAGTCGGTCGCTGTGCATTTCCAATAACGAGGAGGTTGCCCCCCGAGTCCAAGTGATGCCCGAGCCGCTTCTGTGGCTTCATTTCCAATGACTTGAGCGTTGCTCGGCCTTCCATCCATCTGAGCGAAGAATTGGTTGATCATTTCCTGTTGTTTCTGGAGGAGATCATCTTGCCGTGCCATCTGATCTCTTAGTTCAGTGAGAAGTCCGTCCATCTCATCTCTGGTCAAGTATGCAGAAGGATCTCCATGAGAGGAAGCTTCCTGGCTTGCCTCGTTCCTTGTGTCTTCAGCATCAGCATCACCAGCATGAGCGGAAGTTTAAGTATTCTTCCTTTCATTTGCCATTGAGTCTCCTTTCAAGCTAGAAATTGTGGTTGTCGTGTGCCCCCCTACCTGGCACGCCAAAATGTTAGACCAAAATCTGGGCCTAACACCCAATTGCAGATCACAGATCACAGAATGCAAAAAACAGTAAATAAAGAGGAGACACACGAAGTTTTTATAGTGGTTTGGCTCAAACCAAGCCTACGTCCACTTTATCTCTTCTTAAATCCTAAGAAGTTACAGGTACAATTCTCTCGGTTTATAAACGAAATACTCGTGTTTACAATGAAAAGAGGTAAGAAATCATATGATTATACACGAAATCCTCGTGTTATGATATGGAGTTTGGCTCCTTTGCTACTGAAAATGTTTTGCGTAGAGAAATGGTGGAAGATATGAGGAGTTAGATCCAAAAGATCCTTGAAAATGCCTTCAAATGTTGTATTTATAGCCGTATGAGAGCTTCTGGGAAGACCGGTTCGTGATGGGGTATGTGGCACCTAATCCGGAAAAGTAGGAGCATGAGTAGCCTTAAGAATAGATCAAGATCTATGCGCGGCGTTACATCCAGGCGGGTTGGATCGTGATTGGACAGGGAAAGTCGAGCTGGTCGTGGTGCCCGAGTACTAAAGCTGACGCAGAGCGGGTCGGATCGGGATGCAGGAGTGCGAACCGAGGGCGGGCGATCCAACCGTGGGCGAGCTGATGGGAGCGATTCGGTGTGTGCGAACCAAGGAGGATCCCACGAGCCAAAGGGGCGATCCGGTCCAGGAGGTGTTGCTTCGTCACTTCATCCAAATGATTGCCAGATTACACTCATTCACGGAAACAGGCATAACTTTCAAACCGTAAGTCCGATTGAGCCAAACCAAAGCTCAAACTGAAACTAATTCAGAGATCTACAAGAGTTACTGAGCCTAGCTCCGTAATTGCTGGTTTTGGGCCCAAAAGAGGTCATCTGATAGGAGTTTCGGGCCTTTCTTTGTTCGTGATGCGACTTTGACCAAATCGCTTCCTGTCTTCTAACGATGTTGTCCATATCCGAGCACGATGCTATCCATATATTTAGTGTGACACCTTTTACCAAAAAGTGTGTCAACAATATTGTTATTATATTTTATCTATTCTGCAGTAAGCTTTGTATTCCGCTGTGATTGCTCTGATAAATCCTAATGAAACGTACTTTTGTGTACCATGAATCGATGGGGGTTCAGTTTTTGGTTGGTTTGAAGTGAGTGGAAGTGCGGGTCATTACAAGGCCCATAACCAATTTCTGGATTAGGGTTATGGGAGGGCTGAAAGGAGTTGGAGAATCATCTCCTTTCATTTTTCCAGGCGCCACTAACCTTCCTCTAACCTCAATAATGGCTTCCATCTCTGAAATCTATCCCTAATCACTAATTAAGCAAATCATCATCAAATCAAGCCGTATTAACACCAAATTCGAGGTAGAGCTGCTGCACCACATTGGGATCTGAGCTAAATCAGTAAAAGTTTCATAACTAATATTTATTTTGGCTAAAGTGAGTGATTTGCATGTTTATACACTAATTATGACTAATTAAGGGTGATTAGTGATAATTAGCGAAATTATACATCTTAAAATTCTGGAAAAATATGTGAAAATTCTAAAATCATATTTTATGTCGTTGGTATAAATTTGGGTTAATTTAGATTAAGTTTGCTAATATTATAGTTAGACATGGTTAAGAGGAAAATCACATGGTTAAGGGGAAAATCATGGTTTTGGGTATTGCTTTCACGAAAAAATGGCTCAATCACAAATGATACGTGAATTGTACTTCACCAATACTATTAAAAACTGAAAGGACCCACAATTGCAATATAAGCGGGAAAAGTAAGTAAATGGATAAGGATTTTTATAGTGGTTCGATATAGAGAAGATCTACGTCTACTTTGGAAGCTATTTCATTATCATGCGAGAGATTTACGACATTCATCATCTCGTACACCATATTTTTGTTCACTATCCCTTTACAATGATTTTCCTCTCATAAATGATTTGATTCTCTCTGATCCACTATGGAAATGGTTGGATCCTTATGAATGCGATGAACGTGAGAATATATGTTCCACGGTTTGAGCACTTAGAGGATCAACGATGAATCCATGGCGGTTGAGTTGTGAATCAAGGCTCAGAGAAGGATTAATGGTGGTTTTTAGAGAAGTAGGATGACACTTGAGAAGATAGAGAAGATAAGTTTTGATTTGGAGATGGTAGAGAGAGAAAGATCTTAAATCGATCTCTAATGGAGGAAGGAGGAGATTTGGCCCATTTGGTGATGGAGGAAGATGAAGTGAGCTTTGGCGGCTATTAGTGAAGTTTGGAGAGAGCTTAGAGTGCTTGACAATGGGGAAGGAGTGATTTGGGCCGCCCTTCTGGATGAAGGAATCCCTCCCTTTAAGTGTGGTGAAATGGGGTATTTATAGGAGAAGTTCGGACCACGGTGGCAAAGTTGTAATTATGGTGAACTGGGTACAGGGTCACACATCGATGTATTTACAGGTATGCCACTGGACAGCTGGTGGGGCGCGCTATATAACTGGCGCCTATACAAGTATTTAGCTATGCGAGCAATTATGCACGAGCGAGTTGGTTTGTACATGCACGAGCGAGCGGTTTTGTAGTGTATGACTTGGATAAATTAACACCATTCAGCCACATGATGCAATATAATATGCAACCACCCTTTTCATGAAAATGTGTTAGTCCACTCTCTACGTGTTCATCTCTTTATTATATGACTGCTTCGCCAAATGGAAAGTTGCTCGTCCTCATTTCCTAGTGTTGCTCGATCGCTCTCGCTTGGGGTTTGCTCGACCCATGCCAAGCTTGCTTGAGTGAGCCGAAGGCTCTTGTGTGAACGAGCTGAAGGTGACACTCGGCCTGGAGAGCCGTGATTGAGATGCCAAATGAATGAGTGGGAGAACAACCCGTATTGGGGATGCTCGACTGAGAGGTATTGAGGTGAGGGACCAGAGCTTCAGGGGACGATCGACCTGAGGTGTCGGATTACTGCTCAATTGTGGGAACAAACTTAGCTGCGGTGCTTGACCAGCTTGGGTCTGAAGGTGAACGACCAGTTTCTGGAGTGTGTAACCGAGTCGATGGTGAGGATAGCACGAACGACCTGATTAGATTCGTATGGTTCTAGTTCTTTTATATATGCAATATAATTTCCAACACCTGTGGAGCTTGATGAAATGCCTGAGCGAGTTATGCTGGTTAACATTTGCCTCTCGAAGCTTGTATTTTCCGCCCGCGAGAAATGTGGGCTTCGAACAGAGCATTGTTGTTGTTATATAATTTGAGCTTTGATCTAGTTGTAGCGTTTTGTTTGCTATGGCAAGTCATGCTTTGAATTTGCATACTTCACGGCACCTGTTCTGTAATGAAAACAAGAATTTGCATGATTTTGGACTTATACTCACCATCAACTGTCCATATCGATAATGGATTAGTTAATCATTGACTTATAGCGAATTATATTTTGATTTGAATAAAGTGTTTGCACCAGATTTGTTCCATTCAACAGTTTATAACTCATCGAATATTATTTGTATAAACACAATATTCTCATTCGCTATCGCTTAAGATCAATTAATCGGCTAGTGCCGACTGGTTTGAGACTTCTACATGAAGAAGTTTACATATCATTATGCCCCAGCTTGGGAAGGTCTTATGTTTGGTGCCCCCGCTAAAGGAGGACTTTGGGTTTTGTGATGTGCCCAACTTGGGGAGGACTTACATTTAGTGCCCCCGCTTGGGGAGGACTTATATTTAGTGCCCCCGCTTGGGGAGGACTTATATTTAGTGCCCCCGCTTGGTAAGGACTTATATTTAGTGCCCCCACTTGGTAAGGACTTATATTTAGTGCCCCCGCTTGAGGCGGTCTTTGGATTTAGTGCCCCCGCTTGGGGAGGACTTATATTTAGTGCCCCCGATCGGGGAGGTCTTATATTTAGTTACCCCACTTGGGGAGGTCTTTGGATTTAGTGCACACGCTTGCGGAGGACTTATATTTTGTGCCCTCGCTCGAGGGGGTCTTTGGATTTAGTGCCCCCGCTTGGGGAGGTCTTATATTTATTGCCCCCGCTTGAGGAGGTCTTATATTTAGTGCCCTCATTTGGGGAGGTCTTATATTTAGTGCCCCCACTTGGGGAGGACTTATATTTAGTGCCCCCGCTCGGGGAGGACTTATATTTGATGTCAATTCATGAGCCAGACGCCAGTTCCTTTATTGGATGCTTGACTTGGCAAGCGATCTTTATTAAGAAATCAGGGCCTTGAGTTTCTTATTCGGTAGATTGCTCCTTCAGTGAAACTTGAAACCCTTGTATTAATTTGCCGTGGCACTTGCCCTTTGTTTGACTTTTCATGACTCCCTTCATTCCCTTTTCAAGGCCATACTCTTCATTTTTGCAGTTGTGCATAAATGTTTAGTGCACTTGGTGCTTAGATCAATGTTGTCAGGGTCGTAAAGTAGCATCAATATTCAGTGGGACAAGCGCTAGGCAGAGAACCTGCAATATGAAGTAACCGTTAAGCACATTTGGATTCCACATAATTTTTTCAAGTAAGAGATTTATTCAAGCAGGCATGCTGTTAAGCTAATGTTTAGAACAATGTTTGTAAAATATTACAGACTTGGTTACAGGAATTCTGAATATAGTAGTATGTAAAGCGTGAAGTAAGATAGGAAATAAAGCAAAAAGCAGAGCAATGGCTAAGATGATCGCTTATTCTGTTCCGTTGAAATTGGAGTGCCAATTAACGGTCCTTAGTTGATGAACGGTCTTGTATCAGTTCGAGATGGAGTTTCATTATTCGGACCAGATTGGCCGTTTGATTCTCCTTGCCCCTGGAGAGCTAGAGTAGCGCTTGAAGATTGAAGATTCTTGGCATATTGTTGTAGTATGTTCTTTTGAATCAACTCCTCAATCAGGCTTTTGAAATATGTACAATCATTTGTACCATGACCTGGTTGATTATGGAATCGACAGAACTTTCCAGAGTTTACAACCTTCTGTGAAACTTTCAACATCGGTCGTTCTGGATAGTGTTCTATATCCTTTGTGGAAGAGAAAACATTTTCCGGAGTAGCATTTAGAGGAGTGAGCTTTGGCGGGTTATGAAAGCGAAGCTTCTTGTTAGCCTTGTCATCTTTTCCACCGTTGGCTCGTTTCTGCCCCTGACTATCCTTTTGATCATACTGTGTAGCAGTGTTCTTGGAAGCTTCAATCTGAGGAGGCGCAGGCTTATTATCCAATCTAATGTACTCCTCGGCCTTTTTATAGAATTTTTCCAACATGATTGGCTCTTTCATTTTAATCCATTTGCCAAATGTGCTATTCTCATCTATAGCGCCGATTAGAGACATTAAGATCATGCGGGGCTCGGGATTCCCTACTTCGAATACAACAACATCGTATCTTTTATGGAAAGCTTTGACAGATTCTCCTGGATACTGCTTCATTGATGTAAGAGAAATAACATCCTTAGCCTTTGTAGCTTGCAGCCTGAACTGCTCGTTGAATTTCAGAATTAGTTCATCAAATCGGTTAATGGATTTGGGCGGCAGCCTTGTGAACCATAACAATGCAACACCTTCTACATAGAGAGGGAAGCACAGGCATTTGATCTTGTTTGCTGCTTTGGCTCCATTCATATACCATTCATACTTGTATAGGAGGTGATTCGTATCAGAAGTTCCATTGTACAGAGGTAGGATAGGATGAGTAAATTTCTTAGGGAATTCAGCTTTGCGGATCCTCTTCGTGAATGGATTTTTGCCAAGGGAGAAGTCCCATTCCCTTTCACTGTCCTTGCATGGCATGTTATCTTTCATGATTTTCTTTACCACATCCGCGATTTATTCCTTCGAGTTGTGTCGTTCCGAAGAGCAGACTTCGATCTCTTTTCCGGATGCTTGTTATGGCGAGCGATCCCGTTTTGAGGATCTAGGCCTTTTACTTCCATTATGAGAAGGTGTCCCTTAATGGGACTTGCGACTCATCAATTATTTCGTTAGGAATGGTTTTTAGCTTTCAACTTTGGGTCTTCGATATTAGCGTCGCTTCTGTCAACAAATCCTTCCATGTTGTCGTCATGATGATGATCGAAGGCTGATGAATTTGCATTCTCTTCAAGATTGACATGGATCTTTGGAGGAGGAGCGGGATTTGATTGAATGTTTAGGCGAGCACTCATTTTATCCATTAAAGCTTGATTAGCATCCAACAGAGTTTTATTAGCATCGATTAAGGCTTTATTGGAAGCTTCCATGCGTTGACTCAAGTCAGAGACGACAACATCTAATTCGACTCTAGTCACTCTAGCTCCACTTATTGAGTTTTGGCCAATCTCAAAGTGGTTTGTGAGCGGTGTAGCTTCGTTCTTAGCAACATCATTGGGTGCTCCAGGGGTTCTACTTGCAGTTTTTATTGACTTAGCCATTATTTCAGACATGGGTCTCAACCTTGCAGAAAAGGATTCGTCAGATGGCCTTGATTGTAGTAGATTCGGAGAATCTATGGTAGAAGTAGGATTAGAACTTCAATAGTAGGCTCTTAAGATTGAGAGAAGCATGAAGGAATGAGATGCAAACGCGGCCCCACGGTGGGTGCCAAATGTTTTCACCAAAAAAATGGCTCAAACACCAATGGTACGTGAATTGTACTTCACCAATACAGTTAAAAATTGAAAGGAGCCACAATTCACAATATAAGTGGGAAAAAGTAAGTAAATGGACAAGGATTTTTATAGTGGTTCGATCTAGAGAGGATCTACGACCACTTTGGAAGACATTTCAATATCATGCGAAAGATTTACAACATTCATCATCTCGTACACCTTATTTTTGTTTTACTCTCCCTTTACAATGATTTTCCTCTCTTTACTGAATTGATTCTCTCTGATCCACTATGTAAATGGTTGGATCCTTATAAATGCGATGAACATGAGAATATATGTTCCACGGTTTGAGTACTTAGAGGATCAACGATGAATCCATGGCAGTTGAGGTGTGAATCAAGGCTCAGAGAAGGATTAATGGTGGTTTTGAGAGAAGTAGGATGACAATTGAGAAGATGGAGAAGATAAGTTTTGATTTGGAGATGGTAGAGAGAGATCTTAAATCGATCTCTAATGGAGGAAGGAGGAGATTTGGTCCATTTGGTGATGGAGGAAGATGAAGTGAGCTTTGGCGGACATTAGTGAAGTTTGGAGAGAGCTTAGAGTGCTTTAGATTGGTGGGGGAGTTATTTGGGCCGCCCTTTCGAGTGAAGGAATCCCTCCCTTTATGTGTGGTGAAATGGGGTATTTGTAGGAGAAGTTCGGACCCCTGTGGCAAAGGTGTAATTATGGTGAACTGGGTATGGGTCACACGTCGATGTATTTACGGGTATGCCACTAGACAGCTGGTGGAGCGCGCTTTATAGCTATACACATGCTGGCCAAGACCGCTTTATAACTGGCGCCTATACAAGTATTTAACTGTGCAAGCAATTATGCGTGAGCGATCTAGTTTATACAAGCACGAGCCAGCGGATTTGTAGTTATGACTTGGATAAATTAACACCGTTCAGCCACGTGATGCAATATAATATGAAACCACCCTTTTCATGAAAATGTGTTTGTCCACTTTTGTAACAACCCGTATTTTTCGATAACATGTTAAAACGAGAATCAAGGCAGAATTTAATTTTAAACTCTGAATCAAGTAAAACGGGCTATGCCGTTGCGTTCGTCTCGGAAGGGGGGTAACGATCTTGTTAAAGGTTTAGCTTTTCTTCTCTATCATCCCGTTAGGACTTCGTTGTTCGTATCATTTAAGTCTGCTTCGGTAGTTGAGTCTCTGCACCTTAAGTACTAGCGTAATAGAGGATCCCATTTTTGTCTCAAAATCCTATTGGAAGATCGGTCCATTTACTCATGGCTTGTTTGGATTTGAGAATGTCTATATCAAGTGTTGAGCTTGGAAATAATGCTTATGTTTATAAGTTGCGGATGGATTCTAGGGGTAAAGTGGTTATCCAGTAAGGGATACCATTCTCGGTTTTAGAAAGAGGGTGGTTGGATTCTTGACTTGCCTTGGTGATACCCTCGAAGTCTCGTGAAACCCTTTTTGGGTTCTGTCATGGTTAGTTACCTAGAATCCCGGGATGCATTTGTTGGTAATCCGTTCAAATAGGATTCGCCGCTAAGGCAGATGGTTCGTTTCGATTATGCATGAGTTATGGGAATCACCCTAGTAAGAACTCTTGGCAAAATGGATTGGCATCGGAAAACGAGATCCAGAATTCACTGGTGAATTTTGGAGAGCTTGCATGAGTACGCAGATGTGTTTGAGCCAAGCATACTAGGGAAAGAATAAATGAAACGAGAGGCGGCAGTGAAATGAGTTCCACTCACACCTTGGAAATAGGAATCAAGAAGCCACGAAATCGCGAAGTTAAAGGACGGTCAAGGCACAATGGAATTGAGCTCAAGGAAATACGACTTTGATGGTCAAAGACTAGATACGCGCATGATATCTCTTTTTGGGAGTATATCCTTGATCCCGGTTTTCTGTAGAGCTCACTTGTAGGCTATCTTTTGTGGACATCCTCTCGGTCCTATTCTCCGTTACAAACCCCGCAAGGAGTTTGTCCTGTTTATCTTCTCGACCCTGTTTCAGGGAATTCTAGGTAGAACCCTATGGATGTAAACATGTATTTGAAACATGTTATGATTGATATGGTTGCAAGTGGTTGCAAGTGGTTGCAAGTGGTTGCTCGTGGATGCGCGAATACACATTAGATACTAGCTCGACTCGGTCACATTTCATATTGCATATGCACGAGTATTTATACTTGTTTATGGATGAAATTGAATGTGTTATCATGCGGTTGTTGCATATGAATGAATGATTGTGCACGCATATAGTATCTATATGACTAGGACTATTTGCATACATGTTGGATTCATGGCACTATACATATTTTGCATTAGAAAGATTGTTCAGGCCTGATCATTAGCATTAGCTAAGGAACATGTACACACACGTTTTGCATATATTCATACAGCATTAGAAATCATCTAAGGACAATGGTTGCTTGTGGATGATGTTTTGAGTAGATGGATGATGGATGGTAGGATATGTTCTTCCTAACTTGGAGATTTCGGGGACGAAATCCTAAAAGGTGGGGAGAATGTAACAACCCGTATTTTTCGATAACATGTTAAAACGAGAATCAAGGCAGAATTTAATTTTAAACTCTGAATCAAGTAAAACGGGCTATGCCGTTGCGTTCGTCTCGGAAAAATACGCGAAATAGAGTCCGAGTTTTCGAAAATCGGAGTCCGTATGACCCGGTTAAGGCCCAAAGAAGTTTGCGGGAAATTCGAATTTCGGAAACAGTTTTGGAAATCAGTTCTGGGGCTAGGCGGGAAGTTTCCCCGCCTAGGCCATGTCGACAGGGCTGTCGACAGGCCTGTCGACTTGGGCCCAGACCAAGTCGACAGCCCTGTCGACTTGCCTGTCGACAGGGGGTGGCCGGGGCAAGCTGCCTGGTGCACCTGTTTGTCTCACCTGGTCTTGTTCTTGGGCTGGTTCTGGAAGCTTCCGAGATCTGATGGTCCTAATCTATCCTAGGGTTAATCTAAGGGCCTAAAACTATCCTAATCTCTATAAAAACACCCCTAAGCCCCCCCTAAACCCTCATAACTCACCCTCTCCACGAAGTGCTGCCCAAATGCAAAGTGATCATGGCCTCCATCTCCAATCCCTAGAGCCTATGCACTCAAATCAAGTTCAAATCAAAAGGTGCAAGCTTGCTACACCAAATAGAGGCCAAATCAACGTTTCTATGCGAGTTTCATGACGGATCTTCATCAAAGGAGCCACCTTTCTTCGCCAAAACGATGCATGCTCCTAGTCCTCTTGCCATGCTATGTAAGTTCTAGCTACTTTTAGATGGAAACGGTAGTTTTGATAATGACATGGGATAAAATGAGGCTAAACATGATTATGCGAACCTATATGAACCTTATCTTGCCTCTTGTGTTCATGTTTGTGATTTTAGGCCATGTGAGTGACTTAATCATGCCTCTCATGCTATGCATAACCTTGTTTAACTTGCAAGTTTGGATCTTTATGCATGAAATGCTAGCATGAACCTTTAGGAACCACTTTACTTGTGAAACATTGGCTAAGACAAGATTTTGGGGCTTATGCATGTTTATGAACCCAAACCCCTTATGCTAACATGCAAGTTTGTGGCCAAATCCTTTATGAGATTATGCATGCTCGTGGCCAATCCCCTCTTTTAAGTTGTGCATGTTTATGGCCAAACCACTTTTGATAATATGCATGTTTGTGGCCAAATTACCTTATGACACTATGCATGTTTATGGCAAATCCCTTTTGGATGATATGCATGTGGAAGCCAAGCCCTTTTTGGCATCATGCATGTTTTGAGATCAATATGTGACATAGTATCCTTACTATGTTGACTCGCTTTGCTTGCGTTGGGAAAACACGGTTTTGGGTAGTTAGATAAACGTGAACATGTCGCAAAATCTTAACTTGAATATGACATGTGTTTATACTTGAAAATATGACTTGAAAGATAACATGGAAGTTGACATGTAAGTATGCATAGAAACGTGAGCTTGGGAATTTACCTATTAAGTTAGGTCTACCCTTTGGGAATTTACCTATTAAGTTAGGTCTACCCAAATGCTTGAAAACTTGTAACATGTTTTGGAAACATGATGAACTTAGATAATATAAGTGTGGCCAACTCGAGGTTGGGTTGAGTTTGCAACGTAAAACTACCCGGAACCGACCGGCCTAACTAGTAGTTGCAAACAATAGGACCCAATGTGAGAAGTTGGTCATGCCGCGCTTAAGACCCGAGGTTAGACTAGGTTGTGGTGTAAATCTACCCGGACCCGCCCGGCTTAACTAGTAACCACAACAAGGTCTAATGTGAGAGGTTGAGGGTGCATTAATTAAATTAATGCCACATAATAGGGTTAAGTTAATTTGATTAATGAGGCTTAACCAAATATGATATGGACAAATGGGTTAAGTAATTTGATTAGGCTAATGATACTTAACAAAACATGATAAGCTTGGGTAGGTTAAGTAACTTGATTTGCCTAATGACACTTGACCATTTTTACACGACTAGTGGACGGGATTAAGTTAACCAACACTTAATCAATCTAACACGATAACTTGATAAGGTTAAGTAAATTTTCTTAATGACACTTAACCGTATAATACAGTTAATGGATGGGGTTAAGATTAGGCTTAACTAATCTAAACATAGTAATCGGATAGGGTTAAGTTAGTCTAGACTTAATTAATCCAACTTGTTAATTTAATGGGGTTAAGTTAAACACTTAACTAATTTAACACGATGATTTGATGAGGTTAAGTGACCTATACTTAACCAATCTAACTCGTTAATTTGATGAGGTTAAGTTAATCTATACTTAACCAATCCAACGTGAAAACATGATAAGGCTAAGTCACGAATCACTTGAATACGCTTGACCGATTTGACTCGGCAATTTGACAAGGTCAAGTTAATTTATATAATTGACCAATCTAAAATGATAATTAGACGAGGTTAAGTTATGGATTGCTTAATATACTTAGCCAACTTGACACATGGTTTGTAGGGTTAAATCTTGGACTTGGATACTTAGCCAATTTTGACATGGTTTGTAGACGGGCTAAGTTATGAACTTAAGTGACACTTAACCCATTAGATAAACCCTAATTCGGAGGATTAGGTAAATAACCATAGTTAACAAGGATTATGGAAATAAGGCTAAGTGGTAAACCTTAGTTAAGGGAAACTAAGTAATAATTCTTAGTCAAGGAAATTTAGACCACTTCTTAGATAGATTAGTAACCCGATACGTTAGGTCAACGTTTAAGTATGCGTGTAGGAGCAGGCTATCTGATTTAGATAAAGGCTCCAACGAACTGGGTAACGAAGCAGCGGCTTCGGGGAACGTGAGGATATTCTTGGGATCCCTCTGTGAGCTGCCAGGTCATTATACTAGGCTCACGAGAGGTTGAGGTCTGCGGTAGAAGAACCAAGAATATGCCTTGGTTGCTATGCGAGCGACCTAAAGACTGGGGTGGATAGCAGTGACTCGACGAATACATAAGATGCCCGAGATAGCAAGTTCTTCGATCATCTACCATCTTGAGTCAAGCGTGTACGTACGGAAAGGCAGGGAACACCCAACAGACCATAATTGCTATCTAATTATGGGTGAGGTAGGCCGTAGGATGTGGGCTGGCCGGAGTGTAGTTCTCATGCAAGATTTTCTCTTGTGTTGCCTTTCACTAGTTGAGGGAGGGGTCTCGTGGGACCATAGCCACGTGTAGAAAAGCAGACCTTAGTATCTGCATCGGCAGATAAATCTAAAGCTCCCGACCGAGTCCTGTACTTCTTGTTTTGCCCTGTGACAGGACTCGGATGGCACGATGTGATACATGTGCATACAGTTATAGAAAAACGATTCACGATGAATGCGTGGGAAAAAGGGCGCGGTTGAGGGTTAGCGTAATCCCTAGTGGCCTAGGTGGTTTAACCCAAACCGAAATACGAAAGCGTGCAATAGGTAAGCGTAATCCCTAGTGGTGCTAGGTGGCGTAAGTCCTAGTAGTTCGGACGATGATTCATATGGAAGAGCCTAGCTAGAACAAGGGTGACAGTCCAAACGATTTCAAGGATAATACGACATGAGGAAGCCCGTACGAGGTACGGCAAAGGACTGAACTTATATACATGGAAAGAAACATATGATTTGAGTAACCTATATATGCGATATTAGGTTGACATGGACCATTACACGACTTTGAGCACGGGACATTCATGGTTAACACATGACGCGGGTAGGGATACTAGTACAAGAGGTGCAGAGCAAATATACATGTTAGAACTAGGAAGAATATACATAATAGATACCGTGGGATGTTAGACGGGGTAGATACCTTGGGATAATGTACTCGATAGAAATCTGACGATATGATACCTGGATTTATCATAACACCGTGGATTATCATGATGCCTTAGTTTACCTTGCCACAGTAGTTCAACCGGCTACTCTGGTTTATCTATCTTGTAGTTATCCTCATGTTTACTTTCAGTTTATGCATGTCATGTTACTTTTACCTGTTTTTATACTGGAAGTAGGTAGGACTTACTCAGTCTTTTTGACTGACCCGTTTTGTTTCGCCTCTTTTCTTCCGTTTCCCCCCCAGGTTTCAGGGAGGAAACAATGCTGTTTAGTTCGGACTTCTTCTGCTTGAAGGTCATCATGGATGGCTTGGACTTCTCTTGGCTATGGCTACTTTACTGTTTTACTTGGGGAATAATGTATTAAAAAGTCTTTATGCTTCTTTACTATTGCAAGACAGGTTTTGATGTACTCTGATGTAAAAGGCTTTAGACCTTATTTATTCCTGTTATGAAAGTTTGATTTTACTTCCGCTATTTATATATGTTCTGTCTTGTGATATTTCTGTGCATGTTTACCAATAATGCCCCTCTAAAGCTAGTGCATTCCTTTGCGAGTGACCCTAGCGGAGGCGGGGTGTTACAACTTTCTACGTGTTCTTCTCTTTATTATATGACTGCTTCGCCAAATGGAAAGCTGCTCGTCCTCATTTCCCAGCGTTTCTCGACCGCTCTCGCTTGGGGTTCGCTCGACCCATGCCAAGCTTGCTTGAGCGAGGTGATAGCTCTTGCATGAACGAGCTGAAGGCGACACTCGACCTGGAGAGCCATGATTGAGTTGACAAATGGATGGGTGGGCGAACAACCCATATTGGGGATGCTCGACCGAGAGGTACTGAGGTGAGGGACCAGAGCTTCAGGGGACGATCGACCTGAGGTGTTGGATTACTGCTCGAGCGGGGGAACAAGCTTAACTGCGGTGCTCGACCAGCTTGGGTTCGAAGGTGAACGACCGGTTTCTGGAGTGTGCAACCGAGATGATGGTGAGGGTAGCACGAACGACTAGATTAGGTTCGCATGGTTCCAGTTCTTGTATATATGTAATATAATTTCCTGCGCTTGTGGCATTTGATGAAATGCCTAAGTGATTTTTTGCTGGTTAACAAGTATGTTTGATCTAAATTAGAATATGAAATTATTGTTTTGATGTTTCTGGTTGATTCTACATTTTACTACTGCTGTTTGGTATGTTCTGTGATTGCATAGGAAAGTTAGAATGGCTGAAAACGCTGTCATTTGGTGAAATTAGCTTGCTTGAAAAGCTGCAGGGTTTCAGTTCCTTATGGTGCCCAGGAGGGGGGGTCACGAACTGCCAGGGAGGATCACGAACCGCGACCCAGGAGGATCACAAACCGCCAGGAGGAAAGGACCGCGAACCGCAATCAGAAGAAGGACCACAAACCGCAACCAGAAGAAGGACCACAAACCTCCCAAAGGGGGTCACAGACCACCCAAGGGGAGTCACGAACTGCCCAAGCGGGTCACGAACCTCCCAGGGAGGACCTCGACCTGACCCTGATGATGACCGCGAACCGAGACGTGATGGTGACCCCGAATCAATTTGATCTTCTACTACGCGACGACGATCGTAAACTCTTCTAAAGATCAACTCCAGTCCGACAAAAAAAAACCCGAGATGTAAAGGAAGTACAAATGAGAAGTTATTTCTCAGGATCCAGATAGGAACCAACAAGTTAACTTCTAGGATTGGGCTTTGCTGGGGGACGTGTGCAAAGGAGTTATCAATATCGATAACTTTGGTTCACCATTGAGAGAGGGGGGCATGTAGACGAACCAGAGCCAGGGCTGTGTGGACTGGTTGACCCGTAACCTAGAGCCAGTGCGATGTGGACTGGGTAGGGTTTTTGACTATAGACCAGGGCAGTGTGGTCATAGCACTAGATGTACATAGTTCGACTCCGTCATGGACCCCAAATGGATTCGGTGATCAAAGCGGTGGATATCGTATGCTTTATGAACTGAGTTAGAGACGTGAGGATGATTGCTATGTATCATGTTTGCTATCACCATGACACTCACACTTCCATTTTACACCCTATGTTAGTGTTTACCTTAAAGTATTGTACATCGTATTGTGCTAACTCTTTGGTTACAGGTCCAGGTCAGGTATGATTATTTATACCTTTTATTGCTTTATTATGTTGCTATCGCTCACACCAGACTTTCGTCTGACCCAGAGTTTTATGACTCTTCTTATTAATCTAGGTTCTCCTAAACTAGCAGACTAGAGGCATGTTAGGTGGTTATGCACGAGTAGTTGTTCAGAGACGAGAAGGAGTCTTCTAAGTACTTTATATATATTCTCCCTGTGTTTTTGCTGGTCATTGCTTTGGTCATTAGTAGTGTACCTCTTTTATTTCCTTTTAGAGAAGTAATTTAAATTTGTAATAATTGGACATGAAGCTGTGTTTTGGGTTCCGCTACTCTGATGGATATGGTTTAGTTTTCAGCTTCTGTATTGTCTCGCCTGTTTTATATCAAGTTATGTTATTATCATACTTTATTCCATGCACTGTGAGATATACCACATGTTCTTTGATAATTCATTGATTCAAGCCCTTACTTTTGACGATCGTCCCATGCTAGTCGGGCATTGGTGCATCGCATTTCAGGGAAATGTCTAATGGTACCGGGCGGCCGTCACACTTGGTATCAGAGCCTTGTTGCGAAGTTTAACCTAGGGAAGACATTAGGGAGAGATAGTATACGTATATGAGAGCGCATATTTGTGATATTTTGGTTTTCAAAAACTATATATATACTGTTAGTATATCTAACGATGAAGTCGCATTGCATTGGCACCACTAAGGAGATAGTTAATCATTTTCTCTTTATATATTGAATAGTGAGCCAAAATACATGGAGCACAGTGAGGAACGCCACATCAGGAGTTGAAGAGGGAGCAAGTTCCGGGGCCAACAATGGGAATGTCCCTGATATAAGGACGATGTTTAGTGCCTTCATGCAAGAGATGCTTAGGGATTCTCAAGGAGCAATTCCTAATGTTGCAAACAGTGGTGGCGCAGTAGTGTAGGCGCCTAGAGCGTATTTCGCCAAGCTCAACAAGGATTATACTAGTCTTGGTGGGAAGTCGTTCCATGGAAAGGAATCGGATATGGAGGTTCAAGATTAGCTTGATAGTTGTAAGCGCATCTTCAAGGATTTGGGGATCGATGATGCAATGAAAAGAAAGTTAGCATCGCGTCAGCTTCAAGGATGGGCTATGAATTAGTGGAATGCCATTAAAGCGGCTACTTCCGAGGATCAAATTACTTGGAATCAGTTTAAGACTCGCTTCAGTGACAAGTTTATTCCAGTAGCTCAGAAATCGGAATTGTTCAGGAAAATTTTGGAGCTCAAGCAGAATGGTAGGGCAGTATCGGAATATATTGCTGAATTCGATACCTTATCGAAATATGGATTATCTCTTATCGATACTACTGAGAAAAACGAGAAGTTCATAACTGGCTTAGATGAGTACTTAGGAGAAAGACTTATAAACCATATCAATGAACTTTCAAATCTATTGTGGGGAAGGCATTGAGATCAGGGAGCTTTTTCCCTAAGTCGAAGATTGAGGTTTCTATTGCATCTGCAGAAGAGATAAAACCGCAGGCAAGCGATGAAGGCAAGAAGAATTTCCAGAATAAAAGGAAACAGAACCAGACCAAGGATGGTCAGAAAAAGAAGAATAAGAAAGATGTCGAGTGCTTTAGCTATGGCAAGAAGGGCCACTATGCCAGAGACTGTCGAGCGAAGCCAGGGGAGAGGAAATGCTTCAATTGTGGCCAAGTGGGACATCTCAAGGATAAATGTCCAAAACCACCTAAGGAAAAGAAGATCGTGAAAGCATATGCTATCAATGCAGTTTCTTCTTCGTCGAATGCCCCAACTGCGACGGAGAAGGGAGAGGGTGTCATTATTCAAGGTATGCTTCCTATTTATGATGTTCCTGTTCAAGTATTGCTTGATACCTGGGCTTCCCATTCCTTTGTATGTAGTGACCTAGTAGATAGGTTGGGATTAGGACCCGAGATTGTCGATAGACCTTTAGTTGTGATGAACCTGATCAGTGGTTCCACTAGCCTTTGTATGATTTGTCGTAATTTGGTCTTATCGAGTCATGGATGTATATTTGCTTGTGATTGCTTTGTTTTGGGCTTTACTGGGTTTGGTATTATTTTGGGAGTTGATTGGCTCCAAAGGTATGGGGTGGACGTAGACTGTGAGAGGCCTTCTATGGCCATTAGAGCAAATGATGGGCGGAGGGTGGTATTGGGTTGCCTACCTAGTGATGAGGTGATGGCTAGTTTTCTAAATTCCCTCAACATCCCGCACGACAAGTTATCAGATGTGCCTATTGCTGACGAGTATCCAGACACCTTTAAGGAAGTGACTGGACTTCTACCACACCGAGAGATCAAGTTTCGGATTGATTTAGTGAAAGATGCCAGACCTATAGTAATGCGGCTTCATCGTATGGCGCAAGAGAGCAGTGAGAGCTCGAAGTGCAAGTAGGCGATCTTTTAAAGAAGGGATTTATTCGAAGAAGTGTTTTCGAGTGGGGAGCACCAGTTGTATTTGCTACTAGGGCTTATGGTTCCCTTCACTTATATGTGGACTACCGCGAGTTGAAAAAGGTGACTAGGAAGAATAAGTATCCTCTTCCGTGGATAAATGATTTGTTTGATCAACTAGATGGAGCAAGAGTGTTCTCCCAGTTGGATCTCGCGATAAGATTTCATTAGCTCCGAGTAGCAACTGAGAGAATACCTAAAACGGCATTTCGGACGCCGTCTGGATTCTATGAGTGGTTGGTCTTACCATTCGGGTTGATCAATGCACCCGCATATTTTGTGGATCTTATGAGTAGGGTTTCAGGGATCAATTAAATAAGTTTGTCCTTGTGTTCGTGGACGATATCTTAGTTTAGTCGAGGCTAGAGGAAGAACACAAGGAACATTTTAGGACAGTGATGGAGGTGTTGAGGAAACACCAATTGAAAGCAAAATCTTCCAAGTGTCACTTCCGGAGGAGGGAAGTGAGGTTCTTGGGCCATGTTATTTCAAAAAATGGTATTGTGGTGGATCCTAAGAAGGTGGCTATGGTGCAAGATTGGTCTACTCCCAAGAATGCAAAAGACTTGAGATGTTCCTTAGGATTAGCTGGATATTATCGTAAGTTTGTTCAAAACTTCTCCAAGATAGATGCACCATTAACTCAGTTAACAAAAAAGAATCAAGCTATTGTTTGGGATGAAAGGTGTGAGAATGCATTTTAGAGTATAAAGGATAAGTTAACGTGTGCACCAGTGTTAGTTATTCCTAAAGGGGACGAAGAGATGACAATATACAAGAATGGCTGTGGTACCAGACTAAGTGTTGTACTGATGCAAGGGGGTAGGATTGTGGCTTATGCTAGTCAGCAACTGAAATCACATGAGAAAAGATATCCTACCCATGATCTGGAAGTGGCAGCGATCGTGTTCGCATTGAAGATGTGGAGACATTATCTCTTTGGAGAAAGATTCGAGTTGTTTACCGATCATAAGTCATTAAAGTATCTTTTCTCTCAAAAGGATTTAAATCTTTGTCAACAGAGATGGTTATAGTTCTTGGGTTCGTATGATTTAAATATTGCATACACACCCGGGAAGGGCAATGTGGTAGCTAATGCATTAAGTTGGAGACATGCCAGTTTGGGGGCTATGTTTCTAGAATGGAAGCAACTAGAGTATATCAAGGGATACGATTTCAGGCATAAGTGTGGATTAGACCCAGAGATGTTAGCAAGTTTGACGATCAAACCGACTTTGATTGAGCGAATTGTTTACTGTCAGAGGGACGATCCAAATTTATTGAAAATCATCTGCAAGGTAGAGATGGGTGTCGACGATGAGGAAATGAACAAGTATGGACTTGATCTAGAAGGATGGCTTTGAAAAAATGGGAGACTAGTTGTACCCAATGTTAATGGATTGAGAGATGAAGTTCTTAGTGCGTGTCATCTCTCGAAACTGACTATACATCCTGGTGGTAACAAAATGTTTCGAGACATGAAGCAGTCCTACTACTCGGAAGGGATGAAGATAGACGTTGGGAAGTTTATATCCAAGTGCATGAATTTCCAGTTAGTTAAACCTGAACAAAAGAAGCCTAGTGGTTTGTTACAACCGTTAGAAATTCGCGAATGGAAATGAGAACAAGTCTGAATGGACTTCATCGAGGGTTTACCAAGGACTAGATCGGGTCGTGATAGTATTTGGGTGATTGTGGATCGATTGACCAAAAGTGCAAAATTTATACCAGTCAAGTCGAATAGAACGGCAACTAAGTTAATGGAACTATATATGAAGCGGGTAGTGAGATTTTGTGGAGTACCTAAAGGTATTGTGAGTGAACAAGATCCATTATTTACTAGTGGGTTTTGGAAGAGCTTACAAGAGGCTTTAGGGTCAGAATTACATCTCAGTACCATGTACCATCCCCAAACCAAAAATCAAATACAGAGGGTGAATCGTGTATTAGAGGATCTCTTGAGAGCTTGTATACTGGATTTTGGAGGGTCATGGGATGACCATTTGCATCTGGTGGAGTTCGCATATAATAATAGTTATCAGTCCAGTATTGGTATGGCTCCATTTGAAGCTTTGTACGGAAGACCGTGCAACTCACCATCACGTTGGTTGGAAACCGGTGAGAAATTTGTGCTTGGGCCATATGTAATAGGAGAAGCATCAAACAAAATCAAGGTTATTCAACAGCGAATGAAGGCTGCCCAAGCCAGGAAGAAGAGTTATGCTAATAAAAGGCGAAGAGATTTGAAATTCTCAGTTGGCGACTTGGTATTCGTCAAGATTTCTCCGTTGATAATCGTGATTCGATTTGGTAGGAGAGGTAAGTTAGCACTAAGATTTGTTGGTCCATTTCCAGTTCTCGAACAAGTAGGGAATTTAGCGTATAAAGTTAGACTACCTGACAAGATGGCGGGAGTGCACAACGTATTTCATAATTCTCAGTTAAGGAAGTTCGTGCACGATTCTGATATGACTATTTCACTAGATCAGTTGGATGATATCGAGATAGAACCCGGGGCAATTTGAAGCTGCAGACCAATTCGTATTGTCGGACACGATATGAAGCAACTTTGGAGGAAGACGGTGAAACTGGTTAAGGTCCAGCGGGGTGATAATGAGAATGACTGCACTTGGGAAACCGAGGAAAGCATAAGGAAGTCATGTCTAGATCTCTTTACCTGGTAAGATTTTTATCGCGATATAATTATTACCTTGTTAGTAAACTGCATCCTAGGAAAAGCTTGTTGTGTTATTATGTATGTTTGATTATTTGTAAATGGTTGATAGACATGCGGGACTCTATTGCATGATTTCTTAGTTAAGGAATTTTGGGGGTGAAATTTCTTAAAGGGGGAGGGGGAGAGTGCAACGACCCGCATTCTTTAAATCGGAGGATTGTAGAATATTTATTTTATTTTCAAATGAAGTCATATGGTTGTGTAACTCTATGAAATGACTATTGGGGTCATTTCCCACATTCACAATTTTTACCGAATTTTAAATGACCATTTTGCCCCTGGCGAATCTTGTTTTTCCAATAACTTTTGATTGGAAAGGAGTTTTGACCTAAAACCACTTCCATTGGATTTGGATGATGGTTAACCATTCCGTAGAGTGGTAACATTAATCAAACGTGCTTACTGTTTGGGAGATATGGCAGAAAAAAGGTTTGGAGGATGGAAACAAGACTAATACGGCTTAATAGGGTGATTAGCCGCTAGGCCCATAACCAAATTCGGGAGTAGAGTTATAGTAGGGCTGAAAGGAGTTGGAGAATCATCTCCTTTCATTTTTCCAGCCACCACTATGACACCCCTAATTTTTAACGATATTAAAGAGGATAAATTAAATAATAATTAATTTAATATTCAGAACTAGAGGAAACAGACTGCACCATTGTGTCCGTCTCGAAATTTTGGTCAAGATAGACATTTAGTTTGCGAAAAATGGAAAACATATGAAGGAGTTATGAGGGTTTTAAGTTTGTATACGCATAGAAAAATTATATATATACGCATGAGTCAGAGATGAGTCTGAATTTTATCCAGAACAAATCAAATTCAAAAAATTCGTCAGAGCGGCAAATTCCCCCTAGAGGGGTGTCGACCTATGGGTCGACCCACCCACAGGGGTGTTGGCACACCTAGGGCTGACGTGGAACTCAGTTTTAGGAGGTCCGGGAGCTATATATATGTGTCCTATTCTCCTATTTTCTTCATTGGAAATCATGGAGGCCATATGCTGCTGGAGTGCAAACTGAACCGTTTTCTACAACAACATACTTTGCAAATCAAATTAAGAAATTCAAGATCCATTCTTTCTCAATTATCTAAACCTAATGCTGTGAGTTTCTAGTTGTTTTTAGGTTTAGATAAATAAAAGTAAATTGTGAAAGACTATGAATTGGATATGGTGTAAAGTATGATTCTGTGCTAGTGTTAAATTCTATACTATGTCATGATAGATCTATTTCCCTAGATCTAATAGAGTTGTGGTTATTCTATTGTGTAGCCTATGTGGATCTTGGCTTGTAATTATGTAGTGGTGAATATACATCTATTAATTTGGACAGTTGTAACATTGGCTAGATCTAGTTCTTTATGTAAATCACCTTTCACCTGTTATATTGTGACCAATCTAAATTTGTTGTAAACTTGACATGTGGAGCCATCTTTAGATCTAAACGTGTTGCTATTTCACCCTAATTATGCTAGATCTGAATAGTTATGCTTTGACATCGTAGTTTCCACTAGTTCATCAGTTTTATGTCGACCTTGTTATGATGTTAATTACATGTCCACTCACCTTATTATCATGCTAGTTTATATTTATGCCAAGATATGTTGAAACTATCATCTTTGTCACATTCCCTTTTCATTGTTATGGCTAGGCTAATTTATAGCTTAGACGCCGCCAAAATATGCGCAAATACGTTAGTTAGGAAACAGGGAAAAGTGGATTTATAATTTGCATAATTTATGTAATATTTATATGAATTGGGTATATAATTCAAATGAGGAAACATAGAAATAATTACCTATAATGACATAGGTTGATTTGGATAAAAATCGAATATTTAGTAATTACAATTAGGAATTGTAATTGCACTTATGACACGAGGTTAGGTTGCATTAGTAGCGGAAGTCTGCCCGGACCCAACCGACATATCCAGCAGCCACTAATGTTGAACCTAACGTGAGAGGTCTAAGTGCACAAATACGAATCAGGATAGGACACGAGGTTAGGCCCAGTTGTGGAATATGACTGCCCGGACCCGACCGACATATCCATCATCCACACGTTGTAGGCCTAATATGGGAGGTCTAGCCCATTATAAACCATAAATGGACATGGTAAAGAATTGGACTACTTAACCTAATTTAATCCATAAAGATTGTATGATTATGAACTTAAGTTAGGGTTAAGTAAAATTGGATGGGTAGTGGGTGGGTTAAGTAAATTAGAGGGGGTAGGCAATATTTACATATATGCCCACGAACTTAACCCAATAAGGTTATGTAATTAAAGACACCTAGTGGTATGCATAACCGGCAGAAAATATAATAAAGTTATGTAAATAAAGACACCCTTTAGGGTAAGCATAACTGACATAGGGCTATGTAATTAAAGACACCTAAGGGTATACATAGTCAGTGAAAAACCTAGTGGGGATACAAGACAAAGGGGAGAGCTTGTATCATATTGTATGAGACCCATTTCAGTCAGTAACCCGGAGTTGGTATCAAATAAAGAACTTTGTACCAAGCAGTAATAACCCGGAAATCCGAGCCAATTTAAAAGTTTTATTTTGGTAATTTTAGTGAATTTTGAATATTTAAAATTATTTATTTTAAATAATAACGACGAGAAAATTATTTTGAATAGAATTAGAATGAATATATTTATTTGAATCGACGTTAGAATACAAATATTTATTTTAAATTATAAATGGAATTGAAAATGGCGCGGTAGTTTGAAATTTCGATTTCAAAGTTCAAATGAATGTACAGGATTTAAAATAAACCGGATTTTAGTGAAACCAAAAATATTAGAATCTATTTGAAAATATTTTTCCAATGAATCCGAAAAATTGAAATTTTATAGCGGGGATAAAAAGTTATGCCCAGTTGAAAATTCAGAATAGTCGCTACGGAATTTTGGCCCTTAAAAATGGAAATTTTGCAAACGACCTCTGTTTTCGACGAAACCACTTTTGTTGGATCCGGGATGTCGAATTATTGCTAGATTCCAAAATTCGTAATTTTTCGAAGCAATATGCGAGCGTGACGAAGTAAAACGTGTTTTAACAATTATAGTCAATTTCGATCGACAAGTAAATAACTATTTTTCAAACAGTCTCGGAATTTGATGAAATTAGTTTTGTTAGAACCGTATCATCAATACGAAGCTAGAAATAATTTTTTTGGAACTATTAGAGTACGTAGGTGGCCTCGGTAAATTGAAATGTGCGTTCAAATTCAATATATAGATTTATATTTTGATTTTGACGGAAACTGATTGAAACAGCTGAATTGGCTTATGAAACATATCCCATTGTGTTCGGAATGGAGGTAACTAGCTAGAGACAGAAGTCGTTGGGTCTCGTTTCGAGTTCGAATAAAAAGTCAACTTTTTATGGAAAATTAAATTAAATAAATAAATTATAAAATCCCTCCACCCCCTTTTACCTCGTTCAGTTGAAATCGAATTAGGAATAAAAAAACACGAGGCCGCTACCTCATCGCCCCAACCAGCCACCATCGCTCCTCCAAGCCCACCGCCTCCATCGCTTGCGCTCCGCCTGGCCCTCCTCCTCCACCTCATCGCCTTTTCCCCCTCCACCACTCATGAGAACCGAACCCTCCCCAATCGCTAACCCCAAATCCGATTCCTCCAGCCACCTCAGCCCACACCGCCGCCAGCCGCACCGCCAGCACCAGTCCTCGACCCTGCGCACCACCACCTTCACCCCCATCTCCGACCCCGAGTATCCTTCGACCACGGTGAGCATTTACTTTCATTTCTTTTTGTTTATGTAATTAAAAATGCGATTTTTACTCATAAAAATCATATATAAAAATATGATTTTTACTTATATGGATAGCTAAAAAATATAGGATTGTTAGCGAATAAAAATACGAATTTTAGTTATGATTTTTAAATTAGTAAAGTTATGATTTTTAATCTATGTATGATAATATTTTCATGTAGAATAAATTCTGATTTTTATACATAGAATGTTCAGATTTTTAACATTATAAAGACTTGATTTTTATCGTGTGAACGGCTTCACAAAAATGTGATCTTTTTATATATGTAGCGAAGTAAAAGTTTGATCTTTATATATGTAGCGACATAATAAAAATGCGATCTTTATTGTATGAATAACGATATAAAAAATACGATTTTTATAATGAAGTGGCGATGTAAAAATATGATTTTTATATATAAAACTGAATAATAAAAATGTGATTTTTTATTATGAACTGCGTGAAAAAGATAGCATTGGAAATAACAGGAGAATTCAAATGGTTCAGAAATTCAGAAATAGAAAGAGAAGGAGTGGATCCCCAAGGTGAGAACTCCTCACTCTTAATTTGTTTTCTAGTTGAAATATATACTAGGATGCAGACGGTGCTTAGCAGCACCCGACACCCGTCGTCCACAGACCATGGATGACTTGTTTGTTTAATTGATGTGTTGTGAAAGTTGATTGTGTGAAGTGGAATGGAATAAAATATTTTATAGTTGAAAATATTTTATAGTTAAAAATATAATTTTTAACATGTATATAAAATAAATATTTATAAACAAATTGGACGATTTGTTTATGTACACCCATTTAACAGATATTGATTGGGACGATAAATTTTACACATCGCCCAACTGCACAAATAAAAGTTTATGTTTGTTGATTTGAAACCCCACACAGGTGTTGGGATGATATTTGGCGTACACTAATCCCAATTATTTAGCTGTATGTCGACCGATTGGTCGACAGACTGTGTAATCGTTAATTATTTATATTTAATGCTTATGCAGTTGTGTGGTGCACTCTGGATGATGGTTGATTATTTATCGTTGCTATTATATACATGTGTTGTAGGAAATCCATATAATTAACATTATATCGTAATTGATTAGGCCTCATTCCAATTTGGAAAATAAAAAATATAATAAAATAAAATATTCATGTGTTGAATGAAATAAACATTCATGTGTTGAACGAAATAAATATTCATGTGTTGAATGAAATAAAATATTCATGTGTTGAATAAAATAAAATATTCATGTGTTGAATGAAATAAATATTCATGTGTTGAATGAAATAAATATTCATGTGTTGAATAAATTAAATATTCATGTGTTGAATAAAATGAATATTCATGTGTTGAATAAAATAAATATTCATGTGTTGAATAAAATATACATTCATGTGTTGAATAAAAGTAGTGTTGATCAGATATGCGCCATTTTGATGCAAACGACATTTATATCGATTATATTCGTTTTTTATAATGAATACAGAAAAGGAATTGATTTCAAAATATCATGATTTGAAAATATTATCATTTATATGTATATTGATGATATGGAATATTCAATTTTGATTTGAAATTGAATAGGAAGTTGAAATCGTCTTGAAAACGAATTTAAAACGGTTTATAAAATGCATTTTAAATGGAAATCGACGTAATATATATAATATATATTATATATAATGGCCTGAATAGAACGCGCAGCGCTGCGGAAGTTCGCGAATTTCGACCATTGACTTCGAATGGACATTACGGGAGTTCTGACCGTCGGATTCTCCTAAAACAGGAAACGTTGGGTTCGTATCGAAAAGAGCTTTCTAACAAATAATAGATATTTGAAATCTAATGGTTGGATTTGGAATTATGTCCAAATCAAATTTGGAAAAGGTCAGTGTAAGTGCAGTTCGATGGCTGTTGATGGATATCGACTGTACGGGCCTTGATAAAATTATTAAAAATAGAAATAATTTGTGTAAAATCATAAGAAATGATTTGGAAAGGATTGGGATGAAAAACTCCATATTTGAAAAGATAAAAATAGTTTTTTATCGAAATGAACTAGTTTTGAACTAGAATTATAATCCCATTTATTTTTAAAATAAATAAAGTGGATTTGAAATGGTTTTGAAAGTAACCAGAATTTCCAATAATTGAATTGGAATGGATTTGAATCGAAATTGTCTTTGGAATATTTCGATGTTGGATTTCGTGATTATACTTATATTGTTATGGAAATTTGAAAGATATATTTATATTGTTATTTCCAATACGATATTTGTTGGTCGTAGAATTTGATATTGAATATAAGCCAATATATTTTCTATTCAGAGCCTTGTATTTAATATCAAATGGGATTTGGGTTTGTCGTGAATGGTGTCTTCATTAACACTGTTCTTAAACCCAGTTGAGAAAAGGATTAAATCTTTTTATTTAGATTTAATGAAGTATACTAATTAAATGATATTTAATTGGAATTGAATTTGAATTGATTTTTGGGTTTATCGTGAACCGTGTTTTAGATGACATTGGTTCTTTAACCCAGTTAAAGGCAGGATATGGTTTCCCAAGTTAAACAATCATTAATATGATTTTTGGGAAGATTAAAACCGAGTGGAGTTTTAATGAATCTTTAATTAGATTGAGATGATCAAGAATGGAGTATCACCAGTTTTTCTCCAGGCGATAGTTAAATCTTTAATTTGATTTGAACGTGAAATGGTAATTGAATTTACCGATAACACTGTGGTGTTATATATGAAGTATTACCAATTTTACTTCATGGGATTAATAGGTTGGGATTGGGAAATTAAAACAAATGATTACTTCGGTATGGTTTGTTAATCCCGACTAGTTTGGATACACCATAATTTAGTTTTGAATTGATATTCAAAAGAAGATTAAAGAATAAATTTAAAGAATTTATCTTTGATAAAATTAATGGGAACCTTTCCCAAAGTATAAGAATATTTGAATAAAGGAATATTCGGAATTGGAATGAGGCGTATGTTGTGTTTGTGTAACACTTGTTTATTATATACGCGGGTTATTCAGAAAGACCGAGTTTATCCCATTCTGAATAACTAATTCGACGATGTGTCGAGGATGAAGACGGTGGTCGAAGACCGGAGGTCTTCACATCGTTTGGGCGATTACTGATGATCTTGATTGGGCTGTACACCCAAGAGGAGGGAATCAGTTGGTGATCGTCCAGACGTACTTGGAGATCGATGGAAATGCGAGGAATAAAGTTCCTCCGGTTTCGTTCAGACCCAGAATGAACTTGTATGGACTGTGTGTTTAACATTGGATTTTGCTCTATGTTGATTGATCTCTATTAAATATACATCTGCCTGGTGAAGGGGAATTCATTCCCTTACTTCACCCTTCTCTGAGACGTACGGGATTAGAGGTTGTATATCGATAGACATCAGTCGCATGGTGTGAATTGCCTGTGTTGCATGCCTAAGTGGCAATTGATCAAGGCTTCTGTTGAAAAGCAAAGTCTTGTGGTTGATGATCAAAGCACAACATGTGTGGCATAGCTTTGTGTAACGTTGATTCGCGAGCCTCACACCCCGGTTGTGAACCAGAAACGGGAGAGGACATCAGGGAGGGCATGTGTTTCCTTCTAGCAAGGGTGGTGTTAGTGACCTACCAGCCCTGACATTTATATTATTTTCACCTGTGTGGTTATTGGATTGCTAGTCGCCTCGGATATATCGGTGACTATATGGAGCCGATGGAGTCATTTGGCTCATTTACGCCCCAAAGGGCGGTGAAACGCAGCGTTCAGGCATTTTAATCCACATCGGTGGACCGGCCCTGACTATCCAAGGGATGATGCGTTTTGTTTCTGAGACTCGGGCTAGACAGTCTCGAATTCGGTAGAGGACGATCCCTTGCCTCAGTTCACAGATGGAAATCCAACTTCCAATACGTGACTTTGCGGTTTTGATTGTAAAGCCTAGTATTGGCGACATGATATATGGTACCCATGCCGTCTATGATTGATACTTATGATTGAAATTGTTTTGACACTATACACTTATAGTAATAATAAAAGTTGAAATTTAGCGTATCAAGAATTCTTTGGCTATTATAAGGTAAAACCCTATCATCCGGCTTGTGTTGCATTGTGTGATGGGACCTGGGTCTTATAATAGCTTCATTTTTCTTTATTTAGCATTGCACTGTTGTTTTATGCATTGGTATTCTTGGGAGGATAATCTTTCCATGTTATACGGCGTGGTCCCTTGATTTACCTAACTTTAAAATAAAGATTAATAACTGTTTTAGTTCTCATACCAGTCACAGGACTGACCTGGAGTTTATTGTTTTAACCTAAACTATGGGTGCCCCTATTTTCCATGGGTAGCTAGTAGTTTTGGTTTTACAGATTTATATTCACAGGATCGTGATTTACAGCAGGAACGATATCCGGAAAGCTCTGTTTCCGTATATCTCTTTCAGTTGTGTTTTGTATTATTTTCCACTGCTGTAATGTATTGTAATCTTTGATATTTATTGAATGTATTTTATTCATTCATACTCTGTATTTTCTTGTATTCTGATGTAATGGTTGTAATAAACAATGAAACGTTCTTCTGTTTACGTTCCAATTTGTCCTGTTCTCAAAACAATCAGGGGTTTCGAACGGTCTTGGTCGGTTTAGCGATTGATTCGGATCGAGCAAAATTCCTTATCGTTTCATTTGGTATTAGAGCTTTGGTTTACAGAGCTCGGAGAACAAGACACATTAGAACCATACGAAAAAATTCATCAGAGATTGGCTTAGTAATATCCAATGAGAATGACTCGTTAGAGATGGGATCAGTAGTATCCTAGAACGAGTGTGAAGAGTATAATTTTAAAATGAAAACAATTTTTGTTTGAAAGTTTAAACCTTATTCAACATATTTGAATATTTATTTGTATTGAATTTGGACAATCAGGTATATAAAGATTTTGTGTATACGTCCGATCCACGTATGTACGAAGTTTTAATATACTGGATAGATATGGAGTCACACTCTAGTCGCCCGGAGATGATGCTAATAATGACCATGGCATCATCAGTATTTGTGTTCGAGTGTCGAAAATGAGATTTCTATATGATTCCAATTGACTGGTGTAAGAACCAAAACTAGATAGGGCTAATTGTTGTGGACTGGCATCAAAAACATGAATTTCTGTATATGTATCAAAATTATGTGTTTGAAATGATAATAAACTAATTGATTGATGATTGTGTTGGTTGATTATTGGTTGATTAATTAAATGTTGATCCTTTAGCCAAATTGAACCAAATTGTGAATTGTATTGAAAATTTGTCGCATTTGCATACATATACATGTACATACATTGAACAGGTCATAGCAAGGAGGCTAGAGAAAAGGAATAAAATCGTTTGCCCGACAAATAGGTACATGTTTATTGTATTTCTTGGGTTTGGATGATTTTATGAGGCGATTGGCTAGCCGCTTGGCTTTTTCTTTTTCTTCTGGACTGGTGAGGGCCATGGGAGGCTATTTGAAATATCCCGAAGCTCCCGTGCAGGGGAGGTCATAGCGAAATTTTTCGATAATTCAGGGTGTTAGCCAAACTTTTGAAAAAATTGAAAATTTCTTAGAAACTGAAAATTTGAAGAACTTAAGCCATAAATAAAATAATGAAAGTTGAGTTGGTTAGTAAAACAACATTCAGCTTCGTTCCTTTTCGAGGACGAAAAGTTTTAAGCAGGGGAGATTGTAATAACCCGGAAATCCGAGCCAATTAAAAAATTTTATTTTGGCAATTTTAGTGAATTTTGAATATTTAAAATGATTTATTTTTAATAGTAACGACGAGAAATCTATTTTGAATAGAATTATAATGAATATATTTATTTGAATCGACGTTAGAATATAAATATTTATTTTAAATTACAAAGGGAATTGAAAATGGCGCGGTAGTTTGAAATTTCGATTTCAAAGTTCAAATGAATGTACAGGATTCAAAATAAACTGGATTTTAGCAAAACCAAAAATATTAGAATCTATTTGAAAATATCATTCGAATGAATCCAAAAAATTGAAATTTCATAGCTGGGATAAAAAGTTATGCCCAGTTGAAAATTCAGAATAGTCGCTAAGAAATTTTGGCCCTTAAAAATGGAAATTTTGCAAACGACCTCTGTTTTCGTCGAAACTACTTTTGTTGGATCCGGGATGTCGAGCTATTGCTAGATTCCAAAATTCGTAATTTTTTGAAGCAATATGTGAGCATGACGAAGTAAAACGTGTTTTAACAGTTTTAGTCAATTTCGATCGACCAGAAAATGGCTATTTTTCAAACGGTCTCGGAATTTGATGAAATTAGTTTTGTTAGAACCGTATCATCAATACGAAGCTAGAAATAATTTTTCTAGAATTTTTAGAGTCCGTAGGTGGCCCCAGTAAATTGAAATGTGCGTTCAAATTCAATATATAGATTTATATTTTGATTTTGACGGAAACTGATCGAAAAAGCTGAATTAGCTTATGAAACATATCCCATTATGTTTGGAATGGGGGTAAATAGCTAGGGACGGCAACCATTGGGTCTCGTTTCAAGTTCGAATAAAAAGTCAACTTTTTATGCAAAATTAAATTAAATAAATTAATTATAATAACCCCTCCACCACCTTTTAACTCGTTCAGTTGAAATCGAATTAGGAATAAAAAAACAAGAGGCCGCTACCCCATCGCCCTTACCAACCACCATCGCTCCTCCAAGTCCGCCGCCTCCGTCGCCTGTGCTCCGCCTGGCCCTCCTCCTCCACCCCATCGCCTTCTCCCTCTTCTACCACTTACGAAAACCGAACCCTCCCCAATCCCTAACCCCAAATCCGATTCCTCCAGCCACCTCAGCCCACACCGCAGCCGGCCGCACCCCCAGCACCAGTCCCCGACCCTGTGCACTGCCTCCTTCACCCTCATCTCCGACCCCGAGTATCCTTTGACCGTGGTGAGCATTTACTTTCATTTCTATTTGTTTAAGTAATTAAAAATGCGATTTTTAATTATAAAAATCGTATATAAAAATATGATTTTTACCTATATGGATAGCGTGAAAAATGTAGGATTGTTAGCGAATAAAAATAAGATTTTTAGTTATGATTTTTAAATTAGTAAAGTTATGGTTTTTAATCTATGTATGATAATATTTTCATGTAGAATAAATTCTGATTTTTATACATAGAATGTTCAGATTTTTAACATTATAAAGACTTGATTTTTATCGTGTGGACGACTTCATAAAAATGTGATCTTTTCATATATGTAACGAAGTAAAATTTTGATCTTTATATATGTAGCGACATAATAAAAATGTGATCTTTATTATATGAATAACGATATAAAAAATACGATTTTTATAACGAAGTGGCAATGTAAAAATATGATTTTTATATATAAAACCGAATAATAAAAATGTGATTTTTATTATGAACAGCGTGAAAAAGATAGCATTGGAAATAACATTTGAATTCAAACGGTTCAGAAATTCAGAAATAGAAAGAGGAGGAGTGGATCCCGAATGTGAGAATCCTTACTTTTAATTTGTTTTCTAGTTGAAATATATACTAGGATGCAGACGGTGCTTAGCAGCCCCCGACACCCGTCGTCCACAAACCACGGATGACTTGTTTGTTTAATTGATGTGTTGTGAAAGTTGATTGTGTGAAGTGGAATGGAATAAAATATTTTATAGTTGAAAATATTTTATAGTTAAAAATATAATTTTTAACGTGTATATAAAATAAATATTTATAAACAAATTGGACGATTTGTTTATGTACACCCATTTGACTGATATTGATTGGGATGATAAATTTTACACATCGCCCAACTACACAAATAAAAATCTGTGTTTGTTGATTTGAAATCCCACACGGGTGTTGGGATGATATTTGACGTACACTAATCCCAATTATTTAGCTGTATGTCGATCGATTGGTCGATAGACTGTGTAAGAGTTAATTATTTATATTTAATGCTTATGCAGTTGTGTGGTGCACTCTGGATGATGGTTGATTATTTATCGTTGCTATTATATACATGTGTTGTAGGAAATCCATATGATTAACATTATATGGTAATTGATTGGGCCTCATTCCAATTTGGAAAATAAAGAATATAATAAAATAAAATATTCATGTGATGAATGAAATAAATATTCATGTGTTGAATGAAATAAAATATTCATGTGTTGAATGAAATAAATATTCATGTGTTGAATAAAATGAATATTCATGTGTTGAATAAAATGAATATTCATGTGTTGAATAAAATAAATATTCATGTGTTGAGTAAAATAAACATTCATGTGCTGAATAAAAGCCGTGTTGATTAGATATGCGCCATTTTGACGCAAACGATATTTATATCGATTATATTCTTTTTTTATAATGAACATAGAAAAGGAAATGATTTCAAAATATCATGATTTTTAAATATTATCATTTATATATATATATATCGATGATATGGAATATTCAATTTTGATTTGAAATTGAATAGGAAGTTGAAATCGTCTTGAAAACGAATTTAAAACGATTTATAAATTGCATTTTAGAAGGAAATCGACGTAATATATATAATATATTTAATGGCCTGAACAGAACGCGCCGCGCTGCGGCAGTTCGCGAATTTCGACCATTGACTTCGAATGGACATTACGGGAGATCTGACCGTCGGATTCTCCTAAAACCGGAAACATTGGGTTTGTATCGAAAAGAGCTTTCTAATGAATATTAGAGATTTGAATTCTAACGGATGGATTTGGAATTATGTCCAAATCAAATTTGGAAAAGGTCGCTATAAGTGCAGTTCGATGGCCGTTGATGGAAATCGACCGTACGGGCCTTGATAAAATTATTAAAAATAGTAATAATTTGTGTAAAATCATAAGAAATGATTTGGAAAGGATTGGGATGAAAAACTCCATATTTGAAAAGATAAAAATAGAATTTTATCGAAATGAACTAGTTTTGAACTAGAATTATAATCCCATTTATTTTTAAAATAAATAAAGTGGATTTGAAATGGTTTTGAAAGTAACCAGAATTTCCAATAATTGAATTGGAATGGATTTGAATCGAAATTGTCTTTGGAATATTTCGATGTTGGATTTTGTGATTTTACAGATATTGTTATGGAAATTTGAAAGATATATTTATATCGTTATTTCCAATACGATATTTGTTGGTCGTAGAATTCGATATTGAATATAAGCCGATATATTTTCTATTCAGAGCCTTGTATTTATTACCAAATGGGATTTGGGTTTGTCGTGAATGGTGTCTTCATTAACACTGTTCTTAAACCCAGTCGAGAAAAAGATTAAATCTTTTTATTTAGATTTAATGAAGTATACTAATTAAATGATATTTAATTGGAATTGAATTTGAATTGATTTTTGGGTTTATCATGAACCGTGATTTAGATGACATTGGTTCTTTAACCCAGTTAAAGGCAGGATATGGTTTCCCAAGTTAAACAACCATTAAAATGATTTTTTTGGAAGATTAAAACCAAGTGGAGTTTTAATGAATCTTTAATTAGATCGAGATGATCGAGAATGGAGTATCACCTGTTTTGCTCCAGGCGTTAGTTAAATCTTTAATTAGATTTGAACGTGAAATGGTAATTGAATTTATCGATAACACCGTGGTGTTAGATATGAAGTATTACCAGTTTTACTTCATGGGATGAATAGGTTGGGATTGGGAAATTAAAACAAATGATTACTTCGGTAAGGTTCGTTAATCCCGACTAGTTTGGATAAACCATAATTTGGTTTTTAATTGATATTCAAAAGAAGATTAAAGAATAAATTTAAAGAATTTATATTTGATAAAATTAATGGGAACCTTTCCCAAAGTATAAGAATATTTGAATAAAAGAATATTCGGAATTGGAATGAGGCACATGTTGTGTTTGTGTAACACTTGTATATTATATACGCGGGTTATTCAGAAAGACCGGGTTTATCTCATTCTGAATAAATGATTCGATGATGTGTCGAGGATGAAGATGGTAGTCGAAGACCGGAGGTCTTCACTTCGTTTGGGTGATTACTGATGATCTTGATTGGGCTGTACACCCAAGAGGAGGGAATCAATTGGTGATCGTCTAGACGTACTTGGAGATCAATGGATATGCCAGGAATAAGGTTCCTCCGGTTTCGTTCAGACCCAGAACAAACTTGTATGGACTGTGTGTTTGACATTGGATTTTTCTCTGTGTTGATTGATCTCTATTAAATATACATCTGCCTAGTGAAGGGGAATTCATTCCCTTACTTCACCCTTTTCTGAGACGTATGGGATCAGAGGTTGTATATCGATAGACATCAGTCGCATGGTGTGAATTGCCTGTGTAGCATGCCTAAGTGGCAATTGATCAGGGCTTCTGTTGAAAAGCGAAGTCTTGTGGTTGATGATCAAAGCACAGCCTGTGTGGCATAGTGTGACGGCCCGCCCCGCACCAACCGACATTTACTCCAAAAGTGCGCTGTACACATGTCCAGTTAGCACGGAACGGGTCGTTAGAAGGAAAAAGGGAAGAAGGAAATGAACATACAAGGAACCTATAGAATGTCTCACAGCGCATAGAACAAAATATAATAATAATATACTTGACATAAAATAGGAGAGACAGTGCATAAGCTGAAAACCAGAACTAAGCATCATAGCAGCGGAAATCCAAAATACAGCTTATTACAACTTTTCAAACTGTCTCAAAGCAAAAGTAAGATAAATGAGGTACACTACTAATGCCCAAGTAGCGACCACCAACGACACAGGGAGAATGTGTGTATATATATATATCATACGTGGAAGCCTCCTGCCCGCCTCCGAATCAGCTACTCGCGCATCACCAGCTAACCTGTCTCTAGTCTGCTCGTGTGAGCACCCAGAGTAATAAGAGGAGACATAAAACTCTGGGTCAGACATAAAGCCTGGTATGAGCGATAAGCATCTAAAGTGAACAATAACAGGTAGACTAAAACATACCTGAACCTGGACCTGCAACCAAAGAGTTAGCACTGCATACTGTACAACACTCTAAGGTACCATATCAAACGGTGTGAAGATACGGAGGTAGGGAAGGTGTGCATGTCATAATGATGGCAAACAATCAAACATAGCATCCATCCTCACATCTCTCACTCAGTGTGTAAAGCATACGATATTCACCACTTCGATCACCCAACATACCTTGCTACGATCACTCTGCCCCATGAAGTCATAAATGGCTTCACTGCACTGATAACGTAGCCACTAATTCCTCGCTATGTCCACTTGCCCCATGGAGTTATTCACCCCATCTGCGTTGGCTCATAGCCTTACCAATCCTTACTATGTCCACTTGCCCCATGGAGTTGTTCACCCCATCTGCGCTGGCTCATAGTCTTACTACGCATCACCTTGCCCCTCAGGTCATAATGACCCTACTGCACTGATAACGTAGTTTTGTTACCATCACCTTGCCCCTCAGGTCATAATGACCCTACTGCACTGATAAGTAGCCGTCCTTCATTTTTAGTGGTGAATCGAAGTTATGAACGTCGACAACTCCTTAGCACACGTCCCGCAGCAAAGCCCAACCATGAAGTGAACTCATCGGTTCCCAACTGGATCCAGAGCTCTAACTTCCCATATTGGACTACCTTTGCATCTCGGGTTATTAGTCAACACTGGGTCGGGTCGGGTTCCTCCTCAAGCCATCGGTTCGGGTCGGGTATCCTCCATCGGTTCGGGTTGGGTCTTCTTCTAGTACGTTTCGGTTGCTTCTCCTCGGGTCGGGTCGGGCGCTTCACTTCGGGTCGGGTCGGGTGCTATCTCCCCTCCAGTTCGTGCTTCCGCTCCGATCCGCCTCCTCATCCTTCACGTGCTCCGATCCGATCCATCCTCCTCTATCCGCTCCGATCCCTCCTCCTTAATTCGATCCGATCCCAATTCAGTTAGCGTGGCCTTCCTTTTTGCCAATTTTCTCAAGTGTCAGGTTCCGATCCGATCGGATTCCTTGCCCAGTTCAACATATCCGATCCGAGCCCCATATCCGATCAGATCCAAAACCTGCACCGTTTTCTGAAACTGTTCCAGCAAGTGTTTACGCCATTCGATGACGTTTTCGACCATTCTAACTATTGAAATCAATCACAAAGCATTTCATACAGTCATAGCAACATGCATAATCAACCACAAACATCAAAACATCAATATGATAGGTTAAAATGGATCAAACATACCCAAAACACCATATTTCCCCTTAAGCATGTTTAGGTGAAACTAATGATAGGATTAACAAAACTTAACCAAATTAACCCCAAATTCATATCAGAGGTCTAAAACATCATTTAAGAATTTATGAACATTTTTCCCGAATTTTATCATGTTTAAATTCGCTAATTAACACTAATCACCCCTAATTAGCCATAATTAGTGCAAAACTATGCAAATCACTCACCTTAGCCACAAATAAACTAAGATCTGAAATAAGTATCTGATTTGATGCAAATCCTAATCCTGAACAGTAGCTCCAACGTTGCTTTGGGGTAGATCTTCCTTGATTAGAGGTTGCTAAGCCAAATCCTTGATCAAAAGGTGATTTGGAGGTGATTTAGAGGTTAGAGGCCATTTTTAGGGTTCCTTGGTGATAAGTGGAGGCTAGAAAACTGAAATGGAATGATCCTCTATCTCATTTCAGCCTCCCCAAAACCCTAATCCCGAAATGGGTTATGGGCCTACTCACTAATCACCCGATTTGGCCCGGTTAAGCAGATTTTCATCTTCCAAACCTTATTTCAGCCATATCTCCCAAACGGTAAGTCTGTTTGGCTATTATGACCACTCTACGGAAAGGTAAACCATCAAACGAATCCAATGGAAGTGGTTTCAGGTCAAAATTCCTTTCCAATCAAAAGTTATGGCCAAAACAGTACCAACTAGGGGCAAAATGGTCATTTAAAAATCGACAAAAATCATGAACATGGGAAATGACTCTAATGGATGTTTCCCAAAGTTACATGACCATACGATTTCATACGGGAAGGAAATAAATATTCTACGATCCCCCGATGCGTAGAATGCGGGTCATTTCACTCTTCCCCCCTTAAGAAATTTCGCCCCCGAAATTCCCTAATCAAAACGCACACAAAGGTCCTGCATGCCTATCAATCATAAAACAACAATCAAACATGCAAACAGACAAAATTACAAAGTAAATCTTACCAGGCAAAGAGTTCTGGATATGGCTTCCTAATGCTCTCCTCTGTCTCCCAAGTACAATCATTCTCGTCCTCGCCCCACTGAACCTTGACTAGCTTCACCGCCTTCCTTCGAAGTTGCTTCGTATCGTGCCCCACAATACGAATCGGCTTGCGGTTCCCAACCACCTCGGGTTCTACTTCGAAGTCCTCTAACTGATCAGGTGAAATAGTCATATCTGAGTCATGAACGAACTTCCTTAGTTGGGAAACATGAAATACATTGTGAACTCCCGCCGTTTTCTCTGGTAAGCCAACTGTATATGCCAAATTCCCGAGTAGTTCAAGAATAGGGAATGGGCCAACAAATCTTGGTGCCAACTTGCCTCTCCTGCCAAATCGTATCACGCTCTTTAACGGAGAGATCTTGACAAACACCAAGTCACCAAAGGAGAATTTCATGTCTCTTCTTCTCTTATCAGCATAACTCTTCTGCCTATCTTGGGCAGTTTTCATTCGTTGCCGAATGATCTTAATCTTATCCGAAGTTTCTCTCACCACATCTGGTCCAAGTGTAAACTTCTTGCCAATCTCTATCCAACATGATGGTGAGTTGCACGGTCTTCCGTACAAAGCTTCATACGGACCCATACCGATACTGGATTGGTAGCTATTATTATATGCAAACTCTACTAGATGCAAATGGTCATCCCACGATCCACCAAAATCCAATATACAAGCTCTCAAGAGATCTTCCAATATACGATTCACCCTCTCCGTCTGACCGTCGGTCTGAGGATGATATGCGGTACTGAGATGTAATCCTGACCCTAGAGCCTCTTGTAAGCTCTTCCAAAACCAACTAGTGAACAACGGGTCTCGGTCACTCACAATGCTTTTGGGTACACCATGAAATCTCACTACCCACTTCATATACAGTTCTGCCAACTTGGCTGCCGTTCTGGTCGATTTGACTGGTATAAATCTTGCACTTTTAGTCAATCGATCCACAATTACCCAAATGCTATCATATCCCGATCTAGTCCTTGGTAACCCATCGATGAAATCCATCGATACTTGCTCCCATTTCCATTCGGGAATTTCTAATGGTTGCAACAACCCACTAGGCTTCTTTTGCTCGGCTTTAACTAGCTGACAATTCATGCATTTGGATTTAAACTTCCCAAAGTCTCTTTTCATCCCTTTCCAGTAGTAAGTCTGCTTCATGTCTCGATACATTTTATTACCACCGGGATGTATAGTCAGTTTTGAGTGATGACATTCTCTAAGCACTTCATCTCTCAAACCATTCACGTTGGGCACAACTAGTCTTCCATTCTTTCGAAGCCATCCATCTCGATCAAGCCCATACATATTCATCTCCTCATCAATACCCATCTCTAACTTGGAGATGATTTCCAATAGGTTAGGATCGTTCCTCTGGCTGGAACCAATCCGCTCTATCAAAGTGGGTCTGATCGTCAAACTAGCTAGCATGTCTGAATCCAATTCTCACTTTGGTCTGAAATCAAACCCCGCGATATACTCCAATTTCTTCCATTCAAGAAACATAGCCCCTAAATTGGCATGTCTCCTACTCAAGGCATCGGCTATCGCATTACCTTTCCCAGGTGTATATGCGATATCAAAATCATACGAAGCCAAGAACTCTAACCATCTCTGTTGACGGAGATTCAGATCTTTCTGAGAGAAGAGATATTTCAACGATTTATGATCGGTAAACAACTCAAATCTTTCTCCCAAGAGATAATGTCTCCACATCTTCAGCGCAAACACAATCGCTGCTAGTTCCAAATCATGGGTAGGATACTTCTTCTCGTGCAGCTTTAGCTGTCGACTAGCATAAGCTATAACCCTACCTCCTTGCATAAATACAGCACCCAGTCCAGTACCACAAGCATCCGTGTATACCGTCATCTCTTCATTCCCTTTAGGAATGACTAACACTGGCGCACGCGTCAACTTCTCCTTTAGACTCTTGAAGGCATCTTCACACACTCCGTCCCAGACGAAGGACTGATTCTTCTTAGTCAACTGAGTCAACAGTGCTGCTATCTTGGAGAAGTCCTGGATAAACTTACGATAATATCCAACTAATCCCAAGAAACTTCTTACATCCGTTGCATTCTTGGGTGTAGGCCAATCCTGTACCGTAGCCATCTTCGCAGGGTCCACGGCAATACCACTCTCGGAAACAACATGACCCAAGAATCTCACTTCCCTTCTCAAAAAACGACACTTAGAGAATTTCGCTTTCAATTGGTGTTTCCTCAACACCTCCATCACTATCCTCAAGTGCCCCTTGTGTTCCTCCTCTGTCCTTGAGTAAACAAGGATATCGTCCACGAACACAAGAACAAACTTATTCAACTGATCTCTGAATACTCGATTCATAAGATCCACAAAGTAGGCTTGTAACGACCCGGATTTTGAGCGACTTTGGTTATCGACATAAGCACGATGTCGATAACCAAAACATCGAAAAATCCTGGTAATTAGTGAAAGAAATTAGAGGGTGAGGATAGATAAGATAGAAACTTAGAATAGAAGAAGAAGAAGAAGAACACAATATCAGAGTAACACGAATCTCACAGCGGAACGAATAAATATATTTCATAACATAACTTTGAAATACAAAATTGGTACTTGCATGTACATATCATTATCAAAGTACAGCACTTACAACACATCGGAATAATAATAGCTATATGATCCTGAAGCCTCCTGCTCCAGCTCTTCAAGTGTATCTGTAAAATCCCGACTACTTGACTGCCCGTACAAATTTAGGCACCCAAGAGTTTAGGGAAAACAACAAAGTAAACTCCGGGTCAGTCATGGGACTGGTGTGAGTAAAACAGTTTAAAACAGTTATACAGGTATATGATATCTCATAAGACCACGCCGCATAACGGAATGGGTTTTTCCCTTATGAGAATCCAAAATAACTTTATATCAAAAACCTTTTGATATTATAATAATGTCTATCAACCACAGCTATAATAATCATCTAGTAGAAACGCTTTCATCTCACGTTCTACATATATAGTATACAATCAAAACCGCAAGCACGTATTGGGTAATGGATTTCCAACTATGACAAGGTATGGATCCACCTTTCGCTCGTGTACCTCTAGAGAGGAATACACTGGGTTCAACAAGAACATCTTGCAACCCGGCCACACATGACCGACCACTCATTTCGCTTGAGTGTATCGAATGTATATCACCAACAGTTGGGATCAGCAACCGTTTCCTGAATGGGACAGCATCAACAATAGATTTATAGAAGTAAAATGAAACTCTAGATCAGGTGATTATACACCCTACTTCGGTGCGACCGACTTAGCCATGCTGCCTGCCCGATTTCTGTCATTTACCGGATGGTGAGGCTAGAAGCTACGCTTTAACATCATATCAGATTCACTTTGAATGTCACATCGTCAAATCCATCAAATCACCGATTGACGTCCTCAACCATACATTATGTGTTAGCTAAAAGAAGTTTCCTTCTCCGCTTCCACTCTTGGTACAGTTGGAGAAATCAATATACGTGATCGTCTGGAAATACTTTGTCAGACATCCGTCCATACAAGTCATCCAGGAACAGGATGAACCGAAGGCACTATTCTGCAAACAGGATAGCCCTTGTATAACTCCGTCTTCAATTTCCTTTGGCATATATGATTCACAACGGTTATGCCAATACAGAGTGGTTCTTTGGATAATAATCCAACCGGTCTCTCCATATTAACAACGTTAAAATGGTCAAAACTTCGATAGTTTGTGATTTAACTATCGAATAAAAATAGGTGTGCAAACAATGATATTATTTCCAAATGGAAATTATATCGATCAAACATCATTCAACATTCATTTCTTTAGTTCATTAATTTACTTATCTCATGTTTCCCTACGTTCAATATTCCTTATTTTCTAAATTGGGAAAATATACGTTATTAACAATGGAAAACATTTCCATTTCTTTGTTTCTTTATTAGAAAACATTTCTGGTTTCTTATTTGGAAAACATTTCCATAGCTTCTTCATTGGACTTAGGCAGATGTTTAAACAAACCATCGCGATGCCAACTCAAACCATTTCCTTTTACTGCCGAACATTAACTATTCCTTAGTTAAAACGAAGCCAATTAAGTTGGGGTAGAACTACCTCTCAGACCTTAACTGAACAACATTTCTAACTTTGAAATAGGCAAAGTTCACTTTATATTCCTTTAACTAACTTCCTTACTTAACCCTCCTCCGAATAGCTATATTCGATTTACTCTTTTCACTTAACTCTATTCAATTATCCCTTATCAATTAACTCTATTGGACTAACACTATTGGATTAATTCTATTTGACTAATGCTATTGATTTACTCATTTCACTTAACTCCTTCCGAATAAACTATATTCGATAATTCCTTTTACTTTCTATTCGAATAACTATATTCGATTAACTCATTTGCTTTAACTCTAATCGATTAAACTAACATCGATTTCTAACATCGATTACCTCCTTTTACTTTAACACTAATCGATTAAACTAACATCGATTATCTCCTTTGACTTTCGTCGAATAAACTATATTCGATTAACTCCTTTTGACTTTCTTCGAATAAACTATATTCGATTAACTCCTTTTGACTTTAACACTAATCGATTAAACTAACATCGATTAGTTCCTTTTTATAAACTACGTTTTCCGTTACAACTATGTCCTTTTTATAACGTTTACTTACCGTTACAAATATGTCCTATTCATAACTTCTATTTACCGTTACAAATGTTTCCTATTTATAACGTTTACTTACCGTTACAAATATGTCCTATTTATAACTTCTATTTATCGTTACAAATGTTTCCTATTTATAACTTCTATTTATCGTTACAAATGTTTCCTATTTATAACTTCTATTTATTTTCTAAATAAATATTCCTTTTCTATTTCTATTTATTTTCTAAATAAATATCCCTTTTATAAAACCGTGTTCGTTTTATAAATAATTCCTTTTATAAAATCCTGTGATTTTATAAAATTCCTTTATTTCAATATACATTGAAATACTTCCTTTTTACATCCCAGGGTCTTTTATGATATTTACAATATCGAATAAAAATGATCAACATCATTCCAACACCCATAACCCATAACAGATTATATAACACATCATATATCACAATATATGAAAACAGTAAAATAAATGTTGAGGAATCCAGTTGGATTCCTCCAACCTGTTTCCCTGCATCACAGATGTTAGACAATATAGATAACATCACTTTCAGTTCTATATGATATATTCTGTTAAACAGAATCAATATAGAAAATTTAACCAACTGACTAGCAGTTCAATCAAACAGTCAACATACAGTATCAGCCAATATCTAACAGTTCTAAAAATATAACATGAAATTATAAACTGTTCAGAGTTAGTGAGATTTACTCACATTGCGCGTTAACCGATAAATATCGGTTTGCGTTCATTGATTGCGACGGACAATTTATTTCGCCATAAGTTGTAGCGAGCTCGAATTCACTCCCAGTCAGATCCCGTGACTCCTTTGCAACTCATTCCACGCCATTGTTTAGCCTAAAATATCAAGCCCGGTTCTTTTTAATTCCTTCCATTGTCTTTCATCAAAACGAACTCGAAACACTACGACCATCACCCGACTTTGAATAAGAACCAAAACCTTGGGGATAATAAATTTGTTTCCAATCCCGCTTGTTCATCCTTCTGCGAACTACCCAATTCGTATTCACTAGCTGTCCAAAACGCTTCAATACAAACAAAATAAAGTGACCGACATTATTTGGCTTCACCCATTCGTTAGAAAAAATCCTCGAACCTAACTCATGTTGCTCACGTGAACACAAGAATGTCACTCTTTCTTTAAGTATGAAAATCACGTGTCCATTTAGTTTTCAAAACCCACGTCTTTATTTCCATTCGCACCCGGACACTTCTTCACCATACATGTTATAGCTGATGATGAACATCAGCACAACCACTTCAATATGCTTCAGCAACGATACTCGTTGCTTGCCCAAGTCCACCTACTGTTAAACTCAACGCATACTATTCGAGTGAACAGAATACCCATTTCTGCTCCTGTTTGTTCCCTGCTACTATCATTATCGTCCCCCATTGTTTCCCCATTCCTTTTGTTTCTTCACTGTTCACATAAAATGGTTCCCAGTTAATTATCGCTACCCTTTGAATTGCCTGCATCCTTTTTGTTCCACACGAGAATGCCATGCTGTGTTCCCATTCACCTCTTCATTCAAAAACTAGACAGTGCCACGTTTTGTTTCAACACTACCCATCCACTACTGACACTTCCGCACATCTGCTCCAAGGCTGTCGCCTTCCATCTACAACTCCGAAAGCCCATCATTGATCTTCCTCCGGTGCGTCGCAGCCTGCCCAACCTCCTCCAGCAACAGTTTGAAAGTCTAAGTCCACATCTTCTCCCAAATCAATTCGAAAGTCGGCATCTTTTTGGGTGGATTCCGGCCACCAAAAATCCCTACTGGCGATCGCCGCCATTCAGATGAGTGCTCTCACAGAGCTGGAGATAGTTTTTCAGGTGGGAGTTCGGATTTTGATCGATGGATTTCGATATATTGGAGGATGAAATTCGGAGTATTATCTCCGTTCGTTTGTAAAAGAGAAATGGAGGCGCAAAAACAATTTTACTGAGCAAATTAGGTTATGGTGAATCCTATCTATAGGGTAAGGAAAGGATAGAAATTTACCACGCTGATACTGTTGACTTGTTTTAGTCTTGACCACGAAATCATTCGGAGGTGAAAATCTTGCCACGTTAAGTTTTGCTGATCCTTTTATAAAGGATGAAATTTTGGGACATTTTATATTTAATTATGTTATACTTACGCGTGAAGCACATTCTTAAAACAAATCCATACGGTCTCTGCTTTTGACAAAATAAGCCAATCCTAGCATAGAAAAATATTTCAGATTTAATGAGGCAGGTTTCGTCAAATTCTGAACTCGTTTGTAAAAACAGTATTTTCTTGTGTTATAAAATCGAATAAATATTTAGTCGATTTACAAACACTTCTATTTATCGAAAATAAATTAATATTATCATATATATATTCACAGTGGAATACCATACAGCTCTAGAATATCCCCATATGAATTTCTAACTCGATATTTACTTCTGGGTCAACCCGATATTCGATTTATATTGGAATCCCTTTTTTAAAATATAAATAATTCATTTATAAATTATAAAGGAATTCCATAGCGACTTTTCTAAAATTTGATTTGGACGTAAATCAAAATCTACACGACGAAATCCCGATTTTTCTCTTCCACTAGAAAGATATACTCCACCAGCTCCACATGTTTCTTGTTTCACAGAAATCTGGCTTAAAACGAATCCTGTACATTCAGTTGAAGTTCGAATCGCCAATTTATGAACTGCAGCGCCATTTCGAGCTCGTTTATAATTATATTATAAACTATACGTTCAACTGTCGACGATTGAATATATTCGTTATTCAAATTAAATTTCCAAGCTGAATTAAATATCACAGATGATCCGGTTCACCCCATATCGTCATTTCAGCCAATTCTGATTATTTCAGAATTAAATATATTATTTAATTATTATTTTAATTAAATATTCACTATTATTTTATTCCACGGCCATTTAATTCTCTAAACCACCATTTATATAATTAAATAAATTAATCATAATACCTCTGCCAATGCGGGTCATTACATTCTTCCCCACTTAAAATAATTTTGTCCTCGAAATTGCTAAAAAGTAGGGGACGACCCTATCGACTGGTTAGAACATATTTGTTCAATTCTTAAATCTTCAGTTTCAACTGAACGAATTTAATTTCAATTAAATTATTTATTAATTCTTATCAACGAAAATTTTCAAAAATCCTGAAAATTTTCTAACGCCTTAACTCTTCGAAAAATTTCGCCAGTACCTCCTTTGTACTGGTTAATCGGTCAAACTCCAACTCGCCTCTCTGGGCCATCTCCAACCCAAAAGAGAATCAAACAGCCAAGCGGCTTGCCAATTCGGCTCATAAATCTTATATCCAATAGAAATATAAACTTGTACCTTTTTGCCGGCATATCATTATATCCTTTCCACCTGTTATCAATTCAGGAGATACAAGGGTCATCCCAATCATATTCCAATCTGTTTTTATCCACAAATCCAACCATTCACTTATACCTAAGTCGAATTCAATTTCACAACAAAGTTCCATTCTCGATTTTCAATTCCTTAACTCCTCAATCCAATACCATTTTGGATTCTAATTTCACAAATCCAACCTTATTCGATTTCAATTCAACTTCAGTTACCACTTAACTGACTTTACTTTAATTTAAATCTTCTTTCACAAATTTCTGTTAAATTTGTTTTTAATTCAAACAGTCTTTTCCTGGGAATTTTAAACAGTTCACTCTTTTCAAAAATCAAATTTTTTTTTTTTTTTTTGAAATTCAACTGAGCCCATAATCAATATTCCATTAGTTAAATCACTTCTCTATTTCTTTATCAATATTTGTTAACCAAATATTTTCAATAACCATATTGGCCCTTTTATGTTAATTGGAAAACATTTCCGAATATCGCCTTCCTTTATTTTCTAAACTTTAGAAAATATATGCTATTTATAATTGGAAAATATTCCAATTACTTATCTCCTTTCTGATCTCGTTTATTTCAATACTTAGGAAATATTCTTTATTATCCTATTTCCAAGTTTTCACTTATTTGGGTTAAAACAGATGTTGTGTAAAACATCGTTACGACAACCCAAATACTATATTCAACTAACTCTTATTCAACATTGATCTTCGAGCCTAAAATCTTACTATTCATTTGTTAATAATGAAATCAATCAAGTTGGGGTATAACTACCTCTCAGACCTTGACTGAATAACATTTATAACGTCAAAACAGATATGACTACTTACTCGAACAATTAATAACATACAACTACTTCTTTACCTTTAAACACGTATACACTTTTTCTTTCTATTATTACTAGATTTTATTCTTATACTTCCTTTTTGATTTTGCTATTTTATTTCTAAGTTCGTTTCCTTATCGACTTCTATATATATCGATACGTTGATTTCTAATTACCAAATTATCTTAAAAATATTCTAACTCCTTAGATTCCCGGAAAAATTCGCCATAACCTCCTTTGTATTAGGACATCGGGATATTTCAAATAGCCTCCCATGGCCCTCACCAATCCAAAAGAAAAAGCCAAGCGGCTAGCCGATACGGCTCATAAAATCTCATATGTGAATTAAATACATACCTTTTGTCGAGCAATCTATTTATATACCTTCATACCTTATCCATACCTATCTCATGTATATTTATACATTTCTAATTCATTCCAACTTAATCCAATCATTTTAACTTAGTTCGTTAAGTGATTTTCAAATTACTGGTTTGCCCATTTCACCTTTTTATTTGAATATACATGTTCAAATATAGATTTAACTTGTTATCAACTAATTGAATTCCATTTCAATTTTATTTGAATTTCCTATATTCAAATTCCATTTAAATTCCCTTATTCAAATTCCATTCGATTTCTCTTATGTCAAATTTTATTCGATTTCTCATATATCAAATTCTATTTGATTTCTATATTCGAATTTCTTCTATTCAAATTCTATATCACTTCCATTGAATTTCATATATTCAAACTCCCTTTGAATTTCTATTTGAATTCTCTTTATTCAAATCCCCTTTGAATTTTCTATATTCAAATCCTATGTTTGAACTCCCTTTATTCAAATTCCTTTAAATAAGTCTCGGTTTCAATTCTTTTTAAATCGATATTTCTACCTTTTGAAAATAGATTTCCCTTTCAATTTCACACTTGTATTTTTGTTTCTGAATTATCCAATGATAATTCTCTTCATTTCATTTATAAACTTCGTTTATAAAGGAACTTCTCGTTTTATTTCTTTTAAAACAAGTTAATGTTTCAAATCTATTTCAAAATTCAAATTATATATTTTAAATCCCATTTGAAATTCAACACAACTTGTCTTTCCCAAAACAATTTCAAAACAGTATCTCTGGTAGTAATTCGTCACTTACAACTCGAAAATGAATACTGATGATGCAGCTGTCATCATCAGAATCTATTTTCCAGCGATCGAAGTGAGTTCAATACTATAAAACCATTTCTAAACATTTCCACTTTGAAATTCATTTCAAAATATAATTCACGCTGCTTGTAAAACAATTTAAAATCTCCCAGGATCTTAAATTTTCCTTATTTTTAATCCCAGTCCATTTACAAACACTTATCCAATTCTCCAGAGTCTTAACTTCAATTCTGGTTTAAATTTCAGATTTAACTCATCTGATTTCACGTATTTCACTTTTATGAATTCTGATTGGTTATTCACATACCCATTTAATTTATAATCTTACTTGATTATAATAACAACCAATATACTCAATATATTCAAAATATACGTTGGGTAAACTATTTCGTTTACCCTCTTTCAAAACATACCATGATGGTTCATCGTATTCTAGTGTTTAGTAACTCCTACCGATACAGTGGATCAAACTGATCGACCAGAACTCATAAACGACTCAACCAATGAATCTCCACAATATAAAACAAATTTTTATATCAATAACAAATACGTTCACTCGTATATATACACTCAATCTCAGTCTAGGGTATTACTAACCCTATCTCTACCGAGTCACGCCACAGAGCCAAGTAATTCTTAACTTAAGCTCTGATACCAACTGTAATGACCCGGATTTTGAGCGACTTTGGTTATCGACATAAGCACGATGTCGATAACCAAAACATCGAAAAATCCTGGTAATTAGTGAAAGAAATTAGAGGGTGAGGATAGATAAGATAGAAACTTAGAATAGAAGAAGAAGAAGAAGAACACAATATCAGAGTAACACGAATCTCACAGCGGAACGAATAAATATATTTCATAACATAACTTTGAAATACAAAATTGGTACTTGCATGTACATATCATTATCAAAGTACAGCACTTACAACACATCGGAATAATAATAGCTATATGATCCTGAAGCCTCCTGCTCCAGCTCTTCAAGTGTATCTGTAAAATCCCGACTACTTGACTGCCCGTACAAATTTAGGCACCCAAGAGTTTAGGGAAAACAACAAAGTAAACTCCGGGTCAGTCATGGGACTGGTGTGAGTAAAACAGTTTAAAACAGTTATACAGGTATATGATATCTCATAAGACCACGCCGCATAACGGAACGGGTTTTTCCCTTATGAGAATCCAAAATAACTTTATATCAAAAACCTTTTGATATTATAATAATGTCTATCAACCACAGCTATAATAATCATCTAGTAGAAACGCTTTCATCTCACGTTCTACATATATAGTATACAATCAAAACCGCAAGCACGTATTGGGTAATGGATTTCCAACTATGACAAGGTATGGATCCACCTTTCGCTCGTGTACCTCTAGAGAGGAATACACTGGGTTCAACAAGAACATCTTGCAACCCGGCCACACATGACCGACCACTCATTTCGCTTGAGTGTATCGAATGTATATCACCAACAGTTGGGATCAGCAACCGTTTCCTGAATGGGACAGCATCAACAATAGATTTATAGAAGTAAAATGAAACTCTAGATCAGGTGATTATACACCTTACTTCGGTGCGACCGACTTAGCCATGCTGCCTGCCCGATTTCTGTCATTTACCGGATGGTGAGGCTAGAAGCTACGCTTTAACATCATATCAGATTCACTTTGAATGTCACATCGTCAAATCCATCAAATCACCGATTGACGTCCTCAACCATACATTATGTGTTAGCTAAAAGAAGTTTCCTTCTCCGCTTCCACTCTTGGTACAGTTGGAGAAATCAATATACGTGATCGTCTGGAAATACTTTGTCAGACATCCGTCCATACAAGTCATCCAGGAACAGGATGAACCGAAGGCACTATTCTGTAAACAGGATAGCCCTTGTATAACTCCGTCTTCAATTTCCTTTGGCATATATGATTCACAACGGTTATGCCAATACAGAGTGGTTCTTTGGATAATAATCCAACCGGTCTCTCCATATTAACAACGTTAAAATGGTCAAAACTTCGATAGTTTGTGATTTAACTATCGAATAAAATTAGGTGTGCAAACAATGATATTATTTCCAAATGGAAATTATATCGATCAAACATCATTCAACATTCATTTCTTTAGTTCATTAATTTACTTATCTCATGTTTCCCTACGTTCAATATTCCTTATTTTCTAAATTGGGAAAATATACGTTATTAACAATGGAAAACATTTCCATTTCTTTGTTTCTTTATTAGAAAACATTTCTGGTTTCTTATTTGGAAAACATTTCCATAGCTTCTTCATTGGACTTAGGCAGATGTTTAAACAAACCATCGCGATGCCAACTCAAACCATTTCCTTTTACTGCCGAACATTAACTATTCCTTAGTTAAAACGAAGCCAATTAAGTTGGGGTAGAACTACCTCTCAGACCTTAACTGAACAACATTTCTAACTTTGAAATAGGCAAAGTTCACTTTATATTCCTTTAACTAACTTCCTTACTTAACCCTCCTCCGAATAGCTATATTCGATTGACTCTTTTCACTTAACTCTATTCAATTATCCCTTATCAATTAACTCTATTGGACTAACACTATTGGATTAATTCTATTTGACTAATGCTATTGATTTACTCATTTCACTTAACTCCTTCCGAATAAACTATATTCGATAATTCCTTTTACTTTCTATTCGAATAACTATATTCGATTAACTCATTTGCTTTAACTCTAATCGATTAAACTAACATCGATTTCTAACATCGATTACCTCCTTTTACTTTAACACTAATCGATTAAACTAACATCGATTATCTCCTTTGACTTTCGTCGAATAAACTATATTCGATTAACTCCTTTTGACTTTCTTCGAATAAACTATATTCGATTAACTCCTTTTGACTTTAACACTAATCGATTAAACTAACATCGATTAGTTCCTTTTTATAAACTACGTTTTCCGTTACAACTATGTCCTTTTTATAACGTTTACTTACCGTTACAAATATGTCCTATTCATAACTTCTATTTACCGTTACAAATGTTTCCTATTTATAACGTTTACTTACCGTTACAAATATGTCCTATTTATAACTTCTATTTATCGTTACAAATGTTTCCTATTTATAACTTCTATTTATCGTTACAAATGTTTCCTATTTATAACTTCTATTTATTTTCTAAATAAATATTCCTTTTCTATTTCTATTTATTTTCTAAATAAATATCCCTTTTATAAAACCGTGTTCGTTTTATGAATAATTCCTTTTATAAAATCCTGTGATTTTATAAAATTCCTTTATTTCAATATACATTGAAATACTTCCTTTTTACATCCCAGGGTCTTTTATGATATTTACAATATCGAATAAAAATGATCAACATCATTCCAACACCCATAACCCATAACAGATTATATAACACATCATATATCACAATATATGAAAACAGTAAAATAAATGTTGAGGAATCCAGTTGGATTCCTCCAACCTGTTTCCCTGCATCACAGATGTTAGACAATATAGATAACATCACTTTCAGTTCTATATGATATATTCTGTTAAACAGAATCAATATAGAAAATTTAACCAACTGACTAGCAGTTCAATCAAACAGTCAACATACAGTATCAGCCAATATCTAACAGTTCTAAAAATATAACATGAAATTATAAACTGTTCAGAGTTAGTGAGATTTACTCACATTGTGCGTTAACCGATAAATATCGGTTTGCGTTCATTGATTGCGACGGACAATTTATTTCGCCATAAGTTGTAGCGAGCTCGAATTCACTCCCAGTCAGATCCCGTGACTCCTTTGCAACTCATTCCACGCCATTGTTTAGCCTAAAATATCAAGCCCGGTTCGTTTTAATTCCTTCCCACTGTCTTTCATCAAAACGAACTCGAAACACTACGACCATCACCCGACTTTGAATAAGAACCAAAACCTTGGGGATAATAAATTTGTTTCCAATCCCGCTTGTTCATCCTTCTGCGAACTACCCAGTTCGTATTCACTAGCTGTCCAAAACGCTTCAATACAAACAAAATAAAGTGACCGACATTATTTGGCTTCACCCATTCGTTAGAAAAAATCCTCGAACCTAACTCATGTTGCTCACGTGAACACAAGAATGTCACTCTTTCTTTAAGTATGAAAATCACGTGTCCATTTAGTTTTCAAAACCCACGTCTTTATTTCCATTCGCACCCGGACACTTCTTCACCATACATGTTATAGCTGATGATGAACATCAGCACAACCACTTCAATATGCTTCAGCAACGATACTCGTTGCTTGCCCAAGTCCACCTACTGTTAAACTCAATGCATACTATTCGAGTGAACAGAATACCCATTTCTGCTCCTGTTTGTTCCCTGCTACTATCATTATCATCCCCCATTGTTTCCCCATTCCTTTTGTTTCTTCACTGTTCACATAAAATGGTTCCCAGTTAATTATCGCTACCCTTTGAATTGCCTGCATCCTTTTTGTTCCACACGAGAATGCCATGCTGTGTTCCCATTCACCTCTTCATTCAAAAACTAGACAGTGCCACGTTTTGTTTCAACACTACCCATCCACTACTGACACTTCCGCACATCTGCTCCAAGGCTGTCGCCTTCCATCTACAACTCCGAAAGCCCATCATTGATCTTCCTCCGGTGCGTCGCAGCCTGCCCAACCTCCTCCAGCAACAGTTTGAAAGTCTAAGTCCACATCTTCTCCCAAATCAATTCGAAAGTCGGCATCTTTTTGGGTGGATTCCGGCCACCAAAAATCCCTACTGGCGATCGCCGCCATTCAGATGAGGGCTCTCACAGAGCTGGAGATAGTTTTTCAGTTGGGAGTTCGGATTTTGATCGATGGATTTCGATATATTGGAGGATGAAATTCGGAGTATTATCTCCGTTCGTTTGTAAAAGAGAAATGGAGGCGCAAAAACAATTTTACTGAGCAAATTAGGTTATGGTGAATCCTATCTATAGGGTAAGGAAAGGATAGAAATTTACCATGCTGATACTGTTGACTTGTTTTAGTCTTGACCACGAAATCATTCGGAGGTGAAAATCTTGCCACGTTAAGTTTTGCTGATCCTTTTATAAAGGATGAAATTTTGAGACATTTTATATTTAATTATGTTATACTTACGCGTGAAGCACATTCTTAAAACAAATCCATACGGTCTCTGCTTTTGACAAAATAAGCCAATCCTAGCATAGAAAAATATTTCAGATTTAATGAGGCAGGTTTCGTCAAATTCTGAACTCGTTTGTAAAAACAGTATTTTCTTGTGTTATAAAATCGAATAAATATTTAGTCGATTTACAAACACTTCTATTTATCGAAAATAAATTAATATTATCATATATATATATTCACAGTGGAATACCATACAGCTCTAGAATATCCCCATATGAATTTCTAACTCGATATTTACTTCTGGGTCAACCCGATATTCGATTTATATTGGAATCCCTTTTTTAAAATATAAATAATTCATTTATAAATTATAAAGGAATTCCATAGCGACTTTTCTAAAATTTGATTTGGACGTAAATCAAAATCTACACGACGAAATCCCGATTTTTCTCTTCCACTAGAAAGATATACTCCACCAGCTCCACATGTTTCTTGTTTCACAGAAATCTGGCTTAAAACGAATCCTGTACATTCAGTTGAAGTTCGAATCGCCAATTTATGAACTACAGCGCCATTTCGAGCTCGTTTATAATTATATTATAAATTATACGTTCAACTGTCGACGATTGAATATATTCGTTATTCAAATTAAATTTCCAAGCTGAATTAAATATCACAGATGATCCGGTTCACCCCATATCGTCATTTCAGCCAATTCTGATTATTTCAGAATTAAATATATTATTTAATTATTATTTTAATTAAATATTCACTATTATTTTATTCCACGGCCATTTAATTCTCTAAACCACCATTTATATAATTAAATAAATTAATCATAATACCTCTGCCAATGCGGGTCATTACAAGGCTGGTACATTTGTCAACCCAAATGGCATGACCAACCACTCATAAAATCCAGACGGCGTCCTAAATGCCGTTTTCGGAACACTCTCATCCGCTACTCGTAGCTGATGAAATCCTGTCGCGAGGTCCAACTGGGAGAACACTCTTGCTCCTTCCAGTTGATCAAACAAACCATCTATCCGCGGTAGAGGATACTTATTCTTCCTCGTCACCTTATTCTACTTGCGATAGTCCACACACAAACGAAGGGAACCATCTGCCTTAGTAGCAAACACAACTGGTACTCCCCACTCGGAGACACTCCTTCTAATAAATCCCTTCTTCAAAAGATTGCTGACTTGCACCCCGAGCTCTCGCTGCTCCATTGGTGCCATACGACGAAGTGGCATCACTATAGGTCTAGCATATTTCACTAAATCAATACGGAACTCAATCTCTCGGTGTGGTGGAAGCCCGGTCACCTCCTCGAAGACGTCCGGATACTGGCCAACTACAGGCACATCTGATAACTCATCCTGCGGGATGTCGAGGGAATTTACAAAACTAGCCATAACCCCATCACTAGGTAGACTACCAAACACTACCCTGCGCCCATCATCCGCCCTCACTGTCACCAAAAAGCCCTCTCAGTCTACCACTACCCCGTATCTTTGGAGCCAATCGACTCCCAATATAATGCCATACCCAGTAAAGCCCAAAACAAAGCAATCACATACAAACATACATCCATGACTCGATAAGACCAAATTCCTGCAAATCATACTAAGGCTAGTCGAACCACCAATCGGGTTCGTCAAAACCAATGGATTATCGACTATCTCGGGTTCCAGTCCCAACCTATCTACCAGGTCACTAGATATGAAGGAACGGGAAGCCCCAGTATCAAACAAAACTCGAACTGGTACATCATAAATAGAAAGCATACCTTGAATAACAACATTCTTTCCTTTCTCCGCCGCAGTTGGGGCATTCGACGAAGAAGGAACAACATCAATAGCATATGCTTTCACAATTTGCTTCTCCTTAAGAGGTTGCGGACACTTATCCTTGAAATGCCCCACTTGACCACATTTGAAGCACTTCTTATCCGCTGGCTTGGCCCGACAATCTTTAGCATAATGGCCCTTCTTACCACAGCTGAAGCACTCAACATCCTTCTTGCTCTTTTTCTGACCACCCTTAGATTGGTCCTGCTTCCTCTTATTCTGAGAGTTATTCTTGCCTCCACCGCCTGCTTGCGGCTTTGGCCCTTCTGCAGATGCAGCCTCAGTCTTTGACTTAGGGTAAAGACTCTCTGATCTCAAAGCTTTCCCCACGATCGATTCAAAAGTCTCATCGATGTGATTGATAAGCCTTTCCCCCAAGTATCCATCCAAGCCCGTAATGAATTTCTCATTCTTCTTCTCAGGAGTGTCGATAAGAGACAGTCCATACTTCGACAAAGTGTCGAACTCAACAATATAATAAGAAACTGCCCTTCCGTTCTGCTTGAGTTCCAAGAACCTCTTAAACAACACTGACTTCTGGGCAGCTGGAATAAACTTCTCGCTAAAGCGAGCCTTGAACTGATCCCAAGTAACCTGATCTTCCGGGGTAGCTGTTCTAATAGCATTCCACCAATTCATCGCTCGTCCTTGCAGCTAACGAGACGCTAGCCTTCTCTTCATCGCATCCTCAAGACCCAAGTCATCGAAGATACAGTCATAGCTATCCATCCAGTCCTGAACATCCGTGGCCGACTCCGTTCCGTGGAACGGCTTTCCACCAAGATTAGTGTAATCTTTGCACAACTTGGCGAAATCGACCCTAGGCGCCTGCACTACTGGGCCAACACCAACTCCGGGATTGGGGACTGCCCCTTGCACTTCTCTAAGCATATCTCTCATGAGGTTAGTAAACATCGCCCTCATGTCAGCGGTATTCCCCTGGTTGGTCCCTCTACCAGCACCCCTCGTGTCTCGGCTCATCGTCAATCTGAAAAAGGGAAACGATTAACGACCCCATAGTGGTGCTAGTGCAGTGCGACTTCATTCTTATACTACTAATAGTATATATATATATAGCTTTTGAAAACCAAAGTAATCACAAATACGCGCTCTCATATACGTACTATCTCTCCCTAGTGTCTTTCCCTAGGTTAACTACGCAACCTAGAGCTCTGATACCAAGTGTGACGGCCCGCCCCACACCAACCGACATTTACTCCAAAAGTGCGCTGTACACATGTCCAGTTAGCACGGAACGGGTCGTCAGAAGGAAAAAGGGAAGAAGGAAATGAACATACAAGGAACCTGTAGAATGTCTCACAGCGCATAGAACAAAATATAATAATAATATACTTGACATAAAACAGGAGAGACAGTGCATAAGCTGAAAACCAAAACTAAGCATCATAGCAGCGGAAATCCAAAATACAACTTATTACAACTTTTCAAACCGTCTCAAAGCAAAAGTAAGATAAATGAGGTACACTACTAATGCCCAAGTAGCGACCACCAACGACACAGGGAGAATGTGTGTATATATATATCATACGTGGAAGCCTCCTTCCCGCCTCCGAATCAGCTACTCGCGCATCACCAGCTAACCTGTCTCTAGTCTGCTCGTGTGAGCACCCATAGTAATAAGAGGAGACACAAAACTCTGGGTCAGACATAAAGCCTGGTATGAGCGATAAGCATCTAAAGTGAACAATAATAGGTAGACTAAAACATACCTGAACCTGGACCTGCAACCAAAGAGTTAGCACTACATACTGTACAACACTCTAAGGTACCATATCAAACGGTGTGAAGATACGGAGGTAGGGAAGGTGTGCATGTCATAATGATGGCAAACAATCAAACATAGCATCCATCCTCACATTTCTCACTTAGTGCGTAAAGCATACGATATTCACCACTTCGATCACCCAACATACCTTGCTACGATCACTCTGCCCCATGAAGTCATAAATGGCTTCACTGCACTGATAACGTAGCCACTAATTCCTCGCTATGTCCACTTGCCCCATGGAGTTATTCACCCCATCTGCGCTGGCTCATAGCCTTACCAATCCTTACTATGTCCACTTGCCCCATGGAGTTGTTCACCCCATCTGCGCTGGCTCATAGTCTTACTACGCATCACCTTGCCCCTCAGGTCATAATGACCCTACTGCACTGAAAACGTAGTTTTGCTACCATCACCTTGCCCCTCAGGTCATAATGACCCTACTGCACTGATAAGTAGCCATCCTTCATTTTTAGTGGTGAATCGAAGTTATGAACGTCGACAACTCCTTAGCACACGTCCCGCAGCAAAGCCCAACCAGGAAGTGAACTCATCGGTTCCCAACTGGATCCAGAGCTCTAACTTCCCATATTGGACTACCTTTGCATCTCGGGTTATTGGTCAACATTGGGTCGGGTCGGGTTCCTCCTCAAGCCATCGGTTCGGGTCGGGTATCCTCCATCGATTCGGGTCGGGTCTTCTTCTGGTACGGTTCGGTTGCTTCTCCTCGGGTCGGGTCGGGCACTTCACTTCGGGTCGGGTCAGGTGCTATCTCCCCTCCAGTTCGTGCTTCCGCTCCGATCCGCCTCCTCATCTTTCACGTGCTCCGATCCGATCCATCCTCCTCTATCCGCTCCGATCCCTCCTCCTTAATCCGATCTGATCCCAGTTCAGTTAGCGTGGCCTTCCTTTTTGCCAATTTTCTCAAGTGTCAGGTTCCGATCCGATCGGATTCCTTGCCCAGTTCAACATATCCGATCCGAGCCCCATATCCGATCAGATCCAAAACCTGCACCGTTTTCTGAAACTGTTCCAGCAAGTGTTTACGCCATTCGATGACGTTTTCGACCATTCTAACTATTGAAATCAATCACAAAGCATTTCATACAGTCATAGCAACATGCATAATCAACCACAAACATCAAAACATCAATATGATAGGTTAAAATGGATCAAACATACCCAAAACCCCATATTTCCCCTTAAGCATGTTTAGGTGAAACTAATGATAGGATTAACAAAACTTAACCAAATTAACCCCAAATTCATATCAGAGGTCTAAAACATCATTTAAGAATTTATGAACATTTTTCCCGAATTTTATCATGTTTAAATTCGCTAATTAACACTAATCACCCCTAATTAGCCATAATTAGTGCAAAACTATGCAAATCACTCACCTTAGCCACAAATAAACTAAGTTCTGAAATAAATCTCTGATTTGATGCAAATCCCAATCCTAAACAGCAGCCTTAACATTGCTTTGGTGTAGATCTTCCTTGATTAGAGGTTGCTAAGCCAAATCCTTGATCAAAAGGTGATTTAGAGGTTAGAGGCCATTTTTAGGGTTCCTTGGTGATAAGTGGAGGCTAGAAAACTGAAATGGAATGATCCTCTATCTCATTTCAGCCTCCCCATAACCCTAATCCCGAAATGGGTTATGGGCCTACTCACTAATCACCCGATTTGGCCCGGTTAAGCAGTTTTTCACCTTCCAAACCTTATTTCAGCCATATCTCCCAAACGGTAAGTCCGTTGGCTATTATGACCGCTCTACAGAAAGGTAAACCATCAAACGAATCCAATGGAAGTGGTTTCAGGTCAAAATTCCTTTCCAATCAAAAGTTATGGCCAAAACAGTACCAACTAGGGGCAAAATGGTCATTTAAAAATCGACAAAAATCATGAACATGGGAAATGACACTAATGGATGTTTCCCAAAGTTACATGACCATACGATTTCATACGGGAAGGAAATAAATATCCTACGATCCCCCGATGCGTAGAATGCGGGTCATTACACATAGCTTTGTGTAACGTTGATTCATAAGCCTCACACCCCGGTTGTGAACCAGAAACGGGAGAGGACATCAGGGAGTTCATGCGTTTGCTTCTAGCTAGGGTGGTGTCAGTGACCTACCAGTCCTGACATTTATATTATTTTCACATGTGTGGTTGATGGATTACGAGGCGCCTCGGAAATATCAGTGACTATGTGGAGCCGATGGAGTCATTTGGCTCATTTACACCCCAAAGGGTGGGGAAACGCAGTGTTCAGGCATTTTAATCCACATCGGTGGACCGGCCTTGACGATCCAAGGGAGATGCGTTCTGTTCCTGAGACTCGGGCTAGGCAGTCTCGAATTCGGTAGAGGACGATCCCTTGCCTCGGTTCACAGATGGAAATCCGACTTCCAATACGTGACTTTGCGGTTTTGATTGTAAAGCCTAGTATTGGCGACATGATATATGGTACCCATGTCGTCTATGATTGATACTTATGTTTGAAATTGTTTTGACACTATACACTTATAGTAATAATAAAAGATGAAATTTAGCGTATCAAGCATTCTTTGGCTATTATAAGGTAAAACCCTATCCTCCGGCATGTGTTGCATAGTGTGATGGGACCTGGGTCTTATAATAGCTTCATTGTTCTTTATTTAGCATTGCATTGTTGTTTTATGCACTAGAGTTCTTGGGAGGAAACCCGTTCCATGTTATACGGCATGGCCCCTTGATTTACTTAACTTTATAATAAAGATTAATAACTGTTTTAGTTCTCACACCAGTCACATGACTATCCTAGAGTTTATTGTTTTGACCTAAACTCTGGGTGCCCCTATTTTCCACGGGCAGCAAGTAGTTTTGGTTTTGCAGATTTATATTCACAGGATCCTGATATACAACTGGAATGATATCCGGAAAGCTCTGTATCTTTTCAGTTGTGTTTTGTATTATTTTCCGCTGCTGTAATGTATTGTAATCTCTGATATTTTTTGAATGTATTTTATTCATTCATACTCTGTATATTATTGTATTCTGATGTAATTGTTGTAATAAATAATGAAATGTTCTTCTGTTTGCGTTCCCATTTGTCGTGTTCTCAAAACAATCAGGGGTTTCGAACGGTCTTGGTCAGTTTAGCGATCGATTCGGATCGAGCGAAATTCCTTATCGTTTCATTTGGTATCAGAGCTTTGGTTTACAGAGCTCGGAGAACAAGACACATTAGAACCATACGAAAGAATTCATCAGAGATTGGATTAGTAACATCTAATGAGAATGACTCGTTAGAGATGGGATCAGTAGTATCCTAGAACGAGTGTGAAGAGTATATTTTTAAAATGAAAACAAATTTTGTTTGAAAGTTTAAACCTTATTCAACGTATTTGAATATGTATTTGTATTGAATTTGGACAATCAGGTATATAAAGATTTTGTATATACGTCTGATCCACATGCGTAAGAACTTTTAATATACTGGATAGATATGGAGTCACACTCTAATCGCCCGGAGATGATGCTGATAATGACCATGGCATCATCAATATTTGTGTTCGAGTTTCGAAAGTGAGATTTCTATATGATTCCAATTGACTGTTGTAAGAACCAAAACTAGATAGGGCTTATTGTTGTGAATTGGCATCAGAAACATGATTTTCTGTATATCTATCAAAATTATGTGTTTGAAATAATAATCAACTAATTGATTGATGATTGTGTTTGTTGATTACTGGTTAATTAATTAAATGTTGAACCTTTAGCCAAATTGAACCAAATAGTGAATTGTATTGAAAATTTGTCGCATTTGCATACATATACATGTACTTACATTGAACAGGTCATAGCAAGGAGGCTAGAGAAGAGGAATAAAATTGTTTGCCCGACAAATAGGTACATGTTTATTGTATTTCTTGGGTTTGGATGTTTTATGAGCCGCTTGGCTTTTTCTTTTTCTTTTGGACTGGTGAGGGCCATGGGAGGCTATTTGAAATATCCCGAAGCTCCCGGTGCAGGGGAGGTCATGGCGAAATTTTTCGAAAATTCAGGGTGTTAGCCAAATTTTTGAAAATTTGAAAAGTTCTTAGAAACTGAAAAGTTGAAGAACTTAATCCATAAATAAAATAGTGAAAGTTAAGTTGGTTAGTAAAACAACTTTCAGCTTCGTTCCTTTTCGGGGACGAAAAGTTTTAAGTAGGGGAGATTGTAATAACCCGGAAATCCGAGCCAATTTATATTTTTTATTTTGGCAATTTTAGTGAGTTTTTAATATTTAAAATGATTTATTTTAAATAATAACGACGAGAAATTTATTTTTAATAGAATTAGAATGAATATATTTATTTGAATCGACGTTAGAATATAAGTATTTATTTTAAATTATAAAGGGAATTGAAAATGGCGCAGTAGTTTGAAATTTCGATTTCAAAGTTCAAATGAATGTACAGGATTCATAATAAATAGGATTTTAGTGAAACCAAAAATATTAGAATCTATTTGAAAATATCTTTCGAATGAATCCAAAAAATTGAAATTTCATAGCGGGGATAAAAAGTTATGCCTTGTTGAAAATTCAGAATAGTCGCTATGGAATTTTGGCCCTTAAAAAGTGAAATTTTGCAAACGACCTCTGTTTTCGACGAAACCACTTTTGTTGGATCCGGGATGTCGAATTATTGCTAGATTCCAAAATTCGTAATTTTTCGAAGCAATATGTGAGCGTGACGAAGTAAAACGTGTTTTAACAGTTTCAGTCAATTTCGATCGACCAAAAAATGGATATTTTTCAAACGGTCTCGGAATTTGATGAAATTAGTTTTGTTAGTACCTTATCATCAATACGAAGCTAGAAATATATTTTTTGGAATTTTTATTGTCCGTAGGTGGTCCCGGTAAATTGAAATGTGCGTTCTAATTCAATATATAGATTTACATTTTGATTTTGACGGAAACTGATCGAAACAACTGAATGAGCTTATGAAACATATCCCATTGTGTTCGGAATGAGGGTAGTTAGCTAGAGATGGCAGTCATTGGGTCTCATTTCAAGTTCGAATAAAAAGTCAACGTTTTATGGAAAATTAAATTAAATAAATTAATTATAAAACCCCTCCACCCCCTTTTAACTCGTTTAGTTGAAATCGAATTAGGAATAAAAAAACACGAGGCCGCTACCCCATCACCCTTACCAGCCACCATCGCTCCTCCAAGCCCGCCGCCTCCGTCGCCTGCGCTCCGCCTGGCCCTCCTCCTCCACCCCATCGCCTTCTCCCCTTCCACCACTCACGAAAACCGAACCCTCCCCAATCCCTAACCCCAAACTTGACTCCTCCAGCCCCCTCAACCTACACCGCCGCCGGCCGCACCCCCAGCACCAGTCCCCGACCCTATGCGCCGCCTCCTTCACCCTCATCTCCGACCCCGAGTATCCTCCGACCGTGGTGAGCATTTACTTTCATTTCTATTTGTTAAAGTAATTTAAAATGCGATTTTTACTTATAAAATCGTATATAAAATTATGATTTTTACTTATATGGATAGCATGAAAAATATAGGATTGTTAGCGAATAAAAATACGATTTTAGTTATGATTTTTAAATTAGTAATTTATGATTTTTAATCTATTTATGATAATATTTTCATGTAGAATAAATTCTGATTTTTATACATAGAATGTTCAGATTTTTAACATTATAAAGACTTGATTTTTATCGTGTGGACAGCTTCATAAAAATGTGATATTTTTATATATGTAGTGAAGTAAAAATTTGATCTTTATATATGTAGCGACATAATAAAAATGCGATCTTTATTATATGAATAACGATATAAAAAATGCGATTTTTATAATGAAGTGGCGATATAAAAATATGATTTTTATATATAAAACTGAATAATAAAAATGTGATTTTTATTATGAACAGCGTGAAAAAGATAGCATTGGAAATAATATGCGAATTCAAACGGTTCAGAAATTCGGAAATAGAAAGAGGAGGACTGGATCCCAAAGGTGAGAACTCCTTACTTTTAATTTGTTTTATAATTGAAATATATACTAGGATGCAGACGGTGCTTAGCAGCACCCGACACCGGTCGTCCACAGACCATGGATAACCTGTTTGTTTAATTGATGTGTTGTGAAAGTTGATTGTGTGAAGTGGAATGGAATAAAATATTTTATAGTTGAAAATATTTTATAGATAAAAATATAATTTTTAACGTGTATATAAAATAAATATTTATAAACAAATTGGACGATTTGTTTATGTACACCCATTTGACTGATATTGATTGGGACGATAAATTTTACACATCACCCAACTACACAAATAAAAATCTGCGTTTGTTGATTTGAAATCCCACACGGGTGTTGGGATGATATTTGGCGTACACTAATCCCAATTATTTAGCTGTATGTCGATCGATTGGTCGACAGACTGTTGTAAGCGTTAATTATTTATATTAAATGCTTATGAAGTTGTGTGGTGCACTCTGGATGATGGTTGATTATTTATCGTTGCTATTATATACATGTGTTGTAGGAAATCCATATAATTAACATTATATGGTAATTAATTGGGCCTCATTCCAATTTGGGAAATAAAGAATAAAATAAAATAAAATATTCATGTGTTGAATGAAATAAATATTCATGTGTTGAATGAAATAAAATATTCATGTGTTGAATGAAATAAAATATTCATGTGTTGAATGAAATAAATATTCATGTGTTGAATGAAATAAATATTCATGTGTTGAATAAAATGAATATTCATGTGTTGAATTAAATGAATATTCATGTGTTGAATAAAATAAATATTCATGTGTTGAATAAAATAAACATTCATGTGTTGAATAAAAGTCGTGTTGATTAGATATGCGCCATTTTGATGCAAACGATATTTATATCGATTATATTCTTTTTTTATAATGAACATAGAAAAGGAATTGATTTCAAAATATCATGATTTTAAAATATTATCATTTATATATATATATATATATATATATATATATATATCGATGATATGGAATATTCAATTTTGATTTGAAATTGAATAGGAAGTTGAAATCGTCTTGAAAACGAATTTAAAACGATTTATAAATTGCATTTTAAAAGTAAATCGACGTAGTATATATAATATAATATATATATATATATATAATGGCCTAAACAGAACGCGCCGCGCTGCGGCAGTTCGCGAATTTCGACCATTGACTTCGAATGGACATTACGGGAGATCTGACCGTCGGATTCCCCTTAAACTGGAACCGTTAGATTCGTATCGAAAAGAGCTTTCTAATGAATATTAGAGATTTGAATTCTAATGGATGTATTGGGAATTATGTCCAAATCAAATTTGGAAAAGGTCGCTATAAGTGCAGTTCGATGGCCGTTAATGGAAATCGACTGTACGGGCCTTGATAAAATTATTAAAAATAGTAATAATTTGTGTAAAATCATAAGAAATGATTTGGAAAGGATTGGGATGAAAAACTCCATATTTGAAAAGATAAAAATAGATTTTATCGAAATGAACTAGTTTTGAACTAGAATTATAATCCCATTTATTTTTAAAATAAATAAAGTGGATTTATATGGTTTTGAAAGTAAACAGAATTTCCAATAATTGAATTGGAATGGATTTGAATCGAAATTGTCTTTGGAATATTTCGTTATTTCAAATACGATATTTGTTGGTCGTAGAATTCTAAATTGAATATAAGCCGATATATTTTCTATTTAGAGCCTTGTATTTAATACCAAATGGGATTTGGGTTTGTCGTGAATGTGTCTTCATTAACACTGTTCTTAAACCCAGTTGAGAAAAAGATTAAATCTTTTTGTTTAGATTTAATGAAGTATACTAATTAAATGATATTTAATTGGAATTGATTTTTAATTGATTTTTGGGTTTATCTTGAACCGTGATTTAGATGACATTGGTTCTTTAACCCAATTAAAGGCAGGATATGGTTTCCCAAGTTAAACAACCATTAAAATGATTTTTTGGGAAGATTAAAACAAAGTGGAGTTTTAATGAATCTTTAATTAGATCGAGATGATCGAGAATGGAGTATCACCAGTTTTGCTCCAGGCGATAGTTAAATCTTTAATTAGATTTGAACGTGAAATGGCTATTGAATTTACCGATAACATCGTGGTGTTAGATATGAAGTATTACCAGTTTTACTTCATGGGATGAATAGGTTGGGATTGGGAAATTAAAACAAACGATTACTTCGGTAAGGTTCGTTAATCCCGACTAGTTTGGATAAACCATAATTTGGTTTTTATTTGATATTCAAAAGAAGAATAAAGAATAAATTTAAAGAATTTATCTTTGATAAAATTAATGGGAACCTTTCCTAAAGTATAAGAATATTTGAATAAAAGAATATTCGGAATTGGAATGAGGCGTATGTTGTGTTTGTGTAACACTTGTTTATTATATACGCGGGTTATTCAGAAAGACCGGGTTTATCCCATTCTGAATAACTGATTCGATGATGTATCCAGGATGAAGATGGTAGTCGAAGACCGGAGGTCTTCACATCGTTTGGGTGATTACTGATGATCATGATTGGGTTGTACACCCAAGAGGAGGGAATCACTTGGTGATCGTCCAGAAGTACTTGGAGATCAATGGGTTTGCGAGGAATAAGGTTCCTCCGGTTTCGTTCAGACCCAGAAAAAACTTATATGGACTGTGTGTCTGACATTGGATTTTGCTCTGTGTTGATTGATCTCTATTAAATATACATCTTCCTGGTGAAGGGGAATTCATTCCCTTACTTCACCCTTCTCTGAGACGTACGGGATCAGAGGTTGTATATCGATAGACATCAGTCGCATGGTGTGAATTGCCTGTGTGGCATGCCTAAGTGGCAATTGATCAAGGCTTCTATTGAAAAGCAAATTGTTGTGGTTGATGATCAAAGCACAGCCTGTGTGGCATAGCTTTGTGTAACGTTGATTCGCGAGCCTCACACCCCGGTTGTGAACCAGAAACGGGAGAGGACATCCGGGAGGGCATGCGTTTCCTTCTAGCTAGGGTGGTGTCAGTTACATACCAGCCCAGACATTTATATTATTTTCACATGTGTGGTTGGTGGATTGCGAGGCGCCTCGGATATATCGGTGACTATATGGAGCCGATGGAGTCATTTGGTTCATTTACGCCGCAAAGGGCGAGGAAACGCAGTGTTCAGGCATTTTAATCCACATCGGTGGACCGGCCCTGACGATCCAAGGGACGATGCGTTCTATTCCTGGGACTCGGGATAGACAGTCTCGAATTCGGTAGAGGATGATCCCTTGCCTCGGTTCACAGATGCAAATCCAACTTCTAATATGTGACTTTGTGGTTTTGATTGTAAATCCTAGTATTGGCGACATGATATATGGTACCCATGTCGTCTATGATTGATACTTATGATTGAAATTGTTTTGACACTATACACTATTAGTAATAAAAAAAAGATGAAATTTAGCGTATTAAGCATTCTTTGGCTATTATAAGGTAAAACCCTATCCTCCGGTATGTGTTGCATTGTGTGATGGGACCTGGTCTTATAATTGCTTCATTGTTCTTTATTTAGCATTGCGCTATTGTTTCATGCACTTGTGTTCTTGGGAGGAAACCCGTTCCGTGTTATACGGCGTGTTCCCTTTATTTACCTAACTTTAAAATAAAGATTAATAACTGTTTTAGTTCTCACACCAGTCACATGACTGACCTAGAGTTTATTGTTTAACCTAAACTCTGGGTGCCCCTACTTTCCACGGACATCAAGTAGTTTTGGTTTTGCAGATTTATATTCACATGATCCTGATTTAAAGCTGGAATGATATCCGGAAACCTCTGTATCTGTATATCTCTTTCAATTGTGTTTTGTATTATTTTCCGCTGCTATAATGTATTGTAATCTCTGATATTTATTGAATGTATTTTATTCATTCATACTCTGTATATTCTTGTATTCTGATGTAATTGTTGTAATAAACAATCTTCTGTTTGCGTTCCAATTTGTCATGTTCTCAAAACAATCAGGGGTTTCGAACGGTCTTGGTCGGTTTAGCGATCAATTCGGATCGAGTGAAATTCCTTATCGTTTCATTTGGTATCAGAGCTTTGGTTTACAGAGCTCGGAGAACAAGACACATTAGAACGATACGAAAGAATTCATCAGAGATTGGATTAGTAATATCCAATGAGAATGACTCGTTAGAGATGGGATCAGTAGTATCCTAGAACGAGTGTGAAGAGTATATTTTTAAAATGAAAACATTTTTTTTGAAAGTTTAAACCTTATTCAACGTATTTGAATATGTATTTGTATTGAATTTGTACAATCAGGTATATAAAGATTTTGTATATACATCTGATCCACGTGTGTACGAAGTTTTAATATACTGGTTAGATATGGAGTCACACTCTAATCGCCCGGAGATGATGCTGATAATGACCATGACATCATCAGTATTTGTGTTCGAGTTTCGAAAGTGAGATTTCTATATGATTCCAATTGACTGTTGTAAGAACCAAAACTAGATAGGACTTAATGTTGTCAATTGGCATCAAAAACATGGTTTTCTGTATATGAATCAAAATTATGTGTTTGAAATGATAATCAACTAATTGATTGATGATTGTGTTGGTTGATTATTGGTTGATTAATCAAATGTTGAACCTTTAGCCAAATTGAACCAAATAGTGAATTGTATTGAAAATTTGTCGCATTTGCATACATATACATGTACTTACATTGAACATGTCATAGCAAGGAGGCTAGATAAGAGGACTAAAATCGTTTGCCCAACGAATAGGTACATGTTTATTGTATTTCTTGGTTTTGGATGATTTTATGAGCCGATTGGCTAGCCGCTTGGCTTTTTCTTTTTCTTTTGGACTGGTGAGGGCCATGGGAGGCTATTTGAAATATCCCGAAGCTCCCGGTGCAGGGGAGGTCATGGCGAAAGTTTTCGAAAATTTCCCGTGTTAGCCAAATTTTTGAAAAATTTGAAATGTTCTTAGAAATTGAAAAGTTGAAGAACTTAAGCTATAAAGAAAATAATGAAAGTTGAGTTTGTTAGTAAAACAACTTTCAGCTTCGTTCCTTTTCGGGGACGAAAAGTTTTAAGTGGGGGAGATTGTAATAACCCGGAAATCCGAGCCAATTAAAAAATTTTATTTTGGTAATTTTAGTGAATTTTGAATATTTAAAATAATTTATTTTAAATAATAACGACGAGAAATTTATTTTGAATAGATTTTGAATGAATATATTTATTTGAATTGACTTTAGATTATAAATATTTATTTTTAATTATAAAAGGAATTGAAAATGGCGCGGTAGTTTGAAATTTCGATTTCAAAGTTCAAATGAATGTACAAGATTCAAAATAAACCGAATTTTAGAAAAACCAAAAATATTAGAATCTATTTGAAAATATCTTTCGAATGAATCCGAAAAATTGAAATTTCATAGCGGGGATAAAACGTTATGCCCAATTGAAAATTCAGAATAGTCGCTATGGAATTTTGGCCCTTAAAAATGGGAATTTTGCAAACAACCTCTGTTTTTTACTGTAACACCCCGTAATTCTGTAACACTAGGATTCACAAATCAGGGCAGAATTAAAAGTTAAAGTCAAAATCAAGGGAAAAGGACTACGCCATTGCGTTCGTCTCGGAATTCTGCATGAAAACGAGTCCGAGTTTGCATAAATCGGAGTCCGTATGAGGAAGATATGGCCTCCGGAAGATTCAGCGAAGTTCAAATTTCAAAACAGGTCAAGTTCAAAATTCAAATCGGACCCAGATTGGGTTGGGCGGGAATTTTCCTGCCCAAGGCTACCAGGTCGACTGGGTAGTCGACCTGGGTCACCCAAGTCGACTGGGTAGTCGACCTGGGGGTCGACCCCCCATGTTTTTCCAGATTTCTGCACCTTGTTCGTTCTGATGTATTTGGTCGCGTTTTTTGACCAGGTTCGTCCACCTAACACTATATAAACAGCCCTAGTCTTCTTCTCTATTCACAATTCTTTTCTACCCTTATGCTACAAAGATGCTCGGCGAACATGGCTTCTTCTCCTCCTCTTAAATAAATAATAAATAGAATAATATATAAAATAAATCAAGACGACGAAATGCTGCTAAAAGATTTTCAAGAAAAGGTTCAAGTCAAGCTAGGATTCAAGAGGAGGTTCAAACGACTTCAACGACTGTTTTTCTACGAATCATAGCAACGCCATCTTTCTGTTCTAATCTAATCTCTGTAATTCAGTTATTTCTAGATTTGAACGCTTTTCTCTGTTAGTGACATGAAATTAAAGGAATAAAAGAATATGCCAAATCTCTCTCTCTATTCAAATCAGTGCCTATACTCTGGAACCTAATTAAGAACTGTTATGATTCAAGGACAAATAAGGCCGTGACTATGAAACTATGGACCTTAAAACCATTTACCTATGACTATGAACATTGCCTATGACTGTGACTGTGACTATGAGGATTATTTTCTTGACTGAGCCTATGCCTTTGATTAGAAAACATAAACTATTGCCTATGACATAACAAGGACATCTGTGATTTAACACCTATGATTCATAACTAGGAAAGTGTTGCTTAAGTTTTGTGACTATGAAATTGGGTTTAAACCCGATCATCTATTCTGTCTATTCTTGGTTATTTTGGTTTTAGACCTTGGGAATTTACCTATTAAGTTAGGTCTACCCATGTTCTTGAACCTACGTCTCTATTCTGTCTATTCTTGGTTTTCTTTGGTTTTAGACCTTGGGAATTTACCTATTAAGCTAGGTCTACCCATGTTCTTGAACCGACGTCGTTATTCAACCCTTTTATGCCAGTTAGTATGTCTATCTTTTGCATAGCATCTTTTGTTCATTTCCTATTTTCTACGAATCTAGATTTATCTATAATCTAGATTGAATCACGATTATGCGAACGATGGGAATTCGATTTGGGCAAAATATGAAATTTACTAAAAACGTAGTTTAACTTGGAAATTGGCATAAATTGGGAACATGTATTATGGCATGTTCATAGAAATGCAAATTGGATAAATTTGACATAAATTATAAGATGGGTATTGACGTGTAAATCTAGCATTTTCATGAATAGTGAACTAGAGTAATAAGTCTAGTTTGACGTGAATTAGAATGTTGAATCGGAATTGGATTAGCTAATTTGGCACGGTAAGTATATTGGCATAAATGTGAAATTGGCCATAATTGGGAATAACTGTCAGGTTTAGCAAAATCATGGTTAGTGACACTTAATTTGGTATAGTTTACATACCAAAAAGCATAAATATGATTTAGAAGGGGAAATGGGCCATAAGAATGAATGTAGTCAATTTACATTAAAAGGGTAATTGGGAAATAAGTAAATTAGGATTAATTTACTTACAGAATTTGTCCTAATTGAGGAAATGTTAATTTAAACAAATTAAAGGTTTATTAACGACGTCTCTTTTAATAACACACCAGAAAGTTCTAGGGTGACAGAGAGGATAGTGTCTAGGCTTGAGTTTGGAAAATACAAGTTTCCTGCTCTCCCTGGCTATCCCTAACTGATACGACGGACGGGATGGTTACTTTCAAAACCTGATTTGAAAACTAATCAAAACCCCTTTGAAATAGAAAACACGAATACGCCTAACCCGAGGTTAGACTGAGTTGCGATGTAAACCTGCCCGGAACCAACCGGCACATCCAGTATTCGCAACAATATTTTTCTAATGTGAGTGGTAGCGGCTTTAATTTATTTAGTTAAATCTAGAACAAGAATGGTAGGCTTAAGTTAACTAAGACACTTAACCAGTTCAACATGATAACTAGACGGATGGGTGGGGTTAGGTTCAGACTGACTAGAATGGGAGGGTTAAGTCCATAGGAACACTTAACCAACTTAACACAGTTAAGCTAGAATGGGAGGGTTAAGTTCATAGAGACACTTAACCAAACTCAAGGTAGCAAAACGAGACTGGAAGGGGTTAAGTAAAGTTAATACACTTAGCCAAATTAATGTGTTAACTAGACTAGAGGCTGGGTTTAAGTAAAGATAACACACTTAGCCAATTTGATATGTTAGCTGGGCTAGACTGTAGGGTTAAGAAAACTTAAACACTTAACCATCAGGTTGTGGTAAAGGAATAGGGTTAAGTCTGAAACATGAAGGGATAATACTTAACCATTAATAACATGTTAGTTAAAACAGACGGGCAAGGTTAAGTTAAAAAGGAACACTTAACCAATACGGGATGAACGGGTAGGGTTAAGTAATACTTAACCAATATAAATTGGTTTGTGGTCGGGTTAAGTCAACATGAATTACTGATAACACTTAACTAGTTTAACAGGATAAAGTAAGAGGGTTAAGTTAGCTTGAATTGACTAATGACACTTAACCAATCCAAATTGACGGGAAAGAGAACTAAGTGGTAAACCATAGTTAAGAAAACAACGATTCTGGAAACTAAGTGTTAAATCTTAGTTAGTAAAACTAAGTAGTAATTCTTAGTATAGCACGAGGAGGAGCGAACGTCCGTCTGAGTAAAAAAGAGGCTCCAACGAATTGGGTTACGAAGCCCGAGGCTTCGAGGGGACGTGAGGGTACTCTTGGTATCCCTTTGTGAGGCTGTAGATGATCCTCCTGGGCCCACAGAGGTTAAGGTCTGCGTAGAAGAACCAGAGGTATGCCTTGGTTGCAATACATGGCAACCAAAAGACTAGGATGGACCGGCGTGATTCGGCGAGCAAACGGTAGCCCTGTGATAGCGACTCGTCGTCTACCATACATCTTGAGTCAGTCAAGATACGTGAAGCGGAAAGGTGGAGAACTCCAAAAGACCATACACTTGCTATCTAGTTATGGGTGAGGATGGCCATAGGATAGTGGGGCACCAGGGCCGGCGTATAGTTCTCATTTAACAAGGTGTGCCTTTCATTAGTTGAGGGAGGGGTCAAGTGGGACCATAGCCACTGAAATAAAAACAGACCTTAGCATCTGCATCGGTTGATATCTGAAAGCTCCCGACCGAGTTCTGTATTCCTTGATTTGCCCTGTCACAGGACTCGGACCGCACATCATAGGACATGTGCATCTAGACAAGTGATAACGATTCACGATACATGTGTGGGGAAGTATAGGAACATATACCACTCTAGGTAGTGTGTCCTAGACTTGGGGGCATCGCTCGACAGGTAGCATAATTCCTAGTTAAACTAGGTGGCATAAATCCTGAATCCGAGAAGCGTTCAGCAGACAGCTTAAAATCTAGAAGGCACTTGGTAGAAAACCCTAGATTAAATCTAGGTAACAAATAAATAAATGGATACCTGAAGATGATGGAAAATACAGGGATTGGGATCACGTTATCGTTACTAGTTGGAACACTAGTTAGGTGGTGCAGAGATATAGAAACCAGTATAATAAGGAAATAGCGAAGCGGCGAAAGTATTAGAGCATATCCAGTTCATCTTATCTTAGTATATCTTGTGTCAATCTTGTCTAATCTTGCCAACCCTATCATCATGGTGTTATCTTGTATTCAGTTAATTCATGTCATTTTGTTTTCCATGTTCACATGCTAGAAGTTACTGAACTTACTCCAGCTTTATGTCTGACTCTGTTTTTCTTTCGTCTTCTTTTCTTCCGTTCCCCCCCCCAGGTAGTAAAGGAGGGAATAGTTTAGCTCAGGTTAAATTGGACTGCCACTCTTTCCAGCTTAAAGAATTGTCGAAGTCTGCTTGGATTCTCTTTTCAGATGCTATGGCTGGCTTTTGCTAAAATCGGGGAATATAAATGTTGTTTTTATGCTTCTTTATTTTGTAAGACAGAAGATACTCTGATATTGTAAAGAAACCATTGTATAAATCATTTTATCAATAAAGCAAAGTTTTATTTTCCGCTGTTTAATTTTTATCTGTCTTGTAATTTATCTGCATCTTTTACCTTAAAATGCTCCACAGAACTTAGTGCATTCCCTTTGTGAGTGACACTAACGGATGTGGGGTGTTACACGTGGTATCAGAGCTGAAGGTTACCGGATCAGATAAAGAATTTGAAAAATTATTTTCAAAACGGTTTTTAAAGAAGCATTTTCAAGAGAAAAGATTTTTTTTAAAGACATATTCCCCAAAGCCATACGCACTATCTTCTCTTCCTCTGTTTAAATTCTTGTCTCGAGTCTCTGGGGCTCCTGGCTTTCTGGGAGGTAACCTCATCGAAGGGCAAAGTAGTGCCCGGCTTCCATCCATAGTCGTAGTTGTTTCATCTACGTGCAGTTTTCTTTCGAAGCTTATAGGGTTTTCCGGACGATAGAGGCAGCTTTCGAGAGATTTGTCGACATGACTACACACGGAAGCGGATGAGGAGTTTGGCTGGGGAGCATAACCCTAGGATGAGGAATTCATGGATGTAGACTTAGCACACGAAGGAGGAAGAAATTATAAAACCTAAGACAAGAGGAAGTATTTTTACTAGGGTAGGATAGGGCATATAATTAAGGACAAGGGCAAGAACGAGGAACAAGATTTTCAGAAGGGCAAGTACATACTTCTACCACCAATCGTACCTAGGAGAAGGGTAGTAAAGTTCTGTTGGAAGAGTCTAGTTTTGTTCTTCGTTTTAGCGCTTCGCATTCGTTCATATCCACTTCCATAGTTGGATCTCTGAACCATAGTACTTGTATAGTAGAAAGATCCCACTAGAGTCTCAAGTCCAATTGGTGGTCCGACCAGTTTATTTTTGGTTAGTAGGGATTTGAGAATAGCTATCGAGTTTGCTTATATCATCTGACGTAGATCGTCTAAACTCAGAGGAGATATTCCTTGGGTGCTTGTCTGATATTGGTTTAGGCCTTTGGGGCTTGTACTTGAGGGATGTCGAGTTCGACTAGGATGGTTTGCGTGAGACATGAATAGTTGTGGCACGCACTCTAAAAAAAAAGAGCACGTAGTGACCTTTCGACTCTTATAGTTATGGCATGGCGGATAAGAAGGAAACCTCTAATCATCTTAGTACGTATACCTGGTACCGTGATTGACATCTGTTTATTTTGGAAATGGAGATCGGAAACTTCACAATCGTGAAGTTAAATTAGTTAAGGCACAGTGGAGTAAAGCTCAAGAAGGCTAGATACTAGCATCATACCCTTTTTCTTAAGGGTGCATCCTTGATTTCTTTGTGTAGGAGCTTTACGCATAATTGTTTCTCTCTTTCCAAAGTATATCCTCTAGGTTGTATCTTCGATCCTTAGGTAGAAACTCCTTTGGATGCAAACATGTATTTGAAGCATGTTATGGTTGATGGGTGCAAGTGGTTGCTAATGGTTGCTCGTGAATGCATATGCATACGTATTAGGCACTAGATCAGTTCAGATGCTTTCATATTGCATTTACAGATATGTATTTGTTTGTAAATTGAACTTGATATGTTATCATATGGGTGTTGCATATGGATGAATGGCTGTGCACGCATCTAGTATTTACATAACTAGGGATGCTTGCATACATGATTGGACGCATGGCACTGACATGATTCGCATTAAGGAGATCATCTGAATGAGTAGACCGCCTGATTTTGCATTAGATAAAGACATATACACACACTATGCATATGAACATGAAGGCATTAGAAATATTTTAAGGACAATGAATGCCTGTGATTGAATGGTTGAGTAGATGGGTGATTGGATGGTAGGACACATTGTTCCTAACTTGAAGATTTCGGGGACGAAATCCTTTTAAGTGGGGGAGAATGTAACACCCCGTAATTCTGTAACACTAGGATTCACAAATCAGGGCAGAATTAAAAGTTAAAAGCAAAATCAAGGGAAAAGGACTGCGCCATTGCGTTCGTCTCGGAATTCTGCATGAAAACGAGTCCGAGTTTGCGTAAATCGGAGTCCATATGAGGAAGATATGGCCTCCGGAAGATTCAGCGAAGTTCAAATTTCAAAATAGGTCAAGTTCAAAATTCAAATCGGACCCAGATTGGGCTGGGCGGGAATTTTCCCGCCCAAGGCACCCAGGTCGACTGGGTAGTCAACCTGGGGCACCCAGGTCGACTAGGTAGTCGACCTGGGGGTCGACCCCCCCTGTTTTTCCAGCTTTTTGCACCTTGTTCGCTCTGATGTATTTGGTCGCGTTTTCTGACCAGGTTCGTCCACCTAACACTATATAAACAGCCCTAGTCTTCTTCTCTATTCACAATTCTTTTCTACCCTTATGCTGCAAAGATGCTCGGCGAACATGGCTTCTTCTCCTTCTATTAATTAAATAATAAATAGAATAATATATAAAATAAATCAAGACGACGAAATGCTGCTAAAAGATTTTCAAGAAAAGGTTCAAGTCAAGCTAGGATTCAAGAGGAGGTTCAAACGACTTCAATGACTATTTTTCTACGAATCATAGCAACGCCATCTTTCTGTTCTAATCTAATCTCTGTAAGTCAGTTATTTCTAGATTTGAACGTTTTTCTCTGTTCGTGACATGAAATTAAAGGAATAAAAGAATATGCCAAATCTCTCTCTCTCTCTATTCGAATCAGTGCCTGTACTCTGGAACCTAATTAAGAACTGCTATGATTAAAGGACAAATAAGGCCGTGACTATGGAACTATGGACCTTAAAACCATTTGCCTATGACTATGAACATTGCCTATGACTGTGACTGTGACTATGAGGATTATTTTCTTGACTGAGCCTATGCCTTTGATTAGAAAACATAAACTATTGCCTATGACATAACAAGGACATCTATGATTTAACACCTGTGATTCATAACTAGGAAAGTGTTGCTTAAGTTTTGTGACTATGAAATTGGGTTTAAACCCGATCATCTATTCTGTCTATTCTTTGTTATCTTTGGTTTTAGACCTTGGGAATTTACCTATTAAGTTAGGTCTACCCATGTTCTTGAACCTACGTCTCTATTCTGTCTATTCTTGGTTTTCTTTGGTTTTAGACCTTGGGAATTTACCTATTAAGTTAGGTCTACCCATGTTCTTGAACCGACGTCGTTATTCAACCCTTTTATGCCAGTTAGTATGTCTATCTTTTGCATAGCATCTTTGGTTCATTTCCTATTTTCTACGAATCTAGATTTATCTATAATCTAGATTGAATCACGATTATGCGAACGATGGGAATTCGATTTGGGCAAAATATGAAATTTACTAAAAACGTAGTTTAACTTGGAAATTGGCATAAATTGGGAACATGTATTATGGCATGTTCATAGAAATGCAAATTGGATAAATTTGACATAAATTATAAGATGGGTATTGACGTGTAAATCTAGCATTTACATGAATTGTGAACTAGAGTAATAAGTCTAGTTTGACGTGAATTAGAATGTTGAATCGGAATTGGATTAGCTAATTTGGCACAGTAAGTATATTGGCATAAATGTGAAATTGGCCATAATTGGGAATAACTGTCAGGTTTAGCAAAATCATGGTTAGTGACACTTAATTTGGTATAGTTTACATACCAAAAAGCATAAATATGATTTAGAAGGGGAAATGGGCCATAAGAATGAATGTAGTCAATTTACATTAAAAGGGTAATTGGGAAATAAGTAAATTAGGATTAATTTACTTATAGAATTTGTCCTAATTGAGGAAATGTTAATTTAAACAAATTAAAGGTTTATTAACGACATCTCTTTTAATAACACACCAAAAAGTTCTAGGGTGACAGAGAGGATAGTGTCTAGGCTTGAGTTTGGAAAATACAAGTTTCTTGCTCTCCCTGGCTATCCCTAAGTGATCCGACGGACGGGATGGTTACTTTCAAAACCTGATTTGAAAACTAATCAAAACCCCTTTGAACTAGAAAACACGAATACGCCTAACCCGAGGTTAGACTGAGTTGCGATGTAAACCTGCCCGGAACCAACCGGCACATCCAGTATTCGCAACAATATCTGTCTAATGTGAGTGGTGGCGGCTTTAATTTATTTAGTTAAAGCTAGAACAAGAATGGTAGGGTTAAGTTAACTAAGACACTTAACCAGTTCAACATGATAACTAGACGGATGGGTGGGGTTAGGTTCAGACTGTCTAGAATGGGAGGGTTAAGTCCATAGGAACACTTAACGAACTTAACACAGTTAAGCTAGAATGGGAGGGTTAAGTTCATAGAGACACTTAACCAAACTCAAGGTAGCAAAACGAGACTGGAAGGGGTTAAGTAAAGTTAATACACTTAGCCAAATTAATGTGTTAACTAGACTAGAGGCTGGGGTTAAGTAAAGATAACACACTTAGCCAATTTGAAATGTTAGCTGGGCTAGACTGTAGGGTTAAGCAAACTTAAACACTTAACCATCAGGTTGTGGTAAAGGAATAGGGTTAAGTCTGAAACATAAAGGGATAATACTTAACCATTAATAACATGTTAGTTAAAACAAACGGGCAAGGTTAAGTTAAAAAGGAACACTTAACCAATACGGGATGAACGGGTAGGGTTAAGTAATACTTAACCAATATAACTTGGTTTGTGGTCGGGTTAAGCCCACAGAGGTTAAGGTCTGCGTAGAAGAACCAGGGGTATGCCTTGGTTGCAATACATGGCAACCAAAAGACTAGGATGGACCGGCGTGATTCGGCGAGCAAACGGTAGCCCTGTGATAGCGACTCGTCGTCTACCATCCATCTTGAGTCAGTCGAGATACGTGAAGCGGAAAGGCGGAGAACTCCAAAAGACGATACACTTGCTGTCTAGTTATGAGTGAGGATGGCCATAGGATAGTGGGGCACCAGGGCCGGCGTATAGTTCTCATTTTACAAGGTGTGCCTTTCATTAGTTGAGGGAGGGGTCAAGTGGGACCATAGCCACTGAAATAAAAACAGACCTTAGCATCTGCATCGGCAAATATCCGAAAGCTCCCGACCGAGTTCTGTATTCCTTGATTTGCCCTATCACAGGACTCGGACCGCACATTATAGGACATGTGCATCTAGACAAGCGATCACGATTCGCGATACATGTGTGGGGAAGTATAGGAACATATACCACTCTAGGTAGTGTGTCCTAGACTTGGGGGCATCGTTCGACATGTAGCATAATTCCTAGTTGAACTAGGTGGCATAAATCATGAATCCGAGAAGCGTTCAGCAGACAGCGTAAAATCTAGAAGGCACTTGGTAGAAAACCCTAGATTAAATCTAGGTAACAAATAAATAAATGGAAACCTGAAGGCGATGGAAAATACAGGGATTGGGATCACGTTATCGTTACTAGTTGGAACACTAGTTAGGTGGTGCAGAGATATAGAAACCAGTATAATAAGGAAATAGCGAAGCGGCGAAAGTATTAGAGCATATCCAGTTCATCTTATCTTAGTATATCTTGTGTCAATCTTGTCTAATCTTGCTGACCCTATCATCATGGTGTTATCTTGTATTCAGTTAATTCATGTCATTTTGTTTTCCATGTTCACATGCTAAAAGTTACTGAACTTACTCAGGCTTTATGTCTGACTCTGTTTTTCTTTCGTCTTCTTTTCTTCCGTTCCCCCCCCCCCCAGGTAGTAAAGGATGGAATAGTTTAGCTCAGGTTAAATTGGACTGCCACTCTTTCCAGCTTGAAGAATTGTCGAAGTCTGCTTGGATTCTCTTTTCAGATGCTATGGCTGGCTTTTGCTAAAATCGGGGAATATAAATGTTGTTTTTATGCTTCTTTATTTTGTAAGACAGAAGATACTCTGATATTGTAAAGAAACCATTGTAGAAATCATTTTATCAATAAAGCAAAGTTTTATTTTCCGCTGATTAATTTTTGTCTGTCATGTAATTTATCTGCATCTTTCACCTTAAAATGCTCCATAGAACTTAGTGCATTCCCTTTGTGAGTGACACTAACGGATGTGGGTTGTTACATTGACGAAACCACTTTTGTTGGATTCGGGATGTCGAATTATTGCTAGATTCTAAAATTCATAATTTTTCGAAGCAATATGTGGGGGTAACAAAGTAAAACGTGTTTTAATAGTTTCAGTCAATTTCGTTCGACCAGAAAATGGCTATTTTTCAAACTGTCTCGGAATTTGATGAAATTAGTTTTGTTAGAACCGTATCATCAATACGAAGCAAGAAATAATTTTTTTGGAATTTTTAGAGTCCGTAGGTGGCCCCTGTAAATTAAAATGTGTGTTCAAATTCAATATATAGATTTATATTTTAATTTTGACGGAAACTGATCGAAACAGCTGAGTTGGCTTATGAAACATATCCCATTGTGTTCGAAATGGGGGTAATTAGTTAGGGACAGTAGTCGTTGGGTCTCGTTTCGAGTTCGAATAAAAAGTCAACTTTTTATGGAAAATTAAATTAATTAATTATAAAACCCCTCCACCCCCTCTTACCTCGTTCAGTTGAAATCGAATTAGGAATAAAAAAAACATGATGCCGCTACCCCATCGCCCCTACCAGCCACCATCAGTCCTCCAAACCCGCCGCCTCCGTCGCATGTGCTCCGCCTGGCCCTCCTCCACCCCATCGCCTTCTCCCCTTTCCACCACTCACGAAAACCGAACCCTCCCCAATCCCTAACCCCAAATCAGATTCCTCCAGCCACCTCAACCAACACCGCCACTGGCCGCACCCCCAGCACCAATCCCCGACCCTGTGCGCCGCCTCCTTCACCCCTATCTCTGACTCCGAGTATCCTCCGACCGCGGTGAGCATTTACTTTCATTTCTATTTGTTTAAGTAATTAAAAAATGTGATTTCTGCTGATAAAAATCATATATAAAAATATGATTTTTACTTATATGGATAGCTGAAAAATATAGGATTGTTAGCAAACAAAAATACGATTTTTAGTTATGATTTTTAAATTAGTAAAGTTATGATTTTTAATCCATGTATGATAATATTTTCATGTAGAATAAATTCTGATTTTTATACATAGAATGTTCAGATTTTTAACATTATAAAGACTTTATTTTTATCGTGTGAACGACTTCACAAAAATGTAATCTTTTTATATATGTAGCGAAGTAAAATTTTGATCTTTATATATGTAGCGACATAATAAAAATGCGATCTTTATTATATGAATAATGATATAAAAAATACGATTTTTATAACGAAGTGGCGATGTTAAAAAATATGATTTTTATATATAAAACTGAATAATAAAAATGTGATTTTTATTATGAACAGCGTGAAAAAGATAGCATTGGAAATAACAAGCGAATTCAAACGGTACATAAATTCGGAAATCGAAAGAGGAGGAGTGGATCCCAAAAGTGAGAACTCCTCACTTTTAATTTGTTTTCTAGTTGAAATATATACTAGGATGCAGACGGTGCTTAGCAGCACCAGACACCCGTCGTCCACAGGCCAAGGATGACTTGCCTATTTAATTGATGTGTTGTGAAAGTTGATTGTGTGAAGTGGAATGGAATAAAATATTTTATAGTTGAAAATATTTTATAGTTAAAAATATAATTTTTAACGTGTATATAAAATAAATATTTATAAACAAATTGGATGATTTGTTTATGTACACCCATTTGACTGATATTGATTGGGATGATAAATTTTACACATCGCCCAACTGCACAAAAAAAATTTGTGTTTGTTGATTTGAAACCCCACACGGGTGTTGGTATGATATTTGGCGTACACTAATCCTAATTATTTAGCTGTATGTCGATCGATTGGTCGATAGACTGTGTAAGCGTTAATTATTTATATCTAATGCTTATGCAGTTGTGTGGCGCACTCTGGATGATGGTTGATTATTTATCTTTGCTATTATATACATGTGTTGTAGGAAATCCATATAATTAACATTATATGGTAATTGATTGGACCTCATTCCAATTTGGAAAATAAAGAATATAAAAAAATAAAATATTCATGTGTTGAATGAAATAAATATAAATGTGTTGAATGAAATAAATATTCATGTGTTGAATGAAATAAAATATTCATGTGTTGAATAAAATAAAATATTCATGTGTTGAATGAAATAAATATTCATGTGTTGAATGAAATAAATATTCATGTGTTGAATAAAATAAATATTCATGTGTTGAATAAAATGAATGTTCATGTGTTGAATAAAATAAATATTCATGTGTTGAATAAAATAAACATTCATGTGTTGAATAAAAGCCATGTTGATTAGATAGCGAATGATATTTATATTGATTATATTCGTTTTTTATAATGAATATAGAAAAGGAATTGATTTCAAAATATCATGATTTGAAAATATTATCATTTATATATATATCTATGATACGGAATATTCAATTTTGATTTGAAATTGAATAGGAAGTTGAAATCGTCTTGAAAACGAATTTAAAACGATTTACAAAATGCGTTTTAAAAGGAAATTGATGTAACATATAATATATATATATATATTATATAATGTCTTGAATAGAACGCGCTGCGGTCGTTCGCGAATTTCGACCATTGACTTCGAATGGACATTACGGGAGATCTGACCGTCAAATTCTCATAAAACCAGAACCATTGGGTTCGTATCGAAAAGGGATTTCTAACGAATGTTAGAGATTTGAATCTAACGGTTGGATTCGGAATTATGTCCAAATCAAAATTGAAAAAGGTCACTGTAAGTGCAGTTCGGTGGCCGTTAATGGAAATTGACTGTACGGGACTTGATAATAATATTAAAAATAGTAATAATTTGTATAAAATCATAAGAAATGATTTGGAATGGATTGAGATGAAAAACTCCATATTTGAAAAGATAAAAATAGATTTTTATCGAAATGAACTAGTTTTGAACTAGAATTATAATCCCATTTATTTTTAAAATAAATAAAGTGGATCTGAAATGGTTTTGAAAGTAACCAGAATTTCAAATAATTGAATTGGAATGGATTTGAATCGAAATTGTCTTTGGAATATTTCGATGTTGGATTTCGTGATTATACAGATATTGTTATGGAAATTTGAAAGATATATTTATATTGTTATTTCCAATACGATATTTGTTGGTCGTAGAATTTGATATTGAATATAAGCAGATATATTTTCTATTCAGAGCCTTGTATTTAATATCAAATGGGATTTGGGTTTGTCGTAAATGGTGTCTTCATTAACACTGTTCTTAAACCCAGTTGAGAAAAAGATTAAATATTTTTATTTAGATTTAATGAAGTATACTAATTAAATGATATTTAATTGGAATTGAATTTGAATTGATTTTTGGGTTTATCATGAACCGTGTTTTAGATGACATTGGTTCTTTAATCCAGTTAAATGCAGGATATGGTTTCCCAAGTTAAACAATCATTAATATGATTTTTGGGAAGATTAAAATCAAGTGGAGTTTTAATGAATCTTTAACTAGATTGAGATGATCGAGAATGGAGTATCACCAGTTTTGCTTCAGGCGATAGTTAAATCTTTAATTAGATTTGAACGTGAAATGGTAATTGAATTTACCGATAACACCATGGTGTTAGATATGAAGTATTACCAGTTTTACTTCATGGGATGAATAGGTTGGGATTGGGAAATTAAAACAAATGATCACTTCGGTAAGGTTCGTTAATCCCGACTAGTTTGGATAAACCCTAATTTGGTTTGAATTGATATTCAAAAGAAGATTAAAGAATGAATTTAAAGAATTTATCTTTGATAAAATTAATGGGAACCTTTCCCAAAGTATAAGAATATTTGAATAAAATAATATTCGGAATTGGAATGAGGCGTATGTTGTGTTTATGTAACACTTGTTTATTATATACGCGGGTTATTCTGAAAGACCGGGTTTATCCCATTCTGAATAACTGATTCGACGATGTGTCGAGGATGAAGATAGTGGTCGAAGACCGGAGGTCTTCACATCATTTGGGTGATTACTGATGATCTTGATTGGGTTGTACACCCAAGAGGAGGGAATCAGTTGGTGATCATCCAGACGTACTTGGAGATCGATGGATATGCGAGGAGTAAGGTTCCTCCGGTTTCGTTCAGACCCAGAACGAACTTGTATGTACTGTGTGTCTGACATTGGGTATTGCTCTATGTTGATTGATCTCTATTAAATATACATCTACCTAGTGAAGGGGAATTCATTCCCTTACTTCACCCTTCTCTGAGACATACGGGATCAGAGGTTGTATATCGATAGACATCAGTCGCATGGTGTGAATTGCCTGTGTGGCATGCCTAAGTGGCAATTGACCAAGGCTTCTGTTGAAAAGAAAAGTCTTGTGGTTGATGATCAAAGCACATCATGTGTGGCATAGCTTTGTGTAACTTTGATTCGCGAGCCTCACACCCCGGTTGTGAACCAGAAACGGGAGAGGACATCAGGGAGGGCATGCGTTTCCTTCTAGCTAGGGTGGTGTAACAACCCGTAAAATGCGAGTCAGTTTGAAATTTTTATTTTGGCAACTTTAGCGAATTTTGATTATTTAAAATGAATTATTTTAAATAATATCGACGAGAAATTTATTTTGAATATAATTCGAACGAATATATTTATACGCGTCGTCGTTAAAATATAAATAATTATATATAATTATAAATAGAATTGAAAATGGCGCGGTAGTTCGATAATTCGATTCCAAACTTCAATTGAATGTACCAGGTGCAAAACAATCCGGATTTTAGTGAAACCAAAAATAATGGAATCTAATAGTGAATATCTTTCCAACCAATCCGAAAAATCAAGATTTCATATCGGGAAGTTTCTATTCGAAATCGTTTTCAATTCATTTCTATTCGAAATCGTTTTCAATTCATTTCTATTCGAAATCGTTTTCAATTCATTTCTATTCGAAATCGTTTTCAATTCATTTCTATTCGAAATCGTTTTCAATTCGATATAAATATCGCTCACGTCAAAATGGCGTCAATCTAATCAACACGCTTCATAAATTTCTATTTTCAAATATTCTATTTCAAATATTTCTTTTTCAAAATAGTTGTTATTATCAAAATATTTCGTTCAACACATGACCAATCTCAATGAATGAGTACTGTCAACACATGAACTTTTATTTTATAATATTCTTTATTTTTCAAATTGGAATGAGGCCCAATCAATTACCATATAAAGTTAATTATATGGATTTTCATACAACACATGTATATCATAGCATTGAAAAATAATCAACCATCAACCAAAGTGCACTACACTGCATAAGCATCAAATACAGATATTCAACGCTTATAACAGCCTGTCAATCAATCGATCGACATATTTAATCAATCAGGATGAGTGAACTGCATATTTCATCCTAACACCCGTGTGGGGTTTCAAACAATCAAACACAGATTTTATTTGTGCAGTTGGGCGATGTGTGAAATTTATCGACCCAATCAATATCATTCAAATAAGTGTACATAAATAAACCATCTGGTTTGTAAATGAATATTTATTTATTCACTTCACTATTTTCATATTCACGTTAAAAATTATATTTTTAACGATAAAACATTTTATTTCAACCTATGAATTTCTATTCAATTCATTTATTCAATAAAATGATATTTTTATTTTTCTAACATGTTTTAGAAAATTTCGGCGGCGTAACGGCACGATACTAGAAACGGGACGAGGCCTAGCCTTATCCCCGGTCTAGTGAAGGCCCACGCCATTCACATATCAATCAAATCCATTCATCTCACCAAACAATTTAATTTCAATCAAATAATCTAACCAACTACACAACCAATCAAACAAGTCCATGGTCTGTGGACGGGTGTCGGGTGCTTCTAATAAGCACCGTCTGCATCCTAGTATATATATATATAACTAGAAATAAAATTGAAAGGTGAGAAATTCTCACATATAGCTATCCTAGCTCCACGGCTCTTCATTTGCAGAAGTCTTCGTCGTTTCGCCTTTTTGTCACCTTCGTTGCTGCTTTCACTACATACGTAAAAATCACATTTTTACTTCGCTATTCAATATATAAAAATCGAATTTTTATTTCAAAGTTCAATATATAAAAATCGAATTTTTATTTCAAAGTTCAATATATAAAAATCGAATTTTTATTTCAAAGTTCAATATATAAAAATTGAATTTTTATTTCAAAGTTCAATATATAAAAATCGAATTTTTATTTCAAAGTTCAATATATAAAAATTGAATTTTTATTTCAAAGTTCAATATATAAAAATTGAATTTTTATTCTACAATATAAAAGATTATATTTTCCCTTCGACATCTTTTTAAAAATTAGTTTTCAATCTTTAAAATAATCCGTTTTTAAACTTTAAAATAATCAGTTTTTAAACATTAAAATAATCAGTTTTTAAACATTAAAATAATCAGTTTTTAAACATTAAAATAATCAGTTTTTAAACATTAAAATAATCTGTTTTTAAACATTAAAATAATCAGTTTTTAAACATTAAAATAATCAGTTTTATTTTCTAACCAAAAAACAGTTTTATACGAATTAAAATAAAAATAAAACATAATAAAATACTTACAGAGGGTTTTCGCAGATCGACGGAGTTGGAGGTGGGGCGACCTCTAGTTCGTCGGCGGTGGAGGCTCTTGCGCGTTCGAATGGGGGAGGGGCGGTGGTGCTAGGGTTTCGAACCATTTCAAATTCCATTTATTTATTTCTATTCGAAATCGTTTTCAATTCATTTCTATTCGAAATCGTTTTCAATTCATTTCTATTCGAAATCGTTTTCAATTCGATATAAATATCGCTCACGTCAAAATGGCGTCAATCTAATCAACACGCTTCATAAATTTCTATTTTCAAATATTCTATTTCAAATATTTCTTTTTCAAAATAGTTGTTATTATCAAAATATTTCGTTCAACACATGACCAATCTCAATGAATGAGTACTGTCAACACATGAACTTTTATTTTATAATATTCTTTATTTTTCAAATTGGAATGAGGCCCAATCAATTACCATATAAAGTTAATTATATGGATTTTCATACAACACATGTATATCATAGCATTGAAAAATAATCAACCATCAACCAAAGTGCACTACACTGCATAAGCATCAAATACAGATATTCAACGCTTATAACAGCCTGTCAATCAATCGATCGACATATTTAATCAATCAGGATGAGTGAACTGCATATTTCATCCTAACACCCGTGTGGGGTTTCAAACAATCAAACACAGATTTTATTTGTGCAGTTGGGCGATGTGTGAAATTTATCGACCCAATCAATATCATTCAAATAAGTGTACATAAACAAACCATCTGGTTTGTAAATGAATATTTATTTATTCACTTCACTATTTTCATATTCACGTTAAAAATTATATTTTTAACGATAAAACATTTTATTTCAACCTATGAATTTCTATTCAATTCATTTATTCAATAAAATGATATTTTTATTTTTCTAACATGTTTTAGAAAATTTCGGCGGCATAACGGCACGATACTAGAAACGGGACGAGGCCTAGCCTTATCCCCGGTCTAGTGAAGGCCCACGCCATTCACATATCAATCAAATCCATTCATCTCACCAAACAATTTAATTTCAATCAAATAATCTAACCAACTACACAACCAATCAAACAAGTCCATGGTCTGTGGACGGGTGTCGGGTGCTTCTAATAAGCACCGTCTGCATCCTAGTATATATATATATAACTAGAAATAAAATTGAAAGGTGAGAAATTCTCACATATAGCTATCCTAGCTCCACGGCTCTTCATTTGCAGAAGTCTTCGTCGTTTCGCCTTTTTGTCACCTTCGTTGCTGCTTTCACTACATACGTAAAAATCACATTTTTACTTCGCTATTCAATATATAAAAATCGAATTTTTATTTCAAAGTTCAATATATAAAAATCGAATTTTTATTTCAAAGTTCAATATATAAAAATCGAATTTTTATTTCAAAGTTCAATATATAAAAATTGAATTTTTATTTCAAAGTTCAATATATAAAAATCGAATTTTTATTTCAAAGTTCAATATATAAAAATTGAATTTTTATTTCAAAGTTCAATATATAAAAATTGAATTTTTATTCTACAATATAAAAGATTATATTTTCCCTTCGGCATCTTTTTAAAAATTAGTTTTCAATCTTTAAAATAATCCGTTTTTAAACTTTAAAATAATCAGTTTTTAAACATTAAAATAATCAGTTTTTAAACATTAAAATAATCAGTTTTTAAACATTAAAATAATCAGTTTTTAAACATTAAAATAATCAGTTTTTAAACATTAAAATAATCAGTTTTTAAACATTAAAATAATCAGTTTTATTTTCTAACCAAAAAACAGTTTTATACGAATTAAAATAAAAATAAAACATAATAAAATACTTACAGAGGGTTTTCGCAGATCGACGGAGTTGGAGGTGGGGCGGCCTCTAGTTCGTCGGCGGTGGAGGCTCTTGCGCGTTCGAATGGGGGAGGGGCGGTGGTGCTAGGGTTTCGAACGGCTCGAGAACTGGGGGTCGCGATGCTCTTGGAGGCTTGGGTCTTCGATCTAGGTAGGGGGGGGAAACAGGCGGAGGCGGGCATAGCTAGGCGGAGGCGACGAGGTCCGCCTGGAGTACGGTGGGTCATCGCGATTGTTTTTTTTTTTTTCTTTTCTTTTTGAAAATGATTTCGACGGGGGGGGGGGGGGCCTGGTTAAGGGAGAAGGATTTTTTTTTTTTTTTTTTTTTATTAAATTAAGTGCATAAAGTTGACTTTTACCCATGTCCTCGAAACGAGGCCCACCGCCTGTTGTCCTTAGCGTTTAACCCTCATTCCGAACACAATGGGATATGTATCGCTGGCTGATTCGATCGTTTGAATCAGTTTCCGTTTAATTTACATTTAAATCATTATATTGAATTTTAAACGTACATTTCAAATTACTGGGGCCACATACTAACTCTATAAATTGCAGAAAAATATTTTCTAGCTTCGTATTGACGATACGGTCTTAACAAAACTAGTTTCGTCGAATTCTGAGACCGTTAGAAAAATGGCCAATTTCCAGTCGATTAAAATCAACTGAAACTGGTCAAACGCGTTTTCCTTTGCCATGCTCACATATTGATTCGAAAAATTATGAAATTTGAAACCTAGCAATAACTTGACACTGCGGACCCAACAAAACTGGTTTCGTCGAAATTCGAGGTCGTTTGCAAAATGTCCATTTTTAAGGGCCTGAATTCCATAGCGACTATTCAGAATTTTCAACTGGACATATCTTTTGCTTCCCGATATGAAATCTTGATTTTTCGGATTCGTTGGAAAGATATTCACTATTAGATTCCATTATTTTTGGTTTCACTAAAATCCGGATTGTTTTGCACCTGGTACATTCAATTGAAGTTTGGAATCGAATTATCGAACTACCGCGCCATTTTCAATTCTATTTATAATTATATATAATTATTTATATTTTAACGACGACGCGTATAAATATATTCGTTCGAATTATATTCAAAATAAATTTCTCGTCGATATTATTTAAAATAATTCATTTTAAATAATCAAAATTCGCTAAAGTTGCCAAAATAAAAATTTCAAACTGACTCGCATTTTACGGGTTGTTACAATCTCCCCCACTTAAAACTTTTCGTCCCCGAAAAGGAACAAAGTCGAAAGTGGTTTGATTAATTAACTCTACTTTCGATCAGGCTTCCATTCTCCAACTCTTTAGTTTCTGAGAATTTTCAAAACTTCAAAAATTTGGCTAACACCCTAAATTTTTGAAAAATTTCGCCATAACCTCCCCTGCACCGGGAGCATCGGGGAATTTCAAATAGCTTCCCCGGTCCTTCAGATCTCAAAAAGAAAAAGAAAAAGCCAAGCGGCTAGCCAATAGGCTCACAAAATCATCATCACCCAAACAAAACAGGAAATTATGTAGTAAACATGTACCTATTTGTCGGGCAAACAAATTTTATTCTCTGCTCTAGCCTCCTTGCTATGACCTGTTCAATGATATATATGTATATGCAAGCAAACGCAACCAATTTTCGATATAATTCAATATTTGGTTCAGTTAGGCATAATGGTTCAAAATTATCAAACTATTAAACAAACAACACAAACATCAATCAATTAGTGGATTAACGTTTCAAATTCATAATTTTGATACATATACAAAAATCATGTTTTTGATGCCAATTCACAACAATAAGCCCTATCTAATTTTGGTTCTCACACCAGTCTAATGGAAATATATTGATATCACACCTTCGTCACACGAATATAAATTCTGACGATGAGTACTCAACCATCAGAATCATCTTCGGGCCACTAGAGTATGATTCTATATCTATCCAATATATTAAAACTTCGAATACACGCGGATCAGACGTATACGCAAAATCTTTATATACTGGACTGTCCAACTCAATATAAATAGATAATCAAATACGAATAATTGATTTTAAATTTTCAAAACAAATTTGACTTTCATTTTCAAAAATATACTCTTCACACTCGTTCTAGGATACTACTGATCCTATCTCTAACGAGTCATTCTAATTGGATATTACTAATCCAATATCTGATGAATTCTTTCATATGTTTGTAATGTGTCTTGTTCTCTGAGCTTTGTAAACCAAAGCTCTGATACCAACTGTAAAGACCCGTAACTTCCCCGTAAAGGAAAGTGTCGGATAGTTCGAGAACAAACCACAACAGAACACATACAGAAGAACATTTCATTGTATATTACAACAATGCATCAGATTACAAGAATATACAGAGTATAAATGAATATTACACAGAAATATCAGAGATTTAAATTACATTTAAATACATAGCAGCGGAAAATAATACAATACACAACTAGAAGGAGATATACGGATACAAAGCTTTCCGGATATCGTTCCAGCTGTAAACCAGGATCCTGTGAATATAAATCTGCAAAACCAAAACTACTAGCTGCCCGTGTCAAAATAGGGGCACCCAGAGTTTAGGTTAAAACAATAAACTCCAGGTCAGTCATGTGACTGGTGTGAGAACTAAAACAGTTATAAATCTTTATTTTCAAAGTTAGGTAAATCAAGGGACCACGCCGTATAACACGGAACGGGTTTCCTCCCAAGAATACCAGTGCATAAAACAAACAGCGCAATGCTAAATAAAGAAAAATGAAGCTGTTATAAGACCCAGGTCCTATCACACAATGCAACGCAAGCCGGGGGATAGGGTTTTTACCTTATAACAGCCAAAGAATGCTTGATACGTTTAAAACAAATCATTTGATACTATTATAAGTGCATAGAGTATAAAACACTTCAAATCATAAGTATCAATCATAGGCGGCATGAATGCCCCATACCACTATGTCGCCATATATAGGTTATACAATCAAAATCGCAAAGTCACGTATTTGGAAATTGGGTTTCCAACTATGAACCGAGGCTAGGGGCAAGATCCTCAACCGATTCGAGACAATCTAGCCCATGTCTCAGGAACAGAACGCATCGTCCCTTGGAGCGACAGGGCCGGTCCACCGATGTGGATTAAACTTAAACCCTGAACACTACGTTTCCCCGCCCTTTGGGGCGTAAATGAGCCAACCAAATGACTCCATCGGTTCGAGAACGACCGATCAATCCGAGGCGCCTCGCAACAGCAACAACCACATAAGTCAAACTCGTCAGGGCGTGTAAAACCACTGACGCCACTTTTTATCTAGAAGGAAACGCATGCCCTCCCTGAGGTCCGTCTCCCGTTTTTGGTTCATACCTGGTGTGAAACACGCGAGGTAAACGTTACACAAAGCTACGCCACAAAGGCCGTGCTTTGATCATCACCACAAGACTTTGCTTTTCAACAGAAGCCTTGATCATTTGCATCTTAGCATGCCACACAGGCAAACCATCCTATGCAACCGATATCAGTCACACAGAATGAAATCCGATGTCAGACACACAGTCCATTTACAAGTCCGTTCTGGGTCTGAACGAAACCGGAGGCACCTAGTACCCCGCATATCCATCGATCTCCAAGTACGTCTGGACGATCACCAACTGTTTCCATCTTCTTGGGTGTACAGCCCAATCAAGATCATCAGCTATCACCCAAACGACGTGAAGACCTCCGGTCTTCGACCATCGTCTTCATCTTCGACTTATCGTCGTATCAGTTATTCAGAATGGGATAAACCCGGTCTTTCCGAATAACTCGCGTATATTTTAAATAAGTGTTACACAAACACAACATACGCCTCATTCCAATTCATTAGTCACTAACCGTAAATTAATCAAGAGAATAATTCCCCAAATATTAACCCCGAAGGCCGAAACCAACATCAGATCAATATCCAGGAAACCATTCTGCTTGGCTAGCCGACAGTTAGTTTCTAAATTTCACGTTCAAATCTAATTAAAGATTTAACTATCGCCTGGAGCAAAACTGGTGATACTCCATTCTCGATCTTTTCAATCTAATTAAAGATTCATTAAAACTCCACTTAGTTTTAATCTGTGACTGGGTTAAAGAATCAGTGTCATTTAAAACACGGTTCACGATAAACCCAAAGTCACATCCCATTAATTATCGGGTTAAAGAACAAGTGTTATTTAAAACACTGTTCACGATAAACCTAAAAATCAATATCAATTCAATTCCAATTAAATATTATTTAATTGGTACACTTCATTAAATCTAAATAAAAAGATTTAATCTTTTCTCAACTGGGTTCAAGAACAGTGTTAGTAAAGACACCATTCACGACAAACCCAAATCACATTCGATATTCAATACAAGGCTCTGAATAGAAAATATATCGGCTTATATTCAATATCGAATTCTACGACTAACAAATGTCGTATTGGAAATAACGATATAAATATATATATCTTTCAAATTTCCATAACAACACCTGTATAATCACGAATTCCAACATCGAAATATTCCGAAGACAATTTCGATTCAAATCCACTCCAATGCAATCATTGGAAATTTTGGTTATTTTCAAAACCATTTCAAATTCCATTTATTTATTTAAAAATAAATAGAATTATAATTCTAGTTCAAAACTAGTTCATTTCGATAAAAATCTATTTTTATCTTTTCAAATATGGAGTTTTTCATCCCAAACTTTCACAAATCATTTCTTATGATTTTACACAAATTATTACTATTTTTAATAATTTTATCAAGGCCCGTACAGTCGATTTCCATTAACGGCCATCGAACTGCACTTATAGCGACCTTTTTCGAATTTGATTTGGACGTATCTCCAAATCCAACCGTTAGATTTCAAATTTCTAACATTCATTAGAAAGCTCTTTTCGATACGAACCCAACGGTTCCGGTTTTAGGAGAATCCGACGGTCGGATCTCCCGTAATGTCCGTTTGAAACAAATGGTCGAAATTCACGAACTGCCGCGGCGCGGCGCGTTCTATTCAGGCCATTATATTATATATATAATATATATAATATATACTTCGTCGATTTCTATTTAAAACGAATTATATAAATAGTTTTAAAATCGTTTCAAAAGCTATTTCAACTTTCTTTTCAATTCAAATCAAAATTGAATTCTTCTTCATAAATTCGTTTTAAAATTCATTTCTATTCAATTCAAATTTCAATTCAAATTGAATCGAAAGTGAATTGAAAACGAATTCAAATTGAATCGAAAGTGAATTGAAATGAATTCAAATTGAATTGAAATTTGAATTGAATAGAAATGAATTTTAAAACGAATTTATGAAGAAGAATTCAATTTTGATTTGAATTGAAAAGAAAGTTGAAATAGCTTTTGAAACGATTTTAAAACTATTTATATAATTCGTTTTAAATAGAAATCGACGAAGTATATATTATATATATTATATATATAATATAATGGCCTGAATAGAACGCGCCGCGCCGCGGCAGTTCGTGAATTTCGACCATTTGTTTCAAACGGACATTACGGGAGATCCGACCGTCGGATTCTCCTAAAACCGGAACCGTTGGGTTCGTATCGAAAAGAGCTTTCTAATGAATGTTAGAAATTTGAAATCTAACGGTTGGATTTGGAGATACGTCCAAATCAAATTCGAAAAAGGTCGCTATAAGTGCAGTTCGATGGCCGTTAATGGAAATCGACTGTACGGGCCTTGATAAAATTATTAAAAATAGTAATAATTTGTGTAAAATCATAAGAAATGATTTGTGAAAGTTTGGGATGAAAAACTCCATATTTGAAAAGATAAAAATAGATTTTTATCGAAATGAACTAGTTTTGAACTAGAATTATAATTCTATTTATTTTTAAATAAATAAATGGAATTTGAAATGGTTTTGAAAATAACCAAAATTTCCAATGATTGCATTGGAGTGGATTTGAATCGAAATTGTCTTCGGAATATTTCGATGTTGGAATTCGTGATTATACAGGTGTTGTTATGGAAATTTGAAAGATATATATATTTATATCGTTATTTCCAATACGACATTTGTTAGTCGTAGAATTCGATATTGAATATAAGCCGATATATTTTCTATTCAGAGCCTTGTATTGAATATCGAATGTGATTTGGGTTTGTCGTGAATGGTGTCTTTACTAACACTGTTCTTGAACCCAGTTGAGAAAAGATTAAATCTTTTTATTTAGATTTAATGAAGTGTACCAATTAAATAATATTTAATTGGAATTGAATTGATATTGATTTTTGGGTTTATCGTGAACAGTGTTTTAAATAACACTTGTTCTTTAACCCGATAATTAATGGGATGTGACTTTGGGTTTATCGTGAACCGTGTTTTAAATGACACTGATTCTTTAACCCAGTCACAGATTAAAACTAAGTGGAGTTTTAATGAATCTTTAATTAGATTGAAAAGATCGAGAATGGAGTATCACCAGTTTTGCTCCAGGCGATAGTTAAATCTTTAATTAGATTTGAACGTGAAATTTAGAAACTAACTGTCGGCTAGCCAAGCAGAATGGTTTCCTGGATATTGATCTGATGTTGGTTTCGGCCTTCGGGGTTAATATTTGGGGAATTATTCTCTTGATTAATTTACGGTTAGTGACTAATGAATTGGAATGAGGCGTATGTTGTGTTTGTGTAACACTTATTTAAAATATACGCGAGTTATTCGGAAAGACCGGGTTTATCCCATTCTGAATAACTGATACGACGATAAGTCGAAGATGAAGACGATGGTCGAAGACCGGAGGTCTTCACGTCGTTTGGGTGATAGCTGATGATCTTGATTGGGCTGTACACCCAAGAAGATGGAAACAGTTGGTGATCGTCCAGACGTACTTGGAGATCGATGGATATGCGGGGTACTAGGTGCCTCCGGTTTCGTTCAGACCCAGAACGGACTTGTAAATGGACTGTGTGTCTGACATCGGATTTCATTCTGTGTGACTGATATCGGTTGCATAGGATGGTTTGCCTGTGTGGCATGCTAAGATGCAAATGATCAAGGCTTCTGTTGAAAAGCAAAGTCTTGTGGTGATGATCAAAGCACGGCCTTTGTGGCGTAGCTTTGTGTAACGTTTACCTCGCGTGTTTCACACCAGGTATGAACCAAAAACGGGAGACGGACCTCAGGGAGGGCATGCGTTTCCTTCTAGATAAAAAGTGGCGTCAGTGGTTTTACACGCCCTGACGAGTTTGACTTATGTGGTTGTTGCTGTTGCGAGGCGCCTCGGATTGATCGGTCGTTCTCGAACCGATGGAGTCATTTGGTTGGCTCATTTACGCCCCAAAGGGCGGGGAAACGTAGTGTTCAGGGTTTAAGTTTAATCCACATCGGTGGACCGGCCCTGTCGCTCCAAGGGACGATGCGTTCTGTTCCTGAGACATGGGCTAGATTGTCTCGAATCGGTTGAGGATCTTGCCCTTAGCCTCGGTTCATAGTTGGAAACCCAATTTCCAAATACGTGACTTTGCGATTTTGATTGTATAACCTATATATGGCGACATAGTGGTATGGGGCATTCATGCCGCCTATGATTGATACTTATGATTTGAAGTGTTTTATACTCTATGCACTTATAATAGTATCAAATGATTTGTTTTAAACGTATCAAGCATTCTTTGGCTGTTATAAGGTAAAAACCCTATCCCCCGGCTTGCGTTGCATTGTGTGATAGGACCTGGGTCTTATAACAGCTTCATTTTTCTTTATTTAGCATTGCGCTGTTTGTTTTATGCACTGGTATTCTTGGGAGGAAACCCGTTCCGTGTTATACGGCGTGGTCCCTTGATTTACCTAACTTTGAAAATAAAGATTTATAACTGTTTTAGTTCTCACACCAGTTACATGACTGACCTGGAGTTTATTGTTTTAACCTAAACTCTGGGTGCCCCTATTTTGACACGGGCAGCTAGTAGTTTTGGTTTTGCAGATTTATATTCACAGGATCCTGGTTTACAGCTGGAACGATATCCGGAAAGCTTTGTATCCGTATATCTCCTTCTAGTTGTGTATTGTATTATTTTCCGCTGCTATGTATTTAAATGTAATTTAAATCTCTGATATTTCTGTGTAATATTCATTTATACTCTGTATATTCTTGTAATCTGATGCATTGTTGTAATATACAATGAAATGTTCTTCTGTATGTGTTCTGTTGTGGTTTGTTCTCGAACTATCCGACACTTTCCTTTACGGGGAAGTTACGGGTCTTTACAGGTGGTGTCAGTGACCTACCAGCCCTGACATTTTTATATTATTTTCACCTTTGTGGTTGTGGGATTGCGAGGCGCCTCGGATATACCAGTGACTATGTGGAGTCGATGGAGTCATTTGGCTCATTTACGCCCCAAAGGGCGGGGAAACGCAGTTTTCAGGCATTTTAATCCACATCGATGGATCGGCCCTGACGATCCAAGGGACGATGCGATCTGTTCCTGAGACTCGGACTAGACAGTCTCGAATTCGATAAAGGACGATCCCTTGCCTCGGTTCACAGATGGAAATCCAACTTCCAATACGTGACTTTGCGGTTTTGATTGTAGAGCCAAGTATTGGCGACATGATATATGGTACGCATGCCATCTATGATTGAAATTGTTTTGACACACTTATAGTAATAATAAAAGATGAAATTTAGCGTATCAAGCATTTTTTGGCTATTATAAGGTAAAACCCTATCCTCCGGCTTGTGTTGCATTGTGTGATGGGACCTGGGTCTTATAATAGCTTTATTGTTTTTTATGTAGCATTGCGCTGTTGTTTTATGCATTGGTATTCTTGGGAGGAAACCCGTTCCGTGTTATACGGCGTGGTCCCTTGATTTACCTAACTTTAAAATAAAGATTAATAACTGTTTTAGTTCTCACACCAGTCACATGACTGACCTGGAGTTTATTGTTTTAACCTAAAATCTGGGTGCTCCTATTTTCCACGGGTAGCTAGTAGTTTTGGTTTTGCATATTTATATTCACAGGATCCTGATTTACAGTTGGAACGATATCCGGAAAGCTCTGTATCCATATATCTCTTTCAGTTGTGTTTTGTATTATTTTCCGCTGCTATAATGTATTGTAATCTCTGATATTTATTGAATGTATTTTATTCGTTCATACTCTGTATATTCTTTTATTCTGATGTAATTGTTGTAATAAACAATGAACTGTTCTTCTGTTTGCGTTCCAATTTGTCGTGTTCTCAAAACAATTAGGGGTTTCGAATGGTCTTGGTTGGTTTAGCGATCAATTCGTATCGAGCAAAATTCCTTATCATTTCACAGGCGGAGAAGGGGCACGCTTACTTATTGATTATAAGAGATCCAAACGGGACGGACGGCGTGGGTGGCGCAAACCGACCGGGCCATGTGCGTGCATGAGCTGAGCAGAAGGGGATAAGACAACCGTAACACCAGTAGATATGGTTGTGCACATCTTGGGAAATAAAGGGTTGCCACTTTAGGGAGTGATACCTCCTAGTGTGGGGCCAGCATAGGATATCTACGGGGTAGGGAGCCGATCGAATAGGGTAGTGGTTAGGTTACATTCAGACGCATGCCCTAAGTCTACCAACTTATAGTGAAAGAGATCAACTCATTTTAGTTATACTAGTAATAGTGCAGAGTAATCATTAGTTAAGCGCATACACCTTACCCTGTCTACCTTGTCACGCCTTCCATTTATGTAGTGATCTCTCTTATCCACTTTGTATGCCTATCATTTTACTTTTATTTATTTACTGGCTGAATATAACTAGACTCGCCATGCTTTATGTCTGACCCTTTTGTTTCTCCTTCTTTTTTCTGTCCCCCCTCCCCCCCTCCCCCCCCCAGCTCAGGTTCTAAGGGAGGAAACACTCAGGCTTAGTCCGGACTCATATATCATCTTTCTATGAGCTACTTCTAAGGTATGGCTTAAGTTCTTGTCTCTACTATGACATTACTTTTTCAATTAGGGAAATTATGCTTTTTATTTACTTATGTACTCTGATGGTGCAAGACAGAAGATATTTATTGTAATGGTTTTTGTGACTTATGGTATTGCGGACCACGGTATTATGTTTTATGTTTGAAATAAAAATTTAAAATTTCCGTTGCTATCTTATTTACATCTGTTTTATAATTATTCTGTGTCTGTTTACCTATAACGCTTCACGAAACTTAATGCATTGTCCTGGTGAGTTACATTGATGGACATGGGTGTCACACTTGGTATCAGAGCTGGGTTACCGGATTAGATAAAAGTTTTTGGAAATTATTTTAAAAAAGGTTTAAAAAGAAAGCATTTTCAACAGAAAAGTCTGTTTTGAACAACATTCCCCAAAAAGCCGTGTGTAGTATCCTTCAGTCCTTTATCTAAATTTCTTCCTTTTCCCTTTTTCAGCATGTCTGGCACTACTACAAAAGTGGGCATATTCGACACTAATTTGTGTGCATTGAATGAAAAGTATGGCAAAAGTTATGCATTCTTTGATCTTTTGCAACAACATTAATTTGTTGTTGCATTAAATGTGAATGCAGTGTTGCGGTTGGAATTCTTGTGTTGTGACGTGCAATACCAATTCAAAGTGTTGCATTACATAAATACATGCCAGGTCAACGATCCGCATTATCAGTTTAAACAAATAAATAACCATAGATGTTGATTAATCCAACGGTTAAAGCCGAACATTGCTACAGCATAGTGAAAATTTGGCGCAATAGTTTCCCCTTTCACGAAATACTTCTGAAACACCCCACCCACCATTAAGGTCACTCACAAGGGACTGCCTTAAATTTGGTGGAGGTTTGTAAGTAAAAGTCACAGATAAAACACGAGACAGATGTAAACACACACACACACACACACACACATATATATATATATAGGCAGCGGAAAACAATAGACTTTTATTTCATAAAATACTTGCTCATACAAAACATTTCCATAATTGTCTCATAACGACTTCCAAAACATTACAACATCATTTATGTCTTGGTTATTAAATAAAGAAGCATAAAACATGATTAAAACTGCATAAATCCCCATGATTGTGTCCAACCACCATAACCAAGGAGAGAGAGTCCAAACCGTATATCTAATATCTTGAAGCTTGCAAAGAGTCTGACTAAGTTGAGTTGTTTCCTCCCTGTGGACCTGGGGGGGGGGGGGACGGAAGAAAAGAAGACAAAAAAAAATAGGGTCAGACATAAAGCCTGGTAAGTCTAGTGACTCTTCAGTATGAGAATAAGAATAAGGGCATGATAAGTATAAACTGGAAATAGGAGAGTGTCATAAACTAAGGTAAAGCAGTTTGAATCGAATATACTATCACACCCCATACTATATCTCTACACCTACTTGTATTGTCTTAACTAGCACCCCATGCAGGAGGTGAAGTGATCCCTTTTTTTCTAAAGATCGGCTCCTACTCGCATAATCATCTGTGTCTTATGGCCCCCAAATATTGTAGACACCTATGCTGGCCCCACCATGGGTTGTATCAAATCCCATAGTGGCGACCCGACACAATCCTTAGAATGCATAGTTATACTACTGGTGCCCCAGTGCCCTGTTTGTCTGCTCCGAAGAGTGTGCACGCCCGCACTCCGTTAGAACCACACTGTTGCACCCACCGCCGTCACTTTTGACCGCTTACAATCAGCCCAGTAATCGGGCCCAACCCTGCCTAGTTTCAGGGTACCATGATACCTTATTGGGTTACTGCTGAAATGGGTCCCCGTTACTAGGGTTTTCTAGTCAAACATGTTAAGTGGTTAAGTGTCTGTATTTACCTAACCCCACTCATCAATTTCATTAACATGTTGAATTGGTTAAGTGTTTTAGTTAACTTAACCCTACCATCCTGACATTCTGTCCTTAGCTTCTTAAAGCACCGACCACTTACATTAGATAGATATTGTTACGGTTACTGGATGTGTCGGTCGGTTCCGGGAAGGTTTACACCGTAACTCAGTCTAACCTCGGGTCCTTATTGGGCTCCATGCTTAACCACCCACATTGGATAGGTATTGTTGTGACTACTCGACAGCCGGGCGGGTCCTGGCAGGTTTACATCACAACTCAGTCCAACCTTGTGTTAAGCGTATTCGTATTTTCTAAATTTACATATTTGTCTTTATTACTTAATATATGTAAATTTGTCAACAATTAAATGTTATGGCCCACTTTCCAAGTTTAACCTTTTTGGTATAAGAATTTATACCGTTTAAATGCCACCAATTTTGGCATGTGACAAACAAGCCAATTTAATATATTTTTATGTCAAGTTTTACTAATATTTCCAACGTTACCCCGTTTAAACATTAGGCTAACAATATTAGCCTAAATTTCGTTCGCATGGTTTTTAACATATAATATTAGGCTAAAAACTTAGCCTAATTTAGCGCACGCAAATTGGCATAAGGGAATTCATAAACATAAACATGACATAGGTGTAAACTTGGCATTTTTGGCATAGTCAATATGAACATCATAGGTGTGAACTTGCAAAATAGTCAACATGAATGTGAACTTGCAACATAGCCTAAATCAACATATATGTGAACTTGCATTGAAATAGGTATCTAACCAAATAGGTGTCACATAAATTAGCATATGATTGAGATAACATATGCTTAAACTTGTTTTTGGATCTAGGCATAACATCGAGCATAACTAGCATATGACAAGAATATGATAATTTCATAATTTTATGACAAGGGTGTGAACTAGATCCAATCATATCTCTAATTACAACATGAAATACATATTAAAGTGGATCTTGACATGGATCCAATTTTGGAACTTGCAACTTTCTTACAAACATACTAGCATGTATGTGAACATAACCGTATAGGCATAAAGGTTCTAGCATATATATACATGAAATCTTAATCACATACAACCTATATAATCACATAAACATATAGGTGTCGATTACAATATGAACTATACAACTTGCATGTGATTCTATATGTACAATAGGATCAATAACCAACTCAACTATACCACAAACATCACAATACCACAATCATTTCAGTACATAGATGGGACTTAACATCGTTGTTACATAATAACACAATTCCATTACCATTTTACATCGAATCAAATCCAAACTTTTATTCAGATCGGAAAAATCACTATACTTACAACAAACGACGGTCTTGTTTTCTGATTTCTGAATTCTGAATTTTAATTGCTTTCCTTTGGGTAGACTAACATTGATTTGATTATTGTTTTAACTTTAATTTGGCTCGTCTCTAAGCTTTTCTACAAGTAGAGGCTCCTCTTAGTTTTCTCCCGACAGCATGGCGGCTCCGTCTCTAATTTCTTATGTGAATTTAGGTTAGAGTGTTGAGTTATATTTATAGAATTTCAGATTGATTTGAGCCGTCAGATGATCACAGACGAATCTAGACCATTCACTTCGAGAGGAGCCAACCAAATGCGACATGTCAGCCCTAGTGACACAGCCAAGCTTCAGAAATCGACTAGAACTCGACCAGGCTAGCTAGGACCAAACCAAGTCGACTTGGCAGGTCGACCTAGTCACCCAGGTCGACCCCCAGGTCGACCTGGTGCCTAGGCGGGAATTCTCTCGCCCAGTCCAGTTTGGGTCTGAATTCGAAATTTGAACTTCGTATTGAACTGTTGTAATTTTAATTTGAATTCTGAAACTTTCGGAGGTCATAACTCATTCATACGGGGTCCGATTCACGCAAACTCTATCTCAAGCAGAATTCCGAGACGAACGCAATGGCGTAACCCGTTTCCCTTAATTCTTTCATTAAGGATTAATTATACTTAAATTTTTTAATTTACAGTTAACATAAAATTCGGGGTGTTACATTCTCCCCTCCTTAAAGGATTTCGTCCCCGAAATCTTCAAGTCTAGGAGAACGTAAGTCCTAACATCCAATCGTCCATCTACTCAACCATCAACCATAGGTGTCCATTGTCCTTAAAGACTTCTAGTGCTTCATGATCATATGCACAGTGTGTGTACACGTCCTTATCTAATGCAAAATCAGGCAATCTACGGATTCAGTGACCTCCTTAATGCGAATCATATAAGTGCCATGAATCCATTATGTATGCAAAATTTTCCCTACTCATAATTCTACATGAGTGCGCAACCATTCATATAAATGCGACATCCATATGACAACATGTAAATTTTCAACAACATACAAATATGAATACGCATATGCATATGCAGTATGAAGTGACTGAGCCGATCTAAAACCTAGGTCGTGTGTGTATATGCATCCACGAGCAACCACTAGCAACCACTTGCAGCCATCAACCATAACATGTTTCAAATACATGTTTACATCCAAAGGGTTTCTACCTAAGGATAAAGGATTATATCGAGGAAATATACCTAAAGATAGATATAAACATGACTTAAGGAAAAAGAGAGATCAAAGATATACCCTCAAAAATAAAAGGGTAGGCCGCGCGTATTCTATCCTCAGTTTCCCAAGTCGCGTCTTCCTCGGCGTCGCTCCACTGAACTTTGACGAGCTTGACTTCACGGTTGCTTAGCTTTTTCACTTCAGTTCCTACGATTCGAGTTGGAACTCTTCTTACAGTTGCTTCGCGTTCCACTTCGGCTTCTTCTAGAATGTTTGGCTCCACCACTTCCGCAGATTCATGTAGACATTTCCGGAGATGAGAAACGTGAAAGACATTATGGATTCCAGCCAATCTTTCAGGCAGCTCTACTCTATAAGCCATTTTCCCAATCTTCTCGATGATAGGGAACGGTCCTACAAATCTTGGTGCTAGCTTTCCCGCAGATCCAAAGCGAACGACGTTCCTTAAATGGGATACAGTAAGGAAAACCCTGTCCCCAACCTCAAACTCAAGGTCGGTCCTTCTCTTGTCGGCGTAGGATTTTTGTCTGTCGTGGCCTGTCTTCATTCTCCTTCGTATCAAATCCACTTTCTCGAAAGTCTCTTGAATCATGTCCGGCACAAGTACAAGTTTGTCAGTAGACTCCCACCAAGAAGTTAGTGGTCGGCACGGTCTTCCATACAAAGCTTCGAAGGGCGCCATACCGATAGTGGCCTGGTAACTGTTGTTGAAGGCGAATTCCACTAAAGGAAGATGATCCTCTCATGTCCCTCCGAAGTCAAGAACTCATAGTCCCAAAAGATCTTCTAATACCCTATTCACCCTTTCTGTCTGACCATCAGTCTGGGGGTGATAGGCCGTGCTCAAACATAACTGTGTGCCTACAGCTTCTTGCAGACTCCTCCAAAATTCGCTCGTAAAGATGGGATCTCTATCACTCACTATACTGGAGGGTATTCCATGGAGTCGAACCATTTCCATGAGATAAAGAGAAGCTAGAGACGAGGCAGTCCTTCTACTCTTGATAGGTAAAAAGTGGGCGTTTTTAGTAAGCCTGTCCACTATTACCCAAATGCTAGTATTGCCTCTTCTTGACCTAGGCAACCCGTCAATGATGTCCATTGAAATGCTATCCCACTTCCACTGCGGGACTTCTAGAGGATGAAGCAGTCCTCCAGGTTTCATCTGTTATGCCTTGACCTGTTGGCATGTCACGCACTTAGAAACGAAATCTGCTACGTCCTTCTTCATGCCGCTCCAATAGAAAACTCTCTTTACGTCCTTGTACATTTTGTCCCCGCCAGGGTGTATTGTCATCTTGGAATGATGTGCTTCCTCGAGAACCTTCTTTACTGATTCCCTTGCTTGTGGGGCGCACAGTCTTCCATCTCGCCTTAGCCAACCCTTATCATCGATGAAGTACCTATCACTACAACAAAAACACCATATTACAACTTTAATTTTACAATGGTGGTAAAAGCACCATTGTAATAAATGTTTTTTTACAACTTTTTCCAAGAAAGGTTGTAATAAACTTATTTTTAACAACTGTGTTATTTTGACAGTTGTAATAAAAGCCTATCACAACTTTTATTTTTTGACTGTTGCAATATATGACTATATTTTAATATAATTAACAGCTAATAATTAATAATTAATAAATTTATATTGATTATTTATAATTAATAACTAATAATTACTATTAATAATCAATTAGGAAGTAATAATTAATAATCAATCAGTAATATTTAATACTTAGCAATTAAGAAGAAGAATTAAAAAATATAGTTAATATTACATAATTACTATTAAATAGTTCATAATTAAAATATAATAATTAATGCTAATCATGAATAATCAATGAATGTTATTAACAATTAAGAAGTAGAGATTAATAATTAAGAAGTAGAGATTAATAACTAAGATTATATTTAATAATTAATTTGTAATAACGAACGATTAATAATAATTCTTTAATCCACATTATACTTAGTATAAATTTTTACTTATTAATTCCGATTTTTAACATTTAATTTATACAATTATTGGCATCAAAGGATCAAATTTAGAGGGAACGTGAAAATCTGGCACTAAGTTCTCACATCCTTTCTAAATCAATTTAGGCAGGCGAACTAAAAATTAGGCGGGCGAACTAAAAACTTAGGCTGGTCAGCCTCTTGTACTGCAGCCTATGTCAAAATCGAAAATTCTGAAAATACACTCTTATTCCTCCTCCAAATTAGATACAAAAAGAAAATTTCAACATCATATTTTTGAATTGATTCCTCCTCCTCCAAGTTAGATACGAAAGAAAAATCTCGACTTCTTGCACAATCTAATGGATTCGTTCAGGTCGGCATGCCTCCACTCCCTTTGTGAGAACGGTCAATCCGTCATTGAGTCACATTGAATCGGCTAGCCTTTCCTTTCCGAGTTGAAATTCTCGCGTTCTAGATTATTCCTGTGGTTGACTTGATACATTAACCAAAGCTTATGAAACCCAAACAATGCCTTCTATTGTTGCTATGGTTGAAGAAATCGCCGTCGCCTGGATCTAGATGTTGTGTTGCTATCAGGAGGTTGATGATGGGATATGAAGTGCTTGCGGTTGTCATGCCTTCTTTTCCTCGTTTTAGATTGAGGTAAAGCTGCTTTGTCAGATCTAATCATGGGCCAAAAATAGACGCTGTAATTGGAAGATGATGACCGACTTTAGGTGAAAACTATAATGTTTTCTGTTCAACGAAAAATCGCCTCTGTCGTTCATTTTTTCTTACTGTCATGAGCGGTTAGCAAGGTCTTGAAAAGGTATGTCTGCAATCTAATTTTTCATATTTGCTGAATACACCATATAGCGTAAATGTGATAAGCTAAAGCATTTATAATTTATCAAAATTTGTATGATAAATTAATCTAGATTTCATTGTTGCAACAATCTCTGCCTTGTTAGGTGGAAAATACTTTATCTCTTGGATGAATAAGTAAAGATTTGATTTTGGTTTTTCGAACCTCTTTCAGAAATAGTTGACAATCATGTTTTCTTATTGTACCGCTTTCTTCTTTCTATATATCAGCGTCATACATAATCTGAAGCTAGTCAAATGTGTAAGCAGCATGATGAATTATTAATTTATTTGTAACTGATTGACTATTTCAGATTATGACTTGAAGACACTTTTTTGCTTTCTTCCTATCCATCTCTATATGTTATTCTCTTGCTAAAATTTCTTGCATATTGTTTTAACAGCCAATAAATTTATTATATTGCTGCAATAGATGGATACAATTTCAATTTTAGGAGATGTAGTTGAATACCAGAGGAAGCTTTTGCAGGAAATCGGTGATTTGGAGAACGAGCTAGAGCCAAGCCTTCAAGAGCCAAGCATTCAACATAATTTAGGATACAATTTAAGCTCTCCAAGTCTGTGACGTATGGATCAAAGGATGGTTTAATTCATCATGCAATTTCTGCTCTCCAAGTTTGTGACGTGTGGTTCAAAGCATTCAAGAGCTAAAACCTGGTAAGTTTCTTGAGCAAATGAACATGACTTAGTGGTTGTTATGAATGTGAATATGTGACTTGTGTTTTGAAATAATTAAGTTACATGTTGGAATCGCACATGTTTTAGGTGTAGCATTCTGTAGGATTGTTGTTATTTTGAATTTTGTGTTGTATGGCATTGCAGATCATACCCTATGTGTAAATGCGATCATATGCTAGTGAACATTCAGATTTCAATTTTTTTTTAATTGTAGGTAGCTTTGCGTACATGAATATGCTAAGAAAAGAAGAACAACTAGGTGATTATATTCATATTCACCTCTGTTATAATCTATCTTTGCAAATTAAATTGAAACTATGGTCCTGGAAGCAAAAAATTTATAATCAGATGAATACCAGACCACTAGTTTGTGTTGTGATTAACTGAGGCAACGGTATTTGTGCCTCTTGCAATGACATGAATTTGCTGCCAGTAGTTTTAGAGCCTTCAAATGTGGAAGATGCATAAGTGTTTCAAAATTTCGCATTTCTTTTATGTTCAAATATATCTATGCGTATAAGGTATGTGGATTCAGACAATACACAGGCTTGCATTTCCTTATTGTGTGCATTGTTTTATTTGTTGTTCCAATGGTACATCTGCACTGCTCTGTTTTCAATGCGACTTTTAGTTTAATTATCTTATTGATAAAATTGTTGCCTTACTATTCATTTAATTCTTTTATGTTAATATCGTAGGTATAACTCTGAAGCATGTTTGGCTTTGCGATGGTTACTGGGTTTCCAAAGAACAGCCCAGCATTTAATTGTCTTAGTAGGCCGATAGATGTTCATCTTTTTCGTAGATGATTTTAATGTGGATGTGGATGTGTCTTCTAATCATGTTCATAGATATACATACTGACCCATCCGATTCAAATACTATTTTAATGTGGATGTGCCTTCTAATCTTATTCGTAGATAATTTTCAGTTAAATTAGTTTTTGTTTGTGATTGGATTGTAGGGTGCGGGTGCAGGGGATGGTGAATTGAAGAGCTTGTTCATGGTTTTGGTGGTCATGTTGCAGTGATGTGTTGATGGACTGGTTCTCCGCTTGTTTAGAGCTGGAAAAATATGTAGCAGGAGGTGAAGTTGCAGGTCAGTTTTGATGACAATGTTTTATGCACTTGAAAAGTTGGTCGACAGTTGAGACACTTCATCATAGTGAGTTTAATTTTGTAGCTTTTGTGTAGAATGATAGTTATGTTTGATGCTATTAAGATTTGGTATTGTTGGTTAAAAAAACACTTTCTGTTCTTTTTTCTAACAACAAACGTATTCTTATGAAACAGGTTTCAGATCACTGTAGAGAACTTGCTACAAAAAGATAAACGGCGTAAAGATTTTGTTGTCTTCGACTTGTGTACTCCCATAGGATATGCAATTTTTGTGGATAACTTGTGTTTGTACTAAGTTGCTTTGTAACGGTCAACTGGTCAAGTATGTAATAATACGCGAAATGTTTTCTAAAACTTATTGTTTATAATACTGAAAATTTGAGTATTTTAACAAATTAGTTTGCAAATAATTGTAATATTTGATTTGCTTATGGAGTATTGCTACATTTAGTGTATTGTTAGTTTTAGTTGCAAAAGGTCTATTTTTTTAAAATGCAACTATCAATCACAACGGTGCATAACAATTGTAGTAGATATTATTACAACGGTGTTTAACTATTGTAATAAAGTTTATTACAACGATGGAAAAAAAGTTGTAAAATATACATATTACAACGGTGTTGCAATGGTGCAAAAAAGTTGTAAAAGATTTTAGTCTATTACAACTTCTTAATACACGACGATTAGCCCACCATTGTAAATGTATATTACAACGGTGTTCCACCGTTGTAAAATGTATATTACAACGGTGTTCCACCGTTGTAATAGAGTCATTTTGTTGTAGTGTATTGAGGTGACTGGATGTTTCACCCCTAATTAGCTTATCAATCACATCCACAAGCTGAGGGTCTTCGTGTTGTGCGGCCCCTATTGAGTCTAAAAGAGTGGGCCGTACTTCTTGGGATGCCAATAAACCAGTTACAAAATCAAAGGATGGCCTAAAGTCAAAACTGGCTATATACTCCAAGCTTTGCCTTTCATAAAGAGTGGGCTTAGGGTCAGCTTCTTTCTGCTACTACGTTGCCTTTGCTAGGAGTATAGGAAATTTCAAAATCATACGAGGCAAGGAATTCCACCCATCTTTGCTGCCTTAAGTTAAGAACTTTCTGCAAGAAAAGATACTTCAACGTTTTATGGTCAGTATATAATTCGAATTTCTCACCTAGGAGATAATGGCGCCAAGACTTAAGCGCAAAGACGATGGCGGCCAACTCAAGATCGTGGGTTGGGTAGTTCTTTTCATGAACTCTCAGTTGCCTTCCACCATAAGCTACTACCCTCCCTTCTTGCATCAGAACGGCGGCTAGTCCTGTACTACAAGCATCCGTGTATACTGTGAACATCTGGCTTCCATCTGACAAAGTTAGAACTGGGGCTATTGTGAGGGCCCTTTTTAGGTGTTGGAAAGCAATACAACAGTCTAAATCCCAAGCGAATGGCAGATTCTTCTTTGTTAGCCTTGTGAGTGGAGCTGAGATTTTCGCGAAATCCTTAATGAACTTTCGGTAAAATCCGGCTAGCCCAAGAAAGCTTTGGATTTCAGTTGCATTTCTTGGTGTCTTCCAATCTTGCACTGCCACCACTTTCGCGGGGTCCACAGCTAATCCCTCTTTGGACACTATATGTCCAAGAAATCTTACTTCTTCTCTCCAAAAGTGGCATTTGGAGAATTTGGCTTTCGGCTGATGTGCACGGAGAGTATCCATGATTTCTTTCAGATGCCGAGCATGTTCTTCCTCATTCTTTGAGAAGATCAAAATATCATCCACGAAGACCACCACGAACTTATTGAGGAATTCTCTGAACACCCTGCACATTAGGTCCACGAAATAAGCGGGTGCGTTTGTCAAACCGAAAGGCATGACAAGCCACTCGAAGAAACCGTTTGGGGTTCTGAACGCCGTTTTATCAATACTATCTTCAGTGAAACAACCCAAACTTCCCAGTAAAGGAAAGCCTGGATTTCTTTGAGAACAATACACATTAGAGCACAAACTGAAGAACATTTTATCGCTGATAACAACAATTACATCAGAGTACAAGAATATAACAGAGTATGAATACTTATTATAGAAATAGAAATACAATAATATCAGAGTTTTAAATTACATTTAAATAGCAGTGGAAAAATAATACAAATATACAACTGAAAGGAATACACGGATACAGAGCTTTCCGAATACTGCTTCAGCTGTAAGCCAGGATCCTGTAAATATATCTGCAAAAGCTACTCGACTGCCTGTGTGGAAAATATGGGCACCCTAGTTTGCCAGTGAAACAAACTATAGGTCAGTCATGGGACTGGTATGAGAAATCTAACTTAACTATTTAATAATAAGGCTAATCACAGGACCACGCCGCTAACGCGGAACGGGTTTACTCCATTGGATTGCCAGTGCATAAAATAAAGTAAAAACGTTAAACAACGCAATGCTTTTTAGAAAAATGAAACCATTATAAGACCCTAGTCCCATCACACAATGCAACGCAAACCGGAGGATAGGGTTTTACCTTATAATGGTCAAAAGATGCTTGATACGATAAAACGGATTTAGTATTAGTGTGTATATATTCTAATAAAAACATTTCAATCATAATGTATCAATCATAGACGGCATAGTACCCCATCCTACTATGTCGCCATACTAGTTCTGCAATCAAAACCGCAAGGTCGTATTGGAAATTGGATCTCCATCATGAGTCGAGGCTAGGGGCAAGCTCCTCTCCGATTCGAGACACTCTAGCAAATGCCTCAGGATCCCCCGCAGTGAACCCTTGGATGCGGTAGGGCCGGTCCCCGCCTATCGGCAGTGGATTGGTTATGCCTGAACACACGTTTCCCGGTTCCTTTGAACCTATAATATGACCACTATCGGCCTATAAAAACCGAGGCACCTCAAAATCCATCATCCACATAAGTAAAATGCCAGGCCGTGTTAAAGCACTGACACTACCACTAGCTAGAAAGAAACGTGTGCACTCCCTACGGTCCATATCCCGTTTTTGACTCATACCGAGGTGTGAGGCTCGCGAAGTCACGATATACACAAAGCTATGTCGTAATAGGCTATGCTTTGATCATCCCACAAGGCCCTGCTTTTCAACAAATGCCATGATCATTTGCATCTTGGCGTGCCACATTGACAATTCACGCCATGCGATCAATCACTATTAATATATACCAGGGTGTTAAGTAGAGAATAAATCCTCCACCACCAAACTTTTAATTCACACGGAACGAAATCCAATGTCAGACATGCATCCATTTATTAGCTTATGCTCTGGGTCTGAGCGAAAACCAAATCCGAACAATCAACAATAGTCCGGACAACCACCACTGAAGCCCCTTCAAGGTAGCTACTCCTATCAAGGGTCTCCGTAGCAACACATCCGTTCGATGTGAAGATCGTCGGTCTTCAATCACCGTCTTCATCTTCGACTCTTCATCGTTGTAGAAATTATTCGGAATGGGTTAAACCCGGTCTTTCCGAATAACTCTCGTATTTTTATAATTAAAAATCAAGTACTATAAAAACACATCCAACGTCTCATTCCAATTCAGAACATTCTTTTAAATAAAATATTCAAATTATTCTATTAAAGATAAATTCCTTAACTTTGCACTTAAATCTTTCTTTTAAAAGGTTTATTAAAATCTCAATTTGAATTTAGATATTAAAAATCATTATTCAATGATTATTTAAATCCAAGAAATTAATCTTATCTTTAACTGGGTTAAAGAACTAATGTCGTTTAAAAACATAGTTCACGGTAAACCCAAAATAATCTTCCATTAAATATGGAATCTTCACAGACATCCATTCAATATATAATCGTTACAAATTTCTGTATCCGACCCATAATATAAATGGAATAACGGCAAAGCCCTTTAAATTCCATATGTAGTATCGGTCTTCTTTTACAGAAGCTTATCTCGGTTATAACTAATTCGAATCCAATTCAATTCCCATTTAATGTATTAAATTGTAAAACTTCACCTTTGGAAAATTTCTATTTAAATCTTAATAAAAGATTTGTAAATTCCAAATCATACTTTCGCTTTCAGTTGGGTTAAAGAACAAATGTCGCTTAGAAACACAGTTCACATTAAACCTGACTCACACTTCATCTTATTTCAATTACTAAATGAAAATTTTAATAATCTAAATTAAAAGATTATTCTTTTCATATGGGGTTTAAGAACAGTGTTATTTAAGACGCTATTAACGAAAACCCAAAATCTAATTTATTTAATTTAACTTCAACTAAATCTTAACAAATTGGAAAACTCATTAAATCTAAATTTTATGATTTATTCTAATTAATAACTAGTTTATTTCAATAAAAATATATTTTCTCAAAATATATTCTTTTTCTAAAATATTCTTTTCATATTTATAATTTCTACAATATTCTTTTCCTAGAATATTCTTTATTGGAATGTGACTCAACCAACACCCATATATTTTGTATGGAATCGACAATCATGATACATAATTATCAAACATCCAAATGACGACCAAAGTGGAATCTATAACTTTGTGAGCATAAAAGTAAATAACTGACGCTCATCACAGACTGTCAATCCATCGATTGATAGATAACTAAATATTGGGATTAGTGTGTATCAAAATCATCCCAATACCCGTGTGGGGTTTCATCCATCAAGCAAATCATAAATCATTTGTGCACTTGGGCGATGTGTAAAAGTAATCGTCACAATCACATAAACAAGTCGGATGACTTGTAAATGGAAGTGTAATATTCAATGTGAATATACTTACATTATATTTAACACATCAAAATACAACATCACAAGCAAATATTTCAATTCTCTTTATTATGAACAAATGACAATAAAAAAATCTTAACCTCCATTTATTTACCAAAATGCATATTTTTGGTCTCATTCATTTTAATGACAAAATGCATATTTTGCTTCATTCTTTTTAAAATGACAAAAATATCTCTTTTATTCTAATTCTTTTAAAGTGACAAAAATTGTAATTTTTGTCTAGTTCCTTTAAATATACAAAAATGTATATTTTCTTTTCTAATCCTTTTTGATAACCAAAAATGTATATTTTTATCCATTCCTTTTTAAGTGACAAAAATGTCAATTTTGGTGAAATCCTTTTTAATGACCAAAAATGAATATTTCATTCTAATTTCTCTAATGTAACAAAAACGTACATTTTATTCTAATTTCTCTAATGTAACAAAAACGTACATTTTATTCTAATTTCTCTAATGTAACAAAAACGTACATTTTCAATCCTTCTTTTTAATATAAACAAAATATGATCATTTTGTTTAACCCTTTTCTAATTCACAAAAATGTTTATTTCTATGTCCATAATCATGTTTGACAAAAATATTCATTTTCAATTCATTCTTCCTTTATGTATAAAAATATACATTTTTAATTCATTTCCTTTAATGTATAAAAATATTATTTCAAGTTCATTCTATAAATATATATATTTCAAGTTCATTCTATAAAAATATATATTTCAAGTTCATTCTTTTTAATGTATAAAATATATATTTCAATTCATGACCAAAACTGATAATTTTGTCTAATTCTTTTTATGTAAACAAAATGTTGATTTTTTTGTCTAATCCTTTATACGTGAACAAAATGTGAATATTTTGTCTAATCCTTTATATGTAAACAAAATGTGAATATTTTGTCTAATTCTTTATATGTAAACAAAATGTGAATATTTTGTCTAATCCTTTTAAATAAACAAAATATGATATTTTTCTTCACTAATCTTGTTTTACACAAAATGATATTTTAATTTGCAAAACCCATTTCTAACAAAATGTGGTTATTATTTATATAACAACTTTCAAATCAAAATGTCATTTTTACATGCGTAATACACTTCAAATAAAAATGTTGATTTTATTTACATAACAAGTTTCAAATCAAAAATGTCATTTTGTTTGCATAACACATTTCAAATAAAAAGATTGTTTTTATTTAATAAACATTTTCTAACAAAAATGTACTTTTAGCTCTAATTCTTTTAAAGTGACAAAAATTGTAATTTGTCTAATTCCTTTTAATGTACAAAATAAGGTACTTTTGTTAAATCCTTTTCAATGTAACAAAACGTGATAATTTTGTCTAATCTTTTCAATGTAAACACAAATGTCATTTTTGTCTTCATTCTTTTAAACTAAACAAAAATGCTAATTTTCTTTAATCCTTTTTAATGACCAAAATGTGATCTTTATTCTAAATGAACAAAATGCCCATTTTAATCATATTAACATTTTATAAACAAAATGTTGTTTTTAATCATATTAACACTTATCAACAAAATTGCTGGTTTAACAAATTATCAAAATTCTGTGTTACATGTATGTTGAAAATTTCTACTTCAACATATTTACAACATTTGGGGTGATACTCATTTGATTCTTTTTATTTAAACAAAAATGGTGTATTTTTGTTTAAACCAATTTCTAATTTACAGAAATGTTTCAATTTCGATAGTACAACAAACAAAATGATAATTTTGTTTAGTCTAATTCAAATTAACAGAAAAGTTAATTTTAACAATAAAATGAACAAAATAATAAATTTGTTCAATCTAATTCTAATCAACAAAAATGTAATTTTAAACAATTCTATCGCCACAATCAACATCAAACAAACAGATGTGTATTTACAATTAACACAGAATAATAACAGTATGAATTAACTGCAAATTTATAACAATAATTTCAGAATTTATTTCAATTATAAAGGAAAGAAATAAAATAGATTTCTCACCGATAGTTTTAATTCAAAACAGTTCAGGTTTGACATTTCTTGAAATTCCCAAATGCTCTGTTTCAGTTCTAGTCCTTTCCATAGCGTAGTATTCTCTGATACGATCTTAACGCAACCGAAACCATGGAATTTCGTTTCTGTTTGAACGAGTTACGCAATTTTATACATTCATACTTTAATTAAAATAATTAATTAATTAATTTATACTAATTACATTGAAAATCCATCAGGGCCGCTCGTTTGCTTTCCATCTTCTTCTTCTACGTCGAAAGCTTCAGGTGATTCCAGAACCCATGTTGCGCCCTAGGGTTTGAAACCGTGCCTCCATCGGTTGACCGTTCGATGATCGAACCACGCCACAACCTCCGGCGTCGCGAGCTCCTCCAGCGCCTGCATCCAGGTCGAGTTCGATCCTCCCTGGCGATCGGAAAGCTACAGCGAACGGAGCTAAGTTGAGCTCGAAATTCGAGCTATATACATCATGAAGAACGGTCATATCCGCATCATTTTGTAGTCCTCACATTCCTCTTTAATTTGGTTTATTTTGTTTCAATTGAAATGGCTTGGATCAGAAATCATTGAGGAGAGGAAATCGATCGTTTCTGGCCTTCCATTACCTTGGGTGGCGGCTGCTATGTTTGTAGCATTTAGGGTTCAGCTAATTTGGGTTTTAATAATATTTTAATATTTAATAATCACGAAAAAGGCTCGTTATTCTATACTAGCTCCAATTCAGGCCCAGCGACAGACATCCCTAGCCAATAACCCCTATTCTGAACCCAATGGGCTATGTCCCGTGAGCCCAAACGACTGTTTGTGGCCTGTTTTATTTAATTTAATATTTAAATCATTTATTTAATTAATTTAACCGTATATTTAAATTCACCGGGCCACATATGAACTCTTAAAATTACAGAAAAAAAATATCTGGCTTTGTTATGACGATATGGTCCTAACAAAACTAATTTCGTCGAATTCTGAGACTGTTTGAAAAATGGCCATTTTCAAGTCGATTAAATTTGACTGAAACTGACAAAACACGTTTTCCTTTGCCACGCTCACATATTATTTCGAAAAATTATGAAAATTGAAATCTAGTAATAATTTGACTTTCCGGTTCCAACAAAAGTGGTTTCGTCGAAAACCGAGGTCGTTTGAAAAATGACTATTTTTAAGGCCAATATATTTAATATTAAAAATATATTTTTAAACAAATATATTCCGAAACTCAAAATATATAAGTATTTACTGTTTTTCAATGCAGAAACGTCATTTCGAACTCAACGGAAGTGATTTCGAGTCGAAATTCCCTCATATGTGAAAAGTAGCCTTTCGGGCCCTATATAATATATATATAAATTCTACAGCGACCTTTCTAAAAATTAAATTGGCCATAACTTTTGATTTTTAAAACGAAATTTCGATTTTTCAGATTCGTTAGAAAGATATGATCAAACAGATTTAAATATTTCTATTTTCGTTCAATTATGATTTAAAATGAATCATGTACAGTCTGTCAAAGTTCAAATTCAAATTTTCAAACTACAGCGCTGTTTTAAACTCCTTTTATAATTAAAATAAATTTATTCGTTTTAAAGTAAATTTTTAGTCGTTATTATTTAAAATAAATTATTCTAAACATTAAAAATCCATTAAAATTTCTAAATTAAAAATTTTAAATTGGCCCCAAAATTCCGGGTCGTTACATTCAGCTACCCTTAGCTGATGGAACCCAGTAGCTAGATCAATTTAGGAGAAGACCGACGCACCTACAAGCTGATCAAATAAATCGTCTATTCTAGGAAGCAGGTGTCTATTCTTTTTAGTCATCTTGATTAGCTCCCTATAGTCCACACAAAGACGTAGTGAACGATCTGCTTTGGTGGCGAACACCACTGGAGCACCCCATTCCGAGATACTTCTCCTTATAAACCCCTTCTTGAGAAGCTCCTTAACTTGCTTACTGAGCTCCTTTCTCTCCTTTAGAGCCATGTGTCTAACAGGCAGAGCTACGGGCTTTGCATTATCAACAAGATATATGCGGAAGTCTATTTCCCTCTTCGGAGGTAAGCCTTTCACCTCTTCAAAGACATCCGGATATTCCTGGACCACTCTAACCGAATGCAAATTCTCAACAGAAGCGTCAAGCGACTCTAGATAACTAAGCATAACAGAATTCAAGGGATTACAAGAAATTTTTACAGTGTTACCGAGCCGAGTCAAGAGCCTAACTACTCTTTTCTCACAATCAAGAATGTCACCATTACTGGATAACCAGTCCATGCCTAAGATCAGTCCATATCCCGAGAAGCCCAAAACAAAGGCACTACATCTAAATTCAACACTTAGAATAGAGATTTTCAAATCCAAGCAAAAATCGACAAATAAGCCGAGCACCAATTGGATTCGAAACAACCAAGGGATCTTCTACCATACTAGTGTCTAGGTGCAGAGATTCTACTAAAGCAGATGAAATAAAGTAGTGTGATCCACCAGAATCAAAGAGAGTGCGAATTGGATGATTATACAGATAAACTAAGCTTTCTACAGAAATATTTCTACCTCGTCCCTGTGTAGGTGCCACCAGCACGTGAACCTGTCCTCCTGAGGTGGATCCAGTCCTCTGTCTCTGCCCCCGCTTCATTGGGCAGTCCTTAGCCAAGTGTCCAGTCTCTCCACAATGGAAACAGCCCCCATTCATTTTTGCTTTCTTCTTCCTATAGTCTTTTGCTATATGTCCCACAATTCCACAGAAATTGCACTTTCTCTTTTCACGGGTTTTGTTGTTCTTCCCTCCTTTCTTGAAGTCTGTTTTCTTAGCCTGTAAACCTTCATTCTTTTCTTGAGGCACTTCCCCCTTTTCCTCCTTCTTGTCTTTATCTTCCTCGTGTAGCAGCGCCATGTCCAACAAGCTTTCATAGGTCGCTCCCATGGGTATATGGGTCATTACAAGGCTGTGTAGAGGCTCATTCAGACCTTTGACGAAGCGAAGGGCCTTCTTGTGTTGGGTGTTTACTAAATCCAGCCCAAATCTAGCCAGCTGATTAAACTGATTGACGTACTCCTTGATCGTCATACTTCCTTGTTTCAAAGTTAGGAACTTCTCCATTTGTAGGCTTCTTTCATCTTGGGAGAGGAATTTCATCTCAAACCGCATCCTAAAATCTTCCCAAGTTTCCACTGGCCTTTCAACATGGGTAACTTCCCACCAGTAAGAAGCTTCATCCTTAAGCAACCACACTGCTAGCTGTATCTTTTGCATGTCGTCAACTTCGAAGATGACAAGCAAGTCCTTGGTGTCCTTCAGCCAGTTCCTTGCTACTACAAAGGATTCAGTTCCTTCAGCCAGTTCCTTGCTACTACAAAGGATTCAGTTCCATAAAAGTCCTTTCCACCCCACATATTTGAAGTCTCTACATATCTTAGCGAAAGTATTTCCATGATAAGGAGGAGGAGGTGGAGGAACCGCTACCACTGTTGGAGGAGGAATGTCTGCTGGGCCCGCACCATTGGCCCTAGCCTCTAGGTACCTTCGGAACCAACCAGGTATCGGTACTCCTTCCGGAAGGCTAAGATCTCCAGATATGCTGGAACAAAAAAGGAAGTATTCAAGACAAAGGATAGAGAGATAGTGCATATGGCTTTTAGGGAATTATGCTTTTTAAAAACAAGACTTTTTCTTGAAAAAGATGCTTCTTTAAACTTCTTTTTGAAAATAGTTTCAAAAACTTTTATCTAGTCTGGTAAAACTGTGCTCTGATACCAAGTGAAACACCCCACCCTCCATTAAGGTCACTCACAAGGGACTTCCTAAACTTTGGTTGAGGTTTGTAAGTAAAAGTCACAGATAAAACACAAGACAGATGTAAACACACATATATATATATATATATATGCAGCAGAAAACAATAGACTTTTATTTCATAAAATACTTGTTCATATAAAACATTTCCATAATTGTCTCATAACGACTTCCAAAACATTACAACATCATTTCTGTCTTGGTTATTAAATAAAGAAGCATAAAACATGATTAAAACTGCATAAATCCCCATGATTATATATATAGGCAGCAGAAAACAATAGACTTTTATTTCATAAAATACTTGTTCATGTAAAACATTTCCATAATTGTCTCATAACGACTTCCAAAACATTACAACATCATTTCTGTCTTGGTTATTAAATAAAGAAGCATAAAACATGATTAAAACTGCATAAATCCCCATGATTGTGTCCAACCGCCATAGCCAAGGAGAGAGAGTCCAAACCGTACATCTAATATCTTGAAGCTTGCAAAGAGTCTAACTAAGCTAAGTTGTTTCCTCCCTGTGGGCCTGGGGGGGAACGGAAGAAAAGAAGACGAAAGAAAATAGGGTCAGACATAAAGCCTAGTAAGTCTAGTGACTCTTCAGTATGAGAATAAGAATAAGGGCATGATAAATATAAACTGGAAATAGGAGAGTGTCATAAACTAAGGTAAAGCAGTTTGAATCGAATATACTATCGCACCCCATGCTATATCTCTGCACCTACTTGTATTGTCTTAACTGGCACCTCATGCAGGAGGTGAAGTGATCCCTTTTTTTTCTAAAGATTGGCTCCTACTTGCATAATCATCTGTGTCTTACGGCCCCCAAATATTGTAGACACCCATGTTGGCCCTACCATGGGGTGTATCAAGTCCCATGGTGGCGACCTGACACAATCCTTAGAATGCAATGGTTATACTACTGGTGCCCCAATGCCCTGTTTTTCTGCTCCGAAGAGTGTGCACGCCCACACTCCGTTAGAACCCACACCGTTGCACCAAACTTCGTCACTTTTGACCGCTTATAATCAGCCCAGTAATCGCGCCCCACCCTGCCTAGTTTCAGGGTACCATGATACCTAATTGGGTTACTACTGAAATGGGTCCCCGTTACTAGGGTTTTCTAGTCAAACATGTTAAGTGGTTGAGTGTCTATATTTACCTAACCCCACCCATCAATTTCATTAACATGTTGAATTGGTTAAGTGTTTTAGTTAACTTAACACTACCATCCTGACAGTCTGTCCTTAGCTTCTTAAAGCACCGACCACTCACATTAGACAGATATTGTTACGATTACTGGATGTGCCGGTCGGTTCTGGGCAGGTTTACACCGTAACTCAGTCTAACCTCGGGTCCTTATTGGGCTCCATGCTTAACCACCCACATTGGATAGGTATTGTTGTGACTACTGGACAGTTGGGCGGGTCCGGGCAGTTTTACATCACAACTCAATCCAACCTCATGTTAAGCATATTCGTATTTTCTAAATTTACATATTTGTCTTTATTACTTAATATATGTAAATTTGTCAACAATTAAATGTTGTGGCCCACTTTCCAAGTTTAACCTTTTTTGCATAAGAATTTATACCGTTTAAATGCCACCAATTTTGCATGTGACAAACATGCCAATTTCATATATTTTATGTCAAGTTTTACTAATATTCCCAACGTTACCCCGTTTAAACATTAGGCTAACAATCTTAGCCTAATTTTCATTTGCATGGTTTTTAACATATAATATTAGGATAAAAACTTAGCCTAATTTAGCGCACACAAATTGGCATAAGGGAATTCATAAACATAAACATGACATATGTGTAATCTTGGCATTTTTAGCATAGTCAATATGAACATCATAGGTGCGAACTTGCAAAATAGTCAACATGAATGTGAACTTGCAACATAGCCTAAATCAACATATATGTGAACTTGCATTGAAATAGGTATCTAACCAAATAGGTGTCACATAAATTAGCATATGATTGAGATAACATAAGCCTAAACGTGTTTTTGGATCTAGGCATAACATCAAGCATAGCTAGCATATGACAAGAATATGATAATTTCATAATTTTATGACAAGGGTGTGAACTAGATCCAATCATATGTCTAATTACAACATGAAACACATATTACAGTGGATCTTGACATGGATCCAATTTTGGAACTTGCAACTTTCTTTCAAACAAACTAGCATGTATGTGAACATAATCGTTTAGGCATAAAGGTTCTAGCACATATATACATGAAATATTAATCACATACAACCTATATAATCACATAAACATATAGGTGTCGATTACAATATGAACTATACAACTTGCATGTGATTCTATATGTACAATAGGATCAATAATCAACTCAACTATACCACAAACATCACAATACCACAATCATTTTAATACATAGATGCGAATTAACATCGTTGTTACATAATAACACAATTCCATTTCCGTTTTACATCGAATCAAATCCAAACTTTTATTCACATCGGAAAAATCACTATACTTACAACAAACGACGGTCTTGTTTTCTGATTTCTGAACTCTGAATTTGAATTGCTTTCCTTTGGGTAGACTAACGTTGATTTGATTATTGTTTTAACTTTAATTTGGCTCATCTCTAAGCTTTTCTACAAGTGGAGGCTCCTCCTAGTTTTCTCCCTACAGCATGGCGGCTCTGTCTCTAATTTCTTATGTGAATTTAGGTTAGAGTGTTGAGTTATATTTATAGAATTTCAGATTGATTTGAGCTGTCAGATGATCACAGACGAATCTAGACCATTCACTTCGAGAGGAGCCAACCAAAATGTGACATGTCAGCCCTAGTGACACAGCCAAGCCTCAGAAATCGACCAGAACCCGACTAGGCCAGCTAGGGCCAAACCAGGTCGACTGGGATGGTCGACCCCCAGGTCGAGCCTATGGTCGACCTGGTCAGCCAGGTCGACCTCAGGTCGACCTGGTGCCTGGGCAGGAATTTTCTCGTCCAGTCCAATTTGGGTCTGAATTCAAATTTTGAACTTCGTTTTGAACTGTTTGAATTTTAATTTGAATTCTGAAACTTTCGGAGGTCATAACTCCTTCATACGAAGTCCGATTCACGCAAATTCGGACTCTATCTCAAGCAGAATTCCGAGACGAACGCAATGGCTTAACCCGTTTCCCTTAATTCTTTCATTAAGGATTAATTATAATTAAATTTGTTAATTTATAGTTAACAGAAAATTCGGGGTGTTAAAACTTCCCCCCAAAAACAAATTTCTCCCGTACTCCTCCTTCTGTTCGTTTCTCTCTCCACTAAATTAGTCCGAGAACACCTCTGATTAGTACTCTTCCTCAGTTTGCAAACTATAAACCTTCGATTGATCCTATTTTACAAACTTTACACCTCCAATTTGGATCATTTAGGACAATTACAGGTAGTTAAGGATTCATCATTTCAGTTTTATTTAGTTGGTCTTATCTCTAACTTATTTGGGTCTACATTCAAAGTCTCTGGGTGATTTGGGTATACCAGTTGCCTTAAATTAGGGTTTTTATATTTATATGTTTGCCTGTGTTGAAATTGTGCAAGTTCTGTATTTTTATGTTTACCAAACCATTGATGCATTGGTAAATAATGCTTATTTCGAAAGGTGAAAACAAAATTTAGAGGACAAAAGAAATCCAATTTAAATTTTTAAATGTCTATTTCTATTTGTAGTTAAATAATGCCTATTTCTCTTCCTACATCGTATGACTACGAAGATACCCTAGGCATGGGTGATCTACAACTGTCAAACCGATCATCACCAGAAACTCCTAGTATTTTTTATAGAGACGCAAGAAAGGCACTACGATGATTTGCTTGAGTATGAACTAGAGCAAGAAGAACTCCAAAGACAATAGCGAGAAGAAGAACGACGTGAAGAAAGGGCGATGCGACGGCATAGTCGTGCTGCCTTGCGTCGTCAGCATCAAAACAACCAAGTGGTTAATGAACAACAAGCTGACTCACCAATCATAATGTGTGATTGTGGGTATGCCGCTGTAGAAGATGTTATTTCGATTGGATTCAACATTGGTCGTCGTTATTTCAGATGTTGTGTTTATCCCACAGGGTGTACCTTTGGCAGTGGATTGACCAACAGTTTCCAAGTCAAGCCGTTGAGTACACAAATGAATTACAACATCAACTTACAACGCTGCAAATTTGAGTTATTGGTTTTTGAACTGACGTTAGTAGACTTTATGACCAGCTTCAAGGGCTAAACATTAGAAGACAAAATCAAATTATTGCCTCGTTCTTTATATTAGGTACGACTGTATCATCTTTGTATCACCTGTATAGTCTTTGTATCTGTACTGTTTTGTTTTGGTGCAGTCATGTTATGTTATGAATTTGTGTTCAGTATCCTTAGTTGCTTGTTTTATGTATTCACCTGATAACTCAGTTCCAAAAGTTAGTGATAATTCATATCAAAACAATCGTCTTTGTATCATCACAATGATTATGTATATTTGTAAATTATTAACTTGTTTTGTTTTTATTTCTAATTTAGTCAAACATTACAGAGTAGCCCTAGTTCATGTCTTGAAACTCTTAGTGGTATCAAATTTAGTCTTACTAGGTTGTGGTTAGATTGTGGCAATGGATAGTGAGTACTACATATGAATAGGACTTCCGAGATCAAGTGCAGAATATGTAAGAGGGGTAACGGCTTTTCTAAAAAATGCATTTCCCATTTATAAAGTAGGTGATGAGATGAAGTGCCCCTGCAAAAAATGTACAGAACGTAATTGGTATTGTGAAAATGTCAAATACGATCATCTTATTTTTAATGGCCCTTCTCCACTACATACCGGGTGGATTTGTGAAGTTTCACAGAAAAATTTAATAGTTGTTGATGACCATATGGATTGTGCAACGGAGATGGATTTTGAGGATAATTTAGATGTGATGTTCAACTATGCGGGTTACAAATTTGGTCAAAATCCCAAGGACTTTGTAGTAGAACCAAATCCAGAGGCCGAGAAATTTTATCGGCATGTTAAAGAAGGAAAAAAACCGTTCTATCCTGGCTACACTAAATTTTCTCGACTAAGTTTCTTGATATTATCATTTAAAGTGTGCTCATGGAATTAACGAGTCTGTGTTTGGGGAATTACTAAAGCTAATAAAAGAAGCCTTTCCTGATGCCCAACTTCCTTTGTCTTCCTACGCTGCAAAGAATGTCATTAAGGATTTAGGTCTTAATTACCATAAAATACATGCCTTCCCAAACCGTTGCATGTTATATTGGGCATGGAATAAAGATAAAAGTGCTTGTGACATTTGTGGTTTTTCAAAGTGAGTTGTTAAAGAAAAAGAAGACATCGTTGATAATAATGATCCACCAAACTCAATTCCCAAAATGCCGGAAAATGTTATGAGGTACTTTCCTTTAAGACCAAGGTTACAAAGGATGTTTATGTGCAAAGAATTTTCCAAACTTATGAGATGGCACCAAGTGGAACGAAATGAAGATGGAAACCTAAGACATCCGGCTGATGGTGTTCCATGGAAGATGATGGATGCTCGTTATCCTGATTTTTCATCAGAAAATCGTAATGTTAGATTGGGTCTAGCATCTAATGGATTTAATTCGTATCGTTCAATGAATTTAAGTTATAGTACATGGCTAATTGTGTTGGTAAACTACAACCTTCCGCCTTGGTTATGTATAAACAAGAGAATTTGATTCTTTCAACATTAATATCTAGTCTAGACTCTCCAAAAAACAGTATTGACGTATATATGCAGCCTTTAATTGCAGAATTAAAAGCATTATGGAATGTTGGCATCGAAACATATGATTCCTTGACCGATGGGAATTTTAATTTACGTGCAAGAGTCTTATGGACCATTAATGAGTTTCCGGGATATGCCATGTTGTCAGGTTGGAGCACGAAGGGGAAACTAGCGTATCCAGTATGCCATTATGAAACTTCTTCAAATTATTTGAAGCATAGTAAAAAAATGTGTTATGTGCACCATAGAAAGTTTCTTGATCCGACGCATAAGTGGAAGCTGGATAAGGGGAGATTTAATGGAGAAACTGAAATGGGGAGCGTTCCAGAAATATTATCAGAAACTGATATTGAAGAGTTATTCCAGGGGTTTAAAAATCGATTTGCGGATAAGACGAAGAAACCTGGTAAAAGTGACGGCCCTTTTAAAAAAAGGTCAATACTATTTGACTTACCATATTGGTGTCATAATCCCCTTCGACATAACCTAGATGCCATGCACATAGAGAAGAACATATGCGAAAAACTATTTGGTACTTTACTTAATATAGGTCGCACGTCGAAGGATCACCTAAACGCTCGTTTCGATTTACAGGAATTGGGCATAAGGAAGGCCCTTCATCCTGTTGAATGTGGTGACGGAAAGCATGTTGAAATTAGAGCTGCAATATTTGATATGACAAATAAGGAAAAAGAAATCTTTTGCTCTGTATTGAAGAATGCCAAACTGCCCTATGGTTGTACCTCGAATGTTAGTCGGTACGTGCACATAAAAGAGAGAAAGGTTGTGGGATATAAGAGCCATGATGCTCATTTCATACTCCAATATTTGATACAATTTGCCATGAAGAAAGCTTCAAAACCCGAGTTTGCATTATCAATGATCAGATTTAGTGCATTCCTTAGAGGACTATGGAGCAAGGTTATCACAGTGGATGATATCAAGAGGCTGCAAAAAGAAATTGTCAAGATACTTTGTCATTTTGAAATGATTTTTCCATAGGCTTTTTTTGATATAATGGTTCAATTGCCTATTCATTTGTGCAGAGAAATCGAATATGGCGGGCCTGCACATCTTAGATGCATGTATCCAATTGAGCGATATCTAGGAAAGTTGAAATCTTATGTGAGAAATAGAAACAGACCGGAAGGTTCGATTGCAGAAGGTTACTTAGCAGAAAAGTATGTGACCTTCTGTTCAAGATTTTTAAGCGTTGATGGAGGAACAGAAAACATGTCGATTGATTTTGGAAGATGTCCAACAGATTTGGAATATCATATTGGAACAAAGAAGAACAAAGATGGAAAGATGTTCAATTTGAAAGATGTAGATTAGAAGGCAACGTATCACTATATTCTGTTCAATTCCAGTAATAAAGAAATTGTGAGTTTGATCGACTAAGTTCTTAAGTTCCTATACCATTTTCCTTAACTATAAATTAACATCTGCATTTCATAGTTTTTTTACCTTAATTATTATTTAGGGTTCATCGAGCTCTTGTGGATGGTCTTGCAAATCGAAGAAGATACAAGAGGGAACGAGAACATTTCGAAGAGTTTTGGAATTGGCTTAAAGAAGAGGTTCCAAAAAAGGACAATATTTCAGTAGATTTAGAGGTGTTTGCATTAGGTCTAAATCGAGTAGCTAGGAAGTTTACCGGTTATATAGTAAATGGATATAGATTCTGTAACAACCCGTATTTTTATAACGTGTAATAACCATAAATCAAGGCAGAATTAATTTTTAAAATAAGAATCAAGGGAAACGGGTTATGCCATTGCGTTCATCTCGAAATTCGGCTTGGAAAAGAGTCCGAGTTTTTGAAAATCGGAGTCCATATGACCAAGTCATGACCTTTCGAAGTTTTCAGAAGTTTTCAAGTTCAAAACAGCTCAGGATTCGAATTCGAATTTCGAATTCAAACCTCAGAATGGACTGGGCGGGAAATTTCCCGCCCAGGACCAGGTCGACCTGGGGGTCGACTATGTAGTCGACCTGCACAGGACCAGGTCGACCATAGTGTCGACCTGGTGGCCGAGCCCTCTTTTGAAGCTTGATTCATTTTGATGTTTCTGTCCTCGTTTCTGTCTACATTCATTGACCTGACCCTAAATATATAGCACCTAACACTAGTTTCTCTACACAAAATTCTTTCTGACCTTATGCTGCTCTAATTCTGGTTGAAAAGTTGGAGAAACGGACAACTTCTTCTACGTCAAAACTATGTTGCTGATTTGGGGATTTCTGCTAGGACTTGACTAAGCATATAAAGATTCAACATCGACTCTCTTTTTCTAATTCTCGAACCACGATCTGTAAGCCCCAGTTATTTTTAGATTTAAACTGTAAATGTAATACGAATATGTTGCAAATTGAAATTGGACCTATGTATAATGACTGTTTTACATCCATTCTTGTTCATCTTGGATCTTGACTTTTTGATATATTACCATGACATTGATTTGGGGCCTATTCATGTTGTAAATCAAAAAGAAAATCCCTCATATTATCATGTTGAATATATTAGTCACAAGTTTATGACTATCACCTTATGTCAATCGTTACCATGACTATACTATTACCTTATGTCAATCGTTACCATGACTATACTATCACCTTATGACAACTGTTATCTTGACTAGTACCTTATTTTGCTAGATTTGGAATCTTTATGTTTGAGGCCAATATTCCATATGCTAGTAATGTTATAATCAAGTCATACCATGCTATGCTAGTAATCACTTTTGCCACCTTATACCCATCCCTTTTTATGTTATTCCCTAATTAGATTTATTTGTATCGATTCGAGCTTATGTGCGATGGGAATATGATTTGGGTAGGTTAGGCAAAACATGAATTGGCTTTAAACATGAACGTTATTATAACTTGAACCTGGATATGGACATGAACTTGACACGATTTGACATGAAACATGACATGAAAACTTGACATGAATTTTGAAATGAAAACTTGAACGTGGGCATGACATTTAGATAAACTTGAAGATGGCCAACTCGAGGTTGGGTTGAGTTTGCAGTGTAAATCTGCCCGGAACGCCCGGCAAATCCAGTGACTGCAAACAATAGGATCCAATGTGGGTAGTTGGTCATATCGCACGAAAAACCCTAGGTTAGACTATATTGTGGTGTAAATCTGCCCGGAACCGCCCGGCAAATCTAGTGACCATAATAGTTAGTCTAATGTGAGAGGTGGGGGTGCATTAATGAAATAAATGCCACATGATAGGGTTAAGTCATGAACCACTTGAATATACTTAACCAACTTGACACGATGACTTGATAGGGTTAAGTCATGAACCGCTTGAACACACTTAACCAACTTGACACATGATTTGGATAGGGTTAAGTCACGAATTTGAATGACAACACTTAACATATTAGAAACCCTAGTTACGCGGTCCTTTCCAACAGTAACCCGCTTAGATGTATCACGATACCCTGAGACTAGGCAGGGTGGGGCACGATTACTGGGCTGATTGTAAGCGACCAGAACGTCGGCAAAGTAGGTGTGCTATTGTAGGTTCAGGCGGACTATGGTCGTGCACATAGTCCGGAGTTGAAAAAGCAGGCATTGGGCACTTGTAGGTTTACACTGTGCGTGCTTGATTCGTGTCGGTGGTTGGCACCATAGGGCTTGATACACCCTATGGTGGACCTAGCATAGGTAACTACATTTCAGGATAGGGCCGTATGACACAGACACATGACGAGCTAGAACTTGTAGGGAGCCGATCGATTAGTAGATCGTACCGTAGGACCCTGTAATGGGTCACTTCATGATATTGGGCCAAGGGATCATTTCATGATTAATACTTGACATGGGTTAGAACACTAGTACAGTTGGTGCAACGAATCTCGAATATGCGATGCTAGACTTGACTTATCCTGTTATCTTAATTATCCTACCAGTTCTGTTATCATCCTTATGTTTAATTCCAGTTTTCACATATCATGTTACCTTTACTAGTTTTCATACTGAAAGTCACTAGGGCTTACCAGTCTTTATGACTGACCCTTTTTCTTTCGTCCCCCCCCCCCCAGGTTCTCAGGGAGGAAACACTAGCTCTTAGCTAGGATTTAGCTTGCTTTCTGACAGCTCATGTACGGTTTGGTCTTGGGCTAGGCTATGGCTGCTTCTGCTATTTATGGGGAATAATTTACTTTTGTTATCTTAAGTTTATGCTTCTTTATTTGGAACTTGATGTAATGGAATAATTTGTACCATGGATATATGGGGTTTTGACTCTTTTCTTGAAAGTAATAAATTTGGTTTTTAATTTCTACCGCTGCTTTATTTATGTTCTGCCTTGTGATATCTCTGTGTATGTTTACCTAGATAATACTCCACCAAAACTAGTGCATTCCCTTTGTGAGTGACCCTAGCGGAGGTCGGGTGTTACAGATTCCACACAAAATTTAGAGATTCTCGATGTACCACACAAAATAGTGGTGTATTTTTGACTGCCAAAACCACCAGCTTTGCAAGTTCGAAAGACCAAAACCAATTGTAACAACCCGTAAAATCTGGGCCAGTTTAAAAATTTTATTTTTGCAATTTTAGCGAATTTTGATTATTTAAAATGAATTATTTTAGATAATATCGACAATAAATTTATTTTGAATATAATTCGAACGTATATATTATACGCGTCGTCGTTAGAATAAAAATAATTATATATAATTATAAAAGGAATTGAAAATGGCGCGGTAGTTCGAAAATTCGATTTCTAATTTCAAATGAATATACAGAATTCAATATAAGTCAGAATTGAACGAAACAAGAAATATTTGAATCTGTATAACTATATCTTTGTAACGAAGTTGACAAACTGAGATTTCACTTTAGAAATGATAAGATATGTCCAGTTGAAAATTCTGAATAGTCGCTATGGAATTCAGGCCCTTAAAAATGGACATTTTGCAAACGACCTCGGATTTCGGCGAAACCAGTTTTGTTGGATCCGCAGTGTCAAGTTATTGCTAGGTTTCAAATTTCATAATTTTTCGAATCAATATGTGATCGTGGCAAAGGAAAACGCGTTTGACCATTTCAGTTGAATTTAATTGACTGGAAATTGGCCATTTTTCAAACGGTCTCAGAATTCGACGAAACTAGTTTTGTTAGGACCGTATCGTCAATACGAAGCTAGAAAATAATTTTCGAGAATTTTTAGAGTTAGTATGTGACCCTGGTAATTTGAAATGTACGTTTAAAATTCAATATAGTGATTTAAATGTTAATTCAACGGAAATTGATCGAAACGATCAAACCAGCTTACGATACATATCCCATTGTGTTCGGAATGGGGGTAATACGCTATGGACGACAGGCGGTGGGCCTCGTTCAGGGATCGTATGTAAAGTCAACTCTTTGCGAAATAAAATAAAAAAAAAAAAAAAAAAAATTCTCCCCCTATTACCCTCTGCCCCCCCCCCCCCCGTTCAAAACTATTACAGAAATAAAAAAAAAAAAAAGAAACCTAAAACCCGAATCGGGATTGTCGCTCCCCCCCTCTTTGCCGTCGACTGCGCCTTCCGCCGCCTCTGGCGTTGACCTCCCCCCCCTCCCTCTCTCGCCCGACGCTTCCCCTCACCCCAACGACTCCCCAGTCGTCTCGCCTCTCTTCTCCTTTTCCCTCCACGCAACGACCAACCCCTTCCTCTTCCACCTCCCCTCCTGCCGACCTCTCCTGACGCGAAGGCCAGAAGCCGCGAACCCCTCCAGATGCCGCAACTCCGACGCACGACGGCCAGATTCCAGAAGTTGCTTCTCCCCCCTTTTTTTTTACAGTAAGTTTTAATACGATTTTCTTCTTTGATTTATGTTGTTTTTTTTTATGATCTCTATGATTTTACTGATAATAAATATATGATTTTCAGTTTATAGAAAATAGAATTCTTATGAAAAGAAAAATACGATTTTTACTAAGTAAAAAGATAGGATTTTTTTTTTATTAGAGGTATAAAGCTGCGATTTTCAATATAGAAAGTATAATAAATGAATGTGATTTTCATATTTTTAAAGAACTAAAAATATGATTTTTATTTTTTTAAAGTAATAAAAATATGGTTTTTATATTTTTAAAGTATTAAAAATATAATCTTTACTATATAGGAGAAATACAAATTAGATTTTTATATATTGAACTTTGAACTAAAAATTCAATTTTTATATATTGAACTTTGAAATAAAAATTCGATTTTTATATATTGAACTTCGAACTAAAAATTCGATTTTTATATATTGAACTTTGAACTAAAAATTCGATTTTTATATATTGAACTTTGAAATAAAAATTCGATTTTTATATATTGAACTTCGAACTAAAAATTCGATTTTTATATATTGAACTTCGAACTAAAAATTCGATTTTTATATATCGAACTTTGAACTAAAAATTCGATTTTTATATATTGAACTTTGAAATAAAAATTCGATTTTTATATATTGAACTTCGAACTAAAAATTCGATTTTTATATATTGAACTTTGAACTAAAAATTCGATTTTTATATATTGAACTTTGAAATAAAAATTCGATTTTTATATATTGAACTTTGAACTAAAAATTCGATTTTTATATATTGAACTTCGAACTAAAAATTCGATTTTTATATATTGAACTTTGAACTAAAAATTCAATTTTTATATATTGAACTTTGAAATAAAAATTCGATGTTTATATATTGAACTTCGAACTAAAAATTCGATTTTTATATATTGAACTTTGAACTAAAAATTCGATTTTTATATATTGAACTTTGAACTAAAAATTCGATTTTTATATATTGAACTTCGAACTAAAAATTCGATTTTTATATATTGAACTTTGAACTAAAAATTCGATTTTTATATATTGAATAGCGAAGTCAAAATTCGATTTTATATATTGAATAGCATAGTAAAAATTCGATTTTTACATATGTAGTGGCTACGGGCAACGAAGATGACGAAGATGCGATAGCGATGAAGATTTCTATCAATGAAGTGCCGTGGAGCTAGGATAGCTATATGTGAGAATTTCTCACCTTTCAATTTTATTTCTAGTTATATATATATATACTAGGATGCAGACGGTGCTTATTAGAAGCACCCGACACCCGTCCACAGACCATGGACTTGTTTGATTGGTTGTGTAGTTGGTTAGATTATTTGATTGAAATTAAATTGTTTGGTGAGATGAATGGATTTGATTGATATGTGAATGGCGTGGGCCTTCACTAGACCGGGGATAAGGCTAGGCCTCGTCCCGTTTCTAGTATCGTGCCGTTATGCCGCCGAAATTTTCTAAAACATGTTAGAAAAATAAAAATATCATTTTATTGAATAAATGAATTGAATAGAAATTCATAGGTTGAAATAAAATGTTCTATCGTTAAAAATATAATTTTTAACGTGAATATGAAAATAGTGAAGTGAATAAATAAATATTCATTTACAAACCAGATGGTTTGTTTATGTACACTTATTTGAATGATATTGATTGGGTCGATAAATTTCACACATCGCCCAACTGCACAAATAAAATCTGTGTTTGATTGTTTAAAACCCCACACGGGTGTTAGGATGAAATATGCAGTTCACTCATCCTGATTGATTAAATATGTCGATCGATTGATTGACAGGCTGTTATAAGCGTTGAATATTTGTATTTGATGCTTATGCAGTGTAGTGCACTTTGGTTGATGGTTGATTATTTTTCAATGCTATGATATACATGTGTTGTATGAAAATCCATATAATTAACTTTATATGGTAATTGATTGGGCCTCATTCCAATTTGAAAAATAAAGAATATTATAAAATAAAAGTTCATGTGTTGACAGTACTCATTCATTGAGATTGGTCATGTGTTGAACGAAATATTTTGATAATAATAACTATTTTGAAAAAGAAATATTTGAAATAGAATATTTGAAAATAGAAATTTATGAAGCCGTGTATGGACGCCATTTTGACGTGAACGATATTTATATCGATTTCGAAATGAATTGAATTGAAAACGATTTCGAAATGAATTGAATTGAAAACGATTTCGAAATGAAATGAATTGAAAACGATTTCGAAATGAATTGAATTGAAAACGAATTCAAAATGAATTGAAAACGATTTCGAAATGAATTGAATTGAAAACGAATTCAAAATGAATTGAAAACGATTTCGAAATGAATTGAATTGAAAACGATTTCGAAATGAATTGAATTGAAAACGAATTCAAAATGAATTGAAAACGATTTCGAAATGAATTGAATTGAAAACGATTTCGAAATGAATTGAATTGAAAACGAATTCAAAATGAATTGAAAACGATTTCGAAATGAATTGAATTGAAAACGAATTCAAAATGAATTGAAAACGATTTCGAAATGAATTGAATTGAAATGAATTCAAATTGAATTGAAATTCGAATTGAATAGAAATGAATTTTAAAACGAATTTATAAAGAAGAATTCAATTTTGATTTGAATTGAAAAGAAAGTTGAAATAGCTTTTGAAACGATTTTAAAACTATTTATATAATTCGTTTTAAATAGAAATCGACGAAATATATATTATATATATTATATATATAATATAATGGCCTGAATAGAACGCGCCGCGCCGCGGCAGTTCGTGAATTTCGACCATTTATTTCAAACGGACATTGCGGGAGATCCGACCGTCGGATTCTCCTAAAACCGGAACCGTTGGGTTCGTATCGAAAAGAGCTTTCTAATGAATATTAGAAATTAGAAATCTAACGGTTGGATTTGGAATTATGTCCAAATCAAATTCGAAAAAAGGTCGCTGTAAGTGCAGTTCGATGGCCATTGATGGAAATCGACTGTACGGGCCTTGATAAAATTATTAAAAATAGTAATAATTTATGTAAAATCATAAGAAATGATTTAGAAAGATTTGGGATGAAAAACTCCATATTGGAAAAGATAAAAATAGATTTTTATCGGAATGAACTAGTTTTGAACTAGAATTATAATTCTATTTATTTTTAAATAAATAAATTGAATTCGAAAAGGGTTTTAAAAGTAACCAAAATTCCAATGATTGCATTGGAGTGGATTTGAATCGAAATTGTCTTCGGGATATTTCGATGTTGGAATTCGGGATTATACAGGTGTTGTTATGGAAATTTGAAAGATATATATTTATATCGTTATTTCCAATACGACATTTGTTAGTCGTAGAATTCGATATTGAATATAAGCCGATATATTTTCTATTCAGAGCCTTGTATTGGATATCGAATGTGATTTGGGTTTGTCGTGAATGGTGTCTTCACTAACACTGTTCTTGAACCCAGTTGAGAAAAGATTAAATCTTTTTATTTAGATTTAATGAAGTTTACCAATTAAATAATATTTAATTGGAAATGAATTGATATTGATTTTTGGGTTTATCGTGAACAGTGTTTTAAATAACACTCGTTCTTTAACCCGATAATTAATGGAAATGTGATTTGGGTTTGTCGTGAATGGTGTCTTCACTAACACTGTTCTTGAACCCAGTTGAGAAAAGATTAAATCTTTTTATTTAGATTTAATGAAGTGTACCAATTAAATAACATTTAATTGGAATTGAATCGATATTGATTTTTGGGTTTATCGTGGACAGTGTTTTAAATAACACTCGTTCTTTAACCCGATGATTAATGAATGTGATTTCGGGTTTATCGTGAACCGTGTTTTTAAATGACACTGATTCTTTAACCCAGTCAAAGATTAAAACTAAGTGGAGTTTTAATGAATCTTTAATTAGATTGAAATAATCGAAATGGAGTATCACCAGTTTTGCTCCAGACGATAGTTAAATCTTTAATTAGATTTGAACGTGAAATGGTAATTGAATTTACCGATAACACTGTGGTGTTAGATATGAAGTATTACCAGTTTTACTTCATGGGATGAATAAGTTGGGATTGGGAAATTAAAACAAATGATTACTTCGGTAAGGTTCGCTAATCCCGACTAGTTTGAATTGATATTCAAGAGTAGATTAAAGAATAAATTCAAGAATTTATCTTTGATAAAATTAATGGGAGCCTTTCCCTATGAATGTGAAATTTAGAAACTAACTGTCGGTTAGCCAAGCAGAATGGTTTTCTGGATATTGATCTGATGTTGGTTTCGGCCTTCGGGGTTAATATTTGGGGAATTATTCTCTTGATTAATTTACGGTTAGTGACTAATGAATTGGAATGAGGCGTATGTTGTGTTTGTGTAACACTTATTTAAAATATACGCGAGTTATTCGGAAAGACCGGGTTTATCCCATTCTGAGTAACTGATACGACGATAAGTCGAAGATGAAGACGATGGTCGAAGACCGGAGGTCTTCACGTCGTTTGGGTAATTACTGATGATCTTGATTGGGCTGTACACCCAAGAAGATGGAAACAGTTAGTGATCGTCCAGACGTACTTGGAGATCGATGGATATGCGGGGTACTAGGTGCCTCCGGTTTCGTTCAGACCCAGGACGGACTTGTAAATGGACTGTGTGTCTGACATCGGATTTCATTCTGTGTGACTGATATCGGTTGCATAGGATGGTTTGCCTTTGTGGCATGCTAAGATGCAAATGATCAAGGCTTCTGTTGAAAAGCAAAGTCTTGTGGTGATGATCAAAGCACGGCCTTTGTGGCGTAGCTTTGTGTAACGTTTACCTCGCGTGTTTCACACCAGGTATGAACCAAAACGGGAGACGGACCTCAGGGAGGACTTGCGTTTCTTTCTAGCTAGAAGTGGCGTCAGTGGTTTTACACGCCCTGACGAGTTTGACTTATGTGGTTGTTGTTGTTGCGAGGCGCCTCGGATTGATCGGTCGTTCTCGAACCGATGGAGTCATTTAGTGGCTCATTTACGCCCCAAAGGGTGGGGAGACGTATTGTTCAGGCATAATAATCCACTCCGTGTGGACCGGCCCTGACGATCCAAGGCTTGCCTGCGCGCTTGCCTGAGACATGGGCTAGATTGTCTCGAATCGGTTGAGGATCTTGCCCCTAGCCTCGGTTCATAGACGGAAATCCAATTTCCAAATACGTGACTTTGCGGTTTTATTTGTAAACCTATATATGGCGACATGATATATGGTATTCATGCCGCCTATGATTGATACTTATGATTTGAAGTTGTTTTATACTCTATGCACTTATAATAGTATCAAATGATTTGTTTTAAACGTATCAAGCATTCTTTAGCTGTTATAAGGGAAAACCCTATCCCCCGGCTTGCGATTGCATTGTGTGATAGGACCTGGGTCTTATAACAGCTTCATCTTTCTTTATTTAGCATTGCGCTGTTTGTTTTATGCACTGGTATTCTTGGGAGGAAACCCGTTCCGTGTTATACGGCGTGGTCCCTTGATTTACCTAATGATTTAAAATAAAGATTAATAACTGTTTTAGTTCTCACACCAGTCACATGACTGACCTGGAGTTTATTGTTTTAACCTAAACTCTGGGTGCCCTTATTTTGACTCGGGCAGCTAGTAGTTTCGGTTTTGCAGATTTATATTCACAGGATCCTGGTTTACAGCTGGAACGATATCCGGAAAGCTTTGTATCCGTATATCTACTTCTAGTTGTGTATTGTATTATTTTCCGCTGCTATGTATTTAAATGTAATTTAAATCTCTGATATTTCTGTGTAATATTCATTTATACTCTGTATATTCTTGTAATCTGATGCATTGTTGTAATATACAATGAAATGTTCTTCTGTATGCATTCTGTTGTGGCTTGTTCTCGAACTATCCGACGCTTTCCTTTACGGGGAAGTTGCGGGTCTTCACAGTTGGTATCAGAGCTTTGGTTTACAAAGCTAGAGAACGAGACACATTAGAACCATACGAAAGAATTCATCAGATATTGGATTAGTAATATCCAATGAGAATGACTCGTTAGAGATGGGATCAGTAATATCCTAGAACGAGTGTGAAGAGTATATTTTTGAAAATGAAAACAAATTTTTGTTTTGAAAATTTAAATCAATTATACGTATTTGATTATTTATTTATATTGATTAGGACAGTCCAATATATAAAGATTTCGCGTATGCGCCTAGCTAGCGTCTATTCGAAGTTTTAATATACTGGATAGATATAGAATCACACTCTAGTCGCCCGGGGATGATTCTGATGATTGATATATCATCATCAGAGTTTATATTCGAGTGACGAACGTGTGACATCTATATATTTCCTATTGACTGGTGTGAGAACCAAAATTAGATAGGGCTAATTGTTGTGATCTGGCATCAAAAACATGATTTTTGACTATATATCAAAGTTATCAATTTGAAAACGTTAAATTCACTAATTGATTGATGTTTGTTTATTTGTTTGCTAATTTTTAGCCATTTAGCCTAATTGAACCGAATATTGAGTTGTATTGAAATTTGGTCGCATCTGCTTGCATATACATGTATATCATTGAACAGGTCATAGCAAGGAGGCTAGAGCCAGAGAATAAAATTTGTTTGCCCGACAAATAGGTACATGTTTACTACATAATTTACTATTTTGTTTGGGTGATGATGATTTTGTGAGCCTATTGGCTAGCCGCTTGGCTTTTTCTTTTTCTTTTTGAGATCTGAAGGACCGGGGAAGCTATTTGAAATTCCCCGATGCTCCCGGTGCAGGGGAGGTTATGGCGAAATTTTTCAAAAATTTAGGGTGTTAGCCAAATTTTTGAAATTTTGAAAATTCTCAGAAACCAAAGGGTTGGAGAATGGAAGCCAGATCGAGCGTAGAGTTAATTAATCAAACCACTTTCGACTTTGTTCCTTTTCGGGGACGAAAAGTTTTAAGTGGGAGAGATTGTAACAACCCGTAAAATCTGGGCCAGTTTAAAAATTTTATTTTTGCAATTTTAGCGAATTTTGATTATTTAAAATGAATTATTTTAGATAATATCGACAATAAATTTATTTTGAATATAATTCGAACGTATATATTATACGCGTCGTCGTTAGAATAAAAATAATTATATATAATTATAAAAGGAATTGAAAATGGCGCGGTAGTTCGAAAATTCGATTTCTAATTTCAAATGAATATACAGAATTCAATATAAGTCAGAATTGAACGAAACAAGAAATATTTGAATCTGTATAACTATATCTTTGTAACGAAGTTGACAAACTGAGATTTCACTTTAGAAATGATAAGATATGTCCAGTTGAAAATTCTGAATAGTCGCTATGGAATTCAGGCCCTTAAAAATGGACATTTTGCAAACGACCTCGGATTTCGGCGAAACCAGTTTTGTTGGATCCGCAATGTCAAGTTATTGCTAGGTTTCAAATTTCATAATTTTTCGAATCAATATGTGATCGTGGCAAAGGAAAACGCGTTTGACCATTTCAGTTGAATTTAATTGACTGGAAATTGGCCATTTTTCAAACGGTCTCAGAATTCGACGAAACTAGTTTTGTTAGGACCGTATCGTCAATACGAAGCTAGAAAATAATTTTCGAGAATTTTTAGAGTTAGTATGTGACCCTGGTAATTTGAAATGTACGTTTAAAATTCAATATAGTGATTTAAATGTTAATTCAACGGAAATTGATCGAAACGATCAAACCAGCTTACGATACATATCCCATTGTGTTCGGAATGGGGGTAATACGCTATGGACGACAGGCGGTGGGCCTCGTTCAGGGATCGTATGTAAAGTCAACTCTTTGCGAAATAAAATAAAAAAAAAAAAAAAAAAAATTTCTCCCCCTATTACCCTCTGCCCCCCCCCCCCCCGTTCAAAACTATTACAGAAATAAAAAAAAAAAAAGAAACCTAAAACCCGAATCGGGATTGTCGCCCCCCCCCCCCCTCTTTGCCGTCGACTGCGCCTTCCGCCGCCTCTGGCGTTGACCTCCCCCCCCTCCCTCTCTCGCCCGACGCTTCCCCTCACCCCAACGACTCCCCAGTCGTCTCGCCTCTCTTCTCCTTTTCCCTCCACGCAACGACCAACCCCTTCCTCTTCCACCTCCCCTCCTGCCGACCTCTCCTGACGCGAAGGCCAGAAGCCGCGAACCCCTCCAGATGCCGCAACTCCGACGCACGACGGCCAGATTCCAGAAGTTGCTTCTCCCCCCTTTTTTTTTACAGTAAGTTTTAATACGATTTTCTTCTTTGATTTATGTTGTTTTTTTTTATGATCTCTATGATTTTACTGATAATAAATATATGATTTTCAGTTTATAGAAAATAGAATTCTTATGAAAAGAAAAATACGATTTTTACTAAGTAAAAAGATAGGATTTTTTTTTTATTAGAGGTATAAAGCTGCGATTTTCAATATAAAAAGTATAATAAATGAATGTGATTTTCATATTTTTAAAGAATTAAAAATATGATTTTTATTTTTTTAAAGTAATAAAAATATGGTTTTTATATTTTTAAAGTATTAAAAATATAATCTTTACTATATAGGAGAAATACAAATTCGATTTTTATATATTGAACTTTGAACTAAAAATTCAATTTTTATATATTGAACTTTGAAATAAAAATTCGATTTTTATATATTGAACTTCGAACTAAAAATTCGATTTTTATATATTGAACTTTGAACTAAAAATTCGATTTTTATATATTGAACTTTGAAATAAAAAATCGATTTTTATATATTGAACTTCGAACTAAAAATTCGATTTTTATATATTGAACTTCGAACTAAAAATTCGATTTTTATATATTGAACTTTGAACTAAAAATTCGATTTTTATATATTGAACTTTGAAATAAAAATTCGATTTTTATATATTGAACTTCGAACTAAAAATTCGATTTTTATATATTGAACTTTGAACTAAAAATTCGATTTTTATATATTGAACTTTGAAATAAAAATTCGATTTTTATATATTGAACTTCGAACTAAAAATTCGATTTTTATATATTGAACTTCGAACTAAAAATTCGATTTTTATATATTGAACTTTGAACTAAAAATTCAATTTTTATATATTGAACTTTGAAATAAAAATTCGATGTTTATATATTGAACTTCGAACTAAAAATTCGATTTTTATATATTGAACTTTGAACTAAAAATTCGATTTTTATATATTGAACTTTGAACTAAAAATTCGATTTTTATATATTGAACTTCGAACTAAAAATTCGATTTTTATATATTGAACTTTGAACTAAAAATTCGATTTTTATATATTGAATAGCGAAGTCAAAATTCGATTTTATATATTGAATAGCATAGTAAAAATTCGATTTTTACATATGTAGTGGCTACGGGCAACGAAGATGACGAAGATGCGATAGCGATGAAGATTTCTATCAATGAAGTGCCGTGGAGCTAGGATAGCTATATGTGAGAATTTCTCACCTTTCAATTTTATTTCTAGTTATATATATATATACTAGGATGCAGACGGTGCTTATTAGAAGCACCCGACACCCGTCCACAGACCATGGACTTGTTTGATTGGTTGTGTAGTTGGTTAGATTATTTGATTGAAATTAAATTGTTTGGTGAGATGAATGGATTTGATTGATATGTGAATGGCGTGGGCCTTCACTAGACCGGGGATAAGGCTAGGCCTCGTCCCGTTTCTAGTATCGTGCCGTTATGCCGCCGAAATTTTCTAAAACATGTTAGAAAAATAAAAATATCATTTTATTGAATAAATGAATTGAATAGAAATTCATAGGTTGAAATAAAATGTTTTATCGTTAAAAATATAATTTTTAACGTGAATATGAAAATAGTGAAGTGAATAAATAAATATTCATTTACAAACCAGATGGTTTGTTTATGTACACTTATTTGAATGATATTGATTGGGTCGATAAATTTCACACATCGCCCAACTGCACAAATAAAATCTGTGTTTGATTGTTTAAAACCCCACACGGGTGTTAGGATGAAATATGCAGTTCACTCATCCTGATTGATTAAATATGTCGATCGATTGATTGACAGGCTGTTATAAGCGTTGAATATCTGTATTTGATGCTTATGCAGTGTAGTGCACTTTGGTTGATGGTTGATTATTTTTCAATGCTATGATATACATGTGTTGTATGAAAATCCATATAATTAACTTTATATGGTAATTGATTGGGCCTCATTCCAATTTGAAAAATAAAGAATATTATAAAATAAAAGTTCATGTGTTGACAGTACTCATTCATTGAGATTGGTCATGTGTTGAACGAAATATTTTGATAATAATAACTATTTTGAAAAAGAAATATTTGAAATAGAATATTTGAAAATAGAAATTTATGAAGCCGTGTATGGACGCCATTTTGACGTGAACGATATTTATATCGATTTCGAAATGAATTGAATTGAAAACGATTTCGAAATGAATTGAATTGAAAACGATTTCGAAATGAAATGAATTGAAAACGATTTCGAAATGAATTGAATTGAAAACGAATTCAAAATGAATTGAAAATGATTTCGAAATGAATTGAATTGAAAACGAATTCAAAATGAATTGAAAACGATTTCGAAATGAATTGAATTGAAAACGATTTCGAAATGAATTGAATTGAAAACGAATTCAAAATGAATTGAAAACGATTTCGAAATGAATTGAATTGAAAACGATTTCGAAATGAATTGAATTGAAAACGAATTCAAAATGAATTGAAAACGATTTCGAAATGAATTGAATTGAAAACGAATTCAAAATGAATTGAAAACGATTTCGAAATGAATTGAATTGAAATGAATTCAAATTGAATTGAAATTCGAATTGAATAGAAATGAATTTTAAAACGAATTTATAAAGAAGAATTCAATTTTGATTTGAATTGAAAAGAAAGTTGAAATAGCTTTTGAAACGATTTTAAAACTATTTATATAATTCGTTTTAAATAGAAATCGACGAAATATATATTATATATATTATATATATAATATAATGGCCTGAATAGAACGCGCCGCGGCAGTTCGTGAATTTCGACCATTTATTTCAAACGGACATTGCGGGAGATCCGACCGTCGGATTCTCCTAAAACCGGAACCGTTGGGTTCGTATCGAAAAGAGCTTTCTAATGAATATTAGAAATTAGAAATCTAACGGTTGGATTTGGAATTATGTCCAAATCAAATTCGAAAAAAAGGTCGCTGTAAGTGCAGTTCGATGGCCATTGATGGAAATCGACTGTACGGGCCTTGATAAAATTATTAAAAATAGTAATAATTTATGTAAAATCATAAGAAATGATTTAGAAAGATTTGGGATGAAAAACTCCATATTGGAAAAGATAAAAATAGATTTTTATCGGAATGAACTAGTTTTGAACTAGAATTATAATTCTATTTATTTTTAAATAAATAAATTGAATTCGAAAAGGGTTTTAAAAGTAACCAAAATTCCAATGATTGCATTGGAGTGGATTTGAATCGAAATTGTCTTCGGGATATTTCGATGTTGGAATTCGGGATTATACAGGTGTTGTTATGGAAATTTGAAAGATATATATTTATATCGTTATTTCCAATACGACATTTGTTAGTCGTAGAATTCGATATTGAATATAAGCCGATATATTTTCTATTCAGAGCCTTGTATTGGATATCGAATGTGATTTGGGTTTGTCGTGAATGGTGTCTTCACTAACACTGTTCTTGAACCCAGTTGAGAAAAGATTAAATCTTTTTATTTAGATTTAATGAAGTTTACCAATTAAATAATATTTAATTGGAATTGAATTGATATTGATTTTTGGGTTTATCGTGAACAGTGTTTTAAATAACACTCGTTCTTTAACCCGATAATTAATGGAAATGTGATTTGGGTTTGTCGTGAATGGTGTCTTCACTAACACTGTTCTTGAACCCAGTTGAGAAAAGATTAAATCTTTTTATTTAGATTTAATGAAGTGTACCAATTAAATAACATTTAATTGGAATTGAATCGATATTGATTTTTGGGTTTATCGTGGACAGTGTTTTAAATAACACTCGTTCTTTAACCCGATGATTAATGAATGTGATTTCGGGTTTATCGTGAACCGTGTTTTTAAATGACACTGATTCTTTAACCCAGTCAAAGATTAAAACTAAGTGGAGTTTTAATGAATCTTTAATTAGATTGAAATAATCGAAATGGAGTATCACCAGTTTTGCTCCAGACGATAGTTAAATCTTTAATTAGATTTGAACGTGAAATGGTAATTGAATTTACCGATAACACTGTGGTGTTAGATATGAAGTATTACCAGTTTTACTTCATGGGATGAATAAGTTGGGATTGGGAAATTAAAACAAATGATTACTTCGGTAAGGTTCGCTAATCCCGACTAGTTTGAATTGATATTCAAGAGTAGATTAAAGAATAAATTCAAGAATTTATCTTTGATAAAATTAATGGGAGCCTTTCCCTATGAATGTGAAATTTAGAAACTAACTGTCGGTTAGCCAAGCAGAATGGTTTTCTGGATATTGATCTGATGTTGGTTTCGGCCTTCGGGGTTAATATTTGGGGAATTATTCTCTTGATTAATTTACGGTTAGTGACTAATGAATTGGAATGAGGCGTATGTTGTGTTTGTGTAACACTTATTTAAAATATACGCGAGTTATTCGGAAAGACCGGGTTTATCCCATTCTGAGTAACTGATACGACGATAAGTCGAAGATGAAGACGATGGTCGAAGACCGGAGGTCTTCACGTCGTTTGGGTAATTACTGATGATCTTGATTGGGCTGTACACCCAAGAAGATGGAAACAGTTAGTGATCGTCCAGACGTACTTGGAGATCGATGGATATGCGGGGTACTAGGTGCCTCCGGTTTCGTTCAGACCCAGGACGGACTTGTAAATGGACTGTGTGTCTGACATCGGATTTCATTCTGTGTGACTGATATCGGTTGCATAGGATGGTTTGCCTGTGTGGCATGCTAAGATGCAAATGATCAAGGCTTCTGTTGAAAAGCAAAGTCTTGTGGTGATGATCAAAGCACGGCCTTTGTGGCGTAGCTTTGTGTAACGTTTACCTCGCGTGTTTCACACCAGGTATGAACCAAAACGGGAGACGGACCTCAGGGAGGACTTGCGTTTCTTTCTAGCTAGAAGTGGCGTCAGTGGTTTTACACGCCCTGACGAGTTTGACTTATGTGGTTGTTGCTGTTGCGAGGCGCCTCGGATTGATCGGTCGTTCTCGAACCGATGGAGTCATTTAGTGGCTCATTTACGCCCCAAAGGGTGGGGAGACGTATTGTTCAGGCATAATAATCCACTCCGTGTGGACCGGCCCTGACGATCCAAGGCTTGCCTGCGCGCTTGCCTGAGACATGGGCTAGATTGTCTCGAATCGGTTGAGGATCTTGCCCCTAGCCTCGGTTCATAGACGGAAATCCAATTTCCAAATACGTGACTTTGCGGTTTTATTTGTAAACCTATATATGGCGACATGATATATGGTATTCATGCCGCCTATGATTGATACTTATGATTTGAAGTTGTTTTATACTCTATGCACTTATAATAGTATCAAATGATTTGTTTTAAACGTATCAAGCATTCTTTAGCTGTTATAAGGGAAAACCCTATCCCCCGGCTTGCGATTGCATTGTGTGATAGGACCTGGGTCTTATAACAGCTTCATCTTTCTTTATTTAGCATTGCGCTGTTTGTTTTATGCACTGGTATTCTTGGGAGGAAACCCGTTCCGTGTTATACGGCGTGGTCCCTTGATTTACCTAATGATTTAAAATAAAGATTAATAACTGTTTTAGTTCTCACACCAGTCACATGACTGACCTGGAGTTTATTGTTTTAACCTAAACTCTGGGTGCCCTTATTTTGACTCGGGCAGCTAGTAGTTTCGGTTTTGCAGATTTATATTCACAGGATCCTGGTTTACAGCTGGAACGATATCCGGAAAGCTTTGTATCTGTATATCTACTTCTAGTTGTGTATTGTATTATTTTCCGCTGCTATGTATTTAAATGTAATTTAAATCTCTGATATTTCTGTGTAATATTCATTTATACTCTGTATATTCTTGTAATCTGATGCATTGTTGTAATATACAATGAAATGTTCTTCTGTATGCATTCTGTTGTGGCTTGTTCTCGAACTATCCGACGCTTTCCTTTACGGGGAAGTTGCGGGTCTTCACACCAATAGTGGGTGATGTCAATTACTACGGATCAATCGAAGAAATTTTTGAGCTTGATTATTAGGGAGCTTTCACAGTGGTCCTTTTTCAGTGTTGCTGGTACCAAGAGGAAAAAGATTCATATAGTCTTACTCGAGTAAATTTTAGCAAGTGCCATAAAACTGACCCTTATGTCCTGTATTTGCAAGTGCAGCCTGTATTTTATGTGGAAGATGCAGTTGAAAAGAACAATCATTATGTTATTAAAAAATTGACGAGTGATTGGTGTGATACTGAAAATCAGAATGCAATGGAAGATGACATGAGCAATACGCATTCACATGATATGGGCATAGGTGGTGAACTAGAAGTTGTTGATGGGGGTTGGATTAGTGATGATGCCCCCGTAATACAATTAGAAGCAGGAGTTCCTCATCATGTTCCATCTCGTTAGGGAAAAAAATTCCTCTTTCTTATTGCTTAATTTGGTCTAATTTATGATGCATTTGGCACTTTTTGTTTTAGCTGGAAATTATTATCTTTGATGAATGTATTTGGCACTCTTTTCTCATATTGCAATCTACATTGTTTACATGTTTTATGATTTAATGTCTTTCTTTACTATCATCTAAATTGGTTATAGACCAAAATGTTATGGTTATTGTTTTTTGTCCACTTTAACATGCATGCACCTTGTTTTATTGTATTCAGTTTGTACAAGATGAATGAACTTATTAATATCCGACTGCAACATGGCAGACAGTTTCGAAAGACATGTTACGTCGGCGGAGAATCCTTCGTAGTAACAAAATATGATGTAGGCCGGTTTTCTTACAGTGTGCTTATGGACTTTATTAAAGATTGTCTCCATTACACTGAAATAAGAGGAGTGTATATCAGCAAAGGAACGAGGATGGCTGGCAGCTAATATTGAATGACAAGGACGTAAACGAGTACGTACAGGGCTGCAATAAGCAAGAAGTGGTTTTTTACATCGGCAACACCATTGACAAAGACAGTGAGCCGTTGATTCAACTACAACCACATGTAATCATACGGCCAAGGAAAAACATAATTGAAGGTATATATGTATATGTAATATAGATCCATTCTTATATATATATATATATCTGTGTGTGTAAAGAATATGAAGGAGGCTATCAATATTATTTTTATTGTTCCAGGTTCTGTTAAGAAGCCGGTTGTAAAGCGCAAGTATACTACTACACATAGACTTCAGCAGCAACACAAAATGATAAAAAACAACCCAACTTAAGTGGGTCATAAGAAACTATCGTCGGATCTTGATATGAATAAGGGTGAAGAAGATGTTAGTGTAACGGACAAAGGAACCAGAAGGAAATTAAATGTAGAAAATAAAACAGGTAATGATGACGATACCCGAGAGAATGAAACTGATGTTCAGGTATTTTTCGGTCTTCATTTCAGTTTTATTAATCTGGATGAAATCTTATTCCGACCATGAAGGCTGCAGCTAATTTAAGTAACTAATTGTTCTTTGTGCATGCATTCGATTAAAGTAGCAAGAATTGTTTATACGTCGACTCTATTTGGTTAACTAGCTTAAAATTATCATCGATGGTGAGTAATAATGCTAATCTGCTTGCAGTTCTCACAACCATCAGTTTTGACGAAGTATGAACAAAAGAGAATCGCCCAAATGCAAGAAAATGATGCAATTAGTAGATCATTTTGGGTGCCTTCATTGGTTAGTTGTATGCAAGAGGCTGCTGCACGAAATAAGAAAGATAAAGGCAAAGATGTTGTTGGACGTGATGAATACATCCCAGAAAATGCTGGTGAAGACATCACTGATGATTCGTCGGATTCGGAGATATAAAGAAGTTATTTGTTTATTACTTATTGTCTTTGCCTTTGTGAACGTAAAATGTAACATCCCAGAATTTTAACTATGTTTGATTTGGATTTTTATTTATTTAATTTTTGATTTTATGAATATAAATTGATTTTATTTGGTTTAAATATGAATTTTAACTTTGTATAAGTATTTTGTTTTTATTATGATTTTTATAAGAAAACTTATTTTGAAATTTTTTTTTTATATAAAATTAATGTTTAAGTAATGATATTTTCTGATTTTGATAATATTGATTTGTAAAATATGAATTTGGTAAAGGATAATTTATTTTATGATTTTTACAAGAATAATAATTATTATTTTATTTATTTTGATAAGTTATATGATAAGTTTTACTTGAATTATAAATAAGAATGATTATTAATAAGTTTGGATTTGTTGATACTATTTGTCGTTCGATCGCATTTGTCAAACTATAACATGAATTAGTAGCGTTAGAATTAAGTGTTGCCTTTAGTTTTCATAGCATTTAAGGGAAATGCTACCAAAAGTTCACCTTCTCTTCTTAAGACAAGTGTTAAGACACATGTCTTTATGCATGCTCCCTTTCATGCATGTAATACACATGTCCTATGATGTGTCACTCTCTCCTTACTCCTCTTTTCCTATAAATACCACCATTTCCTTCCACTTTTTCATTCATTCTCATTTCTTTTCTTTCTCTTCTTCTTAAAGCTTATGGCCATGGTTTCCATGGCATAAGTCTTCCTCCTTCCCACCACCACCTTGCCAAAGTTCGTCATTTCTCCTCTTCCTCCTCTTATAATATAAAGAGAGATTAGTGTATATTATATTATATATATTTTTGTGAAGAAGACGTTGCGCCGAAATACTGTCCGACGATTCACTCAACTAGGCTCACCTACCGTGAAGATTTGGAAAGCTGTTAGGTGAGAACTTCTAATTTAAATTTTATTTAAATTAGTTAATTTTAATTAGCTGAGATTAATTATAATTTGTTGATGATGATTGTGTGATGGATGTTGATGTTTGAATGGTTGTTCATGAATTAGATAATACACTGAACACGAGTAAGCGTTATTGTCTGTAACGCTTGTGCACAGTTTAATGTTGTTGTGATGAATGAATTCATATCCATTTGATCGTATAGTTCATTTGGATAGATATGATTGCATTGTATGATCACACACACACAAACACACCGTGGTTGTGGAATATATGGGTGATCGATTTAGATTCTCCTTCATATATATGATTTTATTTAATTATTAAATAAGATTTAAAAATTTTGGTTTTGAATTTAATATCAACTTTTAAATATTGAATTAGGAGTTGGAAAATAATTTAAATTATGTATTGATTTTGTATAACGATCTTTATATCTATGCAAAACTGGTTTTGGAAAAAAAAAATATTTTCAATTTAAATTCGAAATGAGATTTTTAATTTGAATATGGTTTTTATATAATAATGATATAATATACACCAGAACGTTCTAGGATGACAGAGAGGATAGTGTCTAGGCTTGGGTTTGGAAAATCAGTTTCCTGCTCTCCCTGGCTATCCCTAACTGATCCGACGGATGGGATGGTTAAATAAAAATCTAATTTGAAATTATTTGAATGGTGATTTAATTAGAAGAAAAAGTTGTGTTTTAAATCCAAATAATTTGAAAAGTCAATTTAAATGATTTATATAAGTTTATAATGATTTTTAAGGTAATTTGAAGTATTTAAGAATAATGATTATTTTGGTCAAAATTAGAGCTTGTCGCATTATGGCAATATGTAAATGCTTATAACTTTTCCAATTTAAATCGGATTTCCACGAAACGAAAAACGTTTGATTCCTATTTACGAGAGCTTTCAAATGAGTGAAAGCAGATTTTAATTTCGGGTTATAGTTTTCAAGTTATATTTGAAACCGTTTTGGAAAAGATCGATGTAAGAACAATTGTTGCCCATAACTATAAACAGCTATTTTTAAATTATTTAAAAATATGGAAAATTTTTGTAAAATCATTACAAATTATGAAAAGGTGTTTTCAATTGTAAAGTTTAAGTTTTGGCTAAGATAAACGATATTTTTTATCAAAATAGTTAAGATAACTGTTTTGTAACACTTTTGTAACACTTTTGGAACGCTATTGTAACGCTTTCTTCGAAAACAATCTATTTTGAAGTTTTAACCCGTAAACGATGTTCCGAACTATAAGTAATGATTTGTGGAATGTTTTCAAAGGTTTAAGAGTATTAGAAATATTTAGATTTATACTAATACGGGTTTTTAATACTAAATAATTGGATATGGTTGGAGATAAATCTTCGGATGTTTGATATTAGTTCGGTAAATGAAAACTCTTATTATCTGAGGAATTTAAAAGGGTATTTCACCGTTATTCCGCTTATAATATGAGTTGGATACGAAAATTAATATTGAAGATAAGTTGATGGTATCTCTATGTAACGACCCGGATTTTTGGTCGATTTATTTTAAATATTTAGTATGGTTTTAAGTATTGAATTTATAATATAAATGGTATTTTTTTGGGTTATCGATCAAATAATCGAAATACGATTTACTTTGATAATTATCAGAAAACAAGAATCTAAAATAATTCAGTTTGAAATTTAAACTGAATCAAAATAATTCATGTAATTTATAGAAACGATGGTAATTATAATTTATTATTGATAAATTTGATTGGTTTGAATTTAAAATGTATTTTAATTAGTTGAATCGAATTTAAATAGTTAGTTTAAATGAGTATCTTTTCGAAATGACTGAATCAGGCTTCGATATCCGTTCCAGTGTGTTCAGAATAGGGGTATAACCCTAGAAATGTCAGTTGTTGTGCCCAAATAGGAGTTTAAAAAAATGAGATACCTTGAATTAAATTAAATCACGTCACTTTAAATCAGATTTTAAAAATAAATAAGGTCTACCTACCTATTCCTTTTCCCTGAAGTAATTCTGATCAGCCTATCTTATAGCCAAAACTTCATCTTTCAATTCACGTACCTTCTGTTCCCTGCCTTCACTACAAAGGAAAACATCAATGAAATAACCATGTGCATTTGTCCCTTCTTCGCATTTATAAGTACCAGTCCCCTTCATTTATTTAGCTCCATTTCGGCTATCCCCCTTTCATTCCTTTTGCACTCAACAGAAAACCATTCCATCGGGATAGAGAAACACAATCGAACGGGAAAAAGGGGAAATCGAATTCCTCCATTAAAATTGAAATCTCCTCAAAAATCGATCAGTGTAGATCCATTCAGATCATACTCCACTTCCGTGGCTATCAAAATCAGATGGTGGGTTTTGGAGTTCAATTAGTTCGAGTGAGTTGAACGAGGGTTCGATCGACTTTTGTTTCGTTCAAAAAAAAAAGTCGTGGATTCAAATCACGATGGGTAGTGACGCGATGGACTTTACGGTGGCGGGCTACTTCGACTGGTGAAGAGATCGATGCAATTCAGATTAACGGATTGGGTAAATGGATACAGGATTGATCATAGGGGCATCGCGATTTCTCGGGAGTGAACTCGCATTTGTATTCACATGATCGAGTTTCAGATGTTCCTGCGAAAGCGAAGGAGTAATGGAATCGATCAATGAGGTTGCAGTGTTAACTGTAAAGATGAACTCGTTCTTTTGTTTCATGAGGTGAAGGAGTTAAGTAGTCTCTAAGCAACAACGATAGTGTTGAGTTCGAGTACTGAAAATTTAGAGTAAAGGAGATGAAGAATCGGACCATGATGAGGATTGTTTTAGACAGACTGTTGGGATTAACATGAAGGGGAGTGCATGGTGAGATGTTTGGCTTGGGTTTTCAAATCCTCGGGCTCGTTCGAAGTCAGGAATTTTTAGACTGGATTACGAGGTAATCAAACAAATTTATATAATAATTAAAATAGTAAATGTTGTTTAATTGTGTATAAACTAGTAACAAGTATATCATTTTCATACGAAATCAGATTGAAGCGAAACAAATTATGTTGAACTTGTATTATCGTCAACTACACATTGGAATCTGGATTGGAGTAGATTACGATAAAATCACGGTGAGTAAATCTCACTCACCTTTTATCTATAATTATTTTTACTTCGTAAAAATAGTTGTTGTTGCTTGTTTGGATTTTTCTGCTTGTTTTATATATATTAGTTATTTAGGCTATTATATATATATATTGGGTTGATTGATTGGTTGGATTCCCGCAGTCTCATTAGCGGATGCCCGCAGTTTCATAGCGGATGATTACCCTATACGCCCCACGCTATGATTAGTGGATGACCTTCTATACCGCGATATTCTGCCACGAAGCAGAATGGGAATTATTTATGTGCAAACGTCTGTGGATGCAGGGAAACAGGTTGGAGGAATCCAACAGGATTCCTAAAAAAATATATTATCTGTTTGCTGTTTGTTTGATTTCATATATATTCATATATGATGTGTTAAAAACCAAATGAATGAATATTGGTTGATTTGATTGTTTAAAATATCACTGGGCTTGAATATTGATCTATAAAAATATCGCGGAAGGGATATTTGAGATTTAAAAGAGAAAATGCTATTTTTCTAAAATAGAATTTGAATTTAAAATGGAATAAAAATATTTAACTTGTTTTAAAAGGAATAAAACAAGTAGTTCATTTATACACAAAGTTTTAAATGAAGTGAAAAGAATTATCATTGGACAATTCAAAAGAAAATTATAAGTGTGAATTTGTTAAGGGGAAATCTATTTTTCCAAAGTAGAAAATATTTATTTCAAAGGAAATTTGAAGCGATAATTTGTTTAAAAATATAAACAAGTAAAATAAAAGGGAATTTGAATAAAGAGAAATTTGAAAAGAAGTTTGAATATTTGAATTCAAATAGAATTTAAAAGAAGTTTTGAATATTTGGATTTCAAATAGAAACCCAAATGGAGTTAAATATTTAAATTCAAGTATGAATTTCAAATATAGGTATTCATAAAAAAAAAGATTTGAATATAGAAATTTAAGTGGAATTTAAATCAAGAAAATAAAGTATGGTATTTGAATTCAACGAGATATAAATATGGTATTTAAATTCAAAAAGAATTTAAATATGGCATTTGAATTCAAGGAAAGTTTAAATATGGAATTTGAGTCCAAGGAGAATCAATATGGAATTTGAGTTAAAAGAAGTTTTAAATACTTGGAATTCAAAAAGAGTTGGAATATTTGGGAATTCAAATAAAAGTAGAAATAAGGTTTGAATAATAGAAATTGGAAGAGAATTTGAGAATTTGAATTATATAATTCAAATGGAATTTAAAACATAGAATTTGAAATAGAATTCAAATAGAATTCAAATATGGGATTTGAATATAGCAATTCAAATAGAATTTGAATAAATGAATTTGAATATAGAATTTCAAGGTAGAATTGTAATGAAATTTGAAATATCGAATTCAAGAGAATTGAATATGGTTTCGAATTTAGAATTCAAAGAAGAATTGAATATTAACTTCAAATATAATCGAAATAGAGTTTGAATATATAACTCAAATAGAATTGAATATCAAGTTTGAATAGAGATTTGAAATAGAAATTCAAGTATTGAATTTGAATATCAAATAGAAAAGGAATTGGGATTTGAAAATAGAATTCAAAAGTGAGATTGGAATTTGAATCAAGAAATTCAAATAGAGGAAAATGGAGTTTGAATATTAAAAATTCAAATAGAGCTAAAATGGAGTTGAATTCATTTTAACGAAGTTTAAAAGTTTATATATAAATATAATTAAAACGAACTCGCCGCAGCGCTGCAGTTCGTAAATTGGCGGTTCGAACTTCAATTGAATATACAGGAATCAATTGAAGTCGGAATTCTTTGAAACAAGAAACGTCAGGACTGATTTGATAATAGTTTTCTAGTGGAGGAGAAAAATCTGGATTTCGTCATATAAATTTTGAGATACGTCAAAATCAAATTTTTAAAAGAGCAGCGCCAAAACCATTTAAAAACCCATAACGGTTTATTTAATTTTATAAAAGGATTTTAAGAAAATAAAATCCGCATTTTTATTTAAGAAAATCCCAGGTTTTGAGAGGTGAAATATATCTGTACTCAAGTGAAGTAATGAGTTGATTTTTGAAACAGGAATCAGATTTTTGACTTATTGAATAGAATTAACTAATTTGAATAGTAATTAGTTAATGGGATTTTGAATTGATATAGGACTTTGAATAAGGGAATTTGATTTGGAAATTTATATTTGAAGTCAAAAAGGGAAATAAAATGAAATTGAAACGAAATTTGGTTATGAGCAAGTTAAATATTTTGTTTGAAAATGCTATGTTCAAACAAAGGAGTAAAATAGGCAAAATGGCCGATTTAAAGAATAAATGGGCGGAACTGAATTCAAACGATTAGATAGTGTTGAATTGAATTGAAAACAGGTGAACATGTGTTGGACAGGTACATGATGAAGTATATGAAGATTTTAATTTGTGTGCCCAACAAAAAGGTACATGTTTAATTCATATATGAGATTTTATGCACCGTATCGGTAAGCCGCTTGGCTTTTTCTTTTTCTTTTCGAGATAAGAAGGACCGGGAAGGCTATTTGCAATTTCCCGATGCTCCCGGTGTAGGGGAGGTTATGGCGAATTTTTCCGGAAATTTAAGAAGTTAGAATATTTTTAAGAAAATTTGATAATTAGAATCAGTGTATCGATATATATAGAATGCGATAAGGAAATGAACTTAAAAATAAAACAGTATAAACAAAATGTGAAATATGTATACATTTTAGAAATGGAAAATTTGTTTAATATGGTATTGATTATTCGAGTAACAGTCTGGTCTGTTTTGAAGTTAATAATATTTTCAGTCAAGGTCTGAGAGGTAATTATACCCCAACTTGATGGATTATTATTATTGGCTGATAAATGGCAAGACTCGGTCTCGAAAATCAATGTTTAAAGAGATTCAGTTGAAGGAAGTATTTTGGGTTGTTGTGACGATGTTTTACACAGCATTCGTTTTAACCCAAGTGGTGAAATTTTGGAAGTATAAGAGTAAATATTTCCTGAGTATAATTAAAGTAGTCGGGAAAGAGATAGGTGATTGGAATTGTTTTCAATTTCAAATAGAATATATTTTCTAAGTGCAGAAAATAAAAGAAGGCGATGCATGGAAATGTTTTCCAAATAACGTATAAGGCCAATATGGTTATTGAAAATATTTGGTTAACAAATATTGATAAAGAACCGGAGAAGAGATTTAATTAATGAAATATTAATTAAAGAGCCCAGTGATTTGTTTGATATGTTGGATGAACACTTGTTTTTATTCGATAGTTAAATCACAGACTATCGAAGTTTTGACCATCGTTGTCAATATGGAGAGACCGGTTGGATTACTATCCGAGAACCACTCCGTATTGACAGTATCGTTGCGAATTTGATTATATGAAGATAATCGAAGACGGAGTAAAGTGCAAGGGCTTTTTCTATTTATAGAAATTGTGCCTTCGGTTTCGTTCAGTCCCAGAACGAACGTAAATGGACGAATGTCTGACAGAGTATTTCCAATGATCAAATGGGTTGATCTGTATGAATATATATGGTTGCAACGGATTTATCCCTTAGCATAATATCCAGAATATTTGTGCAAACTCAACTAGTGATTAACGGATCTGACAATGTGGCATTCAAAGTGATTGTGCTATCAATGAATGGTAAGTATTCGTAGCCTCAGGCCTCAACAACCGGGAAAGGACAAAAATCGGGCAGGCAGCATGGCTATGTGGGTCGCACCCATTAGGATGTATAATCACCTATCTAGAGGTTCATTTAATTTCTTATTCTATTCGATGCTGTCCCAGTCGGGAGGCGGTTGCTGATCCCAACCGTTGGTGATATACATTCGATACACTCAAGCGAAATGAGTGGTCGGTCATGTGTGGGCCGGGTTACAAGATGTTCTTGTTGAACCCAGTGTATTCCTCTCTAGAGATACACTAGCGGAAGGTGGTTCCATACCTTGTCATGTTGGAAATCCAATCCCCAATAAGCGCCATGCGGTTTTTGATTTTATACTATATATGTAGAGCGTGAGATGCAAGCGTTCTACTATTTGGTTATTTATTTGATGTAGACATTATTATAATATCACTGGATTTGATATCAAAGTGTTTTGGGTTATAGTAAGGTATAAACCGTCCATGTTTATGTGTGGGCTGGTCTTACTATTATCTTTTCTTTCGAAAAGAATTTTGAAAGTTAAACAAATGTTTGGAGTTTACTCACACCAGTCCCATGACTGACCCAGAGTTTATTTTGTTTTGTTTTCCCTAAACTCTTGGGTGCCCAAATTTGTACGGGCAGTCAAGTAGTCGGGATTTCATAGATTTATTTGAAGGAGCTGGAAGCAGGAGGCTTCACCGGTTAGCTATAGGCTATCATATATTCCGCTGTGGACCTTGTTTGTATCTGGAAACAGGTGTTTATAACTGTTCCAGAAATGACTGTTGTGCTCTGATGATGGTATGTATATAAAGTTACTGATTTGTATTTCAAAAGTTATGTTATATAATATATTTTATTCGTTCCGCTGTGAGTTTTGTGATCTTCGTTTTCTTCTATTCTAATGTTTCTTTCCTTCTTTTTCTCATCCCCTTACTCCTTTCTAATAATGATTCGTATTTCTGTGCAATTTGGGTTGGACGTGTTATGTTATTAGTCGACTCAGATAGTACGGATTTGCGGGTCGTTACAGTTGGTATCAGAGCTTAGGTTGAGCGAATACCTAGGCTTGTTGGAATGTACTCATTAGAGATAGGGTCAGTAGTACCCTAGAATGAGTTGAGTGTATATATACGAGGGAGCGTATTTGTAAATTGATATAAAAGTTGTTTTATATTGTGTTGGCTAGTCTGTAGAGTGGTTTATGAATTCTGGTCGAATCGTGGGACGCCATGACATCGATAAGAGTTTGTAAATACTTGAACAGAAGATTGAACACGATATAGTTTTAAAATGGGTAGATGAAATAATTTTACCCAAATTTCTATTTTTATATAGAAGGAATAATTTTCTGAAATTATTATATTATATATGGATGTGTTGATTGTTAGGATTATAATCCAATGAGATTATAAAATTGGAATGGGTAATTATAACCAAATAAAATTTGTATATGAATGAAATATATACAAATGGGATGAACTGGAATTAAATTCAAACCAAAATTGGAATTTAAATTCTGGGAAGTTTGAAAATATTTTCTAAAAGTACATTAAAAGAATATAGCTTTGTTTTGAAAAGACCGTTCGAATAAAAATCATATTTGAATGGATTTTGAAATAGATAAAGCACTGAACTCACTTCGGTGGCTGGGAAATAATTCTGATGATGATTGCAACATCATCAGTGTTCATTTTCGAGTTTCTAAGTGATGGATTGCTACCTTAGAAAATTTTGTTGGAAATTTGTTTGAAAATTCAAATGTTTTGAATTTGTGATAGGAATAAATATATGTTCATATTTATATATTATCTCAAAAGGACTTGAAATAAAAACCCGGGAATTTGAATTCTGGAATTAAAATTTAATTTAAAACAAGTTAAATAAATCAAGTGAATGAATTGATTTAGAATCAATTTGAATGCATGTGAATGAGAAACCAAATGTTTTGGTAGAACTAAAATTGTTGAAATATGAAGAGGTGAGTTTCAACATAAAAGAAGTTGTGAAAAGTAATGGATTTGTACCATTTTCCTACCTTAGCAATTTCGAGGACGAAATTATTTTAAGGGGGGAAGAATGTAACGACCCGGATTTTTGGTCGATTTATTTTAAATATTTAGTATGGTTTTAAGTATTGAATTTATAATATAAATGGTATTTTATTGGGTTATCGATCAAATAATCGAAATACGATTTACTTTGATAATTATCAGAAAACAAGAATCTAAAATAATTCAGTTTGAAATTTAAACTGAATCAAAATAATTCATGTAATTTATAGAAACGATGGTAATTATAATTTATTATTGATAAATTTGATAGGTTTGAATTTAAAATGTATTTTAATTAGTTGAATCGAATTTAAATAGTTAGTTTAAATGAGTATCTTTTCCAAATGACTGAATCAGGCTTCGATATCCGTTCCAGTGTGTTCAGAATAGGGGTATAACCCTAGAAATGTCAGTTGTTGTGCCCAAATAGGAGTTTAAAAAAATGAGATACCTTGAATTAAATTAAATCACGTCACTTTAAATCAGATTTTAAAAATAAATAAGGTCTACCTACCTATTCCTTTTCCCTGAAGTAATTCTGATCAGCCTATCTTATAGCCAAAACTTCATCTTTCAATTCACGTACCTTCTGTTCCCTGCCTTCACTACAAAGGAAAACATCAATGAAATAACCATGTGCATTTGTCCCTTCTTCGCATTTATAAGTACCAGTCCCCTTCATTTATTTAGCTCCATTTCGGCTATCCCCCTTTCATTCCTTTTGCACTCAACAGAAAACCATTCCATCGGGATAGAGAAACACAATCGAACGGGAAAAAGGGGAAACCGAATTCCTCCTTTAAAATTGAAATCTCCTCAAAAATCGATCAGTGTAGATCCATTCAGATCATACTCCACTTCCGTGGCTATCAAAATCAGATGGTGGGTTTTGGAGTTCAATTAGTTCGAGTGAGTTGAACGAGGGTTCGATCGACTTTTGTTTCGTTCAAAAAAAAAAGTCGTGGATTCAAATCGCGATGGGTAGTGACGCGATGGACTTTACGGTGGCGGGCTACTTCGACTGGTGAAGAGATCGATGCAATTCAGATTAACGGATTGGGTAAATGGATACAGGATTGATCATAGGGGCATCGCGATTTCTTGGGAGTGAACTCGCATTTGTATTCACATGATCGAGTTTCAGATATTCCTGCGAAAGCGAAGGAGTAATGGAATCGATCAATGAGGTTGCAGTGTTAACTTTAAAGATGAACTCGTTCTTTTGTTTCATGAGGTGAAGGAGTTAAGTAGTCTCTAAGCAACAACGATAGTGTTGAGTTCGAGTACTGAAAATTTAGAGTAAAGGAGATGAAGAATCGGACCATGATGAGGATTGTTTTAGACAGACTGTTGGGATTAACATGAAGGGGAGTGCATGGTGAGATGTTTGGCTTGGGTTTTCAAATCCTCGGGCTCGTTCGAAGTCAGGAATTTTTAGACTGGATTACGAGGTAATCAAACAAATTTATATAATAATTAAAATAGTAAATGTTGTTTAATTGTGTATAAACTAGTAACAAGTATATCATTTTCATACGAAACCAGATTGAAGCGAAACAAATTATGTTGAACTTGTATTATCGTCAACTACACATTGGAATCTGGATTGGAGTAGATTACGATAAAATCACGGTGAGTAAATCTCACTCACCTTTTATCTATAATTATTTTTACTTCGTAAAAATAGTTGTTGTTGCTTGTTTGGATTTTTCTGCTTGTTTTATATATATTAGTTATTTAGGCTATTATATATATATTGGGTTGATTGATTGGTTGGATTCCCGCAGTCTCATTAGCGGATGCCCGCAGTTTCATAGCGGATGATTACCCTATACGCCCCCACGCTATGATTAGTGGATGACCTTCTATACCGCGATATTCTGCCACGAAGCAGAATGGGTATTATTTATGTGCAAACGTCTTTGGATGCAGGGAAACAGGTTGGAGGAATCCAACAGGATTCCTAAAAAAAATATTATCTGTTTGCTGTTTGTTTGATTTCATATATATTCATATATGATGTGTTAAAAACCAAATGAATGAATATTGGTTGATTTGATTGTTTAAAATATCACTGGGCTTGAATATTGATCTATAAAAATATCGCGGAAGGGATATTTGAGATTTAAAAGAGAAAATGCTATTTTTCTAAAATAGAATTTGAATTTAAAATGGAATAAAAATATTTAACTTGTTTTAAAAGGAATAAAACAAGTAGTTCATTTATACACAAAGTTTTAAATGAAGTGAAAAGAATTATCATTGGACAATTCAAAAGAAAATTATAAGTGTGAATTTGTTAAGGGGAAATCTATTTTTCCAAAGTAGAAAATATTTATTTCAAAGGAAATTGGAAGCGATACTTTGTTTAAAAATATAAACAAGTAAAATAAAAGGGAATTTGAATAAAGAGAAATTTGAAAAGAAGTTTGAATATTTGAATTCAAATAGAATTTAAAAGAAGTTTTGAATATTTGGATTTCAAATAGAAACCCAAATGGAGTTAAATATTTAAATTCAAGTATGAATTTCAAATATAGGTATTCATAAAAAAAAAAGATTTGAATATAGAAATTTAAGTGGAATTTAAATCAAGAAAATAAAGTATGGTATTTGAATTCAACGAGATATAAATATGGTATTTAAATTCAAAAAGAATTTAAATATGGCATTTGAATTCAAGGAAAGTTTAAATATGGAATTTGAGTCCAAGGAGAATCAATATGGAATTTGAGTTAAAAGAAGTTTTAAATACTTGGAATTCAAAAAGAGTTGGAATATTTGGGAATTCAAATAAAAGTAGAAATAAGGTTTGAATAATAGAAATTGGAAGAGAATTTGAGAATTTGAATTATATAATTCAAATGGAATTTAAAACATAGAATTTGAAATAGAATTCAAATAGAATTCAAATATGGGATTTGAATATAGCAATTCAAATAGAATTTGAATAAATGAATTTGAATATAGAATTTCAAGGTAGAATTGTAATGAAATTTGAAATATCGAATTCAAGAGAATTGAATATGGTTTTGAATTTAGAATTCAAAGAAGAATTGAATATTAACTTCAAATATAATCGAAATAGAGTTTGAATATATAACTCAAATAGAATTGAATATGAAGTTTGAATAGAGATTTGAAATAGAAATTCAAGTATTGAATTTGAATATCAAATAGAAAAGGAATTGGGATTTGAAAATAGAATTCAAAAGTGAGATTGGAATTTGAATCAAGAAATTCAAATAGAGGAAAATGGAGTTTGAATATTAAAAATTCAAATAGAGCTAAAATGGAGTTGAATTCATTTTAACGAAGTTTAAAAGTTTATATATAAATATAATTAAAACGAACTCGCCGCAGCGCTGCAGTTCGTAAATTGGCGGTTCGAACTTCAATTGAATATACAGGAATCAATTGAAGTCGGAATTCTTTGAAACAAGAAACGTCAGGACTGATTTGATAATAGTTTTCTAGTGGAGGAGAAAAATCTGGATTTCGTCGTATAAATTTTGAGATATGTCAAAATCAAATTTTTAAAAGAGCAGCGCCAAAACCATTTAAAAACCCATAACGGTTTATTTAATTTTATAAAAGGATTTTAAGAAAATAAAATCCGCATTTTTATTTAAGAAAATCCCAGGTTTTGAGAGGTGAAATATATCTGTACTCAAGTGAAGTAATGAGTTGATTTTTGAAACAGGAATCAGATTTTTGACTTATTGAATAGAATTAACTAATTTGAATAGTAATTAGTTAATGGGATTTTGAATTGATATAGGACTTTGAATAAGGGAATTTGATTTGGAAATTTATATTTGAAGTCAAAAAGGGAAATAAAATGAAATTGAAACGAAATTTGGTTATGAGCAAGTTAAATATTTTGTTTGAAAATGCTATGTTCAAACAAAGGAGTAAAATAGGCAAAATGGCCGATTTAAAGAATAAATGGGCGGAACTGAATTCAAACGATTAGATAGTGTTGAATTGAATTGAAAACAGGTGAACATGTGTTGGACAGGTACATGATGAAGTATATGAAGATTTTAATTTGTGTGCCCAACAAAAAGGTACATGTTTAATTCATATATGAGATTTTATGCGCCGTATCGGCAAGCCGCTTGGCTTTTTCTTTTTCTTTTCGAGATAAGAAGGACCGGGAAGGCTATTTGCAATTTCCCGATGCTCCCGGTGTAGGGGAGGTTATGGCGAATTTTTCCGGAAATTTAAGAAGTTAGAATATTTTTAAGAAAATTTGATAATTAGAATCAGTGTATCGATATATATAGAATTCGATAAGGAAATGAACTTAAAAATAAAACAGTATAAACAAAATGGGAAATATGTATACATTTTAGAAATGGAAAATTTGTTTAATATGGTATTGATTATTCGAGTAACAGTCTGGTCTGTTTTGAAGTTAATAATATTTTCAGTCAAGGTCTAAGAGGTAATTATACCCCAACTTGATGGATTATTATTATTGGCTGATAAATGGCAAGACTCGGTCTCGAAAATCAATGTTTAAAGAGATTCAGTTGAAGGAAGTATTTTGGGTTGTTGTGACGATGTTTTACACAGCATTCGTTTTAACCCAAGTGGTGAAATTTTGGAAGTATAAGAGTAAATATTTCCTGAGTATAATTAAAGTAGTCGGGAAAGAGATAGGTGATTGGAATTGTTTTCAATTTCAAATAGAATATATTTTCTAAGTGCAGAAAATAAAAGAAGGCGATGCATGGAAATGTTTTCCAAATAACGTATAAGGCCAATATGGTTATAGAAAATATTGGGTTAACAAATATTGATAAAGAACCGGAGAAGAGATTTAATTAATGAAATATTAATTAAAGAGCCTAGTGATTTGTTTGATATGTTGGATGAACACTTGTTTTTATTCGATAGTTAAATCACAGACTATCGAAGTTTTGACCATCGTTGTCAATATGGAGAGACCGGTTGGATTACTATCCGAGAACCACTCCGTATTGACAGTATCGTTGCGAATTTGATTATATGAAGATAATCGAAGACGGAGTAAAGTGCAAGGGCTTTTTCTATTTATAGAAATTGTGCCTTCAGTTTCGTTCAGTCCCAGAACGAACGTAAATGGACGAATGTCTGACAGAGTATTTCCAATGATCAAATGGGTTGATCTGTATGAATATATATGGTTGCAACGGATTTATCCCTTAGCATAATATCCAGAATATTTGTGCAAACTCAACTAGTGATTAACGGATCTGACAATGTGGCATTCAAAGTGATTGTGCTATCAATGAATGGTAAGTATTCGTGGCCTCAGGCCTCAACAACCGGGAAAGGACAAAAATCGGGCAGGTAGCATGGCTATGTGGGTCGCACCCATTAGGATGTATAATCACCTATCTAGAGGTTCATTTAATTTCTTATTCTATTCGATGTTGTCCCAGTCGGGAGGCGGTTGCTGATCCCAACCGTTGGTGATATACATTCGATACACTCAAGCGAAATGAGTGGTCGGTCATGTGTGGGCCGGGTTACAAGATGTTCTTGTTGAACCCAGTGTATTCCTCTCTAGAGATACACTAGCGGAAGGTGGTTCCATACCTTGTCATGTTGGAAATCCAATCCCCAATAAGCGCCATGCGGTTTTTGATTTTATACTATATATGTAGAGCGTGAGATGCAAGCGTTCTACTATTTGGTTATTTATTTGATGTAGACATTATTATAATATCACTGGATTTGATATCAAAGTGTTTTGGGTTATAGTAAGGTAAAAACCGTCCATGTTTATGTGTGGGCTGGTCTTACTATTATCTTTTCTTTCGAAAAGAATTTTGAAAGTTAAACAAATGTTTGGAGTTTACTCACACCAGTCCCATGACTGACCCAGAGTTTATTTTGTTTTGTTTTCCCTAAACTCTTGGGTGCCCAAATTTGTACGGGCAGTCAAGTAGTCGGGATTTCACAGATTTATTTGAAGGAGCTGGAAGCAGGAGGCTTCACCGGTTAGCTATAGGCTATCATATATTCCGCTGTGGACCTTGTTTGTATCTGGAAACAGGTGTTTATAAATGTTCCAGAAATGACTGTTGTGCTCTGATGATGGTATGTATATAAAGTTACTGATTTGTATTTCAAAAGTTATGTTATATAATATATTTTATTCGTTCCGCTGTGAGTTTTGTGATCTTCGTTTTCTTCTATTCTAATGTTTCTTTCCTTCTTTTTCTCATCCCCTTACTCCTTTCTAATAATGATTCGTATTTCTGTGCAATTTGGGTTGGACGTGTTATGTTATTAGTCGACTCAGATAGTACGGATTTGCGGGTCGTTACACTCTATCCAGATCTAATGTCAAAGAATTGAATAATCCTTTCAATTAAGATACGGGTTCTCACCTTGATTTAAATAAGCTAGATAGAAATAATCTTCGATATTTGGTATGAACCTCATGATGTAAATGTATACTATCTGGGGAATTTGAAAGATATTATTATATCGTTATTCTACTTATAGTATTCGTTGATTATGAGAATTTATATCGAATATAAGTGGATAAATTTCTGTGTAATTTATGATTCAAAATCAATTTGACTTGGGTTTTGTCATGAATCGTATCTTCAATAATATCATTCTTGAAACCGATGATATTGAATGGTGGAAATTCATGTCGTAATTGGGGATTTAACCAAATCTTTGATTCGAGGAAATTAAAGATAAGAAATTAAAGCGAAGGTATAATCTTTGATTTCAAAGAAGAATTTAAGATGATAACGAGATGTATGAAATTATAGAAATTCAAATCTTTAGTTGTAAATGAATTGATAACTATGTGGAAGGAGATTTGAATTGAAAAGCCTGTGTGAACCATAGCTACTGTTTAAAGTACGCTTATTACTTGGAAGGACCGGGATCGAGCATATGTTCGAAAACCATTCCAAGTAATAATACGACGTTATGAAGCAATTCAGGACTTGGTAAACGACGAATGAAGACCGGGAATATTTGAATTGTTTAGATTGATTGTTGATTATTGTCTCGGTTGGGTAGGCCACCCGATACCAGATGTGAGTTGCATGAGACCTGAACAAATTTAAGTATTTTCGGGTTGTTCCGTTCAGACCCAGAACGGTCTTGTATGGATGGTGTGTCTGACATTGAAATTGACTGCATAGCACTAATTTCCGTTAATGAATATCTGATTTGTGGTAATATATTATCCTCGTCTCTAAGTCATAGGAACTTAGAGGGTATGCATTGATTGAAATCAGTGATATGTCGTGAATTGTCAATGTGACATACCCAAGTTAGGTAATGAGCTAGTGATGATCAAAGAATGGCTTATCGAAGCATAGCTTTGAGTATGACGTGACATCGACAAACCTCACACCCGGATTGATGAGAAACTGGCGGTTAGGTTTTATACTTATATATGGATTGATGATGACCGCTGCAGCAGTGGGTAAAACCACTTATGAACTGGAATAGGGTATGTTCGGGGGGCCGCGTCTGGTCGAAAACCGTTGATCTGCCTCGCGACTTGTATTGGTGTCCGCGTCTGGATGAAAAACCCGTGATTACATTTCGCTTGAGTTCCGATTGACCTTTCGTGCCAGGAATCATCAAGTTGGAAATCCAAATCCCCAATACGAGCCAGACGATTTTTATTGTATATATATATGGCGACATATATTATGGGGTATCATGCCGTCTAGGATTAATACATTTAATTGCAAAATTGATTTCCACACTATATGATAATATTATAAGAGGATTTTCCCGTATTAAAGCATGTTTGGTTATCATAAGATAAAACTCGCCCATCTGGTGTGCGCTTGCATTGTGTGATGTGGGACGAGCTTATGATAGCTTCATTTTCCAAAAGTCATCGCGAATTTACATGCACGGGTATTCACATGGAGTAAACCTGTTCCGCGTTAGCGGCGTGGTCCGGTGAAATTCCCAACTTTAAAATGAACTTAATAATAACTGTTTTGAGTTCTCACACCAGTCCCACGACTGACCTGGAGTTTATTGTTCCCTCACCTAAACTCTGGGTGCCCATTATTTTTCACGGGCAGCTAGTAGTTTAGTTTGCGGTTATAGATCGTTGGAGCAGGATTCAGAGTGCTTTTAGAGTTGGAGTTCATGCAAGAGATGGGAGCTTCTGCTATATCATATGATTTTCTTCCGCTGAGAGTATATTTTCTTTTCTTCCGCTGTGTATATAGTTGTAACTCCGATATTCTACGTAACTCTGATGTAACATTGTAAAATTGCAATGAAAGGTTCTGTTATTTTGTTCAATATATGTATGTACCCATAACAATTCGTCTTTATGAACGGTTTAAGTCGGTTTAATTACCGCCGAAAATCGGGCAAAAAGGCGGGTCGTTACAAGTTGGTATCAGAGCTTTGGTTATACAAAGCTATCGGGTACAACATATTTTGAACAAAGGATAGGACTCATCAGAGCTATAGTATCTCATTAGAGATAGGGTTAGAAATGCCCTAGAATGAGATTTCGGAATATTATGATGAGAGAGCGTATTTTTGAAATCTATATAAGGTATTTTTGTACAAGTAAATCATTTTTGAAAATAATAATTATTTGAAATAAAATATTTTGAAGAAGATTTGAAAATAAGATTTTTAAAGGAAATACTTTCAAAATAAAAAGGGCTCTTTGTGATAAAACTTCGAAAAATCCAGCGTCGATCTGTTCGGCGTTATCGAGAAATAAGCGATTAGTGAATTGGCTTTAACAAGCGTATTGAAAAAAAAAAACTTCGAGCTTGGAATGAGAATTTCAAATATTTTGCAACCTATATATAAAAGATTTATATAAGAAGATCGTTAATTCAAAGCTATAGATTTGAAAGATAATCAGCGTGTAATAAAAACGGTTGCGAGTATCTATTTGACGTCAAGGTTGGACGATCAAGTATGTAAGGATTTTGCATATACGCCTAGCTAACGTATATATGAAATCCAATATATACTAGATGGATATAGAATCACATTTTAGTCGCTTGGGGATAAATCTGGTGATTGATCGATCATCATCAGTCTTATTTTTGGGTTTCGAAAGTGGGATGACTATATGTTTCTGATCGAGACGTCAAGAAGTACTTAAAGCTGTATAGATAAACAATCGAAAGTGTTTTGCGACATCCTCACAATTGTAAAATTGATTTCACAAATGACTTTCGAAGTATTGAATGTATTATGTTATGAAATGGTATATGCGAAAAATGAATTTAACATAAGGTAGTTAAGTTAAACGCATACTTAACTGATAATTAGAAGCGTGAATCAGACTATTTTGTCAAAACCGCAAGGATATATTTTAGAAGCTAATCTCACTTGAAGAACTGAAAAGTGAAAATTTGAAAATGCATGTAAGCGAGCTCGGTTCACCCCATATTTCGATTTAGACGATACAATTCAATAAAATTATGGTAAATGTCTTATGTGGGGAGAAGACCGATTTTCCTACCTGAAGATATACGAATTTTTAGCAACAAGGTTAATATGATAAAATGGGATATGTATTGAACAAATCGATTGAGTTTTATATTTTCCCTTGTTAAGAGAAACCGACATGAACGAGTAGGTCAAACGAAAATTTCTCAACAAGTATTCACTTGAAGCACAAAGGAAGAAAATAAAGTTGTTAAAGTAAGATTTATTCAAGAGGAAAATTATGAAAATTTAACGAGTATCCCATGATTAAACTGTTAGAATATGTATCCTTGTTTGCATGTGAGTTCCCATCTTGGACTAGACTGTCCATTTAAATTCCAACCATCTGCTATTGAGTAGTGTCATTCGTACCTTTACATCATGTGCATTTGGCAAAGTATTTGATTCGAACCTTCGCACCTATTGATGCTCAGTAGATGTTGAATTTCTATTCCAAACCCATGAAACCTGATTTGGTCTATGTATACCTTTCATGCACAAATTAGCATGGAACTTCTATGCATCTTTATTTGACTTGAGCACATGGAATTTTGACTTGATCTACGTATGCCTCTTTGTGCCGTGTGAAACCGTGTCGATAACTTTAATTTGTCCAAGATATTTTGTAACAAAACCTCAATAAATGAGCTTTCTTTGAAATATAGAATCCAACTTATGCAAGAAAAATTTGGATTTTTAAATATTAATTTTGAGGATTTGGTTCCGGAAATTTTGAAATCTATGTTTTGGGATGTTTTACCAATACTAGTTTGAATATACGCATAATCAGAGTGCGCAGAGGAAGCGTGTTGGTATTTTTAAATAAAACTGTTTTAAGAGATTGTACGGCTAGTTAAGTAAGAAAATGTTTCTAAACAAGACATGACATTTTAACAAGAATGAAAAAGAGATTTTATATATTTTGAATTTTAAAGTTCGATTAGGTGAATATGAAAACAAAAATTTGAATATTAAATGAGTATAAAAGTTAACTTATAAATGGGTTAATCTGGAAACGATTGAAATAAAAATTTGAAATAGATTGAGTATTTCGGAAATATAATTCTATCTCTTCCCTTGTCGCTGGGTTTTGCTCAACCCATTGTCAAATTTTGAATATCACCCCGAATTGTCATTATTCAACTTTATTTCGGAATTCTTCCTTTTTCCCTGCTCAGATAAAGCCTTGGACAAGTGAACTAATTTAGATTTGAAACCGGTATTTTGAATTATCTCTAAAATTGAACTTGATTTGTGTTGAGAGCAATAGAATTTCTAATACTGAATTTAGCCAAGATGTTATATTGCAAGATGATTGAACGATTAGGGAAAATTTTATTTGAGAACTTGGATTTAAATTTCTAATTTGAGCATTTAGTCTTATAATTGATAAGAAAACCATGGGTTCCGTAAGAGTAAGTTAGAAAGATAATTTTCTTACGGTCATAGACCTCTAAGTACTAGATAATATCTATCCCAGTTCTCCTTAATGGTAGGATAGCAGCTCTGAGTCTAACTCAGAGGATGCGATTTTTAAACAAGACCCGTGACGACCCTAGTAATCACGAGATCATAGAAGTATCATTAGACTCTACCTTTAGTGAGAATCAGACAGAGTACCCTGAGAATGATGTGAGCCTTGGTTCTGACCATTACATTTCTGGTATGTTGAGAGAGAAATTGGAATTTAAAATTTGTGAAGGAGTATAAATTTACTCGACTTCCTTTTCGAGGACGAAAAGTTTCTAAGGGGGGGTGAATGTAACATCCCAGAATTTTAACTATGTTTGATTTGGATTTTTATTTATTTAATTTTTGATTTTATGAATATAAATTGATTTTATTAGGTTTAAATATGAATTTTAACTTTGTATAAGTATTTTGTTTTTATTATGATTTTTATAAGAAAACTTATTTTGAATTTTTTTTTTTTTTAAATTTATGTTTAAGTAATGATATTTCCTGATTTTGATAATATTGATTTGTAAAATATGAATTTGGTAAAGGATAATTTATTTTATGATTTTTACAAGAATAATAATTATTATTTTATTTATTTTGATAAGTTATATGATAAGTTTTACTTGAATTATAAATAAGAATGATTATTAATAAGTTTGGATTTGTTGATACTATTTGTCGTTCGATCGCATTTGTCAAACTATAACATGAATTAGTAGCGTTAGAATTAAGTGTTGCCTTTAGTTTTCATAGCATTTAAGGGAAATGCTACCAAAAGTTCACCTTCTCTTCTTAAGACAAGTGTTAAGACACATGTCTTTATGCATGCTCCCTTTCATGCATGTAATACACATGTCCTATGATGTGTCACTCTCTCCTTACTCCTCTTTTCCTATAAATACCACCCTTTCCTTCCACTTTTTCATTCATTCTCATTTCTTTTCTTTCTCTTCTTCTTAAAGCTTATAGCCATGGTTTCCATGGCATAAGTCTTCCTCCTTCCCACCACCACCTTGCCAAAGTTCGTCATTTCTCCTCTTCCTCCTCTTATAATATAAAGAGAGATTAGTGTATATTATATTATATATATTTTTGTGAAGAAGACGTTGCGCCGAAATACTGTCCGACGATTCACTCAACTAGGCTCACCTACCGTGAAGATTTGGAAAGCTGTTAGGTGAGAACTTCTAATTTAAATTTTATTTAAATTAGTTAATTTTAATTAGCTGAGATTAATTATAATTTGTTGATGATGATTGTGTGATGGATGTTGATGTTTGAATGGTTGTTCATGAATTAGATAATACACTGAACACGAGTAAGCGTTATTGTCTGTAACGCTTGTGCAAAGTTTAATGTTGTTGTGATGAATGAATTCATATCCATTTGATCGTATAGTTCATTTGGATAGATATGATTGCATTGTATGATCACACACACACAAACACACCGTGGTTGTGGAATATATGGGTGATCGATTTAGATTCTCCTTCATATATATGATTTTATTTAATTATTAAATAAGATTTAAAAATTTTGGTTTTGAATTTAATATCAACTTTTAAATATTGAATTAGGAGTTGGAAAATAATTTAAATTATGTATTGATTTTGTATAACGATCTTTATATCTATGCAAAACTGGTTTTGGAAAAAAAAAATATTTTCAATTTAAATTCGAAATGAGATTTTTAATTTGAATATGGTTTTTATATAATAATGATATAATATACACCAGAACGTTCTAGGATGACAGAGAGGATAGTGTCTAGGCTTGGGTTTGGAAAATCAGTTTCCTGCTCTCCCTGGCTATCCCTAACTGATCCGACGGATGGGATGGTTAAATAAAAATCTAATTTGAAATTATTTGAATGGTGATTTAATTAGAAGAAAAAGTTGTGTTTTAAATCCAAATAATTTGAAAAGTCAATTTAAATGATTTATATAAGTTTATAATGATTTTTAAGGTAATTTGAAGTATTTAAGAATAATGATTATTTTGGTCAAAATTAGAGCTTGTCGCATTATGGCAATATGTAAATGCTTATAACTTTTCCAATTTAAATCGGATTTCCACGAAACGAAAAACGTTTGATTCCTATTTACGAGAGCTTTCAAATGAGTGAAAGCAGATTTTAATTTCGGGTTATAGTTTTCAAGTTATATTTGAAACCGTTTTGGAAAAGATCGATGTAAGAACAATTGTTGCCCATAACTATAAACAGCTATTTTTAAATTATTTAAAAATATGGAAAAATTTTGTAAAATCATTACAAATTATGAAAAGGTGTTTTCAATTGTAAAGTTTAAGTTTTGGCTAAGATAAACGATATTTTTGATCAAAATAGTTAAGATAACTGTTTTGTAACACTTTTGTAACACTTTTGGAACGCTATTGTAACGCTTTCTTCGAAAACAATCTATTTTGAAGTTTTAACCCGTAAACGATGTTCCGAACTATAAGTAATGATTTGTGGAATGTTTTCAAAGGTTTAAGAGTATTAGAAATATTTAGATTTATACTAATACGGGTTTTTAATACTAAATAATTGGATATGGTTGGAGATAAATCTTCGGATGTTTGATATTAGTTCGGTAAATGAAAACTCTTATTATCTGAGGAATTTAAAAGGGTATTTCACCGTTATTCCGCTTATAATATGAGTTGGATACGAAAATTAATATTGAAGATAAGTTGATGGTATCTCTATCCAGATCTAATGTCAAAGAATTGAATAAACCTTTCAATTAAGATACGGGTTCTCACCTTGATTTAAATAAGCTAGATAGAAATAATCTTCGATATTTGGTATGAACCTCATGATGTAAATGTATACTATCTGGGGAATTTGAAAGATATTATTATATCGTTATTCTACTTATAGTATTCGTTGATTATGAGAATTTATATCGAATATAAGTGGATAAATTTCTGTGTAATTTATGATTCAAAATCAATTTGACTTGGGTTTTGTCATGAATCGTATCTTCAATAATATCATTCTTGAAACCGATGATATTGAATGGTGGAAATTCATGTCGTAATTGGGGATTTAACCAAATCTTTGATTCGAGGAAATTAAAGGTAAGAAATTAAAGCGAAGGTATAATCTTTGATTTCAAAGAAGAATTTAAGATGATAACGAGATGTATGAAATTATAGAAATTCAAATCTTTAGTTGTAAATGAATTGATAACTATGTGGAAGGAGATTTGAATTGAAAAGCCTGTGTGAACCATAGCTACTGTTTAAAGTACGCTTATTACTTGGAAGGACCGGGATCGAGCATATGTTCGAAAACCATTCCAAGTAATAATACGACGTTATGAAGCAATTCAGGACTTGGTAAACGACGAATGAAGACCGGGAATATTTGAATTGTTTAGATTGATTGTTGATTAATGTCTCGGTTGGGTAGGCCACCCGATACGAGATGTGAGTTGCATGAGAACTGAACAAATTTAAGTATTTTCGGGTTGTTCCGTTCAGACCCAGAACGGTCTTGTATGGATGGTGTGTCTGACATTGAAATTGACTGCATAGCACTGATTTCCGTTAATGAATATCTGATTTGTGGTAATATATTATCCTCGTCTCTAAGTCATAGGAACTTAGAGGGTATGCATTGATTGAAATCAGTGATATGTCGTGAATTGTCAATGTGACATACCCAAGTTAGGTAATGAGCTAGTGATGATCAAAGAATGGCTTATCGAAGCATAGCTTTGAGTATGACGTGACATCGACAAACCTCACACCCGGATTGATGAGAAACTGGCGGTTAGGTTTTATACTTATATATGGATTGATGATGACCGCTGCAGCAGTGGGTAAAACCACTTATGAACTGGAATAGGGTATGTTCGGGGGGCCGCGTCTGGTCGAAAACCGTTGATCTGCCTCGCGACTTGTATTGGTGTCCGCGTCTGGATGAAAAACCCGTGATTACATTTCGCTTGAGTTCCGATTGACCTTTCGTGCCAGGAATCATCAAGTTGGAAATCCAAATCCTCAATACGAGCCAGACGATTTTTATTGTATATATATATGGCGACATATATTATGGGGTATCATGCCGTCTAGGATTAATACATTTAATTGCGAAATTGATTTCCACACTATATGATAATATTATAAGAGGATTTTCCCGTATTAAAGCATGTTTGGTTATCATAAGATAAAACTCGCCCATCTGGTGTGCGCTTGCATTGTGTGATGTGGGACGATCTTATGATAGCTTCATTTTCCAAAAGTCATCGCGAATTTACATGCACGGGTATTCACATGGAGTAAACCTGTTCCGCGTTAGCGGCGTGGTCCGGTGAAATTCCCAACTTTAAAATGAACTTAATAATAACTGTTTTGAGTTCTCACACCAGTCCCACGACTGACCTGGAGTTTATTGTTCCCTCACCTAAACTCTGGGTGCCCATTATTTTTCACGGGCAGCTAGTAGTTTAGTTTGCGGTTATAGATCGTTGGAGCAGGATTCAGAGTGCTTTTAGAGTTGGAGTTCATGCAAGAGATGGGAGCTTCTGCTATATCATATGATTTTCTTCCGCTGAGAGTATATTTTCTTTTCTTCCGCTGTGTATATAGTTGTAACTCTGATATTCTACGTAACTCTGATGTAACATTGTAAAATTGCAATGAAAGGTTCTGTTATTTTGTTCAATATATGTATGTACCCATAACAATTCGTCTTTATGAACGGTTTAAGTCGGTTTAATTACCGCCGAAAATCGGGCAAAAAGGTGGGTCGTTACATAAAAAATCTTGAACTTCGACTTAATTGTAGAGAATCAAAATTGTTAAGTCAAAGGATCCTTTACCTGGACCGAGAACTCATGCGCGAACCAATGCAGCCATTGAAACTGAGAAGGAAGTGATGAAGCGCACCCCCCCTCCAAAGAAAGCTGGCCCCAACAAGGAGTTGATCATGACACACACTCCCAGTCCAAATAAACTCAGTAACCAAGATAAATTCATAGAAACATTAAAGAAATTGACGAACCCTACACCTTCTTTTTCAAGAGTTTTAAAACCTACAACGTCTCGTCCATCTGTTTTAAAACTTACATGTAGCAAATTGTTCAAACAAACAACCAATTCATGTGAAGTTGCTGGTCCAGTTGCTGCTTATTTAGCGATGCGGAAACGTTAAAAGAAGAATGTTGAATCGCCTCTAATAATGAAAAATCTTATTGATCGATTAGAGCAGGAATGGATTGCATAGGAAGATGAAGCAGGTATAGGTACAATATAATGTTTCTTTATCTGTGCACTGCACTGCACTGTTGAGTTTGTCATTTTTCTATTCACATTTTTGAACCTGGTAGGTAAATTACAAGGTCCAAAAACCTAGAGGGAAGTCAAAAATGACCAAGTTTCATGCTAGAACTCCTGATGATAAAGTAGTCATTGAGTTGAATGAGGATGGTCAATCAGTATCTAATATTATTACAGAGTTAAGCAATTTTCTTGGTACACTAGCAAAGGATAATGTGTCTCTTACTTACATCAATCGGCAAGTTGTTACTGATCAATTAAAGCGACAAATGTTGGATTATGCTCTGGTACAATCTATTTTCTGTAACCATATACAGTTCAGCTGACTTCCTAAATGTTTGGTTTTAATTAATTAGTTTGTCTCCTGAATTTTTTGATTCATATATTATAGCCTAGGTACGTTATACCAGAAGAAGGACACAAGTGGGTCTTGAACATGCTTAACGACTCTTGAAGGCAGTACAAGTCTCGCATCAAAGCAAGGTATTATAAAAAATATTCAACTGACGAGGAAAGGCTTGCAAATAGGCCCAGTACAATTCCGTTGGAGGATTTTAAAATGCTCTTGGAATACTGGGGGGATGAAGCAGTTCAGGTACGACTTTAATGATATTTACATTTTATAATGTATAGTAGTTCACAATATCTTGGTTAATGCTAATCTTTTCTTTAGTAGTTCACATTATCCTTGTTTAGTGCTATTTTTTTTGGATTTCCAAGCCCTAGCTGATAATAATTCCGTGCATCGTAATTCGTTAAATGAGACACATATCATGGGTCCCAAAACTCATGCAGTAGCCAAAGAAAAGATAGTATGTGTTTTTTTGAACTTAAGTTATTTTTTATTGTGATTGAGTTGAATTGACCAAATGATAATTCTAATTTGTTATATCATTGAATTATTGGTAATCCTAATACTTGACAGAGAAAAAAGGACCCAGAAAAAGCCTCCCCATCCGCTGCCTTGCTTTATTTGGAAACATATAAACGAGATCCGGGTAGAAGTTACAAGACTAACATGGATGAACTAAAGGCCAAATACGTGAGTACATATATAATTAGAATAGCAATACTTGTGTCAGTATAATTGGCACATTGTACGTTTGTTGGAGCTGCTTATTAATAGTTAGTTTGAAAGAGAATCGGTTCTGTTAATAAATTCATTCCTACCAGCTGCCTATTTATCTATATGCTTGCCTAGTTTTCATTTTGTAGGCGAAGGTTCAAGCAATGGTGGATGCAGGAAACTTTTCTAAGGCAGATGCACTTGTTTCTGGTAGGAAGAGCCACATGAGGAACTGGCTTGTAGGAAGGCGAGGTAAATTGGCTGAAACGTCTCCAATAACTCCTGGTTCTTCGGACAGTTATGTGTGAGAGCTGACAAAAAAATAAGGCAAGAGCTTGAGCGGATTTGGAAGAAAAGGCGAATAGAAAAGTGAAAGAGAAATTGTCATGGGTGTTAAAAAATCTAGGTGAAGCCAATCCAGATCTTAATTTAGATGTCGGAGACTTTTGTGTCACCACAACAAGTGATGAAGATGCTGAAATTTGTACCCCTTCAACCCCAGCAACTTACTGAAGTATTTGGATGGTATGTGTTAGCACTTGTGATATATTTGGATTGTTCTTTTAAATGATGGCACTTGTGGTATGTGTTCGTGATGGCACCTGTGGTATGTTTTGGTGATGGCACTTATGGAATGTGTTAGTGATGACACTTGTGAGTTGGTATTTATAATTGGTTGGTCTGACTGTGTGTAAGTTCCCGTAACTTCCCCATGAAGGAAAGAGCGGATACTTCGAGAACAAGCCACAAAAGAATGCAGACGGAAGAACATTTCATTGTATATTACAACAATTCCATCAGAATACAAGAATATACAGAGTATAAATGAATATTATACATTACAAAATATCAGAGATTACAATAAATTACATAGCAATGGAAAATAATACAAAATACAACTGAAGAAGATATACAGATACAAAGCTTTCCGGATATCGTTCCAGCTGTACATCAGGATCCTGTGAATATAAATCTGCAAAAACAAAACTACTAGCTGCCCATGTCAAAATTAGGCACCCAGAGTTTAGGTTAAAACAATAAACTCCAGGCCAGTCATGGGACTGGTGTGAGAACTAAAACAGTTATTAATCTTTATTTTAAAGTTAGGTAAATCAAGGGACCACGCCGCATAACACGGAACGGGTTTTCTCCCAAGAACACCAGTGCATAAAACAAACAGCGCAATGCTAAATAAAGAAAAATGAAGATATTATAAGACCCAGGTCCCATCACAAAATGCAACGCAAGCCGGAGGATAGGGTTTTTACCTTATAATAGCCGAGAATGCTTGATACGTGAAATTTCATGTTTTATTATTACTATAAGTGTATAGTGTCAAAACAATTTCGAATCATAAGTATCAATCATAGACGGCATGAGTGCCCCATCCCACTATATCGCCATACTAGGCTCCACAAATAAAACCGCAAATGTCACGTATTTAGAAATTGGATTTCCGTCTGTGAACCGAGGCAAAAGATAGTCCTCTACCGATTCGAGACGCTCTAGTCCGTGTCTCAGGTCAGAGCTCGAGTGACCTTTGGATCGTCAGGGCCGGTCCACCGATGTGGATTAAAATGCCTGAACACTGTGTTTCCCCGCCCTTTGGGGTGTAGGTGAGCCAACTAAATGACTCCATCTGTTCGAGAACGACCGATATATCTGAGGCGCCTCGCAACAGCAACAACCACATAAGTCAAACTCGTCAAGGCATGTAAAACCACTGACGCCACTTCTAACTAGAAAGAAATGCATGCCCTCCCTGAGGTCCTTCTCCCGTTTTTGGTTCACAACCGAGGTGCGAGGCTCGCGAATCAACGTTACACAAAGCTACGCCACACAGGCCGTGCTTTGATCATCAACCACAAGACTTTGCTTTTCAACAGAAGCCTTGATCCATTGCCACTTAGGCATGCCACACAGGCAATTCATTCCATGCGGTGGATATCCATTAATATATAAGCCCTGATCTCGTGCATCTCAGAGAAAGGCGTTAAGCAAGAGAATAAATTCTCCACCGCCAAACAAATATATATTTAATAGAAATCAATCACACAGACTGAAATCCAATGTCAGACACACAGTCTATTTACAAGTTCGTTCTGGGTCTGAACGAAACCGGAGGCACCTAGTACCCCGCAAATCCATCGATCTCCAAGAACGTCTGGACGATCACCAACTATTTCCATCTTCTTAGGTGTACAGCCCTATCAAGATCATCAGTAATCACCCAAACGACGGGAAGACCTCCAGTCTTCAACCATCGTCTTCATCTTCGACTAATCGTCGAATCAGTTATTCAGAATGGGATAAACCCGGTCTTTCGGAATAACTCGCGTATATTTTAAATAAGTGTTACACAAACACAACATACGCCTCATTCCAATTCATTAGTCACTAACCGTAAATTATTCAAGAGAATATTTCCCCAAATATTAACCCCGAAGGCCAAAACCAGCATCAGATCAATATCCAGAAAACCATTCTGCTTAGCTAACCGACAGTTAGTTTCTAAATTTCACATTCTTAGGGAAAGATTCCCATTAATATTATCAAAGATAAATTCCTTTAAATTTATTCTTTAATCATTGTTTGAAAATCAGTTCAAACCAAATTTTGGTTTATCCAAACTAGTCGGGATTAACGAACCTTACCGAAGTAATCATTTGTTTTAATTTCCCAATCCCAACCTATTCATCCCAAGAAGTAAAACTGGTAATACTTCATATCTAACACCACGGTGTTATCGGTAAATTCAATTACCATTTCACATTCAAATCTAATTAAAGATTTAACTATCGCCTGGAGCAAAACTGGGGATACTCCATTCTCGATCTTTTCAATCTAATTAAAGATTCATCAAAACTCCACTTAGTTTTAATCTTTAACTGGGTTAAAGAATCAGTGTCCTTTAAAACACGGTTAACGATAAACCCCAAAATCACATTTCAATCAGTCCCTAACCGTAAAATAGCAACTGAGCAATTCCCTAAGTATTAACCCCGAAGGCCGAAACCAACATCAGATCAATACCTTTGAAACCATTCAACTTAACTAATCTCCAATTAGTTTCTGATTTTCTTAACTCCTTTAGGTCTAAGAACAATATTATTGAAGATACCGTTCACGACAACCCAAAATCACGTTCCATTAATTATCGGGTTAAAGAACAAGTGATATTTAAAACACTGTTCACGATAAACCCAAAAATCAATACCAATTCAATTCCAATTAAATATTATTTAATTGTACACTTCATTAAATCTAAATAAAAAGATTTAATCTTTTCTCAACTGGGTTCAGAAATAGTGTTAATAAAGACACCATTCACGATAAACCCAAATCACATTTGATATTAAATACAAGGCTTTGAATAGAAAATATGTCGGCTTATATTCAATATCAAATTCTACCACTAACAAATATCGTATTGGAAATAACGATATATAAATATCTTGCAAATTTCCATAACAACATCTGTATAATCACGAAATCCAACATCGAAATATTCCGAAGACAATTTCGATTCAAATCCATTCCAATGCAATTATTGGAAATTCTGGTTATTTTCAAAACCATTTCAAATCCAATTTATTTATTTTAAAAATAAATAAATAAATTATTATTCTAGTTCAAAACTAGTTCATTTCGATAAAAATCTATTTTTATCTTTTCAAATATGGAGTTTTTCATCCCAATTCTTCACAAATCATTTCTTATGATTTTACACAAATTATTGATATTTTTAATAATTTTATCAAGGCCCGTACAGTCGATTTCCATCAACGGCCATCGAACTGCACTTACAGCGACCTTTTCTAAATTTGATTTGGACATAATTCCAGATCCAACCGTTAGATTTCTAATTTCTAATATTTGTTAGAAAGCTCTTTTCGATATGAACCCAACGGTTCCGGTTTTAGGAGAATCCGACGGTCGGATCTTCCGCAATATCCATTCGAAGTCAATGGTCGAAATTCGAGAACTGCCGTGGCGCGGCGCGTTCTATTCAGGCCATTATATTATATATATATATATATAATATATATACTTCGTCGATTCCAATTCAAAACGTGCTTTATAAATCGTTTTAAATTCATTTTCAAAACGGTTTCAACTTCATATTCAATTTCAAATCAAAATCGAATATTCCAATATAAATTCATTTTAAATTCATTTCAAATCGATTTCAATTCAATTTCAATTTCAATTTAATTCGAATTTCTTTTCAATTTCAATTTGAATTCAATTCCTTTCGATTTCAATTCGAATTCAACTCTATTCAATTTAATTCGAATTTCGATTATTTTCAATATAATTCAAATTTCGAAATCAGTTTCAATATAAATCAAATTTCGAAAACACTTTCAATATACATTGAAAATTGAATAAATCGATATATAAATATCGTTCACGTCAAAATGGCGTCAATCTGATCAACACGGCTTCATATATTTCTATTTTCAAATATTCTATTTCAAATATTTCTTTTTCAAATGTTTCTATTTCAAATATTTCTCTTTCAAATATTTCTATTTCAAATATTTCTATTTCAAATATTTCTTTTTCAAATACTTCTATTCAAAACTGGAATGAGTCCCAATCAATTACCATATACTGTTAATTATATGGATTTTCTACCACACGTAAATAACAGCAACGATAAATCATCAACCATCATCCAAAGTGCGTTCTACACTATATAAGCATCAAATATGAATATTCAACGCTTATGACAGTCTGTCAATCGATCGATCGACATACAACTAATTATTGGGATTAGTGTATGTCATATATCATCCCAATACCTGTGTGGGGTTTCAATCAATCAAACACAGATTTTATTTGTGCAGTTGGGCGATGTGTAAAATTTATCGTCCCAATCAATATCAGTCAAATGTGTGTATATAAACAAATCGTCCGATTTGTTTATGTTTATTTCATTTTAAATACACGTTATAAATTCTATTTTTAACCATAAAATATTTTAAACTATATAAATATTTTATTTCATTTCACATCATATCACACAATCAACTACACATCAAAATCAAACAACCAAGCATACAAGCCGTCCATGGTTTATGGACGACGGGTGTCAGGTGCTACTAAACACCGTATGGATCCTAGTATATATTTTTAACTAGAAAAATTAAATTAAAGGTGAGAAGTTCTCACATGCTGTTGAACTGTTGAACCGTCTGGATCTGATTGAAATTCCCATGCAGTCCTTATCACGCTGTTCAAATAAAAATTATATTTTTACTGCTTCATTCAATAAATAAAAATCGTATTTTTATTTCTACTTCATATATAAAGATCGAATTTTTGTATTTCACAAATGATAAAAAAACATATTTTTATTATTCCTATGATATAAAAATTATATTTTTAACCTTTCTATAATATAAAAATTATATTTTTAACCTTTCTATAATTTAGAAATTATATTTTTATCCTTTCTATACTATAAAAATTATATTTTTTATCCTTTCTATAATATAAAAATTATATTTTTAACTAATGAAAAATCACATCTTTATGATAAAAAAAAAATCTCTTTTTATATTGTTATAAAGTTCGAATCTTTCCTTATATAAAATTTATATTTACACCTTACAAAAATAAAATCTCTATCTAAATAAAAAATCATGTTCTTTTAATCGATGTCCACATATATAAAAATCAAATTTTTATATAGCTCTTCATATATTAAAACCCAAATTTTTATATGGTTCTTTGTAAAATAAAAATCAAATCTTTCAAGTGATAAAAATCGAATCTTTTTATTTTTAAAATATATACTTTCCTTATCAAAAATATAATCTTTTCAGCATCAAAGCCCTAATCTTTTCTCTCTTTTTTTTATTTTAACCATAACGTTCAAGTTATATTTTCAAAAATAATGTTCTTTCTATATTTTTCAAACCATAATTTTCTTGTTTTTTTTTTTTAAAAATCAAAATTTTTCTTTTAAAGTTATTTATTTTGAAGATCAGAAGTTATACAATGCCTGAAGATAAAAATAAAAGAAAAATAAATAAATTAAAAAAAAGTAGAAACACTCACTGTATTTCGATCGGAGCTGGGTTTCGGTGCCGGAGTGGCAGCGCACGGGGTACGAGGGCTTCAGAGGAGGTCGGATCAATATGATTTGGGGCTGATTTCTCGAAATGTAGAAGGGGAAGGAGAAGAGGGAGACGATGGAGCAAGAGGGGGAGGTCGTGGCAGAGGCTGCAGGCGTCGGTGGTCCGCTCTGGTGGTAGGCGACGGCTCAGGCGATGTCATCAGGCGGAGGTGGCTGTTTTCGCTACAGTCTAGGGTTTAGGAGGAAGGGGAAAAGGGTGCATGGAGGAGGAGGAGGCCAAAGAAGGGGAGGCGCGTCTGTGGAGGGGCGGAGTTCACCGTCGATCGAAGGGGGTAGGTCGGGATGGCGGCATCGACGAGTCTTTTTTTTAACTGAATGGTATACGCGGTGGGGGGGAGGGGGGGTCAATGCTATAAGGAGGAGAGAGGGTTTATTTTTATTTAATTTAATTAATTTTCAAAAAGCAACTTTAAATATCGACCTCGAAACGAGACCCACCGCCTGTCGTCCCTAGCTAATTACCCCCATTCCGAACACAATGGGATATGTATCGTAAGCTGATTCGATCGTTTCGATCAGTTCTCGTCAAAATCAACATATAACTCTATATATTGAATTTGAACGCGCATTTCAATTTTCTGGGGTCACATACAGCCTCTAAAAATTCCCCAAAAATATTTTCAAGCTTCGTATTGACGACACGGTCCTAACAAAACTAGTTTCGTCAAATTCTGAGACCGTTTGAAAAATGGTCATTTTCCAGTCGATTAAAATCAACTAAAACTGGTCAAACGCGTTTTCCTTTGCCACGCCCACACATTGAATCGGAAAATTACGAATTTTGGAATCTAGCAATAACTTGACATCACGGGTCCAACAAAAGTGATTTCGTCGAAAACCGAGGTCGTTTGCAAAATTTCCATTTTTAAGGGCCAAAATTCCATAGCGACTATTCTAAATTTTCAACTGGGCATATCTTTTGATTTCCGCTATGAAATTTTGATTTCTCAGATTCATTGGAAAGATATTTTCAATTAGATTCTAATATTTTTGGTTTCACTAAAATCTGGTTTATTTTGAATCATGTACATCCATTTGAAATTTGAAATCGAATTATCGAACTACCGCGCCATTTTCAATTCCTTTTATAATTTAAAATAAATATTTATATTTTAACGACGATCTATATAAATATATACATTCTTATTCTATTCAAATTAAATTTCTCGACGATATTATTTGAAATAATTCATTTTAAATAATCAGAATTCACTAAAATTGCCAAAACAAAAATTTTAAATTGGCTCGGATTTCCGGGTTATTACAATCTCCCCCATTTAAAACTTTTCGTCCCCGAAAAGGAACGAAGCCGAAAGTTGTTTTACAAACCAACTCAACTTTAATTATTTTCACTACAGCTCTAGTTCTTCAACTTTTCAGTTTCTAAGAACTTTTAAAAAAATTCAAAAATTTGGCTAACACCCTAAATTTTCGTAAAATTTCGCCATAACCTCCCCTACACCGGGAGCACCGGGAAAATCCCGAAATTGCCATACAGGCCCTCTGATCTCAAAAAGAAAAAGAAAAAGCCAATCGGCTCATAAAAACATCATCACCCAAACAAAACAGTAAATTATGGTAAACACGTACCTATTTGTCGGGCAAACAATTTTATTCTTCTGCTCTAGCCTCCTTGCTATGACCTGTTCAATGTAAGTACATGTATATGCATGCAAATGCGACAAATTTCCAATACAATTCACTATTTGGTTCAATTTGGCTAACGGTTCAACATTTAATTAATCAAACAATAAACAAACAACACAATCAGCAATCAATTAGTTGATTATCATTTCAAATTTATAACTTTGATATATAGCCTAAAAATCATATTTTTGATGCCAAATCACAACAATAGACCCTGTTTAATTTTGGTTCTCACACCAGTCAATTGGAAATATATAGAAACCTCACTTTCGTCACTCGAACATAAATTCTAATGATGGAGCTCCATCATCAAAATCCTCTCCGGGCGATTAGAGTGTAATTCTATATCCATCCAGTATATTAAAACTTCGAATACACGCGGGTCAGACGTATATGCAAAATCTATATATACTGGATTGTCCACATCAATATAAATAAATATTCAAATACATATAAAAGGATTTAAATTTCAAAACAATTTTTTTTTTCATTTTTAAAAATATACTCTTGACACTCGTTCTAGGATACTACTGATCCCATCTCTAACGAGTCAATCCATTGGATATTACTAATCCAATCTCTGATGAATTCTTTCATATGGTACTAATGTGTATTGTTCTCTGAGCTTTGTAAACCAAAGCTCTGATACCACTGTAAGTTCCCGTAACTTCCCCGTTAAGGAAAGAGCGGATACTTCGAGATCAAGCCACAAAAGAACGCAGACGGAAGAACATTTCATTGTATATTACAACAATTCCATTAGAATACAAGAATATACAGAGTGTAAATGAATATTATACATTACAAAATATCATAGATTACAATAAATTACATAGCAGGGGAAAATAATACAAAATACAACTGAAGAAGATATACGGATACAAAGCTTTCCGGATATCGTTCCAGTTGTACATCAGGATCCTGTGAATATAAATCTGCAAAACCAAAACTACTAGCTGCCCATGTCAAAATAAGGGCACCCAGAGTTTAGGTTAAAACAACAAACTCTAGGTCAGTCATGGGACTGGTGTGAGAACTAAAACAGTTATTAATCTTTATTTTAAAGTTAGATAAATCAAGGGACCACGCCGTATAACACGGAACGGGTTTCCTCCCAAGAACACCAGTGCATAAAACAAACAGCGCAATGCTAAATAAAGAAAAATGAAGCTATTATAAGACCCAGGTCCCATCATACAATGCAACGCAAGCCGGAGGATAAGGTTTTTACCTTATAATAGCCAAGAATGCTTGATACGTGAAATTTCATGTTTTATTATTACTATAAGTGTATAGTGTCAAAACAATTTCGAATCATAAGTTTCAATCATAGACGGCATGAGTGCCCCATCCCACTATGTCGCCATACTAGGCTCTACAAATAAAACCGCAAATGTCACGTATTTGGAAATTGGATTTCCGTTTGTGAACCGAGGCAAAAGATAGTCCTCTACCGATTCGAGACGCTCTAGTCTATGTCTCAGGTAAGAGCTCAAGTGACCTTTGGATCGTCAGGGCCGGTCCACTGATGTGGATTAAAATGCCTGAACACTGCGTTTCCCTGCCCTTTGGGGTGTAGGTGAGCCAACTAAATGACTCCATTGGTTCGAGAACGACCGATATATCCGAGGCGCCTCGCAACAGCAACAACCACATAAGTCAAACTCGTCACGGCGTGTAAAACCACTGACGCCACTTCTAACTATAAGGAAACGCTTGCCCTCCCTGAGGTCCTTCTCACGTTTTTGGTTCACAACCGAGGTGCGAGGCTCGCGAATCATCGTTACACAAAGCTACGCCACACAGGCCGTGCTTTGATCATCAACCACAAGACTTTGCTTTTCAACAGAAGCCTTGATCCATTGCCACTTAGGCATGCCACATAGGCAATTCATTCCATGCGATGGATATCCATCAATATATAACCCCTGAGCTCGTACGTCTCAGAGAAGGGCGTTAAGAAATAGAATAAATTCTCCACCGCCAAACAAATATATATTTAATAGAAATCAATCACACAGACTGAAATCCAATGTCAGACACTCATTCCATTTACAAGTTCGTTCTGGGTCTGAACGAAACCGGAGGCACCTAGTACCCCGCATATCCATCGATCTCCAAGTACGTCTGGACGATCACCAACTGTTTCCATCTTCTTGGGTGTACAGCCCAATCAAGATCATCAGTAATCACCCAAACGACGTGAAGACCTCCGGTCTTCAACCATCGTCTTCATCTTCGACTAATCGTCGAATCAGTTATTCAAAATGGGATAAACCCGGTCTTTCCGAATAACTCGCGTATATTTTAAATAAGTGTTACACAAACACAACATACGCCTCATTCCAATTCATTAGTCACTAACCGTAAATTATTCAAGAGAATAATTCCCCAAATATTAACCCCGAAGGCCGAAACCAACATTAGATCAATATCGAGAAAACCATTCTGCTTAGCTAACCAACAGTTAGTTTCTAAATTTCACATTCTTAGGGAAAGATTCCCATTAATTTTATCAAAGATAAATTCCTTTAAATTTATTCTTTAATCATCCTTTGAAAATCAATTCAAACCAAATTTTGGTTTATCCAAACTAGTCGGGATTAACGAACCTTACCGAAGTAATCATTTGTTTTAATTTCCCAATCCCAACCTATTCATCCCATGAAGTAAAAGTGGTAATACTTCATATCTAACACCACGGTGTTATCGGAAAATTCAATTACCATTTTACGTTCAAATCTAATTAAAGATTTAACTATCGCCTGGAGCAAAACTGGGGATACTCCATTCTCGATCTTTTCAATCTAATTAAAGATTCATCAAAACTCCACTTAGTTTTAATCTTTAACTGGGTTAAAGAATCAGTGTCCTTTAAAACACGGTTCACGATAAACCCCAAAATCACATTTCAATCAGTCCCTAACCGTAAAATAGCAAGTGAGCAATTCCCTAAGTATTAACCCTGAAGGCCGAAACCAACATCAGATCAATACCTCTGAAACCATTCAACTTAATTAATCTCCAGTTAGTTTCTGATTTTCTTAACTCCTTTATGTCTAAGAACAGTATTATTGAATATACCGTTCGCGACAACCCAAAATCACGTTTCATTAATTATCGGGTTAAAGAACAAGTGTTATTTAAAACACTGTTCACGATAAACCCAAAAATTAATACCAATTCAATTCCAATTAAATATTATTTAATTGGTACACTTCATTAAATCTAAATAAAAAGATTTAATCTTTTCTCAACTGGGTTCAAGAGGAGTGTTAATAAAGACACCATTCACGACAAACCCAAATCACATTTGATATTAAATACAAGGCTCTGAATAGAAAATATGTCGTCTTATATTAAATATCAAATTCTAAGACCAACAAATATCGTATTGGAAATAACGATATATAAATATCTTTCAAATTTCCATAACAACATTTGTATAATCACGAAATCCAACATCGAAATATTCCGAAGACAATTTCGATTTAAATCCATTCCAATGCAATCATTGGAAATTCTGGTTATTTTCAAAACCATTTCAAATCCAATTTATTTATTTTAAAAATAAATAAATAAATTATTATTCTAGTTCAAAACTAGTTCATTTCGATAAAAATCTATTTTTATCTTTTCAAATATGGAGTTTTTCATCCCAATTCTTCACAAATCATTTCTTATGATTTTACACAAATTATTGATATTTTTAATAATTTTATCAAGGCCCGTACAGTCGATTTCCATCAACGGCCATCGAACTGCACTTACATCGACCTTTTCCAAATTTGATTTGGACATAATTCCAGATCCAACCGTTAGATTTCTAATTTCTAATATTCGTTAGAAAGCTCTTTTCGATACGAACCCAATGGTTCCGGTTTTAGGAGAATCTGACGGTCGGATCTCCCGCAATATCCATTCGAAGTCAATGGTCTAAATTCACGAACTGCCGCGGCGCGACGCGTTCTATTCAGGCCATTATATATATATATATTATATACTTCATCGATTCCAATTCAAAAGGTTCTTTATAAATCGTTTTAAATTCATTTTCAAAACGGTTTCAACTTCATATTCAATTTCAAATCAAAATCGAATATTCCAATATAAATTCGTTTTAAATTCATTTCAAATCGATTTCAATTCAATTTCAATTTAATTCGAATTTCTTTTCAATTTCAATTTGAATTTAATTCCTTTCAATTTCAATTCAAATTCAATTCTATTCAATTTAATTCGAATTTCGATTATTTTCAATATAATTCAAATTTCGAAATCACTTTCAATATAATTCAAATTTCGAAAACACTTTCAATATACATTGAAAATTGAATAAATCGATATATAAATATCGTTCACGTCAAAATGGCGTCAATCTGATCAACACGGCTTCATATATTTCTATTTTCAAATATTCTATTTCAAATATTTCTTTTTCAAATATTTCTATTTCAAATATTTCTCTTTCAAATATTTCTATTTCAAATATTTCTATTTCAAATATTTCTTTTTCAAATATTTCTATTCAAAACTGGAATGAGTCCCAATCAATTACCATATACTGTTAATTATATGGATTTTCTACAACACATGTATAAAATAACAACGATAAATCAACCATCATCCAGAGTGCATTCTACACTGTATAAGCATCAAATATAAATATTTAACGCTTATGACAGTTTGTCAATCAATCGATCGACATACAACTAATTATTGGGATTAGTGTATGTCATATATCATCCCAATACCCGTGTGGGGTTTCAATCAATCAAACACATATTTTATTTGTGCAGTTGGGCGATGTGTAAAATTTATCGTCCCAATCAATATCAGTCAAATGTGTGTATATAAACAAATCGTCCGATTTGTTTATATTTATTTCATTTTAAATACATGTTAAAAATTCTATTTTTAACTATAAAATATTTTTAACTATATAAATATTTTATTTCATTTCACATCACATCACACAATCAACTACACATCAAAATCAAACAACCAAGCATGCAAGCCGTCCATGGTCTATGGACGACGGGTGTCGGGTGCTACTAAACACCGTCTGCATCCTAGTATATATTTTTAACTAGAAAAATTAAATTAAAGGTGAGAAGTTCTCACAGAGGGTTCCACTCCGCCGTGCTTTGCTGTTGAACTGCTGAACCGTCTAGATCTGATTGAAATTCCCATGCAATCCTTATCACGCTGTTCAAATAAAAATTATATTTTTACTGCTTCATTCAATAAATAAAAATCGTATTTTTATTTCTACTTCATATATAAAGATCGAATTTTTGTATTTCACAAATGATAAAAATCATATTTTTATTATTCCTATGATATAAAAATTATATTTTTAACCTTTCTATAATATAAAAATTATATTTTTAACCTTTCTATAATATAGAAATTATATTTTTATCCTTTCTATAATATAAAAATTATATTTTTATCCTTTCTATAATACAAAAATTATATTTTTAACTAACGAAAAATCACATCTTTATGATAAAAAAATAATCTCTTTTTATATTGTTATAAAGGTCGAATCTTTCCTTGTATAAAAATTATATTTTCACCTTACAAAAATCAAATCTCTATCTAAATAAAAAATCATGTTCTTTTAATCGATGTCCACATATATAAAAATTAAATTTTTATATAGCTCTTCATATATTAAAACCCAAATTTTTATATGGTTCTTTGTAAAATAAAAATCAAATCTTTCAAGTGATAAAAATCGAATCTTTTTATTTTTAAAATATATACTTTCCTTATCAAAAATATAATCTTTTCAGCATCAAAGCCCTAATCTTTTCTCTCTTTTTTTATTTTAACCATAACGTTCAAGTTATATTTTCAAAAATAATGTTCTTTCTATATTTTTCAAACCATAATTTTCTTGTTTTTTTTAAAAATAAAAAAATTTCTTTTAAAGTTATTTATTTTGAAGATCAGAAGTTATACAATGCCTGAAGATAAAAATAAAAGAAAAATAAATAAATTAAAAAAAAGTAGAAACACTCACTGTATTTCGATCGGAGCTGGGTTTCGGTGCCGGAGTGGCAGTGCACGGGGTAGGAGGGCTTCAGAGGAGGTCGGATCAATATGATTTGGGGCTGATTTCTCGAAATGTAGAAGGGGAAGGAGAAGAGGGAGACGATGGAGCAAGAGGGGAGGTCGTGGCGGAGGCTGCAGGCGTCGGTGGTCCGGTCTGGTGGCAGGCGATGTCATCGGGCGGAGGTGGTTGTTTTCTCTACAGTCTAGGGTTTAGGAGGAAGGGGAAAAGGGTGCGTGGAGGAGGAGGAGGCCAAGGAAGGGGAGGCGCATCTGAGGACGGGCGGAGTTCACCGTCGATCGACGGGGGTAGGTCGGGATGGGGCATCGACGAGTCTTTTTTTTTCTTTTCTTTTTTGTTTTAACTAAATGGTATACCGGGGGGGAGGAGGGTCAACGCTATAAGGAGGAGAGAGGGTTTATTTTTATTTAATTTAATTTAATTAATTTTCAAAAAGCAACTTTAAATTTCGACCTCGAAACGAGACCCACCGCCTGTCGTCCCTAGATAATTACCCCCATTCTGAACACAATGGGATATGTATCTTAAGCTGATTCGATCGTTTCGATCAGTTCTCGTCAAAATCAACATATAACTCTATATATTGAATTTGAAGGCGCATTTTAATTTACTGGGGTCACATACAGCCTCTAAAATTTCCCAAAAAATATTTTCTTGCTTCGTATTGACGACACGGTCCTAACAAAACTAGTTTCATCAAATTCTGAGACCGTTTGAAAAATGGTCATTTTCCAGTCGATTAAAATCAAGTGAAACTGGTCAAACGCATTTTCCTTTGCCATGTTCACATATTGAATCGGAAAATTACGAATTTTGGAATCTAGCAATAAGTTTACATCACGGGTCCAACAAAAGTGGTTTCGTCGAAAACCGAGGTCGTTTGCAAAATTTCCATTTTTAAGGGCCAGAATTCCATAGCGACTATTCTGAATTTTCAACTGAGCATATCTTTTGATTTCCGCTATGAAATTTTGATTTCTCGGATTCTTTGGAAAGATATTTTCAATTAGATTCTAATATTTTTGGTTTCACTAAAATCCGGTTTATTTTGAATCATGTACATCCATTTGAAATTTGAAATCGAATTATCGAACTGCCGCGCCATTTTCAATTCCTTTTACAATTTAAAATAAATATTTATATTCTAACGACGATCTATATAAATATATACGTTCTTATTCTATTCAAATTAAATTTCTCGACGATATTATTTAAAATAATTCATTTTAAATAATCAAAATTCACTAAAATTGCCAAAATAAAATTTTTAAATTGGCTCGGATTTTCGGGTTATTACATTGTGGTGATGAATTTTTTGGGAGGATTTGTTGTATGAATATTTTGGTATATGTGTATGAATGCGGTAAAGTGTTTTGGATTGAATATATGTACTGCAGAATCTGTAATTACAGGGTTGTATTACAGCTGCAGTTATTTTTTCTGGTGTTGCAGTTGATTTTTTTTACTATTGTAGTTGATGTTTTCTGGTGTTGCATTAGATTGCTGTGGTGTTGCATTAGACTGTGTTGTGGTGTTGCATTAGACTATGCTGTGGTGTTGCATTAGACTTTGCTGTGGTGTTGTATTAAGTGTAATATTATTAATTCCGCAATGGTACGACACGTGGGGCCCATAGCTTACATGGAGCCACATGGATAGCTGACGTGGCTAGCTGACGTGGCATGTGACACGTTGGCAGCTGACGTGGAAAGTCCATGTGGACCCTGCTATCATGACCTAGAAGCCAGGCTTTGGCTTCTACTTAAGGCAACGCTGTATGTTGTTGCATTACATGCATACAATGTTGCAATAGGGCAAAAGCTCTACTTAAGGCAACGCTTTCTATCCATGGTCGTAGATGGGCAAAAGCGTTGCCTTAGATGGCTAATGCAATGACCACGGATGCCACGCCCCCCTGGTGTTGCCTATTTGAAAAAATGGGCTACGGCAACGCTTTTTTAATCTACGGCCACAGCAAAATAGTGTCCAATATGCCCACTTTTGTAGTAGTGTGGGGAACAAAACATCCCTAATATCCCAGAGGGCGTCACAATACCCGGATGGTTCTATAGGTATTTGGAGGCCACGGCGCCTGCAGAAGGTTAAGGAAATGTTCCTTCCCTAGTTGCACCAGTCATTCCTCCTTTTCCTCCCCCTCTAAGAGCTGGTAACTTCGCCAAGATCTGTTAGGACTTCCGTGCTATGGGAGGGAAGCCATTCCACGGGAACGAGACATTCGTAGAAGCTCGAAATCAGCTTTAGGAGACCGAGGACTTGTTCGTAATCTTTAAAGTGGAGGACCGAAGAAAGATTCAGTTAGCTGTTTAGCTGTTAAAGGATAAAGCCTCATTTTGGTTGGAAGTCACCCAAGCTGGACGTCCGGTGGAACTTGGGAAGATTTTAGACAGAGGTTCGAAATGAAATTTCTTTCCCAAGCTAAGAGAAGCATACAGATGAAGAGGTTCTTAGCACTCAATTAGGGAAATTTGACGGTGAAGGTGTATGTGAACAATTTCAACCAGCTGGCAAGATTAGGGTTAGAGATGGTGGATACACCGCACAAAAGGGCTTTGCGGTTTGCTTAAGGGTTGAATGAGCCTCTGCATGGTTTAGCCATGTCCCATATTCCAATGGGGGACACTTTTGAAAAGCTTGTTGATATGGCCCTAAAGCATGAGGAGGACAAGGGTAAGAAGAAGGAAGCAAAGATTGAGGGGGCATCGCAGAGTAGGAAGGTGTGGCCCAAGAAGGGGCAGCATCAACAACAACAACAACAGAAGAAAGGAGGTAAAGATTAAAAAGGCAAGGATAAGAGAAAATGTCACAATTGTGGAAAGGAGGGTCACTTGATCAAAGATTAAGAGAAGGAAGGCCAATTTCTTTAATTGCGGAGAGGTCGAATACTTCTCTAAAGAGTGCCCGAAGAAACAGGGATCGCAGGGACAAGGTCAAAGAGTAGGGACTTCTAGAGGGCAGGTGCATGCTCTCGCCATCAGTGCTCCTGAAAGAGGTAGAAAATTTTCCGTAGAAAGTTTAGTTTCTCTTTCAAACCATCCAGTTAGAACACTTTTTGATTCTGGCGCTTCACACTCGTTTATATCAAGTTCTATAGTTGAATCTCTGCACTTAATTACTAGTATGGTAGTGGTTCCCATCATTGTTTCAAACCCCATTGGTGGTTCGGCTCATTTATCTATGATTTGTCAGGGTTTGAAAATATCCGTTTTAGGCGTCGAGTTTGAATGCGACATGTATGTGCTCGGGTTTATGGGCTATGGGTTGATTCTAAGAATGGATTGGCTTACCAAGTATGGGGCCACTCTAGATTTTGAGAGGAGGGTTGTTAGACTCCTGACTTGTCATGGGAAGACCTTCGAAGTTTCTTGTGACCCCCAAGGGTCTGTTATGCTTAGCTTCATAAAGTCTCTAGATACATCCATAGATGATTTGCAATCAATTCCAATGGTTTGAGATTATTCTGATTTTTTTGATGAGGTACAGGGTTTACCTCCAAGGCGCAAGATCGACGTCCACATATATTTGGTGGACAAGGCAAAGCCAGTTGCATTACCAGTGCGCCACGTGGCTCCAAGGGAAACGAGGGAGCTGAGTAAGCAAGTAGGGGAGCTACTTAAGAAAGGGTTTATCAGACAAAGCATATCCGAATGGGGTGCTCCAGTAGTATTCGCAGCTAAAGAGGATGGTTCAATTCATTTATGCATTTACCATAGAGAATTGAATAAGCTCACCAAGAAGAATAGGCACCCACTTCCGAGGATTAATGATTTATTTGATCAGCATGTTGGTGCCTCGTTATTTTCTTAGTTGAACTTGGCTATGGGGTTCCATCAGTTGAGGGTGGCTGAGGACAGCATAGATAGGTCTGCTTTTAGAACTCCAGGCGGTTTCTTTGAATGGCTATTTATGACTTTTGGGTTGACAAATGCACCAACCTATTTTGTTGATTTGATGAGTAGGGTGTTTCGGGAGTTCCTAAACAAATTTTCCGTGGTCTTTGTTGATGATATTTTGATCTTCCCCAAAAGTGAATAAGAGCATGCCCAGCATTTGGGAGAAGTTTTGAAAACTCTCTGTGACCATCAGCTAAAGGCAAAGTTCTCCAAATGCCATTTTTGGATAAAGGAGGTAAGAATCTTGGGGCATGTGGTCTCCAAAGAAGGGATAGTTGTAGATCCCGCAATGGTGGTTGCAGTGCAAGATTGGCATATTCCTAAAAATGCTACCGAGGTGAGAAGCTTTCATAGGTTGGTAGGCTATTATAGGAAGTTCATTAAGGACTTCGTGAAGATATCAGCCCCACTCACCAGGTTGATAAAGAAGAATTTGTCATTTTCATGGGACATAGACTGTGACGTTGCTTTCCAACGACTGAAGAGGGCTCTGGCAACAGCCCTAGTCTTGACCTTGCCTGATGGAATTAAAGTGTTTACTATTTACACTGATGCATGCGGTGCAGGGCTTGGTGCGGTTCTGATACAAGAAGGGAAAGTAATATGTTATGGGGGTAGACAGTTGAGAGTTCATAAGAAGAACTACCCCACCCATGATCTAGACTAGCTACCATAGTATTCGCATTAAAGACGTGGCGTCATTATTTACTTGGAGAAACGTTCGAGTTATACGCTGAACATAAATCTCTCAAGTATCTATTCTCACAGAAGGATCTCAACTTAAGGCGATAACAGTGGATGGTTTTCTTAGCTTCATATGATTCTGAGATTATTTATACTCCTGGCAAGGGTTATGTGGTGGAAGATGCACCAAGTAGGCAAAGGGCAGCCCTGAGTCCTCTGTTTGTGGAAAAAAAGAACTTGGAGTTCATACCAGCTTTTGATTTTAGACCCTCCATCGAGGTTTTGCCAGATCTGTTTGCATCCTTGGAGATATGATGACTCCTATAGATTAGATAGGAGCTTCGCAACATGGTGACCCACAGATTCTAGACATCATGGATAAGCTCGGAAGGTTGAGACTTCAAGTCACCTTAGTAGGTATGCCATAGATGAAAAGGGGTGGTTGTGACGAGATGGAAGGCTTTGTGTTCCTCAAACTGGGAGTTTGATAAAGGCAGTCCTAGAAGAAGCCCACCATTCTAAGATGACCATTCATCCACGCGGTGATAAGATGTACAGAGACATGAAGAGTGTTTTCTTTTGGGATGGGATGAAGAAAGATGTGGCTGAATTTGTTTCTCAATTTTTAGGTTGCCAGCAAATCAAAGCTGAGCAAAAGAAGCCCAGTGGATTACTTCATCCGTTGGAGGTTTCGCAGTGGAAATGGGAGAGCGTCTCCATGGATTTCATAGATGGTTTGCCTAGATCGAAGAAAGGTAACACCGGTATTTGGGTGGTAGTGGATAGACTCACTAAGAGCGCTCACTTTATTCCGGTTAAGAGTAGGAGGACGGCATCATGGTTGGCAGTAATTTATGTTCGTGAGATAGTTCGTCTTTATGGAGCACCTTCTAGCATTGTGAGCGATCGTGACCCCATCTTTACCAGCGAATTTTGGAGGAGTTTGCGAGAGACATTAGGTACACAGTTGTGTCTGAGCACCGCTTATCATCCTCAGACTGATTGGCAGACGGAGAGGGTGAACAGGATTCTTGAAGATATTTTGAGGCTGTGTATCCTATACTTCGGAGGGACTTCGAAAGAGCATCTTCCTTTATTAGAGTTTGCCTATAATAACAGTTATCTAGCTAGCATCGGCATGGCACCCTTCAAACCATTGTATGGGCGACAATGTAGATTGCCAACTTGTTGGTGGGAATCTACAGAAAGATTATTACATGGACCAGATATGGTTAGGGAAACATCCGAAAAGATTGACCTTATTCGACGGTGGATGAAGACAGCTCAAGATAGGCAGAAGTCCTATGCAGACAAGAGAAGAACTGACATCGAGTTCGAAGTGGGAAACTTATTTTTTTCAAAGTATCGCCTTTAAGGAATGTGGTTCGCTTCTGATCAATATGGAAGTTGGCACCTAGGTTTGTGGGACCATTTCCCAAAACCGAGAAATTAGCCAAATGGCCTACCGAGTAAAGCTCCCAGAAAATCTATCTAGTGTTCATGAAGTTTTCCACGTCTCTCATCTACTGAAGTGCCTGCATGATACCTCAGAAGTTGTTTAGCCGAGTATGTTGGAAGAAGTCGAAGTGGAACATGAGGCGACAATCAGACAAGTCCCTACCCGTATTCTTGGGTTAGAAGTTAAGAAGCTGCGCAATAAGGAGATCAAATTGCTAAAGGTCCAATGGGAAGATAACCCAGAAAATGCGACTTGGAGACCGAAGACAAGATTAGTGCTTCGTACCCTTTTCTTTTCGAGGGTATGTTCTTAACTCCTTTTTCCTAAGTTTTATCCATAGTATTTTCGACCTTCAGATAGGAATCCTATGGATGTAAACATGTATTTGAAACATGTTATGTTTGATGGATGCAAGTGGATGCAAGTGTTTGCTAGTGGTTGCCTGTGGACGTATATACAAACACATTAGGCACTAAGCGGCTCAATCACTTTCATACTGCACATGGATGTGTGTGCATTTTCTTTTCTTTTATGGATGGAAATGGATGAACTAGCATATGGATGTTGCATTCGGATGGATGGGTATGCACACGTATAGAACTTATATGACACAATAGGTTAATTTGCATACATCTTGGATTCATGGCACTAACATACATTGCATTAAGGAGGTCAACTGAATCAGTAGACCGCCTGATCTTCGCATTAATGTTGGGAAATATACACACACCTTCGTATATATTCATATAAGCATTAGAAATCTTTAAGGACAATGTATGCTAGTGGTTGGTGGATGAGTAGATGGATGATGGATGGTAGGATATGCATTCTTCTCAACTTAGAGATTTCGGGACGAAATCTTTTGAGTAGCGGAGAATGCAACACCCCGAATTTTTAACGACATTAAAGAGAATAAATTAAATAACAATTAATTTATTATTCAAAATTAGAGGAAATGGACTGGACCATTGCGTCCGTCTCGAAATTATGGTCAAGATAGATATTTGGTTTGTGTAAAACGGACACCGTATGAAGGAGTTATGAGTGTTTTAACTTTGTTTATGCGCAGAAAAATTATATATATACGCATGAGTTAGAGATGAGCCTGAATTTTATCCAGAACGATTCAAAGTCGAAAAATTCATCAGAGCAGCAAAATTCCCGCTCTAGCGGGTCAAACCCCCTAGAGGGGTGTCAACCTAGGGGTTGACCCCCCTTGAGGGGTATTGACCTATGGGTCGACCCACCCACAGGGGTGTCGACACCCTTAGGGCTGATGTGGCACTCGGTTTCAGGGGGGCTGGAAGCTATATATATGTGTCCTATTCTCCTATTTTCTTCATTGGAAATCATGGAGGCCATATGCTGCTGGAGTGCAAACTGAACCGTTTTCTACAGCAACGTACTTTGCAAATCAAATTTAGAAATTCAAGATCCGTTCCTTCTCAATTCTGTAAACCTAACGCTATGAGTTTCTAGTTGTTTTTAGGTTTAGATAAATAAAAGTAAATTGTGAAAGACTGTGAATTGGATATGTTTTAAAGTATGATTCTAAGTGCTAGTGTTAAATCGTATACTATGTCATGATAGATCTATTTACCTAGATCTAGTACAATTGTGGTTATTCTATTGTGCATCCTATGTGGTTCTTGACTTGTAATTATATAGTGCTGAATATACATCTATTAATTTGGACAGTTGTAACATTTTTACGTAAATCACCTTTCACCTATTATATTGTGATCAATCTAAATATGTTGTAAACTTGACATGTGAAGCCCTCTTTAGATCTAAACATTTTGCTATATTACCCTAATTAAGCTAGATCTAAATAGTTGGACAGCTAAAAGGTTGATTTAGATCTCATTGTGCTTGCTTTGACATCGTAGTTGCCACTAGTTCATCAGTTTTATGTCCACCTTGTTATGATGTTAATTACATGTCCACTCATCTTGTTATCATGCTAGTTTATATTTATGCCAAGATATGTTGAAACTATCATCTTTGTCACATTCACTTTTCATTGTTATGGCTAGGCTACTTTACAGCCTAGATCTGCCAAATTACGTGCGAATACGTTAGTTAGGAAATGGGGAAAAGGGGACTTATAATCGGCATAATTTACGTAATATTCATATGTATTGTTTGTATAATTCAAATGGGGAAACATAAAAATAATTACCTATAATGGCATAGGTAGATTTGGGTAAAAATGGAATATTTAGTGATTACAATTAGGAATTGTAATTGCACTTATGACACGAGGTTAGGTTGCATTAGTGCGGAAGTATGCCCGGACCCAATCGGCATATCCAGCAGCCACTAATGTTGAACCTAATGTGAGAGGTCTAAGTGCACAAATACAAATCGGGCTAAGACACAAGGTCTGGCCCAATTGTGGAATAAGACTGCCCCGATCCGACTGGCATATCCAGCATCCACACATTGTAGGCCTAAAGTGGGAGGTCTACCCCATTATAAACTATAAAAGGATATGGTAAAGAATTGGACTACTTAACCTAATTTAATCAATAAAGATTGTATGATTAGGAACTTAATTTAGGGTTAAGTAAAATTGGATGGGTAGTGGGTGGGTTAAGTAAATTAGAGGGGGTGGACAAGACACCCCTAAGGTTAAGCATAACTGGCATAGGGTTATGTAATTAAAGACACCTAAGGGTATTCGTAGTCGGTGAAAAACCTAGTGGGGATACAAGACAAAGGGGAGAGCTTGTATCATATTGTATGGGACCCGTTTCAGTCAGTGACCCGGCGTTGGTATCAAATAAAGAGTTCCGTACTAGGCGGAGAAGGGGCACACTTACTGATTGATTATAAGAGATCCAAATGACCGGGCCGTGTGCGTGCATGAGCCGGGTAGAAGGGGATAAGACGATTGTGACACCAGTAGATATGGTTGTGCACATCTTGGTAAATAAAGGGTTGCCACTTTAGGGAGTGATACCTCCTACTGTGGGGCCAGCACAGTATATCTACGGGGTAGGGAGCTGATCGATTAGGTTAGTGGTTAGGGTACACACAGACGTATGCCCTAAGTCTACCAACTTATAATGGAAGGGATCATCTCAGTTTAGTTATACTAGTAATAGTGCAGAGTAATCATTAGTGAAGCACATGCACCTTAACCTGTCTACCTTATCACACTAGCCATTTATGTAGTGATCTCTCTTATACACTTTATATGCCTATCATGTTACTTTTATTTATTTACTGGCTAAAAGTAACTAGACTTGCTAGACTTTATGTCTGACCCTTTTGTTTCTACTTCTTTCTTCCCTTCCTCCCCCCCCCCAAGGTTCTCAGGGAGGAAACACTTAGGCTTAGTCGGAACTCATATATCATCTTGTAAGGAGCTACTTCTGAAGTATGGCTCAAGTTCTTGTCTCTATTATGGCTTAACTCTTTCAATTGGGGAATTATGTTTTTATATTCTTACGTACTCTGATGATGCAAGACAGAAGTTATTTTGTTATAATGGTTTTTGTGACTTATGGTATTGTGGACCACGATATTATGTTTTATGTTTGAAATAAAAATTTAAAATTTCCGTTGCTATCTTATTTATATCTATCTTGTAATTATTCTGTGTCAGTTTACCTATAATGCTTCACGAAACTTAATGCATTCCCTTTGTGAGTGACATTAACGGACGTGGAGTGTCACAACCACTAACCTTCCTCTAACTTCAATAATGGCTTCCATCTCCCAAATCTATCCCTAATCACTTTCTAATCACTAATTAAGCAAATCGACATCGAATCAAGTCGTATTAAGACCAAATTCATGGTAGAGTTGCTGCACCACATTGGAATCCGAGCCAAGTCAGTAGAAGTTTTAGATCTAACATTTATTTTTGGCTAAGGTGAGTGAGTTGCATGTTTATACACTAATTATGGCTAATTAGGGGTGATTAGTGATAATTAGCGAAATTATACATCTAAAAATTCTAGAAAAATATGTGAAAATTCTAAAATCATATTTTTTGTTGCTGGTACAAATCTGGGTTAATTTGGATTAAGTTTGTTAATCCTATAGTTAGACATAGTTAAGGGGAAAATCAAATGTCTAAGGGAAAAATCATGGTTTAGGGTATGTTTGATCTAAATTAACGTATGAAATTATTATTTTGATGCTTTTGGTTGATTCTACATGTTACTATTGTTGTTTGATATGTTTTGTGATTGCATAGGAAAGTTAGAATGGTTAAAAACTCCATCGTTTGGCGAAATTAGCTTGTTGGAAAAGCTGCAGGGTTTCGGTTCCTGATGGTGGCCAGGAGGGGGTCACGAACCGCGACCTAGAGGGGATCACAAACTACCAGGAGGGAAGGACCACGAACTACGACCAGAAGAAAACCATCAACCATGACCAGAAGGAGGACCACGAACTTCCTAAAGGGGGGTCATGAACTGCCCAAGAGAGGGTCACGAACCGGGGTCACGAACCGCCCAAGGGGATCACAAACTGCCCAGGGAAGACCCCGACCCGACCCTGATGATGATCGTGAACCGAGACATGATGGTTACTCCGAACCGAACTGGATTTGGGCTTCTACAACGCAACGACGATCGTAAACACTTCTGATGATCAACTGCAATCCGACAAAAAAAATCGAGATGCAAAGGAAGTCCAAATGAGAAATTATTGCTCATGATCCAGATGGGAACCAATGAGTTAACTTCTAGGATTGGGCTTTGATGCGGGACGTGTGCAAAGGAGTTATCGATATCTATAACTTTGGTTCACCATTGAGAGAGGGGCATGTAGATGAACCAGAGCTAGGGCTGTGTGGACTGGCTAGCCCGTAACCTAGTGCCAGCGCTGTGTGGACTGGGTAGGTTGTTGACTATAGACCAGGGCAGTATGGTCATAGAAATAGTTGTACGGAGTTGGACTCCGTTATGGCACCTAAATGGATTCGGTGATCAAAGCGGTGGATATCGTATGCTTTACGCACTGAGTGAAAGACGTGAGGATGGTTTCTATGTTTGATGTTTGCTATCACCATGGTACTTACACTTCCATTTTACAGCCTATGTTAGTGTTTACCTTGGAGTATTGTACGTCGTGTTGTGCTAAATCTTTGGTTGTAGGCCCAGGTTAGGTATGATTATTTATACCTGTTATTGCTTTATTTTGTTGCTGTCACGCACACCAGACTTTCGTCTGACCCCGAGTTTTATGTCTCTTCTTATTACTCTGGGTGCTCCTAAACGAGCAGACTAGAGGCAGGTTAGGTAATTATCCACAAGTAGCTGTCCAGAGACAAGCAGGAGGCTTCCACGTATTTTATACATATTTTCTCAATGTTGTTGTTGGTCGCTGCTTTTGGCATTAGTAGTGTTCCTCTTTTATTTCCTTTTAGGGACAGTATTTTAAAGTTGAAATAATTGGATATGAAGTTGTGTTTTGGATTTCGCTACTCTAATGCATATGGTTTAGTTTTCAGCTTCTATACTGTCTCGCCATTTTTATATCAAGTTATGTTATTATTATGCTTTATTCCATGCGCTGTGAGATATACTACAAGTTCTTTGGTAATTCATGGTTTCAAACCCTTTCTTTTGACGATCATCCTGTCCCAGTCGGGCATTGGTGCAGTGCATTTCCGGGAAATATCTGATCATACGGGGCAACCGTTACAGTTAAGGTATTTTTGTAACAAAATTCATCGCGCCCTCGTGTTTCCTTTGACACGCCCAATGTAATTATCATGACCGAACCAAATGGTCCAACTACAAAAACTTCACCCCAGACGACATCAGTTTGGATATGAATTAAGCTTCTCTTTCTCAAGGACCAATGGTGGAATTGTAAGAACCCATTTTGAAATGGATCTAAATTTCGATTTAGAGAAAACCCATTGTAATTTAAAACCATTTAAAGGCAAGCTGTTAACTGAATAAAAGAAACAAATAGTACAAACACTTATTATGCGATCAGATCTCATACAAACTATGTAGTTAAAGCGTTAAGCAGTTCCATAGTGTCGGAGGTGCAAAAAGATGTAGAGGGGATAAAGTGGGGAAACAACATGGATATCGCGAAGGCGCAATAAGGTATATTAGATGTAAAAGCAAATATTAGACATTAATTAATTACCTTTCTCATATTGTATATACATACAAGAAACTAATATTAATTAATCTTATATAACATAATCTAGGAATATCCTAATTATGCATGATAAATTACGGGGCTATTGCAGAGATATTACGGGGCTTTAACTGCATAGTGTAGGAATGCATCAAAATTATAATACTAAATATGTATCGATTTATTTTCAAAGTTATAAATAATATTTAATCTTAGTACAAGAGTCAAAGAGCCATCAAAATATCATAAATAAATCCCTTATACATAATTTCATGGCTACATAAGATAATCATAAAGTAATATGTCGCTGCCTTGAGTAATTGTTTTTGCGCTCCAAGCTTCATCATCCTGGAATGCCATTCTGGTATGTGTTGTTATGTCAAGGGAGCCAGAGCAGCAGGTTCTAATGAATAAAATTTTAACACTGCCTTTTAGGGTATATACGCAGTATGTAATTTACATAAATAAATATATCTATGAAAAATTAATGAATTGTGGAATTGTCCTCTCCATATGATAAGGAAGAGGAGGGTCTTATAATCACTAATAGATGATGCCTTTTCCAAAAGTATGGATTGTCTAATAACTTAATCTTCATCATTCCAAAGGAAAGCGGCACGCTTTGAGAATTACTTAATAGCCTTAGGTGGATTCGTCTATCCACTAGTACCTTCATCCATAAGTATATTGCATAATGCATACCCTATGTATGTATGTGTGTGTGCGCATGCATATTTAAAAATGAAGGATAGCAATAATCCCTTAATACAAACAAAACAGGTAGACATTCATCATTTAAGACCTATCCAAGATGGACTCTCCATTACTATCTAGCTGGTATCCTGCAAATATACAGATAATTATCAAAGCTAAAGTAAATAAATCACAGCGGAATAAATAAAAGTTTAATAATAGCTAAATTCTTATTGTCACGATAAACACTTTTTAAGTCAAGTGTCTCTAATAGCCCCATCTTTCCTAGGTCACCAATACCTATCTTTCACCTACCATGTAGGTTGTTTTGAGGAGGTGTCAAAATAATAATTATCACTAGGCATGTATCACACTCTTCTACTCTCTAGTATATCCAACTTAATATATAATAAACATATGTATCATAACTATATATATCCTTGGACACCTCGATCCTAAATATAACCCATAATTTGTTTCGTAATCATTATGCTGGGATTTCATCATCTTGTTATGTCATAAATGTAGTAATATTCGAGCTCGCCCTGGGAGCGTATAAGCTACCTCCATGATGGAACGCAATATGTCTACATTATGGATGTTCTATATATATATATATATATATATATATATATATATATATATATATATATATATACTACGAGAACGTGTAAGCTACATCTGCGATGCTCCACCTTATGCTTACACTATGGATGTGCAAAACCATCGTCCTATCATAAATCTTTCTTAATTCCACTAACAACACCCCGTTGTCCGCGTTGCATGCAAATTCATTCATGTATGGATTTAATTATATTTTGTCTTTTCAATCACTGACTAGCACCGTGCAGACATCCCTTTTTCTAGTTTGGAATGTAGCTGCTGATATGGTTTAATAGCATTGACCTTAAGCAAACAATCTAGATTAACCATGTGATATTACATAGCCACTTCTAGACGTCCAAGTATTGGAAGATCACTCAGGCCAAGAGGCATAATCTATATCGTTCCTCATTCTCGTCATCTGACCGATGATGACCCAATAATCATACGATTAAATATCGTTATGGTTACCCATGAGTGACAAATTGTTGTTGAACAATTATTTAGCCATCCATTGACCTTTTAGACTGTCTAAAGCAGTCAAGGAAATACCCCCTTTATATACCATTTTCCACATACCTTACCTCTGATGGACCTCATTATGCCTACATTAGACGATGATCTTGGGGTATTCTAATCCATATGTTGTATGGTATCCTATGGGATTTGTAATGGACAACAAATCAATCGCCTACATCACATACTCCTCAGGGTCGTATCTAAATGAATGATATAAAACTATGGTTGCAATTTCTTCCTTTATTACACCCTATGTCAAACCTTCTTTTCTTATGCATTTAATTCATATTTCGTTCAAATTCATTTGTTTTACATATTTTGTTTCTATTCGTTTGCCTTTTATTATGATTTGATTTTTTGAAGTTATAAATCATACACAAAACATCATAGTTGAGTTATTGTCTTTCTATTATGATTAACTCATCAAGTATTATACTTAGATCATTATCTTGCTATTATTATCAGGTCTGGCCCAGAGGGTTGCCTTTGAAGCCTTTGGGCGAGGGCAGCCCATTAGGCCGGGGCAACCAAATATAAAATTTATGTTTAGGCATTTACTATTAATTAGTATATGAAAAATATTTCAAAGGAGGATGTAACTTAGCGGAAAGCATGTGTGAGGTGCATATGGTCAGCTAAGTTCAAAAATACTAGGGCATCGATTTTTACTCTATTTCAAATATTTAGACAAAAAATCATGCATGTAGCTTAGGCAACATAATTACTGGGTCAACTCTTATTACAATTCATTCATCAAATATTACACTTGGGGACCTTTATCTGTATATTATTCATAACTTATTATACTTGGGTCTTTGTCTTTATATTACTCATCAAGTATCACCATTACAACAAAAATTACATTTTACAACATTGTATAGGTGTTCAATGACAACATTTATCATAATGCTGTTATATCCACAGTTATAAAAGATAATTTATTTTTACAACATTTACCTAAAAATTGTATAAAATGTGTTGAAAATTGAGTTATATCAAAATATAAATATAGGGAAAATACAAAAAATATTTAGAGAGAAAATATATACCACGTTTTTTAAATGTTATGAGATAGCTAATTACAATGTATTTCAAATATTATGACACAGCTTTTTTATGATAATATTTATATGTTGTGTACTTGTGTATTCAATGACTAAAGTAATATTATTTTAATGAGTAATAAAGCTCATTCCCCAATTTTGGTGTGAAGGAAACTAAAACGGCTTTCAACTTATGCCCCACTACGTTTTTTCAGTGGCACACTGAACAACGATAATTGTCTAGTTAGAGCCCAACAAACAACATCATCTTAGCCCAGAATATAAATTTTGGAATAGAAAGAAATCCACAACCCTAAATCTCATCTAACCCTATCTACCTCTCATAATTTCACTTTCCCTTTTTATTTTAGGATTGTCAAAGGGACTCCACTTTTTGTAAGGGAAGTTCCAATTCCAATTTATTGTTAAACAGCAAAGGGGGATCAAAATAAATTAACCTCCCTCTTACCCGGCACTCCTAGCTCAGTTGGTTAGAGGTGGGAAAATTGGGATGAGACATAGGTCTCAGGTTCGAGGGCCACCTCTACCAATTTCTAGGCGTGACTACCTTGCTAGTGTGAAGACGTTGAAAAATCGAGTTATATAACTACCCATGGAGTTTACTAAGACGGACAAGCAATAGATTGAGTGAAGTCTTAGGTTCCACATGTAAATCAAAAAAATTAACCTCCCTCTTAAACGTATTAATAAAATTTCCAATATTAACCCCAGTAAAGTCATATCATCTATTTTACCATTCATTAATTATTCAAAGCAATTATTCCAGGAAAGTCCTTTATCATTTTCATTTCATACTTGCATCCCAAATATTATAGGCTCCAAGATGATATTATACTAAATTTTGTATATACTCACGTACCTCAAATAATTCATCTTCCCCATCTTGTTCTCTAAATAAAGAAATTATAAAAATTAATTCAAATATTTCAGGATAAAGGTTAGATATACAAAATGATGCAACCAAGTACCTAATACTTGTTATATTTTAATGAACTTGCAAACCATAAGTAATACGTAGCCAAATACTCATTAGTTCATTTATAATAATACAATACCAATTAATTTGAAGCCCCATTGATTCCAATGATTTCAAGCAGAAAATATTATAATGAGAGTAGCCAGAAACCTTGGTTTCATATTCAAGAAACTATAAAAAGTAATTATAACAGCCTTCAGTGTAGCTACATAATTTTTTCAATATATTCAGATCTCGAGTTCATAAACAAGTTGTAATAGCTTTTACATATAGTTCGTGTCAATAGCTTTTAGAGTAGTCCTCTTCTCCTTGCCCTACAGAAACAAGACAAATCATACTTTATCATGCTTATCCAGTTCAAAATTTAAAAAGAAGAAAAAAATGCAACATCAACATTTGAATAAACAGACTTCAAATTTACCTTATTTTTTATTTTAAGCATTTCCTTGTAAGAAGACTTCAACTTTCTCATACTTAAATTCTCATATTTAAGTACATTGGACTTTGTTTTTGCTAAAACAGAAACCCAGTTTGCATTCTTTTTATTGATGTTTGATTCTGATTAACAATGCATGAGATAGGTAAGGAAGGTGGGCAAAGGTATTTTAGTCTAATTTTATTTTAACTTTTTTTCATATAATCCCCCCTTGATATATTACAAGTAAGAATGAGTCCCCTTAAAATTAACCTCCAGAACCAATATTGGAGCCCCTTTAACAATCCGTTTATTTTCTTTTGAAAATATCGGGTATCCCTAAATCGTCAATTAACAAGAAAAGTTATCACCTTATTTTACTGATTTTGGCTTCATTTCGTCCATCTATAATAGTTCCAGTCACCTCTTTCTCAGTCTCTTGATTTATCTCTGAGATTGCCTTCACTTGAAATATCTTTTTGTATATTTTTGCTTTTCAAACTGAGATATGGCAGTGATATGGTCTCTTTCTGTCAATTTTTTTACAAAGATAATTCATGGCTTTATCATTTACAGCCACTCTTCTGTATGGAAGATTATTGTTTTCGGCACGAGTATGCGAGTTGTGACTGGGAGAGATGACCAACTTTCTATGTACTAATAAAGACCAGAAACTACTGTACATATCTAATTTGATAGCCAATAAAATAACTATATATTATAGCGTTTTATTCACACAACTTCTCGACAAAACGGACATATGCTCATCACATTCTCCGTAAGAAGCCACTGATCAATACAACTCTTGTGAAACGCATGCTTGCATTTTGGCAAAACTCGAATCTCTTCTCCTTTTTCATACTCATCCATGCACACCGCACAGATATTATCTCCATAACCAGAATTAGGATCACTGTAGATAGCCACAGGAATCATATCCAGCTTACATTGACTTATTGGCATCTGTAGATCTACAATTACGGATCTATTTTCATCTGGTAACGTCGTTCCAGTTTGGAAGCTGTCATGCCCATGGCATCTATATAAGCAGTAACGAACAAAATCTACAATGAAAACAACTATAGCAGACAAAAAGCAAGCAAGCAACACAATGATGCAAGCACCTTGAGATGAACAGAAAAGAACTAAGTCTGATTCTGTGAAATGGCAAGCATGGTTAGACAAATTTAAATTCATATTTGATTTTGGAAAGAAAAGATAATAACTGGCTTTTCTCCCCTCAAGAAGTTTTGTGGTTTATTGTTTCTTATAATGCTATCTAGATTGGATAGATGATCAACACCAATTATATAGCCATACAGATTATCATATTAACAAAAATCTTTTATTAATGTTTGGAAATTAAACATGCTTATATAATTTAAAAAGTATATTAATTTCTCTGAGGAATATTAGATTTTCTTTATTTACTAAATGACAAAAAAAATGTGTATCCGACTATTGATATCTATACCAAATATGTAATTTGGGGTTAAAAATAAGGCATTAATATTAATTTTGTTTCTTCCATGTATATTGTTTTGGAAGATATGATGAGAAATATAGAAGCCAAAAGATGCATCCAGCATCTAGTTTTGGATGATTCATGCTCCAATGTAATAACTTATACATTGTTATTCGGTATATGAACCATAGGTTTTATACTTCTATTTTCATTTTGAAAATTTATTTTTGTCCAATACATGCATCTGAGGTTCTATTTTCGTTCTTATGATCCAATGCTATGCTTCCTTAATTCTACAAACATGTTTGTGATTTCTTTACGTAACCATTTTGTTAACTCAGTTTCTCCTTATGTTGAATTTTTGCATCTCAAATACATGCCAAATTCATGAAAGCAACTATCAGCAAAATTACGGCAATAATTGGTTGAACTTTACTGTATCAATTAGATACAAATTACAAGAGTACAATTAAGGTATTTTTGCTAATAAAATTCAACATGTCCTCGTGTTTCTTTGGCCAGCCCAATGTAAGTATCATGACCGAACAAAACAGTCCAACTACAAAAACTTCACTCCAGACCACATCAGTCTGGATATGAATTAAGCTTCTCTTTCAGACTGGATATGAATTAAGCTTCTCTTACTCAAGGACCGATGGTTGAATTATAAGAACCCAATTTAAAATGGATCTAAATTTCGATTTAGAGAAAACCCATTGTAATTTTAAACCATTTTAAGGCAAGCTGTTAATTGAATAAAAGAAACAAATAGTACAAATAGTTATTATGCGATCATATCTCATACAAACTATGTAGTTAAAGCGCTTAGCGGTTCTATAGCATCGGAGGTGCAAAAAGGTGTTGAGAGGATAAAATGGGAAATAACATGGATATCGCGAAGGCGCAATAAGGTATATTAGATGTAAAACCAAAATACTAAAAATTAATTAATTACCTTTCTCATATTGTATATATACAAGAAACTAATATTAATTAATCTTATATAATATAATCTAGGAATATCCTAATTATGCAGGATAAATTTGATTAGTGTAATGGATTGTTACCATATATTAGGCAGCTATGCCTTACATTTAGCCCTTTATGCTAAATTTACTGAATTTTTTAAAGAGAGAACTAGTCAAATCAAGCTCCATATAATTAATATTGCTAAAAGCGAATCTACTAATCATCAGCGCTAAATTAAAATTATGTAGCGGTTGAAGAGTGCTATGGGCTATAGCGGAGATATTGCGGGGATTTAATTACATAGCATACGAATGGATCAAAATTATAATACTAAATAAGTATCGATTTATTTTAAAAGTCATCAATAATGCTTAATGTTTACTAGATTCAATTAGCCATCACAATATCATAAAGAAATCCCGTATACATAATTTCATGGCTATATAAAATAATCATAAAGCAATATGTCGCTACTGTTAGAATTTCTGATACAATATTTCCTTTTTCAGAAGATGTGGAAGATATTATTGATTATGGTGATACAATATTTCCATTTAGAGAAGATTTGGGAAATATTGTTAATTTGAGTAATATAATATTTCCAACTGCAAAAGATTTGGAAGATATCATAAAATTTATTGGCTCTTTTGTAAAATTAGATAGGGCAATAAATTGCCTACATAAGTGGAAGAATCTGAAGAAGTTTCTTTTGGGACATTGAAGTAAATAATTAATTCTCTGATTGGAGAATTAATTAGGCATTGATTTATAACCATAAATCAATTACTTCAACCCCAAGTATTAATCCTTATGTAAGGATTAGGATTAGGTAAATGTATGGATCATCTCTAAAAGTTGTATTTCTTCTTCTTCCGTATTATCAGTCTTGTAATATTTTCTTTTGTAGAAAAGGAATAAAATCTCCTCTCCCCAAGTGGACGTACACTAACAAGACATTAGTGGAACCACTATAAATCTCTTGTGTTCTTTCTTTTATTGCTTGATCCGTGATTGTTTTGTTGTGACTATCTGTTTTTTGTTTTGCGTCACCATCAATCCGTTCCTATTTATTTTTTTGCAAGGTTGGGTTTTATTCTCAAGGTGTTTTTGGGAAACTTTTCCCCAACAATTGGTATCAGAGCTATGAGGTTGATTGAGAAAGGGTGTTAGGCATTATGGCAGGAGAAGAGGAGAATTCAAGAATTGTATCAAGGCCATATGTCAAAGGGACATATATTGCAGTAGGGTCTCAGTTATCAATAGAAAGATGGAATGGGGATAAAGACTTCGAGAAGTGGCTTTAGAGGGTGAAAGCTTGTGAAAACCCGTAACTTCCCCGTAAAGGAAAGTGCCGGATAGTTCGAGAACAAACCACAACAGAACACATACAGAAGAACATTTCATTGTATATTACAACAATGCATCAGATTACAAGAATATACAGAGTATAAATGAATATTACACAGAAATATCAGAGATTTAAATTACATTTAAATACATAGCAGCGGAAAATAATACAATACACAACTCGAAGGAGATATACGGATACAAAGCTTTCCGGATATCGTTCCAGCTGTAAACCAGGTTCCTGTGAATATAAATCTGCAAAACCAAAACTACTAGCTGCCCGTGTCAAAATAGGGGCACCCAGAGTTTAGGTTAAAACAATAAACTCCAGATCAGTCATGTGACTGGTGTGAGAACTAAAACAGTTAATCTTTATTTTAAAGCTAGGTAAATCAAGGGACCACGCCGTATAACACGGAACGGGTTTCCTCCCAAGAATACCAGTGCATAAAACGAACAGCGCAATGCTAAATAAAGAAAAATGAAGCTGTTATAAGACCCAGGTCCTATCACACAATGCAACGCAAGCCGGGGGATAGGGTTTTCCCTTATAACAGCCAAAGAATGCTTGATACGTTTAAAACAAATCATTTGATACTATTATAAGTGCATAGTGTATAAAACAACTTCAAATCATAAGTATCAATCATAGGCGGCATGGGTACCATATATCATGTCGCCATACTAGTTTTACAATTAAAACCGCAAATGTCGTATTGGAAGTTGGGTTATCATTTATGGTATGAACCGAGGCTAGGGGCAAGATCCTCAACCGATTCGAGACGCTCTAGTCCGCCCCTCAGGAACAGCCGCAACTGCCCCTTGGATCGTCAGGGCCGGTCCACCGATGTGGATTATTATGCCTGAACACTACGTTTCCCCGCCCTTTGGAGCGTAAGCCTGGCCCGTCAGCCGACCAGAAGCATCGGCCGAAACCGATATCACGAGGCGCCTCGCTTTTCAGCAAGTAATAATAAGTAACATCCACATGAGTCAAACTCGTCAGCCAGTTCAAGCACTGACGCCACTCATAACTAGAAAGAAACGTAGGTCCTTCCTGATGTCCGTCTCCCGTTTTTGATTCATACTGGGTGTGATACTCGCGAATCAACGTTACACAAAGCTACGCCACAAAGGCCGTGCTTCGATCATCAACCACAAGACTTTGCTTTTCAACAGAAGCCTTGATCATTTGCATCTTAGCATGCCACACAGGCAATTCACTCCATGCGATTGATATCCATCAATATATAACCCCTGAGCTCGTACGTCTCAGAGAAGGGCGTTAAGCAAGAGAATAAATTCTCCGCCGCCAAACAGATATATATTTAATAGAGATCAATCACACGGACTAAAATCCAATGTCAGACACACAGTCCATTTACAAGTCCGTTCTGGGTCTGAACGAAACCGGAGGCACCTAGTACCCCGCATATCCATCGATCTCCAAGTACGTCTGGACGATCACTAACTGTTTCCATCTTCTTGGGTGTACAGCCCAATCAAGATCATCAGTTATCACCCAAACGACGTGAAGACCTCCGGTCTTCGACCATCGTCTTCATCTTCGACTTATCGTCGTATCAGTTATTCAGAATGGGATAAACCCGGTCTTCCCGAATAACTCGCGTATATTTTAAATAAGTGTTACACAAACACAACATACGCCTCATTCCAATTCATCAGTCACTAACCGTAAATTAATCAAGAGAATAATTCCCCAAATATTAACCCCGAAGGCCGAAACCAACATCAGATCAATATCCAGAAAACCATTCTGCTTAGCTAACCGACAGTTAGTTTCTGAATATCACATTCATAGGGAAAGGTTCCCATTAATTTTATCAAAGATAAATTCTTGAATTTATTCTTTAATCTATTTTTGAATATCAATTCAAACTAGTCGGGATTAGCGAACCTTACCGAAGTAATCATTTGTTTTAATTTCCCAATCCCAACCTATTCATCCCATGAAGTAAAACTGGTAATACTTCATATCTAACACCACGGTGTTATCGGTAAATTCAATTACCATTTCACGTTCAAATCTAATTAAAGATTTAACTATCGCCTGGAGCAAAACTGGTGGTACTCCATTTTCGATCTTTTCAATCTAATTAAAGATTCATTAAAACTCCACTTAGTTTTAATCTTCGACTGGGTTAAAGAATCAGTGTCATTTAAAACACGGTTCACGATAAACCCAAAATCACATTCATTAATTATCGGGTTAAAGAACAAGTGTTATTTAAAACACTGTTCACGATAAACCCAAAAATCAATATCGATTCAATTCCAATTAAATGTTATTTAATTGGTACACTTCATTAAATCTAAATAAAAAGATTTAATCTTTTCTCAACTGGGTTCAAGAACAGTGTTAGTGAAGACACCATTCACGACAAACCCAAATCACATTTGATATTCAATACAAGGCTCTGAATAGAAAATATACCGGCTTATATTCAATATCAAATTCTACGACTAACAAATATCGCATTGGAAATAACGATATATATATATATATCTTTCAAATTTCCATAACAACATTTGTACAATCACGAAATCCAACATCGAAATATTCCGAAGACAATTTCGATTCAAATCCACTCCAATGCAATCATTGGATATTCTGGTTATTTTTAAAACCCTTTTTAAATTCAATTTATTTATTTAAAAATAAATAGAATTATAATTCTAGTTCAAAACCAGTTCATTTCGATAAAAATCTATTTTTATCTTTTCAAATATGGAGTTTTTCATCCCAATTCTTTCTAAATCATTTCTTATGATTTTACATAAATTATTACTATTTTTAATAATTTTATCAAGGCCTGTACAGTCGATTTCCATCAACGGTCATCGAACTGCACTTACAGCGGCCTTTTTCGAATTTGATTTGGACGTATCTCCAAATCCAACCGTTAGATTTCAAATTTCTAACATTCATTAGAAAGCTCTTTTCGATACGAACCCAACGGTTCCGGTTTTAGGAGAATCCGACGGTCGGATCTCCCGTAATGTCCGTTTGAAATAAATGGTCGAAATTCGCGAACTGTCGCGGCGCGGCGCGTTCTATTCAGGCCATTATATTATATATAATATATATAATATATATTTCGTCGATTTCTATTTAAAACGAATTATATAAACAGTTTTAAATTCGTTTCAAAAGCAATTTCAACTTCCATTTCAATTCAAATCAAAATTGAATTCATCTTTATAAATTCGTTTTAAAATTCATTTCTATTCAATTCAAATTTCAATTCAATTTGAATTCATTTCAATTCGCTTTCAATTCAATTCATTTCGAAATCGTTTTCAATTCAATTCATTTCGAAATCGTTTTCAATTCAATTCATTTCGAAATCGTTTTCAATTCAATTCATTTCGAAATCGTTTTCAATTCAATTCACTTCGAAATCGTTTTCAATTCAATTCATTTCGAAATCGTTTTCAATTCAATTCATTTCGAAATCGTTTTCAATTCATTTCATTTCGAAATCGTTATATATTCAATTCATTTCGAAATCGTTATATATTCAATTCATTTCGAAATCGTTTACGTCAAAATGGCGTCAATCTAATCAACACGGCTTCATAAATTTCTATTTCAAATATTTTATTTCAAATATTTCTTTTTCAAAATAGTTTTTATTATCAAAATATTTCGTTCAACACATGACCAATCTCAATGGATTAGTACTGTCAACACATGAACTTTTATTTTATATTGATAAAGATGTAAATTTTATTATCAAAATATTTCGTTCAACACATGACCAATCTCAATGGATGAGTACTGTCAACACATGAACCGTTATTTTATATTGATAAAGATGTAAATTTTATTATCAAAATATTTCGTTCAACACATGACCAATCTCAATGGATGAGTACTGTCAACACATGAACTTTTATTTTATAATATTCTTTATTTTCTAAATTGGAATGAGGCCCAATCAATCACCATATAATGTTAATTATATGGATTTTCATACATCACACGTATATAATAGCATTGCAAAATAATCAACCATCAACCAAAGTGCACTACACTGTATAAGCATCAAATAAAGATATCTAACGCTTATAACAGCATGTCAATCAATCGATCGACATATTTAATCAATCAGGATGAGTGAACTTCATATTTCATCCCAACACCCGTGTGGGGTTTCAAACAATCAAACGCATATTTTATTTGTGCAGTTGGGCGATGTGTAAAATTTATCGACCCAATCAATGTCCTTCAAATAGGTGTACATAAACAAACCGTCTGGTTTGTAAATGAATATTTATTTATTCACATCACGTTAAAAATTATATATATATTTTTTTAACGATAAAACATTTTATTTCAACCTATGAATTTCTATTCAATTCATTTATTCAATAAAATGATATTTTTATTTTTCTAACATATTTTAGAAAATTTCGGCGGCATAACGGCACGATACTAGAAACGGGACGAGGCCTAGCCTTATCCCCGGTCTAGTGAAGGCCCACGCCATTCACACATCAATCATATCAATTTCATTTCACCAAACAATTCAAATCAACTCAAACAATCTAACTAACAACACAGCCAAACAAACAAGTCCATGGTCTGTGGACGATTGTGTCGGGTGCTACTAAACACCGTCTGCATCCTAGTATATATATATATAACTAGAAAATAAATTGAAGAGCGAGAAATTCTCACAGATAGCTATCCAAACACCGCGACTCTTCTTATGTAGAACATCTTCGCCGCGTTTCCAATTTTTCCCATCGCACTCTGTTTCACATAATTCATATAAAAATCACATTTTTATACCGCTACATATACAGAAAAGATTATATTTTTCTAACGCTATTTTTAGAGAAAAGGTTATATTTTTACAACACTATTTTTAGAGAAAAGGTTATATTTTTACAACACTATTTTGATTATAAAGACTATATTTTTTTTACTACTCTATTTTTATTTTAAAGATTATATTAATAAAAATCACACTTTATAAATCTAGAACTATTTTTATAGAAATCAAATTTTTATTTCAAATGTGTATATATATATATAAATCATATTTTTATATTTTAAAACCATGCTATTTTTATTTTTTTAAAAACCATGCTATTTATTTTAAAAACAATGTGTGTATATATTTTTAGAACCAATTCTATTTTTAAATAAATTTCAGATTTTTAAACACAATGTTATATATATATATATATATGTTAACGATTTTTACTTTAACTAACAAAGTAATTAGTAAAAATTTAATTACCATCTTCACTGTTGAAAATCCTCCTTCTTCCTTCTGCTCCAGTTCAAACTGGAGAGATCGAACCCAATCTGACAATGAACCAACGGCCACCGCACCACCGATTGTGATGACCGGACGTTGATCGAAGACCGCTACTCCAACCGCCATGAAGTCAGCTTCCGGTGCATACCCCCACTGATGAACTCGAACTGCTCCAGGCCCCAAAAATCACGGTCAAACGTGCCACTTTCCTGGCCTGATTTCTCCCTACTCGATCCACTTCCGATGATCTTCGCCGTTAGATGGGTCGACCTCTCCTTGGTCTTCGATTTCATGCTTAAAGCTTTCGAAATGGTTGCTTGGATGTGGAGATCGGAGGGGATAAAGTTTGGAGCAAGAATCGGCCGTATATCGCGTTAGAGGCGGCTCAGAATTTTGGGCGAATGGGAATTCAGAAAAATTAGGGTTTATTAATATATATATATATAATAATAATAATAATTTATTCAATAAATACTTGCTTATCGATGAGAACTCCAAATCGAACCCAACGACTGTCGCCCGTAGCTAATTACCCCCATTCCGAACGCAATGGGATATGTATCGCAAGCTGATTTGATCGTTTCGATTAGTTTCAGTTGAATTTACATTTAAATCACTATATTGAATTTTAAACGTACATTTCAAATTACCGGGGCCACATACTAACTCGAAAAATTCCCGAAAAATATTTTCTAGCTTCGTATTGACGATACGGTCCTAACAAAACTAGTTTCGTCGAATTCTGAGACCGTTTGAAAAATGGCCATTTTCCAGTCGATTAAAATCAACCGAAACTGGTCAAACGCGTTTTCCTTTGCCACGCTCACATATTGATTCGAAAAATTATGAAATTTGAAACCTAGCAATAACTTTACATCACGGACCCAACAAAAGTGGTTTCGTCGAAATCCGAGGTCGTTTGCAAAAAGTCTATTTTTAAGGGCCTGAATTCCATAGCGACTATTCAGAAATTTCAACTGGACATATCTTTTGATTCCCGTTAGCAAATTTCGATTTTTCGGATTCGTTGGAAAGATATTCACTATTAGATTCCATTATTTTTGGTTTCACTAAAATCCGGATTGTTTTGCACCCGGTACATTCAATTGAAGTTTGAAATCGAATTATCGAACTACCGCGCCATTTTCAATTCTATTTATAATTATATATAATTATTTATATTCTAACGACGACGTATATAATATATACGTTCGAATTCTATTCAAAATAGATTTTTCGTCGATATTATTTAAAATAATCTATTTTAAATATCCAAAATTCGCTAAAATTGCCAAAATAAAAATTTCAAACTGGCTCGCATTTTACGGGTTGTTACAATCTCCCCCACTTAAAACTTTTCGTCCCCGAAAAGGAACAAAGTCGAAAGTGGTTTGATTAATTAACTCCACGCTCGATCTGGCTTCCATTCTCCAACTCTTTAGTTTCTGAGAATTTTCGAAATTTCAAAAAAAATTTGGCTAACACCCTAAATTTTTGAAAAATTTCGCCATAACCTCCCCTGCACCGGGAGCATCGGGGAATTTCAAATAGCTTCCCCGGTCCTTCAGTTCTCAAAAAGAAAAAGAAAAAGCCAAGCGGCTAGCCAATAGGCTCATAAAATCATTATCACCCAAACAAAACAGTAAATTATGTAGTAAACATGTACCTATTTGTCGGGCAAACAATTTTTATTCTTCGGCTCTAGCCTCCTTGCTATGACCTGTTCAATGTAAGTATATATATGCAAGCAAATGCAACCAATTTTCAATATAATTCAATATTTGATTCAATTAGGCTAAATGGCTCAAAATTATCAAACAAATAAACAAACAACACAAACATCAATCAATTAGTGAATTAGAGTTTCAAATTCATAACTTTTGATACATATAAAGAAAATCATGTTTTGATGCCAAATCACAACAATGAATTCTAGCTATATTAGTTTTGGTTCTCACACCAGTCTAATGGAAATATATAGAAAATCACACCTTCGATACTCGAACATAAATGTTGATGATGCGATCGCTATCATCAATATCATCTTCGGGCGACTAGAATGTGATTCTATATCTATCCAGTATATTAAAATTTCGAATACACGCGGATCAGACGTATACGCAAGATCTATATATACTGGATTGTCCACATCAATGTAAATAAATAATCAAATACGTATAATTGATTTAAATTTTCAAAACAAAACTTGTTTTCATTAGAAAAATATACTCTTCACACTCGTTCTAGGTTACTACTGATCCCATCTCTAACGAGTCATTCCCGTTGGATATTGCTAATCCAATATCTGATGAATTCTTTCGTACGGTTCTAATGTGCCTTGTTCTCTGAGCTTTGTAAACCAAAGCTCTGATACCAACTGTGAAAACCCGTAACTTCCCCGTAAAGGAAAGTGCCGGATAGTTCGAGAACAAACCACAACAGAACACATACAGAAGAACATTTCATTGTATATTACAACAATGCATCAGATTACAAGAATATACAGAGTATAAATGAATATTACACAGAAATATCAGAGATTTAAATTACATTTAAATACATAGCAGCGGAAAATAATACAATACACAACTAGAAGGAGATATACGGATACAAAGCTTTCCGGATATCGTTCCAGCTGTAAACCAGGTTCCTGTGAATATAAATCTGCAAAACCAAAACTACTAGCTGCCCGTGTCAAAATAGGGGCACCCAGAGTTTAGGTTAAAACAATAAACTCCAGATCAGTCATGTGACTGGTGTGAGAACTAAAACAGTTAATCTTTATTTTAAAGCTAGGTAAATCAAGGGACCACGCCGTATAACACGGAACGGGTTTCCTCCCAAGAATACCAGTGCATAAAACGAACAGCGCAATGCTAAATAAAGAAAAATGAAGCTGTTATAAGACCCAGGTCCTATCACACAATGCAACGCAAGCCGGGGGATAGGGTTTTCCCTTATAACAGCCAAAGAATGCTTGATACGTTTAAAACAAATCATTTGATACTATTATAAGTGCATAGTGTATAAAACAACTTCAAATCATAAGTATCAATCATAGGCGGCATGGGTACCATATATCATGTCGCCATACTAGTTTTACAATTAAAACCGCAAATGTCGTATTGGAAGTTGGGTTATCATTTATGGTATGAACCGAGGCTAGGGGCAAGATCCTCAACCGATTCGAGACGCTCTAGTCCGCCCCTCAGGAACAGCCGCAACTGCCCCTTGGATCGTCAGGGCCGGTCCACCGATGTGGATTATTATGCCTGAACACTACGTTTCCCCGCCCTTTGGGGCGTAAGCCTGGCCCGTCAGCCGACCAGAAGCATCGGCCGAAACCGATATCACGAGGCGCCTCGCTTTTCAGCAAGTAATAATAAGTAACATCCACATGAGTCAAACTCGTCAGCCAGTTCAAGCACTGACGCCACTCATAACTAGAAAGAAACGTAGGTCCTTCCTGATGTCCGTCTCCCGTTTTTGATTCATACTGGGTGTGATACTCGCGAATCAACGTTACACAAAGCTACGCCACAAAGGCCGTGCTTCGATCATCAACCACAAGACTTTGCTTTTCAACAGAAGCCTTGATCATTTGCATCTTAGCATGCCACACAGGCAATTCACTCCATGCGATTGATATCCATCAATATATAACCCCTGAGCTCGTACGTCTCAGAGAAGGGCGTTAAGCAAGAGAATAAATTCTCCGCCGCCAAACAGATATATATTTAATAGAGATCAATCACACGGACTAAAATCCAATGTCAGACACACAGTCCATTTACAAGTCCGTTCTGGGTCTGAACGAAACCGGAGGCACCTAGTACCCCGCATATCCATCGATCTCCAAGTACGTCTGGACGATCACTAACTGTTTCCATCTTCTTGGGTGTACAGCCCAATCAAGATCATCAGTTATCACCCAAACGACGTGAAGACCTCCGGTCTTCGACCATCGTCTTCATCTTCGACTTATCGTCGTATCAGTTATTCAGAATGGGATAAACCCGGTCTTCCCGAATAACTCGCGTATATTTTAAATAAGTGTTACACAAACACAACATACGCCTCATTCCAATTCATCAGTCACTAACCGTAAATTAATCAAGAGAATAATTCCCCAAATATTAACCCCGAAGGCCGAAACCAACATCAGATCAATATCCAGAAAACCATTCTGCTTAGCTAACCGACAGTTAGTTTCTGAATTTCACATTCATAGGGAAAGGTTCCCATTAATTTTATCAAAGATAAATTCTTGAATTTATTCTTTAATCTATTTTTGAATATCAATTCAAACTAGTCGGGATTAGCGAACCTTACCGAAGTAATCATTTGTTTTAATTTCCCAATCCCAACCTATTCATCCCATGAAGTAAAACTGGTAATACTTCATATCTAACACCACGGTGTTATCGGTAAATTCAATTACCATTTCACGTTCAAATCTAATTAAAGATTTAACTATCGCCTGGAGCAAAACTGGTGGTACTCCATTTTCGATCTTTTCAATCTAATTAAAGATTCATTAAAACTCCACTTAGTTTTAATCTTCGACTGGGTTAAAGAATCAGTGTCATTTAAAACACGGTTCACGATAAACCCAAAATCACATTCATTAATTATCGGGTTAAAGAACAAGTGTTATTTAAAACACTGTTCACGATAAACCCAAAAATCAATATCGATTCAATTCCAATTAAATGTTATTTAATTGGTACACTTCATTAAATCTAAATAAAAAGATTTAATCTTTTCTCAACTGGGTTCAAGAACAGTGTTAGTGAAGACACCATTCACGACAAACCCAAATCACATTTGATATTCAATACAAGGCTCTGAATAGAAAATATACCGGCTTATATTCAATATCAAATTCTATGACTAACAAATATCGCATTGGAAATAACGATATATATATATATCTTTCAAATTTCCATAACAACATTTGTACAATCACGAAATCCAACATCGAAATATTCCGAAGACAATTTCGATTCAAATCCACTCCAATGCAATCATTGGATATTCTGGTTATTTTTCAAACCCTTTTTAAATTCAATTTATTTATTTAAAAATAAATAGAATTATAATTCTAGTTCAAAACCAGTTCATTTCGATAAAAATCTATTTTTATCTTTTCAAATATGGAGTTTTTCATCCCAATTCTTTCTAAATCATTTCTTATGATTTTACATAAATTATTACTATTTTTAATAATTTTATCAAGGCCTGTACAGTCGATTTCCATCAACGGTCATCGAACTGCACTTACAGCGACCTTTTTCGAATTTGATTTGGACATATCTCTAAATCCAACCGTTAGATTTCAAATTTCTAACATTCATTAGAAAGCTCTTTTCGATACGAACCCAACGGTTCCGGTTTTAGGAGAATCCGACGGTCGGATCTCCCGTAATGTCCGTTTGAAATAAATGGTCGAAATTCGCGAACTGCCGCGGCGCGGCGCGTTCTATTCAGGCCATTATATTATATATAATATATATAATATATATTTCGTCGATTTCTATTTAAAACGAATTATATAAACAGTTTTAAATTCGTTTCAAAAGCAATTTCAACTTCCATTTCAATTCAAATCAAAATTGAATTCATCTTTATAAATTCGTTTTAAAATTCATTTCTATTCAATTCAAATTTCAATTCAATTTGAATTCATTTCAATTCGCTTTCAATTCAATTCATTTCGAAATCGTTTTCAATTCAATTCATTTCGAAATCGTTTTCAATTCAATTCATTTCGAAATCGTTTTCAATTCAATTCATTTCGAAATCGTTTTCAATTCAATTCACTTCGAAATCGTTTTCAATTCAATTCATTTCGAAATCGTTTTCAATTCAATTCATTTCGAAATCGTTTTCAATTCATTTCATTTCGAAATCGTTATATATTCAATTCATTTCGAAATCGTTATATATTCAATTCATTTCAAAATCGTTTACGTCAAAATGGCGTCAATCTAATCAACACGGCTTCATAAATTTCTATTTCAAATATTTTATTTCAAATATTTCTTTTTCAAAATAGTTGTTATTATCAAAATATTTCGTTCAACACATGACCAATCTCAATGGATGAGTACTGTCAACACATGAACTTTTATTTTATATTGATAAAGATGTAAATTTTATTATCAAAATATTTCGTTCAACACATGACCAATCTCAATGGATGAGTACTGTCAACACATGAACCGTTATTTTATATTGGTAAAGATGTAAATTTTATTATCAAAATATTTCGTTCAACACATGACCAATCTCAATGGATGAGTACTGTCAACACATGAACTTTTATTTTATAATATTCTTTATTTTCTAAATTGGAATGAGGCCCAATCAATCACCATATAATGTTAATTATATGGATTTTCATACATCACACGTATATAATAGCATTGCAAAATAATCAACCATCAACCAAAGTGCACTACACTGTATAAGCATCAAATAAAGATATCTAACGCTTATAACAGCATGTCAATCAATCGATCGACATATTTAATCAATCAGGATGAGTGAACTTCATATTTCATCCCAACACCCGTGTGGGGTTTCAAACAATCAAACGCATATTTTATTTGTGCAGTTGGGCGATGTGTAAAATTTATCGACCCAATCAATGTCCTTCAAATAGGTGTACATAAACAAACCGTCTGGTTTGTAAATGAATATTTATTTATTCACATCACGTTAAAAATTATATATATATTTTTTTTAACGATAAAACATTTTATTTCAACCTATGAATTTCTATTCAATTCATTTATTCAATAAAATGATATTTTTATTTTTCTAACATATTTTAGAAAATTTCGGCGGCATAACGGCACGATACTAGAAACGGGACGAGGCCTAGCCTTATCCCCGGTCTAGTGAAGGCCCACGCCATTCACACATCAATCATATCAATTTCATTTCACCAAACAATTCAAATCAACTCAAACAATCTAACTAACAACACAGCCAAACAAACAAGTCCATGGTCTGTGGACGATTGTGTCGGGTGCTACTAAACACCGTCTGCATCCTAGTATATATATATATAACTAGAAAATAAATTGAAGAGCGAGAAATTCTCACAGATAGCTATCCAAACACCGCGACTCTTCTTATTTAGAACATCTTCGCCGCGTTTCCAATTTTTCCCATCGCACTCTGTTTCACATAATTCATATAAAAATCACATTTTTATACCGCTACATATACAGAAAAGATTATATTTTTCTAACGCTATTTTTAGAGAAAAGGTTATATTTTTACAACACTATTTTTAGAGAAAAGGTTATATTTTTACAACACTATTTTGATTATAAAGACTATATTTTTTTTACTACTCTATTTTTATTTTAAAGATTATATTAATAAAAATCACACTTTATAAATCTAAAACTATTTTTATAGAAATCAAATTTTTATTTCAAATGTATATATATATAAATCATATTTTTATATTTTAAAACCATGCTATTTTTATTTTTTTAAAAACCATGCTATTTATTTTAAAAACAATGTGTGTATATATTTTTAGAACCAATTCTATTTTTAAATAAATTTCAGATTTTTAAACATAATGTTATATATATATATATGTTAACGATTTTTACTTTAGCTAACAAAGTAATTAGTAAAAATTTAATTACCATCTTCACTGTTGAAAATCCTCCTTCTTCCTTCTGCTCCAGTTCAAACTGGAGAGATCGAACCCAATCTAACAATGAACCAACGGCCACCGCACCACCGATTGTGATGACCGGACGTTGATCGAAGACCGCTACTCCAACCGCCATGAAGTCAGCTTCCGGTGCATACCCCCACTGATGAACTCGAACTGCTCCAAGCCCCAAAAATCACGGTCAAACGTGCCACTTTCCTGGCCTGATTTCTCCCTACTCGATCCACTTCCGATGATCTTCGCCGTTAGATGGGTCGACCTCTCCTTGGTCTTCGATTTCATGCTTAAAGCTTTCGAAATGGTTGCTTGGATGTGGAGATCGGAGGGGATAAAGTTTGGAGCAAGAATCGGCCGTATATCGCGTTAGAGGCGGCTCAGAATTTTGGGCGAATGGGAATTCAGAAAAATCAGGGTTTATTAATATATATATATATAATAATAATAATAATTTATTCAATAAATACTTGCTTATCGATGAGAACTCCAAATCGAACCCAACGATTGTCGCCCCTAGCTAATTACCCCCATTCCGAACGCAATGGGATATGTATCGCAAGCTGATTTGATCGTTTCGATTAGTTTCAGTTGAATTTACATTTAAATCACTATATTGAATTTTAAACGTACATTTCAAATTACCGGGGCCACATACTAACTCGAAAAATTCCCGAAAAATATTTTCTAGCTTCGTATTGACGATACGGTCCTAACAAAACTAGTTTCGTCGAATTCTGAGACCGTTTGAAAAATGGCCATTTTCCAGTCGATTAAAATCAACCGAAACTGGTCAAACGCGTTTTCCTTTGCCACGCTCACATATTGATTCGAAAAATTATGAAATTTGAAACCTAGCAATAACTTTACATCACGGACCCAACAAAAGTGGTTTCGTCGAAATCCGAGGTCGTTTGCAAAAAGTCTATTTTTAAGGGCCTGAATTCCATAGCGACTATTCAGAAATTTCAACTGGACATATCTTTTGATTCCCGTTAGGAAATTTCGATTTTTCGGATTCGTTGGAAAGATATTCACTATTAGATTCCATTATTTTTGGTTTCACTAAAATCCGGATTGTTTTGCACCCGGTACATTCAATTGAAGTTTGAAATCGAATTATCGAACTACCGCGCCATTTTCAATTCTATTTATAATTATATATAATTATTTATATTCTAACGACGACGTATATAATATATACGTTCGAATTCTATTCAAAATAGATTTTTCGTCGATATTATTTAAAATAATCTATTTTAAATATCCAAAATTCGCTAAAATTGCCAAAATAAAAATTTCAAACTGGCTCGCATTTTACGGGTTGTTACAAAGCTGTTCTGATGAGGAATAATGTTCATCTTGTGGTGTTTGCTCCTAAGGATTTGACGAATGATATTTCAGCCATAGAAAGGAAGGAGATGGAACGATGGGCATTTACTACTTTACAATTAGCAATGGGGGGAAAATGTCATTTCAGAGAATAGCGGTGAGACCACTACAAATGACATTTGGGCCAAGCTGGAAAAACTCTTTTTAAAGAAGTCACTAACCAAACATCTGATTTTGCTGAAGACGTTTTTCACCATGCAGATGGGAGAAGGTACTTTAGTGAAGGCACATCTAAGCTTCTTCGATGATCTCAAGATGAAGATGAAGATTGTTGACTTGATAGTGGATGAGGGGCAAATAGCAATGATTCTTTTGTGTTCTCTTCTGGAGCAATACACAGATTTCGCTAACAGTCTTATCTATGGAAGAGATACACTAACAGCAGATGATGTGAAGGCAGGTCTTCTATCTGAGGACGTGTGGGATCAGATAAAGGGGTTGAGTGAAGGTAGAGGAGGATGTAGTACGAAAGCCTTATTAGCTGGTATGGAGAAAGGGGTGAAGAAGAAGAAAATAAAGTCAACAGATGGGAAGTGCTACATTTGCAAGAAACCAGGCCATTGGAAGAGAGATTGTTCGAACTTGAAAAAAAATTGAAGCTGGAAATTTATCGGTTGCGATGGAGGAATTTTTGTCTGATGACTTGTTGACAGCGGTAGTATAAGATGTGTCAGACCATTGGGTGCTAGATACGGGGTCGTCTTTTCATATGACACCTAATAAGAATTATTTCAAGTCTTTTAAATGAAAATGAGGTAAACTGATTCTTATGGGAAATGATGCTAGTTGTAGAGTCATAGGCGAAGGTACTATGCAGACTCCCATGTATGATGGGGTAATACGCACCTTGACAGGTGTCCTTATGTTCTAGGTCTTCGGAAGTCAATGATATCTCTTGGGTAGTTGGCATCCAAAGGATGCGAGGTGAATATTGATAAGAATAGTCTATGGGTTTCTAAGGGTGCATTTGTAGTGATGAAGGGAGATATGTTTCATAATTTGTATCTCCTAAAGGGAAGCACTATACTTGGAAAGTCAAGGCTTGGAGTCCATAGTTCTCGTGGAAAAAATGTTAAAGCTAGGCATACGAGAAGGGACTTTGAGTTTTTGCATAGGTAGAATATGGTCAAAGGGGAAAGCTTCAAAATGGTGGGATTTTGCCAAGTGGATGCGCTTGATAAGAGGAAGAAGGGATCGTCTGAAGTTGCTCAGAGATCAAAGAAGAAAGTAGTGGATACCCATAAGTCTTTGCAGACTGCTAAGTTCGAGCGTTGCTCGAGCTGGAATTGCTTATCGAAATGCTAGGTGCCACATGGTGACATGGTGTGCGAGAGAGTTGAGATGCTTCATGGAGATGTTTGTCTTCATGGTGAAGATTGATAGGTCTTACAAGAAGGGGGTACTTTCAACACTTTGTTCGCAGGCGGTGGCGTTGCCAGAGTTTGTTGACAAAGTGCAATGAGTGATGGCCACGCCGAAGATCATTGGGGAAAGTAACTATGGTGTCTTGTCCGAGAAGATGCTTAGAGTAAGAGGATGTAGGTGGAGTTGTATGCTTTCAAGGAAATATAGTATCAAGGTGGAGATTGTTAGAATTTGTGATACAATATTTCCTTTTGCAGAAGATTTGAAAGATATTATTGATTATGGTGATACAATTTCTCCATTTAGAGAAGATTTGGGAAATATTGTTAATTTGAGTAATATAATATTTCCAACTGCAAAAGATTTGGAAGGTATCATAAAATTTATTGGCACTTTTGTAAAATTAGATAGGGCAATAAATTGGCGACATAAGTGGAAGAATGTGAAGGAGTTTGTTTTAGGATTTTGAAGTAAGGAGTTAATTCTCTGATTGGATAATTAATTAGGCATTGATTCATAACCATAAATCAATCACTTCAACCCCACGTATTAGTCCTTATATAAAGATAGGGATTAGGTAAATGTATGTGTAACACCCCGCGTTTTTAATGAAATTAAAAATGAGGAAATATGTATATATATTGTATAGATATATTTGAGTGAGAAATTAAATAATGACAATAAAATTACATGTAATAAGTTAATGCAGTGAAATGAAGAAAAAGATAAATAAAAGAAATTACATGCAATACATGAAATGCTAAGAAATGCATACGAAAATTTTAAACAAAGAAATAAAAAGGAGAATTTGTAGAGCCTCCATAATTTGGTCATGAAATTAGCGTCATTGTATTCGTGGTGATTTTCCAGTAAATTTAGACCTATCATTTGTAGAAAACTGATTTAAAATGAAGAAGATATATTTAAATTAAATATTGCAGCAAAACATGAAAAAGAGGAATGAGAGAATAATGTGTAGCATTGTCCTAATTCTTGTTAGCAAAAGTCTTAGTGGCTCATTTGGTTAGAACACGTGACTTGTATACTAGAGGTTCTGAGTTCAATCCCCGCCAGTGCTATATTTTTGTTTTAGGGGAATGACTAAAAAGTGGCTTAGTGTGAACGCAGTTCAATTAAAAAAAGCGGTTTAGTGTGAAAAGGGTAAATTGGAAAGATTGTTAGAAATATATATATATATATATATGACATGTGGGTGTCAACACCCCTGCTGCTGCGCATCACATGGCGCATTTTTATTGGTAATTGACGATTTTTGAGTTTTAGGGCTAATGTGGCCTCTTCTGCTTGGCTGAGTGATTTGTCTTTTTAATCTGAATGGTTTAGATGAATCTTAGTCGGATCTAAAGACCCTAATTCACTCACTACAACTATATAAACATACCTAGACCTAAACCTAATTCACAATACACTAATTCATATGCCTCCATGCAGCCGCAACCTAAGCTAGTCTTTCTTCTACACTAAAGCAAGTCTAAATAGAAGTAATTCATATTGGAGGATAAGAATAGAATTCTACAACAACGGTTTAGCTAATCGTATTCAGAATACAGAATTCAGATCTACTTTCTCTTCTTCCACTGTGAGTCCACGTTGCTTTCACAAATAATGAGTTAAAAGTAATTATGATAAGTTTGTGGATTGGATTTTATGAACATGACTTTGAGATAAATCATATGTTTAATTAGATCTATTTTATGATGCCAGTTCATATGTTTAATTAGATCTATTTATGATGCAAGTTCATATGTTTAATTAGATCTATTTTATGATGCCAATTCATATGTTTAATTAGATTTGTCTTTTGATGCAAGTTCATATATTTAATTAGATCTATTTTATGATGCCAGTTCTTATGTTTAATTAGATCTATTTTATGATGCCAATTCATATGTTTAATTAGATCTATTTTATGATGCCAGTTCATATGTTTAATTAGATCTGTTTTATGATGCAAGTTCATATGTTTAATTAGATCTATTTTATGATGCAAGTTCATATGTTTAATTAGATCTATTTTATGATGCTAGTTCATATGCTTAATTAGATCTATTTTATTATGCCAAGATCATATGCTTATTAGATCTATTTTATTATGTCAGTTCACATTCTTATTGGATCTATGCCAGTTCATATGCTTATTAGATCTATTTTATGAGATCTATTTTATTATATCAGTTCATATAAGCTTATTGGATCTATTGTTCTATGCCAGTTCATATATGCTTATTAGATCTATGTTATTATGCTATGCCAGTTCATGATCCATATGCTTATTAGATCTATGTCATTGTTCTATGCCAGTTTATGTTCCATATGCTTATTGGATCTATGTTATTGTTCTATGCCAGTTTATGTTCCATATGCTTATTGGATCTATTTTATTATTCATACCCAAAGTCTATATTCCATATGTTATTGGATCTATTTTATGTGTTATGCCAGTTTTGGTGCTTTAATTTTTTCCCTTCTTTTCTTTTCCTTTTTATGAGATTAGGCTAACTACGAGCCTAACATATTTCGTTGAATTATACGTATGAAAAACGTGGGAACGTTGTGGGAAAGATTGGGGAAATTACTGAATAATATGTAATTGGCATAAATTGGTTTGTAATCATGTAATTGATTTGTGGCATGAATTGGTACAATTTGTATACATGGGGTTTGGCATGGATTGTTAATAACAATGAACGCAAAGTAATTTGGGCGTAATTTGGCATGACATATGTACATAAGATTATAAGGCCTAATTTGGATTAAAATTATAAACATAATTTTAATGAGGGATTTTGGGTAATTGACATAATTAGCCTGAAATTGGCATAAACTGCAAATAAATAAATTGGCTAAGATAAGCATGCTGAGACACGAGGTTAGACTCCATTTGCAGTAGAAGCCTGCCCGGAACCAACCGGCCTAAACAGCAACCGCAGACGGTTAGTCTAGTGTGAGAAGTCGTAGGCATAACTAAAGGATGCTTAGACACAAGGTTAAGTCTGGTTTGTGGCAGAAGTCTGCCCGGAACCGCTCGGCATATCCAGCAGCCAAAAGCAATCGATTTAATGTGAGAGGTCTGTGCATTAATAACTAATTAATGCTAATCAAAGATGAATATGATATCTAAAACATGTTGGGTGGGTGGGGCTAAGTTAACCTGTGTAAGATGACAACTTAACCAATATTACATGAACAAAGTGGATAGGGTTAAGGCAAGCTTAACCAATAATACATATTGATTTGATAAGTGGATAGGGTTAAGTCCACTCGGCGGATAAACGATACTTAACCAAGATAAGACACGTAGTAAGACATGGGAACAGTAAAAGGGTTAAGTGGGTGACATGTGTAGCATATGTTGCATGGGTGGCATGTATAACATAAATAATGAACAATTAACTAAGATAAGGTATGTGGTAAGACATGGGTTACATAGATGACATGTGAAATATAATTAGAAGCACTTAACCAAGGTAAAACATGTAAGAAGACATGGGAATAAGAAGGGGTTAAGCGGTGATTCCTAGTGGGGACCAAGCTTAGGAGGGAAGCTTGTGTCAACTGTATGGACCCTTTTCTACCAGTAACCCATTCTGTATCTATATGAGCTCGAACTAGGTCGAGGACGGGACACGCTTACAGGGTTTGATTGTAAGAGGTCAATAAAGAGTTAGCGATGACAGTGCAAGTCCTACGGAGTCATGTGCGTGCATGGGTCCGGGCTGGTAGGTAAGACGTTGTTGCATCATGTAGGTATAAGCCATGCATTTTTAGTAGTATCGGGTTGCCACTTTAGGGAGTGATACACCCTACTATGGGACCAGCACAGGTATCTACAAGTTAGGGAGCCAATCGAATGGGGAGGGTAGTGGGTACAACTAGTGGAGATAGGAGCAGGCGGCACCTATGATAGCAGCTAGGAGTACAACTACCATACTATGAATAAATGTTGTAATTAGAATGGGGAGGGTAGTGGGTACAACTAGTGGAGGTAGGAGAAGGCGGCACCTACGATAGAAGCTAGATGTACACGAAACTACAATTATTATGATTAGTAAGAGGGATCAACTTCCAGTATAGGACTAGTAATGGTGCGGTGTAATTAACATTGGTGCAGTGTAGGAATTATCTTATAGTGATTAGAAGCGCAATCAACATTATATCTTGTTTATCTTGTCCATCTTGTTACCTTGTCATATCTATTAATGTTACAGTCATTTCTTGTATCCATTTTATGTTCTTATCCTATTACTTTACTGATTATATATTAAAGTCACTGGACTCGCCAGAATTTATGCCTGACCCGTTTTGTTTCGCCTCTTTTTTTTCTTTCCCCCCAGGTGCTCAAGGTGGGATTAGTGGAGCTTGACTCAACTTTCTTTGTTCTTGAAGTGCTTGGAAGCGTTGAAGTAATGTTCGGCTTTATCTCTTTTCATTAAGGCTAGTTGGAGTGGGATTATGCTTTTGTTTTTATGTACTTTGAAAATAAATTGTCCAAGATGGATATTCGTGTACTTGGCTTTAATATTTTTTTTTGGTTTTGATGTTGTAACCAAACTATACTCAGTTTTCACTGCAATGAAGTTATTCTGAAATTTGAAGTACCATTTTATATATCTATCTTGTAATATTCTGTTCTATACACTTATGAAGCGACCCGAACTTCCCCGGTCTCCGAAGAGATGAGAAAGAACGAATTACTGTGAGAACTGGACAAATCAGAACGCAGACGGAAGAACATTTCATTTCCATTACAACAATTCCATCAAATACAAGAATATACAGAGTATAAATGAATAAATTACATTCGATAAATATCAGAGATTACAATAAATTACATAGCAGCGGAAAAATAATACAAAGCACAACTGAAGGTGATATACGGATACAGAGCTTTCCGGATATCATTCCAGCTGTAAACCAGGATCCTGTGAATATAAATCTGCAAAACCAAAACTACTAGCTGCCCGTGCGGAAAATAGGGGCACCCAGAGTTTAGGTTAAAACAATAAACTCCAGGTCAGTCATGTGACTGGTGTGAGAACTAAAACAGTTATTTAAAACTTTACTTTAAAGAGAGTAATTCAAGGGACCACGCCGTATAACACGGAACGGGTTTCCTTCCAAGAATACCAGTGCATAGAATAAACAGCGCAATGCTCTTTCGAAAAATGAAGCTATTATAAGACCCAGGTCCCATCACACAATGCAACGCAAGCCGGAGGATAGGGTTTTACCTTATAATAGCCAAACATGCTTGGTACGTTTAAAAACAAATCATTTGATACTATAATAAGTGTATAGGGTCAAAACAATTTCAATCATAAATATAAATCATAGGCGGCATGAATGTCCCATACAACTATGTCGCCATACTAGTTCTACAATTAAAACCGAAATGCACGTATTGGAAATTGGATTTCCGTCATGAGTCGAGGCAAGGGGCAAGCTCCTCTCCGCGTTCGAGACACTCTAGCAAATGCCTCAGGACTACACACTCTGGGCAATCCTGGATCCTCCAAGGCCGGTCCTCACTTACGTTAGAGGATTAGTTATTCCTGAACACACGTTTCCCGGTCCTTACAGACCTATAATCGAGGCGCCTCGCATTCCAACAACCACATAGGTGAAAAGTATATAAATGTCAGGGTTGGTAAGTCACTGACACCACCATAGCTAGAAAGAAACGTCATGCACTCCTTGGGTCCTTATCCCATTTTTGACTCATACCGAGGTGTGAGGCTCGCGAATCCATGCTATACACAAAGCTACCATGTAGGCCGTGCTTTGATCATCAACCACAAGACTTTGCTTTTCAACAGAAGCCTTGATCCATGCAACTCAGCATGCCACACAGGCAATTCATGCTATGCGATTGATATCTATCGATATATAACCTCTAAGCTCGTACGTCTCAGAGAAGGGCGTTAAGAAAGAGAATAAATTCTCCGCCGCCAAACAGATATATATTTAACAGAAATCAATCAACATAGAATAAAATCCAATGTCAGACACACAATCCATTTACAAGTTCGTTCTGGGTCTGAACGAAACCGGAGGCACTTTCCTCGCATATCCATCGATCTCCAAGTACGTCTGGACGACCACCAACTGATTCCCTCATCTTGAGTGTACAACCCAATCAAGATCATCAGTAATCACCCAAACGATGTGAAGACTTCCGGTCTTCAACCACCATCTTCATCTTCGACATATCGTCGAATCGGTTATTCAGAATGGGTATAAACCCGGTCTTTCCGGACAACCCGCGTATATTAAAAACAAATGTTACACAAACACAACATACGCCTCATTCCAATGCAGAATATCCTTTTATTCACGAAATCACATTCTTAGGGAAAGGTTCCCATTAATTTTATCCAAGATAAATTCTTTAAAATTTATCCTTTAATCTTCCTTTGGATGTCGTTTCAAACCAAATTATGGTTTTCTAAACTAGTCGAGATTAGCGAACCACACCGAAGTAATTATTTATTTTATTTCCCAATCCCAACCTATTCATCCCATGAAGCAAAACTGGTAATACTCCATATCTAACACCACGGTGTTGTCGGTAAAATTAAATACCATTTCACGTTCAAATCTAGTTAAAGATTTAACTATCGCTTTGGAGCAAAACTGGTGATACTCCATTCTCGCTCATTTTCCTAATTTGATAATTTAAATTATCAATTCACATTTCAATCCAATCGCAGATTCATTAAAACTCCTTTTACTGGGTTAAAGAACTAGTGTCATTTAAAACACAGTTCACGACAAACCCAAATCACATTCTATTTATTTTCGGGTTAAAGAACTAGTGTTATTTAAAACACAGTTCACGATAAACCCATGAATCAATTCTATTTAAACCCATTTCAAATCCAATTTATTTATTTAAAAATAAATGGGTTTTAATTTCAGTTCAAAACTAGTTCATTTCGATAAAAATGTATTTTTATCTTTTCAAATATGGAGTTTTTCATCCCAATTTTTCCCAAATCATTTCTTATGATTTTACACAAATTATTTCTATTTTTAATAATTTTATCAAGGCCCGTACAGTCGATTTTCAACAACGGCCATCGAACTGCACTTATAGCGACCTTTTTCAAATTTGATTTGGACGTATCTCCAAATCCAACCGTTAGATTTCAAATTTCTAATATTCGTTAGAAAGATCTTTTCGATACGAACCCAACGGTTCCGGTTTTAGGAGAATCCGACGGTCGGATCTCCCGTAATGTCCATTTGAAATAAATGGTCGAAATTCACGAACTGCCGCGGCGCGGCACGTTCTATTCAGGCCATTATATTATATATATAATATATATAATATATATTTCGTCGATTTCTATTTAAAACGAATTTTTATAAATCGTTTTAAATTTGTTTCAAAAACAATTTCAACTTCAATTTTAATTCAAATCAAAATTGAATTCTTCCTTATAAATTCGTTTTAAAATTCATTTCTATTCAATTCAAATTTCAATGCAATTTGAATTTATTTCAATTCGTTTCAGTTCAATTCGAATTCATTTTATATTCAATTCATTTCGAAATCGTTTTATATTCAATTCATTTCGAAATCGTTTTATATTCAATTCATTTCGAAATCGTTTTATATTCAATTCATTTCGAAATCGTTTTATATACAATTCATTTCGAAATCGTTTTATATTCAATTCATTTCGAAATCGTTTTATATTCAATTCATTTCGAAATCGTTTTATATTCAATTCATTTCGAAATCGTTTTATATTCAATTCATTTCGAAATAGTTTTATATTCAATTCATTTCGAAATCGTTTTATATTCAATTCATTTCGAAATCGTTTTATATTCAATTCATTTCGAAATAGTTTTATATTCAATTCATTTCGAAATCGTTTTATATTCAATTCATTTCGAAATCGTTTTATATTCAATTCATTTCGAAATCGTTTTATATTCAATTCATTTCGAAATCGTTTTATATTCAATTCATTTCAAAATCGTTTTATATTCAATTCATTTCGAAATCGTTTTATATTCAATTCATTTCGAAATCGTTTTTCAATATTCATTTTCCAATGAATAAAATCGATATAAATATCGTTCACGTCAAAATGGCGTCAATCTAATCAACACGGCTTCATATACTTCTATTTTCAAATATTCTATTCAACAAATGAATATTTATTTTTGTCAACACACGACTAATCTCAACGAATGAGTACTGTCCACGTGTGACTATTTTTGTCAAAATATTTCGTTCAACACATGACTAATCTCAACGGATGAGTACAGTCAACACATGAACCTTTATTTTATATTATTCTTTATTTTCCCGATTAGAATGAGGCCCAATCGATCACCATATAATGTTAATTATATGGATTTTCATACATCACACGTATATAATAGCATTGAAAAATAATCAACCATCAACCAAAGTGCATTACACTGTATAAGCATCAAATATAGATATCTAACGCTTATAACAGCCTGTCAATCAATCGATCGACATATTTAATCAATCAGGATGAGTGAACTTCAAATTTCATCCCAACACCCGTGTGGGGTTTCAAATAATCAAACAAAGATTTTAGTTGTGCAGTTGGGCGATGTGTAAAATTTATCGTCCCAATCAATGTCATTCAAATAGGTGTACATAAACAAACCGTCCGATTTGTAAATGAATATTTATTTATTCACATTCACTATATTCATATTCACGTTAAAAATTATATTTTTAACGATAAAACATTTTATTTTAACATATGAATTCCTATTCAGTTCATTCTTTAAATAAAATGATATTTTTATTTTTCTAACTTATTTTAGAAAATTTCGGTGGCATAATGCACGATACTAGAAACGGGACGAGGCCTAGCCTTATCCCCGGTCTAGTGAAGGCCCACGCCATTCACACATCAATCAAATCCATTCATTTCACCAAACAATTCAATCAAATAATCTAACTAATTTTTGCAATTAAACAAACAAGTCCATGGTCTGTGGACGATTGTGTCGGGTGCTACTAAGCACCGTCAGCATCCTAGTATATATATATATAACTAGAAAAAAAAAATTGAAAGGTGAGAAATTCTCACCGATATCTATCCAAATCCCACGACTCTTCATTTTATAGAAATCTTCGTCGTTATCGCATCTTTGTCATCTTCGTTGCCCGTAGCCACTACATATATAAAAATCACATTTTTTTATTTTGCTATTCAATATATAAAAATCGAATTTTTACTTCGCTATTCAATATATAAAAATCGAATTTTTACTTCGCTATTCAATATATAAAAATCGAATTTTTACCTCGCTATTCAATATAGAAAAATCGTATTTTTACCTTCCTAAAGATCAAATCTTTCCTACAATAAAGATCCAACCTTTTCTTATTTTAAACATTATTAAAAACTGAAAATAAAGGATTCAATTCAGATTTATATTAAAACTAAATAAAAATAAGTTAAAAACTCACTACCACTTCGATTTTTAATGAAGGGGAGAGGCGTTGGGATCGGCCGGTGACGAGGAGGACATTGACTGGCTGGAGGCGAGCCCACTCTGACCGGCGGTGGCGGTTTCAGCGACGGAGACGGGGTCTTCTAGGGTTTGGCTTCACGTGGAAGGAAAGGAGAGAGGAGGGGGAAGGTTTCAGGCGGTCTAGGGTTTTGGGCGCGGCACGTTCTAGAAGGAGGGGAGGGGTGGCGGTGCGATGCGGGGTCAGGGGGAGTTCGAGCGCAGGCAGGGGGGAAGGAGAAGAGAGGGAGACGGAAGTGAAAGGGGGGCGCTGCCTCCTGAGGCGCGGCGGCGCGCTGCCCGGAGGAGCGGCGGCGCTCCTCCCCTTCCTTCGTGTATATATATATATATATATATATATATATATATATATATATATATATTTATTTATTTTTTTCTATGAAATGAAATCGGTTTTGAAAAGGGGGGCCCTGAATGAATAAGGAGAGGTTTTTATTATTATTTAATTATTTAATTTTTCACCAAAAAGCAACCTTTTATTTTCGACCTCAAAACGAGGCCCACCGCCTGTCGTCCATAGCTAATTATCCCCATTCCGAACACAATGGGATATGTATCGTAAGCTGATTTGATCGCTTCGATCAATTTCCGTTAAAATCAACATATAATTCTATATATTGATTTTAAACGCGCATTTCAATTTACTGGGGTCACATACTAACTAGAAAAATTCCAGAAAAATATTTTCTAGCTTCGCATTGACGATACGGTCCTAGCAAAACTAGTTTCGTCGAATTTTGAGACCGTTAGAAAAATGGCCATTTTCCAGTCGATTAAAATCAACTGAAAGTGGTCAAACGCATTTTCCTTTGCCACGCTCACATATTGATTCGAAAAATTATGAAATTTGGAATCTAGCAATTATTTGACACTGCGGATCCAACAAAAGTGGTTTCGTCGAAATCCGAGGTCGTTTGCAAAATTCCCATTTTTAAGGGCCTGAATTCCATAGCGACTATTCAGAATTTTCAACTGGACATATCTTTTGATCCCCGCTATGAAATCTCGATTTGTCAGATTCGTTGGAAAGATATTCTCAATTAGATCCTATTATTTTTGGTTTCACTAAAATCCGGATTGTTTTGCACCCGGTACATTCAATTGAAGTTTGAAATCGAATTATCGAACTACCGCGCCATTTTCAATTCTATTTATAATTATATATAATTATTTATATTCTAACGACGACGCGTATATTATATACGTTCGAAATATATTCAAAATAGATTTCTCGTCGATATTATTTAAAATAATCTATTTTAAATATTCAAAATTCGCTAAAATTACCAAAATAAAAATTTTAAACTGGCCCAGATTTTCGGGTTATTACAATCTCCCCCACTTAAAACTTTTCGTCCCCGAAAAGGAACAAAGTCGAAAGTGGTTTGATTAATCAACTCTACGTTCGATCTGGCTTCCATTCTCCAACTTTTCAGTTTCTGAGAATTTCCAAATTTTCAAAAATTTGGCTAACACCCTAAATTTTCGAAAAATTTCGCCATAACCTCCCCTGCACCGGGAGCCACGGGAAAATCCCGAAATTGCCATACAGGCCTTCAGATCTCAAAAAGAAAAAGAAAAAGCCAAGCGGCTAGCCAATAGGCTCATAAAATCATCATCACCCAAACAAAACAGTAAATTATGTAGTAAACATGTACCTATTTGTCGGGCAAACAAATTTTATTCTCTGCTCTAGCCTCCTTGCTATGACCTGTTCAATGTAAGTATATGTATATGCAAGCAAATGCGACTAATTTTTCAATACCGTTCAATATTTGGTTCAATTAGGCTTAATGGTTCAAAATTATCAAACAAATAAACAAACAACACAAACATCAATCAATTAGTGAATTAACGTTTCAAATTCATATTTTTGATACGTATACAGAAAATCTTGTTTTTGATGCCAATTCACGACAATGTATTCTAGCTATATTAGTTTTGGTTCTCACACCAGCCTAATGGAAATATATAGATATCATACCTTCGTCACTTGAAAATAAATGCTGGTGATGGCGCGCCATCATCAGAATCATGTCTGGGCAACTAGAATGTGATTCTATATCTATCTAATATATTAAAACTTCGAATATACGTTCATGACGCGTATATGCAAAATCTTTATATACTAGATTGTCCATATCAATATAAATAAATATTCAAATACGTAGACTTGATTTAAATTTTTAAAACAAAATTGTTTTCATTTGAAAAATATACTCTTCACACCCGTTCTAGGATACTACTGATCCCATCTCTAACGAGTTATTCTAACTGGATATTACTAATCCAATATCTGATGAACTCTTTCGTATGGTTCTAATGTGTCTTGTTCTCGAGCTCTGTAAACCAAAGCTCTGATAACAAAATGAAGCGACCCGAACTTCAGTGGTCTCCGAAGAGATGAGAAAGAACGAATTACTGTGAGAACTGGACAAATCAGAACGCAGACGGAAGAACATTTCATTGCTATTACAACAATTCCATCAAATACAAGAATATACAGAGTATAAATGAATAAATTACATTCGATAAATATCAGAGATTACAATAAATTACATAGCAGCGGAAAAATAATACAAAGCACAACTGAAGGTGATATACGGATACAGAGCTTTCCGGATATCATTCCAGCTGTAAACCAGGATCCTGTGAATATAAATCTGTAAAACCAAAACTACTAGCTACCCGTGCGGAAAATAGGGGCACCCAGAGTTTAGGTTAAAACAATAAACTCCAGGTCAGTCATGTGACTGGTGTGAGAACTAAAACAGTTATTTAAAACTTTACTTTAAAGAGAGTAATTCAAGGGACCACGCCGTATAACACGGAACGGGTTTCCTCCCAAGAATACCAGTGCATAGAATAAACAGCGCAATGCTCTTTCGAAAAATGAAGCTATTATAAGACCCAGGTCCCATCACACAATGCAACGCAAGCCGGAGGATAGGGTTTTACCTTATAACAGCCAAACATGCTTGGTACGTTTAAAAACAAATCATTTGATACTATAATAAGTGTATAGGGTCAAAACAATTTCAATCATAAATATAAATCATAGGCGGCATGAATGTCCCATACTACTATGTCGCCATACTAGTTCTACAATTAAAACCGAAATGCACGTATTGGAAATTGGATTTCCGTCATGAGTCGAGGCAAGGGGCAAGCTCCTCTCCGCGTTCGAGACACTCTAGTAAATGCCTCAGGACTACACACTCTGGGCAATCCTGGATCCTCTAAGGCCGGTCCTCACTTACGTTAGAGGATTAGTTATTCCTGAACACACGTTTCCCGGTCCTTACAGACCTATAATCGAGGCGCCTTGCATTCCAACAACCACATAGGTGAAAAGTATATAAATGTCAGGGCTGGTAAGTCACTGACACCACCATAGCTAGAAAGAAACATCATGCACTCCTTGGGTCCTTATCCCGTTTTTGACTCATAACGAGGTGTGAGGCTCACGAATCCACGCTATACACAAAGCTGCCATGTAGGCCGTGCTTTGATCATCAACCACAAGACTTTGCTTTTCAACAGAAGCCTTGATCCATGCAACTCAGCATGCCACACAGGCAATTCATGTTATGCGATTGATATCTATCGATATATAACCTCTAAGCTCGTACGTCTCAGAAAAGGGCGTTAAGCAAGAGAATAAATTCTCCGCCGCCAAACAGATATATATTTAACAGAAATCAATCAACACAGAATAAAATCCAATGTCAGACACACAATCCATTTACAAGTTCGTTCTGGGTCTGAACGAAACCGGAGGCACTTTCCTCGCATATCCATCGATCTCCAAGTACGTCTGGACGACCATCAACTGATTCCCTCATCTTGGGTGTACAGCCCAATCAAGATCATCAGTAATCACCCAAACGATGTGAAGACTTCCGGTCTTCAACCACCGTCTTCATCTTCGACATATCGTCGAATCGGTTATTCAGAATGGGTATAAACCCGGTCTTTCCGGACAACCCGCGTATATTAAAAACAAATGTTACACAAACACAACATACGCCTCATTCCAATGCAGAATATCCTTTTATTCACGAAATCACATTCTTAGGGAAAGGTTCCCATTAATTTTATCCAAGATAAATTCTTTAAAATTTATCCTTTAATCTTCCTTTGGATGTCGTTTCAAACAAAATTATGGTTTTCTAAACTAGTCGAGATTAGCGAACCACACCGAAGTAATTATTTATTTTATTTCCCAATCCCAACCTATTCATCCCATGAAGCAAAACTGGTAATACTCCATATCTAACACCACGGTGTTGTCGGTAAAATTAATTACCATTTCACATTCAAATCTAGTTAAAGATTTAACTATCGCTTTGGAGCAAAACTGGTGATACTCCATTCTCGCTCATTTTCCTAATTTGATAATTTAAATTATCAATTCACATTTCAATCCAATCGCAGATTCATTAAAACTCCTTTTACTGGGTTAAAGAACTAGTGTCATTTAAAACACAGTTCACGACAAACCCAAATCACATTCTATTTATTTTCGGGTTAAAGAACTAGTGTTATTTAAAACACAGTTCACGATAAACCCATGAATCAATTCTATTTAAACCCATTTCAAATCCAATTTATTTATTTAAAAATAAATGGGTTTTAATTTCAGTTCAAAACTAGTTCATTTCGATAAAAATGTATTTTTATCTTTTCAAATATGGAGTTTTTCATCCCAATTTTTCCCAAATCATTTCTTATGATTTTACACAAATTATTTCTATTTTTAATAATTTTATCAAGGCCCGTACAGTCGATTTTCAACAACGGCCATCGAACTGCACTTATAGCGACCTTTTTCAAATTTGATTTGGACGGATCTCCAAATCCAACCGTTAGATTTCAAATTTCTAATATTCTTTAGAAAGCTCTTTTCGATACGAACGCAACGGTTCCGGTTTTAGGAGAATCCGACGGTCGGATCTCCCGTAATGTCCGTTTGAAATAAATGGTCGAAATTCACGAACTGCTGCGGCGCGGCGCGTTCTATTCAGGCCATTATATTATATATATAATATATATAATATATATTTCGTCGATTTCTATTTAAAACGAATTTTTATAAATCGTTTTTAATTTGTTTCAAAAACAATTTCAACTTCCATTTTAATTCAAATCAAAATTGAATTCTTCCTTATAAATTCGTTTTAAAATTCATTTCTATTCAATTCAAATTTCAATGAAATTTGAATTCATTTCAATTCGTTTCAGTTCAATTCGAATTCGTTTTATATTCAATTCATTTCGAAATCGTTTTATATTCAATTCATTTCGAAATCGTTTTATATTCAATTCATTTCGAAATCGTTTTATATTCAATTCATTTCGAAATCGTTTTATATTCAATTCATTTCGAAATCGTTTTATATTCAAAACATTTCGAAATCGTTTTATATTCAATTCATTTCGAAATCGTTTTATATTCAATTCATTTCGAAATCGTTTTATATTCAATTCATTTCGAAATCGTTTTATATTCAATTCATTTCGAAATCGTTTTATATTCAATTCATTTCGAAATCGTTTTATATTCAATTCATTTCGAAATCGTTTTATATTCAATTCATTTCGAAATCGTTTTTCAATATTCATTTCCCAATGAATAAAATCGATATAAATATCGTTCACGTCAAAATGGCGTCAATCTAATCAACACGGCTTCATATATTTCTATTTTCAAATATTCTATTCAACAAATGAATATTTATTTTTGTCAACACACGACTAATCTCAACGAATGAGTACTGTCCACGTGTGACTATTTTTGTTAAAATATTTCGTTCAACACATGACTAATCTCAACGGATGAGTACAGTCAACACATGAACCTTTATTTTATATTATTCTTTATTTTCCCGATTGGAATGAGGCCCAATCGATCACCATATAATGTTAATTATATGGATTTTCATACATCACACGTATATAATAGCATTGAAAAATAATCAACCATCAACCAAAGTGCACTACACTGTATAAGCATCAAATATAGATATCTAACGCTTATAACAGCCTGTCAATCAATCGATCGACATATTTAATCAACCAGGATGAGTGAACTTCAAATTTCATCCCAACACCCGTGTGGGGTTTCAAACAATCAAACAAAGATTTTAGTTGTGCAGTTGGGCGATGTGTAAAATTTATCGTCCCAATCAATGTCATTCAGATAGGTGTACATAAACAAACCGTCCGGTTTGTAAATGAATATTTATTTATTCACATTCACTATATTCATATTCACGTTAAAAATTATATTTTTAATGATAAAACATTTTATTTTAACATATGAATTCCTATTCAGTTCATTCTTTAAATAAAATGATATTTTTATTTTTCTAACTTATTTTAGAAAATTTCGGCGGCATAACGGCACGATACTAGAAATGGGACGAGGCCTAGCCTTATCCCCGGTCTAGTGAATGCCCACGCCATTCACACATCAATCAAATCCATTCATTTCACCAAACAACTCAATCAAATAATCTAACTAATTTTTGCAATCAAACAAACAAGTCCATGGTCTGTGGACGATTGTGTCGGGTGCTACTAAGCACCGTCTGCATCCTAGTATATATATATATATATAACAAGAAAAAAAAGAAATTGAAAGGTGAGAAATTCTCACCGATAGCTATCCAAATCCCACGACTCTTCATTTTATAGAAATCTTCGTCATTATCGCATCTTTGTCATCTTCGTTGCCCGTAGCCACTACATATATAAAAATCACATTTTTTTATTTTGCTATTCAATATATAAAAATCGAATTTTTACTTCGCTATTCAATATATAAAAATCGAATTTTTACTTCGCTATTCAATATATAAAAATCGAATTTTTACCTCGCTATTCAATATAGAAAAATCGTATTTTTACCTTCCTAAAGATCAAATCTTTCCTACAATAAAGATCCAACCTTTTCTTATTTTAAACATGATTAAAAACTGAAAATAAAAGATTCAATTCAGATTTATATTAAAACTAAATAAAAATAAGTTAAAAACTCACTGCCACTTCGATTTTTAATGAAGTGGAGAGGCGTTGAGATCGGCCGGTGACGAGGAGGACATTGACTGGCTGGAGGCGGGCCCACTCTGACCGGCGGTGGCGGTTTCAGCGACGGAGACGGGGTCTTCTAGGGTTTGGCTTCATGTGGAAGGAAAGGAGAGAGGAGGGGGAAGGTTTCAGGCGGTCTGGGGTTTTGGGCGCAGCACGTTCTAGAAGGAGGGGAGGGGTGGCGGTGCGATGCGGGGTCAGGGGGAGTTCGAGCGCAGGCGGGGGGGGAGGGGAGGAGAAGAGAGGGAGACGGAAGTGAAAGGGGGGGCGCTGCCTCCTGAAGCGCGGCGGCGCGCTGCCCGGAGGAGCGGCGGCGCTCCTCCCCTTCCTTCGTATATATTTTTTTTCTATGAAATGAAATCGGTTTTGAAAAGGGGGGGCCTGAATGATTAAGGAGAGGGTTTTTTTATTATTATTATTTAATTATTTAATTTTTCACCAAAAAGCAACCTTTTATTTTCGACCTCAAAACGAGGCCCACCGCCTTTCGTCCATAGCTAATTACCCCCATTCCGAACACAATGGGATATGTATCGTAAGCTGATTTGATCGTTTCGGTCAGTTTCCATTAAAATCAACATATAATTCTATATATTGATTTTAAACGCGCATTTCAATTTACTGGGGTCACATACTAACTAGAAAAATTCCAAAAAAATATTTTCTAGCTTCGCATTGACGATACGGTCCTAGCAAAACTAGTTTCGTCGAATTCTGAGACCGTTAGAAAAATGGCCATTTTCCAGTCGATTAAAATCAACTGAAAGTGGTCAAACACATTTTCCTTTGCCACGCTCACATATTGATTCGAAAAATTATGAAATTTGGAATCCAGCAATTATTTGACACTGCGGATCCAACAAAAGTGGTTTCGTCGGAATCCGAGGTCGTTTGCAAAATTCCCATTTTTAAGGGCCTGAATTCCATAGCGACTATTCAGAATTTTCAACTGGACATATCTTTTGATCCCCGCTATGAAATCTCGATTTGTCGGATTCGTTGGAAAGATATTTTCAATTAGATCCTATTATTTTTGGTTTCACTAAAATCCGGATTGTTTTGCACCCGGTACATTCAATTGAAGTTTGAAATCGAATTATCGAACTACCGCGCCATTTTCATTTCTTTTTATAATTATTTATATTCTAACGACGATGCGTATATTATATACGTTCGAAATATATTCAAAATAAATTTCTCGTCGATATTATTTAAAATAATCTATTTTAAATATTCAAAATTCGCTAAAATTGCCAAAATAAAAATTTTAAACTGGCCCAGATTTTCGGGTTATTACAACTTATAACGCTCCATGAAAGTTAGTGCATTCCCTTTGTGAGTTACGTTGATGGATGTGGGGTGTTACACGTGGTATCAGAGCTGAAGGTTACCAGAACAAATAAAAGATTTTGAAAAACCATTTTCGAAAGCAATTTTTTAAGAAGTGTTTTCAAAAACATTTTTTAAAGAAGGTATTTTCAAGAGAAAAGTTTATTATAAAAAACATAATCCCCAAGAGCCATATATCTTTCTTTCGATTCTCCGTTTGGAATCTCTTCCTTTTTCATTTGTGAATCTCCTCCTCCGCATTTAGATGCTTTTCCTAAGATATGTAAGGACTTCTGTGCGATGGGCGGAAAACCGCTTCATGGGACTGAGATGTTTTTCGAGGCTAGAAATTGGCTCAAGGAAGTGGAGGACTTGTTTGGTATCTTTGAGATAGACGATGGAAAGAAGGTTCAACTAGCTGCTTGGTTAATTAAGGATGAAGCTCCATCTTGGTGGGAGGTCACGAATGGAGAACGTGCAGTGGAGGCATGGATATGACATAGGATAAGAAAGTTGAACCTAAGAAAGGTGGAAAGAATAATAAACTCCATGACAGGAGGAAGACAGGTGGTTGTTTCCAGTATGGTGAAGCAAGGACAAGGATAGAGGGCAGGATCTTCTGGAGGGTAGGTTGTGTTCTCATGGTCAGTATACCGGAAAGAGATGGGAAGTTTCTGTTGAAGATTTGATTTCTTTTTCCTAGAACTCTTTTCGACTCTTGCTCTTTGCATTCGTTTATATCTGCTTCGTTAGTTGAAACACTGCACCTACATACTAGTTTAGTTACGGATCCCATTGTAGTCTCATATCCTATTGGTGGTTCATCTCATTATCTATGGTTTGTCGAGACTTGGAAGTGTCTATCTTGGGCGTTGGGTTTGAATGTAATGCCTATGTTCTTTGTTTCAATGGTTATGGGTTGATTCTAGGAGTGGATTGGCTAGCCATATATGGTGCCATCCTAGACTGTGAAAGGAGGGTAGTTAGACTGTTGACTCGTTGTGGAAAGACCCTTGATATTTCTCATGACCTTACCTAGAATCACTTGACGCATCCATCGATGATTTGAAATCTGTTCGTGTAGTCCGTGAGTATGATGACGTCTTTGATGAGGTTCGAGGTTTACCCCTGAGATGCGAGATAGACTTCCGTATATACTTAGTAGATAATGCAAAGCCAGTTGCATTGCCAGTGCGCTACATGGCTCCGAGGGAGAGAGGAGGGAACTCAGTAAGCAAGTAGGGGAGCTACTTGAGAAAGGGTTCATAAGAAGAGGTATTTCGGAATGGGGTGCTCCAGTTGTTTTTACTACAAAGGCGGACGGTTCACTTATATTGTGTATGGACTATAGGGAGCTAAATAAACTCACAAAGAAAAATAGACACCCATTACCGAGAATAGATGATTTGTTCGATCAGTTGGTTGGTGCTTCGGTTTTCTCGCAGTTGGACTTAGCTATAGGATTTCATCAGTTGAGGGTAACCGAGGAGAGTATAGATAAAACTGTTTTTAGGACTCCCGAAGGTTTCTTCGAATGGCTCGTCATGCCTTTTTTTTGACAAATGCACCCGCGTATTTCGTAGACTTGATGAGTAGGGTGTTTAGGGAGTTTCTAAACAAGTTCGTAGTAGTCTTTGTGGATGGCATTTTGATATTCCCTAGAAGCGAGGAAGAACATGCCCTACATCTTAGGAAAGTCTTAGAGACTCTTCGAGCACATCAACTCAAGGCTAAGTTCTCCAAATGCCATTTTTGGAGGAAGGAAGTGAGGTTCTTAGGACATGTGGTCTCTAAGGAGGGGATAACAGTGGATCCCGCGAAGGTGGTGGCAATGCAAGATTGGAAAGTTCCTAGAAACGCAATGGAAGTAAGAAGTTTTCTAAGGTTGGCGGGCTATTATAGGAAGTTCATTAAAGACTTTGCATTTCACGAGACAAGATCTTGAGAAAGATAATTCTGGAAGGTGGCACAGGGCCGGCAAAAGTCATATGCTGATAAGAGAAGGACCGATCTTGAGTTTAGTGTTGGGGACATGGTTTTTATTCATTTTGGATCTGTAGGGAAGTTAGCACCGTGGTTCATAGGGCCATTCCCTATTACAAAGAGGATTGGACAGAGGGCGTATAGAGTGAAATTGTCGGATAATCTTAGTGGTCTTCATGACGTATTTCACGTGTTGCATTTGCAGGAGTGTTCGCATGATACCGCGGAAGTAGTGGAGCCGAGCATGCTTAAGGAAGTGGAAGTGGAGCGAGATGCCATGATTAGACGAGCTCCTACATGCATCATTGGATCGGTGGTCAAGAAGTTACACAACCGAGAGGTCAAGTTGGTTGAAGTCCAATGAGGAGATGATCAAGGTGACGCGACTTGGGAAACGAAAGACAAGATATGTGCGTTGTACCCTTTCCTTTTTGAGGGTATGATCTTAACTTCTCCTTTTTCTACCGCTTTGTTTCTACTTGTTCTATCGTTTAGTATGTCCTCTCGATTTCATCTTCAATCTCTAGGTAGGAAAATCCTATGGTTGTAAACATGTATTTGAGACATGTTATGTTTGGCAATGCAAGTGGATGCAAATGTTTGCTAGTGGTTGCTCGTTTATGCATTTACACACACATTAGGCACTAGATAAGCTCAATCACTTTCATATTGCATATGAATGAGTGCGCATATTTAAATTAATGGATGTATATTGAATGCGTTATCATATGGATGTTGCATTTGAAGGAATGTTGTGCACTCATATAGAAACGACATGTATCATTAGGATTCCTTTGTATACAAGTTGGACTCATGGCACTGACATAATTTGCATTGAGGAGGTCAACTGAATCATTAGACTGCCTGATCTTTGTAATAGATAAGGAACATATACACCCACCTTTGAATATGTTCATATAGCATTAGTAATCTTTTAAGGACAATGGATGCTTATGGATGATGGATGAGCAGATGGATGATGGATGGTAGGATATTGTAATAACCCGGAAATCCGAGCTAATTTAAAAATTTTATTTTGGAAATTTTGATGAATTCTGAATATTTAAAATGATTTATTTTAAATAATAGCGACGAGAAATTTATTTTGAATAGAATTAGAACGTATATTTTTATTTGAATCGACGTTAGAAAATAAATATTTTATTTTAATTATAAAAGGAACTGAAAATGGCGCGGTAGTTTGAAATTCCGATTTCGAAGTTCAAATGAATGTACAGGATTCAAAATAAACCGGATTTTAGAGAAACCAAAAATATTAGAATCAAATTGAAAATATCTTTCGAACGAATTCGAAAAATCAAAATTTCATAGCGGGAATAAAAAGTTATGTCCAATTGAAAATTCAGAATAGTCGCTGTGGAATTCTGGCCCATAAAAATATAAATTTTGCAAACACCTCGGTTTTCGACGAAACCACTTTTGTTGGATCCGGGATGTCAAGTTATTACTAGATTCCAAAATTCATAATTTTTCGAATCAATATGTGAGCGTGGCGAAGTAAAACGTGTTTTGACAGTTTCAGTCAATTTCGATCAACCAGAAAATGGTCATTTTTCAAACGATCTCAGAATTTGAGGAAATTAGTTTTGTTAGAACCGTATCGTTAATACGAAGCTAGAAATAATTTTTCGGGAATTTTTAAAGTCCGTTTGTTGCCCCAGTAAATTGAAATGTGCATTCAAATTCAATATATAGATTTGTATTTTGATTTTGATGGAAGCTGATCAAAACGATAGAATTGACTTGCAAAACATATCCCATTGTGTTCGGAATGGGGGTAATTAGCAAGCGGCGATAGTCGGTGGGCTTGATTTCGGGCTCGAAATAAAAAGTTACCTTTTTGCAACTAAAAATAATAAAATAATATATATTAATAAATACCCTCACATCTCTCTCTATTCTATTTCAGACGAGAAAAAAAAGGAGGAAAGAAGGGGGAAACACGATCGTCCAGCTGCCGTTGGAGGAACTCCGTCCGCCGCCACCGTCATTAGATGAGCTGCACCCCACGTCCCCCATTTCCTCGATCCACACTCCAGGATCGAACCCCAAACCCGCTCAGCCTTCTCCCAACCGACGATGCTCACCACGCCAAACCTAGACCCACCGCCTGAGCCACCCCGCGTCGGGCGCCGCCTCCGACACCTCCCAACAGTCACCGCGAGTCTCCCTCCTCCTCCAATTGAGATCCGCACCAAACCCTAAACCCGCAGAGCACTAGACCTGCCACTCTCTTCTTCACTTCGACGCATAGCACCCTCCTCTGCCGTAAAGTCTTCCCCCCTCCTCGGCAAACCCAGAACTGAAAAGGTGCGATTTTTATGAGTTAATTCATTTACATAAATAAAAAAAATCAGTCTTTTATTTTATTTTATAGCATTCGTTGTATATTAAACTGATTGGAAGTTTAAAGTTTTGATTTTTATTTTGTTTGAAGATTTGATTTTTAAACTAGACAAAGAAATGATTTTTTTTAATCAAAGCAAGAAGTGATTTTTTTAATCAAAGCAAGAAGTGATTTTTTTTTAATCAAAGCAAGAAGTGGTTTTTTAATCAAAGCAAGAAGTTATTTTTTTTGTCAAAGCAAGAAGTGATTTTTAATTATATAAAATATAGTTTTTATATATGCAGCGAATCAAAAATATGATTTTTATTTAGGTGGGCTATAAAAATATAATCTTTATTAGAAGAAGAACGATATAAAAATATAATTTTTATAACGATGTAGCGATGTAAAGATGTGATTTTTATATATAAAACATCCTATTAAAAATGTGATTTTTAATATGAACAGCGTGAAAGGGATAGCGTAGGAATTTCGGGCAAATCAAATCAATCAGAAATTCAGAGTAAAATGGAGGAGCGGATCCCACGGTGAGAACTCCTCACTTTTAATTTTATTTCTAATTGAAATATATACTAGGATGCAGACGGTGCTTAGCAGCACCCGACACCTGTCGTCCACAGACCATGGACGACTTGTTTGATTTTGTTGTGTTGTGAAAATTGATTGTGATGTGTAATGAATGAGAATAAATATTCATGTGTGAAATAAATTAATTATCGTTAAAATTATAATTTTCAACGTGTATGTGGATAAAATAAATATTCATTTACAAACCGGAAAGTTTGTTTATGTACACCTATTTGAAGGGTATTGATTGGGACGATAAATTTTACACGTCGCCCAACTGCACAAATAAAAATCTATGTTTATTGATTTGAAACCCCACACGGCTATCGGGATGATATTTGACGCACACTAATCCTGATTGTTTAGTTGTATGTCAATCGATGGGTTGACAGAATATGTAAGTGTTAATTATTTATATTTAATGCTTATGTAGTTGTGTGGTGCACTCTTGATGATGGTAGATAATTTATCATTGCTATTATATACATGTGTTGTACAAAATCCATATAATTAACATTATATGGTAATTGATTGGGCCTCATTCCAATTTGGAAAATACGGAATATTACAAAAATAAATTCATGTGTTGAATAGAAAATAAATTCATGTGTTGAATAGAAATAAATTCATGTGTTGAATAGAAAATAAATTCATGTGTTGAATAGAAATAAATTCATGTGTTGAATAGAAAATAAATTTATGTGTTGAATAAAAATAAATTCATGTGTTGAATAGAAATAAATTCATATGTTGAATAGAATAAAAATTCATGTATTGAATAGAATAAATATTCATGTGTTGAATAATATAAATTCGTGTGTTGAATAGAATAAATATTCATGTGTTGAATAGAAGAAAATATTCATTTGTTAGATAGAATAACGAAGTTATTGAAATATATAAAGCCGTGTTGATTAGATTGACGCCATTTTGACGCGAATGATATTTATATCGATTATATTCATTTTTATAATGATTATAGAGAAGGAAGTGATTTCAAAATATAATGTTTTGAAAATATTATCATTTGTATATCGATGATGTGAAATATTCAATTTTGATTCGAAATTGAATACGAAGTTGAAATCGTTTCGAAAACGAATTTAAAACGATTTATAAAATACATTTTAAAAGGAAATCGACGAAATATATATAATATATATATTATATATATTAAATGGCCTAAATAGAACGCGCCGCGCTGCGGCAGTTCGCGAATTTCGACCATTGACTTCGAATGGATATTACAGGAGATCCGACCATCGGATTCTCCTAAAACCAGAACCGTTGGTTTCATGTCGAAAAGTGCTTTCTACTGAATATTAGAGATTTGAAATCTAACGGTTGGATTTGGAATTATGTCTAAATCAAATTTGGAAAAGGGTCGTTGTAAGTGCAGTTCGATGGCCGTTGATGGAAATCGACTATACGGGCCTTGATAAAATTATTAAAAATAGTAACAGTTTGTTTAAAATCATAAGAAATGGTTTGGAAAGAATTGGGATGAAAAAATCCGTATTTGAAAAGATAAAAATAGATTTTTATTGAAATGAACTAGTTTTGAACTAGAATTATAATCCCATTTATTTTTAAAATAAATAAAGTGGATTTGAAATGGTTTTAAAAACAACCAGAATTTCCAATATATAAAGTGGAAATAGATTTGAATCGAAATTGTCTTTGGAATATTTCGTGATTATGCAGATATTGTTATAGGAATTTGAAAGATATATTTATATCGTTAATTCCAATACGATATTTGTTGGTCGTAGAATTTGATATTGAAAATAAGCCGATATATTTTCTATTCAGAGCCTTGTATTTAATATCAAATGGGATTTGGGTTTATCGTGAATGGTGTCTTCATTATTACTGTTCTCAAACCCAGTTGAGAAAAAGATTAAATCTTTTTATTTAGATTTAATAAAGTATATCAATTAAATGATTTTTAATTGGAATTGAATTTGGATTGATTTTTGGATTTATCGTGAACCGTGGTGTTAGATATGAAGTATGACCAGTTTTACTTCATGGGATGAATAGGTTGGGATTGGGAAATTTAAAACAAATGATTACTTCAGTAAGGTTCGATAATCCCGACTAGTTTGGATAAACCATAATTTGGTTTGAACTGATATTCAAAGGAAGATTAAAGAATAAATTTAAAGAATTTATCTTTGATAAAATTAATGGGAACCTTTCCCAAAGTATAAGATTATTTGAATAAAAGAATATTCTGAATTGGAATGAGGCATATGTTGTGTTTGTGTAACACTTGTTTATTATATACGTGAGTTATTCAAAAAGACCGGGTTTATCCCATTCTGAATAACTGATTCGACGATGTGTCGAGGATGAAGACTGTGGTCGAAGACCGGAGGTCTTCACATTGTTTTGGTGATTACTGATGATCTTGATTGGGCTGTACACCCAAGAGGAGGGAATCAGTTGGTGATCGTCCAGACGTACTTGGAGATCGATGGACGTGCGAGGTACAAGGTGCCTCCGGTTTCATTCAGACCCAGAACGAACTTGTAAATGGACTATGTGTCTGACATTGGATTTTATTTTGTGTGATTGATTTCTATTAAATATATATCTGTTCGGCGGCGGAGAATTTATTCTCTTACTTAACGCCCTTCTCTGAGACGTACGAGCCCAGGGGTTATATATTGATGGATATCAATCGCATGGAGTGAATTGCCTTTGTGGCATGCCTAAGTGGCAATTGATCAAGGCTTATGTTGAATAGCAAAGTCTTGTGGTTGATGATCAAAGCACGGCCTGTGTGGCATAGTTTTGTGTATAACATTGATTCTTGAGCCTCACACTCCGGTTGTGAACCAGAAATGGGAGAGGACATCAGGGAGGACATGCGTTTCTTTCTAGCTAGGGTGGTGTCAGTGACCTACCAGCCCTGACATTTATATTATTTTCACCTGTGTGGTTGTTGTTTTTGCGAGGCGCCTCGGATATATCAGTGACTATGTGGAGTCGATGGAGTCATTGGACTCATTGACATCCCAAAGGGTGGGGAAACGCAGTGTTCAGGCATAATAATCCACATCGGTGGACCGGCCCTGACGATCCAAGGCTTGCCTGCGCGCTTGCCTGACGGGCGGGCTAGAGCGTCTCGAATTTGGTAGAGGACGATCCCTTGCTTTGGTTCATAGATGGAAATCCAACTTCCAATACGTGACTTTGCGGTTTTGATTGTAGAGCCTAGTATGGTGACATATTGGTGTTGGGCACTTATGCCATCTATGATTGATACTTATGATTGAAATTGTTTTGACACTATACACTTATAGTAATAATAAAAGATGAAATTTAGCGTATCAAGCATGCTTTGGCTATTATAAGGTAAAGCCCTATCCTCCGGCTTGTGTTGCATTGTGTGATGGGACCTGGGTCTTATAATAGCTTCATTGTTCTTTATTTAGCATTGCGCTGTTGTTTTATGCACTGGTACTCTTGGGAGGAAACCCGTTACGTGTTATACGGCGTGGTCCCTTGATTTACCTAACTTTAAAATAAAGATTAATAACTGTATTAGTTCTCAAACCAGTCACATGACTGACCTGGAGTTTATTGTTTAACCTAAACTCTGGGTGCCCCTATTTTCCACGCGGGCAGCTAGTAGTTTCGGTTTTGCAGATTTATATTCACAGGATCCTAGTTTACAGCTGGAACGATACTCGGAAAGCTCTGTATCCGTGTATTACTTCCAGTTGTGCTCTGTATTATTTTCTGCTGCTGTGTAATGTAAATTAAATCTCTGATATTTTCTACGTAATATTTATTCGTACTCTGTATATTCTTGTATTCTGATGGAATTGTTGTAATTAACAATGAAATGTTCTTCTATTTGTGTTCAGATGTGGCTTGTTCTCAAGGCAATCCGGGCTTTCCTTCACGGGGATTTAAGGGTCGTTTCATTGTGGTATCAGAGCTTTGGTTTACAGCGCTCGGAGAATAAGACACATTAGAACCATACGAAAGAATTCATCAGAAATTGGATTAGTAATATCAATTGGGAATGACTCGTTGGACATGGGATCAGTAGCATCCTAGAACGAGTGTGAAGAGTATATTTTTAAAATGAAAATGAATTTTGTTTTGAAAATCTAAATCAATTATACGTATTTGATTATTTATTTTATATTGATTTGGACAATCCAGCATATAATGGTTTTGCATATACGTCTGATCCACGTGTATTCAAAGTTTTAATATGTTGGATAGATATAGAATCATACTCTAGTCACCCGGAGATGATTCTGATGATGCCGCGGCGTCATCAGCATTTGTATTCGAGTTTCGAAAGTGAGATATCTATATATTTCCAATTGACTGGTGTGAGAACCAAAATTTGGTAAGGCTTATTGTTGTGAATTTGCATCAAAAACACGATTTTCTGTATATGTATCAAAGATATGAATTTGAAATGATAATCAACTAATTGATTGATGGTTGTGTTGTTTGATTATTGGTTGATTAATTAAAATTTGAACCATTTAGCCAAATTGTACCAAATAGTGAGTTGTATTGAAAATAAGTCGCATTTGCATGCATATACATGTACTTACATTGAACAGGTCATAGCAAGGAGGCTAGAGAAGAGGAATAAAATTGTTTGCCTGATAAATAGTTACATGTTTATTGTATTTCTTGGGTTTTTGATGATTTTATGAGCCGATTGGATGGTCGCTTGGCTGCTTCTTTTTCTTTTTGGATTGGTGAGGGCCATTTGAAATATCCCGAAGCTCTCGGTGCAGGGGAGGTTATGGCAAAAAAATTCGGAAATTTAGGGTGTTAGCCAAATTTTTGAAAAATTTGAAAAGTTCTTAGAAACTGAAAAGTTGAAGAACTTAAGCCGTAATGAAAATAATGGAAGTTGAGTTAGTTTGTAAAACAACTTTTAGTTTTGTTCCTTTTCGGGGACGAAAAGTTTTAAGTGAGGGAGATTGTAATAACCCGGAAATCCGAGCCAATTTAAAATTTTTATTTTGGCAATTTTGATGAATTCTGAATATTTAAAATGATTTATTTTAAATAATAGTGACGAGAAATTTATTTTGAATTGAATTAGAACGTATAATTTTATTTGAATCGACGTTAGAAAATAAATATTTTATTTTAATTATAAAAGGAATTGAAAATGGCGCGGTAGTTTGAAATTTCGATTTTGAACTTCAAATGAATGTATAGCATTCAAAATAAACCGGATTTTAGCGAAACCAAAAATATTAGAATCTAATTGAAAATATCTTTCCAACAAATCCGAAAAATCAAAATTTCATAGCAGGAATAAAATGTTATGTCAAATTAAAAATTCAGAATAGTTGCTGTGGAATTCTGGCCCTTTTGCGAACGACCTCGGTTTTCGACGAAACCACTTTTCTTGGATCCGGGATGTCAAGTTATTGCTAGATTCCAAAATTCATAATTTTTCGAATCAATATGAGAGTGTGGCGAAGTAAAACGTGTTTTGACAGTTTCAGTCAATTTCGATCGACCAGAAAACGACCATTTTTCAAACGATCTCAGAATTTGACGAAATTAGTTTTGTTAGAACCGTATCGTCAATACGAAGCTTGAAATAATTTTTGGGAATTTTTAGAGTTCGTTTGTTGCCCCGGTAAATTGAAATGTGCGTTCAAATTCAATATATAGATTTATATTTTGATTTTGATGGAAACTGATCAAAACGATAGAATTGGCTTACAAAACATATCCCATTGTGTTCGGAATGGGGGTAATTAGCTAGGGGCGACAGTCGGTAGGCTTGATTTCGGGTTCGAAATAAAAAGTTACCTTTTTGTAATTAAAAATAATAAAATATTATATATTAATGAATACCCTCACATCTCTCTCTCTCTTCTATTTAAGACGAGAAAAAAAATAAGGAAAGAAGGGGGAAACGCGATCGTCCAGCCGCCGCTGGAGGTACTCCATCCGCCGCCACCGTCCTCAGATGAGCCGCACCCCATGCCCCTCATTCCCTCGATCCGCGCTCCAGGATCAAACCCCAAACCCGCTCAGCCTTCCCCTAACCGACGATGCTCACCGTGCCAACCCTAGACCCACCGCCTGAGCCACCCCGCGTTCGGCGCCGCCTCCGACACCTCCCAGCAGTCACCACGAGTCTCCCTCCTCCTCCAGTTGAAATCCGCACCAAACCCTAAACCCACCTCTCCCTTCTTCACTTCGACGCATAGCATCCTCCTCTGCCGTGAAGTCTTTCCCCCCTCCCTGGCAAACCCAGAACTGAAAAGGTGCGGTTTTTATGAGTTAATTCATTTACATATATAAAAAAACCAGTCTTCTATTTTATTTCATAGCATTCGTTGTATATTAAACTGATTGCAAGTTTAAAGTTTTGATTTTTATTTTGTTTGAAGATTTGATTTTTAAACTAGACAAAGAAGTGATTTTTTTTAATCAAAGCAAGAAGTGATTTTTTTAAATCAAAGCAAGAAGTGATTTTTTAAACAAAGCAAGAAGGAATTTTTTTATCAAAGCAAGGAGTGATTTTTAATTATATCAAAATATAATTTTTATACATGCGGCGAATTAAAAATATGATTTTTATTTAGGTAGGGCTATAAAAATATAATCTTTATTAGAAGAAGAACGATATAAAAATATAATTTTTATAACGAAGCAGCGATGTAAAGATATGATTTTTATATATAAAACATCCTATAAAAAATGTGATTTTTAATATGAACAGCGTGAAAGGGATGGCGTAGGAATTTCGGGCAAATCAAATCGATTAGAAATTCAGAGTAAAATGGAGGAGTGGATCCCTCGGTGAGAACTCCTCACTTTTAATTTTATTTCTAGTTGAAATATATACTAGGATGCGGACGGTGCTTAGCAGCACCTGACACCCGTCGTCTACAGACCATGGACGACTTATTTGATTTTGTTGTGTTGTAAAAATTGATTGTGATGTGGAATGAATGAGAATAAATACTCATGTGTGAAATAAATTAATTATCGTTAAAAATATAATTTTTAACATGTATGTGGATAAAATAAATATTCGTTTACAAACTGGACGGTTTGTTTATGTACACCAATTTGAAGGATATTGATTGGGACAATAAATTTTACACATCGCCCAACTGCACAAATAAAAATCTGTGTTTGTTGATTTGAAACCCCACACGGGTATTGGGATGATATTTGACGTACGCTAATCCCGACTGTTTAGTTGTATGTCAATCAATGGGTTGACAGACTGTGTAAGCATTAATTATTTATATTTAATGCTTATGAAGTTGTGTGGTGCACTCTGGATGATGGTAGATGACTTATCGTTGTTATTATATACATGTGTTGTAGAAAATCCATATAATTATCATTATATGGTAATTGATTGGGCCTCATTCCAACTTGGAAAATAAGGAATATTATAAAAATAAATTCATGTGTTGAATAGAAAATAAATTCATGTGTTGAATAGAAATAAATTCATGTGTTGAATAGAAAATAAATTCATGTGTTGAATAGAAAATAAATTCTTGTGTTGAATAGAAATAAATTCATGTGTTGAATCGAAATAAATTCATGTGTTGAATAGAATAAAAATTCATGTGTTGAATAGAATAAAAATTTATTTGTTGAATAATATAAATTCATGTGTTGAATAGAATAAATATTCATGTTTTGAATAGAAGAAAATATTCATTTGTTGGATAGAATAACGAAGTTATTGAAATATATAAAGTCATGTTGATTAGATTGACGCCATTTTGACGTGAACGATATTTATATCGATTATATTCGTTTATATAATGATTATAGAGAAGGAAGTGATTTCAAAATATAACGTTCTGAAAATATTATCATTTGTATATCGATGATGTGGAATATTCAATTTTGATTCAAAATTGAATATGAAGTTGAAATCATTTCGAAAACGAATATAAAACGATTTATAAAATATGTTTTAAAAGGAAATCAACGAAATATATATATTATATATATTAAATGGTCTGAATAGAACGCGCCGCGCCGCGGCAGTTCGCCAATTTCGACCATTGACTTCGAATGGATATTACGGGAGATCTGACCGTCGGATTCTCCTAAAACCGGAACCGTGTGGTTCGTATCGAAAAGAGCTTTCTAACGAATATTAGAGATTTGAAATCCAACGGTTGGATAGGAATTATGTCCAAATCAAATTTGGAAAAGGCCCGTTGTAAGTGCAGTTCGATGGCCGTTGATGGAAATCGACAGTACGGGCCTTGATAATATTATTAAAAATAGTAATAATTTGTGTAAAATCATAAGAAATGATTTGGAAAGAATTGGTATGAAAAACTCCATATTTGAAAAGATAAAAATAGATTTTTATCAAAATGAACTAGTTTTGAACTAGAATTATAATCCCATTTATTTTTAAAATAAATAAAGTGGATTTTAAATGGTTTTGAAAATAACCAGAATTTCCAATATATAAAGTGGAAATAGTTTTGAATCGAAATTGTCTTTGGATTATTTCGATGTTGGATTTCGTGATTATGCAGATATTGTTATGGGAATTTGAAAGATATATTTATATCGTTATTTCCAATACGATATTTGTTGGTCGTAGAATTTGATATTGAATATAAGCCGATATATTTTCTATTTAGAGCCTTGTATTTAATATCAAATGGGATTTGGGTTTGTCGTGAGTGGTGTCTTCATTAACACTGTTCTTAAACCCAGTTGAGAAAAAGATTAAATCTTTTTATTTAGATTTAAAAGAAGTACACCAATTAAATGATATTTAATTGGAATTGAATTTGGATTGATTTTTGGATTTGTCGTGCACCGTGTTTTAGATGACATTGGTTCTTTAACCCAGTTAAAGACAGGATATGGTTTCCCAAGTTAAACAATCATTAATATGATTTTTGAGAAGATTAAAACTAAGTGGAGTTTTAATGACTTTAATTAGATTGAGATGATCGAGAATGGAGTATCACCAGTTTTGCTCCAGGCGATAGTTAAATCTTTAATTAGATTTGAACGTGAAATGGTAATTGAATTTACCAATAACACCGTGGTGTTAGATATGAAGTATGACCAGTTTTACTTCATGGGATGAATAGGTTGGGATTGGGAAATTTAAAACAAATGATTACTTCGGTAAGGTTCGATAATCCTGACTAGTTTGGATAAACCATAATTTGGTTTGAATTGATACTCAAAGGAAGATTGGGAACCTTTCCCAAAGTATAAGAACATTTGAATAAAAGAATATTATAAATTGGAATGAGGCGTATGTTGTGTTTGTGTAACACTTGTTTATTATATACGCGAGTTATTTAGAAAGACCGGGTTTATCCCATTCTGAATAACTGATTCGACGATGTGTCGAGGATGAAGACGTTGGTCGAAGACCGGAGGTCTTCACATCGTTTGGGTGATTAATGATGATCTTGATTGGGTTGTACACCCAAGAGGAGGGAATCAGTTGGTGATCGTCCAGACGTACTTGGAGGTCGATGGATGTGCGAGGTACAAGGTGCCTCCAGTTTCGTTCAGACCCCGAACGAACTTGTAAATGGACTGTGTGTTTGACATTAGATTTTATTCTGTGTGATTGATTTCTATTAAATATATCTGTTTGGCGGCGGAGAATTTATTCTCTTGCTTAACGCTCTTATCTGAGACGTATGAGCTCAGGGGTTATATATTGATGGATATCAATTGCATGGAGTGAATTGCCTGTGTGGCATGCCTAAGTGGCAATTGATCAAGGCTTCTGTTGAAAAGCAAAGTCTTGTGGTTGATGATCAAAGCACGACCTGTGTGGCATAGCTTTGTGTATAACGTTGATTCGCGAGCCTTACACCCCGGTTGCGAACTAGTAATGGGAGAGGACATCAGGGAGGACATGCGTTTCTTTCTAGCTAGGGTGGTGTCAGTGACCTACCAGCCCTGACATTTATATTATTTTCACCTGTGTGGTTGTTGCTGTTGCGAGGTGCCTCGGATATATCGGTGACTATGTGGACCCGATGGAGTAACTGGACTCATTGACACCCCAAAGGGTGGGAAAACACAGTGTTCAGGCATAATAATCCACATCGGTGGACCGGCCCTGACGATTCAAGGCTTGCCTGCGCGCTTGCCTGAGGGGTGGGCTAGAACGCCTCGAATTCGGTAGAGGACGATCCCTTGCCTTGGTTCAGAGATGGAAATCCAACTTCCAATACGTGACTTTGTGGTTTTGATTGTAGAGCCTAATATGGCGACATAGTGGTATGGGGCATTTACGCCGTCTATGATTGATACTTATGATTGAAATTGTTTTGACACTATACACTTATAGTAATAATAAAAGATTAAATTTAGCGTATCAAGTATGCTTTGGCTATTATAAGGTAAAACCCTATCCTCCGGCTTGTGTTGCATTATGTGATGGAACCTGGGTCTTATAATAGCTTCATTGTTCTTTATTTAGCATTGCGTTGTTGTTTTATGCACTAGTACTCTTGGGAGGAAACCCGTTCCATGTTATACGGCGTGGTCCCTTGATTTACCTAACTTTAAAATAAAGATTGATAACTATTTTAGTTCTCACACCAGTCACATGACTGACCTGGAGTTTATTGTTTTAACCTAAACTCTGGGTGCCCCTATTTTCCACACGGGCAGCTAGTAGTTTTGGTTTTGCAGATTTATATTCATAGGATCCTGGTTTACAGCTGGAACAATACCCGGAAAGCTCTGTATCCGTGTATTACTTTCAGTTGTGTTTTGTATTATTTTCCGCTGCTATGTAATATAATTTAAATCTAAGATATTTTCTGCGTAATATTTATTCGTACTCTGTATATTCTTGTATTCTGATGGAATTGTTGTAATTAATAATGAATTGTTCTTTTGTTTGCGTTCCGATGTGGCTTGTTCTCAAGGCAATCTGGGCTTTCCTTCACGAGAATGTTACGGGTCGTTTCATTGCTGTTCATATTGAAAACCAGCATTTTTTCTTAATTTGAAGATTTCGGGGACGAAATCCTCTGAATAGGGGAGAATGTAACACCCCGCATTTTTAATGAAATTAAAAATGTGGAAATATGTACATATATTGTATAGATATATTTGAGAGAGAAGTTAAATAATGACAATAAAATTGCATGTAATAAGTTAATGCAGTGAAATGAAGAAAAAGATAAATAAAAGAAATTACATGCAATACATGAAATGCGAAGAAATGCGTGCGAAAATTTAAAAAAAGAAATAAAAAGGAGAATTTGAAGAGGCTCCAGAGTTTGGTCATGAAATTAGCATCATTGCGTTCGTGGCGATTTTCTAGTCAATTTAGACCTATAGTTTGTAGAAAACTGATTTAAAATGATGAAAATATCTATAAATTAAATATTGCAGCAAAACATGAAAAGAGGTATGAGAGAATAATGTGTAGCATTGTCCTAAGCCTTGTTAGCAAAAGACTTAGTGGCTCATTTGGTTAGAACACGTGACTTGTATACAAGAGGTTCGAAGTTAAATCCCCGCCAACGCCATATTTTTGTTTTAGGGGAATGACTAAAAAGTGACTTAGTGTGAACGCAGTTCAATTAAAAAAAGCGGTTTAGTGTGAAAAGGTTTAATTGGAAAGATAATTAAAAAGAAGAATATATATATATATGACATGTCCTGCTGCTGCGCATCATCTTGTGCACATGGCACATTTTTATTGGTTAATGACGACTTTTGAGTTTTAGGGCTGACGTGGCCTCTTCTGGTTGGCTGAGTGATGTGTCTTTTTAATATGAATGGTTTAGATGAATCTAGTTAGATCTAAAGTCCCTAATTCACTCACTACAACTATATAAACATACCAAGACCTAAAACAAATTCACAATACACTAATTCATACGCCTCCATGCTGCCACAACCTAAGCTAGTCTTTCTTCCACACTAAAGCAAGTCGAAATAGGAGTAATTCATATTGGAAAATAAGAATAGAATTCTACAACAATGGCTTAGCTAATCAAATTCAGAATACATAATTCAGATCTACTTTCTCTTCTTCCACTGTGAGTCCACGTTGTTTCACAAATAATTAGCTAAAAGTAATTGTGATAAGTTTATGGATTGGATTTTATGAACATAACTGTGAGATGAATCATATGTTTAATTAGATCTATTTTATGATGCCAGTTCATATGTTTAATTTAGATTTATTTTATTATGCTAGTTCATATGTTTAATTAGATCTATTTTATGATGCAAGTTCATATGTTTAATTAGATCTATTTTATGATGCCAATTCATATGTTTAATTAGATCTATTTTATGATGCGAATTCATATATTTAATTAGATCTATTTTAGAATGCCAGTTCATATGTTTAATTAGATCTATTTTATGATGCAAGTTCATATGTTTAAATAGATCTATTTTATGATGCAAGTTCATATGTTTAATTAAATCTATTTGATGATGCTAGTTTATATGCTTAATTAGATCTATTTTTTTATGCCAAGAACATATGCTTATTAGATCGTGCTTATTAGATCTATTTTATTATATCAGTTCACATGCTTATTAGATCTATGCTAGTTCATATTCTTATTAGATCTATTTTATGAGATCTATTTTATTATGTCAGTTCATATATGCTTATTGGATCTATTGTTCTATGCCAGTTCATGTATGCTTATTAGATCTATGTTATTATGCTATGTCAGTTCATGTTCCATATTCTTATTAGATCTATGTCATTGTTCTATGCAAGTTTATGTTCCATATGCTTATTGGATCTATGTTATTGTTCTACGCCAGTTTATGTTCCATATGCTTATTCGATCTATTTTATTATTCATACCCAAAGTCTATATTCCATATGTTATTGGACCTATTTTATGTGTTATGACAGTTTTGGTGCTTTAATTCTCTTCCCTTCTTTTCTTTTCCTTTCTATAAGATTAGGCTAACTGCGAGCCTAACATATTACGTTGAATTATACGTACGAATAATGTGGGAATGTTGTGTGAAAAGATTGGGGAAATTATTGAATGATATGTAATTGGCATAAATTGGTTTGTAATCATGTAATTGATTTGTTGCATGAATTGGTGCAATTTGTATTCATGGGTTTTGGCATAGATTGTTAATAACAATGAACGCAAAGTAATTTGGGCGTAATTTGGCATGACATGAGTACTTTAGATTATAAGCCCTAATTTGGATTAAAATTATAAACATATTTTTAATGAGGGATTTTGGGTAATTGACATAATTAGCCTCAAATTGGCATAAACTGCAAATAAACAAATTGGCTAAGATAAGCATGCCGAGACACGAGGTTAGACTCCGTTTGCAGTTGAAGCCTGTCCGGAACCAACCGGCATAACTAGCAACCGCAAACGGTCAGTCTAATGTGAGAGGTCGTAGGCATAACTAAAAGATGCTTAGACACGAGGTTAAGTCTGGCTTGTGGCAGAAGTCTGCCCGGAACTGCCCGGCATATCCAACGGCCACAAGCAATCGATTTAATGTGAGAGGTCTATGCATTAATAACTAATTGATGCTGATCAAAGATGAATATGATATCTAAAACATGTTAGGTGGTTGGGGTTAAGTTAACCTGTGTAAAATGACAATTAACCAATATTACATGAACAAAGTGGATAGTGTTAAGGCAAGCTTAACCAATAATACATATTGATTTGATAAGTGGATGGGGTTAAGTCAACTGGGCGGATAGACAATACTTAACCAAGATAAGACATGTAGTAAGACATGGGAACAGTAAAAGGTTTAAGTGGGTGACATGTGTAGCATGTATTGCATGGGTAGCATGTATAACATAAATAATGAACACTTAACCAAGATAAGGCATGTGGTAAGACATGGTGACATGGATGACATGTGAAATATAATTAGAAGCACTTAACCAAGGTGTAACATGTAACAAGACATGGGAATAAGAAGGGGTTAAGTGGGAATTCCTAGTGGGGACCAAGCTTGTAACAACCCGGAAAATGCGAACCAGTTTGAAATTTTTATTTTGGCAATTTTAGTGAATTTTGAATATTTAAAATGGATTATTTTAAATAATAACGACGAGAAATTTATTTTGAATAGAATTCGAATGTATATATTATATAGATCGTCGTTAGAATATAAATAATTATTTATATATATAAAAGGAATTGAAAATGGCGCGGTAGTTCAATAATTCGATTTCAAACTTCAATTACATGTACAGGATTCAAAATAAACCGGAATTTAGTGAAACCAAAAATATTAGAATCCATTTGAGAATATCTTTCCAACGAATCCGAAAAATCAAAATTTCATAGCGGGGATCAAAAGATATGTCCAGTTGAAAATTCAGAATAGTCGCTATATAATTCTGGCCCTTAAAAATGAAAATTTTGCAAACGACCTCGGATTTCGACGAAACCACTTTGGTTGGATCCATGATGTAAAGTTATTGCTAGATTCCAATTTTCGTTATTTTTCGAATCAATATGTGAGCATGGCAAAGGAAAACGCGTTTGACCAATTTCAGTTGATTTTAATCGACTGGAAAATGGCCATTTTTCAAACGGTCTCAGAATTCGATGAAATTAGTTTTGTTAGGACCGTATTGTCAATACGAAGCTAGAAGTGATTTTTCTAGAATTTTTAGAGTTCGTATGTGACCCTGGTAATTTAAAATGTGCGTTTAAATTGAATATATAAAGATTTATATTTTAGATTCAACGGAAACTGATCGTAATGGTCGAATTGGCTTGCGAAACATATTCCATTGTGTTCGTGATAGGGGTTTTTAGCTAGGGGCGACATTCGTTGAGTTTGATTTGGAGTTCGGAGATTAAAAACGAGTATTTTTCGAATTAAAATAATAATATTATTATAGATATAAGGGTTTATTTCCCCAAACCCTAGTCAAACGTTGAAACCCGTGGTCAACGCCTGGAGACCGTCGCTCCTTAAACGATTTACGAGCCACATCTTCAGAAATTCGACCCTCAAATTCCCTAAATCTAAGTTGCAATTACGAAAATTCTTGAGCGGAAATTGTTAGGCCCTTCACGAGCAACAAATCCATACGGTGGTGATTGAATTTCGTGGCATGGATGGATTGGATTTCGAGTTGGAAGCGGGTTCGGTTGCTGGCGATTCTAGGGTTCATGGGAGGCGCGAGTGTGCCCCAACTCCGGCCAGTGGTGGCGCATCCGAAGCCGCGTAGGGGCGTGGGGTCTGATCATCTTCCAAAGCTTTGAAGTGGTGGCGAATTTGAACCCTGAAATCGAGGGTTGGGTTCGTGTTGTGGTTCACTGTGTCTCGGTGAAGAAGACGAATTAACCCAGTGAGCTTTTCTTTCTGTAATTAAGTATACATTGTTTTATTAATAGAAAAGGCTTTGTTAAAAATAAAAATAGCAATGATTTTGAAATAGAAATAAGCATTGTTTTTTTATGTTAATTCTTTACATGAACGTTTTAAAAATAAAGATAGGGTTTTCATTTATATTTATAGAGAACAGAAATATTATTATTATTTTATGTAAAAGATTGTATTTTTATATGTAAAGGTTATATTTTTATAAGCAAAAAGAAATGATTTTAAAAATATAAAGATGTGATTTTTAATATGGTAAAAATATGATTTCTGGTTTATAGAAAAATATGATCTTTACTACGAAGTAGACAAAGCAAAAATGTGATTTTTATATAATGTAGATAATAAAGATATAATTTTTATTTAGGAAGAGAGGTAAAAATATAATTTTTATACTAGTGGCATATTAAAAATATGATTTTTATATAGGTATGATAGTAAAAATATGATTTTTATTCATGTAGGGTAATAAAAATATAATCTTTGTTGTACATGTAGCGATATAAAATTATAATTTTTATCATATGTAAAGAATAAAAATATAATTTTTATATAGCATAGATTATAAAAATATAATTTCTATAAGATAGAGAATATAAAAATACGATTTTTATATATGTTGTAGCGAAAAGATTTGATGTTTATAAATATAGCGGAGTGATAAAAATGCGATTTTTAATGTGAACAGCGTGACAAAGATTTTGTTGGAAGTGCGGGCAAATCCAGATGTTCAGAAATTCAGAAATAAAACTGGAGGAGTGGATCCCTCGGTGAGAACTTCTCACTTTAAATTTTCTTTTTCTAGTTAAAAATATATACTAGGATGCAGACGGTGTTTAGTAGCACCCGACACCATCGTCCACAGACCACGGACTTGTTTGTTCGGTTGTGTAGTTGGTTAGATTATTTGTTTGAATTTGGTTGTTTGGTGAAATGGAATTGATTTGATTGATATGTGTATGGTGTGGGCCGTTATTAGACCGGGGATAAGGCTAGGCCTTGTCCCGTTTCTAGTATCGTGCCGTTATGCCGTCGAAATTTTCTAAAATATGTTAGAAAAATAAAAATAACATTTTTATCGTATAAATGAACTGAATAGAAATTCATGTGTTGAAATAAAATAGTTATCGTTAGAAATATAATTTTTAACGTGGAAGTGAATAAAATAAAATATTCATTTACAAACCAGACGGTTTGTTTATGTACACTGATTTGACTGATATTGATTGGGACAATAAATTTTACACATCGCCTAACTGCACAAATAAAATCTGTATTTGATTGTTGAAACCCCACACGGGTGTTGGGATGATATTTGGCATACACTAATCCCAATTATTTAATTGTATATCGATCGATTGGTCGACAGACTGTGTAAGCATTGATTATATATGTTTAATGCTTATGCAGTTGTGTTGTGCACTTTGGATGATGGTTGATTATTTATTGTTGCTATTATATACATGTGTTGTATGGAATCCATATAATTAACATTATATGGTAATTGATTGGGCCTCAATCCAATTGGGAAAATAAAGAATATTATAAAATAAAGATTAACGTGTTGACGGTACTCATTTGTTGAGATTAGTCAGGTGGTGGAAGAAATATAGATTCATGTGTTGAATAGAATAAATATTCATTTGTTGAATAGAATAACGATGTTATTGAAAAATATAAAGCCGTGTTGATTAGAGATGCGCTATTTTGACGCGAACGATATTGATATCGATTATATTCGTTTTTAAAATGAATATTTAGAAAGAGATAATGAAATCGAATTGAAATGAATATTTAGAAAGAGATAGTGAATTCGAATTGAATGGAATATAAAGTGAATTCGAATTGAATTGAATATAAAGTGAATTCGAATTGAATTGAATATAAAGTGAATTCGAATTGAATTGAATATAAAACAAATTCGAATTGAACTGAATATAAAACGAATTCGAATTGAAATTGAACAGAAATGAATTGGAATTGGAATTGAATAGAATCGAATTCGAATTGAAATCAATTTGAAATGAATTTAAAACGAATTTATATTGGGAAAAATTCAATTTTGATTTGAATCTGAAATGAAGTTGAATCGTTTTGAAACGAATTTAAACCGATTTATAAAATTCGTTTTAAATAGAAATCGATGAAATATATATTATATATATTATATATAATATATAATGGCCTGAATAGAACGCGCCGCGTCGAGGCAGTTCGCGAATTTCGACCATTGACTTCGAACGGACATTACGGGAGATCCGACCGTCGGATTCTCCTAAAACCAGAACCGTTGGGTTCGTATCGAAAAGAGCTTTCCAATGAATATTAGAAATTTGAAATCTAACGGTTGGATTTGGAATTATGTCCAAATCAAATATGGAAAAGGTCGCTGTAAGTGCAGTTCGGTGGCAGTTATTGAAAACCTACTGTACGGGCCTTGGTAAAATAATTAAAAAATATCTATAATTTGTTTAAAATCATAAGAAATGATTTGGGGAAAACTGGGATGAAAAACTCCATATTTGAAAAGATAAAAGTAGATTTTTATTGAAATGAACTAGTTTTGAACTAGAATTAAAACCAGTTTATTTTTGAAATAAATAAATTGAATTTGAAATGGGTTTTAAATAACCAGAATTTCTAATATATTTTATTGGAATTGAAATAGAATGTGATTTGGGTTTATCGTGAACTGTGTTTTAAATGACATCAGTTCTTTAACCCAGTAAAAGGAGTTTTAATGAATCTTTAATTAGATTGAAATGAGAATTGGAAATTTAAATTATCAAAATTTGGAAATGATCGAAAAGGGAGTATCACCAGTTTTGCTCCTAGCGATAGTTAAATCTTTAATTAGATTTGAGCGTGAAATGGTAATTAAATTTACCGATAACACCGTGGTGTTAGTTATGGGGTAATAACAGTTTTGCTCCATGGGATAAATAGGTTGGGATTGGGAAATAAAATAAATAATTACTTCGGTGTGGTTCGCTAATCGCAACTAGTTTGGAAAACCATAATATGGTTTGAAATGATATCCAAAGGAAGATTAAAGAATAAATTTAAAAGAATTTATCTTTGATAAAATTAATGGTAACCTTTCCCTAGGAGTGTGAATATCTGAATAAAAGAATATTCTGAATTGGAATGAGGTGTATATTGTGTTTTATAGCACTTGTTGATTAAGATACGTGAGTTATTCAGAAAGTCCGGGTATAACCCATTCTGAATAACTGATTCGACGATGAGTCGAAGAGATTGAAGACGGTGCAAGACCGACGATCTTCACATCGAATGGGTGGGTGCTACTGATGCTCACGATGGGAGTAGCTACCTTGAAGGGGGCTAAAGTAGTAGCCGTCCGGACGTGCATGGAGGTCGACGGATATGCGAGGAAAGTGCCTCCGGTTTTGTTCAGACCCAGAATGGACTTGTAAATGGATGGTGTGTCTGACATTGTATTCCTTTATATTGTATTCGTTGATCTTTGCTAAATATATATCTGTTTGGCGGCAGAGAATTTATTCTCTTGCTTAACGCCCTTCTTTGAGACATACGAGCTCAGAGGTTATATATTGGCAGAAATCAGTGGTACGATATGGATTGATAGTGTGGCATGCTGAGATGCAGTGATCCAGACTTTTGTTGAAAAGCGAAGTTTGGTGGATGATGATCAAAGCGCAGCTTTAATATATCATGGCTTTGTGTATAGCGTTGATTCGCGAGCCTCACACCCCGGTATGGTGGTAAACTGATGGTTTGATCAGTATGCTTTTTTAGTGGATGGGCACCTTCGTGGTGTCGTGGATTCGGTCGATCGAGATTGAGCTCAGTGCTCAGAGGGATAGGGTAAGCGGTGTTTTCTCTCGCCGAGACGTAAGCTGCAGTGATACTCGATTTCCCAAAAGTGCGGATGTGCATTACGGTGTTTTCTCTAGCTGAGACGTAAGCCGTTGAGATGGCACTACGCGATCGATCTTTCGAATCAGGAGCCACCATGATGGAAATCCAATTTCCAAATATGACATTTTGCGGTTTTGATTGTAGAGGCTAGTATTGGCGACATGATATATGGTACCCATGCCGTCTATGATTGATATATTTATATTTGAAATTGTTTTCTTCACTTATAGTAATAATATAAGATGAAATTTCGCGTATCAAGCATATTTGGCTATTATAAGGGAAAACCCTATCCTCCGGCTTGCGTTGCATTGTGTGATGGGACCTGGGTCTTATAATAGCTTCATTGTTCTTTATTTAGCATTGTGCTGTTTGTTTTCTGCACTGGTATTCTTGGGAGGAAACCCGTTCCGTGTTATACGGCGTGGTCCCTTGATTTACCTAACTTTAAAAACAAAGATTAATAACTGTTTTAGTTCTCACACCAGTCACATGACTGACCTTTATTGTTTTAACCTAAACTCTGGGTGCCCCTATTTTCCACACGGGCAGCTAGTAGTTTTGGGTTTTGCAGATTTATATTCACAGGATCCTGATTTACAGCTGGAACGATGCTCGGAAAGCTCTGTATCCGTGTATTACTTTCAGTTGTGCTTTGTATTTTTTTTCCGCTGCAATGTATTTAAATGTAATTTAAATCTCTGATATTTGTTGAATGTATTTTATTCATTTATACTCTGTATATTCTTGTATTCTGATGGAATTGTTGTAATAACAATGAAATGTTCTTCCATCTACTCCCTTTTGTGTGTTGTTCTCAAAGTGTCCGCTCTTTCCTTCATGGGGAAGTTACGGGTCCTTACAAAGCTTTGGAAAGAAGCTTGTGTCAAGTGTGTGGACCCTTCTCAACTAGTAACCCATTCTGTATCTATGTGAGCTCGAACTAGGTTGAGGACGGGACACGCTTACTGGGTTTGATTGTAAGAGGTCAATAAAGGGTTAGAGGTGGCAGTGCAAGTCCAACAGAGTTATGTGCGTGCATGGGTCCGGGCTGGAATGGGACGTTGTTGCATCGTGTAGGTATAAGCCGTGCATTTTTAGTAGTATCGGGTTGCCACTTTAGGGAGTGATATACCCTATTGTGGGACTAGCATGGGTATCTACGAGTTAGGGAGCCGATCGAATGGGGAGGGTATTGGGTACAACTAGTGGAGATAGGAGCAGGCGGCACCTATGACAACAGCTAGGAGTACAACTACCATACTATGAATAAATGTTGTAGTTAGAATGGTGAGGGTAGTGGGTACAACAAGTGGAGGTAGGAGCAGGCGGCACCTACGATAGCAGCTAGAAGTACACGAAACTACCATAACTATGATTAGTAAGAGGGATCAACTTCCAGTATGGGACTAGTAATGGTGCGGTGTAATTAGCATTGGTGCAGTGTAGAAATTATCTTACAGTGATTAAAAGCGCAATCAATATTATATCTTGCTTATCATGTCCATCTTGTTACCTTGTCATATTTACTCTTGTTACAGTCATTTCTTATATCCAGTTTATGTTCTTATCCTGTTACTTTACTGATTATATGTTAAAGTCACTAGACTTGCCAGACTTTATGTCTGATCCGTTTTGTTTCGCCTCTTTTCTTTTCTCCTCCCACCCAGGTGCTTAGGGTGGGATTAGTGGAGCTTGACTTAGCTTTCTTTCTTCTTGAAGTGCTTGGAAGCGTTGAAGTAATGTTCAACTTTACCTTTTTTCATTATGGCTAGTTGGAGTGGGATTAAGCTTTTGTTTTTATGTACTTTGAAAATAAATTGTCCAAGATGGATATTCGTGTACTTGGATTTATTTTTTTGGTTTTGATGTTGTAACCAAACTATACTCAGTTTTCGCTGCAATGAAGTTATTTTGAAATTTGAAGTACCATTTTATATATCTATCTTGTAATATTCTATTCTATACGCTTATAATGCTTCATGAAAGTTAATGCATTCCCTTTGTGAGGGACATTAATGGACGTGGGGTGTTACAGTATCCATCATCTCTAAAGGTTGTATTTCTTCTTCTTCTTCCCTATTATTAGTCTTGTAATATTTTCTTTTGTAGAAAAGGAATAAAATCTCCTCTACCCAAGTGGACGCACACTAACAAGACGTTAGTGAAACCACTATAAATCTCTTGTGTTCTTTCTTTTATTGCTTGATCTGTGATTGTTTTGTTGTGACTATCTGTTATTTGTTTTGCCTCACCATCAATCCGCTCCTATTTATTTTTCAGCAAGGTTGGGTTTTATTCTCAAGGCATTTTTGGGAAACTTTTCCCCAATAGCTGCCTTGAGTAATTACATCTACGCTCCAAACTTCATCATCCTAGATTGTCATTCTGACATGTGTTGTTATGTCGAGGGAGCCAAAACAAAAGGTTATAATGAATAAACTCTTAAACACTACCTTTTACGGTATATACGTAGTATATAATTTACATAAATAAACATATCTATGAAAAATCAAGGAAATGTGGAATTGTCCCCTCAATATGATAAGGAAGAGGAGGGTCTTATAATCACTAATGGATGATGCCTTTTCCAAAAGGATGGACTGTCTAATCACTTAATCTTCATCATTCCTAAGGAAAGCGGCTGGTTTTTACAATCACTTAATACCCTTAGGTGGATTCGTCCATCCACTAGTACCTTCATCATAAGTATATTGTGTAACGCATACCCTATGTATGAATGTGTGTGTGCGCACGCAAATTTAGAAAACGAAGGATATTAATAGTCCATTAATACATACGAAATAGGTAGACATTCATCATTAAAGACCTATCCAAGATGGACCCTCTATTACTATCTAGCTATCCTAAAAATACACAAATAATTATAAAAGCTAAAGTAAATAAATCATAACGGAATAAATAAAAGTTTAATGATAGCTAAATTCTTACTGTCGTGATAAACACTTATTAAGTCAAGTGTCTCTAATAGCCCCACCTTTCCTAGGTCATCAGTGCCTATCTTTTACCTACCATGTAGGTTGTTTTGAGGAGGTAGTTAGAATAATTATTATCACAGGGCACGTATCGCAATCCTCTACTCTCTAGTTTATCTAACCTAATATATAATAAACAAATACATATATATATATATATGTGTGTGTGTGTGTGTAACTATACATATCCCTTGGACACCTCAATCCTAAATATCACCCGTAATATTTTTTGTAATCATTACATTGATATTCATCATGTTGTTATGTCATAAATGTGGTCATATTCTAACTCGCCCTTGGAGCGTATATGCTACATCCATAATGGAACGCCCTATGCCTGCATTACGGATGTTCTATAAATACTATGAGAACATGTAAGCTACATCCACGATGGTCAGCCCTATACTTACACCATGGATGTGCAATATAATCATCATATCATAAATCTTTCTAAATTCCATTAACAGTACCTCATTGTCCACGCTGCATAACAATTCATTATTGGATTTACTTATATTTTGTCTTTTCAATCACTGAACATATCTGTGTAGCCATCCCTTTTTCAAGTTTGGAATGTAGTTGCTGATACGGTTTAGGGTGCGCTTTATTTTGAATGGGAAGGGGTATTTGGAAAGGTTATTTTGAAGGGGTATTTGAAGGGGAATTATTGCGAATGATGAATGTGTTTTTTTATACGAAAGGGGAAAACTGGAAGGGGCAGATTTATTATTTTATTGTTGTTACGAAAGAATGCAAAATACATATTGTAGAACTTTTATTTTTTGAATGTTAAGCGCAAAATTTTATTAATCACAAGATATTAACTATACATATTTGAGCATATACAAGTATGCTATGACCTTTAATCCAACACTCACTAAAACTCGACAACTTTCACTGACAATTTACCAACAATGCCTATAATAACAAAACGAAAACAGAAACTTACAATGTGATAAAATAGAAAGTATAACTGATGCATGTTGTAGGATATCTTGCATGTTTTTTAATACTTAGCCGAGAACAACTACTAGCCAATCATCAAACCTTACCTCCAAAACAAGGTTCATAACATCACTTGTCCTCTTGCAAAAATCCATCAAAGATAATAACCTGACATAACCAGTTCTTTTGTTATGTAAAGAAAGGATCAAAATTGTAATGGATCTTCACCTGCTTCCAACATTGCATAAGCATTTGCCATAACAATCACCTGAACCTGATAAGAGAACTACCCATCAGATTTATACCAAACAATCATGTGAAGAAAGGATTGAAGAGAGATGAAGTATTTCTTCGCGTATGTCTTTTCTTAGACTTGACATAACTACCAGATGGTAGTATATCCTCGACATTAAAGTCAATCCCCTCATCAAGATCGTCACTATCCCAAAATTTACCTTTTAGTTTCTTGCCCTTCGACTTAGATGAAGGATGAGCACTCATAGGCACAACAGTAGATAGGATGGAAGGATCAATCACAGGTGGAGGTAATCCAATATGATCAGGCGGCTTTAAATGAGCATACAAAGACCGCTTCTCACTTAAAACTGTTGCACCTGACTGAGCTGAAGAATCTTTCAATGATGAGCTGGCCAAGGAAGATGAACTATGGTTAAATGAAGAAGAACAAGACATAGTTGTAGCAGCTGATGAACTAGGAGCAGCTAAATTAACTGATGCTGATAAACCAGTGCATGAAGAAGTAGTAAAAGAGCTCAAAGCCATAGAACATGCACTAGTAGTGTGATCTGATAGTACTTGAGAGAAACCTGATTGTACATTATTATCCTCAAACAAATTTCCAATATAATCATCCTCTTCAAATTCAACATTTGTGTCCTTATTCACATTAACTTCTGAATTAGAGAGTCAACATTCCCAGGATTGACAATAAAATCTGATGTTTATTGCTAGTTAGCTTCATTATGAACTTGTCCATCCAAATCATTCTCAACTTCATCTATGCTGTTTAAGTTTTCAAAGGGATTAACACTTTCTTTCCTAGCATTAACAGCAATGTTTGCATTACTTTGATCCCTACCCCCATTCTTTTTCCTCCAATACTTCTGTTTCCTATAAAAGACATTAGTCCACTTATCAAAGTTAGCATTAGCATTCGTGTCCTTATGTTTCTGCACATCCACTTTTCCATGAAAATTCTGCATGTCGACTTTAACTTGATTCACATTTTCCTCTTGATTATTTGAATGCAGCTCACAATGTATGGTATCATTACCAGAAAGCTTACAATTAACACGAATTTTAGGTTTCCAATCATAGCTGACTTTCACAATAGGGCAGTAATCACCCAACCCATCGACCTCAATAGAATATAGTAGAGCAAAATCAGGTGGTACTTCCACCAAAGCCTTTGTGTATCTAAACCTATTCAACCTTTCAATGCTAGTGTCATAACACATAAGCCTACCTATATGATTGACTAACCAATTAATTCCAATAAAGTCCATAAGATCATAAGGATTTTGTATAGATGTATCCAAATAGGGACTTTAAGAATCTGTCATTGCGCACAGCCAATAGATGGATCCCAAACAGTAATGATAAACATTCGACCGCAAGTAAAAATAGGATCATATCTCGGAATTTTCTTTCTATCGGAATAATCAGTGAATTTGAAATAGAAAATACATCCATCCGATTTTATATCAACTTCCCCAACTAATTTCCAATGACTATGTAAGTAATTAGCTACTGCTTGAAAAGATAAAGTTCCATCGAGGAAGAAACAAGAAAATTATTCCAGTAATTAATATCTACCCGTCTCATAAGATCTGGGATTTTTTTCTTCTTACCATCTCTGATAATATCGAAGTGAATTAGATTGTACGAACTAGCATTTCGTGGAGAAGATCTGAACAAAGAAGCATAATATGATTTGACAAAAGATGGAAAGGATGTCGCCGATGTATTTGACGAATTGGTGTTAGAAGGAGCACCCATTGAAAAAGAGGGATTGTCATGAGATGGTGGTGGATATGGAGGTATAGAAGGAGGAGGGCGAGATGGCAGAGGGAGAAAGGACGCATCGAACAAGGGTTGAGAAGAGGAAGAAGGTTTCGAAGAAGAAGGTGTCGACGCTGCCATTGGCAGATCCTGAATTAACATCAAAAATAATAATTCTATGTTGCAGAATTTAAATTACATATAATTGCAGAATTGAAATTACATGATTGTGGAATACAAACTGCAGAATTTAAAATGCTAAAATAAAAAACACAATACAGTGAACCTTTTTAACTTGAAAACTGTAGAAGTGAAGAATGGAGAATGAAGATGGTGAAGAAGAAGCGGAATGGAATGGAGATGTACAAGTGGGAATGTTTAAAAGGGGGAGAAAACGGCCGTTGGAAAAGTGGTTTTAACATCTGATGTCGCGTCTGACGCGTCCACGACAATAAAATGACTATATTACAGCTGTTACAAAATGCTAATTTTAATAAAGGTTTTTTACAACTCTATTTTTCAAATAGTTGTAATATACTTATTTTCAACAAGTATTTCATATTGTCAGTTGTAATAAACGCCTATTACAACTTTTCCTTTTTGACAGTTGTAATAGTTGACTATATTTAACAACTTTTATTTTTTTTACCAGTTTTAATAAATGTTATCGCAACCTTTCCTTTTTAACAAGTTGTAATAGATGTTTATTTTTAACAACATTTTTTCACTTGTAATAAAAGCCTATTACAACTTTTTTCATTTTCCTTTAAAACTAATTATTAAATGATAATTTTAATTAAGTAATTAATTTTAATCAATAATTAATAATAATTACTAATAAATGATATATTTAATTTGAAATATGAAATAATTAAAGTGGTAGGGGACCACTCAACCCCATCGGCCTTGCCAAAAAAAGAAAAGAAATATGAAATAATTAATACTACTAATTAATATTAATAATTAATTCAATGATTAACAATTATTGTTACATAATTAATAACTAATAAATAAAAATTAATTTTTGATAATCAATAATTAATAATTAAGTAATAATAATTAACATTAATAACTAAGAAGTAATATCTAATATGTAGTAACTAAGAAGTAATAACTACACGCATCAGTAATTAAGAAATGTAGTATTAGAATTCCAGTTACACGCATTAGCTTTAACCGTACCAACAACAGCGGAACTTACGGTTTGAAAAAGTAAAGCGGCAACTGAAATTTTTTGGTAGTGTCATTTGTGTAACTCTTGAGGTGCGTTCTTTATCTTTAATTAAAAATTTCCACCTGCATTCCCTTTCTCCAAATCGCAAATCATTCTTTTCCCCAAAATTATTCTACGGTTTAAAGAATTCCCTTTGATGCATCAAGATCAAACAAGAGAGAATTTTGATTAAACTTATTTGCGGATTATGGTCTATACTAGCTTTCTCACATGCTTCTTCTCTGTGAATTCATCTTCGTTATCCTTCCATGGAGAAAAGAAGTAATTTATTTTCTTTTGATTGTTGTGTTTGTCTAGTGGATTGCTGTGTTTGTTTATAGGCCGAGTTTCATGTATGTATCCTTATGAATAGAGAATGAATGTCCAATTATTGTGTTAGTAAATCCCCTTTGAGATAAGGGCTTAGTTTCTGAAGTTGCGATTAGGTATGCTTTTGGTGAAACTAGCAAATCTCTCAGACTGTACCTCATTGACCTCCATCGCTTTAGACTTTACCAAATAAGACGTGTTGTTTTTGTTTCTCAAAAGACATACTGCAGAGGGATGGGTGGATTAGTATTTCCACTAGTTGATGTGGTTTATTCAACAAATGGTGTTCATATTTGTTTAATACGCGTGTATCATGCTGTCGCTTGCACTTGGGAATAGTAAGCAACATAAATTTGCCCTTAAACTTTTTATAATGCTCTCAATGAATTATTGGCTTTTTTCAGCGTGTTATGTTAGTGCTGATTTGGATATCTACTATATCTAGGACTTGGTTTGCTTTTTATTATAATTATTATTTCAATACTTTTTGTTAATGCTTCTTGCTGTTGAGGCTTTTATAATGTAAGATAATCCCTGAACGGTCCATGGCTATAACCTCCGACTTCTCCGATGACTCTATAGAGTTTGATATCGCAAGAGGTAATTCAACATTTGAGTTACACCAAAGGCACTGAAATGCACTAAATGAATTAAATGGCTAACTACAAGGCACTGTACCAGCACGGAAGGGCACTATAGATGATAAAATTTTGATTTGTGGTGTGATATGATGCTGGAGATAAATTAGAAACTTAAATAATGCGAAATATGAGGCACCAGAGAGGCTTCGGTACAAATATATGCACTTCTAAAATCTGGTAAAAAATCATGTCTACAATTTACACTATTAGCTTATATTAAAGCCCAACCTTAGTAATGGAATTAAAAATAGGGCTGTTATGGTAATGGTTACCGTTACCAACTTACAAATACCGTTAACGTCCCGTTTTTACTAGTATGCCAGAATTGTTTACCATTACCGTTAGTGATCGACTGTTATACCAAAGACTGGTATACCGATAATCTGGTATCTGTTACACTGGTAACGGTAAATTACTGCTTGTCCATCAAAGTTTATATCTTGACATATTTTTTGTACACAGTGCAAATTTATTTTATTATATTAGTATTAGTTTATAAAGGAACATAAACGAGAGAAAGTATGTGTATGTTGAATTATTTCACATGATGATTGAACTAAATATAATCATTTGTTTGGTTCTAAATGCACGTAATAAAGCACATCAGATGAATACATATATATTTCAAATTAACTGGTAAAATTACCGTTACCGCTGGTATTGAAGAAACATAACTGATAATCTACCGTTAAAAATAGTAAATTTACCATTACCATATCGTTTTAACTGTATACCGATTTCAATCAAAAATGGTTACCGATTGACTAGTAATGGTAAAATTACCGTTACCGTAACAACCCTAATTAAAAATAATAATATCTAAGCATAGTATTATATAAGATGATTTATTAGAAAAAAAACAATGATGTTTTTCGTGTATTAGGAGAGTGTATGTATACAAAAATTTCATTTGTGTATGTACGTGTCATCAAGTGATTACGTTTATTTTTATAGTTTCACTTTTTTGTTATGTTTTTAGTGTAATATTTCAGATAAGGTAGCATTGAGGTGTTTAAAGTTAGATGATAAGAACAATGAAAGAAAAGGAAATAAGCTTAGATATATGTAAAATGCAGCAAATGATGCTTAAAATAATGTTTTGTGCAGATATGACGTAGCATTCGCTTTTAACATTGTATGACAAGATAAACACGAAAACTGCTACATTTATAATGTTGCATAAATCCAATAGAATGCATGTAGCCAAATGAAGAATATAGTATTAGGCATTTGTTCATATGTTCAATATATTAAATGCAAAGTGTAGTAAGATAAAATAATTGAATGTTTTGCATTATTGATACAGGGTAAACAAACTGAGCTGAATGAGTGAATTTAAAATGAAAGGGTGGACCAACCAAAAGGAACCATACCTTTTGGTTTTGAGATTTTTGTTTAATTGTATTTTATCATGAAGCAATTATATGTCATTGCATAGTACATTAATTTATTTTCTACTGAGCAATACAGTCCTAATACTGGTAGCAGGGAAGTGTCGGGCCACTATTTCGGCATCTTTAGATACCAGTGGAGGAAAACATGTTGAAGGATCATTTCAAATAAATCATTTCTGCTATGAAAAAGCTGCATTTATATATGAGGCAGGTTGGCTTTAAAATTTAAATAATACTTTTGGAGATGAGAGGTTATTGTAGTTAACCTTTTATGTAAGCTTGTTCAAGTTAAGTTTCCTTTTACGAAATGCATGAACATAATATTGTTGCAGGATTGTGCGCACACACATATTCCTATTTGGGGATGTTTCATTTTGATTGCTTTGCTGGTGAATTTAAACTTGTGATTGAATTACAAAGAAGGATTCACAAGAAGTGAAACAAATTACTCCAGTTCACAGATCTCATCATGCCTCATTTTCACAGACATGTCCAAAGAATCTAGGGGGAGGCTTTTTAACGTAATTTTTACCGACTCATGTGATCTTACACATGCATTGTCATCTTCTAATTATTTATCCAATCTTTTCCGCTAAAAGTGTAGTTGTTTTGACCTTATCGATCTGGTTTCGTCAAATCAGGATGTTACCACATTTCAATATCAAGGATCTCAGATGAATGGATCAGCAATTCCTGGTCAATAGGGATCTTCATTGGCTATCATTTCCAATACGTCTCGTGCAAACACCGCATTGCCAAGTTCTCCAAATTTGGTGGTAGGGAGCAACTTAGCATCCACTTCCAGCCCAGTTATTTCCACAGCATGGTAATATATGCCAGTTGCACATCAGGCTATTCATTTTTTTGTTAAAATATATGATAGCTGCATTGCACTTCAACCTCCCTAACATCCTTTTACTTTCAGGGTGTCGATGGCATAATGACATTTGTGTTGGAATTCATGATATTGTTACGCAAGTAAACGTTGATACGATGTCTACATTTGGTACACAAGTTAATGTTGATAGGGTTTGTTGGTAGAATATAACTTTATGTCATTGTCATATAAGAGTCACCTGATCCTTTTCTCTTTTTCTTATTTTGCTAGACTTATCAATATAGATTGTGGTTTCCTTTGTAAGTTAGGGTCATTTCCACCCTATTTGCATGTAGATTATCCATCGTAAGTTCTTTTTTGTAAAATAATTCTTTTAGCATTAACAAGCCTTATGCATGTGAAATTGTGGTAAACCAACATGTGCTGGTTATCTAAGTAACAACTAAGTTTTGTTGTCATTGTTTTGATTACAATAATATACTAATCTTTATTTAGTTAAAAAGAAAAGAAAAAATGCAGTTATATACAAATTATGTATTGATCAATAATATCTATGGGCGGATTCGCAGCTAAATATTGTATATCAACAATTGAGCATGGTGAAGTTTTTTGTTGCATGGTGGTGCTAAGGTAAGAAAATTATGTTTTTTTTGAATTTACCAGTGCTAAATTAGAATTATTCTTGGAAGTTATGATCTTTTGCAATCATCTTATAAGTTCACTGATTTATTTTAGGTTACTTGTTTCTGTAAATCTGGACGAGTAGATGCCTTTCAAGCGGATGATAGTTTTTGTAATCATCATTTGTAATGAAGAAATGATATATATCACTACAATGATGTATGATTCGTTAGTTTTGTGTTTTGAATATAAAGTTGTAACATTTTTTGTATGAATGGATCCAATGCATTAAATTTATATTAATTTGTTTTTTTTTATCTAGCTCTTGTTGTAGTTGCAAAATGTTTTTAATTTTAGACGTAATAAAGTGTATTACAATTGATAGAAATAGTTGTAAAAATTATAAGTTACAACGGTGCAAAATAGTTGTAGTATGTATTACTACAACGGTGCATAATAGTTGTTGTAGGTATTACTACAACATTGCATAACAGTTGTAGTAGGTATTACTACAATGGTGCATAACAGTTGTAAAAGAATTCTGTTTATTAAAACTTCTTAGTATAAGACGGTGCAATCACAATTGTAAAAAGTCATTTACAATTGTTTTATACCATTGTAATAAAGTGATTCTGTTATAGTGAAAGCCGGTATCAGCATACCCTCGGGAATATTCGGTTCCCTAGACATGCTTAAAAGAAAAGGAAATTGGGTTCAAACAGAGAAGCGAAAGATACTTTATATGGCCTTGGGGAATATGTTTTTCAAAAACAAACTTTTCTTTGAAAATACTTTGCTTTTGAAAATGGTTTTCAAAACTTTTATCCGATCTTGTAACCTTCATCTTTGATACCAAATGTGACACCCCACGTCCGTTAATGTCACTCTTTATCAGAATGCATTAAGTTCCGTGAAGCGTTATGGGTAAACAGAAACATAATCTCACATGATAGATATATAAAATAACATCAGAAATTCAAAACTATATTTTTCCAACAGAAAACATCGTGTCTCAAAATCCAGTTACTAGATCAGATTGAAATACTGGAACAAAATACATCAAATAAAAACATCTATCTTGCGCTAAAAACTATCAGAGTACAAAAATGAAAATTCATAATCCACATAAGTAGCCATAAACAAGTAGACAAGTAGTCAAAGCAATACATCAAAGCAGATCCAAATCTGAGTGGAAATAGAAGAGAGAATCCTGATTAAGCATGAGCATTCCCACTCTGAGAACCTTGGGGGGGAGGAAGAGAGAGAAAAGGAAACAAAACGGGTCAGACATAATGTCTGGCGAGTCCAGTGACTTTTAGCATATAAAGAAATAAAAGTATCAAGATAGTAAATAAACTAGATAAGAGATAACTGGGGTATAAAACAGGTATAAACAGGATGGATAGGATAAACATAATAAACAAGATTAACTGTGCTTCTCAATTTCTTTCTCTGCACCAATACTAGTATATTGGATTAAGTGTTTTCCAGTTACTTATCAGTAACATAATGATCCCAATCGAGAAACATAATGGTAGACTTAGGTGTACTTCTAGTAATAGGTTTTAGCCAAACAGAAATAACCGGTACCTAAACAGAATTAACGGGTGTTACCCCAAATATAAATAACATGTACCTAAACATGACTAGATGTACCCTAATTACTACCCCCAAGTGATCGGCTCCCTAACACGTTAATACCCTGTGTCGGCCCCATAGCAGGGTGTATTACTTCCTAAAGTGCCAACCTATAGAAGGACACAGACCTATTTACAGATGTTATGGCGTCTTATTTTCCCATGCAGGTCGGACCCATGCATGCATATGACCCCGTTGGAACGCTCCATCAGAACACCCCATCCCTGATGAACCTCTTATAATTAGCTCAGTAAGCGTGCCCTAACCCCTACCTAATGCGAGGTCCCGGTAAATACCAGAATGGATTACTGACTTATATGGGTCCACACAATAGATGACACAAGTCAAACCCCTAAACTTATGCCCCCAACTAACTAGAATCTCCACAGGTTAAGTCTTACAGCCTAACCCCCACAAATTCAATAGGTTAAGTTTTACATGGGTTAACAGTATCCATACAACCCCAATAGTTTACTTAACCCCAACAGATCAAATAGGTTACATAGGTGACATACAGTTTTATTAACATGTTCCACTTAATCTTTAAATTAAGCCCACAGATTTACATGTTCATACACCACCAATAGTCATATTACAGAGTATAGGTATGCCTTAAATTTTAGTCATATTCATAGTACATGATATGCCCCCAAATTATCATTCCCAGCATACCCAATTAATCCCAGTTTCGTTCGTATGCATAATTCAGCGATATTGGCTAGGCTCGAAGGTAACCTAGGCTATAGAAACAAAAAGGGAATGAGAGAGGAAGAAGAACAGAAATAGGCATATAATAATCAGAAATAAGCATATAGTTACAACTGAACAACATAATAAGTGTATGGAAAATTACATGCAGTTATTGTAGATCTGTTTAGATATAAATCAATTTCTTAATAGGCATAAGTTCAGATCCGGTTTATTAACATGTCAAGGTTACTGTTAAATTTTTATATCTAAAAGTAACATGAACTCACAGAGATTAGAACTAAATAACAGAGAATAATATGCTGATATTGCAAAAGAGATTCTTGTATATGTATAGGCTGTTGTTGTAGAAGATATTCTAATTCAATCCAAGCTGAGGCGGCATCACTCCATTGTTTTAGGTGTATAAAACAATAGAAATGCTAGCCTTTATATAGAATTCTTCCAAAAAATCTCGTTAACAAACAAGTCCAGCTTTAGGGAATGAACCTGGCCAGATCTGGGATGGGTCGACCCAAGGGTCGACCCTAGGATCGACCCAAGGGTCGACCCTAGGATCGACACACCCTCGAGTGGGTCGACCAATGGGTAGACCCCCTGGGGTGTAGGTCGATCCCCAACGGCCTTAATTTGCGCATGGTCCTCCCTCTTCGAATTTGAATTGTTTTGAAATATCTGGTTTGATTTTGTTTATATATATTTCTCTTAAATGTATACAATCTTATAACCTTAATATCATATTCATACAATGTCCATTTTACACGAACTCGGAGTCTTCTGAACCAGAATTCCAAGACGAATGCAATGGTAAAGTCCATTTTACTTAATTCCCAACATTAAATTAAGTATTCTTTAGTTTATTAATGTTATTTTAAAATTACGGGGTGTTACATGCATAAATAATACATTATAAAAATAAAGTAACTTATACTTTATATTTTAAATACTGTCTTAAGACATACCCATTGTCAATGAGAAAACAACAATGGAGCCTTTGTTTGGAACAACACATCAAGCCTTCCTTTATCGGATCCCATGAAGGTAAGAGAACATAAAAGCTGGGATCATGAAATCATCAATTATGTTGGGCTTTAAATGAATCTCTGCATCTGGATCCAAATTAGTAAAAGGGCTTAGACAAATTCATAGAAAGGGACAAGTGAAGTCAGAAAAATAAAAACTTGGCCTTAAACTATGGGCATTCAGCTAAACCATTACCGATCTTCACTACCAACTACGCACAATGTGATTCAATTGCATCATCCCTCCAATGACAATAGTCCAAAATGTCAAAAGTAAAGAATTTCTGCACTTATTAGTGAACATGAAAAAAATCTTTGATGTGCATATTACGTTGCAAAGAGAAGATGAAAAACTTTAGTCAAGCTTGGTTAAGAATTCACCATATTCCAATTGAACTTAATCCAAGGGACAATTGACCATTGATCATTGCCTAAGAGATGGCAAGATCCTTTCAAATGTAAAGGGACGAAGTTTAGCCTCATATGAAAGGAATGCGTATAATAAATGGAAAATGAAGGCATCGTTCCATTAATGCGTAAAAACCAATGGCAAGTTGTGAGATTGTGAGTGATTTAGAAGCCACATCACATCTCAAAGGCAATTGCAAATCAAGTTATGAAACATTCAGTTGAAGATGGGCACTCTGTAACTTGATTAGCTGCAATTATCATGGAAAACCCTACTAGAGAATGGATTATAACTCCTAGAAGGAAAGTACAAAGCCTATGACACGACCGGAAGGAATAGAGACAATGACGACATTATCAAAAACTACTCCTTTAATGTTGCAAAACTTTTCCAATCAAAACAGCATAACCATTTAAGCGAAGCTGGTACAATGTAATTCCTAACTCCTAAAGAATATAACAATGACGAGAAGTAAAATCGGATAGGGCCTGATCCACAACTTCACCCTGAGTCGACAGTTGTACATCGCCTTTAGGAATCCCGAACTAAGAGCGTACATGTTGAAGCATTCAGCCTGTGACCACAGAGGAGCAACTCTTCAACGGATTTGAAATGAGCCTAAACACTAGGCGCGAAAAGTCAAGTACAAGCCCTATCACGTTAGTACTCTTTCACTAAGATCATGAGAGGCGGCCCTCATATAAACTAAGGAGGAGTACATGGCTGAAGTCGATTCAGCTTTGGATTGAGCAGTGTCGTCCCCTCTAGAATGTTTATAGGTCATATATTTCAATGTCGCTTTACACAAGGAAGCTCGTACTCAAAATAGTCAGGTGCGTGCATTTCCTAAACGTAATACAGTTGTAATAGAAGACGTTCGAAACTTGAAATCGACATACGTCAATCAAAGAATACCGAACATCATCCAAGGATAAGTCTGACACCATATCCAGGTGAGTTGTATCCAACAACTCAAATGTGTTTTCAAACGATACCATCTCATGATTATGCATTGAGCCTAGAAAACTTTTTATACTATTTCTTTTTATTGGACTTACCGTTGTCGGCTTGAGAAATCGATAACAAATCCATCGCCCAAATAGGCATAGGAATCTCTCCATTTTAGGTCCGTTAAACGTGTTAGTTCTTTAAAAAAAGGACCTCGGAAATTGAGATGAGTTATACTTCATTTGACTATGAAGACATAGCCCAAATATTGTTAAACATGTCTAAAACACTATGAGCTCCAAATTATGGAGCTCCATGGCATTGAAGATTACAAAAGCATGTATTTTCATCCTAAAGACAATTCAGGAGTATGTGAGCGATTTTCGCAGCTAAGGCAGCTCAAATATATTCCACATGCACTATAATTAACCTGTAAAGTTGTGCGATGAGACAGTCAAGTTCAAGTTCAAGTTCAAGGCTATATCATTTCTTATTCTTGAATTGAAGCCTCGAGATGATCTTATGTTAAGTGACATTTGGATTGAATTTTCAAATCACCCAAAAAAAGAGTTAGAAGCTCAGAAGTGTTCCAGATGCTGGTTCAATCTAAATGGATTTTCAGTTTGAATTCAAATTTGAAGATAAGTCATGACATTGACCAGGACCACATTACAATCAAACTCAAAATCCTGAGAATGACATACTTTATACAGTAATCCTCGTAATCAAAGCGATTTGGTACATTCCATTTCAAAATAAATCCATGAACGAAAATTGCTTGGAGTTCAATGAGGAAACGACTCGTGTTTTCCAATTGAATTCTATGCATTGATCGGGGCATCCAGCAAACGTGGCCCCATATTTATCAATTGTGCGATCTATTCTTTTCTATTTTTTATTTGTAGAAATTACCCATTATTGGTTGAAAAGTTGATAGTGGATCCATTGCCGTAAGTGGCTCGCAAAGTTTTCCCTTTCATGATCATTGGGTTATAAAAAGGCAACACTAAAAATGGAGATGTTGTAAGTGTGCTCAGATAAGCATATACACCATTTAGCAATCCAAAGGAATTGCTAAATACCAACGACGATCGAATATATCTTAGGATCAAGTATAACTATGCATATCGAGCCAAAGCAAAATTCCATCCAAGAGGAATAGGTGAAAGGAATCAACTCTAAAGCATGAAAAAAATATTAGGAGTTTCCTAAAGCGCATTCTCTTGATTCAACACAGCATGTATCTCGCGTACATGATTTACTAGCCAGTTTGAGGCATCCTAAAATGTTCCAATCAAAGTCATATTGGTATTACCAGTAAAGACAATCCAAGTCAAGATGCTTTAGCAAATGGTTAGCGAGTCTAGGACAACTCCCTGAAACCAAGTCAATATGAAAATCTTGGTCTACCAGGAGAATAGCTTGAAGACGATTCACTCTAGAGCACATCATGTTTTCAACAAAATGTATCTAGATGTTAACCCAGTTTTGACCCGAAAAGGATATTCACAAGGAATAGATACAACGCGATCCCAGACAAGCTGGAAATTGATAGGCATGATCAGAATGATGATTGATAGCCATGCAAGAAAGTTTCAAAGAAAAATCTGCAAAGTTCATGGAACGGTACCGGTCCATTCCCTATGGACCGGTACCGATTCACAAATACAATGGATATCAACTTGACATTTGCACTGGGGTGACTCCAAACATCCAAAAGCCTGTAGGTAAAGTTTCGAGTCAATCAGATTAGATAAGTTGGTATTGTTTGACGAATCGACCGGAAAATCATACATAATGAGTGTAATGGCCCGAATTTTTATACCCTTTGAGTCGACTAATAACACCACACGTCCAACCCAAATTGCATAAAAATACGAATCATTAGCAAAAAGAAGTTAGAGGATGAGAAGTAGAAAGAAAGAGAAATTAGAATAGAAGAAAATGAAGAACACAAGTCATACAGCAGAATGAATAAAATATATTACATAACATAACCTTTGAAATACAAATCAGTAACTGTATGTACATACCATCATCAGAGCACAACAGTTATTCTTGGAATAGTTATAAACACTTGTTTCAAAATACAACATAGTACACAATGGAAAATATGATAGTCTATACCTAACAAGTGACGCCTCCTGCTTCAAGCTCCTCCAAGTGAATCTGTAAAATCCCGACTACTTGACTGGTCGTACAAATATGGGCACCCAAGAGTTTAGGGAAAACAAACAAAATAAACTCTGGGTCAGTCATGGGACTGGTGTGAGTAAACTCCAACCATTGGTTTAAATTTTGAAAACCCTTTAGAAAGAAAACATAATCATAAGACCGATCCATACCTAAACACGAATGATTTTTACCTTACGATAACTAAAAATATTTTTGATATCAAATCCAGTGATATTATAATAGTTTCTACAACAAATAAATAGAATCTAACGGAACGCTTGCACCTCATGTTCCATATATAATATAAAATCAAAAACCACAGGGCGCTTATTGGAGATTGGATTTCCAACATGACAAGGCATGGAACCACCTTCCGATAGTGTATCTCTAGAGGGGAATACACTGGGTTAAACAAAAACGTCTTGCAACCTGGCCCACACATGGTTGGACACTCATTTAACTTGAGTATACCGAGCATATTATCACTAATGGTTGTGATCAGCAACCGTTACCGAATGTATGTAGCAGTGAATAGAATAAGAAGCAAATGAAATTTCTCTAGATCAGGTGATAATAACCCTAATGGGAATGACCCACATGGCCATGCTGCCCGCCCGATTTTTGTCATTTCCCAGGTGATGAGGCTTGAAGTCATGATTATCTTTCAGAACATCTTGCCATCAATTACTTTGAATGTCATGTCGTCAGACATCCGTCCATATGCATTGTCCTGGGACTAGACAAACCGAATACACTATTATATTAACCCATCGTAGGCAATTTCTACCTAGGATTAACAGAACAACCCTTCAATTATCTTCAGCATAAGTTGATTCGTAACGATTCTGCCAATACAGAGTGGTTTTCGGATAATAAATCTGATCCCGGTCTCTCTTCATTGACAATGGAGGTATAAAATAAATCAAACTTTGATAGCCGGTGATTTAACTATCAAAGAAAACATCCATACAACCAATGATCCTAGTTCCAAATGGAAATTGTAACAATCAACCATCAAACAACGCTGTCCACTTTCTAAATCTGTTTGTTATTATATTATCATCTCCCAATTTCCGACTAATTGGTTTGACATATTTCTTCCCAAACATTCTTCAAAACACGCTTTTCTTTCATGATTCTTGGAAAAATATTTCCATATACTATTAACTATTTCTTTTCTATATTATGGGAAAAATATCTTTTGTCACATCTGGCAAACATTTCCATATATTCATGAATTATCAATTTCTATATGAGACAACCCGAACTTCCCCGGTCTCCAAAGAGAAGAGAAAGAACGTATTGTCTCAGTTTGGTATCAGAGCTTTGGTCTACAGAGCTCGAGAACAAGACATATTAGAACCAAACGAAAGAATTCATCAGAGATTGGATTAGTAATACCCAATAAGAATGACTCGTTATAGATAGGATTGGTAGTATCCTAGAACGAGTTAGAAGAGTATTATTTATTAAAAAAAAAGTACAAATTTTGTTTTGAAAATTTAAACCATTTTATACGTATTTGAATATTTATTTTATATTGAATATGGATAATCAGGTATATAATGATTTTGCATATACGCCTTGCAAATGTATATTCGAAGTTTTAATATACTGGATAGATATAGAATCACACTCTAGTCGCCCGGAGATGATCCTGGTAATTGTGATCACATTACTAGTGCTTATGTTCGAGTAACGAAAGTGAGATATCTATATATTTCCAACTGGCTGGTGTGAGTACCAAAAATAGATAGGGTTACTGTTGTAAATTGGCATCGAAAACATGATTTTGTGTGTGTATACATATATATCAAAGTTATGAACTTGAAAATTTAACCAACTAATTGGTTTCTAGTTGTGTTGTTTGATTGATTAAAATTTTGAACCATTAAGACAAATTGAATCAAACATTGAACTGAATTGAAAATTGCTTGAAATTGCATGCATATACATGTATGTACATTGAACAGGTCATAGCAGGGAAGCTAAGATGGGGAATAAAATTGTATGCCTGACAAATAGGTACATATTTACTAATTTCTTGGGTTTGGATGATTTTATGAGCCAATTGGCTTTTTTTCTTTTTCTTTATGGATGATAAGGGCCCTGCTGGCTAGTTGAGGTTTTAAATGTCTCCCCGTACAAAGGAGGTTATGACGAAATTTTTCAAAAATTTAGGGTATTAGCCAAATTTTTGAAGAATTAGAAAATTTTTAGAAACTGAAAAGTTGAAGAACAAAAGCCAAACTGAAAGGTTGAGTTGGTTAGTTAAACAACTTTCGGCTCCATTCCATTTCGAAGACGAAAAGATTTTAAGTGGCGGAGATTGTAACAACCCGGAAAATCAGAACCAATTTAAAAAATTTTATTTTGGCAATTTTATTGAATTTTGAATATTTAAAATGATTTATTTTAAATAATAACGACTAGAAATTTATTTCGAATAGAATTAGAACGTACAAATTATTTAAATTGAAGTTAGAATATAAATATTTATTTTAATTATAAAAGGAATTAAAAATGGCGCGGTATTTTGAAAATTCGATTTCAAATTTCAAATGAATGTACAGGACTCAAAATAAACCAGATTTTTGTAAAACCAGAAATATTTGAATCTGTTTGAAAATATCTTTCCAACGAATGTGAAAAATCCATATTTCAGAGTGGGAATAAAAAGTTATGCCTAGTTGAAAATTCAGAATGGTCGCTATGGAATTTAAAATAATACATAGCCCTTAAAAATAGCGATTTTGCAAACGACCTCCGTTTTCGACGAGGCCACTTTTCATGGATCCGGAATGTCAAATTTTTGCTTGATTCCAATTTTCATAATTTTTGGGATTAATATGTGAGCATGGTGAATTTAAACGTGTTTGGTAATTTTAGTTTGAATTTAATCGACTGGAAAATGACTGTTTTTCAAACGGTCTCCAAATTCAACGAAATTATTTTTTAGGACCATATCATCTAAACATAGCCAGATTTATTTTTCTGGAATTTTTAGAGTTAGTATGTGGCCTCGGTAAATTAAAATGTGTGTTTGAATTTAAAATATAATGATTTATATTTTAATTGTGATGAAAACTAATCGTAACGGTCGAACTGTCTTGTGGAACATATCCTATTGTGTTCAGAATAAGAGTAATTAGCTAGAGGCAATATCGTTGTGTATTGTTTGGGGTTCGAATTTAAAAAGTAACTTTATGGAATTAAATAATAAAAAAAATGATATCAACCCCCCTTTAATTCTCTCTCCCCAAACACCACCCCCTAGTCAGTTTTCGAAATCGAGAAATAAAAAAAAAGGAAACAAAAAAATCGCACCCCCAAATTGATCGGACGTCGTCGCCTCCGCCTTCCACCTGCCATCGACGTTTAACCTCCCCCTCCTCCGCCGCTCACAGCCCGCACCTCCACCCTCGACCCCTCTCCTCTCCTCCAGCCCCATTCGAACACCCCTCCACCCCCTTAGTCGCTGTCGACCTCCAACCGCCGCCTCTCAGGAGGACCACCACCCCTTCGACAGTGAAACCCCCTCCCCCTCCTGCAACTGAAAATGTAAGTTTTTATTTTCATACTTTCATCCATTTTCTTCGATGAAAAAAAAATCTGATTTGCTTTAATACAAAAGTTAGGATCTTTTAGTATATAAAGATTTGATTTTTTTTGTTTGTTAAAAGTTTGATTTTTATTTAAAGAAAGGTTGATTTTTATTTAAAGAAAGGTTGATTTTTCTTTAAAGAAAGTTTGATTTTTATTTAAAGAAAGTTTGATTTTCATTTGTAGAAAGAAGTGATTTTTAAAAATAGAAAAGTATGATTTTTAAAAACAAGAAAAGTGATTTTTAAAAATAGAAAAGTATGATTTTTAAAAAATAGAAAAGTGATTTTTAAAAAATAGAAAAGTATGATATTTAAAAAATAGAAAAGCGATTTTTAAAAAATAGAAAAGTATGATTTTTAAAAAAATGAAAAGTATGATTTTTAAAAAATATAAAATTATGATTTTAAAAAATAGAAAAGTATTATTTTTAAAAATAGAAAGGTATGATTTTTGAAAATGAAATGGTAAGAAATAGCATATAAAAATTGGATTTTTGTTATTTGAATGGCATATAAAAATATGATTTTTATTGTTTAAATGGTAAGACAAAAATATATTTTTTATTATGAAGAGAGCGATATAAAAATATGATTTTTATATATGTAGAGAATATAAAAATATGATTTATATAAATATAACATAGAACAAAAATGTGATTTTTAATATAAAATTCGTGTGAAACAAGGAACTGGTGGAAAACAAATCCAAATCTGAACCATTCAGAAATATAGAATGGAGGAGTGGATCCCAAATGTGCGAATTTCTCACTTTAATTTATTTTCTTGTTAAAAATATATACTAGGATGCAAACGGTGCTTAGTAGCACCCGACACGTTTGTTTGAAAATGTGTTTGTTTGGTTGTTTGGTTGATTGGATTATTTGTTTGAATATGGGTTGGGAAATGAATTGAATTGATAGAATTTGGCTTGTACATGGCACGAGTCATTATTAGGCAAGGGATAAGGCTAGACCTTATTTCGGTTCGAGTATCGCGTCGTTATGCTGCCGAAATTTTCTAAAATATTAGAACAATAAAAATACCTTTTTTATTGTATAAATGAACTGTATAAAAAATTCATGAGTTGAAATAAGTATTTATAGTTAAAAATATAATTTTTAACGTGTATATGAATAAAATAAATATTCATTTACAAATCGGACGATTTGTTTATGTACACATATTTGGTTGATATTGATTGGGACAATATATTTTACACATCGCCCAACTGCACAAATAATAATCGATATTTGTTGGTTGAAACCCAACGTGGGTATTGGGATGATATTGGACATACACTAATCCCAGTATTTAGTTCTATGTCAATCGATGGCTTGACAGACTTGTTGTAAGCATTAATTATTTATATTTAACGCTTATGCAGTCGTGTAATGCACTTTGGATGATGGTTGACTGTGTTTGATTATTGTTATGTACATGTGTGTATGAAATCCATATAAATCAAATTATATGGAAATTAACTGTGTTTGATTCCAATTCGGAAGGAATGAATATTTTAAAATAACGAGCAATTTAAAATGGCAAATAATGAATATTTTAAAATAATATTCAGTTATGGATCAAAATATGATTTTGATGTCCGATTTGGGATGGACACGAAAATATTGAAAAATATGGAGCCGTGTTAATTAGATTAACACCATTTTGATGTGAACGATATTTATATCGATTTTATTCATTTTTATAATGAATTTCGAAAAGGAAGTGATTTCGAAATCTAATGTTTTGAAAATTTTATCATTTATATATTAATGATATGGAATATTCAATTTTGATTTGAAATTGAATATGAAGTTGAAATCGTTTTGAAAAACGAATTTAAAACGATTTATAAAATATGTTTTAAATGGAAATCGACGAAATATATATAATATATATTTAATGGTCTGAATAGAACGCGCCGTGGCATTTCGCGAATTTCGACCATTGACTTCGAATGGACATTACGAAAGATCCGACCGTCGGATTCTCCTAAAACCAAAACCGTTGGGTTCATATCAAAAAGAGCTTTCCAACGAGTATAAGAGATTTGAAATCTAACAGTTGGATTTGGAATTATGTCCAAATCAAATTTGGAAAAGGTCGATGTAAGTGCAGTTTGATGACCGTTTATGGAAATCGACTGTACGGGACTTGATAAAATTATTAAAAATAACAATAATTTGTGTAAAATCATAATAAATGATTTGGAAAGAATTTGGGTGAAAAATTCCACGTTCGTAAAGATAAAAATATTTTTTTATCAAAATGAACTAGTTATGAACTAGAATTATAATCCAATATTTTTAAACAAATAAATTGGATTTGAAATGTTTTTAAAAATAACCAGAATTTCCAATATATGAATTGGAATGGATTTGAATCGAAATTGTCTTTGGAATATTTTGATATTGGATTCCGTGATTATACGGATATTGCAGAGGAATTTGGAAGATATATTCCCGATACGATATCTGTTGATTTCATAATTTGATATTGAATATAAGCCGATATAATTTCTATTCAGAGCCTTGTATTTAATATTGAATTGGATTTGGGTTTGTCATGAATGGTGTCTTCATTAACACTATTCTTAAACCCTGTTGAGGAAAGAATAAATCTTTTAATTAAGATTTAGTGAAGTTTTCCAATTAATTAAGAATTAAATTGGAATTGAATAAAAGAATTGGATTTTGGGTTTGTCATGAATTGTGTCTTAAATAACACTGCTCTTAAACCCCGTGTGAAAAGAATAAATCTTTTAATTAAGATTATTAGAGTTTCCAATTAATTAACATTTAATTGGAATAAAATGGAATAAGAATTGGGTTTATTGTGAATTGTATTTTTAACGACATTCGTTCATTAACCCGATTTGCAGTAAAATGTGATTTGGAATTTATAAATCTTTTTATTAAGATTTAACGGAAATTTTCCAAAGTAACGTTTTCCTATTTAATATATTAAATTGGAATTGGATGGGATTCAATTTGATAAAAATTGAAATGAGCTTTTGTGGAGGAAGACTGTTAATATACATGGAATTTAAAAGGCTTTGTCATTATTCCATTTATATTATTAGTCGGATAAGGAAATTGATATCGATTATATAATTGATCTGTTTTTCGTGAAGATTCCATAATTAATTGGAATGTAATTTGGGTTTATCGTGAACTGTGTTTTAAATGACGTTAGTTCTTTAACCCAGTTAAAGATAGGATTACATGTCTAACATTGTATTTCGAATTGTATGGTTGATCTCTACTAAATATATATCTTTTTGGTGGCAGAGAATTTATTCTCTTGCTTAACACCCTTCTCTGAGACGTACGAGCTTAGAGGTTATATATCGGCAGAAACCAATAGTATTGTGTAGATTGTCGATGCGGCATGTTTGTGTTTCCAAAGTTAAATAATCATTAATATTGATTTTTGGGAAGATTAAAACTAAACGGAGTTTTAATGAATCTTTAATTTGATTGAAATGGGAATTGATATTTTAAATTATCAAATTTGGGAAATGATCGAGAATGGAGTATCACCAGTTTTGCTCCTAACGATAGTTAAATCTTTAATTAGATTTGAACGGGAAATGGTAATTAATTTTACCAATAAATCATGGTGTTAGTTATGGAGTATTACCTGTTTTTCTCCATGGGATGAATAGGTTGAGATTAGGAAATTAAACAAATGATTACTTCGGTAAGGTGCGCTAATCCCGACTAGTTTGGATAAACCTTAATTTGGTTTGAAATGATATCCAAAGGAAGATTAAAGAATAAATTTAAAGAATTTATCTTGATAAAATTAATGGTAACCTTTCCCAAAGGATATAAATATTTAAATAAAAGAATATTCAGAATTGGAATGAGGTGTATATTGTGTTTTTACAGCACTTGTTTATTATATACGTGAGTTATTCGAAAAGGCCAGGTTTATACCCATTCTGAATAACTGATTCGACGATAAGTCGACTTGGAAGACGGTGGTTGAAGACCGAAGGTCTTCACATCGTTTGGATGATTACTGATGTCTTGATTGGGATGTACACCCAAGACAAGGTAATAAGTGGTGATCGTCCAGACATACTTGGAGATTGACCGGATATGCGAGGACCTCTCTTGTACTGGACACGGGACGAGGAATAAGGTGCCTCCGGTTTCGTTCAAACCCAGAACGAACTTGTAAATGGATGTGTGTCTGGCATTGCATTTTATTCTGTGTTGATTGATCTCTATTAAATATATATCTGTTTGGTGGCGGAGAATTTATTCTCTTGCTTAACACCCTTCCCTGGGACATACGAGCGCAGAGGTTATATATCGATAGACATCAGTCACATGGCGTGAATTGCCTATGTGGCATGCTGAGATGCAATTGATCAAGGCTTCTGTTGAAAAGAAGAGTCTTGTGGTTGATGATCAAAGCACGGCTTTAATATATCATAGCTTTGTGCAGCGTTAATTCGCGAGCCTCACACCCAAGTTTGAACCAAAAACGGGAGAGGACAGCAGGGAGGGTAGTGCGTTTCCTTCTAGCTAGGAGTGGTATCATGGTATGGAGCCCAGACATTTTTACTTATGTGGTTGTTTGATTGCGAGGCACCTCGGATATATCAGTTACTACGGAGCCAGTGGATATTGAGTCGTCTGGCTCAATTACTCCCCATAGGGCAGGTAAACGCATGTTCAGGGATTATGAATCCACCATGCACTTAGTGTGGACTGGCCCTACATGTTACCTAGGGCACCCAGAGTGTGTAGTCCTGAGACATTGGCTAGAGTGTCTCGAAGCGGGAGGACAATCCCTAGCCTCGTTTCATAGATGGAATCCAATTTCCAATACGACATTGTGCGGTTTTATTTGGAGAGCCTCGTATGGCGACACAATATATGGTACCCATGTCGTATATGATTGATACATTTATATTTGAAGTTGTTTTATACACTATGCACTTATAATAGTATCAAATGATTTGTTTTGAACATACCAAGCATGTTTAGCTATTATAAGGGAAAATCCTATCGCCCGGCTTGCGTTGCATTGTGTGATGGGACCTGGGTCTTATAATAGCTTCATTTTTTCCAAAAAAGCATTTTGTTGTTTGTTTTATGCACTGGTATTCTTGGGAGGAAACCCGTTCCATGTTATACGGCGTGGTCCCTTGATTTACTCTATTGTAATGTAAAGTTTTAAATAACTGTTTTAGTTCTAACACCAGTCACATTTCTGACCTGGAGTTTATTGTTTTAACATAAACTTTGGGTGCCCCTATTTTCCACACGGGTAGCTAGTAGTTGTGGTTTTGCATACTTATATTCACAGGATCTTGGTTTATAGTTGGAATGATATTCGGAAAGCTCTGTATCCGTGTATCTCTTTCAGTTGTGTTTTGTATTATTTTCCGCTGCATTGTAATTTGTAAATCTCTAATATTTATCAAATGTATATTATTTGTTCATACTCTGTACATTCTTGTACTTTGATGTAAATTGTTGTAACAAGCAATGAAATGTTCTTCTCTTTGTGTTTCGATTTGTCGTGTTCTCTCAGACAATCCGTTCTTTCTCTTCTCTTCAGAGACCAGGGAAGTTCGGGTCGTCTTGCTATATTTAGAAATATTCGTTATTACCATTTGAACCCATTTCTATATTCTATTTTTCAACTACCCATTAACCCATTTAATTTCATTTTCTATACTTAGAAATATCTCTCATTTTTTTTGGGAAACATTTCAAAGTCCTTTAAATTAAACCGATGTTATAAAAATATCGTTATTATCATTCAAACTATTCCATTCATTAACCAACAATATTGCTAACCAATCTTCCCTAACGAACCTTAACGATTCCTCCGTCCATCATGATGTCAACGTAGTTGGGGTATAATTTCCTCTCAGACCTTAATTGAACAACATTCTTACTTCGCAATAGTCAAAGCTCACAACCTCAAACAAAACATCGCTTACACGACTCTCAGATTTCAATCTAAGAATCCACTTCTTTTAAAACATTGATTATAACGATAGTGTTATAATCGATGTTTCTAATAATTGCTTTATAAAACATTAATTATAATGGTAGTGTTAAAATCATTGTTAGATTTACAAAACATTTATTATAACAGCAGCGTTATAATCGCTGTTTAGATTTACAAAACATTTATTATAACGATAGAGTTATAATCGTTGTTTCCAAATATTTGGTTTATAAAAATATAACTTGTACTTATTAATTTCAATAAATAAATTAATAAGTAAATAAATAATTAATTAAATTTTATTCAAAACGAAAAGTAAAAATAAATACCTCACTAAATTCGATATAATTGAATTCTAATAAATAACTCTTTCTCGAATAATCTATATTCGATTTATATTCTAAACTTCGAAATTTATCTACCATTTCAGGTTAATTTAAGTTCCATTCACTTTTGAATTTATCCTTTCCAAATCATAACCAAATTCCTTTATAACCATTCCAGTCTACAAAACATTATCACACTTTATTTTATATTCCAAATTTTGAACTAAACTCATCATTTTCTTTTAAAACAATTACCCATTTCCCATTTCATTCAATTTCCAATCTGGATTCATATTTCAAATATAAATTTCCTTTAGAGATATTTCATTTGCAAACTATTTTCTTTAAACCATTATTCGCTTTAATTGTGAATATATTTCTTTTATATACAGTTTGATTTCATACTTATAAATTAAACATACCTTGAACCCAAATTTTTATTTATAACTTCTATTCATAATTGTTCATACAAGCCTCATCACTTTCTATTTCAATCATTTAAAATCTCGTTTAAATTTCCTTAATAATAACTAAGTTCAAATCTCATTTCAAATATTGGTTTCAAAGACCGATTTCTACTTTTCTATATAAATTCAAATTTGAATTTATATTTCATTTTATCCAATGTTAACTAATTCATTTAATTTATAATTTTATTTATAACAACTTCTTGATCTGTCCATTTAAACCGGTTTTCTATTTCAACTCTATTCAAAAATTAGATTCCTATTTTTGGAAATAAATTTCCTTTTTAAATCTCAAATTCCTTCTCTTTATCTGAAAATATTTTACGGTATTAGATACCAAAATTCTAGGCCAGGGTGGATCAAACACAACAAAGTCAATCACTGATTATGTATATCACGTCATACATCACAATTAAGAAAGAAACAGTAATATAAATATTGAGGAACCCAGTTGGGTCCCTCTAACATGTTTCCCTGCATCCACAGATGTTAATCAACATCAATAATATTAATTTCACATCAATATGAAATGTCATAGTAAACAAAATTAATAATTGATCGACAATATAACAATATCACCCAAATTTATCAACCATTCATTCAAACAACCATCCAATAGAAAAAAATTACTATAAATAAATTTAAAACTCGTTTATATAAAAGTATAAATGAGAGAGAGTTAGTGAGTTTACTCACCTTATTTTTCAGTTGACAATTCTGCTTTTATTTCGTTTTAAAATCAAACAGACATTCAATTTTATCACGAAGTTCTCCTAGCATAGTTCTCCGCCAGATTAGTGCCACGATGTACATAACGATGCTACGATCCCAACGTGACTGGTTTGGTTCAATTCTGATAACATCCAAAAGTTATTAACGATTTAGTATAAATGATTTTAATTAACTAAACGATTTATTAATTATAAACTAGTTTCTAATTACTATTTATAGATCAGTGTTCAGGTCGATTAGCAAACCATTCCTCCTGCCATTTGTTCGAAATAGAATCAACGAGCTTTTACCCCTTATCCTCACTGTGTGAATTATTCACCTGAAATATACGATTTGGTATAAATGATCAACTATAATTAGCTTAACTTAAATTAAATTATGTAATTTACTAATTACCCCTTTTGTTTATAATTACGGTTATTTGAGTTACCTAACCCAATCGAAATCTCTCGTTACCCAGGCTATATTGTCACATCAAAATCATGATACCCCATCGTTTGCAATACAACTCCAACGAAAGCTGCTCCATCTCTTTGAACAACCACCATCTGTCACCATCGACCAACAGGGGGTCGGACTCCAACCCCACAACTCCACCACACCCAGAGGTTCCCTCGTCCACAACCCTGAATCCCAACGCTGACGCAATCGCCAGATACCCTCATTTGAATGGAATGTGTTCTCACCATGCTTGCCTCCGCCCTACGCCGATACAGACACCCCAACCGTCACCAGTGGGGTGCTCCGCCACCACCTCCACGTTCGGCCTTTAGATGGCCAGACCGAATAACCAACGGCCTAGCCAGAAACTATAGAAATTTGAAACTATCAAATCCCCATTCGAACCCTACTTTCTCCTCCACCATGCCACCGCAACTCCTCCGCCTGCCACTGACTTGAAGCCCAAACCACGTTCTATAATTTTTGTGAAGGAACCATTTCCTAATTTGAAATGGTTTCAGTGATTCGATCGATTGAAAGTATGGATGCTGCGTTTTGTAATTTGGCCAGCGATATTATTTAGGGATATACAAATTTTGTTGTTAATGAATAGGAGGACGGGGGAGAATTAAGAGTATAATTTGGTTTCGGTTTTGGTTTTGATTTTTTGCAGCTTGTGATTTTTACTGTAAAGGGAAGAAGAATTTCCTTGAAAAGGGGCATGAATTTATAAGTGGAAATTCAGCTTCCGCCAGAAGCTTTAGGGTAGCTTCAATTGGAAGGAATAGGTTGGCTTCCAACAGAAGCTTGCTTTAGGGTTATTTTTCATTTAGTAATTAAAATTTAATGTACCCCGCTACACATAATTTTATCCACTATGGACTGCTATATACAAAAAACAAAAATATTATCGTGTCAAGCGATGTGCTAAAATCCCGAAAATATAATAATATGGACAAGTTAAATTATATTGTGATATCTCAAAATGCTGATATAGGGTGCAAAATACTTCAAATAAAACGTTGATTATTTTTCAAAATCAAAATTACAGAAAAATTCTATAAATTAAATTATAACTACATCTCAAAAATCTTGCCATAATTAACTGTTTTGGATTTAATAGAATTAATTTTGTTAAAATCAGAGGTTGTTAGGAAATTAAATAGATGTAATATAAATTGATTTTGAAATAAAATAATTTATTAAAAATAAAATATTATTATCATATATATATTCAAAAAGAATATACATATAGCCTCAAAATAATCATATTTGGATTTTAAACTTGATATTTCAAAATAAAACGACGTTTGAATTATTTAAAATCGATTTATTTATATAATGAACCATTATAATTTATAAATGAATCCATAGCGACTATTTGAAAATTTGATTTGCACATAACTAAAAATCTATAATACGAAATCTTGATTTTCCTCTTTCATTAGAAAAATATAATCAAATAGATCTGAACGTTTCTTGTTTCAAAGAAATCCGACTTATAATCAATCCTGTATCTCCAATTGAAATTGAAAACGTTATATCACGAAATACCGCGCTGCTGCAGTTCAATTTAAAATAAAACTATAAATTAAACGTATTATCGTCGTTTAATAAACGAAATCGTTAATAAAATTTAGAACCAAATAATATTAAATCCTTTTAAATGGACAAATCATATAATATTACAAATTTATCCAATTCCGACTATTCTAGAATTTAAATTATTTTTTTATTATTTATATTATTTATATATTCAAAAATATTGAATTCATGTCAGTTAAATTAATAAACCACTATTTAAAATAATTAAATTAATTAATTATTCAGTGGCTAAAAATCTTAGTCGTTACAATGAGATAACAAATCACCAATGCTAGTCAAACGAAGTCCGATCCATACCAAACTCAGCAAGAGGGCTCATAAGGACTAAGGAAAGCAACTTATGAAGTTCGCATCTCGATGACAAAGATATAATTGTTACAGCATTAAATAGGGTTTAAAATAATTTAAAATTGATTACGGTCCTTATATTACCTTATTCCCCATATTAATGTAATTAATTACGTAATTAGGCCTTTATCTTCATTGAATTTAAGTATATAGGATGAACCAACGACATCTATCTCTTGGCTCCTCACGATTTGGGATCAACGACCGAAAGGAGGTATCAAGTGTGGAGTTTCCAAAATCGGACTTCACAACACTCAATGTTAATAGCCAGAAAGAAGTATTGAGAGTGAAGTCAACTAGGGCTGTCAATGGATAGTTTCAAATATGGATAGTGTCATTTTCGTATCTGTATCTGAAACTATTTTTGGATATCGGATATCCATATCCGTGGAAACAGACAGATACCGGATAATTATCCTATACGCTAACGATTGATAACTGAAGAAATGTAAATTGAAATTCTTGGTTTAACATGATTTTTTTTAATATCGTGAATTATAAAAGTATACAAAATCAATAAGTAAAATGACAATAAACAGTTTTACATAGTTAATATGCATTAAATGCATAAGATATACACTATTGTCTTAACAAAATAATAAATTATCATTATTTATTATGCTAAAATACATATAAACTAAGCTATAATTTCGAAAAAAAAAACCGAATGGATAATTTTCGGATGCGGATACCTTCATATTCACATCCGCATTTTTGGATATCAGATATATCCAGTTTTTTGGATATGGATGCAGGCAGATTTCGGATTTTTCGGGTATCCATTGCCAACCCTAAAGTAAGCGCATTTGAACTTCACACGGCTTGCATTCATCCACAGTGAAGCCTCATGCAACATGATTCTATGTATAACGACGAGTTACATTATATGAGTACAACAAATGGAAAATGATTTAAAAAAAAACTCGAACACTTAATATAAACTCACATAAAATGAAAGTAAACCTTAGCTTTAATTCACAAGTCAGATTCTGTATGACACGACTAACAAAATCAAAGTCGTGTCACCAAGAGTGAGGGTCACGCTCGCATTACAACCTGTTGACAATTATTTTTAACAATCACATTTTTAATAATATATTCAAAGAATTGTTCCTTCGCATTTTGTTTTCTTTAGTTTTTTTATTTCGCCCCTTAATTTACTTATTATAAAAATCATAGAAGAAAAAAAAACTATTTTTTTAATAAGAGAGGAAACAACTGACTTTTATTCTCTAAATTTAAACCTCTCCTATAATTATGTATATATTTTTCTTTTTGCTCGTATTATCTCCCTATTGACTGTAGGGACACAGTCAAAATCATGTGTGTAGGAAGTCCCAATTCTATTTTGATTTTATGCATTTAAATCTTCGAAATTTTAATTCTTTTTCTAATGAAAAAAGTCCAAAAAAACATTTTGATTCTCACTTTTTTACCTTATATGTTTCGACTATTGCATTTTATTTTCCATTTTTCAAAAATAATGATCGAGGAGAGCATTTTAATTTATTTTAAGTAGACATATAATAAAGCTAACATACAATTTTGGTCATGAGATTGCATTTTTTGAGAATTATTTGTGTTAATAAACAACAAAAATAAAACTTTATTTTTCAAGCTATTGGGAAAAAATGTTGCACAAATTTCTCCAATACTAATCTGTTGGGGTTTCATGCGCAGCGGAAGAGACAAAACACCAATAAAAAGGGTCTTTTTCTTCCAATCACTTGAAGTTGAATTTGATTGAAAATAACAACATAATTGATTGCAAATAATAGCAAAACAAAAATATTCCACCCAACCATCCTCTTAAATTATTCACTAATTTTTTTTGTTTACATAGAATGGATTAAATACAAAATTACAATTGAATCAATAACTTTATTGAGAAAGGGAAAGAATATCTAAATGACCGCAAATACTATTGGAGAAGAGGAGCAATAAAGAACAACGAAAAACCCTTGAATCAACCTGGAGGCACCAACAACGTCTATCAGTAGTAAATATGAATATCTTCTCTCAACCTAACTTCCTACATCTTCCCTCTCCAAGGGACAAGCCCTGGAGTCACACAACCTCTCCAGATATCTCACATGGTTTCTTATAATTTTGATCTAATCAAGAAGGATGTATATATAAGAGAACAGAAGACCTAAAAAATATCCAAATTGCCCCTTCAAAATATCTTCACAATATAATCCTTTATTTCTTTCCTTCTATTATAAAATCAATCAATCAATCGAATTAATTAATTGATCAATCAATTAATTGATTACATTCCTCTTCAAAAATATTTGAATCAATAAATTTAACACTCCACATTGATTCAAATAAATCACCAAAGAAGTCATTATTAGCTCTTTCTCACCTCTAAATTTGCAACTGTCGATTTCAAGGCCACGAGGTACACTCTGCCTGTTTCTGGAGTATGATGAGACTCAATTTATTTTCGGACTATAATCACACTTAGTCGATTTGAACAAGCTACGATCATATCTTCACTTCATCTTCTTCAATCACCCCTCATCCATATCAGAGGGCTTCTTTTCATCTCCATCAATCAGACTATTGAGGTATGGATTACCCACCATCACAGGTTTCAAACTTCCCCAAATTTATACAATAAAAAATAATCATTTACGAAGGCAACATCATCTCCAACATCTACAATCTTCAATCCAAAATCATTCCAAGCTATGTGATGAATTAAGCTCTGATACCAATCTGTTAGGCAGAAGGTTGCACAAAGTGCATTGGTACTAATGTGTTAGGCAAAAATGTTATACAAATTGCTTTAATACCAATCTGTTAGGGTTTTGTGCACAGCAGAAGAGACAAAATACCAATAAAATGGATGTTTTTCACCCAATGTAATAACCCGGAAATCCGAGCCAATTTTAAATTTTTTTATTTTGGCAATTTTGATGAAATTTGATTATTTAAGATGATTTATTTTAAATAATAACGACGAGAAATTTATTTTGAATAGAATTATAACGTATATATTTATATAGATCGTCGTTAGAATATAAATATTTATTTATAATTATAAAAGGAATTGAAAATGGCGTGGTAGTTCGATAATTCGATTTCAAATTTCAAATGACTGTACAGGATTCAAAATAAACCTGATTTTAGCGAAACCAAAAATGTTTGAATCTAATTGAGAATATTTTTCCAACGAATCTGAAAAATTGAAATTTCATTGCGGGAATCAAAAGATATGTCTAGTTGAAAATTCAGAATAGTCGCTATGGAATTCTGGCCCTTGAAAACGGAAATTTTGCAAACGACCTCGGTTTTCGATGAAACCACTTTTGTAGAATCCGGGATGTCAAGATATTGCTAGATTCCAAATTTCATAATTTTCTGAATCAATATGTGAGCGTGGCAAAGGAAAACGCATTTGACCAGTTTCAGTTGATTTTAATCGACTGGAAAATGGCCAATTTCCAAACAGTCTCAGAATTCGATAAAATTAGTTTTGTTAGGACCGTATCGTCAATACGAAGCTAGAAAATATTTTTTGGGAATTTTTCTAGTTAGTATGTAGCCCCGGTAAATTGAAATGCACGTTCAAATTCAATATATAGAGTTATATTTTGATTTTGACGAAAACTGATCGAAACGATCGAATCAGCCTACGACACATATCCCATTGTGTTCGGAATGGGGATAATTAGCTATGGACGATAGTCGGTGGGTTTGATTTTGAGGTCAAAATAATAAGGTACCTTTTTGAAATAATTAAATAATATATAATAAAAACTCACTCTCCTCTCCCTTATTCCCTCTCAGCCCCCCCCGTTCTTCATTTAGAAAAAAAAGAGATTAAAAAAAAGGAGGAAGTGCCTCCGATCGGAGGAGCTCGATGCCCCCCCACTCTGGTGCCTCAACGCCGGCTGACCCCCCTCCTCCGCCTACACCGCTACACCCTCACGCGCCCTCAGCCTCCCAACCACCGATGCCCTAACCCCCAAACCTCCACCCACCCATCGACACCGCGCCGCCCTATGCCCTCCCATGCCAACGATCCTCCCCCTCAGTCCCTTCTTCGATCACCTATGCTGCTATGGGCCCCTTTGCCTCTAAAAATCGAATTTTCATTGTGAGTTTTTATTTATGGTCTATTTAAATTAGTAAATTTCTGATTTGGTTTTTATATAAATAACATTGGCATTAAAGATATAATTTTTATAATTTAAACGAATTTATAAAGTTATGATTTTTATTTTATAATAAAAATATGATTTTTATTATGTATGTAGCGCTATAAAAGAACGATTTTTATACATGTATTGGCAATGTAAAATGATGATTTTTATAATACAAAGACGAGATTTTTAATTAGAAAAATATGATTTTTATAGTATAGAAAGAATAAAAATACGATTTTATATTATAAAGATAGTAAAAATTTGATCTTTATTTATGTAGTGTAATAAAAATCTGATTTTTATTATATGTATGTTGAAGTAAAAATGTGATTTTTATAGCGATGATATAAAAATTCGATCTTTATATTAGAAGTAGATATAAAAATATAATTTTTATATAGAGAATAGCGTGGTAAAAATAGAATTTTTATCTATATAGTAGTGGTATAAAAATGTGATTTTTATATACATAGTAACAATATAAAAATGTGATTTTTATATATGTAGTGGCTACGGACAATGAAATTGACAAAAGGCGAGCACGACGAAGATTTCTGCATATAAGAGTCGTGGTATTGGATTAGCTAGTCGGTGAGAACTTCTCACCTTTAATTTAATTTTCTAATTAAATTATATACTAGGATGCAGATGGTGTTTAGCAGCACCCGACACCCGTCGTCCACAGACAATGGGCGACTTGTATGCTTGTTTGATGTGTTGTGAAGTATGTTTGTGATGTTGATGTGAAATGAAAATAAACATTCATGTGTTGAAATAAATTAATTATCGTTAAAAATATAATTTTTAATGTGAATGTGAATAAATAAATATTCATTTACAACCAGATGGTTTGTTTATGAACACCTATTTGAAGGACATTGATTGGGACGATAAACTTTACACGTCGCCCAACTGCACAAATAATATTCAGTTTTTGTGGATTGAAACCCCACACGGGTGTTGGGATGATATTTGACGTACACTAATCCCAATTGTTTAGTGGTAGGTCGATCATTGGATTGACAGACTGTACGAGCGTTAATTATTTATATTTAATGCTTATGCAGTTGTTTGGTGCACTTTGGATGATGGTTGATTATTTATCGTTGCTATTATATACATGTGTTGTATGGAATCTATATAATTAACATTATACGGTAATTGATTGGGCCTCATTCCAATTGGGAAAACAAAGAATAACAAAAATAGTAATGTGTTGACAGTACTCATGCATTGAGAATAGTCATGTGTTGAAAGAAATATAGATTCATGTGTTGAACGAAATATTTTAACAATAAAATTTACATCTTTATCATATATAAAATTAGAAACTAACTAGAAAATAGATAAGATGAGTGGTCTCCTGGGTATTGATCTGATGTTGGTTTCGGCCCTCAGGGTTAATACTTAGGGAATTGTTCTCTTACTAATTTACGGTTGGAGTCTGATTAAAAATTAAACGATAGAAATCATAATTCTATAAAATATATTAAATAACAAAAATAGTCAAGTTTTGACAGTACTCATGTGTTGAGATTAGTCATGTGTTGAAAGAAATATAGATTCATGTGTTGAATAGAATAAATATTCATTTGTTGAATAGAATAACGAAGTTATTGAAAAATATAAAGCCGTGTTGATTAGAGATGCGCTATTTTGACGCGAACGATATTTATATCGATTATATTCGTTTTTATAATGAATATTGAAAAGAGATTTAAAAATCAAATTAAGAAAATGAATTCGAATTGAATTGAAAAGAAAATGAATTCGAATTGAATTGAATATAAAATGAATTCGAATTGAATTGAAAAGAAAATGAATTCGAATTGAATTGAATATAAAATGAATTCGAATTGAATTGAATATAAAATGAATTCGAATTGAAATGAATTCAAATCGAATTGTAATCGAATTGAAATTGAATTAAATAGAAATGCAATTGGAAATCGAAGTGAAATCGATTTGGAATGAATTCAAATCGAATTGAAAACGAACTGAAAATGAATTGAAATCGATTTGAATTGAAATCAAATAGAAATGAATGTAAAAAGAATTTATAATGGAAAATTCAATTTTGATTTGAATTTGAAATGAAAGTTGAAATTGTTTTTGAAACGATTTATAAAATTCGTTTTAAAAAGGGAATCGACGAAATATATATAATACATATATAATGGCCTGAATAGAACATGCCGCGCCGCGACAGTTCGTGAATTTCGACCATTGACTTCGAACGGACATTACGGGAGATCCGACCGTCGAATTCTCCTAAAACCAAAACCGTTGGGTTTGTATCGAAAAGAGCTTTCTAATAATACAAGAGATTTGAAATCTGACGGTTGGATTTGGAGATACGTCCAAATCAATTTCAGAAAAGGTCGCTGTAAGTGAAATTCGATGGCCGTTATTGGAAATCGACTGTACGGGCCTTGATAAAATTATCAAAAATATCAATTGTAAAATCATAAGAAATGATTTGTGAAGGATTAGGATGAAATACTCCATATTTGAAAAGATAAAAATAGATTTTTATCGAAATGAACTAGTTTTGAACTAGAACTAAAATCAAATTATTTTTAAATAATTAAATTGGATTTGAAATGGGTTTCAAATAACCATAATTTCCAATATACGAATTGGAATGGATTTGAATCGAAATTGTCTTTGGAATATTTCGATATTAGATTCCGCGATTATACAGATATTTTAGAGGAAATTTGGAAGATATATTTTATATCGTTATTTCCAAAGCGATATTTGTGGGTTTAAGAATTTGATATTGAATATAAGACGATATATTTTCTATTCAGAGCCTTGTATTTAATATCAAATGGGATTTGGGTTTGTCGTGAATGGTGTCTTCATCAACACTGTTCTTAAACCCCATTGAGAAAAGATTAAATCTTTTTATTTAGATTTAATGAAGTATACCAATTAATTAATACATTTAATTGGAAATGAATTAGAATTGATTTGTGGGTTTATCGTGAACGGTGTTTTAAATAACACTTGTTCTTTAACCCGATAATAAATAGAATGTGATTTAGGTTTATCGTGAACTGTGTTTTAAATGACATTAGTTCTTTAACCCAGTAAAAGGAGTTTTAATGAATCTGTAATTAGATTGAAATGTGAATTGATAATTTAAATTATCAAATTTGGAAAATGATCGAGAATGGAGTATCACCAGTTTTGCTCCAAAGCGATAGTTAAATCTTTAATTAGATTTGAACGTGAAATGGTAACTAATTTTACCGATAACACCGAGGTGTTAGGTATGGAGTATTACCAGTTTTGCTCCATGGGACAAATAGGTGGGATTGGGAAATAAAATAAATAATTACTTCGGTGTAGTTCGCTTATCCCGACTAGTTTGGAAAACCTTAACATGGTTTGAAATGATATCCAAAGGAAGATTAAAGAATAAATTTAGAAGAATTTATCTTTGATAAAATTAATGGGAACCTACCCCTAAGAATGTGAAATTTAGAAACTAACTGTAGGTTAGCTAAGAAGGATGGTTTCCTGGGTATTGATCTGATGTTGGTTTCGGCCTTCGGGGTTAATATTTGGGTAATTGTTCTCTTGCTAATTTACGGTTAGTGACTGATGAATTGGAATGAGGCGTATGTTGTGTTTGTGTAACATTTGTTTATTATATACGCAGGTTATTCGGAAAGGCCAGTTTATACCCATTCTGAATAACTGATTCGACGATAAGTCGAAGATGAAGATGGTGGTTGAAGACCGTAAGTCTTCACATCGTTTGGGAGATTACTGGTGATCTTGATTGGGCTGTACACCCAAGATGAGGGAATCAGTTGGTGATCATCCAGACGTACTTGGAGATCGATGATATGCGAGAAAAGTGCCTTCGGTTTCATTCAGACCCAGAACGAACTTGTAAATGGACTGTGTGCCTGGCATTGGATTTTATTCTGTGTAGATTGTTCCCTATTAAATATACATCTATTTGGCGGCGGAGAATTTATTCTCTTGCTTAACGCCCTTCTCTGATACGTATGAGCTCAGAGGTAGTATATCGATGGACATCAATCGCATGGAGTGAATTGCCTATGTGGCATGCCTAAGTGGCAAATGATCAAGGCTTCTGTTGAAAAGCAAAGTCTTGTGGTTGATGATCAAAGCACGACCTACATGGCATAGCTTTGTGTATAGCATGGATTCGCGAGCCTCACACCTCGGTATGAGTCAAAAACAGGATAGTGACTGCAGGGAGAACACGACGTTTCTTTCTAGCTAGAGATAGTGTCAGTGCTTAAACTGGCTGACATTTATATTATTTTTACCTATGTGGTTGTTGGAATGCGAGGCACCTCGGATATAGGTCTGTTAGGACCGGGAAACGTGTGTTCAGAAATAATTAATCCTCCAACGTAAGGCAGGGCTGACCCTGAAGATCCAGTGGTTACCCAGAGAGAGTAGTCCTGAGACATTTGCTAGAGTGTCTCGAAGCGAAGAGGAGCTTGCCCCTTGCCTCGACTTATGACGGAAATCCAATTTCCAATACGTGACTTGCGGTTTTATTTGTAGAGCCTAGTATGGCGACATAGTAGCATGGGATACTATGCCGTCTATGATTGATATTTATGATTGAAGCTGTTTTGACACTTTATACTATAATAGTATCAAAATGATTTATTTTAAACGTACCAAGCATGTTTGGCTATTATAAGGGAACCCCCTATCCTTCGGTTTGCGTTGCATTGTGTGATGGGACCTGGGTCTTATAATAACTTCATTTTTTCGAAAAAGCATTGCGCTGTTTTGTTTATGCACCGGTATTCTTTGGAGGAAACCCGTTCCGTGTTATACGGCGTGGTCCCTTGAATTACTCTCTTTTAAAGTAAAGTTATAAATAACTGTTTTTGTTCTCACACCAGTCACATGACTGACCCGGAGTTTATTGTTTTTACCTAAACTCTGGGTGCCCCTATTTTCAACACGGGCAGCTAGTAGTTTTGGTTTTGCAGATTTATATTCACAGGATCCTGATTTACAGCTGGAATGATGCTCGGAAAGCTCTGTATCCGTGTATTACTTTCAGTTGTGTTTTATATTGTTTTTCCGCTGCTATGTAATTTATTGTAATCTCTGATATTTTTCTGTTGTATAATATTTATTCATACTCTGTATATTCTTGTAATCTGATGGAATTGTTGTAAATAACAATGAAATGTTCTTCTGTTTGTGTTCCGATGTGTGTTGTTCTCAACGCCATCCGGGCTTTCCTTCACGGGGAAGTTCGGGTCGTGTCAGTTTGGTATCAAAGCTTTGGTTTACAGAGATCGAGAACAAGACACATTAGAACCGAACGAAAGAATTCATCAGATATTGGATTAGTGATATTCAATTAGAATGACTCGTTAGAGATAGGATCAGTAGTATCCTAGAACGAGTGTGAAGAGTATTTTTTTTCAAGTGAAAACAATATTGTTTTGAAATTTAAATCGTTTTAAACGTATTTGAATATTTATTTATTTCGAATTTGGACAATCGAGTATATAAAGATTTCGCGCATACGCGTCATGAACGTATAGTCGAAGTTTTAATATACTGGATAGATATAGAACCGCACTCTAGTAGCCCGGAGATGTTCTGGTGGTGGTTCGAAACATCATCAACATTTATGTTCGAGCTTCGAAGGTGCGATATCTATATATTTCCATTAGACAGGTGTGAGAACCAAAACTAAATAGGTCTATTGTTGTGATTTGGTATCAAAACATGATTTTCTGCATATGTATCAAAATTATGAATTTGAAACGTTAATTCACTAATTGATTGATGGTTGTGTTGTTTGATTATTAGTTTGATATTTTGAACCATTTAGCCAAATTGAACCGAATATTGAACTGTATTGAAAATTGTTTGAAATTGCATGCATATACATGTACTTACATTGAACAGATCATAGCAAGGAGGCTAGAGCAGAAGAATAAAATTGTTTGTCCGACAAATAGGTACATGTTTATTGTATTTCTTGGGTTTGGATGATTTTATGAGCCGATTGGTTGGCCGTTTGGCTGTTTCTTTTTCTTTTTGGATTGAAGAAGGCCATGGGAGGCTATATGAAATATCCCGAAGTCCCCGGTGCAGGGGAGGTTATGGCGAAATTATTCGAAAATTTAGGGTGTTAGCCAAATTTTTGAAAATTTTGAAAAGTTCTTAGAAACTGAAAAGTTGAAGAACTTAAGCCGTAAAGAAAATAATGGAAGTTGAGTTGATTAGTTAAACAACTTTCAGCTTCATTCCTTTTCGAGGACGAAAAGTTTTAAGTGGGGGAGATTGTAATAATCCAGAAATCTGAGCCAATTTAAATTTTTTATTTTGGCAATTTTGATGAAATTTGATTATTTAAGATGATTTATTTTAAATAATAACGACGAGAAATTTATTTTGAATAGAATTAGAACGTACATATTTATATAGATCGTCGTTAGAATATAAATATTTATTTATAATTATAAAAGAAATTGAAAATGGCGCGGTAGTTCGATAATTCGATTTCAAATTTCAAATGACTGTACAGGATTCAAAATAAACCAGATTTTAGCGAAACCAAAAATGTTTGAATCTAATTGGGAATATCTTTCCAACGAATCTGAAAAATTGAAATTTCATAGCGGGAATCAAAAGATACGTCCAGTTGAAAATTCAGAATAGTCGCTATGGAATTCTGGCCCTTAAAAATGGAAATTTTGCAAACGACCTCGGTTTTCGACGAAACCACTTTTGTTCGATCCGGGATGTCAAGATGTGAGCGTGGCAAAGGAAAACGCGTTTGACCAGTTTCAGTAGATTTTAATCGACTGGAAAATGGCCCTTTCCAAACGGTCTCATAATTCGATGAAATTAGTTTTGTTAGGACCGTATCGTCAATATGAACCCAGAAAATATTTTTCAGGAATTTTTCTAGTTAGTATGTAGCCCCGGTAAATTGAAATGCGCGTTCAAATTCAATATATGGAGTTATATTTTGATTTTGACGAAAACTGATCGAAACGATCGAATCAGCCTGCGATACATATCCCATTGTGTTCGGAATAGTGGTAATTAGCTGTGGGCGACAGTCGGTGGGTTTGATTTTGAGGTCAAAATAATAAGGTACCTTTTTGAAATAATTAAATAATTAAATAATATATAATAAAAACTCTCTCTCCTCTCCCTTGTTCCCTCTCAGCCCCCCTCCCGTTCTTCATTCAGAAAAAAAGAGATTAAAAAAAAAGGAGGAAGCACCTCCGATCGGAGGAGCTCGACGCCCCCCTTCTGGCGCCGCCGCGCCTCAGCGCCGGCTGACCCCCCCTCCTCCGCCTGCACCGCTACACCCTCACGCGCTCTCAGCCTCCCAACCAGCGATGCCCTAACCCCCAAACCTCCACCCACCAATTGACGCCGCGCCGCCTTATCGCCCCCCCTCCCCCCCCGCCGACGATCCTCCCCCTCAGCCCCTCCTTCAATCACCTCAACTGCTATAGACCCCTTTGCCTCTAAAAATCGAATTTTCACTCTGAGTTTTTATTTATGGTCTATTTAAATTAATAAATTTCTGATTTTGTTTTTATATAAATAACATTGGCATTAAAGATATAATTTTTATAATTTAAACGAATTAAAAAAGTTATGATTTTTATTTTATAATAAAAATATGATTTTTATTATGTATGTAGCGCTATAAAAGAACGATTTTTATACATGTATTGGCAATGTAAAATGATGATTTTTATAATACAAGGACAAGATTTTTAATTAGAAAAATCTGATTTTTATAGTATAGAAAGAATAAAAATACGATTTTATATTATAAAGATAGTAAAAATTTGATCTTTATTTATGTAGTGTGATAAAAATTTGATTTTTATTATATGTATGTTGAATTAAAAATGTGATTTTTATAGCGATGATATAAAAATTCGATCTTTATATTAGAAGTAGATATAAAAATATAATTTTTATATAGAGAATAGCGTGGTAAAAATAGAATTTTTATCTATATAGTAGCGGTATAAAAATGTGATTTTTATATACATAGCAACAATATAAAAATGTGATTTTTATATATGTAGCGGCTACGGACAATGAAATTGACAAAAGGCGAGCACGATGAAGATTTCTACAAATGAAGAGTCGTGGTATTGGATTAGCTAGTCGGTGAGAACTTCTCAAATTTAATTTTCTAATTAAAAAATATATATTAGGATGCAAACGGTGTTTAGCAGCGCCCGACACCCGTCGTCCACAGACCATGGGCGACTTGTATGCTTGTTTGATGTGTTGTGAAGTTTGTTTGTGATGTTGATGTGAAATGAAAATAAACATTCATGTGTTGAAATAAATTAATTATCATTAAAAATATAATTTTTAACGTGAATGTGAATAAATAAATATTTATTTACAACCAGATGGTTTGTTTATGAACACCTGTTTGAAGGACATTGATTGGGATGATAAATTTTACACGTCGCCCAATTGCACAAATAATATTCAGTGTTTATGGATTGAAACCCCACACGGGTGTTGGGATGATATTCGACGTACACTAATCCCAATTGTTTAGTGGTAGGTCGATCATTGGATTAACAGACTGTACGAGCGTTAATTATTTATATTTAATGCTTATGCAGTTGTGTGGTGCACTTTGGATGATGGTTGATTATTTATCGTTGCTATTATATACATGTGTTGTATGGAATCTATATAATTAACATTATATGGTTATTGATTGGGCCTCATTCCAATTGGGAAAACAAAGAATAACAAAAATAGTCATGTGTTGACAGTACTCATGCGTTGAGAATAGTCATGTGTTGAAAGAAATATAGATTCATGTGTTGAACGAAATATTTAAACAATAAAATTTTCATCTTTATCATATATAAAATTAGAAACTAACTGGAAAATAGATAAGATGAGTGGTCTCCTGGGTATTGATCTGATGTTGGTTTCGGCCTTCGGGTAAATACTTAAGGAATTGTTCTCTTACTAATTTACGGTTGTAGTCTGATTAAAAATTAAACGATAGAAATCATAATTTTAGAAAATATGTTAAATAACAAAAATAGTCACGTGTTGACAGTACTCATGTGTTGAGATAAGTCATGTGTTGAAAGAAATATAGATTCATGTGTTGAATAGAATAAATATTCATTTGTTGAATAGAATAAAGAAGTTATTGAAAAAAATAAAGCTGTGTTGATTAGAGATGCGCTATTTTGATGCGAACGATATTTATATCGATTATATTCATTTTTATAATGAATATTGAAAAGAGATTTAAAAATCGAATATTAAGAAAATGAATTCGAATTGAATTGCAAAGAAAATGAATTCGAATTGAATTGAATATAAAATGAATTCGAATTGAATTGAAAAGAAAATGAATTCGAATTGAAGTGAGTATAAAATGAATTCGAATTGAACTGAATAAAAATGAATTCGAATTGAAATGAATTCAAATCGAATTGTAATCGAATTGAAATTGAATTGAAATTGAATTAAATAGAAATGCAATTGGAAATCGATTTGGAATGAATTCAAATCGAATTGAAAACGAACTGAAATTGAATTGAAATCGATTTGAATTGAAATCAAATAGAATTGAATGTAAAAAGAATTTATAATGGAAAATTCAATTTTATTTGAACTTGAAATGAAAGTTGAAATCGTTTTTGAAACAAATTTGAAATGATTTATAAAATTCGTTTTAAAAAGGGAATCGACGATATATATATATATATATATATATATATATATATATATATATATATATATATATATATATATATATATATATAATGGCCTGAATAGAATGCGTCGCGCCGCGGCAGTTCGTGAATTTCGACCATTGACTTCGAACAGACATTATGGGAGATCCGACCGTCGGATTCTCCTAAAACTAGAACCTTTGGGTTCGTATCGAAAAGAGCTTTCTAAGAATACATGAGATTTGAAATCTGACGGTTGGATTTGGAGATATGTCCAAATCAATTTCAGAAAAGGTCGTTGTAATTGTTGTTCGATGGCCGTTATTGGAAATTGACTGTACGGGGCTTGATAAAATTATCAAAAATATCAATAATTTGTGTAAAATCATAAGAAATGATTTGTGAAGGATTGGGATGAAAAACTCCATATTTGAAAAGATAAAAATAGATTTTTATCGAAATGAACTAGTTTTGAACTAGAATTAAAATCCAAATATTTTTAAATAAATAAATTGGATTTGAAATGGGTTTTAAATAACCAGAATTTCCAATATATGAATTGGAATGGATTTGAATCAAAATTGTCTTTGGAAAATTTTGATATTAGATTCCGCGATTATAAAGATATTTTGGAGGAAATTTGGAAGATATATTTTATATCGTTATTTCCAAATCGATATTTGTGGGTTTCAGAATTTGATATTGAATATAAGCCAATATATTTTCTATTCAGAGCCTTGTATTTAATATCAAATGGGATTCGGGTTTGTCATGAACGGTGTCTTCATCAACACTGTTCTTAAACCCCGTTGAGAAAAGATTAAATCTTTTTATTTAGATTTAATGAAGTATACCAATTAATTAATATATTTAATTGGAATTTAATTAGAATTGATTTGTGGGTTTATCGTGAATGGTGTTTTAAATAACACTTGTTCTTTAACCCGATAATAAATAGAATGTGATTTGGGTTTATCGTGAACTGTGTTTTAAATGACATTAGTTCTTTAACCCTGTAAAAGGAGTTTTAATGAATCTGTAATTAGATTGAAATGTGAATTGATAATTTATCAAATTTGGAAAATGATCGAGAATGGAGTATCACCAGTTTTGCTCCAAAGCGATAGTTAAATCTTCAATTAGATTTGAACGTGAAATGGTAATTAATTTTACCGATAACACCGTGGTGTTAGGTATGGAATATTACCAGTTTTGCTCCATGGGACAAATAGGTTGGGATTGGGAAATAAAATAAATAGTTACTTCAGTGTAGTTCGCTTTTCCCGACTAGTTTGGAAAACCTTAACATGGTTTGAAATGATATCCAAAGGAAGATTAAAGAATAAATTTAGAAGAATTTATCTTTGATAAAATTAATGGGAACCTCTTCCTAAGAATGTGAAATTTAGAAACTAACTGTAGGTTAGCTAAGAAGGATGGTTTCCTGGGTATTGATCTGATGTTGGTTTCGGCCTTCGGGGTTAATATTTGGGGAATTGTTCTCTTGCTAATTTACGTTTAGTGACTGATGAATTGGAATGAGGCGTATGTTGTGTTTATGTAACATTTGTTTATTATATACTCGGGTTATTCGGAAAGGCCGGGTTTATACTCATTCTGAATAACCGATTCGACGATAAGTCGAAGATGAAGACGGTGGTTGAGGACCGGAAGTCTTCACATCATTTGGGTGATTACTGATGACCTTGATTGGGCTGTACACCCAAGATGAGGGAATTGGTTGGTGATCGTCCAGACGTACTTGGAGATCGATGGATATGCGAGGAAAGTGCCTCCGGTTTCGTTCAGACCTAGAACGAATATGTAAATGGACTGTGTGTCTGACATTGGATTTTATTCTGTGCTGATTGATCTCTATTAAATATACATCTGTTTGGCGGCGGAGAATGTATTCTCTTGCTTAACGCCCTTCTCTGAGATGTACGAGCTCAGAGGTTGTATATCGATGGACATCAATCGCATGGCGTGAATTGCCTGTGTGGCATGCCTAAGTGGCAAATGATCAAGGCTTCTGTTGAAAAGCAAAGTCTTGTGGTTCATGATCAAAGCATGGCCTACGTGGCATAGCTTTGTGTATAGCGTGGATTCGCGAGCCTCACACCTCGGTATGAGTCAAAAATGGGATAGTGACTGCAAGGAGAACACGACGTTTCTTTCTAGCTAGAGGTGGTGTCAGTGCTTAGACTGGCTGACATTTATATTATTTTTACCTATGTGGTTGTTGGAATGCGAGGCGCCTCAGATATGGGTCTGTTAGGACCGGGAAACGTGTGTTCAGGAATAATTAATCCTCGAACGTAAGGGAGGACCGACCCTGAAGATCCAGTGGTTACCCAGAGAGAGTAGTCCTGAGACATTTGCTAGAGTGTCTCGAAGCGGAGAGGAGCTTACCTCTTGCCTCGACTCATGACAGAAATCCAATTTCCAATACGTGACTTGCGGTTTTATTTGTAGAGCCTTGTATGGCGATATAGTAGCATGGGATACTATGCCGTCTATGATTGATATTTATGATTGAAGTTGTTTTGACACTTTATACTATAATAGTATCAAAATGATTTGTTTTAAACGTACCAAGCATGTTTGGCTATTATAAGGGAAAACCCTATCCTCCAGCTTGCATTGCATTGTGTAATGGGACCTGGGTCTTATAATGCTTCATTTTTTTGAAAAAGCATTACGTTGTTTTGTTTATGCACTAGTATTCTTGGGAGTAAACCCGTTCCGTGTTACACGGCGTGGTCCCTTGAATTACTCTCTTTTAAAGTAAAATTTAAAATAACTGTTTTAGTCCTCATACCAGTCACATGACTAACCCGGAGTTTATTGTTTTAACCTAAACTCTGGGTGTCCTTATTTTCGACACGGGCAGGTAGTAGTTTTGGTTTTGCAGATTTATATTCACAGGATCCTGATTTACAGCTGGAACGATGCTCGGAAATCTCTGTATCCATGTATTACTTTCAGTTGTGTTTTATATTGTTTTTCCGCTGCTATGTAATTTATTGTAATCTCTGATATTTTTCTGTTGTATAATATTTATTCATGCTCTGTATATTCTTGTAATCTGATGGAATTGTTGTAAATAACAATGAAATGTTCTTCTGTTTGTGTTCCGATGTGTGTTGTTCTCAACGCCATCAGGGCTTTCCTTCATGGGGAAGTTCGGGTCGTGTCACCCAATCACTTGAAGATGAATTTGATTGAAAATAACAATATAATAGATTAAAAATAATAGCAATACACGAATATTCCACCCAACCACCCTCTTTATTGATTCACCAAAAACAAATATTGTATACACTCAATAGATCAAAAATAAAATTACAATTGGATCACTATCCTTATTGAGAAAGGGAAATAATATCTAGATGACTGCAAATACTTTTGGACAAGAAGAGCAATGAAGAACGATAAAAACCCTTTAATCAACCTGGACGCACCAACTGCGTCGATCAGCAATAAACAGGAATAGCTTCTGTTAGCCCAAATTCCTACATCTTCCTCTCCAGGGCACAAGCCATAGGGGCACACAACCTCTCCAGATATCTCACATGGTTTCATTTAATTATGATCTAATCAAGAAGGCTGCATATATAGGAGAATAGAAGACTTATGCAAATATTAAAATTGCCCCTTCAAAATATCTCCAGAATATAATCTTTTATTTCTTTTCTTCTACAATAAAATTATTCAATCAATCGAATTAATTAATTGATTACATTCCTTTTCAAAAATATTTGAACCAATAAATTCAAGAAAATCAACTTCAATACAACCTAGCATTTGGGTGATCCATTGGTGATGATCATTAAGTTTTTTCAAAATCTAAGCTTTTGTTTGAAAATTTGTTGATTTAAAATACTTGCGTCAGCACTTTTAATTCCTGAAATTAAGTGATGCTAAAATGATTGTGCCTAGCTCTATCTTTTATTTTAAAAATACTAAAAAAATAAAATAAAAATTTTACAAATATATATTCATATATATATATGTGTGTGTGTGTGTATCATTAACACCTAGAGTCAAGTGTACACAATTTTTTGTGTACACTTTCCATGTTTATAATTTCCTTGTAAGATAATTCTTGGATGATTACCTGGCCTCAATTTTCTAAGTTAGGTGTATGTATATAAAATAATATGATAAAATAAATCATGATTCATGTGTGCACACTTTTTCCGTGCTCGGTGCTTCCCCTAGGTAAGCCTGCAAGGCAATGCATGTGTGGTATATCTGGCCTTAATTTTCTAATTTAGATGGATGTAAATAATATTAATACTAATAACCATTTTAAAATAAAAGGAGAGCATGCAATTGAAACTCAAGTATTTACTTAAGTTTATCGGTTATTCCTGTCATACAAAAAAGAACACTACCCTTCAAACTTTGATAATCAATCGAGGAATTTAATAGATAGTTGCATTATGTTATCAATCGATATAATTAGCCAAAATAGAGTCGAAATTTAATGCAAACTTAGTTTTTGTTGGAAGTTTTGATAAGTAAAGAACAAATATTTCTTGATGATGGTCAGAACTTGTATATTACTATTTTATGTTAATTTAAAAGTAAATTCTTCATTTTGCAAATAAAATTATGCATTTGTATCTATGTAAACAATCTTGCACTAGAAATTTTGCATCTTAACTTTCGATTTTATGGTAATATCCATTGAAAATATCACAACACTACACTCGCCCTTCAGGCGAACCAAATGTATAACGGCTTACTGCATATGCTTAATGCAAACTACTTCCTATGAAAATTATTTATCCTAGTTTTACTGTATTCAATTATAAAAAGTGATAAATGTATAGGGTATTCGATGCATATATAAAATGTATGTTTTTACTCTCGTACTTAGTCTTCTTTTATTAAATTTATTGACATATTAAAGTATCTTTACATGTTATTACTAAAATGAAAAAGTTTACAAGTCATGGTTCATTTCGATAAATTTACATTTTGTATATTTGTAAATTTTGAGACAAATTTATCTCAGTTCTATGATAAAAGAGTTTTGGGAAGAGGATTCATGGACATATACATGCACATATGTTGAAAGCCAAAGAATTTAAAAAATGCTCCATGGAGGAACTTACGAACCCACTTACTAATAGACTAAGCCAAATTGCATGTGAGTGAAGGATAAGTTAATTATTAACAATGACCTAGTGGCCATACAATGCCAATGGTAATTTTGGTAGCCCTAAACAATGGATTAAGGTTTTAGATTTGTATATTTTATTTTCACATATAATAATCCTCTCTTTTTACTCGGAGTTATAAGCATAAAATCATAAATAAAAGTTATCTTTTCTTTCATAGCTTCTTACCATTTTCCTTTCTTTCAAGATTTCATTTTAAGCTTTTTCCTCATGTTATTTTATACTTTCTTTTCTTTTCGTGCAAGTAGTTTAGTTTTATTTTATACAAGTTAGTTAGATGTTGTTCTATTTTCTAAGTATACCTTTCATTTATACTTTGCTGAAATGAATTTACGCTAATTTGTATTCAAATATGAGAAGCTAAACCCTTTTAATTTAAAAGTAATAAAACTCTCATGAATATATATATATATAATCAACATAGTTATTTTATTTATGATTTCTTGTTTTGTTCTTGATCAAAATTGGATGTTAATGAAAGTATGTTGTTTACTTATGAATTTTGATAGTTTATGTTATACATAACAAATAAGCTATACTTAAATCAAATGTAAACACAATTTTCTTTTTCAACAACATATGATTTTGATAATGAAAATGGGAATAGAACAGAAAATTGATGTTATATGTTACTAGTTCTCTATTAGTAAATAGGACATGCATTACGAAGGCACGTGGGATGTTGAAATTAAGTTTATTCAGTGCATAATACATGGGAAGAGGTCATCAAATTATTAAATATTGATGATTTTAGTTACTGAAGTAGCATTGATCAAAGAAGGCTCGGCCTTTGGTTTCACGTTGGCTCACTTTTGTTGCACTAGGCATTCAATACAGATGTTTTTCAGGTAGTGAGTAATTATACCACACTTGTTTTGATTAATTACAACTAAAGCTGTGTAAATTTTGTTTCTTATTATTAATTATGTAACAATTTTCAAAAAAATCCAAAATTCAAAACACATTTCAATTTCAATTTATCTTTATATATGTCAAAAAAATAACCCCAAAATTGATGGAAAATGGAAAAAAATGAAATCATTTAGCTCTAGGAAAACCTATAGAAGGGTATAAAATTATTCAAAATATCACTGACTTACAAGCTATTTTATCCAATAATTGCATAATTTTATGTAGTTTTTGATGAATATTTCAAAACTTAATTCAAAGTATTTTCAACATCATATTTATTACAGAAAAAGAAAGAAATATTAATGCAAAATGAGCATAAACAAAAACAAACCACTTCAAAAAAAAACTGTACAAAAATTTACAATTTTATTGAATTGCAAACATCTCTACAGTCTTTGATTTTCTGCAAATATTGTTTTATTTATGAATATTTATACTTCTGCAATTATCAAGTGAATATCTACAAATATATTTATAATATTTTTCAATAACTGCAGACATTAATTGTTTTTTAGTTACCTTTTTGAATATCTAAAATTTTATGAATTTCATTAAGCACAGAAAAAAGTACTGTAGTAAATTAATTATATTGACCCCTTTTACGATTTATTTTGCACAAGGATCTACCTTATACTAGGTTTGATTTTCAGGATGTCAGCCTTACATTCATTATAATATATACATCAACTAATTCCACATATGGTTAAAAGGAGGGATCATAAATTCTTTTATTTTGATTTGTATGATCATGAGAAGGATTTGCATCTAAATTTCCTTCCGTATTCAATAAATTTTCTTTAGTTTTTTAACAATTCTTAGTTAACAACATTCTCAAAATATTTGGTATAATTTGACTGAGTAATATTAAAATTAATATTTTCTTTGTGGATCACCCATACTAGCATACATACAGAGCCGGTCCTGAAACTTATGATGCCCTGTGCGATATTTTAAATGATGCCCCAACAACCACAAATATACTAAATAATATTCATTTTGTAAGATATACATAATATTAGAAGATCCAGTAGCGCTACTACGGTTTACCAGTGCATGCAAGATTAATAAAATGACATGGTTACAATGCAAAAAATCATAAATAATAAGTCAAAAACGAAGGAAAAAAAATTACATATGAGACTAAACTATTTCAATTACTGGATATCAACGTTTGTTTCCTTTGTACAATGATTTCAAGGGTGGACACACATTGATAGGTAAATGCTAAAACCAAACCTTACACTAGAATGGGAAGGTACACAGATAATTACTACGGTGCTTAGCACTTGCGTGCCAATAATTACTTCCAAGATTACAAATAGTACTTGAGTATTGTAGCTGTAGCCATCAAAACTCTACACTTTCGACTGACAAATACACAAACCCTCGACCGTAAACTTCAAAATTAAACTAAAATGCAAGTAATTTCCAAATAATAATAATAGCACAATTAAAAATGGAAAAGAAGGAGTGTAAAACAACAATCAAAGGGAACCCATTTGGTGATATTGGAAAATACCTAGATTAAAATGAAGAAAGCTGCTGCCTTGTTGGTGCAGAGTGAAGAAATGAAGTAGAAAAAGTGAGCGGCCAACTTTGCCTTTACTTTTTGGTTTGTACTTTTATAATTTACATAATAATTTGTTGCTTTCCCTTTCTTGGTTTCTTCACCTCCATTGATTGCGGTCTTATTATCTATCATTAAAATAGGGTTTCCTATTTCAATGGTAGGATCTGGGATCTGTTTTAATTCGATCCTTAATTGAACCTTGCCCCTGCGCGGGTTCTTTCTTCTCTTTCATGCGACTCACAATCGGCTACTGTATTTTCTTTTCTTTCACGCGTTGAGTTTTTCATGGTTCTTCATCAATCTGAGGCAGTGTTTCTTCCCTTCCACGCGTTTTTTTATTTGTTTGAGAGTTTTTTATGCCCTGCTTACAACCGTTGCCCTGTGCGATGGCACCGTTGGCACTGGGCCAGGGCCGGCTGTGCATACATACTATAATTATATGCTATGTACTTGCATCATTTATTAATATATAACTTGACGGTTTTCGAAGAAATATAATCTATTCCGAACAGTCTATTTGTCACCATTTTTTAGAACCAAATAGACTAAATTTTCTTGGTGATTATGAGCCAAAATTGAGTTAGAACTATTTTACTCTTGGAATTGAGGAAAGTTAGAGAAACAGAATTCATGATATTACATAGCCGGATCTGTCTCCATAGAATTAACAATAAAATTATGAGTAGGAATTTTCTTAGGTACCCAAACTTTAGTGGGCCGATAGGGATTTTATAAATGTGCAAAACCATGGCAGTTCGAATATCATGGGGAAAACCATTCATATTCAACCTTCTGTATTACCAACTTATCTTCTTCAGATAAAATTGAATTTTTCTTTAGATAAGAAACAAACTTGAGACTTCAACCACCATTCGAGAAAATGGAATCTTTCTGATTTCTTTTGCAAATTTGTCCAGATTAAAGGGTTGTCAAGAACAAATGTAGTACGATCTATTTCCTCTTCCATTAATAATCAAGTGGCAAACCCAATAAATAATTCCAAATAAAGATGGTGTGTAAAAGGCCTTTGTTAGGTTTCATATCCATTGGCTATCGTTTTATCATCATTAGTTTCTTGTCGTAAAAATACGATATTCCCTCCAAAATATTATCATGATCCATTTTTAAATCAGACCTGCCAATATAGAAAACATATTCATTAGCGTAAATAGTAAGATCACTTATCGACTTCCATACCATATAAATATAAGCCTTAAAAAGTTGTAATGAGATTTGTAATCGACACATAAATTGCAACAACATTTTCTTACTATTGTGTTATCTTTTGGACGATATCAGAAATATTTTAGCGTAACTCATATTTTGAAATTCCTCAATGATGGTAAATTTTAAGTGGAGTATAAACAAAAGTTTGATTTCGCGAAACTACATGTTTTCAAGAACTTCTAGCATTTAGGATATTCCATTTAGAATTAATGTGTTAAAAACTAGCTTAGCATGCATCAAGGAGGAGGCGGCTGAATTGGAAGGAGATGAGGATATCGCTTCCAAGTACCAGGTTGAACCATTTAACTATCATCTTTTAGAGAGGAAGAGAAGGCCGAACTGAAGAGAGGGGGACAAGATGTTAAAACCTCCATTCTTGAGATAGATTTTGACCATGACAACTATACACGACGATATCATTTACTAACATCTATTGCAGAAAAAAGGAGAAGAATATAACTTAAATATAAAATGATTCGACAACAGGATATATTGGTACATATTTAGTGCAATCGAGTCTGCATTTAGTTAGTTTTATTGTTAAAATATCTCCTATAGCATATCTATATAATGTTTTAAATTATAAAAGGTTGAAGCACATATGCAAAAAGACACGTGCATCAGCCGGTTGAATCAAAAATTCAGTCGGCTAATTACTCGGTGTTCAAACTTTTATAGTTTGGACATTCAGTCGGTTGAATATTTAATTCAACCAGCTTAAAGCCATGTTTTGTGCATATGCATATTTACTTCAAATTATAGTCGATTTTTTTAGCCAATTGAATTCGAAATTCAGTCGGTTGACCTAAAGGGTTGCGACTTTTTAAAGAGTTATTGCTCTTTAATCCAAGAGTTATGAGTATATCTTTTGATTAAACCTTTCCACGAATAATTGCAACCTTCTATTTAATTTAAGTACACTTTAGAATCACTTGTTTTAATTACCAAACTTTCTAGATCTTAATATTCTTTAATTATGAAATATTTCTATATAATATTCACTTGTGCTCTTAAATTTTCAATATTCTGTGATTATAAATCACTTTCCTTCATTATTCTACATACGCTTTCAAATATATATATATATACACACACACACAAAAGAGAAGATTGTACGAAGGGTGTACTCAATAGTGACTTATCAGTGTTATCAAGAACACATATATAGAAGATTTTTTTTATGTATTTTTGAAGTCCTATTTTGCTGCTCAGGCAAGAGTCTTCTTCGGCTGTTGCGGAGAAATCATGTTCTGCTGCTCAGGTCCATGTTCTATTGTTCAGGTGTTGTAAAATCTACTCCTCTGGGTTACGTGAGGTTGTTGATTAAATGAAATTTTAGGAGTCCGGGACTGGATGTAGGATGGTGCTCCGAACCAGTATAAAAATTCCTGGTGTTCTTTACTTTTTACCTATAGTTTTTATATTGATTACCTATGATTTCTAATTATTTATCCCATTGAATATTTACTAGCATAAATCAAAGTTAATATATCACTTATTAAAACTTCCACACTAGTATATCACAAGTATTTCATATAACTCGATCCTACTCGTCTTTTCACTTGGTATCAGAGCCTGAGACTCTAGAGATCGTAACAACATCCTAGAATAAATGGTGATAAAGAAATTTAGTCAAGGCATTAGAAAGTGGAAGAGCAACAAAGTAGAATCAAAGAAACATGCAATCAAATGTCTCATGGCTAAAGTTAGATCACAATCAGTACGTGTAGATTCATTATATAAAGATCGTTTGTTAGACCATGAAAAATTATTAAAAGATTTTAAAACGTTGAATAAACTTAAATAAATTATTTTAGCTAAGTCAAAAGAATATTAGCAAGAAAATTTCAAATTAAAAAAGAAAAATAAATTTTTAGTAAAACAAACTAAATGTTTTGAAAAAACCTTAGAAGAGCTTGTTTTTCAAAAGGATTTCCTTCAAAAAGAAAATGAGCGGCTAAAAGATAAAAACAATGATCTTTTAAATGAAATTGACGTGTAATAAAATAAAAATACATCTTTAGAAGATTCTTTAAATAATTGTAGCTCTTTAATTTTGTCTGTTAAAAAGGAGAATGAAGCTACAATTGGAAAGAATTTAGGATTATCTAAAGAATGTGAGCTTTTAAAAGTTAATATTTATATTTTGCAAAAGGAAATTTGTGACTCAAAATATATTTTGAAAAATTACAATTATCTTTAGATAATTTAAAGTCTTTAAATTGTCGTATCGAAAATAGGAACATTACTTTAGAAAGGAAGAATACTGAATTAAATAAGGAAATTGATATTTCGAAACTAACAAAATGTCTTTTAAAAATGTCAAATGTGACTTTAACACTAAAAATGAGAAATGTACAAATAAATTCACAAAATTTAATAAATGTTGAAATGATATAAATATGATTCTATCTAGATCTTGACCTTTACACGATAAAAGTGGTTTAAGATATAATAAAACGAATCATAGAAATAGTGCTAGATATGCTTTTATACATAATAATAATATCACTATGGGTACAAAAACAGAGTAAATCCCAGATCCAATTTTTATAGAAATTTGAATACTACCATGTCTAGAAATATTTGTAATAATTATAGAAGTACGAAAGAAAAAAAATTAATATAAATTATCTTAGTATTTGGGTTTTTGTATATCAGAGAAATAGAGAAAAATATATCGATGATTGTTCTGATCTAGTAGTTAAAAAATTATTTTTAAAGGTTCCATTAAACCCTCTTGGGCATGGTTACCTTCCGTCTAACCTCTTGGACCTTAAAGTAGGAAGTGGGTACCAAAGTATACAAATCATATTTTTTGCAGGTACACCACAGACAAAGAAGAGGTTATTTCAGTATCTCTGATATCTTTGGAAACATATCTAAAAATGAAGAAAAAATCATAAAATATGGTAAACCTATATTTTTATTTTAAATCCAACTATATTCTCCATAGATTAAAATCTTATATTTCTCATATTGATATTCATCTCCTTTCTTGTTGATGAAAAGAAGGGAATTAAAATATAAATATATCGACTAGGGGAGGTCATATCAATAGGGGGAGTATAAATTTAAGAGAATGTCTATACATGCATTATCTCATGTTTAACAGTAATATCATATATTCCTGTTATCATGACATGTTTCATATGCAACTATTTTACTGTTAAATATGTATGAAACTCTTTTACATGTCATTTATTTTATGCAAATGGTAAATTGATATGCCATATCATTACTATATATATTCTTATATAATTACTTATTCAATACTTCTACAGAATTCCATAAGCTTATATGCAATGACAATATATTACATTCTTATAAGTAAATATAGCTTATACAATTTTTTTGGACTCATATATGCATACATCTCTAGATGATAATGAAAATTGTGTAACATATAATGCATAAATACTCATGAGTTGTACTTCTTCATATAGAACTTCGTATGTTCATAGTCATGTAACAATTCATATGCAAACGAGTATTATATTTCATGTTCTATATTTTTTTTAAGCTTCTCATATAACATCATATAAGCATACAATGTTATATAGTTCAACGATTATACATATAAGTCTTAAGCTATATTCATAAATGCAATATGCTGTTTAATCATGTATTCTAAGATATTTTTCATATACTTAAATTAGTTCATGTAAACTAACTTTCAATTCATATATTTAGTTTCATGAACTACATGTATATTAGTTCCCATCAGCCGCAATTCCTTTTTGTCGATGGCAAAAGGGGGGAAGATATATATATAAGATTGTTAAAACCTCCATTCTTGAGCTAGATTTTGACTATGACAACTAAATATGACGACCTATCCTGCCAGCTAGTTCGAATCGATCGTCAAACTGACTTCAGTCGATCAACAAGACGTATCGCTTGGGATTACGACTAATAAGAACCGAACAAAACAACTTTTTCATTAACATCATATTAATGTTACATCAGAGTACAGAATATCAGAGTACATAAATTGAAACAATACACAATGGAAATATAATTACATATAGTAGAAGACTACCAAATGCTCTGGACATAGCAATAGCTTCAATCCAGAATCCTGCTTTATGAAATATCTGCAAAACCAAAAACTATTGGTTGCCCGTGTATAAAATATGGGCACCTAGAGTTTAAGTGAGAAATAATAAACTCCATGTCAGTCATGGGACTAGTGTGAAAACAAAAAACAGTTATTTACATTATTTTAAAGTTGGGTAAATCACGGGACCACACCGTATATCACGAAACGGGTTTTCTCCACATGAATACCAGTCATAAAAATTCACAATGCTTTTTGAAAAATGAAGCTATTATAAGACTCAAAAACCCATCACATAATGCAACACAAATAGGAAGATAGAGTTTTACCTTATAAAAGCTAAAAATGCTTGATATGCAAAATTCTTTCTTATTATCAATATTGCATAGTGTGGAAATCATTTTCACAAATAAATGTATCAATCTTAGAAGACGTAGGGACTATGACTACATACATAGATTACAACCAAAACCTGGAAGGTTTGTATTGGAAGTTGAGTTCCATCAATGACCGAGGTAAAGATTTTTCTTTCTTGACACCGATAACGGGGTGTCCCAGGACTCAGGCGCTCGTAAGATCTAAAACTTCAGTTACCTTTATCGGGGTGTCTAGGATCAAGCCTTAATCATCACTATTATAAAGGTTTCTAGGAATCACCCATAGGTTATCATTTCAACTATGAACCGCAGATACATAATGGTTATGGCTAGTTCCCTCAGGAAACATCTGTACCTTTAACCCTCCTCAATTTGTGGATTTCTCCATCGACCTAGATCACAACAACACAATGGTTACGCCTAGTTTCCCCAGGAAACACCCGTCGCTGCAGGCTTTCACAGCCCTGCGAATATTGCTAGCAGCTGAGCTCAACTGATTCTATCATGTTGTTTATTATCCAGCTTCGGCCATTCATGGGTTGTGAGGCTTGTCGAAGTCACGTTTCGACACAACGTTACACTATATCAGCGATGCTTTGATCATCATCCACAAAGATCTGGTTTTCAACAAAAAGCTTTGATCTATCTTCCAGTAGTGCTCAACATGCCATATTGTCAATTCACACATATGATCAGTTTATATTAATAATATAACCTTTGAGCTCATATGTCTCAAAGAAGGGTGTTAAGCTAAGAGAATAAATTCTCTGCCACCACAGATATATCATCAATAGAAACCAATTGGTTATGTTATGAAATACAACATCAGACACACATCCATTTACAAATCTGTTCTGGATATGAACGAAACCGAAAGCACCTTATTCCTTGTCCAATAAAGGAGAGAGGCACTTACATATCCGGTCGATCTGCAAGTACATATGTACGACCGCCACTTATAAACTTGTCTTGGGTTGTACACCCCAATCGAGACATCGACAATAAACCAAACGATGTGAAGATCTCCGGCCTTCAATCACCGTCCTCAAGCATCATCAATATTCGTCGTATTATTTATTCAGAATGGGTTAGAGCCCGGTCTTTCTGAAATAACTATCGCATCTATAAAATCAAGTGATATATAAACATATCATAAAACTAACTACATTTAAGAATATTCATTTCACCCAAATCATATTTTACATTGGGAATTACTCCTATAATCTTATCAAAGATTTATTTTGTAACGACCCAGAAATTTCGACGATTGGAATAGACGATTAATTAAAGAATTTACTATTAATCATAAATTTATGTTGACATTTGAATTTAAAATCAAATATATTGTTTGGAATTGGATTGGATTCCATATTTAATTCAGAATGGTTGATTGGAATCAAACATGTACGATCAAATATTAGAACTGAATTTGATTAAATATTTGAATTTGATTTGGAATTCGACAGAGAAATATTGATGGTCGAATTTAAAAATAAACGTTATTGATGTTAAAGGAATTGAAGAGTTTATTTTGAAAATATTTCTTTTGATATGTGTGTGTGTTTATATAAATAAAGAAAGTGAAACTTAACGTTTAAAAATTGGAATCGAATGGAGTTGTCAGTAAACAAATGGAATAAAATCAGTAAAGCGATAAACATTTTAAAATTTAAAATAATGTTGTATACAAACAAAGTCGGTTTACAATTAGAATTATTTTATTGGGTTCAAAATGTTGAGGCGTGACGGTACGTAAAATCTCGTCACGATTAGAGTTCGTTTGGGGTAGTTCAAAAAAATAAACCATCAACATGATTTGCGGTAGAAAGAAGGGAACCATACATACGCAAATAAAATAAAACGTATGTTACTTCCTTCACACACCAATGATTCCTTGGCTCCCACGAAAACGTGTTGCCCACGGTTTTTACATCTATAAAAGAATCCCTTCCTCATTTCATTCCTTCATCAGAAAATCGTTCCCCTTTTCTACTTCCATGGCCGAAGCCCTAAGTTATTCATCCTCCTAAAAATCGAATTTTGCCCTGCTAAATTCGTGTCCACCTTAAGCCGTCGCCATCGCCTTCGTATCTTTTTCCCAAATCCAAAATCTCCACGACCGATTGAAACCTAGCCCCACTTCGGAAGTCAAAAGTTGTCGCCTTTTCCTCGTCGCGGTGAGCCACCAGCCATTTACCGCCCTTCGCATCTTCACCTCCGTCTGTCGTCTATTCTTATTCATTGCTGTCACAGGTGAGCACTCACTCACGATTTAATCATAATTCAAGTTTAATAACTTCGATGATTAGCTTAAATAAAATAGTTAATATGCGTTGTTTGGGTTGGATCACTCCACTTCGTGTTGCTGCTCTTTTGATTTGGGGTTTGCTGCCCTTTGATTTGGGGTTTGCTGCGTTCTCATTGAAATCACCTTGCGCCTGTACCTCTGGCCTTACTGGTGTAGATGGTGATAAATTTAACTGTATATATATGGAGGCTAAGTTGAATATGGGTATACATATACTTAGTATATGTATATTCAAATCAGTTAGCATATGTATATACACGAGACCATTATCTGCTTGTTCGAAACGAAACTCGAATACTCAGATTTACTTGTTGCCTAGTTAAAACTGAAACTAATTTCAGAGTGATCTCCACTGCTTCCCTTTTATATTTTGAGAAAACATGTACTATTCAGTACATATATGGTTTTAAAGAATCCGCTTTCTGATTTATTTCCACTACTTCCCAATCTATTCGAGAAATGGTACAGTTGTATATAACTTATATATATATATATCCCATCCCTAGTGAGGAAAGGCTTGTTTAAAATATGGAAGTAGCTTTGCTTAAGTATCATGTACCCAAAGTGCTTGACATTCTCACCTAGCCGATTAATTCATATACTGGTCATTTATTGAAATTTGTTCATGGATATATGCATGACATTTTGTTCCCGCTTTATAAATGTCAATTTAGATCAGCGAATATTGTGTCATATTGGATTTACAAAATATTAACAGTTTTTGAGCAATGAAATTCTCTACCCTTACCTGATGTTGAAAGTTTTCGAATATACTATTACTATGCCACTCGTTCAAAATATATACACCACCTGGTTGTGCCATCGTGTGTCAAGTGTATACGATAAGTGCAACTAGTAATAATGCCAGTAACGTAGGGATTAACGCATGAAATTGTTAAAGCTTTGGTCTCAAAAGTTTGTCTAAAATACATACCACTATGTCTTGAAAATCTGGACATATGCATCTTCACTGATAGTTCATTATATCCATGTACATATGTGTTCTATGACCCCGTCTATAATTGACACTGAGTTGTTAGATTTGGTTCATCACTAATTATACACACTTTATTGGCATTATGAAGTAGTAGCCCATTACTGTAGAATTATCCCAGTCCATCCCTAGTTCCAATGCAGTAAAATGAGACCTGCTTGCATACTATCCATGTATATTTGGGAAAAGAACACGCCCAGGACATTTTATACAGTTTGCCGTGTTCATACAGTTTGCCTTGTTCATACATATACATGTATGAAATTTGAACCAGTCCTATCTTAAATTAATTTGTGTCTTTTTATCATCTCTTTTCGGCACACTGGAACTATGATTTTTATATACTATCTGTCATAATGGGTTTAGTATACTTGGTCGGACGACTGGCACACTTGAGAAAAACTCTACTGTCTTGTACAACCATTTCTTGTTGGTACTGCTACTGTTTCCATGCTTGCACCAGTCTGAAATGTGTGTAACTACTCTATTTTGAACTTGTGGCCAAAACGTATTATAAGAACAGTCCCATCATATATATATATATATTGTTGTTTCCTACTTGAAACCGAACACACTTTCTTTACAGTACACACTGCTGCGTTATAAACTTGAAAACATTGATCACTTTTGGTCCAACACTTGGATCTGATTTACCACCATATATACTATGCAACTCTCAATATGATTAGTTAACGAAGATCCGCATTTTTTTAAAGGTTTATGATATATGTATAGTTTGATTTCAGTCAAACAGACATAAGCTGGATCCTTATATCTACAGTGATATAATATTTAATGACATATTTATAAATGATTTCACTGCAGAATCATCAAACATGTATTTAAAGTCATGATTGAAACCCTCATTTGAGTTTGATTGTTGTATCCTTTCCATTGGCTGATGCATTCTTCCGTTTAAACTTACAATGTCCATACGAACTGGAATTATAAAGAAAATGAGCATCATTTGAAAATTTAGGAAAGGGTAAAAAGTGTAGAGCAATTTAGTTGTAATTAGTCAATGTCAATCCATAAAAGCTGTTGTTTGTATATGGCTCAAATTTTGCCAGTGAGAATGAATATATATGCTTTTCTGTAGAATATGCTTGCTTTTGGTGTGTGCTCAGTGGCGTCACTTGACTCCAGTTTGTGTCTGAACTTAAGGGTCACACAAGTTATGTTTGGCTGTACAAAGCAAAACTTCCTTACCCTCATTTGTTCATGATACTTGATCCCTTATTTCTATACCATATATGACTTGACATAAGGCCTTCTGCCTTGCCATGCGTCTGCCCAAATTGATCAACTTAAACACCACTGTTTTGGGTCTGTATATAACCACCAATTCAGCTAAATTTGAATGTTAATTGTAACCGCTGATTCGTGCCGCATATGCTGTCACTTGGCTACATGTTATAATTTGCATATTCGGGTCATTTGGCTATATGTCATGAACTACAATAGTTGATTATTTGACCACCTTTGTTTACACTACATGTATGGGTACTTGTTAGTAAAGCTGTCGAGACGGTTCGTCCCTGGATCTAGATTGAACTGATATGAACAAACACCACATTTGATCTATGTAGAACTGATATGAACAAACACCACATTTGATCTAGATAGAACTGACATGAACATATACCACACTTGGTCTAGATACGTTGACATGAACAGATACCACCACTGTTTATTTTACATATGACATCAAGGACAAGATTAACTATTATATTTCAGTTTACATTGAAATTAATTTATTTGAACTATGATTTAATCCTGACTCGAGTATTTTGTGTTTACATGAAATGCTCGGGTCAGACCCGAGCAGTGCAGATTTAAAGATTACAGCTTAGGATTCGAAGATTGGCGAAGCTGGGGATTCCAAAGACGCGCACTCTGAAGATTTCAAACCAGTAAATATTTTCCTTGTTTTAAACTGTATTTTTCCATTCCGCTGTATAGAAAGTCTTATATTATAAATTCTGGATATATATAAAAGTTATAGTTTTGTTGTTGAATACTGTTCCTTCTATTTATTCTGTGTTTCTGTGTTGATTCTATTTTGTACTCTATAAGCTAAATAACGATCCTTCGATTTGAACGTTTTAAGTTGGTTTAATCACCAACTTGAGACGGCCAAATTGGCGGGACGTTACAAGTGGTATCAGAGCTTTGGTTTATTCAAAGCATAGCTTATCGAGTTTACAAATGGATCTTGGAAATAAAAAGGTTTTGAAATATAAAATTTTGAAAGTACAATAATTTAAAAATCTATTTTGAAAGAAAAATATTATTTTGGAAATATCATTTTAAAATTTATACAGCGGAAAACAAAAATTTATTTTTGAAAGTAAAAATTCTGTTCGAAATTCCCAGTCTTCAGAAGTCTTCGAATCCAGGTTTGCGATAATTATTCTTCGATAAGATTCCCTTAGATTGGAACCCCGAATTCATCATCGAATGGTATCAAGGAAAGATAAGTATAAGATAATCGATGAATTAATTTCGCTAATTGGTATTATAGCAATCAGAGACAACTGAAATTATTGAAAATAAGAATTTAAATAAGATAATTCGAAATGTTTTTAAGAGATCGTGAGAAATTAATGGGTTTTGAAAATAAATCAGAATGGCAAGAACTGAAGAACAAAAAGCCGCACGTCGAGAACGAAGAGCGGCAGAACGTAAAAGAAGGGAAGAAGCGATGTTGGAATACGAGAAGAAGATTAAGGAAAAACAGACAGCTGGCCCCTATGACAATGTCATCTGTTACAGATGTCAGAAAAAGGGATATTACGCGGCTACGTGCGGAGAGAGAGACAAGGGAAAGAAGGAAAAATTTACCGATCCAATATTTTTGGTTTTAAATGTCGAGAGAAGGGACATTTTCCAAGTCGGTGTCTTAATGTGAGGAAGAAGAAGCCTGCCATTGCTGAGACGTCTGATGAACCAATCACTTGCTATCATTGTAAGCAAGTTGGACATATAGCTCGAAATTGTTCCGAGAGACAACAAGGAAGACAGACAATATTGCGCTCCGCTAGAGAGAAAACTGTGAAGTATGTAGATAAAGATGACTCCATCTCGTATTATTGTAAGAACTGCAAGGAGTGGGGTCGTGTGGATGAGGAATGCACAAATCTTTTTGTGGAGACTCCAGGACCATGAATATCGTGAAAGTAGTTTACGCAAAGATGTGGATCTTCGATCGAAAAGCAGAAAATCATCGAAGATTGTGAATCCTAGTTAAGTCAGCTCTATTTCATAATACTATCATTGTAATTCTTAAACTCCTATGTAGGTATTTTGAATAGATCAAAAGAAGACTATGTACAATTATTTGAATGGAATGGTTATGAAAGATTTTGAACTCTATGAAGTTGCTATTAATGGTTTAATCTTATAAGGTTATTTGAAATCTTGAAAGTGAAATATTTCTGAGTAGAAATTATAATAATATTGTTATAATAAATGGTTTTCATAAAAGTAGATTCGTAAACTGAATTCAAGAGTTACGTGAGAAATAATTTGATAAGAAAGTGAAGTTAAGAAATTGGAAACTGACCGGAGATTGGTCAAGTTGGATGACTTTCTAAGTGTCGATCTGAGGTTGGTTTCGGCCTTCGGGGTTGATACTTAGAGAGTGGTTCGCTTGCTAATTTACGGTCAGAGGATGTGAATGTGGAAGAATGATAATGCATGAAGAGGAATTAGTTATAAGAATTTCAAATTTTGAGAGTATAAGGGTTTGAATTGAGGGATGAACTTAATAAGGAGAAATTGAAAGAAAATTGGATTTGTAACAAATAAATTTATTTAAAAGAGAATGGAAAATATAAATATTTGAATTGATTAAGAGGCCAAAAACCAAAGTTTGAAATTTGAATATGTTCGATTTTGATATATAAGTTTTCGAAATTTATATGAGAAATGTATATGAATATAACGAATTTGAAAATTTCTGATTTGAAATATAACATAATATATATAAGAATGAGACATTTGGAAATATGATTTGGAGAAAAATCATAAATATGATTTTTGAGGAATATGAAATAAAATACGATATGTATATAGTATCATATATTTTTCAAAATCGAGATAAGGGAAGTACCTTCCTTCTCTATGAATTCCGAGCTTTGTTGAGATATGCTGCTGGTGGTAGTAGGTTGTCCGGACATAAAACTCATGAGTTGCCATTGAGCACGACTGCTAGCGAAATTCGCAGGTCTGCAGATAGCCTACGACGGTCGAATGTTTCTTGAGGGAATCAGGCGTAACCATTGTGATCGCTGCAATCTAGAGTCGTTGGAATTCGAACGTGTAGCGAAATTCGCAGGGCTGCAGATAGCCAACGGCGGACAGATGTTTCTTGGGGGAACCAAGCGTAACCATTGTGACTACGGCGATCTACAGTCGAATTATAAGGGTGTAATCCGCAGAGCTGTGAAAGCTTACGGGTATGGATGTTTCCTGGGGGACCCGGGCGTAACCATTGTGTACCTGCGGTCCACAGTATTTGAGATATCTTATTGATAGTGAGCCACCTGTTTGATGCAGCAGTTAGTCTTCGTGACTTGATTTGTCTCTGTAACTTGATTGGTCCTTATGACCTGAGTTAAATTCATTTGATCATTTTATTTCATGATCCTGAGATAGAGCAACTAATGCTCAATGACCTCAGATTGTCTTTTGACTCTTATATTGTCTTCCGTTGATCTGTCCATGACGAAATTCGCAGGGAAATGATTTCCTACGGATACAGATATTTTCTGGGTGATCCAGACGAAACCATTGTGTATCTGCGATTCATGAACAATCAACATATCAATATCACAATGGTACTTACCGTATCTGTTTTGAAAGAATTTCGAAATATTTTTCACTGGGAGTTGAAGCAAGGATATATGTAGTACTTGGAGATTTTAGTCATGCGTCTGGCCAGCGTATGCCTAACATCTGTGAGAACGACAATATACTTGTCAAACTTCGAGTTATCAAAATTATTTTCAAAGCAATAATTTGGAATTTAATATACCTAATTTAATAAGTTAAAGGATTTCGAGGTATTTTCAAGTCCATAGCTTTGAGATAATAACACAAATATTTTCTGTAATAAATATGTATATATATAAATGATTTTAGGATTTTGTCGATAATTGGTGACTTGGAATGGAAATGTTATTTACACTCTTTAAGGAGTGTTGAGAAGATTATATGGATTGAATGTAAAAGGATTAGATTGAACTTGGAGTGCAAGGAATAAGTGAAAATTTACAGATGAGATTTATACAAAATTTTGGAATAATTGGAGATGCATATATTCAACATATGCAGAATTCAAAATCTAAGCAGAGATGGGTTTGAAAAGAAATTTGATTTTCCGAATAAATTGAATATGATAAATAAACAAGGAAGATCGATAACTAAAATATCAATATTTAAATTAATTGTGAAGAATTTTTACACAAATATGAAAATTAAAAGTGTATATTGATATAATTCCCAACGTTATTTACTTTTCGAGGACGAAAAGTTTTAAAGGGGGGAAGAATGTAACGACCTAGAAATTTCGACGATTGGAATAGACGATTAATTAAAGAATTTACTATTAATCATAAATTTATGTTGACATTTGAATTTAAAATCAAATATATTGTTTGGAATTGGATTGGATTCCATATTTAATTCAGAATGGTTGATTGGAATCAAACATGTACGATCAAATATTAGAACTGAATTTGATTAAATATTTGAATTTGATTTGGAATTCGACAGAGAAATATTGATGGTCGAATTTAAAAATAAACGTTATTGATGTTAAAGGAATTGAAGAGTTTATTTTGAAAATATTTCTTTTGATATGTGTGTGTGTTTATATAAATAAAGAAAGTGAAACTTAACGTTTAAAAATTGGAATCGAATGGAGTTGTCAGTAAACAAATGGAATAAAATCAGTAAAGCGATAAACATTTTAAAATTTAAAACAATGTTGTATACAAACAAAGTCGGTTTACAATTAGAATTATTTTATTGGGTTCAGAATGTTGAGGCGTGACGGTACGTAAAATCTCGTCACGATTAGAGTTCGTTTGGGGTAGTTCAAAAAAATAAACCATCAACATGATTTGCGGTAGAAAGAAGGGAACCATACATACGCAAATAAAATAAAACGTATGTTACTTCCTTCACACACCAATGATTCCTTGGCTCCCACGAAAACGTGTTGCCCACGGTTTTTACATCAATAAAAGAATCCCTTCTCATTTCATTCCTTCATCAGAAAATCGTTCCCCTTTTCTACTTCCATGGCCGAACCCCTAAGTTATTTATCCTCCTAAAAATCGAATTTTGCCCTGCTAAATTCGTGTCCACCTTAAGCCGTCGCCATCGCCTTCGTATCTTTTTCCCAAATCCAAAATCTCCACGACCGATTGAAACCTAGCCCCACTTCGGAAGTCAAAAGTTGTCGGCTTTTCCTCATCGCGGTGAGCCACCAGCCATTTACCGCCCTTCGCATCTTCACCTCCGTCCGTCGTCTATTCTTATTCATTTCTGTCATAGGTGAGCACTCACTCACGATTTAATCATAATTCAAGTTTATTAACTTCGATGATTAGCTTAAATAAAATAGTTAATATGCGTTGTTTGGGTTGGATCACTCCACTTCGTTTTGCTGCTCTTTTGATTTGGGGTTTGCTGCCCTTTGATTTGGGGTTTGCTGCGTTCTCATTGAAATCACCTTGCGCCTGTACCTCTGGCCTTACTGGTGTAGATGGTGATAAATTTAACTGTATATATGTGGAGGCTAAGTTGAATATGGGTATACATATACTTAGTATATGTATATTCAAATCAGTTAGCATATGTATATACACGAGACCATTATCTGCTTGTTCGAAACAAAACACGAATACTCGGATTTACTTGTTGCCTAGTTAAAACTGAAACTACTTTCAGAGTGATCTCCACTGCTTCCCTTTTATATTTTAAGAAAACATGTATTATTCAGTACATATATGGTTTTAAAGAATCTGCTTTCTGATTTATTTCCTCTACTTCCCAATCTATTCGAGAAATGGTACAGTTGTATATAACTTATATATATATATATATATATATATATATATATATATATATATATATCCCATCCCTAGTGAGGAAAGGCTTGTTTAAAATATGGAAGTAGCTTTGCTTAAGTATCATGTACCCAAAGTGCTTGACATTCTCACCTAGCCGATTAATTCATATACTGGTCATTTATTGAAATTTGTTCATGGATATATGCATGACATTTTGTTCCCGCTTTATAAATGTCAATTTAGATCAGCGAATATTGTGTCATATTGGATTTACAAAATATTAACAGTTTTTGAGCAATGAAATTCTCTACCCTTACCTGATGTTGAAAGTTTTCGAAAGTTTTCGAATATACTGTTACTATGCCACTCGTTCAAAATATATACACCACCTGGGTGTGCCATCCTGTGTCAAGTGTATACGATAAGTGCAACTAGTAATAATGCCAGTAACGTAGGGATTAACGCATGAAATTGTTAAAGCTTTGGTCTCAAAAATTTGTCTAAAATACATACCACTATGTCTTGAAAATCTGGACATATGCATCTTCACTGATAGTTCATTATATCCATGTACATATGTGTTCTATGACCCCGTCTATAATTGACACTGAGTTGTTAGATTTGGTTCATCACTAATTATACACACTTTATTGGCATTATGAAGTAGTAGCCCATTACTGTAGAATTATCCCAGTCCATCCCTAGTTCCAATGCAGTAAAATGAGACCTGCTTGCATACTATCCATGTATATTTGGGAAAAGAACACGCCCAGGACATTTTATACAGTTTGCCGTGTTCATACAGTTTGCCTTGTTCATACATATACATGTATGAAATTTGAACCAGTCCTATCTTAAATTAATTTGTGTCTTTTTATCATCTCTTTTCGGCACACTGGAACTATGATTTTTATATACTATCTGTCATAATGGGTTTAGTATACTTGGTCGGACGACTGGCACACTTGAGAAAATCTCTACTGTCTTGTACAACCATTTCTTGTTGGTACTGCTACTGTTTTCATGCTTGCACCAGTCTGAAATGTGTGTAACTACTCTATTTTGAACTTGTGGCCAAAACGTATTATAAGAACAGTCCCATCATATATATATATATATATATATATATATATATATATTGTTGTTTCCTACTTGAAACCGAACACACTTTCTTTACAGTACACACTACTACGTTATAAACTTGAAAACATTGATCACTTTTGGTCCAACACTTGGATCTGATTTACCACCATATATACTATGCAGCTCTCAATATGATTAGTTAACGAAGATCCGCATTTTTTTAAAGGTTTATGATATATGTATAGTTTGATTTCAGTCAAACAGACATAAGCTGGATCCTTATATCTACAGTGATATAATATTTAATGACATATTTATAAATGATTTCACTGCAGAATCATCAAACATGTATTTAAAGTCATGACTGAAACCCTCATTTGAGTTTGATTGTTGTATCCTTTCCATTGGCTGATGCATTCTTCTGTTTAAACTTACAATGTCCATACGAACTGGAATTATAAAGAAAATGAGCATCATTTGAAAATTTAGGAAAGGGGAAAAAGTGTATAGCAATTTAGTTGTAATTAGTCAATGTCAATCCATAAAAGCTGTTAATTGTATATGGCTCAAATTTTGCCAATGAGAATGAATATATATGCTTTTCTGTAGAATATGCATGCTTTTGGTGTGTGCTAAGTGGCGACACTTGACTCCAGTTTGTGTCTGAACTTAAGGGTCACACAAGTTATGTTTGGCTGTACAAAGCAAAATTGCCTTACCCTCATTTGTTCATGGTACTTGATCCCTTATTTCTATACCATATACGACTTGACATAAGGCCTTCTGCCATGCCATGCGTCTTCCCAAATTGATCAACTTAAACACCACTGTTTTGGGTCTGTATATAACCACCAATTCAGCTAAATTTGAATGTTAATTGTAACTGCTGATTCGTGCCGCATATGCTGTCACTTGGCTACATGTTATAATTTGCATATTCGGGTCATTTGGCTATATGTCATGAACTACAATAGTTGATTATTTGACCACCTTTGTTTACACTACATGTATGGGTACTTGTTAGTAAAGCTGTCGAGACGGTTCGTCCCTGGATCTAGATTGAACTGATATGAACAAACACCACATTTGATCTATGTAGAACTGATATGAACAAACACCACATTTGATCTAGATAGAACTGACATGAACATATACCACACTTGGTCTAGATACGCTGACATGAACAGATACCACCACTGTTTATTTTACATATGACATCGAGGACAAGATTAACTATTATATTTCAGTTTACATTGAAATTAATTTATTTGAACTATGATTTAATCCTGACTCGAGTATTTTGTGTTTACATGAAATGATCGGGTCAGACCCGAGCAGTGCAGATTTAAAGATTACAGCTTAGGATTCGAAGATTGGCGAAGCTGGGGATTCCAAAGACGCGCACTATGAAGATTTCAAACCAGTAAATATTTTCCTTGTTTTAAACTGTATTTTTCCATTCCGCTGTATAGAAAGTCTTATATTATAAATTCTGGATATATATAAAAGTTATAATTTTTCTGTTGAATATTGTTCCTTCTATTTATTCTGTGTTTCTGTGTTGATTCTATTTTGTACTCTATAAGCTAAATAACGATCCGTCGATTTGAACGTTTTAAGTTGGTTTAATCACCAATTTGAGACGGTCAAATTGGCGGGACGTTACATATTTCATTTAAACTTCTTGTTTAAATATTTCCTTGGAAATCATTTAAAAAGATTACATAATCTATTTTCACAAACTTAACTCCAAAAAAAAGTTTATAAGCTTTATTGGGATTAGCAAACCTTACAAAGTGGTAATATCTCATATCGTTGTCCTATTCCCATCCTATTTATCCCATGGTGCAAAACTAGTAGTACTCCATATCCAACAACCCTTGTGTTTCGGTAAGTTCAGTTACCTTCTTTAATTTCAAATCTAATTAAAGATTCATTAAAACTCTAACGTAGTTTTAAACTCCATTTCATTCATTCAAATATTTGTTGAAAGATCTATTAAAACATTAACATAGTTTTAATCTTCATTTTATTCGTACAAATCTTTGTTGAAAGATTTATTACGAATCAAATTTAAGAAATCTACTTTCATTTAACTGGGTTATAGAACAAATGTCATTTAAAACACTGTTCATGATAAACCCAAAACCAAACGTCCATTCAATTCCAATTAAATTAATAATTGGAAAACTTCACTATGGAAAATTTCATTAATCTTAATTAAAAGATTTATTTCATAAACTTCATCTTTAAAAGGGTTTAAGAATAGTTTTATTGAAGACACCATTCGAGACAAACCCCAAATCCATTTGATATCAAATATAAGGCTCTAAATAGAAATTATACCGACTTATATTCAACTTCAAATTTTAAAATCAATAGATAAAATATAGGGAATAACGGTATATATATCTTCTAAAATCCTCAAACAAAATCTGTATAATTACGAAATCCAGTGTCAAAATATCCGAAGATTGTTTCCACTCAAATCCAATATTCATACATCGGTAAAACTTAACTTGGTTAAGTAATCATTAACTTCAAACCGTTTCAATCACTTTTGTCAAAATAGCTAATTTTCACAAATATCCAAAACTAAATATATTTAGTCCAAATCAATTTTACATTATTTATTCTGATTTATCATAATTTTTCCCTATTTTTAATAATTTAAAAATAACACAAACCGATTTCAGGTCATTTACAACACCAACGCTATTTTTATTCAAATTCGGTTTGAATTTATGTCCAGATCTAACCGTTGGATTTTAAAACTCCATATATCATTTTAAAGCTCTTTTCATTCTGAACCAAACGTTTTGCATTCCGGTAAAATTCGACGGTCGGATCTCTAGGTATGTTAATTTGAATTTAATGGTCGAAATTCGCGAATGGTCATTGTGTGACACGTCCAATTCAAACCATTTTATTATTTATAATAAACTTCCTCGATTCAATCCAAACATATACTATATAAAATGTTTATAATCTCGTATAAAAAACGATTTCAATCTCCAGTTCAATTTTAAATCAAAATTGAACACACACTACAATAGAAATAACCCTTTATAGCATAATAAAACATTTTTTGTTTCGACATGATAATGAACGAGTAATTAAAGTGCCATATTGACAGCAAGGGCTTTCTTCATACATTTTCTTCTCCATGACGTGACCCTGCACAAGAGCTCCTAGCCCTTCTTCCTTTTCTTCCCTTGTCGCTTTCCCTCTTTTTTGTTTTTCTATCACCTCCAAAATAAACAAGTACATTTTTTTTGGTAAAGCCGACCGGTTTTTAAGATGACCGCAAACACCTTACTATTATTACCAATAATAAAAAATATAAAAAAGAACAGGTGACTGTGGTTAATAGTTAACTAATCGGTTTTTAAGGTGGACCGTCAACCACATGCCGAATTTTAAGTGTTATGTCCACTCTACTTATACAGGCTTACAACACTGAAGCTATGCACTAGACTACAAATTTCTTGGCACACCATGCAGGGAGGCAGTACATCACTATGACCTATTTAAAATTACATTTGTACAAAACCAAATTAAGTACAACAATTGCATTTCTTGAGCCATGCAGTGAAAACGCAGCATGATTAAGACAAGAGCCTGACCATCACTCCATTACGAACAGTACAGCTTCACATCCCATAATTTACAATTCCAAAAAAAAAAAACACTCGACAAGGAGGAATTAAGAACAAAAGCAGAACCAGTTACCGTACGGATTACTTTCCGTTCACTAAGACATATTCTTAGCAACCCGGGGGAAATGGCAAAGATTGCATAGCAAATTCCATAGCAACACGTAATGAGTGAAAGGCTCAGACAGTAACCACCGACATAGAAGAAGCAAAATTCAGAACCGTAGTTTCTCGTGTATAGCGATCTAATTTCGAAAATGACACATCTAAGCATAAAGAAGGCAACAGTACTGCTGCAAAAAGCCTCAAAACCGAACTCTAGGATCCCAGAGAAGAAACCAAACACCTAAATAACATATGTAATGTCCAAGAAATTTTGACAACTGGAATGTGAAATTAATTTAAGATTTGACTATTTACAATCAAATTTTATATTAGTACCGGGATTGGGGAATTTCGCTCAATATTCTTTTATATTAATAGGAAGGGATTGGGGAATTTCTCAAAAGATCGGTACGGTTATCGGGCTGGGGACGGGTTTCAGAACTCAACACCAAACTCGACACAAAATAAACACAATGCTAACTCGATTAACCGAAAATAAAACCTAAAATTTCTATACACAAAGTAATACATATATAAATATGCACGGTAACCTCAATATATATATATATATGTGTGTGTGTGTGTGTGTGTGTGTATATATATATATATATATTTTTCTCAATCAATAAGTTCTCAAAACCCACCCTATATATATATATATATATATATATATATATATATATATATATATATATATATGGTGAGCGTTCAATGACACCCGAAACACCCCCGATTTCCACCACACATTCCGTTTCTCTCCCTCCACTACTTCTCTCTCCTTCCACTAACTTAAACTAATATAAATGCTTAGCTTATATAGGGAGGCTTTTAGGGTGCTTACTATACGCTCCTTTATATATACTGCAGCACCCCCTTAGCCCCCCGATTCCACCACATTCCCGCTTCTCTCTCCTTCCACTAATTCTCTCTCCTTCCACTAACTTATTTAACAATAAATGGGTGGCTCTCCTTAGGGTGCAAAAGGGGTGCCAAGAATTTGGGGTGCTATATAACCCTCCTTATATATATATATATATATACACACACACACACACACACACATGTATGTATGAGCGTTCAATGACACCCCAAATAGTGAGCACCCCATTTGCCCCCTTATATAAACCAATCATTTATATTAGAATAAGTGAGTGGAAGGTGAGAGAATGAGTAAAGGGAGAGAGAAACGGAATATGTGGTGGAAATCAGGGAACATTGAGGGGTGCTGCACTATTTGGGGTGTCATTGAACATTCGTGCATATATATATATATATATATATATATATATATATATATATATATATATATATATATATATATATATATATATATATATGAGGAGGGTTAAATGACACCCTCTTTTTTTGTCTTTCCTTTTGCACCTCATTTGTGGCCAAATATTTATAGTTAAATAAGTTAGTGGGGGAAGAGAGTTGTGGTGGAAATCAGAAAGGCTAAAGGGGTGCTACAGTATTTGGAGTGTCATTCAACGCTCTTCTCTGTGTGTGTTTATATATATATATATATATATATATATATATATATATATATATATATATATATATATAATCCAGCACATACATTCAGGGGCGGATCTAGTGTTGGGCCAGCTAGGGCCACCGCCCCTGCTGGAAACTGGCTGATCTGGCAAAATTTGACAAGCTTTAGCTGACTGCCATAGGTGAAATGCAAGAACTGCCCTACCTGAGCTTTGGGACACCTAACATTCCACTTAAACCGTGCTGGTATAGTTACTTTGCACTAAGCTGACGTAGGTTGGTATATATGTAAGATGATTCATAGTTTTTTGGAAGTATGGAACTGAACTTTGGAAAATTCCGCCCTACCTGAACTTCAAGGCTGGCTCCGCCCCTGCATACATTATATTTATATATATATATGTATATATATATATATATATATATATATATATGTATATATGTATGTATATGTATATATGTATGTATATGTATGTACAACACAAATAAAACACGCAACAGATTCACGCACGCTACACACAGATCACAAAAATATCATACAAAGGCAAATATGCCCTGAACACAACTCACAATATATAAACACCCACGCCACCCTTACAACATAACTCATGCCAACGGACACAACTCACGCAAACACCCCATACACTCACGCAAAGCAACATTGTAGGGCGGAGCTTCGGTGCTGAGCAGGTCACAGGCGGCTTCATGGTGGGCGGGAGTCGTTCGGGAGGAGCAGGCGGCTTTTCATGTGGAGGCGAACTGGGTGAGTTCTATAGTGAGGAGGCGGGCTGAAGAGGTGGTTCGTTGCAGCCGAGGTGGAAGTGGAGGCTAGGGCCTTGGTGGCTACGGTGAGCTTGGCGTCGGCATGGTTGTTGGACGGAGGTCGGAGCTGGATGTCGCGAGCTGAGTAGGACGGCTTTGGTGTAGTGGGAAGGCTGTCACGGTGGAGAGGTGAGTCGGTGAGGAGTAGTGCTTTCATGGGAAAATGAGGAGCAGAAAAGAAGAAAAAAAACGATGGAAAAGGTGAAGGCAGAAGTGGCGAATGGGAGAAAATAGGGAGAGAAGAAAGAAGGCATACGGGATAATAAAAGGGAATGAGCGGTACCGGTTTTGAAAACGAAAAGAACATGAATATTAGTTGAACGAACGAGTAAACGTAAATAATCGTGAATTGTCAGTCCCTTTTACTATGCAAATGAAAAGACACCAGTATGAGAAAGAACGCATGGAATTTGAAAATGAACGGTTTCGGGGAAACAAACAGACGGTTTAAAGATGACGAACGAACCGGTTAATACACGAACGGTTTGGCAATGTATGAAGAACGATTTTGCAATGCATATACAACGGACGGTATTGGAATATCAAAAGAAGACAAATTCGACAAATGGAAATTGAGTGATATTTACAACATTAATCAATCAATACAAATAGGAGATCTACTAAAAACATTTTTGAAATAAAAATCAAAGATATTATTTATAAATATTGAAAACAAACTATATAATACATGTTTACTATTTAAATAAAAATCTAAGAATGAAATTCAAATGTTAATAATATTAGTAAACCAAATATAATACGAGTTTAATATTTAAAAATAAATTCAAATTCAAATAAATCAACACGATTAAAATTTATCAATAAGTAAGATTTGAAATTTCAATATTGATTCGTATTATTAAATTTATATTTAGATCGAAATCAAATTCATATAAAATCCAAAATAAATGTAGTTTAAAATCAAATCAAAATAATTATCTAAATAAAATACAAATAAACTGAAACGACCCAAACTTCCCAGTGAAGGAAAGCGTGGATTGTTTGAGAGCAACACACATCAGAACATAGAACCGAAGAACATTTTATTATTGATTACAACAATTACATCAGAGTACAAGAAAATTCCAGAGTATGAATAAATAATATATATTGGAAATACAATATCAGAGATTTAAATTACATTTAAATAGCAGCGGAAAAATAATACAAATATACAACCGAAAGGAATACACGGATACAGAGCTTTCCGAATATCGCTTCAGCTGTAGACCAGGATCCTGTAAATATGATATCTGCAAAAACAAGCTACTCGACTGCCCGTGTGAAAAATATGGGCACCCGAGTTTGCCAGTGAAACAAACTACAGGTCAGTCATGGGACTGGTATGAGAAATCTTAAATAACCTATCTAATAATAAGGCTAATCACAGGACTACGCCGCTAACGCGGAACGGGTTTACTCCATTGGATTGCCAGTGCATAACTAAAGTAAATCGTCAAATAACGCAATGCTTTTTAGAAAAATGAAACCATTATAAGACCCAAGTCCCATCACACAATGCAACGCACGCCGGAGGATAGGGTTTTACCTTATAATGGTCAAAAGATGCTTGATACGATAAAACACGATATTAGTGTGTATATATATATTTAAAACATTTCAAAGTAAATGTATCAATCCTAGACGGCATAGCACCCCATCCTACTATGTCGCCATACTAGTTATACAATCAAAACCGTAAAAGGCATATTGGAAATTTGGGTTTCCATCATGAGTCAAGGCTAGGGAGGAGATCCTTACCGATTCGAGACACTCTAGCAATGCCCCAGGATTGGTACTCTGTCCAACCCTTGGATCCTGCAGGGCCGGTCCCCCAATAGTGCAATGGGTAGGATTGGCAATTCCTGAACACACGCTTCCCGGTTCTAGTGAACCTACAATACGACCGAGAGCGACCGCATAAATCCGAGGCCTCGCAAAAATCCAACAACCACATAAGTAAATGTCTGGGCTCCATACCATGACACCACTTCTAGTTAGAGAGAAACGTGTGCACTCCCTGCGTTCCCTTCTCCCGTTTTAGACTCTACCGGCCTGTGAGGCTCGCGAAGTCACGATATACACAAAGCTATGCCTAAATAGACTGTGCTTTGATCATCAACCACAAGGCCTGCTTTTCAACAAAGCCTTGATCATCTGCATCTTAGCATGCAACATTGTCAGACTCTACCATATCATTGATCATCTACCAATATATATATAACCTCTAAGCTCATACGTCTTAGAGAAGGGTGTTAAGTGAAGAATAAATTCTCCACCACCAAACAGAAATATATAATCAGTAGCGTTCAACAAATACAGTAGAAAAGAATACAATGTCAGACACACAATCCATTTACAAGTCCGTTCTGGGTCTGAACGGAATAGGAGAAACCTGGGTGGTTCTCGTATATTCGGACAATTAACACATACGTCTAGACGACTACCACAGAAATCCCTTCAGGGTAGCTACTCCTATCGAGGACCTCAGTAGCAATACATCCATCGATGTGAAAACCGCCGGTCTTCAGCACCGTCTTCATCTTCGACTCTTCATCGTCGTAATGATTATTCGGAATGGGTTAAACCCGGTCTTTCTGAATAACTAGCGTAATTTATAAAAAAATCAAGTGCTATAAAACATTCAACGCCTCATTCCATTTCAGAATATTCTTTTAAATAGAATATTCATATTATTAGGGAAAAGGTTCCCATAAATTTTATCAAAGATAAATTCCTTTAAAATATTCTTTAATCTTCATTTTAAAGATTTATTAAAATTGGGTTTTAATATCAAAATCATTATTAAATGATTATTCCAATTTAAGAAATAAATCTTATCTTTAATCGGGTTAAAGAATCGATGTTATTTAAAACATTGTTCACGATAAACCCAAAATCATATTTCAATAAATATAGGATTTTTACAGAAATCAAGTCAATATATAATCGATATAAATTTCTGTATCAGACCAATAATACAAGTGGAATAACGGCAAAGCCTTTTAAATTCCATATGTAGTATCAGTCTTCTTTTACAGAATCCTATCTCGATTATTATCGAATCGAATTTCCACCCAATTCCAATTTAATATATTTTAGATTAAAAAAAAAACTAGACTTTAGAAAATTTCTCTTTAAATCTTAAAAAGATTTATCAATTCTAAATCACCTTTCAATGTTAATTTGGGTCAAAGAACAAATGTCGTTTAAGAAACATAGTTCACAAAATCAATTTATTTAAGCTATTCCAAATCAATATTTTTCCAATGGAAAATCCTATTAAATCTTAATTTAATAAATTCATTCTAGCTACCAACCAGTTTATTCAAAGGAACATCTTTTATCTTTTGTCCGTCTAAGAACGGGCATAGAAATCATCATTTCATCTATTGTCAAATATTCTTTAAAATATTCGTTATATAAAAAATATTCTTTGTATGAAAAGAGTTTCTATATAAAATATTCTTTATTTTAAAAGGTATTTGTACTATAATATTCTTTATTCCAAATATTCTTTATATTTAAAAGATATTCTTTATATAAAAGAAATCCTTTATTGGAATGCGACTCAATCAGTCACCATATAACTTGAATTATATGGATTTCATACATTGAATGTATATAACAAGGGAAATAAGAGATTATCAAATATCCATCCACAACCAGAGTGAAATCAATGACTGTGTGAGCATTAAAATAAAATATTAACGCTCATCGCAGCCTGTCGATCTATCGATAGACATATAATTAATGCTGGGATTAGTGTATGTCAATTTTCATCCCAACACCCGTGTGGGGTTTCATCCAATCAAAACAAATAGTAAATTACCTGTGCACTTGGGCGATGTGTGAAAATTATCGACCCAATCACATAAACAAGTCAGGTAACTTGTAAATGGAAGTGTAACATTTCAGTAACATAAAAGGGGTATCATTTCATGTATAATGATAATGTAATTTATCAAAAGAAACAATAAATCTTTCTACTGATTCATTTTTATCCAAAAAGGTAAATTCTAATGTTAATTCACTTAAAATGAAGTGTAATCTTTTTATATTACATAAAAAAATTGATATCCCTTTTATATTAAATAAAATCTAATTTTATATCACCTTAGGAATGTAGCCCTTTAATTTTATTATAACATCTAAAATGTAGATAAAAATATACTCTTTGATTTCATGTTTTATTTACAATAAAGAATGTAAATAAAAATGTTTCTTTTGATTTCAAATAAAAATATAACCTTCTATTTCATGCTTTATTTACATAGAGGAATGTAAATAAAAATAGTAACTTTCTATTTCTAGCTTATTTGCAATAAGGATTACAAATAAAAATGATGACTTTTAATTTTAATATTTTGTTTACATATAAAGTTGTAAACAAAAGGCTTCTTTTTACTATGGTGTTTATTTGCCTTTAATTATGCAAATATAAATTATAATCTGTTAACTACAATGTTTATTTGCATCTAAATGTGCAAATAAAATATAATCTTTTAACTACCATGTTTATTTGCAATAAAATATGGAAATAAAATATAATCTTTTATTTAAGGTTTTGTTTGCAACTAAATCTACAAACAAAAATGCATATTTCTTTTTGTAACTAAAATACATAGGAAAAATGTAAGATTTGTTTGCACCTGAAATTGTTAAACAAAATGCAACCTTTTAAATCATATTTTGTTTCATTCTCTTTCAATCGCTAAATTAACATTTTCAATTCATTCTTTAGAATGACAAAAGAATGACTCTTTTTATTTCATATAAAATATTTGAAAATAAAATATTACTCTTTTTATTCCATATAGAATTACAATAAAAATGCAATTTTAAAAATCTATTCTTTCTATTGTCCTTTAAATGACAATCAAATGAAAATATTAATTTTTTTTACCATTTTTGCTACAAATAAAATGTAACTAAAATGTAACTTTTTAATCCTATCTTCTATTTACATCTGAAAATGTAAATAATAAGGTAATTCTTAAATTTGAAAGTAAAATGAAACTTGCAATTCAAGTTTTTTATTTGCATTAAAGAACGCCAATAAAAATACAACTTTAAAAACGATATTTTATTCATCTCAAAAACACAAATTAGAAATGTAAATTTCCTTTTTGATGGTTTGTTTGCATTTACAATTGCAAACAAAATTGAGACCTTTAATTTAATGTTTTATTTGCAACAAGGAATGCAAATGAATAAATAAATGTAACTTTTTATTTTTGATGTTATATTTACATTGTGAAATGCAAATAAAAGAACAAATTCTATTTTTAATATATGTTTGTAACTGTAAATACAAATAAAAGGACAAGTTTTATTTGAATGTATATTTGCATTGGTAAATAAAAGAATAAATTTTGTTTTTAATATATATTTGCATTGGTGAACGCAAATAAAAGAATAAATTTTATTTTTAATGTACGTTTACATTAATAAATGCAAATAAAAGAACGGACTATAATTTCAATGCATATTTGCATTTGTGAATGCAAATAAAGGAATAAAATTTTTTATTTCATGTTTTCATTTGCATCAAATAGTGCAAATAGAAAATGCAACTTTCATCTCGATTCCAGAACAACATAAAAAGGGTATTTTATTGTTTTACACTTTCTATGTGTTTTTAATAACAAATAAAAGAATATTTTATTTGTTGATATTTTTCTATACATTCTAATAACATATAAAAGAACATCTTATATGTTAACATTTTTCTCTTCCTTTGTTTATATTTCAAAGTCATATAAAAGAATATTTTATATGAAAATATTTTTCTAAGTATTTCAATGATAAATAAAAGTAAATTTTATTTATATACAAATTCTAAGCTTCAATCGACAAATAAAAAGTAAATTCTATTTGCGTATCAATTTCTATGCTTCAGTCGACAAATAAAAAGTAAATTCTATTTGCGTATCAATTTCTAATAGACACAATCCAAATCAATCACAGCACAACCAGCATTGAAACAAATATATACATACAACATGAATTTCATACGGAATGAATATATATAAATTAAACAATAAAATAAATAATTAAATTTAAATTTAAATAGATATCTCACCTTGCTTTTTGTTCATGTTCAAATTTTGCTGAAATTTCAAAGTGATCCGTTTCAGATCTGGTCAGCGCCATGTTGTAGATCTCGGCAATACGAGTCCAACGCTTCTGAAATCGTTCGATTTCATCGCTGTACGAAGAAGTTACGGTCGTTTAAAGATTTACACATTTAAATATATAGTTAGATTAATTAAATAATTAATTATGTCATTAACCCTTTAATCAAAATTCGGCCGATGCTCTTCGTTTCTCTCCAGTATGGAATCGAACCCAACATCACCCGCTCCACCTCGAAATGCGCGCCACCTGAGACCATCGGCCGTTCATCAGACTCCACCCCTCGAACCGCCGTGAAGCGCTCCACCTTCGCCCCTGACATCGGCCATCTCGGTGGCCCCCAGGCACCGCAATTCCGTCCCCAAGACACTGGCTTCCTCCTTCGATTTCAGCCTCCAGAGATCGAGTTTTCCGATCACAACCGTTGATTATGTAGAGTATGGAAAGCTCTTCGATTTGGCTATTGGTTGATATTCTAAAACGATTTGGATTGGAAGATTTTGTGGAATCAAATTCGGTGTTTTCTGGCCATTGTTTTCAAGAAAACGGCGGCCTATAGATGTGCTAGGGTTTAGTGATTTTACCCATTTATTTATATTATTTTAATGTAATATTTACAAATAAATCCGTATGTTCTAAACCAACCCAATTTCAGTCCAACAAAAAATGTCCCTAGGCAAATACCCCCCTTCCGGACCCAATGGAACATGTCTCAAGGCCCAGTTCCAAAGTCTACAGCCCTTTTTATTTAATTTAATATTTAATTCATTTATTTATTAAATTTGACTTTACATTTTAATTTACCGGGGCCACATACGACCTTAGAAAAATCCAAAAAAATTATATTTAGCTTTGTTTTGACGATACGGTTCTAATGAGACTAATTTCATCGAATTCTGAGACTGTTTTGAAAAATGGCCTTTTTCAAGTCGTTTAAATTTAACTAAAAAAAACGAAACACATTTTCCTTTGCCATGCTCACATATTAAATCGGAAAATTCTAAAAATAGAAACCTAGCAATAATTTGACATTCCGGATCCAACAAAAGTGGTCTCATCGAAAACAGAGGTCGTTTGAAAATTGACTATTTTCAAAGGCTATATATTTAATATTAAAAATACATTTTTAAACAAATAATTTCCGAAACTAGAAATATATAAGTGTTTATACTTTTTAAATGCAGAAACATCATTCCGGGCTCAATGGAAGTGGTTTCAAGTCCAAATTCCTTCGTACGTGAAAAGTAGCCCTTTGGGCCATATATATTATAATATATAAATTCTACAACGACCTTTCTAAAAATTGAACTGGCCATAACTTTTGATTTTTAAAACGAAATTTTGATTTTTCAGATTCGTTAGAAAGATATGATTAAACAGATATAAATATTTTTGGTTTCACTCAATTCTGATTTATTTTGAATCCTGTACATTCAGTTAAAGTTTAAATTCAAAATTTCAAACTACCGCGCCATTTCTAACTCCTTTTAACATTTAAAATTAAATTTATTCGTCTCAACTTTGATTAAAATAAACTTTTAACCATTATTATTAAAATAAATTATTTTATATTTCCTCAATTCAATAAAATTTTCTAAAATAAAAATTTTAAATTGGTTCAGAATTTGCGGGTTGTTACAATCGCCCCCACTTAAAAATCTTTTCGTCCTCGAAAAGGAAATGAGCTAAAGTCGATAAATCAATTAATTTCCATTGTTTTATTATTTTCCAATAATTTTATTAGTTGAACTAATAATCAAACATCACAACCAGCAATCTATTAGGTGATTAACTTTTCAAATATATATAATCTATATATAGTCCAAAAATCATATTTTCAGTGCAAATCATAGCAGTGTGTCCTAAATAAGTGTTGGTTCTCATACCAGTCAGTGGAAATATATAGAAATCCCACTTTCGAGACTCGAACATAAATTCTGATGATGATGCATCAATCATCAGAATCATCTCCGGGTGACTAGAGTGTGATTCTATATCAATCCAGTATATTTGAGACTTCCAATACACGTTGATCAGACGTATATTAAAATCTCTATATACTCGATTGTCCACAATAAAATATAATATATTCAAACACGTATATTGAGTTAAAATTTCAAAGCTAAATTTGTTTTTATTTTTATTTTTAAGAAAATGATACTCTTTGGACTCATTCTAGGATACTTCTGATCCCATCTCTAACGAGTCATTCTTATTGGATATTACTAAACCAATCTCTGATGAATTCTTCTGTTCATTTTCTAATGTGTCTTGTCCTCGAGCTCTGTAAACCTGGCTCTGATACCAAATGAAATGACCCAAACTTCCCAGTGAAGGAAAGCGTGGATTGTTTGAGAGCAACACACATAAGAACATAGAACCGAAGAACATTTTATTATTGATTACAATAATTACATCAGAGTACAAGAAAATTCCAGAGTATGAATAAATAATATATATTGGAAATACAATATCAGAGATTTAAATTACATTTAAATAGCAGCGGAAAAATAATACAAATATACAACCGAAAGGAATACACGGATACAGAGCTTTCCGAATATCGCTTCAGCTGTAGACCAGGATCCTGTAAATATGATATCTGCAAAAACAAGCTACTCGACTGCCCGTGTGGAAAATATGGGCACCCGAGTTTGCCAGTGAAACAAACTACAGGTCAGTCATGGGACTGGTATGAGAAATCTTAAATAACCTATCTAATAATAAGGCTAATCACAGGACTACGCCGCTAACGCGGAACGGGTTTACTCCATTGGATTGCCAGTGCATAACTAAAGTAAATCGTCAAATAACGCAATGCTTTTTAGAAAAATGAAACCATTATAAGACCCAAGTCCCATCACACAATGCAACGCACGCCGGAGGATAGGGTTTTACCTTATAATGGTCAAAAGATGCTTGATACGATAAAACACGATATTAGTGTGTATATATATATTTAAAACATTTCGAAGTAAATGTATCAATCCTAGACGGCATAGCACCCCATCCTACTATGTCGCCATACTAGTTATACAATCAAAACCGTAAAAGGGCGTATTGGAAATTTGAGTTTCCATCATGAGTCAAGGCTAGGGAGGAGATCCTTACGGATTCGAGACACTCTAGCAATGCCCCAGGATTGGTACTCTGTCCAACCCTTGGATCCTGCAGGGCCGGTCCCCCAATAGTGCAATGGGTAGGATTGGCAATTCCTGAACACACGCTTCCCGGTTCTAGTGAACCTACAATACGGCCGAGAGCGACCGCATAAATCCGAGGCCTCGCAAAAATCCAACAACCACATAAGTAAATGTCTGGGCTGCATACCATGACACCACTTCTAACTAGAAAGAAACGTGTGCACTCCCTGCGTTCCCTTCTCCCGTTTTAGACTCTACCGGGCTGTGAGGCTCGCGAAGTCACGATATACACAAAGCTATGCCTAAATAGACTGTGCTTTGATCATCAACCACAAGGCCTGCTTTTCAACAAAGCCTTGATCATCTGCATCTTAGCATGCCACATTGTCAGACTCTACCATATCATTAATCATCTACCAATATATATATATAACCTCTAAGCTCATACGTCTTAGAGAAGGGTGTTAAGTGAAGAATAAATTCTCCACCACCAAACAGAAATATATAATCAGTAGCGTTCAACAAATACAGTAGAAAAGAATACAATGTCAGACACACAATCCATTTACAAGTCCGTTCTGGGTCTGAACGGAATAGGAGAAACCTGGGTGGTTCTCGTATATTCGGACAATTAACACATACGTCTAGACGACTACCACAGAAATCCCTTCAGGGTAGCTACTCCTATCGAGGACCTCAGTAGCAATACATCCATCGATGTGAAAACCGCCGGTCTTCAACACCGTCTTCATCTTCGACTCTTCATCGTCGTAATGATTATTCGGAATGGGTTAAACCCGGTCTTTCTGAATAACTAGCGTAATTTATAAAAAAATCAAGTGCTATAAAACATTCAACGCCTCATTCCATTTCAGAATATTCTTTTAAATAGAATATTCATATTATTAGGGAAAAGGTTCCCATAAATTTTATCAAAGATAAATTCCTTTAAAATATTCTTTAATCTTCATTTTAAAGATTTATTAAAATTGGGTTTTAATATCAAAATCATTATTAAATGATTATTCCAATTTAAGAAATAAATCTTATCTTTAATCGGGTTAAAGAATCGATGTTATTTAAAACATTGTTCACGATAAACCCAAAATCATATTTCAATAAATATAGGATTTTTACAGAAATCAAGTCAATATATAATCGATATAAATTTCTGTATCAGACCAATAATACAAATGGAATAACGACAAAGCCTTTTAAATTCCATATGTAGTATCAGTCTTCTTTACAGAATCCTATCTCGATTATTATCGAATCGAATTTTTTCCTCAATTCAATAAAATTTTCTAAAATAAAAATTTTAAATTGGTTCAGAATTTGCGGGTTGTTACATAAACTGAGCTTTTAAATAAACAAAATAAAATAGAAATCAAAATTTAAAATAAATAACTAAATAAAATGCACTTGAAATTGCGGTCGTTACAAGTTTGCTCGAACCCATCCATCTATAAAAAAATTAGTAAAGCAAAAAATGATGAAAACACGATATTCAAATTTCACAATAACAACGTGAAGCATGCTTTGCTCGACGGGAAAAAGATGACTTCTATTTCGTAAGTATAATGCAGCATATTAATAACATAAACATGATAAAATTAAATTTGCACTTTTATATGACATTAATACCCTTATAAACAAATCTAACAAATTTTGTATATCTCTAAAATAGTTTCCCAACTTGTTAAAAAAATTCCTTCAGTTTATTCTATCGGAAGTTTGTGATTTTAGTACTAGCCTCCGCCTTTTACCCTGACACACACCTGATTCAATAATTCCATAAGGATGTGCTAAACTTCCCTATCAGCTCTAGTTTGAGCATCAAAACGTACTGTAGCAATAACATCAACCTCATTGATAAATATAATTGTAGGTGCATTTTCCTTAGCCAAACGAAAAACATCTTTAACCAACCTAGGACCCTGAGTTAAGCAAGAAGAATTGTTATATTGTTATTTTTAATTACTATATCCGAACAGAAGAGGTGCAGGTATTATAGAAGAAGTATAGCCTGAACCATGCAAAAGCAGATACGGAGGATAAACTTGCAAAATGAAATGACAACATTTTTTATTTGTGGGCATACTCCATTTTTAATTACTATATATACTAATATTATAAGCCTGTTATGGAAATATTATGGTGGATTTGTTAATTGCAGCATGTAATACACTAACTGGAAGTACACTAATTGGAAGTGAATCAAAATTTCATATTGTTTGATATTAGTACTTAAACTTAAACAATTATGAATTTTCAGATGGGTAACCTAAATAAAATTAATATCTGAAGACAATGTCACTTTCAGTGCAAAAGCATCGTCATCTCTTTGCTGCTGCTTAGCAGTTTTCTTTTATTACTAAACTAGTAATTTTCATTCCCATTACTCATGAAAATAGTAATGAAACTGTACTTTGATATGGTATTAAATATATAATCATTTAACCTTTATTTCGACAAGAATTGATGTGTGTGTAAACCATTGTATTATAACTAACCTTAGTTTTTGCAGTTCCTATTACACAGCCACTTTCAGTGCAAAAGCATCGTCATCTCCATCTTAGTTCATTCCAAAAACTTCAACCTCTTTTCCTTCTTGCCTCAAAAGATTCATTTATCATAGTGGATCAAAGGACAAGGGCACCGACATGCCCAACCTATCAATATATCATACAAGCATAAATAGTTATACATTGTTTGTAATTGTTTACATGATATTATTATTATTATTTTATATGCAACACCTTTTGCACTTTGACTAAATGTCGTAGCTCCCCACAAAGAGTGATTGAAGTCCATCCTTCTTTGATGGTAATTTTGTATTTAGCATTGTCGAGCATTAAAAAATGTAGACTGAGATATCAATATTGATAACAGTAAGTGTAGGAGATGTTGGGTTTCCCTCCTAATTTATTGGAATGCTCAATAAATATTTTGAATGGTTTGTAGACACATCAAATTCTATGCATATTTATGTATAGTCAAATGGAAACATTATTTCCAAGAAGAAGTTTGAAAGCCACAACAAGCTTTGTGAGAACCTTTTGTATTCCACACACACACACATACATACATACATACATATATATATATGAGTGTAAGAGATATATACCAAAAAAATGTAGAAAACCATCCAATATGTGTGGTAAGTTCTTGTAATCCTATTATCATCTTATAGTGGAAGAATTGGACTTTTAGTCCCGCGGTTTTTTCCTCATTGGGTTTTATGCGTAAACAAATCTCTTGTGTTGCTTCTTGTTATTTTCATTTATCTCTTAATTGTTTTGTTGCACTTCACTTCTCAGTTTAACTACACAGAGGAAATCATAAAGTATATCTTAACAGTGGTATCAGAGCTTGGTTCAGCAATATATTTCCTTCTTGTGTAAGCTACAATGGAGACCACTTTTACACATGATGGTGAAATGTTTAAGCACACTGTAGAGAATTTTTCTTACTGGAAGCCAATAATGGAGGATCATTTATACTGCAAGGATTTGTACGAGCCAATCACAAATACAGAATAGCCGGAAGGAAAATCTGAAAAAGAATGGAAACTTTTGAACAGGAAAGCAGTTGCCATGATCCGAAAATATATAGATCAAAGTTTATTTGAGCATGTATCTATTTATACTAATGCCTACCAGTTATGGAAGAAAATTGAGTCTATGATTCAAAAGAAGTCACCTCAGAACAAAGCTCATCTAGTAAGATGATTGGTTAAATAAGAGTACAAAGATGGTCAAGGCATGATTGAGCACCTGAATAGCTTTAAGGGTTTAGTAAACCAGTTAACCAAGATTAAAATGAAGACAGATGATGAACTGCAAGCCTGCCTTCTTTTAAGCTCTTTGCCTGAGAGTTGGGATACTTTGGTTGTTACTCTAAGTAACTCAGCCCCAGAAGGAAAACTCACCATTGATGTGGATGCTGATAGCCTTCTAAATAAAGACGCAAGAAGAAAAGAGCGTGGAACAACACAAAGCGAGGCTCATATAATAGAGAATCAAGGCAGAAGTGAATCCCATGGAAGAAATAAAAACAAAGGACGCGATAGGTCAAGAGCCGTTCCAAATCTCGCTCCAGACTCGCTTTTTATTATTGTGGCAAACCAGGTCATAAAAAATATGATAGTCGTAATCTCAAAAGAGATCAAAAAATGGAATTGCGAAGCCAGATCAAGTTGACCCGATAAAGAAGGAAAAACAAAACACTACAGCAGTTGCAGTCAAAGATGAATCAGATGTATTCTTTATTGTAGATGACAATTATCTCAATTTGACTTATGATGAAAATATATGGATTGTCGACTCAGGTGCTTCCTTTCACATTACTCTACATGAATGGTTATTTTCTTCTTATCAAAAAGGTAATTTTGGTACTATTAAAATGGGTAATCAAGTTACTAGCAAAATTATTGGCATAGGAGAAGTTTAATTGATAACTAATACTCATTGCAAGCTCATACTGAAGGACGTAAAACATGTTCCATATATGCGCCTCAATCTAATATCTGCAGGTAAGCTTGATGACGCTGGTTTAGTTAATCAATTTGGTTTCGGAAAATGGAAAATCACAAATGGAAACATAGTCATTGCTCGAGGCAAAAAGGAGGGCTCTTTGTATTTAACACATGGTTGCTTATGCAGTGAAGTTAATGTTGTCCGTGATAATTCAGTATTGGAACTATGGCATAAGAGATTAGGACACATAAGCGAAAAGGGATTGCAAATTCTTGCCCAAAGGGAGCTTGATCCCTGAAGTGAAAGGTAAAACACGTGAACCATGTTTTGATTGTTTGGCTAGAAAACAACATAGAGTATCCTTTTATAGATCAAATAGACCATCAAGAAGAAAACATAATTTTGATTTAGTACATACTGATGTCTGCTCTATGACTGAAAAATCTTTTGGAGGAGCATTATATTTTGTAATGTTCATTGATGATCATTCAAGAAAGGTTTGGGTGTATTTGTTGAAAACAAAAGACAATGTACTTGCAACTTATAAGGAGTTTCATGCCATGGTGGAACGACGAACAAACAAGAAGTTGAAATGTGTCTGTGCTAATAATGGTGGTTAATATTGTGGTCCATTTGAAAATTATTGCAAGACATTTGATATATGTCTTAAGAAAACACCTCCAATGACACCTCAACTAAACGGCGTTGCTGAGAGAATGAATCAAACCATCGAAGAAAGAGTTCGAAGTATGATATCCAATGCTAAACTCTCTAAATCATTCTGGGGAGAAGCTGGGAAGACCGCAGTTGATATAATTAATCTCTCACCATCAAGTCCACTAAACAAAGGCATTCCAGATGAAGTGTGGTCAAGCAAGAAGGTCTCTTATGACCACTTGAAAGTGTTTGGTTGTCTTGCATTCATTCATATCCCTAATGACGAGCGGGCTAAACTTGACTCAAAAACCAAACAGTGTATTTACCTTGGTTCACCTTAAAATGAGTTTGGATATCGGTTATGGGATCCGGTTAAAAGAAAGATTATTAGAAGCTGAGATGTTATTTTCTTTGAAGACCAGATAGTAGAAGATCTTAAGCAAACAAAGAAGTCCAGACCTAAGCATATAATATATTCAGATTCTGCACCATCCTCTGTGATGTAAGATGCAAGTGGAAGACAAGAGGTGGAGCCTAATCATAATGGGTTGCAAAGACAACATGAATTTACTGAACAATCAATTGAAGAGCCATCATTGCATGAATAATCTCAATCAAATGAAGAGATGACGGATGAAACAAATGCTATAATACAACCTCTATTATGACCCTCTACAAGAGAAAGATGTGCCTCTACTAGATATCCTAGAGATGAGTATGTGGCAATCGCCGATGAGGGGGAACCTCAAAATTACGAATAAGCCATGACCAATGAACATAAAGGAGAATGGAAGAAAGCCATGCAGGAAGAAATGCAGTCCTTGCATGACAACCGTACATATGATCTGGTAGTGCTACCCAAGGAGAAACGAGCTTTAAAATGCAAATGGGTGTATAAGTTAAAAACATAAGAAAAGAATAGTCTGCCCAGATACAAAGCTCGAATTGTCGTTAAGGGATGCAATCAAAAGAAAGGTATTGATTTTGATGAAATATTCTCTCCCGTGGTAAAGATATCATCTATTAGAGTTGTACTGGGTCTAACAGCTTGTTTAGACTTAGAAGTTGGACAACTCGATGTTAAAACATCATTTTTACACGGAGATCTATAAGAAGAGATCCATATGGAGCAACCCGAAGGGTTCAAAGTTGCGGGAAAAGAACATCTAGTTTGTCAACTCAAGAAAAGTCTATATGGTTTAAAACAAGCATCGCGCCAATGATATAAAAAGTTCTACTCTTTTATGACTCAACATGAGTTCAAGAAGACTCTAAGAAATCACTGTGTATATATAAAGAAGCATGCTGGTGGTGATTTCATCATACTTTTATTATATGTTGACTATATGTTGATTGTTGGACAGGACAAAATAAAATTACAACTCTCAAGACGGCTTTAAACGAATCATTTGCAATGAAGGATTTGGGATCAGCACGACAAATTCTTGGCATGATAGTCACTCGTGATAGATCCAAGGGAATATTGTGCTTATTCCAAGAAAGATATATAGAAAAAATTCTTGAAAGATTTAACATGCACAAGGCCAAGCTAATAAGCGTACCAACTTGCCAACCACTTTAAATTAAGCAAGGAACAAAGTCCAAAAACTGAAAATGAAAGGGCTGAAATGAAGAATGTCCCATATTCTTCCGCTATTGGCAGTTTAATGTATGCCATGATATTTACTCGACCGGACATTGCATATGCTGTTAGAGTTGTGTGTCGGCATTTATCGAATCCTAGAAAGCAACATTGGGCTGTTATTAAATGGATATTTTGATATCTCCGAGAAACAACTAAAAGATGTTTATTCTTCAGAAAAGGAAAACCTATGTTGAAAGGATACACAGATGCAGATATGGCAGGAGATGTTGACTCCAGAAAATCGACATCAGGCTATTTGATTACCCTTTTGGGAGGAGCTGTATCTTGGCAATCTAAGCTCCAAAAATGTGTTGCCTTCTCCACAACTGAAGCTGAATTCATTGCAGCTACAGAACCATGCAAAGATATGATATGGCTGAAAAACTTCTTGTTAGAATTGGGACAAAAAAAGATAGTTATCATCTCTATTATGACAATCAAAGTACAATTTAACTTGCTAAAAATTCAGCCTTTCATTCCCGATCGAACCACATTGATGTTCGATATTACTGGATTAGAGATATATTGAAAGCAAAGTTGTTGCAACTCAACAAAGTTCATACTGATGATAATTGGTCAAACGTTTTGACGAAGGCCATGCCAACTAAGAAATTTGATGACTGTTGTGACGGTGCTGGTATGGAAGTGCTTCCTGATCATGTTGGGAAGGGGGAGATTTGTTGGGTTTCCCTCTCAATTTGTTGGAATGCTCAACAAATATTTTGAAAGGTGTGTAGACACATCAAATTCTATGCATATTTATGTATAGTCAAATGGAAACATTATTTCCAAGAAGAAGTTTGAAAGCCAAAGCAAGCTTTGTGAGAACCTTTTACATTCCACACACACACACACACACACACACACACACACACACACACATATATATATATATATATAAATATATATATATATGAGCGTGAGATATTGTGAGAGAGTATGAGAGATATATACCAAAAAAAACATCTAATATTTATGGTGAGTTCTTGTAATCCTACTATGATCTTATAGTGGAAGAATTGGACTTTTAGTCCCATAGTTTTTCCCTCATTTGGTTTTCCGCATAAACAAATCTATTGTGTTGCTGCTTGTTATTTTTATCTGTCTGTTAGTTGTTTTGATGCACTTCACTTCTCAGCTTAACTACAAAGAGGAAATCATAAAGTATATCTTAACAGGAGAAACCTAGAACCGCTTCCATGGTGAAATTAGGGGAAGAAGACTATCTTGAAGAAGTATATGACCCTGTTAACGAAAAGCTGAAAAAGAAAGTGGAATAATGTTGTTGAAATAGCACCAATGCTGTCTCTACAAACCACTTTTCTTATAGAACCTAGTTCGCTTGGTTTACAGGGCGTAAAAGCCCATCTTATATTTGATTCAAATGAGGCTCTCTCAAGAAAATTGTACTACATCTTCATGCGCAACAATTAATCTTTGGCATGATGCAAGATTGAAATTCAATGGTCTGATATTACAACTCTTAAGGCAACTTACGATGATAACATACCAGAGACTCTGAATATAGTGTTGGCTCAACAACCTCTTTTCTTTAGAGAAATAAATCCACAACCTAGGAAACATACTTTGTGGCAAGCTATTTCAGATTTTACTAATGGACAAGCAAGCATACATAGACAACACTTCTTAAAGTGCCCTTCTAGCATGTTAAACAAGAATTTTGAAAATCTTATATAGTGTGATTCACGTTTGGAATTGCTGAGTCATCAATAATTAGAAATAATTCTAGAATCCCCATATTTTGATCCACGTTCTTCCGTGTTTGAAGATCACGATGAATCCAGCAAATGTCATCGATACAAAGATCTACATGGCGGTTTTCATTCAAAGTTGCACGTTTGTAAGCAAGAATGTTTTGGCCTCGTCTACTCCATCAGCTTCATATAATTATGAAATAACCTCGCCTACTCCATCGGCTTCATATAATTATGAAATAACTACACCTATAGCCAGAAGATCAGACAACTTGCCAAAGAAATTTTTTTTCACTCAACTCAGAAACTAACTCGATACCTACAAAAATAAGGACCAGTCAATTAATCCCAGTTATAAGGATCAGATAAAAATATCAAGCCATAACTCGTGGACTTCAACAAGTAATCTATGAACAACGTAATACACTGTGATTTTGAGAAAATAATCCAAGGCAATCCATTATTTGTAATTGACTCTTTTGAAAAAAAATCACTTTAGATTAGGTAACACAGAGGCTTCTAAGCGAGTCTCAGCCGAATTCAGCTTATGATGAGAAGTCTTTAATGTTAAAGATCAACTCCTTTTGATGTCTTATAAAGCATGAAGAATCGGTATTTGATGTTGATATTAGTTCCAGTGATGATGAGAGTAGCGATAGTGGAGTAGATGATGGTAAAGAAGAGGATAAGGAAAACAAGCTTAGTATATCGAGAAAGGAAACTTACGACGAGCTGTTGATGAATTGGCCTAGGATTCAGTCCATGCTTCAATTCTTATGCAATATTTTGAAGTATTCCTGAACCTGCGCTTGGTAGATTTAACGGTACATGCAACTTTATTTTGTGAATATGAATAACTAGTGTCAATTAGAATAACATTCTGATGGGCTCAAAAAATTGTGGTTTTTTGAACCCTAAAGATTGTTTTGTGGTATTGTGTACATTCTACCATCTTTGTTGTAAATAAGACTACTGGATCTCCCCTCTCTTTCTCTTCCTTTCTAGGTAGATTATTTGGCATTTCTTGTTGTTTGCCAAAATAAAAAACACAAGCAAAGGTCTTACCGTCTACGGTACCAACTGTTTTACACTGTCCTAATCGCCATTTGTTTTTAATTGCTTAAGATGAAAACATTCTCAAAATCAGACTATCTTACATTTTTTAGTAAAAACAGAACATAATAATCGTAATCCTAGGTTACTCCACAAAAAGCAAGCTAGAATTGTATAATAATAAACTAACTTATTACCTCAATTTTGGTCCTTTCTTGTGGCATAGTTGAACACAAGTGGGCTTCTGTAGATAGATTTATAACATAAGTTCCGGCTTCTTCTATTAGTTACAATCTCTTTTTCTTCAAATCCTACTCATAAGAAAGGAAAATAAAATGATCCTAATAGTGACTTATCAAAGCAAAATGGGCCTGTCTTATGTTTTCAAAAACAAAGATATCAAATTTGACAGAAAATACAATAAGCAACAAATCTTGTAGTTCGATTCAATTACAGTTCTACATAAACTGAATGTTCCCTAATAAGTATAACATACCCTCTTAATACAAAAAAAAACTAATTTAAAATTTAGTAGGCATACAAACTGTGACGATCCCAAACCCCCGTTCCACAGTGGCAAAGGTAATCTTTGGAATATAACACATAAGCTAACAGCAGAATAGAAATATATTATTACACCAGATAATGTACAAAAGAATACACTGGATAAACATAATCATCAGAGTTACACAGTATAACAGGATCATACTTAGTATGAAATATAGTTTCAGGTTGATATAAAATGCCTACAGCGGAATCAAACATAATATACATAACAGGAGCTGAACAACATAAAAGAAGTGATAGAATCCATCTTCAGCTACATAGCTATCCAGATAGAGCCTGCTAAAACCTAAATACAAGGCTTCCCATGTAGAAAATAGGGCACCCAAGTTTGCAAGTGAAACAAACTACGAGTCAGTCATAGGACTGGTATGAGAAATCTACTTAACTTATTTTATAATAAGGCCATTCACAGGACCACGCCGCTAACGCGGAACGAGTTTACTCCATTGGATTTCTAGTGCTTAAAACAAGTAAATCATTTAAATAGCACAATGCTTTTTATAAAAATGAAGCCATTATAAGACTCAGGTTCTATCACATAATGTAACGCAAGCCGGAGGATAGAGTTTTTACCTTATAATGGCCAAAATATGCTTGATACGTATAAAACAAAAGCATTTTATATTATTACTAGTGTTTATTTGTTTCAAAACCAATTTCAATCATAAATATCAACCATAGACGGCATAAGTGCCTCATACCACTATGTCGCCATATATAGGTTTACAATCAAAACCGCACGATGTTGTATTTGGAAATTGGATTTCCTTCATGAACCAAGGCAAGGGAACGTCCTTACCACTTCGAGACTGTCTATACCGAGCCTCAGGACCCAGACTCAGGTGGGCCCTTGGATCGTCAGGGCTGGTCCACACGGAGTAGATTAAAATGCCTGAACACTGCGTTTCCCCGCCTTATGGGGCGTAAACTGGTCATATCCCAATCAAACCATTGGCTCTGCAGAGACCGAAATAATCGAGGTGCCATACTATCCATCATCCACATATTTAAAATGTCAGGACTTGCGAAACGCTGACACCACTCCTAGCTAAAAGGAAACACATGTCCTCCTTGAAGTCCTCCCCCGTTTCTGGTTCATACCAGGGTGTGAGGCCTACGAATCAACGCTATACACAAATCTATGATATTTAAAGCCGTGCTTTGATCATCAACCACAAGGCTCTACTTTTCAACAAAAGCATTGATCACTACATCTCAGCATGCCACGTTGTCAAGTTACAATGTCAGATAAACATCCATTTACAAGTCCGTTCTGGGTCCGAACGAAATCGGAGGCACCTTATTCCACGTCCCATATCTCCAATATAGGAGAGAGGTCCTCGCATATCCAAACGATCAACAAGTACGTCCGGACAACCACCACTGTAACCCCTTCTGGACAGCAACTCCCATAAAAGGCATAAGTAGCCATCCATTCAATTTGAAGATCATCGGTCTTGCACTGTCTTCATATCTTCGACTTTCAATCGTCAACCAATTATTTGAAATGAGATTTAACTTGGCCTTTTCAAATAACCCACGTATATTTAGAATTCAAATCAATTCATTTCCATGGTTAATTATTTGACATCTATAACAGTTCATTAATATAATTTTCATCTTAAACACATTCAACCATCAAATATCCAATAAACCAAGTAAATTCGGTTTATTTCCATTCCATATCGTTTATAGTATTTTATAACGGTTTATCGCTATTTTTATTTATTTAAAATAGCCAATTTATTTAACACGGCGCTTCAGGCCATAACGCGGCCATGGCGTTGTTTTTCTTCAGATTTGATTTACACATATCTGAAAATCTAACCATTGGATCTTTACAAATTTTATATCATTGGAAAGATCTTTTCAAAACAGACCCAACGGTTCCAGTTTTGGGAAAATCCGATGGACGGATCTCCCGGTACAATCGTTTAAAGTTACGATTTCAAAATACGAACTACAACATCGTTATTCGTTTTAATTTAATTATATATATATATATATATAATCCGTTCTTTGATTTGCGAACCTTTTTCATTTCACTTATGTGGTAATAATAATATTTTAGCCAACAAATAATTATTTGAATACATGACTATTTTTAACACGTCATATCTATGATAAAAATATGATTTTTATTGTCAAAACAATTTATTTCAAACATGATTATTTTTAGCGATTCATATATATAATAGAAATATGATTTTTATTGTTAAAACAATTTATTTCAAACATGAATATTTTATATACTTCATATACATGATAAAAATGTGATTTTTATCGTTCAACAATTTATTCGTGATATGATTATTTTTCCAACACATGAATATATTTCAACACATGAATATAAATCAAACACATGTATATTTAAGAAAATTTCGGCAGCATAACGACAGGGGGTTTAAAACCAGCACCGTCCCGAGTACAGCTCCTCGCACTACCTTACGCCTTACGGCATTCCCTAAGGGGCTTATCCTAATGATATAATCATTTCAATCATTTTCATATCTCAATGGATTTTCCCACAAAAAATTCCAATTTTGTTTTAACCACAAACAATCGTTATCAACCATTCACATTTATCAACCAAATTTCACATCAACCCAAATCCAAACAATCACAACCAATATATATCGTCCATGTTCCGTGGACGAGAGGAATATATATATATATATATATATATTAGTTCCATTTCAATTTCATTTCAGCTCCATTCAACGCACATATGATTTTTACAACGTATATATAACTTATACATCGCACATATAATTTATACAACGCTTACACATGAGGTGTACAATGCTTATTAACTTATACATCAATCATATAATTTATACATCGTCATTCCATTCGGATTTGAATTTAGAAATCTCACATTGCTTTTTGCTTTGCCAAAAATTGTAGCAAGCTCTAAAAATTCTCCGGTCTCTTCTAGAATGTAAAAGACGTCCTCACAGTCCCGGTGTCTCTTGTTTCACTGGATTTCGACAACATAGCAAAAAGATATGTTTTTTTACAATGAAATCACAATTCGTAGCGCTTTTAAAGTGTTGTATATAGTTTAAATAAATAAACCCATTACCTCCGTTATCGATTCAAAACTAGGTTTTGAATTAACTCCCAATCCAAAGCAAGTTGTCGAGATCTGGTTGCACCACACAACAGAGCCACGAACGGGCTTTTCAGTGCTACCAGGATTGGCCAACTCGACAACGACCACGGCCCTCGATGGTGGCTCGAAGTCGCGAGCTTCAGAGCGACGACTCTCTCTCCACACGCGACGATAGGTGGCGCACTAGTTATGGATGCAAAGCTCTCTACGAGATCTACAAAAAGTTCCAAAGGGCCATAGGGTTTTATTGCATGGATTCGCCGGAAAAGAAGAGAGAAGGTCGGAGTACCTAGTGCCGTCATTCGATCGGGGAGAGAGAAGGGCTTCTGCCTTTTTTTTATTTTTTTAAATTAATGAATGAATTTCCCTATTGGTCAGAATTTATATTAAATTCTAAAATGGGGTTTTCTAATACGAACTCCAATCCAAACCCAACGACTGTCGTCCCTAGCTAATTACCCCCATTCCGGACATAATGGAATATGTTTCGTAGGCCCATTCGATTGTTTCAGTCAGTTATTATTCAAATTAAAATATAAAACATTCAAATATGGATTTGAACGTACATTTTAATTTGTCGAGGCCACATACTGAATCTAAAAATTCCAGAAAAATAGTTCGAGCTATGTTTGGATGATACGGTCCCAATAAAATTGATTTTGTTGAATTTGGAGACCATTTGAAAAATGGCCATTTTCTGGTCGATCCAAATTGACTAAAATTAACCAAACACGTTTTCTTTTGCCATGCTCACATATTAACTCCAAAAATTATGGAATTTGGAGTCTAGCAAAAATTTGACATTCCGGATCCAACAAAAGTTGTTTCGTCAAAAACGGAGGTCGTTTGCTAAATGTCTATTTTCAAGGGCTTTATTAATTCCATAACGACCTTTTTGAAAATTCATTTGGCCACTTTTGATTCCAGCTATGAAATTTCGATTTTTCAGATTCATTAGAAAGATATTCTTAAATAGATTTAAATATTTTTGGTTTCCCTAAAATCCGTTTTATTTTGAATCCTGTACAGTCAGTCAAAGTTCGAATTCATATTTTCAAACTGCCGCGCAATTTCAGCCCTTGTTTTATAATTAAAATAAATATTTATATTCCAACATCGATTCAATAAATATATACGTTCTAATTCTATTCAAAACAAATTTCTTGTCGTTATTATTTAAAATAATTCATTTTAAATATTCAAAATTCATTAAAATTGCCAAAATAAAAATTTTAAATTGGTTCTGATTTTCCGGGTTGTTACAATCTCCCCCACTTAAAATCTTTTCATCCTCGAAAAGGAACGGAGCTGAAAGTTGTTTAACTAACCAATTCAACTTTCATTCTGGCTTTCATTGTTTAACTTTATAGTTTCTAAGAATTTTCCAATTCTTCAAAAACTTGGCTAACACCCTAAATTTTCGCCATAACCTCCTTTTTACGGGGAGGGGTATGGATATTTATTGGCCCGTATTAGGTACCCAATAAATCCTAAAAAGCATACACATATATATAGTGTTATATTCCGGTATCCACAGGGGAGTGTGTTAGATCATAACTCCAGAGAATAAATTCTCATCACCCTTTAAATGGGTTTTTGCCTTAATGACTAGAGAGACATGTTTATTGTCATCTCCAGACCCGTGTGGTTTTTTTTATTAATCTGGCAATTTACCGTTACATTTTATATAGTCCATATCAGTCTTCGGTTCAACCTGTAGTATAGTCATCGCCATACAAGCCTCTCGCTTGTATGGTAAATCTTCAACCTCGTCACATAAGCTCCAAATGCTTATGTGGTATATGTTAGGGTATGCTATCTTCAAGAAGTATACCATTAGTGTAGTGCAAAATTAATTATTACTATCCTATGGCGATGTTTATTATTTCACACAGAACAACCAGCAATCCGCATCCAATGGCATTCACAGGGGTTGATATATAAATAAAATTGCGCATCCAACTCATTAAGGTTTACCTATTTGTCGGGCACGCAAATAAATTCTTTACTCAACTGCAAATCCCTTTACCTGTTTAAACATATATAATGTACATGCATGTATTTCAATCAATTTTCAAATCAGTTAAGTATTTGATTCACTTTGCATAAATTTACCCTTCATTCTCTTATTGATCGGATTAATTATCATTCCAATATTTTGATTAGTCAAATTCATAATCACACAACACAAACAACAATCAATTTATTGATTTACCTTTCAAAAATTTAATAAATAATTTATATACTCTTTTAAACCATATTTGCTAAGATTAGACTATATAATTAAAAATTTTGCATCCATGAAAAAGAAACAACAACAAAGTAGAAAACAAAACGGAAATGCACAATATGGTAAATGTACCTTGCACTAGAGTTAATTAGAGATATCCACCCTGCAATTGGGATAGGCTTGCTTAATTCTCTCCTCAGTTTCCCAAGTACAATTGCGCGGATCTCCACTCCATTGCACTTTGACTAAGTGAACCTTCTTGTTCCTCAGCTCTTTAGTTTCTTTGCCAATAATCTTTATCAGCTCTCTTCTAACAGCTAATTCTGGAGTAATTTCCAAATCTTGTTGCGCGGCTTCTTCCACGACCAATTCCAGATCATGCATATGCTTTCGAAGTTGAGATACGTGAAAAACATCATGTACTCCAGGCAACCAATCAAGCAATTGAACCCTATAAGCGAGAGTTCCAATCCGCTCAAGTATTGGAAATGGACCAATAAATCTAGGCGCCAACTTCCCTGTTTTATCGAATCGGACTACTTCTCTCATCGGAGAAACCCTCGGATACACATAGTCACCCACAGAAAATGACAAATCTCTTGTTCTCGAATCTGCATAGCTCTTCTATTGGCTTTGAGCCGTTCGCAATCGTTTCTTAATGAAATCGACTTTATCCGAAGCTTCGCGAATCATATCAGGTCCTATACAAGTCTATTGCCCGGTTCAACCCAACATGAGGGAGATCTGCATGGTCTACCATACAATGCTTTGAACGGTGACATTTTTAGGCTCGCTTGGTAGCTATTGTTGTATGAGAACACAGCCAAATGCAAGTGGTCTTCCCATGATCCGATAAAATCAATAACATAAGCCTGTAGTAAATCTTCCAGTATACGATGCAACCTCTCAGTTTGACCATCTGTTTGTGCTCAAGTTCAGTTTTGTTCCCAATTCTGCTTGGAATGCTTCCCAGAATTTACTAGCAAATATTGGGTCACGATCACTAACGATACTCATGGGAACTCCATGCAGTTTAACAATTTCTTTAAAATAAATCTGTGCTAGACTTTGAGCAGTTCTATTCGATCTGACAGGTATAAAATGGGCGGTCTTCGTGAAACGATTTATGATCACCCAAATACTGTCATTTCCCCTCCGGGTTCTGGGCAAACCATCTATGAAATCAATAGAAATCTGTTCCCACTTCCAACTTTGAATTTCCAACGGTTGCAACAATCCGGCGAGTTTCTGTTGATCGTTGTTGACTTGTTGACAAGTAGAACACCGACTAACATATATAGAGATGTCTCTTTTCATTGCCTTCCACCAGAATGTTCGCTTGAGGTCATTATACATTTTACTAACCCCCGGGTGGATACTCAGTTTGGACTTGTGACACTCATCCAATACTTTTGTTTTGAGCTCAAGGATGTCAGGAGCACAAATTCCTCCTTTAAATCTCAGAACTCCCGTGCTATCCACTTGGAAACTGGAGACTTCGCCCCTTTGAATTCTTTTGATCATCTCTTTAACAAAATTATCGTCTTTCTGAAGAATGGATATTTTATCAATCAATGATGGTGTAATGATAAGATTGGCGATGATCACATTCTTCCTTTTAGGATTTTTAATTAGCTCGGGTGCAAAACGAGAAAATCTGCTGAATTTATCCTTATACTCCTGAATGGTCATATCTCCTTGTATCAGATAGTAGAATTCATCATACATCCGATTGGTTGCTTCTAGAGGAATAATTTTTTCATTGAAAATTTGTTTGAATCTATCCCAGGTAATATTACCTTTTGGATTATCCGTAATAACAGCTTCCCACCAGATTAAAGCTTCGTCTTTGAGTGCCTAAGATGCCAGTAATCTTTTCTGATCATCTCTCATCTTTGAACCTTCAAAAAATTTCTCAGTAGAGCGTCTCCAAGCTTGTGTTTGAATAATGGATTCATTTCCCAAGAACGGTACTCCACCCAGATTTCGATACTTCTTTAATAGAGCTTCAGTATCTGGTTTCGACCTACCTCTTCTATTTCTGCCACTCATTTTCTGTGTCTGCAAATAACAGACAAAGAGTTAAGCCAACATAAAAGGTATTTTAAAGCATAGAGACATATACTTGAATGTAAATGTGTCTATAGGGCTGTATTTCATTCTGCTACACTCATTCTAGGATATTACTGATCCTATTTGAAATGAGTTATTCGTCATAGAATACTTCCGATTCTATTTCTGATGAGTTCGTTAATATGTTATATTCCAGAACTAAGATTAACCAAAGCTCTGATACCACCTGTGACGACCCCAAACCCCCGTTCCACGGTGGTAAGGGTAATATTTGGAATATAACACATAAGCAAATAACAACAGAACAAAAATATATCATTACACCAGATAATGTATAACAGAATACATTAGATAAACATACTCATCAGAGTTACGTAGTATAACAGGATCATACTTAGCACGAAATACAATTTCAGCTTGATATAAAATGTCTACAGCGGAATCAAACATAATATACATAATAGGAGCTGAAAAGCATAAAAAGAAGTGATAGAATCCATCTTCAGCTCCATAGCTATCCAGATAGAGGCTGCTAAAACCTAAATATAAGGCTGCCCGTGTAGAAAATAGGGCACCCGAGTTTGCAAGTGAAACAAACTACAAGTCAGTCATGGGACTGGTATGAGAAATCTACTTAACTTATTTTATAATAAGGCCAATTACAGGACCACGCCGCTAACGCGGAACGGGTTTACTCCATTGGATTGCCAGTGCTTAAAATAAGTAAATCATTTAAACATCGCATTGCTTTATATAAAAATGAAGCCATTATAAGACTTAGGTCCCATCACACAATGCAACGCAAGCTAGAGGATAGAGTTTTTACCTTATAATGGCCAAAATATGACTGATACGTATAAAACAAAAGCATTTTATATTATTACTAGTGTTTATATGTTTCAAAAACACTTTCAATCGTAAATATCAATCATAGACGACATAAGTGCCCCATACCACTATGTCGCCATATGTAGGTTTACAATCAAAACCGCACGATGTCGTATTTGGAAATTGGATTTCCGTCATGAACCAAGGCAAGGGATCGTCCTTACCGCTTCGAGACTGTCTAGCCCGAGCCTCAGGACCCAAACTCAGGTGAGCCCTCGGATCGTCAGGGCCGGTCCATACGGAATGGATTAAAATGCCTGAACAGTGCATTTCCCCACTCTATGGGGCGTAAACTGGTCATATCCCGACCAAACCATCGGCTCCGCAGAGACCGAAATAACCGAGGCGCCACGCTATCCATTATCCACATAAGTAAAACGTCATGGCTTGCAAAACGCTAACACCACTCCTAGCTAGAAGGAAACGCATGTCCTCCCTGAAGTCCTCTCCCGTTTCTAGTTCATACTGGGGTGTGAAGCTCGCGAATCAACGCTATACACAAAGCTATGCTATTTAAAGCCGTGCTTTGATCATCAACCACAATGCTCTACTTTTCAACAAAAGCCTTGATCACTACATCTCAGCATGCCACGTTGTCAAGTTACAACATCAGACACACATCCATTTACAAGTCTGTTCTAAGTCTGAACGAATCTGGAGGCACCTTATTCCTCATCCCATATGTCCAATATAGGAGAGAGGTCCTCGCACATCCAAACAATCAACAAGTACGTCTGGACAACCACCACTGTAACCCCTTCAGGGCAGCAACTCCCATCAAAGGCATCAGTAGCCATCCATTCGATGTGAAGATCATCGGTCTTGCACCTTCTTCATATCTTCGACTTTCAATCGTCGACCAATTATTTGAAATGAGATTTAACTCGGCCTTTTCAAATAACCCACGTATATTTAGAATTCAAATCGATTCATTTCCATGGTTAAATTATTTAACATCTATAACTCAGTTCATTAATATAATTTTCGTGTAAAACACATTCAACCATCAAATATCCAATAAACTGAGTAAATTCGATTTATTTCCATTCCATATCGTTTATAGTATTTTATAATGATTTATCGCTATTTTTATTTATTTAAAAATAGCCAATTTATTTAAAACGGCGCTTCAGGCCATAACGCTGCCATGGCGCTGTTTTTCTTCAGATTTGATTTACACATATCTGAAAATCTAACCTTGGATCTTTACAAATTCTATATCATAAAGATCTTTTCAAAACGGACCCAACGATTCCAGTTTTGTCAAAATCCGACCGTCGAATCTCCCGGTACAATCGTTTAAAGTTACGATTTCAAAATACAAACTGCGTCGTCGTTATTCGTTTTAATTTAATTATATATATATACATATACATATATATATATATGAATATAATCCATTCTTCGATTTCCAAACCTTTTTAATTCCACACATATGGTAAAAATAATATTTTTCGCCAACAAATATTTATTTCAACACATGACTATTTTTAACACTTCATATTTGTGATAAAAATATGATTTTTATTGCCATAACAATTTATTTCAAACAGGATTATTTTTAGCGATTCATATATATAATAGAAATGTGATTTTTATTGTTAAAACAATTTATCTCAAACACGAATATTTTATGTAAGAACCCGTAACTTCCCCTTGAAGGAAAGCACGAATACTTTGAGAACAACACACAATTGAGCGCATACGGAAGAACATTTCATTGTTATTACAACAATTCCATCAGATACAAGAATATACAGAGTATAAATGAATAAATTACATTTGACAACTATCAGAGATTACAATAAATTACAAAGCAGCGGAAAATAATACAAAATCACAACTAGAAGTGATACACGGATACAGAGCTTTCCGAGCATCGTTCCAGCTGTAAATCAGGACCCTGTAAATATAAATCTGCAAAACCAAAACTACTAGCTGCCCGTGTGGAAAATAGGGGCACCCAGAGTTTAGGTTAAAACAATAAACTCCAGGTCAGTCATGTGACTGGTGTGAGAACTAAAACAGTTATTAATATTGGTTTTAAAGTTTGGTAAATCAAGGGACCACGCCGTATAACACGGAACGGGTTTCCTCCCAAGAATACCAGTGCATAGAACAAACAGCGCAATGCTAAATAAAGAAAAATGAAGCTGTTATAAGACCCAGGTCCCATCACACAATGCAACGCAAGCCGGAGGATAGGGTTTTTACCTTATAACAGCCAAACATGCTTGGTACGTTTAAAACACATTATTTTGATATTATAATAAGTGTATAGTGTCAAAACATTTCAATCATAAATATAAATCATAGACGGCATGAGTGCCCCATCCCACTATGTCGCCATACTAGGCTCTACAAATAAAGCCGAAATACACGTATTGGAAATTGGATTCTGTAACACCCCGAATTTTAGTTAATACTAAAATTCACTAATTACAGGATAAATAATCTCAGATGTGGGAATTGGGGGAAACGGGCTGCGTCATTACGTTCGTCTCGGAAAAATACGCGAAATAGAGTCCGAGTTTTCGAAAATCGGAGTCCGTATGGCCCAGTTATGGCCCGATGAAGTTTGCAGAAAATTCAAAACTAAAACAGATTTAAAAATTTAAAATATTCAGATTGAGAATGGGCCAGGCGGGGTCAGGCGGGAAGCTTCCCGCCCAACCCATGTCGACAGGGCTGTCGACAGGGCTGTCGACAGGCCTGTCGACAGGGGTGTCGACATGCCTGTCGACTTGCCTGTCGACAGGGTGGCGCCGTTCTTTGAACCTGGGTGCACCAGGTTGCACCAGGTTGGGTTTCAGGCTGGCTAGGAGGGCTGGTTCTAGAGATTTCCTAAATCTAAGGGTCCTAATCTAATCTAGGGTTAATCTAAGGGCCTAAAACACTCACCTAATCCTATAAATAAGACCCCAACCCTACCCTAATTCATTCATAATTAAGTCTTGTAACTAAACTATGGCAAAATGAAATTTGAGCATGGCCTCCACTAGTTCATGAAGGAGTTGCAAGCAAATCCCTCTCAAATCATTCTCTAATCCATTCTAAGTATCTTAATCTTCTTCATTAGCTTGCTAATTGTGTTTTGGTGAGTTTCTATCACTTTAACATCAATTGTTAAAGTAAGTAGATTGGGTGTAATGAGACTTATGGTCTTAAATGCGGATTAGTGAGTATGAATCATGTATAATGATATGTTACTCTATGTTGTTCTATGTTTATGCATATTTGATAAGTTGGTTTATGCATGCTTGATAAGTTGATTTATGCATGTTTAACAAGTTGATATATGCATGTTTAAATAAGTTGATATATGCATATTTAATAAGTGGAATTATGCATGTTTAGCAAAGTGAGATATGCAAGTTAAGTGTATGTTTAAATGCAAGTTGAAAGTGATATGCAAGTTATGCATGCTTATGCAAGTGTATGGATGCTTATGCAAGTCATGTATATGTAGAAATGCAAGATTTATGTGATATGCAAGTTATGTATGCTTATGCGAGTATATGAATACTTATGCAAGATATGTATATGCTTAAATGACATGATATGCAAGTTATGCAAGTATGTGAATGCCTATGCAAGTATGTGGATGCTTATGCAAGTTAAGTGTATGCTTAAATGCATGTTTAACATGTTATGCAAGATTGAGAATGCCTATATGCAAGTTTAACATGTTATGCAAGATATGTGTATGATAATATGCAAGCTCATATGCAACATGTTATGCAAATCATGTGTATGATAATATGCAAGTTTGGGTTGTATGTAGTTGGGTTAATATATGCTCATATATGCAAGTTGACATCCTCTTAACCCATGACAAAGTTGTATGCTAAACCCATGATATTTGTGATGATCTTCCCCTTATTATGTCATGTAACGAGAACGATTTACGTGGGGAACGATGGGGTGGGTAAATATGTTAATAAACGAATGTTTGGGTATGATTAAGCATACCATAAAAATAAATTACCATAAGTGGGAATTTACCTATTGAGTTAGGTCTACCCCATGGGAATTTACCTATTGAGTTAGGTCTACCCATGTTATGGAAAACTTGATATTAATTAGGGATAATTAATATGGGGGTGATTAATTAGGTGTAATTAATCGACTAAGACACGAGGTTGGACTCATTTGTAGTGTAAAACTGCCCGGACCCGACCGGCTTAACCAGTTGCTACAAATGTCAGCTGTAATAACCCGCAAAATCTGGGCCAGTTTAAAATTTTTATTTTGGCAAATTTAGCGAATTTTAATTATTTAAAATAGAATATTTTAAATAATATCGATGAGAAAATTTATTTTGAATATAATTCGACGTATATATTATACGCGTCGTCGTTAGAATATAAATATTTATATATAATTATAAATAGAATTGAAAATGGCGCGGTAGTTCGATAATTCGATTTCAAACTTCAATTGAATGTACCGGGTGCAAAACAATCCGGATTTTAGTGAAACCAAAAATCATAGGATCTATTTGATAGTATCTTTCCAACGAATCCGAGGAATCGAGATTTCATCTTAGAAATGATAAGATATGTCCAGTTTAAAATTAGAAATAGTCGCTGTAGAATTTATATATATTTTTATATATATAAGGCCCTTAAAAATGGACATTTTGCAAATGACCTCGGATTTCGACGAAACCAGTTTTGTTGGGTCCGCAGTGTCAAGTTATTGCTAGATTTCAAATTTCATAATTTTTCGAATCAATATGTGAGCGTGGCAAAGGAAAACGCGTTTGACCGGTTTCAGTTGATTTTAGTCGACTGGAAATTGGTCATTTTTCAAACGGTCTCAGAATTCAACGAAACTAGTTTTGTTAGGACCGTATCGTCAATACGAAGCTAGAAAATATTTTTCTGGAATTTTTCTAGTTAGTATGTGGCCCCGGTAATTTGAAATGTACGTTTAAAATTCAATATAATGATTTAAATGTAAATTTAACGGAAACTGATTGTAACAATCAAATCAGCTTGCGATATATATCCCATTGTGTCCGGAATGGGGGTAAAACGCTATGGACGACAGGCGGTGGGCCTCGTTTCGAGGTCGAATGTGAAAGTCAACTCTTTAGGATAAAATTTATTAATTAATAAAAAAAAAAAATATTATCTCCCCCTTTACTACCCAGGCCCCCCCGATTTCCAATCAGCAGATAAAAAAAAAAAAAAAAAAAATCGATCTCGCCCCCCCCCCCCGCTATTCCACCGCCGCCGCACTCCGACTCACTGCGCCGCCGTGAAGGCCACCGCCCCATCGCTGATGCCCCCCCCAGATCCGACGCATCCTCCTCTTCCCCCTTCTTGTCCAAACCGCTACCCTAGCCTCGAATCCGACCTGACGCTGAACCGCTCCGCCCACCGACCCTGTAGGCCGCGCCCAGACCCTCCAACCACTCCGACGAACCGCTCTGACCCCACGCCATCCTCCCCGACCGCCACCTCCGTTATAGGCACCCCCCCTCTGTAAGTTTTGTTTTAATTTATTTATTTTTATTTTTATTTTATTTTGTTTAAGAAAAATAAAATAAAAAAACTGATTTTGTTTTTAAAATAAAAAACTGATTTTGTTTTTAAAATAGAAAACTGATTTTTTTTATTATGTTAAAAACTGATTTTTTTTATATAGTGTTAAAAACTAATTTTTATATAAAGTTAACACTGAATTATGTAAAAGTTAAAACTGATTTTTATAGGAAGTAAAACTGATTTTATTTTGAAAGGGAAAATGATTTCTAAACTGAATTTAAAATGATTTCTAAACTAGGAAGAGATTAGAAATTTAAAAGGAAAAATCAGATTTCTATATATCGTAAGTCGAAGAAAAAAGGAATTTTTATATATTGAACTTTGTATGAAAACATAGTTTTTTTATATATTGAACTTCGAATGAAAAACATAGTTTTTTTATATATTGAACTTCGAATGAAAAACATAGTTTTTTATATATTGAACTTTGAAATAAAAATTCGATTTTTATATATTGAACTTTGAAGTAAAAATTCGATTTTTATATATTGAACTTTGAAATAGAAATTCGATTTTTATATATTGAACTTTGAAGTAAAAATTCGATTTTTATATATTGAACTTTGAAATAGAAATTCGATTTTTATATATGGAATAGCGAAGTAAAAATGTGATTTTTACGTATGTAGTGAAAGCAGCAACGAAGGTGACAAAAAGGCGAAACGACGAGGACTTCTGCAAAAGAAGAGCCGTGGAGCTAGGATAGCTATATGTGAGAATTTCTCACCTTTCAATTTATTTTCTAGTTATATATATATACTAGGATGCAGACGGTGCTTAGTAGCACCCGACACAATCGTCCACAGACCATGGACTTGTTTGTTTGGCTGTTTGGTTATTGATTGCGATATTGGTTTGAATGTGGTTTGTGGTGTGAAAAATCGAATCGATAAATTGGTTAGGATTAGACGTGCGCCGTTATAAGGCGAAGGAGTAAGGCTAGGTTAGATTCTTACTCCAAATTTTGTGGTTTGCATAACGAATTGATTTGATTGATGTGTGAATGGCGTGGGCCTTCACTAGACCGGGGATAAGGCTAGGCCTCGTCCCGTTTCTAGTATCGTGCCGTTATGCCGCCGAAATTTTCTAAAATATGTTAGAAAATAAAAATATCATTTTATTGTGTAAATGAATAATAGAAATTCATATGTTGGAATAAAATGTTTTATCGTTAAAAATATAATTTTTAACGTGAATGTGAATAAATAAATATTCATTTACAAACCAGACGGTTTGTTTATGTACACCTATTTGAAGGACATTGATTGGGTCGATAAATTTCACACATCGCCCAACTGCACGAATAAAAATCTGTGTTTGATTGTTTGAAACCCCACACGGGTGTTGGGATGAAATTTGAAGTTCACTCATCCTGATTGATTAAATATGTCGATCGATCGATTGACAGGCTGTTATAAGCGTTAGATATCTATATTTGATGCTTATACAGTGTAGTGCACTTTGGTTGATGGTTGATTATTTTCAATGCTATTATATACATGTGTTGTATGAAAATCCATATAATTAATTTTATATGGTAATGGATTGGGCCTCATTCCAGTTTTGAAAAAGAAATATTTGAAAAGAAATATTTGAAAAAGAAATATTTGAAATAGAATATTTGAAAATAAAGGAATATATGAAGCCGTGTTGATTAGATTGACGCCATTTTGACGTGAACGATATTTATATCGATTTAAAAAAAAAACGATTTCGAAATGAATTGAATTGAAAGTGATTTCGAAATGAATTGAATTGAAAGCGATTTCGAAATGAATTGAATTGAAAACGAATTCGAAATGAATTGAATCGAAACGAATTCAAAGTGAATTGAATTGAAAGCGAATTCGAAATGAATTGAATTGAAAACGAATTCAAAGTGAATTGAATTGAAAGTGATTTCGAAATGAATTGAATTGAAAGCGAATTCGAAATGAATTGAAAACGAATTCAAAGTGAATTGAATTGAAAGTGATTTCGAAATGAATTGAATTGAAAGTGATTTCGAAATGAATTGAATTGAAAACGATTTCGAAATGAATTGAATTGAAAACGAATTCGAATTGAATTGAAAACAAATTGAAATGAATTCAAATTGAATTGAAATTTGAATTGAATAGAAATGAATTTTGAAACGAATTTATAAAGAAGAATTCAATTTTTCTTTGAATTGAAATGGAAGTTGAAATAGCTTTTGAAACGATTTTAAAACTATTTATATAATTCGTTTTAAATAGAAATCGACGATATATATATTATATATATTATATATATAATATAATGGCCTGAATAGAACGCGCCGCGCCGCGGCAGTTCGCGAATTTCGACCATTTATTTCAAACGGACATTACGGGAGATCCGACCGTCGGATTCTCCTAAAACCGGAACCGTTGGGTTCGTATCGAAAAGAGCTTTCTAACGAATATTAGAAATTTGAAATCTAACGGTTGGATTTGGAGATACGTCCAAATCAAATTCGAAAAAGGTCGCTGTAAGTGCAGTTCGATGGCCATTGTTGGAAATCGACTGTACGGGCCTTGATAAAATTATTAAAAATAATAATAATTTGTGTAAAATCATAAGAAATGATTTGTGAAGGTTTGGGATGAAAAACTCCATATTTGAAAAGATAAAAATAGATTTTTATCGAAATGAACTAGTTTTGAACTAGAATTATAATTCTATTTATTTTTAAATAAATAAATTGAATTTGAAAGGGGTTTTGAAAATAACCAAAATTTCCAATGATTGCATTGGAGTGGATTTGAATCGAAATTGTCTTCGGAATATTTCGATGTTGGAATTTGTGATTATACGGATGTTGTTACGGAAATTTGAAAGATATATATTTATATTGTTATTTCCAATACGACATTTGTTAATCGTAGAATTTGATATTGAATATAAGCCGATATATTTTCTATTCAGAGCCTTATATCAAATATTAAATGTGATTTGGGTTTGTCGTGAATGGTGTCTTCACTAACACTATTCTTGAACTCAGTTGAGAAAAGATTAAATCTTTTTATTTAGATTTAATGAAGTGTACCAATTAAATAATATTTAATTGGAATTGAATTGATATTGATTTTTGGGTTTATCGTGAACAGTGTTTTAAATAACACTTGTTCTTTAACCCGATAATTGATGAATGTGATTTTGGGTTTATCGTGAACCGTGTTTTAAATGACACTGATTCTTTAACCCAGTCGAAAATTAAAACTAAGTGGAGTTTTAATGAATCTTTAATTAGATTGAAATGATCGAAAATGGAGTATCACCAGTTTTGCTCCAGGCGATAGTTAAATCTTTAATTAGATTTGAACGTGAAATGGTAATTGAATTTACCGATAACACCGTGGTGTTAGATATGAAGTATAACCAGTTTTACTTCATGGGATGAATAGGTTGGGATTGGGAAATTAAAACAAATGATTACTTCGGTAAGGTTCGCTAATCCCGACTAGTTTGAATTGATATTCAAAAATGGATTAAAAGAATAAATTCAAGGAATTTATCTTTGATAAAATTAATGGGAATCTTTCCCTATGAATGTGAAATTTAGAAACTAACTGTCGGTTAGCCAAGCAGAATGGTTTTCTGGATATTGATCTGATGTTGGTTTCGGCCTTCGGGGTTAATATTTGGGAAATTATTCTCTTGATTAATTTACGGTTAGTGACTAATGAATTGGAATGAGGCGTATGTTGTGTTTGTGTAACACTTATTTAAAATATACGCGAGTTATTCGGAAAGACCGGGTTTATCCCATTCTGAATAACTGATACGACGATAAGTCGAAGATGAAGACGATGGTCGAAGACCGGAAGTCTTCACGTCGTTTGGGTGATAACTGATGATCTTGATTGGGCTGTACACCCAAGAAGATGGAAACAGTTAGTGATCGTCCAGACGTACTTGGAGATCGATGGATAGGCGGGGTACTAGGTGCCTCCGGTTTCGTTCAGACCCAGGACGGACTTGTAAATGGACTGTGTGTCTGACATCGGATTTCATTCTGTGTGACTGATATCGGTTGCATAGGATGGCTTGCCTGTGTGGCATGCTAAGATGCAAATGATCAAGGCTTCTGTTGAAAAGCAAAGTCTTGTGGTTGATGATCAAAGCACGGCCTTTGTGGCGTAGCTTTGTGTAACGTTTACCTCGCGGGTTTCACACCCGGTATGAACCAAAAACGGGAGACGGACCTCAGGGAGGGCCTGCGTTTCCTTCTAGATAAAAAGTGGCGTCAGTGGTTTTACACGCCCTGACGAGTTTGACTTATGTGGTTGTTGCTGTTGCGAGGCGCCTCGGATTGATCGGTCGTTCTCGAACCGATGGAGTCATTTAGTTGGCTCATTTACGCCCCAAAGGGCGGGGAAACGTAGTGTTCAGGCATTTTAATCCACATCGGTGGACCGGCCCTGACGATCCAAGGGTCACTCGAGCTCTGATCCTGAGACATGGGCTAGATTGTCTCGAATCGGTTGAGGACTATCTTTTGCCTCGGTTCATAGACAGAAATCCAATTTCCAAATACGTGACTTTGCGGTTTTATTTGTAAACCTATATATGGCGACATAGTGGCATGGGACGCTCATGCCGCCTATGATTGATACTTATGATTTGAAGTTGTTTTATACACTATGCACTTATAATAGTATCAAACGATTTGTTTTCACCGTATCAAGCATTCTTTGGCTGTTATAAGGAAAAACCCTATCCCCCGGCTTGCGTTGCATTGTGTGATAGGACCTGGGTCTTATAACAGCTTCATTTTTCTTTATTTAGCATTGCGCTGTTTGTTTTATGCACTGGTATTCTTGGGAGAAAACCCGTTCCGTGTTATACGGCGTGGTCCCTTGATTTACCTAATTTTAAAATAAAGATTAACTGTTTTAGTTCTCACACCAGTCACATGACTGACCTGGAGTTTATTGTTTTAACCTAAACTCTGGGTGCCCTTATTTTCGACACGGGCAGCTAGTAGTTTTGGTTTTGCAGATTTATATTCACAGGATCCTGGTTTACAGCTGGAACGATATCCGGAAAGCTTTGTATCCGTATATCTCATTCTAGTTGTGTATTGTATTATTTTCCGCTGCTATGTATTTAAATGTAATTTAAATCTCTGATATTTCTGTGTAATATTTATTCATACTCTGTATATTCTTGTAATCTGATGCACTGTTGTAATATACAATGAAATGTTCTTCTGTATGCGTTCTATTTTGTCGTGTTCTCAACGATAGGGCGTTTCGAACGGCCTGGATCGGTTTAGCGACTGGTTCGGACCGAGCGAAATTCCTTGCCGTCACAGTTGGTATCAGAGCTTTGGTTTACAAAGCTAGAGAACAAGACACATTAGAAACATACGAAAGAATTCATCAGATATTGGATTAGCAATATCCAATGGAATGACTCGTTAGAGATAGGATCAGTAGAATCCTAGAACGAGTGTGAAGAGTATATTTTTAAAATGAAAACAAATTTTGTTTTGAAGATTTAAATCAATTATTCGTATTTGATTATTTATTTATATAGATGTGGACAATCCAGTATATATAGATTTTGCGTATACGTCTGATCCGCGTGTATTCGAAATTTCAATATACTGGATAGATATAGAATCACACTCTAGTCGCCCGGGGATGATGCTGATAATTGTGATCACATTATCAGTATTTATATTCGAGTGACGAAAGTGAGATTTCTATATATTTCCTATTGACTGGTGTGAGAACCAAAATTAGATAGGGCCTATTGTTGTGATTTGGCATCAAAAATCTGATTTTTGACTATATATCAAAGTTATGCATTTGAAAAGCTAATCAACTAATTGATTGATGATTGTGTTGTTTGTTTATTTGTTTGATAATTTTGAACCATTATGCCTAATTTGATCAAATATGGATTTGTATTGAAAATTGGTCGCATTTGCTTGCATATACATATATATCATTGAACAGGTCATAGCAAGGAGGCTAGAGCCAGAGAATAAAATTTGTTTGCCCGACAAATAGGTACATGTTTACTACATAATTTCCTGTTTTGTTTGGGTGATGATGATTTTGTGAGCCTATTGGCTAGCCGCTTGGCTTTTTCTTTTTCTTTTTGAGATCTGAAGGACCGGGGAAGCTATTTGAAATTCCCCAATGCTCCCGGTGCAGGGGAGGTTATGGCGAAATTTTTCGAAAATTTAGGGTGTTAGCCAAATTTTTGAAATTTTGAAAATTCTCAGAAACCAAAGGGTTGGAGAATGAAAGCCAGATCGAACATAGAGTTGATTAATCAAACCATTTTCGACTTTGTTCCTTTTCGGGGACGAAAAGTTTTAAGTGGGGGAGATTGTAATAACCCGCAAAATCTGGGCCAGTTTAAAATTTTTATTTTGGCAAATTTAGCGAATTTTAATTATTTAAAATAGAATATTTTAAATAATATCGATGAGAAAATTTATTTTGAATATAATTCGACGTATATATTATACGCGTCGTCGTTAGAATATAAATATTTATATATAATTATAAATAGAATTGAAAATGGCGCGGTAGTTCGATAATTCGATTTCAAACTTCAATTGAATGTACCGGGTGCAAAACAATCCGGATTTTAGTGAAACCAAAAATCATAGGATCTATTTGATAGTATCTTTCCAACGAATCCGAGGAATCGAGATTTCATCTTAGAAATGATAAGATATGTCCAGTTTAAAATTAGAAATAGTCGCTGTAGAATTTATATATATTTTTATATATATAAGGCCCTTAAAAATGGACATTTTGCAAATGACCTCGGATTTCGACGAAACCAGTTTTGTTGGATCCGCAGTGTCAAGTTATTGCTAGATTTCAAATTTCATAATTTTTCGAATCAATATGTGAGCGTGGCAAAGGAAAACGCGTTTGACCGGTTTCAGTTGATTTTAGTCGACTGGAAATTGGTCATTTTTCAAACGGTCTCAGAATTCAACGAAACTAGTTTTGTTAGGACCGTATCGTCAATACGAAGCTAGAAAATATTTTTCTGGAATTTTTCTAGTTAGTATGTGGCCCCGGTAATTTGAAATGTACGTTTAAAATTCAATATAATGATTTAAATGTAAATTTAACAGAAACTGATTGTAACAATCAAATCAGCTTGCGATATATATCCCATTGTGTTCGGAATGGGGGTAAAACGCTATGGACGACAGGCGGTGGGCCTCGTTTCGAGGTCGAATGTGAAAGTCAACTCTTTAGGATAAAATTTATTAATTAATAAAAAAAAAAAAAAATATTACCTCCCCCTTTACTACCCAGGCCCCCCCCGATTTCCAATCAGCAGATAAAGAAAAAAAAAAAAAAAAAAATCGATCTCGCCCCCCCCCCCCCGCTATTCCACCGCCGCCGCACTCCGACTCACTGCGCCGCCGTGAAGGCCACCGCCCCATCGCTGATGCCCCCCCCAGATCCGACGCATCCTCCTCTTCCCCCTTCTTGTCCAAACCGCTACCCTAGCCTCGAATCCGACCTGACGCTGAACCGCTCCGCCCACCGACCCTGATGGCCGCGCCCAGACCCTCCAACCACTCCGACGAACCGCTCTGACCCCACGCCATCCTCCCCGACCGCCACCTCCGTTATAGGCACCCCCCTCTGTAAGTTTTGTTTTAATTTATTTATTTTTATTTTTATTTTATTTTGTTTAAGAAAAATAAAATAAAAAAACTGATTTTGTTTTTAAAATAAAAAACTGATTTTGTTTTTAAAATAGAAAACTGATTTTTTTTATTATGTTAAAAACTGATTTTTTTTATATAGTGTTAAAAACTAATTTTTATATAAAGTTAACACTGAATTATGTAAAAGTTAAAACTGATTTTTATAGGAAGTAAAACTGATTTTATTTTGAAAGGGAAAATGATTTTTAAACTGAATTTAAAATGATTTCTAAACTAGGAAGAGATTAGAAATTTAAAAGGAAAAATCAGATTTCTATATATCGTAAGTCGAAGAAAAAAGGAATTTTTATATATTGAACTTTGTATGAAAACATAGTTTTTTTATATATTGAACTTCGAATGAAAAACATAGTTTTTTTATATATTGAACTTCGAATGAAAAACATAGTTTTTTATATATTGAACTTTGAAATAAAAATTCGATTTTTATATATTGAACTTTGAAGTAAAAATTCGATTTTTATATATTGAACTTTGAAATAGAAATTCGATTTTTATATATTGAACTTTGAAGTAAAAATTCGATTTTTATATATTGAACTTTGAAATAGAAATTCGATTTTTATATATGGAATAGCGAAGTAAAAATGTGATTTTTACGTATGTAGTGAAAGCAGCAACGAAGGTGACAAAAAGGCGAAACGACGAGGACTTCTGCAAAAGAAGAGCCGTGGAGCTAGGATAGCTATATGTGAGAATTTCTCACCTTTCAATTTATTTTCTAGTTATATATATATACTAGGATGCAGACGGTGCTTAGTAGCACCCGACACAATCGTCCACAGACCATGGACTTGTTTGTTTGGCTGTTTGGTTATTGATTGCGATATTGGTTTGAATGTGGTTTGTGGTGTGAAAAATCGAATCGATAAATTGGTTAGGATTAGACGTGCGCCGTTATAAGGCGAAGGAGTAAGGCTAGGTTAGATTCTTACTCCAAATTTTGTGGTTTGCATAACGAATTGATTTGATTGATGTGTGAATGGCGTGGGCCTTCACTAGACCGGGGATAAGGCTAGGCCTCGTCCCGTTTCTAGTATCGTGCCGTTATGCCGCCGAAATTTTCTAAAATATGTTAGAAAATAAAAATATCATTTTATTGTGTAAATGAATAATAGAAATTCATATGTTGGAATAAAATGTTTTATCGTTAAAAATATAATTTTTAACGTGAATGTGAATAAATAAATATTCATTTACAAACCAGACGGTTTGTTTATGTACACCTATTTGAAGGACATTGATTGGGTCGATAAATTTCACACATCGCCCAACTGCACGAATAAAAATCTGTGTTTGATTGTTTGAAACCCCACACGGGTGTTGGGATGAAATTTGAAGTTCACTCATCCTGATTGATTAAATATGTCGATCGATCGATTGACAGGCTGTTATAAGCGTTAGATATCTATATTTGATGCTTATACAGTGTAGTGCACTTTGGTTGATGGTTGATTATTTTCAATGCTATTATATACATGTGTTGTATGAAAATCCATATAATTAATTTTATATGGTAATGGATTGGGCCTCATTCCAGTTTTGAAAAAGAAATATTTGAAAAGAAATATTTGAAAAAGAAATATTTGAAATAGAATATTTGAAAATAAAGGAATATATGAAGCCGTGTTGATTAGATTGACGCCATTTTGACGTGAACGATATTTATATCGATTTAAAAAAAAAACGATTTCGAAATGAATTGAATTGAAAGTGATTTCGAAATGAATTGAATTGAAAGCGATTTCGAAATGAATTGAATTGAAAACGAATTCGAAATGAATTGAATCGAAACGAATTCAAAGTGAATTGAATTGAAAGCGAATTCGAAATGAATTGAATTGAAAACGAATTCAAAGTGAATTGAATTGAAAGTGATTTCGAAATGAATTGAATTGAAAGCGAATTCGAAATGAATTGAATTGAAAACGAATTCAAAGTGAATTGAATTGAAAGTGATTTCGAAATGAATTGAATTGAAAGTGATTTCGAAATGAATTGAATTGAAAACGATTTCGAAATGAATTGAATTGAAAACGAATTCGAATTGAATTGAAAACAAATTGAAATGAATTCAAATTGAATTGAAATTTGAATTGAATAGAAATGAATTTTGAAACGAATTTATAAAGAAGAATTCAATTTTTCTTTGAATTGAAATGGAAGTTGAAATAGCTTTTGAAACGATTTTAAAACTATTTATATTATTCGTTTTAAATAGAAATCGACGATATATATATTATATATATTATATATATAATATAATGGCCTGAATAGAACGCGCCGCGCCGCGGCAGTTCGCGAATTTCGACCATTTATTTCAAACGGACATTACGGGAGATCCGACCGTCGGATTCTCCTAAAACCGGAACCGTTGGGTTCGTATCGAAAAGAGCTTTCTAACGAATATTAGAAATTTGAAATCTAACGGTTGGATTTGGAGATACGTCCAAATCAAATTCGAAAAAGGTCGCTGTAAGTGCAGTTCGATGGCCATTGTTGGAAATCGACTGTACGGGCCTTGATAAAATTATTAAAAATAATAATAATTTGTGTAAAATCATAAGAAATGATTTGTGAAGGTTTGGGATGAAAAACTCCATATTTGAAAAGATAAAAATAGATTTTTATCGAAATGAACTAGTTTTGAACTAGAATTATAATTCTATTTATTTTTAAATAAATAAATTGAATTTGAAAGGGGTTTTGAAAATAACCAAAATTTCCAATGATTGCATTGGAGTGGATTTGAATCGAAATTGTCTTCGGAATATTTCGATGTTGGAATTTGTGATTATACGGATGTTGTTACGGAAATTTGAAAGATATATATTTATATCGTTATTTCCAATACGACATTTGTTAATCGTAGAATTTGATATTGAATATAAGCCGATATATTTTCTATTCAGAGCCTTATATCGAATATCAAATGTGATTTGGGTTTGTCGTGAATGGTGTCTTCACTAACACTATTCTTGAACTCAGTTGAGAAAAGATTAAATCTTTTTATTTAGATTTAATGAAGTGTACCAATTAAATAATATTTAATTGGAATTGAATTGATATTGATTTTTGGGTTTATCGTGAACAGTGTTTTAAATAACACTTGTTCTTTAACCCGATAATTGATGAATGTGATTTTGGGTTTATCGTGAACCGTGTTTTAAATGACACTGATTCTTTAACCCAGTCGAAGATTAAAACTAAGTGGAGTTTTAATGAATCTTTAATTAGATTGAAATGATCGAAAATGGAGTATCACCAGTTTTGCTCTAGGCGATAGTTAAATCTTTAATTAGATTTGAACGTGAAATGGTAATTGAATTTACCGATAACACCGTGGTGTTAGATATGAAGTATAACCCGTTTTACTTCATGGGATGAATAGGTTGGGATTGGGAAATTAAAACAAATGATTACTTCGGTAAGGTTCGCTAATCCCGACTAGTTTGAATTGATATTCAAAAATGGATTAAAAGAATAAATTCAAGGAATTTATCTTTGATAAAATTAATGGGAATCTTTCCCTATGAATGTGAAATTTAGAAACTAACTGTCGGTTAGCCAAGCAGAATGGTTTTCTGGATATTGATCTGATGTTGGTTTCGGCCTTCGGGGTTAATATTTGGGAAATTATTCTCTTGATTAATTTACGGTTAGTGACTAATGAATTGGAATGAGGCGTATGTTGTGTTTGTGTAACACTTATTTAAAATATACGCGAGTTATTCGGAAAGACCGGGTTTATCCCATTCTGAATAACTGATACGACGATAAGTCGAAGATGAAGACGATGGTCGAAGACCGGAAGTCTTCACGTCGTTTGGGTGATAACTGATGATCTTGATTGGGCTGTACACCCAAGAAGATGGAAACAGTTAGTGATCGTCCAGACGTACTTGGAGATCGATGGATAGGCGGGGTACTAGGTGCCTCCGGTTTCGTTCAGACCCAGGACGGACTTGTAAATGGACTGTGTGTCTGACATCGGATTTCATTCTGTGTGACTGATATCGGTTGCATAGGATGGCTTGCCTGTGTGGCATGCTAAGATGCAAATGATCAAGGCTTCTGTTGAAAAGCAAAGTCTTGTGGTTGATGATCAAAGCACGGCCTTTGTGGCGTAGCTTTGTGTAACGTTTACCTCGCGGGTTTCACACCCGGTATGAACCAAAAACGGGAGACGGACCTCAGGGAGGGCCTGCGTTTCCTTCTAGATAAAAAGTGGCGTCAGTGGTTTTACACGCCCTGACGAGTTTGACTTATGTGGTTGTTGCTGTTGCGAGGCGCCTCGGATTGATCGGTCGTTCTCGAACCGATGGAGTCATTTAGTTGGCTCATTTACGCCCCAAAGGGCGGGGAAACGTAGTGTTCAGGCATTTTAATCCACATCGGTGGACCGGCCCTGACGATCCAAGGGTCACTCGAGCTCTGATCCTGAGACATGGGCTAGATTGTCTCGAATCGGTTGAGGACTATCTTTTGCCTCGGTTCATAGACAGAAATCCAATTTCCAAATACGTGACTTTGCGGTTTTATTTGTAAACCTATATATGGCGACATAGTGGCATGGGACGCTCATGCCGCCTATGATTGATACTTATGATTTGAAGTTGTTTTATACACTATGCACTTATAATAGTATCAAACGATTTGTTTTCACCGTATCAAGCATTCTTTGGCTGTTATAAGGAAAAACCCTATCCCCCGGCTTGCGTTGCATTGTGTGATAGGACCTGGGTCTTATAACAGCTTCATTTTTCTTTATTTAGCATTGCGCTGTTTGTTTTATGCACTGGTATTCTTGGGAGAAAACCCGTTCCGTGTTATACGGCGTGGTCCCTTGATTTACCTAATTTTAAAATAAAGATTAACTGTTTTAGTTCTCACACCAGTCACATGACTGACCTGGAGTTTATTGTTTTAACCTAAACTCTGGGTGCCCTTATTTTCGACACGGGCAGCTAGTAGTTTTGGTTTTGCAGATTTATATTCACAGGATCCTGGTTTACAGCTGGAACGATATCCGGAAAGCTTTGTATCCGTATATCTCATTCTAGTTGTGTATTGTATTATTTTCCGCTGCTATGTATTTAAATGTAATTTAAATCTCTGATATTTCTGTGTAATATTTATTCATACTCTGTATATTCTTGTAATCTGATGCACTGTTGTAATATACAATGAAATGTTCTTCTGTATGCGTTCTATTTTGTCGTGTTCTCAACGATAGGGCGTTTCGAACGGCCTGGATCGGTTTAGCGACTGGTTCGGACCGAGCGAAATTCCTTGCCGTCACATCAGCCCAATGTGAGAGGTCTTAGCCATAAATTAAATACGTGATTAAGGTAAAGACACGAGGTTAGACTCTGTTATGACGTAAGACTGCCCGGATTCTACCGGCTTAACCAGGCGGTCATAACAGCCAGTCTAATGTGGGAGGTCTTTATGGGAGATCACGGTCTTAATTAATTAAGAAACACTTAACCATATTAGCATGTAGTGGGACATGAGGGGTTAAGTGGGTGCCTTGGGTGGCATGTGGAAATTTAATGGTTGCCTTGGGTGGCATGTGGAATCTAGTGGGTTGCCTTGGGTGGCAATAGAAAATACGATTAGAATACTTAACCAAGTGGAAACATGTAATTAAACATGATTAAAGGGTTAAGTGGGATACACTAGATATGTGACAAGCTTAAGTGGGTAGCTTGTGGGGGCCCATTTCGACCAATATCCCAAACGTATCTTTGTGGGCTCGACCCATGTCGAGTGACGGGACACGCATATTGGGCTTGATTATAAGAGGCCAAAACGGGTTAGCGGTGGCAACGCAAGTCCAACGGGCTTCATATGCGTGTGTGGGCCCGGGCTGGTAGATAAGCCGTTGTTGCATCGTGTAGATATAAAGCCGTGCACCGTTAGTATTGGGTAGCCACTTTAGGGGAGTGATACACCCCACTGTGGGACCAGCACGGGTATCTACGGTAGGGAGCCGATCGATGGGGAGTAGTGGGTACACATAATGAAGATAGGGGCAGACGGCACCTATGTAGGAGTACACGAAACTACTGGGTAAGAATTACTGGGTACACCTAGTGGAGATAGGGGCAGACGGCACCTATGTAGTGGGCTAGGAGTACATGAGATTACTGGGGAAATTTTCTAAGTCCTTGGAAGGGATCAACCTTTAAGTAGGAATGACTGGTGTGGTGCAGTTAGTAATTATCCTTGGGTGGGTAGATGCGTCCTGACGGTTATCTTAGTTTACCCTAAGTCTATCAAGCTGATTAGTGTAGCCATTCATCCCCAGATATTACCGTAGGTCAAGTTTATGTCTTCTCTGGTTACTTTAATGATTGTATTGCTAAAGTTATAGGACTCACTCAGACTTATGTCTGACCCCGTTGTTTCTATCTTTTTCCCAACCCTCAGGTCCTACGGTGGATCCTAGCAGTAGTAGAGCTTGATCGGATTGCTGTTCCAGTCTTGAGGAGCTTGAGTAGATGTAAAGCTCCAGTTATCCAGTTATCTTTTCTTTCGTTCTGGCTATTGTATTGAGAGTGGGATTATGTACTTCTTTATTTTGATGGATATTGTACTTGACTTTTATTGTGGTTTTATGATGTAACCAGACATGTTTATTTCCGCTGTTATGAGATGATGTTTCAAGTACTACTTATATCTGTCTTGTTGTAATTTTTCTGTTCTATATTCACTAAAATACTCCACCGATGCAATGGCATTCCCTTAGTGAGTGACCATAGCGGGTGTGGGGTGTTACAGATTCCGTCATGAGTCGAGGCAAGGGGCAAGCTCCTCTCCGCGTTCGAGACACTCTAGCAATGCCTCAGGACCCCACTCTGATCCTTTGGAACCTCCAAGGCCGGTCCTCTCTTACTTTTGAGGATTAGTTATTCCTGAACACACGTTTCCCGGTCCTTACAGACCTATATCCGAGGCGCCTCATATCCAACATCCACACAGGTGAAAAGTATATAAATGTCAGGGCTGGTAGGTCACTGACACCACCCTAGCTAGAAAGAAACGTCGTGCACTCCTTGGGTCCGTATCCCGTTTTTGACTCATACCGAGGTGTGAGGCTCGCGAATCCACGTTATACACAAAGCTATGCCACACAGGCCGTGCTTTGATCATCAACCACAAGACTTTGCTTTTCAACAGAAGCCTTGATCAATTGCCACTTACGCGTGCCACATTGGCAATTCACTCCATGCGACTGATGTCCATCGATATACAACCTCTGAGCTCGTACGTCTTAGAGAAGGGCGTTAAGCAAGAGAATAAATTCTCTGCCGCCAAACAGATGTATATTTAATAAAGATCAATCAACACAGAATAAAATCCAATGTAAGACACACAATCCATTTACAAGTTCGCTCTGTGTCTGAACGAAACCGGAGGCACTTTCCTCGCATATCCATCGATCTCCAAGTACGTCTGGACGATCACCGACTGTTTTCCCTCATCTTGGGTGTACAGCCCAATCAAGATCATCAGTAATCACCCAAACGATGTGAAGACTTCCGGTCTTCAACCACCGTCTTCATCTTCGACATCTCGTCGAATCGGTTATTCAGAATGGGTATAACCCGGCCTTTCTGAATAACCCACGTATATAATAAACAAATGTTACACAAACACAACAAACGCCTCATTCCAATTCATAATATTCTTTTATTCACAAAATCACATTCTTAGGGAAATGTTCCCATTAATTTTATCCAAGATAAATTCTTCTAAATTTATCCTATAATCTTCCTTTGGATATCATTTCAAACCATTCTATGGTTTTCCAAACTAGTCGGGATTAGCGAACCACACCGAAGTAATTATTTATTTTATTTCCCAATCCCAACCTATATCCCATGGAGCAAAACTGGTGATACTCCCTTCCTAACACCACGGTGTTATCGGTAAAATTAATTACCATTTCACGTTCAAATCTAATTAAAGATTTAACTATCGCTTTGGAGCAAAACTGGTGGTACTCCATTCTCGATCACCTTTCAGATTTGATAATTTAAATTATCAATTCACATTTTTATCTAATTAAAGATTCATTAAAACTCCACTTAGTTTTAATCTTTTCAAAAATCAACATCTTGCCTTTAACTGGGTTAAAGAACCAATGTCATCTAAAACACGATTCACGATAAACCCAAATCACATTTGATATTAAATACAAGGCTCTGAATAGAAAATATATCGGCTTATGTTCAATATCAAATTCTGAAACCAACAAATATCGTATCGGAAATAACGATATAAAATATATCTTTCAAATTCCCATAACAATGTCTGTATAGTCACGAAATCCAACATCAAAATATTCCGAAGATAATTTCGATTCAACTCCAGTCCAATTCACGTATTGGAAATTATCGATTATTTTCAAAATCACTTTCAAATTCAATTTATTTATTTCAAAAATAAATTGATTTTAATTCTAGTTCAAAACTAGTTCATTTCGATAAAAATCTATTTTTACCTTCTAATGTGGAATTTTCCTGCCCAATTCTTTCCAATTCACATATTATAATTTTACACGAATTATAGATATTTTTGATAATTTTATCAAGGCCCGTACAGTCGATTTCCAACAACGGCCATCGAACTGCACTTACAACGACCTTTTTCGAATTTGATTTGGACATAATTCCAAATCTAACCGTTAGATTTCAAATTTCTAATATTCATTGGAAAGCTCTTTTCGATACGAACCCAACGGTTCCGGTTTTAGGAGAATCCGACGGTCAGATCTCCCGCAATGTCCGTTTGAAATGAATGGTCGAAATTCACGAACTGCCGCGGCGCGGCGCGTTCTATTCAGGCCATTATATTATATATATAATATATATAATATATATTTCGTCGATTTCTATTTAAAACGAATTTTATAAATCGTTTTAAATTCGTTTCTAAAACACTTCAACTTCTATATTCAATTCAAATCAAAATTGAATTCTTCTTTATAAATCCGTTTTAAAATTCATTTCTATTCAATTCGAATTTCAATTCAATTTGAATTCATTCCAATTCGCTTTTAATTCAATTTGAATTCGTTTTCAATTCATTTCGAAATCGTTTTCAATTCAGTTCATTTCGAAATCGTTTTCAATTCAATTCATTTCGAAATCGTTTTCAATTCAATTCATTTCGAAATCGTTTTCAATTCAATTCATTTCGAAATCGTTTTCAATTCAATTCATTTCGAAATCGTTTTCAATTCAATTCATTTCGAAATCGTTTTCAATTCAATTCATTTCGAAATTTCAATTTCAAAATATTTAATTTCGAAATCACTTTTCAATATTCATTATACAACGAATAAAATCGATATAAATATCGTTCACGTTAAAATGGCGCAAAACTAATCAACACGGCTTTATATTTTTCACAACTTCTTTATTTTATTCAACAAATGAATATTTATCCCATTCAACACATGAATCTATATCTTTTTTTTCAACCCACGACTAATCTCAACACATGAGTACTGTCAACACATCACTATTTTTGTTATGTAAAATATTTTATAAAACTATGGTATCTATCGTTTGATTTTCAATTAGACTTCTACTGGGAAGTAGTTCTAATTTTAAATATGATAAAGATGTAAATTTTATTATATAAAATATTTCACTCAACACATGAACATCGTCAACACATGACTATTTTTATATTCAACACATGAATTTTCTTTTATAATATTCATTATTTTCCCGATTGGAATGAGGCCCAATCAATCACCATATAATGTTAATTATATGGATTCCATACAACACATGTATATAATAGCTTTGAAAAATAATCAACCATCAACCAAAGTGCACTACACTGTATAAGCATCAAATATAGATATCTGACGCTTATAACAGCCTGTCAATCGACCGATCGACATATTTAATAAATCAGGATGAGTGAACTTCCAAATTTCATCCCAACACCCGTGTGGAGTTTCAAACAATCAAACACAGATTTTATTTGTGCACTTGGGCGATGTGTAAAATTTATCGACCCAATCGATATCAGTCAAATCAGTGTATATAAACAAATCGGCCGATTTGTTTATAAATATTCATTTATTTACTTTCACGTTAAAAATTATATTTTTAACGATAAAATATTCTATTTTAACACATGAATTTCTATTCAGTTCATTTATACAATAAAAATGATATTTTTATTTTTCTAACATATTTTAGAAAATTTCGGCGGCATAACGGCACGATACTAGAAACGGGACGAGGCCTAGCCTTATCCCCGGTCTAGTGAAGGCCCACGCCATTCACACATCAATCAAATCAATTCATTTCACCACACAATTCAATTCAAACCCAACAAACTGACCAACTACTCAACCAAACAATTAAACAAACAAGCCATCCATGGTCTGTGGATGACGGGTGTCGGGTGCTACTAAACACCGTCTGCATCCTAGTATATATATATAACTAAAAAAAAAGATTTTTGAGTGAGAAGTTCTCACCGAAAGCTATCCAATACCACGACTCTTCATTTATAGAAATCTTCTTCGTTATCCCACCTTCGTCATCTTCGTTGCCCGTAGTCACTATATATATAAAAATCACACATTTTTATATTTTGATGTCTTTAAGATAAAAATCACATTTTTATTTATTCACTTTTAATTTAAAAGTCATATTTTTATAATCACTTCATATATTAAAAATCGGATTTTTACTATGCTATTCAATATATAAAAATCGAATTTTTACTATGATGTTCAATATATATAAAAATCATATTTTTACTATGATGTTCCATATATATAAAAATCATATTTTTACTTCGCTATTTTCTATATAAAGATCTCGCCTTTTCAACTATAAAGACTTCACCCTTACAAAAATATAGATTTCATCATTATGAAAATCACCACTTTATTTCCACGTATATAAAATAAAAATCAGATTTTTATTTCGCTACATATACAAAGATGATATTTTTAATATTCCTATCATGTAAAAATTATATTTTTAAAAATATAAAAATCATATTTTTACTACTTCTATATAGTAAAGATTATATTTTTATCTTTCTACATCATATAAAAATTATATTTTTAACTTCCACAATTCAAAATCAAATCATTTTGATTAAAAAAAACTAATCTTACCTAGTTAATAAAAATCGCATCTTTCTAGTTTAAAAATAACTATTTTTCCTAAATAAACATTTATTCTTTTCTAAACTAAAAATCAATGCTTTTTAATTAAATAAAATCAGTTCTTGTTAACTATAAAAATTCAGTTTTAAAATCGAATAGAATCACTAACTAAAATTGAAAAATAAATTAAAATAAAAATAAAAAAACTTACAGGAATCGGAGAGGAGGGGGGGCGTCGGCGGTTGCCTCGCTGGAGGGAGGTGGGCTTCGGCGGTTGCCTCGCTGGAGGGAGGTGGGTGGTGACGGAGCAGGCGAGGGGCTCGGTTGCGTCGGTGTCGAGGAAGGCAAGGGGAGAAGGAAGAAGAAGAGGGGAGGACGGCGCAGGGGCTGCGCCACCCCTGGCTGCGGCGGCGGTTCATCGGGGAGGGGCGGCGGCTCCTCCCCCGTCGCTTTCTTCCTTTTTTTTTTTTGTTTTGAAATCGATTCTGTTTTAATCTGGGGGGGGGGGGCAACGGGTTTTAAGGAGAGGTTTTTTTTTTATTATTTAATTATTTTTAAAAGTTGACCTTTACATATGTCATCTAAACTAGGCCCACCGCCTGTCGTCCATAGCGTTTAACCCCCATTCCGAACACAATGGGATATGCCACGTGGGCTGATTCGACTGTTTGAATCCGTTTCTATTAAATTTACATTTAAATCACTTTATTGAATTTTAAACGTACATTTCAATTTATCGGGGTCACATACCAACTCTAAAAATTCCAGAAAAATATTTTCTAGCTTCGTATTGACGATACGGTCCTAACAAAACTAGTTTCGTCGAATTCTGAGACCGTTGGAAAAATGGCCAATTTCCAGTCGATTAAAATCAACTGAAACTGGTCAAACGCGTTTTCTTTTGCCACGCTCCCATATTGATTCTAAAAATTATGAAATTTGAAACCTTGCAATAATTTGACATCACGGATCCAACAAAACTGATTTCGTCGAAATCCGAGGTCATTTGCAAAACTTCCATTTTTAAGGGCCCGAATTCCATAGCGACTATTCAGAATTTTCAACTGGACATATCTTTTGATTCCCGCTATGAAATCTTGATTTTTCGGATTCGTTTGAAAGATATCATCAATTAGATCCTAATATTTTTGGTTTCACTAAATTCCGGATTGTTTTGCACCCGGTACATTCAATTGAAGTTTGAAATCGAATTATCGAACTACCGCGCCATTTTCAATTCTATTTATAATTATATATATATTTATTTATATTCTAACGACGACGATAATATATACGTCGAATTCTATTCAAACTAAATTTCTCGTCGATAATATTTAAAATAATTCATTTTAAATATTCAAAATTCGCTAAAATTGCCAAAATAAAAATTTCAAACTGGCTCGCATTTTACGGGTTATTACATTTTATATACTTCATATACATGATAAAATGTGATTTTTATGGTTCAAACAATTTATTCGTCATATGAATATTTTTCCAACACATGAACACATTTCAGCACATGAATATAAATCAAACACATGAATATTTCAGAAAATTTCTGCAGCATAACGCTAGAGGGTTTAAAACTGACACCGTCCCGAGTATGGCTCCTCGCACTACCTTGTGCCTCGCGGCGTTCTCTAAGGGGCTTGTCCTAATGATCTAATCATTTTCATATCCCAATGGATTTTGCCAAAACAATTCCAATTTTGTTTTAACCACAAACAATCATTATCAACCATTTGCATTTATCAACCAAATTTCACATCAACCAAAATCCAAACAATCACAACCAATATATATCGTCCATGGTCTATGGACGAGGGGAGTGTGTATATATATATGTATGTATGTATATGTAGATAAATATATTTCAATTCCATTTCAATTTCATTTCAACTCCATTCAATGCACATATGATTTTGGCAACGTATATATAACTTATACATCGCACATATAATTTATACAATGCTTATACATGAGGTGTACAGTGCTTATATATTATATAACTTATACATTGATCAAATAATTTATACATCGTCATTCCATTCAGATTTGAATTTAGAAATCTCACATTGCTTTTTTATTTGCCAAAAATTGTAGCAAGCTCTAAAAATTCTTTGGTCTCTTCTAGAATGTAGAAGACGTCCTCACGGTCCCGGTGTAACTTCTTTCACTGGATTTCGACAACATAGTAAAAAGATATGATTTTTACAGTGAAATCACGATTCGTAGCACTTTTAAAGTGTTGTATATAGTTTAAATAAATAAACCCACCTCCGTTTTCGATTCAAAACTAGGTTTTGAACTAACTCCTGATCTAAAGCACGTTGTTGAGATCAGGTTGCACCACGCGACAGAGCCAAGAATGGGCTTTCCGGCGCTACTAGGGTTGGCTAACTTGACGGCGACCACTACCCTCGGCGGCGACTCGAAGTCGCGAGCCTGAGAGTGACGGATCTCTCTCCACACGCGACGATAGGTGGTGTACTAGGTATGGATGCGAAGCTCTCGATGAGATCTACAAAAATTTCCAAAGGGCCATAGGGTTTTGATGCATGGATTCACCAGAAAAGAAGAGAGAAGGTCGGAGTACCCAGTGCCGTCGTTGGATCGGGGAGAGAGAAGGGCTTCCGCATTTATTATTATTTTTTTGAATTAATGAATGAATTTTCCTATTGATCGAAATTTATATTAAATTCTAAAATAGGGTTTTCTAATACGAACTCCAATCCAAACCCAACGACTATTGTACCTAGCTAATTACCCCCATTCCGGACACAATGGAATATGTTTCGTACGCCCATTCAACTGTTTCAGTCAATTATTCTTTAAATTAAAATATAAAATATTCAAATATGGATTAATTTGCCGGGGCCACATACTAATTCTAAAAATTCCAGAAAAATAGTTCTAGCTATTTTTGAACGATACGGTCCCAACAAAATTAATTTCGTCGAATTTGGAGACCGTTTGAAAAAAGACCATTTTCTAGTCGATCCAAATTGACTAAAATTAACCAAACACGTTTTCTTTTGCCACGCTCACATATTAACTCCAAAAATTATGGAATTTGGAATCTAGCAATAATTTGATATTTCGGATCCAACAAAATTGGTTTCATCCAAAACGGAGGTCGTTTGCGAAATGTCTATTTTCAAGGGCTATATTAATTCCATAGCGACCTTTCTGAAAATTCATTTGGCCATACCTTTTGATTCCCAATATGAAATTTCGATTTTTCAGATTCGTTAGAAATATATTCTTAAACAGATTTAAACATTTTTGTTTTTGCTGAAATCTGTTTTATTTTGCATCCTGTACAGTCAGTCGAAGATCAAATTCAAAATTTCAAACTAACGCGCCATTTTAGGCCTTGTTTTATAATTAAAATAAATATTTATATTCCAACATCGATTCAAATAAATATATATGTTCTAATTCTATTCAAAACAATTTTCTTGTCATTATTATTTAAAATAATTCATTTTAAATATTCAAAACTCATTAAAATTACCAAAATAAAAATTTTAAATTGGTTCTGAATTTTTGGGTTGTTACACAAACAAGAACCAATGTAAAATAACACGATGGTCTGTAAGTATGTTTGGAATCAAATATTGTGTATCTTCTGTATATAAAAGCATAAAACCATTTTATAACTATAACAATAGCAGGATAATCGAGTGGAAACATGAATATAACAAGAAGAGCACTAATGAACAAAAGGCAAGTTACATCAGTATCATAATTAAAAATATTTATTGTTTATGCTATTAACTAGCAAATATCATTTGAAGTGAAAACCCAACACAGTTATCCTTTTTATTTTAAATACTTCTATAGTAAAAGAAAAACAAAAATGAAATAAATCAAGATCATAAATTGAAGAGGAAACTTATACGAATATTTTTCTAGCACGTAAATTTGATTTAAGTTCAGGAAATGCCATTATCATTTTTGATCTTTATAAATACTTTCTTTTATTCATATGCAAAATGCACGGAATAAATATAACCGGTATAATATAAAAATGCCTGAGCATCCAATGAGCATGAATACAATCATAAGCACCAATTTGAAGAAAGAAAATAAAAGTCGACAGCTTCCAAGTATATTATCACCTACAAAAAGACTCAAGCTAACATCTACTTTCCAATAATTAACCAAACAATGGAAGATTGGACTTCCGAATATGCTTACATGCTTTCTTCTTATACGTCAACATTCAAATCCCTTCAAATGCAGCAACCACTCCTGCAACAACCAACACATAAACAAAACGAAAATTAAATTATAGCTAGGCAAAGTATAATGTGTTAGAATGTAAATCAGTAGTATCATTTTGTTTAGAAAATGCAAATTAGTTGTTAAATTTGGGAAAACCTGTCAGTAGACTATCAATTTGACATTGAACTGGAAGTCAAAAAGTAGGAATCCACCAAAATGCGGAAATAGTATTGAATAATTCACCTTATTAACATATGGATCAGAAAATTTGTATCACCTTGGACATAGTGAAAAAAAACTAATGTCTGCAACAACCTATGATGCTAGCGATTAAGTAACGACATCATTCTATTCGGCAATACCGAATCGATCCAAAGAAGAGCAAGTCTATCAAAAAAATGGTATAAGAATACCCAAAACATAAAAATTAGGAATTTACAGCAATTATTTATTAAGTTAATATGGATTCGCTTATCAGAACCCGAATCGAAGATTAGATCCGAAACGCCCTAGCTTCGACAGATCGTTCTTTCTTTAATCGGGTGAGGAGATTGAAGAGAAATGACCTGCTTTTTTGTGAAGGGAAATGGTTCTGGAGGGAGGCGAAATGGTTTTGGAGGGAAACATTGAAAATTTTGTGAGGATGTTGATGACCGCTAAATAATTTCTATGAAAGAAGGAGCGTTACGCGTCATTTGGTCAAAACAGTCACCTGGTAAAGTGTTAATAATAATACTTCAGATTAAAGTGTAATTAAATAGCGTTATTAATATCATATTTTGTTGTAGTATTAATTTTATTATAATATTAAAATAATAATATTTTTAAAAATATAATATTTTGAAATCCTAACTTTTCTGACATCCACAATATAAATAAATAAGATCAATGTAAAAATCTGTTCGAGTTAAAATCATCTTTTATATACCTAACTTGAATTCACATTTTAATTTACTATCCAAAATCCATATTGAATTAAAACAAGTCATTTTTAGTTCATATTTCCTTCAAGTCCATTTCAATATTTTGAATAATTGTTTGAAATAATATCAACTTCATTTTTTCAAATCGTTTTGGATTTAAAAATCCAATTTCCATTTTTCTATCAAAACTTACTTAAATGAATATAAAATTCATTCAAAATTTCAATGGAATGAAATACAATCAATTTCCAAATTATTTTATATTCTTGGTGTAAATTTTAGTGTTAACAACATAAACACATCCATATCGACTACCATCCATCAACCAATAATTATAATATAAGCGTTTTTATCGACAACACTTATATTCACAGTTTAATAATAATAACAATAGTAATAACTGTAAATATCATCCATCAGCCATGAAGCAAACAGTGCAATCATAGACAATCAATACATATTCAGAAATGATTATAATAACTTTAAAAATCAGTTGAGTGACCTCTCAAATTGAACGGTTTGAAATCATAATAAAACGATCATTTTTAATTAAATTAAACAGTGCGTTTAATTTAACTAAAAATTGTAGCTAGCTCCAAATTCCTCCTAATTAGTTCCATTGCGAAGCTCTCATCCACAAGATTCCATCATAAATGGTTTTGTTTAATTCTGTGTTCGTTTGAAAAAGTCATGAGATTTTAACCCTTAATTACACAAAATAATTAGCTTAAGATAATTAATTTTATAATTACACGAATTAATCACATTTCCCTTCCCTAATTCTTCCCTTCCAGACAACCGAATGTGAAAAAAGCTCGCACCCTAACTTCACATGCGTGCGCCACCTCTGCCACTCTAACAATGAAGGCCGCCACCACGTCAAAGTGTTTCAACACCACTCCCTTCGCCAACCACTCCAACAAACTCGATCACCTACTAACCTAAAATGGCATGTGACGGTGATGGCTTAGAGCCATGATTTCTCCCAATCCTTAACCTAAAAACTAATCATACCCATATGGAATGGAAGATCTCACCTTGCTCTACGATTTACGTGTTGAAGCCTCGATTCAATTCGAAATACTTTGAGTTTGATTAAAGATCTAAGTTCAAAAGGTTCTAGCCTTCGATTTCAATGTGGCGACAGCTCTTAAAGGAGACTAGGTTTAGGAGAAATGAGGATATTTATATTACAGTTTAATTAATATTTTATTCTAATGTTTACTTAATTTTGAAGTTTCACGTCCGAACTCCATATGAGCCCCAACGACTGACATCCCTAGCCTAACACCACTATTCTAAACATAATGGAATATGTTTCAAAAGATAATTCAATCGTTTCAATCAGTTTTTCTTAAAATTAAAATATAATTCAGTATAACGTTAAATATTAGTTTCCAACGTGTGTTTCCTATGACCACATACTAACTCAAAAAATAACGAAATTTGTAATCCTGCTACGTTTCACAAATACAGTTCAAACGATCCTGGTCTCTTCGAATTCAGAAACCATTTGGAAAATGGCCTTATTTCTAGCTATTATTGAATTTTTACATGCCTTTAAATTACATTTGTTTACATATTAACTCCGATTGACTTGAAATTAGAAATATAACAATAATTTAATATTCCTGATCTTATAAAACTGGTTTTGTTCAAAACAGAGGTCGTTTGCAAAATATATATTTTTAAGGCTTAAAAAATCCAATTAGATATTAATAAATCTAAAAACAGTTCAATTTAAAAATAATAAATTGATATTATCTTATATATCCGAATAGAATATCTTATGACTTCCAAATAAACATACTTGGATTTATAACTCGATGTTTACAAATTCTAAGTTAAATTGATATCCAATTTTATGATAAATCCTTTTTTTAACAAAAAATAATATAATATAACAAAATGGGAGAATCTAGCCATTCTCCAACGACTCACAAAAATGGTTTCTACAGAATGCAGAAACCGTGCACACATAGAAACAAAAGATACAGAAACAAAATACAACAAAATCAGAAGACATGAAAAAACCAAAATCTAACACAGTAGCAGACAAGGCCATAGAGGCCTCAGCAGATGATCGGTGAAGCAAAAGGCAGCGTTGAAAACCTCAAGATCCACATAAGTCGTACATAGAGCTATAACAGCCGACGAGCCATCCACGTAAATCCATAGACAAAGGGTGAGATGTCCAAACTGACGGCCCTAATCCTTTGAATCCTCTAGGTCCTCATGCTCCATCATATCCAGCGAGGCATCCGAAGTCAGAGTAAATCATCCAATCTCCTGAACCACAAATAACTCCAGTTTACCTGCTCTAGAAAACCCAACTGAGATGAAGTATAAAAAGCACCTACTAGCTCTTGGCTGACCAACTTGATAACCTGCACTCCAAAATCTGCTGTGACACCCCACGTCCATTAATGTCACCCATTAAGAGAATGCATTAAGTTTCATGAAGTGTTATAGGTAAACAAAAAAAGAATTATTACAAGACAGATATAAAATAGCAGCAGAATAAAAACTAACTTTATTAATCATAAAGCATCGTGGTTCAAAACATCATATGTCTGAATTACATAAAAACCAGTATATCATAAAAAAATTCTGTCTTGCTCTTAAACATCAGGGTACAAAATAAAAGAAGCAAAATCCTCAAATAAAAACAAAGCCATAGTAACAAAGATAGGAGCTTGAGCAGTAATCTAATTAGCTCCAGCAAAATGATAGCAGAATCCTGATCAAGCTTGAGTATTCCCTCCCTTAAAACCTTGTTGGAGGGGGGGGGGAATAGAAGAAAGAAGAGAAAACAAAAAGGGTCAGACATAAAGTCTGGCGAGTCTAGTTACTTTTAGAAAGTAAATAAGTAGAAATATCATGATAGGCATATAAAGTGGATAAGAGAGATAATATCACAAAAGGCAGGTGTGACAAGGTAAACATGATAGAGTGTATACACTTCTCTAACGATTACTCTTATTATCTGCACTAATACTAGTATAACCAGAATGAGATGATCCCAACAATTCTAAGATGGTAGACTTAGGCGTACTTCTCGTGAGAGATTTTAACCGCATACAATCCACTGGCAACCCAATCCTAACAGGCTGCTAAGCTTTACCAGCGCCTAGATGTACCCTACTACCCTAATCGATCGGCTCCCTACTCTGTAGATACCCTGTGCCGGCCCTACAGTGGGAGGTATCACTTCCTAAAATAACAACCCTTCGTTGATGGGCACAACCATACGTACTGGTGTCACGGTCGTCTTATCCCCTTCTGCCTAAACATGCAAGCACATGTCCCGGTCGGTTTGTGCCACCTACACTGTCCTCCACGTTTGGATCTCTTATAATCAGCCCAGTAAGCATGTCCCAAATCCGACCAAGGACGAAGTACACGTCTGATACTGTTCTATGGGTTACTGACTGAAACGGGTCTGCCACACAAGATGATACAAGCTCTAACCCTTGTCTTATATCCCTACCAGGATTTCAATAGGTTATTCTTACCTAACGATGTTTTTAATTACATACTCCCATCATTTCCATAGGTTATGCTTACCTAACGGTGTCTTTAATTACATAACCCCAATAGGTTGAGTTTGTGGGCCTATATATAAATATTACCCACCCTACCGAGATATACTTAACCTTCCCACTGTTTCAACCAAGTTTACTTAACCCCTATTCAAGTTCATATTCATACAACCCCTATGGATTCAACTAGGTTAAGTATTCCAATTCATTACCATGTCCATTTATGGTTATAATGTGCTAGACCCCTCACATTAAGCCTACCACTTGTGGATGCTGTATATGCCGGTCGGTTTCGGGCAGGCTTCTTTCATAAGTTGGGCTTAACCTCGTGTCTTAGCACGCCTCGTATTTGTGCACCTGGACCCCTCACATTAGATTCACCACTTGTGGTTGTTGGATATGCTAGGAAGTTTCGGGCAAACTTCCCCCATAAGTGTAATCTAACCTTGTGTCTAGGCGCAATTACCGTTTCTAATTACTGTATTACTAGGCATTTCATTATTAACCAATTTTACCTATGTCGTTATAGGTTGTCATGCCCTTTTTTCCCCAATTATGTTCATAATGAAATATATGCACTAAATTCATATTCATACATTTTATTCAGGTTATGCCCCAAATTTCCAATTACAAGTTATGCCCAATTTCAATGTTTTCCCCTTGTTCCCCGTTTAACGTGTTCGCATAATTCAGCGGCATACCTAGGCTCAAAAGTAGCCTGGCTATATAAAATGAAAGGGAAAGATAAAGTGAAGATGACAGAGATGATTATGCTAACAAAATTGACATAAACATATAATGGCATAATGAAAACAAGGGCATATAAAAACAGAACTGGTAAAACTAAGATAATAGAACTGTGTCTATCATAGTAGGGATGTAATAGGCATGATAAGATCTAAATAATAATTTATATGCTCAACTAATAACTGATCCAATTTAACCACAAACATGATAGGTACAAGGTGATCTAAATAGCAAATTAGATCTATAATCAAAGGTAAATCTGACATGATAAAGGTTAAGATCCAAGTCATAGTTACGTCAGAATCATGGATTCACAAGTTATTACTGATCTGACATAGTTCAAGCAGTCAAAGGCATAGATCCAAATTACAGTCATATCATATTTTACCTTTTAATTATTTAAATCTAAAAGTAACTTAAACTCACAGTGTTAGGATTCAAAAAGATAAAAGAAGAATAATAGAGGTTGAATCATAAATCTACACTTAAATAACTTGATTAACTTGATTGTAGAAAAAGGAAAAAGGTTTGATTCGGTCTGGGCACCGAAAACATGTAGTCCTCCATTAATTTTCAGTGCATAAAACAAGAGAAATGGAGCCATATTTATAGCCGCTAGCCCCAAAACCCTAAATGCCACATCTTCCCTAAGGGGGTCGACACCCCCCTTAAGAGGTCGGCTCCCCTATGTAGGATTTTTCCCACTTACCCCGATCAGCGTGATTTTTGAAATTTGAACTGAATTTTTGAATTCCTAAACCCTATATATATTATTATGCGTATATAAACTTCAAACCTTAATAATTTCTTCATACGGTGTCCGTTTTACGCAAACCAAATGTCTATCTTGACCAGAATTTCGAGACAGACGCAATGGCATAGTCCATTTCCCTTAATTCTGAATATTAAATTAATTATTCTTTAATTTACCCTCTTTAGTGTTATTAAAATTAAGAGGTGTTACATTCTCCCATGCTCAAAGGATTTCGTCCCCGAAATCTCCAAGTTAAGAAGAATGTATATCCTACCATCCACATCCATCTACTCATCCACCAATCACAGGCATCCATTGTTCTTAAAAGATTTCTAATGTTTATATGAACATACGCAAAGGTGTGTGTATATGTCCCTATACTAATGCGAAGATCAGGCGGTGTGACCAACCTAATTTCGACAAACCGAATTTTTTTCAAAATTCCAGTCTATCGAAACTCGGTTTGGTTTGCTCTTGGATCCTGCAGAAAAGACAGAGATATAAAACATTTCAGAGCTTAGAAAAATATTTTTCAGCGGAAAGGATAAAATATAGTATAATCAAAACATAGCCTTATCAGATTATTAATACTGCCAAACCAGTATACAATGATATCATGTCTCTGCCATAATCTAACCTACGAGTGTATTATGAGGAGGGGGTCAGAACACAAGTTCTGGTGACTTGATTTCAACTATACACTTTGGATAATCTTACATATACCTTTCAATCATATTTTCTTATTTATTAGGTTACTTGGGTTAACAGCACTCAAGGCTTACACACACGTCGTACCCATTTACTTCCTAGTGAATTAACCTAATACAGTATATGTAGCTATCTATCAATATTGAGATACACCCCATGGTACCCCACTCGCATGGTCTCCAACGTATCATCATAGGAATATAGCAGTCCCTAATCCTACGCCCGAATGTCGTACGGATTTCTATATATATGTCAACGCTACGTCTGCAAAGAACCTCTACTTCTATATTACGTAAGCGTTCGGACTGCCATCTTTGAACCCTTCGATCGTATAAGGTTCCATCCTCGAATAATGCCCTCTAGTCATATGATACACCACCTTGAGCGACATGAGTGTACCTAGACTTTCCCACGTATGTATCGTCAATCGTTCTCGATGTCTATTGCACATGTTCTCTATATGTGCGCCCGAGTCCCGTGGCAGGGCTAATCAAGAAACACGGAACTCGGTCGGGAGCTTTCAGATATCTGCCGATTACAGATGCCAAGGTCTGCTTTTACAATGGCTATGGTCCCACTAGACCCATCCCTGAACTAATGAAAGGCACCCAAGAATAACAAGAATGAGAACATAACTCCGGCCCCCTTTGCCCTTCAAACCTGTTGGCCAACCTCACCCATAACTAGATAGCGAAGTATATGGTCTTTTGGAGTTCTCCGCCTTTACGCTTTATGTACTGACTGGAGATGGTAGGTAGACGACAAGTTGCTATCACAGGGCACTAACTGGTCTCGCCGAATCACGCCGGTCCATCTTAGTCTTTGGATTGCCCCTTGTTATTGCAATCAAGGCATACTCATTGGTTCACCTACGCAGACCTAACCTCTGTGAGTACAGGCAGATCATCTGCCACTCACAGAGGAATACCAAGAGTACCCTACGTCCCAGGAAGCCGCGTGCTTCCCATTCTAGTCCTTTAGAGCCGTCAAACAATCAGATGAATGCGCGCTCCCCTCATGTGCCTTATAACACCTTGATGATCTACCCTGTTGGGTTATTCATTCTCAACCGTACGGACTATTCTAAGCCCCTTACTTTATCATGTTGTTAGACCCTATGTCTAAACATTCTTTTACGCGCTTGTCTCACCTCATTGGTTATTCCAATTCATATTGAATTCTTATTCAAATTACCAAGTTTCTCTTGCTTATTAATTTTAGTCATACAACTTAATTCATTTAAGTTCATTAATAAGCTTACAACATGTTATTCTCTAGATTGTGGCCCAAGGTCTGTGATCCACAATCCCTTTTATATTCTTGTTTGATTTCAGTAACATGTTTTACTAAATATGTAATTAAGTATATCCAATTCACATGTTTCCAATTAACATGTCACTTACCATTTATGATTAAATATAACTTATTTCATTTCATAAGTTTTCCTCATCCTTTCTCATTTAATCATAATTCCACTTTACATTATCAATACAACTTACCATTGTTTACTTATTAAATTAGATCTATTAACTGAGGCCCATTAATAAGTTTCTCTACCCATTTATTATAACCTATGTTATGATTTCCCCTTGTCCCTAGGACAAGTCTAAATATGTTATTCTTACCAACGGGTTTTAGACTCCTAGAATACTTAATTTATAATTAGGTACAATATAATTTTCCCCCTTTTCTTAACTGGTTTCAGGTTTTCCCCTTTTCCGATTACTTAAATTACAATTAAGTGTCACTTAACTTAATTCACTAGTTATCCCATTCCCATACTAGTTTATTATAACCTAAGTTATAATATTCACTTGTCCCTAGGACAAGTCTATCTATTATACAACATTTTCATTAATGTTATTTATTTATAATAGGTTATTATCATTCCCCTTTTAAACCATTTACTGTTGTAAACCATTATTCTTCATTCACTGTAATGTGTGTTCCTTATTATATTAAGGAAAACACTTCATGCACCTTATCAGTTTGATAGAAGGAATCAATGATTTATTTTCATAACGTTTTCCCATCTAAATCCATGGTAGAAAGTAATTTCTTTACTTTTTCTTTATTTATTGTGGCATACTTGCAACAACATTCTCAGAAATAAGTCATTTAGGGAAATACATCACTTTTCCCTCTTATCACACTAACTCGGTTCATTACATCCCTTCCTTTCTTATTATCTGAGTTAGAAATTTAATTACCATCCTTGCCATTTATTCATATCTTGTTATATACATATATACATATATATACATATATATACATATATATAAGCACTAGACCTCTCACATTAAGCCTATATTTGTGGACGTTGGATTTGTCGGGCGGGTCCGGGCAGACTTCTACCACAAGCTGACTTAACCTCGTGTCTTAACACATGTTGTTAATTCTTTCACTTAGGCCTCTCACATTAGGTTCAACATTAGTGGCTGTTGAATATGGCGGTCGGGTCCAGGTAGACTTCAGCCACTAATGCAACCTAACCTCGTGCCATAAGTGTAGTTACAATTTCTTATTGTAATCCTAGGCATATTCATTTTCATTCAATCACTTATGTTCATATCAAATTGCACTTCCAAACTATAATCTCAAAACATAATATATGTTATGTTCCAAAATCCCATTACATAGAAAATTTAGACATATTATCCTTTTTACTGTAATATAGTTTACAGTAATCTAATTTACATGTCGTCCAATTTTTGCATATATTTTGTCGCATGTCATTTTCAACATATGTTTAATTCTACTAGGACATGTAAACATTCAACCGGGTAATTATTTTAACATGTCGTTCAATCAATAATATGTCCCAAGTAAAGCATGTAATTACAATCACTGAATTGGCTATTCATATCCTAACAAGTTTATTTTCTCCAACATGTAAACATTCAATAACTTAGCCAATTCAACATAAAAATTTCCTAACATATTCATATCAACATTTCAATTCGTTACAACAGCAATTTATAATTAAACTGGCCATATCAAAATTTATTAAAAAGTGGAATGCTAAACTATAGTTATAACATTATCTAAAGGCTATAGCTTAAATCCACTCACCTTTAAGCTTTCCCCAAATTTTGGATCTGATCCGTTCTATCATCCATGGTTTTCCTTTTCCCTTTAATTTGATTCATGACCTAATGACCATGAATTTGTTATTTCATGAAAAGAGAAGGGAAATAGAAATAATTTAAATAGATTGGTTCTTGGAGGTTTACCTTGCTTTTATGATTCAATAATCTTTTTTTATTAACGTTGATTCCCTATTCCAGACTTGAATTCATAATCCTCCTAGGCTAATATTTTAATTTCAGAATAGATTTGAGAAAAGAGAGAGAGAGGGAGCCATGGCAGAGCTCCAGCGTAGCTGCTGAATTATGATGTGTGAAGACCCGTAACTTCCCCGTAAAGGAAAGCGTCGGATAGTTCGAGAACAAACCACAACAGAACGCATATAAAAGAACATTTCATTGTATATTACAACAATGCATCAGATTACAAGAATATACAGAGTATAAATGAATATTACACAGAAATATCAGAGATTTAAATTACATTTAAATACATCGCAGCGGAAAATAATACAATACACAACTAGAAGGAGATATACGGATACAAAGCTTTCCGGATATCGTTCCAGCTGTAAACCAGGATCCTGTGAATATAAATCTGCAAAACCAAAACTACTAGCTGCCCGTGTCAAAAATAGGGGCACCCAGAGTTTAGGTTAAAACAATAAACTCCAGGTCAGTCATGTGACTGGTGTGAGAACTAAAACAGTTATTAATCTTTATTTTAAATCATTAGGTAAATCAAGGGACCACGCCGTATAACACGGAACGGGTTTCCTCCCAAGAATACCAGTGCATAAAACAAACAGCGCAATGCTAAATAAAGAAAAATGAAGCTGTTATAAGACCCAGGTCCCATCACACAATGCAACGCAGCCGAGGATAGGGTTTTCCCTTATAACAGCCAAATGATGCTTGATACGTTTTAAAACAAATCATTTGATACTATTATAAGTGTATAAAACAACTTCAAATCATAAGTATCAATCATAGGCGGCATAAGCGCCCCATCCCACTATGTCTCCATATATAGGATTACAATTAAAACCGCAAATGTCACGTATTTGGAAATTGGATTTCCGTCTATGAACCGAGGCTAGGGGCAAGATCCTCAACCGATTTGAGACGCTCTAGCCCGTGTCTCAGGAACAGAACGCATCGTCCCTTGGAGCGACAGGGCCGGTCCACCGATGTGGATTAAAATGCCTGAACACTACGTTTCCCCACCCTATGGGGTGTAAGTCTGGTCCGTCAGCCGACCAGAATGCATCGGCCGAAACCGATATAACCGAGGCGCCTCGCAACAGCAACAACCACATAAGTCAAACTCGTCAGGGCGTGAAAAACCACTGACGCCACTTCTAGCTAGAAAGAAACGCAAGTCCTCCCTGAGGTCCGTCTCCCGTTTTTGGTTCATACCGGGTGTGAAACTCGCGAATCAAACGTTACACAAAGCTACGCCACAAAGGCCGTGCTTTGATCATCAACCACAAGACTTTGCTTTTCAACAGAAGCCTTGATCATTTGCATCTTAGCATGCCACACAGGCAAACCATCCTATGCAACCGATATCAGTCACACAGAATGAAATCCGATGTCAGACACACAGTCCATTTACAAGTCCGTCCTGGGTCTGAACGAAACCGGAGGCACCTAGTACCCCGCCTATCCATCGATCTCCAAGTACGTCTGGACGATCACTAACTGTTTCCATCTTCTTGGGTGTACAGCCCAATCAAGATCATCAGTTATCACCCAAACGACGTGAAGACCTCCGGTCTTCGACCATCGTCTTCATCTTCGACTTATCGTCGTATCAGTTATTCAGAATGGGATAAACCCGGCCTTTCCGAATAACTCGCGTATATATTATAAAAGTGTTACACAAACACAACATACGCCTCATTCCAATTCATTAGTCACTAACCGTAAATTAATCAAGAGAATAATTTCCCAAATATTAACCCCGAAGGCCGAAACCAACATCAGATCAATATCCAGAAAACCATTCTGCTTGGCCAACCGACAGTTAGTTTCTAAATTTCACATTCATAGGGAAAGATTCCCATAAATTTTATCAAAGATAAATTCCTTGAATTTATTCTTTAATCCATTTTTGAATATCAATTCAAACTAGTCGGGATTAGCGAACCTTACCGAAGTAATCATTTGTTTTAATTTCCCAATCCCAACCTATTCATCCCATGAAGTAAAACTGGTAATACTTCATATCTAACACCACAGTGTTATCGGTAAATTCAATTACCATTTCACGTTCAAATCTAATTAAAGATTTAACTATCGCCTGGAGCAAAACTGGTGATACTCCATTTCGATTATTTCAATCTAATTAAAGATTCATTAAAACTCCACTTAGTTTTAATCTTTGACTGGGTTAAAGAATCAGTGTCATTTAAAAACACGGTTCACGATAAACCCAAAATCACATTCATTAATCATCGGGTTAAAGAACGAGTGTTATTTAAAACACTGTCCACGATAAACCCAAAAATCAATATCGATTCAATTCCAATTAAATGTTATTTAATTGGTACACTTCATTAAATCTAAATAAAAAGATTTAATCTTTTCTCAACTGGGTTCAAGAACAGTGTTAGTGAAGACACCATTCACGACAAACCCAAATCACATTCATTAATTATCGGGTTAAAGAACAAGTGTTATTTAAAACACTGTTCACGATAAACCCAAAAAATCAATATCAATTCAATTCCAATTAAATATAATTTAATTGGTACACTTCATTAAATCTAAATAAAAAGATTTAATCTTTTCTCAACTGGGTTCAAGAACAGTGTTAGTGAAGACACCATTCACGACAAACCCAAATCACATTTGATATTCAATATAAGGCTCTGAATAGAAAATATATCGGCTTATATTCAATATCAAATTCTACGATTAACAAATGTTGTATTGGAAATAACGATATAAATATATATATCTTTCAAATTTCCGTAACAACATCCGTATAATCACAAATTCCAACATCGAAATATTCCGAAGACAATTTCGATTCAAATCCACTCCAATGCAATCATTGGAAATTTTGGTTATTTTCAAAACCCTTTTTAAATTCAATTTATTTATTTAAAAATAAATAGAATTATAATTCTAGTTCAAAACTAGTTCATTTCGATAAAAATCTATTTTTATCTTTTCAAATAGGGAGTTTTTCATCCCAATTCTTTCTAAATCATTTCTTATGATTTTACACAAATTATTACTATTTTTAATAATTTTATCAAGGCCCGTACAGTCGATTTCCATCAACGGCCATCGAACTGCACTTACAGCGACCTTTTTCGAATTTGATTTGGACATAATTCCAAATCCAACCGTTAGATTTCAAATTTCTAATATTCGTTAGAAAGCTCTTTTCGATACGAACCCAACGGTTCCGGTTTTAGGAGAATCCGACGGTCGGATCTCCCGTAATGTCCGTTTGAAATAAATGGTCGAAATTCACGAACTGCCGCGGCGCGGCGCGTTCTATTCAGGCCATTATATTATATATATAATATATATAATATATATTTCGTCGATTTCTGTTTAAAACGAATTATATAAATAGTTTTGAATTCGTTTCGAAAACAATTTCAACTTCCTTTTCAATTCAAATCAAAATTGAATTTTTCTTTATAAATTCGTTTTAAAATTCATTTCTATTCAATTCAAATTTCAATTCAATTTGAATTCATTTCAATTCACTTTCAATTCAATTCGAATTCGTTTTCAATTCAATTCATTTCGAAATCGTTTTCAATTCAATTCATTTCGAAATCGTTTTCAATTCAATTCATTTCGAAATCGTTTTCAATTCAATTCATTTCGAAATCGTTTCAGTTCAATTCATTTCGAAATCGTTTTCAATTCAATTCATTTCGAAATCGTTTTCAGTTCAATTCATTTCGAAATCGTTTTCAGTTCAATTCATTTCGAAATCGTTTTCAGTTCAATTCATTTCGAAATCGTTTTCAATTCAATTCATTTCGAAATCGTTTTCAGTTCAATTCATTTCGAAATCGTTTTCAGTTCAATTCATTTCGAAATCGTTTTCAATTCAATTCATTTCGAAATCGTTTTCAGTTCAATTCATTTCGAAATCGTTTTCAGTTCAATTCATTTCGAAATCGTTTTCAGTTTTTCGAAATCGTTTCAGTTCAATTCTATTCGAAAACGAATAAATCGATATAAATATCGTTTACGTCAAAATGGCGTCAATCTAATCAACACGGCTTCATAAATTTCTATTTTCAAAATAGTTGTTATTATCAAAATATTTCGTTCAACACATGACCAATCTCAATAGATGAGTACTGTCAACACATGAACCTTTATTTTATATTGATAAAGATGTAAATTTTATTACTAAAATATTTCGTTCAACACATGACCAATCTCAATGAATGAGTACTGTCAACACATGAACTTTTATTTCATAATATTCTTTATTTTTCAAATTAGAATGAGGCCCAATCAATTACCATATAAAGTTAATTATATGGATTTTCATGCATTACACACATATAATAGCATTGAAAAATAATCAACCATCAACCAAAGTGCACTACACTGTATAAGCATCAAATATAGATATCTAACGCTTATAACAGCCTGTCAATCAATCGATCGACATATTTAATCAATCAGGATGAGTGAACTGCATATTTCATCCTAACACCCGTGTGGGGTTTCAAACAATCAAACAAATATTTTATTTGTGCAGTTGGGCGATGTGTAAAATTTATCGACCCAATCAATGTCCTTTAAATAAGTGTACATAAACAAACCGTCTGGTTTGTAAATGAATATTTATTTATTCACTTTCACTATATTCATATTCACGTTAAAAATTATATTTTTAATGATAAAACATTTTATTTTAACCTATGAATTTCTATTCAATTCAATTTCAAGATAAAAATGATATCTTTATTTTTCTAACATATTTTAGAAAATTTCGGCGGCATAACGGCATGATACTAGAAACGGGACAAGGCCTAGCCTTATCCCCGGTCTAGTGAAGGCCCACGCCATTCACACATCAATCTTAATCAATTTCCAATTCAACCAATCAATCAAATCCCAATCAAATAATCTAACCAACTACACAACCAAACAAACAAGTCCATGGTCTGTGGACGGGTGTCGGGTGCTTCTAATAAGCACCGTCTGCATCCTAGTATATATATATAACTAGAAAAATAGAATTTGAGTGAGAAGTTCTCACCTATAGCTATCCAAGCTCCATGGCTCTTCATTGATAGAAATCTTTATCGCTATCGCATCTTCGTCATCTTCGTTGCCCGTAGCCACTACATATGTAAAAATCGAATTTTTACTTCGCTATTCAATATATAAAAATCGGATTTTTATTCCAAAGTTCAATATATAAAAATCGAATTTTTATTTCACTATTTCTATTTACAAAACAAAGAATGTTTTTTTTCTATTTTCAAACAAGGTATGTTTTTTTTCTATTTTCAAAATCATATCTTTTTATATTTTTAAAATTCTGAAAAATAAGTTACTGCTTATTTATTTAAAATCAGTTTTAAATCATTTAAAAATCAGTTTTCGAAAACCTAAAAATCAGTTTTTGAAATATATAAAAATCAGTTTTTGAAATGCAAAAAAAATCAGTTTTTGAAATACATAAAAATCAGTTTTTGAAATACATAAAAATCAGTTTTATAAATAAACAAAAATCAGTTTTTATAAATAAACAATAATCAGGTTTATAAATAAACAATAATCAGGTTTATAAATAAACAATTCAAATCAATAATAAAAAAAAACTTACTGGGTTATCGGAGGCTCGCACGAGGGGGGGGGGAGAGAAAGGTGGCTCGGCCTCTGGCAGGACGGCATCGCGTGCTTCGGGGGGTTTGGGAGGCGCGGTTCAGGGCTGAAGGGGGTGCGGTGGCCTTGGGGAGGGGTCTATACGAAGAGGAGAGAGGCGCGTGGGGTGGTGGGTATGGCGGTGGTCAGAGGGGAGAGAAGGAGATCGGAGGGGGGGGTCTGGTGAGGCGCGACGATGATGGGTAGGGGGGCGGCGCGATTTAGGGATCTGCGAGAGTTTTTTTTTTCTTTCTAATTTCACCTGTTCGAATGAAACGGGGGGGGGCCCTGGGGTAGTTAAGGAGAAGGGTTATGTTATTTTTTTTTCTATTTAATTATTTAATTCAATTTAAAGTTGACTCTCCGTTTTAACCCGAAATCAAGCCCATCGACTGTCGCCCCTAGCTAATTACCCCCATTCCGAACACAATGGGATATGTATCGCAAGCTGATTCGACTGTTTGAATCAGTTTTCGTTGAATTTACATTTAAATCACTATATTGAATTTTAAACGTACATTTCAAATTACCGGGGTCACATACGAACTTTAAAAATTCCAGAAAAATATTTTCTAGCTTCGTATTGACGATACGGTCCTAACAAAACTAGTTTCGTCGAATTCTGAGACCGTTTGAAAAATGGTCAATTTCCAGTCGATTAAAATCAACTGAAACTGGTCAAACGCGTTTTCTTTTGCCACGCTCACATATTGATTCGAAAAATTATGAAATTTGGAATCTAGCAATAACTTAACGTCACGGACCCAACAAAACTGGTTTCGTCGAAATCCGAGGTCGTTTGCAAAATTGCTATTTTTAAGGGCCTTATATTATATTAAAATATATATAAATTCCACAGCGACTATTTCTAAATTTCAACTGGACATATCTCATCATTTATAAAGTGGAATCTCAGTTTCTCAACTTCGTTGGAAAGATATTCACTATTAGATTCCATTATTTTTGGTTTCACTAAAATCCGGATTGTTTTGCACCCGGTACATTCAATTGAAGTTTGAAATCGAATTATCGAACTACCGCGCCATTTTCAATTCTATTTATAATTATATATAATTATTATATATTCTAACGACGACGTATATAATATATACGTTTGAATTCTATTCAAAATAATTTTCTCGTCGATATTATTTAAAATAATCCATTTTAAATAATCAAAATACGCTAAAATCGCCAAAATAAAAATTTTAAACTGGCCCAGATTTTACGGGTTGTTACAATCTCCCCCACTTAAAACTTTTCGTCCCCGAAAAGGAACAAAGTCGAAAGTGGTTTGATTATTCAACTCTACGTTCGATTTGGCTTCCATTCTCCAACTCTTTAGTTTCTGAGAATTTCCAAAATTTGGCTAACACCCTAAATTTTTGAAAAATTTCGCCATAACCTCCCCTGCACCGGGAGCATCGGGGAATTTCAAATTGCTTCCCCGGTCCTTCAGATCTCAAAAAGAAAAAGAAAAAGCCAAGCGGCTAGCCAATAGGCTCACAAAATCATCATCACCCAAACAAAACAGTAAATTATGTAGTAAACATGTACCTATTTGTCGGGCAAACAAATTTTATCCTTCGGCTCTAGCCTCCTTGCTATGACCTGTTCAAGGTAAGTACATATATGCAAGCAAATGCGACCAATTTTTAATATAGTTCAATATTCGATCAAATTAGGCATATTGGTTCAAAATTATCAAACAACTAAACAAACAACACAACCATCAATCAATTAGTGAATTAGAGTTTCAAATTCATAATTTTGATATATATACAAAAATCATGTTTTTGATACCAAATCACAACAATAGGCCCTATCTAATTTTGGTTCTCACACCAGTCTAATGGAAATATATAGAAAATCACACCTTCGAAACACGAACATAAGTTCGGATGATGATCGATCAATCATCAGAACCATCTCCGGGCGTCTAGAATGTGATTCTATATCAATCTAATATATTAAAACTTTGAATACACGCGGATCAGACGTATACGCAAAATCTACATATACTGGATTGTCCACATCAATATAAATAAATAATCAACTACGAATAATTGATTTAAATTTTCAAAACAAAATTTGTTTTCATTTTAAAAATATACTCTTCACACTCGTTCTAGGATACTACTGATCCCATTTCTAACGAGTCATTCTAATTGGATATTACTAATCCAATATCTGATGAATTCTTTCGTATGTTTCTAATGTGTCTTGTTCTCTAGCTTTGTAAACCAAAGCTCTGATACCAACTGTGAAGACCCGTAACTTCCCCGTAAAGGAAAGCGTCGGATAGTTCGAGAACAAACCACAACAGAACGCATATAAAAGAACATTTCATTGTATATTACAACAATGCATCAGATTACAAGAATATACAGAGTATAAATGAATATTACACAGAAATATCAGAGATTTAAATTACATTTAAATACATCGCAGCGGAAAATAATACAATACACAACTAGAAGGAGATATACGGATACAAAGCTTTCCGGATATCGTTCCAGCTGTAAACCAGGATCCTGTGAATATAAATCTGCAAAACCAAAACTACTAGCTGCCCGTGTCAAAAATAGGGGCACCCAGAGTTTAGGTTAAAACAATAAACTCCAGGTCAGTCATGTGACTGGTGTGAGAACTAAAACAGTTATTAATCTTTATTTTAAATCATTAGGTAAATCAAGGGACCACGCCGTATAACACGGAACGGGTTTCCTCCCAAGAATACCAGTGCATAAAACAAACAGCGCAATGCTAAATAAAGAAAAATGAAGCTGTTATAAGACCCAGGTCCCATCACACAATGCAACGCAGCCGAGGATAGGGTTTTCCCTTATAACAGCCAAATGATGCTTGATACGTTTTAAAACAAATCATTTGATACTATTATAAGTGTATAAAACAACTTCAAATCATAAGTATCAATCATAGGCGGCATAAGCGCCCCATCCCACTATGTCGCCATATATAGGATTACAATTAAAACCGCAAATGTCACGTATTTGGAAATTGGATTTCCGTCTATGAACCGAGGCTAGGGGCAAGATCCTCAACCGATTTGAGACGCTCTAGCCCGTGTCTCAGGAACAGAACGCATCGTCCCTTGGAGCGACAGGGCCGGTCCACCGATGTGGATTAAAATGCCTGAACACTACGTTTCCCCACCCTATGGGGTGTAAGTCTGGTCCGTCAGCCGACCAGAATGCATCGGCCGAAACCGATATAACCGAGGCGCCTCGCAACAGCAACAACCACATAAGTCAAACTCGTCAGGGCGTGAAAAACCACTGACGCCACTTCTAGCTAGAAAGAAACGCAAGTCCTCCCTGAGGTCCGTCTCCCGTTTTTGGTTCATACCGGGTGTGAAACTCGCGAATCAAACGTTACACAAAGCTACGCCACAAAGGCCGTGCTTTGATCATCAACCACAAGACTTTGCTTTTCAACAGAAGCCTTGATCATTTGCATCTTAGCATGCCACACAGGCAAACCATCCTATGCAACCGATATCAGTCACACAGAATGAAATCCGATGTCAGACACACAGTCCATTTACAAGTCCGTCCTGGGTCTGAACGAAACCGGAGGCACCTAGTACCCCGCCTATCCATCGATCTCCAAGTACGTCTGGACGATCACTAACTGTTTCCATCTTCTTGGGTGTACAGCCCAATCAAGATCATCAGTTATCACCCAAACGACGTGAAGACCTCCGGTCTTCGACCATCGTCTTCATCTTCGACTTATCGTCGTATCAGTTATTCAGAATGGGATAAACCCGGCCTTTCCGAATAACTCGCGTATATATTATAAAAGTGTTACACAAACACAACATACGCCTCATTCCAATTCATTAGTCACTAACCGTAAATTAATCAAGAGAATAATTTCCCAAATATTAACCCCGAAGGCCGAAACCAACATCAGATCAATATCCAGAAAACCATTCTGCTTGGCCAACCGACAGTTAGTTTCTAAATTTCACATTCATAGGGAAAGATTCCCATAAATTTTATCAAAGATAAATTCCTTGAATTTATTCTTTAATCCATTTTTGAATATCAATTCAAACTAGTCGGGATTAGCGAACCTTACCGAAGTAATCATTTGTTTTAATTTCCCAATCCCAACCTATTCATCCCATGAAGTAAAACTGGTAATACTTCATATCTAACACCACAGTGTTATCGGTAAATTCAATTACCATTTCACGTTCAAATCTAATTAAAGATTTAACTATCGCCTGGAGCAAAACTGGTGATACTCCATTTCGATTATTTCAATCTAATTAAAGATTCATTAAAACTCCACTTAGTTTTAATCTTTGACTGGGTTAAAGAATCAGTGTCATTTAAAAACACGGTTCACGATAAACCCAAAATCACATTCATTAATCATCGGGTTAAAGAACGAGTGTTATTTAAAACACTGTCCACGATAAACCCAAAAATCAATATCGATTCAATTCCAATTAAATGTTATTTAATTGGTACACTTCATTAAATCTAAATAAAAAGATTTAATCTTTTCTCAACTGGGTTCAAGAACAGTGTTAGTGAAGACACCATTCATGACAAACCCAAATCACATTCATTAATTATCGGGTTAAAGAACAAGTGTTATTTAAAACACTGTTCACGATAAACCCAAAAAATCAATATCAATTCAATTCCAATTAAATATTATTTAATTGGTACACTTCATTAAATCTAAATAAAAAGATTTAATCTTTTCTCAACTGGGTTCAAGAACAGTGTTAGTGAAGACACCATTCACGACAAACCCAAATCACATTTGATATTCAATATAAGGCTCTGAATAGAAAATATATCGGCTTATATTCAATATCAAATTCTACGATTAACAAATGTCGTATTGGAAATAACGATATAAATATATATATCTTTCAAATTTCCGTAACAACATCCGTATAATCACAAATTCCAACATCGAAATATTCCGAAGACAATTTCGATTCAAATCCACTCCAATGCAATCATTGGAAATTTTGGTTATTTTCAAAACCCTTTTTAAATTCAATTTATTTATTTAAAAATAAATAGAATTATAATTCTAGTTCAAAACTAGTTCATTTCGATAAAAATCTATTTTTATCTTTTCAAATAGGGAGTTTTTCATCCCAATTCTTTCTAAATCATTTCTTATGATTTTACACAAATTATTACTATTTTTAATAATTTTATCAAGGCCCGTACAGTCGATTTCCATCAACGGCCATCGAACTGCACTTACAGCGACCTTTTTCGAATTTGATTTGGACATAATTCCAAATCCAACCGTTAGATTTCAAATTTCTAATATTCGTTAGAAAGCTCTTTTCGATACGAACCCAACGGTTCCGGTTTTAGGAGAATCCGACGGTCGGATCTCCCGTAATGTCCGTTTGAAATAAATGGTCGAAATTCACGAACTGCCGCGGCGCGGCGCGTTCTATTCAGGCCATTATATTATATATATAATATATATAATATATATTTCGTCGATTTCTGTTTAAAACGAATTATATAAATAGTTTTGAATTCGTTTCGAAAACAATTTCAACTTCCTTTTCAATTCAAATCAAAATTGATTTTTTCTTTATAAATTCGTTTTAAAATTCATTTCTATTCAATTCAAATTTCAATTCAATTTGAATTCATTTCAATTCACTTTCAATTCAATTCGAATTCGTTTTCAATTCAATTCATTTCGAAATCGTTTTCAATTCAATTCATTTCGAAATCGTTTTCAATTCAATTCATTTCGAAATCGTTTTCAATTCAATTCATTTCGAAATCGTTTCAGTTCAATTCATTTCGAAATCGTTTTCAATTCAATTCATTTCGAAATCGTTTTCAGTTCAATTCATTTCGAAATCGTTTTCAGTTCAATTCATTTCGAAATCGTTTTCAGTTCAATTCATTTCGAAATCGTTTTCAATTCAATTCATTTCGAAATCGTTTTCAGTTCAATTCATTTCGAAATCGTTTTCAGTTCAATTCATTTCGAAATCGTTTTCAATTCAATTCATTTCGAAATCGTTTTCAGTTCAATTCATTTCGAAATCGTTTTCAGTTCAATTCATTTCGAAATCGTTTTCAGTTTTTCGAAATCGTTTCAGTTCAATTCTATTCGAAAACGAATAAATCGATATAAATATCGTTTACGTCAAAATGGCGTCAATCTAATCAACACGGCTTCATAAATTTCTATTTTCAAAATAGTTGTTATTATCAAAATATTTCGTTCAACACATGACCAATCTCAATAGATGAGTACTGTCAACACATGAACCTTTATTTTATATTGATAAAGATGTAAATTTTATTACTAAAATATTTCGTTCAACACATGACCAATCTCAATGAATGAGTACTGTCAACACATGAACTTTTATTTCATAATATTCTTTATTTTTCAAATTAGAATGAGGCCCAATCAATTACCATATAAAGTTAATTATATGGATTTTCATGCATTACACACATATAATAGCATTGAAAAATAATCAACCATCAACCAAAGTGCACTACACTGTATAAGCATCAAATATAGATATCTAACGCTTATAACAGCCTGTCAATCAATCGATCGACATATTTAATCAATCAGGATGAGTGAACTGCATATTTCATCCTAACACCCGTGTGGGGTTTCAAACAATCAAACAAATATTTTATTTGTGCAGTTGGGCGATGTGTAAAATTTATCGACCCAATCAATGTCCTTTAAATAAGTGTACATAAACAAACCGTCTGGTTTGTAAATGAATATTTATTTATTCACTTTCACTATATTCATATTCACGTTAAAAATTATATTTTTAATGATAAAACATTTTATTTTAACCTATGAATTTCTATTCAATTCAATTTCAAGATAAAAATGATATCTTTATTTTTCTAACATATTTTAGAAAATTTCGGCGGCATAACGGCATGATACTAGAAACGGGACAAGGCCTAGCCTTATCCCCGGTCTAGTGAAGGCCCACGCCATTCACACATCAATCTTAATCAATTTCCAATTCAACCAATCAATCAAATCCCAATCAAATAATCTAACCAACTACACAACCAAACAAACAAGTCCATGGTCTGTGGACGGGTGTCGGGTGCTTCTAATAAGCACCGTCTGCATCCTAGTATATATATATAACTAGAAAAATAGAATTTGAGTGAGAAGTTCTCACCTATAGCTATCCAAGCTCCATGGCTCTTCATTGATAGAAATCTTTATCGCTATCGCATCTTCGTCATCTTCGTTGCCCGTAGCCACTACATATGTAAAAATCGAATTTTTACTTCGCTATTCAATATATAAAAATCGGATTTTTATTCCAAAGTTCAATATATAAAAATCGAATTTTTATTTCACTATTTCTATTTACAAAACAAAGAATGTTTTTTTTCTATTTTCAAACAAGGTATGTTTTTTTTCTATTTTCAAAATCATATCTTTTTATATTTTTAAAATTCTGAAAAATAAGTTACTGCTTATTTATTTAAAATCAGATTTAAATCATTTAAAAATCAGTTTTCGAAAACCTAAAAATCAGTTTTTGAAATATATAAAAATCAGTTTTTGAAATGCAAAAAAAATCAGTTTTTGAAATACATAAAAATCAGTTTTTGAAATACATAAAAATCAGTTTTATAAATAAACAAAAATCAGTTTTTATAAATAAACAATAATCAGGTTTATAAATAAACAATAATTAGGTTTATAAATAAACAATTCAAATCAATAATAAAAAAAAAACTTACTGGGTTATCGGAGGCTCGCACGAGGGGGGGGGGGAGAGAAAGGTGGCTCGGCCTCTGGCAGGACGGCATCGCGTGCTTCGGGGGGTTTGGGAGGCGCGGTTCAGGGCTGAAGGGGGTGCGGTGGCCTTGGGGAGGGGTCTATACGAAGAGGAGAGAGGCGCGTGGGGTGGTGGGTATGGCGGTGGTCAGAGGGGAGAGAAGGAGATCGGAGGGGGGGGTCTGGTGAGGCGCGACGATGATGGGTAGGGGGGCGGCGCGATTTAGGGATCTGCGAGAGTTTTTTTTTTTTTCTAATTTCACCTGTTCGAATGAAACGGGGGGGGGGGCCTGGGGTAGTTAAGGAGAAGGGTTATGTTATTTTTTTTTTCTATTTAATTATTTAATTCAATTTAAAGTTGACTCTCCGTTTTAACCCGAAATCAAGCCCATCGACTGTCGCCCCTAGCTAATTACCCCCATTCCGAACACAATGGGATATGTATCGCAAGCTGATTCGACTGTTTGAATCAGTTTTCGTTGAATTTACATTTAAATCACTATATTGAATTTTAAACGTACATTTCAAATTACCGGGGTCACATACGAACTTTAAAAATTCCAGAAAAATATTTTCTAGCTTCGTATTGACGATACGGTCCTAACAAAACTAGTTTCGTCGAATTCTGAGACCGTTTGAAAAATGGTCAATTTCCAGTCGATTAAAATCAACTGAAACTGGTCAAACGCGTTTTCTTTTGCCACGCTCACATATTGATTCGAAAAATTATGAAATTTGGAATCTAGCAATAACTTAACGTCACGGACCCAACAAAACTGGTTTCGTCGAAATCCGAGGTCGTTTGCAAAATTGCTATTTTTAAGGGCCTTATATTATATTAAAATATATATAAATTCCACAGCGACTATTTCTAAATTTCAACTGGACATATCTCAGCATTTATAAAGTGGAATCTCAGTTTCTCAACTTCGTTGGAAAGATATTCACTATTAGATTCCATTATTTTTGGTTTCACTAAAATCCGGATTGTTTTGCACCCGGTACATTCAATTGAAGTTTGAAATCGAATTATCGAACTACCGCGCCATTTTCAATTCTATTTATAATTATATATAATTATTATATATTCTAACGACGACGTATATAATATATACGTTTGAATTCTATTCAAAATAATTTTCTCGTCGATATTATTTAAAATAATCCATTTTAAATAATCAAAATACGCTAAAATCGCCAAAATAAAAATTTTAAACTGGCCCAGATTTTACGGGTTGTTACATGATGTTTAGGGTTAGGTCTAGGGTCTTATTTATAGGTGCTCAAGTTCTTATCATACATGCAACGCTGAGTCAGCATTGAACCCAGTTAAGAAAATAGTTCTAGGTTCGCAGATGAATCTAGCCATTTCTTATCGTACACGCAGTGCTGAGTCAGCATTGGGTCCCGCAAGCTGTTTTGGCGCAGAAATTTGAATTTCGAATTTTTGAATTGTTTTGGTGTAGAAATTTGATTTTCAAACTTTTGAATTTCTAGAATTTATTTAATTATTTTATTCACATGAAATATTTTTATATGTATACAATTCCTATAATGACCATTTTACGCGTATATATATACGCACAATTTTCGTTTTATTTTCAAAATTCAAACGATGTTGCACTGTTATTTGATTCTTGCCATATTTAATTGACTGTAGCCTTTTGTTGAATTTTATCTTTTGTATACATATATTTATGCATATATATATATTCTCATAAATATACATATATTTTCTTTATTTCCTTATATGTACGTTCTTATCCTTTCAAAATTTGAATTTGTATACGTACATATATTTGCATATTCAGTTGGTCGTCTATAAAACAAAGATAAAATTTTTGCCACCGCCAGGGTTCGAACCCCCGACCTCCATGTTACAAATCCAATTCCTTAACCAACTAAGCTATGGAGTCTTTTGTTAATAAGTATTAGAACAATGATAATTATTGTTCTCACCTTACTTCTCTTTTTCATATTAGTTACAATACATAATTAAACCATTACATGAATCTTTTCTTTTATTTTTCTTTTAATGTTAATGCATTATGTTTGCAAAACAGTGCACGCAACATATTTACATTGCACGCAACCAATCCTTTCATTCTTTCAATAAGTGCATTACATTTTTTTAGTGCATGTATTTATTACATGCAATCCTTATTTTATTCTTTATTTTATATTTTAATTTGTTTGTATATATATATATATATATATTTCTCTTATACGTATACAAATTTCTAGGCTTAATAACTTCTTTATATGATGTAAGTTTTCCGTAAACCAGGTGTCTATCTTGATCAGAATTCCGAGATGGACGCAATGGCGCAGTCCGTTTTACTTAATTATCATTATCTAATTAAGTTATTCTTATTTTATTATCTTAAAAATACAGGGTGTTACATTCTCCCACCCTTCGGAAATTTCGTCCCCGAAATTTAATAAGGGTCAAATCAATTAACCCCTCGCATAATATACATCCATCATCTGTGCATCCAATTTTAGCAAACATTGTGCACTTGTGCAAAGTGAAATACAACATAATAATGCATGTATGCCTAAGCGGTACCTCCTATGTGTATGCAAATTTCTCAAAAATCCTTTTTAAAATATAATGCTAACATCCTAGATATACTGGCAGTTCTACATGAATGCAATATTTTGAAAATCAAAATGCTTTTTCATCCAAATTTTCCCACACTCTTACTGAGTAAGAGCATAGTTCATCCAATTGTTGCATCCATAATCCTACCAACCAACTTTATTTTTTGAATTTCAGAAAAAACTAATTTTCTAAATTCGATTTCTTATGTTACAAAAAGGTGGAAAATGGAAAATTTCACACCTTCCGTTTTTCTTTTATATACTTTTTTTTCCAACGGTACTTGGATTTTAGGAAACAGTATATAAAGATTACCTATTGTCCAATCCAAGCACATCCCACATAAGATAATTTTGATTTTTGTAGCTTTTTTTCGTCTTATCTTGCAAAAAAATAAAACTCAAATTGCAAAACTGGAGTAAATACAAACAACTATTTTCCTCAATCGGGTTTATGACTTATTCTTACCTATAAGGCCAGTTCAGTCTCCTACTACAAGGTGCCAACATCCACTCTATTCTTATTTTCTACAACTTATTTTGTCCACCCAACAAATTTCTCTTTTAAATAATTTATCAAAAATAATTATCAAAAGAATAGAGACTTCAAAACTTTCTTGATTAAAAATTCTTGTATGAAATATAACAAGAAAAACCAGCGAGCTATACATGCTCTATAATATGCACCTTTTGCTGAGAGAATTTTACTTTAAAACTCAATATGTACTTATTTACATATTTTAAAAATATAACTTTTAAGATTAAAACTTGAAAACACCATAAACCATTTTTTCCAAAACTTTTATAATCTCAAGTTCTTAAAAGTTAATAATGGGGTTAGACTCAAAGTGAGTTTCCAACTTTTCTAGGTTCTCCTAGACACTCCCCAAGGTCAATTCTCTCAACTATATATATTCCTAATCCATTTTTCTATGTTCTACCTTTTCCAATTTGTAAGGTTTTACTGCCAAACCCACTAACCCAAAATACTAATCATATGGGATTTACTTTCCCTTCGTACAAAGTATATTGTACACTTCCCAACCAAACTTCCTAAGGGTCTCAAATTTCCTTATTCATTCCTTTAGTGTACAAAACAAATATCCAATTTCATACCATATTATACTCTTTCTATTTAGTGGATTCCCCTACGGATCTAGGTAAATATATAATATATTTATAATTCTAAAAATACAAGTACGTTCGCTCACTATTTATATAGGAATCCAAAACCTAAGCTTTGATACCAGATGTGACAACCCCAATTTCGAGAGACCGATTTTTTTTTCAAAATTCCAATCTATTGAAACTCGGATTGGTTTGCTCTGGTATCCTACAGAAAAGACAGAGACATAAAACATGTCAGAGCTCAAAAAAATATCTCACAGCGGAAAGGATAAAATATAGTATAATCAAAACATAACCTTACTGTATTATTAATACTGCCTAACTAGTATCCAAGCTGTCATGTCTCTGCCACAATCTAACCTGCGAGTGTGTTATGAAGAGGGTGTCAGAACACAATTTCTGGTGACTGGATTTAAACTATACACTTTTGATAATCTTACATATACCATTCAATGATATTTTCTTATTTATTAGGTTACTTGGGTTAATAGCAATAAAGGCTTACACACATGTCGTACCCATTTACTTCCCAGTGAATTGACCTAATAAAGTATATGTAGCTATCTCTCAATATTGAGATACACCCCATGGTACCCACTCGCACGGTCTCCACTGTACCATCACAAGAATATAGCAGTCCATAATCCTACGCCCGAATGTTGTACGGATTTTTGTATATATGTCAACGCTATGTCTGCAAAGAACCACTACTTCTATATTATGTAAGCGTTCGAACTGCCATCATTGAACCCTTCGATCGAATTAGGTTCCATCCTCGAATAATGCCCTCTAGTCTTATGATACACCTCCCAGAGCGACATGAGTGTACCTAGACTTTCCCACATACGTATCGTCAATCGTTATCGATGTCTATTGCACATGTTCTCTATATGTGCGCCCGAGTCCCGTGGTAGGGCTAATCAAGAAACATAAAACTTGGTCGGGAGCTTTCAGATATCTATCGATTGAAGATGCTAAGGTGTAATGGCCCGCAAATCCGTACTATCTGAGTTGACTAAATACAACGTACGTCCAACCAAAATTTGCACAGAAATACGAATCATTAATAGAAAGAAGTTAGAGGGTGAGAAATAGAAAGAAAGAAAACCAGAATAGAAGAAGAACAGAAACACAACACAGAATCTCACATCGCAGCGGAATAAAATATAATATATAACAGCTTTTGAAATACAAAATTTGACTGTATATACATAACATTATCATCAGAGTACAATACTTACAATACAGCGGGAATAACACTAGAGAACTAACATTGAAGCCTCCTGCTCCAAGCTCCTCCAAATATCTATAAAACACCTGAACTACTTGACTGCCCGTACAAATTTGGGTACCCAAGAGTTTAGGTAAAACAAAACAAAATAAACCCCGGGTCAGTCATGGGACTAGTATGAGTAAACAGTTTAAAACAACTTGAGGAAATAAACAATATCTCATAAGACCACGCCGTATAACACGGAATGGGTTTTTCCCTTATGAGAATCCAAAATAATCTTTATATCAAACTCTTTTGGTATTATAATAGTGTCTATCAACCACAATATAATAATCTTCTAGCAGAAACACTTTCATCTCACGTTCTACATACATAATATAAAATCATAAACCACGGGCTCTTATTGGATATTGGATTCCGACAATGACAAGGTATGGAACCACCTGCTGCTGGTGTATCTCTAGAGGAGAATGCACCAAGTTCAACAAGAACATCTTGCAACTCAGTCACACATGATCGACCACTCATTTCGCTTGAGTGTATCGAATGTATATCACCAATGGTAAGGATCAACAACTGTTTCCCGAATGGGACAACATCGAATAGAATAAGGAATTAAATGAATCTCTAGATAGGTAATGATACACCCTAATGGGAGCTAACCGCATAGCCATGCTGCTTGCCTGATTTTTGTCATTTTCCGGTTGTTGAGGCCTGAGGCTACGATTACTTTTCTCATTGATAACACAATTACTTTGAATGCCACATTCTCAGATCCGTTAATCATTTATTGGGTTTGCATAAATATTTTGGATATTACGCTAAGGGAATAAATCTGTTGTCACCATATATATTTATCCAGACCAACATATTCGATCATTGGAAATATTATGTCAGACATTCGTCCATACACATTCGTTCTGGGACGGAACAAAACCGAAGGCACTATTCCGTACATCCATTCTAGGCAATCTCTACCTAGGACTTATACAATAGCCCTTTCAATTTACTCCGTCTACAATTATCTTTGGAATACATGATTCGCAACGCTTATGCCAATACGGAGTGGTTCTTCGGATAATAATCCAACCGGTCTCTCCATATTAACAACGTTAAAATGGTCAAAACTTTGATAGTCGGTGATTTAACTATCAAATGAAAAATGTCCGTGTACACACAACGATCTTACTTCCAAATGGAATTATCGATCAAATTATCAAACATATATATATATTCATATTTCCTTATTTTCTATGTTAAGAAAATATATGTTATTTACTCTGGAAACAATTCCCATTGCACATCTACATATCACTATTCTTCCACATCTATCAGACTCTAACTGTAAATTAGTAAGAGAACAACTTCATAAGTATAAACCCCAAAGGCCGAAACCAACATCAGATCGATACTCAAAAAGTCGTTCAATTCAACTAATTTCCAATCAGTTTCGAATTCTGCTTAACTCTATTTCTTTAACTCCATTTTATTAACTTCTTATCAACCCGATCATTTTAAATCTGCAAATCATTTGCTTTTAAATCATAATTCACTTTAAAACGTATATCTCCTAGGATTTTTTTATAAAATTCCTTTTTGTTTATAATATTCTATTTTTAAGTTAGTTTCATTATCGAATTCTATATATTAGTATATAGATCTCTAGTTATCAGATTTTCTTAAAAATATTCTAACTTCTTAAATTTCCAGAAAAATTCGCCATAACCTCCTTTGTACGGGGATACCGGAAAAAGTCAAACCTTGCCACACAGGCCTCTCCATTCAAAAAGAAAAAGAAACTGCAAAGCGGCTTGCCGATATGACGCCTAAAAACCCATAATCAATTTAAATACATACCTTTTTGTCGAGCATTATATTTATACTCTTCTAACACTTCATTCCAAACCTGTCTCATGTATATCCATACATTTCTAATTCATTTCAACTTAATACACTTGTTTTAACTCAACTCGTTAATTAATTCGTTAATCAACTCTTTTGCCTATTTCACTTTCATATTTGAATATGACATGTTCAAATATATTTTAACTTACTTATAAACTAATCAAATTCTATTTTCCAACTCAGGTTTCATATTCGATTCCAATATGAATTCACAAGTTTAATTTACTTATTCAAAGTCAACTCGATTCCAAACTTGATCATCTATTTATCCTTTAACTTAGTTAATTCTATTTGGGAATAATTTATTTTTATAAATCCAACATGGTCGAATTCAAACATAAATCCTAAGGATTTATTCAACTTCATTTATATTCCAAATATCGGAATAAAGTTAATCGTTTATTATTTAAAACGATTTTAAGTTCTCATTTTAAATTCACATTTGAATTTAAATATTTAAATTATCCAAATGATAATTTTTCCTTTTTATTTACAAACACCATTTATTTTACTTGTTTATATATTTAAACAAGTCTCGATTTCAATTTCATTTGAAATAAATATTTTCTGCTTTGAAAAAATAAATTTCCCTTTTCAAATTCACGCTTGTATTTATATTCCTGAATTATCCAATGATAATTCATTTCACTTCATTTATAGCTTCGTTTATAAATGAACTACTTGTTTTTTTATTATTTAAAAACAAGTAAATATTTCTATTCTATTCGAATTTCAAATTCTATTTCAGAAAATAGAATTTCCTTTTCAAATCTAATAATTTCCCTTCATATTATTTTTAAATATCAACATTTAGGCCCAGTGGTATTTAAACACACAAACATCCAATTTATCATTCATTGGTTATTTAACACATCATATATGAATTTATATATATGTGAAAACACACAAACAAACAAATATTATATTTTTGAGGGATCCAGTTGGATCCCTCCAACCTGTTTTCCTGCATCCACAGATGTCAGCACATAAATAATACCATCCTGCTTCAAGGCAGGATATCGCGGTATGAAGGTCATCCACTAATATATATTTGTGGGGCGCATAGGGAAATCATCCGCTAAAGGTACTGCGAGCATCCGCTAATGGTACTGCGGGAACAATCTAACCACCAAACCAATATATATATATATATATATATATATATATATATATAAAATAGCCAAGCCTAGATAACTAATATATATTTTAAACAGCTACAGTAATATTTCAATGCATACAAACAATCAACAATTTATTTTTAATGCTAAAAATAAACTAACGAGTGAGATTTACTCACATTGATTTTCCTTTTGTCGAATATCTCGTTTAATTCCGCATTGACTTAGCTACGAACTGTTTTCGAATTGTCTTGAAAAAATCCATTGTATGCCTATAATTATTTATTTATATAAATCGATTTAATGATTATTTATTTAAATAACTAAATAAATTATTCCAACTACTTTTAGATTTTAAAAAGATGTATACCTTACTGCCCTTTTAACATACTCGATCTATCCACATAGTATGACTCCAAACAGTTCCCAAAATACACTGCAATCAACTCTAACTCTGTTTATACCACTTTGGCATATCATCGAACCTCGGATTGACCACTCTACTATCTCTTTGCTAACAACACTATATTGAACAACCACCTGAAAAAGCCTCACACTTATCATTTTCCATCATCCAGAACAACTTCAAATGACTGTCCCATTCTTTGTCAAGCTGCATCATTTTTCACCAAAACATAGGTTGAACTCCCCCTAATTCCAACTGTCGAATAGCAGTTCTCCCAGTACATCATCAATCCATTTGAACTCCACCACATCGAACTGTTGAACACTCCATTTCAGCCTAGTACACACCATACATCGCACCTTAATGCTTCTCCTCCCTCTGTAGTTCACTCACCACCAGAAATGCAAAACAAGCGACTTCAATCCCATCTCAACTTTGATCTCAATACGGCATTAACGTCTTCCCCTTTCAAACTTGCATCGTCCCAAAAACCAAATCGCAATGAAAAAATCACGAAGCAAAGACCGTACCTTTCACCTACTGTCTCACTCACATTTCCCCATTCAACCATCAACATATGGTACTCCCACTCACAACAATACTAGCTCCGTCCTCCCCATCGCAACCACACCAACTCCAACTCCCAATAACAGATCGCGTTCCACCAAAAATCATAACTGTGGTCCTTCTTCCAACTACTGAACCCTGATTCAACCACGTCCATCAGTAAAGTCGAAGTCCACATCGCCTCTTCGTAGATCGATACCATCTTCCCGTCGCCTCCTGAAACTGTGATAACTCAATCCTCTACCGCACCACCAGAAACCGAAGTTGCACCACTTACTGTCGAATACTTTGAACATGTCGTACCCTTCTGGTTTCCATTCGATCCATTGATTTAGATGATGCAGTTAATTTCTAAATCTCTGACCTAATTCGATTTCGATTTGAGTAAATAAGAAGAGCGTTAGCATGGTTTTGTTTGGGTAACTGAGTTTCTGACTTTCGGTAATTATTGGAAGGTTTCGAAATGAAAAGGCCCTTGATTTATAAAGAGGGATTCATATATTTTCTTTGAATGAATGGGAAAAAGAATACTGCGATTTATAATAGAAGGGTGTGGCCATCTATTGTGCACGAGGCTATGGATTTTTGAAGAGGAGAGAAGGCCACGGTTACTGTTTAGTTGGCAGAAGGAATTCCACTTAATTTTATTTATTTATTTTAGTTTTAATTTATTTTTGAACCGGTGTCCTCTAATTAAAATACCCTATGATTCCGAACTCCTCTCTGAACCCAACAAATTACATTCCTACGGTTATAACACTATTCTGAACACATTGGGACAAGTATCGAAGTCCAGTTCGATCATATGGAGGAGATATTAATTTAGATCGACATAAATAAATTTCAAATCAATTAATTTCCTTGAATCTAAATTAATATTTTTATTCTAATTTGAACAGAAGTTTGTATTGACTGTCTGAACTGTTTTCAAATCAGTTTTAACTTCGAATTTAGTTATTCGCTGGTTCCTTATTTTGATAATTTAATATATATATGATATTAAATCGAAATCGATATTTAAATCGATAACATAAATATAAAAATTCATTTATATTATCAACTCAATATAAAAAAAATATTAAATATTTAAAATTAACCTATTCGAAAATCCGGGTCGTTACATAAGGTCTGCTTTTACAGTGGCTATGGTCCAACTAGACCCCTCCCTCAAATGAAAGGCGCCCAAGAATAACAGGAATGAGAACTTAACCCCGACCCCCTATGCCCTTCAAACCAATTGGCCAACCTCTCCCATAACTCAATAGCAAAGTATATGGTCTTTTGGAGCTCTCTGCCTTTCCACTTTACGTTCTGACTGAAGATGGTAGGTAGACGACGAGTTGCTATCACAGGGCACTAACTGGTCTCGCCGAATCACGCTGGCCATCTTAATCTTTTGATTGCCCCTTATTATTCCAATCAAGGCATACTCATTGGTTCACGTATGCAGACCTAACCTCTGTGAGTACAGGAGGATCATCTGCTACTCACAGAGGGATACCAAGAGTACCCTACGTCCCTGGAAGCCGCGTGCTTCCCCTTCCAGTCCTTTGGAGCCATCAAAAAATCAGACGAATGTGCGCTCCCCTCGTGCCTTATAACACCTCGATGATCTACCCTGTTGGGTTATTCACCCTCAACCGTATGGACTGGTCTAAGCGCCTTACTTTAGCATGTTTTAGACCCTATATCTAAACATTCTTTTACGCGCTTGTCTCACCTCACTAGGTTTCTAGTTAACTTGGTTATTCCAATTCATACTGAATTCTTATTCAAATTACCAAGTTTCTCTTGCTTATTAATTTTAGTCATATAACTTAATTCATTTAAGTTTATTAATAAGCTTACAACATGTTATTCTCTAGATTGTGGCCCAAGATCTGTGATCCACAATCCCTTTTATATTCGTGTTTGATTTCGATAACATGTTTTACTTAATATGTAATTAAGTATATCCAATTCACATGTTTCCCATTAACATATCACTTACCATTTATGATTAAATATAACTTATTTCATTTCACAAGTTTTCCTCATTCTTTCTCATTTAATCATAATTCCACTTTACATCGTCAATACGACTTACTATTGTTTACTTATTAACTTAGTTCTACTAACTAAGGCCCATTAATAAGTTTCTCTACCCATTTATTATAACCTATGTTATAATTTCCCCATGTCCCTAGGACAAGTCTAAACATGTTATTCTTACCAACGGGTTTCAGACTCCCAGACTACTTAATTTGTAATTAAGTATAATATATTTTTCCCCTTTTTCTTAACTGTTTTTAGGTTCTCCCCTTTTCTGATTGCTTAATTTACAATTAAGTGTCACTTAACTTAATTCACCAGTTATTCCATTCCCTTACTAGTTTATTGTAACCTAAGTTATAATATTCACTTGTCCCTAGGACACGTCTATCTATTATACAACATTTTCATTAGTGTTATTTATTTATAATAGGTTATTATCATTCCCCTTTTAAACCATTTACTGTTGTAAACTGTTATTCTTCATTTGCTATAATATATGTTCCTTATTATATTAAGGAAACACTTCATGCACCTTATCAATTTGATAGAAGGAATAATGATTTTTTTCATAACGTTTCCCATTTAAATCCACAGTAGCAAGTTATTTCTTTACTTTTTATTTATTTATTGTGGCTTACTTGCATCAACGTCTCAGAAATAAGTCATTTAGGGAAATACATCACTTTTCCCTCTTATCACACTAACTCATTTCATTACATCCCTTCCTTTATTATTTTCTGAGTTAGACATTTAATTACCATCCTTGCCATTTATTCATATCTTGTTATATAATTATATACATACATATATTTATATATACATATATATATATAAGCACTAGACCTCCCACATTAAGCCTATACTTGTGGACACTGGATTTGCCGGGTGGGTCCGGGCTTACTTCTACCACGAGCTGACTTAACCTCGTGTCCTAGCACATGTTATTAATTATTTCACTTAGGCCTCTACCATTAGGTTCAACATTAGTGGCTTCTGGATATGCGGTCGGGTCCGGGGAGACTTCCGCCACTAATGCAACCTAACCTCGTGCCATAAGTGTAGTTACAATTTCTAATTGTAATCCTAGGCATATTAATTTTCATTCAATCACTTATGTTCATATCAAATTGCACTTCCAAATTAAAATCTCAAAACATAATTTATGTTATGTTCCAAAATCCCATTACATGAGAATTTTAGACATATTATCCTTTTGACTGTAATATAGTTTGCAGTAGTCTAATTTATATGTCATCCAATTATTGCCTATATTTTGTCGCATGTCATTTTCAACATATGTTTAATTCTACTAGGACATATAAACATTTAATCGGTAATTGTTTTAACATGTCGTTCAATCAATAATATGTCCCAAGTAAAGCATTTAATTACAATCACTGAATTGGCTATTTATATCCTAACAAGTTTATTTTCTCTAATATGTAAACATTCAATAACTTAGCCAGTTCAACATAGGAATTTCCTGACATATTCATATCAACATTTCAATTCGTTACAACATCAATTTATAATTAAACTGGCCATTTTGAAATTTATTAAAAAAGGGAATGCTAAACGATAGTCATAACATTATCTAAAGGCTATAGCTTAAACCCGCTCACCTTTAAGCTTTCCCCAAATTTTGGATCTGATCCGTTCTATCATCCATGGTTTTCCTTTTCCCTTTAATTTGATTCACGACCTAATGACCATAGATTTATTATTTCATGAAAAGAGAAGGGAAAGAGAAATAATTTAAATAGATTGGTTCTTAGAGGTTTACCTTGCTTTTATGATTCAATAATCTTTTTTAATTAACGTTGTTTCCCTCTTCCAGATCTGAATTCATAATCCTCCTAGGCTAAAATTTTAATTTCATAATAGATTTGAGAAGAGAGAGAGAAGGAGCCATGGCAGAGCTCCAGCGTAGCTGCTGAATTATGATGTTTAGGGTTAGGTCTAGGGTTTTATTTATAGGTGCTCAAGACCTTATGGTACACGCAGCGCCGAGTCAGCATTGAACCTAGTTAAGAAAATAGTTCCAGGTTCGCAGATGAATCTAGCCACTTCTATCGTACACATAGTGCTTAGTCAGCATTGGGTCCCGCAAGCTGTTTTGGTGCAGAAATTTGAATTTCGAATGTTTGAATTGTTTTGGCGTAGAAATTTGATTTTCGAACTTTTGAATTTCTGGAATTTATGTAACTGTTTTATTCACATGAAATATTCTTATATTTATACGATTCCTCTAACGACCATTTTACGCGTATACATATACGTACAATTTTCGTTTTATTTTAAAAATTCAACCGATGTTGCACCGTTATACGATTCTTGCTATATTTCATTGACTGTTGCCTTAGCTTGAATTTTATCTTTTGTATACATATATTTATGCATATATATATTCTCATAAATATATATATATATATATTCTATATTTCCTTATATGTACGTTCTTATCCTTTCAAAATTTGAATTTGTATACGTATATATATTTGCATATTTAGTTGGCTCTCTATAAAACAAAGATAAAAATTATGCTACCGCCAGGGTTCAAACCCCCGACCTCCATGTCACAAATCCAATCCCTTAACCAACTGAGCTATGAAGTCTTTTGTTAATAAGTCTTAGAACAATGATAATTATTGTTCTCTCCTTACTTCTCTTTTTCATGTTAGTTACAATTCTAAAATTAAACCATTACATGAATCTTTTCTTTTATTTTTCTTTTAATGTTAATGCATTATGTTTGTAAAACAGTGCATGCAACATATTTACATTGCATGCAACCAATCCTTTCTTTCTTTCAATGCATGCATTACATTTTTTTAATGCATGTATTTATTACATGCAATTATTATTTTATATTTTAATTTGTTTTGTACATATATATATTTCTCTTGTGTGTATACAAACTTCTAGGCTTAATAACTTCTTTATATGTTGTACGTTTTACGTAAATCAGGTGTTTATCTTGACCAGAATTCTGAGACGGACGCAATGACATAGTCTGCTTTACTTAATTCTCATTATTTAATTAAGTTATTCTTTTTTTATTATATTAAAAATATGGGGTGTTACAGGTGGACTACTGATTCAGTCGACCTCCTTAATGCAATAGTCCTATTATAGCATGTAAGTTATATATAGGTGCACAATCATCCATCCAAATGCAACATCCATATAATGATACATCCATTAAAAGAAGAAAAATGCACATACATCCATATGCAGTATGAGAGTGCTTGAGCCGATCTAGTGCCTAACGTGTGTGTATATGCATCCACGAGCAATCACTAGCAAACATTTGCATCCACTTGCATCCATCAAACATAACATGTCTCAAACACATGTTTACGTCCATGGGATTCCTAACTAGAGGTCGAAGATTCGACCAATAGGACATACTTAAATGATGGAAACAAGCACAAATAAAAGCTTTGGAAAGGAAATTAAGAACATACCCTCGGAAAGAAATGGGTACGAAGCACGAATCTTGTCTTTAGTCTCCCAAGTCGCATCCTCTGGGTTATCTCCCCACTGAACGTTCATCAACTTGACTTCTCTAGTGCGTAGCTTCTTAACTTCTGATCTTAGAGTATGGGAAGGAACTCGTCTGACTGTTGCTTCCCGTTCCACCTCTACTTCCTCCATTTTACTCGGCTCAAATACTTCTATGGTATCATGCATGCACTTCCGCAAATGAGAAACGTGGAAAACATCGTAAAAGTTGGATAGTCTCTCTGCTAGCTTTACTCTATAGGCCATTTGGACAATCCTTTCTGTTATGGGAAATGGCCCTACGAATCTTGGTGCCAACTTCCCTACAGATTCGAAGCGAACCACATTCCTCAAAGGTGACACCTTAATAAAAACCATGTCTCCTACTTCAAATTCAATGTCAGTCCTTCTCTTGTCTGCGTAGGATTTCTTCCTATCTTGAGCGGTCTTCATTCGTCGTCTAATAAGGTAAATCTTCTCGGACGTTTCCCTATCCGTATCTAGTCCAAGTAATAGTCGTTCTGTAGATTCCCACCAACAAGTTGGTGATATAAAAGGCCGTCTGTATAATGCTTCGAAGGGTACCATGCCAATGCTAGCTTGATAACTGTTTCTATAGGCGAACTCTACTAAAGGAAGATGCTCTTCCCAAGTCCCTCTGAAGTCTAGGATACAAAGCCTCAAAAGATCTTACCCGCTCTGTCTATCCATCGGTCTGAGGATGATAGGCGGTGCTGAAACACAACTGTGTACCTAATGCTTCTTGCAAGCTCCTCCAAAATTCACAGGTGAAAATGGGGTCATGATCACTTACGATGCTGGAAGGTACTCCATAAAGACAGACTATCTCACAAACGTAAATTGCTGCCTACTATGTTGCTGTCCTCTTGCTCTTAACTGGAATGAATTGAGCGTTCTTAGTAAGTCTATCCACCACAACTCAAATATTGGTGTTGTCTTCCTTTGATCTAGGCAAACCATCTACGAAATCCAAAAGAGACGCTCTGCCACTTCCACTGCGGAACGTCCAAAGAGTGAAGTAAACAATCGGGCTTCTTTTGCTCAGCTTTGACTTGCTGACAAACCAAACATTGAGAAACAAATTTTGCCACATCTTTCTTCATCCCAGCCCAAAAGAAAACCCTCTTCATATCCCTATACATCTTATCACCACCTGGATGAATAGTCATCTTAGAATGATGGGCTTCCTCTAGGACTGCCTTTAACATACTTCTACTTTGGGGAACACAAAGCCTTCCATCCCATCGCAACCACACTTTATCGTCGATGGAATATCTATTGAGGTGACTAGAAGTCTCCCATTTACTGAGCCTATACAAGATGTTTGAAATTTGTGGATCATCTCGCTGCGTAGCTCATCTGATCCACAAGATTAGGTCGTATCTCTAGCGATGCAAATAAACTAGGCAATAACTCGATGGAGGGTCTGAAATCAAAAGTTGATATGAACTCCAAGCTTTTCCTTTCCACAAACAAAGGGTTTAAGGCCACCCTCTGCCTACTCAGTGCGTCTCTCACCATTACCCTTGCTAGGGGTATAAGTAATCTCAAAATCGTAAGAAACTAGGAACTCCATCCACTTTTATTTCCTTAAATTAAGAACCTTCTGTGAAAATAAATACTTGAGATATTTATGATCGGTGTACAACTCGAACTTCTCTCCAAGCAAATAATGACGCCACGTCTTAAGCGCGAATACTATGGAAGCTAGCTTTAGTCATGGGTAGGGTAGTTCTTCTCATGAACTCTTAGCTGTGTACCCCCATAACACACTACCTTCCCCTCTTGCATCAGAATCGCACAAAGCCCTGTACCACATGCATCAGTGTATAATGTAAATACTTTGTTTCCATCGGTCAAGGTCAAGACTGGGGCTGTTGTCAGAGCCATCTTCAATCGTTGGAAAGCAACATCACAATCTATATCCCATGAAAACACCAAATTCTTCTTCGTCAGCCTGATGAGTGGGGCTAATGTCTTTGCGTCGTCTTAATGAACTTCCTTTAATAGCCTGCCAATCCAAGGAAGCTTCTCACCTCCGTTGCATTTTTCAAAACTTGCCAATCTTGATCTCCAACTACTTTTGCCGGATCTATTGCTATCCCATCTTTGGAAACTACATGCCCTACGAACCTCACCTCTTTTCTCCAAAAATGGCATTTGGAGAACTTTTCCTTAAGCTGATGTGCGCGGAGAGTTTTCAAAACTTCTCTTAAATGTTGGGCATGCTCTTCTTCGCTCTTTGAGAAGATCAAGATATCATCAACAATGACCATGACAAATTTATTTAGAAACTCCAAAACACACTACTCATCAGATTAATAAAATAAGCGGGTGCATTCATCAACCCAAAAGGCATAATGAGCCATTCAAAGAAACCGTTTGGAGTCCTAAAAGCGGCCTTATCTATATTGTCCTCAACCACCCTCAACTGATGAGACCCTATGGTTAGGTCTAACTGAGAGAATACAGAGGCACCAACAAGCTGATCAAACAAGTCATATATCCTCAGAAGTGGGTGCCTATTCTTCTTAGTGAGTTTATTCAACTCCCTATAGTCTACACACAAGAGAATCGAACCATCCGCCTTATTTGCGAATACTACTGGAGCACCCCATTCAGGTATGATTTGCCTAATGAATCCTTTCCCAAGCAGCTCCCCTACTTGCTTGCTAAGCTCTCTCCTTTCCCTTGGAACCATATGGCGCACATGTAATGCAACTGGCTTTGCATTGCCCACCAAATATATACGAAAATTGATTTCATGCCTCGGAGGTAATCCCTGTACCTCATCAAAAACATCATAATAATCACAAACTACTGGAACAGATTGCAGATCATCGATAGATGCATCCATAGACTCTAGGAAACTAAGAAAAACAGACCCTTGTGGGTCACAAGAAATCTCAAGGGTCCTCCCATGACAAGCAGAAGCCTAATACCCTACTCTCACAATCCATAATGGCACTATACATGGCTAGCCTATCCATCCCTAGAATCTAACCATGGGCCATAAACCCAAGCACATATGCATCACACTCAAATTCGACGTCTAAGATAGATATTCTCAAACCCCGACAAATCATGGACAAATGAGCCGAACCACCAATGAGGTTTGAGACAACTACGGGATCCACTACCATACTAGTACTTAAGTGCAGAGATTAAACCATAGAACTAGATATAAATGAATGTGAAGTGCCAGAATCAAAAAGAGTTCTAATAGGATGTCTGGAAAGAGAAATCCAACCTTCCACGGAAATTTTCCTACCTCTATCCATAGCACTGGTCGTGAGAGCATGCACCTGCCCTCCAGAAGCTCCTGCCCTTTGACCTTGTCCCCGTTTCTTCAGGCACTCCCTAGCAAAGTGTCCCACCTCTCCACCGTTAAAGCAATTATTCTTTCTTCTTTTGCAATCCCTGACAAAGTGACCCTCTCTTCCACAACTATGGCACTTCCTCTTATCCTTAGCCTTATCATTCTTTCTGCCCTTCTTCTATTGTTGTTGTTGTTGTCCTTTCTTGGGCAATACCTTCTTATTTTACGTTGTTTCCTCTGCCTTAACTTCCTTCTTTTCTCCTTTGTCTTCCTCGTGCATCAAGGTCATATCAACAAGCCTTTCAAAAGAAGCTCCCATTGGAATATGGGACATAGCTAATCCATGAAGGGTTTCATTTAGCCCTTTAACAAACCGTAAAGTTTTCTTATTTGGACTATCTACTAGTTCCAATCCAAACCTTGCTAGCAGGTTGAATTTGTTCACATATTCTTTAACAGTCATGTTTCCTTGTTTGAGTGACAAGAACCTATCCATTTGCATGCTTTTCTCAGCTTGAGAAATAAACTTCATTTCAAACCTCATTCTAAAATCATCCTAGGTCTCCACCGGACGTCCATCTTGGGTAACTTCCTACCAGAATGAAGCTTCGTCTTTCAGTAGCCAAACAACTAACTGAATCTTCCTTCGATCTTCTACTTCAAAAATTCCAAACAAGTCCTCTGTCTCCTTAATCCAATTTCTTGCCTCTACGAATGTTTCGGTTCCACGGAATGGCTTCCCTCCCATGGCACAGAAATCTTTTCAGATCTTGGTGAAATTATCTGCTCCTTGAGAAGGAGGAGGAACGATGGGTGCAGCTAGAGGGGGAATGTAAAATTGACCACCGGTAGGCGTCGTGGCCTCTAAATACCTACGGAACCAGCCCGGTATCATACCGCCCTCTGGAATATTAGGTTCCTCAAACATGCTAAAAAGAAAAGTAAAGAGATTCAGACAAAGGATCGAAAGATAGTACATATGGCTTTGGGGAATATGTTTTTCAAAACGTACTTTTCTTTCTGAAAATGCTTTGTTTTAAAACCTTTTTGAAAATAATTTTCAAAATATTTTATTTAATCTGGAAACCTTTAGCTCTGATACCAAGTGTGACACCCCACATCCGTTAATGTCACTCATTAAGAGAATGCATTAAGTTTCATGAAGCATTATAGGTGTGAATTCATTCCAAATATCGAGTAATAAGGCATGCCTTGAGAGCTTCCCCGGTTACTGAGTCTGTGATTTCATTGTAAGTATTTGCTTCCATCTCGAAATGCTCTTTCATGATTGCATGTACACAAATTCTCGCGCATAAGCATAGCCATATGAAATAGAAACATAAATATTACAAGACAGATAAAAAATAGCAGCGGAATAAAAACTAACTTTATTAATCATAAAGCATCGTGGTTCAAAACATCATATACCTGAATTACATAAAAACCAGTATATCATAGAAAAACTTCTGTCTTGCTCTTAAACATTAGAGTACAAAATAAAAGAAGCAAAATCCCCAAGCAAAAACATAGACATAATAGTGAAGATAGGAGCTTGAGCAATACATCTAAGAAGCTCCAGCAAAATGATAGCAGAATCATGATCAAGCTTGAATATTCCCTCTTTGAGAACCTGGGGGGAACAGAAGAAAGAAGAGAAAACAAAAAGGGTCAGACATAAAGTCTGGCAAGTTCAGTTACTTTCAGCAAGTAAATAAGTAGAAGTATCATGATATGCATATAAAGTGGATAAGAGAGATAATATCACAAAAGGCAGGTGTGACATGGTAAACATGATAGAGTGTACATGCTTCTCTAAGGATTACTCTTATTCTATGCACTAATACTAGTATAACCAGAATGAGATGATCCCAACAACTCTAGGATGGTAGACTTAGGCATACTTTTGGTGAGAGGTTTTAACCCCATACAATCCACAGGCAGCCCAATACTAACAGGCTCCTAAACTTTACCAGAGTCTAGATGTACCCTACTACCCTAATCGATCTGCTCCCTACTCCGTAGATACCCTATGCTGGCCCCACAGTAGGAGGTATCACTTCCTAAAATGGAAATCCTTCGTTGATATGCACAGCCATTTCTATTGGTGTCACGGCCGTCTTATCCCCTTCTGCCGAACATGCACGCACATGTCTCGGTCGGTGTGCGCCGCCCACACCGTCCTCCACGTTTGGATCTCTTACAATCGGCCCAATAAGAGTGTTCGAACTCCGGCCTAGGATGGAGTACTCATCTGATACTGTTCTATGGGTTACTGATTGAAACAGGTCCCCCACGCAAGATGATACAAGCTCTTCCCCTTGTCTTGTATCCCCATTAGGATTTCCATAGGTTATTCTTACCTAACGGTGTCTTTAATTGCATAAACTAATCATTTCCACGGGTTATGCATACCTAATGGTGCCTTTAATTACGTAACCTCAATAAGTTAAGTTTTTGGGCCTATATATAAAGATTACCCACCCCACCTAGATATACTTAACCTTCCCACTGTTTCAACCAAGTTCACTTAACCCGTATTCTAGTTCGTGTTCATACATTCCCTATGGATTCAACTAGGTTAAGTATTCCAATTCATTACCATGTCCATTTATGGTTATAATGTGCTACACCCCTCACATTAAGCCTACCACTTGTGGATGCTGGATATGTCAGTCAGTTCCGAGCAGGCTTCTTCCACAAGTTGGGCTTAACATCACGTCTATGCATGTCTCGTATTTGTGGACCTGGACCCCTCACATTAGATTGAACAATTCTGTTCACTGGATATGCCGGGCAGTTCCGGGCAGACTTGTGACACCCCGCATCCGTTAATGTCACTAACTAAGGGAATGCATTAAGTTTCGTGAAACGTTATAGGTAAACAGACACAAAAATAATTACAAGACAGATATAAATAAGATAGCAGCGGAAAGTTTAAATTTTTATTTCAACACAAATCATAATACCGTGACCCATAATACCATAAGTCACAAAAACCATTACAATAAAATAACTTCTATCTTGCACCATCAGAGTACATATGAATGTAAAAACATAATTCCCCAATAGAAAAATTAAGACATATTAGAGACAAGAACTTGAGCCATACTTCAGAAGTAGCTCCAAGCAAGATGATATCTGAGTCCTGATTAAGCCTGAGTGTTTTCTCCCTGAGAACTTGGTGGAGGGGTGGGAGGACGGAAGAAAGAAGGAGAAACAAAAAGGGTCAGACATAAAATCTACCGAGTCTAGTTACTTTTAGCCAGTAGATATATAAAAGTAACATGATAGGCATATAAAGTGGATAAGGGAGAGATCACTACATAAATGGCAAGTGTGACAAGGTAAGAAAGATAAGGTGTACATTCCTCACTAATGAATACTCTACACCATCACTAGTATATCCTGAAAGAGATGATCCCTTCAACTATAAGGTGGTAGGCTTAGGTATACATCCAAATGTATCCTAACTACTACCCTGATCGATCGGCTCACTAACCTTCGTAGATACCTTGTGCTGGCCCCACAGTAGGAGGCATCACTTCCTAAAGTGGCAACCCCTCATCGTAATAATGTGCACAACCATATCTACAGGTGTCACAGTCGTCTTATGCCCCTCTGCCCGGCTCATGCACACACATGGCCCGGTCGGTTTGCACCGCCCACACCGTCCTCCATGTTTGCATCTCTTACAATCAGTCAGTAAGCGTGCCCCTTCTCCGCCTAGTAAGGAGTACTTTGTTTGATACCTACTTCGGGTTACTGACTAAAATGGGTCCCACACAATATGATACAAGCTCTCCCCTTTGTCTTGTATCCCCCACTAGGTTTTCATTGACTATGTATACTACTAGGCGTCTTTAATTACATAGCCTTATTTATTTCTACCGGTTATGCTTACCTATATGTGTCTTTAATACATAACCCCTAATCTTCCAATCAGTTATGCTTACATATAGGTGTATTTAATTACATAACCCTATCACTTCTACTAGTTATGTTTACCCTAAAAGGTGTCTTTAATTACATAACTTTATTATTTCTACCAATTATGTATACCACTAGGTTCCATTAATTACATAACCTTAACGGGTTAAGTTTGTAGGCCTATATGTGAATATTACCCATCCCCTCTTCAGATTTACTTAACCCACCCCTCAACCATGTTTACTTAACCCCAACTTCAATTTAAGTTCATACAATCCCTGTGGATTAACTTTGGTTAAGTAGTCGAATTCTTTACCATGCCCATTTATGGTTTCATAATGGGCCAGACCTCCCATATTAGGCCTACAACATGTGGATGCTGGATATGCCGGTCGGGTCCGGGTAGAGTTATACCACAGTTGGGCCTAACCTCGTGTCATAGCCTGATTCATATTTACGTATTTAGCCCTCCCACATTAGGTTCAACATTAGTGGCTGTTGGATATGCCGGTCGTATCCGGGCAGACTTCCACCACTAATGCAACCTAACCTCATGTCATAAGTACAATTACAATTCCTAATTGTAATAACTAGACGTTAATTTTTTTATTAATTAATCCTTTCCTTTTATAGGTGTCAATACCTATCTTACCCAATAATTTGAATTACATGTCCAAAAATATTCATATTCAAATTATGTCATTTTTAACCCTTTTTCCCCCGTTCCTTAATTAGCGACCTCACAAAATTGGCAACATGCCTAGGCTACCTAGTCATAAATGATAATACGGAAAATAATGGGAATATAACTAAAATGATCATCTTGGCATAAACATAAACAAGTATGATAATAAGGTGAACATACATACTAGCATGACATGAAATTGTCGTCATAACAAGGTAGACATAAAACTGATGAACTATGATGTCACAATATCTAAATTAGCAATTTAGATGTGGAACCAATTTAGATCTAACATGATAACATTAGGTGACAATTTAGATCACATAAAATAGATCTAACATGTTAACATAAGGTGATAATTTAGATCACATAAAACAGATCTAACGTGTTAACATAAGGTGATAATCTAGATCACATAAAATAGATCTAACGTGATAACATAGGGTGACAATTTAGATGACATAAAATAGATCTAACATGATAACATAAGGTGACAATCCAGATCACATAAAATAGATCTAACATGATAACATAAGGTGGCAATCTAGATCACATAAAATAGATCTAACATGATAACATATGGTGACAATCTAGATCACATAAATAGGTCTAACATGATAACATAGGGTGACAATTTCGATCATATAAAATAGATCTACTAGTTTAGAAATAGACCTACACACATCTGCATCATAAAAGTTACAAACCAAGATCCATAATAATAACATAGTAGAATAATCACAATTGAATTGGATCTAAAGAAATAGATATATCGTGACATAGCACAAGATCTAACAACAAAATAGATTCAAGGTTTACAATGTATCCAAATCATAGTCTTTCATAATTCACTATTATTTATCTAAGCTTGAAAGCAACTAGAACTCACTGTGATTGGATTGCTAAGATGATAGAAAAGGTGCTGAGTCTATGCCTGAATCTCAGAATTTGATATGCTTTAGTTGATAGAAGAAGATGAGAGATCCTAGTTCAGTTCAGAACCTAGCATAGTTTGGCCACCATGATTTGTAATGAAGAAATATGTGAAATGGCCATACATTTATAGATGCAGAACCATCTGGAACCGACTGCCACATAAGCCCTAGGGTAAAATCAGGTCGCGGGTCGCCTCCCACTTGGGAAAAGGGCCGAATACCCAAAAACAATTCTGGGTGCACTTTATAGGTGTGCCAGTGCAATAATTCCTTGGCGCACTTGGCAAGTGCGCTAGTTATACCTAGTTTTGATTTTCAACTTTCTATCGTCCATAACTTCTTCATATGTAATCCGTTTTACGCAAACTAGGTATATATCCTGACCAGAATTTCAAGACGGACCTAATGACGTAATCAGTTTCCCTTAATTCTTAATATTAAATTACTTATTCTCTATTTTATCCTTTTTTATATTAACAAAATTTCAGGTTGTTACATTCCCCCCACTTAAAGGATTTCGTTCCCGAAATCTCCCAGTTGAGAAGAATGCATATCCTACCATCCATCATCCATCTACTCATCCATCAATCACTGGCATCCATTGTCCTTAAGGATTTCTAATGCTTTCATGAATATATGCAAAGGTGTGTGTATATGTCCCAACACTAATGCGAAGACCAGGCGGTCTACTGATTCAGTTGACCTACTTATTGCAATTATGTTAGTGCCATGAATCCAATATGTATGCAAATAAACCTATTATAACATATAAGCTCTGCATGTGTGCACACTCATTCATCCAAATTCAACTTCCATATGCTAGTTCATCCATTTCCATCCATAAAAGAAAAGAAAATGCACACACATCCATATGTAGTATGAGAGTGATTGAGCCGATCTTAGTGCCTAATGTGTGTGTATATGCGTCCACAGGCAACCACTAGCAAACACTTGCATCCATCAATCATAACATGTCTCAGACACATGTTTACATCCATAGATTCCTATCTAAAGGTCGAAAAAGACTATGGATAATATATACTCAATTGATAGAAACAAGTACTGATAAAGCTTTTGGAAAAAGGAGTTAAGAACATATCCTCGAAGAGAAAAGGGTACGAAGCACAAATCTTGTCTTCGGTCTCCCAAGTCGCATCCTCTGGGTTATCTCCCCATTGAACCTTTAGCAACTTGAGCTCTTTATTACGTAGCTTCTTAACTTCTGATCCTAGAATACAGGAAGGAACTCGCCTGACTGTCGCCTCGCGTTCCACTTATACCTCTTCCGATATACTCGGCTCAACAACTTCCGCTGTGTCATGAAAGCGCTTCCGCAAATGAGAAACATGGAAAACATCATGAACACCAGATAGATTTTCAGGAAGTTTTACTCTATAGGACGTTTGGCCAATCCTCTTGGTTATGGGAAATAGTCCCACAAACCTAGGTGCCAACTTCCCTACCTATCCGAAGTGAACCACAATCCTCAAAGTTGACACTTTGATAAAAACCAAGTCTCCTACTTAAAATTCGAGGTCAATCCTTCTCTTGTCTGCATATGATTTCTGCCTATCTTGAGTTGTCTTCATCCACCGTCGAATAAGGTCAATCTTTTTGGACGTTTCTCTAACCATATCTGGTCCAAGTAATAATCTTTCTGTAGATTCCCACCAACAAGTTGGTGATCTACAAGGTCATCCGTACAATGCTTCGAAGGATGCCATGCCGATGCTGGACTGATAGCTTTTGTTATAAGCAAACTCTACTAAAGGAAGATGCTTTTCCCAAGTCCCTCCAAAGTATAAGATACACATCCTTAAAAGATCTTCTAGAATTATGTTCACCCTCTCTGTTTGCCCATCGGTCTGAAGATGATAAGCGGTGTTCAAACACAACTGCGTACCTAATGCTTCTTGCAAGCTCCTCCAAAATTAGCTGGTAAAGATAGGGTCACGATAGCTCACGATGCTGGAAGGAACTCCGTGAAGATGAACTATCTCTCTGATATAAATTGCTGCTAACCATGATGCCATCCTCTTTCTCTTAACCGGAATAAAATGAGCACTTTTAGTGAGTCTATCTACCATAACCTAGATACTGGTGTTGCCTTTCTTCGATCTAGGAAAACCATATATGAAATCCATAGAGATACTCTCCTATTTCCACTGAGGAACCACCAAAGGATAAAGTAAACCACCGGGCTTCTTTTGCTTAGCTTTGACTTGCTGGCAAACTAAACATTGGGAAACAAACTCGGCCACATCTTTCTTCATCCTGGCCCAAAAGAAAACCCTCTTCATGTCACTGTACATATTATCACCGCCTGGATGAACGGTCATCTTAAAATGGTGGGCTTCTTCTAGGACTGCCTTTATTAAGCTTCCAGTTTGAGGAACACAAAGCCTTCCATCTCGTCGCAACCACCCCTTTTCATCAATGGCATATCTGCTGAGGTGACTATAAGTATCCCCTCTTCTGAGCTTATACATGATGTCTAGAATATGTGCGTCACCTTGTTGCGAAGCTCCTATCTGGTCCATAAGAGTCGGTCGTATCTCCAAGGATGCAAACAAGTCAGGAAAAATCTCGATGGATGGTTTAAAATCAAGAGCTAATATGAACTCCAAGTTCTTTCTATCCACAAACAGAGGACTCAGGGCCACCCTCTGTCTACTTAGTGCGTCTTCCACCACATTACCATTGCCAGGGGTATAAGAAATTTCAAAATCATAAGAAGCTAGAAACTCCGTTCACCGCTGTTGCCTTAAAGTGAGATCCTTCTGCGAGAACAAATACTTGAGAGATTTATAATCGGTATATAACTCAAACTTCTCTCCAAGTAAATAATGACGCCACATCTTTAATGCAAACACTATGGCAGCTAGCTCTAGATCATGCGTGCGGTAGTTCTTTTCATGAACACTCAGCTGTCTACCCCCATAACGCACTACTTTCCCTTCTAGCATTGGAACCGCACCAAGCCTGTACTGCATGCATCAGTGTATACGGTAAAACCTTTATTCCTGTCAGGTAAGGTCAAGACTGGGGCTGTTGTTAGAGCCCTCTTCAGTCGTTGGAAAGCAATGTCATAGTTATATCCCATGAGAATGCCAAGTTCTTCTTCATCAGCCTAGTTTGTGGGGCTGATATCTTTGCGAAGTCCTTAATGAACTTCCTATAATAACCTGCTAAACCAAGAAAGCTTCTCACCTCGGTTGAGTTTTTAGGAACTTGCCAATCTTGCATGGCAACCACCTTCGCAGGATCTACAGCTATCCCTTCTTTGGAGACCATATGCCCTAAGAATCTCACCTCTTTTCTCCAAAAATGGCATTTAGAGAATTTTTCTTTAAGCTGATAGTCACGGTGAGTTTTCAAAACATCTCTCAAATGTTGGGCATGCTCTTCTTCGCTTTTGCAGAAGATCAAAATATCATCGACAAAGACTACCACAAACTTATTTAGGAACTCCCGAAACATCCTACTCATCAGATCGACAAAATAGGCGGGTGCATTCATCAGCCCAAAAGGCATAACTAGCCATTCAAAGGAAACGTCTGGAGTCCTAAAGGCAGTCTTATCTATGATGTCCTCAGCCACCCTCAACTGATGGAACCCCGTGGCCAGGTCTAGCTGGGAAAATACCGAGGCACCAACAAGCTGATCAAATAAATCATCAATTCTCAGAAGCGGGTGCCTATTCTTCTTAGTGAGTTTATTCAGCTCCCTATAATCAACACACAAACAAAGCGAACCATCCGCCTTAGTTGCGAATACTACTAGAGCACCCCATTCAGATATGCATTGTTTGATAAACCCTTTTTCAAGTTGCTACCCTACTTGCTTACTCACCTCCCTTCTTTCCCTTGGAGCCATATGGCGCACTGGCATTGCAAATGGCTTCGCATTGTCCACCAGATATATACGAATGTCGAACTCACGCCTTGGAAGTCAATCCCGAACCTCATCAAAAATATCGGAAAAATCCCGGACTATTGGAACCAGGCTTTTAAATCTCCCCGAGATCGCCGAGATGAAAAATCCGAGATATTAGCCAAAATCCGAGATTTGGCAGCTACTTTAGTTATAAGTATTTCAAATATCACCCGAGATAGTCGAGATATTTCTCCGAGATATTGGCCAAAATTTGAGATTTAAAACCTTGACTGGAGCAGATTGCAGATCGTCAATAGATGCATTAAGAGACTCTAGGAAAATAAGCATAACCGACCCTTGTGGGTCAAACTAAATCTCGTGGGTTCTCCCATGACATGTCAGAAGCCTAACAACCCTCTTTTCACAATGCAGAATGGCACCATACGTGGTAAGCCAATCCATTCCTAGAATCAACTCATAGCCTACAAACCCAAGTACATACGCGTCGCATTCAAACTCGACGCCTAAAAAAGATATTTTCAAACCCCAACAAATCATAGATAAATGAGCCGAACCACTAATGGGGTTAGAGACCACTATGGGATCTATTACCATACTAGTAATTAAGTGCAGAGATTCAACTACAGAACTTGATATAAATGAATGTGCGGCACCAGAATCTAAAAATGTTCTAATAGGATGGTTTGAAAGAAAAATTAAATCTTCCACAAAAAAATTTCTACCTCTATTAGGAGCACTAGTCGCTAGAGCATGCACCTACCCTCCAGAATTGCCTGCCCTTTGACCTTGCCCCTGTGATCCTCGTTTCTTCGGGCACTCTTTAGCAAAGTGTCCGGTCTCTCCACAGTGGTAGCAAGAATTATTCCTTCACTTACAGTCTTTAACCAGATGACCTTCCTTCCCACAATGGTGACATTTTCCCTTGTCCTTGCCTTTATCATTTTTCCCTCCTTTCTTCTGCTATTTCTATCATTGCTGCTGCCCCTTCTTGGGCTACACCTTCCTATTTTGCGATGTCCCCTTAGCCTTTACGTCCTTCTTCTCTCCCTTGTCCTCCTTATGCATCAGGGACATATAGACAAGTTTTTCAAAAGTGGCCCCCATTGGAATATGGGACATGGATAACCCATGAAGGGGTTCATTCAGCCCTTTAGCAAACCGCAAAGCCTTTTTGTGCGGTGTATCCACCGAGTCTAACCCGAACCTTGCTAGCTGGTTGAATTTTTCACATCTTCTTTCACCGTCAAGTTTCCTCTTTTGAGTGCTAAGAATCTCTCCATCGGCATGCTGCTTTCAGCCTGCGAAAGAAATTTCATTTCAAACCTCTGTCAAAAATCTTCCTAAGTTTCCACTGGACGTCCAACTTGGGTGACTTTCCACAAGAATGAGGCTTCGTCCTTTAACAGCCAAGTAGCTAACTGAATCTTTCTTTGGTCCTCCACTTCAAATATTGCGAATAAGTCCTCAGTCTCCTTAAGCCAATTCCGAGCTTCCACGAATGTCTTGTTCCCATGTAATGGCTTCCCTCCTGTAACAACCCGGTTTTTTTAGTGTATTTTCATTTTGATGATTTAATTTAAATTTTGATTTTATATCATTTTATTCGTTTAAAACTCAGTTTGTTGTATTTTATAACTATTTTGATTTTGAATTAAAAACTAAATTTATTTTGATTTTTATATAACAAATGAACTGATTTGATACGAATATATTTTAATAATATTTTCAATTTCGATCTTATTTAGTATATAAATTAAATCGAGTTTATTTAGTTAAATTTGAATTTATTTTGGAAAATTAAAACATGAAATTGATTTATAATGAAATGTTTATCTTTAATATTTTTTTTCCATTTAGAAGTGATTTAAATAATTTTATATTGAAAACTTCAAATTTTAGTCATTTCGTTTGAATCAGTTTTTGACGATTATTTGCGGTAGCGGCAACCGATCTATCTCAAATAAAAATGAAAATGTACAATAAAAATAAAAATTCGAAAAAATTTATATTTGAGATGCGTCTAACCAGACATAGCGTGGAAATAAATTTCATCGAAAAATTTGAATGTTTGCCGATCGCACATTTTTCAGTGCAAAGCTGCGCCTAACAGTTCAAATTTTAGCGACCATTAATTCTCTTCGAAACCAGGTCGGACAAACATGAAATATATTCTATTCGTTCTCACAAATCCAACGGTAAAATCCATTTCGTAAAATTCGGACGTTTTGATCTTCGTTTAATTGTTTTCTTGTGTCGTTTTTCCTTTTAAAAGGGGTCCGTAATGCCTTTTTGAACGGAGCGTCCTGACACTGCAAATTTTATACCGTTGCGACCTTCTCATCGAGTTGATTGCCGATATATATCCATTTGTCAATTTCGGTGTTCGGTTCGCGCTGAAATTGCGAAAAGACTTGCGCAATTCATTTTTGAAACAAAGCCATTCGAGTTCAAAGTGTCTCTGTTCGGATCTTACATATTTTTCTAGGTATTTTGGGTCTGCAAAACCCGTTCTTTTATTTTACTAAACCATTCATTTTTATTTTTGTTCTCTAGTTGAGCACTTTCTTCCTAAATTTCATGTTATACTTTAAGCATGCACACGTAACTTTGTTCCATTATTAAACCTTTCATTCTTTTCCAAACCTTTTCAACATTTGGCTCCATGCATGCGTCCATTCCAATTTCAAGCATGCAGGTTCCCATTTTGTCAAAACATTTCGTTGTATGTAACCATACGTTACATTTCTTTTCAAAACCAAACGTTGTTCTTTTTTTCCAAGATGTTAAACATTCCCAAAACGTTGGTTTTCGAAGAGCCATCAATATTCCATACGTTCTCACCACTTCGTGCTTTCTAAAAAAAAAGCGTGTTAAAGTATAAAAGAAAGAGTCATTCAAAGCATTTCAATGCACAAATGCAAACACACATATATATATAACATGTTGTAATAAAATAACGTGAAAGGAAAATGAAGCAGCACCTCTCTATCTATTCCCCATGAACCGTTTCACCTTTAGTACTTATTCCGTTGGTTACCTACATCATTTCTCCTATCCCATTTTCCAAATCTGAAGGCCGCCACTTATATATATATATATATATATATATATATATATATATATATATATATATATATATATAAAAATACGTAAGAGATTTTGAATTGGTAAAACGTGAGCTAGTAAACCGGTGATATTAGATCCATGACTTTTGGCCCTCCGATTTATTTATATATTATAACTGCTCCTCCACTCTTCCCATATTATATTTTATTTTATTTTTTTAGTTTTGTTCTCAGTCGTATCAAAAATTTTCCCAAATAGAAAGGAGCAATGGCCACCGCAATCCCATCGCTCCATCCCTCCTCAAAACAAAATCGTTCTTTTTTTCCCCAATAATCCATGGCTACTGTTCCTCTTCCTCTGCTCCATGTCGCGCGCTTTACCCTTGTCTGACCGATTTGTCCCGTTCCTTCGTTCTCTTCGTTGAACCAGAAGCCACAGCACCCTTTTCCGGTGAAACTACCGAAGCACCTGCTCCTGCACCGACGCCTCCGACTCCGACCCCAACTCTGTTCGTCGTCGTCTCAAATTGTAAGTTCGCTTACGATTATTCTTATTTCAAGTTGGCTACGTCGGTCTTTAAATATAAACTGTTTGGGGTTACTTGGTTGTTGTTCATGACAATTGGGTTTACTGTCCTGTTATAGTATGGTTATGGTTCATTTTGTTATACAGTCTTTGCATGTTCTTGAATAAGATAAACCTTGTTCCCATTTTCTTTGGGCGCATTTACGTTGTTGTCCACTTCTAGCCTGAGCTTCATTTGGTATAAGTTAGAATTCATATGTTACTTGTACCCGATTTACACCTTTGGCCTTCATCTCCTTTGTCACTGGTATGGTTTATATAAGTATGTTGAACACAGACCATTCATGTTGTATAGCTCTCCATTGACTGTTGTTGAGCATATTTTGATGCAGCCTTATTACTGTCACTCAAAGAAACGGGTCTGCTGGTGCATGAAAATTATGTTGCATCTACCATGCTTATTATCGCTTGCTGTTGATCTAAAATAATAATAATTAGAATTGACCTGCTTGTAAAATTTTTATATACCACTTGCCATGAGTTGCCATGTTGCTAATCACCTTCTTATGTTTGAACCCCTTTCTAGTCTGACTGGTAAATTAGCAAGTGTTTTTTTTTTTCCTTTACCATTTGTTGCCAGCCATGTTTTCACTATCACTAGTATTGCATGTTTGGACCCTATCAAACTGTGGATGCCTACTGTGTCTAGAATTACTGTATATACATGGAGGGTGATTTAAAAATATGTATGACTATATTTCGTATATGTATATCCATATTAATAGGCATATGTATATACATGGGATTCACATTACTCTTGGGTTTATATAGGAAGTTCATGACTGTATATGTTCCCATTCAAGACCTCCCTGCTGAAATTTAATTCATGCATGTGTGTATGAACTGTTGTTGTTATTCTGCATCGTGTTATTTTGCATGCTATTTGTTATACACTTGTGATTCATGCTCGAAACCGTACCCACTTGTTGAGTTGCTTTGTGATGTGTATCTTTCGGCAGTTCAATGAGTATTACACTTGAATCTTTAAATTTACTGTTCGGATTAAACAGTTATATTTATGTGAATATCGAAGTGACTAACTTGAAATAAGTTTAATCCTGACTCGGGTGTTTTGTGTATTTTGCATGGAACGCTCGGGTCAGGTCCTAAGTATTCCAGATTTTAAAGAGTCAGCTTGCAAACTGGAGAGGAACGTGAAGACGCAAGACGCATACAAGCGCGCTCGACAAAAACCGTAAATCTTTTATTTATTTAAAAATTCATGTAGTGTACTTATAAATCTTCCGCTATATAAATATTTTGTACAACTCTGATATTATTTATATAAAATTTCTTCCGCTGCGATTATTGTATCTGTGATTCTGTGTGTTTGTTCCGTTTAAACCCCGTAAGCTAATAACTACCCGCCGTTTGGAGCGTCTTGAGTTGGTTAATTACCAATAAGAGACGTTAAAAATGGCGAGTCGTTACAGTTGGTATCAGAGCCAGGTTTATACAAAGCTTGCCTTATCGGGTTTAAAAACTCATTAGAGATAGGGTAGCAATACCCTAGAATGAGTGGAATTATCACTAGAATTACTCTAGAGAGAGAGTATTTTGAAAAATAAAGTATTTTGAAAATATAAATTATTTTGAAACATAAAGAATTTTAAATTTCGAAATCCCCACTCTTCGAGTTTGTCTCCTTGATTGCACTTTAGATAAGATATCTTTAGACTTGAATCTTGATCTCATTCGAAATCTATATGCGAATTGTCGTTGCTTGTCGAAAATATGAGTGGAATTTAAGTGAATTAGTAAAATTAGTCATCCACGAATTGAATTTGAATCAAATATCTTAGTAATAAGAGCAAATGGTTGCTGAAATTTAGGATGTGTTTATCATGAACGAATGAGTAAATTGAAGAATGTTGAACCATTAAAATTAAATAGAAGTGTATTCCAAATAATGATAAGTTGTGGAATAAAATGATTTGGTTATAACTAAGGATATCGTTTGACTAAACCTTGAGAATTTTGTTTCGGAATACTTTGAGATTGATTTCTAAAGTTTTAAAAAAAAGGTACTATAGTAGTATATACAAGTATTTTCGAATAAAAAGTTTGAAATGATTTTATGAAATGTTTTCAAAAAGGAAAATATATGAATGGAGACCACTTTGGTAGCTTTGCTACACGTTTATTCAACGAAGTTTGATTTATGAAGTATGATTTGATATACACATATATGTATATTTTGAATGATTTAAAGAAAATCCGAAATTGATTCTCGAGTTGGCCGAATGATAATCCAATATATTAGGATAGTGTAATTGTACATTTTGAAATGTTTTAATAAGAAATGATTGAACTCATAATTTCCAATTATTGATTTGAAAATATGTAGTTTTAACTATTTGAATGATCCAACCTTTTGGGAACTAGATTTGGAATGACATTAAATATTCAAATCAAAACGGAATTGGTATTGAAATGAAATTTCGAGAATCTTTGATATTGAATATTTGATATGAAGTTTTTGAACCTTATATATATATGGAGGATTGATATAAAATGATTATTAATTCGAAAACTGTTGAATTGGAAGTTAATTGATGAAACCTTATATAATGGAATTTATATAAGAATGATATATTTGAAACATGATGTTAAAAAGAAAATCTTATGTAAATTGATATTTATATAAGTGCGATATGCGTGAAACGTGAAATGAAGTACTATATATATAGTATATATGTTTCAAAATAAAGATATGGGAAGTACCTTCCATCGAAATCGCAATTCCTGAGAGAGGGATTGTGTTGGCGCTTGTCGAGAGTGTCCATCGAAAATCGAAAATCGTAGCTACGTTGGTGCTCCGTCGAGGGAGTATCCACGAATATTGGAATCTCACTCGGTGAGATCACATCGATTATTATTACTTATCTGTTCTAGCGTAATTCCGGGGGGCGAGATGCCTACAGTTACAAGCGATTTCACTGGGATAGTGACGTAACCGCCGCGTAACTGCGATCTAGACGCCATAGCGTAATTCGGGGGCGCGATGCCTACAGTTACAAGCGATTTCACTGGGATAGTGACGTAACCGCCGCGTAACTGCGATCTATGGCAACAACCATGGCGTAATTCGAGGGGTGTGATACCTACGGTTACAAGCGATTATACTGGGATAGTAGCGCAACCGCCGAGTAACCGCGATCCATGGGGGAAGTATTTTCCATATCTATTTTAAATGTTTTAAGTATTTTCACTGGGAGTTGAAACAAGTATATTTAGTACTTAAAGATTTTTGTCGTGCGCCTGGCCAGCGTATGCCTAACATCTGTAAGAACGACAGTAAACTTGTTAAACTTCGAGTTATCAAATATTTTCAAACGTTAGATAACAAACCAATAACCTGCAATTTAATTTATATAACCGCAACATAATAAACTAAGAAAGAGATTTTAAATGTTTTTAAAACAAATATTTTCGGATATGAAATTTTGTTCAATATTTAAATCTTCTTTTGAAGTTTCCCTTCCATTTGAATCCATCTTCCTTCGTTGATCCTCTTTGATTAGGTTCTTTCGTTCATTCAGCTTTTAACTTAAATTCTATGACTTATCCCTTGTCTACAACAAGGTAAGAAGTAGAAGGATAGTGTAAGTCTTCCAGCGAGTCCATTTTTCTAAATATTGATTTAAAATAACTACTTTGAAAAGTATTATAATATGGAATTTCTTTAGTGTAGTATTGAAATTTTGATATATATTCTGTTTAAATATAGAAAGATGTTTTGAGTATTAACTAACGTTGAAATTGGCCTATCGAATGCTTAGTGATTTGGGTATACGTCTGATCAACGTATATGTTAAATCCCATAAGTATTTGATAGATATAGAGTCACACTCTAGTCGCTTGAAAATGATTCTGGTGATGACTGCGCAGCATCATCGATGTCTATTTTCGGGTTTCGATAGTGGGATGGATATATATTGCCGATCGAGACGTCGAGTGAATACTTAAAATTATTTTGAAATGTTAGAAAATGTTTTAACATTGATTTAAAAATATATATCTCAGGGTATATATGAATATGAAAATAAATTTGAACTATTGTAATTAAATTTGAACTATTGTTTTAAATATATTAATTATTTAATTACTATTTTTCTGCCTTATTCCTTTTCGGGGACGAAAAGTTTTAAGTGGGGGAGAATGTAACAACCCGGTTTTTTTAGTGTATTTTCATTTTGATGATTTAATTTAAATTTTGATTTTATATCATTTTATTCGTTTAAAACTCAGTTTGTTGTATTTTATAACTATTTTGATTTTGAATTAAAAACTAAATTTATTTTGATTTTTATATAACAAATGAACTGATTTGATACGAATATATTTTAATAATATTTTCAATTTCGATCTTATTTAGTATATAAATTAAATCGAGTTTATTTAGTTAAATTTGAATTTATTTTGGAAAATTAAAACATGAAATTGATTTATAATGAAATGTTTATCTTTAATATTTTTTTTCCATTTAGAAGTGATTTAAATAATTTTATATTGAAAACTTCAAATTTTAGTCATTTCGTTTGAATCAGTTTTTGACGATTATTTGCGGTAGCGGCAACCGATCTATCTCAAATAAAAATGAAAATGTACAATAAAAATAAAAATTCGAAAAAATTTATATTTGAGATGCGTCTAACCAGACATAGCGTGGAAATAAATTTCATCGAAAAATTTGAATGTTTGCCGATCGCACATTTTTCAGTGCAAAGCTGCGCCTAACAGTTCAAATTTTAGCGACCATTAATTCTCTTCGAAACCAGGTCGGACAAACATGAAATATATTCTATTCGTTCTCACAAATCCAACGGTAAAATCCATTTCGTAAAATTCGGACGTTTTGATCTTCGTTTAATTGTTTTCTTGTGTCGTTTTTCCTTTTAAAAGGGGTCCGTAATGCCTTTTTGAACGGAGCGTCCTGACACTGCAAATTTTATACCGTTGCGACCTTCTCATCGAGTTGATTGCCGATATATATCCATTTGTCAATTTCGGTGTTCGGTTCGCGCTGAAATTGCGAAAAGACTTGCGCAATTCATTTTTGAAACAAAGCCATTTGAGTTCAAAGTGTCTCTGTTCGGATCTTACATATTTTTCTAGGTATTTTGGGTCTGCAAAACCCGTTCTTTTATTTTACTAAACCATTCATTTTTATTTTTGTTCTCTAGTTGAGCACTTTCTTCCTAAATTTCATGTTATACTTTAAGCATGCACACGTAACTTTGTTCCATTATTAAACCTTTCATTCTTTTCCAAACCTTTTCAACATTTGGCTCCATGCATGCGTCCATTCCAATTTCAAGCATGCAGGTTCCCATTTTGTCAAAACATTTCGTTGTATGTAACCATACGTTACATTTCTTTTCAAAACCAAACGTTGTTCTTTTTTTCCAAGATGTTAAACATTCCCAAAACGTTGGTTTTCGAAGAGCCATCAATATTCCATACGTTCTCACCACTTCGTGCTTTCTAAAAAAAAAGCGTGTTAAAGTATAAAAGAAAGAGTCATTCAAAGCATTTCAATGCACAAATGCAAACACACATATATATATAACATGTTGTAATAAAATAACGTGAAAGGAAAATGAAGCAGCACCTCTCTATCTATTCCCCATGAACCGTTTCACCTTTAGTACTTATTCCGTTGGTTACCTACATCATTTCTCCTATCCCATTTTCCAAATCTGAAGGCCGCCACTTATATATATATATATATATATATATATATATATATAAATACGTAAGAGATTTTGAATTGGTAAAACGTGAGCTAGTAAACCGGTGATATTAGATCCATGACTTTTGGCCCTCCGATTTATTTATATATTATAACTGCTCCTCCACTCTTCCCATATTATATTTTATTTTATTTTTTTTGTTTTGTTCTCAGTCGTATCAAAAATTTTCCCAAATAGAAAGGAGCAATGGCCACCGCAATCCCATCGCTCCATCCCTCCTCAAAACAAAATCGTTCTTTTTTTCCCCAATAATCCATGGCTACTGTTCCTCTTCCTCTGCTCCATGTCGCGCGCTTTACCCTTGTCTGACCGATTTGTCCCGTTCCTTCGTTCTCTTCGTTGAACCAGAAGCCGCAGCACCCTTTTCCGGTGAAACTACCGAAGCACCTGCTCCTGCACCGACGCCTCCGACTCCGACCCCAACTCTGTTCGTCGTCGTCTCAAATTGTAAGTTCGCTTACGATTATTCTTATTTCAAGTTGGCTACGTCGGTCTTTAAATATAAACTGTTTGGGGTTACTTGGTTGTTGTTCATGACAATTGGGTTTACTGTCCTGTTATAGTATGGTTATGGTTCATTTTGTTATACAGTCTTTGCATGTTCTTGAATAAGATAAAGCTTGTTCCCATTTTCTTTGGGCGCATTTACGTTGTTGTCCACTTCTAGCCTGAGCTTCATTTGGTATAAGTTAGAATTCATATGTTACTTGTACCCGATTTACACCTTTGGCCTTCATCTCCTTTGTCACTGGTATGGTTTATATAAGTATGTTGAACACAGACCATTCATGTTGTATAGCTCTCCATTGACTGTTGTTGAGCATATTTTGATGCAGCCTTATTACTGTCACTCAAAGAAACGGGTCTGCTGGTGCATGAAAATTATGTTGCATCTACCATGCTTATTATCGCTTGCTGTTGATCTAAAATAATAATAATTAGAATTGACCTGCTTGTAAAATTTTTATATACCACTTGCCATGAGTTGCCATGTTGCTAATCACCTTCTTATGTTTGAACCCCTTTCTAGTCTGACTGGTAAATTAGCAAGTGTTTTTTTTTTTTCCTTTACCATTTGTTGCCAGCCATGTTTTCACTATCACTAGTATTGCATGTTTGGACCCTATCAAACTGTGGATGCCTACTGTGTCTAGAATTACTGTATATACATGGAGGGTGATTTAAAAATATGTATGACTATATTTCGTATATGTATATCCATATTAATAGGCATATGTATATACATGGGATTCACATTACTCTTGGGTTTATATAGGAAGTTCATGACTGTATATGTTCCCATTCAAGACCTCCCTGCTGAAATTTAATTCATGCATGTGTGTATGAACTGTTGTTGTTATTCTGCATCGTGTTATTTTGCATGCTATTTGTTATACACTTGTGATTCATGCTCGAAACCGTACCCACTTGTTGAGTTGCTTTGTGATGTGTATCTTTCGGCAGTTCAATGAGTATTACACTTGAATCTTTAAATTTACTGTTCGGATTAAACAGTTATATTTATGTGAATATCGAAGTGACTAACTTGAAATAAGTTTAATCCTGACTCGGGTGTTTTGTGTATTTTGCATGGAACGCTCGGGTCAGGTCCTAAGTATTCCAGATTTTAAAGAGTCAGCTTGCAAACTGGAGAGGAACGTGAAGACGCAAGACGCATACAAGCGCGCTCGACAAAAACCGTAAATCTTTTATTTATTTAAAAATTCATGTAGTGTACTTATAAATCTTCCGCTATATAAATATTTTGTACAACTCTGATATTATTTATATAAAATTTCTTCCGCTGCGATTATTGTATCTGTGATTCTGTGTGTTTGTTCCGTTTAAACCCCGTAAGCTAATAACTACCCGCCGTTTGGAGCGTCTTGAGTTGGTTAATTACCAATAAGAGACGTTAAAAATGGCGAGTCGTTACACCTCCCATAGCACGGAAGTCCTTGCAGATCTTAACGAAGTTATCTGCTTTTGGAGGGAGAGTAGGAGGAGGAATAACTGGTGCAGTTGGGGGAGGAACGTCTCTTTGGCCTTCGGTTGGTGCCATGGCCTCCAAATACCTATGGAGCCATCCGGGTATAGTGACGCCCTCTGGGATATTAGGGATGTTTTGTTCCCCAGACATGCTAAAAAAGGGAAAAGGAAGAAATTCAAATAAAGGAACGAAGGATACTACATATGGCTTTTTGGGGAATGCTTTTCAAAACAGACTTTTCTTTTTTTAAAATGCTTTCTTTTAAAACCTTTTTGAAAATAATTTTCGAAAACTTTTATCTAGTCTGGTAACATTCAGCTCTGATATCAAGTGTGACACCCCACATCCATTAATGTCACTCACTAAGGGAATGCATTAAGTTTCGTGAAGCATTATATGTAAACAGACACAAAATAATTACAAGACAGATATAAAAAAGATAGCAGCGGAAATTTAAATTTTTATTTCAACATAAATCATAATACCGTGGTCCACAATACCATAAGTCACAAAAACCATTACAATAAAATAACTTATGTCTTTCATCATCAGAGTACATATGAATAAAAAAACTTAATTCCCCAATTGACAAATTTAAGCCATAGTAGAGACAAGAACTTGAGCCATACTTCAGAAGTAGCACCAAGCAAGATGATATCTGAGTCCTGATTAAGCCTCAGTGTTTCCTCCCTGAGTCCTGATTAAGCAAGATGATATCCAACATCCCCTCTTCAAATTTACTTAACCCACCCCTCAACCATGTTTACTTAACCCACCCCTCAACAATGATTTCTTAACCCCCTAACTTAAATTTAAGTTCATACAATCCCTATGGATTAACTTAGGTTAAGTAGTCCAATTATTTACCATGTCCACTTATGTTTTCATAATGGGCCAGACCTCCCACATTAGGCCTACAACATGTGGATGTTGGATATGCCAGTCAGGCCCGGGCAGACTTATTCCACAGTTGGGCCTAATCCCGTGTCATAGCCCGATTCATATTTACGTACTTAGACCTCCCACATTAGGTTCAACAATAGTGGCTGCTGGATATGCCGATCGGGTCCGGCAGACTTCCACCACTAATGCAACCTAACCTCGTGTCATAAGTACAATAACAATTCCTAATTGTAATTACTAGACGTTCCAATTTTAATTAATTTACCAATTAATTAATCCTTTCCTTTTATAGGTGTCAATACCTATCTTACCCAATAATTTGAATTACATGTCCAAAAGTGTTCATATCCAAATTATGCCATTTTTAACCCTTTTCCCCCATTCTTTAACTAGCACCCTCACAAAATTGGCAACATGCCTAGGCTAGACAATAGCCTAGTTATAAACGATAATAGGGAAAATAGTGGGAATATAACTAAAATGATCATCTTGGCATAAACATAAACAAGTGTGATAATAAGGTGAACATACATACTAGCATGGACACGAAATTATCATCATAAAAAGATGGACATAAAACTGATGAACTATGATGTCACAATATCTAAATTAGCAATTTAGATGTCCAACCGATTTAGATCTAACATAATAACATAAGGTGACAATTTAGATTACAAAAAATAGATCTAACATGTTAACATAAGGTACTAATTTAGATCACATAAAATAGATCTAACATGTTAACATAAGGTGATAATCTAGATCGCATAAAATAGATCTAACGTGATAACATAGGGTGACAATTTAGATCACATAAAATAGATCTAACATGATAACATAAGGTGGCAGTCCAGATCACATAAAATAGACCTAACATGATAACATAGGGTGACAATCTAGATCACATAAAATAGATCTAACATGATAACATAGGGTGACAATCTAGATCATTTAAAATAGATCTAACATGATATCATAGGGTGACAATTTAGATCACATAAAATAGATCTACTAGTTTAGAAATAGATCTACTTACATCCGCATCATAGCATATCATAAAAGTTACAAACCAAGATCCATAATAATAACATAGCAGAACAATCACAATTGAATTGGATCTAGAGAAATAGATCTATCATGACATAACATAAGTTCTAACAATAACATAGATTCAAGGTTTACAACGTATCCAAATCACAGTCTTTCGTAATTCACTATTATTTATCTAAACTAAAAAGCATCTAGAACTCACCATGATTGGATTGCTAAGATGATAGAAAGGTGTTGAGTCTATGCTTGAATCTCAGAATTTGACATGCTTTAGTTGATAGAAGAAGATGAGAGACACTAGTTCAGTTCGGAATCCGACATAGTTTGGCCGCCATGATTTCTAATGAAGAAATATGTGAAATGGCCATATATTTATGGCTGCAGAACCATCTGGAACCGACCGCCACATAAGCCCTAAGGTAAAATCAGGTCGTGGGTCGCCTCCCACTTGGGAAAAGGCCCGAATACCTAAAAACAATTATGGGCGCACTTTACAGGTGCGCCAGTGCGAAATTGCCTTTGCGCACTTGGCAGGTGCGCCAGTTATACCCGGTTTTGATTTCCAACTTTCTCTCGTCCGTAACTTCTTCATATGTTATCTGTTTTACGCAAACTAGGTGTCTATCCTAACCAGAATTTCAAGGCGAACGTAATGACATAATCCGTTTCCCCTAATTCTTAATATTAAATTAATTATTCTTTAATTTATCCTCTTTAATGTTAACAAAATTTCAATGTGTTACAAGACTTCCACCACAACTGTAATCTATCCTCGTGTCTAGGCGTAATTACCATTTCTAATTACTGTAATCCTAGGCATTTCATTATTAACCAATTTTACCTATGTCGTAATAGGTTGTCTTGCCCCTTTTTCCACAATTATATTCATAATGAATTGTATGTCATAAATTCATATTCATACATTTTATTCAGGTTATGCCCCAAATTCCCAAATACAAGTTATGCTCAATTTCAATGATTTCCCCTAGTTCCCCGTTTAACATGTTCATATATTTTAGCGGCATGCCTAGGCTCGAAAGTAGCCTGGCTATATAAAATAAAAGGGAAGATAAAGTGAAGATGACAGAGATGATTATGATAACAAAATTGACATAAACATATAGTGGCATAATGATAAAATGGGCATATAATAACAGATCTAGTGAACCTAAGATAATAGAATTGTGTCTAACATAGTAGGGATGTCATAATACGCATGGTAAGATCTAAATAATAATTTAGATGCTCAACTAATGACTGTTCCAATTTAATGACAAACATGATAGGTAAAAGGTGATCTAAATAGCTAATTAGATCTACAATCAAAGGTAAATCTGACATGATAAAGGTTAGGATCCAAGTCATAGTTACGTCAGAATATCATGGATTCACAAGTTATTACAGATCTGACATGATTCAAGCAGTCACAAACATAGATCCAAATTACAGTCATATCATGTTTCACTTTTTAATTATTTAAATCTAAAAGTAACTTATACTCACAATGTTAGGATCTAGAAAGATAAAAGAAGAATAACAGAGGTTGAATCACAGATCTACACTTGAATAACTTGATTGCAGAAGAAGGAAAAATGTTTGATTCAGTCTGGGCGCCAATAGCATCTAGTCCTCCATTAATTTTTAGTGAAGATAACAAGAGAAATGGAGCCATAATTATAGCCGCCATCCCCTAAACCCTAAACGCCACGTCTTCCCTAGGATGTCTACCCCCCTTTGGGGGTCGACCCATGGCTCGACACCCCCTTGAGGGGTTGACCTAAGGGTCGACACCCCCCTTAAGGTGTCGACTCCCCTAGGCGGGATTTTTCCCGCTTACCCCAATCTGCGCGATTTTGAAATTTGAACTGAAATTTTTAATTCCTAGACCCTATATATATATATATATTCTTGTGTGTATACAAACTTCAAACCTTAATAACTTCCTCATACGATGTCTGTTTTACTCAAATACAAATGTCTATCGTGACCAAAATTTCGAGACGAACACAATGACATAGTCCGTTTCCCTTATTATGGATATTAAATTAATTATTCTTTAATTTGTCCTCTTTAGTGTTGTTAATATTACAGGGTGTTACATCTGCACAACTAGCAAACGACATAAAATCGACTGCGATGAGGGATAGTGTTGGAAAGTGGTAAAGCAACAAAAACATAAACAAAGCCAAATTTAATCAAAGAAACAAAAAATAAACCGATACCTGCTTTGGGAGTGGCCAATACTGATGAAACATCAAAGGTCGTGCCCACCTCCTAGAGCGGGAACTGAAGACTCCCCGAAAAGGCCTACCACGAAATGCAAGGAACACATCGTTCCTTACTTTTCAAATAATGGTAGGAGGGTCCCTAGCCACTTCATCAAATACTGCGTTATTCCGTGAGCACCGGATGTGCCAACAGGCAGGACAAGGAATCAAACAAAGAAGGATCGACCATAAAGATTTCACTAAGATGTCTGACCACCAAAAAGTCAGTCGGCAACCCATCAAATTCCCAAAGTAATTTCAGACAGACTGGGCACATGACCCGGAGAGCAACAAGTGAGTAGAAGATTCAAAGTATCCACAGCTGCAGCACCTACACCTGGATATGAGAGGGATGCTGATTCTCTGAAGGTTCTCATCTATTTAAACCATTATGTAAGGATTTCCACATAAATAGGGAAACCTTCGGTGGAATATGGACATTCCAAATAAAGGAGAAAAGACGGAGACATGGACTTGGAGTTTGTACTGAATCCATGTCGCCTTTAGCGAGAAGGGACTCCCGTCCCAGATGGTACCACCCCATGTGAATCCAACAAGGCCTTCACGGATTGCATCCATTTCCACATCTAACAAGCGTAGTACGAAACACCGGAGAATTCCGTACCTTCCAGCCTGTGGTACTTGGCATATAGGAACGTCGCCCAAAGGTAGTTGTTCTCTCCAAACCTCGCCCATAGCTTGCAAGAAAAGGCCGAGCAGATGTCCACTGGGTTTCGGAGGCCCAGGCCTCCCTCACTTTTGGGATGACAAATGGATTACCAAGAAATCCAATGGTGACCCGAAGCATTGCTCTTGTTTCCCCAAAAGAAGGATGAAGCCAAGGATCGGTAAGAGCAGAAGAACGAAGCAGTGGGAGTCATAGCAGCAAAGATATGAGATCCCATAGAGTCAAGTACAGACTTAATGAGAACCAATCTGTCAGCTTGAGAGAGGAGAGTAGCATTCCACCAAACGATTTTCCTCTAACTTTGTTAGTTAGGGGATCGAAGATGTCGTTGATCTTCTTGCCTCGATATTACACAATACCAAGGTAAGGGAAGGGAGGCCACCTTGAAACCCGTAGAAGTCTCAATCTAGGAAGATATGACCGGGGAGAGGTCTTTCGCGAGCACGAAGCAGCTTTTAGATGAGTTAATGAGTTGCCTGAGCATCACTCGTACTGCAGGTTAAGGCCCAGCAGGCTCCGAATAGACCGACGACTACCATTAGTGAAAATGATGATGTCGTCTGCGATGGACAAGGAGGAGATAAGAGGAAAACTCCTAGGGATGCCAAACCTGTGAATCTGCCCAACTGTCATTAGAGAGTGCATCCAGCAAACAAAACCCTCAACCACAATGACAAATAGAGAAGGGGAGAGGAGGTCCCCTTGTCGAAGACCTCTCCCAAACCTGAAATAATCGATGGTCGATCCGTTGATGAGAGCGAAAAATCAAAAGTTGGAGATAAGCCTCCAAACAACATTGATTAGGGGTTCTGAAAACCCGAAAGCCCTCAGAACCTTGATGGTGAAGTATCACGATATGCAGTCATAAGACTTAGCCATAACTAGCTTAACGACCACATTAGAGCCTCATACCTTCTTATCGATCTGATAAATTAGCTTCTGCGCTAAAAGGATGTTATCAGCGATCAAACGTCCTTTTACAAAACCAGCCTGCGAAGAAGATATAAGACGCTTAAGAAATGGTGCTAGCCTGGTGGTCAGAACCTTGGAAATGACCTTGTTAGAGAAGTTACACAAGTTGATCGGTCGGAAATCCAAACAAGAGATAGGATGGTTGCATTTCAGAATGAGGAACAAGTAGGTGGAAGTCCAACCCGAAGGAAGCTCTCCACCGGAGAAGAAGGACTGAATGGCAAGGTAGAAGTTCACTTGAATAACTGGCCACATACTCTTGTAAAAAACCCCATCGAAAACATCTGGCCCACTCGCATTGTCCTTGCTAATAGCAAATGCACAGGCACATATTCCTTTAAAGGAAGGGGGTGTAGCAAGATCAGAGTTATTAGAGGGGAGAATCAGATGAGGGATGAACACGAGCAGGGATAGCTCAAAGACTGACATAGAGTGGTAGCTCAAGAAAGACTGGAAATAGGACATAATAGTATCATTGACTTCAACCGGAGTGGAAGCCAAAGAAAGATCAGATTGCGAGATTTAGAGAATCATGAGATGTCTATTCTTCTTTAGAATGGAAGAATGAAAAAACTTGGAGTACGTATCCCCATCAAAAATTCATTTGATCCTCGTCTTTTGACGAAGATCATCATGTTCAATATGAAGCTCTGAAGAAAAGGCAATTTGGGCCAATGCCCAAGCTTCCTCTTTAGCACCAGAGGGGTCCTCGTCAGAAGACGATTCACCTAGCAAAAGAGTTTCTTCGGCAAGTCGAACTTGGTCGAAGATATTCTTGAAAACTAGAAGATTCCACGCCTTGAGGCAAGCCTTAAGCCGCTTCAACTTACGAGAGAACGCACACATAGGGAGCCACTAACTGTGAGTTCCAGGAGTCTTCCACTGCACTATGGAAGGAATGGTGAGATTTCCACGTACTTTGGAACCTTAAGGAGGTCAGGCCAGATATAGAAAGGGAGAGAGCTAAGAATCCAAGGAGCAAGGTCGGAGAAGGTAGGTGGAGATGGGAAACCGAGAAAGAAAAAGGGAGGTTGAACCACCCTTTAGAAGTGATGACTCTATCAAGCCTGGAGAGTATACGATTTGGAACGTCTTGGTTGTCACACCAAGTAAAGGCTGAATCGACGAAAGACACCTCGGAAAGTCCAGAGCTAAGGAGAAAAGCATTGAAATCTGAACCACCAAGCGACTAACGGTAATGGCAACGGCAACGCCTCCGCATTTTTCAGCTTGGCTGGCGACAACATTAAAGTCGCCTCCCAAAACGGAAATAGAGAAGCCCAATACAAATAGAGATAGAATATCAAACCAAAGGGTCAATCTTTCTATTATCTCGCACTTAGCGTAGACCGCAGAGAAAAGAGAAGATGAGGAGAGAGAAGAACACGAACAAGCAACTGAGAACTGCTGATCTGAATTAAAGATAGGCGGACGAAAACATCTTTGGGCCAAAGAATCCAAATCTCATCAGAGACAATTGCCGAGGCACGACCGAAGCTAAGAGATAAGGTAGCGCTGGTGACCGTCTACGGTCCTACAAATGGTTCCAGAAGTGACACTAGGCACGTAGAGTGCTTCTTAACAATCCGCTTGAGTCTAGCTAACGACGCATCATTACCTATGTCGTGAATGTTCTAGATGAGAAAGTTCGCCATCTAGTGAAAAGACAAGAAAAGAAGACACACAGAAAGAAGGCGTCTGAAGACAAGCTCACCTCGCAGATCAGTTAAGATATAGGGTGTCGTGAGTAGATCTAACGATGTGCTCAGACGCCACTATAGAGCATGTGCGAATGGTGCGGGGAGAGCGAGTAACCGACCGCCGTCTACGACGAGAGGCACGAGCAGTCGGCCTATCGGGAGACTCGCAAGAATAAGAAAACTCAAGAGAGTGACCGGCATCACTGTCGGAACAGAGACCGAAATGGCGACCTAGCCCGATAAGAATTCTTAGTAAGACGGGATAGGCGATCATTAATGATTTCTATCTCATCCTTATTTAGAAGGGAGAGGATACATAAGCAACAAACGAAGGACAAGGAGAAGAAGGGGAAACCAACGCAACTTCGGACGCAGAATTAGAAGAACCAGAGAGAAATGTAAAGTTGCTTAACGGAGGCAACACCAATCACTGTATGAACTCTACCAATGTCGATCTTCCATCAGATTGGCAGGCCCACAATATAGGTAAGGTTCGCAGGTAGGAACGCTTAGAACAAACATAAGGAAAATTCAAACATGTGAGGCCACCTCTCTGGTACACCGTATAGTGAGCCACAACAGTGTCCGCTATATGCCTACGGAAGAGAGGCCACCCATCCCATGAAGACACAATCCTGAAAGACCACTAACAGCACCAACAAAACCACAAAAACAAGTGCCAAACCGAACGAGTCTCTTACAACACAGAAAAGGCCTCGCCAAGACTAAAGAAGACAAGCACTCTAGAAATCGACAAAAACCCATCTGCATCCCAGCCAATAATCAACACATAAACATACCAATCATGGACATTGAGTGATGGCCAATTGAAAAATTCCAATACAAGCGCACGACAAGCCCCAAATTAGGCCCAAAATGGCACGAAAAACCAAAAAAATAGACTAACCGAACAAACCAGGTCTACATGAATAAACAAGATACACCAAAAGAAGCAAAGCTCATAAACAGATAAACTGATGTCAGAAAGACAAAAGGAGACCAAACCAAAAAGAACATGTTGCCAATCCATGCAAAGGGGATCAAGTGAACCCATCACAACAGGTAAATCAATCCTAAAACCATTGTCCCACTGAAAACATCAAGGATGAAAATTAGGAGAAGTGAAAAAGCACAGTCAGACCAGAAAACATACCCATAACCCATCATTGCAACTTCTAATGAAGGCAAAGCGATGATAGGGAGTTCAGACGAATGTGTGACATGGCTCAAGTAATCACACACTACTCTATCTGAACACAAAGCACGAATGGAAAGCTCCACAGTAAAAGAGATAAAACAAGAAGTAAAAGTGGATAATCGAACTTGAAAGCATGGCAAGTCGACTTGATTACCCGATGAAGACATGCAGACCGAACCATAATCAATCCATTCAGGCCGAACCTATGCCTGCTGCAAATAAAACTGCACTTGAACCATAGAGGATAGCGCCACCTCATCGTCAACACAATGCCAAAGAGATGTACTCTCCAAAGTGGATGGAACAACAATCCCATTAGTAACCACTAAGTCTGCATCCCCTAAAAAAGAAAATGTGTTGAACAGATCAAGTGCAAGGGGAGCCTACTGTTCCACCACAGGAGATAAAACCGATGAACTAGTTATCCATGGAAAATGAAGAGAACCTGAATCAATAGTAGTAGCGCTAGACTTCCTCGAATGGCATGACTTACATCTATGGCACCGAGACCTAGTTTGCATGCCCACATAAACAACATCTAAAATCTTGATCAACAGACTGGGCAAGCCTATGAGGGGTGATCAAATCCCCTTCTTCAGGCAGTTCAGCTGAGATAATATTGCCAAAACCCGGGACAAAAACACCTCTCAAGGCAACGAACCCACTACAAAAGCCATGTACAACAACAATTGGGAAGGCACTCGAAGACTTGAAGCTCAAACGAGGGTAAAAGTGGGGGATGAAATCCCTTTTTTCTCAAATGATAGCAGGTCGATGACTGAAAACCTCCTCCTCGTGCACCTTAAAACGGTTAGATCTTCCACGAGGTGGCAATTTTGTCACCAGATCCGAACCATAAACGGGTGAAAGCTCTAAAAACATCCCTCTACATCCAAATACCTAAAACGAAGAAGCCCTGCAAAGGATTTCAATGAATAGAGGTGTAATGACCCGCATTATCAGAGGTATTATAATTAATTTATTTAATTATATAAATAGTGATTTAGGGAATTAAATCGTCGTTAATTAAATTATAGTGAATATTTAGTTAAATTAAATAATAGAATAATATATTTAATTCAGTAATAATAAAAAATATTGGAAATCATAATATTCTATGAACTGGGTCATCCCGAAGATTTAATTCAGTTAGAGTTGAATTATATTAGCGAATATATTCAATCGACGACAGTTTGAACGTATAATTATATTATAATTAAAATCGGACTCGAAATGGCGCTGCAGTTCGTAAATTGGCGATTTGAACTTCAACTGAATGTACAGGATTCGTTTTAAGCCGGATTTCTGTGAAACAAGAAACGTGTGGAGCTGGTGAAGTATATCTTCCTAGTGGAAGCGAAAAATCGAGATTTCGTCAGTTAGATTTTGATTTACGTCCAAATCAAATTTTAGAAAAGTCTCTGTGGAATTCCTTTATAATTTATAAAGGAATTATTTATATTTTTAAAAAGAAATTTCAATATAAATCGAATATCGGGTTGACCAAGATTTAAATATCGAGTTAGAAATCAATATAGGATTTTTCCGAGCTGTATGGTATTTCACTGGGAATATATACTATAATATTAATTTATTTATATTTAATTTATTTATATTTAAATATATTTATATATTTAAATAGGGTATTTAGAGCGTTAAAAATAGCCACTTTTGCAAACGAAGTCGGAATTCGACGAAACCAGTTTTGTTGGATCCGCAATATCAAATAGTTGTTAGATTCCAAGTTCGGTGATTTTTAGAGTCACTATGTGGCCGTACAGATTTTTAGAGTGAGAAACAGTCAGTATTTCGATAGTTAAAAATACGCAATGTGAGCATACGAAGTCAGAATTCGACGAAACCAGTTTCGTTGGGACCGTAATGTCGAACTCTAGCTGCATGTCCAGTTTTGCTATTTTTAGGTATCATGTGTGATCACACGGATTTTTAGAAGTCAGAAACGAATATAAAGGATTAAATAAAATATTAAAATATTAATATAAAAGTATCTAGATATTTTAGTGGCCTATAAATACACCCCCACCAATCCTTTAACCTAATTCAACTCCCTTCTTTAGTCAACACAGAATTTCGCCGCATACTTTTCATCTCAGGAAAATTTCTTTGATCAAATGAAATCAAATGAAAATCAAAAGGGGTTTTATAAATCAGGAATTTTATATATTCGAAATCCCTATTCAAAGCTCTTCAAATCTGGTGTACTGATGTAGGGTGCGAACGCTGTTTGGCGAGTTCGGTATTTACACAGTACAACTAGGGCTGAGGAAGGTGGGCGATTTAGGCCTCGATACGAGTCATGGAGGAGAGCACTGAGATCAGTGAAGCAAGATGTACCTGTCGCCGAAGTTGGGTGGTATTCGATCGAAATGTATGTCGATACCTGCACACGGGAGCGAGCGGAGAACTGAAAGTCGCAGCGAGGAGATACACTTCGAGTTTGAAGAAAAGGGTATAGAAAGAACGAGATTGAGAAGAGAAGTACTTCAGTGGAGATCTCGTTGAATTGGATGATGAAATGAAGGGACGGTGGAAGATCGAAGGAAGGGAAATGGAGCTCGATGGGTTTCTGGCATCAGGATATTTTGTGGAAGATGGATACTGTTCACTAGCGGGTGGATTTGTATTTGGGCCGGGTGTAAATAGTAAGCCCATTTAATTAATCTAATTAAGTTATTTCAATTTAAAATAAGTGTATTATATTGTAAAATGCATATCTTCGTCATACTGTATCGGAATTCAGCGGAAGAAGATCGGACAGGATCGTATGGACGGACACTACACAATGGGACTGACCGCGAGTCAATTGGAGCCCGTTACAATTTATGGTGAAATAAATTGTCCGATCTGAATTGACGGACGAATATCGTTATTTAACAATAACCAATCAAAGTGAGTAAAACTCACCAACTCTGAACAGTTCTATTTTTATAACGTATATTTAGAACTTATAAATGATGACTGATTGCTGTGTGTTAACTGTTGGTTTAGTTGTTTGTGTATTGATTGAAATCATAGATAACGATATATATATATATATAAATAAATAAATCGTTAATCGAATATTGATTCTGTTTTATCAGAATATTTTATAAATGTGTTATTTACCATCTGTGATGCAGGGGAACAGGTTGGAGGGGTCCAACTGGACTCCTCAATATTTATGATACTGTTTTGTTCATATATTGTAATATATGATGTGATATATAATATGTTTAATTATGTGTGTTTAAATGATATCGATCATTGGGGTTTGCTATTTTAAATATCATAAAAGACCCTGGGATGTAAAAAGGGATATTTCAGTGTATATTGAAATAAAGGAATTTTATAAAATCAACCGATTTTATAAAAGAAAATAATTTGAAAATAAAGCATTTATAAAATCATAGGATATTATAAAGGAGAATATTTATTTAGAAAATAAATGGAATTGTAAAAGGAACATTTATTTAGAAAATAAATAGGATAAAAGGAAAAAAAAGGAAATTAACGAGATAGGAAAGAGTTAGTCGATTAGAGTTATCGAAAAGAAGTTAATCAAATATAGTTTATTCGAAGAAGTTAGTCAAACATAGTTATTCAGGAAAAGTTACCATTTAGCACGACTGTTAGCGTAATTTGCAGGGCTGCAGATAGCCTACGGCGGTCGGATGTTTCCTGAGGGAATCAGGCGTAACCATTGTGATCGCTGCGATCTAGAGTCAAGCGAATGGAGTTAAATTCAATATTTGTTATTTGAATAGGAGTTAAACAAATAGAGTTATTCAATTAGAGTTAATCGAAATAGAGTTAAACAAGATTAGAAACTGACTAGAGATTAGTTAAGTTGAATAGTTTTCTGAGTATCGATCTGATGTTGGTTTCGGCCTTCGGGATTTATACTTAGAGAATTGTTCTCCTACTAGTTTACAGTTAGGGACTGATAGTTGTGAAATGATAGTGATATGTAAATAACAAACGGAAATGTTTTCCAGTGTTAAAACGTATATTTTCTAAACATAGGAAATAAGGATATATATATATGTGAATATATATATATATATGGTTGATGATTGATCGATATAATTTCCACTTGGAAATAATATCGTTGTTTGCACACGTGTTTTTCTTTGATAGTTAACTCATCGACTATCGAAGTTTTCGACCATTTTAACGTTGTTAATATGGAGAGACCGGTTGGATTATTATCAAAAGAACCACTCTGTACTGGCATAAGCGTTGCGAATCAATTATGCCAAAGATAATTGAAGACAGAGTAAAGTGCAAGGGCTGTTGTATAAGTCTTAGATAACAGTGACTAAGATGGATATACTGAATAGTGCCTTCGGTTTGTCCAGTCCCAGGACAACTTGTATGGACGAAGGTCTGACAGAGTATATCTAATAAATCGCGTAAGTTGATCTGTTCAAACGTATTTACATTGGTGACGGAGGAATTAGTTTCTCTTAGCTTTATACCCGTGGTATTTTTGGATAAGTCAATTTGTGATTTGGCGGGTATGACGATGTGACATTCAAAGAGAATGAAGATTTGATATGAAAAAGATAAGCGTAGCTTCTAGCCTCACATCCGGTAATGACAGAAATCGGGCAGGCAGCATGGCTAAGTCGGTCGCACCAAAGTAGGGTGTATAATCACCTATCTAGAGAATATTCATTTGCTTCTTTAATCTATCAATGTTGTCCCATATATATATACGGGAATGGTTTCTGATCCCAACCGTTGGTGATGTACATTCGATACACTCAAGCGAAATGAGTGGTCGGTCATGTGTGGCTGAGTTGCAAGATGTTCTTATTGAACTCCAGTGTATCGTTCCTAGAGTACACTGATCGGAAGGTGGTTCCATACCTTGTCATAGTTGGAAATCCATTATCCAATACGTGCTTGCGATTTTGATTGTATACTATACATGTAGAACGTGAGATGAAAGCGTTTCTGCTAGATGATTAATATATTGTGGCTGATAGACATTATTATAATATCAAAAGGTTTTTGATATAAAGATATTTTGGATTCTCGTAAGGGAAAAGCCCGTTCCGTTATACGGCGTGGTCTTATGAGATATCGTTTACTTGTTCAAACTGTTTTAATCTGTTTTACTCACACCAGTCCCATGACTGACCCGGAGTTTACTTTGTTGTTTTCCCTAAACTCTTGGGTGCCGAAATTTGTACGGGCAGTCAAGTAGTCGGGATTTACAGATATACCTGAAGAGCTGGAGCAGGAGGCTTCTAGATCATATAGCTATAGTTTATTTCCGCTGTGTTGTAAGTGCTGTACTCTGATAAGTGCTATTATATACATAACTGTTATATTTCAAAGTTATGTTATATATTTTATGTTATTCGTTCCGCTGTGAGGTTCGTGTTACTCTGATGTTGTGTTCCTCTTCTTCTTCTATCCTAAGTTTCTATCTTATCGATTCTCACCCTCTAATTTCTTTCATTAATTACCAGTATTTTTCGATGTTTCGGTTATCGACATCGAGCTTATGTCGATAACCAAAGTCGCCAAAAATCCGGGTCGTTACAGTTGGTATCAGAGCTTAAGTTAAAAATTACCTTGGCTCTGTGGCGTGACTCGGTAGAGATAGGGTTAGTAACACCCTAGATTGAGTTTGAGTGTATATATACGAGTGCGTATTTGTATTTGATATAAAAAGATGGTTGTGTTAAAGATAAATTGATTTGAGATCAAGTTGGAATTGCATTGGTATATGTTGAATTGATGACAGGTGAAATGATAAAGTTGATATACCCGACAAAAAGGTACAAGTTTATATTTGTTAAAAGCATGAGATTTATGAGCCGAATTGGCAAGCCGCTTGGCTGTTTGATTTTCTTTTGGGTTGGAGAAGGCCTAGAGAGACGAGGTGTGGTTTTACCGATAGGGGTGTACAAAGGAGGTTATGGCGAAATTTTCCGAAAATTTAAAGTGTTAGGAAATTTTCAGAATTTTTGAAAATTATAGTTATTAGGAATGAATAAATATTTTAGTCGATATTAATTGGTTCAGTTGAAATCAGAAAAAAGGGGTAAACAAATCTTAGGAGTTCCAATAGATAGGGTCGTCCTCTAACTTAGCAATTTCGAGGACGAAATTATTTTAAGTAGGGAAGAATGTAATGACCCGCATTGTCAGAGGTATTATAATTAATTTATTTAATTATATAAATAGTGATTTAGGGAATTAATCGTCATTAATTAAACTATAGTGAATATTTAATTAAATTAAATAATAGAATAATATATTTAATTCAGTAATAATCAAAAATATTGGAAATCACAATATTCTGTGAACTGGGTCATCCCGAAGATTTAATTCAGTTAGAGTTGAATTATATTAGCGAATATATTCAATCGACGACAGTTTGAACGTATAATTATATTATAATTAAAATCGGGCTCGAAATTGCGCTGTAGTTCGTAAATTGGCGATTTGAACTTCAACTGAATGTACAGGATTCGTTTTAAGCCGGATTTCTGTGAAACAAGAAACGTGTTGAGCTGGTGAAGTATATCTTCCTAGTGGAAGAGAAAAATCAAGATTTCATCGGTTAGATTTTGATTTACGTCCAAATCAAATTTTAGAAAAGTCGATGTGGAATTCCTTTATAATTTATAAAGGAATTATTTATATTTTTAAAAAGAAATTTCATTATAAATCGAATATCGGGTTGACCCAGATTTAAATATCGAGTTAGAAATCAATATAGGATTTTTCTGAGCTGTATGGTATTTCACTGTGAATATATACGATAATATAAATTTATTTATATTTAATTTATTTATATTTAAATATATTTAAATAGGGTATTTAGAGCGTTAAAAATAGCCACTTTTGCAAACGAAGTCGGAATTCGACGAAACCAGTTTTGTTGGATCCGCAATATCAAATAGTTGTTAGATTCCAAGTTTGGTGATTTTTAGAGTCACTGTGTGGCCGTACGGATTTTTAGAGTGAGAAACAGTCAGTATTTCGACAGTTAAAAATACGCTGTGTGAGCATACGAAGTCGGAATTCGACGAAACCAGTTTCGTTGGGACCGTAATGTCGAACTGTAGCTGCATGTCCAGTTTTGCTATTTTTAGGTATCATGTGTGATCACACGGATTTTTAGAATTCAGAAACGAATATAAAGGATTAAATAAAATATTAATATAAAAATATCTAGATATTTTAGTGGCCTATAAATACACCCCTACCAATCCTTTTACCTAATTCAACTCTCTTCTTTAGTCAACACAGAATTCCGCCGTATACTTTTCATCTCAGGAAAATTTCTTTGATCGAATGAAATCAAATGAAAATCAAAAAGGGGTTAATAAATCAGGAATTTTATATATTTGAAATCCCTATTCAAAGCTCTTCAAATCTGGTGTACTGATGTTGGGTGCGAACGCTGTTTGGCGAGTTCGGTATTTACACAGTACAACTAGGGCTGAGGAAGGTGGGCGATTTAGGCCTCGATACGAGTCATGGAGGAGAGCACTGAGATCAGTGAAGCAAGATGTACCTGTCGCCGAAGTTGGGTGGTATTCGATCGAAATGTATGTCGATACCTGTACACGGGAGCGAGCGGAGAACTGAAAGTCGCAGCGAGGAGATACACTTCGAGTTTGAAGAAAAGGGTATAGAAAGAAAGAGATTGAGAAGAGAAGTACTTCAGTGGAGATCTCGTTGAATTTCATGATGAAATCAAGGGATGGTGGAAGATCGAAGGAAGGGAAATGGAGCTCGACGGGTTTATAGCATCGGGATATTTTGTGGAAGATGGATACTGTTCACTAGCGGGTGGATTTGTATTTGGGCCGAGTGTAAATAGTAAGCCCATTTAATTAATCTAATTAAGTTATTTCAATTTAAAATAAGTGTATTATATTGTAAAATTCATATCTTCGTCATACTGTATCGGAATTCAACGGAAGAAGATCGGACAGGATCATATGGACGAACATTACACAACGGGACTGACCGCGAGTCAATTGGAGCCCGTTACAATTTATGGCGAAATAAATTGTCCGATCTGAATTGACGGACGAATATCGTTATTTAACAATAACCAATCAAAGTGAGTAAAACTCACCAACTCTGAACAGTTCTATTTTTATAACGTATATTTAGAACTGATAAATGATGACTGATTGCTGTGTGTTAACTGTTGGTTTAGTTGTTTGTGTATTGATTGAAATCATAGATAACGATATATATAAATAAATCGTTAATCGAATATTGATTTTGTTTTATCAGAATATTTTGTATATGTGTTATTTAACATCTGTGATGCAGGGGAACAGGTTGGAGGGGTCCAACTGGACTCCTCAATATTTATGATATTGTTCTGTTCATATATTGTAATATATGATGTGATATATAATCTGTTTAATTATGTGTGTTTAAATGATATCGATCATTGGTGTTTGCTATTTTAAATATCATAAAAGACCCTGGGATGTAAAAAGGGATTTTTCAATGTATATGGAAATAAAGGAATTTTATAAAATCAACCGATTTTATAAAAGGAAATAATTTGAAAATAAAGCATTTATAAAATCATAGGATATTATAAAGGAGAATATTTATTTAGAAAATAAATGGAATTGTAAAAGGAACATTTATTTAGAAAATAAATAGGATAAAAGGGAAAAAAGGAAATTAACGAGATAGGAAAGAGTTAGTCGATTAGAGTTATCAAATAGAGTTATCGAAAAGAAGTTAATCAAATATAGTTTATTCAAAGAAGTTAGTCAAACATAGTTATTCAGGATAAGTTACCATTTAGCACGACTGCTAGAGTAATTCGCAGGGCTGCAGATAGCCTACGGCGGTCGGATGTTTCCTGAGGGAATCAAGCATAACCATTGTGATCGCTGTGATCTAGAGTCAAGCGAATGGAGTTAAATTCAATTTTTGTTATTTGAATAGGAGTTAAACAAATAGAGTTATTCAATTAGAGTTAATCGAAATAGTGTTAAACAAGATTAGAAACTGACTAGAGATTAGTTAAGTTGAATAGTTTTCTGAGTATCGATCTGATGTTGGTTTCGGCCTTCGGGATTTATACTTAGAGAATTGTTCTCCTACTAGTTTACAGTCAGGGACTGATAGTTGTGAAATGATAGCGATATGTAAATAACAAACGGAAATGTTTTCCAGTGTTAAAACGTATATTTTCTAAACATAGGAAATAAGGATATATATATATATGTGAATATATATATATATATGGTTGATGATTGATCGATATAATTTCCACTTGGAAATAATATCGTTGTTTGCACATGTGTTTTTCTTTGATAGTTAACTCATCAACTATCGAAGTTTTCGACCATTTTAACGTTGTTAATATGGAGAGATCGGTTGGATTATTATCCAAAGAACCACTCTGTATTGGCATAAGCGTTGCGAATCAATTATGCCAAAGATAATTGAAGACAGAGTAAAGTGCAAGGGCTGTTGTATAAGTCTTAGATAACAGTGACTAAGATGGATATACTGAATAGTGCCTTCGGTTTGTCCAGTCCCAGGACAACTTGTATGGACGAAGGTCTGACAGAGTATATCTAATAAGTCGCGTAAGTTGATCTGTTCAAATGTATTTACGTCGGTGGCGGAGGAATTAGTTTCTCTTAGCTTTATACCCGTGGTATTTTTGGATAAGTCAATTTGTGATTTGGCGGGTATGACGATGTGACATTCAAAGTGAATGAAGATTTGATATGAAAAAGATAAGCGTAGCTTCTAGCCTCACATCCGGTAATAACAGAAATCGGGTAGGCAGCATGGCTAAGTCGGTCGCACCGAAATATGGTATACAATCACCTATCTACAGAATATTCATTTGCTTCTTTAATCTATCAATGCTATCCCATATTTATATATGTGGGAATGGTTGCTGATCCCAACCGTTGGTAATGTACATTAGATACACTCAAGCGAAATGAGTGGTCGGTCATGTGTGGCTGAGTTGCAAGATGTTCTTGTTGAACTCCAGTGTATCGTCCCTAGAGTACACTGATCGGAAGGTGGTTCCATACCTTGTCATAGTTGGAAATCCATTATCCAATACGTGCTTGCGATTTTGATTGTATACTATATATGTAGAACGTGAGATGAAAGCGTTTCTGCTAGATGATTAATATATTGTGGCTGATAGACATTATTATAATATCAAAAGGTTTTTGATATAAAGATATTTTGGATTCTCATAAGGGAAAAACCCATTCCGTTATACGGCGTGGTCTTATGAGATATCGTTTACTTGTCCAAACTGTTTTAAACTGTTTTACTCACACCAGTCCCATGACTGACCCGGAGTTTACTTTGTTGTTTTCCCTGAACTCTTGGGTGCCCAAATTTGTACGGCCAGTCAAGTAGTCGGGATTTACAGATATACTTGAAGAGCTGGAGCAGGAGGCTTCTGGATCATATAGCTATAGTTTATTTCCGCTGTGTTGTAAGTGCTGTACTCTGATAAGTGCTATTGTATACATAACTGTTATATTTCAAAGTTATGTTATATATTTTATTTTATTCGTTCCGCTGTGAGGTTCGTGTTACTCTGATGTTGTGTTCTTCTTCTTCTTCTATTCTAAGTTTCTATCTTATCGATTCTCACCCTCTAATTTCTTTCATTAATTACCAGGATTTTTCGATGTTTTGGTTATCGACATCGAGCTTATGTTGATAACCAAAGTCGCCGAAAATCCGGGTCGTTACAGTTGGTATCAGAGCTTAAGTTAAGAATTACCTTGGCTTTGTGGCGTGACTCGGTAGAGATAGGGTTAGTAACACCCTAGATTGATTTTGAGTGTATATATACGAGTGCGTATTTGTATTTGATATAAAAAAAATGGTTGTGTTAAAGATAAATTGATTTGAGATCAAGCTCGAATTGCATTGGTATATGTTGAATTGATGACAGGTGAAGTGATAAAGTTGATATACCCGACAAAAAGGTACAAGTTTATATTTGATATAAGCATGAGATTTATGAGCCGAATTGGCAAGCCGCTTGGCTGTTTGATTTTCTTTTGGGTTGGAGAAGGCCTAGAGAGGCGAGTTGTGGTTTTACCGATAGGGCTGTACAAAGGAGGTTATGGCGAAATTTTCCGAAAATTTAAAGTGTTAGGAAATTTTCAGAATTTTTGAAAATTATAGTTATTCGGAATGAATAAATATTTTAGTCGATATTAATTGGTTCAGTTGAAATCAGAAATAAGGGGTAAACAAATCTTAGGAATTCCAATAGATAGGGTCGTCCTCTAACTTAGCAATTTCGAGGACGAAATTATTTTTAGTGGGGAAGAATGTAATGACCCGCATTGTCAGAGATATTATAATTAATTTATTTAATTATATAAATAGTGATTTAAGGAATTAAATCGTCGTTAATTAAATTATAGTGAATATTTAATTAAATTAAATAATAGAATAATATATTTAATTCAGTAATAATCAAAAATATTTGAAATCACAATATTCTGTGAACTGGTTCACCCCGAAGATTTAATTCAGTTAGAGTTGAAGTATGTTAGCGAATATATTCAATCGATGACAGTTTGAACGTATAATTATATTATAATTAAAATCGGGCTCGAAATGGCGCTGCAATTCGTAAATTGGGGATTGGAACTTCAACTGAATGTACAGGATTCGTTTTAAGCCGGATTTCTGTGAAACAAGAAACGTGTGGAGCTGGTGAAGTATATCTTCCTATTGGAAGAGAAAAATCGAGATTTCGTCAGTTAGATTTTGATTTACGTCCAAATCAAATTTTAGAGAAGTCACTGTGGAATTCCTTTATAATTTATAAAGGAATTATTTATATTTTTAAAAAGAAATTTCAATATAAATCGAATATCGGGTTGACCCAGATTTAAATATCGAGTTAGAAATCAATATAGGATTTTTCTGAGCTGTATGGTATTTCACTGTGAATATATACGATAATATAAATTTATTTATATTTAATTTATTTATATTTAAATATATTTAAATAGGGTATTTAGAGCGTTAAAAATAGCCACTTTTGCAAACGAAGTCGGAATTCGACGAAACCAGTTTTGTTGGATCCGCAATATCAAATAGTTGTTAGATTCCAAGTTTGGTGATTTTTAGAGTCACTGTGTGGCCGTACGGATTTTTAGAGTGAGAAACAGTTAGTATTTCAACAGTTAAAAATACGCTGTGTGAGCATACGAAGTCGGAATTCGACGAAACCAGTTTCGTTGGGACCGTAATGTCGAACTCTAGCTACATGTCCAGTTTTGCTATTTTTAGGTATCATGTGTGATCACATGGATTTTTAGAAGTCAGAAACGAATATAAAGGATTAAATAAAATATTAAAATATTAATATAAAAATATCTAGATATTTTAGTGGCCTATAAATACACCCCCTACCAATCCTTTAACCTAATTCAACTCTCTTCTTTAGTCAACACAGAATTCCGCCGTATACTTTTCATCTCAGGAAAATTTCTTTGACCAAATGAAATCAAATGAAAATCAAAAAGGGGTTTATAAATCAGGAATTTTATATATTCAAAATCCCTATTCAAAGATCTTCAAATCTGGTGTACTGATGTAGGGTGCGAACGCTGTTTAACGAGTTCGGTATTTACACAGTACAACTAGGGCTGAGGAAGGTGGGCGATTTAGGCCTCGATACGAGTCATGGAGGAGAGCACTGAGATCAGTGAAGCAAGATGTACCTGTCGCCGAAGTTGGGTGGTATTCGATCGAAATGTATGTCGATACCTGCACACGGGAGCGAGCGGAGAACTGAAAGTCGCAGCGAGGAGATACACTTCGAGTTTGAAGAAAAGGGTATAGAAAGAACGAGATTGAGAAGAGAAGTACTTCAGTGGAGATCTCGTTGAATTTCATGATGAAATGAAGGGACGTTGGAAGATCGAAGGAAGGGAAATGGAGCTCGACGGGTTTCTAGCATCGGGATATTTTGTGGAAGATGGATACTGTTCACTAGCGGGTGGATTTGTATTTGGGCCGAGTGTAAATAGTAAGCCCATTTAATTAATCTAATTAAGTTATTTCAATTTAAAATAAGTGTATTATATTGTAAAATGCATATCTTCGTCATATTGTATCGGAATTCAGCGGAAGAAGATCAGACAGGATCGTATGGACGAACACTACACAATGGGACTGACCGCGAGTCAATTGGAGCCCGTTACAATTTATGGCGAAATAAATTGTCCGATCTGAATTGATGGACGAATATCGTTATTTAACAATAACCAATCAAAGTGAGTAAAACTCACCAACTCTGAACAGTTATATTTTTATAACGTATATTTAGAACTGATAAATGATGACTGATTGCTGTGTGTTAGCTGTTGGTTTAGTTGTTTGTGTATTGATTGAAATCATAGATAACGATATATATATAAATAGATCGTTAATCGAATATTGATTCTGTTTTATCAGAATATTTTGTATATGTGTTATTTAACATCTGTGATGCAGGGGAACAGGTTGGAGGGGTCCAACTGGACTCCTCAATATTTATGATATTGTTCTGTTCATATATTGTAATATATGATGTGATATATAATCTGTTTAATTATGTGTGTTTAAATGATATCGATCATTGGTGTTTGCTATTTTAAATATCATAAAAGGCCCTGGGATGTAAAAAGAGATATTTCAATGTATATTGAAATAAAGGAATTTTATAAAATCAACCGATTTTATAAAAGGAAATAATTTGAAAATAAAGCATTTATAAAATCATAGGATATTATAAAGGAGAATATTTATTTAGAAAATGGAATTGTAAAAGGAACATTTATTTAGAAAATAAATAGGATAAAAGGAAAAAAAAAGGAAATTAACGAGATAGGAAAGAGTTAGTCGATTAGAGTTATCAAATAGAGTTATCGAAAAGAAGTTAATCAAATATAGTTTATTCAAAGAAGTTAGTCAAACATAGTTATTCAGGATAAGTTACCATTTAGCACGACTGCTAGAGTAATTCGCAGGGCTGCAGATAGCCTACGGCGGTCGGATGTTTCCTGAGGGAATCAAGCGTAACCATTGCAATCGCTGTGATCTAGAGTCAAGCGAATGGAGTTAAATTCAATTTTTGTTATTTGAATAGGAGTTAAACGAATAGAGTTATTCAATTAGAGTTAATCGAAATAGTGTTAAACAAGATTAGAAACTGACTAGAGATTTGTCAAGTTGAATAGTTTTCTGAGTATCGATCTGATGTTGGTTTCGGCCTTCGGGATTTATACTTAGAGAATTGTTCTCCTACTAGTTTACAGTCAGGGGCTGATAGTTGTGAAATGATAGTGATATGTAAATAACAAACGGTAATGTTTTCCAGTGTTAAAATGTATATTTTCTAAACATAGGAAATAAGGATATATATATATGTGAATATATATATATATATGGTTGATGATTGATCGATATAATTTCCACTTGGAAATAATATCGTTGTTTGCACACGTGTTTTTCTTTGATAGTTAACTCATCGACTATTGAAGTTTTCGACCATTTTAACATTGTTAATATGGAGAGACCGGTTGGATTATTATCCAAAGAACCACTCTGTATTGGCATAAGCGTTGCGAATCAATTATGCCAAAGATAATTGAAGACGGAGTAAAGTGCAAGGGCTGTTGTATAAGTCTTAGATAACAGTGACTAAGATGGATATACTGAATAGTGCCTTCGGTTTGTCCAGTCCCAGGACAACTTGTATGGACGAAGGTCTGACAGAGTATATCTAATAAATCGCGTAAGTTGATCTGTTCAAACGTATTTACGTTGGTGGCGGAGGAATTAGTTTCTCTTAGCTTTATACCCGTGGTATTTTTGGATAAGTCAATTTGTGATTTGGCGGGTATGACGATGTGACATTCAAAGTGAATGAAGATTTGATATGAAAAAGATAAGCGTAGCTTCTAGCCTCACATTCGGTAATGACAGAAATCGGGCAGGCAGCATGGCTAAGTCGGTCGCACCGAAGTAGGGTGTATAATCACATATCTAAAGAATATTCATTTTCTTCTTTAATCTATCAATTTGGTTAACACCTTAAGTTTTCAAAAATAATTAGCCATAACCTCCTTTGTACGGGTTGATCGATACAACTACAACTCTATGGCCCTCATCAACCAAAAAGGAAAATCCAATAACCATGTTGCTTGCTAATTAGCTCATAAAATCATCAGCCCAATTAATATAGTGAACATGTACCTTTTTGTCGGACATTTAATTTTATTCCTCTTCTTTGCTTCCAATTAATAAACTGTCCAACATATAAATATGACTAATCCCAACTAATTTCCAAATCAGTTCAGCACTGATGTTAAATTTAACTTAGTCAATTCAATTTTTCGTTGTTACATTAGTTTTATCATTCCAATTTTATTTAACTTCATTTAAGCTAAATTGTAATTCGTTTGATTCACTTTTATTTTTTCAATCTGTTTAACTTGTATTGGTTAAATTTAAAGCTCAAATCATTTCTAGGTACTCATTTAAATTAATTTAATTATATTTCTTTGTTTCAATTGGAATTATATAGCTATCCACTTTCGAAACTTGAAAATAAACGTAGATGGTTATCGATTAATTAACTAAATTATCTTCCAGCGACTAAAATGTGATTCTATATCAATCCAGTATTTTTATGACTTCGTATATAGCCGGCTAGGCGTATACATCAAAAATCTTCTTATACTCTATAATACAACTTATATGTCACATAAACACTCAAACTCTTATTATAAGTTATAATCTTCATAATCAAATTCTTTTTTATGAATACTCAAATTTAGTTTTATTAATATATATAATACTTTCTAAACTCTTTCTAGGGCATTACTAACTCTATCTCTAATGAGTCATTCTGATAGGATATTACTAATCCAATCTCTAATGAGTTCTTTTCTTCCGTTCAAACGAATTGTATCTCAAAGCTTTGTATAAGCCAAAGTTTTGATACCAAATGTGACGGGTCTAGGTTTTTCACCCATCAACCAGTGGCTAACCTTCGTCGTGGCATCACCATGGTACCCTAGACACCTTGTTCTATGGCCTCCCTTACGAGCCTTTCTACCAACCCCCGCAGGAACGTGTAGGTGTAAAAGCTCAATGTTAGCCACCAAACCATATGGTGAGAACCCACTATCATGCTTCCAGCATTATATCCAGGCTCAAACAAACAAGGGCTGGTGTAAGAACTAAAAAAAGTTATTTACTTTATTTTAAAATTGGGTAAATCATGGGACCACACCATATATCACAGAATAGGTTTTCTCTACATGAATATTAGTCACAAAAACTTGCAATGCTTTTTGAAAAATGAAGCTATTATAAGATTCAAATCCCATTACATAGTGCAACGTAAATAGGAGGATAGAATTTTACATTATAATAGAGAAAAATGCTTGATACACAAAATTCTCTTTTATTATCACTATTTCATAGTGCGGAAATCATTTTCACAAATAAATATATCAATCTTAGCAGATGTATGGTGTAACACCCCACATCCGTTAAGGTCACTCGCAAAGGGAATGCATTAACTTCAGTGGAGCGTCATAAGTGTATAGAACATATAAATTACAAAAGAGGAAAAATTTTAAACAGCGAAAAATATATAAAACTTTACTTTGTTGATAAACAACAGCTGGATAAAACATCTTGTATAAAGATTGTTTTCCAATACCCATTACAACAAAGCATCTGTCTTGTTTAACAAAATAAAGAAGCATGAAATGATATTCCCCAATAAAGCATGAGCCAGCCATAGTAATGGAAAAGAGAGTCCAAAGAAATACATTGTCTATCTTCGAGCTTGGAAAGAAAACTGAGCTAAGTGGTGATATTCCCTCCCTGTGAATCTTGGGGGAGGGGGGTGGGGGGTGGGACGGAAGAAAAGAAGGCGAAAGAAAACGGGTCAGACATAAGTCTGGTAAGTCTAGTGATTATTAAGCATGTAAACATGTAGAAGGATCATGACATGAATAAACTGAATACCAGACATAACCATGATGATAAACATAGCAAGACAACAAATGATAATTGTTAGGTATGACAAGGTAAGATACACTGAATACGCTTCGGTTCTTTCTTTGATTTCTTTTCTCTGCACTACCCAACTAGCATCCTAACTAGTGCCTTTTACGGAGCGATCTGTATCCCCTACTAGTGTCCCAATCAGTATCCTGTGAAAAGGATCCGTATCCCCTACTAGTGTCCCAACTAGTATCCTATGTTATATAATAAGGTGATCCCAAACCCCGCAATTGTGGTAGCCTTCAATTGTACATCTAGTATGAGGATCTTACCTCAGTCAGCCTAATTGCCATGAAGATGTTAGATGCACCCTAATTGCCCTATCGATTCGACTCCCTACTTGTATTAATTTTTCTTGTGTCTGTGTCAATCGGCCCTCTCTTGCGTGTAGATACCCTGTGCTGGTCCCACCATAAGGTGTATCAACCCCTATGATAGCGACCCGACACGATTCAAGATGCACAATGCATACTACTGATGCCCAGTGCCTACTTTTCCACTCTGGAGCATGTGCGGGCCCATAAACCGTCGGAACTACACTCCTGTACCCCCTGCCGCTATTTTGACTGCTTATAATCAGCCCAGTAATCATGCCTCACCCTACCTAGTTCAGGGTACTATGATACATCTATGTGGGTTACTACTGAAATGGGTCCCCGTTACTAGGGTTTCCTACTGGTTAAATTTGTGGGCCTATATATACAAATATTACCTACGTACACGAGATGTACTTAACCCTCCCACCGATTCAAGCATGTTTATTTAATGGTTAAGTTTGTGGGCCTATATATACTAATATTACCCACCTATACGGGATGTACTTAACCCTCCCACTGATTCAAGCATGTTTATTTAACGGTTAAGTTTGTGGGCCTATATATACTAATATTACCCCCCTACCCAAGGTTTTCTTAACCCTCCAACTTATCAAGTCAATCTATATTATTGGTTAAGCTTGCCTTAACCCTATCCACTTTGTTCATGTAATATTGGTTAAGTGTTTTCCATTCATGTTAACTTAACCCACCCACACATCATGTTGTACTGGTTAAGTGTTTCCTATTAACTTGACCATGTTCATTCGTCATGTTATATTGGTCAAGTGTTTCCCATTAACTTAACCCTACTCATTCATCATATTATATTGGTTAAGTGTTTCTTATTAACTTAGCCCCACTCATTCATTATGCTATATTGGTTAAGTGTTCCTTATTAACTTAAGCTTACTCATTCAACATGCTATATTGGTTAAATGTTTCTAAATTTATTTAACCCTACCTTCTTGTCTAATTAACATGTTGTTACAGTTAAGTGTTCTAAATTTACTTAACCCCACCTTCTTGTCTAATTAACATGCTGTAACGGTTAAGTGTTCTAAATTTACTTAACCCCACCTTCTTGTCTAATTAACATGTTGTATTTGTTAAGTGTTGCCTATTCATATGTTACTTAACCTTACCATTCTTAGAATGTCTGTTTATTGGCATTAACTATTAATGCCCCAACCTCTCACATTAGAGCTGTTGTTTGCGGTTGCTGGATGTGCCGGGCGGTTCTAGGTAGACTTCTACCGTAATCTCATTCGGGTTTTGTGCTAAATGCGCTAACCTCTCACATTAGATCTGTGTTGTTGCGGTTACTGGATGTGCCTGGCGGTTCTGGGCAATTTTACACCGCAACTCAATCTAACCTCGGGTTAGGCATGTTCATCTTTTAATTAATTTACATATTTACAATTTATGTTCATATGTAAGTTATCCACAAGTGTTGTCAATTCAATTCATGCCCCATTTACCCTCTAAATTATGTCTACAATTCTAGGTATACAAATTCTACCGTTTCATGCTACTAATCATTTAAATGATTAGGAGCCAATCTATGCCAATAGAATGTAGTTTAATATTTTCCCCCCAATGTCTCCCCTGTTATTCGTTCGCATAATTCACATAGAACGCTAGGCTCACAAATTAGCCTAACTTATAAACAAAAGGGAAAAGAAACGGACATGTAACATTCCAACAAGCATAAACAATATAGATCAACATGCGTAACATAAATTTGGGATAGAACGACATAAACTTAATTAAGCATATAGGCATGATCATGCATTTAGATTAGATCCAATCATGCGAACTAGCATAAGTTTAATTGTATAAACATGAGCTTATATAGATCTCGAACAAGGGTATTAGCTTGGATATAACATATAACATGTATGAACATAACTTAGCATGTAACTTACATACATAAAAAAACCACAAATTTAATACAACATGATAGGTTCAATGGTATCCGTCCCATTAGTCTCATAGGCATGATAGGTTTTACTATGTCAGTCACAACAGTCCAATAGGCATGATAAGCTTTACTATGTCAGTCACAACAGTCCAATAGGCATGATAGGCTTTACTATGTTAGTCACAACAGTCCAATAGGCACAAGCAATTCAGAATTGACAAAAGGATAGGCACGAATAGAATTAGGCATAATTCTAGATCCAGTTATTACAGTCATGATTTCTTATTAGATGTCCACATCTAGACAATAAATGTACATATAGAAAAAGGACGGATCTTGATTTCTGGGATCTGATTTCTGAATTTGAAAAGCTATCCATTGATGTAGACTATTGATTCTCTAGTTTGGACTTGATTTGGGGCTTTCTAACTTGATTTCCAGTTTAGAGAAAAATGGAGGCTACGCTAGTTTGGCCATGGACAACATGACGGCTTCAAAGAGCAAGGTTATGAGGTTTTAGGATTGAGGGTTGGGGTTGTTTATATAGAAGTCTAGGTTTAATTCTAGCCTTTAGATTAGTCTATGAGAAATCAGAGCCATCAAACCAAAGAGATATGTCATCCAGCCAATCGTAGCATGACACATATGCCCTAATACCTCAGAAATCAGTCATTGGCCAATCAGAGAAGGCCACATCAACGTTGGGTTGTAAAATTTCGTCACTGCCCAGATCTGGCTGATGCAGTCGACCCCTATCGGGGGGTCGACACCTATGTCGACCCCAGTGTCGACCCCAAAGAGCCTGAGTCAACGTAGGTGTCGACCCAGGGTCGACCCCCCAAACGTGGTCGGTTCCGCGTTTCCTCCTCCCGCCTTCGCTGTTTTGAATATTTTATTTTAATTCTGGTTTAAATTGAAATCTTCTAACATCCATAACTTCTTCATATTTTATCCGTTTTACGCAAACTCGGACTCTATCTCAAGTAGAACTCCGAGATGAACACAATGGCGCAACCCATTTCCATTAATTCTTCTTCTAAAGATTAATTATTCTTTAATTATCTCTTATGTCCCATTTTAAAATTACGGGGTGTTACATTCTTCCCTCCTTAAAGGATTTCGTCCCTGAAATCTCCAAGTCAAGAAGAATATTTATCCTACCATCCAACATCCATCTACTCAACCATTCAATCATAGGCATCCATTGTCCCTAAAAGGTCTCTAATGCTTTTCATGAACATATGCATAGTGTGTGTATATGTCCTTACCCAAATGCAAAATCAGGCGGTCTACTGATTCAGTTGACCTCCTTAATGCTAATTATGTCAGTGTCATGTGTCCATCATGTATGCAATTATTCCTAATCGTAATTTGCAACTTCTACATGAGTGCACAATCATTCATACAAATGCAACATCCATATGATAACACATCAAGTTTCAATCCACATATATATATAAATTCACTCCTTCATATGCAATATGGAAATGGCGGAGACGATCTAGTGCCTGATGTGTGTATATGCATCCACGAGCAACCAATAGCAAACACTTACATCCACTTGCACCCACCAAACATAACATGTCTCAAACACATGATTACATCCATTGGTTACTACCTAAGGATCGAGGATTGGACCGAGAGGATACACTTAAAAGATAAAGACTAGCAAATAAACTTTACAGAAAAAGAGAGATCAAGGATATACCCTCAAATAGGGTATGATGCGTGTATCTAGTCTTTAGTCTTCTAAGTCGCATCTTCTTGAGCTTCACTCCATATTGCTCTGACTATCTTAACTTCACGATTGCGTAGCTTCTTAACTTCTGTTTCCAGAATATGCATTGAAACTCATTTCACTGTCGCCTCTCGTTCCACCTTTTCTTCTTATAGTATACTTAGCACTACAACTTCTGCCGTGTCATGCTAACATTTCCTCAAAAGGTCTTCCAAAATCCTGTTCACCCTTTCTGTCAAAGGATGATAAGCGGTGCTCAAACATAACTGCGTACTCATGGCTTCTTGCAAGCTTATTTATTATGGTGACTAGAGGTCTCTTCCCTACTTAATTTATCCATTGCGTCAGCTATCTAAGAGTATTTTCTTTGTGAAGTCCCTATTTAATTCAAAAGCGTAGATCTTACTCCTAGCGATGTCGACTACTAACTTAACCGAAGGTTTTAAAATCAAGGTTTGATATGTATTCTGAACTTTTCCTTTTCGCATAAAGAGGACTTGAAGTCAACCTTTTTCCTCTTAAGGCATCTGCTACGACCATACCCTTACATCAAAATGGCGCCTAGACCCGTGTTGCGTGCATCCGTGTATACCATAAGCCTTTTACTACCGTAAGGTAAAATTCAAAACTGGGGCCGTTGTAAGAGCCCACTTCGATCGTTGGAAAGCGACATCACAATCAATAACTTGAGCAAAGGTTAGATTCTCCTTCGTTAATCCAGTAAGTGGGGCTAATACCTTCACAAAGTTCTCAATGAACTTTCTGTAACAACCCGGATTTTTACAACATGCTAAGACGGGAATCAAGGCAGAATGTAATTATAAAATCTGAATCAAGTGAAACGGGCTATGCCATTCCGTTCGTCTCGGAAAAATACGCGAAATAGAGTCCGAGTTTTCGAAAATCGGAGTCCGTATGACCAAGTTATGGCCCGTCAAAGTTTTCAGAACATTTCAAGTTCAAAAACAGTTCAAATTTGAATGCAGATTTCAAATTCAGCCAAGCAGAAGAGGTGGGAAAAATTCCCGCCACCCCAATTCGACTGGGGAGTCGACTTGGGAGTCGACACCCCCCAGGTGGTGTCGACTGCCCAGTCGACACCCCTGTCGACCTGGGTGGTCCGACCACCTGGAACTGGGTGCACCTGACTTGTTTCTCAAGACACGTTTTATGGGCCTATGACGGATTTTGAGGGTTCAGATCTATCCTAGGGTTATTCTAAGGGCCTAAGCTAGTCCTAATCTCTATAAAAAGACCCCTAAGCCTACCCTAAACCCTCACAAATCACTCTTGCAACGAAGTGCTGCCCAAATCTACATTGATCATGGCCTCCATCCCCAAATTCAAGAGCTTGTGCTTGCAAACTAGATTCAAGACAAAGGTGCAAGCTTTCTACACCAAATCAAGGGTTTTGATCATCATCTCAACATGGATTCTTCGACAAGACGATTCATGCTCCTAAATCTCTTGCCACGCTATGTAAGTTCTAGCTACTTCTAGTTCTAAACGGTAGTTTTAATGATGGCATGGAATAAAACGAGATTAAACTAAGTATGCTAGCCTATATGAACCCTCTCATGCCTCTTTTGCTTGAACCTATGGCTTTTGGCTATGATTAGTGACTAAATCATGCTATTCATGTTATGATTAACCTAGTTTATCTTGCAAGTTTGAATCTTTATCTATGGAATGCTAGCATGAACCTTTTAGGAACCATTTGACTTGTGAAACATTGGCAAAGACTTGACTTTGGGGCTTATGCATGTAAATGAACCCAAACCCCTTATGATACTATGCTTGCTAGTGGCCAAATTCTCTAATGATGCTATGCATATTTTGAGGCCAAACCCCTTATGATACCACGCATATTTGTGGCCAATCTCTTTTTGACATCGTGCATGTTGTGAGGCCAATATGTAGCATAGTACCCTTACTATGTTGACTCGCTTTTACTTGGGTTGGAAACACGCTTTGGGGTAGGTTAGACGTGCGTGATTATGACATGATAATTTGACATGGGATTTCATGGAAATATGGCACTTATGATACACCTAAATGTGGGCATGGCATGTGGGGTAAACATGGGACTTGAAACTAGACACGTATGGGTTGTAAGTGTAATATGACACTAGACCAAACATGAAAGTGGCCAACTCGAGGTTGGGTTGAGTTTGTAGCATAAATCTACCCGGACCCGCCCGGCTTAACTAGTGGCTACAAATAATAAGATCCAATGTGAGAAGTTGGTCATGTCGCGCTTAAGACCCGAGGTTAGACTAGGTTGTGGTGTAAAACTACCCGGACCCGCCCGACTTAACTAGTAACCACAACAAGGTCTAATGTAAGAGGTTGAGAGTGCATTAATTAAATTAATGCCACATGATAAGGTTAAGTAAATTTGACTAATGACACTAAACCGATATGACACGAATGGGTAGGTTAAGTGGGACCGGGCTTGATTTCTTAATGACACTTAACCATACAAGACAATTAGGGGATGGGGTTAAGTAATTTACACTTAACTAATCCGACTTGGTAATTAGATGGGGTTAAGTAATTTAGACTTAACTAATCTAAACACGGTAATTAGATGGGGTTAAGTAACCTATACTTAGCTAATCTAAACACGGTAATTCGATGGGGTTAAGTTAAACACTTAACCAATCTAAACTTGGTAATTCAATGAGGTTAAGCAACCAATACTTAACCAACTTAACATGATAATTTAATGGGGTTAAGTAACTTATAATTAACCAGTTATACATGATGATTTGATGAGGTTAAGTAACCTATACTTAACTGATCTAACATGTGGACTTGATAGGGTTAAGTCACAAGACCTTTTGAATATACTTAACCCTTGTAGTATGATTAGTGGATGAGGTTAAGCTAACCCATACTTAACCAATCCGGCTCGATAATCTGATGCGATTTAGATAAACTATGCTTAATCAATCTAACACGGTAATCTGATTGGGTTAAGACAAACCAATACTTAACCTATTTGACTTGATAGGGTTAAGTCATGTGTTTCTTGGTATACTTAACCAACTTGTAGGGCTAAGCCTTGAACTTAAATAATTAGCCAATCTTGACATGATTCGTAGGCGGGCTAAGTCATGAACCTGAATAACAACACTTAACCCAATAGACAAAACCCTAATGAGAGGAACTAGGTAGAAAATCGTGGTTAATCAAAGGTAACGGGGAAAAGAAGCTAAGTGGTAAACCTTAGTTAAGTATAACTAAGTAATAATTCTTAGCCAAGGACATGGGGCTAGTTCATGAATGGATGAGTAACCCGATACGCTAGGTCATCGCTTAAAACACGAGGAGGAGCAAATTATCTGACTTAGATAAAGGGTCCAACGAACTGGGTGACGAAGCGGTAGCTTCGGGGGATGTGAGGGTACTCTTGGTATCCCTCTGTGAGGTGGCAGATGGTCCATGAAACCCGGCCTCACAGAGGTTAAGGTCTGCGGTAGAAGAGCCAAGAGTATGCCTTGGTTGCTATGCGAGCGACCTAAAGACTGGGATGGATTAGCGTGGAGTCGACGATACTTGATTTTGCCCTGGATAGCACGTCGCCGACTACCTACCATCTTTAGTCAATCGTGTACGAACGGAAAGGCAGAGAACTCCCAACAGACCATGTTCTTGCTATCGAGTCATGGGCGAGGTTGGCCCATAGGAAAGTGGGGCTATAGTGGGGCCGAGTTGTAGTTCCCATACATGATTTTTCTTGGATTGCCTTTCAGTAGTTGAGGGAGGGGTCACGTGGGACCATAGCCACGGATACAAAAACAGACCTTGGTATCTGCATCAGCAGATGACTTAAAAGCTCCCGACCGAGTTCCGTATTTCTTGATTTGCCCTGGCACGGGACTCGGGTGGCACATTGAGATACATGTGCGTCTAGACATGGAAACAATTCACGATACATACGTGGGATAAAGGGCGCGGTTGACGGGTGGCATAATCCCTAGTGGCCCTAGGTGGCTTGAACCCAAACCGAGACACGGAAACGTTCATTAGGTAGCATAATCCCTAGTGGTCCTAGGTGGTATAAATTCTAAGTGAACACACGATAGTTCGTGGTAAGGAAACATAACCAGATCAAAGGTAGCAGCCCAAAAACAACTTCAAGGATAAAATGGTACTACGTTGAGGTGGTATAGATTTACATGGGAAAGCCCGTACGGCCTACGGCAAAGGACTGAACTTATACATGGAAAGAAGCATACGAGTGGGGAAAACCTACATATGCTATATATTAGGTTGACATGGACCATTACATGACATTGGGCAAGGGACATTCATAGTTAACACATGATGCGGGTTGGGATACTAGTACTAGAGGTGAAGAGCAAATATACATGTTAGAACCACGAGAAATATACTTGATAGTAACCTAGGGATATTATATACGATAGATACCTTGGGATACTTCACTTGATAGAAACCTGACGACATGATACCTTGATTTATCTTGACATCGTAATTTGTCATGATACCTTAGTTTGTCTTGATACAGTAGTTCATCCGGTTATCATGGTATAGCTTATCTATCTTGTCATCATCCTTATGTTTACTTTCAGTTTATGCATGTCATGTTACCCTTACCTGTTTTTATACTGGAAGTAGATAGGACTTACCAGTCTTTATGACTGACCCCGTTTCCTTTCGCCTCTTTGTCTTTCGTTTCCCCCCAGGTTTCAGGGAGAAAATGATGTTGGTTAGTTCGGACCTCTTATGCTTAAAGGTCATCATGTATAGCTTGGTCTTCTTTTGGCTATGGCTGCTTCACCGCATTATTTTGGGGAATAATTTATGAAAAGGTTTTATGCTTCTTTACTATTGCAAGACAGGTTTTGATGTATTCTGATGTAAAAGGCTTTAGACCTTGTTTTATAAGGTAATGAAATTTGTTTTACTTCCGCTGTTTTATATATGTTCTGTCTTGTAATATTTCTGTGCATGTTTACCTCGATAATGCTTCACCAAACCTAGTGCATTCCCTTTGTGAGTGACCCTAGCGGAGGTGGGGTGTTACATTTGGTATCAGAGCAGAAGGTTACCAGACTGGGCAAAAGTTTTTAAAACCTTCTGAAAACTATTTGAGAAACCGTTTACAAAGAAGCATTTTTCAAGAAAAGTTTTTAAAGGCTATTCCCCAAAAGCCATTAGCACTATCCTTTGTTTCCTTGATTGAATCTCTTTTCCTTTCTTTCCTCCATCTTTAGTCACAGTAGTTTTAACTGCGACTAATCCTTGTCTAACTACGTAAGTGTTTTCCCGTGCGATGGAGGAAGTTCTCGAGAGACCTGTTACCATGTTACAAGGAAGGGTAATAAGAGCAAGGATAAAGGACACGGACGTAAGGATAAGCAACTTGTTGGTATGGATTAGTCCACGAAGGAAGGCAAGGACAAGATCAGCGAGAGGGCAATTATATGCTCTCACTCCTAGCGTACCTAAGAGGGATGGTATCGTTCCTGTTAAAGGCTTAGCCTTTCTCTTCTATCGTCCCGTCTAGACTTTGTTTTGATCATCGCATCATTTAAGTATGCCTCGATAGTTAAGTCTCTGCACCTTAGTACTAGCATGGTAGAAGATCCCAATTTAGTCCCAAAATCTGTTTGGAGAGTTGGTCCATTTATTCATGACTTGTTTGGATTTGAGAACGTCTATGCCAAGTGTTGAGATTAGAAGCAATGCTTCTATTGTTGGGCTATGGATGGATTCTAGGGGTAAAGTGGTTATCCAGTAAGGGATACCATTCTCGGTTTTGAAAAGAGGGTATTCAGACTCTTGGCTTGCTTTGGTAATATCCTCGAAGTCTCGTGTAACCTTTTGGGCTTTGTCATGGTTAGTTACCTAGAATCACTTGATGTATTTATCGGAAATCTCTGATCCGATCAAGTAACGTTCGCCAATAAGGCGGATGGTTCATTCCGCTTAAGCATAGGTTATAGGAATCACCCTAGTAAGTGCACGTGGTAACATGGATTGGCATCGGTAAACGAGATCCAGAATTCACTAATGAATTTTAGAGAGCTTGCATGAGTACGCAGATATGTTTGGGCCGAGCATACTAGGGAACGAATAAGTGGAAGTGAAATGAGAGGCGACAGTGAAATGAGTTCCGACTCATACCTTGGAAATAGGAATCAAGGAGCTACGAAATCACGAAGTCAAAGGCGGTCAAGGCACAATGGAATTAAGCTCAAGGAAATGCGGCTTAGATGCACGCATCATGTCTCTTTTTAAGAGTATATCGTTGATCCCTGGTTCTCCTATAGAGCTTGCTTGCATGCTATCGCTTGGTGGATATCCTCTCGGTCCTGTTTCTGTTGCAAACCCCGTACGGAGTTTGTCTTGTTTATCTTCTCGATCCTATCTTGGGAATCTTAGGTAGAACTCTATGGATGTAAACATGTATTTGAAACATGTTATGATTTATATGGTTGCAAATGGTTGCAAGTGGTTGCTCGTGGATGCGCGAATACACATTAGATACTAGATTGACGTGGTCACGTTTCATGTTGCATATGCACGAGTATTTATACTTGTTTATGGATGAAATCGAATGTGTTGTCATGTGGATGTTGCATGTGGATGAATGTTTGTGCACGCATATAGTACTTATATGACTAGGACTATTTGCATACATGTTGGACTCATGGCACTAAACACATTTTGCATTAGAAAGATCATTCAGGCATGATCATTAGCATTAGCTAAGGAGCATACACACACACGTTCTGCATATGTTCATATGGCATTAGAAATCGTCTAAGGACAATTGTTGCCTGTGGATGATGTTTTGAGTAGATGGATGATGGATGGTAGGATACGTTCTTTCTAACTTGGAGATTTCGGGGACAAAATCCTTTAAGTTGGGAAGGATGTAACAACCCGGATTTTTACAACATGCTAAGACGGGAATCAAGGCAGAATGTAATTATAAAATCTGAATCAAGGGAAACGGGCTATGCCATTGCGTTCGTCTCGGAAAAATACGTGAAAATAGAGTCCGAGTTTTCGAAAATCGGAGTCCGTATGACCAAGTTATGGCCCGTCAAAGTTTTCAGAAAATTTTAAGTTCAAAAACAGTTCAAATTTGAATGCAGATTTCAAATTCAGCCAAGCAGAAGAGGCGGGAAAATTTCCCGCCACCCCAAGTCGACTGGGGAGTCGACTTGGGAGTCGACACCCCCCAGGTGGTGTCGACTGCCTAGTCGACACCCCTGTCGACCTGGGTGGTCCGACCACCTGGAACTGGGTGCACCTGACTTGTTTCTCAAGACACGTTTTATGGGCCTGTGACGGATTTTGAGGGTTCAGATCTATCCTAGGGTTAATCTAAGGGCCTAAACTAGTCCTAATCTCTATAAAAAGACCCCTAAGCCTACCCTAAACCCTCACAAATCACTCTTGCAACGAAGTGCTGCCCAAATCTACATTGATCATGGCCTCCATCCCCAAATTCAAGAGCTTGTGCTTGCAAACTAGATTCAAGACAAAGGTGCAAGCTTTCTACACCAAATCAAGGGTTTTGATCATCATTTCAACATGGATTCTTCGACAAGACGATTCATGCTCCTAAATCTCTTGCCACGCTATGTAAGTTCTAGCTACTTCTAGATCTAAACGGTAGTTTTAATGATGGCATGGAATAAAACGAGATTAAACTAAGTATGCTAGCCTATATGAACCCTCTCATGCCTCTTTTGCTTGAACCTATGGCTTTTGGCTATGATTAGTGACTAAATCCTGCTATTCATGTTATGATTAACCTAGTTTATCTTGCCAGTTTGAATCTTTATCTATGGAATGCTAGCATGAACCTTTGGGAACCATTTGACTTGTGAAACATTGGCAAAGACTTGACTTTGGGGCTTATGCATGTAAATGAACCCAAACCCCTTATGATACTATGCATGCTAGTGGACAAATTCTCTTATGATGCTATGCATATTTTGAGGCCAAACCCCTTATGATACCATGCATATTTGTGGCCAATCCCTTTTTGACATCGTGCATGTTGTGAGGCCAATATGTAGCATAGTACCCTTACTATGTTGACTCGCTTTTACTTGGGTTGGAAACACGCTTTGGGGTAGGTTAGACGTGCGTGATTATGACATGATAATTTGACATGGGATTTCATGGAAATATGGCACTTATGATACACCTAAATGTGGGCATGACATGTGGGGTAAACATGGGACTTGAAACTAGACACGTATGGGTTGTAAGTGTAATATGACACTAGACCAAACATGAAAGTGGCCAACTCGAGGTTGGGTTGAGTTTGTAGCATAAATCTACCCGGACCCGCCCGGCTTAACTAGTGGCTACAAACAATAAGATCTAATGTGAGAAGTTGGTCATGTCGCGCTTAAGACCCGAGGTTAGACTAGGTTGTGGTGTAAAACTACCCGGACCCGCCCGGCTTAACTAGTAACCACAACAAGGTCTAATGTGAGAGGTTGAGAGTGCATTAATTAAATTAATGCCACATGATAAGGTTAAGTAAATTTGACTAATGACACTTAACCGATATGACACGAATGGGTAGGTTAAGTGGGACCGGGCTTGATTTCTTAATGACACTTAAACATACAAGACAATTAGGGGATGGGGTTAAGTAATTTACACTTAACTAATCCGACCTGGTAATTAGATGCGGTTAAGTAATTTAGACTTAACTAATCTAAACACGGTAATTAGATGGGGTTAAGTAACCTATACTTAGCTAATCTAAACACGGTAATTCGATGGGGTTAAGTTAAACACTTAACCAATCTAAACTTGGTAATTCAATGAGGTTAAGCAACCAATACTTAACCAACTTAACATGATAATTTAATGGGGTTAAGTAACTTATAATTAACCAATTATACATGATGATTTGATGAGGTTAAGTAACCTATACTTAACCGATCTAACATGTGGACTTGATAGGGTTAAGTCACAAGACCTTTTGAATATACTTAACCCTTGTAGTATGATTAGTGGATGAGGTTAAGCTAACCCATACTTAACCAATCCGGCTCGATAATCTGATGCGATTTAGATAACCTATGCTTAATCAATCTAACACGATAATCTGATAGGGTTAAGACAAACCAATACTTAACCAATTTTACTTGATAGGGTTAAGTCATGCGTTTCTTGGTATACTTAACCAACTTGTAGGGCTAAGCCTTGAACTTAAATACTTAGCCAATCTTGACATGATTCGTAGGCGGGCTAAGTCATGAACCTGAATAACAACACTTAACCCAATAGACAAAACCCTAGTGAGAGGAACTAGGTAGAAAATCGTGGTTAATCAAGGGTAATGGGGAAAAGAAGCTAAGTGGTAAACCTTAGTTAAGTATAACTAAGTAATAATTCTTAGCCAAGGACATGGGGCTAGTTCATGAATGGATGAGTAACCCGATACGGTAGGTCATCGCTTAAAACACGAGGAGGAGCAAATTATCTGACTTAGATAAAGGATCCAACGAACTGGGTGACGAAGCGGTAGCTTCGGGGGACGTGAGGGTACTCTTGGTATCCCTCTGTGAGGTGGCAGATGGTCCATGAAACCCGGCCTCACAGAGGTTAAGGTCTGCAGTAAAAGAGCCAAGAGTATGCCTTGGTTGCTATGCGAGCGACCTAAAGACTGGGATGGATTAGCGTGGAGTCGACGATACTTGATTTTTCCATGGATAGCACGTCGCCGACTACCTACCATCTTTAGTCAATCGTGTACGAACGGAAAGGCAGAGAACTCCCAACAGACCATGTTCTTGCTATCGAGTCATGGGTGAGGTTGGCCCATAGGAAAGTGGGGCTATAGTGGGGCCGAGATGTAGTTCTCATACATGATTTTTCTTGGATTGCCTTTCAGTAGTTTAGGGAGGGGTCACGTGGGACCATAGCCACGGATACAAAAACAGACCTAGGTATATGCATCAGCAGACGACTTAAAGCTCCCGACCGAGTTCCGTATTTCTTGATTTGCCCTGGCACGGAACTCGGGTGGCACATTGAGATACATGTGCGTCTAGACATGGAAACGATTCACGATACATACGTGGGATAAAGGGCGCGGTTGACGGGTGGCATAATCCCTAGTGGCCCTAGGTGGCTTGAACCCAAACCGAGACACGGAAACGTTCATTAGGTAGCATAATCCCTAGTGGTCCTAGGTGGCATAAATCCTAAGTGAACACACGATAGTTCGTGGTAAGGAAACATAACCAGATCAAGGGTAGCAGCCCAAAAACAACTTCAAGGATAAAATGGTACTACGTTGAGGTGGTATAGATTTACATGGGAAAGCCCGTACGACTTACGGCAAAGGACTGAACTTATACATGGAATGAAACATACGAGTGGGGAAAACCTACATATGTTATATATTAGGTTGACATGGACCATTACATGACATTGGGCAAGGGACATTCATAGTTAACACATGACGCGGGTTGGGATACTAGTACTAGAGGTGCAGAGCAAATATACATGTTAGAACCACGAGAAATATACTTGATAGTAACCTCGGGATATTATATACGATAGATACCTTGGGATACTTCACTTGATAGAAACCTGACGACATGATACCTTGATTTATCTTGACATCGTAATTTATCATGATACCTTAGTTTGTCTTGATACAGTAGTTCATCCGGTTATCTTGGTATAGCTTATCTATCTTTTCATCATCCTTATGTTTACTTTCAGTTTATGCATGTCATGTTACCCTTACCTGTTTTTATACTGGAAGTAGATAGGACTTACCAGTCTTTATGACTGACCCCGTTTCCTTTCGCCTCATTGTCTTTCGTTTCCCCCCCCCCCAGGTTTCAGGGAGGAAATGATGTTGGTTAGTTCGGACCTCTTATGCTTGAAGGTCATCATGTATAGCTTGGTCTTCTTTTGGCTATGGCTGCTTCACCGCTTTATTTTGGGGAATAATTTATGAAAAGGTTTTATGCTTCTTTACTATTGCAAGACAGGTTTTGATGTATTCTGATGTAAAAGGCTTTAGACCTTATTTTATAAGGTAATGAAATTTGTTTTACTTCCGCTGTTTTATATATGTTCTGTCTTGTAATATTTCTGTGCATGTTTACCTCGATAATGCTTCACCAAACCTAGTGCATTCCCTTTGTGAGTGAACCTAGCGGAGGTGGGGTGTTACACTTTCTATATTAGCCCGCAAGTCCAAAAAAGCATCTTACTTCTGTTGCATTTCTTGGGACCTTCCAGTCTTGCACAGCAACTACTTTTGCAAGATCTATTGCTATCCTTCTTTGGGTGCCACATATCCTGGAAACCTTACTTCTTCACTCCAAAAATGACATTTTTGGAGAACTCCGCCTTAAGATGATGCGCTTGGAGGGTATCCGAGACTTCCCTTAGATGCAAAGCATGTTTTTCCTCATTCCCAAATATCATCTATGCACAAGCGAAGTGAACCATCCGCCTTTGTAAAGAAAACGACTGGAGCACCCCATTCAATAATACTTCGCCTTATGAACCCTTTTTCAAGTAAATCTTTTACTAGGCCCTTCCTTTCCCTTGGATTCATCTGTCGTACAGGTAATGCAAAAAGCTTTGAATTGTCAACTAGATATATGCGGAAGTCTATCTCGCGTTTTAGGGGACAAACCCCTAACCTAATGAAAAACATCTGCATACTCATGGACTACTCCAATTGATCGCAAATCATCGATAGATGCATCAAGTTATTCTAAGTAGCTAAGACAAATGTATCCTTTAGGATCACACGAAATCTTGAGGGTATTCCCGAGGCAAGTCAAAAGTCTAACTACCCTCCTTTCACAATTACTAGCTAACCAATCCATACCTAGAATCAACCCATAGCCCATGAAACAAAAAACATAAGAATTACACTTAGACTCAATACTTAATATAGCTATTCTCAAAGCCTTACAAACCAAAGATAAATGATCCGAACCACCAATCAGATTTGAGACAATAATGGGATCTTCAACTATACAAGCACTAAGGCTATGGAAGTAGATATAAATGAATGTGAAGTACTAAAATCAAAAAGAGTACTAACAGGATGATCAAAAAGAAGAACTAGACTTTTTTCAACAGAAACTCTACTACCTCTCTCTCAGGTATGCTGGAGGTGAGAGCATGCACTTGCCCTCCTGAAAATCCTGTCCTTTGATCTTGCCCTTATCCTTAATTATATGACCCGTTATACCATAATAAAGACACTTCCTCTTGTCTTTGGTTTTACTATTCTTTATTCCCTTCTTATCATGTGATTCTTCCACTTACAGCTCTTTCTTTTTAGCTCCTTTGTGAACCAAGTCCATATCCATGAGTTTCTCATCCTTAGGTTGTGCTCCTTAGCCAAACTCCCTCTTTCTCATCTTTGCCATCCTTGTGTAACATGTTGGCAAGTCTCTCGAAAGCTGCCTCCATCGCATGGAAAACCCTACAAAGCTTGAAAGAAAATTAGCCGCAGGTGAAACTACTCCGACTATATGGAAGTTGGGCACTTCTTCGCCCTTCGGCAGGTGTCGTAGTCTCATCAAGCCTCCAAAACCATGCCGCGATGAGGTTACCTCTCAAAAAGCCGGGAATCCCGGAGACTCAGTAAAGAAGGAAAACAAGGATTCAAACAGAGGATCAAAAGATAGTGCATACGGCTTAGGGGAATATGCCTTTAAAACAAAACTTTTCTTTAGAAAAGGCTTCTTTTAAAACCGTCTTGAAAATAATTTTTCAAATCTTTTATCTGATACCGTAATCTTCAGCTCTGATACCACATGTAACACCCCACCTCTGTTAAGGACACTCACAAAGGGAATGAATTAACTTCAGTGGAGCGTCATAAGTGTATAGAACAGATAAATTACAAAACAGGCAAAATTTTAAACAACGGAAAATATATAAAACTTTACTTTATCGATAAACAACAGCTTGGTAAAATAGCTTGTACAAAGATTGCTTTCCAATACCCATTACAACAAAGCATCTATCTTGTTTAACAAAATAAAGAAGCATGAAATGATATTCCCCAATAAAGCATGAGCCAGCCATAGAAGTGGAAAAGAGAGTCCAAAGAAGTACATCGTCTATCTTCGAGCTTGGAAAGAAAACTGAGCTAAGTGGTGATATTCCCTCCCTGTGAATCTTGGGGGGAGGGAGGGGGGAGGAAGAAAAGAAGGCGAAAGAAAACGGGTCAGACATAAGTCTGGTAAGTCCAGTGATTATTTAGCATGTAAACAGGTAAAAGGATCATGACATGAATAAACTGAATACCAGACATAACCATGATGATAAACATAGCAAGACAACAATTGATAATCGTTAGATATGACAAGGTAAGATACACTGAATACGCTTCGGTTCTTTCTTTGATTTCTTTTCTCTACACTACCCAACTAGCATCCTAACTAGTGCCTTTTATGGAACGATCCGTATCCCATACTAGTGTCCCAATTAGTATCCTGTGAAAAGGATCTGTATCCCCTATTAGTGTTCCAACTAGAATCCTACGTAATATAATAAGGTTATCCCAACCCCGCAATTGTGGTAGCCATCAAGTGTACATCTAGTACGAGGATCTTACCTCAATCAGCTCAATTCCCATAAAGATGTTAGATGTACCCTTACTACCCTATCGAATCGGCTCCCTACTTGTATTAATTTTTCTTGTGTCTGTGTTAATCGGCCCTCTCTTGCATGTAGATACACTGTGATGGTCCAACCATAAGGTGTATCAATCCCTATGATAGCGACCCGACACGATTCAAGATGCATAGAGTATACAACTGACGCCCAGTGCCTGCTTTTCCACTCCGGAGCACGTGCACGCCCATACTCCATCGGAACTACACTTCTGCACCTCCCTACCGCTATTTTGACCACTTATAATCAGCCCAGTAATCGTGTCCCACCCTGCCTAGTTCAGGGTACCGTGATACATCTATGTGGGTTACTACTGAAATGGGTCCCCGTTACTAGGGTTTTCTACTGGTTAAGTTTGTGGGCCTATATATGCAAATGTTACCCACCTACACGAGATGTACTTAACCCTCCCACAGATTCAAGCATGTTTATTTAACGGTCAAGTTTGTAGGACTATATATACTAATATTACCTAACTACACGAAATGTACTTAACCCTCCCACCGATTCAAGCATGTTTATTTAATGGTTATGTTTGTGGGCCTATATATACTAATATTACCTGCCTACCCAAGGTTTACTTAACCCTCCTACTTATCAAGTTAATCTGTATTATTGGTTAAGCTTGCCTTAACCCTATTCACTTTGTTCATGTAATATTGGTTAAGTGTTGTCCATTCATGTTAACTTAACCCACCCACACATCATGTTGTATTGGTTAAGTGTTTCCTATTAACTTGACCCTGTTCATTCATCATGCTATATTGGTCAAGTGTTTCCCATTAACTTAACTCTACTCGTTCATCATGTTATATTGGTTAAGTGTTTCTTATTAACTTAGCCCCACTTGTTCATTATGCTATATTGGTTAAGTATTTCTAATTAACTTAACCCTACTCATTCATCATGCTATATTGGTTAAGTGTTTCTGAATTTACTTAACCCTAACTTCTTGTTTAATTAACACGTTGTAATGGTTAAGTGTTCTAAATTTACTTAACCCCACCTTCTTGTCTAATTACCATGTTGTAACGGTTAAGTGTTCTAAATTTACTTAACCCCACCTTCTTGTCTAATTAACATGTTGTATTGGCTAAGTGTTGCCTATTCATATGTTACTTAACCTTACCATTCTTAGAATGTCTGTTTATTGGCATTAATTATTAATACCCCAACCTCTCACATTAGAACTGTTGTTTGCGGTTGCTGGATGTGCCGGGCGGTTCTGGGCAGACTTCTACCGCAAACTCATTCTAACCTCGGGATTTGGGCTAAATGCGCTAACCTCTCACATTAGATCTGTGTTGTTGCGGTTACTGGTTGTGCCTAGTGGTTCCGGGCAGTTTTACACCGCAACTCAATCTAACCTGGGGTTAGGCATGTTCATCTTTTAATTAATTTACATATTTACAATTTATGTTCATATGTAAGTTATCTACATGTGTTGTCAATTCAAGTCATGCCCTATTTACCCTCTAAATTATGTCCATAATTCTAGGTATATAAATTCTGCCATCTCATGCTACTAATCATTTACATGATTAGGAGCAAATCTATGCCAATAGCATGTAGTTTAATTTTTTTTCCCTAACATCTCCCCCGTTATTCATTCGCATAATTCACATAGAACACTAGGCTCGCAAATTAGCCTAACTTATAAATAAAAGGGAAAAGAAAGGGACGTGTAACATTCCAATAGGCATAAACAATATAGATCAACATGCGTAGTATAAATTTGGGATAGAAAGACATAAACTTTATTAAGCATATAGGTGTGATCTTGCATTTAGAGTAGATCCAATCATGCGAACTAGCATAAGTTCAACTGTATAAACATGAGCTTATATAGATCTCAAACATGGGTACTAGCTTAGATGTAACATATAACATGTATGAACATAACTCAACATGTAACTTACACACATAAAAGAACCACAAATTTAATAAAACATGATAGGTCCAATGGTATCAGTCCCAATAGTCTCATAGGCATGATAGGTTTTACTATGTCAGTCACAACAGTCCAATAGGCATGATAGGCTTTACTATGTCAGTCACAACAGTCCAGTAGGCATGATAGGCTTTACTATGTCAGTCACAACAGTCCAATAGACATAAGCAATTCAGAATTGACAAAAGGATAGGCACGAATAGAATTAGGCATAGTTCTAGATCCAGTTATTACAGTCATGATTTCTTATTAGGTGTTCACATCTAAACAATAACTGTACTTACAGAAAAAGGATGGATCTTGATTTCTGGGATCTGATTTCTAAATTTGAAAAGCTATCCTTTGATGTAGACTATTGATTCTCTAGTTTGGACTTGATTTGGGGCTTTCTAACTTGATTTCCAGTTTAGAGAAAAATGGAGGCTATGCTAGTTTGGCCATGGACAACATGACAGCTTCAGAGAGCAAGGTTATGAGGTTTTAGGGTTGAGGGTTAGGGTTGTTTATATAGAAGTCTAGGTTTAATTCTAGCCTTTAGATTAGTCTAGGAGAAATCAGAGCCATCAAACCAAAGAGATGTGTCATCCAGCCAATCGTAGCTTCACTACAAGAAATTTGACCTTTACCTAAGAATAAATATGGGTAGGTAAAGAGAACCTTTATCTACATATATTCAATGGTAAAATTTATTGGTTGGTAAATATTGTCAATGTCATAAAATTGTTGAAGGATGATTATCTACCAACATTTATACGTTTGTAAAAGTATTATCTACTCGTATATAGAAGGGGATTTTTTTTTGCGATTAGTCCCCACATTTTTCACGTATCATTTTAACATTTCGTTAAAAATAATGCTAAGTTGTGTGATGATGTATCAAAAAAAAATATTCTAGTAACTTTTTTGAATTAAGTATTTCGTTTACATATTCTAGCAATGTTTTTATAAATTTATTTCTTTATTAATTATTAATGATTATTTTGAAATATGAAATAATTAGTAGTTAATGAATTGATAAACAATAATTAAATTGTAAATCATATCTAACGGTACAAATCTCAACCCACGTTATATCTTTTGTGGATCCACGTAGTCTCTTTTGATTAGCCACAGTATAAACCACAAAGACTGCCACTACAAATAAATAGCAATAATCTTGATGACAACAATTTATTATAGGTTAGTTCTATTCACGCACCGAAGATTGCTAAATATACACCGAAAAAATGTAATAAAAACACTAGACACCGGATATTGCTTTACACACATGTCTTTTACAAAATTATCCTTATTTTCATCTTTTCTACCCTGTCTTTTTCAAACCTAAAATCCATTTACCCAAAAGAAGAAATTATTTTCACCAACGTCAAATATAACAAACTGAACTTTTATTTTAACATTAATACTGTATAATTTTATGCTTTTAATTTTTTTAATAAATTTGAATGAAATAATTAATGTAAAAAAGAAAATTAAAACACTTTTAAATTATAGCGGTTAGTTCTTATTATTGTCATAACTGAAATTTTAGGTTTCATGATAAAATATTTTTTCATCAAAATATGTAATTTTAACCAAATTCCATTATTTTATGGTTAGTTTCATGGATTTTATGTAAATTTTTAAAAAGAAATTAAGGAAAAAAGGTGTTTTAGTAATGGATTTTTGTAGGAAAGAAACTATGTATGTTAAGCGATTTTTGGTGTTTGAATAGAATTTTCTTTTATTATAATCGCTATGTTTACATAATATAATATTATATTATAAATGTTAAATATGATCAAAATATTTTTAACAAAACACTATCGATAAAACAATTTGCTAGTCAAATATTGATAATTTGTTGCAACATATTCATAATTGCATACATATTCATATTCTAATAATTTGATATATAAATAATGTATCATTTTATTCCCAAACAGAGCAAATGGTTAAAATGCTAAGTGATTAATACTATAAGTGGGATCCAAGGAAAGGAATACATTGATAAAGAGGTCACACATTAAGGTAGTAATGTACAAAAAATGCATGATTTCTCAATAATTATTTCCCGATCCCATCAAGGTAGTAAATCACCAAAATTTACGTTATCATTATTTAATATATGACATTAAGGTAGTAATTATTTGTAGTAACAATTTAAGCTACAATGTTCTTACCTTCTCAACAACATCTTCAATGCAAAAATTTTGGACACTAAATATGAAAATGTATAAAAGTTTAAACCATAGTAAAACACCATTTATGTGTAATTATTACATATCTACTATTATAGGAATATAAAACAAATTTGCATTAAAATAACCAAATATGTTACTAATTACACCAAAATTCCTTATGGCAGTATTAATGAATTTGAGATTTAATTTGTATACCTTTCCACCAATATATGATCCTTGGTGTGTTAATTTGTTGTAACTAATTTTGGTAAAAAAATGTAATATGAATCAGCAATTGAAAACAGAAGTGGAGTATGTTTAATTGAGAAACAAAGTGAATGAATAAAAATACTAATAGTAACATTGTATCATATATGGGTTTAGAATTTTGGCCACATCTCCACTCTAAAAATTTTGGTAACTAATTAAATAAGAAATTGTATAAACGTAGAAACTATAATCTTTATATTTATGTATAAATCTTGCTTATGAGCTCTTTTATAGAGGAAATTTTCACATATTAAAACATTGGTTCATGTAATTTGCCATTAATTTATTTCCTTCCATATTGCTGCACTCCTTTTCTTCCTTTTTTTGCCATTAATTTATTTCCTCTGATATCGCTACTCTCCTTTTCTTCCTTTTTTCAACTTAAATAATAAGCTTCCCCTCGAAACATTGCCAACTTCGTTAGTCTTTATTTGATTTTCTTCCTCAGGCATCGCTACTTTCCCCTTTCCTCCTATTTCGTCTGTCATAAATTTGAAACCCGCCCTTAAATTGTTCCTGCTCGGCTTTGTCACCATGCATCGTTCTTCTTCCATTTTCAATACCATGCTTGTTCTTCTTCTTAATCAGGTTTAATTTTAATTTAATCGAATCATGTTTGTTTGTTTTTTCCCTTTTCGGCATACATCCATTAACTCAATTATATTGGTAACGGATGATGTGTATCTACTATTTTGCAGGACGAAAGAAGAATGACAGCGCTTTGATTTGACAACGGAAGAAGATGAAGGATTTGGAAAGAAGGGAGTGTAAGACAGCGGCGATTCTTCTAATATCTGTTAATATTCTTATGTCATATACACTTTCAAATTAGTCATTTGAGGTAAGCTATTTTATATATGTAGGTTACTTTTGATTTTTTGGGAATATAATAACTGATGGTACATATCAATTCAATTTGTATTGAGTTCTTTTAAAAAAATAGTTTTAGATCTATGTATTTATGGTGGGTTGACTTGCTTCTTTATGCATTGCAAGTGCATTTTTTGACAGGCATCTTGGTCGTAGTGTTTTTTCGATTGCTAGTGAAGAACAGGTAATTATTTTTGGGTGTTTTGTGACTTGCTAGTGTCTTCTTGGCTTCCTTGCAGGTGTTTTTGCATTGTTCTTCATCGTGCATTTGTTGTGGTGGTCTATGCTGGTAGAAATTGCTAAGTAATATGCTCATTTGAGCCTGTATGTGTTTTGCTACGAAATTAGCTTGTTTCTAACTTATGATTGTTGGTAAAGACTACTTTGCAACTTGCCCTTGGTGAGAGGTGATTTTTAGGGGTTATTGTGTGTTCCATTACTTTGCAAATTGGTGATACCGTGTTCTCATAAAAAAATAAAAATAAAAAATCTGTGGGAATGATGCGTAATATATTATGACTATTTCTAGCTTATGATTGTTTCTTTTTCAATTTACTATGCTATTTCATTATGACTGGTACGACAGACAACTGGACAAATTCTGGAGCAAGAAGCCGATGACTAAAACTAGAGTGAGAGTGTGAGTGACTATGTACATGTATATGAGTGCATGAATATGTATTAAGGAGCCAATGTATACAAGTGAATTGTAGCAAGGAAGTGTATGTATAAGTTTTTGTTTAATAGTGAGGAAATAGTATGTGTTCTATTCGAAAGTGTAATAAATATTTATTTGAATAAATATTTGTTATTTTTTAAAAATAAATTATGTGTAAATATTCAATTATTGTAAATATTTATTTATAGTGAATAATTCCATATATCCTAAAAAATGATGTCATATGCGCTAAACAAATGACGACACATCGACAAATTATTATTTGACACATAAACCAACCATTAAATGCCAAGTGTTGGCATTAATATATGCCAAGTGTATACTACTATGACAACCGTGTCAACAGCCATATAGGATAACACATCATCAGCCATGTCAACAGCCATGAAGGATGACACATCATCAAACACATCGGCTGATGATTCATTATTTGAGTCATAACATAATGGGGTCCATTGATTCTTTTACCTAACAATATCAATAAGTGTAGGCAAAGATCTTTCTCTACTGACCTTTACCTACCAATTTCTACCAATTCAATATTGGTAGCTAAAATATATTACCCACCATTATGTTAGTTTTATCTACGCTTACAATTGGCAGGTAAAGACCTCATTTTATTATAGTGCATGACACATATGCCCTAATACCTCAGAAATCAGTCATCGGCTAATCAGAGAAGGCCACATCAGCGTAGGGTTGTAAAAATTCGTCAATGCCCAGATCTGGCTGATTGGGTCGACCCCTCCAGAGGGGTCGACACCTATGTCGGCCCCGGTGTCGACCCCAAAGAGCCTGAGTCGACATAGGTGTCGACCCAGTGGGTCTCGGGTCGACACCCAAATGTGGTCGGTTCCGCGTTTCCTCCTCTCGCCTTCGCTGTTTTGAATATTTTATTTTAATTTTGGTTTAAACTGAAATCTTCTAACCTCCGTAACTTCTTCATATTGTATCCGTTTTATGCAAACTCAAACTCTATCTCAAGTAGAATTCCGAGAGGAATGCAATGGCGTAACCCATTTTCCTTAATTCTTCTTTTAAAGGTTAATTATTCTTTAATTATCTCTTATGTCCCGTTTTAAAATTACGGGGTGTTACATATGGTATTGCGACTGCATTCATAGATTTTAGCTAAAACCGCGAAAGTTCATATTGGAAGTTGGTTTCCATCAATGACCAAGGCAAGGTTTTTATTTCTAGAGACCATTAACGTGGTGTCCCAGGACTCAGACGCTCGGTAGCCCTAAAACTTCGAATCACCTTTATTGGGGTGTCCAAGATCAAGAACATCTGACCCTTAATCATCACCTTTATATGGGTGTCTAGGAATCACCCGTAGGTCATCCTTTCGACTATGGACTGTAGATACACAATGGTTACGTCTGGTTCCCCCAGAAAACATCCATACCATTAACCATCCTCTGTTTGCATATTTCTCCCTCAACCTAGATCGCAGCAACAAAATGGTTACGCATGGTTCCCCCTCCCCCCCACAAAACATCCAATCGCCGTAGGCTTTCACAGCCCTGCGAACTACGCTATCTATCGAGCTCAACTAATTCTGTCATGTTGTTTATTATCCATCTTTGACCTTTCATGGGTTGTGTGGCTTATTGAAGTCGCATATCAACATAAAACTACGCTAAGTCATCCATGCTTTGATCATCATACACAAAGCTCTGATTTTCAACAAGAAGCTTTGATCTATCTACCAGCAGCACTAGCCACATAGTTAATTCACACATATGATCGATTTTTATTAATAACACAACCTTTGTCTCATATATCTCAAAGAAGGGTGTTAGGCTAAGAGAACAAATTCTCCACCACCACAGATATATCATCAATTGCAACTAATCAGTTATGTTATGAAATACAACGTCACATACACATCCATTTACATGTCCATTCCGGGGCTGAACGAAACTGAAGACACCTTATTCCTCGTTTAATAAAGGAAAGAGGTCCTTTCATATCCAGTCGATCTCTAAGTACGTTTGGACGACAGCCACTTATAACCTCATCTTGGGTTGTACACCCCAACTGAGACATCATCAATAATCCAGACAACATGAAGATTTCTGGTCTTAAACCACCCATTCAAATATCTTCAGTACTCATCATATTAGTTATTCAGAATGGGTTGAAAACTGGTCTTTCTGAAATAACTATCGCATCTATGTAATCAAGTGATATATAAACATATCATAAAACTAATTCCATTTCAGAATATTCATTTCACCCAAATCATCTTTTACATTGGGAATTACTCCCATAAATCTTATCGAAGATTTACTTCATTTAAACTCCTTGTTTAAATCTTTCCTTCAAAATCATTTCAAAAAGTTACATAATCTCTTTTCACAAACTTAACTCAAATCAAGGTCTATAAGCTTTATCGGGATTATTGAACCTTACAAAAAGGTAGTCACTTGTATCGTTATCCCAATCCCATCCTATTCATCCCATGGAGCAAAACTGGTGGTACTCCATATCTAACACCCCTCGTGTTTCAGTAAGTTTAATTACCTTGTTTCCTTTAAAATCTAACTAAAGATTCACTAAAACTCTAATTTAGTTTTAATCTCCATCTCATTCGTTTAAATCTTGTTGAACGATCTATTAAAACTTTAACATAGTTTCAATCTCCATTTTATCTATAAAAATCTTTGTTGAAAGATTTATTACAAAACAAACTTAAGAAATCAATTTTCGTTTAACTGCGTTAAAGAACAAATGTTATTTAAAACATTGTTCACGATAAACCCGAAATCATACTTCCATTCAATTCCATATAAATTTATTAATTGGAAAACTTAACTTATGAAAATTTCATTATCTTAATTAAAAGATTTATTCCATAAACTTCATTTTCAAATGGGTTTAAGAACAGTGTTATTGAAGACACCATTTGCGACAAATCCTAAACACATTTGGTATCAAATATAGGGCTCTAAATAGAAATTATATCGACTTATATCTAACATCAAACTCTGAAATCAATAGATACTGTATAAGGAATAATGATATCGGTATCTTCCAAATTCTTCAAACAATATCCCTATAACTACAGAGTTCAATGTCGAAATATCCGAAGATTAATTCCATTCAAATCCAATTTAACGACCCAGATTTTTGAGTCATTTAAATTTGAATATTTAAATTTATTTTAAGTATTAAATTTGAAATATAAATGGATTCGTATATAAAATTCGTTTATAAAACGATAAACGTATAAATTTTTATTTAATTTTGTAACAGCCCGGAAAATCTGAGCCAATTTAAAAATTTTAATTTGGCTGTTTTAGTGAATTTTAGATATTTAAAATAAATTATTTTAAATAATAACGACGAAAAGTATGTTTGAATCGATGTTTGAAAATAAATATAATTATTTTAAATTATAAACAAGGCCTGAAATGGCGCGGCAGTTTCAAAATTTCAATTCAAACTTTGACTAACTGTACCAGATGCAAAATAAAACGGATTTTAGTGAAACCAAAAATATTTAAATCTGTTAATGAATATCTTTCTAACAAATCTGAAAAGTCGAAGTATCATCGTAGGAATCAAAAGTTATGGCCAAACGAATTTTCAGAAAGGTCGTTATAGAGAATATATTGCCCGTGAAAATAGACATTTCGCAAACGACCTCGGAATTCGACGAAATCACTTTTTTTGGATCCGGGGTATCAAATTATTGCTAGGTTTCAAATTTCATAATTTTTGAAGTTAACACGTGAGCATGGCAAAGGAAAACGTGTTTGGTGAATTTCTGTTAAATTGGATTGACCAGAAAATGGCTATTTTTCAAACGGTCTCATAATTCGACGAAACTAGTTTTGTTGGGACCGTATCATAAAAACATAGCTAGATTTATTTTTCAGGAATTTTTAGAATCAGTATGTGGCCCCGGCAAATTGAAATGTACGTTCAAATCAAATATTAAATGTTATATATTTTAATTTGAAGAAAAACTGACTGAAATAGTCGAATAGGCCTACGAAACATATCCCATTGTGTTCGGAATGGGGATATTTAGGTAGGGACGATAGTCGTTGGGATTGGATTGGAGTTCGTATTAGAAAACCCCCTTTCAAAATTTTATACAACTTCCGACCAGTCAGATTTTTTATAAAAATATATATTAAAACCCACTTCTCTCTCCCCGACTCGACGGTGAAACCGTGCTCCCTCCTTCTCTCCTCATTTTCTCTCTCCACAAGTCGTAAAACCCATCGACCCTTCGTTGTATTTTGGAGTATTCTTCGAGAGCTTCACATCCATGTAGGATACGCCTACCCCCGTTGCGTATAGCTCGAGAATCGAGCTCGAGAAGACCCGCCGCCTCGGCCGAGATCTAGCCGTCCTCCGGTGCTCGCAGGTGACCGCGCCACCATCGTTGGCAGCGTCTCTCTCCCCTCTACAGCGTAGTACAAACCGATCTTCCTATCATGCTGCGGATCGAGAGCAAAAGCCAGACCTAGTTTTGAACAAACTATTGAAGGTATCGGTTTATAATATTTAAGCTGATTTTAACGTTTAAAAGTGTTGCAAATTGATTAACTTTATAAAAATCATATCTTTTTCGTTTGTGGTCGAAATTCAGTGAAACAAGAGACGTCGGGACCGTGAGGACGTCTTCTACATTTTAGAAGAGACCGCATATTTTTCTGAGCCTTCTGCAATGTTTAGAGGAGTGGAACCCAATGTGAGATTTCTGAATTATAAACGATATGGAATCAACGATGTATAAATTATATAGTCGAAGTATGAGTTATATGAGCGTTGTACACCACATGTATAATCGTTTTATAAGTTGTATGTTCGATGTATAAGTTATATATGCGTTGTAAAAATGATATGTGCGTTGAAATAAATTGAAATGATATTGAAATGAAAACGAAATATAGTTATATACGTATATCTATGTATATATACACTCCCCTCGTCCACAGACCATGGACGATATATATTGGTTGTGATATTGTTTGGATTATTTGTTGATGTGAAAATTTGGTGAATATCATGAGTGGTTGGGTTGAAATGATTGATTGTGATTGAAATCCCAATAGGATTAGTATATGTAAAAATCCGTCTGCGTACGAACTAGATATTGAAAATCCCCATTGTCAAAAGCTGCGAGGCTTTAAGGTAAAGCGAGGAGCCGTACTAGGGACGGTGCCTATTTTAACTACCCAGCCGTTATGCTGTCGAAATTTTCTGAAATATTTCTGTGTTTGAAATAAAATTCATGTGTTGAATGTTGAAATAAAATTCATGTGTTGAATGTTGAAATAAAATTCGTGTGTGGAATGGAGTTCGTGTATTGAATAAATTCTTTGAAAGATAAAAATAACATTTTTATCATATATATAGACTATATAAAATATTAGTGTTTTAAATAAATTGTTTTACAATAAAAATCACATTTTTATTATATATATAAACTATAGAAAATATTCATGTGTTGAATAGAAATTCATGTGTTGAATGAAGCTCATATGTTGAGTAAATTTGTTTGAAAGATAAAAATAACATTTTTATTATATATATCAATTACAGAAATATTCATGTGTTGAATAAAGGACTAGAACGATAAAAATCATATTTTTATCGTATGTGTGAAGTCGAAAACATTTATGTGTTGAATATATAGATTGAACAATAAAATCTACATTTTTATTGTGAATATGAAGTGTTAAAAATGGTGATGTGTTGAAATAAAGATCTTTGGGATAAAAATATCATTTTTATCAAATATATGAAGTGAATGTGGTTTTGAAATCGAAGAATGAATTATATATATATATATATATATATATAATAAATCGAATAACGAAGCTGCTGTTTGTGTTTTGAAACCGTGATTTCAAACGATTAGTCCGGGAGATCCGACCATCGGATTTTCCCAAAACCAAAACCATTTGGTTCGCTTTGGAAATATCTTTCCAACGACACCCACTTTGTGAAGATCCAACGGTTGGATTGTCTAGAATGTTTAATTCAAATCTGAAGAAAAACAGTGCCAGAATCGATTATATATATATATATATAATTAAATTAAATCGAATAACGATGCTGCAGTTCGTATTTTGAAATCGTAACTTCGAACGATTGTACCGGGAGGTCCGACCGTCGGATTTTCCCAAAACTGAAACCGTTGGATTCGTTTTGAAAAGATCTTTCTAATGATGTAAAATTTGTGAAGATCCAATGGTTAGATTTTTCAGATATGTGTAAATCAAATCTGAAGAAAAACCGCGCCACAGCCGCGTTATGGCCTGAAGCGTTGTTTGAATGAATTGGCTATTTTTAAATAAATAAAAATAGCGATAAATCGTGATAAAATATTATAAATGATATGGAATGGAAATAAATTGAATTTGCTTAGTTCGTGTGTTATTTGATGGTTGAATGTGTTTGGCGTGAAAGTTACATTAATGAATTTAATTATTGGTGACGAATAATTTAACCATTGAAATAAATTGATTTGAAATTCTAAATAATATACATGAATTATTTGAAAAGGCCGAGTTAAATCTCATTTCAAATAATTGATCGGCGATAAGAAGTCGATGATGAAGATGGTGGTTGAAGACCAGAGATCTTCACCTCGGTTGGGTGATAACTGATGTCTTGATTGGGAGGCATCCCGAAATATAGATAATAAGTGGAGATCGATGGATATGCGATGTATGTGGTGCCTCCGGTTTCGTTCAGACCCAGAACGAACTTGTAAATTGACTATGTGTCTGATATTGGATTTTGTTCTGTGTTGATTGATCTCTATTAAATATATATCTGTTTGGCGGTGGAGAATTTATTCTCTTGCTTAACGCCCTTCTCTGAAACGTACGAGCTCAGAGGTTATATATCGATAGAAATCAGTCTCATGGAGTGAACTGCATGTGTGGCATGCCTGAGTGGCAAATGATCAAGGCTTCTGTTGAAAAGCAAACTCTTGTGGTTGATGATCAAAGCACGGCCTGTGTGGCATAGCTTTGTGTATAACGTGAATTCGCGAGCCTCACATCCCGGTATGAACCAGAAATAGGAGAGGACTTAGGGAGGGCATGCGTTTCTTCTAGCTAGGGGGTGTCAGTGACCTACCAGCCCTGACATTTATATTATTTTCACCTGTGTGGTTGTTGTTGTTGCGAGGCGCCTTAGATATATCGGTGACTGTGTGGAGCCGATGGAGTCATTAGGCTCATTTACGCCCCAAAGGGCGGGGAAACGCAGTGTTCAGGCATTTTAATCCACATCGGTGGACCGGCCTTGACGATCCAAGGGTCACTCGAGATTTGATCCTGAGACTCGGGCTAGACAGTCTCGAATTCGGTAAGGACTATCTTTTGCCTTGGTTCATGACGGAAATCCAATTTCCAAATACATGACTGTGCGGTTTTTATTGTATACCTATATATGGCGACATGATATATGGTACCCATGCCGTCTATGATTGATACTTATGATTTGAATTTTTTTTTGAAACATATAAACACTAGTAATAATATCAAATTCTTTTGTTTTATTCGTATCAAGCATATTTTGGCCATTATAAGGTAAAACTCTATCCTCTGGTTTGCGTTGCATTGTGTGATGGGAACTGAGTCTTATAATGGCTTCATTTTTATAAAAATCATTGCGATGTTTAAAAGATTTACTTGTTTTAAAGCACTGGCAATCCAATGGAGTAAACCCATTCCGCGAAAGTGGCGTGGTCCTGTGATTAGCCATATTATAAATTGTGTTACGTAGATTTCTCATACCAGTCCCATGACTGACTCGTAGTTTGTTTCATTTGCAAACTCGGGTGCCCCTTTTTCTACATGGGCAGCCTTGTATTCAGGATTTAGCAGGCTCTTTCTGGATAGCTGGAGCTGAATACCATTTATCTCTTTTTATGCTGTTCAACTCCTATTGTACATATTATGTTTTATTTTCCGCTGTAGACATTTATGTATAGCTGAACTATATTTTGGAACTAAGTATGATCCTGTATACTGTGTAACTCTGATGATTATGTTTATCCAGTGTATTATTTGTAAATTATCTGGTATATTTATTTAATTCTGTTCTGCTATTATCTGTTTATGTGTTATATTCCAAAGATTACCCTTGCCACCGTCTTACGGGGTTTTGGGGTCGTCACAAATTTAAAACGAACTCTCATTGGCGCGGTCGTTCGTAACATTGAGTTTTCAACTTCAGTTGAATATACAAAATTAGTTATAAGTTGGAGTTCTGTGAAACAAGAAACGTCCAATCGGAGTTGTTTTGTGGGCGAGCGAAATTTTAAAGTGAATTGATAAATAGTTCGAAATAAAGTAAAGCTATTTTTGCAAATGGAGTCCGATTTTAATGAAATTAGTTTCATTGGGACTGGAACGTTAAGACGTAGTGGTATATCCATTTTTATTACGTTTGGAGTTTGTGAATATCGGTAAGAACTTAGAGAATTCAACATAAAATGAAGTAGAATAAAATTAACCATATAAAACTAAGTAAGCTTCCGCACTAAGAAATGTACACATAGCCTAACCTACCCCATTACTTCCTCCTAAAAACTTCTACTAATTAAATTAAAGTTGAGCTACCCTATCCCATGCATGTACAGACCAAATACATAAAATCATCCTACCCTATATAAATGCAATGCGTTGATCATATTATTTGTGCCTTCCTTCTCAAGTCTTAGGTTCAACCTATATTGGATAGGGCACATGCTTCCCGGAACCAATGTACCCTACCCTATCATTGTGTCCTAATCGAACATATACATAGGCTTAAGAAGAAAAAACTTCACCTACCCACATGGCTACTAGTATTAATGTGAAAGACGTTGTTCTTACCTGTTGCCTCCATCTATATACACGCATGTATATACACTTCCTAAATCATTTTAGTTACAGCAAATTATAATCCACCCGAGCTCTTGCAATACAAAAGAATGAAACTGTACTTCCTTTACTTAAAATCAATCCCCTTAAAGCTAGAGCATTAAAATTAGAAGTAGTAAGGGGAGATGAAGGCAAATTTTTGATTTCTGGGAGGTTTGAGTAAGGATCAGAGGTTCGGTCTAGCGATGTATAGTGGAGTTGCAACACCCCACGTCCACTAATGTCACTCACAAAGGGAATGCATCAACTTTCATGGAGTATTATTGGTGTATAGAACGGAATGTAACAATATAGATACATATATTGGTACTTGAAAATTTTAAAACAACTTTTATTGTAGCGGAGAAATAGTTTGGCTACAACAACATCAAAAACCAACAATAAAACCAAGTACGCTTAATATCCATCTTGACAAATTGTTTTCTGAGTACATAAAGTAAAAAAGCATACCCCCAACATAAGTAGCCATAAAAGAGATGAGATGAACTTTACTTTCAGCAATCCAAGCACTTCCAAAAGAGAGAGAAAGAGATCCAAATCAAGCTCCACTAGCACTAGTCCTACCCTGAGAACTTGGCGGGGGGGGGGTGAGAGGAAGAAAAGAGGCGAAAACAAAGGGGGTCAGACATAAAGTCTGGCGAGTCCAATAACTTTAACAATATAATTATTAAAGTAATTAGGATAAGGCATAAACTGGTAAAACAAGGAATGACTGTGAAGCAAGTGGGCAAGACAAAACAAACAAGAGGAATATACTGGCGTTAATCGCGCTCCTAATCACTATAGGATAATTACTATACTGCACCATTACTAGTCACCCTAAAACTTGATCCCGCCTTCTGAACAAAATAATCATAATGGTAGTTTCGTGTACCCCAAGCTGTCTTCATAGGTGCCGCCTGCTCCTATCTCCACTAGTTGTACCCACTACCCTCCCCATTCTAATTACAACATTTATTCATAATGTGGTAGTTGGACTCCTAGCTGTCTTCATAGGTGCCGCCTGCTCCTATCTCCGTTAGTCGTACCCACTACCTTCCTCGTTCGATCGGCTCCCTAACTCGTAGATACCCGTGCTGGTCCCACAATAGGGTGGATCACTTCCCAATGTGGCAACCCGATACCACTAACGATGCACAGCTTATACCTACACGATGCAACGACGTCTTACCTACCAGCCCGGCCCCACGCACGCACATGACCCCGTTGGACTTGCGTTGCCACCGCTAACCCATTTTGACCTCTTACAATCAAACCCAGTAAGCGTGTCCCGTCCTCGATCTAGATCGAGCTCACTTAGATACTAAATGGGTTACTGGTTGAAAAGGGTCCCCACACTTGACACAAGCTTTCCACCTATGCTTGGTCCCCACTAGGATTTCCCACTTAACCGCCCTCTTATTCATGTCTTCTTACATGTTTCAACTTGGTTAAGTGTTTATAATTATATCCCACATGTCACCCATGTTACCCACTTATCAAATCAACATGTGTTATTGGTTAAACTTGTCTTAACCCTATCTGCTTATCAGATCAATATATATATATATATATTATTGGTTAAGCTGATCTTAACCCTATCCACTTATATATTATTGGTTAAGTTGGTCTTAACCTTATCCACTTATCAGATTATTGGCTAAGTTGGTCTCAACCCTATCCACTTGTATATTATAGGTTAAGCTGGTCTTAACCCTACCTACTATCCACTTATCATGTTTTATGTATCATATATATATATATATATATATATATATTATAACATGTTTCACTTAATTTAAGATTAAGTACATCTTAGTTTACAGATACATTGGTTAAGAGAATAACTCCCTATGTATCAACCCCAAAGACGAAATCAACATCAGATTGGTACTAAGAGAATACTCAACTCAGCCAAATTTCTGTTTGTCATTCATATTTGTCTTTGATCAGCATTAATTAATTATTAATGCACAGACCTCTCACATTAAGTCGATTGCTTGTGGTCGCTGGATATGCCGGGCGGTTCCGGGTAGACTTCAACCACAAGCCAGACTTAACCTCGTGTCTAAGCATCTTTTAATTATGCTTACGACCTCTCACATTAGACTGCCGTTTGCGGTTGCTGGATGTGTCGGGCGGGTCCGAGCAGTCTTACACCACAAACAAGTCTAACCTCATGTCTTAGGCATTTATTACTCATTTAATTTATGCCTTTGACCTCTCACATTAGACTACTGTTTGTGGTTGTTGGATGTTTCGGGCGGTTCTGGGCCGTCTTATACCACAAACGAGTCTAACCTCGTGTCTTAGGCATTTATTATTACACATTATTATTCAACCCCAATTTTAATTAATATCCCTATTTCAAATTGTCAATAACTTCCAAATTAATCTATGTCCATAATTGTCACATAAATTATGTCCATAATTTCTATGCATATAAATTAGGCCAATTAATGTCTCAAATTTATTATATGCTTTTAAGCCATTTTATGCCAATTCTCACAATATTAATACTTAATATTTTCCCATTGCCCCCACGTTGCTCGTACGTCTAATACATATAATACGTAGGCTAGCAAATAGCCTAACTCACAAAAACATCACAACTTGCAAAACATGTAAAAACAGATCTAACTTTCAAATAAAAATACGCTAGCATGGATCAAAACTTGCATGATTATAATTTATATAATCATAAATTTGAATAATCAATAACTTGCATAGGCAGTAGGCATAATTTGCATAAACTACAAACTGGCATGGATCAAATTATATAAGATATGATTTGCATAGATCTATACACATAAAGGTGAACTTGCATATATGAACATGGTTTTCGCATAAACTTGCATATGATCTACATACAAACTTTTATTAAACTTGCATATGCAATTTAGACATGTAAATTAAGACTTACATATGATTTGCATACAATCTGACATATAAACTATCATATGATTCACATCCAAACTTATATATAAACTTGCATATATAATTTAGACATGTAAATTAAGATTTACATTTACACTTGCGTATGATTTAGACATGTAAATGTCACAAAATGAATCAAATCTAGCATATGTGTTTAGACATATGAACCAACATCATGAATCAAACATGTAAACTAATCTCACACGTTTTGCATATAAACTAGCATATGTATATACTTGATTCAAATATAAACTTGTGTATAATTTGCATACAGACTTGCATATAAACTGATGTCATAAAATGAATCAAGTTAAACATATGTGATTGGACATATGAGATAGATCTACTAACATAAGTTAATAAAACTGTCATATGTTCACAAACAGATGATAACAAAATTAAGTAACGTCACATGATTCAACAAGAATGTTCTCATAATCCAAATTATAACTATCATAATTAATTTATTAATTATTTTGTGAAAGAAATTGTACTTACAAAGACGGATTAGATAAGAGAAAGATTCGTTTGTCATTTGTATTAGAATTTTGATTTGCAAATCCCTATGCTTTAGGAAGAAGAACTATTCTAGCAGCAACATGGTGGCCAAGAGACTAATTTAGTTTAGATTTAGAAGTTGAGTCTATGCGTGCTTATATAGAAGTTTAAATCAACCTAAGCCGTTAGATTATCATTGGAGCATTCACAACCGTCCAGACTAGATAGAGTTATCCAAAATTGCCACCTATGCCCTAGTGACTCATCAACAGGTCAGTTAAGACTCAGCAAATCGTCACGGTTCAGATCTGCCCCAGGGGCAGGTCGACCCCCAGGTCGACCTGTATAGGGGAGGTCGCCCCCCTGGCCGACCTGGCCTTGGGCGGAAGAAATCCTGCCCAGCCCGCTTCCCCATTTGAATTTTGAATTTTTGAATTTTATTCTGAACTGTTTTTAATTTATTTAAATTACTGAAACTTCCAAGGGCCATAAATTCCTCATACAAAGTCCGATTTACGAAAACTTGGACTCTATTCCAAGCAGAATTTCGAGACGAATGCAATTACGTAACCAATTTCCCTTAATTCTTCTCCTAAAAATTAAATGTTCTTAAAATTGTTAATTTTAATAGTCACAGAAAATTCAGGGTGTTACATTCTCCCCTCCTTAAAGGATTTCGCCCCTGAAATCCCCAAATTAAGGAGAATGTATATCCTAATATCTAATCATCCATCTACTCAACCATCAAACACAACATCCATTGTCCTTACAAGATTTCTAATGCTGTATGAACATATGCAAAAAGTGTGTGTATATGTTCCTTATCCAATGCAAAATCAGGCAGTCCACTGATTTAGTTGACCTCCTTAATGCAAATCATGATAGTGTCATGCATCCATTATGTATGCGAAAGAATCCTAACGATACATATTACTTCTACATGTGTGCACAACCATTCATCACAATGCAGCATCCATATGATAACACAACCATTATACGTCCATTAATTTAAATATGCACACACATTTATATGCAATATGAAAGTGATTGAGCCGATCTAGTGCCTAATGTGTGTGTATATGTATCCACAAGCAACCACTAGCAACCACTTGCAACCACTCGCAACCATCAATTATAACATGTTTCAAATACATGTTTACATCCATTGGTTTCTACCTAAGGATAAAGAATAGGACCGAGGAGATATACTTAAAAGATAGATATAAGCATGAATAAACTTATGGAAAAAGAGATCAAGGAAGTACCCACAAAAAGGGTAGGATGTGCGTATTTTTCTTTCAGTTTCCCAAGTCGCGTCTTCCTCAACGTCACTCCATTGAACTTTAACAAGCTTGACTTCACGGTTACGTAGCTTTATAACCTCCAATCCAAGGATGCATGTAGGGGCTCGTCTAATTGGGGCATCTCACTCCACTTCTACTTCTCTAAGCCTGCTCGGCTCTACCAACTTCCGCGATATCTTGTAAACACTTCCACAAATGTGACACGTGAAACACGTCATGAACACCACTAAGCTCGTTGCCTCTTCTCATGTCCCTCCAAAATCTAGGATACATAACCTCAAAAGATCTTCAAGGATTCCATTCACCCCTTTCTGTCCGTCCATCCGTCTGTGGATAATAAGCGATACTCGTACTTGCCGCCTTTTGCATATCACTGTTTCCTCTTGCATCGAAAACTGCTCCAAGCCCTATCCCGCAAGCACCGTTATATACTGTAAATGGCTTACTTCCATCTGGCAAAACTAAAGCTAAAGCTGTCATCAAAACCCTCTTCAAACGTTGGTAAGCGTCGTCACAGTCAACATCCCCAACAAAAGTCAAGTTCTTCTTCGTTAAACGTGTAAGTGGGGCTGATATCTTCCCGAAGTCCTTAATGCACTTCCTATAATAACCAGCCAGCCCTAAAAAGCTTCTTACTTCTGTTGCATTCTTAGGAATCTTCCAATCTTGGATTGTCACCACCTTTGCAGGATCCATAGATATCCCTTAGAGACCACGTATCCTAAGAACCTCACTTGTTATCTACAAAAATGGCATTTGGAGAACTTATCTTTTAGTTGATGTGCTCGTAGAGTCTCTAAGACTTCCCTAAGATGTAGGGCACGCCCTTCCTCGCTTCTAGAGAAAATCAAGATATCGTCCACAAAGACTACATAAACTTGTTTAGAAACTCCCTAAACACCCTACTCATTAAGTCAACGAAGTATGCGGGTGCATTCATCAAACCAAAAGGCATGACGATCCACTCGACGAAACCATCAGGAGTTCTAAATCCAGTCTTATCTATGCTGTCTTCAGCTACCCTTAGCTGACGAAATCCTGTAGCCAAATTTAGCTGCAAGAAAACCGAAGTACCAACCAACTGATCGAATAAATCATCTATCCTTGGCAATGGGTGTCTGTTCTTCTTTGTGAACTTATTCAGCTCTCTATAGTCTACGCACCATCTAGGTGAACCATCAGCCTTTGTAGCAAAAACAACCGGAGCACCCCATTCCTAAATGCTTCTTCTTATGAACCCCTTCTCAAGCAACTCCTTTACTGGCTTACTGAGTTCTCTTCTCTCTCTCGGAGCCATGTGGCGCACTGGTAATGCAACTGTCTTTTCATTATCTAAAAGGAATATACGAAAGTCTATCTCGCGCCTCGGGGGTAAACCCCGAACTCCACCGAAGACGTCACCATATTCACGGACCACACGAACGGATTCCAAGTCATCATTGGATGTGTCAAGAGCTACTAGGTAGCTAAGCATCACCAGATCTCTAGGGTCACAAGAAATATCAAGGGTCTTTCTACAACGAGTCAATAATCTAACTACCCTTCTTTCACAGTCTATGATGGCACCGTATCTGGCTAGCCAATCCATGCCTAGAATCAAGTTGTAGCCCATAAAGCCAAGAACGAAGGCGTTGCATTCAAACCAAACACCCAAGATAGACACTCTCAAACCCCGACAAATCATCGAAAGATGAGCCGAACCACCAATAGGATTTGAGACTACTATGGGATCCATGACTAGACTAGCATTTAGGTGCAGTGTTTCAACTAATGAAGCAGATATAAACGAGTGTGAATCGCCAGAATTCAAACAAGGTTCGAACAGGACGATCAAAAAGAAAAACCAAACTTCCAACCAAGATATTTCTGCCTCTATCAGGTATGCCAGCCGTGAGGGAACGGGTCTGCCCTCCAGAAGATCCTGTACTTTGTCCTTACCTTTGCCTTTTGCTTCTTTGGACGATCCTAATAAGATGTCCTGTTTCTCCATAACGATAACAACTAGTCTTCTTCTTCTTCTTTTTAACGTCTTTATTTAAGTAGTTAGGTATTTCACAAGTGTGGCCCTTCCTTTTCTCTTGGCCCCTTGTTATCCTTACCGCCTTTCTTTGGATCTACTTTCTTATTGTGTGTCTTATCCATGTCTCTCCTATACATTCTCCATTCGTGACCTCCCACCAAAATGAGGCTTCGTCCTTTATTAACCAAGTAGCTAACTGAACCTTCCTCCCATCATCTATCTTAAAGGTACCAACAAGTCCTCCGCTTCCTTCTAGCTTTGACAAATGTCCCAGTCCCATGAAATGGTTTTCCGCCCATCGTACGGAAGTTCTTACATATCTTAGGAAAAGGGTCTATACGTGGAGGAAGAAATTCAAAAAGGAAAGACAAAGAGATTCAAAACGGATAATCGAAGGAAAGATATATGGCTCTTGGGGGTTAGGTTTTTAAGACAAACTTTTCTCTTGAAAATACTCTCCTTAAAACATATTTTTGAAAGTATTTCTTCATAAAATGCTTTTGAAAAACAGTTTTTCAAAATCTCTTATCTGTTCTGTTAACCTTCAGCTCTGATACCACGTGTAACACACCACGTCCACTAATGTCACTCACAAAGGGAATGCATTAACTTTCATGGTGTATTATTGGTGTATAGAATGGAATGTAACAAGACAGATACATATATTGGTACTTGAAAATTTTAAAACAACTTCTATTGCAGCGGAGAAATTTTTTGGTTACAACAACATCAAAAACCAACAATAAAACCAAGTACGCTTAATATCCATCTTGACAAATTGTTTTCTGAGTACATAAAGTAAAAAGCATAACCCCAACATAAGTAGCCATAAAAGAGATGAGTTGAATTTACTTTCAGCAATCTAAGCACTTCCAAAAGAGAGAGAAAGAGATCCAAATCAAGCTCCACTAGCACTATTCCCACCCTGAGAACCTGGGGGGGAGGAGGAAGAAAAGAGGCGAAAACAAAGGGGGTCAGACATAAAGTCTGGCGAGTCCAATAACTTTAACAATATAATTATTAAAGTAATTAGGATAAGGCATAAACTGGTAAAACAAGGAATGACTATGAACCAAGTGGGCAAGACAAAACAAACAAGAGGAATATACTAGAGTTATTCGTGCTCCTAATCACTATAAGGTAATTACTATACTGCACCATTACTAGTCACCTTAAAAGTTGATCCCGACTTCTGAACATAATAATCATAATGGTAGTTTTGTATACCCAAGCTGTCTTCATAGGTGCCGCCTGCTCCTATCTCCACTAGTTGTACACACAACCCTCCCCATTCTAATTACAACATTTATTCGTAATATGGTAGTTGGGCTCCTAGCTGTCTTCATAGGTGCCGCCTGCTCCTATCTCCGCTAGTCGTACCCACTACCTTCCCCATTCGATCGGCTTCCTAACTCGTAGATACCCATGCTGGTTCCACAATGGGGTTATCACTTCCCAAAGTGGCAACCCGATACCACTAAAGATGCACGGCTTATACCTACACGATGCAACAACATCTTACCTACCAGCCTGGTCCCACGCACGCACATGACCCCGTTGGACTTGCGTTGCCACCGCTAACCCGTTTTGACCTCTTACAATCAAACCCAGTGAGCGTGTCCCATCCTCGATCTAGATCGAGCTCACTTAGATACTAAATGGGTTACTGGTTGAAAATGGTCCCTACACTTGATACAAGCTTTCCACCTATGCTTGGTCCCCACTAGGATTTCCCACTTAACCCCCTCTTATTCATGTCTTCTTACATGTTTCAACTTGGTTAGGTGTTTATAATTATATCCCAAATGTCACCCATGTTACCCACTTATCAAATCAACATGTGTTATTGGTTAAGCTTGTCTTAACCCTATCTGCTTATCAGATCAATATATATATTATTGGTTAAGCTGGTCTTAATCCTATCCACTTATATATTATTGGTTAAGTTGGAGATAACCCTATCCACTTATCAGATTATTGGTTAAGATGGCCTCAACCCTATCCACTTGTATATTATTAGTTAAGCTAGTCATAACCCTATCTACTATCCACTTATCATCTTTTATGTATCATATATTATATATATATATATATATATCGTATAACAAGTTTTAATTAATTTAAGATTAAGTACATCTTAGTTCACAGATACATTGGTTAAGAGAATAACTCCCTAAGTATCAACCCCGAAGACCGAAATCAACATCAGATTGATACTCAAAGAATACTCAACTCAGCCAAACTTCTGTTTGTCATTCATATTCGTCTTTATTCAACATTAATTAATTATTAATGCACAGACCTCTCACATTAAGTCGATTTCTTTTGGCCGCTGGATATGCCGGGCGGTTCCGGGCAAACTTCTACCACAAGCCAGACTTAACCTCGTGTCTGAGAATCTTTTAATTATGCCACTGACCTCTCACATTAGACTGCCATTTGCGGTTGCTGGAAGTGACGGGCGGGTCCGGGCAGTCTTACACCACAAACGAGTCTAACCTCGTCTCTTAGATATTTATTACTCATTTAATTTATGCCTTTGACCTCTCACACTAGACTACCGTTTGTGGTTGCTGGATGTACCGGGCGGTTCCAGGCAGTCATATACCACAAATGAGTCTAACCTCGTGTCTCGGGCATTTATTATTACACATTATTATTCAACCCTAATTTGAATTAATATCCCTATTTCAAATTTTCAATAACTTCCAAATCAATCTATGTCCATAATTGTTACCTAAATTATGTCCATAATTTCTATGCATATAAATTAGGCCAATTATTGTCTCAAATTTATTATATGCTTTTAAGCCATTTTACGCTAATTCTCATAATATTAATACTTAATATTTTCCTATTGCGCCCACGTTGTTCGTACGTGTAATACATATAATACTTAGGCTAGCAAATAGCCTAACTCACAAAAACATCACAACTTGCATACATTAAATAAAAATAGGCTAGCATAGATCAAAACTTGCATGATTATAATTTATATAATCACAAATTTGCATAATCAATAACTTGCATAGGCAATAGGCATAATTTGCATAAACTACAAACTAGCATGGATCAAATTATATAAGATATGATCTGCATAGATCTACACACATAAAGGTGAACTTGCATATATGGACATGGTTTTCGCATAAACTTGCATATGATCTACATACAAACTTCTATTAAACTTGCATATGCAATTTAGACATGTAAATTAAGACTTACATATGATTTGCATACAATCTTCCATATAAACTATCATATGATTCACATCCAAACTTATATATAAACTTGCATATATAATTTAGACATGTAAATTAAGATTTACATTTACACTTGCGTATGATTTAGACATGCAAATGTCACAAAATGAATCAAATCTAGCATATGTGTTTAGATATATGAACCAACATCATGAATCAAACATGTAAACTAATATCACACATTTTGCATATAAACTAGCATATGTGTATACTTGATTCACATATGAACTTGTGTATAATTCGCCTACAGACTTGCATATAAACTGATGTCATAAAATGAATCAAGTTAAACATATATGATTGGATATATGAAATAGATCTATGAACATAAGTTAACAAAACTGTCATATATTCACAAACAGACGATAACAAAATTAAGTAATGTCTCATGATTTAATAGGCATGTTCTCATAATCCAAATTATAACTCATCTTAATTAATTTATTAATTATTTTGTGAAAGAAATTGTACTCACAAAGACAAATTAGAGAAGAGAATGATTCGTTCGTCGTTTGTATTAGATTTCTGATTTGCAGCATGGTGGCCAAGAGACTAATTTAGTTTAGGTTTAGAACTTGAGTCTATGCGTGCTTATATAGAAGTTTAAATCAACCTAAGCCGTTAGATTATTATAGGAGCAATCACAACCGTCCAGACTAGATAGAGTTGTCCAGAATTTCCATCTATGCCCTAATGACTCATCAACAGGTCAGGTAAGACTCAACAAATCGTCACAGTTCAGATCTGCCCCGGGGGGTAGGTTGATCCCTAAGTCGACCTGTAAGGGGAGGTCGACCCCATGGTCGGCCCCCTGGTCGACCTGGCCTTGGGCGGGAGAAATCCCACCCAGCCCACTTCCCCGTTTGAATTTTGAATTATTGAATTTTAATCTGAATTGTTTTTAATTTATTTAAATTACTGAAACTTCCGAGGGCCATAACTTCCTCATACGAAGTCCGATTTACGAAAACTTGGACTCTATTCCAAGTATAATTTCGAGACGAACGCAATGTCGTAATCCATTTCCCTTAATTCTTCTCCTAAAAATTAAGTGTTCTTAAAATTGTTAATTTTAATAGTCATAGAAAATTCAAGGTGTTACAGTGGAGTTTAAATGATACTTGAATAATAGGAGAAAATGATTTGTGTAGGGAATAAATCAAGGCTATAGTGGGTTGCTGGTGGTAAGTGGGAGCAGGATAGGTTAGAGGAGGTTTGCACGGTGTCAGGTGGTTGATTTCAGGTCAGAGGTGTGATTCGGGTGCGAGGCGAATGGCATTGGGTCGGTGATGCAGCCGTGGACTGCATGGGTATGTTCGAAAAAAAGGAAAAAAATTGAAAAGAAAATAAAGGTTGGTTATTTAAAACGATTGCTGCAGGGATGATATCAACCTAAAGAAGCACAGCATGTTTTCAGGTAGAGGGGAAATAGGATTAAGGTGCCCAATTTATGTATAAGGATAATCGATTTTGTATGTATAAGTATATAATGTGGCCAATATTTTAACCAAGTAACTGATTTATTTAAAATTTAATTAAGGTTAGTCACATTTAACTATAGTTTATTGATTATCATTAAGGAAAATTATTATTTAAGTAAAATCCTAGGCTTATAACACGTATGTCTTTGTCTTGTGTTATCAAAATTCAACTAAATAAACTACGATGGAACCATATCGAAGAACACTTCATGCTGGAGCCAATTTGGACGAAAATGGAAGAAATTGAGATTTTTAATTATAATAAATGCATGCTTGATTTAATTGAAAACAAACCATTTAAACAACTATCAAAACCAAATTGTGTGCTATGGTCGTTTATTATTTAAATTGTATATGCATAAGCAGTTGAGATTATCATTAGGATTAGGGTGGATTCTTATTAGAATTCCACTGAGTTGGATTTTTATAAAATCCCAATTGTGCAATGTATAAAATCAAGTTTGAAATGCATTAATATTGTAAACGACTTCAAGAGTTGAAACTAGTTTATGATTGGATTTATAAACTTAAGGAAGAGCTAAATGGAACTTAAAAACTTAAAAGCGGTAAAGTATGAAATGAAGTTGAGATAAGAATGCAAAATGGATTAAAATCGAAGATGCAGGCTAAGTTAATAATTCTATTTAAATTAGAATAATGTAGATATGAAAAGAAGCTTTATTGAGATGAAACCAAAATAAGTTTGAAATGAACTTATAAGAAATGTTATGAAGAATTTTGTTTATAATATAATTAAGGATCATAAATAATGTTAGAGAATATTTTTTAAAATAATAGTTATGGTTTTAAATTGAGTAAAGATATTTGAGATTTGAAATAGGATTTTGAAAGGAAAGAGTTGGGTTTTAAAGACCATTTTAAATCTAATAGAATACGGATTTTCTTATGATATATATTAAAGGTTAGGTTTTCGTTAACATACAATTATTTATTCTGAAGGTAAAATGTTGTAAATCAAGGTCTAAGAGGTAAATAAAATATGCCAACTTGAATGATTTAATGACTATCCAAAGGATAATAATAGTTTGAGTAACAAGGGTAGATGAGGGTAATAAATCTATTATTTCCATTAATAATCGTTAAAATCATTAAAATTCAAGTTTGTAAGTTAAATTAAATAATTGAGAATATTCTTATTTTAAAAATAAGAAGTATAAAGATGTTTTCCCGATATTGGAATATTTTAAAAGTTTTAATTAATAATTGTAAACTAAAAAGGCCAAGTGACACTGTGAACTAAACCAGTGAATCAATTTGTGTTCATAATTGTATATTTTCATAGTTAAATAATTGACTATCAAAATCTAAACAGTACGATTGTTAGTATAGAAACACCAAAATCGAAATTATATTCAAAAACCATTCCAAACCAGCAAATAGAAAGAAGATGTTGATTAAATATGGAGCAATTGAAGACCGTTGATCTTCATGAGCGGAAGGACTACTTGTTGAATTTCTCTGGTAAGCTCCTGGAGATATTTTGACATTAATTCTCTTGTGATTATAATCTTCGGATTGCAAGGACTACTTGGTACTGATCCTTGGGGTTATTCTTATATAAGGATGTGGTAGAAGGGTGCCTTCAGTTCATCATGTTCCTGGATGACTTGTATGGATGGATGTTTGATAGAGTATTTCCAAAGGGATCGCGTACGTTGATTTCTTCAAACGTACCATACTTGGAGATAGAGAAGGGCACTTCTCTTAGCTTAACAACCAGAGTATTTTTGTGGAAATTAAGTAGTGATTTCCGGAGGATCTAACAATGTGGAATTCAAAGTGAATAGTGGCCAGATATTCAAAAAAATTAATTTTAACCTCAAGCCTTTTCAATCAGGAAATGGTATTAAATCAGGTAGGTCATATGGCTATGTGGGTCGCTCCCATTAGGGTGTATTATCACCATCTAGAGAAATTTCATTTGTTCTTATTTTTGTTTCTGTATCTCTTGGGAAAGGCGGTGGTTGGCCAACCATAAGGTGACAATATATTCCGAACATTCAAGCGAAATGAATGGCTGGTCATTGTTGAGCCAGGTCGTAATAACCCGGAATTTTGGAACCAATTTAAAATTTCTATTTTAGAAATTTTAATCGATTTTAAATATTTAAAATGATTTATTTTAAATAATAACGATTAAAAATTTATTTAAATCAAAGTTAGAACGAATATATTTATTTTAATTAAAAAAGGAGTTAGAAATAGCACGGTAGTTTGAAAATTTGAATTTGAACTTTGATTGACTGTACAAGATGAAAAATAAATCGAATTTTAGTGAAACAAAAAATATCCAAATCTATTTAAAAATATCTTTCCAACGAATCCGAAAAATTGAAATTTCATAGCGGGATTCAAAAGTTATGCCCAGTTTAAAATTTGGAATAGTCGCTATGGAATTTAATATAATATATAGCCCGTATAAATAGCCATTTTGCAAACGACCTCCGTTTTCGACGAAACCACTTTTGTTGGAACTATAATGTCAAATTATTGCTAGGTTTCAATTTTCATAATTTTTAGAATCAATATGTGAGCGTGGCAAAAGAAAACGTGTTTTGTCAAGTTCAGTTAAATTTAATCGACTGGAAAATGGCTATGTTTCAAATGGTCTCCTAATTCAATGAAATTAATTTTGTTAGGATCGTATCGTCAAAACAAAGCTAGATATAATTTTTCTGGAATTTTTAGAGACAGTGTGTGATCCCGGTAAATTTAAATGTACGTTCAAATTAAATAACTAAATGATTTATATTTTAAAATAAAGAAAAGTGGGTTGGGATGATCAAATGGGCTGACGGGACCTAGCACATTGTGTCCGGAATGGGGGTATTTGACTGGGAACAACCTTCGTTGGACTAAAATTGGAGTTATTAAGTAGTAACGGGTATTTTTTGTAAGTGTGAACATTTAGTATTATAATATTACAAATAACCTATTTCCAAGACCCTAGCCTACTCTAAGAACAGCCGTCACCCTCATCTTTGATGGCCAATATCGTCCCAAACTCTTCCTTTAATTTTTTCCAATATAAGTCGAATTAGATAATGGATCTTAAGAAAACATTGAAGATATTTTCGAGCTCATTAATTCCATACGATTTTGATTGGAAACAAAGCACTATGGTGGCCGGAATTCCTCTTCAAACCCCCGCAGTTCGCACGTAGACTGAGGAAAAGAGGGGCCGCGAGTTGAACGCCGTTGCCGGCGGCGATGGAGTAGAGGACGGGCTTCCGTGTGGTGTTGATGGATTGGAGAACGGTAGCCGATGGCGCAAGCGGTGGTGAACCCTAGCTTTTAAGCGATGGGTTTGAAAATAACGACAGGTTCTAGTTTGAAGAAGAAGAGAGAAACGACAACGATTCTCTGAAGTATTGTTAATGGTGAACTATAAATTTAACTAATTAATTTTGTAATTAATGGTTAAAATTGAATAACTTCTTCATACGATTACAGAATTTAACAAACCAAGGTGCGTTAGAACCGTATTTCCGATATCTATGTGATGGGAAAGACCAGATCTGAAACAGAGCAAGTTGGAAATTCAGATAAAATCATGGTGAGATTTCTTAATTAATAATTAAAATAATTTTTTATGCTTTGCAAATCATTATTTATTCGCTATTAAAATTCATGTGTATGATGTATGAGGTTAGATTTGGTTGTTTGCGGCTGAGATGACGTAATAAGATTTAATTGTGTAGATCTAGATTTTGCTTACAATAAATATCAAATTTTATTGTATATATAATAATATTCATGTTATATTAAAACATCATTCTTGTTAGGATGTTGTTAACCCTCTTTTTGGCAAAAGTCTCAACGAACAGGGCCAAAGCCCAAACGCACAATCAGATACAAGTCGCTCTTTAGGAGGCCCAGCAGGGGCGCAACTTAGAGCAATGGCACATCGGCCCAAGTCCAATTCAGTCAGATTGACTATGCATTATCGGAAGAATCGCTCACCAGGACGACTGAGTTTTCCTCCTCCAAAAAGAACTCGTCGACCAATTATCTCAGGCTAGCGTGGAAGATATCTGCAGAGCTAGTCCACCTAATATCCCGACTCTCAAGCCAATAAAGGCGGTCAAACCATATACGGACAAAGCTCTACTTTTAATAAACCTATCCGTGGATGCCACATCAGCCACAACTTCCGAGGATACTATTTATGAACAGTGGAATCAGTCTTCCAGCCGCAATTCAAGCCAATAGAAGGATCCCATGTATCCAGGCTTTCCCGAAATGGCTGGACCATATTGCAACAGCCCAAGCTACATTCTCCACCTATAAATACCCCTAAGCTTGAAGAGGAAAGAGGATTTTTTTTGGGGGACTTTTGGCCAGACGGCTTTCTGCAAGCTTTTCATCTCTACGCTTCTCCATAACTTCAATCTCTCTAAAAGAAAGAAGAAGGGAAGACAGTCATTTTCTTTCTCTTCTTCAAACAGAAAAAACATTGTACTTGTAATCAAAAAAGAGAAATAATATATAAAGTGGACGTAGGCATCGTCTTTGCCGAACACTATAAAAATTCTATGTGTGCTCCCCGTTCTTTTACTTTTTATTGCATTTTTAATCCTTATTCGTGTGTTGATCACGCGATTGGGGGTTGACCGTCACTAGTGACCAACTTTTGACGTCAACACTTTGGCGCGCCAGGAAGGGGTCGAACCTACAACCTTCTGCTTATCTCAGGTCATGGCAAACAAATGAAAGAAAGATGCAACATCCTCTCGTCCCGCAAACGCCGATGCAGCCGACACCAATGCTGCAGATGTAAGCCACGAAGTTTTCTCTCATGACGACATGTCTCGATTCCTTACCCGGGACGACATGGATAAAATCATGGTCGAACTCAGAGACCACATGACATCTCAGGGTAAAGTCCTCGAACGACAGCAGCAGTTGATGGATCACCTTCTCGGTCGATTGGAAACAGGGTTGAACGCTTCAACATCAGTTCCTCCACAGGCCGAGATTGGGACAACAGCTGACCCTCAATTTACTCGAAATCAGGCCACCGATCGGGCTACACCTTTATTTCATCCTGGTTTGGTCCCAACAACCAATCAAGCCCAGCCAGGAGTATTGCTTCCAGCGACCAGCGCGGTTATTGGCATAGAATATCAGGAGGCGGATGATCCAGATCTAGGTCATCTGGCAAATACGCCTCCGCTCTTTGGAACATCTCGACTTGTCGAATCGGTCGAGCTACCACCGGGTCCCTCTGAATCAACGCCATTTCCATTACAACCGGGGATCTTACCACACACCAATCTAACCACTCTCCCTCTTCAACGAAGAGCTGGAGTAACCTTCCCTTCGAACGAGGGAAGCCACCCTGCAATACCGGCCCTCACCGTAGTAGAAGAAAACGCTACCGTAGACCTTCCTAACCTCGCTTCAAGCGGAGGGCAACCCTGGCCTCCGAACATCACATGCTGCGCTGGATCAGCCTATACCCATTGCGACGGGCATGGCTCAACCCACAACTCATCAGGTTCCAGAGTGACCATTCTGCCCGGAACCACCTCCCAGATCTCACCTTCCCTCACAACTTCACTCAATTCTCGGAGGTCGAGCCCAACCAACGGCCACCCTTCCGAGCATGCTTTTGCCGGATCCTCGCTCAGAACCATCTCGGGAGGAAGAACTAAGTTCATGGCAACGACTCCTCGGAGATGGGAGCCAGCTTGCAAGCATCGTCCGACGCTTTACTTGGGGCAATTCCTCGCAGCAAGGCATAGACAATGTCAATCGCAGCTCCTTCACTAGAGAAATCAATAATTCTTGAAATCCTCCGGACTTCAGGTTCCCAGCCATCGAGTCGTACAACGGTCACACTGACCCGACCATTCACCTCATGCGATACATGCGACATATGGAAGTACTTGGTGCATCGACCAGCTTCATGGCTAAGTGCTTTCCTCTCTTTCTCACAGATATAGCTGGTATGTGGTTTCGGCAGCTAACAACGGAGTCGATCAGCAGCTGGAATACTCTGGTCACCCGTTTCATCGAACAGTTTCGAGTGCATATCTCTCGACCGAAGAGTGTCATGTTTTTATCTACCATCAAACATCCATCCGGAGAGACGCTAAGAACCTTCCTCGAAAGATTCAACGCAGTTGTAGCATCTGTCGATCGGCCCGAGCCATCGATGGTGCCGATGGCCGCCATCGCGGGAGTTCAAAAGAGATCAGAATTCTCAAACTCCTTAACCAGAGATCCTCCTAAAGATATAGATGACTTTTACTCCAAGGCCGAGAGATTCCTCTGACAAGAAGATGCCAACCTTGAAATGGAGAGCCTTGAAGTTTTAGTAGCCAAACAACAAGCACCACTCAACGGCAACGGCCAGGATAAAGGAAGAGGAAAGGCCTCAGAAAAGAGTGAACGCAATATGCGACCTCGAAATGAAAACAAATATGATCGATACACCGAGCTCAATTCTTCTTTGCTCGATATCTACCTCGATATATGCGAGTCCTTGCCCACTCCAAGACCACCTCGGCGAGAACTGACCCAGATGGAACTCAATTCTGGCAAGCATTGCATATTCCATAATGTAGCTGGACATAATACAAATGATTGTCGACATCTGCGCGATCTCATCGAAGGACGAGTCAGGAAAAGGGAACTCGCTGAATATGTCAATGATCGCACCCCGGCCATGCCGTCGCGACCCTCTTCTCAAGCTCCTCAGGCTGGTCCGCAAGCTCCGAGAAACGGAAAGGACCCCGAGACTAGCACTCGCGGCATTATCATTAATTAGATTTTTTATCTTTTCTTTCGATGTATTCTTTCAATAACAAGGACGCCTTGATTTTAGCTCTTGAGAATGCTCTGTAATCAATCGCTGTCTCTGTAGAATTTCCTTTCTTTGTAATAATTGCTTAGTAGTTATGTATTTCACTTTTTGTAAAAGTAGATCATGTTGTGAAATCTCTAAGCCGAGCATGGATAATGCTCGCCCCCTGTTCTGTGTGGTCAGCGCGAAAGCCCACCACCATTTCAAACACCTATTCCATCAAGTGAGTGAGGTCACATTTTCTGAACATGAGTGTGGACTACACTCTCTTTTCTTTACACCACGAGCATGCTTAGCTCGCTAAACTAACTAACCTAACATGAGTCGAGCATAAGAAACACTTGCCCTAAGCCGAGCATGGTTTATGATCGCCCCTAAGCCGAGTATGGTTAATACTCGCCCTCTCTAAGCCAAGCCAGATTAGCGTTCGCCACTAAGCCGAGCATGGTTTATGCTCGCCCCTAAGCCGAGCATGGTTTATGCTCGCCCCTAAGCCGAGCAAGGTTTATGCTCGCAACAAAGCCGAGTGTGGTTGATGCTCGCCTCCCTCTAAAGCCAACTGGAATAAAATGCTCGATCCATCACCCTCCTCTAAAACGAGGATGGTTTGTTTTGTATTTGCAGAAACCAACTCTTGTACAAATGGCGATCATCATCTCGGCTGTAACACCCCACCTCCATTATGGTCACTCACAAAGGGATTGCCTTAACTTTGGTGGAGCGTTTTAGTAGACAGAACAGAAATTTACAAGACAGATAAACAATACTTGAGAAATTATAACTTTATTACAGCGGAAAACAGAAATCAATTTGGTTACATCTTTACCAAAAACTCAAGTACATAAATATCAGTCTTGTTCAGAAATAATATTACTTTTCATTTCTTTGCACTAATACTAGTATAACAGGATTAGGTGTCACCCTACTGTCTAAACTGAAGCAGAAACAGGAACGGAATAATTTCCATAGAAACAAAACGCTAATACTGGGCCTTTACCACCCGAACAGAAACAGACAGAAACAGAATGCTAATAGTGGGCCTTTACCACCCGAACAGAAGGTACAGAAACAGAAACAGATTTAACCCTATGGAAACAAAATGTAGAATTAGGTGTACACTAGTAAATGTGCCTTTACCTCCTGAACAGACGGTACCACACAGATAGGTATTGTCACCCAACAGAAATAGATGGTACCAACAGAAACGGATAGAACTAAGTGTACCCTAAAACCCTACCCCAAGCGATCGGCTCCCTAAACATATATACCCTGTGTCGACTCCACAATAGGGTGTATCACTCCCTAAAGTGACAACCAATTGGCACAGGCCTATTTACAGATGTCACGACGTCTTACATCCTCAGAGGAAGACAGGGATCCATGCACGCACATGACTCGGTTGGAACGCACCATCAACACCCCTCGCCATTATCAGAATGAACCACTTATAATTAGTTCAGTAAGCGTGCCCGGACCCTACCTACTGTTGGGTCAAAGTTTTGATACCAGAAAGGGTTACTGACTAATATGGGTCCCAAACAATAGATGACACAAGTAATTTCCCTCCTACCCTTGTGTCCCCAGACTAACAGATTTCAGATTAACTTGTTTACAAGTTCATACATACAGAGTTCCGATCAACTAGTTAACAAATCAGACAAGTTTTCAGACTAACGGATCAGATATACGGATTTAACAGATTAACAGATTTGTCTAACTTTGTAATTGGGCCTATAGATTCACGAAACGGGTTTGTTAAATTCATTAGTCCAATTGGTTTAACCTTATCCACCCAACATGTTTTAGACATCTTATTTATCCCAGATTTGCATTAATTAAATATTAATGCACAGACCTCTCACATTGGGTCGGTAGCTTGTGGCCGCTGGATATGCCGGGTGGTTCCGGGCAGACTTCTGCCACAAGCCAGACCTAACCTCGTGTCTAAGCATATTTTAGTTATGCCTATGACCTCTCACATTAGACTGACACTTTGCGGTCGCTGGTTAAGCCGGTTGGTTCCAGGCAGACTTCTACCGCAAACAGAGTCTAACCTCGTGTCATAGCCAATTCATTTCAATATAGATTTTTCAGATATCAGACTAATTCTGTTTATTTAACAGATTAAACTTCTGTACAAATTACAACAGATTATTCGAGGTTCTATTAAAAAGTTTTTGCTCAATTTTAAGTCGAGCCTATACTTCAAATTTCAGCATTTCAGTTCCAACGGATTACATCATTCAATGGATTAAACAGATAACATATCTTGCAGATTAGGCTATTTAGCAGATAAGTTAATTTAACATAATTAGCAGATTAGGCAATTCAATCTATTTAGCAGTTTAGGCAACAGAACTAGCAGATTAGGCAATATAATCAGAACTAGTAGATTAGGCAATATAACAGATTTAGCAGATTATATATATATATATCATATCTTGCCTAATCATAAGTTTAGCCTAAACTCACTTGCCAAATCATGGTCATAATTCAAAAAATACCACATCTTGCTCCTAATTTTTAGTTAAACATTACACAGTACAGAATAGTCTCCATAAACCACGATAACCAATATGAATTATGCCAAATTATAGCCTACGATGCCAGATATCCAAAAACCCATATTTAGGCGCATTCACACTAATAGTTATCCTGTTTTTGTATAGGTCTCTACTCCTAAGTCACATATTCCTTTTTCAAGTCATGAATTTTTACATAAAAGAATATGTCCCAAAAATCTAGATTTTTAAACTATAACATGTAGTATGTTCTCTATATGCATTATCATTCATGCATAACATGTTGTAAACTATCTTTAAACTCTAACATCAGACCTTGATTTAAAACATGCATTATGCCCCAAGTTTGAAGTTGTCCTATAATTCCCCTTCTCTCAAATCACATATTTTCATACCTCGTATGAACAGGTCTAGATCTAACATATGTTTATTTCTCAAATTAACTACAGATCTAGATTACAACATGTATTATGTATCTAAATTAGTTTCATGTTTATGGTTAAATCTACGCCCCGAATCCCAAGTCATAAGTCCAATATATTTTATGCCTCAATCTCAAGTCATATGTTAAATATGCCACATGTCCAATTAAATGCCTCAGATTTTATGTCATGTCCTCAAATCAGTCCTGTCCAATTATGCATCATTCATATTTGTCCCAAACATTTTAGCGTTCGTGCGTTAATCTCTTATGAGATTTGGCTCAGGCTCGTGGTAGCCTGGCTATAGAACAGAAAGGAGAAAGAGATACAGAATAAGATAGCTCTAAACAGAACAGAACAGACATAACCTCAAAATTCAGATTTACAATTCATGTCACAATCATAATTAATGTTTATAGCGGAAAATAACTATACTTGCCTTTCGTGGTTTAAGAAAGGAAATAAACTGTTGTTGACGCAGAAATGCTGAATTACTCCTCTTTAATTATTGTTGTAAATCTAGATTTTGATTTGAGATTTGATTTAGCTTTTAATTCTATTTAGTTCAGAAGAAGATGCATCAGTTCAAGTTTTGATTCCAGCAGGATAGCGATGCCATTATTTTATTTAATAAGAACGGAGGCAGAGTATAGGAATGAAATTGTGTAGCATAAGGTTAGAGAAGAATGGTGTAAAGAGAAAGGGGCTAGGGCGCTGTTTATATAGGGTTTCAAACTAATTAAAGCCTTCGATGAAGCTAGGGTTAATCAAGGCCATCCATCTCAAGAGAAGCCAATCAGAAAGTGACAAGTTAGCCCTAGTGACACAGCAGAGCTCAGAAATTCGACCAGAACCCGACCAAGCCAGCCAGGGTCAAACCAGAAAGCTGTGCAGGTTTCCTCTCGGCCTGGGCGCACTTGGGAAGTGCGCCAATGTAAATTTGTACTGGCGCACTTCCCAAGTGCGCCAGTGCAAACCTTTTATTTTCCTCTTTAGCCACCAAACTTTGTTCGTCCATATCTTCTTCATACGGTATCCGTTTTTCGCAAACTCGGACTCTATTTCAAGCAGAATTACGAGATGAACGCAATGGCATACCCGTTTCCCTTCATCCTTATTTTTGTAATTAATTATTCTTTGATTTGTTACTTATACGTTCACAGAAAATACGGGGTGTTACATCGGCCTTAATACGGTTCCCGATAGTCGTCGGTTTTCTGGCCTTAATATGACTTGGAATGTCGTCGGTTTTCTGGCCTTAAATAGCATCGGACCGTCGGTTTTCTTGCCTTAATATGGTCCGTCTCGACCATAGCAGCTCGAGCGTTTGTGCTTCGGTTCAGATTTCAGAACACACCTCCCTCTGTCGATGAAGATGCATTCTGAGGGGCAAAGTGTTAACCCACTTTTGGTAAGAGTCTCAACGAAGAGGGCCAAAGCCCAAACGCACAATTAGATACAAGTCGCGCTTTAGGAGGCCCATCAGGGGCGCAACTTAGAGCAGTGACACATCGGCCCAAGTCCAACTCAGTCAGATTTACTGTGCATTACCGGAATAACCGCTCACCAGGACGACCGAGCTTTCCTCCTCCAGAAAGAACTCGTCGACCGATTATCTCGGGCCAGCATGGAAGATATTTGCAGAGCTAGTCCACCTAATATCCGGACTCTCAAGGCAATAAAGGCGGTCAAACCATATACGGACAAAGCTCTACTTTTAATGAACCTCTCCGTGGATGCCACGTCAGCCACAACTTCCGTGGATACTATTTATGAACAGTGGAATCAGTCTTCCAACCACAATTCAAGCCAATAGATGGATTCCACGTGTCCAGGCTTTCCCGAAATTGCCGGACCATATCGCAACAGCCCAAGCTACATTCTCCACCTATAAATATTCCTAAGCTTGAAGAGGAAAGGGGACTTTTTTGGGGGGCTTTTGGCCAAACGGCTTTCTCCAAGCTTTTCATCTCTACGCTTTTCCATAACTTCAATCTCTCTAAAAGAAAGAAGAAGGGAAGACAATCATTTTCTTTCTCTTCTTTAAACAAAAAAAACATTGTACTTCTACTCAAAAAAGAGAAATAATATATAAGGTGGACATAGGCATACTCTTTGCCGAACCACTATAAAAATTCTGTGTGTGCTCCCCGTTCTTTTACATTTTACTGCATTTTTAATCTTTGTTCGTGTGTTGGTCACGCGATTGGGGGTTGTTCGTCACTAGTGACCAACTTTTGACATCAACAGATGTGTCATGGTAAAACAATAAAAAACATCATTTTTATTGGAATTGGTCATTTTAGTTAAAACATATCATTTTTGTTAGAATATATCATGTTAGGTAAAACATATCATTTTTGTGAGAATATATCATGTTATGTAAAACATATCATTTTAGTTAGAAAATAACAATTTTGTTAGGAAAGGTTTACTTAGATTTAAGATAACAATTTTTTTTAGAAATGTTTATTTAGATTAAACATGTCATTTTTATTAGAATTGTTTAAATTAGAAATAAAATAACATTTTTGTTATAAAATGTTGCATTAGAAATAAAATAACATTTTTGTTATAAAATGTTGCATTAGAATAAAAATAACATTTTTTTATAAAATGTTATGATAGACATTTTTGTTATAAAACGTTATGTTAGGTTAGAAATATTTTATGTAAATAAAAATAACCCTTTTGTTAGAATGTTTATCAGAATAAAAATGTCACTTTTGTTAGAATATTCATTAGAAAAGTTATATTAGAATAAAAACATCATTTTTATTAGAAATGATATATTAGATTAAAAATGTCATTTTGGTTAATAATGTCATGTCAAAATAGAAATGTCATTTTGGTTAATAATTTCATGTTGAAATAGAAATGTCATTTATTTAGAAATGTCATGTTAAAATAATAATGTCATCTTGTTAGACAAGAATAAAAATAATTACTTGTCAAAATATATGTTTTGTTGAAATTAAATTATAAATATTTATTAGAAATATTTAGTTATAATTTAACTGTGAAAATTGGTTAAATAGAAAATAAACATTTTTGTCAAACATGTTAGTTGAGATAGAAAATAAACATTTTGGTCAAACATATTAGTTAAGATAGAAAATAAGCATTTTAGTCAAACATGTTAGTTGAGATAGAAAATAAACATTTTTGTCAAAACATGTTAGTTGAGATAAAAATAAACATTTTGTCAAACATGTTAGTTGAAATAAAAATAAACATTTTTGGTCAAACCTATTAGTTGAAATAAAAACATATATTTTTGTCAAAACACATTAGTTAAAACAAAATACTCATTTTTGTCAAATTATCAAAGATGAAACAATTTCTCGCTTTTGTCAAATTATAATAGTAAAAAAACAAATTTGTCGCTTTTGTCAAATTATCAAAGTTGAAACCAATTTGTCGCTTTTATCAAATTATAATAGTTAGAACCAAATTTGCCACTTATTTCAAAACGTAACAGTTGAAACAAAATTGGCATTTTTGTCAAAATATAATGGTTAGAACAAAATTTACATTTTTGTAAATTAGAATTGGGTTAGAACAAAAATTACATTTCTGTCAAATAGATTTGTGCTAAAACAATAATATCATTTTTGTTAAACAGAAATTGTAAACAAATAAAATTAACATTTTTATTTGTTAGGTAGAAATGGAAATTGTAAACAAATAAAATTATCATTTTTATTTGTTAGGTTGAATAGAAAAATGTAAACAAATAAACTTGTCACTTTCATTTGTTTTGTTGAATTAGAATTGTCAACAAAATAAATATATCACTTTTATTTGTTTTGTTGAATTAGAATTGTCGACAAAACAAACATATCACTTTAATTTGTTTTGTTGAATTAGAATTGTCGACAAAACAAACATATCACTTTTATTTGTTTTGTTGAATTAGAATGGTCGACAAAACAAACACATCACTTTTATTTGTTTTGTTGAAATAGATTTGTCGACAAAACAAAGTCATCATCTTTATTGTTTTGTCGAAATAGTTTAGTTGAATCAAACCATATATTTTTGTCAAAATATACACTTTTGTCAAAATAAATTAGTTAAATCAAAATATACATTTTTGTCAAAATACTCACTTTTGTCAAAATAGACTAGTTAAATCAAAATACACATTTTTGTCAAAATGAACATTTTTGGCCAAATAGATTAGTTGAATCAAAATATTTATTTTTGTCAAAATACAATAGTTGAGACAAAAATTACATTTTGTTAAATATGATGGTTGAAAACAAAAATTATATTTTTGTTAATTAGATTTGAAATAAAACAAAAATCCCATTTTTGTAAAATAAAATAGTTGAAACACAAATAGCATTTTTGTTAAATAGGTTTGTGTCAAAACACAAATAGCCTTCTATGTAAATAGATTTGTGTTACAACAAAAATATTTATTTTGTTAAATTAGAACTGTTAAAAATATGGAATATCATTAATATTTGTTTTGTTGAATTAGAATTGTTAGCAATATGAAAACATCACTTATATTCATTTTGTTAAACTAGAATTTTTCACAAAAATGGAACTATCACTTGTAATCATTTTGTTGAAATAGAATTGTCAACAAAAAAAAAAATATCATTTTAATCATTTTGTTGAAATAGAATTGTCAACAAAATGAATGAATCGCTTTTTAATCATTTTGTTGAACTAGAATTATCAATAAAAATGAATGTATCACTTTTTATGCATTTTGTTGAAATAAAGTTTGTATGAAAATTATAGAATCATCTTTATGGTCAATATACACATTCGAATTTGTATATATATTAAAGTGACATTTTTATTGTCAATATACACATTAGAATTTGTGTGTATATTAAAGTGACATTTCTATTGTCAATATACACATTAGAATCTGTGTATATATTAAAGTGACATTTTTATTGTCAATATACACATTAGAATTTAAGTATATATATTAAAGAGACCTTTCTATTACAAATATACACATTAGAATCTGTGTACAAGTTAAAGAGACATTTTTATTGTCAGAATATATATTAGATTTTGTATGCAAATTAAAATAAACATTTTTATGTGTGTCATGTCATACATTGAAATTATAAACAAATAAAAATGTTTCTTTTATTTGTTAAAATAAACATTTTTATGTGTGTCATGTCATACATTGAAATTATGAACAAATAAAAATATTTCTTTTATTTGTTAAAGTATAAAATAGAAATTACATACAAATTACATACAAATTACATACAAATAATGAAAATAAAAGTTATCTTTTTAATTGTCATTAGCGAAGATGTAATGCAAATAAAATACATATTTATTTGACATTATGGACATCTAGATATGATATGCCAATAAAACATTCTTTTATTTGGCGTGTTAAACACGATAGTAGAATCATCGAACGATTTATATTTATATATAATATTATATATAAATATAAACTAAAATTAAACGATTCGCGCGCGTAGTTCGTGTTTCAGAATCATAACTTTAAACGACTATACTAAAAGATCCGACCGTCGGATTTTCCCAAAACTGGAACCGTTAGGTCCGCTTTGGGAAGATCTTTCCAACGATATAAAATTCGTTAAAATCTAACAGTTAGATTTTGAGAAATGTGTAAATCAAATTTTGACAAAAATAGCGCCAGGGTCGCCTATTGAACCGAAGCGTCATTAAATAAAGTTGGACTATTTTTATGTAAATAAAAATACCAATAAATCGTTATAAAACAATATTAACGATATGAAATGATTTTAAATTATAATTATGCGAGAATTATTTGAAAAGACCGAGTTCAATCTCATTTCAAATAATTATACGACGATAGAAAGTCGAAGACGTTGAAGATGGTGATTGAAGACCGACGATCTTCACGTCAAATGGATAACTACTGATTTGCTCCGGACTGATTTGCTCCCAGGAAAGGGTTACAGTGATAGTTGTCTCGACATACTTGTTGATTGTCCGGATATGCGAGCACCTGTCTTCCGTATTGGACATACGGGACGAGGAATAAGGTGTCTTCGGTTTCGTTCAGACCCATAACGGACTTGTAAATGGATGTGTGTCAGACATTGGATTTCATTCCATGTAAATTGATTTCTATTTAATATATATAGGTTTGGTGGCAGAGAATTTATTCTCTTGCTTAACACCATTCTCTAAGAAGCACGAGCTCAAAGGTTTTATATTGGTAGTTGTCGATTGCATGGTGTGAATTGTCAATGTGGCATGCCAAAATGCAATTGATTAAGGCTTTTGTTGAAAAGCAGAGCCTTGTAGTTGATGATTAAAGCATAGCCTATTTTTGGCCTAGCTTTGTGTATAGCGTTATTTCGCGAGCCTCACAACTCGGTATGAGTCAAAAACGGGACAAGGGAACGCAGGGAGTCCACACGTTTCTTTCTAGCTAGAAGTGGTATCAGGATTTTACAAGCCTTGACATTTTATTCATGTGGTTGATGGATTAAGAGGCCTCAGTTATATTGGTCGACAATGACCAATTTAGAGGTTCAATAGGACTGGGAAGCGTGTGTTTAGACATAACTAATCCACTAACGTATTTGTGGACCGGCCCTGCAGTATCCAAGGGTTGCCCGTAGGTGTGATCCTGAGACATTTGCTAGAGTGTCTCGAATCGGTAAGGAGATCGTTTCTAGCCTTGACTCATGATAGAAATCCAACCTCCAATACGACACCATGCGGTTTTGATTGTAGAACTAGTATGGCGACATAGTATATGGTAGTTATGCCGTCTATGATTGATATATTATTATTGAATGTTTTTGAAACACATATACACTAATAATAATATCAAATCCTTTTTGATCTTATCAAGCATTTTTGACCATTATAAGGTAAAACTCTATCCTCCGGTTTACGTTGCACTATGTAATGGGACTTGAGTCTTATAATGATTTCATTTTTCTAAAATGCATGCTGTGTTTAACGATTTACTTTATTTAAATTATGCGCTGGCAATCCAATGGAGTAAACCCGTTCTGCGTTAGCGGCGTGGTCCTGTGATTAACCATATTGTTAGATAAGTTAGGAAAGATTTCTCATACCAGTCCCATGACTGACCTGTAGTTTGTTTCACTTTGCAAAATCGGGTGCCCTCTTTTCCACATGGGTAGTTGAGTAGCTTGTTTTGCAGATATTCGTTTTGAGCAGGATTCTGGATCGGAGCTTAGAGCTGTGTCCAAAGCAATGATAGTCTTCCGCTGTATCAGATTTTTGATTCCGCTGCACTGTATTAAATTATTGTAATTTAATCTTCTGCAGTAATATAATTCGATGTACTCTGATGTTCTGTACTCTGATGTAACATTATTATAATGTTTATAAAAGTCTGCTGTCATTTGTTCTGATGTGTTGTATTCCAAGCGTTAGCATAATCGGGTTTTGAACGGTCTTAGTCGATTGTAACAACCCGGATTTTTGGAGGGGATTGCAATAGCTTGGAAATTTTTGGCGTTTAAAAATAAATTAAATTAAGAAAGTTAACTTACTTATTTTTATATGAATTTGAGTTTGAAATTAGTCGTTAACACACATTTAATTTATTATTTGATAAATTTATCTGGTAAGTTATAAACTAATTTAATTTACTTGTTTTGAATTTTGAATTTTTTATTTAACTTGAGATTAAATGTTTTCTTTAAAGTGACGGTTCAAATATAAGGATTGCATTTTTTTGCAACTATTAACTGATCTTGTTTCAAACGTCAAGTGTAAATTTATTTCATATGCTAAGTGTTGAATATACGGGTGATGTAATTGAAAAGGAAGGAATAAATTACGCATATTATTGCATTACATAAAAATTTAATTTATGGTTAGTCGTTGTTGAAGTTATAATGCATTTAAAATAAGTGAATAGCGTGGTTCGTTTCAACTGAGTACCATTCGTTAGTAACGTGTGTTCAACCGTGTCCTTTGATCAGCCAACGCCTTGTACAAGTAGTATCTGGATAAATCTAGAATTTAAAATTTAAGGGTGGACAATTGTATATTTAGCAAAAAAATTAAAACACTGGTCTACCCGGGTTGTTTTCTATCAGTATCCGGATCTTCATTGGCTTATAAAATAAGCGAACCACTTTCTATTCAGGGGGGACACGGTTCCTCTTCTTCATAAGGGAACAGCCGACTTGTTTCTCAGACCCAAATTTCTTTTTTCTTCCCCGAAAATTAACCTTGGCAAAATCGATTTGTAACAATGGCGGAATCCATCTCGTGCTCTTTTGGCCATCTATCGACCCTACGCCCTCGCCTTGGTATCGCTTCAGCCTTCCGCCTCCTCCTCAATGCAACCAATTGGTTCCTCCTTTCTCCCACCGCAACTGCCACTTCACTGATTACCGCCATCGTCAAGCACCCCATCTCATGTTACACTTTCTCTCCACAAAGTCGCGCCTTTCCCCTTGCCTGCGCGCCTGACCTGTCTCCGCCTCCTCACTGGCTTTTGACTGCCATTTCCTGTCTTCGCCATCACCGGTGCAAGAGAATGGGGTGTGTTTGGTGTTGCATATATGGGGTTTGGGGAGGGAAGGCGCATCATATATGGAGATGCATGCATGGAAAGGAAAAAAATGGGCGTGAGCAAGGATAGCAACCCATGCACTATTAGACAGCAGGGAAATGAGGAGTATGATGCAAAAAGGCAGGCACTATATAATTATTATCATCCAATGGAGTACCCGCCTAGTATTCCTGGTTAGGTGAAAGCAAAGTTAGTGGTGGAGTGGTGGGAGAAGTTAGATGAGCTTCTGATTGAAGGTGGTCTTACTTTGGATGCTATCAAGAAATCTGTAGCTGACGCTGTAATTGCTTTTAGTGATGGACCGACAGAACTATTCAAATTTTTAGAGGTAACATTTTAATTGGTTGTTTTATGGTAAAACGCACATATGCACTCCAGTTTCTACTACCATGTGCTATTCTTATAAATAACGAATACATAGGCAAAGTAATTATCTAGTATTTACAATAAGGAGGCACGTTTTTTTTAGAACACGTCTCCATTCATTTTCAATGATAAAAATATTACTTTCTAATATTATTGTTCGCAAGAATGTGGACACTAATACAAGGCTTGGTACTGCATTTTTGAATCAGCCAATTATTTCAGTTGACATGGTTTATGATGTTGATGTTAATGGTTATGAATACTCATTTTCTGAATATAGAAGTTAATGTCAGTACCTAAAATTTGTGATTTGGGCCATCTATTTTCGGCATTGTTGTCATTTTCTCGCATTAAGCTAAAATGTCCTCAAAAGTAAATGTACGATCAGAATTACCTGCAAATCAATCAGCGAAACCCTTTTTGTTTTTGATGTTGTTGTGCTGAAGTAATTTACTTACATTTATGTTCTATGTTGTCGTTGTGTAGGCTTTTTAACTGCTGTTAGTTGGGGGGCCACTGTGGGATAAACATAATATTTTCAATTTATTAGTATCATATTTACCCAATTCAAGAGTTATAAATGCAACATTATTTTGGAGTTAATTATAGTAAGGATTAATTTACCTACATCCACTTTGTTCATCTTTCATGATTAACTGCATATCTGGTCCTCTTTCATGGTTTAATGCAACTCTTCCCTTGTGTTTAAACGTGGAGTATTATCCATGTTTTACTTAATCTATGTGATGCAGCAAGAACGAGAACTACATATTTTTACTTGCAACTCCAAAATTATTTTGTTTTCTGAACTCATTAAACAATTTTTTATCTATTATTTTATGTCTTATTTGTAAAGTAGATATATAATTAAAGTGGTATCACATGGTACTGTCCTACATTTGGAGATTCATAAATCATTTATGCTAGCTCTAGAGAGTCTAAAGTTATAATTTTGAAGTTATGTTTCCATATCTTGTCCTTTATTGTACCACGAATGCCAGATTAAAAGCTCATGTGAATAATGCCTTTAGTAAACCCTATAGGATGCTTTTTTTGTAAGAAATGACAATTCAGTTAATGATTTAATGAAGAGAAGAAGAAAATTAAAGAGGCAAGCGTAGAAATCAACCTTAACGTAGAAGCATGTGAACTAAAGCATAAAGGCTAATATTATGTGGTTTATAAATGCACCATGGAGGATTTTATCTAGGTAGGTTTAGGTATGTAATAAATATGTTTGTCATCTTGTGCATCAATTAGCATGAGGAATTAAAGGTTGTTCATACCCTTTTAACGTTTCAAAGTCATACTCATATTTATGACATTACATGAGTTCTTTTTTTGGTAACCAAGGGCATTGGCTCATTTCCATCAGTTATAGTATTCAAGTTCAGAAAATAGGAATGGTGTGGGGACGTTCTTATTCATTTTTACCTAAATGAAATTTTATTGTATTAATGTTTATATATGTCACCACTTGTTTTAGAACTAAGTGATTGTGCTCTGTTTATAACCAACCACTTCTTACTCTTAGTAATCGGGCAATTGCGCTTTGTTTTCGAAACTAAGAAATTGCGGTCATATTGTCACTATTTGCATGGTAACAAGTGTTGTATATCATATACTAAAAGATTATTTTTTTTTTATTTTTTTTTATTTTTATGTATTAATAAAGAATAAAGTATTGAATAAAAATCCCTTGTTACAAACTCTTTTGGTATCGGTTATATAATGGCATTACCGACTGCTTATTTTACAGACTTGCATGTGAAATTATATGTCTAATACTTGTTTTTCTTTGCACCATTCTTCTCTAACCTTATGCTGCACAAATTCTTGATGGACATGGCTTCTTCTTCTTCCTCTAAATCTAAATAAATAAATTAAAATAAAATATAAATCAAGACGAGGATATCCTGCTCAAGTCTTTCAAGAGAAGATTCAAAACAAGTTAGGATTCAAGTAAAGATTCAACGGCTTCAAGCAACGCTATCTTTCTATTCTTTTCTAGATCCAATCAATGTAAGTCGGTTACTTTTTAGATTTGAATGCCTTTTCTATTTGTGACATGAAAGTAAAAGAATATAAGAAATATGCCTTATCATTTCATTGAATCTGTGCTTGTTTATGACTTTGGATCTGATTCTTGATTATGGCCTAGAACACATTGTGACTAAATTGCCAATGCTTAAGATTATGACTATGGAACTCTGGCCTTTGAAACCATAAGCCTTTGACTATGAACATAAGCCTTTGACTATGAACATAAGCCTTTGCCTATGACTATGACAAGGACAATAGTGGATAATTATCTAAGATTCATGAACATGATATTATTGCCTAGGATTATGACTGTGAGATTGGATCTAAACTTGATTATCTATTTAGTTTATTCTTAATTATCCTTGGATCTTGATTATGGGAATTTATCTATTAAGTTAGATCTACCCATATACTTGAACCTATGTTATTTGTTCAACCCTTTTTATGTCATAATATTATCAGATCTATAGGCCTTCGATGCTTTAATCAATTTATTCAGTGTAATTTGTTAGATCTGTGATTAGTGAATTATCATCTTCTGCCAGTCATTATGTCTATCTTTTCATGGCATTTTAGTTCATTCCCTTTTTATCCACGAATCTAGATTTATCTATAATCTAGGATGAAATCACGATTACACGTGGTAATTAAATCGCTATATTGCAAGTTCATGCACCACTAATTTATGTTAATTAAAACGCTATATTGCAAGTTCATGCACCACTAATTTATGTTAATTAAATCGCTATATTGCAAGTTCATGCACCACATAATTTATGTTAGTTAAATCGCTATGTTGCAAGTTCATGCGTTCACACACCCCTTTTATGTTACTTAGAATATATCATGTTCTAAGCCTCTTTTTTTTATGTTTCTAAGTTGGGCTGAAATGTTGAAGCCCAACATATGTTATAAGATTGCGAACGTACAAACGAGGAAAATAACGCTGGGTTTAATTAAAATATATGTGTTGGCATGTTTGGCACATGCCAACGACTTGTGAAATTTAAGTGGTATAAATTATTATACCCAAGAATAACGAATTTGGATAATGGGCCACAAAACATTTACATATAAAATTGAAAAGAGACAAATATGTAAACTTAGAAAATACGATATGCTTAACCCGAGGTTGGATTGAGTTGTGATGTAAACCTGCCCGGAACCGAACGGCTGTCCAGTAATCACAACAATACCTATGTAATGACCCGGATTCTTATGGGTTAATTTTAAATATTTAATACGGATTTAAATATTGCGTTGAAAATATAAAAGAAATTTTATATTGAGTTATCAATCAATAATCGATATAGGGTTTAATTTTGAATATATATAGTTATTGTGATGCGAGAGTATGGAGTAACTAAATTCAAAATGTATAATAAGGTCAAAATGATTTAGATAATTTATAGAATATCATAGTTTCGTGGACATGAACAATACAACAAGGCAAAAAAATAAAAGGGTTGTTGTCTTCATTTTCACCTCTCAAAAGACACCTCGCGTGGCCTTAATTCTTCCAACCATTTATTCTATAAAACAAGAATGAAGCCGCTCCTCAAATCAAATGGAAAATCGAAAGCTTCTGAAATCGCACCCCTCTCTTCTTTTACTTCCTTCTGCTAAAATCAAAAGGGCCGATCCCCTTATAAATCCAAAGCTTCAACAGAAATCAAAAAGGGGAATCGCGTCTCAGGCAATCGGCAGAGGGGATTCCAATAATTGATTTCGGCGCGATGTTGTTTAGGAGAGCGACGCCTGGAAACTCGCAACTTGGGTGCGATGATGGCTCGAGCAGCTCCAAGTTCCGCAGCGTTCGTCTAGGGTTTAGAGTTTGGCAATGTAGTGAAGGAGCAGGCATTTGCGATCTTGTTTTGTGGGATGGGTCTGAAAATGGAAGCGACGAGGAGATGATTCCCTGGTGCTCAGGTAATCGGAAAGTAGATGCGCACAAGGAGACAGATCGAGGAGGATTTGTGGCAAGGTCGGAGTCGGGATTCAGAGCAGTGATGCAGTGGTGGTATCGAAGGGTTTAGTTCGAGCTGAGGGATGTCGATGTCATATTGATGCTTGAGCAAGGGTCGCGGTGATTAGGAGGGGAAAGTCACAGCAGTAGTTAATGGCTACAGGAAGGATTGATTTCATCATAGTGGAGGATGTTGTGGAGTTCATATGCGAGGAGTGCATTGAAATGGGTTACCGCAGTGGAAAAGGGAAGTCGATTTGCTGATATCAATCTAGGGGACATGGTGTTCGACAAAATGCCGAAGAGGAGATTAAGGTAATTTAATCAAAATATACTTTTGTTAATATATTAGCATAATTAATGAAGTGGTTATTTAATCCCCTTTAACATGCACTGACTAATTAAAAGGGTTTGTGAAATGGTTAAGTTGTCGACTAGGAAGATCAAAAGAAAAGAAACATTTGTATATTTGTTAAACTAAATTTTTATACACTGTTGGAAAAGGAATGTTGTAATCTAGTCTAGGATTTGGAAACTGAGAAGAATATTTACTTAGGGAATCAGTATAAATTAGATTAGTAAAATATTTAAATATAAAATCATTAAGGTAAACGACTTTATAGGATTGAAATATATAGGATAAAATATTTGTTTGGTTTAAATAGTTAAATTAGATAAATAATAGCTTAATTGATAATAAAATAAATTGTCATCGGTGCTAGGTGGATTCACTTGAGACGATACATAGCTGTGACGTTACAAGTTTTAAATGGGTATTCAACAAAGGAAAAATCTCGGTGAGTAAACCTCACTCACCCATTTAATTAGAATTATTTCTAGTTGTTAAAAATAATTGTTGTGCTTGTTTGAAAGTTGTTTGATTATTTTAAATATATTAGTTATCTAGGATTGGTTGACTATTATATATATATATATTGGGTTGATGATTGGATTGATTCCCGCAGTCTCATTAGCGGATGCCCGCGGTTTCATAGCGGATGATTTCCCTACGCCCCACAAATATATATTAGTGGATGACCTTCATACCGCGATATCCTGCCTCGAAGCAGGATGGGTATTATTATGTTGACTAACGTCTGTGGATGCAGGAAAACAGGTTGGAGGGATCCAACTGGATTCCTCAAAAATATATATTATCTGTTTGTTTGTTTGATTTCATATATATTCATATATGATGTGTTAAAAATCAAATGATTTAAAATTGGTTGATTTGATTGTTTAAAATATCATTGGGCTTGAATATTGATTTATAAAAATATCGAAAAAGGTATTTGAGATTTAAAAAGGGAATTCTATTTTTATAAATAGAATTTGAATTTTAAATAACTATAGAAAATATTAACTTGTTTTGAAGATATATAAAACAAGTAATTGAATTTATAAACTCTGTTTATAAATGAAAAGGTGAGATTTGAATTGAATTTATAAACTTTGTTTATAAATATATAATGGGGGATTTTAAGTAAAGTTATAAACGTCGTTTATAAATAATGCAGAGAATTCAAATAGAATTTGAATATAGAATTCAAATGGACTTTAAACTATAGAATTTGAATATAGAATTCAAATGGACTTTAAAATATAGAATTTGAAAATAGAATTCAAATGAAGTTTAAATAAAGAGAATTCAAATAGAATTGAATTGGAATTTGAATAAGAAATCGATAAGGAAACGAGAGTATGCGTATAATTAGAATTTGTTAATATGCAGTTAAAATATATTTGAACATGTCATGTTCGAATATGAAGGTGAAATAGACTGAAAAGTTAAGTAATAAATTTATTTAACAAATTTAGTTAAAACGATTGGTATAGTTAAAATAGATTGGACAGGTATAGACATACAGGAGACAGGTTTGGAATAAAGTGTTAGAAGTGAAATAAATAGAACGCCCGACAAAAAGGTACGTATTTAATTCATATATGAGATTTTATGCACCGTATCGGCAAGCCGCTTGGCTTTTCTTTTTCTTTTTGATTGGAAAAGGCCTGTGTGGCAGTTTGGGGATTTTCCCGATGCTCCCGGTACAAAGGAGGTTATGGCGAATTTTTCCGGGAATTTAAAGAGTTAGAATATTTTTAAGATAATTTGATAGTTAGAAATCAACGTATCAATATATATAGAAGTTGATAAGGAAGCGAACTTAGAAATAGTATAATAAAAAAGGAAGTATAAGAATAAAATCTAGTAAGAATAGAAAGAGAAAGTGTATATGCGTTTAAAAGTGAAGAAGTAGTTGTATGGTATTGATTTTTCGAGTAAGTAGTCATATCTGTTTTGACGCTATAAATGTTATTCAGTCAAAGTTTGAGAGGTTGTTATACCCCAACTTGATTGATTTTATTATTAACAAATAAATAGTAAGATTCCAAGCTCGAAGATCAATATTGGATGAGAGTTAGTTGAGTATAGTAATTGGATTGTCCTAACGATGTTTTACACAACATCTGTTTTGACCCAAATAAGTGTAAATATGGAAATAAACGAGATCGGAAAAGAGATAAGTAATTGGAACATTTTCCAATTATAAATAGCATATTTTTTCTAAAGTTAGAAAATAAAGGAAAGGCCAATATGGTTATTGAAAATATTTGGTTAACAAATATTGATATAAGAAATAGAGAAGAGATTTAATTAATGGAATATTAATTAAAGGCTCCGTGATTGTAGATATGTTGAATGAACACTTGTTTTTCTTCGATGGTTAAATCATCGACTATCGAAACACTTGTTTTTATTCGATAGTTAAATCACAGACTATCGAAGTTTTGACCATCGTTGTCAATATGGAGAGACCGGTTGGATTATTATCCGAAGAACCACTCCGTATTGGCAGTAGCGTTGCGAATCAAATTATATGAAGATAATCGAAGACGGAGTAGAGTGCAAGGACTTTTTCTATTAATAGAAATTGTGCCTTCGGTTCATCCTGTTCCTGGGTGACTCGTATGGATGAATGTCTGACGGAGTATTTCCAGAAAGGTCACGTACATTGATTTCTTCAACCATACCAAGAGTGGAAGCGGAGAAGGAAACTTCTTTTAGCTAACACGTAATGTACTGTTGAGGACGTCAATCGGTGATTTGATGGATTTGACAATGTGACATTCGAAGTGAATCTGGTGTGATGATAAAGCGTAGCCTCTGGCCTCATCAACCGGTAAATGACAGAAACCGGGCAAGCAGCATGGCTATGTAGGTCGCACCTATTAGGGTGTATAATCACCTGATCTAGAGTTTCATTTACTTCTAAAAATCTATTGTCGATGCTGTCCCATTCGGGAAACAGTTGCTGATTCCAACCGTTGGTGATATACATTCGATACAGTCAAGCCAAATGAGTAGTCGGTCATGTGTGGCTGAGTTGCAAGATGTTCTTGTTGAACTCGGTGTATTCTCCTCTAGAGATATACCAGCGGAAGGTGGTTCCATACCTTGTCATAGTTGGAAATCCATTACCCAATACGTGCCTACGGTTTTGATTGTATATATATGTGGAACGTGAGATGCAAACGTTCCACTAGATTGTATTTACTTGATTTAGACACTATTATAATATCAAAGGAGTTTTGATATAAAGCTATCGTTCCTTTCAAAAGGAATTTTTGAAAGATAAGTCAAGTGTTTGGATTCTCATAAGGGAAAAACCCGTTCCGTATTATACGGCGTGGTCTTATGAGATATCATTTAGTTTTCTGAAACTGTTTTAAACTGTTTACTCATACCAGTCCCATGACTGACCCGGAGTTTATTTGTTTTGTTCTACCTAAACTCTTGGGTGCCTAAATTTGTACGGGCAATCAAGTAGTTCAGGATTTTTCAGATATATCTAAAGGAGATTGGAGCAGGTGGCTTCAGCGTCATCTAGTTATAGTGATGTTCCTTTGTGTTGTAAGTGTTGTACTTTGATAAGTGTATGTTATACAGTTAAGATTTTTTATTTCAAAGATATGATATATTATATTTTGTTCCGATGCGATGTGAAATTCTGTGTTGTTATTTCTGTTCTTCTTCTATCTCTTTCTTCTAAAAATAAAATGTTTCGTATTTTCGTGATATTTGGGTTGGACGTATGATGTATATAGTCAACTCGGATGTTATGGAAATCTGGGTCATTACAGTTGGTATCAGAGCTTAGGTTGAGTGAATACCTAGGCTTGTTGGAATGTGCTCATTAGAGATAGGATCAGTTGTATCCTAGAATGAGTTGAGTGTGTATATATATATATATATACGAGAGAGCGTATTTGTTAATTGATATAAAAACTGTTTTATATTGTGTTGACTAGTCTGTTGAGTGAATTATGGACTCTGATCGAATCGTGGGACGCCACGATGTCGATAGGAGTTTATAAACACTTGAACAGGAGATTGGACGCGATATTGTTTTTAAATAGTTGAGTTGATTGTTAGGATTATAATCAAATTTGATTATAAAACAGAAATAGTTATATATAATCAATAGAATTTGTATGAGAATGAAATATATACCAATGAGATGAATTAAAATTGAATTCAAAGCAGAATTTAGAATTTAAAATCCTGGGAGTTTGGAAAATATTTTTCTAAATGGGTTTTGAAAGTAATATAGCACTAGACTCATTCAGTAGCTGGGAAATAATTCTGATGATGGTCGCAACATCATCAGTGTTCATTTTCGAGTTTCTAAGTGATAAATTGCTGCCTTAGAAAAGTTTTGATGGAAATTTGTTTGAAAAGAAACAAGTTGTTTGAAAATTCAAATGTTTTGAATTTGAGATAGATATAAATATATGTATATATTTATATTACTTCAAAGGAATTTTGAAAGGGGAATTGAAATATAGATTTCAAATAGAAGTGAAATGGGAATTGGAATATAGATTTCAAATAAGAGTAAAATATAAGGGAATTCAAATATAGAATTTGAACATAGAAATTTAAATAGGATTTGAATAAAGAAAATTCAAATAGAAATTATATAAGAAAATTTGAAATGGAATTTGAATTCAAAGGAATTCAAATGGATTTGAATAAAGAAAAGTCAAATAGAGATTTGAATATTAGAATTCAAATGGAATTTGGTTAAATAGAATTTCAAAGAGAATATAAAGTGGAGGATGAATATTAGAATTCAAAGAAAATATAAAGTTTGAAATAGAATTTGAATTCAAAGGAGTTAAAATAGAATTTAAATTCAAAGGATTTCAAATAGAAATTGAACAAAGGAATTTAAATAGAAATTGAATAAAGGATTTCAAATGGAATTTGAATAAAGGATTTGAAATGGGGTTTGAATAAAGGATTTCAAATAGGAATTGAAGATAAGGAAATTCAAATAGGAATTGAAGATAAGGAATTGAAATAGAATTTGACTAGAAGAAAATTCAAATAGAAATTGAATAGAAGGAAATAATATAGAGTTTGAATAAAGAAATTCAAATGGAATTTGAATATTGTAAATATATAGGATTTGAATATCGAAAGTGAAATGAAATTGAATATAGGAATTCAAATAGAGTTGAAATGGAAAAATGGATTTGATATATATTAGAAATATATCAGAATGGAGTTGAATTTATTATAAACAAGGTTAAAATGTTTATATTTATAAATATAATTAAAACGAGCTTGCCGTAACGCGGCAGTTCGTAAATTGGCGATTCGAACTTCAATTTAGTATACAGAACTCAATTGAAGTCGGAATTCTTTGAAACAAGAATCGTCAGGACTGGTTGAACAATAATTTCTAATGAAAGAGGAAAATCAGGATTTCGTCGTATAGATTTTGAGTTATGTCAAAATCAAATTTTTAGAAAAGCAGCGCCAGAACCATTATAAAACCATAACGGTTTAATGAAATAAATAAAAGGATTTTTTTAGGAAATAAAATCCGAATTGGCATTAGAAAAATTCAGACTGGAGATATAAAATAAATATGAACTCCAGTGAAGTAAGTGAAATGATTTTTAAGACAAAAATCATATTTTAATTGGTTAAATAGAATTAACTAAATGGGAGAATAATTAGTTAAAGGAAATTTGAATCGAAATTGGGTTTTTGGATAAGTGAAAGAGATTGAGAATTTATATTCAAAATCGAATATATAACTCGAGTTGAAAATATTATTAGATTAGTTATAATTAAGTTGACATATATTTGAACAAGTTATATTCAAATAAAAGGGTGAACTAGGCAAAACGGTTAATTAGCAACTAGTTAATGGGAATTTGAATGATTGAAATTAAATTTAACTTAAGTAAGTTAAATGGATCGAAATGAATAAATTGAGTAAAATCAATGTGAATGAAATATGTATTAGGAATGAATAAAGGAAAAACCAGAAGAGTTAAAAAGAAAATATATTTGTATAACAAATATAAAGGAAATATATTTGTAAGACAAATACAAAGAAAGTTATGTGCAAACAAATAGAAGGAGAAATATTTGTAAAAGCATTTACAAATAGAATTTAAAAGGGAAATATTTGTAAAACATTTACAAATAGATTAAATGGAAATATTTATAGTAAATAAATAGAATGTTATAAATGAGATATTTAGTTGTTAAATAAATAGAATTTAATCAAAGGAATATTCAGAAGATGAATAGAAAATGGAAATCTGTTTTTAACGGATAAACAGAAAAGATTAATTTATAAATAACAGTTTATAAATTAAATTAAATATTTATCATTCGATAGATGGAATAAATAAGTCTGAACTTATGTAGAGAAGAGATATTGGTTTTTAGCACCGATAGTTTTAAATATAAGGGGTACACAACACTTGTATAAGTGAAGTAAAGTTATTAAAGAGAACATTTATAAAGTGAAGAACCGTTACTAAAAGTAAATCTTTATAAATGAATAAACGTTATCCAATAAGAGTTATTCGAATAGGAGAAGTCGATTAGAGTTGGAAATAATCGATTAGAGTTAGGATAAATCGATTAGAGTGAGAATTAACCAGTTAGAGTTAATCAGTTAGGGTTAATCCGTAGAGTTAATTGAATATTAGTTATTCAATTAGAATTTTCGAATATTTGTTATTCAAATTAAGAGTTAACCAGATAGAGTTAATTGAACATAGTTAATCGAATTAGGATTTAATTGAATGTTAGTTATTCAATTAAAGTTGATCGAATATAGTTATTGAGATAGAGTTAGTCAAATATAGTTACTCAAGATAAGTTGCCATTTCGAACGACTGCTAGCGTAATTCACAGGGCTGCAGATAGCCTAGAGCGGTCAGATGTTTCCTGAGGGAATCAGGCGTAACCATCGTGATCGCTGCGATCTAGAGTCAAGCGAATGGAGTTAATCGAATATTAGTTATTCGAATAAAGTTAAAAGGAGTTATCGAACATTAGTTATTCGAATAAAGTTAAAAGGAGTTATCGAACATTAGTTATTCGAATAAAGTTAAAAGGAGTTATCGAACATTAGTTATTCGAATAAAGTTAAAAGGAGTTATCGAATATTAGTTATTCGAATAGAGTTAAAGGAGTTATCGAATATAGCTTATTCGGAAGGAGTTAAGTGAAAAGAGCTAATCAAATAGAGAAAATTGATAAGAGTAAATTGAATAGAGTAAATCAAATATAGTTTATTCGAAGAAAGGTTTTCAAATCTAGTTATTCGAAAGAGAGATTATCGAATATAGTTATTCGAAGGGAGGAGTTATCGAATAGGGATTTATTCAAAAGAGACTTACGTAAGGAAGTTTGAAATGTTGAGTATCAACATAAATAAGTTTTGAGAAGATAAACGGGTTTGTAGCACTTTTTCTACCTTAGCAATTTCGAGGACGAAATTATTTTAAGTGGGGAAGATTGTAATGACCCGGATTCTTATGGGTTAATTTTAAATATTTAATACGGATTTAAATATTGAGTTGAAAATATAAAAGAAATTTTATATTGGGTTATCAATCAATAATCGATATAGGGTTTAATTTTGAATATATATAGTTATTGTGATACGAGAGTATGGAGTAACTAAATTCAAAATGTATAATAAGGTCAAAATGATTTAGATAATTTATAGAATATCATAGTTTTGTGGACATGAACAATACAACAAGGCAAAAAAATAAAAGGGGTGTTGTCTTCATTTTCACCACTCAAAAGACACCTCGCGTGGCCTTAATTCTTCCAACCATTTATTCTATAAAACAAGAATGAAGCCGCTCCTCAAATCAAATGGAAAATCGAAAGCTTCTGAAATCGCACCCCTCTCTTCTTTTACTTCCTTCTGCTAAAATCAAAAGGGCCGATCCCCTTATAAATCCAAAGCTTCAACAGAAATCAAAAAGGGGAATTGCGTCTCAGGCAATCGGCAGAGGGGATTCCAATAATTGATTTCAGCACGTTGTTGTTTGAAAGAGCGATGCCTGGAAACTCGCGACTTGGGTGCGATGATGGCTCGAGCAGCTCCAAGTTCCGCAGCGTTCGTCTAGGATTTAGAGTTTGGCAACGTAGTGAAGGAGCAGGCATTTGCGATCTTGTTTTGTGGGATGGGTCTGAAAATGGAAGCGACGAGGAGATGATTCCCTGGTGCTCAGGTAATCGGAAAGTAGATGCCACAAGGAGACAGATCGAGGAGGATTTGTGGCAAGGTCGTAGTCGGGATTCAGAGCAGTGATGCGGTGGTGGTATCGAAGGGTTTAGTTCGAGCTGAGGGATGTCGATGTCATATTGATGCTCGAGCAAGGGTCGCGGTGATTAGGAGGGGAAAGGCACCGCAGTAGTTAATGGCTACAAGAAGGATTGATTTCATCACAGTGGAGGACGTTGTGGAGTTCATATGTGAGGAGTGCATTGAAATGGGTTACCGCAGTGGAAAAGGGAAGTCGATTTGCTGATATCAATCTAGGGGACATTGTGTTCGACAAAATGCCGAAGAGGAGATTAAGGTAATTTAATCAAAATATACTTTTGTTAATATATTAGCATAATTAATGAAGTGATTATTTAATCCCCTTTAACATGCACTGACTAATTAAAAGGGTTTGTGAAATGGTTAAGTTGTCGACTAGGAAGATCAAAAGAAAAGAAACATTTGTATATTTGTTAAACTAAATTTTTATACACTGTTGTAAAAGGAATGTTGTAATCTAGTCTAGGATTTGGAAACTGAGAAGAATATTTACTTAGGGAATCAGTATAAATTAGATTAGTAAAATATTTAAATATAAAATCATTAAGGTAAACGACTTTATAGGATTGAAATATATAGGATAAAATATTTATTTGGTTTAAATAGTTAAATTAGATAAATAATAGCTTAGTTGATAATAAAATAAATTGTCATCGGTGCTAGGTGGATTCACTTGAGACGATACATAGCTGTGACGTTACAAGTTTTAAATGGGTATTCAACAAAGGAAAAATCTCGGTGAGTAAACCTCACTCACCCATTTAATTAGAATTATTTCTAGTTGTTAAAAATAATTGTTGTGCTTCTTTGAATGTTGTTTGATTATTTTAAATATATTAGTTATCTAGGATTGGTTGACTATTATATATATATTGGGTTGATGATTGGATTGATTCCCGCAGTCTCATTAGCGGATGCCCGCGGTTTCATAGCGGATGATTTCCCTATGCGCCCCACAAATATATATTAGTGGATGACCTTCATACCGCGATATCCTGCCTCGAAGCAGGATGGGTATTATTATGTTGACTAACGTCTGTGGATGCAAGAAAACAGGTTGGAGGGATCCAATTGGATTCCTCAAAAATATATATTATCTGTTTGTTTGATTTCATATATATTCATATATGATGTGTTAAAAATCAAATGATTTAAAATTGGTTGATTTGATTGTTTAAAATATCACTGGGGCTTGAATATTGATTTATAAAAATATCGAAAAAGGTATTTGAGATTTAAAAAGGGAATTCTATTTTTATAAATAGAATTTGAATTTTAAATAAACTATAGAAAATATTAACTTGTTTTGAAGATATATAAAACAAGTAATTGAATTTATAAACTCTGTTTATAAATGAAAAGGTGAGATTTGAATTGAATTTATAAACTTTGTTTATAAATATATGATGGGGGATTTTAAGTAAAGTTATAAATGTCGTTTATAAATAATGCAGAGAATTCAAATAGAATTTGAATATAGAATTCAAATGGACTTTAAACTATAGAATTTGAATATAGAATTCAAATGGACTTTAAACTATAGAATTTGAAAATAGAATTCAAATGAAGTTTAAATAAAGAGAATTCAAATAGAATTGAATTGGAATTTGAATAAGAAATCGATAAGGAAACGAGAGTATGAGTATAATTAGAATTTGTTAATATGTAGTTAAAATATATTTGAACATGTCATGTTCAAATATGATGGTGAAATAGACTGAAAAGTTAAGTAACAAATTTATTTAACAAATTTAGTTAAAACGATTGGTATAGTTAAAATAGATTGGACAGGTATAGACATACAGGAGACAGGTTTGGAATAAAGTGTTAGAAGTGAAATAAATAGAACGCCCGACAAAAAGGTACGTATTTAATTCATATATGAGATTTTATGCGCCGTATCGGCAAGCCGCTTGGCTTTTCTTTTTCTTTTTGATTGGAAAAGGCCTGTGTGGCAGTTTGGGGATTTTCCCGATGCTCCCGGTACAAAGGAGGTTATGGCGAATTTTTCCGGGAATTTAAAGAGTTAAGAATATTTTTAAGATAATTTGATAGTTAGAAATCAACGTATCAATATATATAGAAGTTGATAAGGAAGCGAACTTAGAAATAGTATAATAAAAAAGGAAGTATAAGAATAAAATCTAGTAAGAATAGAAAGAGAAAGTGTATATGCGTTTAAAAGTGAAGAAGTAGTTGTATGGTATTGATTTTTCGAGTAAGTAGTCATATCTGTTTTGACGCTATAAATGTTATTCAGTAAAGGTCTGAGAGGTTGTTATACCCCAACTTGATTGATTTTATTATTAACAAATAAATAGTAAGATTCCAAGCTCGAAGATCAATATTGGATGAGAGTTAGTTGAGTATAGTAATTGGATTGTCCTAACGATGTTTTACACAACATCTGTTTTGACCCAAATAAGTGTAAATATGGAAATAAACGAGATCGGAAAAGAGATAAGTAATTGGAATATTTTCCAATTATAAATAGCATATTTTTTCTAAAGTTAGAAAATAAAGGAAAGGCCAATATGGTTATTGAAAATATTTGGTTAACAAATATTGATATAAGAAATAGAGAAGAGATTTAATTAATGGAATATTAATTAAAGGCTCCGTGATTGTAGATATGTTGAATGAACACTTGTTTTTCTTCGATAGTTAAATCATCGACTATCGAAACACTTGTTTTTATTCGATAGTTAAATCACAGACTATCGAAGTTTTGACCATCGTTGTCAATATGGAGAGACCGGTTGGATTATTATCCGAAGAACCACTCCGTATTGGCAGTAGCGTTGCGAATCAAATTATATGAAGATAATCGAAGACGGAGTAGAGTGCAAGGACTTTTTCTATTAATAGAAACTGTGCCTTCGGTTCATCCTGTTCCTGGGTGACTCGTATGGATGAATGTCTGACGGAGTATTTCCAGAAAGGTCACGTACATTGATTTCTTCAACCATACCAAGAGTGGAAGCGGAGAAGGAAACTTCTTTTAGCTAACACGTAATGTACTGTTGAGGACGTCAATCGGTGATTTGATGGATTTGACGATGTGACATTCGAAGTGAATCTGGTGTGATGATAAAGCGTAGCCTCTGGCCTCATCAACCGGTAAATGACAGAAACCGGGCAAGCAGCATGGCTATGTAGGTCGCACCTATTAGGGTGTATAATCACCTGATCTAGAGTTTCATTTACTTCTAAAAATCTATTGTCGATGCTGTCCCATTCGGGAAACGGTTGCTGATTCCAACCGTTGGTGATATACATTCGATACAGTCAAGCCAAATGAGTAGTCGGTCATGTGTGGCTGAGTTGCAAGATGTTCTTGTTGAACTCGGTGTATTCTCCTCTAGAGATATACCAGCGGAAGGTGGTTCCATACCTTGTCATAGTTGGAAATCCATTACCCAATACATGCCTGCGGTTTTGATTGTATATATATGTGGAACGTGAGATGCAAACGTTCCACTAGATTGTATTTACTCGATTTAGACACTATTATAATATCAAAGGAGTTTTGATATAAAGCTATCGTTCCTTTCAAAAGGAATTTTTGAAAGATAAGTCAAGTGTTTGGATTCTCATAAGGGAAAAACCCGTTCCGTGTTATACGGCGTGGTCTTATGAGATATCATTTAGTTTTCTGAAACTGTTTACTCATACCAGTCCCATGACTGACCCGGAGTTTATTTGTTTTGTTCTACCTAAACTCTTGGGTGCCTAAATTTGTACGGGCAGTCAAGTAGTTCAGGATTTTTTAGATATATCTAAACGAGCTTGGAGCAGGAGGCTTCAGCGTCATCTAGTAATAGTGATGTTCCTTTGTGTTGTAAGTGTTGTACTCTGATAAGTGTATGTTATACAGTTAAGATTTTGTATTTCAAAGATATGATATATTATATTTTGTTCCGCTGCGATGTGAGATTCTGTGTTGTTATTTCTGTTCTTCTTCTATCTCTTTCTTCTAAAAAAAAATGTTTCGTATTTTCGTGATATTTGGGTTGGACGTATGATGTATATAGTCAACTCGGATGTTATGGAAATATGGGTCATTACAACCTATCCAATGTGGGTGGTTAAACATTGAGCCCAATAAAGACCCGAGGTTAGACATGAGTTGTGGTGTAAAACTGCCCGGAACCGACCGGCTGTCCAGTTACCACTACAATATCTGTCTAATGTGAGTGGTTGGTGCTTTAATTAATAAATTAAGGCTGAGTCAGGATTGATAGGGTTTAGTCAATTGAATTAATACTTAACCAAATTCAACATGTTAACTAATTTGGTGGGTAGGGTTAGGTTAATATGGAGACTTAACCAATTTAATAAGTTGACTAGGGGAGTGGGTAAGGTTAACCGAATGTTTAACCATTCTAACATGATTAAACTGGACTAGAGAGTGAGGTTAAGTTAATTAGAACACTTAACCATAGAAACATGTTAGTGAGATAAGTGATTGAGGTTAAGTTAATTAGAACACTTAACCATAGAAACATGTTAGTGAGATAAGTGATTGGGGTTAAGTTAATTAGAACACTTAACCATAGAAACATGTTAGTGAGACAAGTGATTGAGGTTAAGTAAAATTAGAACTCTTAACCATGATAACAAGTTGATTTGACAAGTGGGTTAGGATTAAGTAAGTTAGAAATACTTAACCAATGTAACATGAATGATTAGAGTTAAGTAACAAGAACACTTAACCAGTGTAATTTGACTTGTAGTAAAGTTAAACGTGAATGGAGAACACTTAACCATTATAACCTGTTAATTAAACAAGTAGTAGGGTTAAGTTATATAAGGAGAAACTTAACCGTTGTAACAGGTTAGTTAAACATATGGTGAGGTTAAGTTAACACAAGGAGGCAACACTTAACCAATATAATATGACAAAAGGGACGGGTTAAGTTAACTTGAATTGACTAATGACACTTAACCAACTTGATGAAGGAAAGAAACTAAGTAGTAAAACTTAGTAGAACACGAGAAGGAACGTACGTCCGTCTGATTCTAGAAGGCTCCAACGAATTATGTTACGAAGCCCGAGGCTTCGAGGGGACGTGAGGGTACTCTTGGTATCCCTCTGTGAGGCTGCAGATGATCCTCCTGGGTTCACAGAGGTTAAGGTCTGCGTTAGAAGAACCAAGGGTATGCCTTGGTTGCAAAATATGGCAACGTAAAGACTAGGATGGACCAGCGTGATTCGACGAGAAGACGGTAGCCCTGTGATAGCAACTCGTCGTCTACCTACCATCTTGAGTCAATCGAGGTACGTGAAGCGGAAAGGCGGAGAACTCCAAAAGACCATATACTTGCTATCTAGTTATGGATGCGGATGGCCATAGGACAGTGGGGCATAGGGAGGCTTGCGCATAGTTCTCATTTTTCAAGGATGGTCTTTCATTAGTTGAGGGAGGGGTCGAGTGGGACCATAGCCACTAGAAAAAAAAAACAGACCTTAGCATCTGCATCGGCGGATATCTGAAAGCTCCCGACCGAGTTCCATATTTCTAGAGTAGCCCTGACACGGAACTCGGGCCGCACATTACAGGACATGTGCATCTAGACAAGCGATAACGATTCGCGACACATACATGGAAAAAGTCTAGGAAGATATACCACTCTAGGTAGTGTGTCCTAGACTAGAGGGCATCGTTCGGAAGATAGCGTAAATCCTAGATTAGATCTAGGTCAGAAATAATAAATGTATGCCTGAAGGAAACAAAATTTACAGGGACTGGGATCACGTTATCATTACTGGTTGGGACACTAGTTAGGTGGTGCAGATATTAGTATGGGGTACGATAGTATATTCGGTTCGAGATAACTTAACTTAGTTTAGGGTGCTTTCCCATTTCCAGCATATACTTATCATGCTCTTTTTCTTATCCATAGACTGAATAGTCACTAGACTTACTCAGGCTTTATGTCTGACTCTACTTTTCTTTCGTCTTCTCTTCTTCCGTTTCCCCCTCCCAGGTAGTTGAGGAGGGAATAGTTCAGCTCAGGTTAGATTGGACCGCTGCTCTTCCCAAGCTTGAAGATTCTTGGACAAAGTGCTTTGGACTCTCCTTTTCGCTGCTATGGCTGGCTTATTCTACATTGGGGAATATAAATGTATTTTTATGCTTCTTTATTTTGTAAGACAGATGATACTCTGATATTGGAAAACAATTGTTGTACAAACTATCTTATCAATAAAGTAAAGTTTTATTTTTCGCTGTTTAATTTCTGTCTGTCTTGTAATTTATCTGCATCTTTTACCCTAAATGCTCCACATAACTTAGTGCATTCCTTTTGTGAGTGACACTAACGGATGTGACAACCTGGATTCCGACAGACCTAATTTTTCAAATTCGATCTATCAAAACCCGAGTTGGGTGCTCTGGTATCCTGCAGAAAAAGACAGAGATAAAGAAACATGTCAGAACTCGTAGAGCATCTCACAGCGGAAGGAATTAAAATATAATATATTCAAAAATAGCTTACCTTATAAATCATACTGTCTAACCAGTATCCAAAGCTATACCATCTCTGTCATGAACCTAACCTGGAAGTATGTAATGAGGAGGGGGTCAGAACATAAGTTCTGTGTGAGAGGACTTATAATAAACTTCTGTGTAACAATACATATACCGTTCCGTATATTTTCTTAGTTATTAGGTTAATTTCGTCATTAGCACCTAAGGCTAAACTCATGTCGTTCTTATTCAAATACTAGTATATTAACCTAATATCTCGTATATGTGGATACTCCCTACTCGTATTATCTTTTCCATGTATGTGTACTGTTCCTTTCCATTTATCGTACGGACTTCATTACGTAACTATATACTACCTCAGCGTAGTGCCACCATTTCTGTAATTGTTTGGACTGCCACGTTTCCTTAATTCGGTTAGGGTTTATGCCACCTAGGGCTACTAGGGATTATGCTACTTAACGAAATATGCCCTCTAGTCTAGGACACATTACTCAGAGCGATATATGTTACTAGACCTTCCCCGCGTAAGTATCGTGAACCGTTTTTCGATGACTAGATGCACATGTACTCTATATGTGAACGAAAGAAAAGAAGACGAAAGAAAACTGGGTCAAACATAAAGCCTGGTAAGTTCAGTTACTTCTAGCATGTGAACAAGGGAAAACAAAAGGACATGAATTAATTGAATACAAGACAATACCATGATGATAGGGCCAACAACATAGGATAAGATTAACACAAGATATTCTAAGACAAGATAAACTAGATATGCTTTAATACTTTCTCCGCTTCGCTATTAACTTGTTATTATGGTTTCTATATCTCTGCACCACCTATCTAGTGTCCCAACTAGTAATCTGTCTAAAATGATAACGAGACCCCAGTCCCAGTAATTGTGGTTGCCTTGAGGCGTACATTTATTATTTATTACCTAGATCTAATCTAGGGTTTTATATCAAAGTACTTCCTAGATTCCACTCGGGTTTACGCGGCTTATCTAATGCTTCACAGATTCAGGGTTTATGCTACCTACGTCCAACTAGGGATTACGCTACCTGTCGAAGGATGCCCCTAGTCTAGGACACACTACCTAGAGCGGTATATGTTCCTAGACTTTCCCCACGTATGTGTCGTGAATCGTTACCGCTGTCTAGATGCACATGTCCTCTATATGTGCGACCCAATTCTGATTTAACATCCTAATTTACAGTTTATGTCAAGACTAGAATTATTATTCTTGTTTACCGTTTACGCCTAAAACTTAGCTTACTTGCCAATACTAAATTTAATATGTCAAATTACATATTCCATAATTCATGTCAAATTTTCAAATTTGCGTTCTAATAAACATGCCATAATACATGTTCTAAATTATGTCAATCATAATTATGTTCATGTTTCACATTATGCCAATTTCCAATTTTACAACCATGTTTAAGTCAAATTTATAGTTTTTGGTATCATTAGTTGAGGGAGGGGTCGAGTGGGACCATAGCCACTAGAAAAACAGACCTTAGCATCTACATCAGCAGACAACTTAAAGATCCCGACCGAGTTCCGTGTTTCTTGACTTGCCCTGCCACGGGACTCGGGTAGCACATATAGAGTACATGTGCATCTAGTCATCGAAAAACGGTTCACGATACTTACGCGGGGAAGGTCTAGGAACATATATCGCTCTGGGTAGTTTGTCCTAGACTAGAGGGCATATTTCGTTAGGTAGCATAATCCCTAGTAGCTCTAGGTGGCATAAACCCTAACCGAATTAAGGAAACGTGGCAGTCCAAACAATTACGGAAATGGTGGCACTACGCTGAGGTAGTATATAGTTATGTAATGAAGTCCGTACGATAAATGGAAAGGGCCTGCACACATACATGGAAAAGATAATACAAGTAGGGGGTATCCACATATACGAGATATTAGGTTAATATACTAGTATGTGAATAAGAACGACATGAGTTTAGCCTTAGGTGCTAATGACGAGATTAACCTAATAACTAAGAAAATATACGGAACGGTATATGTAGTGTTACACAGAAGTTTATTATAAGTCCTCTCACAAAGAACTTATATTCTGACCCCCTCCTCATTACATACTTCCAGGTTAGGTTCATGACAGAGATGGTATAGCTTTGGATACTGGTTAGACAGTATGATTTATAAGGTAAAGCTATTTTTGAATATATTATATTTTAATTCCTTCCGCTGTGAGATGCCCTACGAGTTCTGACATGTTTCTTTATCTCTGTCTTTTTCTGCAGGATACCAGAGCACCCAACTCGGGTTTTGATAGATCGAATTTGAAAAATTCGGTCTGTCGAAATCCGGGTTGTCACATCTGTTAGTGTAACACCCCACATCCATTAGTGTATCTATTTGTGAGTGACAATAAATGTATGCCTAGATTAGATCTATCAATCGTTCGGAAGATAGCGTAAATCCTAGATTAGATCTAGGTCAGAAACAATAAATGTACGCCTAAAGGCAACAAAAATTACAGGGATTGGGATCACGTTATCATTACTAGTTGGGATACTAGTTAGGTGGTGCAGAGATTAGTATGGTGTACGATAGTATATTCGGTTCGAGATAACTTAACTTAGTTTAGGGTGCTTTCCCATTTCCAGCATATACTTATCATGCTCTTTTTCTTATCCATAGACTGAATAGTCACTAGACTTACTCAAGCTTTATGTATGACTCTACTTTTCTTTCGTCTTCTTTTCTTCCGTTCCCCCCCAAGGTAGTTGAGGAGGGAATAGTTCAGCTCAGGTTAGATTGGACCGCTGCTCTTCCCAAGCTTGAAGATTATTGGACAAAGTGCTTTGGACTCTCCTTTTCACTGCTATGGCTGGCTTATGCTACATTGGGGAATATAAATGTATTTTTATGCTTCTTTATTTTGTAAGACAGATGATACTCTGATATTGGAAAAAAATTGTTGTACAAACTATCTTATCAATAAAGTAAAGTTTTATTTTCCGCTATTTAATTTCTGTTTGTCTTGTAATTTACACGTTTCTGACATAGAACATGTTAATCAAACCAATGTTAGGGTTAAGTTAACTAAGGGAACACTTAACCGTTATAACATGTTAGTTAAAACAGATAGGCAAGGTTAAGTTAAAAAGGAACACTTAACCAATACAAGATGAATGAGTAGGGTTAAGTAAATGCTTAACCAATATAACTTGATGCTGGTAGGGTTAAGTCAACATGAATTACTGATAACACTTAACCAGTTTAATATGACAAAGGAATGGGTTAAGTTAACTTGAATTGACTAATGACACTTAACCAATCCAACTTGACGAGAAAGAGGACAAAGTAGTAAACCTTAGTTAAAAAGGGCTAAGTAGTAAACCTTAGTTAAGAAAACGACTATTCAATACACTAAGTGGTAAACCTTAGTTAGAAAAACTAAGTAGTAATCCTTAGTATAACACGAAGAGGAGAGAACGTCCATCTGATCTTAAAGAAGGCTCCAACGAATTGGGTTACGAAGCCCGAGGCTTCGAGGGGACGTAAGGGTACTCTTGGTATCCCTCTGTGAGAATGCAGATGATCCGCCTGGGCTCACAGAGGTTAAGGTCTGCGTTAGAAGAACTAAGGGTATGCCTTGGTTGCAATATAAGGCAACCTAAAGACTAGGATGGACCAGCATGATTCGGCAAGACCAGTAGCCCTGTGATAGCAACTCGTCGTCTACCTACCATCTTGAGTCAGTCAAGATACGTAAAGTGGAAAGGCGGAGAACTCCAAAAGACCATATACTTGCTATCTAGTTATGGGTGAGGATGGTCATAAGACAGTGGGGCATAGGGGGCCTGCGTATAGTTCTCAATTTTTCAAGGGTGACCTTTCATTAGTTCAGGGAGGGTTCAGGTGGGACCATAGCCACTGGAAAAAACAGACCTTAGCATCTGCATTGGCAGATATCTGAAAGCTCCCGACAGAGTTCCGTGTTTCTAGAATAGCCCTGCCACGGGACTCGGGTCGCACATTTCATGACATGTGCATCTAGACAGCGATAAACGATTCGCGACACATACGTGGGGAAAGTCTAGGAACATATACCACTCTAGGTAGTGCATCCTAGACTACGAGCATCGTTCTACAGGTAGCATAATCCCTAGTTGGACCTAGGTGGCATAAATCCTGAATCCGAGAAGTATTAGATAAGTCGCATAAACCCTAGTTGAATTTAGGAAGCGCTCGATAAGAAAACCTTAGATTAGTTCTAGGTAATAAATAATAAATGTACGCCAAAAGGCAACCACAATTACTGGGATTGGGACCGCGTTATAATTTTAGATAGATTACTAGTTGGGACACCAGATAGGTGGTGCCGAGACATAGAAACCATAATAATAGGTTAATAGCGAAGCGGAGAAAGTATTAAAGCATATCCAATTTATATTGTCTTAGCATATTTTGTGTTAATCTTATCCTATCTTGTTGGCCCTATCATCATGGTATTGTCTTGTATTCAGTTAATTCATGTCGTTTTGTTTTTCCTTGTTCACATGCTAGAAGTAACTGAACTTACAGACTTTATGTCTGACCCAGTTTTCTTTCGTCTTCTTTTCTTCCGTCCCCCCCATGTAGTTAAGGAGGGAATAGTATAGCTCAGGTTAGATTGGACCGTCACTCTTCCCAAGCTCGAAGATTCTTTGACAAGGTGCTTTGGACTCTCTTTTTCTGCTGCTATGGCTGGCTTATGCTACATTGGGGAATATAAATGTTATTTTATGCTTCTTTATTTTGTAAGATAGATGATACTCTGATATTGGAAAACAATTGTTGTACAAACTATTTTATCAATAAAGTAAAGTTTTATTTTCCGTTGTTTTAATTTTGTCTGTCTTGTAATTTATCTGCATCTTTTACCCTAAATGCTCCACAGAACTTAGTGCATTCCCTTTGTGAGTGACACTAAAGGATGTGGGGTGTTACACGTGGTATCAGAGTGATATATGCCCTCTAGTCTAGGACACACTACCCAGAGCGATATATGTTTCTAGACCTTCCCCGAGTAAGTATCGTGAACCGTTTTTCGATGACTAGATGCACATGTACTCTATATGTGCTACCCGAGTCCCGTGGCAGGGCAAGTCAAGAAACACGGAACTCGGTCGGGAGCTTTAAGTTGTCTGCCGATGCAAATGCTAAGGTCTGTTTTTCTAGTGGCTATGGTCCCACTCGACCCCTCCCTCAACTAGTGGTAAGTCTAGCTGTATCCGTCGCTTTTCGTTAGGTAGCATAATCCCTAGTAGCCCTAGGTGGCATAAACCTTAACCGAATTAAGGAAACGTGGCAGTCCAAACAATTACGGAAATGGTGGCACTACGCTGAGGTAGTACATAGTTACGTAATGAAGTCCGTACGATAAATGGAAAGGGACTGTACACATACATGGAAAAGATAATACGAGTAGGGGGTATCCACATATACGAGATATTAGGTTAATATACTAGTATGTGAATGAGAATGACATGAGTGTAACACTCACATGTCTTATTATGGTTAGTATTCCTTAATGCATTCATTATGCCATAACGATATATGACCACCCACATTGGACTAACATTTTGTGGCTGCTGGATGTGCCGGGCGGTTCCGGGCAGTCTTACGCCACAACTTGAGTCCAACCTCGTGTCATAAACCGTTATGCTCAAATTTCCTCCTTTGACCTCTCACATTAGACGTCCAATTGTGGCAGCTGGATTTGCCGGGCGGTTCCGGGCAGTCTTATACCACAATTGCGTCTAACCTCATGTCAAAGGTTTATTAATATTTGTATTTCACCCAAACCCCCAAATTTCATGTTATGCAGTTCAAATTTACTTTTAAGCCTATTCAAGTGGTCATTAATTAGACCAATTTAATGTTGATTCATACCAAATTACATGTAACCCAATTACCCAACTTTTATTCAAATTTACCAATTCCAAATCATTTATTTCCAATGGTATTCATATTTTTAAATAAGTTCGAGTCCTATAAAAATATGACTAACATATTAAATCCCCAAATTCAAATCCATGTTTTATTCTAGTGTCATAGGCTAATTAACAAGTTCATGCACATGATTCGTGTCGATAACGAAATTAGTACATTCTTACTAAATGTGAAGTGAAAATGTGTGCGTGTACTTGTCAAGTATAGTACACTCACAAGGATCGTGTAATATAACAAACAATATTCAAGTATAAAGTAATAGCTAATCATAGAACAGTAGTATAGTAAACGTAGTAAAAACAGAAAAATCACACCAGGGCTTTTTATACTTGTTCGGAGCACCGTCCTACGTCCAGTCTCCGACCTCTCTCTGGATTTTAACTAATCAACAACCTCGCTTCACCAGGAGGAACAGGTTCACAACACCCGAGCAGCCAAATGAGATTTTACGCCTCTAACAACACGAGGACTTCAACACTTGCCTAATCACACACAGGACTTCAACACTTGCCTGATCACACATAGGACTTCAACTGATACAATGGTTTTGACTTCTGCTTTGTGTTCTTGATTCAACACGGATAGTCAATAGTTTGAGTACAATCTTCCTATAATCTGATCCTCAAGTATATACTTTGAATGCGTAGATTTAAGGAAGTATATTACTTATTGAATGAGGAGATATGAAATAATTTCAATGATTCAATAAGCAATTAAAATATTTGAGAGATTTTAGAATGTAAGAATATTTAGAAAGTAAGATCAGAATTTAGAGCAAGAATCAGTGATTTAAAAGTATGATTTCAAGTCTATTTATAGTATAGAATAGTTGCATTCCTTCATGAAGAGTTTTTACAAAAGATTGCATCCGTTTCCATTGAAAATTGAAGAGAAAACTCTTGATGAATGAAAGCAACCCTTCAGGAAAAAGCTTGCTGTTTCGGAAACGGTCGATAGGTCAAAAATCACTGGACGACTGGTTGAATTGAAAATTCCAGAAAAATAGCCGTTATGTGCGAAATCACATAAACCGGTCGACTAGTCCTTTTTGGGCGGTCGAACGTTTTAGTTTCTGTTTCAAAAAACACAGCAGAACCGGTCGATCGGTCCTTTTTGGGCAGTCGACCGTTTTATGGATGTGGACCAGAGAACCTCGGTCCACAATCTATATCACTCTGCACTCTTTCCCGGTCGGTGCCTAGACCGTTTGGGCTTTTTCTGTGACTTTTCAATTCCTTAATTATACAGATTTCAGCAACGAAGATATGATATTGTTTTGTGCATTCGTGTTATACTTTGAGGATAAATTTTAACATATTTCTAACATGACTCAAAGTAAAAAACCTTATCTCTATGAAATGATCTTCTTTATATGTTAACATCGATCAAAATCTTGTCTCAACATTCTCCCCCTTTTTGATTGATGACAACACCTTGGATTTTCTCCCTCTAAATATAAAGTTCCCCCTGAATTTCTGCAACATTTGTTAGCTTATATTATATATAATCTTACTTTTTGATTCCTGCATTAACAAATGTTAGCACACATATACTATTACCATGTTAAGCACATAATTTTAAATGATAGTATATGTAACATGAATGATATGAATAATCATAAGAGAAAATATTTCTCCCTCTTTGTCATCGATTAAAAAGAATAAATACCATAATAAGCACAGTAATCGAGAGCAGTAGAGAATACAATAATTATAGTACGTTCAGGAGATACCGAATAACCTTCTCTTTATTGTGGTATACCTGCAAAAAATATAACATATATAGTTTGGTACCCACTTTCTTTGTTTGGGTCCACGGGTTAGATGGAAGGTAACCATACCCAAGAGGGATTAATGGAACCTAAATTTTCATTATTAACTACTGAATCAAAATAATCATCGATATATTTTTCTCTGTTTTTTCAACTTACGGGAACCCAAATACTTAAGTAATCTCTAGTGATATTCCTTTTCATACTTATATATTTATCATAAATACCATTAGTCATAGAAGTATTCGAATTTTTATAATAATTGGGTCTTGGATGTGCATTAGTACTAGCAGTGATATTCTTTTTGTACATAAAAGCATATCTAGTACTATTTCTATGATTGGTTTTATTATATCCTATACCACTTTTATCATGTAAAGGTCGAGATCTAGACAAAATCATGTTTAAATCATTTTGACCTTTATTAAATTTCACGAACTTATTTGTACATTTGATTCCACAGTCGCGATTGATATTTTCAAAAGAAACCTTGTTATTAATACCCTTATTTAATTCAGAATTCTTTCTTTTTAAAGTTCTATTCTCATTTTCGAGACAACTAAATTGAGATTCTAAATTATATAAAAATGATTGTAATTTTTCTTTTGAGTCAGAAATTTCATTTTGCAAAATACTACTATTCACCTTTAAGAACTCACATTCTTTAGATAATTCCAAATTCTTTTTAGTTAGCGCTCCATTCTCTTTTTCAAGAGACGAAATTAAAGAACTTGAATTATTTAAAGAATCTTCTAATGATTTATTTCTATTTTTCAAAAGATCGATTTCCTTTAAAAGAACATTGTTTTTATCTTCTAGTCATTCATTTTCTTTTTGAAGGAAATCTTTTTGAGAAACAAGCTTTTCTAAGGTATTTTCAAAACATTTGGCTTGTTTTGCTAAAAAATTGTTTTCTTCTTTTAATTTGGAATTTACTTGCTCATAATTTTTAGACTTAGCTATAATGATTGCATTAAGTTTACCCAAACTTTTACAATCTTTCAACAATTTTTCATGGTCTAACAAAAGATCTTTATATAATGAATCTACACATACCGATTGTGATCTGACTTTAGCCATAAGACATTTTCTTCCTTGCTCTCTTGATTCTGCTTTGTTGCTTTTCCACTTTCTAATCCCTTGACTAGACTTCTTTATTGCCATTTTGATCGATGCCAACATGAAGCTGCATGAAAAATCAACCTTCTAGTACACTTACTGGTCATGGATAGACTTATTCACTCTTGTAGCATGAGCAATTTATATGAGCTATATTGCTTGCATGTAAGCAACTCATAGTTTTAGTACTGCATGTGGTTATAAATATCAGAACAGCACATGCATTTAAAATTCTTTTCAAAGAACATGTATGTATTTTATTTGTTTTCCGCTGAATAAACATTATAACTCTGATATTTGTATAAAATTTTATTTTGCTAGAATTATTACGCACAGCGATTTTGTGTTTAATTTCATTTTAAACCCTATAAGCCAATAACAATCCGTCATTTTGAACGCTTCGAGTTGGTTTAAACACCGACTTGGGACGGTCAAAATGGCGGGCTGTTACATTTAGTATCAGAGCTATGGTTTTCATAAAACTTGGCTTACTGGGTTTAAAACTCATTAGAGATAGGGTGGAAATACCCTAGAATGAGCGGAATTGATAAAGAATCGCTTTTGGGAGGGCGAGATTTGGGGAAAAGTAATTTATTTTGAAAAAATCCTAGAAAATAATAATAATAATAATAAAGTTAAAAATAAAAATTGAAAGAAATATTTTTTTGAAATATAGGTTTCCTTTTGGAATTTCCACTGAAAAGACTTTTCAACGAGAATTTTTGGTGCCATAATTATGAAAATACAAGTGATTTTGCCAAGGGTTCTCATTAAATTGGAGTCCGTATTAACTAGCAGTGTTAGTTTTCCTATAATAATATAGGAATACCAGTGGTAATAAATAATAAAAAGAACCGTGTGTAAACTAATTATTTTAAATATTTTGACATATATGTAAATCGTTTGAATTGAACACAATTTTCTTTGAAAATTGCAAGAAATTCTCTATGATAAGGATTTTGAGTAAATGGATTAGTAATACCAAGTGGTATGGGACGTTTGGTAATACTTTTTTGGTTACTCTCTTGATTTCTCGTATGGATTATTCGGTTGTGTTTGTACTCTCCATTGTGAGATTTGCAATTACTGTTTGAAAGTATACTTTGAATTGTTTTCCAAGTTGAAATGCTTTCATGACGATACTATTGTTCTCTTTCACAGCTATTGTGATTTGGTTCATTTTGTCATATTTTTTTATATTTGATATTTGTTATGAGTATCATATTGATTTATATATGATACTCTAACTTGACTAGTTTTATCATATTGTTTTTGTATATGATAAAGTCGAATATTAGTTTTGTTTGTGTTAACCAGCCTTTTGGTACGGTCACCAAAAGTACTCAAGACACGCTCGACTCAACATATCGCGTGATATTACAGCCTGGAGGTGTCGCCAATATCTTCTGGGGGGCCAGTATCAGAAGACTCGAGTATGGCCATTAGCAGGATGTCACATCCCACAGACGCAACCCCCATCAGTATCCGTCCGCATCCGAGCCGAAGGCGAGCCGTCAAGCGGGTCCGAGCGCTATGCCGGTGGGGGTCCGGGGCCCCACAGTCCCGAGGCGATCGACCTAGCCGGTTAGGTCGAAACTGTGGGCACCGCCCAATTCATCCGATTTTCTCCATGCCAAAAGCTCAGATTCCTTCACTTCTCACTAGCAAAACAGTGGATTCCTTCATTTCGTGTTGAGGAGCTTCGACGCCTCAAAAGAATCAACCAGCCTCGACAATGCCTCACGCCGAAATCCACTTCGCACCCAGCCGGGTGCGAAATTTTGCACCTCACCCCAGGTACGAGTTTCCGAGGCCCGACAGCAAGAGGTGCGAATTTCTGGAAGATGGTCCGCATTTCTACCTACTCCTACCTAACCCCTACCTAACCACTTCCTATAAATACCCTATGGCCTCACACTTCAAGGAGGTTGGATTCTTGAGCTTTGAGACCTCCATAAAGCTTCATTAATGGCATCTCCTCTTTGAGAAAGAAGAAGGACAAAATCGTCTATTTCCTTATTATTCAATATATGATAATTATGACATCTTATATCATGGAACATGAATGTTATGAGATGTCATGAGATAGTCTCAACCTTGTAATTTCTTCCAAGTGATTATTAATATTCCAACGGCTGTTCAAAGTGGACATAGGCCCTCACTAAGGCCGAACCACTATAAATCTCTTGTGTGATTTATTGCTTATGCTTTATTTATGTTCTTGTCTATGAGACCATATTTATAATTCCTAGTAATTAGGAATCTTTGGTGTTTGTGACATTTTTTCCCGTCAACATTTGGTGTTTTCATTGAGAGATAGAAGGCCTCGACTCACTTGGCCTCAACTCCGCCTCGTGCGGACCTCATGGCTCGACTCCACCTACCGCGGACCTCGTGGCTCGACTCCGCCTACCACGGACCTCGAGGATAGGCTCTGCCTACCGCGGACCTCGGCCTCAACTCCGCCTCGCGCGGATCTCGGCCGCGATCCCTTCTCACTCAGCCTCGACTCCGCCTCACTTTGCCTCGACTCCGTCTCTTGCAAACCTCATGGCTTGACTCCTCCTACCGTGGACCTCGTGGCTCAACTCCGCCTACGGCGGACCTCGAGGCTCGACTCCGCCTCCCGCGGACTTCGGCCTCGACTCCACCTCGCGCGGACCTAAGCCCTGATTCCCCTCACTCGGCCTCGACTCCGCCTCCCGCGGACCTCGACTCCGCCTCACTCGGCCTCGACTCCGTCTCCCACGGACCCCGTGGCTCGATTCCGCCTACCACGGACCTCGAGGCTCGACTCAGCCTCCCGCGGACCTCGGCCTCGGCTCTGCCTTCCGCGGACCTCGGCCCCGACTCTGCCTCCCACAGACCTCGACTCCGCCTCGCTCAGCCTCGACTCCGCCTCCCGTAGACAAAGAAGAAGGTTTAGTCTCATCAACAACGTCACCGTTTGCACGAACACTCTCGACAATGGCTATGCCAAAGGCAATGGGAGCGGCTACGGTGACCGAACTACCTTGACATATAGTAAGGGGGCGCTGTACCGAGACCACTCTCTCTTGATTATCAATGATGGACCAGATCCTACGAACCAACATCTTCCTCGACACAACTCAATGACCGCTAATCAGGATGATGGGACCGCTATTCCAATGGCCCGCGCTCTTCCAGAATATGATCCGCATCAATCTGCTCTTTAACAAGATCCGATTATAGATGTCGAGGACATGGAGGAAGACAATCTGGACTTCCATCATAGGAAACACCCTCGCAATAGGACCCCGGAACCTCGCCAAAACCCATGGGTCCCGATGGTGGATCCCCATCCAACATACCTTCCCGACATGGTCCGAAGGATCATGAGGGAGAGGCGAGGAAACATGCATGATTCATGGGAAGCACACATTAGGCGCAACCCCTTCACCAGGAGGGTAAATGAAGCTGAATGGCCACACCGCTTCAGCATGCCACAGATGCCTCTCTATGATGGCACAACCGACCCCTGTACCTTCTTAAATCAATATGAATGGCAAATGGACTCGAGTCGGGGTAATGATCCAGTCAAATGCAAGTGCTTCCCAGTCTTCTTATCAGGAACCGCTTTGTTATGGTTCTCTTGCCTCCAACTCGATTCCATTAACAACTTTGGCCAATTAGCAGCAGAATTGGTCAAGCAATTCAGAGTGCACATATCGACTCCGAAGATTGTCCTCACTTTGTCTAACCTATGCCAAGGACCCACCGAGTCGCTCAAAAGCTACCTCTCCCGGTTCAATGTCGCGCTCGCCGAGGTCAAGGATCCAGATCCTTGCACCGTACTCTGTCAACAAGCCAAAGGTCTCCTCCCTACTTCCGAATTCGAGGCATGGATCGATCGGAAGCAGCCAAAAAGCCTCGACGCTTTCCGTGAAAAGGCTAGGCAATACTTATGTCAAGAAGAGGCGAGATGAAACCGACTCCCCAGGGCTGTTCTTCCCAACAATCCACACACGGATACCATAAATGACAGCATCAAAGGGAAACAGATAGAGAAGCTCTTTGATAAGGACAAGGGGGCATGTCCCCACAAACAAAGGCCGAATAACAGTAGGCAAGGCGGCCGCAACAACGGCCAAGTTCCTACGGAACCCAAGAAGTCTGGCTCTCACAGGACGTACGAGATCTACACCCCACTGAATGAAGACATGGAAACAATCTACCAGGAAATGTGCAATGCGCTCCAATACAAGAAGCCGTACAATAGGGAATCCACTAATCATGAGAGGAAGACCGACAAGTACTGTCGATACCAGGATATGTACGGACACAATACCAACAATTGTCGTCAATTCAAAGACGTAATCGAAAAGCTTATCTGCGAGAAGCGCCTTGAGCAGTACGTCCGAAGAGCATCATGACTCTTGCCAGCGTTGAGCAGAATTCTGGCAAAACCTAACGCTCATCCCCATTGGCTACAAGTGACACTGGTACTTCTCACCCGCCCCGAGCGGCGGAGGACCAGCTTCGAAACGGATCTTCTTCCACTTGTGGACCCCGAAGCTCCTACGGCTCAAGAACAAATTCACACGCTTAATAAGAAATATGAGAAAGCAACTCTTGCACTAGGCATTGAAGATCAACATCAACCTTATGCGCCAACAAAAAAAAATGTCGACACATCGTCATTCTACTTCAGCTTGCCCAGAACCGCGCCCACTCATGGCGCACCGCATCGGAAATTTCTCCTTTCGAAGCCAAGGGCCCATGTCAAGGAAGAAAGTTCAGTCTCATTAAAAACATCTCCATCCGCTCCAACATTCGTATGGCAACAAAAACAATGACAGAAAAGAGATGATGATCAAACCATTATCACTTATGGCCAAGGAACACGGTGACAAACCGGGACCGTGTAACCAACCATCAACTCAGAGGAGCCCAACTATCGCCACACGCAACCAGAGTCTCGCTCTTCCAGTAGCTCGTCGGACCAAAGTGCTTCCGAATCTGGGTGCACACCAGCTCGCCCAGACTTGACAGCTATACCAAAACCAGACCTCCATCGAATTACGTCACTCGGGGGGCGTCAAAAGAACAATCAATAATCCTACCACCGATTTGTAAGCTTGACTCGAGTGGTAGGAAGAAGCTTTCAATACCTTCCTCACCAGAATTGAAGACATGATAAGAAGCACTTCAGATCTGACTGGCCAAGCATGCATTATGGAGGCAAGTACCGATGCTCCTCCACCATCGACTCGAGACTTGGGGGCAACCCCGCGAACGAACCGACTAGCCGATGTCACTCCTCGTAATGGTGCCGGTCCCTCTACACTTGGGGGCATCCCTAATCCCGACATCGCTCCAGCTCGATGTGCTTCGATTGGTCAGGCATTGCAGTTGGAAATATTTCTCAAGCACCAGCTCGCGCAGCTTTGGATGGTACTCCTCCCATTGTTTCATGAGTCAGAATTACGCTCGATGTGGCCCCTCCAGTTGGAATCCAAAAGGACCTTCCTCTCAATCATCTGACTCCCAACTTGGACGTTAGCATTAGGGGCACCAGTGCCACTATAGGCAATCAAAATCAACTGCTTGTAGGCAATCGAAATCAACTGCTTGCTTTCGAAAATGGGTCAGAGATCGCATGTGTCATCCGTCGGTACACGCCAGGAGTTATCCATTAACTAGGATCACACACAAATCTGAGTGGCCCTGACACTCCAACACACCACATGTGGCATTCCATGGAGGCACGACTGACCTCTAATCTCTGCGATATCCGGGTCACCACTTGAAGCGGAATGCGTCATTCCGGCCGTCCCCAACTTTGACGCTCAAGCCTCCACTGGGCTGACTCAAACTGCTATGAGTCCGTACTTATCACCTACGCTTCTAGCATCCAACTGGGCCCAAGTTCAATTCAGCTGACTTCCACAACATCATGCAACCGAAGTTGGAGACTCCCGGATTGCCAAAGGCCTTCCGCCATGAAGGTGCGCTAGGCTCCAAAGTCCAAGACTAGATCATGACCTCTATAATGCGACAGGAGCCCAACCTCTGATTGTCATCGACACGATCCATGGATCATAAGGGAATCGCGGGGGCACGCCCACGACGTATGCGAAAGTGGTACGAGGCATAACCCATTCACTTCGGCTAGCCATAATACCAAATGGCGCAATTGGCGCCAGCACTCCGACATGCTAACGCTCGCCCCATACTTAAAGAAGCCATGATTCTCGAAGCTTCGATAGCTGCCACAAATGGCACGTGGGATCATTACGCATCGCCGATGCCATAAAGTGCAATTGCTTCCCTGTCCTTATCTAAGACGGCTCTATCCGAGTTCTCCCGACTTCCTAACTTGCCAAAAGACTGGTCGCGCAATCCAAGATGAACGTCGTGATACTCAGAGACATCCTCTTAGTCTCGACAGTTACCAAGGCACCTATGAACTCTCAAAGGCCATCTCGAAAAATCCAACACCGCCTTTGCCAAAATCAAGGAACCCACTCCTCGAGTCACGCTCGTCCAGCTCACAAAAGGGCATGCCACCTGATTTCAAACTTAGAGCATGGACCGTCAAAGATAATCAAGGACTCAGAAGTTCTTCCGCATAAGTGCGACTACTTCCTATGCCTAAATCTAGCGTAAAGGAATCAAGTTCCTACCCTCAACATCCTGCCTCATGATAACACCCAAACCTCCAACAACTCTGATCCCACCGCTTTGCACAATCTTGCTCACACCGGCAACGTCAAAGGTAGTTGCAATAGCAAGAGGAAGCATCTTTGACCTCCGTCCTTCCATATCTATATACTCTCAACAACACCCCTAAGAAAATCTATCTCGCAACCTACAACTCCCAACCGTGCAAAAGACCCAGACCTAAATGTCCGACGAACGTGCCAAGGGACTCTGTAGGATATTGTCGGTTCTACACCGTCCGCAGATACAACACAAACATGTTTCGCCACTTGTAGAACAACATTGAGGAACACATCTGCATGGAAACTCGAAGCCACTCAACGCTCATCAAAGATTCCCATTGCACAGAATCTCCGAGCCACTCGACGCTCATCGGGGGTTCCCACTACGCGGACCTTCGAGCCACTCGACGCTCATCGGAGATCCGCATTGTATAGGGTCTCCGAGCCACTCAACACTCATCAGAGATTCCCACTAAACAAAAACTCGACCGACAATTAATCCCTCAAGATCACCCCCCCGACTCGTTAGGACTGTGGCAACAATGAGCATCCAAGCCTCATAACTCCCCTCGCGCGGGTCGCCTTTTGCACCGATCTAGTTGTTATCAGGCCTCAAGTGCTGTAAGCCCTCCAAATGGCTTCTGTCCGACCTATATTCAACCATTATGGCTAATTCGTATACACGAGCGCGCTACACTGGATCAACATCTCCGATCCAGGAACCGGTCCTCTGGATCAAGCTTTAATCAGCAACGAGTAGCCCGATACTTCAAATCCAGAGTCCGCCATAAGGGCCTCAACATCGGCAACCTCGTTTTACAATGGGTCTTTCCTCCACCAGCAAGCCTTGCCCCTCGTTTGGAAGGCCTACATTCATACGACAGAAGCTCAGCGATGGAACTTTCAAACCCTCAACCGTGGATGGAGCCGAACTCCCAAGGGCATGGAACAACGAACACCTTCGCCTCTACTCTACATAACCTAGTGAACAATCAATTCAGGTCTTCCAACAATGTCTTGCTTTCCTACATTTCGAGGCATTGCAAAGGCTACTACTACCAGAGATATCCATAGGAGTGATGTTCAATTTCCTGTACCCCTACCATGTTTGCTCCGTTCATGACGTGTCTGATTAATCCTGCTAAGCAGCTTGCGTTCAAACTTTCGATCGCCGCATCGGTTCCCCGACCAAGGGAGCCGGTGCCGCCATCCGAACCTCGATCCAACATCAAGGCCAAACAACATTGGCAACGACCGGCGCCCCAAGCATAGAAGCCGGCCACGCCACTCGAGTTGTCGGTCCGCGGCGTGACCGAGTATAAATAACCTCTAACTCGAACTTCGGCCCGAGGCCAAGGATAAATCGTTCCCCCAAGTCCCACGTGACTTAGGGCCGCCCAACTTACAGTCGGGAGCGATGTACATTTCCCCTGGCTACGGGTACCTGTCGAATCTCGGCGCAGCACCAAGACCGACATTAAATCATTTCCCCGAAGCCCTAAAGGCTTAGGTGCAGCTCATGGCAATGATCGGACCCTATGTGCTAGTGATCGGAGCTTTCCTCCGACGAATAAATGACGCCGTCCCTCACTCCAACTCGATGAACGACAGGAGAGCCACACACTATACGGACCGCATAACGCGACGTCATATGCCTTCACTACACTTGGGATTTCCCCGGGCAACCCAAGAAAGAACAGCAGTCTCTCAAGCCTGGCTTCGCAAACTACGGGTTTCCTGAGCTGAGGGAAACTTACTAGAAGCCTGCGCTCTATCTCACCCCTCTGGAACAACAACCCAGAGCGCGATACTCTGTCTCACCCCTCTGGAACAACAACCCAGAGCATGAAACTCTGTCTTACCCCTCTGGAACAACGACCCAAGGCGCAGCACACAATCAAACCCCTCTGGAACAATCAACCCAGAGCGCGGTCTCCGATCGCATTCCGATTGGTGTAACAACAAGTACGCTTGTGCAAGTACGGGACACTGGAAAACATGAGAAGAACGTTCAAATACTTAACATGAAATGCGATCTTTACTAATTCATATTCCATTTCACACACACGTAAGACAAACTACATGTCTAACATCTCTTCTCTCTGATGACAGAGTATTCATGAATACCACACCATGTCTTTAAGGACCAAAAGCGAGGATCGCGCTCGCATATACTATTGGTTCACCTAACCCAAAGTATATTTAATTCCTTTAACAACTACTGATGTTACTCATCCTTTTCTTTTCTTTTCTTTTGTCTATACATGTTCGATACAAGCAGGTCACCACCAACGACGGGCCCTTTCCTTACAGAACTGCTCCCTCCTCTACTCTACACAAGAGTAATGGATTCATGATGCATCGATGCGCGCCTTCCGCCATCATCCTCGCCGCTTGTATCATCATAGCCTCCTCGAGAGCAACACATGGAAACGGCTTAGGGACGATTTAAAAAGCAAGGACCAATCCAACATTGGTGTCTCCCCAAGCCTTCTTGGTGCCTAACTCAGCTCTCTTCTCAGCATCTTCGGCAGTCTTTTGATCAACTATGTGCCTGGCCCGGAGCCACATAATGGCATCCGCTACAAGTGTGCTAAGGGTCCTCTCGCCCTCTTCTAGCGAGCGTCACTAGAGGCTCTCCTTATTCCTAGCCTATTCAGAGGCCCTCTCGTTCTCTGCCTCAGCATTGGCCTACCTCCTCGCCACCACGGCGACAGATTTCTCCTGGGCATCCTGACTAGACTTTGTCAGGGCATCTTGTATAGCAGCCTCATCCTATCCGTCTTCCCCTCCGACTTTGCCACCAGCCAGGCTTCCTGATTCTCCACCCCAACTTGCATTGCTTGCCCACTTACATCAGCTATGCCCAATCAACCACAACTTCTCCTCCTCCAAAGAGGCTCACATGAATGTGGCATACCGAAATCCACGGTTCCTCCAACTTCTCTAGAGTGTTCCCGCTGTAACTCTAACCGGGACCCGGACGCTTAAGGAGGCATGGGGGCAAAGCCCGGTGTCACCTCCACTCCAAAGGGGGGAAGTCCAGGAAAAGAAGCATCTATTTGGCTGTTAAGGGTTCGTCGCTCGCAACCTCTTCAGTTGACAAGTACTCGAGCTCGAGGGCGGTCCCCTGCCTATCTCTGCGTCATCTTACTCATCCTCAACCTTCGGGGCAACCATTCTAAAGAGGAAAATACGCCTCGCCACGAGGATGATCCAGACCCAAAAGCTCGGGTCTTGGAAACTTCTAACCTCCCACAAATACTAGGTAGACCGGGCATAGAAGCCCGAACCAAAGGACAGAGGGACTGATACAATCACCAGTTCCCCGAGGAGCTGGAGAATTTAGAAAAGTTCCCGAGTTCCCATGGCTGGTTCATTGGGTTCACAAAGTCTCAGCGTCCTGCCAGCAAACTCATACTTAAACGCAACATGAAGCTAACTCACGCCCCTCGATGCATACCTACAAGCGCATCGAAACGCGACGACGATACCTAGTTTGGATAACTATGGCAGTAGTTACCGGCAAACGTCAGTGCCATTTTTCGAACCGGATAATGGCCCCGACATAATTTGGTTGGAGACTAACAACTCGACCATATTCCCGCATCTTTCACGCATATCCGAGCGATCGGTCTGCATAAGTTCATTTCCAGAATCATTCGCCAACCAATTGTGTTACGTTCAACTCCAATCACCGACCAAACATGAAACATTGAGCAATGATCCGAGCTTACTAGCTCCTCCCTGACGTCGGGCAAAATTTAGCCGGTACCCGAGCCTGGGGCAACCCTCTACGAATTTCACCGGCCTAGCAATCTCAAGACCCGATCAGATCCCCTTAAGTCTCTGCAATGGCATCATCTTCACAACATCCTACGGAGCCGCCGTGTTTAGAGCACCTTCACCTCGCAACGGAAGAAATCCAGAGCCAACGTTCAGGCCATGGAGGCTTCTCGGCTTCCATCAGTACCCAGACTCCACAAAAAACTGATACTCCGAAACATGGTGGTAGCCTTTAACTTCAATAACTAATGACATGGCTTTCACCAACTGCCAGTGCAACACCTAACTCAAGATGCAGCCGCATCCTGGTTAGGTTACTGATTAGATCCCAAGACTAACATCTCGACTACGTGTCGATATCTTATATAAGCCTTCAAGCCGACAGTCCAAGCAAGTCCATTTCTTGAGGACCGCGTCGCGAGACCAAAAATCACTAATCACTACCCGCTTATATGGCGCCATGACAAGGATCAAGTTTACAAACTTATGATCGAAGACAAGGCTCGACAAAGTCATGGGAGTGCTAAGTTATGTCTCGTGTTACATGCGTCGACTTAGTTGTCATCTCCTCAACCAAGATTCAAACTCCCTAAGAGCGTGAAAGATTTAATAAGCATTTGGGACATAAAGCCCAATCCCGTATTCACACATGCTTGGCAACCTTTATCCAAATTCCTAATCCCATTTCCCAAGATCTACCGCTCCACGTTCTTGGGTACCAAATCTGAAAGCCCTCTTAGTTTCCACCTCTCTCTTCCCTTCTCCCGATAACCTAACAACACCTCGAACATCCAAAATACAAAAGAAATTGTTTGGCATCCTTCATGCCTTACGATGATTTTCCATCCGGAGAAGAGGAGAAAGGAAGTAACTACAATCGGGGGATCGGTATGCCCCAAACGAACGTTCCAAGATCGGAATTCGAGATTATACACCGAAATACGACTACATCTACTTATCTTCGAATCCCTAGCTACCAAGTTAATCACGACTCAACGTCCACTTGCGTACTCACCAAATGCTCAATCATCAAAGCGCCCGCGTATGCACATCCCCCGCAAGTGTCAAATCGCCTAAATCGCGTGATGATGGCACTATGCAGATACTAAGCAACATGAGTGCGACACCAAACCAATAACGGCTCACCCACGATTCCCCAATGAGCGTGCCCGCTAACTAACATGGTTTTCTTATAACTTGCAGGATAAATCCGCAACCCAACTATCATCTCAACTTTCATTCCAAAGCACATCATGTCAAGACAAGACGTACTTTGGGGGAAAAAATGTTAACCGGCCTTTCGGTCCGGTCACCAAAAGTACTCAAGACATGCTCGACTCAACATATCACGTGATATTACAGCCCGGAGGTTTCGCCAATATCTTCTGGGGGGCCAGTATCAAAAGACTCGAGTATGGCTACTAGTAGGACGTTGCATCCCTCTGACGCAACCTCCATTAGTATCCATCCGCATCCGAGCCGAAGGCGAGCCATGCTCTGAGCCGAAGGCGAGCTGTCAAGCGGGTCCGGGCGCTATGCCGGTGGGGGTCTGGGGCCCCACAATCCCGGCAGCGGTCGGCCTAACCGGTTAGGTCGAAAATGTGGGAACCGCCCGATTCATCCGATTTTCTCCATGCTGGAAGCTCAGATTCCTTCACTTCTGACCAACAAAACGGTGGATTCCTTCATTTCATGTTGAGGAGTTTCGACGCCTCAAAAGAACCAACCAGCCTCGACAACGCCTCTCGCCGAAATCCACTTCGCACCCAGCCGGGTGCGAAATTTCGCACCTCACCCTAGGTGCGAATTTCCGAGGCCCGAGAGCAAGAGCTTCGAGTTTTTGGAAGATGGTCCCCATTTCTACCTACTCCTACCTAACCCCTACCTAACCACTTCCTATAAATACCTCATGGCCTCACACTTAAAGGAGGTTGGACTCTTGAGCTTTGAGACCTCTATAAAGCTTCATTAATGGCATCTCCTCTTTGAGGAAGAAGAAGGACAAAATTGTCTTTTTCCTTATTATTTAATACATGATAATTATGACATCATATATCATGGAACATAAATGTGATGAGATGCCATGAGATAGTCTCAACCTTGTAATTTCTTCCAAGTGATTAATAATATTCCAACGACTGTTCAAAGTGGACATAGGCCCTCACTAAGGCCGAACCACTATAAATCTATTGTGTGATTTACTGCTTATGCTTTATTTATGTTCTTGTCTATGCAACCATATTTATAATTCCTAGTAATTGGGAATCTTTGGTGTTTGCGACATTTTTTGCCGTCAATAGTTTGTGATTACCATTTTGCCTTTAAATGCAATGGTTTATTTCTTTAAGTCATAGTTGAATTTTTAAAGTGTTTTTATGTTATAAACACTTTGAACTTCATGGTAAGTTTTATATAAAATTATCATTTGAAGAATACTTTTGATTTTAGGATAGATTGGACTCTGTTGTACCAATGGGCCAAAACTCCATCTTGGTCGACCTGATTCAGGTTCGCTACCTGAGTCTTGGTGGTTTTAAATTTTGCCCATCTACCACCAAAGATCAAACGGTCAGCTACATTGGGAAATTTTGTTGTTTTGATCGGGATTCCCGATCATCGGGTCACGGACTACATCAGATGGAGGCGTGGGGGTCCCACGTGTAGTGACGTGAACGGGTAGCGTACGGCCTTTGCCTTAGACCGTCTTGGTTATCCTGGGTTGATCGCCAGGTGTCGTTATGGCGCTATGAATGGATTACGGTGCAGATGTCTCGAAGGGCGCTCGGGCTCTACCACTGTGATTTTACAATACTAGCGTCTGTTTATTTGGTATGTTATGAGTCGAGTTATATTTATCCCATAATCCCCTAATATTTTATTACATTACTATAATTGATTTGATTATATTATTATATTGATTTTATATATGATAATTGTTATGAGTATCGTATTGATTTATATATGATACTTTGATTGGATTATATTATCATATTGATTTTATATATGATAATTGTTATGAGTATCATATTGATTTATATATGATACTTTGATTTGATTATATTATCATATTGATGTTATATATGATAATTGTTTTGAGTATCGTATTGATTTATATATAATACTCTGATTTGATTATATTATCATATTGATTTTATATATGATAATGGTTTTGAGTATCGTATTGATATATATATATATATATGATACTCTAATTTGATTATATTATCATATTGATTTTACATATGATAATTGTTATGCGTATTGTATAGATTTACATATGATACTCTGACTTAGTTATTATGAGAATCCTATTAATCTAAAAAAATTGATATTTGTTATGAGTAAAATGTTGGTTTATGTGGTGTTTTAGCTTGGTTTATTTTATCATGTTGCTTTACATATGATAAATGTCATGAAATATTTGATTTATATGAACCACTCTATTATAGTTATTTTTACCATTTGGTTGTACTCGTTATGAGTATCACATTGATTTTTAAATGATACTCTGACCCCATTCATTTTATCATATTATTATCTTAAATAGTATTAGTATCGTATTGATTTACATACGATACTCTGATTTTTTTTAATTTTTTTTATCATACTGCTTTTACACATGATGAATGCAATGAAGATTTTATGGAATTATGTATGATACCTTTACATTGAAAATGGGTAGTGGGTATCCTAATACATGTATTTTATTTGGGATAAGAGTTGAAATTTAAATAAAATTTGAGTAATTAAAGTTGGGAATTTCTTGTTATTTAAATAAGTTGGGAAGGTTATGAAGTTTCAAGTTCAATATGCTGGAAACTTAAATTAAAAGGAAGAAATTAAAAAAAATTGAGACATTAGAATTTTGTAATGTTGGACAAATAAATTGCGAGGACGCAATTTAATTGAGGGGGGAGTCTATAACGACCAGCATTTTTGGAGGGGATTGCAATAGCATGGAAATTTTTGGCATTTAAAAATAAAATAAATTAAGAAAGTTAACTTACTTATTTTTATATGAATTTGAGTTTGAAATTAATCGTTAACACACATTTAATTTATTGTTTGATAAATTTATCTGGTGAGTTATAAACTAATTTAATTGATTTGTTTTGAATTTTGAATTTTTTATTTAACTTGAGATTAAATGTTTTCTTTAAAGTGATGGTTCAAATATAAGGATTGCATTTTTTTGGAACTGTTAACTGATCTTGTTTCAAACGTCAAGTGTAAATTTATTCCATACGCCAAGTGTTGAATATACGGGTGATGTAATTGAAAAGAAAGGAATAAGAAATAAATTAGGCATATTATTGCGTTACATAAAAATTTAATTTACGGTTAGTCGTTGTTGAAGTTATAACACATTTAAAATAAGTGAACAGCGTGGTTCGTTTCAACTGAGTACCGTTCGTTAGTAACGTGTGTTCAACCATGTCCTTTGACCAGTCAACGCCTTGTACAAGTACTATCTAGATAAATCTAGAATTTAAAATTTTAGGGTGGACACTTGTATATTCAACAGAGAAATTAGAACACTGGTCTACCCGGGTTGTTTTCTATCAGTATCTGGATCCTTTGTTGGCTTATAAAATAAGCGAACCACTTTCAGTTTAGGGGGGACACGGTTCCTCTTCTTCATAGGGGAACAACCGACTAGTTTCCTCATACCCAAATTTCTTTTTTCTTCGTCGAAAATTAAACTTGGCAAAATCGATTTGTAATAATGGCGGAGTTGAATTTATGAAACAGAACAAGTCTGAACGATGATATGAGTAAAGACTTGAAAAGAGAATTTTATTATACTTGAAATGTTGTAAAAATGATTGTATCTTTACATAGGAGGCTACGGCTCCTTAAATACAAGATAGAACAGTTTGGGGTTGGCCCAGAATATTACAATTTAGTAATAAGGCCTTGGCCTATGTAACGGGGAAGTTAAATGACAGTAAATACCCAATACAATGTATCATGTATATCCATTTACTTTAACTCCCCCCGAAAGCTAACCCTAATTAGGTTTCCATGTGAAAATAAATGGCGGCTCCAAATTGAAGAAACACTCTAATCGGTGATGGAATCTTCTAGTCAGGCCTCCACGATAGATGGATTGTGACGCCGCTTGAGCTCTTGAGCTTAGAAGGCTTCAGATCCATTGAGAGAGGTTAAATTGTTGGTTTAAAACAGGCTTGATTAGAGTCTGTTATGAAACCCTAGCTAAACTTTACAGATCTAACAACATTTTGATATATGCGAGAGACTAATCTGGTATGTAGATAATTCTACTTGACCTTTTATCCGGATCTGCTGAATCAACATTAAGCTCTTCCTTCAGTTTGATGAAATTTGGTCCTGAGAGAGGTTTTGTAAGTATATCAGCCTTTTGATGAAACGATGGTATATATCTTACTCTCAATTTTCCTTGTATGATTTGTTCTCTGATAAAATACATGTCGAGCTCTATATGTTTTGTTTTTGAGTGAAGAACAGGATTTGAAGTCAATGAAATTGCACTAACATTATCACACTATATCATTGCCTTTTTAGTTGACTTGATTCTAAGTTCACTCAATAATGATTCGATCCATAATACTTCTGTTGCAGCACTAGCAACGCATCTGAATTCTGCTTCTGTGCTTGACCTAGATACAATATTTGTTTTCTAGCACTCCATGATACAAGATTTTTTCCTAGGTATATACAATAACCTGATGTTGATTTTCTGTCATCTAAGTCAGTTCCCCAGTCTGCATTAGCATATGCATTGATATTTAGAGAATTGCTAGCTTTAAATTTAAGTCCATGATCAATTGTTCCCTTTAGATACCTTAGAATCCTTTTTACTGCTCTCCAATGTGTATCTAAAGGGTTTTGCATGTATTGGCTAGCCTTGTTCACACTAAAAGATATGCCTGGTCTGGTTATAGCGGCATATTATAGGGCTCCAATGATACTCCTATAAAATTTTGCATCTTGAATTGCCTCACCATTATGTTTTGAAAGTTGATTATTGGTGATCATTGGAGTTGGAAGTGAATTAGCTTTGTCCATTTTTGCCTTTAGAAGGATTTCAAAAATGTATTTCCTTTGGCTAAGATGAATTTCTGATTGTGATGTTTTTCTCACTTCAATGCCCATAAAATAGCTTAAGTTCCCCAAATTTTTATTTGAAAATTCTGCATTAATTTTCCCATGATAAACTCAATTTCAGATCTGCTACTACCTGTAATAATAAAATCATCAACATAAATTAGAATAAAGGTAGTATCAGTATTAGTAAATTTTGTGAAAATTGAGTTATCAGATTTTGTAGAATTGTAGCCATAGTTGACAAGTGTTGATTTCAACTTGTCAAACCAAACATTAGGTGCTTGCTTCAACCCATAAATTGCTTTGTTGAGTTTGCACACCAATTTTGTGTTACTATCATGACAAAATCCTTTAGACTGTTGCATAAACACTTCTTCCTGCAAATTACCATTCAAAAAAGCATTATTAACATTCAATTGTCTAATGTTCCAATTTCTACTCCAGGCAATAGTCAAAACTATTCTAATAGATGAAGGCTTCACAATAGGTGAAAAAGTTTCTGAAAAATCAAAAACATACTGTTGTGAATATCCTTTTGCAACTAATCTTGCCTTGTATTTAGAAATTGAACCATCAGAATTTCTCTTCAATTTATAAACCCATTTACACCCAATTATATTTTTATTTTCTAGTTTTTCAACCAGCGACCAAGTTCCTTTCTTAATTAAAGCATCATATTCTTCTTGCATAGCTTGCTTCCAATTTTCACATTGGGATGCTTCATAGAAAGTAACTGGTTTATCCTGAATGACAACAATATTAATATTTTTGGGTTCGAAGATACCAAATTTAGCTCGAGTTAACATAGGATGCTTGTTAGTATGATCAGCAACTGTAGTGCCTTGATTGATATTCTCTGTTGAATCTGTGGCAGGTGTTTGATCTGCTCTTATATTACTAGTATCTGACCTGATTGACTCTGATTGTCAACATTGTCATCAATTCTCTGCTCTTGACTTGGCCTTCTCAAAGGCACTGTGAGTTGAGAGCTAGTGGTGGTGTCTTCCATGGATTGTTGATGTAGCACCATTACTTGTATTTCTTCAGGAACATCAGGTATAACAATTCTTAGATTTACAACTTTTTCAGTAGTTTTTTTTCAGTACTAAAGGGAAATACCTTCTCATTGAATTTAACATGGCTGGATATAAATATCATGCCTGTACTATCTAAACATCTGTACCCATTTTGACTGTTACAGTAACCAAGAAAAGTACATGAAGTAGATCTAAAACTTAATTTGTGGGTATTATATGGTCTTAAACAAGGAAAACATTGACATCCAAATACCTTCAAATGATCATATTCTGGTTTGACTTTAGTTAAGACTTCCTGTGGAATTTAAAATTTAAAACCTTTGTTGGTAATAAATTTATCAAGTGTACAGAAGTATAGAATGCTTCAAGCCAAAATTTTAAAGGCATAGATTCCTGAGCAAGTAAAGTTAAACCAGTTTCAACTATATGCCTATGTTTCCTCCCAATTAAACCATTCTGTTCATTGGTATAAGGACAGGTAGTTCTATGATTAATGCCCTTTTTTTCAAAATAAGTTTTTAATGGTAAAAATTCTCTTCCACCATCAGTTTGCATAATACCCACATGTTGTCCAGTCATATTTTCTACCTTATTAATGAACTGGATAATAGTATTACAAGTTTCTGATTTAGATTTTAACATATAAATCCAAGTAAGCCTAGAATATGCATCAACGAAAGATATATAGTATTTAAATCCATAATCATAACTGATAAATGCTGGACCCCATAAATCAGTAGCAACAAGTTCGAGTGGTCTAGAATAACTTGTGTGTGAATCTGGAAATGCAAGTTTGCGACTCTTTCCTAATTGGCAAGAGGAACATATGTATGAATCAGGAATTTTATCAATAGGAATATTATTACTATTCAATACTTCTTTTACAATTTTGCTACTAGGATGCCATAACTTGCAATGCCACAAATCAAATTTACCAAAATACTCAAAATCATTCATGTATGTCATCATACAATTTTTCTTATTACAGACTAGGTTTTTATTATCATTCAAGTCAAATCTGTACAACCCATTAAATTCTCTACCCTGCAAAATGATTTCTTGATTTAGTATATCATTGAAAATGCAAGTATTTGGATAAAATTCAAAATAAACATTATTATCCTTAGCAAATTGGGAAACACTCAGCAGATTCTTCTTAATAGAAGGGACCCTTAGAAGATTTTTTTAAATTAATTCTTTTGGTCCAAATAGACTTGCATTTCCAGTGTGTGTTATTTGTGTAACTTTACCATCACCAACTCGTAAATTTTGCATATGTTTGTATTCCTTGTTGCCCAAGTTTAAATTGGCCAAATTATTTGTGACATGATTTGTAGCCGCTGAGTCTGGATACCAGCAATCATCATTAGCATCATCTATTGAGGTTGATTCTGTGCTTAAAACTTTTGATTGACTTTTATTTCAATCTTTCTGCACATTAACTAGATTCACATTGCTGCTGGTTCCTTGTTGTGAGGGGTTGTAACTAGAGTTATATCTGAAATAACATTTGTTGGCACTGACCAAACTTTTCATAGATTTGACATTTAACTCTGTTGGTATTATTACCATTTCTACCACCTCTTCTACCTCCTCTGTTTGCAGATCCACCCCTCTGATTATTATTGAACTGACCCCTTGAACCTTGATTTCTTTCTTGTTGTTTACCCTTGTTATAAGTATAGTTCACAGCCATGTTAGGGTTTAATACTTTGTTGTGTTCTACTCTCCCTTCATATGCAAGAAGAGTAGAATACACAAACTGCAAAGAAGGGGTAGGATCCATGGTTGATATGATTGCCACAACAGCTTCATACTCATGATCTAATCCACTAATTATATACAACACATGCTCTAAATCAGAAACTTTATGACCTGCAGAAGCCAGTTGATCACACAGATTCTTGACCTTAAGTAAGTACTCATTCATACTCATTTCATTTTTTTCTAATGGTCTGCAACCGTCTTTTATAATGCATTATCCTAGCAGAAGATTGAGAAGTAAAATTCCTTTCTATTGTATACCATACTTCTTGGGTTGTATTACCCCCAATTAATTGAGGTAGGATATTAGAACTTATGGATGACATCATCCATGCACATACAAGACTATCTTGTCTCTGATGAACTGCATATTCAGGATTTGGTACAAGTTGATTATCCTTATCTCGAATGAACTTAGGTGGAATAATCTTTGTACAAAGAATGTAATCTTCTAACCCATATCCTATAATTGCAATTTCTATTTGTAATTTCCAGAGTAAAAAGTTGGCTCATCAAGATGAATAGAAAAAATTTGGCTTTGTGGTTTGATAATGGCCTTCATCAGGTCATTAATTGGATCACCAGATGAAAAACTCTATGCATCTCTAGTGACAGACCCATAAGGAGTGGCATCTCCTTCATTTGACATGGTGAACAAAAAAAGATCACAGAATTTGTAAGAGATTTTTAAAACAGAAAATCTTGAATTGAGAATCAAAGAAGACACTCATGTGAGAATTTGATGCTATCAAGGAACTCAGGTGATCAATACTTGCAATTATCCTTTAGGGATAATAATTACTGATGAGTTTCTTTTGACTGCACTTGTCTTCAACTGATGCTTTTCTTGAAATTCTTGATTGGTGTTCTGATCAGATTTTAAACTTTCTCTTTACAATAGGCTATTCTTTGATAAACTATGCAGCCAGAGTGATGAACTAGGCGTGGCACAATTTATCAGAGATGGCAACAACTTTCAGATGATAAAATCTTCGATCTTGGATGAAAGGAGTCCAAGTGATGAAGCTTTTCTGATGGACAATATATTTTGATCAATCTTGAAACAGATTGATTCAGAATTTTTTTGTTTTTCAGAATTTTCAGGATCTAATGCTGTTAAGCACAAAGATCTGCTCTGATACCAAGTTGAATTTATGAAACAGAACAAGTATGAACGATGATATGAGTAAATACTTGAAAAGAGAATTTTATTATACTTGAAATGTTGTAAAATGGTTGTATCTTTACATAGAAGGCTACGGCTCCTTAAATACAAGATAGAACAGTTTGGGCTTGGCCCAGAATATTACAGTTTAGTAATAAGGCCTTGGCCGATGTAACGGGGAAGTTAAATGATAGTTAATACCCAATAAAATGTATCGTGTATATCCATTTACTTCAACTGACGGAATCCATCTCATCTTCTTTTGGCCATCAACCGACCCTATGCCCTCACCTTGGTATCGCTTCAACTTTCCGCCTCCTCAATCAACCAATTGGTCCCTCCTTTCTCCCACCGCATTTATCACTTCACTTATTACTGCCATCATCAAGCACCCCATCTCATGTTACACTTTCTCTCCACAAAGTCGCGCCTTTTCCCTTGCCTGTGCGCCTGACCTATCTCCGTCTCCTCACTGGCTTTTGACCGCCATTTCATGTCTTCACCATCACCGAAGTAAGAGAATGGGTGTGTTTGGTGTTGCATATATGGGGCTTGGGGAGGGAAGGCGCATCATATATGGAGTTGCATGCATGGAAGGAAAAAAAATGGGCGTGAGCAAGGATAGCAAGTCATGCACTATTAGACAATAGGGAAATAAGGAGTATGATGCAAAAAGGCATGCATTATATAACTATTATCATCCAATGGAATACCCACCCAGTATTCCTGGTTAGGTGAAAGCAAAGTTGATGGTTGAGTGGTGGGAGAAGTCACATGAGCTTCTGATTGAACGTGGTCTAACTTTGGATGCTATCAAGAAATCTGTAGCTGACGCTGCAATTGCTTTTAGTGATGGACCGATGGAACTATTCGAATTTTTAGAGGTAACATATTAATTGGTTGTTTTTATGGTAAAACACACATATGCACTCTAGTTTTTACTACCGTGTACTATTCTTATAAATAACGATTACATAGGCAAAGTAATTATCTAGTATATACAGTAAGGAGGCATGTCTTTTTTAGAACACGTCTCCATTCATTTTCAATGATAAAAATATTACTTTCTAATATTATTGTTCGCAAGAATGTGGACACTAATACAAGGCTTGGTACTGCATTTTTGAATAAGCCAATTATTTCAGTTGAGATGGTTTATGATTGTAACACACCACCTCCGCTAGGGTCACTCACAAAGGGAATGCACTAGCTTTTATGGAGCATTATCTAGGTAAACATACATAGAAATATTACAAGACAGAACATATAAAACAGCGGAAGAAGAACCAAATTTTATTACTTTAAAAATCTTGAAAGGTCTAAAGCCTTTTTACATCAAAATGCCATTAAACCCATTACATCGAAATCTGTCTTGCAATAGTGAAGAAGCATAAAACCATGGTCATAAATCATTCCCCAAGTAAAACAGTAAAGCAAGCCATAGCCAAGGGAAATCCAAGCCGTACATGAAAGAGCCTTGGAGCTGGGTAAGATCCGAACTAAGTTGTATTCCCACCCTGCGAACCTGGGGGGGGGGAACGGAAGAAAAAAAGGCGAAACAAAATGGGTCAATCATAAAGACTGAGTAAGTCCTAGTGACTTTCTACATAAAAATAGGTAAAGATAACATGGCATGAATAAACTGAAAGTAAACATAAGGATGAAGAGAAGATAGGCAAGTTAAACTAGGATAACAAGATAAACTATGGTAACAAGATAAACTAAGGTCACAAGAAAACTAAGGTAACAAGATAAACTAAGGTCACAAGAAAAACCAAGGTAGCAAGATAAACTACATATAACATCACATGTTTAACATTCTCTGCATCAACTGTACTAGTACCCCAACCCGTATCATCCTCTCCATGTATATGTACAGTCCCTTGCCGTATATCGTACGGGTTTCATCACATATTTCTATACTACTTTAACGTGGTGCCACCATTCTTGAAATCGTTTGGACTACCACCCTTGTTCTAGCTAGGTTTTCTTATCATGAACGATTGCGTGTTCAACTAGGATTTATGCCACCTAGTACCACTAGGGATTATGCTACCTATTGAACGTTTTCTAGATTCGTTTAGGGTTTATGCCACCTAGGACCACCAGGGATTATGCTACCTAACGAATTCCACGTAATGATCTATTAATCGATCGGCTCCCTACAAGTCATAGCTCGTTCATGTGTCTGTGTCATACGACCCAATCACGAAATGTATTTACCTGTGCTAGGTCCACCATAGGGTGTATCAATCCCTATGGTGCCAACCATCGACACAAATCAAGCACGCACAGATAATCCTACTGATGCCCAATGCCTGCTTTTTTGCTCCGGAGTGTGTGCACGCCCGCACTCCGTTAGAACCTACACTGGCGCACCCACACAGCCGTCGTTCTGGTCGCTTATAATCAGCCTAGTAGTCATGCCCCACCCTTCCTAGTTCCAGGGTACCTTGATACATCTAGTGGGTTACTGCTGAAACGGACCGCGTAATTAGGGTTTCCGTCTAGTAGGTTAAGTGTTGTCATTTAAATTCGAGACTTAACCCCATCAGTCTAGCATGTCAAGTTGGTTAAATGTTGTCATTCAAGTTCTTGACTTAACCCGTTTACGTGTCATGACAAACTGGCTAGGTGTTGTCGTTCAAGTTCATGACTTAGCCCTACGAATTCTCTATCAAGTTGGTTAAGTATATTCAAGCGGTTCATGACTTAACCCTATCAAATCATCGTGTCAAATAGGTTAAGTATATTCAAGCGGTTCATGACTTAACCCTATCAAATCATCGTGTCAAATTGGTTAAGTATATTCAAGTGGTTCATGACTTAACCCTATCAAATCATCATGTCAAATTGGTTAATTATATTCAAATGGTTCATGACTTAACCCTATCAAATCATCGTGTCAAATTGGTTAAGTATATTCAAATGGTTCATGACTTAACCCTATTATGTGGCATTAATTCATTAATGCACTTCAACCTCTCACATTAGACTAACTGTTGTGGTTACTGAATTGGCCGGGCAGTTCTGGGAAGATTTACACGACAACATAGTCTAAACTCGGGTTTTACGTGCGATATGACCAACTACCCACATTGAATCCTATTGTCTGCAGCCACTGGATTTGCCGGGCGGTTCCAGGAAGATTTACACTGCAAACTCAACCCAACCTCGAGTTGGCCATTTTCAAGTTTATCTAATTGTCATGCCCACATTCAAGTTTTCATGTCAAAATTCATGTCGAGTTTTCATGTCATGTTTCATGTCAAATCGTATCAACTTTTCAAGGCAAGTTTCATATAAAGTCGATGTCAGGTTCGTGTCCATATCCAGGTTCAAGTTATAACAGCGTTCATGTTTCAAGTTTTGCCTATTATCAAGTTCATAATTCATGTTCATAACCAATTCATGTTTTGCCTAATCTACCCAAATCGTATTCCCTTCGCATGTGAACGTGAATCGATCTCTACTACAAATAAATCCAAATCTCGAAATAGAGGGAATAGCATCAAAACTATGATAGGAAAAATGGACTAGCATAAAGCAATAAAAGGGGTTACAAGACTAGCATGACATAACTTGAGATAATTGGTTACAACATCACTGGCATATAGGATTTCAAATCCAGCAAGATAAGGTGATAGTCATGGTAAACGCTGACATAAAAGAATAGGCATGCAAAGGCAAGCCAAATACAAGAAAAATGGATCCAATGGTTTTGGTGTACATAATAGTGAATAAACTAAGCAAGTCGCACCCTTGGTATGAGATCCAACAAACTCCGAATTCGGTATACAACATGGGTTTCAATCAACTATAATAGTCTCAAGTAATTAACCTCGATAGTCATGGTCATAGGTAGAAATCCCATAATTAAGAATCCTAAGCGATTAATCACAATAGTCATGGTTAATTATCCAAAATAGTTCTAGGCAATAGTCATAGGCAATTAACAGTAATAGTTTCAAGGTCATGGTCATAGATAATGGCCTTATGTTCATAATCATATATAATAATTCTCATAGTCAAGAGTCATAGTTGATTAGCCACAATTGTCCTTGTCATAGTCATAGACAACAGTCTTTCGTTCACCGTCATAGGCATAGGCTTAGTCTTATTAGTCATAGGCAGTATTATGTTCACTATCATAATCATTGGCATAGTCATATTAGTCATAGGCAGTCTTATGTTCTTAGTCATAGTCCTTGCCCATTAACAATAGATTCAACGCCATAGGCATGTTAAGGTTATAGACACGAGAGAGTTTGATTTACAACATGAATAGGTCCAAAGCAATGAGACGACCCCAAACCCCGTACTGACGGAGACAAGGGTAATCCGTGGAATATAACACAGAAACAGATAATAGCAGAACAGAATTAAATAAATACACCATAATGAACAATAGAATATACTGGATAAAAGTAATCATCAGAGTTACACAGTATATAGGATCATACTTAGTAAAAATACAGTTCAGATATACATAAATGTCTACAGCGGAAAATAAACATAATATGTACAATAGGAGCTGAACAGCATAAAAAGAGATAAATGATAGACTCCATCTTCAGCTCCAGCTATCCAGAAAGAACCAGCTAAACCTGAATACAAGGCTGTCCGTGTAGAAAAAGGGGCACCCGAGTTTGAGAGTGAAACAAACTACGAGTCAGTCATGGACTGGTATGAGAAATCTATTCAACGCATATATAATATGGCCAATCACAGGACCACGCCACTTTCGTGGAACGGGTTTACTCCATTGGATTGCCATTGCTTTAAAACAAATCTTTCTTTTAAACAACGCAATGCATTTTATAAAAATGAAGCCATTATAAGACTCAGTTCCCATCACACAATGCAACGCAAACCAGAGGATAGAGTTTTTACTTTATAACGGCCAAAATATGCTTGATACGAATAAAACAAAGGCGTTTGATATTATTGCTAGTGTTTATATGTTTTGAAAACAATTTCAAATCATAACTATCAATCGTAGACGGCATTAATGCCCCATACCACTATGTCGTCATATATATAGGTATACAATCAAAACCGCACGATGACGTATTTGGAAATTGGAGTTCCGTCCTGAACCAAGGCAAAAGATAGTCCTTACCGAATTCGAGATGCTCTAGCCCGTGTCTCAGGCAAGTACTCAGTCAAGCCTTTGGATCGTCAGGGCCGGTCCATCGATGTGGATTAAAATTCCTGAACACTGCGTTTCCCCACCCTTTGGGGTGTAAATGAGCCAACGAATGACTCCATCGGACCCGGATCGTCCAATCAAACCGAGGCGCCTCGCAACAACAACAACCACATAGGTGAAAAGTATATAAATGTCAGAGCTGGTAGGTCACTGACACCACCCTAGCTAGAAAGAAACGCATGCCCTCCCTGATGTCCTCTCCCGTTTCTGGTCCATACCGGGGTGTGAGGCTCGCGAATTTACGTTATACACAAAGCTACGCCACACAGGCGGTGCTTTGATCATCACCACAAGACTTTGCTTTTCAAAAGAAGCCCTGATCACTGCATCTTAGCATGCCACACAGGCAATTCATGCCATGCGACTGATGTCCATCGATATACAACTTCTGAGCTCGTGCGTCTCAGAGAAGGGCGTTAAGCAAAAGAATAAATTCTCTGCCGCCAAACAGATGTATATTTAATAGAGATCAATCAACACAGAATAAAATCCAATGTCAGACACACAGTCCATTTACAAGTCCGTTCTGGGTCTGAATGAAACCGGAGGCACTAAATACCTCGCAAACCCATCGATCACCACGTACGTCTGGACGATCACCACTCATTATCCATATTTCGGGATGCCTCCCAATCAGGACCTCGGTTACCACCCAAACGAGGTGAAGATCTCCGGTCTTCGACCACCGTCTTCATCTTCGACTTTCAATCGCCGGTCAATTATTTTGAAATGAGAATTAACTCGGCCTTTTCAAATAATTCACGTATATTTAGAATTTCAAATCAATTTATTTCAATGGTTAAATCATTCGACAACACCAATTTTGTTCTTTAATGTAATTTTCACACCAAACACATTCAACCATCAAATACCACATAAATCGAGCAAATTCAGTTTATTTCCATGCCACATCGTTTATGATATTTTATAACAATTTATCGCTATTTTTATTTATTTTAAAATAGCTAATTTATTCAAAACGACGCTTCGGGCCATAACGCGGCCATGGCGCTGTTTTTCTTCAGATTTGATTTACACATATCTGAAAATCTAACCGTTGGATCTTCACAAAATTTACATCATTAGAAAGGTCTTTTCAAAACGAATCCAACGGTTCCAGTCGGGAAAATCCGACGGTCGGATCTCCCGGTACAATCGTTTGAAGTTTCGATTTCAAAATACGAACTGCAGCGTCGTTATTCGATTAAATATAATTATATTTATATATATAAATATAATCGTTTCTGGCGCTGTTTTTCTTCAGATTTGAATTAAACATTCCAGACAATCCAACCGTTGGATTTTTACAAGGTTGGGGCCGTTGGAAAGATTTTTCCAAGGCGAACCCAACGGTGGCGATTTCGGGAAAATCCGATGGTCGGATTTCCCGCACTAGTTGTTTGAAATCACGGTTTCAAAACACGAACTACACGGCCACGTTTCGTTTTAATTTTATTTATATTTATATAAATATAAATATAGTTCATTCAACAATTTCAATATCCTTTTCACTTCAAATATTTCACTAACGCCTTTAAATTTTGGAAAATTTCGCCATAACCTCCTTTGTACGGGAGGGGCTGGGAAAATTCCCAAAGAGCCACACGGGCGTCTCATGTCGAAAAGAAAAAGAAAAAGCCAAGCGGCTAGCCAACAGGCTCATAAAATCATCACCCAAACAAAACAGTAAATGTGTACCTATTTGTCGGGCACAAAATTTTATTCCTCTTCTCTAGCCCCTTTGCTATAACCTGTTCAATAAATATGCATGTACATATATACAGTTCTTATCACTTATCATTTTCCATTCAACTTCATATTTGATTCCATTTGGTTTAAAAACACAATTCATTCTAATGTTGCATGCATAAGCGAGAATCATATCATTAGCTAATTAGTGAATATTTCGACTCATGCATATTTATTTGAACGAGTTGCTATTTTTAACACTTCACATTTCAACAATTCATGTATATAATAAAAATGGGATTTTTATTGTAAAACAATTCATTTCAAAACACTATTATTTTATATAGTTTATATAGGTGATAAAAATAAGATTTTCCTTATAAAACAATTTCTTTCAAAATGAGATTATTTTACACAGTTCATCTAGTCGATAAAAGGTAATTTTTATTATCAAACATTTTATTTCAAAATATGGATACCATTCAACACATGAATTTCAAATCAACGAATGAATATCGATTCAACACATGAAGGTTTTCTATAGTTTCTATATATAGATAAAAAATGTGATTTTTATATTTAAAACGCGAATACCATTAAACACATGAATTTCAAATCAACGAATGAATATCAATTCAACACATGAAGGTTTTCTATACAATGAATAAATATAGTTTCAGCAAATGAAAATAATTCAAACACATGAATATTATTCAAAATTTCGGCAGCATAACGGCAGGGTAGTTAAAACCGGGACCGTCCCTAGTACGGCTCCTCGCTCTACCTTAAAACCTCGCGGTTTTTGACAATGGGGATCATGCATCTAGTTCGCACGCAGGCGGCATGTATATATTTATTTCATTTCCACAAACTAATTCTATGTGGTTTCAACCAAATATTTCTCAACCACAAACGGGTATTTTCAACCACAATCAATCAATATCAACCACAAACAATCCCAAACAATCATTCGCTATCAATCAATTTTTCACACCAATCACAACCAATAAATATCGTCCATGGTTTGTGGACGAGGGGCGTATATATATATATATATATATATATAGAAATTCGCTTTTATTTCAACACATATATAATTTTTACAACGCATATATAACTTATACATCGAACGTACAACTTATACAACGCTTATACATGAGGTGTACAACGCTTATATAACTCATACATCGAATATATAATTTATACATCGTCGTTTTCCATATCGTTTATAAATTAGAAATCTCACATTGGGTTCCACTCCACCAAAAATAGCAGAAGGCACAGAAAAATACGCGGTCTCTTCTAAAATGTAGAAGACGTCCACACGGTCACGATGTTTCCTGTTTCATCGAATTTCGTTAACACAGCAAAAAGATATGATTTTTACAAGGTTTGCAACGCTTTTAGAAGTTGAAAACAGTTTAATTCATACAGGCCAATACCTGCTCGATTTCTTCAAAACTAGGTTTTAATTTTTCTTTCGATCCGCAGCTCGATGTTGAAATCCGATTGCACCACGATGACCGCCTTGGAGAGGCGCGCCTGGAGGGCCCCACCATGATGAACTCGCACGCGATCTGGCGGCGCCACAGGCCTTCGAACAGCCGCACTTCGGCAGGGTGATTCACGCGATATACAAAACGATGGGGGGTGTACTTTACATGGATTGGAAGAGCTCGGAGGGATCTACAAAAAGTTCAACTAGGCCATGGAGTTTCGGTGATCGGAGCGGCCAGAACAGAGGAGAGAAGGCGGCGTGCTATTTCCGCCGTGAATCGATATCGGGGAGAGAGAAAATCAAAGGATTTTTTTTTTAATTTTGATTGGCCGATTGGTTTTATAAGGGGTTTTCTGACGCGACCACCAATCTAAACCCAACGACTGTCGTCCCTAGCGTTTTACCCCCATTCCGAACACAATGGGCTATGTTTCGAAGTCCCATTCGACTTTTTCAGTCAGTTTCCCTTCAAATTAAAATATAAAACATTCAATATTTTATTTGAACGTACATTTCAATTTGCCAGGGCCACAAACTAATTCGAAAAATTCCAGAAAAATAAATCTAGCTATGTTTTGACGATATGGTCCCAACAAAACTAGTTTCGTCGAATTCTGAGACCGTTTGCAAAAAGGCCCATTTCTGGTCGATCCAATTTAACTGTAATTGACCAAAACACATTTTCCTTTGCCACGCTCACATACTAGCTTCAAAAATTATGAAATTTGAAACCTAGCAATAAATTCACATCCCGGATCCAACAAAAGTGGTTTCATCGAATTCCGAGGTCGTATGCAAAATGGCCAATTTCACGGGCTATATAAATTCCATAGCGACCTTTCTGAAAATTCATTCGGCCATAACTTTTGCTTTCTGCTATGAAAATTCGATTATTCAGATTTGTTAGAAAGGTATTCACTAACAGATTTAAATATTTTTGGTTTCGCTAAAATCCGTTTTGTTTTGCACCCGGTACAGTCCGACAAAGTTTGAATTCAATTTTTGAAACTGCAGCGCCATTTCAAACCTTGTTTATAATTATAATTAATTATATTCGTTTTCAATTGTCGATTCAAACTCAGCTTTCATCGCCATTATTTAAAATATTTATTTTAAATATTTAAAATTCATTATTTTAGCCAATTTAAAAATTTTAAATTGGTTCAGATTTTCTGGGTCATTACAATCTCCCCCAATTAAAACTTTTCGTCCCCGAAAAGGAAGAAAGTCGAAAGTGGTTTGATAAATCTACAATCAAACAACACAACAACCAATCCAATTGTTTTCTACCTTTCACAAATATACTAATCATTTTTTATACTCCTTTTAAAATCATTCAGACTATAGAATTTTTAAATGTGCACATCCATGGAAAGAAAGTAACAACAGAGTAGAGAATTACATAGTAATGCAAGGTAGGGTAAATGTACCTTGCACCCGAGTCAATCAGAGATATCCACTCGGCATCTGGGATAGGCTTTCTGAATGCTCTCGCGGATCTCCACTCCATTGCACTTTGACTAAGTGAACCTTCTTGTTCCTCAGATCTTTGGTTTCTTTGCCGATAATCTTTAGCGGCTCTCTTCTCACAGCTAATTCTGGAGTGATTTCAATATCCTGTTGGGCTGCTTCTTCCACGATCAAGTCTGGATCATAAACGTGCTTTCGAAGTTGAGATATATGAAATACATCATGGACTCCAGGCAACCAATCTGGCAATTTAACCTTATAAGCGAGAGTTCCGATCCGTTCCAGAATAGGAAACAGACCAATGAATTTGGGCGCCAACTTTCCAGTCTTACCGAACCGGATTACTCCTCTCATCGGCGATACTTTCAAATATACATAGTCGCCAACAGCAAAGGATATATCTCTTCTTCTTTTATCGGCATAGCTCTTTTGTCGGCTTTGAGCGGCCAGTAATCGCTTCTTAATAAAATCGACTTTGTCGGCAGCTTCTCGGATCATATCAGGACCTAACACAAGTCTATTACCTGGTTCGACCCAACAAGCAGGGGATCGGCATGGTCTACCATACAATGCTTCGAATGGCGACATTGTCAGACTTGCCTGGTAGCTGTTGTTATAAGAGAATTCAGCCAAATGCAGATGGTCTTCCCATGATCCACCGAAATCTATAACACAAGCCCGCAATAGATCTTCTAAAATTCGATTTACCCTCTCAGTCTGACCGTATGTCTGAGGATGATAAGCGGTGCTCAAGTTCAACTTTGTTCCCAGCTCGACTTGAAATGCCCCCCAGAATTTACTAGTAAATATTGTGTCTCTATCACTGACTATACTGAGCGGCACACCATGTAGTCTAACAATTTCCTTGAAGTATATCTGCGCCAGACTCTGAGCGGTTCTATTTGATCTGACAGGTATGAAATGGGCGGTCTTCGTGAAGTGATCTACGATCTCCCAAGTACTGTCATTTTCTTTTCTGGTTCTGGGCAGACCATCAATGAAATCCATAGAAATATGTTCCCACTTCCACCCAGGAACTTCTAGTGGTTGCAGCAATCCAGCCAACTTCTGTTGGTCGCTCTTGACTAGTTGGCAAGTAGGGCATCGGCTAACGTATATTGAAACGTCCCTTTTCATAGCCTTCCACCAGAACATTCGTTTGAGATTGTTATACATTTTGGCCACACCGGGATGGATACTCAGCTTGGACTTGTGACACTCATCTAATACTTCCCTTTTTAACTCTGGGATGTCAGGAACACAAATCCTTCCTTTCAATCTCAAGGTCTCGTCGTTATCGATTTGAAAACACGAGGGTTCGCCTTTCTGAATCCTTTTAATCATATCCTTAATAAAGTTATCCTCCTTCTGAAGAATAGATATTTTGTCAATCAAGGAAGTCGTGATAATAAAGCTGGCGATCATTACATTCTTTTGGTTCAGCGCATCGGCCACGACATTGGCTTTCCCTGGAGTATATATAATTTCAAAATCGTATGCTGCAAGGAACTCTATCCAACGTTGCTGCCTCAGATTCAAGTCCTTCTGAGTGAAAAGATAATTTAACGACTGGTGATCTGTAAACAGTTCAAATCACTCACCCAGGAGATAGTGTCTCCAGATTTTCAAGGCGAAAACTATAGCCAATAACTCAAGATCATGAGTTACATAGTTTTTCTCGTGCGACTTCCGTTGATGGCTAGCATAAGCAATCACTTGACCCCTTTGCATTAACACTGCGCCAAGGCCTTCTCTAGACGCATCAGTCCAGACTTTTAGATCTTGGTTGCCATCGATGATGGTTAACACTGGAGCTGTCGTTAATCTTAACTTTAGCTCTTCGAAAGCCTCCTCACTTTCTAGAGTCCATTTGAATTTAGAATGCTTCTTTGTAAGCTTCGTTAAATGATTTGATATCTTCGAAAAGTTTTTAACTAACTTCCGTTAATAGCTAGCCAATCCGAGAAAACTGCGGACTTCAGTGGGGGTACTGGGTTGTTTCCAGTTTTGAATAGCTGTGATTTTGCTTGGATCCACAGCAATTCCTTATTTTGATACGACGTGGCCCAGAAATTTCACTTCATCTTGCCAGAATATACATTTGGAAAACTTTGCTTTCAATACATTTCTCATGAGGATTTCTAACACTTGTTCCAAATGTTTTTCATGTTCGGCCTTCGATTTAGAGAAGATTAGAATATCATCAATAAAAACCAGAACAAATTTATTCAATACTCCTCTGAATACTCTGTTCATTAGATCGACGAAGTAAGCGGGAGCGTTACATAAGCCGAACGGCATTACTAACCACTCGTAGAATAAGTCGGGGCCTCTGAACGCTGTCATTGGAACACACTCTTCGGCAATTCGAAGTTGATGGAAGCCTGTAGCTAGGTCCATTCGTGAAAATACTTGTGCTCCATTTTATCGATCTAACAAATCATCAATCCGCGGCAATGGATATTTGTTCTTTATTGTCTGTTTGTTCAGATCACGATAATCCACACATAGACGTAGAGTACCGTCAGATTTTGGGACAAACACCACTGCTGCACCCCAATCAGAGAAACTAGGCCTGATCAGACCCTTCCATACTAGCTGTCGTGTTTGATTGTCTAATTCCTCTTTCTCTTTCAAGGTCATTCTTCGAATAGCGTGACCTACCGGCCTTGCATTCGGAATTAAAGCAATTTTGAAATCTATTTCTCTCTGCGGAGGTAAGCGAACAACTTCCTCGAACACATCCGCATAGTTATTGATGACAGGAATGTCTTTGATGAGGTCAGGAATATTCTCTGTGACTTCAGGGAGATTTTCTATTTCGGCTGGAGAAACATTTAGAGCTGCCCAGAAGTCCTTTCTATTAGATTTCTGACCTTCACACGGTATGGTTATATAACTCCCTGATTTAATCTTAGCCCTAACAACTCTCTCGGCGCATCTAACCTCTGCTTCATATTTGGTTAGCCAATCCAATCCCAGAATAATCTCGAATTCATTAAAATTCATGACGATAGGGATAATAGGGAATTTATAGCAAGAAAAGGAGACAGGTACTGCACAAATCCAACTGAGATTGATAGAACCCCCGACCGGATTCTGGACAGTCATTGGTTCCTTGAGCTTCCTCAAATTCAAATCTAGCTTCTTAGCGGCACTCTTTGCAATAAAGCTTCATGACGCGCCTGTGTCAAACAGTACTTTAACTGGAATGTTTTTGACAGTAAGCGTTCCTTCTAAAACATCAGATCTTCCTTGGCTTGCTGAGGGATCAGAAGTTTCTGCTACTTCATTCACTTGAACTACTTCAGGCTTCTTCATCTTCCAGCAATCTTGCTTTACATGACCAAACTGATGGCATTGATTGCACCTTTTTTCTCCTTTTTTCTCCTTCTTGGATTTAGATCCACTCTTTCTTCGTTCGTTCCAAGATTTGCAACTTATCGCCAAATGTCCTTTTCTGTTGCAGCTTGAGCACGTGGCGGTCGTTATTCGTTCGTTTCCAGATTCAGCCATTTTTCTCTTGGCACTGGGCCTCTTATTGACCTCAGACCTCGTACTGGCTTCACGAATATCAGTTTCCGACTCTTCTTTGTCACTATAACAAACTTCTTCTTCGTCGCGCAACAATCCTTTCTTATGGAGATCTTCATACTGATAAGCCATATAAATCATTTCTGAAAAAGGAAGCTTCACATTCCTCAGCACACTATTCTGATATCTCCTTTGCAGGCCATGAATAAATCTCAGATTTTTCCTCTTTAGATCTTGAATCAAATGAGGAGCAAAGAGAGCAAGTTCGTTGAATTTCTTATGATATTCTGGGATGGTCATGTCACCTTGTATCAAATAAGAAAATTCATCACATAATCGCTCCGTTGCTTCGGGAGGAGTAAATCTTCCTAGGAAAATCTCTTTGAATCTTTCCCAGGTGATATCACCTTCTGGATTATCTTTTATGATTGTTTCCCACCAGATTAAGGCTTCTTCTTTGAGCTCCCAAGATGCTACTAACCGTTTCTGGTCATCTCTCAGCTGGATACGCTAAAAAATTCTTTCGACAGAGCTCACCCAAGCTTGAGTTTGAATTATAGATTCATTGCCCGAGAACTGTGCTCCGTTCAGATTTCGATATCTCTTTAATAGAGCCTCTAGATCGGGTTCTGTATTTCTCCTGTTTCTGGCACTCATTTTTCTAGTACTTCTGCAAATGGCAGATCAAGTGTCAGGTCACAGAAAAGAAAATTTTCAAACATAGAAACATATACTTCAAATGTAAATGTGTCCATCGAGGTGTAATTTCAGTCTGCTTTACTCATACTAGGATATTACTGATCCTATCTGTATAGCGTTGCCCATCCTAGAACACTACTGGTTCTATTTCTGACGATTTCGTTCAAATGTTATATTCCAGAACTAAGCTTAACCAAAGCTCTGATACCACGTTGAGACGACCCCAAACCCCGTACTGACGGAGACAAGGGTAATCCGTGGAATATAACACAGAAATAGATAATAGCAGAACAGAATTAAACAAATACACCATAATGAACAATAGAATATACTGGATAAAAGTAATCATCAGAGTTACACAGTATATAGGATCATACTTAGTAAAAATACAGTTCAGCTATACATAAATGTCTACAGCGGAAAATAAACATAATATGTACAATAGGAGCTGAACAGCATAAAAAGAGATAAATGATAGACTCCATCTTCAGCTCCAGCTATCCAGAAAGAACCAGCTAAACCTGAATACAAGGCTGCCCATGTAGAAAAAGGGGCACCCGAGTTTGAGAGTGAAACAAACTACGAGTCAGTCATGGGACTGGTATGAGAAATCTATTCAACACATATATAATATGGCCAATCACAGGACCACGCCACTTTCGTGGAATGGGTTTACTCCATTGGATTGCCAGTGCTTTAAAACAAATCTTTCTTTTAAACAACGCAATGCATTTTATAAAAATGAATCCATTATAAGACTCAGTTCCCATCACACAATGCAACGCAAACCGGAGGATAGAATTTTTACCTTATAACGGCCAAAATATGCTTGATACGAATAAAACAAAGGCATTTGATATTATTGCTAGTGTTTATATGTTTTGAAAACAATTTCAAATCATAACTATCAATCATAGACGGCATTAATGCCCCATACCACTATGTCGTCATATATATAGGTATACAATCAAAACCGCACGATGACGTATTTGGAACTTGGAGTTCCGTCCTGAACCAGGGCAAATGATAGTCCTTACCGAATTCGAGACGCTCTAGCCCATGTCTCAGGCAAGTACTCAGTCAAGCCTTTGGATCGTCAGTGCTGGTCCACCGATGTGGATTAAAATTCCTGAACACTGCGTTTCCCCACCCTTTGGGGTGTAAATGAGCCAACGAATGACTCCATCGGACCCGGATCGTCCGATCAAACCGAGGCGCCTCGCAACAGCAACAACCGCATAGGTGAAAAGTATATAAATGTCAGGGCTGGTAGGTCACTGACACCACCCTAGCTAGAAAGAAACGCAGACCCACCCTGAAGTCCTCTCCCGTTTCTGGTCCATACCGGGGTGTGAGGCTCGCGAATTTACGTTATAAACAAAGCTACGCCACACAGGCGGTGCTTTGATCATCACCACAATACTTTGCTTTTCAACAGAAGCCCTGATCACTGCATCTTAGCATGCCACACAGGCAATTCATGCCATGCGACTGATGTCCATCGATATACAACCTCTGAGCTCGTGGGTCTCAGAGAAGGGCATTAAGCAAAAGAATAAATTCTCCGCTGCCAAACAGATGTATATTTAATAGAGATCAATCAACACAGAAAAAAATCCAATGTCAGACACACAGTCCATTTACAAGTCCGTTCTGGGTCTGAACGAAACCGGAGGCACTAAATACCTCGCAAACCCATCGATCACCACGTACGTCTGGACGATCACCACTCATTATCCATATTTCGGGATGCCTCCCAATCAGGACCTCGGTTACCACCCAAACGAGGTGAAGATCTCCGGTCTTCGACCACCGTCTTCATCTTCGACTTTCAATCGCCGGTCAATTATTTTGAAATGAGAATTAACTCGGCCTTTTCAAATAATTCACGTATATTTAGAATTTCAAATCAATTTATTTCAATGGTTAAATCATTCGACAACACCAATTTTGTTCTTTAATGTAATTTTCACACCAAACACATTCAACCATCAAATACCACATAAATCGAGCAAATTCAGTTTATTTCCATTCCACATCGTTTATGATATTTTATAACAATTTATCGCTATTTTTATTTATTTTAAAATAGCTAATTTATTCAAAACGACGCTTCGGGCCATAACGCGGCCATGGCGCTGTTTTTCTTCAGATTTGATTTACACATATCTGAAAATCTAACCGTTGGATCTTCACAAAATTTACATCATTAGAAAGGTCTTTTCAAAACGAATCCAACGGTTCCAGTTTCGGGAAAATCCGATGGTTGGATCTCCCGGTACAATCGTTTGAAGTTTCGATTTCAAAATACGAACTGCAGCGTCGTTATTCGATTAAATATAATTATATTTATATATATAAATATAATCGTTTCTGGTGCTTTTTTTCTTCAGATTTGAATTAAACATTCCAGACAATCCAACCGTTGGATTTTTACAAGGTTGGGGCCGTTGGAAAGATTTTTCCAAGGCGAACCCAACGGTGGCGATTTCGGGAAAATCCGATGGTCGGATTTCCCGCACTAGTTGTTTGAAATCACAGTTTCAAAACACGAACTGCACGTCCACGTTTCGTTTTAATTTTATTTATATTTATATAAATATAAATATAGTTCATTCAACAATTTCAATATCGTTTTCACTTCAAATATTCCACTAACACCTTTAAATTTTGGAAAATTTCGCCATAACCTCCTTTGTACGGGAGGGGCTGGGAAAATTCCCAAATAGCCACACAGGCGTCTCATGTCGAAAAGAAAAAGAAAAAGCCAAGCGGCTAGCCAACAGGCTCATAAAATCATCACCCAAACAAAACAGTAAATGTGTACCTATTTGTCGGGCACAAAATTTTATTCCTCTTCTCTAGCCCCTTTGCTATAACCTGTTCAACAAATATGCATGTACATATATACAGTTCTTATCACTTATCATTTTCAATTCAACTTCATATTTGATTCCATTTGGTTTAAAAACACAATTCATTCTAATGTTGCATGCATAGGCGAGAATCATATCATTAGCTAATTAGTGAATATTTCGACTCATGCATATTTATTTGAACGAGTTGCTATTTTTAACACTTCACATTTCAACAATTCATGTATATAATAAAAATGTGATTTTTATTGTAAAACAATTCATTTCAAAACACTATTATTTTATATAGTTTATATAGGTGATAAAAATAGGATTTTCCTTATAAAACAATTTCTTTCAAAACGATATTATTTTACACAGTTCATCTAGTCGATAAAAGGTGATTTTTATTATCAAACAATTTATTTCAAAATATGGATACCATTCAACACATGAATTTCAAATCAACGAATGAATATCGATTCAACACATGAAGGTTTTCTATAGTTTCTATTTATAGATAAAAAATGTGATTTTTATATTTAAAACGCGAATACCATTCAACACATGAATTTCAAATCAACGAATGAATATCGATTCAACACATGAAGGTTTTCTATACAATGAATAAATATAGTTTCATCAAATGAAAATAATTCAAACACATGAATATTATTCAAAATTTCGGCAGCATAACGGCAGGGTAGTTAAAACCGGGACCGTCCCTAGTACGGCTCCTCGCTCTACCTTAAAACCTCGCGGTTTTTGACAATGGGGATCATGCATCTAGTTCGCATGCAGGCGGCATGTATATATTTATTTCATTTCCACAAACTAATCGTATGTGGTTTCAACCAAATATTTCTCAACCACAAACGGGTATTTTTCAACCACAATCAATCAATATCAACCACAAACAACCACAAACAATCATTCGCTATCAATCAATTTTTCACACCAATCACAACCAATAAATATCGTCCATGGTTTGTGGACGAGGGGCGTGTGTATATATATATATATATATATATATATATATATAGAAATTCGCTTTTATTTCAACACATATATAATTTTTACAATGCATATATAACTTATACATCGAACGTACAACTTATACAACGCTTATACATGAGGTGTACAACACTTATATAACTCATACATCGAATATATAATTTATACATCGTCGTTTTCCATATCGTTTATAAATTAGAAATCTCACATTGGGTTCCACTCCACCAAAAATAGCAGAAGGCTCAGAAAAATACGCGGTCTCTTCTAAAATGTAGAAGACGTCCACACGGTCACGATGTTTCCTGTTTCATCGAATTTCGTTAACACAACAAAAAGATATGATTTTTACAAGGTTTGCAACGCTTTTAGAAGTTGAAAACAGTTTAATTCATACAGGCCGATACCTGCTCGATTTCTTCAAAACTAGGTTTTAATTTTTCTTTCGATCCGCAGCTCGATGTTGAAATCCGATTGCACCACGATGACCGCCTTGGAGAGGCGCGCCTGGAGGGCCCCACCATGATGAACTCGCACGCGATCTGGCGGCGCCACAGGCCTTCGAACGACCGCACTTTAGCAGGGTGATTCACGCGATATACAAAACGATGGGGGGTGTAGTTTACATGGATTGGAAGAGCTCGGAGGGATCTACAAAAAGTTCAACTGGGCCATGGCGTTTCGGTGATCGGAGCGGCCAGAAAAGAGGAGAGAAGGCGGCGTGCTATTTCCGCCGTGAATCGATATTGGGGAGAGAGAAAATCAAAGGATTTTTTTTTAAAAAAAAAAATTTTGATCGACCGATGGGTTTTATAAGGGGTTTTCTGACGCGACCACCAATCTAAACCCAACGACTGTCGTCCCTAGCGTTTTACCCCCATTCCGAACACAATGGGCTATGTTTCGAAGGCCCATTCAACTGTTTCAGTCAGTTTCCCTTCAAATTAAAATATAAAACATTCAATATTTTATTTGAACGTACATTTCAATTTGCCAGGGCCACAAGCTAATTCGAAAAATTCCAGAAAAATTAATCTAGCTATGTTTTGACGATACGGTCCCAACAAAACTAGTTTCATCGAATTCTAAGACCGTTTGCAAAAAGGCCCATTTTTGGTCAATCCAATTTAACTATAATTGACCAAAACACATTTTCCTTTTCCACGCTCACATACTAGCTTCAAAAATTATGAAATTTGAAACCTAGCAATAACTTCACATCCCGGATCCAACAAAAGTGGTTTCGTCGAATTCCGAGGTCGTATGCAAAATGGCCAATTTCACGTGCTATATAAATTCCATAACGACCTTTCTGAAAATTCATTCGGCCATAACTTTTGCTTTCCGCTATGAAAATTCGATTATTCAGATTCGTTAGAAAGGTATTCACTAACAGATTTAAATATTTTTAGTTTCGCTAAAATCCGTTTTGTTTTGCACCCGGTACAGTCCGACAAAGTTTGAATTCAATTTTTGAAACTACAACGCCATTTCAGGCCTTGTTTATAATTATAATTAATTATATTCGTTTTCAATTGTCGATTCAAACTCAATTTTCATCGCCATTATTTAAAATATTTATTTTAAATATTTAAAATCCATTATTTTAGCCAATTTAAAATTTTTAAATTGGTTCAGATTTTCTGGGTCGTTACAAGCAATATTCACGAAAGTCAAGATCCAAGACGAACAAGAATAGATACGAATCAATTACCATACATAGATCCAATTCCAATTTACAACATGGATATTACGTTTACAGCTTTTATCTAAAAGTAACTTGAACTTAAAGAGCGTGGATCGAGAATTAGAGTGCAGAGATTTGATTCTAGAAATCGTTGTTGCAGTTGTTGAATCTCTACTTGTTTAGTCTTGTTCTAGTTGAGAAGCCTCCAGTTAGCAATTCCCAGATGTTGTCTTGACGAAGAAGAAGTAGCCATTCTATCTTTAATTTAATTATTTCAGAAACAGCATAAGGACAGAAAGAAATGGTGTGGAGAGAATGAGACTAGGGGTGAGTTTATATAGGGTTAGGCAGACGAATTTGGTCATGAAACAAGTCTAAATACATCATAATGCATCAGGTTCAGAAAAGTGGTTCGGTAGGCAGGTCGACCCCCAGGTCGACACTATGGTCGACCTGGTCCCACCCAGGTTGACACTATGGTCGACCTGGTCCCACCCCGTACATGAAAGAGCCTTGGAGCTGGGTAAGATCCGAACTAAGTTGTATTCCCACCCTGCGAACCTGGGGGGGGGGAACGGAAGAAAAAAAGGCGAAACAAAATGGGTCAATCATAAAGACTGAGTAAGTCCTAGTGACTTTCTGCATAAAAATAGGTAAAGATAACATGGCATGAATAAACTGAAAGTAAACATAAGGATGAAGAGAAGATAGGCAAGTTAAACTAGGATAACAAGATAAACTATGGTAACAAGATAAACCAAGGTCACAAGAAAACTAAGGTAACAAGATAAACTAAGGTCACAAGAAAAACCAAGGTAGCAAGATAAACTACATATAACATCACATGTTTAACATTCTCTGCATCAACTGTACTAGTACCCCAACCCGTATCATCCTCTCCATGTATATGTACAGTCCCTTGCCGTATATCGTACGGGTTTCATCACATATTTCTATACTACTTTAACGTGGTGCCACCATTCTTGAAATCGTTTGGACTACCACCCTTGTTCTAGCTTGGTTTTCTTATCATGAACGATTGCGTGTTCAACTAGGATTTATGCCACCTAGTACCACTAGGGATTATGCTACCTATTGAACGTTTTCTAGATTCGTTTAGGGTTTATGCCACCTAGGACGACTAGGGATTATGCTACCTAATGAATTCCACGTAACGATCTATTAATCGATCGGCTCCCTACGAGTCCTAGCTCGTTCATGTGTCTGTGTCATACGGCCCAATCACGAAATGTAGTTACCTGTGTTAGGTCCACCATAGGGTGTATCAAGCCCTATGGTGCCAACCATCGACACAAATCAAGCATGCACAGATAATCCTACTGATGCCCAATGCCTGCTTTTTCTGCTCCAGAGTGTGTGCATGCCCGCACTCCGTTAGAACCTACACTGGCGCACCCACACAGCCGTCGTTCTGGTCGCTTACAATCAGCCCAGTAATCGTGCCCCACCCTGCCTAGTTCCAGGGTACTATGATACATCCAGTGGGTTACTGCTGAAACGGACCGCGTAATTAGGGTTTCCGTCTAGTAGGTTAAGTGTTGTCATTTAAATTCGAGACTTAACCCCATCGGTCTAGCATGTCAAGTTGGTTAAGTGTTGTTATTCAAGTTCGTGACTTAACCCGTTTACGTGTCATGCCAAATTGGCTAGGTGTTGTCCTTCAAGTTCATGACTTAGCCTTATGAATTCTCTGTCAAGTTGGTTAAGTATATTCAAGCAGTTCATGACCTAACCCTATCAAATCATCGTGTCAAATTGGTTAAGTATATTCAAGCGGTTCATGACTTAACCCTATCAAATCATCGTGTCAAATTGGTTAAGTATATTCAAGTGGTTCATGACTTAACCCAATCAAATCATCGTGTCAAATTGGTTATGTATATTCAAATGGTTCATGACTTAACCCGATCAAATCATCGTGTCAAATTGGTTAAGTATATTCAAATGGTTCATAACTTAACCCTATTATGTGGCATTAATTCATTAATGCACTTCAACCTCTCACATTAGACTAACTGTTGTGGTAACTGGATTTGCCGGGCGGTTCCGGGCAGATTTGCACCACAACATAGCCTAACCTCGGGTTTTACGTGCGATATAACCAACTACCCACATTGGATCCTATTGTTTGCAGCCATTGGATTTGCCGGGCGGTTCCGGGCAGATTTACACTGCAAACTCAACCCAACCTCGAGTTGGTCATTTTCAAGTTTATCTAATTGTCATGCCCACATTCAAGTTTTCATGTCAAAATTCATGTTGAGTTTTCATGTCATGTTTCATGTCAAATCATGTCAAGTTTTCAAGGCAAGTTTCATATCAAGTCGATGTCAGGTTCGTGTCCATATCCAGGTTCAAGTTATAACAAAGTTCATGTTTCAAGTTTTGCCTATTATCAAGTTCATAATTCATGTTCATAACCAATTCATGTTTTGCCTAATCTACACTAATCGTATTCCCTTCGCACGTGAACGTGAATTGATCTCTACTACAAATAAATCCAAATCTCGAAATAGAGGGAATAGCATCAAAACTATGATAGGAAAAAGGGACTAGTATAAAGCAATAAAAGGGGTTACAAGACTAACATGACATAACTTGAGATAATTGGTTACAACATCACTGGCATATAGGATTTCAAATCCAGCAAGATAAGGTGATAGTCATGGTAAACGCTGACATAAAAGAATAGGCATGCAAAGGCAAGCCAAATACAAGAAAAATGGATCCAATGGTTTTGGTGTACATAATAGTGAATAAACTAAGCAAGTCGCACCCTTGGTATGAGATCCAAGAAACTGCGAATTCGGTATACAACATGGGTTTTAATCAACTATAATAGTCCCAGGTAATTAACCTCGATAGTCATAGTCATGGTCATAGGTAGAAATCTCATAATTAAGAATCCTAAGCGATTAATCACAATAGTCATGGTTAATTATCCAAAATAGTTCTAGGCAATAGTCATAGGCAATTAACAGTAATAGTTTCAAGGTCATGGTCATAGATAATGGCCTTATGTTCATAATCATAGATAATAATTCTCATAGTCAAGAGTCATAGTTGATTAGCCACAATTGTCCTTGTCATAGTCACAGACAACAGTCTTTCGTTCACCGTCATAGGCATAGGCTTAGTCTTATTAGTCATAGGCAGTCTTATGTTCACTGTCATAATCATTGGCATAGTCATATTAGTCATAGGCAGTCTTATGTTCTTAGTCATAGTCCTTGCCCATTAACAATAGATTCAACGTCATAGGCATGTTAAGGTTATAGACACGAGAGAGTTTGATTTACAACATGAATAGGTCCAAAGCAATATTCACGAAAGCCAAGATCCAAGACGAACAAGAATAGATACGAATCAATTACCATACATAGATCCAATTCCAATTTACAACATGGATATTACGTTTATGGCTTTTATCTAAAAGTAACTTGAACTTACAGAGCGTGGGTCGAGAATTAGAGTGCAGAGATTTGATTCCAGAAACGGTTGTTGCAGTTGTTGAATCTCTACTTGTTTAGTCTTGTTCTAGTTGAGAAGCCTCCAATTAGCAATTCCTAGATGTTGTCTTGACGAAGAAGAAGTAGCCATTCTATCTTTAATTTAATTATTTCAGAAACAACATAAGGATAGAAAGAAATGGTGCGGAGAGAATGGGACTAAAGGTGAGTTTATATAGGGTTAGGCAGACGAATCTGGTCATGAAACAAGTCTAAATACATCAGAATGCATCAGGTTCAGAAAAGTGGTTCGGGAGGCAGGTCGACCCCCAGGTCGACACTGTGGTCGACCTGGTCCCACCTAGGTCGACACTATGGTCGACCCCCAGGTCGACCTGGTCTATGGGCGGGAGTTTTCCCGCCCTGCCTGCTGCGGGGTTTGAATTTGAATTTCGAATTCAAAATTCGAGCTATCTTTGCTTCTGAAAATTTCTGAAATTTCTAGAGGTCATAACTTGGTCATACGAACTTCGATTTTCTAGAGAAGAACGCAATGACGCAACCTGTTTCCCCTGATTCTGATTTTAAAATTTAATTCTGCCTTGATTTTTAGTTTCAACATGTTATAAAAATTTGGGTTGTTACAATGATGTTGATGTTAATGGTTATGAATACTCATTTTCTAAATATAGATGTTAATGTCTATACCTAGCATTTGTGATTTGGGCCATCTATTTTCGGCATTGTTGTCCTTTTCTCGCATTAAGCTAAAATGTCCTCAAAAGTAAATGTACGATCATAATTACCTGCAAATCAATGAGCAAAATCCTTTTTGTTTTTTATGTTGTTGTGCTAAAGTAATTTACTTACGTTTATGTTCTATGTTGTCGTTGTGTAGGCTTTTAGCTGCTGTTAGTTAGGGGGGACTATGGGATAAATATCATATTTTCACTTTATTAGTATCATATTTGCCCAATTCAAGAGTTATAAATGCAACATTATTTTGGAGTTAATTATAGTAAGGATTAATTTACCTACATCCACTGTGTTCATCTTCCATGATTAAGTGCATATCTGGTCCTCTTTCATGGTTTAATGCAACTCTTCCCTTGTGTTTAAACGTGGAGTATTATCCATGTTTTATTTAATCTGTGTGATGTAGCAAGAACGAGAATTACATATTTTTTACTTGCAACTCCAAAATTATTTTGTTTTCTGAACTCATTTAATAATTGTTTAGCGATTATTTTATGTCTTATCTGTAAAGTAGATATCTAATTAAAGTGATATCACATGGTACTGTCCTAAATTTGGAGATTCATAAACCATTTATGCTAGCTCTAGAGAGTCTAAAGTTATATTTTTGAAGTTATGTTTCCATATCCTGTCCTTTATAGTACCATTAATGCCAGATTAAAAGCTCATGTGAACAATGCCTTAAGTAAACCCTACAGGACGGTTTTTTTGGGTAAGAACTGACAATTCATTTAATGACTTAATGAAGAGGAGAAGAAAATTAAAGAGGCAAGCGACCTTAACGTAGAAGCATGTGAACTAAAGCATAAAGGCTACTATTATTGTGTGTATAAATGCACCATGGAAGATTTTATCTGGTTGGGTCTAGGTGTGTAATAAATATGTTTGTCATCTTGTGCATCAATTAGCATGAGGAATTAAAGGTTGTCCAGACCCTTTTAACGTTTCAAAGTCATATTCATATTTATGACTTTACATGAGTTCTTTTTTGGTAACCAAGGGTCATTGGCTTATTTCCGTCAGTTATAGTATTCAAGTTCAGAAAATTGGAATGGTGTGGGGACGCTCTTATTCATTTTTACCTAAATGAAATTTTATTGTATTAATGTTTATGTATGTTACCACTTGTTTTAAGAACTAAGCGATTGTGCTCAGTTTATAACAAACCACTTCTTACTCTTAGTAAATGGATAATTGCGCTTTGTTTTAGAAACTAAGAAATTGCAGTCATGTTGTGACTATTTGCATGGTAACAAGTGTTGTATATCATATACTAAAAGGTTATCTTTTTCTTTTTTTATGTATTAATAAAGAATAAAGTATTGAATAAAAATCACTTGTTACAAACTCTTGTGGTATCGGTTATATAATGGCATGACCGACTGCTTATTTTACAGACTTGCATGAGAAATTATATGTCTAATACTTTTTTTTCTTTTAATTGTTCACTTAACAAGTGTTAATTCTTTTGAAATTGACAGTATAAAGTCAAAATGCTCGCCTGGCAACTTCCATCCACATGATTCATGTCGATAATGAAATTAGTACATTCTTACTAAGTGTGAAGCTACATGAAAAATCAACCTTCTAGTACACTTACTGGTCACGGATAGACTTATTCACTCTTTTAGCATGAGCAATTTATATGAGCTATATTACTTCCATGTAAGCAACTCATAATTTTAGTAATGCATGTGGTTATAAATATCAGAACAGTACATGCATTTAAAATTATTTTCAAAGAACATGTATGTATTTTATTTTTTTTCCACTGAATAAACATTGTAACTCTGATATTTGTATAAAATTTTATTTTTCTACAATTATTGTGCACAGCAATTCTTTGTTAAATTTCATTTTAAACCCTGTAAGCCAATAACAATCCGTCATTTTGAATGCTTCGAGTTGATTTAAACACCGACATGGGACGGTTAAAATGGCGGGCTGTTACATCGATTTTGCGTTCGATTAGGTTCGGGCAAAATTCGGGTCGTTACAGTGGTATCAAAGCTTTGGTTAATTCGAATCTTTGGGGTGCAATTCGTTAGAATTGAACAAGGGCTCATCAGAGGTCAGATTAGAAATATCCTATAAAAGAATACTCATTAGAGATAGGATCAGTAGTAACCTAGATTGAGAAACTCGTTATAGATGGGGTTAGAAATGCCCCAGAATGAGTTGAGAGTTACAAGTTTATAATTAGCGTATTTGTGATTATATATATAATCTAATCTTGGAAAATATGATTTTTGAAAGTTATATATATTTGAAAAGTTAATCAATTAATAAAATTATTGAAACCAATAAATAAAAAAACAAAAGTGGAGTTGGTTTGTTAAACAACTTTTAGCTCCGTTCCTTTTCTAGGACGAAAAGATTTTAAGTGGGGGAGATACCAACCCGGAATTTTGGAACCAATTTAAATTTTTATTTTAGAAATTTTACTTGATTTTAAATATTTAAAATGATTTATTTCAAATAATAATGATTAAAAATTTATTTTAATCAAAGTTAGAACGAATATATTTATTTCAATTAAAAAAAGGAGTTAGAAATAGCACGGTAGTTTGAAAATTTGAATTTGAATTTTGACTGAATGTACAGGATGAAAAATAAATTGGATTTTAGTGAAACCAAAAATATTTAAATCTATTTAAAAACATCTTTCTAATGAATCCGAAAAATTGAAATTTCGTGGCGGGAATCAAAAGTTATGCCCAGTTTAAAATTTGGAATAGTCGCTATGGAATTTAATATAATATATAGCCAGCCATTTTGCAAATGACCTCCGTTTTCGACGAAACCACTTTTATTGGATCTGGAATGTCAAATTATTGCAAGGTTTCAATTTTCATAATTTTTAGAATTAATATGTGAGCGTGGCAAATGAAAACGTGTTTTGTCAATTTCAGCCAAATTTAATCGACTGGAAAATGACCATTTTTCAAACGTTTTCCAAATTCGATGAAATTAATTTTGTCAGGATCATGTCATCAAAACAAAGCTAGATATATTTTTTCTGGAATTTTTAGAGCCAGTATGTGGTCCCGGTAAATTTAAATGTATGTTCAAATTAAATAATTAATGATTTATATTTTAGAATAAAGAAAAGTGGGCTGAGATGATCAAATGGGCTGACGGGACCTAGCCCATTGTGTCCGAAATAGGGGTATTTGACTAGGGACATCCTTCGTTGGACTGAAATTGGAGGAATTAAGGAGTAATGGGTTTTTTTGGTAAATGTGAACATTTAATATTATAATATTATAAATAACCTATTTCCAAAACCCTATCCTACTCTAAGAACATCCGCCACCCTCATCTATGATGGCCAATATCGTCCCAAACTCTTCCTTTAATTTCTTCCAATATAAATTGAATTAGATAATGGATCTTTAGCAAACATTGAAGAGATTTTCGAGCTCATTAATTCTATACGGGTTTAATCGGAAACAAAGCACTGTGGTGGCCAGAATTCCTCTCCAAACCCCCGCCATTCGCATGCAGACCGAGGCAAAGTGGGGGCCACGAGTTGAACGCCGTCGCTGGTGGCGGTGGACTAGAGGACGGGCTTCCGCGTGGTGTTGATGGATCGGAGAACGGTGGTCGATGGCGCAAGCGGTGGTGAACCCTAGCTTTTAAGCGCTGGGTTTGAAAATAACAATGGGTTCCAGTTTGAAGAAGAAGAGAGAAACGGCAGCGATTATCTGAAGTATTGTTAATGGTTAATTATAAATTTAATTAATTTTGGAATTAATGGTTAAAATTGAATAACTTCTTCATATGGTTACATAATTTAACAAACCAAGGTGCGTAAGAACCGTGTTTCTGATATCTATGTGATGGGACAGACCATATCTGAAATAGAGCATGTTGGAAATTTAGATAAAATCTTGGTGAGATTTCTTAATTTGTACTTAAAATAAATTGTTATGCTTTGCAAATCATTATTTATTCTCTATTAAAATTCATGTGTATGATGTATGAGGTTAGATTTGGTTGTTTGTGGCTGAGATGACGTAATCCGATTTAATTGTGTAGATCTAGACTTCGCTTACAATAAATATCAAATTTTATTGTATATATAATAATATTCATGTTATATTAAAACATCATTCTTGTTAGGATGTGTAATGATAATACGATAAAAAAAACATCATTTTTATTAGAACTGGCCATGTTAATTAAAGCATATCATTTTTGTTAGCATATATCATGTTAGGTAAAACATATCATTTTTGTGAGAATATATCATGTTATGTAAAACATATCATTTTAGTTAGAAAATAACAATTTTGTTAGGAAAGATTTATTTAGATTTAAGATAACATTTTGATTAGAAATGTTTATTTAGAATAAACATGTCATTTTTATTAGAATTATTTACATTAGAAATAAAATAAAATTTTTGTTATAAAATGTTGCATTAGAAATAAAATAACATTCGTTATAAAAAGTTACATTAGAATAAAAATAACATTTTTGTTATAAAATGTTATGATAGATATTTTTGTTATAAAACGTTATGTTAGGTTAGAAATATGTTATGTAAATAAAAATAACACTTTTGTTAGAATGTCTATCAGAATAAAAATGTCACTTTTGCTAGAATGTTTATTAGAATGTCATTTTTTATTAGAAAAGTTATATTAGAATAAAAATATCATTTTTATTGGAAATGATAGATTAAAAATGTCATTCTGGTTAATAATGTCATTTCTAAATAGAAATGTCATTTTGGTTAATAATGTCATGTTAAAATAGAAATGTCATGTTAAAATAATAATGTCATATTGTTAAACGAGAATAAAAATAATCACTTGTCAAAATATATGTTTTGTTGAAATTAAATTTTAAATATTTATTAGAAATATTTAGTTATAATTTAATAGTGAAAATTGGTTAAATAGAAAATAAACATTTTTGTCAAACATGTTAGTTGAGATAGAAAATAAACATTTTCGTCAAACATGTTAGTCGAGATAGAAAATAAACAATTTTGTCAAACATATTAGTTGAGATAGAAAATAAACATTTTTGTCAAACAAGTTAATTGAGATAAAAATAAACAATTTGTCAAACATGTTAGTTGAAACAAAAATAAACATTTTTGGTCAAACCTGTTAGTGGAAATAAAAACATACGTTTTTGTCAAAACACATTAGTTAAAACAAAATATTCATTTTTGTCAAATTATCAAAGATGAAACAAATTTGTCACTTTTGTTAAATTATAATAGTTAAAAACAAATTTGTCACTTTTGTCAAATTATTAAAGTTGAAACCAATTTGTCGCTTTTGTCAAATTATAATAGTTAGAACCAAATTTGTCACTTTTAACAAAATGTAACAGTTGAAAAAAAATTGGCATTTTTGTCAAAATATAATGGTTAGAACAAAATTTACATTTTTGTAAATTAGAATTGAGTTAGAACAAAAATTACATTTTTTGTCAAATAGATTTGTGATAAAACAATAATATCATTTTTGTTAAACAGAAATTGTAAACAAATAAAATTATCATTTTTATTTGTTGGGTTGAAATGGAAATGGTAAACAAATAAAATTATCATTTTTATTTGTTAGGTTGAATAGAAAAATGTACACAAATAAACTCGTCACTTTCATTTGTTTTGTTGAATTAGAATTGTCGACAAAATAAACATATCACTTTTATCTGTTTTGTTGAATTAGAATTGTCGACAAAATAAACATACCACTTTTATTTGTTTTGTTGAATTAGAATTGTCGACAAAATAAACATAACACTTTTATTTGTTTTGATGAATTAGAATGGTTGACAAAACAAACACATCAATTTTATTTGTTTTGTTGAAATATATTTGTCGACAAAACAAAGTCATCATCTTTATTATTTTGTCGAAATAGTTTAGTTGAATCAAACCATATATTTTTGTCAAAATATACACTTTTGTCAAAGTAGATTCGTTGAATCAAACCATATATTTTTGTCAAAATATACACTTTTATCAAAATAGATTAGTTGAATCAAAATATACATTTTTGTCGAAATACTCACTTTTGTCAAAATAGACTAGTTGAATCAAAATACACATTTATGTCAAAATGAACATTTTTGGCCAAATAGATTAGTTGAACCAAAATATTTATTTTTGTCAAAATATAATAGTTGAGACAAAAATTATATTTTGTTAAATATGATGGTTGAAAACAAAAATTATACTTTTGTTAATTAGATTTGAAATAAAACAAAAATCCCATTTTTGTTAAATAAAAGAGTTGAAACACAAATAACATTTTTGTTAAATAGGTTTGTGTCAAAACACAAATAGCATTCTTGGTAAATAGATTTGTTGTACAACAAAAATATTCATTTTGTTAAATTAGAACTATTAAAAATATGGAATATCATTAATATTTATTTTGTTGAATTAGAATTGTTAGCAATATGAAAACATCACTTATATTCATTTTATTAAACTAGAGTTGTTCACAAAAATGGAACTATTACTTGTAATCATTTTGTTGAAATAGAATTGTCAACAAAAATGAAAAATATCATTTTAATCATTTTGTTGAAACAGAATTGTCAACAAAGTGAATGAATCACTTTTTAATCATTTTGTTGAACTAGAATTATCAACAAAAATGAATGTATCACTTTTTTTGCATTTTGTTGAAATAAAGTTTGTATGCAAATTATAGAATCATCTTTATCGTCAATATACACATTAGAATTTGTGTATATATTAATGTGACATTTTATTGTCTATATACACATTAAAATTTGTGTGTATATTAAAGTGACATTTCTATTGTCAATATACACATTAGAATCTGTGTATTGATTAAAGTGACATTTTTACTGTCAATATACACATTAGAATTTGTGTATATATATTAAAGAGACCTTTCTATTACAAATATACACATTAGAATTTGTGTATAAATTAAAGAGACATTTTTATTGTTAGAATATATATTAGAGTTTGTATGCAAATTGAAATAAATATTTTTATGTGTGTCATGCCATACATTGAAATTATAAACAAATAAAAATATTTCTTTTATTGGTTAAAGTATAAAATAGAAATTACATACAAATAATGAAAATAAAAATTATCTTTTTAATTGTCATTAGCAAAGATGTCATTTAAATAAAATACATATTTATTTGACATTATGGACATGTAGATATGATATGCCAATAAAACATTCTTTTATTTGGCGTATTAAACACGATAGTAGAATCATCGAACAATTTATATTTATATATAATATTATATATAAATTAAAATTAAAATTAAACGAATCGCGCGCTGTAGTTCGCGTTCCAGGATCGTAACTTTAAACGATTATACCGAAAGATACGACCGTCAGATTTTCCAAAAACTGGAACCTTTAGGTCCGCTTTGGGAAGATCTTTCCAACGATATAAAATTCGTTAAAATCTAACGGTTAGATTTCGAGAAATGTGTAAATCAAATTTTGATAAAAACATCCAGGGCCGCCTATTGACCCGAAGCGTCGTTAAATCAAATTGGACAATTTCTATGTAAATAAAAAATAGCAATAAATTGTTATAAAACAATATTAACGATATGAAATGACTCTAAAATATAATTATGCGAGAATTATTTGAAAAGACCGAGTTCCGTTTCATTTCAAATAATTATACGATGATTTAAAGTCGAAGACGTTGAAGATGGTGATTGAAGACCGACGATCTTCACATCGAATGGATAACTACTGATGCCCTGGACTGATTTGCTCCTAGGATATGGTTACAGTGGTTCCGGACGTATTTGTTGATTGTCCGGATATGCAAGCACCTCTCTTCCGTATTGGACATACGGGACGAGGAATAAGCTGTCTCCGGTTTCATTCAGACCCAGAACGGACATGTAAATGGATGTGTCTCTGACATTGGATTTCATTCCATGTAAATTGATTTCTATTTAATATATATCGGTTTGATGGCGGAGAATTGATTCTCTTGATTAACACCCTTCTCTGAGACGCATGAGCTCAGAGGTTATATATTGGCAGTTGTCAATCGCATGGCGTGAATTGTCAACGTGGCATGCCAAGATGCAATTGATCGAGTCTTTTGTTGAGAAGCAGAGCCTTGTGGTTGATGATCAAAGCATAGCCTATTTTCGGCATAGCTTTGGGTATAGCTGTAACACCTCGTGAATTCTATAACATTAAGCTTCACAAATTAAAGTGTAATTAATTCTAAATGAAAGAATTAAGGGAAATGGGTTACACCATTGCGTTCGTCTCGGAATTCTTCTTGGGGAAGAGTCCGAGTTTGCGTGAATCAGACTCCGTATGAAGGAGTTATGACCTTCGGAATTTTCAGAATAAAATTTAAAATTCAAACAGCATGGTTTCAAGTTCAAAATTCGAAAAACAGGTTCAAACTGGGCTGGGCAGGAAAATTCCCGCCTAGGGACCAGGTCGACCATAGGGTCGACCAATGTGTCGACCTGGTCACCCCAGGTCGACCATGGTGTCGACCTGGGTGTCGACCTGCCAGTCGACCTACCCGGTCGACCTGGTTGACTGGGTTTGGCTCTGGCTCGAATTTCTGTGGCTCGGTGTGTCATTGGGGCTGACATGTCACCTCCTAATTGGCTCTTTGAACTTTGTATGGTCTAGATTCCTCCTGTCTTCATCTGACGGCTCAAAATAATTTAAAAATCTATAAATACACCCTAAGTCTCAACTAAAAATTCACACAAAAAAAATAAGATGGGAGTCGTCATGCTGCCAGGAAGGAATTGAGCATAGCCGTCAAGAGAGAGGAGCTTGGAGATGAATCAAATTAAGAAGAAGACTAAAGCTTAATCAAATTAGTCAATGCAACGTTAATCTACCCAAAGGAACGCATCTCAAATTCAGAATTCAGAATCCAGAATTCAAGGTTCTGCATTCGTTGTAAGTATAGTGACCTTTCAGAATATGAATAAAAACTGTGACGTGATTCGATGTAAATGAAAATAGAATTGTGTTACTGTATGATAATGATATAAATTCTGTGTATTGTAATGATTCTGTCATGACTTGTGTATTGATATTTGTGGTCTAAATTGATTGATGCAAGCCTATTGAACAATTGTATATAAAAACAATGGCACTTGCAAGTTTGTGGCAAAAACTAGAATTTGACCCCTTTATGTTTACGTCTATGGCATGGACTATATACATTCTCTAAGTCTAAGTTAAGGCTTATGTAAACATGTTCTAGATTTGGAACCTTTTTATGCCTACATGATCCAAAACCTATGAACACATTCTTATGTTTATTTGCAAGTATAATTGGATCTATCTTAAGTATCATTTGGGTTAAATAAACTATGCAAGTTCATATGTAAATAGGCTGTACGATTGGATATTAAATTTGGACATTTTGGTGAATATACAACATGCTAGTTTTGTGGTTGACATTATGCCAAGTTAAACATGTTTAAACCCAAGTTTGTATAAACCTAAACTATGTCATTTCATATGTCACCTACTTAGTTATACTTTGATTTGAATGCAAGTTCACATGACCTATAATTTATGTTAGTATCGCTAAACTGCAAGTTCATGCGCCACACACCCTTATATGTTGTAAAATATTACATGTTCTTGATTTCCCCTTTTTTTCTCATGTTTATAAAGTTGGGCTGAATTGTGCCAAGCCCAACACTTGTTATAATGTTGCGAACGTACAAACGAGGGTAATAACATTGGGTGTAAAACTTGAAAATATATGTTGGCATGTTTGGCACATGCCAACGACAATGACATTTAAGAGGTATGAATTGTTATACCCAAGAATGAAAGACATGACATTTACATATATTTGAGAAATGATGTAAATATAGAAAACACGGTATGCTCAACCCGAGGTTGGACTGAGTTCTGACGTAAACCTGCTCGGACCCGCCCGGCTGTCCTGTAGTCACAACAATACCTATCTAATGTGGGTGGTTAAGCATGAAGCCCAATAAGGACCCGAGGTAAGACTGAGCTACGGTGTAAACCTGCCCAGAACCGACCGGCACATCCAGTAACCGTAGCAATATCTGTCTAATGTGAGTGGTCAGGTGCTTTAAGAGGCTAAGGACAGATTGTAGGGTTAAGTCAACTATAAACACTTAATCAAATTCAACATGTTAACAAGAATTGATGGGTGAGGTTAGGTAAATACAGATACTTAACCACTTAACATGTTTGACTAGAAAACCCTAGTAACGAGGGAGCCGTTTCCGCAGTAACCCAAGTTAGGTATCATGGTACCCTGGAACTAGGCAGGTTGGGGTACGATTACTGGGCTGATTGTAAGCGGTCAAAGCGACGGCGGTGGGAGCAACAGTGTAGGTTATAACGGGGTGCAGGCGTGCACACACTCCGGAGCAGAAAAACAGGGCACTGGGGGCACCAGTAGTATAACCTATGCCTTCTAGAGTTGTGTCGGGGCCGCCACCATGGGTCTTGATACAACCCATGGTGGGACCAGCATAGGTATCTACAATTCTTGGGGGCCGTATGACACATGTTTACGCGAGTAGGAGCCGATCTTTAAATAAAAATGGGGATCACTTCACCTTCAGCATGGGGTGCCAGTTAGAATAAAGCTCAAGTAGGTGCAGAGATATAGCGTGGGTGCAATAGTACATTCGATTCTAACCGACACTTCCTTAGCTTGTGATACTTTCCTGTTTTCAGTTTATATCTATCTTGGCCTTTTCTTATTCACATACTGAAGAGTTACTAGATTTACTCTGGCTTTATGTCTGACTCTATTTTCTTTTCGTTCCCCCCAGGTCCACAGAGAGGAAACAACCCATCTTAATACTCTTTTGCAAGCTTCAAGACCGTAGACGTATGGCTTGGATCTCTTTTGCTCGGATCATGGCTTTGGATATCACTATGGGGATTTTTATTACTTTTATTTATGTTTTACGCTTCTTTAATAATCAAGACAGTAATGAGGTTGTAATGATGGAAGTATTTTGAGACAATTATGGAAATGTTTTGTTTGAACAGGTATTGATGAAATAAAAGTCTGTTTGGTTTCCGCTGTTTAAGATATGTGTATTTATATTTGTCTTGTGTTTATCTGTGGCTTTTACTTATAAACCTCCACCAAAGTTAAGGCATTCCTTTTGTGAGTGACCTTAACGGAGGTGGGGTGTTTCACTTGGTATCAGAGCCTAGGTTTACCAGACTAGATAAAAGTTTTTGAAACTATTTTCAAAAAATAAGTTTAAAGAAGCATTTTTCAAGAAAAAGTGTTATATTTTTAAAAGAGGCATAATCCCCCAAAAGCCATGTGCACCATCTCTCTCTATCCTTCGTTTTGAATCTTTCCTTTCTGTTTCAGCATGTCTGGTGACCTTATCCTTCCAGAAGGAGTGCCGATACCCGGCTGGTTTAGGAGGTACTTAGAAGCAAGGGCCAATGGCACGGGCCCAGCAGGCATTCCTCCTCCAGTGGCCGCGGTTCCTCCTCCTCCTCCACCTCCTCGTGGAAATGCCTTCGCAAAAACATGTAGAGACTTCAAGGCTATGGGTGGAAAAGACTTTTATGGGACAGAGTCCTTTGTAGGAGCAAGAAACTGGCTAAAGGAGACCGAGGATCTAATTGTCAACTTCGGAGTTGATGACAATCAAAAGATACAGCTAGCAGTGTGGTTACTTAAAGATGAAGTTTCCTATTGGTGGGAAATTACCAATGCTCAGAAGGAGGTGGAAACGTGGGAAGATTTCAGGACAAGATTTGAGATGAAATTCCTCTCCCAAGCTGAAAGAAGCCTGCAAATGGAGAAGTTCCTAACTCTTAAACAGGGGAGCATGACGATCAGGGAGTACGTTAATCAGTTTAATCAGTTGGCTAGATTTGGGCCAGACTTAGTAAACACCCAACACAAGAAGGTGCTTCGCTTTGTCAAAGGTTTGAATGAGCCTCTACACAACCTTGCTATGACCCATGTATCCATGGGAGCGACTTATGAAAGCTTGGTGGACATGGCGTTGCTACACGAGGAAGACAACGGCAAGAAAGAGACTAAGGTGGAAGAAAAGAAAGAGGGTTTACAAGCAAAGAAAACAGACTTCAAGAAAGGAGGGAAGAACAATAAGCCCCGTGAGAGGAGAAGGTGCAATTTCTGTGGCATTGTGGGACATATATCAAAAGACTGCCGAAAAAGGAAGGCAAAGATGAGTGGTTGCTTCCAGTGTGGAGAGACTGGGCACCAAGCTAAGGACTGCCCAAAGAAGAAAGGGCAGGGACAGAAAGCCAGATCCACTTCAGGGGGTCAGGTTCATGCGCTAGTGGCACCTCCGCAGGAACGAGGTAGTAATATTTATGTAGAAAGTGTAGTCTATCTTTATGATCATCCAGTTCGCACACTTTTTGACTCTGGCGCATCACACTCCTTTATTTCATCTGCCTTAGTAGAATCTCTGCATCTAGACACTAGTATGGTAGAAGATCTCTTAGTAGTTTCAAATCCAATTGGGGGCTCCGCTTACTTGTCAATGGTTTGTTTGGGTTTGAAATTCTCTATTCTTAGCGTTGAGTTTAGTTGTAATGCCTTTATTTTGGGCTTCTCGGGATATGGTTTGATCTTAGGCATGAACTGGTTATCCAGTAATGGTGCCATTCTTGATTGTGAGAAAAGAGTAGTTAGACTCTTGACTCGGCTTGGTAACACTCTAGAAATTTCTTGTAATCCCTTGAATGTTGTTATGCTTAGTTATCTAGAGTTGCTTGATGCTTCTGATGAGAATTTGCAGTCAGTTAAAGTAGTCCGGGAATATCCGGATGTCTTTGAGGAGGTGGCTTACCTCCGAGGCGGGAAATAGACTTCCGCATATATCTTGTGGATAATGCAAAGCCTGTAGCTTTACCTGTCAGACACATGGCTCCAAAGGAGAGAAAGGAGCTCAGTAAGCAGGTTAAAGAACTTCTCGAAAAGGGGTTCATTAGACAGAGCATTTCGGAATGGGGTGCTCCAGTGGTGTTCGCAACCAAAGTGGATGGTTCGCTTCGCCTTTGCATCGACTATAGGGAGTTAAACAAACTGACCAAGAAAAATAGCACCCTCTTCCCCGAATCAATGATTTGTTTGATTAGCTTGTAGGAGCGTCGGTCTTCTCCCAACTTGATCTGGCAACTGGGTTCCATCAGCTAAGAGTAGCTGAAGACAACATTGATAAAACGACGTTCAGAACCCCAAACGGTTTCTTCGAGTGGCTTGTCATGCATTTCGGCTTGACAAACACACCCGCTTATTTCGTAGACCTAATGAGCAGAGTGTTCAGAGAATTCCTCAACAAATTTGTGGTTGTCTTCGTAGACGATATTTTGATCTTCTCAAAGAATGAGGAAGAGCATGCTCAGCATCTGAAAGAAATCATGGAAACTCTTCGAGTTCATCAGCTAAAAGCCAAATTCTCCAAGTCCCACTTTTGGAGAAAGGAGGTAAGATTTCTGGGGCATATAGTGTCCAAAGAGGGGTTGGCTGTGGACCCCGCGAAAGTGGTGGCATGGCAAGATTGGAAGACACCAAGAAATGCAACCGAAGTCCGAAGCTTTCTTGGACTAGCCGGTTTTTACCAAAAATTTATTAGGGATTTTGCGAAAATCTCAGCTCCACTTACAAGGCTAACGAAGAAGAATCTGGCGTTCACTTGGGATTTGGACTGCGAGTTTGCTTTCCAACGATTAAAAAGGGCTCTCACAACAGCCCCAGTTCTGACTTTGCCAGATGGAAGCATAATGTTCACAGTATATACGGATGCTTGTGGTACGGGGCTAGGCGCTGTTTTGATGCAAGAAGGGAGGGTAGTAGCTTATGGTGGAAGGCAATTAAAAGTTCATGAAAAGAACTACCCAACCCACGATCTTGAGTTAGCCGCCATCGTCTTTGCGCTTAAGTCTTGGCGCCATTATCTTCTAGGTGAGAAGTTCGAATTATACACTGACCATAAATCGTTGAAATATCTCTTCTCGTAGAAGGATCTTAACTTGAGGCAGCAAAGATGGATGGAGTTTCTTACCTCGTATGACTTTGAAATTTCCTATACTCCTGGCAAAGGCAACGTAGTAGCAGACGCGTTGAGCCAAAAGAAACTGACATTAAGCCCGCTCTTTGTAGAGAGGCAAAGCTTGGAGTATATAGCCAGTTTTAACTTTAGGTCCTCCTCGGATTTTGTACCGGGTTTGTTAGCATCACTCGAAGTATGCCCTACTCTCTTGGACTCAATAGGGGCTGCACAACGTGAAGACCCTCAGCTTGTTGATGTGATTAATAAACTTATTAGGGGGTGAGACTTCTAGTCACCTCAGTAGATATGCCATCGATGATAAGGGTTGGCTGAGGCGAGATGGAAGATTACGCGTCCCACAAGCAAGGGAGTTGACAAAGAAGGTTCTCGAGGAAGCGCATCATTCCAAGATGACTACACACTCTGGTGGTGATAAGATGTACAAGGATATAAAAAGGAATTTCTTTTGGAGCGGCATGAAAGAGGACGTGGCAAATTTCGTTTCTAAGTGCATAACCTGCCAACAGGTCAAGGCGGAACAGAAAAAGCCTGGAGGACTAGTTCATCCTTTAGAGGTCCCACAGTGGAAGTCGGATAGCATTTCAATGGACTTCATCGATGGACTACCTAGGTCAAGAAGAGGCAATACTAGCATTTGGGTAATAGAGGATAGGCTTACTAAAAGCGCCCACTTTATAGCCATTAAAAGTAGAAGGACTGCCTCATCTCTAGCATCTCTTTATCTCAAGGAAATAGTTTGACTCCATGGGATACCCTCCAGCATTGTTAGTGACCGAGACCCTATCTTCACAAGCGAGTTTTGGCGGAGTCTGCAAGAAGCTGTAGGCACACAGTTATGTTTCAGCACAGCCTATCACCCCCAAACCGATGGCCAGACGGAAAGGGTGAATAGAGTTTTAGAGGATCTTTTGAGACTTTGCGTTCTTGACTTTGGAGGGACTTGGGAGGATCAACTTCCTTTAGTGGAATTTGCCTACAACAACAACTACCAAGCCACCATAGGCATGGCACCCTTCGAAGCCTTGTATGGAAGACCGTGCAAACCACCAACTTGTTGGTGGGAGTCTACAGATAAACTTATACTTGGGTCGGACATGATTCGAGAGACTTTGGGGAAAGTGGACTTGATACGAAGGAGAATGAAGACTGCCCAAGGCAGACAGAAATCCTACGCCGACAAAAGAAGGACCGACCTTGAGTTTGAGGTTGGGGACAGGGTTTTCCTTAAGGTATCTCCTTTAAGGAACGTCGTTCGCTTTGGATTCGCAGGAAAGCTAGCACAAGATTTGTAGGACCGTTTCCTATCATCGAGAAGGTTGGGAAGATGGCCTATAGATTAGAGCTACCCGAGAGACTGGCCGGAGTGCACAACGTCTTTCATGTTTCTCACCTCCGGAAGTGTTTGCATGAGTCTGCGGAAGTGGTGGAACCTAGCATTCTAGAAGAAGCCGAAGTGGAACGTGAAGCAACTGTGAGGAGAGTTCCAACCCGCATCTTAGAAACTAAAGTGAAAAGGCTACGCAACCGCGAAGTCAAACTCATTAAAGTTCAGTGGAGCGACACCGAGGAAGACGCAACTTGGGAAACTGAGGACAGAATACGCGCTGCCTACCCTTTTCTTTTTGAGGGTACATCTTTGATCTCTCTTTTTCCTTAAGTTATGCCTTATCTATCTTTTTAGGTATATCTCCTCGGTCCTTTTCCTAACTCCTTAGGTAGAAAACAAATGGATGCAAACATGTATTTGAAAACATGTTATGGATGATGGCTGCAAATGGTTGCTAGTGATTGCTAGTGGTTGCTCGTGGATGCATATACACAAACACCCTAGGTTTTAGATCGGCTCAGTCACTTCATATTGCATATGCATATATGTATTCTCATTTGAATATGGTTAAAACTAGATATGTTGTCATATGGTTGTCGCAATTGTAAGAATAAGTTGTGCATTCATGTAGAATTATGAGTAGGAAAAATTTGCATACATAATGGATTCATGACATTTACATGATTCGCATTAAGGAGGTCAACTGAATCAGTAGACTGCCTGATTTCAGCATTAGAGAAGGACATGTATACACACATGCATATGATCATGAAGCATTAGATGTCTTTTAAGGACAGTGGACGCCTGTGTTTGTTGGTTGAGTAGATGGACAATTGGATGGTAGGATATACATTCTTCCTAACTTGAAGATTTCGGGGACGAAATCCTTTTAAGGGGGGAAGAATGTAACACCCCGTGAATTCTATAACATTAAGCTTCAAAAATTAAAGTGTAATTAATTCTAAATGAAAGAATTAAGGGAAATAGGTTATGCCATTGCGTTCGTCTCGGAATTCTGCTTGAGATAGAGTCCGAGTTTGTGTGAATCGGACTCCGTATGAAGGAGATATGACCTTCGGAAGTTTCAGAATAAAATTTAAAATTCAAACAGTTCGTTTTCAAGTTCAAAATTCGAAAAACAGGTTCAAACTGGGCTGGGCAGGAAAATTCCTGCCCAGGGACTAGGTCGACCATAGGCTCGACCATGGTGTCAACCTGGTCACCCCAGGTCGACCATAGTGTCGACCTGGGTGTCGACCTGCCAGTCGACCTACCTGGTCGACCTGGATGACTGGGTCTGGCTCTGGCTCGAATTTCTATGGCTCGGTGTGTCACTAGGGCTGACATGTCACCTCCTGATTGGCTCTTTGAACTTTGTATGGTCTAGATTCCTCCTGTCTTCATCTGACGGCTCAAAACAATTTAAAAATCTATAAATACACCTTAAGTCTCAACTAAAAATTCACACAAAAAAAATAAGATGGGAGTCGTCATGCTGCCAGGATGGAATTGAGCATAGCCATCAAGAGAGAGGAGCTTAGAGATGAATCAAATTAAGAAGAAGACTAAAGCTTAATCAAATTAATCAACGCAACGTTAATCTACCCAAAGGAACGCATCTCAATTTCAGAATTCAGAATCCAGAATTCAAGGTTCTGCATTCGTTGTAAGTATAGTGACCTTTCAGAATATGAATAAAAACTGTGACGTAATTCGATGTAAATGAAAATAGAATTGTGTTACTATACGATAATCATATAAATTATGTGTATTGTAATGATTCTGTCATGACTTGTGTATTGATATTTGTGGCCTAAATTGATTGATGCAAGCCTATTGAACAATTGTATATAAAAACAATGGCACTTGCAAGTTTGTGGAAAAAACTAGAATTTGACCCCTTTATGTTTATGTCTATGGCATGGACTATATACATTCTCTAAGTCTAAGTTAAGGCTTATGTAAACATGTTCTAGATTTGAAACCTTTTTATGCCTACATGATCCAAAACCTATGAACACATTCTTATGTTTATTTGCAAGTATAATTGGATCTATGTTAAGTATCGTTTGGGTTACATAAACTATGCAAGTTCATATTTAAATAGGCTATATGATTTGATATTAAATTTGGACATTTTGGTGAATATACAACATGCTAGTTTTGTGGTTGACATTATGCCAAGTTAAACAAGTTTAAACCCAAGTTTGTATAAACCTAAACTATGCCATTTCATATGTCACCTACTTTGTTATACTTTGATTTGAATGCAAGTTCACATGACCCATAATTTATGTTAGTATCGCTAAGTTGCAAGTTCATGCGCCACACACCCTTATATGTTGTAAAATATTACATGTTCTTGATTTCCCCTTTTTTCTCATGTTTATAAAGTTGGGCTGAATTGTGCCAAGCCCAACACTTGTTATAATGTTGCGAACGTACGAACGGGGGTAATAACGTTGGGTGTAAAACTTGAAAATATATGTTGGCATGTTTGGCACATGCCAACGACAATGACATTTAAGCGGCATGAATTGTTATACCCAAGAATAAAAGACATGACATTTACGTATATTTGAGAAATGATGTAAATTTAGAAAACACGGTATACTTAACCCGAGGTTGGATTGAGTTGTGACGTAAACCTGCCCGGACCCACCCGGCTGTCCAGTAGTCACAACAATTCCTATCCAATGTGGGTGGTTAAGCATTGAGCCCAATAAGGACCCAAGGTTAGACTGAGCTATGGTGTAACCTGCCCGGAACCGACCGACACATCCAGTAACCGTGGCAGTATCTTTCTAATCTGAGTGGTCAGGTGCTTTAAGAGGCTAAGGACAGATGGTAGGGTTAAGTCAACTATAAACACTTAACCAAATTCAACATGTTAACAAGAATTGATGCGTGAGGTTAGGTAAATACAGATACTTAACCACTTAACATGTTTGACTAGAAAACCCTAGTAACGAGGGACCCGTTTCAGCAGTAACCCAAGCTAGGAATCATGGTACCCTAGAACTAGGCAGGGTGGGCCACAATTACTGGGCTGATTGTAAGCGGTCAAAGCGACGGCGGTGGGTGCAACAGTGTAGGTTCTAACGTGTTGCGGGCGTGCACACACTCCGGAGCAGACAAACTGGGCATTGGGGGCACCAGTAGTATAACCTATGCCTTCTAGAGTTGTGTCGAGGCCGCCACCATGGGTCTTGATGCACCCAATGGTGGGACCAGCATAGGTATCTACAATTCTTGGGGGCCGTATGACATATGTTTACGCAAGTAGGAGCCGATCTTTAAATAAAAATGGGGATCACTTCACCCTCAGCATGGGGTGCCAGTTAGAATAAAGCTCAAGTAGGTGCAGAGATATAGTGTGGGTGCGATAGTCCATTCGATTCTAAACGACACTTCCTTAGCTTGTGATACTATCCTGTTTTCAGTTTATAACTATCATGGCATTTTCTTATTCACATACTGAAGAGTTACTAGATTTACTCAGGCTTTATGTCTGATTCTATTTTCTTTTCGTCTTCTTTTCTTTCGTTCCCCCCCCCCCCCCCCAAGGTCCACATGGAGGAAGCAACCCAGCTTAGTACTCTTTTGCAAGCTTCAAGACCGTAGACGTATGGCTTGGATCTCTTTTGCTCGGATCATGGCTTTGGATATCATTATGGGGATTTTTATTACTTTTATTTATGTTTTATGCTACTTTAATAATCAAGACAGTAATGAGGTTGTAATGATGGAAGTATTTTGAGACAATTATGGAAATGTTTTGTTTGAACACGTGTTGATGAAATAAAAGTCTGTTTGGTTTTCGCTGTTTAAGATATGTGCATTTATATTTGTCTTGTGTTTATCTGTGGCTTTTACTTGTAAACCTCCACCAAAGGTAAGGTATTCCCTTTGTGAGTGACCTTAACGGAGGTGGGGTGTTTCAATAATGTTACTTCACGAGCCTCACACCCCGGTATGAGTCAAAAACAGGACAAAGGAACTCAGGGAGTGCACACATTTCTTTCTAGCTAGAAGTGGTATCAGGGTATTACAAGCCCTGATATTTTACTTATGTGGTTGATGGATTACGAGGCCTCGGTTATATTGGTCGATAGTGACCAATTTATAGGTTCAGTAGGACCGGGAAGCGTGTATTCCGGCATAACTAATCCACTAAAGTATTTATGGACAGGCCCTGCAGTATCTAAGGGTTGCCTGTAGGTGTGATCCTGATACATTTGCTAGAGTGTCTCGAGTCGGTAAGGAGATCGTTCCTAGCCTTGACTCTTGATGGAAATCCAACTTACAATACGACACCATGCAGTTATGATTGTAGAACTAGTATAGCGACATAGTATATGGTAGTTATGCTATCTATGATTGATACATTATGATTGAAATATTTTTGAAACATATATACACTAATAATAATATCAAATCCTCTTTTATCGTGTCAAGCATTTTTTTACCATTATAAGGTAAAACTTTATCCTTCGATTTGCGTTGCATTGTGTAATGGGACTGGAGTCTTATAATGGTTTCATTTTACTAAAAAGCATGGCGTGTTTAACGATTTACTTTATTTAAATTATGCACTGGCGATCCAATAGAGTAAACCCCTTCCGCGTTACCGACGTTGTCCTGTGATTAGCCATATTGTTAGATAAGTTAGGAAAGACTGCTCATACCAGCCCCATGACTGACCTGTAGTTTGTTTCACTTTGCAAACTTAGGTGCCCTCTTTTCCACATGGGCAGTCGAGTAGCTTGTTTTGCAAATATTCATTTTGAGCAGGATTTTGGATCGGAGCTTAGAGCTATGTCCAGAGCAATGATAGTCTTCCGCTGTATCAGATTTTTGATTCCGCTGCACTGTATTAAATTATTGTAATTTAATTTTCCGCTAAAATATAATTCGATGTACTCTGATATACTGTACTTTAATGTAACATTATTATAATGTTTATAAAAGTCTGTTGTCATTTGTTTGAATGTGTTGTATTCCTAGAGTTAGTGTATTCGAGTTTTGAATGGTCTTAGTCGATTTTGCAATCGATTAGGTTCGGGCAAATTTCGGGTCATTACACAGGTTGCAACATGTTCTTGTTGAATCTAAGTGTATTTTCTCTAAAGTTATACTGTCGGAAGGTGGTCCGATACCTTTCCATAGTTGGAAATCCATTCTCCAATAAGAGCCCATGGTTTTCGATTGTACAATGTGTATGTGGAGCGTGAGATGTAAGAGTTCTGCTGGATGGTTATTTATTTGATTTAAACATTATTATAATATCAAAATAGATATGATTTCATAATGTTTTTGGTTTTCGTAAGGTATAAACATTCCGTATTTATTTGTGGATTTCGTTTTACGATTATTTTTTCCTTCGAAAGGATGTTTAACTTTAAAATCTAGTCGGATGATGACTATAAACTTATTGGTTTTCCTCACGCTGGTTCACCAGATTGATCCTCGTGTTTGCAATGCTTGGGTCAGACCGAGTTTTACAAGTTTGGGTTATCGGATGCTGTGAAGTCCAGAGATGTGTTGGAGAAGTCCAGATGTATGATATATTCCCGTTGTGTATTGTATATGAGTACAACTTGGTATATTGTCCAAAGCGTATTGATGTACTCTAATGATTATAATTATTTTTCGAAGCTCTCATTAAAGATTTATTTCTATATTACATTTTTTCCGCTGCGATATGAGTTTCTGTGTTTTAATTTGTTCTTCTTCCATTTCTTCTGTTCTTAACTTCCTTTCTTTCTTACCTCACCCTCTTATTTATTTCTTTTAACTATCTAGTGTTTTCGATACTTGGTTTTAGCAAGTAATACGTGTTTATGTATTATTGTCGAAATTCGAGCATCGAATTCAGCCTAGTCGTTATACCCAATATTCATACATTGGAAAAACTTAACTAGGTTACGTGTTTATTAACTTCAAACTATAGCTAGTTTTCACAAAATAGCTTTATATTACCCAAAACTAAATATATTTAGTTCAAATTACTTTTAAAACATTTATTATGATTTATCATAGTTTTACCTATTCTTAGTAATTTAAAAATAGCACAAATCAATTTCTGGCCATTTAGAGTACTAGCGTTATTTTTTTTTCAAATTTGATTTGAATTTATCTCAAAATTTTGGTGTTGGATTTTAAAACACCACATATTATTCAAAAGCACTTTTCATTCTGAACCAAACGTTTTTCGTTTTGGGAAAACCCGATGGTCGTATCTCTCGGCACGTCAATTTGAAGTTAATGGTCAAAGTTCGTGTACGGTCATTGCGCGATGGGTCCTATTCAAACCATTTTATGATAAACTTCCTCGCATCTATCCAAACGTGTTTTATAAAACATTTATAATCTCGTTAAAAAGGTATTTCAATCTCCAGTTCAATTTTAAATCAAAAATGAACACTCAATATTATTATGATATTAAAATAATAATATTTTTCAAAACATAATATTTTGAAATCCCAACTTTTTTACATCCATTATAAAAAAAATAGGATCAATGGAAAAATCCATTTGAGTTAAAACGTCTTTTATATACCTAACTCGAACTCACATTTGAGTTTATTATTCACAATCCAATTTGAATTAAAACAAGTCATTTTTAATTCAAATTTCCTTCATGTCCATTTCAATCATTTCAATAGTTGTTTGAAATTATATCGACTTCATTGTCAAATGGTTTTGGATTTAACAATCCAACTTCCATTTTTCTATCAAATCACACTTAAATGAATATAAAATTCATTTAAAATTTCACTAGACTAGATTCAATCAATTTCCAAGTTATTTTATATTTGTGGTCTAAATTTTTTTCTTAGCAATGTAAACACATCCATATCAACTACCATCCATCAACCAACAATTAAGCATTTCCATTGACAACGCTTATATTCACTTTAATAATAACAATAACTATAAATATCGTCCATCAACCCCGAAGTAAACATTGCAATCACGTGCAATCTATACGTATTAAGAAATGATTATAATAACTATAAAAATCAGTGGAGGGGGTTCTCAAATTAATCAGTTTGAAATCACTATAAAACGATCATTTTTAATCTAATTAAAAAGTGTGTTTAATTTAACTAAAAATTGCAGCTAGCTCCAAATTCCTCTAAATTAATTCCATTATGAAGCTCTTGTCTATGTGATTCCATCGGAACTGGTTTTGTTCAATTCTTTATTCATTTGAAAAAGTTATGAGGTAAGCTTAAGATAATTAATTTTATAATTACACTAATCAGTCACCTTTCCCTTCCCTGATTCTTCTTCCCTTCCAAGCAATCGAACTTGAATAAAGTTGCATCCTACCTTCACATGTGCGTGCCACCTCAGGTTCCCTGAAAGCAATCGGTCACCACCACATCAAAGTGCTTCGACCCCTCTCCATTCGCCAGCCACTGCATCGAACTTGACCCCCCAACTAACCTTAAATTATGTGCGATGCCGATGGCTTCAAGCCATGATTTCTCTCAATCCTCAACATGAAAACTGATCATAACCATATGGAATGGAAGATCTCACCTTGCTCAACGATTTTCGTGTTGAAGTCTTAACTCAATTCGAAATATTTTGAGTGTGATTAACTATATAAGTTTGAATGATTCTGGCCTTCAATTTTAATGTTGCGGCGGCTTTGAAAGGAGAATAAGGTTTAGGAGAGATAAGAGTTATTTATATTATAGTTTAATTAATATTTTATTTTTACTTAGTTTTGAAGTTTCGCATCCGAACTCCAAACAACCCCCAATGAATGACATCCCTAGCCAGGACACAATGGAATAGGTTTCGGAAGCTAATTCAATCGTTTCAATTAGTTTTTATTAAAATTAAAATATGAGTCAATATAATGTTAAATATTAATTTTCAACGCCCATTTTAATTTGCTACGACCACATACCAACTCCAAAAGTTACGCAATTTGAAATTCTGTTATGCTTCACAAGTACGGTTCCAACGAGCCTTGTCCCGTCGAATTCGGAAACCATTTGAAAAATGACCTTATCTAGCTTTTATTAAAATCTAAGTTAATTTTCAATACGCGTTTAAATTACATGTGTTTACATATTAACTCTGATTGATTGAATCTAGAAATAATATAATATTTCGAATCCAATAAAATTGGTTTTGTTGAAAATGGAGGTCGTTTGCAAAATAGCTATGTTTAAGGCTTAAAAAACCAATAAAATGTTAATAAATTCAAAAACAGTACATTTAACAATAATAAATTAACATTATCATTTATATCCAAATTAAATATCATATAACTTCAAAATAAACATAATTAGGTTCATAACTCGATGTTTTCAAAATCCAAGTTAAATTGGTATCCAATTTAATAATAAATCCTTTTATTATTTCTAACAAATTGTTATAATTCATTAACATTTCCATAGTGACTATTGAAATTTTGATTTTGACATAACTTAAAATTCATAACATGAAATCTCAAATTTTCACTTTTATTAGAAATTATAATTCAACAGATCCTAACGTTTCTTGTTTTAACTTATTCTAACTTTATTGAGTTCTGTATATTCATTTAAAGCTCAAAACTAAATATTTCTAACTACCGCGACGTTACGAGTTAGTTTTAATTAAATTTAAAATTTAACATTTAAACTTTTAATTAAATAAATCTCTCGTTGTTTATTCTTAAAATTAATCATTTTAAATATATAAATCCATTAAATATTTCTTAATGAATTTTGAGTCGTTACACTAAATATCGATGATACCGTTCACTAACATCTATTACAGGAAAAAGGAGAAGAATACAACTTAAATATAAGAAGATTTCACAACCAGGTATATTGGCACATATTTAGTGTAATTGAGTTTGTATTTAGTTAGTTTTGATGTTAACATCTATTACGAGCCGAAATCCCCCTTACGGGAAATCACGGATTGAGTTGAGGAAAAGCCACATCGGAACGCAAACAGAAGAACATTTCATTGCTTATTACAACTATTTCATCAGATTACAAGAATATACAGAGTATGAGTCAATATTACACATCATAAAATATCAGAGATTACAATACATTACATAGAAGCGGAAAATAATACAAAACACAACCGAAGGAGATATACGGATACAAAGCTTCCTGGATATCATTCCAGCTGTTAATCAGGATCCTGTGAATATAAATCTGCAAAACCAAAACTACTAGCTGCCCGTGTCGAAAATAAGGGCACCCAGAGTTTAGGTTAAAACAATAAACTCCAGGTCAGTCATGTGACTGGTGTGAGAACTAAAACAGTTATTTAAAGCTTTACTTTAAATCAGATATATCAAGGGACCACGCCATACAACATGGAACGGGTTTCCTTCCAAGAATACTTGTGCACATAACAAAACAGCACAAAGCTTTTTGAAAAAATGAAGCTATTATAAGACCCAGGTCCCATCACACAATGCAACACAAGCCGGAGGATAGGGTTTTCCCTTATAATAGCCAAACATGCTTGGTACGTTAAATACAAATCACTAGATACTATTATAAGTGCATAGTGTATAAAACAACTTCAAATATAAATGTATCAATCCTAGACGGTGTGGGTACCTAATATCATGTCACCATACTAGGCTCTACAAACAAAAACCGCAAAGTCACGTATTTGGAAGTTGGATTTCCATCTATGAACTGAGGCAAGGGATCGCCCTCACCGATTCGAGACTATCTAACCCGAGCCTCAGGAACAGCCGCAACTGCCCCTTGGATCGTCAGGGCCGGTCCACCAATGTGGATTAAACTTAAACCCATGAAACTGCATTTCCCCGTCCTTTGGGGTGTAAGTGAGCCAAATGACTCCATCGGCTCCACATAGTAGCCGATATATCCGAGGCGCCTCGCAACAGCAACTTCCACACAGGTGAAAATAATATAAATGTCAGGGCTGGTAGGTCACTGACACCACCCTAGCTAGAAGGAAATGCATGCCTTCCCTGATGTCCTCTCCCGTTTCTGGTTAACAACCGGGGTGTGAGGCCCGCGAATCAAAATTACACAAAGCTATGCCACACAGGCGGTGCTTTGATCATCAACCACATGACTTTGCTTTTCAACAGAAGCGTTGATCAATTACCCTTAGGCATGCCACACAGGCAATTCACTCCATGCGATTGATATCCATCAATTTATAACCCCTGAGCTCGTACATCTCAGAGAAGGGCATTAAGCAAGAGAATAAATTCTCCGCCGCCAAACAGATATATATTTAATAGAAATCAATCACACAGAATAAAATCTAATGTCAGACACACAATCCATTTACAAATTCATTCTGAGTCTGAACGAAACCGGAGGCACCTTGTACCTCGCATATCCATCGATTTCTAAGTACGTCTGGACGATCACCAACTGATTCCCTCCTCTTGGGTGTACAGCCCAATCAAGATCATCAGTAATCGCCCAAACGATGTGAAGACCTCTGGTCTTCGACCACCGTCTTCATCCTCGACACATCGTCAAACCAGTTATTCAGAATGGGATAAACCCGGTCTTTCTGAATAACTCGCGTATATAATAAACAAGTGTTACAGAAACACAACATACGCCTCATTCCAATTCGGAATATTCCTTTATTCAAATATTCTCATACTTTGGAAAAGGTTCCCATTAATTTTATCAAAGATAAATTCTTTAAATTTATTCTCTAATCTTCTTTTGAATATCAATTCAAACTAGTTGGGATTAGCGAACCACACCGATGTAATCATTTATTTTAATTTCCCAATCCCAACGTATTCATCCCATGAAGTAAAACTGGTAATACTTCATATTTAACACCGCGGTGTTATCGGTAAATTCGATTACCATTTCACGTTCAAATCTAATTAAAGATTTAACTATCGCCTGGAACAAAACTGGTGATACTCAATTCTCGATCTTTTCAATCTGATTGAAGATTCATTAAAACTCCACTTGGTTTTAATCTTCCCAAAAATCAATATTAATGATTATTTAACTTGGGAAATCATATCCTGTCTTTAACTGGGTTAAACAACCATTGTCGTTTAAACATGGTTCACAATAAACCCAAAATCACATTTGATATTAAATACACGGCTCTGAATAGAAAATATATTGGCTTATATTCAATATCAATTTCAACGACCAACAAATATCGTATTGGAAATAACGATATTAATATATCTTTCAAATTTCCATAACAATATCTGTATAATCACGAAATCCATCATCAAAATATTCCAACGACAATTTAGATTCATTTCCATTCCAATTCAATTATTGGAAATTCCAGTTATTTTCAAAACCATTTCAAATCCAATTTATTTATTTCAAAAATAAATGGATTATAATTCTAGTTTGAAACTAGTTCATTTCGATAAAAATCTATTTTTATCTTTTCAAATATGGAATTTTCATCCCAATTCTTTCCAAATCATTTCTTATGATTTTACACAAATTATTACTATTTTTAATAATTTTATCAAGGCCCGTACAGTCGATTCCCATCAACGGCCATCGAACTGCACTTACAGCGACCTTTTCCAAATTTGATTTGGACATAATTCCAAATCCAACCGATAGATTTCTAATTTCTTGTATTCTTTAGAAAGATCTTTTCGATACGAACGCAACGGTTCCGGTTTTAGGAGAATCCGACGGTCGGATCTCTCGTAATATCCATTCGAAGTCAATGGTCGAAATTCGCGAACTACCGCGGCGCGGCGCGTTCTATTCAGGCCATTTAATATATATAATATATATATTTCGTCGATTTCCTTTTAAAACATATTTTATAAATCGTTTTAAATTCGTTTTCGAAACGATTTCAACTTCATATTCAATTTCGAATCAAAATTGAATATTCCACATCATCGATATACAAATGATAATATTTTCAAAATGTTATATTTTGAAATCACTTCCTTTTCTATATTCATTATAAAAATGAATAAAATCGATATAAATATCGTTCACGTCAAAATGGCGTCAATCTAGTCAACACGGCTTTTAGTCAACACATGAATGTTTATTCTATTCAACACATGAATTTATTTCTATTCAACACATGAATTTATTTTCTATTCAACACATGAATATATTTTCTATTCAACACATGAATTTTTATTTCTATTCAACGCATGTATTTCTATTCAACACATGAATTTATTTTCTATTCAACACATGAATTTTTATTTTCTATTCAACACATGAATTTTTATTTCTATCCAACACATGAATTTATTTTTATAATATTCCTTATTTTCCAAATTGGAATGAGGCCTACCATATAATGTTAATTATATGGATTTTCTACGACACATGTATATAACAGCAACGATAAATCATCAACCATCATCCAGAGTGCACCACACAACTGTATAAGCACAAATATATATAATTAACGCTTACACAGTCTGTCAACCCATTGATTGACATAAAACTAAACAATCGGGATTAGTGTACGTCAAATATCATCCCAATGCCCGTGTGGGGTTTCAAATCAACAAACATAGATTTTTATTTGTGCAGTTGGGCGATGTGTAAAAGTTATTGTCCCAATCAATATCAGTAAAATCAGCGTACATAAACAAATCGTCCGATTTATTTATTACTATTTATTTTATATGCACACTAAAAATAATATTTTTAACTATAAAATATTTTATATTTCATTCCATATCACACAATCAAATTTCACAACACAGCAATCAAACAAACAAGTCATCCATGGTCTGTGGACGACGGGTGTCGGGTGCTACTAAGCACCGTCTGCATCCTAGTATATATTTCAACTAGAAATCAAAATAAAAGTGAGGAGTTCTCACCGACTAGCTAAACCAATTCACCACTACTCTTCATATGTAGGAAATCTTCATCGTGTCTCCAAAGAGATCTGTTCCACGCGGTATATGTTAAAAATTATATTTTTAACAACGCTACTTCCTATATAAAGATTATATTTTTATATCGCTACTCAAATAATAAAAATCACAATTTTATTTTGTCTACTTTATAGTAAAGATCACATTTTTATTTGTTTACTTTCGATATAAAAATCATATTTTTATTCTTTCTATAATATAAAAATCATATTTTTATTCTTTCTATAATATAAAAATCATATTTTTATTCTCTACATTATATTATCTATAACTCTGTTACATATATAAAAATCGTATTTTTATAACTTCAACTTCATATTAAAAATCATATTTTCATAGTTTCAACTTCATATTTACCATACGATAAAAATCAAACCTTTCTCTATTAAAAATCGTATCTTTCTCTATATAAAAATCGCATCTTTCTCTATATAAAAATCGCATTTTTTTATAGTTCTACATAAATAAAAATCTCATCTTTTTATATAAATAAAACATTACATATAATTTACTTGCTTTTTAATTAGTAATTTAATTAATTAACTTAAGTAAAATAAAATAAATACTCACCTTTTCTGCAAAAACTGAATCTTTGTCGAAAGGGGTGGGTCCCTTGGCGAAGATGGCGTCGCTCAGGTGGTCGGCAGGTCGGAGGCGGGCCCTCAGAGTCGGCGGCGGTCGGATCTTGGGTGCTAGGGGATTTTAATTGAAGGAGGAAGAGGAGAAGGAGGTCGAGGAAGAAGGGGAAGCGCTGGAGTGGGCGGAGGGGTGGGGCGCAGGCGGTGGTGGCGAAAGCAAGGGGCGGCGAATCTAGGGCTGAACGGATTTGGGGGTTTGGAGTTTTGAGACGTGGCGGTTTTGGGAAGGAAGAAGAGAGGGAGGTAGGGGCAAGGAGGGGGTGCCGGAGATAAGGGCGACAACGCCCAATAGGTGACGGTGGCGTCTGGTAGGGGGCGATGGGGGTAGGGTTCTACGCCAATTTTTTTTTCGATTCGATTGGTGAGGAAGAAAGTGGGAAGGGGCCATATATAATTAAATTAATTTATTTATTTTTTCCAGAAGGAGTTGACTTTCAATTCGAATCCCAAATCAAGCCCAACAACTGTTGTCCCTAGCTAATTACCCTCATTCCGAACACAATGGGATATGTTTCACAAGTCAATTCGGCAGTTACGATCAGTTACTGCTAAATTTAAAATATAAATCATTATATTTTAAATTAGAACGCACATTTTAATTTACTGGGGCCACATACAGACTCCAAAAATTCTTTCTAGCTTCGTATTGACGATACGGTCCTAACAAAACTAATTTCGTCAAATTCTGAGACCATTTGAAAATGGCCATTTTCTAGTCGATTAAAATCAACTGAAACTGGTCAAACACATTTTCCTTTTCCACGCTCACATATTGAATTCAAAAATTATGAAAGTTGGAATCTACCAATAAATTGACATCCCGGATCGAACAAAAGTGGTTTCATCGAAAACCGAGGTCGTTTGCAAAATTTCCATTTTTAAGGACAAGGATTCCATAGCGACTATTCTGAATTTTCAACTGGACATAACTTTTGATTCCCGCAATGAAATTTCAATTTTTTGTATTCGTTGGAAAGATATTCTCAATTAGATTCTAATATTTTTGGTTTCACTAAAATCCGGTTTATTTTGAATTTTGTACATTCATTTGAACTTTGAAATCAAATTTTCAAACTACCGTGCCATTTTCAATACCTTTTATAAATAAAAATAAATATTTATATTCTAACGAAGATTCAAATAAATATATACGTTCTATTTCTATTCAAAATAAATTTCTCGTTGTTATTATTTAAAATAATTCATTTTAAATGTTCAAAATTCATTAAAATTGCCAAAATATAAATTTTAAATTGGCTTGGATTTCCAGGTTATTACAATCTCCCCCACTTAAAACTTTTCGTCCGAAAAGGAACAAAGCTGAAAGTTGTTTCACAAATCAACTCAACTTTTATTATTTCCATTATGTCCTAAGTTCTTCAACTTTTCAGTTTCTAAGAACTTTTCAAAATTTTCAAAAATTTGGCTAACACCCTAAATTTTCGAAAAATTTCGCCATAACCTCCCCTGCACCGGGAGCTTCGAGATATTTCAAATAGCCTCCCATGGCCCTCATCGATCCAAAAGAAAAAGAAAAAGCCAAGCGTCTAGCCAATCGGCTCATAAAATCATCCGAACCCAAAGAAATACAGTAAATATGTACCTATTTGTTGGGCAAACAATTTTATTCCTCTTCTCTAGCCTCTTTACAATGACCTGTTCAATGTAAGTACATGTATATGCATGCAAATGCGATAAATTTTCAATAAAATTCACTATTTGATTCAATTTGGCTAAAGGTTCAACAATCAAACAATAATCAAACGACACAACCAGCAATCAAATAGTTGATTATCCTTTCAATTACATAACTTTAATACATATCCACAAAATCGGATTTTTGATGCCAAATCACAACAATAGCCCTATCTAGTTTTGGTTCTCACACCAGTCAATTGGAAATATATAAATATCACACCTTCGAAACTCGAATACCAATTCTGATGATGTTTGAACTATCATCAGAACCATCTCCGGGCAACTAGAGTGTGATTCTATATCTATCCAGTATATTAAAACTTCAAATACATGTGGATCAGACATATACGCAAAATCTTTATATACTGGATTGTCCAAATTCAATACAAATAAATATTCAAATACGAATAATTGATTTAAATTTTCAAAACAAAAATAGTTTTCAATTTTACTCTAAAAACATCACTCTTCACACTCGTTCTAGGATATTGCTGATCCTATCTCTAACGAGTCATCCTCCTTGGATATTACTAATCCAATCTCTGATGAATTCTTTCGTTTGGTTCTAACGTGCCTTGTTCTCAAGCTTTGTAAACCAGAGCTCTGATACCAAGATGTTACGACCCGAAATCCCCTTTACGGGAAATCACGGATTGAGTTGAGGACAAGCCACATCGGAATGCAAACAGAAGAACATTTCATTGCTTATTACAACAATTCCATCAGATTACAAGAATATACAGAGTATGAATCAGTATTACACATCATAAAATATCAGAGATTACAATACATCACATAGCAGCGGAAAATAATACAAAACACAACCGAAGGAGATATACGGATACAAAGCTTCTCAGATATCATTCCAGCTGTTAATCAGGATCCTGTGAATATAAATCTGCAAAACCAAAACTACTAGCTGCCCGTTCGAAAATAAGGGCACCCAGAGTTTAGGTTAAAACAATAAACTCCAGGTCAGTCATGTGACTGGTGTGAGAACTAAAACAGTTATTTAAAGCTTTACTTTAAATCAGATATATCAAGGGACCACGCCGTATAACACGGAATGGATTTCCTCCCAAGAATACCAGTGCATATAACAAAACAGCGCAATGCTTTTTGGAAAAATGAAGCTATTAGAAGACCCAGGTGCCATCCCATAATGCAACACAAGCCGGAGGATAGGGTTTCCCTTATAATAGCCAAACATGCTTGGTACGTTAAAAACAAATCACTTGATACTCTTATAAGTGCATAGTGTATAAAACAACTTCAAATATAAATGTATCAATCCTAGACGGCATGGGTACCATATATCATGTCGCCATACTAGGCTCTACAATCAAAAACCGCAAAGTCACGTATTTGGAAGTTGGATTTCCATCTATGAACTGAGGCAAGGGATCGTCCTCACCGATTCGAGACTGTCTAGCCCGAGCCTCAGGAACAGCTGCAACTTCCACTTGGATCGTCAGGGCCGGTCCACCGATGTGGATTAAACTTAAACCCTAGACACTGCATTTCCCCGCCCTTTCAGACGAAAGTGAGCCAAACGACTATGTCGGCTCCACATAGTCACCGATATATCCGAGGTGCCTTGCAACAGCAACAACCACACAGGTGAAAATAATTTAAATGTCAGGGCTGGTAGGTCATAGACACCACCCTAGCTAGAAGGAAATGCATGCCCTATCTGATGTCCTCTCCCATTTCTGGTTCACAATCGGGGTGTGAGGCTCGCGAATCAACGTTACGCAGAGCTATGCCACACAGGCGGTGCATTGATCATCAACCACAAGACTTTGCTTTTCAATAGAAGCGTTGATCAATTGCCACTTAGGCATGCCACACAGGCAATTCACTCCATGCGATTGATATCCATCAATATATAACCCCTGAGCTCGTACGTCTCAGAGAAGGGCGTTAAGCAAGAGAATAAATTCTCCGCCGCCGAACAGATATATATTTAATAGAAATCAATCACACAGAATAAAATCCAATGTCAGACACACAGTCCATTTACATGTTCATTCTGGGTCTAAATGAAACCGGAGGCACCTTGTACCTCGCATATCCATCGATCTCCAAGTACGTCTGGACGATCACTAACTAATTCCCTCCTCTTGGGTGTACAGCCCAATCAATATCATCAGTAATCACCCAAACGATGTGAAGAACTCCGGTCTTCGACCACCGTCTTCATCCTCGACACATCGTCGAATCAGTTATTCAGAATGGGATAAACCCGGTCTTTCTGAATAACTCGCGTATATAATAAACAAGTGTTACACAAACACAACATACACCTTATTCCAATTCAGAATATTCCTTTATTCAAATATTCTCATACTTTGGGAAAGGTTCCCATTAATTTTATCAAAGATAAATTCTTTAAATTTATTCTTTAATCTTCTTTTGAATATCAATTCAAACTAGTCGGGATTAGCGAACCACACTGAAGTAATCATTTATTTTAATTTCCCAATCCCAACCCATTCATCCCATGAAGTAAAACTGGTAGTACTTCATATTTAAGACCACGGTGTTATCGGTAAATTCAATTACCATTTCACGTTCAAATCTAATTAAAGATTTAACTGTCGCCTAGAGAAAAACTAGTGATACGCCATTCTCGATCAATTCAATCCGATTAAAGATTCATTAAAACTCCACTTGGTTTTAATATTCTCAAAAATCAATATTAATGATTATTTAACTTGGGAAATCATATCCTGTCTTTAACTGGGTTAAAGAACCAACGTCGTTTAAACATGGTTCAAAATAAACCCAAAATCACATTTGATATTAAATACAAGGCCCTAAATGGAAAATATATCGGCTTATATTCAATATCAAATTCTACGGCCAACAAATATCGTATTGGAAATAACGATATTAATATATCTTTCAAATTTCCATAACAATATCTGTATAATCATGAAATCCAACATCGAAAATTCCAAAGACAATTTCGATTCACATCCATTCCAATTCAATTATTTGAAATTCTAGTTACTTTCAAAACCATTTCAAATCCAATTTATTTATTTCAAAAATAAATTGATTATAATTTTAGTTCAAAACTAGTTCATTTCGATAAAAATCTATTTTTATCTTTTCAAATATGGAATTTTTCTTCCTAATTCTTTCCAAATTATTTCTTATGATTTTATACAAATTATTACTATTTTTAATAATTTTATCAAGGCCCGTACAGTCGATTTCCATCAACGGCCATCGAACTGCACTTACAGCGACCTTTTTCAAATTTGATTTGGACATAATTCCAAATACAACCATTAGATTTCTAATTTCTTGTATTCATTAGAAAGCTCTTTTCGATACGAATGCAACGGTTCCGATTTTAGGAGAATCTGACGGTCGGATCTCCCGTAATATCCATTCGAAGTCAATGGTCGAAATTAGCGAACTACCGCGGCGCGGCGCGTTCTATTCAGTCCATTTAATATATATAATATATTTTTTATATATTTCATCAATTTCCTTTTAAAACGTATTTTATAAATCATTTTAAATTCGTTTTCGAAATGATTTCAACTTCATATTCAATTTCGAATCAAAATTGAATATTCCACATCATCGATATACAAATGATAATATTTTCAAAATATTATATTTTGAAATCACTTCTTTTTCTATATTCATTATAAAAATGAATAAAATCGATATAAATATCGTTCACATCAAAATGGCGTCAATCTAGTTAACACGGCTTTTATTCAACACATGAATGTTTATTCTATTCAACACATGAATATTTCTATTCAACATATGAATTTATTTCTATTCAACACATGAATTTATTTTCTATTCAACACATGAATATATTTTCTATTCAACACATGAATTTTTATTTCTATTCAACACATGAATTTATTTTCTATTCAACACATGAATTTGTTTTCTATCCAACACATGAATTTTTATTTTCTATTCAACACATGAATTTTTATTTCTATTCAACACATGAATTCATTTTTATAATATTCCTTATTTTCCAAATTGGAATGAGGCCCAGTCAGTTACCATATTATGTTAATTATATGGATTTTCTACAACACATGTATATAACAGCAACGATAAATCATCAACCATCATCCAGAGTGCACCACACAACTGCATAAGCACTAAATATATATAATTACTGCTTACACAGTCTGTCATCCCATCGATTGACATACAACTAAACAATCGGGATTAGTGTACGTCAAATATCATCCCAATACCCGTGTGGGGTTTCAAATCAATAAACACAGATTTTTATTTGTGCAGTTGGGCGATGTGTAAAATTTATTGTCCCAATCAATATTTGTCAAATCAGTGTATATAAACAAATCGTCCGATTTGTTTATTACTATTTATTTTATATACATGTTAAAAATCATATTTTAAACTATAAAATATTTTATATTTCATTCCATATCACACAATCAAATTTCACAACACAGCAATCAAACAAACAAGTCATCCATGGTCTGTGGACAATAGGTGTCGGGTGCTACTAAGCATCGTCTGCATCCTAGTATATATTTCAACTAGAAATCAAAATAAAAGTGAGGAGTTCTTACCGACTAGCTAAACCAATTCACCACTACTCTTCATATGTAGGAATCTTCATCGCGTCTCCAACGAGATTTGTTCCATGCGGTATATGTTAAAAATTATATTTTTAACATCGCTACTTCCTATATAAAGATTATATTTTTATATCGCTACTCAAATAATAAAAATCACATTTTTATTTTGTCTACTTCATAGTAAAGATCACATTTTTATTTGTTTACTTTCAATATAAAAATCATATTTTTATTCTTTCTATAATATAAAAATCATATTTTTATTCTTTCTATAATATAAAAATTATATTTTTATTCTCTACATTATATTTTCTATAACTCTGTTACATATATAAAAATCATATTTTTATAACTTCAACTTCATATTAAAAATCATATTTTTATAATTTCAACTTCATATCTACCATAAGATAAAAATCAAACCTTTCTCTAATAAAAATCGCATCTTTCTCTATATAAAAATCGCATCTTTCTCTATATAAAAATCGCATATATTTTTTTTTGTAGTTTTACATAAATAAAAATCTCATCTTTTTATATAAATAAAACATTACATATAATTTACATGCTGTTTAATTAGTAATTTAATTAATTACCTTAAGTGAAATAAAATAAATACTCACCTTTTCTGTAAGAACTGAATCTTTGTCGAAAGGGGAGGGTCCCATGGCGAAGATGGCGTCGCTCAGGTGGTCGGCAGGTCGGAGGCGGGCCTTCAGAGGCGCCGGCGGTCGGATCTTGGGTGCTAGGGGGTTTTAATTGAAGGAGGAAGAGGAGAGGGAGGTCAGGGACGAAGGGGAAGCGCTGGAGTGGGCGGAGGGGTGGGGCACAGGCTGTGGTGGCGGAAGCAAGGGGCGGCGGCGCTAGGGTAGAACGGATTTGGGGGTTCGTAGTTTTGGGACGTGGCGGTTTTGGGAAGGAAGAGGAGAGGGAGGTCGGGGCAAGGAAGGGGTGCTGGAGATAAGGGCGGCAACGCCCAGTAGGTGGCGGTGGCGTCTTGTAGGGGGCGACAGGGGTAGGGTTCTACGCCATTTTTTTTTTCGATTCTGATCGGTGAGGAAGAAAGAGGGAGGGGGCATATGTAATTAAATTAATTTATTTATTTTATCCAAAAGGAGTTAACATTCAATTCAAATCCCAAATCAAGCCCAACGACTGTCGTCCCTAGCTAATTACCCCCATTCTGAACACAATGGGATATGTTTCACAAGTCAATTCAGCTGTTATGATCAATTACGCTAAATTTAAAATATAAATCATTATATTTTAAATTCGAACACACATTTTAATTTACTCGGGCCACATACAGACTCCAAAAATTCCAGGAAAATTCTTTCTAGCTTCGTATTGACGATACGGTCCTAAAAAAACTAATTTTGTCAAATTCTGAGACCGTCTGAAAAATGGTCATTTTCCAGTCGATTAAAATCAACTAAAACTGGTCAAACGCGTTTTCCTTTGCCACGCTCACATATTGAATTAAAAAATTATGAAAACTGGAATCTAGCAATAACTTGACATCCTGGATCCAACAAAAGTGGTTTCGTCGAAAACCGAGGTCATTTGCAAAATTTCCATTTTTAAGGGCCAGAATTCCATAGCGACTACTCTGAATTTTCAACTGGACATAACTTTTGATTCCCGCTATGAAATTACAATTTTTCGGATTCGTTGGAAAGATATTCTCAATTAGATTCTAATATTTTTAGTTACGCTAAAATCCGGTTTATTTTGAATCATGTACATTCATTTGAACTTTGAAATCGAATTTTCAAACTACCGCGCCATTTTCAATTCCTTTTATAAATAGAAATAAATATTTATATTCTAACGACGATTCAAATAAATATATACGTTCTAATTCTATTCAAAATAAATTTCTAGTCGTTATTATTTAAAATAATTCAATTTAAATATTCAAAATTCATTAAAATTGCCAAAATAAAATTTTTAAATGGGCTCGGATTTCCGGGTTATTACAAAATCTCTCTTATAGTATTGTTGATGGGCCTTTCTGCTAGCCCATCAAGGCTCATTGGCATTATGGATCTGTGCCAATGGGACATGAATGAAATGGCTATTGTTTAGAGATGGGCCAGCTGATGGACGATCCGGCTCGAGCTCCTTTAAGCTTGACATGGAAAGTTAGCATGCAACCCGATTGGGACCCACAATTAATTGGATTGAATGAGTTAAGACATATTCATTCTCAAACCGAATATCTGCATAAGGAATAGCTCGTGCCCGTTTCATCTATTCCACGCCTTCCACATAGATCGGATCAACTACCACCTATTATCATAAATTCAAATTATACAGATTCCATAGGAGAAGAATGCCTCTTTAGGCTCTCTTATTACCTTGGATCGCAATACACGTATTCCAGCCAATGTGTGCGTTGTATCATATATAAACACCTTTTTTGGACTCATGAGAAAGGACTTTTGGAGAGTTGACAACAATTTTCTGTTCTTTAATATCTGTTAATCTCTTGTCAAATTGCCATTGTAACTATTCCGACTAATAGTTGATAAAGTATATAAGATATTATAAAGTGGATGTAGGCTCTTTAAATCCAACCACTATAAACGTGTGTGTGGTTTCCTCTATTTTCAATTTAATATTCATTCGTCTTCACTTACACTACTTGAAAACCTATAATCTATTGCAATTTACGGCGGCGTTTGATAATTGATTGTAACCATAAATGTAAATGATATAAATATAAAAAACATGAATGTTGCTGCAGCTATCCCGCTAACTTTTTTAGTGAATTTTGCCTCTGCTCACTTTTCCATTTCACCCTTTCCATTAAGTCATCTTCAGGATAAACACGCAAACCCCGTAAATTAATTTATCTCAGAATGAAACAATAACAGTTCTCCCTCTCGAGTCCATTCATTCGGATGTCAAATTTAATTACAAAGATTTACGTCATTCATGATTCTTTATTTTCTGGATCTCTTGATGTAGCTAAGCCCGAAGCGGCAAAATATCTCATAAAGGTATACATGCGATGATTCCCTATCCTTTTACTTTGATAACTAATTTTTGCTAATTTCTAGATTAAGTTGTGGTTTCTTTTTGAACAAAAATTAAATTGAATAAAATTTCTAATTTTCCCAATTTTATTTTCTTTCCTATCAACTATTCTCGATTTTTGATTCGATTATGGAATACACACAATTAGTGAAGTAAATAACTAATTCTGTTGCATTAGGAGATACAAGAAAAGAGATTACGGCAACTGATTTACTGCTAAACTTTTTTGCTTCTTTTAAGCAAAGAGTAACCATCTTCTTCGAATGGTTTACAGTATAATTTGTAGTGAAGTTGTCTTAAGATAAACATCTGAAAATTATCTCTACTAATTATAAAGGAAGCGATGATCATATTTTAAAGTGTATTTTGTACCGTTAAATTATTTTTTCTTAAAATTTTTGTTTAGGAAGGTCCACACACATATTAGAAACCGTTCAACCCATGCAATGACATTGTCGTGACCTCTTCGCGATATGTAAGTAACATTTAGAAACTTATGTTTTTCATTTCGCTTTTAGTTCGTTGTGTGACCCGAGCAAGGCTTGGATATGTTATTTCAATGGACTACAATCACATCTTATTTTGTTACTACCAGAAAAATTACCTAGCCGACCTATATAAATAACAAGTAATTTGGAAAAATATTAGATGCTAGTATGTCGAACCATGTTTGGAAACACACTTGCCAACTAGTAGACTATTTATAAGAAGCTTACGTTGTACACCATCTGCTGATTATTTTAATATGGAAACCATGCTTTTGTTTATAATAGAAATGAATGTAGACAAATCCTTTTTATACGATTTTACTATGTAACTAGAAATGTGTTCAGTATTGATGTATTTTATACATTATTCCTCCTTGAAGGAAGAAAATTATTTTGAGTTTTATTTACTAAAGATATTTAGAGTTTTGGTTAAATCAGTTTTAATTGCTAAAGACGTTAACATTTTTGTTTCAAATGCAACTAGGCCATGCTAAGTATTACATTAATGCTGTTATGGGAATATTTTCATCCTTTGGTTTCATTATACCATGACACTCATACAATGGCATTTATTTTGATGTTGAAATCTGTTCCATTTGCCTTGCATGTTTGTGCACATAAAGATTTGGTTAATTCAGTTTTATGTACTAAAGATATTAATAGTTCTGTTTCAAATGCAACTAGGCCATGTTAAGTACTACATTAATGCTGTTGTGGGAATATTTTTGTCCTTCAGTTTCATGACCCCATGACACTCATACAATGGCGTTTATTTTGATGTTGAGATCTATTCTGTTTGTCTTGCATGCTTGTGCACATAAAGATTTCTTATTTTGCTAAAATAAGATCAAGGTGCATTGTTTGGAGAAAATGTGTATAACAGCTTCTTTGGCATTTATTTATGGTCAACTTGTTAAAATATGAGACTTATTTTTCATTAGTATGAAATATATACTTTGATTGATGCAGAGAAGACAAGTAGCTAAAGAATCTGACTTGGTATAGAAAATTCAGGAGCTTTGTTGTTTCCGTTCCACCCACATTGCCTGTCTAGGTAACCGTGATGCATTCTTGTATTCTTGGACTCGGTAACACACCTCTGTAAATTCAAATATATGATATGTGACATGTTATGTAGATGAGTATGTGAGAAGGAAATCCTAGTTGTAGTTTCTTTTATTAAAAACAAAGTAAGCCAAACACTGTTCATAAACTTCTTAGTGTGTATTTTTTTGAAAATTGTAAATTAATTAACACTTGACTGTTTTGTTTGGAAAACATACAATATATAGTAGAGCTATTCTGAATCTATAATTTGTTTAAAACCTTTAACCAAGTCATCTTTTTTTTCAGTTTTACACACACATACATATAGTTGAAACTGTAGTCTTAGTGACACGATGTCCAGTGGCATGATGTGTTTTAACTAAGTCCTCTGTTTATTACAGTTGTACGGTATGTTGACATTTTTGAACTGATAACTCATATGCATCCCATTATTTTAAATTGTAGTCAAAATAGACTGGTTTCAAGAAATGGTCGGCACTAACCCATCAGTGGTGATACACAGGTGGATCGGTGGGGAACCATTAAGTGTTTCCAATGATACTGTAATGTCTTATTAGAGTATACTTGAATGTCAACTTGGTAGAGGAGTTGCATGGATTAAATATTTAGTTAGGCTATTATATCAAACCTGGCAAGTGTTTTGTTTAGTGTTATTTTATCAAAGCTACTGAAATTTATTCCGTCAGAAGCCAAAGCCCATAGTTTTCATGACCGGATCGCAAGTCGAACCGCGAGGACTCATGGTTTAAGGTTTTGAGGGTCCGATCGGTTGAACCATCAGAACCGTGCTTTTATTTTTTGCTATTTATACATATGATTTTGATTAATTTTGATTAGAAAACATATGTTATTGTATCCTAATTTTAATTTTATAAATATATTCATACTTATATTGGTTTTGATCAAAATTGATTATTGAGTTGAAGAAAGTCTGGTACAAAAGATTGTCTTACCATAAAATTTCTAAAACAGCAACGTAATAACATGCAGAATATGATATAATGCAAAAGAACTTGTTGTGCTAAAGACATGTAGACAAAAATGGACTTAAAAATGTCCCACATCATAGATTTAGATACACAGCTACGGTGATCGCTCTGTATAACCAATCGATGCTACACCATTTACTAATAGTAGGCGGTTGAAGCCTTGTGGCCATGGGTTAGGCCTTATAAATGAGGCTGAAGCTTAATTTTGCCTAGTAATTCAAAATATTTATTGGGCTTTTTGACTTAAAACCGCGGTTTAGACGGCTTTGCACCGGCTCAGTGCGATTCACGGTTTTGACTATTTCCGAGCCGTGATGCCTGCTGGCCCACGGTTAACCGTGGTTGGACCGAAGGCCCGGCCCGGTCCTAAAAACACTGCCAAAAACTCACATGCTACTGTTGTTCGTGATTCTTTTTCCGTCCATTTAGTTTGGGGTGGAAAATATCACCATCTCATGTTTTTCAAATTTCAATTGCAGATAAGATATCCTTTTATACAAGAAAATATCAAACAGATTTTAACCCAAAATCATCATATTTGTCCTTCTCTCGCATTTTGTTTAATAAAATAAATTAGTTTTGATATATAGTTCAATAGCAATTCAACGACTTATTCTTTTCATCATAATTCCCTTTTTCTTGGATTTGATATCTCAACTCGACAAGTATACAAATATGTTTTTCAAGCTTTGATTGTAGTTTTTTTCGTTGTTATGTCTACTGTTACACTGAATAAAATTTGGGATTTAGGTTTTATTTGATTGATCTTGTTTGGTATTTATAGAGTAAATTTAGGTTTCGGCTTCACTAGAAAATATGCTTCAAATAATGAACCTTGATTTATGATTAATTCGCTTTTTTTCCTGTTAGATTATAGCTGAGAAGTACAATGAATTTACAACATGTACTTAAATTGAAAACAGTTTACGTAATGAACATTCTTGAATACTTTTTCCTTAAACTTATGTATAATAATCTGAATTTTTCGCTATCAAAATGTTTCGTTTCACAATTACTATTATTGACAGACCGCTAAAGGGTACAGGGAAAGATGCAAACTTAAGGATAATCGCATCGGTGACCTTACATTTTAACTTCCAACCCCCACACTATAAAACAAAAGGTGGAAATTGGAGATACACCTCAAAAATGGAAGAATTGTTTCTCCCACTCTAATGCAGATTGAAGCACTCGACACTCTCCTTTCAAAACTAAGCTCAAAAGTTGACTTCAGCAAAGTTACAGCAATATATGGCAGTGGAAGCAGCATGGAAGCATGCATTGGAAAAAGGGAAGTTCTGTGCACTACAAAACACACAATAAATAGCGATGGCAGAAATTCGTCAACGACCATTGATAGCCGTCGTTATGTGTCGTCACTATTTAAGTCGTTGCCAACAGAAACAACAACGGATTAAGCGACGGCTCCGTCGCTCATCTAGCAATGACTTGCAACGGTTAAATGCCACGTGTCACCTTACGTAGCCAGTAGTTTCTTTTATCGAGAAGCCGTTGTAAGCCATCGCAAACTGTTACAAAACTGAAGTTACTAGTCGTCGCTAGCCATCGTAAAACTGAAGCAAAAATTTTACACTACACAGCAATTCCTTTGCCTTAAAACACACAACATTACACAGCACAACAGTTCCATCCAATAACCACTACACATCACTATCATCTCATCATTTCACCAATACTCATCCACAATCAATTCACCAAGTAAAAAAACAAAATTATAAACACCATACATATAAAAACATATCATACCATCGTCATATACCGTAATACATATCAAAACACATCATAACATCATCAAATACCATCGTTCATATCAAAACACATCGTACCATAGTAAAATACCATCGTACATGCATCTAGCATATAAAAAACCAAGTACATGTACATACCCGAGCATAAACTAAGAAATGAGCACCTGCAATAATCTTCCTCGTCTTCCTCATCGTCTTCTTCTTTCCCTCGATAAGCAGTAGAATCTCCTCCCTCTCTTCCCTCCCCAGGCATAAACCCATGCTCTTGAAAGTAAGCTGCAATCCGCTCATCTATCTCCTGTTGCATCTAGGTTTTTCACTATTCAATCATCTCATTCATCTGCTCCTACATCTGAGCAATAGTCGCCTCCTCCATCGACCTCCTATAACCATGCTGAACAGTCTGCGAAATAATTAAGTTCACATTAAAGTTATTTGAACATATTTTTACTAGTTTGCGTTAAACATGTATATAGTTAGCAAAAACATTTGTTTTTCTTAAGTAGAATCGCCGGATATAATATCAATACACACATATATATCGAATATGAAACATTTTTTATTTATACGAATAAGAATATTTACCATTATAAGCACACTCTTCAGATTCGCCCAATCATACGTAACATTTCCTTCTTTATCGTTATGCACCACCGCATGTGTGTGTGTCTGAATACATCTGCCAGCAAAGGCTCTCTTCCATACTTTACAGTCTGAGTAAATATACTGTAAAAAATTATTAAAAATAAGAATGAATTATATACACCAAATTTTTACGTGAACATATACTATAAATATTTAAAATTTATACCAAACCACTTCTTTGTTGTTGGAATGATTTTGAGCCACCACGTTGTAGAGCAGGATTCTTTTCTCTATTTGCTTTATTTCTAGCTGCTACTTTCCATTAAATTTTGATACACGATGATGTAAAATAATGAAATCAATATAAATGTTAATATTATCATTACATCTTACTTTAGCTTCTTCCGTCTCCATATACTTTTGAAAATCTTCCCAAACATCATCACTCATAAACGTAGGCTTTTTCCAGATGTCTTCGCCCTTGAAATCATCTCTCGATAGTTTTTGTGCAACTTCATATTCCAATGACTCAAAAAAATTGGCATGCCCTACTCCTCAACATATACAATAGCCTGCATGTTACATTTATTTTTAATTATTTACATTATACTAATTTTCAATATTAGTATAAAAAAATACTTACCAATAAATCGGCTAGAATGACATTCTTAATATGGGGTGGAATACTATCCCAATGTGGCCAAGCCCCCAACATTTTGCTTGTGTAAGAATACCTCGATACATCTAAAATGAACCGTGCTAGCTCAATCTCGAATCCTCTTTGTAGATGTTGATATAAATATTTAATATATTTCAAATAATCTAAATAGAAATAAATTTGACACCTACCTTCCACTCTTCGGAATAATCTCCGCAACTCGACTCATATCTGGCATTGTGCTGCTCGGACCTGCTCCTGGTCCAGTTGATGGTGAAGGAGTAGGATGAGATGTACTCCTCCATTGTTGTCGCCTATCATCTGACATATTTGTTACAATCATATAATGTGCATACACACTAACTTGAATTATTAACATCGGTCATCATTATCATAACATAAATCATAAATGAGAAGAACAATACTGAATAACATACATAGTCAATATTATCATTACATAAATCAGAATAGTAACAAACGTAAGTAAATTCATAGCTAAGAATAGTTAACATCATTATTATTACATAGCTCAGAATAATACATAACATAGTACATAGCTCATAATAGTACATAACATAAGTACAAAACCTCGGTCTTCATCATCTTCAGATCCAGACTTGGTCTCATACTCTATATCGTTTTCTACAGTACTTACAAATGCATCTACATACATTCGCTTCATCAGTCAACGACCCTGCATTGATGTCATCAGCTATTATTATTTCAGTATTTGGCTCAAGATCCGCTTGATACGCTGCTTCATCCGGAATAATGTTCCATCAAATGTAAATCCTGCCTTTGTTTTAAAAATAGCCCACCAATCTGCTTTATCTCTATCTAAGGATGGATATGGAGAAAAATAGACTTGTAATGCTTGCTTAGCTAACGCAAAAGGATCATACTTATTGTAATGCGACGTATGCCTTATTTTGATAAGCTTATAATCTTCGTGCACGTTGATTCCAAAACTAGGAACACTGCTAAACCAGTTGCATTTGAACAGATAAATTTTCTCTACGGGCAGAATATAATATGTCAACTCTACAACTTGCGTTAAGACGCCATAAAATTCTTTTATATGCTCCCATGGATCATCACTACCTTTGACAAATACACCGTTGTTATACGTTAGTTTTTCAGGTCCGTAATCATTGGTGTTGAATTTAAATCCACTGACAAATATATTGGATAAGTTTTGACATTTCTTTTTGGTCCGATAGCAAGATGTCGTAATCCTTCGTTAACAACAAAGTTTTTGGATCATGAACATTTTCTAAAAACCATCTAGCAAATTCTTTACTGAGATTACCAGATGGAGGTCATTATTCGTAGGTATTGCATATATGTGTTATGTTCCTTTTTTTAATTAATATACACAAATAAATAAATATGTATATATAATTGAATTGTACATGAATTCAGTATTACATGACAAATGGTGCAACTTCCGCACAATTTAACAGAACATATGTGTGTGCCAAATTATAGTCTGTATCGCTTAACCATATTTCCACACATTCTCCTACAGGTCTCCCATGTTGTCTAAAAATAGATAACATTATTTGAGAAGACTCCTGCTCAACAGCTTCTTCATTACGGGTAACAGTTACAAAAGACAAGTTCACATCTTCGTTAAAGTAATGAGAGAAAAAAATATAGCTTCTGGTTCAAGGTACGATTTGCAAATTGAACCTTCTACTCGAGCTTTTTGCCTAATTTTTTTCTTCAAATAATTCAAGTACCTACAATAAGATTATTTAACTTATATGTATGTACGATAATCTAAGTTGTAATTTATCATGATATTTATTGATACAAAATTACCTCTCAAATGGATACATCCATCCATACTGGACTGGACTTCGAAGAAGTGCTTCGGACAGAAGATGTGTAACAACCCGGAAAAACTGAACCAATTTAAAATTTTTAAATTGGCTATTTTAGGGGATTTTAAATATTTATAATAAATATTTTAAATAATAACGACAAAAAGTAGGTTTGAATCGACATTTGAAAACAAATATAATTAATTCTAATTATAAACAAGGCCTGAAATGGCGCGGTAGTTTCAAATTTTGAATTCAAACTTTGACGGACTGTACCGGGTGATTTTAGTGAAACCAAAAATATTTAAATCTGTTGGTGAATATCTTTCTAATGAATCTGAAAAATCGAAGTTTCATAGTGGGAAGCAAAAGTTATGGCCAAACGAATTTTCAGAAAGGTCGCTATAGAGTTTATATAGCCCGTGAAAATGGCCATTTTGCAAACGACCTCAGAATTCGACGAAACCACTTTTGTTGGATCCGGGATGTCAAATTATTGCTAGGTTTCAAATTATATAATTTTTGAAGCTAGTGTGTGATCGTGGCAAAGGAAAACGTGTTTGGTCAATTTCTATTAAATTGGATCGACCAGAAAAGGGCCATTTTTCAAACGACCTCAGAATTTGACGAAACTAGTTTTGTTGGGACCATATCGTCAAAACATAGCTAGATTTAATTTTCTGTAATTTTTAGAATCAATATGTGGCCCCGACAAATTGAAATGTACGTTCAAATCAAATATTGAATGTTTTATATTTTAATCTGAAGGAAAACTGACTGAAACAGTCGAATGGGCCTACGTAACATATCTCATTGTGTTCGAAATGGGGGTATTTAGCTAGGGACGATAGACTTTGGGTCTGGATTGTGGTTCGTGTGTGAAAGAAGGTATTTTTGGATTCTTAAAACTTATAAATATTAAAAAAATTCTTGGGCCAATCACATCTCGCCATTTCATCGTTCTCTCTCCCGATATATTATCGACAAACGACGGAAATAGCTTCAAAACTTCCCAGGCCGATCTCTTCCAAACCGCTTCGTTTCAGACCTCGGCACAGTTGAAGATTTTGAAGAGCTCGGCGAGATCTTTAAATCCATATGAAGTTTGGATTTTTTTTATGACCTGTAGAGCTCGAATCGAGCTCACGAAGTCCGGCCGTTTTCGCCGCCGCCCCGCCTGCCTCAGGCGATCGAATGCCTCCCCCCTCCAGAAGCAGGTGCGCCGCTCCCCCCCTCCGACGCTCCAAAGGCCGATCGACGAATAGCTACACGGATTCGAAGAAAAATCGAAACCTAGTTTCGAACCCTTCAATGATGTAACGGCTGAAAATTATATAAACTGTATTATAGCAATTTAAAGCGCTACGGTTTTTGATTTCACTGTAAAAATCATATCTTTTTCGTTTGTTGATGAAATTCAGTGAAACAAGAGACAGTGGACTCGTGTGGACGTCTTCTACATTCTAGAAGAGACCGCATATTTTTCTAAGCCTTCTGCTATTTTTGGTGGAGTGGAACCCAATGTGAGATTTCTGAATTATAAACGATATGGAAAACGACAATGTATAAATTATATAGTCGATGTATGAGTTATAAAAGCGTTGTACACCTCATGTATAAGCGTTGTATAAGTTGTACGTTCGATGTATAAGTTATATATATGCGTTGTAAACATTATATATGTGTTTAAATAGAAGTGAAATCCTTATATATATATGTATGTGTGTATATATAAATATATACGCCCCTCGTCCACAAACCATGGATGATATTTATTGGTTGTGATTGGTGTGAAAATTAGTTGATAGTGAATGGTTGATTAGAATTGTTTGTGGTTGAAATTGATTGATTGTGGTTCAAAAATACCCGTTTGTGGTAGAGAATTATTTGGTTGAAACCACATAGGATTAGTTTGTGGAAATGAAAAAAAATATACATGCCGCCTGCGTGCGAACTAGATGCATGGAATCCCCATTGTCAAAAGCTGTGAGGCTTTAAGGTAGAGCGAGGAGCCGTACTAGGGACGGCCCCGGTTTTAACTACCCTGTCGTTATGCTGCCGAAATTTTCTGAAATATTCATGTGTTAGAATTATTTTATTTTGTTGAATTTTTTTTCATATGTTGAAACCTTCATGTGTTGAATAGAAATTCATTCGTTAAATAGAAATTCATGTGTTGAATGGTATTCGTGTTTTAAATAAATTGTTTTGCAATAAAAATCACATTTTTGTTATATATACGAACCATAGAAAACCTTCATGTGTTGAATAGAAATTCATTTGTTGAATAGAAATTCATGTGTTGAATGGTATTCGTGTTTAAATAAATTGTTTTGCAATAAAAATCACATTTTTATTATATATACGAACTATAGAAAACATTCATGTGCTGAATAAATTCATTCCTTGAATAGAAATTCATGTGTTGAATGGTATTCGTGTTTTGAAATAAATTGTTTTACACTAAAAATCATATTTTTATCATCTATATCAACTATATAAAATAGTCGTGTTTCGAAATAAATTGTTTTATAATAAAAATCAAATTTTTATCACTAGACGAACTATTTAAAATAGTTGTGTTTTGAAATAAATTTCTTTATAATAAAAAACATATTTTTATCACCTACATGAACTATATAAAATAGTCGTGTTTTGAAATAAATTGCTTTATAATAAAAATCATATTTTTATCACCTATATGAACTATATAAAATAGTCGTGTTTTGAAATAAATCATTTTGCAATAAAAGTCACTTTTTTATTATATATATGAATTGTTAAAAATAGTGAAGTGTCGAAATAAATGTTGGTTGGAAAATAATATCATTTCTATCAAATGTATGAAAAGAAAATAGTTTTGAAATCGAAGAATCGATTATATTTATATATATATAAATATAATTGAAATATATCGAATAACAAAGCTGCAGTTCGTGTTTTGAAACCGTACTTTCAAACGATTAGTGCGGGAGATTCGACCATCGGATTTTCCCGAAACCAAAACCGTTGGGTTCGCCTTGGAAATATCTTTCCAACGACACCCACTTTGTGATGATCCAACAGTTGGATTGTCTGGAATGTTTAATTCAAATCTGAAGAAAAACAGCGCCAGAATCGATTATATATATATATATATATTTAAATATAATTAAATTAAATCAAATAACGACGTTGCAGTTCATATTTTAAAATCGTAACTTCAAACGAGTGTACCGGGAGATCCGACCGTCGGATTTTCCAGAAACTGGAACCGTTGGCTTCATTTTGAAAAGATATTTCTAATGATATAAAATTTGTGAAGATCCAACGGTTAGATTTTCAGATATATGTAAATCAAATCTAAAAAAAATAGTGCCACGGCCGCATTATGGCCCGAAGCGTCGTTTGAATGAATTGGCTATTTTTAAATAAAAAAAATAGTGATAAAACGTTATAAAATATTATAAATGATATAGAATGCAAAATTTAGAAACTAACTGAAGGTTGGATAAGTCGGATGGTCTCCTGGGTTTTGATCTGATGTTGGGATGAAGCGTATGTTGTGTTTGTGTAGAACTTGTTAATTATATACGCGAGTTGCTCAGAAAGACCGGGATTATCCCATTCTGAATAACTGAATCGACGATAAGAAATCGAAGATGAAGACGGTTGTTGAAGACCAGAGATCTTCACCTCGGTTGGATGATAACTGATGTCCTGATTGGGAGGCATCCCGAAATATGGATAATGAGTGGTGATCGTCCAGACGTACGCGGAGATCGATGGGTATGCGAGGTATATAGTGCCTCCGGTTTCGTTCAGACCCAGAATGGACTTGTAAATGGACTGTGTGCCTGACATTGGAATTCATTCTGTGTGATTTATAGCCAACAGTTGCATGGTGTGAATTGCCTGTGTGGCATGCTAAGATGCAGTGATCAAGGCTTCTGTTGAAAAGCAAAGTCTTGTGGTTGATGATCAAAGCACCGCCTGTGTGGTGTAGCTTTGTGTATAACGTGAATTTGCGAGCCTCACACCCCGGTATGAACCAGAAACGGGAGAGGACCTCAGGGAGGACATGCGTTTCTTCCTAGCTAGAGGTGGTGTCAGTGCTTAAACTAGCTGGCATATATATTATTTTCACCTGTGTGGTTGTTGCTGTTGCAAGGCGCCTCAGACATATCGGTCGATCCGGGACTGATGGAGTCATTCGTGGGCTCATTTACGCCCCAAAGGGCGGGGAAACGCAGTGTTCAGGCATTTTAATCCACATCGGTGGACCGGCCCTATCGCTCCAAGGGCCACCTGTGTCTGGGTCCTGAGGCTCGGGCTAGGCAGTCTCGAAGTCAGTAAGGACTATCTTTTGCCTTGGTTCATGACGGAAATCCAATTTCCAAATAAGACATCGTGTGGTTTTGATTGTATACATATATATGGCGACATAGTGGTATGGGGCGTTAATGTCGTCTATGATTGATACTTATGATTTGAAATTGTTTTTGAAACATATAAGCACTAGTACTAATATCAATGCTTTTGTTTTATTCGTATCAAGCATATTTTGGCCATTATAAGGTAAAAACTCTATCCTTGGTTTGTGTTGCATTATGTGATGGGAACTGAGTCTTATAATGGCTTCATTTTTATAAAAAGCATTGGGATGTTTAAAAGATTTACTTGTTGTAAAGCACTGGTAATCTAATGGAGTATACCCGTTCCGCAAAAGTGGCGTGGTCCTGTGATTGGCCAATTATATAATGTGTTAAGTAGATTTCTCATACTAGTCCCATGACTGACTCGTAGTTTGTTCACTTGCAAACTCGGGTGCCCCTATTTCTACACGGGAAGCCTTATCTTCAGGTTTTAGCAGACTCTTTCTGGGTAGCTGGAGCTGAGATTGATTCTATCATTTATCTCTTTTTTTCTGCTATTCAGCTTCTATTGTACATATTATGTTTGTTTTCCGCTGTAGACATTTATGTATAGCTGAACTGTATTTGTACTAAGTATGATCCTGTATACTGTGTAACTCTGATGATTATGTTTATCCAGTGTATTCTATTGTACATTATCTGGTGTATTTATTTAATTCTGTTCTATTATTTTTGTTTATGTGTTATATTCCAAAGATTACCCTTGCCACCGTCAGTACGGGGTTTGGGGTTGTCACAACGTGGTATCAGAGATTTGGTTAAGCTTAGTGCTAGAATATAACATATTAACGAACTCGTTAGAAATAGAACCAGTAGTGTTCTAGGACGAATAACTCATTACAAATAGGATTGGTAATATCCTAGTATGAGTATAGCAAAATGAAATACACCCCGATAGGCACATTTACATTCAACTATATGTTTCTATGTTTTAAAATATCTTTTATGTTGACCTAACACTTGATCTGCTATTTGCAGAAGTAATAGAAATTGAGTGTCAGAAACAGAAGGAATGCAGAACCAAATATTGAGGCTCTATTAATTAAGTATCGAAATATGGGTGGAATACCATTCTCGGGCGAAGAATCTATTATGAAAACACAAGCTTTGATTCGTTCTGCTGAGAAAATCTTTGAAGGCTTAAAGCTGAGGGATGACCAGAAAAGATTACTGGCATCCTGGGCACTCAAAGACGAAGCTTTGTTCTAGCGGGATTCGATTATAAAGGATAATCTAGAAGGTGATATCACCTGGGATAGATTCAAAATGATTTTCCTTGAAAGATTTACTCCTCCTGAAGCAACTGAGCGATTATGTGATGAATTCTCTTATCTGATACAAGGAGATATGACCATTCCAGAATATCATAAGAAATTCAATGAACATTCTCACTTTGCCCCTCATCTAATTCAAATACGGAGAGGAAGAATCTGAGATTTATTAACGGGCTTCAAAGAAAGTGCCAAAGTAAAGTAATGGGGCATGTCCTTTCTCTGAAATGATATACATGGCTTACCAGTATAAGGATCTCGACAAGAAAGGTATGTTGCGCTACGAAGAGGAAGTCTGTTCTAGTAACAAAGAAGAGTCTGAAACTGATAATCCTGAGGCCAGTACGATGTCTGAGGTCGGTAAGAAGCCTAAAGTCAATCGGAAAAGGGCCAAATCTGAGAAACAACCAGTAACGACTGCCATATGCAATAAATGCCATAAGCAAGGGCATTTGCCAGGGAATTGCAAACCCTCGAAGAAACGAAAGGATGATGGATTTAAATCCAGCAAAAAGCTTCAGGAAAATAGGAAATGCAACCTCTGCCATCAGGCTGGTCATGTAAAGTAAGATTGCTGGCTGTTAAAAAGGACCAAAGAGGCTCAGGTAAATGAAGTGGCAGAAACTTCTGAGTCCTCAACTAGTCAGGGAAGGCATGATGTTTTGGAAGGCACGCTTAATGTCAAAAACATTCCAGTTAAAGTACTGTTTGATACAGGCATGCCACGAAGCTTTATTGCAAAGAATGCGGTTAAGAAACTGGAGTTGAATTTGAAGAAGCTCAAAGAACCAATGATTGACCATAATCTGGTTGGGGGTTCTCTCGATCTTAGCTGGATTTGTGCGGTGTCTGTCCCTTTTTCCTATTATAAGTTCCCTACCATCTCTATCGTCATGAATTTAACTGAATTCGATCTTATTTTGGGATTGAATTGGTTAACCAAATATGAAGCAGAGGTTAGATGCATTGACAGAGTTGTTAGAGCAAAGATTAAATTAGGGAATTATATAACCATAACCAGCGAAGGCCCGAATTCAAATAGAAATGACTTTTGGTCAACTCTTCATGTTTCTCTTGCTCAAATAGAAAATATCCCAGTAGTCATAGAGAATGTTCCTGACCTCATAAAAGATACTCCTATCGTCAAGAATTATGCGGATGTGTTCGAAGACTTTGTTAGCTTACCTCCGCAGAGAGAAATTGATTTCAAAATTGCTTTATTCCCGAATGCAAGGCCAGTAGTTCATGCTATTCGAAGAATGACCTTGAAAGAGAAAGAGGAATTGGACAATCAAACAAGACAGCTTGTATGGAAGGGTCTGATGAGGCCTAGTTTCTCTGATTGGGGAGCAGCAGTGGTGTTTGTCCCAAAGTCTGATGGTACTCTGCGACTAAGTGTGGACTATCATGACTTGAAATAGCAGACAATAAAGAATAAATATCCATTGCCGCGAATCGATGATTTATTGGATCGTCAGAATGGAGCACAAGTATTTTCAAGGATGGACCTAGCTACAGGCTTCCATCAGCTTCGTATTGCCGAAGAGTGTGTTGCTATGACAGCATTCAGGGGTCCAGACTTATTCTACGAATGGTTGGTAACGTCGTTCGACCTGTGTAACGCTCCAGCTTACTTCGTCGATTTAATGAATCGAGTGTTCAGAGGAATTTTGAATAAGTTTGTTCTGGTTTTTGTTGACGATATTCTAATCTTCTCTAAGTCAAAAGCCGAACATGAAAAACATTTGGAATAAGTTCTAGGAATTCTGAGAAGGAATGTATTGAAAGCCAAACTGTCCAAATGTATATTCTAGCAAGATGAAGTAAAGTTTCTTGGCCACGTCATATCAAAAGAGGGAGTTGCTGTGGATCCAAGTAAAATCACCGCTATTCAAAATTGGAAACAGCCTAGTACTCCCACAGAAGTCCAAAGTTTTCTTGGATTGGCTAGTTATTACTGGAAGTTCATTAAAGATTTTTCGAAGATATCTAGTCACTTAACGAAGCTTACAAAGAAGCACTCAAAATTCAAGCGGACTCCAAAATGTGAGGAGGCTTTTGAGGAGCTAAAGTTAAGATTAACAACGGCTCCAGTGTTAACGATAATCGATGGCAATTAGGACTTGAAAGTCTGGACAGATGCCTCTAGAGAAGGCCTTGGCACAGTATTAATGCAAAGAGGCCAGGTTGTTGCTTATGCTAGTTGTCAGCTGAAGCCACATGAAAAGAACTACATTACTCATGATATTGAGTTGTTGGCTATCGTATTCACTTTGAAAATCTGGAGGCACTATCTTCTGGGTGAGAAATTTGAACTATTTATAGATCACTTGTCTCTAAAGTATCCGTTCACCCAGAAAGACTTCAATCTGAGGCAGTAACGTTGGCTAGAGTTCCTTGCAGCATACGATTTTGAGATTCTATATACTCCAGGGAAAGCTAATGTCGTGGCCGATGCGCTAAGTAGAAAGAATGTAATGATCGCCAGTTTTATTATTACGACTTCATTGATTGATAAAATATCTGCTCTTCATAAGGATGATCACTTCATTCAGAAGATCAGAGAGATAATTCAAAAAGGCAAGCCCTCGAGTTTTCAGGTTGATAATGATGGGATTCTAAGGCTAAAAGGTCGAATCTGTGTTCCTAACATTTTTCAGCTCCGAAAGGAAGTACTGGATGAATGCCATAAGTCAAAACTTAGTATCCATCCAGGAGTAAGCAAAATGTATAATGACATCAAACGCACTTTCTGGTGGAAGTCGATGAAGAGAGACATTTCTTTATATGTTAGCCGATGCCCTACTTGCCAACTAGTCAAAAGCGACCTACAGAAACTGGCTGGATTGTTGCAACCGCTGGACGTTCCAGGTTGGAAGTGGGAACATATTTCCATGGACTTCATAGATGGTTTTCCCAGAACCAGAAAAGGAAATGACAGTATTTGGGTGATCGTAGATCGCTTCACGAAGACCGCCCATTTAATTCCTGTCAGATCAAATAGAACTGCTCAGAGTCTAGCGCAGATTTATTTCAAGGAAATTGTTAGGCTACATGGAGTGCCGCTCAGTATAGTCAATGATAGAGATCCAATATTTACTAGCAAATTCTGGGAGGCATTTCAAGTAGAACTGGGAACGAAGCTGAATCTAAGCACTGCCTATCATCCTCAAACAGATGGTCAGACTGAGAGGGTGAATCGTATAACAGAAGATTTATTGCGGGCTTGCGTTCTTGACTTTGGTGGATCATGGGAAGACCATTTGCATTTGGCTGAGTTCTCATACAACAATAGCTACCAAGCGAGCCTGACAATGTCACCATTAGAAGCATTGTATGGTAGACCGTGCCAATCTCCTGCTTGTTGGGTTGAACCTGACAATAGGCTTGTATTGGGACCTGATATGATCCGTGAAGCTGCAGACAAAGTCGATTTCGTTAAGAAACGATTACTCGCCGCTCAAAGCCGATAGAAAAGCTATGCGGATTCGAGAAGAAGGGATTTGACTTTTTCTGTTGGTGATTATGTGTATCTAAGGGTTTCTCCGATGAGGGGAGTGATTCGATTTGGCAAAACTGGGAAGTTGGCTCCAAGATTTATTGGACCATTCCCTATACTTCAACGGATTGAAACCCTCGCTTATAGAATTCAATTCCCTGATTGGTTGCCTGGAGTGCATGATGTATTTCACATATCTCAACTTCGAAAGCACGTTCATGATCCAGACTTGATCATGGAAGAAGTAGCGCAACAGGATATTGAAATTACTCCAGAATTGGCGGTGAGAAGAGAGCCGCTAAAAATTATCTACAAAGAAACCAAAGAGCTGAGGAACAAGAAGGTTCACTTAGTCAAAGTGCAATGGAGTGGAGATCTGCGAGGTTGTACTTGGGAAATAGAGGAAAGCATTAAGAAAGCCTATCCTAAGTGCAGGGTGGATATCTCTGATTGACTCTGGTGCATACCATATTTTGAAATTTCCATTATGTTCTCTACTTTGTTGTTATTTTCTTTTCATGGATGTGAACTTTTAATTCTATAGTCTGAATGATTTTAAAAGAGTATAGGAATTGATTAGTACATTTTTAAAATAAAAAAAGTTACAAATAAAATTGATTGTTGTTTGTGTTGTGTGATAGTGGGTTAGATTAATTAAATTACTAGAACAATAGTCAATTTAATCAATAAGAGAATGAATGGTAGAATTTATTCGATTAAATCACATATTGAACTGAGTTAAAAATAGGTAGAAATATATACTTGTGCATTATATATGTTTCAACAAGTAAATGGATTAGCTGTTGAGTAAAGAATTCATTTGCGTGCCCGACAAATAGGTAAACCTTAATGAGTTGAATGCGAAATATTATTATATCAACTCCTGCGAATGCCATTGGATGTGGAGTGTTGGTTGTTCCGTGTGTAATAATAAATGTCGCTATAGGATAGTAACAGTTAATTTTGAACTACGCTACATGGCATACTTCTTGAAGATAGGCATATTCATCATATACCACATAAGCATTTGGAGCTTGTGTGACGAGGTTGAAGATTTACCATACAAGCGAGAGGCTTGTATGGCGATGACCATATTTTACAGGTTGAACTGATGACTGATATGTACTATGTAAAATGTAACGGTAAATTGCAAGATTAATAAAAAAACCCACACGGGTCTGGAGATGACAATAAACACGTCTCTCTGGTCATTAATAAACAAAAACGATTTATTTGGTGATGGGAATTTTTTCTACAGAGTTATGATCTATACACACTCCCCAGTGGACACCGGAATATATCACTATAAATATGTGCATGCTTATTAGGATTTATTGGGTAGCTAATACGGCCCAATAAATTTCCAAACCGCTCCCCGTACAAAGGAGGTTATGGCGAAAATTTTCGAAAATTCCGGGTGTTGCCAAATATTTGAAGAATTTGAAATTCTCAGAAACTGAAAAGTTGGAGAATGGAAGACAGATTTGAAGTAGAGTTTATTAATCAAACCACTTTCGACTTTGTTCCTTTTCGGGGATGAAAAGTTTTAAGTGGGGGAGATTGTAACAACCCGGAAAATCTAAACCAACTTAAAAATTTTAAATTGGCTATTTTAGGGGATTTTAAATATTTAAAATAAATATTTTAAATAATAACGATGAAAAGTAGGTTTGAATCGACGTTTGAAAACAAATATAATTAATTCTATTTATAAAAAAGGCCTGAAATTGCGCGGTAGTTTCAAAATTTGAATTCAAACTTTGACGGACTGTACCAGGTGCAAATTAAAACGGATTTTAGTGAAACCAAAAATATTTAAATCTGTTGGTGAATATTTTTCTAACGAATCTGAAAAATCGAAGTTTAACAGCGGGAAGAAAAAGTTATGGCCAAATGAATTTTCAGAAAGGTCGCTATAGAGTTTATATAGCCCGTGAAAATGGCCATTTTGCAAACGACCTAAGAATTCGATGAAACCACTTTTGTTGGATCCGGGATGTCAAATTATTGCTAGGTTTCAAATTTCATAATTTTTGAAGCTAGTGTGTAAGCGTGGCAAAGGAAAATGTGTTTGGTCGATTTCTATTAAATTGGATCAACCTGAAAAGGGCCATTTTTCAAATGACCTCAGAATTCGATGAAACTAGTTTTGTTGGGACCGTATCGTCAAAACATAGCTAGATTTATTTTTCTGGAATTCTTAGAATCAATATGTGGCCCCGACAAATTGAAATGCACGTTCAAATCAAATATTGAATGTTTTATATTTTAATTTGAAGGGAAACTGACTGAAATAGTCGAACGGGTCTATGAAACATATGTCATTGTGTTCGGAATGGGGGTATTTAGCTAGCGACGATAGTCGTTGGGTCTGGATTGGGGTTCGTATGTGAAAGAGGGTATTTTTGGATTTTCAAAATTTATAAATATAAAAAAAATTCCTGGGCCAATCACATCTCGCCATTTCATCGTTCTCTCTCCCGATATATTATCGACGAACGACGGAAATAGCTTCAAAACTTCCTAGGCCGATCTCTTCCAAACCGCTTCGTTTCAGACCTCGACACAGTTGAAGATTTTGAAGAGCTCAGCGAGATCTTTAAATCCATATGAAGTTTGGATTTTTCATGACCTGTAGAGCTCGAATCGAGCTGAGACGACCCCAAACCCCGTACTGACGGAGGCAAGGGTTATCTTTGGAATATAACACAGAAACAGATAAAAGCAGAACAGAATAAAATAAATACACTAGATAATGAACAATAGAATATACTGGATAAAAGAAATCATCAGAGATACACAGTATACAGGATCTTACTTAGTACAAATACAGTTCAGCTATACATAAAGGTCTACAGCGGAAAACAAACAAAATATGTACAACAGGAGCTGAACAACATAAAAAGAGATAAATGATAGAATCCATCTTCAGCTCCAGCTATCCAGAAAGAACCAGCTAAACCTGAATACAAGGCTGCCCGTGTAGAAAAAGGGCACCCGAGTTTGAAAGTGAAACAAACTACGAGTCAGTCATGGGACTGGTATGAGAAATCTACTCAACACATATATAATCTGGCCAATCACAGGACCACGCCACTTTCGTGGAACGGGTTTACTCCATTTGATTGCCGGTGCTTTAAAACAAATCTTTCTTTTAAACATCGCTATGCCTTTTATAAAAATGAAGCCGTTATAAGACTCAGTTTCAATCACACAATGCAACGCAAACCGGAGGATAGAGTTTTTACCTTATAACGGCCAAAATATGCTTGATACTAATAAAACAAAGGCATTTGATATTATTGCTAGTGTTTATATGTTTGAAAACAATTTCAAATCATAACTATCAATCATAGACGGCATTAATGCCCCATACCACTATGTCGCCATATATAGGTATACAATCAAATTCGCACGATGTCGTATTTGGAAATTGGATATCCGTCATGAACCAAGGCAAAAGATAGTCCTTACCGAATTCGAGACTGCCTAGCCCGAGCCTCAGGAACAGCCGCAACTGCCCCTTGGAGCGACAGGGCCGGTCCACCGATGTGGATTATTATACCTGAACAATTCATTTCCCCGCCCTTTGGGGCGTAAACGAGCCAACGAATGACTCCATCGGACCCGGATCGTCCGACCAAACCGAGGCGCCTCGCAACAGCAACAACCACATAGGTGAAAAGTATATAAATGTCAGGGCTGGTAGGTCACTGACACCACCCTAGCTAGGAAGAAACGCATGCCCTCCCTGAGGTCCTTCTCCCGTTTCTGGTTCATACCGGGGTGTGAGGCTCGCGAATTTACGTTATACACAAATCTACGTCACACAGGCGGTGCTTTGATCATCACCACAAGACTTTGCTTTTCAACAGAAGACCTGATCACTGCATCTTAGCATGCCACACAGGCAATTCATACCATGCGACTGATGTCCATCGATATACAACCTCTGAGCTCGTGCGTTTCAGAGAAGGACGTTAAGCAAAAGAATAAATTCTCCACCGCCAAACAGATGTACATTTAATAGAGATCAATCAACATAGAATAAAATCCAATGTCAGACACACAGTCCATTTACAAGTCCATTTTGGGTCTGAACGAAACTGGAGGCACTAAATACCTCGCAAACCCATCGATCACCACGTACGTTTAGACGATCACCACTCATTATCCATATTTCGGGATGCCTCCCAATCAGGACCTCGGTTACCATCCAAACGAGGTGAAGATCTCCGGTCTTCGACCATCGTCTTCATCTTCGACTTTCAATCGTCGGTCAATTATTTGAAATGAGAATTAACCTAGCCTTTTCAAATAATTCACGTATTTAGAATTTCAAATCAATTTATTTCAATGGTTAAATTATTCGACAACACCAATTGTGTTCTTTAATGTTATTTTCACACCAAACACATTCGACCATCAAATAAAACATAAATCGAGCAAATTCATTTTATTTCCATTCCATATCGTTTATGATATTTTATAACGATTTATCGCTATTTTTATTTATTTTAAAATAGCCAATTTATTCAAAATGACGCTTCGGGCCATAACGCGGCCGTGGCGCTGTTTTTCTTCAGATTTGATTTACACATATCTGAAAATCTAACCGTTGGATCTTCACACAATTTACATCATTAGGAAGGTCTTTTCGAAACGAATCCAACGGTTCCAGTTTCGGGAAAATCCGACGGTCGGATCTCTCGGTACAATCGTTTGAAGTTTCGATTTCAAAATACGAACTGCAGCGTCGTTATTCGATTAAATATATATATATATATATATATATATATATATATATATAATCGTTTCTGGCACTGTTTGTCTTCAAATTTGAATTAAACATTCCAGACAATCCAACCGTTGGATTCTTACAAAGTTGGTGCCGTCGGAAAGATATTTCCAAGGCGAACCCGACGGTTGCGGTTTCGGGAAAATCCAATGGTCGGATTTCCCGTACTGGTTATTTGAAATCACGGTTTCAAAACGCGAACTGCACGGCCACGTTTCGTTTTAATTTTATTTATATTTATATATTTATATAAATATTGTTCATTCAACCATTTCAATATCGTTTTTACTTCAAATATTTCACTAACGCCTTAAAATTTTGGAAAATTTCGCCATAACCTCCTTTGTACGGGAGGGGCTGGGAAAATTCCCAAATAGCCACACGGGCGTCTCATGTCGAAAAGAAAAAGAAAAAGCCAAGCGGCTAGCCAACAGGCTCATAAAATCATCACCCAAACAAAACAGTAAATGTGTACCTATTTGTCGGGCACAAAATTTTATTCCTCTTCTCTAGCCCCTTTGCTATAACCTGTTCAATAAATATGCATGTACATATATACAGTTCTTATCGTTTATCATTTTCCATTCAACTTCATATTTGATTCCTTTTGGTTTCAAAACACCATTCATTCTAATGTTGCATGTATAGGCAAAAATCATATCATTAGCTAATTAATGAATATTTCAACTCATATATGTTTATTTGAACGAGTTGCTATTTTTTTTCCGCTTCACATTTCAATAATTCATGCATATAACAAAAATGCGATTTTTATTGTAAAACAATTCATTTCAAAACACTATTATCTTATATAGTTTATATAGGTGATAAAAATAGGATTTTTATTGTAAAACAATTTATTTTAAAATGTGAATACCATTCAACACATGAATTTCAATTCAACGAATGAATATCGATTCAACACATGAAGGTTTTCTATAGTTTCTATATATAGATAAAAATGTGATTTTTATATTTAAAACACGAATACCATTCAACACATGAATTTCTAATCAACGAATGAATATCAATTCAACACATGAAGATTTTCTATAGTTTCTATATATAGATAAAAATGTGATTTTTATATTTAAAACACGAATACCATTCAACACATGAATTTCTAATCAACGAATGAATATCAATTCAAAACATGAAGGTTTTCTATTCAATGAATAAATATAGTTTAAGAAAATGAAAATAATTCAAACACACGAATATTATTCAAAATTTCAGCAGCATAACGGCAGGGTAGTTAAAACCGGGACCATCCCTAGTACGGCTCCTCGCTCTACCTTAAAACCTCGTGGTTTTTGACAATGGGGATCATGCATCTAGTTCGCACGCAGGCGGCATGTATATATTTATTTCATTTCCACAAACTAATCCTATGTGGTTTCAACCAAATATTTCTCAACCACAAACGGGTATTTTTCAACCTCAATCAATCAATATCAACCACAAACAATCCCAATCAATCATTCACTATCAATCAATTTTCACACCAATCACAATCAATAAATATCGTCCATGGTTTGTGGACGAGGGGCGTATATATATATATATATATATATATAGCAGTTCACTTTTATTTCAACACATATATAATTTTTACAACGCATATATAACTTATACATCGAACATACAACTTATACAACGCTTATACATGAGGTGTACAACGCTTATATAACTCATACATCGACTATATAATTTATACATCGTCTTTTTCCATATTGTTTATAAATTAGAAATCTCACATTGGGTTCCACTCCACCAAAAATAGCAGAAGGCTCAGAAAAGTATGCGGTCTCTTCTAAAATGTAGAAGGCGTCCACACGGTCACGATGTTTCCTGTTTCATCGAATTTCGTTAACGAACGAAAAAGATATGATTTTTCAAAGGTTTGCAATGGTTTAAAGGTGTTAAAATCAAATTAAATAATATCAGCCGATACCTTCCTTTTGATTCAAAACTAGGTTTTGGATTATCGCGAAATCCGTGAAGCTAGAGGACGATCGGGTGCTGCAGCGTCGAAGAGCTACGAACGGCGCTCAGATCGGTGGTGGTGGCGGCAATTCCGGTAGTCAGACGGCGGAGAACGACGGTGACAAAGTCGTTGACTTTGCGGGCTTCGTTCTCGAGGTAGGCGGAGGGAGAGAGGGTGGGGCCAGGTCGGATTTGAAGGGGGGAGGGAGGCGCTTCGACTGGAGGTGGTGGCGGCGGCTCTGGTGGCCTGTAGCGGCGGCGGCGTGTAACGACCCAGAAAATCTGAACCAATTTAAAAATTTTAAATTGGCTAAAATAATGGAATCTAATTGGTAATATCTTTCTAACGAATCCGACAAATCGAAATTTGATAGCGGGAATCAAAAGATATGTCCAGTTGAAAATTCTGAATAGTCGCTATGGAATTCAGGCCCTCAAAAATGGACATTTTGCAGATGACCTCGGATTTCGACGAAACCACTTTTGATAGGTCCGCAGTGTCAAGTTATTGTTAGGTTTCAAATTTCATAATTTTTCGAATCAATATGTGAGCGTGGCAAAGGAAAACGCGTTTGACCAGTTTCCGTTGATTTTAATCGACTGGAAATTGGCCATTTTTCAAACGGTCTCAGAATTCGACGAAACTAGTTTTGTTAGGACCGTATAGTCGATACGAAGCTAGAAAATATTTTTCTGGAATTTTTCTAGTTAGTATGTGACCCCGGTAATTTGAAATGTACGTTTAAAATTCGATATAAGGATTTAAATTGTAAATTCAGAAGGAAACTGACTGTAACGATTAAATCAGCTTGCGATACATATCCCATTGTGTTCGGAATGGGGGTAAAACGCTAGGGACGATAGTCGTTGGGTTCGATTTGGAGTTCGGAGACTAAAACAAATTATTTTTGAAATAAATAAAATAAATATTCATATAAATATAGGGTCAAACGTGGACAAAAACCCTAATTCCTTTCAAGCGCCGTCGGTCCAATTAAGGGCGGAAATTGCCCTGATTTTGATCCCCATTCTCTTCCACCACAATTCGAATTAGCATACGGTCCTTCAGCGAAAATCGAAGAGATTCGGTAGCTCTTCAAATCCATGTTTGTTCGATGGGTTATCATGAAGAATCAAGCTCGAACTTCGAGCCTGAGCACCGCCAGTTCGAGCGTTGAGCCACGGCGAGGGTGGCCATCGCGACTCCGATGATGGCAGGCGGGGGAGAGGCGCCTCGAAGCTCGACACCGTGGCACACTCTGATCAAATTCCGACCCCCCCTGAAGAAGCCGCAGACGACATCTCCTCCCTCCCCTTCTTCACAGTTCGGTGAGCATTTTCCTTTTTTTTTTTATTTTATTTTCTTTTTTTTTTTAATCTGTAAAACCTGATTTTTAAAGTTATAAAAACTGAATTTTTAAAAGTTAAAAACTGAATTTTAAAAAAGTATAAAAACTGATTTTGTTTTTAAAATAAAAACTGATTTTGTTTTTTTAAAGATAAAAATAAGAAAAACTGATTTTGAAAGCAAAAGTAAAAATCACATTTTTATACGTTGAAAGCAAAAGTAAAAATCATATTTTTATATGTTGAAAGCAAAAGTAAAAATCATATTTTTATATGGTGAAAGCAAAAGTAAAAATCATATTTTTATATGTTGAAAGCAAAAGTAAAAATCATATTTTTATATGGTGAAAGCAAAAGTAAAAATCATATTTTTATATGGTGAAAGCAAAAGTAAAAATCATATTTTTATATGTTGAAAGCAAAAGTAAAAATCATATTTTTATATGGTGAAAGCAAAAGTAAAAATCATATTTTTATATGGTGAAAGCAAAAGTAAAAATCATATTTTTATATGGTGAAAGCAAAAGTAAAAATCATATTTTTATATGTTGAAAGCAAAAGTAAAAATCATATTTTTATATGGTGAAAGCAAAAGTAAAAATCATATTTTTATATGGTGAAAGCAAAAGTAAAAATCATATTTTTATATGGTGAAAGCAAAAGTAAAAATCATATTTTTATATATTGAATAGCGTAGTAAAAATTCGATTTTTACATGTGTAGAGAATAAGGGCGAAAGCGACAAAAGGCGAAGATTTTATACAAGGAAGTGTCGTGCAGTTGGATAGCTATTGGTGAGATTTCTGATTTAAAAATTATATATATGTGTTGACAATGAAAGTGAATTGCTATATATAAATATCTATATATATTATATATATATATACGCCCCTCGTCCACAAACCATGGACGATATTTATTGATTGAAATTGTTGTGATAATTGGTTGATAACGAATGGTTGTTTGGGATTGTTTGTGATTGATATTGGTTGATTGTGGTTGAAAAATACCCATTTGTGGTTGTGAAATATTTGGTTGAAACCACATAGGATTAGTTTGTGGAAATGAAATAAATATATATACATGCCGCCTGCGTGCGAACTAGATGCATGTTTCCCATTGTCAAAAACCGCGAGGTTTTAAGGTAGAGCGAGGAGCCGTACTAGGGACGGTGCCGGTGTAACTACCCTGCCGTTATGCTGCCGAAATTTTGAATAATATTTGTGTGTTTGAATTATTTTCATATGCTTAAACTATATTTATTCCTTATATAGAAAACATTCATGTGTTGAATTGATATTCATTCGTTGTTTAGAAATTCATGTGTTGAATGGTATTCATATTTTGAAATAAATTGTTCGATAATAAAAATCACATTTTTATCTATATATAAAAACTATAGAAAACATTCATGTGTTGAATTGATATTCATTCGTTGTTTAGAAATTCATGTGTTGAATGGTATTCATATTTTGAAATAAATTGTTCGATAATAAAAATCACATTTTTATCTATATATAAAAACTATAGAAAACATTCATGTGTTGAATTGATATTCATTCGTTGTTTAGAAATTCATGTGTTGAATGGTATTCATATTTTGAAATAAATTGTTCGATAATAAAAATCACATTTTTATCTATATATAAAAACTATAGAAAACATTCATGTGTTGAATTGATATTCATTCGTTGTTTAGAAATTCATGTGTTGAATGGAATTCATATTTTGAAATAAATTGTTCGATAATAAAAATCACATTTTTATCTATATATAAAAACTATTGAAAACATTCATGTGTTGAATTGATATTCATTCGTTGTTTAGAAATTCATGTGTTGAATGGTATTCATATTTTGAAATAAATTGTTTTATGATAAAAATCCCATTTTTATCACCAACTTGAACTATATAGAAAAATAGTGTTTTGAAATGAATTGTTTTACAATAAAAATCACATTTTTATTGTATGCATAAATCGTTGAAATGTGAAGTGTTAAAAATAGCCACTTGTTCAAAATAAACATATATGAGATGAAATATTCATTAATTAGCTAATGAAATGATTTGCACCTATTTATGTAACATTAGAATGAATGGAGTTTTTAAACCGAATAGAAATCAAATATGAAGTTGAATAGAAAATGAAAAATGATATGAACTGTATATATATGTACATGCAATATTCATTGAACAGGTTATAGCAAAGGGGCTAGAGAAGAGGAATAAAATTTTGTGCCCGACAAATAGGTACACATTTACTGATTTGTTTGGGTGATGATTTTGAGCCTGTTGGCTAGCCGCTTGGCTTTTTCTTTTTTCTTTTTGAGATTAGAAGGACCGGGACGCTATTTGCGATTTCCCAACGCTCCCGGTGCAGGGGAGGTTATGGCGAAATTTTTCCAAAATTTAAGGTGTTAGAAAAAATTTTTGAAGTGAAAACGATATAGAAATCATTGAATGAACTATATTTATATAACTATATAAATATAAATAAAATTAAAACGAAACGAAGCCGTGCAGTTCGTATTTCGAAACCGTGATTTCAAACGACTAGTACGGGAAATCCGACCATTGGATTTTCCCGAAATCTCAACCGTCGGGTTCGCCTTGGAATAATCTTTCCAACGGCACCAACCTTGTAAAAATCCAACGGTTGGATTGTCTGGAATGTTTAATTCAAATCTGAAGAAAAACAGCGCCAGAAACGATTATATTTATTTATATATATAAATATAATTATATTTAATCGAATAACGACGCTGCAGTTCGTATTTTGAAATCGAAACTTCAAACGATCGTACCGGGAGATCCGACCGTCGGATTTTCCCGAAACTGGAACCGTTGGATTCGTTTCGAAAAGACCTTTCTAATGATGTAAATTTTGTGAGGATCCAACGGTTAGATTTTCAGATAAGTGTAAATCAAATCTGAAGAAAAACAGCGCCACGGCCGCCTTATGGCCCGAAGCGTCGTTTTGAATAAAATAGCTATTTTAAAATAAATAAAAATAGCGATAAATAGTTATAAAATACCATAAGCGATATGGAATGGAAATAAACTGAATTTGCTTGATTTATGTGATGTTTGATGGTTGAATGCGTTTGGTGTGAAAATTACATTCAAGAACAGAATTGGTGTTGTCGAATAATTTAACCATTGAAATAAATCGAATTGAAATTCTAAATATGCGTGAATTATTTGAGAAGGCCGAGTTAATTCTCATTTCAAATAATTGACCGACGATTGAAAGTCGAAGATAAAGACGGTGGTCGAAGACCGGAGATCTTCACCTCGTTTGGATGGTAACCGAGGTCCTGATTGGGAGGCATCCCGAAATATGGATAATGAGTGGTGATCGTTCAGACGTACGTGTTGATCGAAGGGTTTGCGAGGTATTTAGTGCCTCCGGTTTCGTTCAGACCCAGAACGGACTTGTAAATGGACTGTGTGTCTGACATTGGATTTTATTCTGTGTTGATTGATCTCTGTTAAATATACATCTGTTTGGCGGCGGAGAATTTATTCTTTTGCTTAACGCCCTTCTCTGAGACGTACGAGCTCAGAGGTTGTATATCGATGGACATCAGTCGCATGGCATGAATTGCCTGTGTGGCATGCTAAGATACAGTGATCAGGGCTTCTGTTGAAAAGCAAAGTCTTGTGGTGATATCAAAGCACCGCCTGTGTGGCGTAGCTTTGTGTATAACGTGAATTCGCGAGCCTCACATCCCGGTATGAACCTAAAACGGGAGAAGGACCTCAGGGAGGGCATGCGTTTCTTTCTAGCTAGGGTGGTGTCAGTGACCTACCAGCCCTGACATTTATATACTTTTCACCTATGTGGTTGTTGCTGTTGCGAGGCGCCTCGGTTTGATCGGACGATCCGGGTCCGATGGAGTCATTCGTTGGCTCGTTTACGCCCCAAAGGGCGGAGGAACGTATTGTTCAGGCACTATAATCCACTCCGTATGGACCGGCCCTGTCGCTCCAAGGGGCAGTTGCGGCTGTTCCGGAGACATGGGCTAGATTGTCTCGAATTCGGTAAGGACTATCTTTTGCCTTGGTTCATGACGGAAATCCAATTTCCAAATACGACATCGTGCGGTTTTGATTGTATACCTATATATGGCGACATAGTGGTATGGGGCATTAATGCCGTCTATGATTGATAGTTATGATTTGAAATTGTTTTCAAAACATATAAACACTAGCAATAATATCAAATGCCTTTGTTTTATTCGTATCAAGCATATCTTGGCCGTTATAAGGTAAAAACTCTATCCTCCGGTTTGCGTTGCATTGTGTGATGGGAACTGAGTCTTATAATGGCTTCATTTTTATAAAAAGCATAGCGATGTTTAAAAGAAAGATTTGTTTTAAAGCACTGGCAATCCAATGGAGTAAACCCGTTCCACGAAAGTGGCGTGGTCCTGTGATTAGCCATATTATATATGTGTTGAGTAGATTTCTCATACCAGTCCCATGACTGACTCGTAGTTTGTTTCACTCTCAAACTCGGGTGCCCCTTTTTCCACACGGGCAGCCTTGTATTCAGGTTTAGCTGGTTCTTTCTGGATAGCTGGAGCTGAAGATGGATTCTATCATTTATTTCTTTTTATGCTGTTCAGCTCCTATTGTACATATTTTGTTTATTTCCGCTGTAGACATTTATGTATAGCTGAACTGTATTTGTACTAAGTAAGATCCTGTATACTGTGTAACTCTGATGATTACTTTTATCCAGTATATTTTGTTGTTCATTCTGGTGTATTTTATTTAATTCTGTTCTGCTATTATCTGTTTCTGTGTTATATTCCAAAGATAACCTTGTTTCCGTGAGAACGGGAAATCGGGTCGTCTCACGGCGGAGGAGAGAAAGGGGGGACACTTTATCGCCATCGATCGGGGGGGGGGGGGGGTCTGAGAATTTTTTTTTCCTAAATTCTGATTGGTCGTTGGGTCTTTAAAGGGGTTTTCTGACACGACCACCAATTGAAACCCAACGACTGTCGTCCCTAGCGTTTTACCCCCATTCCGAACACAATGGGATATGTTTCGAAGGCCCATTCGAATGTTTCAGTCAGTTTTCCTTCAAATTAAAATATAAAATATTCAATATTTAATTTGAACGAACATTTCAATTTGCCAGGGTCACAAATTGATTCGAAAAATTCCAGAAAAATAAATCTAGCTATGTTTTGACGATATGGTCCCAACAAAACTAGTTTCGTCGAATTCTGAGATCGTTTGCAAAAAGGCCCATTTTTGGTCGATCCAATTTAACTGTAATTGACCAAAACACATTTTCCTTTGCCACGCTCACTCACTAGCTTCAAAAATTATGAAATTGGAAACCTAGCGATAACTTCCCATCCCGAACCCAACCAAAGTGGTTTCGTCGAATTCCGAGGTCATATGCAAAATGGCCAATTTCACGGGCTATATAAATTTCATAGCGACCGTTCTGAAAATTCATTCGGCCATAACTTTTGCTTTCCGCTATGAAAATTCGATTTTTCAGATTCGTTAGAAAGGTATCCACTAACAGATTTAAATATTTTTGGTTTCACTAAAATCCGTTATGTTTTGCACCCGGTACAGTCCGACAAAGTTTGAATTAAATTTTTGAAACTATAGCGCCATTTCAGGCCTTGTTTATAATTAAAATTAATTATATTCGTTTTCAGTTGTCGATTCAAACTCACTTTTCATCTCAATTATTTAAAATATTTATTTTAAATATTTAAAATCCATTTTTTTAGCCAATTTAAAATTTTTAATTTGGTTCATATTTTCTGGGTCGTTACACGAGCTCACGAAGTCCGGCCGTTTTCGCCGCCGCCCCGCTTGCCTCAGGCGATCGAACGCCTCCCCCCTCTAGGCGCAGGTGCGCCGCTTCTCCCCCTCCGACACTGCAAAGGCTGATCGATGAATAGCTACACGGATTCGAAGAAAAATCGAAACCTAGTTTCGAACCCTTCAGTGAGGTAACGACTGAAAATTATATAAACTATATTATAGCACTTTTAAGCGCTAAGGTTTTTGATTTCACTGTAAAAATCATATCTTTTTCGTTTGTTGACGAAATTCAGTGAAACAAGAGACAGTGGACTTGTGTGGACGTCTTCTACATTCTAGAAGAGACTGCATATTTTTTTGAGCCTTCTGCTATTTTTGGTGGAGTGGAACCCAATGTGAGATTTCTGAATTATAAACGATATGGAAAACGACGATGTACAAATTATATAGTCGATGTATGAGTTATACAAGCGTTGCACACCTCATGTATAAGCGTTGTATAAGTTGTACGTTCGATGTATAAGTTATATATATGCGCTGTAAAAATTATATGTGTGTCGAAATAGAAGTGAAATGCTTATATATATATATATCCCCCTCATCCACAAACCATGGACGATATTTATTGGTTGTGATTGGTGTGAAAATTGGTTGATAGTGAATGGTTGATTAGAATTGTTTGTGGTTGAAATTGATTGATTGTGGTTGAAAAATACCCGTTTGTGGTGGAGAATTATTTGGTTGAAACCACATAGGATTAGTTTGTGGAAATGAAAAAAAATACACATGCCACCTGCGTGCGAACTAGATGCATGGAATCCCCATTGTCAAAAGCTGCGAGGCTTTAAGGTAGAGCGAGGAGCCGTACTAGGGACGGGCCCGGTTTTAACTACCCTGCCGTTATGCTGCTGAAATTTTCAGAAATATTCATGTGTTAGAATTATTTTCATTTGTTGAAATTATTTTCATATGTTGAAACCTTCATGCGTTGAATAGAAATTCATTCGTTGAATAGAAATTCATGTGTTGAATGGTATTCGTGTTTTAAATAAATTGTTTTGCAATAAAAATCACATTTTTATTATATATACGAACTATAGAAAACTTTCATGTGTTGAATAGAAATTCATTCGTTGAATAGAAATTCATGTGTTGAATGGTATTCGTGTTTTAAATAAATTGTTTTGCAATAAAAATCACATTTTTATTATATATACGAACTATAGAAAACCTTCATGTGTTAAATAGAAATTCATTCCTTGAATAGAAATTCATGTGTTGAATGGTATTCGTGTTTTGAAATAAATTGTTCTAAAAATCATATTTTTATCATCTATATCAACTATATAAAATAGTCGTGTTTTGAAATAAATTGTTTTATAATAAAAATCATATTTTTATCACCTATATGAACTATATAAAATAGTCGTGTTTTGAAATAAATTGCTTTATAATAAAAATAATATTTTTATCACCTATATGAACTATATAAAATAATCGTGTTTTAGAATAAATTGCTTTATAATAAAAATCATATTTTTATCACCTATATGAACTATATAAAATAGTCGTGTTTTGAAATAAATCGTTTTACAATAAAAATCACATTTTTATTATATTCACGAATTGTTAAAACAGGATTTTAGTTTAAAGGAAAAACTTAGACCCGCATTTTGAATTACGGACGGAACTTTTTATTTTTGGTTTGAAGGACGCGCGCTTCACCCCACTAACCCCACTAACAAACCGTTCCCTATTTCATTCGTTCTAGGGTTTTGTCTCTATCAAAAAATCATCAGTATATTCGATCCAAAAAAAAATCAATCCATCAGTAATGTCGACAACTGAAACAGATTCTTTAACTTCGACCTCTAATTTGTCGATAGGCGATTGGGTATTCAAGGCAAGATCCTCGAATCGTGCATCATCAACTCCTCAATCGAAGGAAAAATCTCCAAAAAGTGGGAAATCATAAGCTAGAGTTGGAAAATCAAGAGCAGTTAAACAACTCGCACTGCAAATCGGCGATGAAGAAGGTACTGTGCGTTCAAGGAAGCGTCCTAGGGTTTTGAAGGTATTAGATTTTGTTGAAATTTTGTATGTTTCGTCTAAATGAGAACGAGAAAATCTTGATACATAAATTACAAAATTTAATGATAGTTATAGATATCACTTTGCCTCTTAGCATATCATTTTGTATTCCAGCAAAATATAATGATAGTTATAGATATCACTTTGCCTCTTAGCATATCATTTTGCATTCCAGCAAAATATAATGATAGTTATTGATATCAGTTTGCCTTTTAGCATGTCATTTTGCATTCCAGCAAAATATAATGATAGTTATAGATATCACTTTACCTTTTAGCATGTCATTTTGCATTCCAGCAAAATATAATGATAGTTATATTAGATATCACTTTGCCTCTTAGCATATCATTTTGCATTCCAGCAAAATATAATGATAGTTATAGATATCAGTTTGCCTCTTAGCATATCATTTTGCATTCCAATAAAATATAATGATAGTTATAGATATCACTTTACCTTTTAGCATATCATTTTGCATTCCAGCAAAATATAATGATGGTTATAGATATCACTTTACCTTTCAGCACGTCATTTTGCATTCTAGCGAAATATAATGATGGTTATATATATCACTTTGCCTCTTAGCATGTCATCTTGCATTCCAGCGAAATATAATGTCATTTTGCATTCCAGCGAAATATAATGATGGTTATAGATATCACTTTGCCTCTTAGCATGTCATTTTGCATTCCAGCAAAATATAATGATAGTTATAAATATCACTTTACCTCTTAGCATATCATTTTGCATTCCAGCGAAATATAATGATAGTTATATTAGATATCACTTTGCCTCTTAGCATATCATTTTGCATTCCAGCAAAATATAATGATGGTTATAGAAATCACTTTGCCTCTTAGCATATCATTTTGCATTCCAGCAAAATATAATGATGGTTATAGATATCACTTTGCCTCTTAGCATATCATTTTGCATTCCAGCGAAATATAATGATGGTTATAGATATCATTTTGCCTCTTAGCATATCATTTTGCATTCCAGCGAAATATAATGATAGTTATAGATATCACTTTGCTTCTTAGCATATCATTTTGCATTCCAGCAAAATATAATGATAGTTATAGATAGATATCACGTTGCCTTTTAGCATATCATTTTGCATTCCAGCAAAATATAATGATAGTTATAGATATCAATTTGCCTTTTAGCATATCATTTTGCATTCCAGCAAAATATAATGATAGTTACAGATATTAATTTGCCTTTTAGCATATCATTTTGCCTTCCAGCAAAATATAATGATAGTTATAGATATCACTTTGCCTTTTAGCATATCATTTTGCATTCCAGCAAAATATAATGATGATATCACTTTGCCTTTTAGCATAACATTTTGCATTCCAGCAAAATATAATGATAGTTATAGATATCACTTTGCATTTTAATTTGTCATCTAATGCATGATTAAGATTTGTGAAAGAAGATAGTTATAGAGGAATGGTTTGCACGATCTTTGGTTTTGACCTTTTTTTTTTACTTAGTTTTGCCTTGTTAATACTGTTGTTGTGTGTGCCATGTATTTTTAGTCATTGAATTGGTTTAAACGTGAAATAAAGGCTTGATGTCCTTGTCTATTGGTATCATACCAGTTGCCGCATGTACAAGTGTACATTTGTATTCTAAACTGTATGGCAAATACTATTCTTTTGTTGATCAACTACAACTATATTTTTGTGGTTTACCTTGATCTTAAAGCCTCGCTGAATCATAATATAACATGGGTTAACGGTTATCCTTGCTATCGTCCTGAAATGATAATATAATTACTTACTTCTTGTTCTCATTTTTTTTTTAAAAGGAGGCGAAGGACGGCCATAGCCGTAGAATCATAACCTAGTTGAATTATTATGGAATGTAACCTAAAACTAATTTGTTATTTATATGTTATATTTGACATAGTTTTTTGCTATTGTGATTTCAGATGAATAAAGATATAAATAAAATGACAGTTCCATGTAGCATTTTATTTACACATTATTACTTGGATACTAATGATAGATGTAACTTTCACTTTTCTTATACTTGGGTGCTATTGATAGATGTGAATGAAAGTTTCACTTATCATATAAGGTTCTAATGATACACATATCATATATCATATACTGGGTGCTAATGGTAGACATGCAAATAACATTTGGAATGATGATTTCATATATCATATTATTGTTTTATATTGATATATACATGACATTGGAAATGATAGTTTCACATGTCATATACTTGTTTACTAATGATAGATGTAAATAGCGTTAAAATTAATTATATGTACATTGATTCATTCAGAAAATATTGTGCAGGAATCAACAGGGAAAGGAATGAAGAAGTTAAAGGCAGCAACAATGAAAAAAGCAAAAAAGGCATCTCAAGAAAAAATTCAATATCATTGTAGCTTGTTGCCTATGATAAAAAATTTCAAAAAATTTATCCAAAAAGGTGGTGATCTTGTAAATCAGTTTAATTTTTTAAATCAAACCCCATTTGAAAAGTTTTTTCATGTCTTTTTCAAACAAATTTTAACCATTTTGGCTTTCACTAAATCATCTACAACCTTAGATGATATAGTAGAAACATTTTCTATTGAGGAAGAAGCTTTCAAAATTGGGAATGTTTTTCTAAAATTGGAACCAAAGGATATTTCAATTCTTTTCGGATTACCTATGAGTGGTATTAACTTCTTACCAGCACCTAAAATGAGTTTCCAAGTTCTTCCTGACAATCGTAAAGACTTTATTTTAAGAAATTTTGGTGTTGTAGAGCATATCTCAAAAGACCTTACAATTTCAAAAATAAACAATGTGCTCGAGTCAAGAAAAACTGAAAATGAAACCGATTTTCCGAAACTAATCTTAATTCTTGCAATGATCACCTTCTTTTTTCCCGATAGTTAAAGAATTTTACCATGGGGATACATTCCTTATATCGTTGATTTAAGGAAAATGAACTCAGTTTCTTGGCCACTTTCAATCCATTATTCTTTGATTAGATCTTTGACGGCTTTTAAAACAAAGCCAAGAAGCATGCCGGGTTGTTCCATGCTTCCAATGGTAAGTACATCATTTTAACTTTATATTCATGCATTTATTTCCGTAAATTAAATTATGCATATTCTATGTTTTAATAAATAAAATTGTATTTTCAGTTTTTTCTATGTGAGCTTGTTAGTTTGATATCTCCATTGCCAAACAACTCTTCAACATTGCCAAGATTTGGAAGATGGAATATTTCTAGCTTAAAGAAGGTTGTTTCAAGAAATATTTTGTCAAGCATGGATGATGAAAAGGTATATTTTAACACACAAACAAAATAGATACATACAATAAATGTTAACTTGGAATATAGTGATAGTAGTCATGTTATTATGATACATTCATAGTCTAAATGATAGTTAAATTTATCGTTAATGCAGAAATAAAATTCAGTGTACTTAATTCTGAAGAATGATAGTTATATATAGCATAAAATGGAGAATGATAATTCCACATAGCATTAGTTAATTTATTGGGTGTTACTCAGTCATTTTGATATATGTTATTATACAGATTTTTGTTGAATTGAGAAACATATCAGAAGATGAAAAAGCTCTTCTTGAAAAAAGGCCCCAACATCAACATCTTCAGATTGAAATCAATGAACATATGGATATGCAACCAACAAATAGTTTGATAGAGACATTGAGCAAACAAGTAGAGTCTTTGCAACAGTATAACATGGATTTGGAACAGAAATTAAAGAAGAACGAAGAAGAATTTGAAATTGAGCAACAGAAAAGAAGGGATGCTGAAGCCCTTGTGGTAGAGCTAAAAAAGAAAGTAACAATGTTGACATCAAGAAAAATTCAAGAAGTAGAACCACCGACATTTAATCTTGATGTAACACAGCAAATGCTAATGCTGCAACAAGGAAAAAAAACAAGACACAACTGGCGAAGTCCTTGAAACTGGGAAAAAACAAGAGGATAAACATATAAGTACGAAGGAAAAAAAAGGAAATCCTGAAAAAGAATGCAAAAACAATGAAAAAACCAAGCTCTTTAGTTGAGAGGGTTAAAAGCCGCAAATGAACGAGTACATTTGATTTGGAATCCCGGTACAAATTAATTCAAAGGAGAAAATATAACAAGAAGAAAACAAAAGTTGAAGAAAAAAAAGAAGGTGAAGATGACAAAGTTGAAGAAGATGATGTAGGTGAAAATAAAGAAGGTGGAGATGATGAAGTTGTAGAAGATGATGTAGGTGAAAAAAAGAAGCTAAAGATCATGAAGAAGCTGAAGAGCTTGAAGAAGCTGAAGAAAGTGACCAAATGTCATTAGAAAAAGAAGAAAAAAATGAACAGTCTGATTATGAAGAGGAAACTGAAACTGAATCTGAAACAAATAAAAATGAAGAGATAATTGATATTGATAAATATTTGCCAACAAGAAAAGGTTACAAAAGCAAAGATATCACAAAAAGCCATATCCTGAAATTATTGAATAGAGCACAACAAGAAAAGATTATCACTTTCTTCAAATTCAAGGAAAATGAGAAGTAAGATTTGTAACTTGTTTTCTTTCTTTATATTTGTAACATTGTAAGCTTTAAATAAAAAAATGACTTATAAAATGTTGATAATCAATTGCAGCACTATAGCATACCACAAAGATGAAGGAAACCAAGGAGGAATAACTATAGTGAAATCAATGCTAGAGGATATTCTTTTTAATGGGCTTACCGGCGGTCAGGTATATATCAAACTAGAATTTTGAGCATAAAAAAAAGAGTAATAGGGTGTACAAAATTAGATAATGATTGGTAAACATATCATTCATCTTTTCATATATTTTGCGCAGTATTCTTACTATATATATGAATTGAATGGGGGAATGAAAGCTAGAAGTAGCATCACTATATGTTAAATACCTATGAATGTATACGATGGGAGAATGATAATTAAAACTATCATTAACAGTTTTTAGTGCATATGTGTATAGGATGATAGAATGATAGTTAGAACTTGCATTCAGACTTACAAATTGAATGTAAATGTATTGAATAACAGAATGAGAGTTAAAAGTAGCATTAGTATTTATTGAGTGCATGTAAGTATATTGAATATCCAAGACGCTAGTTTAAACTATCATTTGCATTATTCAGTGCAGTAGACAAGTAAATGATAGTGAAAACAAGAATTAAAAGCCTTGGTTTAAGAATGTAGAAAATTTAATTATTCGATAAAACTTAAAACTTCTTTTCTTTGGTTAAACAGCTGATCGACTGGTTTTACTACAATCAAGAAATGTACCCGCATAGTTACTACTTAACTACAATCATGATGGTAAGTATAAGCATTCAATTATAAATGCTTTAAAAAAAATTCTGTTCTAATACATTTGAATATGCAGAATGCTATAACAAGTGATCAGAAAACAGTGATCAATGACATAGTCATGCCAACAATACAAATGTAATAACCCGAAAATCTGGGCCAGTTTAAAATTTTTATTTTGGCAATTTTAGCGAATTTTGAATATTTAAAATGGATTATTTTAAATAATATTGACGAGAAATTTATTTTGAATATAATTCGAACGTATATATTTATACGCGTCGTCGTTAGAATATAAATATTTATATATATTTAAAAATAGAATTGAAAATGGCGCGGTAGTTCGATAATTCGATTTCAAACTTCAATTGAATGTACCGGGTGCAAAACAATCCGGATTTTAGTGAAACCAAAAATGATAGGATCTAATTGATAATATCTTTCCAACGAATCCGCAAAATCAAGATTTCATAGCGGGAATCAAAAGATATGTCCAGTTGAAAATTCTGAATAGTCGCTATGGAATTCAGGCCCTTAAAAATAGACATTTTGCAAACGACCTCGGATTTCGACGAAACCAGTTTTGTTGGGTCCGTGATGTTAAGTTATTGCTAGGTTTCAAATTTCATAATTTTCCGAATCAATATGTGAGCGTGGCAAAGGAAAACGCGTTTGACCAGTTTCAGTTGATTTTAATCGACTGGAAAATGGCCATTTTTCTAACGATCTCAGAATTCGTCGAAATTAGTTTTGTTAGGACCGTATCGTCAATACGAAGCTAGAAAATATTTTTCTAGAATTTTTCGAGTTAGTATGTGACCCCGATAATTTGAAATGTACGTTTAAAATTCAAATATAATGATTTAAATGTAAATTTAACGGAAACTGATTCAAACAGTCGAATCAGCCTACGATACATATCCCATTGTGTTCGGAATGGGGGTAAAATGCTAAGGACGACAGGCGGCGGGCCTCGTTTCGAGGTCGTATGAGAAAGTCAACTTTTTGCAAAATAAAATAAAATAAAATAAAATAAAATATATTATATCTTCCCTCCCTCTCCCTTTATCTTTCTGCCCCCCCCCCCCCAAATTCATTCGTTCATAACGAAAAAAGAAAAGAAAAACGAATCGGATCCGTCGCTGGTGCCTCCAACTCGCGCCGCCGCCCTGGAGATGCTCCGCCGCCTTGCTCCTGCCACCACCCCTCTCCCCTCAGTCGACCAACGGAGCCGCGAAGACCCCCTCCCCCATCGCGACCTAGCCATGATCCCCTAGCCCACGCCACCACCTAGTAACCGCCACCCTCCGATCCGCCCTGCTCTTCCTCTCTTCCCCAGTTCAATCCGCCAGCACCCCAAAGACGTCGCTCCACCCATCAGCACCACCCAGCACCCCCTGTCGCGCCCCCAACAGCGAAACCCCATGCCCAAACTCCCCTAATCCGCGCCTCCCACCTGACTGCGCCGCCACACAGTCACCGCGCGCCTCCTCCGATCGAAAGTGAGTGTTTTAAACTTTATTTTTAGTTTTAATTAAGTTAATATAGGAAAAATCTGATTTTCTTTATATGAATAGCGAGAAGAAATTATAGCTTTTACGTGATTTTTAAGAAGTAAAAGACGTGATTTTTAAGAAGTAAAAGACGTGATTTTTAAGAAGTAAAAGACGTGATTTTTAAGAAGAAAAAGGCGTGATTTTTGCATTGTAAAAGAAGTGATCTTTGACGAGGTAAAAATATAATCTTTGACGAGGTAAAAATATAATTTTTACATAATAGAAATATTAAAAATAATGATATTTTTATAAAGGCGAAATCTTTATAGTTGAAAAGGGCGAGACTTTTATATATTGAATAACAAAGTAAAAATTCGATTTTTATATATTGAATAGTGTAGTAAAAATTCGATTTTTACATATGTAGTGGCTACAGCAACGAAGATGACGAAGATGCGATAGCGATGAAGATTTTGTATAAAAGAAGTGTCGCGAAGTTGGATAGCTATCTGTGAGAATTTCTCACCTTTCAATTTCTTTTCTAATTATATATTTATACTAGGATGCAGACGGTGCTTAGTAGCACCCGACACAATCGTCCACAGACCATGGACTTGTTTGTTTGGTTGCATAGACTAGTTAAATGATTTGATTTGAATTTGGTTGTTTGGTAAATTTGATTGATGTGTGAATGGCGTGGGCCTTCACTAGACCGGGGATAAGGCTAGGCCTCGTCCCGTTTATAGTATCGTGCTGTTATGCCGCCGAAATTTTCTAAAATATGTTAGAAAAATAAAATATCATTTTTATTGTATAAAGGAACTGAATAGAAATTCATATGTTAAGATAAAATGTTTTATCGTTAAAAATATAATTTTTAACGTGAAAGTGAATAAATAAATATTTATAAACAAATCGGCCGATTTGTTTATATACACTGATTTGACTGATATTGACTGGGTCGATAAATTTTACACATCGCCCAACTGCACAAATAAAATATGTGTTTGATTGTTTGAAACCCCACACGGGTGTTGGGATGAAATTTGAAGTTCACTCATCCTGATTGATTAAACATGTCGATCGATTGATTGACAGGCTGTTATAAGCGTTAGATATTTATGTTTGATGCTTGTACAGTGTAGTACACTTTGGTTGATGGTTGATTATTTTTCAATGCTATTATATACATGTGATGTATGAAGATCCATATAATTAACATTATATGGTGATTGATTGGGCCTCATTCCAATTTACAAAATAAAGAATATTATAAAATAAAGGTTCATGTGTTGACTATACTCATCCGTTGAGATTAGTCATGTGTTGAACGAAATATTTTTATAATAAAATTTACATCTTTATCAATATAAAATAAAGGTTCATGTGTTGACTATACTTATCCGTTGAGATTAGTCATGTGTTGAACGAAATATTTTTATAATAAAATTTATATCTTTATCAATATAAAATAAAGGTTCATGTGTTGACTGTACTCATCCGTTGAGATTAGTCATGTGTTGAACGAAATATTTTAACAATAAAATTTACATCTTTATCATATATAGAATTAGAAACTAACTGGAAAATAGATGAGATGAGTGGTCTCCTGAATATTGATCTGATGTTGGTTTCGGCCTTCGGGGTTAATATTCAGGGAATCGTTCTCTTACTAATTTACAGTGGGAGTCTGATTTAATATCAAATGATAGATACCTTAATTTTCATAAAATATAATAATTTAACAAAAGTAGTCACACGTGGACGGTACTCATCCATTGAGATTAGTCGTGTGTTGACAAAAAGAAATATTTGAAAAGAAATATTTGAAACGAAATATTTGCAATAGAATATTTGAAAATAGAAATATATGAAGCCGTGTTGGTTAGATTGACGCCATTTTGAAGTGAACGATAGTTATATCGATTTTATTCATTTTAAAGTGAATATTAAAAAGTGATATCGAAATAGAATATTTTGAAATGAAATTTGAACTAGATTTAAATAGAAAACCGAAATGAATTGAATATAAAACGATTTCGAAATGAATTGAATATAAAACGATTTCGAAATGAATTGAATTGAAAACGATTTCGAAATGAATTGAATTGAAAACGATTTCGAAATGAATTGAATTGAAAACGATTTCGAAATGAATTGAATTGAAAACGATTTCGAAATGAATTGAATTGAAAACGATTTCGAAATGAATTGAATTGAAAACGATTTCGAAATGAATTGAATTGAAAACGATTTCGAAATGAATTGAATTGAAAACGATTTCGAAATGAATTGAATTGAAAACGATTTCGAAATGAATTGAATTGAAAACGATTTCGAAATGAATTGAATTGATCGAAATGAATTGAATTGAAAACGATTTCGAAATGAATTGAATTGAAAACGATTTCGAAATGAATTGAATTGAAAACGATTTCGAAATGAATTGAATTGAAAGCGATTTCGAAATGAATTGAATTGAAAACGATTTCGAGATGAATTGAATTGAAAACGAATTCAAATTGAATTGAAAGCAAATTGAAATGAATTCAAATTGAATTGAAATTTGAATTGAATAGAAATGAATTTCGAAACGAATTTATAAAGAAGAATTCAATTTTGATTTGAATTGAAATGGAAGTTGAAAATGTTTTTGAAACGAATTCAAAACTATTTATATAATTCGTTTTAAATAGAAATCGACGAAATATATATTATATATATTATATATATAATATAATGGCCTGAATAGAACGCGCCGCGCCGCGGCAGTTCGTGAATTTCGACCATTTATTTCAAACTGACATTACGGGAGATCCGACCGTCGGATTCTCCTAAAACCGGAACCGTTGGGTTCGTATCGAAAAGAGCATTCTAATGAATACTAGAAATTTGAAATCTAACGGTTGGACTTGGAGTTACGTCCAAATCAAATTTGAAAAAGGTCGTTGTAAGTGCAGTTCGATGGCCGTTGATGGAAATCGACTGTACGGGCCTTGATAAAATTACTAAAAATAGTAATAATTTGTGTAAAATCATAAGAAATGATTTGTGAAGATTTGGGATGAAAAACTTCATGTTTGAAAAGATAAAAATAGATTTTTATCGAAATGAACTAGTTTTGAACTAGAAATATAATTCTATTTATTTTTAAATAAATAAATTGAATTTGAAGAGGGTTTTGAAAATAACCAAAATTTCCAATGATTGCATTGGAGTGGATTTGAATCGAAATTGTCTTCGGAATATTTCGATGTTGGAATTCGTGATTCTACAGATGTTGTTATGGAAATTTGAAAGATATATATTTATATCGTTATTTCCAATACGACATTTGTTAGTCGTAGAATTTGATATTGAATATAAGCCGATATATTTTCTATTCAGAGCCTTGTATTGAATATCAAATGTGATTTGGGTTTGTCGTGAATGGTGTCTTCACTAACACTGTTCTTGAACCCAGTTGAGAAAAGAAAATTAAATCTTTTTATTTAGATTTAATGAAGTGTACCAATTAAACGATATTTAATTGGAATTGAATTGGTATTGATTTTTGGGTTTATCGTGAACAGTGTTTTAAATAACACTTGTTCTTTAACCCGATAATTAATGGAATGTGATTTTGGGTTTATCGTGAACCGTGTTTTAAATGACACTGATTCTTTAACCCAGTTAAAGATTAAAACTAAGTGGAGTTTTAATGAATCTTTAATTAGATTGAAATGATCGAGAATGGAGTATCACCAGTTTTACTCCAAGCGATAGTTAAATCTTTAATTAGATTTGAACGTGAAATGGTAATTGATTTACCGATAACACTGTGGTGTTAGATATGAAGTATTACCAGTTTTACTTCATGGGACGAATAGGTTGGGATTGGGAAATAAAATAAATGATTACTTCGGTGTGGTTCGCTAATCCCGACTAGTCTGAATTGATATTCAAAGGAGATTAAAGAATAAATTTAAAGAATTTATCTTGGATAAAATTAATGGGAACTTTTCCCAAAGTATAGGAATATTTGAATAAAAGAATATTCTGAATTGGAATGAGGCGTATGTTGTGTTTGTGTAACACTTTTATAATATATACGCGAGTTATTCAGAAAGACCGGGTTTATCCCATTCTGAATAACTGATTCGACGTGGTGTCGAAGATGAAGACGGTGGTCGAAGACCGGAAGTCTTCACGTCGTTTGGGTGATAACTGATGATCTTGATTGGGCTGTACACCCAAGAAGATGGAAACAGTTGGTGATCGTCCAGACGTGCTTGGAGATCGATGGATATGCGGGGTACTAGGTGCCTCCGGTTTCGTTCAGCCCCAGAACGGACTTGTAAATGGACTGTGTGTCTGACATTGGATTTCAGTCTGTGTGATTGATTTCTATTAAATATACATCTGCTTGGCGGCGGAGAATTTATTCTCTTGCTTAACGCCCTTCTCTGAGACGTACGAGCTCAGGGGTTATATATTGATGGATATCAAACGCATGGAGTGAAGTGCCTGTGTGGCATGCCTAAGTGGCAATTGATCGAGGCTTCTGTTGAAAAGCAAAGTCTCGTGGTGATGATCAAAGCCAGGCCTTTGTGGCGTAGCTTTGTGTAACGTTTGCTTCGCGAGTTTCACACCCGGTATGAACCAAAAACGGGAGAGGGCCTCAGGGAGGGCATGCGTTTCTTTCTAGTTAGAAGTGGCGTCAGTGGTTTTACACGCCCTGACGAGTTTGACTTATGTGGTTGTTGCTGTTGCGAGGCGCCTCGGATTGATCGGTCGTTCTCGAACCGATGGAGTCATTTAGTTGGCTCATTTACGCCCCAAAGGGCGGGGAAACGCATGTTCAGGCATTTTAATCCACATCGGTGGACCGGCCCTGACGATCCAAGGGCCCACCTGAGTCTGGGTCCTGAGGGGCGGGCTAGAGCGTCTCGAATCGGTTGAGGACTATCTTTTGCCTCGGTTCATAGATGGAAACCCAATTTCCAAATACGTGACATTTGCGGTTTTAATTGTAGAACTAGTACGGCGACATGATATATGGTACCCATGCCGCCTATGATTGATACTTATGATTTGAAGTTGTTTTATACACTATGCACTTATAATAGTATCAAATGATTTGTTTTAAACGTATCAAGCATTCTTTGGCTGTTATAAGGGAAAACCCTATCCCCCGGCTTGCGTTGCATTGTGTGATAGGACCTGGGTTTTATAACAGCTTCATCTTTCTTTATTTAGCATTGCGTTGTTGTTTCATGCACTGGTATTCTTGGGAGGAAACCCGTTCCGTGTTATACGGCGTGGTCCCTTGATTTACCTAACTTTTAAAATAAAGATTAATAACTGTTTTAGTTCTCACACCAGTCACATGACTGACCTGGAGTTTATTGTTTTAACCTAAACTCTGGGTGCCCCTATTTTCCGCACGGGCAGCTAGTAGTTTTGGTTTTGCAGATTTATATTCACAGGATCCTGGTTTACAGCTGGAATGATACCCGGAAAGCTCTGTATCCGTATATCACCTTCAGTTGTGCTTTGTATTATTTTCCGCTGCTATGTAATTTATTGTAATCTCTGATATTTGTCGAATGCAATTTATTCATTTATACTCTGTATATTCTTGTATCTGATGGAATTGTTGTAATATACAGTGAAACGTTCTTTTATATGCGTTCTGTTGTGGCTTGTTCTCGAACTATCCGACGCTTTCCTTTACGGGGAAGTTACGGGTCGTTTCATTTGGTATCAGAGCTTTGGTTTACAGAACTCGAGAACAAGACACATTAGAACCATACGAAAGAATTCATCAGATATTGGATTAGTAATATCCAATTAGAATGACTCGTTAGAGATAGGATCAGTAGTATCCTAGAACGAGTGTGAAGAGTATATTTTTCAAATGAAAACAATTTTGTTTTGAAATTTAAACCATTTTAAAACGTATTTGATTATTTATTTATTTTGAATATGGACAATCTAGTATATAAAGGTTTTGCATATACGCGTCATGAACGTATATTCAAAGTTTTAATATATTAGATAGATATAGAGTCACACTTTAGTCGCCCGGAGATGATTCTGATGATTGATATATCATCATCAGAATTTGTGTTCGTGTTTCGAAGGTTTGGTTTCTATATATTTCCATTAGACTGGTGTGAGAACCAAAACTAATATAGCTAGAACACAGTGTTGTGAATTGGCATCAAAAACATGATTTTCTTTATAAGTAGTAAAGTTATCAAATTTGAAACGTTAATTCACTAATTGATTGATGTTTGTGTTGTTTATTTATTTGTTTGATAATTTTGAAACATTATGCCCAATTGAATCAAGTATTGAACTATATTGAAAATTGGTCGCATTTGCTTGCATATACATATACTATCATTGAACAGGTCATAGCAAGGAGGCTAGAGCAGAGAATAAAATTTGTTTGCCCGACAAATAGGTACATGTTTACTACATAATTTACTGTTTTGTTTGGGTGATGATGATTTTATGAGCCTATTGGCTAGCCGCTTGGCTTTTTCTTTTTCTTTTTGAGATCTGAAGGACCGGGGAAGCTATTTGAAATTCCCTGATGCTCCCGGTGCAGGGGAGGTTATGGCGAAATTTTTCAAAAATTTAGGGTGTTAGCCAAATTTTTGAAATTTTGAAAATTCTCATAAACTAAAGAGTTGGAGAATGGAAGCCAGATCGAGCGTAGAGCTGATTAATCAAACCACTTTCGACCTTGTTCCTTTTCGGGGACGAAAAGTTTTAAGTGGGGGAGATTGTAATAACCCGAAAATCTGGGCCAGTTTAAAATTTTTATTTTGGCAATTTTAGCGAATTTTGAATATTTAAAATGGATTATTTTAAATAATATTGACGAGAAATTTATTTTGAATATAATTCGAACGTATATATTTATACGCGTCGTCGTTAGAATATAAATATTTATATATATTTAAAAATAGAATTGAAAATGGCGCGGTAGTTCGATAATTCGATTTCAAACTTCAATTGAATGTACCGGGTGCAAAACAATCCGGATTTTAGTGAAACCAAAAATGATAGGATCTAATTGATAATATCTTTCCAACGAATCCGCAAAATCAAGATTTCATAGCGGGAATCAAAAGATATGTCCAGTTGAAAATTCTGAATAGTCGCTATGGAATTCAGGCCCTTAAAAATGGACATTTTGCAAACGACCTCGGATTTCGACGAAACCAGTTTTGTTGGGTCCGTGATGTTAAGTTATTGCTAGGTTTCAAATTTCATAATTTTCTGAATCAATATGTGAGCGTGGCAAAGGAAAACGCGTTTGACCAGTTTCAGTTGATTTTAATCGACTGGAAAATGGCCATTTTTCTAACGATCTCAGAATTCGTCGAAATTAGTTTTGTTAGGACCGTATCGTCAATACGAAGCTAGAAAATATTTTTCTAGAATTTTTCGAGTTAGTATGTGACCCCGATAATTTGAAATGTACGTTTAAAATTCAAATATAATGATTTAAATGTAAATTTAACGGAAACTGATTCAAACAGTCGAATCAGCCTACGATACATATCCCATTGTGTTCGGAATGGGGGTAAAATGCTAAGGACGACAGGCGGCGGGCCTCGTTTCGAGGTCGTATGAGAAAGTCAACTTTTTGCAAAATAAAATAAAATAAAATAAAATATATTATATCTTCCCTCCCTCTCCCTTTATCTTTCTGCCCCCCCCCCCAAATTCATTCGTTCATAACGAAAAAAAAAAGAAAAAAAAAAGAAAAACGAATCGGATCCGTCGCTGGTGCCTCCAACTCGCGCCGCCGCCCTGGAGATGCTCCGCCGCCTTGCTCCTGCCACCACCCCTCTCCCCTCAGTCGACCAACGGAGCCGCGAAGACCCCCTCCCCCATCGCGACCTAGCCATGATCCCCTAGCCCACGCCACCACCTAGTAACCGCCACCCTCCGATCCGCCCTGCTCTTCCTCTCTTCCCCAGTTCAATCCGCCAGCACCCCAAAGACGTCGCTCCACCCATCAGCACCACCCAGCACCCCCTGTCGCGCCCCCAACAGCGAAACCCCATGCCCTAACTCCCCTAATCCGCGCCTCCCACCTGACTGCGCCGCCACACAGTCACCGCACGCCTCCTCCGATCGAAAGTGAGTGTTTTAAACTTTATTTTTAGTTTTAATTAAGTTAATATAGGAAAAATCTGATTTTCTTTATATGAATAGCGAGAAGAAATTATAGCTTTTACGTGATTTTTAAGAAGTAAAAGACGTGATTTTTAAGAAGTAAAAGACGTGATTTTTAAGAAGTAAAAGACGTGATTTTTAAGAAGAAAAAGGCGTGATTTTTAAGAAGTAAAAGGCGTGATTTTTGCATTGTAAAAGAAGTGATCTTTGACGAGGTAAAAATATAATCTTTGACGAGGTAAAAATATAATTTTTACATAATAGAAATATTAAAAATAATGATATTTTTATAAAGGCGAAATCTTTATAGTTGAAAATGGCGAGACTTTTATATATTGAATAACAAAGTAAAAATTCGATTTTTATATATTGAATAGTGTAGTAAAAATTCGATTTTTACATATGTAGTGGCTACAGCAACGAAGATGACGAAGATGCGATAGCGATGAAGATTTCTATAAAAGAAGTGTCGCGAAGTTGGATAGCTATCTGTGAGAATTTCTCACCTTTCAATTTCTTTTCTAATTATATATTTATACTAGGATGCAGACGGTGCTTAGTAGCACCCGACACAATCGTCCACAGACCATGGACTTGTTTGTTTGGTTGCATAGACTAGTTAAATGATTTGATTTGAATTTGGTTGTTTGGTAAATTTGATTGATGTGTGAATGGCGTGGGCCTTCACTAGACCGGGGATAAGGCTAGGCCTCGTCCCGTTTATAGTATCGTGCCGTTATGCCGCCGAAATTTTCTAAAATATGTTAGAAAAATAAAATATCATTTTTATTGTATAAAGGAACTGAATAGAAATTCATATGTTAAGATAAAATGTTTTATCGTTAAAAATATAATTTTTAACGTGAAAGTGAATAAATAAATATTTATAAACAAATCGGCCGATTTGTTTATATACACTGATTTGACTGATATTGACTGGGTCGATAAATTTTACACATCGCCCAACTGCACAAATAAAATATGTGTTTGATTGTTTGAAACCCCACACGGGTGTTGGGATGAAATTTGAAGTTCACTCATCCTGATTGATTAAACATGTCGATCGATTGATTGACAGGCTGTTATAAGCGTTAGATATTTATGTTTGATGCTTGTACAGTGTAGTACACTTTGGTTGATGGTTGATTATTTTTCAATGCTATTATATACATGTGATGTATGAAGATCCATATAATTAACATTATATGGTGATTGATTGGGCCTCATTCCAATTTACAAAATAAAGAATATTATAAAATAAAGGTTCATGTGTTGACTATACTCATCCGTTGAGATTAGTCATGTGTTGAACGAAATATTTTTATAATAAAATTTACATCTTTATCAATATAAAATAAAGGTTCATGTGTTGACTATACTTATCCGTTGAGATTAGTCATGTGTTGAACGAAATATTTTTATAATAAAATTTATATCTTTATCAATATAAAATAAAGGTTCATGCGTTGACTGTACTCATCCGTTGAGATTAGTCATGTGTTGAACGAAATATTTTAACAATAAAATTTACATCTTTATCATATATAGAATTAGAAACTAACTGGAAAATAGATGAGATGAGTGGTCTCCTGAATATTGATCTGATGTTGGTTTCGGCCTTCGGGGTTAATATTCAGGGAATCGTTCTCTTACTAATTTACAGTGGGAGTCTGATTTAATATCAAATGATAGATACCTTAATTTTCATAAAATATAATAATTTAACAAAAGTAGTCACACGTGGACGGTACTCATCCATTGAGATTAGTCGTGTGTTGACAAAAAGAAATATTTGAAAAGAAATATTTGAAACGAAATATTTGCAATAGAATATTTGAAAATAGAAATATATGAAGCCGTGTTGGTTAGATTGACGCCATTTTGAAGTGAACGATAGTTATATCGATTTTATTCATTTTAAAGTGAATATTAAAAAGTGATATCGAAATAGAATATTTTGAAATGAAATTTGAACTAGATTCAAATAGAAAACCGAAATGAATTGAATATAAAACGATTTCGAAATGAATTGAATATAAAACGATTTCGAAATGAATTGAATTGAAAACGATTTCGAAATGAATTGAATTGAAAACGATTTCGAAATGAATTGAATTGAAAACGATTTCGAAATGAATTGAATTGAAAACGATTTCGAAATGAATTGAATTGAAAACGATTTCGAAATGAATTGAATTGAAAACGATTTCGAAATGAATTGAATTGAAAACGATTTCGAAATGAATTGAATTGAAAACGATTTCGAAATGAATTGAATTGAAAACGATTTCGAAATGAATTGAATTGAAAACGATTTCGAAATGAATTGAATTGAAAACGATTTCGAAATGAATTGAATTGAAAACGATTTCGAAATGAATTGAATTGAAAACGATTTCGAAATGAATTGAATTGAAAGCGATTTCGAAATGAATTGAATTGAAAACGATTTCGAGATGAATTGAATTGAAAACGAATTCAAATTGAATTGAAAGCAAATTGAAATGAATTCAAATTGAATTGAAATTTGAATTGAATAGAAATGAATTTCGAATCGAATTTATAAAGAAGAATTCAATTTTGATTTGAATTGAAATGGAAGTTGAAAATGTTTTTGAAACGAATTCAAAACTATTTATATAATTCGTTTTAAATAGAAATCGACGAAATATATATTATATATATTATATATATAATATAATGGCCTGAATAGAACGCGCCGCGCCGCGGCAGTTCGTGAATTTCGACCATTTATTTCAAACTGACAGTACGGGAGATCCGACCGTCGGATTCTCCTAAAACCGGAACCGTTGGGTTCGTATCGAAAAGAGCTTTCTAATGAATACTAGAAATTTGAAATCTAATAGTTGGACTTGGAGTTACGTCCAAATCAAATTTGAAAAATGTCGCTGTAAGTGCAGTTCGATGGCCGTTGATGGAAATCGACTGTACGGGACTTGATAAAATTACTAAAAATAGTAATAATTTGTGTAAAATCATAAGAAATGATTTGTGAAGATTTGGGATGAAAAACTTCATGTTTGAAAAGATAAAAATAGATTTTTATCGAAATGAACTAGTTTTGAACTAGAAATATAATTCTATTTATTTTTAAATAAATAAATTGAATTTGAAGAGGGTTTTGAAAATAACCAAAATTTCCAATGATTGCATTGGAGTGGATTTGAATCGAAATTGTCTTCGGAATATTTCGATGTTGGAATTCGTGATTCTACAGATGTTGTTATGGAAATTTGAAAGATATATATTTATATCGTTATTTCCAATACGACATTTGTTAGTCGTAGAATTTGATATTGAATATAAGCCGATATATTTTCTATTCAGAGCCTTGTATTGAATATCAAATGTGATTTGGGTTTGTCGTGAATGGTGTCTTCACTAACACTGTTCTTGAACCCAGTTGAGAAAAGAAAATTAAATCTTTTTATTTAGATTTAATGAAGTGTACCAATTAAACGATATTTAATTGGAATTGAATTGGTATTGATTTTTGGGTTTATCGTGAACAGTGTTTTAAATAACACTTGTTCTTTAACCCGATAATTAATGGAATGTGATTTTGGGTTTATCGTGAACCGTGTTTTAAATGACACTGATTCTTTAACCCAGTTAAAGATTAAAACTAAGTGGAGTTTTAATGAATCTTTAATTAGATTGAAATGATCGAGAATGGAGTATCACCAGTTTTACTCCAAGCGATAGTTAAATCTTTAATTAGATTTGAACGTGAAATGGTAATTGATTTACCGATAACACTGTGGTGTTAGATATGAAGTATTACCAGTTTTACTTCATGGGACGAATAGGTTGGGATTGGGAAATAAAATAAATGATTACTTCGGTGTGGTTCGCTAATCCCGACTAGTCTGAATTGATATTCAAAGGAGATTAAAGAATAAATTTAAAGAATTTATCTTGGATAAAATGAATGGGAACTTTTCCCAAAGTATAGGAATATTTGAATAAAAGAATATTCTGAATTGGAATGAGGCGTATGTTGTGTTTATGTAACAATTTTATAATATATACGCGAGTTATTCAGAAAGACCGGGTTTATCCCATTCTGAATAACTGATTCGACGTGGTGTCGAAGATGAAGACGGTGGTCGAAGACCGGAAGTCTTCACGTCGTTTGGGTGATAACTGATGATCTTGATTGGGCTGTACACCCAAGAAGATGGAAACAGTTGGTGATCGTCCAGACGTGCTTGGAGATCGATGGATATGCGGGGTACTAGGTGCCTCCGGTTTCGTTCAGCCCCAGAACGGACTTGTAAATGGACTGTGTGTCTGACATTGGATTTCAGTCTGTGTGATTGATTTCTATTAAATATACATCTGCTTGGCGGCGGAGAATTTATTCTCTTGCTTAACGCCCTTCTCTGAGACGTACGAGCTCAGGGGTTATATATTGATGGATATCAAACGCATGGAGTGAAGTGCCTGTGTGGCATGCCTAAGTGGCAATTGATCGAGGCTTCTGTTGAAAAGCAAAGTCTCGTGGTGATGATCAAAGCCAGGCCTTTGTGGCGTAGCTTTGTGTAACGTTTGCTTCGCGAGTTTCACACCCGGTATGAACCAAAATCGGGAGAGGGCCTCAGGGAGGGCATGCGTTTCTTTCTAGTTAGAAGTGGCGTCAGTGGTTTTACACGCCCTGACGAGTTTGACTTATGTGGTTGTTGCTGTTGCGAGGCGCCTCGGATTGATCGGTCGTTCTCGAACCGATGGAGTCATTTAGTTGGCTCATTTACGCCCCAAAGGGCGGGGAAACGCATGTTCAGGCATTTTAATCCACATCGGTGGACCGGCCCTGACGATCCAAGGGCCCACCTGAGTCTGGGTCCTGAGGGGCGGGCTAGAGCGTCTCGAATCGGTTGAGGACTATCTTTTGCCTCGGTTCATAGATGGAAACCCAATTTCCAAATACGTGACATTTGCGGTTTTAATTGTAGAACTAGTACGGCGACATGATATATGGTACCCATGCCGCCTATGATTGATACTTATGATTTGAAGTTGTTTTATACACTATGCACTTATAATAGTATCAAATGATTTGTTTTAAACGTATCAAGCATTCTTTGGCTGTTATAAGGGAAAACCCTATCCCCCGGCTTGCGTTGCATTGTGTGATAGGACCTGGGTCTTATAACAGCTTCATCTTTCTTTATTTAGCATTGCGCTGTTGTTTCATGCACTGGTATTCTTGGGAGGAAACCCGTTCCGTGTTATACGGCGTGGTCCCTTGATTTACCTAACTTTTAAAATAAAGATTAATAACTGTTTTAGTTCTCACACCAGTCACATGACTGACCTGGAGTTTATTGTTTTAACCTAAACTCTGGGTGCCCCTATTTTCCGCACGGGCAGCTAGTAGTTTTGGTTTTGCAGATTTATATTCACAGGATCCAGGTTTACAGCTGGAATGATACCCGGAAAGCTCTGTATCCGTATATCACCTTCAGTTGTGCTTTGTATTATTTTCCGCTGCTATGTAATTTATTGTAATCTCTGATATTTGTCGAATGCAATTTATTCATTTATACTCTGTATATTCTTGTATCTGATGGAATTGTTGTAATATACAGTGAAACGTTCTTTTATATGCGTTCTGTTGTGGCTTGTTCTCGAACTATCCGACGCTTTCCTTTACGGGGAAGTTACGGGTCGTTTCAACAAAAGATTGTCAAAGATGAGTTGTGCGATAAAATTTTCTTCCCTCTGCATTTCGAAAACCATTGGACCTTGATGGTAGTAAATTATGAAATAATGCAGTGGAGTCATTACGATTCAACAAAAACTAAAACCAGATCAACAAGGACATTAAACCCCAGCTACAACCAAGCCATCATCACTGTAAGAGAATTCTTATTTTTTTAACAAACTCTACAAGAAAAAGTCAACACCAATATATACATTTATATATATGTTTTTTGCAGAAAAATTTGATTGAGTCACTATTCAAGGATGCGTGGGTAAAAGAAGGTATAATGAACAAGCAATTCAACAAACCAACAGTGCAGCAGCCTAGAAGTCCAAGACAAGATCCTGATTCGTAAGTAACTTATTTTATTCTCAATTTACTAAATGTATGTGTTAGGATGCATTGATGAATAATACATGAAAGTAGAATATCAATATTTAATAAACAACAGACAATAATTATATGTACAGTAATTGAATGATAATTCAATATATCATTTGATTTACATGCATCATATGAGAATTTGAGATGATAGCGTATGTTTATTCAATTAAAACAGGGAACCAAACCGTGAATGCATAGTGACCAGACTCTGTTCCTATTTGAAACAATCAATGATTTTTATATTATGCATCTAAATATGTGTGTTTAACTTCTTCTGGAATGAATGGGAGAATTAGAAGGGATCTGGACATTGTCTTTTAAGCCTGTAGCATATCTAAAAGGAAAAAAATACTCTGTTTTACACAGTGCTGTACATGAATTTTGTTTTTCGGGGTTTCAAAACTTTTAATTGCCTGTGATCATGCTTGTAGAATGAATAAATATGCAATTTCATATGCAATTTCCGCTTAAAGCATGTCAACATGAATAAATATGCAAAATGAACAAATATGCAATTTTACTGGAATGAATAAATATGCAAAATGACAGTCCTGAAGTAAAGAATGATAACTTAATTTAGCATTAGTTTATACAGTAATATTAACTACTATCTCTACATTTGATACATACTTGATTGTGGTTTCATCGTGATGGCAAACATAAAAAAATTGGACAAGGAAGAATTGCCGCCGAGTTACACAAAAGAGACAATAAGAATGCTAAGAGCTGCGGTTGCTTTTGATGTACTGAATGACACGGAATACAGTGGGTCACCACACAAACATTAAGCATGATGATGAGTAAAGCTGTTGATGATAACAACTAATGATAGGTAGTCTTACAAAATTTCTATCGATTTTAATTTGCCTGTATGAATTGCTCAAATAGGATTGTAATTGATGGATTGAAGTTTAAATTGTCTTTTTTCGTTGTACTTTCTTTGTACGAACTACTGGGAGTATATTCAAATGTAATTGGAACGTGAATTTAAATGCGTTTTCTGTATGTTTGATGTGGAGACAATATTTTGTATTGAAATGCTATGTAAAACTAGCATTACGTGAAAATAAAATTCTGTTGTGACATTTCAGTATCTAGAAACTCTGATTAGAGTTTTCAATGATGAAATTATATGTCACGTAAAATGCATACTACTTATAATGGAATGCTTGTTGACTGAAATGGTAACTACAGGTAGGCTCGTACAATAAACTCATGAATTCATCTAAATTAGAATTATAATTGAACAAAAAAACCTTAAATTCACCAAATAATGTAAACATTTAATTCAAGTTTACAGTAGGTTTCCCATGCTGTCCAACTTAACCTCAAATAGGTTAAAAGAGTTTTCCTAGTAAAAGAGCATATGAGATATAATAGCTAGTAATATTAGGCCTATTGGCTGATCAATTAAAAGTATTTCATACAAGATGCATACTAATGATAAAGGAATGTTGGTTACAACTAGCATTCAACTGAAATGATAAGTACATGTAGCATTGAAAAGAATTGTTAAAATGAAATTCTGAACTCATGCATTGAACTAAAGTACAGTTAGCATTGATAAAATAACCTGAATTTTTTTAAAAAAAAAACCTTACTTCAAAGCAAAAGACAGTAGACATTACCAGACATTAAAAATTAAACAAAACGGACAACATAACACTTCATTTTTTAATTTGCAAACAATTCACAAATACTGACTTCAAATTACTATAAGCTGTAGCAGCTTTACAATTAAAAAAATCCATTACACTAACAAATAACATGATTTTTCTTTTTTTAAATTTTAGAAGAAGCAAGACAGTTCCTTTTATTGTGGCCAACTTCATTACAATGACTGCATCTGTTTCTTTTATTTTGAGAGTATCCAAATCCACCACGCCTCTTTGTAGATGGTCTTCCTGCACCGCGAACTTGTTTCGGAGGCATAATCAAAGCATCATTTTCAACAACCGTTGGCTTATCAAAATCTGGAATTGGATTGATAGCATAAGCATATGAAGAATTGAAAGCACTAATAGTAAAATATTCCTCCACAAAGTCGTAAACTGATAACCTTGACACATTAATACATTTGATTGCATGAGCACATGGAAATCAGGTAACTCTCCATTGATTACAGCTACATAAATGATTTTCGAGATCAACAAAATGAGGCTTAGGGGATTTTACTTCAAACACAAAGTCTGAAGACTTGTAAACATCCCAGCCAAAGCCAACATCTACTAACTTAGACAAACGTTCCTCCATAACATGACAAAGAGTCGTTGTCCACAAACGACATTCCTCCCTTCGCCTAGCCATTTGCTCCCTAACTTTCACTCGAATATCGTCCAAACAAGAAGTTATAGGCATTACTCTATCTTCCAAAATCCAAGAGTTGAAGCTTTCTGCAACATTTGAAGTATATTCACCATACCGCTTTCCTTGAAAAAACAAATCTGCCCAGGGATCAAAAGGTTTATCTTGTAGAAAATTTTCAGCAGCCATACCCTCAAAATTCTTAAATTTAGAAAGATATCGCTCAAAATCATACATGTTAGAAGATCTAGCACAAAGTTTGAATAACTCTACAACAGAAGAATCACCTTTAGCCGCCTTCACAACACTACCAATATTTTGTTCCATGTGAAGCAAACAGTAGCTATGATATGAAGAGGGAAATACTTTAGGAACACCTAATATGAGACCCCAATGACGATCAGACATAAAAACTAGAGATCGGTCTTCATTTAGCATTTGTTTCAAATGGGACAAAAACCAAGACCAGTTAGATTTGTTTTCACGTGAAACAATACCCATAGCAAGAGGAAAGAAACCTGCAAAATAATTAATTAATGACCTTTCAAAACAAAGATACATGAGCCTCATTAAGCATCAGAAATATGATAGTAATGTCTGGCAAACACAATTGAATTAGAATCAAAATGATATATGGACATATCATATATTATATATTAGTCTTTTAGTACCTTACTGTCTAAACATTAATACTACAAACACTTCCAGTGGAACCAGTAATAAATAAAGCAAACAAATCTAGTGTAAGCATTGTTGCATTAAAATTAGTTAATGTGCATAAAAATGATAGTTTCATATATCATAGGTACAAAAATAACCAAGAAAAAGAAAAACAAAAGTAAAATTAAACTCGTACCTTGATTAGCATTTTTAGAAGTAGCAACTAACAAAACTCCAGGTCTTCCCTTCAAATGAGCAGCATCTAAAAATATTAATGGTCTGCAGTGTTTAAAACCAGGCAAGCAAGCACCAAAAGCAAGAAAATTCTCTCAAACTGATTGGTTGAAGAATCAACATCCGTAGATACATAACTACCAGGATTATACTGTTGTATTGCCTCCGAATACCAATGTAAATCATTATATGACATCGCGTCATCCCCATATATCTCTTTCAATGCTAACTGTTTTCCGCTATAAGCATAATAGTATGATAAATTGAAATTATACTCTCTTCTAAATTCAGCAATGATATCCTTCGACTTCTTCATAGGAGCATCCCGAATTTGATCCAAAATCAAAGATTTAACAAATCTACTTGAAATAGTTACTTTATTAACATCTCTAAGACCTGCTCCACACGAATGATTAAAATTATAAGTTCTAAAATAAAAATCGAGTGTAAGCCCGGATCCGAAGAAGCATTAACATAAAACTTGCAACCATCATTAATCCTAGAACAATTTACCGAAATTCTATCCGGAGCGTTTCTAACAAAAATCAAAGCATAACCATATTTTATTTGATACGCCATTAAAAACACTCTAAAATCCTCAGCTCCATTAAAACAAAAACCAAGAAAATCCGCAATATTTTTCTGAGAACCTTTCTTTAACATATCTTTCAAATAATGAGATGAATCGGCATGTGACTCGCAATTTGTTCCAGAATTACTACCAATCGAAGTGCTTTGTATGCTTTCAGACCCAAACCACAGCCATTACTATCAGATTCCATAACACCAACATTCTCCTTAACCGTAAACTTGAAATATTGACTCTTCTTAAAAGTTAGAAGACATAAAATGCTAAGCAAGTCTGAATCAGTGTCGATAACTATAGTCTTATTCTCAAGAACATAAGAAATCTCAATAGAAAACCGATTAAGGTGTGGCCAAACATCACGTATTTCACTTTTAACACCAAATAAAGAAGAGGCTGTGGTCAGACGAGTAGAATAACAATTCTCATTGTGTTCAAAAATAACAAGCAAACTATTTGCTTCATTATAGATAGTATTAGAACTACAAAAAAAATCCAAATAAAATACTTAAACGAACAAAACAGTAACTGTAAATGTTAAATTTACATATCATAACAAAATAGAACCAATGTTGCCGCTGGATTAAACAAGAATACATTAACTAAAAAACCGTATGATAAATAAACATATCACTGGCAAGATTATAGTCTAAATGTGAATACTGCGGTAATGCTATATAAACATAGCATAAAATAACAAACCACATATAATATTCACTAGAACGATAGAACATCATCAAACTATAAAACAATAAACATTGTTGAAGAAATGCAAAAATAAACATTAAAATCTTACTTCTCCATTGAAATAAATCCAAATTCGATATCGATTACTGGAAGAAGAGCAAGTTGTATAACCTAGATGAGCGAAAAATCGATTATTAATCGACAACAATTATATGCATTAAAAAACAGAAATACTCGAAAGAAATTAAAGAAGCATACCTGAATTTACCTAACTGTTAAATGAAGATAGAAATCGCCAATGGAGATCTGTAGCAAAGAAAGAAGACGAAAATCGATTGACAATGGAGAAATCAAATACAAAATTAGAGTGAGCGCCGTCTTGAATCGAGAAATCGGTGATGAAGAAGATCACAACCAAATTAAACAAAAGAAAAAATTTAAATGTTGCTGAGTCTTTTTCCTTGGAACGAAAGTTTAACGACCGCTTCCTTCAGACGGAAAGAAAAGAGCCGCGTCCGTAGGCCCAAATAATTTGAATAAAACTTCCTTCAGCCCATTTTCCTGTTGTTAAAAATAGTGAAGTGTCGAAATAAATGTCGGTTGGATAAAAATATCATTTTTATCAAATGTATGAAAAGAAAATAGTTTTGAAATCGAAGAATCGATTATATATATATGTATGTATATATATATATAATTGAAATATACCGAATAACGAAGCTACAGTTCGTGTTTTGAAACCATGATTTCAAACGATTAGTGCAGGAGATCCAACCATCGGATTTTCCCGAAATCGAAACCGTTGGGTTCGCCTTGGAAATATCTTTCCAACGACACCCACTTTGTGAAGATCCAATGGTTGGATTGTCCGGAATGTTTAATTCAAATCTAAAGAAAAACAGCGCCTGAATCGAATATATATATATATATATAATTAAATCAAATCGAATAACGACGCTGTAGTTCGTATTTTAAAATCGAAACTTCAAACGAGTGTGCCGGGAGATCCGACCGTCGGATTTTCCCGAAACTGGAACCGTTGGCTTCATTTTGAAAAGATATTTCTAATGATATAAAATTTGTGAATATCAAATGGTTAGATTTTCAGATATGTGTAAATCAAATCTGATGAAAAACAGCGCCACGGCCGCATTATGGCCTAAAGCGTCGTTTGAATGAATTGTCTATTTTAAAATAAATAAAAATAGCGATAAATCATTATAAAATATTATAAACGATATGGAATGTGAAATGTAGAAACTAACTGAAGGTTGGCTAAGTCGGATGGTTTCCTGGGTTTTGATCTGATGTTGGTTTCGGCCTTCGGGGTTAATATCTGGGAAATCGTTCTCTTACTAATTTACGGTTAGTGAATAATGAATTAGAATGAAGCGTATGTTGTGTTTGTGTAGCATTTGTTAATTATATACGTGAGTTGCTCAGAAAGACCGGGTTTATCCCATTCTGAATAACTGAATCGACGATAAGAAATCGAAGATGAAGACGGTGGTTGAAGACCGGAGATCTTCACCTCGGTTGGATGATAACTGATGTCCTGATTGGGAGGTATCCCGAAATATAGACAATGAGTGGTGATCGTCCAGACGTACGTAGAGATCGATGGGTATGCGAGGTATACAGTGCCTCCGGTTTCATTAAGACCCAGAACGGACTTGGAAATGGACAGTGTGTCTGACATTGGAATTCATTCTGTGTGATTGATAGCCATCAGTTGCATGGTGTGAATTGCCTGTGTGGCATGCTAAGATGCAGTGATCAAGGCTTCTGTTTAAAAGCAAAGTCTTGTGGTTGATGATCAATGCACCGCCTGTATGGCATAGCTTTGTGTATAACGTGAATTTGCGAGCCTCACACCCCGGTATGAACCAGAAACGGGAGAGGACCTCAGGGAGGACATGCGTTTCTTTCTAGCTAGAGGTGGTGTCAGTGCTTAAAATGGTTGACATATATATTATTTTCATCTGTGTGGTTGTTTCTGTTGCGAGGCGTCTCGGATATATCGGTCGATCCGTGACCGACGGAGTCATTCGTTGGCTCATTTACGCCCCAATGGGCGGGTAAATGCAGCGTTTATGCATTTTAATCCACATCGGTGGACCGGCCCTGTCGCTCCAAGGGCCCACCTGAGTCTGGGTCCTGAGGCTCGGGCTAGGCAGTCTCGAAGTCGGTAAGGACTATCTTTTGCCTTGGTTCATGACGGAAATCCAATTTCCAAATACGACATCGTGCGGTTTTGATTGTATACCTATGATTGATACTTATGTTTTGAAATTGTTTTTGAAACATATAAACACTAGTAATAATATAAAATGCTTTTGTTTTATTCGTATCAAGCATATCTTGGTAATTATAATGTAAAACTCTATCCTCCGGTTTGCATTGCATTGTGTGATGGGAACTGAGTCTTATAATGGCTTCATTTTTATAAAAAGCATTGCGATGTTTAAAACATTTACTTGTTGTAAAGCACTGGCAATCCAATGGAGTAAACTCATTCCGCGAAAGTGGCGTGGTCCTGTGATTGGCCAATTATATAATGTGTTAAGTAGATTTCTCATACCAGTCCCATGACTGACTCGTAGTTTGTTTCACTTGCAAACTCGGGTGCCCCTATTTCTACACGGGCAGCCTTGTCTTCAGGTTTTAGCAGGCTCTTTCTGGATAGCTGGAGATGAAGATGGATTCTATCATTTATCTCTTTTTTTATGCTGTTCAGCTCCTATTGTACATATTATGTTTGTTTTCCGCTGTAGACATTTATGTATAGCTGGACTGTATTTGTACTAAGTATGATCCTGTATACTGTGTAACTCTGATGATTATATTTATCCAGTATATTCTATTGTACATTATCTGGTGTATTTATTTAATTATGTTCTGTTATTTCTGTTTATGTGTTATATTCCAAAGATTACCCTTGCCACCGTCAGTATGGGGTTTGGGGTTGTCCCAAGATGAATAGGTAAATGCTCTATTACATTAAAAAAAACCAGATGGAAATATTTTCTCGAGTTTGCAGATCAGTATAGGGATTTCTAGTTCAAGCTTACGTAGACGATCTACCTTTAACGTCGTTGAACAAAGTTGTTTATAAAACAAACTTAATTCTGTTATAACATTTCATACTTTTGTAGGCAACAGTTCCTTGAAAATCACAGGTAAAAAGTATTCCATCATTATATGGCAATCATGGCTTTTTATTTTACTCTATTTACAATTTTTAAAGTCCACACATCTACGGAGGTTTGAAGAAATCCCATTAGGACATCATAATCCTTTAGTCCACTTTAGCACGAGTTTTACTTGCCTGTTGTCTAGCTCATAGCATGCTTTAGGTTTTTTATTCTCGTCATACAAGTGCAGTTCCGATCGTTTACAAAAGTGTAATATATCACATCTCGAATTCGCATGGTCCTTGGTTTTACCCTTTACACTCACAACTGTATTAAAAACGTTATCAAAAATGTTTTTTCATTATGCATCACATCAATGTTATGCCGAAGTTTTAGATTTTTATAGTAAGGTAACTCCCAAAATATACTTTGTTTACACCAATTATGAATGTCCGATTTACCTGGAATTTCAACCTGCTCTCCAATTTTGTGTGTCTTTGGGTAGTCACATACAACTTCATATATCTCTTCATTTGTCCAAACTTTAGGTGGTAGCATAGTCTCTACTCTGTTAGCTTTAAAGTTCTTTTTATCCACCCTAAATTTATGACTAGTATTGAGAAAGCACTTATGACAATCAAACCAAGAATTTTTTCCCATACTTTAATGAAAATGCTCGTGTTTCCTCCATACAATGAGGACAAGCAAGACATCGAGATATGATCCAACCTAAAAGCATGCCATATGCAGGAAAATCACTAATAGTCCATAACACAGAAGAAAAAATATGAAAATTTCTTTTTCTCGAAATGTCGTATGTTTCGACTCCTTCATGCAACAGTCTTTTCAACTCTTCAATCAACGGTGTAGATAAACATCAATTCCTTATGTCGGATCATCGGGACCGGTGACGACAACCATTAGAAATATATATGGATTTTTCATACACATCCATGGAGGTAAGTTATAAGGAGTAATAGTGATAGGACATGATGAACATTTACTACCAAACTGAGAAAATGGCGAAAATACATCCGTGCATAAACCGAGCATAACATTACGGCCCTTCGTAGTAAATTTAGGACACGTCCTATCAAAGTGTTTCCATGCTTCACCCTCAGACGGATCTATCACAGTTCCTTCTTCTGATGTTCTCATGCTATGCCATTGCATATGACACTGTAACGACCCGGATTTCGCCCGACCCGATCGATCGCTTAATCGACCATGACCGTTCAAAACCCGAATATGTTAACTTTGGGAATACAACACATCAGAACAAATAACATCAGACTTTTATAAACATTATAATAATGTTACATCAGAGTACATAATATATCAGAGTACATTGATAAATAATACAGCGGAAGATTTAATTACAACAAAGCTAATACTAAGCAGCGGGATAATTAAATTAACACAGCGGAAGACCATTCATGCTCTGGGTATAGCTCTAAGCTTCATTCCAGAATCCTGCTCAATATATCTGCAAAATAAGCTACTCGACTGCCCGTATGGAAAAGAGGGCACCCGAGTTTGCAAAGTGAAACAAACTACGGGTCAGTCATGAGACTGGTGTGAGAAATCTTTACTTAACTTATATAATAAGGAGGCTAATCACAGGACTACACCACTATCACGGAACGGGTTTACTCCATTGGATTTCCAGTGCATAAATAAAGTAAATCGTTAAAACAATGCAATGCTTTTTAGAAAAATGAAACTATTATAAGATTCAGGTTCCATCACACAATGCAACGCAAGCCGGAGGATAAAGTTTTTCCTTATAATGGTCAAAAATGCTTGATACGATAAAAATGGATTTGATATTATTATTAGTGTATATATGTTTTAAAAACATTTCAATCATAATGTATTAATCATAGATGGCATTGCTACCATATACTATGTCATCGTACTAGTTCTACAATCAAAACCGCATGGGGTCGTATTGGAAATTGGGTTTCCATCAAGAGTCAAGGTTAGGAACGATCTCCTTACCGATTCGAGACACTCAAGCAATGTCTTAGGATCCGGACGCTGGCGAACCCTTGGATCCTGCAGGGGTGGTCCCCCAATAGTGCAATGTGTTGGATTGGAAATTCCTGAACACACGCTTCCCGATCCTATTGGACCTATAAATTGGCCATTGCGGCCAATAAAAATCCGAGGCGCCTCAAAATCCATCAACCACATAAGTAAAATGCCGGGCCGTGTTAAACCCAAACACCACTTCTAGCTAGAAAGAAACATGTGCACTCCCTGCGTTCCCTTGCTCCGTTTCTGACTCATACCGGGTTGTGAGGCTCGTGAGGTAATGAAATACACAAAGCTATGCCTAGATAGACTATGCTTTGATCATCATCCACAAGGCTCTGCTTTTCAACAAAAGCCTCGATCAATTGCATCTTGGCATGCCACATTGACACTCCATACCATGCGATTGATAAGCAAGAGAATAAATTCTCCGCCACCAACAGATATATATTAAATAGAAACCAATTTACATGGAATGAAATCCAATGTCAGACACGCATCCATTTACAAGTCCGTTCTGTGTCTAAACGAAACCGGAGTCACCTAGGTGCTCGCGTATCCGGACAATCAACACGTACGTCCGGACGAAGTACCACTTTTAACCCTTTACTGGGAGTGACCGAATGCCAGGCATCAGTAGTCATCCATTCGATGTGAAGATCGTCGGTCTTCATCCACCATCTTCAAATCTTCGACTTTTAATCGTCGTAGTAATTATTCAGAATGGGTTAACCCCGATCTTTCCAAATAACTCGCATATTTTTATAATTAAAAATCAAGTGTTGTAAGGATACATCCAACGCCTCTTTCCAATTAAGAATATTCTTTAAAATATAATATTCATATTATTAGAGAAAGGTTCCCATTAATTTTATCAAAGATAAATTTTACAAATTTACTCTTAAATCTTATTTTCAAAGATTTATTAATATTCCAATTTAGTCTTAATATCAAAAATCACTAATTTACAATTAATCCAATTTAATAAAAAAATCTTATTTTTAACTGGGTTAAAGAATCAATGTAATTTGAAAACATTGTTCACGGTAAACCCAAAAATCATTTTCCAATAAATAAATATAAATTGAAATACCAATAATCTTAGTTGAAAGATATATTCTTCATTAAAAATAAATTCTTTGTTTAAAAATATTCTTTATATAAAGGATATTATGAATCGGAAAGCAACTCAACCATTTACCATATAACTTTGGTCATATAGATTTCATACATTGTATGTAAATAACAGTAATAATAAATAATCATCAAACCATCCATTCAACATCCAAAGTGGAGTTCTCAACTGTGTGAGCATTAAAATGAAATAATAACGCTCATCGCATCCTGTCAATCTGTCGATTGACATACGAATAAATATTGAGACTAGTGTATATCAATTGTCATCCCAATACCCAAGTGGGGTTTCCAGCCAACAACAGTACATATAAATAAATAATTGGTTAATGAATTTAACCAATTTTAATAATACCGACATGCTGATAATGATGGACAAAAATGATATTTTATTCCTAATTTCGAAATAAAATATATTTGACTCGCATAATTTCTTGATACATTTCTAATATCTAATAGAATGTAATATATTTATATGACATTATTGTGGATGACAAATAAAAGATAATTTTTATTATACTTTATTTGTATATAATTATTCTCAGTTTTAACACATAAAAGATATAATCTCATTGGTATATGTTTTTCAATGTATAACCTAACACCTAGAAATGTTTCATTTAAATTGCATACAAATCCTAATGTATGCATTAGCATATAAAAATGTCACTGTAACTCAACTACAAATTCTAATGTATGTTTTGACCAATACTATGATTCTTATATTTGAATATAAATTCTAATGTAAGTTTGCAAATAAAAATGATTTTTATATTTGCATATAAATTCTATCGTATGTCATGCAAATAAAGATGATTATTTTATTTGCATATAAATTCTATCTCAACAAAATATATAAGGAGTTCCATCTTGCTGACAACTCTATTTTATCAGAATGGATATTTCTATGGTAACGCAACCTATTACACAAAAATGCTATTTGTGTTTAACTTTTTCACTCAACAAAAATGTAAATTTTTGTCTTAATTCAAATCTAATTAACAGAAGGTAATTTTTGTTTTCAACAAAAATGTCTATTTTGATTTAACTAGTCTTATCTTGATAAAAATATATAATTTGACCAAAAATATAAGGTTTGCTTTAACTAATCTATTTTGACAAAATGAATATTCTAATTTAAATATTCTATTTCAACAAACAACAAAGATAATGACTTTGGTTTGTTGACAAATCTAATTCAACAAAACAATTATAAGTGATGAGTTTGTTTTGTCAGATCTAATGCGACAAAAATGATAATGTTTTGATTAAACCATTATAGTTTAACAAAATTGACCAATTTGTTTTAACTATGATAAATTTGACAAAAGCAACAAAATAGTTTTAACTTCGATAATTTGACAAAAGCGATAAAACAGATTTCAACTATTATAAATTGATAATTGTAACAAATTGAGTTTAATTGTTTTAATTTGATAAAAGTGAATATGTTTTCTTAATCTTTTAAAAATGACAAAATTGAATAATTTTGTCTCATTCTATTTAAATGGTAAAAATGTGTCTTTTTGTTTAATCAATTATAATGAACTAAAAATGCCTCATTCTTGTTTAACCAAAAAATGCATCTTTTGTATTGCAACAAAATGATAAAATAAAACTTATCTTTCTATTTACTCTCTTTATTGAAGCTAAGATGACACTAAAAATATATCTTTTTACTTCTAATCTTTTTATTATAATCTATGATAAAAATAAAAACATTTTATTTAATTTAACAAAATTACAACAAAGATGAATTCATTTTATCATAATCCCTTTATTTTCTCTAGTTTAAAAGTAAAAATGATATTTTTAATCCTATTCTTTTATTTATATCTAAAATGTAATAGAAGTGTAACTTCTTAAATTATGCTTTTTATTTGCATCTAAAATGCAAATAAAAAGATGATATTTGTTTTATTATTTATTTGCATCAAAGAATGCAAATAAAAATACAACTTCTAATTCAATATTTTATTTGCCTCAAGGAATGAAAATAAATATGCAATTTCTAAATCAATATCTTATTTGCATCAAGGAATGCAAATAAATATGCAACTTTTAAATTTCATAGTTTATTTGCACCAAAGAATGCGAATACAAATTCAACTTTTAATACGGTGGTTTAATTGCATCAAAGAATGCAAATAAAAATTATAATCTTTTACCTCTGATGTATATTTGCATCTTAATATGCAAATAAAATATAATATTTATTAAATGTTGTTTATTTGCATCTAAGTATGCAAACAAAATATAATCTTTATTAAACATTTTGCTTGCAACTTAATTTATCAACAAAAATGTAACCTTTTAAATCATATTTTTACTTCTATCCAATATACAAAATAAAAATGAAATATTCATTCTAGTGTTTTTGTTTGCATTTAAAATGCAAGCAAAATGTAATTTCAATTCTAATGTTTCGTTTGCATCTGGAATTACAAACCAAAAAAAAATGTGGTTGTAATTCTAATGTTTTGTTTGCATCTAAAATTGCAAAGAAAAATATAGTTTTACTTCAAATGCAAATAAAAGGACATTTTTATTTTCTATGCATATTTGCGTTAGAGAATGCAAATAAAAGAATAATTTATATATCAAAGTGTATTCGCATAAAGAATACAAATAAAAGGATATTTATATTTTCTATATATATGTATTTGCATAAAACAATGCAAATAAAAGAATAATTTATATTTCTATGTATATATTTGCATAAAAGAATGCAAATAAAAGAACATTTATATTTTCTATTCCAAATCAATGATTTTACAAAATGATTTATTTTAATCAATTTGGAAATTCTAATCCAAATAATAACTTTTCAAAATGATTTATTTTTATTCAACACACACAGATTTGTGTTTATACATCACCAATCAACAAATAAATCATCCAAAATATTATCACATAACAGATCGGAATCATACACATTTAATCGTCACATAACGAATAAATTAGATAATTAATTAAATAAAAAGAAGAAATCTCATAGTCTTAACGTGAATTTTTCCAAAATTTGAACTGCTCGGAATTGTATCAAGTCTGGACTGTAGCATAGATCTTAGTTTCATGATCGAATGGGATTTGAAATTGTTCATTTTCGATATCGTATGCATTAGTTACGATTTATTGAAGGTTGTAACAATTTAAATTAATAAAATAATAAAATAATATGGCATACTCCTCTTCTCAGAACACTATCGCTGTTTTTCAGAAATGGTTCGATCTTACGTTTTGATTTGGTGATCGATTGGAGCAACGGTTTGAAGATCGGTTGGTTCGGGGTTGTTGGGCTCGGAGAGGCGTCGCCACCTCTGGAAGGGAAAGGAGCTCGGTGGTGCCTAGGGGGAGGGCGACGGCGAACTTCGGTGCGGGTTCGTGGGTTTGGACCTCGGAGTTCGGGCCACCAGAGATCGATCCAGTCGTATGAAACTGAAGAGCATGAAAATCTCTTCAAAAGATTGAACTAGAGCAAAGGATTTTACTAAGAGGATTGGTAGATATTAAGAGATGAAGTTAGGAGGTTGGTGGCCATTGATTTTGTATAGGCGGCGGCTAGAAGAAAGTGAATAGTGCTTTTTTTAGGGTTCTTGAATTATTTATAATATTTTAATGTGATTTTTACAAATAAAACCATATCTCTCAAATAAATCTGATTTCAGTCCAACCGAAGGTGATCCTAGCCAATAGCTCCTATTCCGGATCCAATGGGCTAGGTCATGACAACCCAAACGACTGTTTGTGGCCCGCAATCTTTAAATTATTATTTTAATCATTTAAATAATAAATTTGATCGTCTATTTAAATCTACCGGGGCCACATACGAACTCAGAAAAATCGAGAAAAATTATTTTTGGCTATGTTTTGACGACACGGTTCTAACAAAGCTAATTTCGTGGAATTCTGAGACTGTTTGAAAAACGGTCATTTTCTGGTTGATTAAATTTAACTAAAACTGAAAAAACACGTTTTCTTTTGCCATGCTCACACATTAATTCTAAAAATTGAAACCTAGCAATAATTTGACATTCCGGTTCAAACAAAAGTGGTTTCGTCGAAAACGGAGGCCGTTTGAAAAATGATTATTTTTAATATTAAAATATATATATATATAATTCTACAACAACTTTTCTGAATTTTAAATTGGGCATAACTTTTTATTCCCGCTATGAAATTTCAATTTTTCGGATTCGTTGGAAAGATATTTTTATATAGATTCTAATGTTTTTGGTTTCACTCAAATCCGTTAAATTTTGAATTCGGTACAGTCAGTCAAAGGTCAAGTTTGACTGTTCAAACTACCGCGCTATTTCCAACTCCTTTTATAATTAAAATAAATATATTTGTTCTAAATTCAATTTTTAGTCATTATTATTTAAAATTAATTATTTTAACTATTAAATTTCCATTAAAGTTTCTAAAATAAAATTTTTAAATTGGTTCAGAATTTTCGGGTTGTTACAATCTCCCCCACTTAAAATCTTTTCGTCCTCGAAAAGGAACGATGCTAAAAGTCATTTAATTAAACAATTCAACCTTTAATTTAAACCAATGTTCAGTTAAGTTCAATATTAAAGTTGGTTTAGTTAAATTTATCATTCTTTTATATATTGGTTGAATTAATTATTATTCCAATATTTTAATTAGTTAAACTAATTATCGAACATCACAACCAGCAATCAATTAGGTGATTAACCTTTTAAACATATATAACTTTTATATATAGTCAAAAATCATATTTTTAGTGAAAATCACAGCAATAGACCCTATCTAGTTTTGGTTCTCACACCAGATAATGGAAATATATAGATATACCGCTTTCGAAACTCGAACATAAATTCTGATAACGTTTCGAACCACCATCAGAACATCTCCGGGCGACTAAAGTGTGATTCTATATCTATCTAGTATATTTGAGGTTTCGAATACACGCTAGCTAGGCGCATATGAAAAATCTTTATACACTCGATTGTCCAATAAAATAAAATAATATATTCAAATATGTATAATAAGATTTTAAATTTTCAAAACTAAATTTGTTTTCATCTTTATTTTAAAAATTAATACTCTTCACACTCGTTCTAGGATACTACTGATCCGATCTCTAACGAGTTATTATTATTGGATATCACTAATCCAATCTCTGATGAGTCTTTTGTTCAGTTCTAACGAGTTATACCCCAAAGATTTGAGCTAACCAGAGCTCTGATACAAACTGTAACGACCCGGATTTCGCCCGACCCGATCGATCACTTGATCGACCATGTCCTTTCAAAACCCGAATATGTTAACTTTGGGAATACAACACATCAGAACAAATAACAACAGACTTTTATAAACATTATAATAATGTTACATCACAGTACATAATATATCAGAGTACACTGATAAATAATACAGCGGAAGATTTAATTACAACAAAGCTAAGACAATGCAGCGGGATAATTAAATTAATACAGCAGATGACCATCCATGCTCTGGGCACAGCTTTAAGCTTCGATCCAGAATCCTACTCAATATATCTGCAAAATAAGCTACTCGACTGCCATTGTGGAAAAGAGGGCACCCGAGTTTGCATAGTGAAACAAACTACGGGTCAGTCATGGGACTGGTGTGAGAAATCTTTACTTAACTTATCCAATAAGGAGGCTAATCACAGGACCGCGCCGCTATCGCGGAACGGGTTTGCTCCATTGGATTGCCAGTGCATAAATAAAGTAAATCGTTAAAACAACGCAATACTTTTTAGAAAAATGAAACCATTATAAGACTCAGGTCCCATCACACAATGCAACACAAGCCGGAGGATAGAGTTTTTCTTATAATGGTCAGAAATTCTTAATACGATAAAAACGGATTTGATATTATTATTAGTGTATGTATGTTTTAAAAGCATTTCAATTATAATGTATTAATCATGGACGGCATAGCTACCATATACTATGTCGTCGTACTAGTTCTACAATCAAAACCGCATGGGGTCGTATTGGAAATTGGGTTTCCATCAAGAGTCAAGGCTAGGAACGATCTCCTTACCGATTCAAGACACTCTAGCAATGTCTCGGGATTCGGACGCTGGCGAACCCTTGGATCCTACAGGGCCGGTCCACCATTAGTGCAATGGGTTGGATTGGCAATTCCTGAACACACGCTTCCCGATCCTATTGGACCTATAAATTGGCCATTGCGGCCAATAAAAATCCAAGGTACCTCAAAATCCATCAACCACATAAGTAAAATGCTGAGCCATGTTAAACCCGAACACCACTTCTAGCTAGAAAGAAACGTGTGCACTCCCTGCGTTCCTTTGCTCCGTTTCTGACTCATACCCAGGTGTGAGGCTCGCGAGGTAACGAAATACACAAAGTTATGCCTAGATAGGCTATGCTTTGATCATCATCCACAAGGCTCTGCTTTTCAACAAAATCCTCGATCATTTGCATCTTGGCATGCCACATTGACAGTACATACCATGCGATTGATAACTACTAATATATAACCTCTGAGCTCGTGCGTCTCAGAGAAGGGTGTTAAGCAAGAGAATAAATTCTCCTTCACCAACAAATATTTATTAAATAGAAACCAATTTACATGGAATGAAATCAAATATCAGACACACATCCATTTACAAGTCCTTTCTGGGTCTGAATGAAACCGGAGTCACTTAGGTGCTCGCATATCCGGACAATCAATACGTACGTCCGGACGAAGTACCACTTTTAACCCTTTACTAGGAGCGACCCAGTGCCATGCATTAGTAGTCGTCCATTCGATGTGAAGATCGTCGGTCTTCATTCACCGTCTTCAAAATCTTCGACTTATAATCGTCTTAGTAATTATTCAAAATGGGTTAAACCCACTCTTTCTGAATAACTCGCGTATTTTTATAATTAAAAATCAAGTGTTGTAAGTATACATCCAACGCCTCTTTCCAATTCAGAATATTCTTTAAAATATAATATTCATATTATTAGGGAAAGGTTCCCATTAATTTTATCAAAGATAAAATTTTCAAATTTATTCTCAAATCTTATTTTCAAAGATTTATTAATATTCCCATTCAGTTTTAATATCAAAAATCACTACTTTACAGTTAATCCAATTTAAGAAATAAATCTTATTTTTAACTGGGTTGAGGAATCAATGTCATTTGAAAACATTGTTCATGGTAAACCCAAAAATCATTTTCCAATAAATAAATATAAATTGAAATACCAATAATCTTAGTTGAAAGATTTATTCTTTACTTAAAATAAATTCTTTGTTTAAAAATATTCTTTATATGAAGGATATTCTAAATCAGAAAGCGACTCAACCATTTACCATATAACTTTGGTCATATGGATTTCATACATTGTATGTAAATAACAATAATAATAAATAATCATCTAACCATCCATTCAACATCCAAAGTGGAGATCTCAACTGTGTGAGCATTAAAATGAAATAATAACGCTCATCACAGCCTGTGTGACAACCCGGATTCCAACGGACCGATTTTTTTTTTCAAAAATCCAATCCCCGAAACCCGAGTTGGTTGCTCTGGTAACCTGCAGAAAAAGACAGAGAAAAGAGATTTGTTAGAGTTCGTAAAACACCTCACAGCGGAAGGAGTAAAATATAATATATTTAAAACATAGCTTTACCTTAATCACAATACTGCTAAATCAGTATTCCCTAAGCTATAAGTCTCTGTCTAACCTGCGAATGTTATGAGGAGAGGGTCAGAACATAAGTTCTTTGTGAATGAATTTAAACTACACTTCTTGAATAATCCTACATATACCATTCAATTACACTTTCTTATTTATTAGGTTATACGTGTTATTAGCACTCAAAGCTTACACACACGTCGCACCCATCTACCCCCCAGTAGATTACCCTAGTATAGTGTATATGTAGCTACCCCCAAACTGAGGTACATACCCCACTCGCACAGTCTCCTCCGTATCGCCACAGTAATATGCGCAGTCCCTCATCCTATGTCATAGTAACGTACAACGGTACATCCGTATAGAACCACTATCGCTGTGCTACGTAAGCGTACTGAATGCTATCCTCGAACTATTTGATCGAGTTTGGTTCCATCACCGAATAAGGCCCTCTAGTCTACGATACACCACCCAGAGTAGACATGGTTGTACCTAGACTTTCCCACGTACGTATCATCGATCGTACTCGACGTTTCTACTGCACATAACCTCTACTTGTGCACCCAAGTTCCATGGCAGGGCTACACCAGAAAACATGGAACTCGGTCGGACCTTTTCTATATCAGTACGGGCCCGCCTCTAAGAGTGTCCAATATATAGATATCCCTCGGGTCTGGTTTTTCTGTGGCGGCTATGGCCCCACCTCAGCCCCTCCCTCAACTAGTAAAGACCACACGAGCTAAGCGACCACCCCTAACAAGCAAACAATCTAAACATCCATGTGGGGTCTCCCCGCACCCGTCCCTTGATAGCAAAGGTTAACAATCTCTAAGGGTTAGCTCTTGTATTTTCGCATTCCTTAGGCTGCTGGTGACATGCGTCCGACAATCTTGCTATCGTTTGGTCTTGAACCTCCACCTCCGCCTGAGGCAATCACCGAACCACCCTTAATGCCACCGCATACAACATTCTGACTGCCCCCTACTTGTGCAGTCAAGGCCCACCCACCTGGTAGTTCCGCGTAGACCCAACCTCTGTAATCCTAGACCGAAGCTAAATCACTACAGAGGACTACCAGGAGCACCTTTAACATCTCAGGAAGCTGCGTGCTTCCCCTTCCAGTCCGTTGGAGCCGCCAAAATAGCGAACGTGCGCTCTCCTCGTGCCTTATGACACCATCATGATCTACCTCGTTGGGTTATTCATCCTACAATGTACGGACTTCTTCAAGCACCTTAGTTTTACATGTTATTAGACCCAAAGTCTAACCATTTATTTCACGCTTGTGCCACCTCGTCAACTTTCTCATTTAACTTGGTTATTCACATTAGCTTTTTTTTTCATATTCACCAAGTTACCCTTGCTTATTAATTCAATTTATACTTAACCCACTTAAGTCCTTTAATAAGCCCATAACATGTTATTTTCCAATTTCATAAATTATTCCCTTTTTGGGTTACAACAACATGTTATACTTAATTCATAATTAAGTATGCCTTATCCCACACACATACTGATTAGGGGAATAACCCTCTAACACTAGCCCCGAAGACCGAAATCAACATCAGACTGGCACCCAGAGAATTACTCAACCCAACAACATATATGATTTTAATTTACTTCTTTTCCACTCATAACTTATATCATTTTTAAATTTCACATTTCTCCTTTCCAAAACACTTAATTTAAGTATATCTTTACATATAAGTTATCTCATCTTCCTTATCGTTTCCTATAACTTATCTTGTCCCCTAAGTTACAATTTCCACCTATTATCCTTTCTTGCCTTATTCAAGTTTATTCATAATAGGTTATTTATCATTCCCCATTTCTTGTCATTAATTTTAGATTAACTTATTTCATAGTATAAGTCGTCCCACCCTTCAAGTCTTGTATTATATCTTAAGTCATAACCTTCCCTCGTCCCTTTGACAAGTTTGCCTATTATTAAATTTTACATCACCGCAACTCAAGTTTATAATAGGTAATTATCATTCGCCCATTACTATGTCATTAATTTTAGATTTGACTTAACCATTCTTTTTACTTAACCCGTTACTTAAACTTTACCCATTTCAAGTAATTTATGATATCGTTACTTGTCCCTTTTGGTTAAGCATATCTAAATTCTGTTTCACATGTCACACGTGTCCCACTTAACCCCCTTTATTATAGTTTCCATATCTTACACATGTCTTACTGCGGTTAAGTCTACCTTAATCTTTTTTTACATCACATATCTTACAACGGTTGAAGCCACATTAGTCATGCTTTACATGTCATTTATATCACCCACTTAACCCTCCAACCATACCCATGTCACCCACATGTCTTATTACGGTTAGTATTTCTTTATTTATTTATAATGCCGTAATGATGTATGACCTCTCACATTATACGTTCGTTCGTGGCTTCTGGATTTGCCGGGCGGTTCCGGGCAGTCTTACGCCACAAACGCGCCTAACCTCGTGCCATAAACCGTTACGCCTCTAGTTCTTTCTGTTGACCTCTCACATTAGACATCCGCTTGTGGTTGCTGGATTTTCTAGGTGGTTCGGGGCAGTCTTACACCGCAAACACTTTTAACCTCGTGTCATAGGCGTTCATTAACAATCGTCTTTCACCCAAACCCTACATTCATGTCATATGTTCCAAATTCAACTTAATTACATTTCATTTTTATGCCTATTTCCAACTTGCCATTCACTACACCAATTATATAATAGTTAGCCAATTATCATGTTACCCAAATTATCCAATTGTAGCCAAATTCACTAATTCCATGTTATTCATACCCAAACTTGTCAATTTCCAATATCCAATTATACCCAATTTCATATAATCAATATTTTCCCAATATATATGTAATGACCCGCAAAGTCCGCAACATCAGAGTTGACTATATACATCATACGTCCAACCGAAAAATCATGAAAATACGAAACATTTTTTTAGAAGAGAAGGGTAGAAGAAGAACAGAAATAACAACACACAATCTCACATCGCAGCGGAACAAAATATAATATAACATAACTTTTGAAATACAAAATTTCAACTGTATACATACACTTATCAGAGTACAACACTTACAACACAGTGGAACAAAACTCTATATAACTAACGCTGAAGCCTCCTGTTCCAAGCTCCTTTAGATAGATCTGTAAAATCCTGAACTACTTGACAGCCCGTACAAATTTAGGCACCCAAGAGTTTAGGTAGAACAAAACAAAATAACTCCGGGTCAGTCATGGGACTGGTATGAGTAAACAGTTTAAAACAGTTTCAGAAACTAAATGATATCTCATAAGACCACGCCGTATAACACGGAACGCGTTTTTCCCTTATGAAAATCCAAACACTTGACTTATCTTTCAAAATCCTTTTGAAAGGAATAATAATCTTTATATCAAAACTCTTTTGATATTATAATAGTGTCTAAATCAAGTAAATAACAATCTAGTGGAACATTTGCATCTCACGTTCCACATATAATATACAATCAAAACCGCAAGCACTTATTGGGTAATGGATTTCCAACTATGACAAGGTATGGAACCACCTTCCGCTGGTATATCTCTAGAGGAGAATACACAGAGTTCAACAAGAACATCTTGCAACTCAACCACACATGACCGACCACTCATTTCGCTTGAGTGTATCGAATGTATATCACAACGGTTGGGATCAGCAACCGTTTCCCGAATGGGACAGCATCAACAATAGATTTTTAAAAGTAAATGAAACTCTAGATCAAGTGATTATACACCCTAATAGGTGTGACCTACATAGCCATGTTGCCTGCCCGATTTTTGTCATTTACCGGTTGATGAGGCTTGAGGTTACGCTTTATCATCACATCAGATTCACTTCGAATGCCACATTGTCATATCCATAGAAAATCACTAGTTGACGTCTACAAAAGTACATTACGTGTTAGCTAAAGAAGTTTCCTTCTCCGCTTCCACTCTTGGTACGGTTGAAGAAATCAATGTACGTGACCTTTCTGGAAATACTCGGTCAGACATTCATCCATACAAGTCAGCCAGGAACAGGATGAACCGAAGGCACTATTCAGTACATCCATCTTAGGCACTATTATCTAAGACTTATACAATATCCCTTGCACTTTACTCCATTTTCAATTTTCCTTAGCATATACGATTTGCAACGCTTATGCCAATACAGAGTGGTCCTATGGATAATAATCCAACCGGTCTCTCCATATTGACAACGATGGTCAAAACTTCGATAGTTTGTGATTTAACTATCGAATAAAAACAAATGTTTCGATAGTCGATGATTTAACTATCGAAGAAAACAAGTGTTCATCCAATTATCAAACAATCACTGAGCCCTTAATTAATATTCCATTAATTAAATCACTTCTCTATTTCTTTATCAATATTTGTTAACTAAATATTTTCAATAACCATATTGGCCTTTTACGTTATTTGGAAGACATTTCCGAATAACGCCTTCCTTTATTTTCTAAACTTCAGAAAATATATGCTATTTATAATTGGAAAATATTCCAATTACTTATCTCTTTTCCGGTCTCGTTTATTTCTATACTTAGGAAATATTCTTTATTTTATTTCCAAGCTTACACTTATTTGGGTTAAAACGGATGTTGTGTAAAACATCGTTACGACAACCCGAATACTATATTCAACTAACTCTTATCCAACACTGATCTTCGAGCCTAGAATCTTACTATTTATTTGTTAATAATGAAACCAATCAAGTTGGGGTATAACTACCTCTCAGACCTTGACTGAATAACATTTATAACATCAAAACAGATATGACTACTTACTCAAATAATCAATACCACACGTATACACTTTCTCTTTCTATGCTTACTGGATTTTATTCTTAGACTTACTTTTTGATTTTACTATTCTATTTTTAAGTTCGTTTCCTTATCGACTTCTATATATATCGATACGCTGATTTCTAACTATCAAATTATCTTAAAAATATTCTAACTCCTTAAATTCCCGGAAAAATTCGCCATAACCTCCTTTGTACCGGGAGCATTGGGATATTTCAAATAGCCTCCCATGGCCCTCACCAATCCAAAAGAAAAAGAAAAAGGCAAGCGGCTAGCCGATACGGCGCATAAAATCTCATATATGAATTAAATACATACCTTCTTGTCGAGCACTCTATTTACTTCCCTTCTAACACTTTATTCCAACCATGTCTAATGTATATTCATACATGTTCAATTTATTTCAACTCAATTCAATCGTTTTAACTCAATTCGTTAATAAATTTGTTAATCAAACTCCTTTGCCCATTTCACTTTCATATTTGAATATAACATATTCAAATATATTTTAACTACTCATGAACCAAATCTAATTCTATTTTTAGCTCGTTTCCTTATCGACTTCTATATTCAAAATTCCAATTCAATTCTATTTGAATTCTATATTCAATTCTATTTGAATTCTATATTCAAATTTTCCATTTTAACTCTATATGAATTCTATATTCAAATTTATTTCAATCCTATATTCAAATTTTCCATTTTAACTCTATATGAATTCTGTATTCAATTTTCCATTTCAACTCTATTATTCAAATTCTATTTCAAATTCCATTTGAATTTCTATATTCAAATCCCCTTTGGATTTTCTATATTCAAATTCCCTTTATTTAAACTTCTTTATTCAAATCACATTTGAATTTCTATATTCAAACTCTATCTCAAACTTTCTTTATTCATTCTTTAAACAAGTCTCGATTTCAATTCCTTTTGAAATCGATAATTCTACTTTTGGAAAATAGATTTCAATTTTCAAAATTACACTTGTATTTTTATTTCTGAATTATCCAATGATAATTCTTTTCACTTCATTTATAAACTTCATTCATAAAAGAACTATTTATAAACTTCGTTTATAAAGGAACTACTTGTTTTATTTCTTTTAAAACAAGTTAATATTTCAAATCTATTTAAAAATTCAAATTCTATTTTAGAAAAATAGAATTTCCCTTTTAAATCTCAAATATTTCTTTCAAGATATTTTTATAAATTATCACTTAGGCCCAGTGATATTTATACACCCAACAACCAATTATTTATTTCAGGTTTTATAACACATCATATATGACATTATATATGCAAACAAATAAACAAACAGAATATATATATATATATATATTTTTGAGGAATCCAGTTGGATTCCTCCAACTTGTTTCCAGCATCCACAGACGTTAGTCAACATAGTAATACCCATCCTGCTTCGAGGTAGGATATCGCGGTATGAAGGGCATCCACTAATATATATTTGTGGGGTGCATAGGGAAATCATCCGCCATGAAACTGCGTGCATCCGCTAATGAAACTGCTGGAATCCAACCAATCTCAACCTAATATATATATAATAGTCAACCCTAAATAACCAATATATTTAAAGCAACCAGGAAAATCCAAACAAGCAACAACAATTATTTTTAACGACATAAAAATAATTCTAATAAAGGTGAGTGAGAATTTACTCACCGTGATTTCTAATTTGCCCAATATCCAGATTTCTATGATTTATCCGGCTCCCATCGGCTTTTAATAAATTCTAACTGTATATTTCGCAGCTACAATCCAATATGATTGACCCAAATGATTTTAACCTCACTGCCTATGGGTCCTAAAATGAATAAGGTATACCGTATACAAATTTTAATTGAATTCAATGCCATTATAATTAAATATCATTAATAATTTAATTAACGATTAAATACCCTTAGTGATCTCTAATCTTCCTTCCACATGCTTTTATACAGCTCATTTTATCCTCTCTGCTACAGCAAACCGAACACAGCAGCTCCTCTAAAACAGCAACCGATCCCCTCCCTCTCTGACCTGCTCAAAACAATCCACACCATGAAAAAAATATGGCATCTTCATTCCCTAAAACCCTATGATAATTTAGTTTAATTAATAAACCTAAATACTCTACTTTAAATAAAAAGCTCACCCTTTTCTATACGTGATAAATTCGAATCCCCTTACTCTATCTCCGTCCACCAGAATTTGATCTCCAAAAAGTCGACCTCCTGTCACTCCGAGCATCCACCATCCCCAGTCAATCCGACGTTGTCAGCAACTCCAACTCGAACCACCATTCCCCATCGCGTCTTCAGATCTGCACCCTAACCAAACCCTAACGCGAACATCCATGGTGTTGTCGAGCTTTAGAGCATTTCCGCATTCTTCAATTAGGTTTAAATGATCTCGCGAGTGCCTTAAATCCGGTGACGAGCTTCAGAGGTCGCGGCTCCCATTCGAGATCTCGATTGAGATTTTTGATTGAGATAAGGAGGAAACTCAATTCAATTTCCCTCTTTTGTTTTTATTGGATTCGGTTTTTGGTTTTTCTGTGATTTCCTGAAGCTTTCGAATTAGAGGATTTAGTAGCGAAAAGGCGGAAACAAGATTTTGGTATTTCCTTGAACGAGCAGATACATTTTTGAGGCACTTGGTTTTTGGTTTGAAGCCTTATGATTTGGTTAAATTTCCATTTCAGAAGAATCAAACGAAAGATAACAGAAGGGGAAAAAGAAATTCGTGGACTGTATGAAGCCACGGTTCATTTTGATTTTGTGGTGAAGAAAGGAAGATGTGTTCAATTCTCTACCTTATGATTTTTAAATGGTTATAAATATAGCTATATATATTTAAATTATGCATAATTTCCTAACTCCTTTTTGAACGCAACAAGGGTCGTCCCTGGGGTTATAACACTATTCTGAACACGGATAGGTCACGAAGCCCAATTCGATCATCTGGAGAAGATGTAAATTTAAATCGATATAATTTAAATTCAAAAAAATTTATTCTTCGATAATAAATAAATATTATTATTCGAATTCAAACAGAAGTCTGAACTGTATTTAGTTCAGTTGTAAATCTCAAACTGAATTATTTTTTGTATTACTATGGTTTAATATATTCAATATTAAATCGAAATTGATTATTAAATTTATAACTTAATATAAAATTCCATTTATATTATCCACCCAATATTTAAATCCGTATTAAATATTTAAATTTAACCCATAAGAATCCGGGTCATTACAATCTTCCCCACTTAAAATAATTTCGTTCTCGAAATTGCTAAGGTAGAAAAAGTGCTACAAACCCATTTATGTTTTCAAAACTTATTTATGTTGATACTCAACATTTCAAACTTCCTTACGCAACTCTCTTTCGAATAAATCCATATTCGATAACTCCTCCCTTCGAATAACTATATTCGATAATCTCTCTATTGAATAACTTGATTCGAAAACCTTTCTTCGAATAAACTATATTCGATTTACTCTATTCAATTTACTCTTATCAATTAACTCTATTGGATTTAACTCCTATCGATTAACCCTATTTGATTAGCTCTTTTCACTTAACTCCTTCCGAATAAGCTATATTCGATAACTCCTCCCTTCGAATAACTATATTCAATAACTCCTTTAACTCTATTTGAATAAACTATATTCGATTAACTCCTTTAATTCTATTCGAATAACTAATATTCGATTAACTCCTTTAATTCTATTTGAATAACTAATATTTGATTTAACTCCATTCGCTTGACTCTAGATCGCAGCGATCACAATGGTTATGCCTGATTCCCTCAGGAAACATCCGACTGCCCTAGGCTATCTGCAGCCCTGCGAATTACGCTAGCAGTCGTACGAAATGGCAACTTATCCAAAGTAACTATGTTTGACTAACTCTATCTCAATAACTATATTCGATCAACTTTAATTGAATAACTAACATTCAATTAAATCCTAATTCAGTTAACTATGTTCAATTAACTTCATCTGGTTAACTCTAAATTTGAATAACAAATACTCAATAAATTCTAATTGAATAACAAATATTCAATTAACTCTATGGATTAACCCTAACTAATTAACTTTAACTGGTTAATTCTTTCTCTAATCGATTTATTCTAACTTTAATCGATTATCTCTAACTCTAATCGACTTCTCCTATTCGAATAACTCCTATTGGATAATGTTTATTCATTTATAAAGATTTACTTTTAGTAACGGTTCTTCACTTTACAAATGTTCTCTTTAATAACGTTACTTCACTTATACAAGTGTTGTGTACCCCTTCTATTTAAAACTATCAGTGTTAAAAACCAATATCTCTTCTCTATAAAAGTTCAGACTTATATATTCCATTTATCGAATGATAAATATTTAATTTAATTTATAAACTATTTTTTTATCAATTAATCTTTTCTATTTATCTGTTAAAAACAGATTTCCATTTTCTATTTATCTTCTAAATATTCCTTTGATTAAATTCTATTTTATTTAACAAATAAATATCTCATTTATAACATTCTATTTATTTTCTATAAATAAATATTTCCATTTAATCTATTTGTAAATGTTTTACAAATATTTCCTTTTAAATTCTGTTTGTGAATGTATTTACAAATATCTCTCCTTCTATTTGTTCGCACATAACTTCCTTTGTATTTGTGTTACAAATATAATTCCTTTATATTTATTTTACGAATCTATTTTCTTTTTAACTACTTTGGTTTTTCCTTTATTCACACCCAATTCATATTTCATTCACATTGATTTTACTTAATTTATTCATTTCGATCCATTTAACTTACTGAAGTTAAATTTAATTTCAATCATTCAAATTCCCATGGTTTTTATTTCAAAACTCCATTGAAGTAATATAAATATATACATATCCATTTCAAATTCAAAACATTTGAATTTTCAAACAACTTGTTTTCTTTTCAAACAAATTTCCATCAAAAACTTTTCTAAGGCAGCAATTCATCACACAGAAACTCGAAAATGAACATTGATGAGGTTGCGATCATCATCAGAATTATTTTCCAGCCACTAAAGTGAGTTCAGTGCTATATTTCTTTCAAACTCCATCTAGAAAAATATTTTCCAAACTCCCAGGATTTTAAATTCTGAATTCTTGTTTGAATTCAATTTTAATTCATCTCATTTGTATATTTGATTTCATATACAAATTCCATTGGTTATATATAATTATTTCTGTTTTACAATCTAATTTGATTATAATTCTAACAATCAACTCAACCATTTAAAACAATATCGTGTCCAATCTTTTGTTCAAGTGTTTATAAACTCCTATCGACATCGTGGCGTCCCACGATTCAATCTGAATTCATAATTCACTCAACAGACTAGTCAACACAATATAAAACAGTTTTTATATCAAATAACAAATACGCTCTCTCGTATAAATATACACTCAACTCATTCTAGGGTGCTACTGACCCTATCTCTAATGAGCACAATTCCACACAGCCTAGGTATTCACTCAACCTAAGCTCTGATACCAACTGTAATGACCCGCAAAGTCCGCAACATCAGAGTTGACTATATACATCATGCGTCCAACCCAAATATCACGAAAACACGAAACATTTTTTTAGAAGAAAAGGGTAGAAGAAGAACAGAAATAACAACACAGAATCTCACATCGCAGCAGAACAAAATATAATATAACATAACTTTTGTAATATAGAATTTCAACTGTATACATACACTTATCAGAGTACAACACTTACAACATAGCGGAACAAAACTCTATATAACTAACGCTGAAGCCTCCTGCTCCAAGCTCCTTTAGATAGATCTGTAAAATCCTGAACTACTTGACTGCCTGTACAAATTTAGGCACCCAAGAGTTTAGGTAGAACAAAACAAAATAACTTCGGGTCAGTCATGGGACTGGTATGAGAAAACAGTTTAAAACGGTTTCAGAAACTAAATGATATCTCATAAGACCACGCCGTATAACACGGAATGGGTTTTTCCCTTATGAGAATCCAAACACTTGACTTATCTTTCAAAATCCTTTTGAAAGGAATAATAATCTTTATATCAAAACTCTTTTGATATTATAATAATGTCTAAATCAAGTAAATAACAATCTAGTGGAACGTTTGCATCTCACGTTCCACATATAATATACAATCAAAACCGCAAGCATTTATTGGGTAATGGATTTCCAACCCGCTGGTATATCTCTAGAGGAGAATACACCGAGTTCAACAAGAACATCTTGCAACTCAGCCACACATGACCGACCTCTCATTTCGCTTGAGTGTATCGAATGTATATCACCAACGGTTGGGATTAGCAACCGTTTCCCAAATGGGACAGCATCAAAAATAGATTTTTAATAGTAAATGAAACTCTAGATCAGGTGATCATACACCCTAATAGGTGCGACCTACATAGCCATGTTGCCTGCCCGATTTTTGTCATTTACCGGTTGATGAGGCTTGAGGTTACACTTTATCATCACATCAGATTCACTTCGAATGCCACATTGTCATATCCATAGAAAATCACTGATTGACGTCTACAACAGTACATTACGTGTTAGCTAAAGAAGTTTCCTTCTCCGCTTCCACTCTTGGTACGGTTGAAGGAATCAATGTACATGACCTTTCTGGAAGTACTCTGTCAGACATTCATCCATACAAGTCACCCAGGAACAGGATGAACCGAAGGCACTATTCAGTACATCCATCTTAGGCACTGTTATCTAAGACTTATACAATAGCCCTTGCACTTTACTCCGTTTTCAATTTTCCTTGGCATATATGATTCGCAATGCTTATGCCAATACAGAGTGGTTCTTTGGATAATAATCCAACCGGTCTCTCCATATTGACAACGATGGTCAAAACTTCGATAGTTTGTGATTTAACTATTGAATAAAAACAAGTGTTTCGTTAGTTGATGATTTAACTATCGAAGAAAACAAGTATTCATCCAATTATCAAACAATCACTGAGCCCTTAATCAATATTCCATTAATTAAATCACTTCTCTATTTCTTTATCAATATTTGTTAACTAAATATTTTCAATAGCCATATTGGCCTTTTACGTTATTTGGAAGACATTTCCGAAAATCGCCTTCCTTTATTTTCTAAACTTTAGAAAATATATGCTATTTGTAATTGGAAAATATTCCAATTACTTATCTCTTTGCCGATCTCGTTTATTTCTATACTTAGGAAATATTCTTTATTTTATTTCCAAGCTTACACTTATTTGGGATAAAACGGATGTTGTGTAAAACATCGTTACGACAACCCGAATACTATATTCAACTAACTCTTATCCAACACTGATCTTCGAGCCTGGAATCTTACTATTTATTTGTTAATAATGAAATCAATCAAGTTGGGGTATAACTACCTCTCAGACCTTGACTGAATAACATTTATAACGTCAAAACAGATATGACTACTTACTCAAATAATCATTACCATACAACTACTTATTCACTTTTAAACACGTATACACTTTCTCTTTCTATGCTTACTGGATTTTATTCTAAGACTTCCTTTTTGATTTTACTATTCTATTTTTAAGTTCGTTTCCTTATCGACTTCTATATATCGATACGTTGATTTCTAACTATCAAATTATGTTAAAAATATTCTAACTCCTTAAATTCCCGGAAAAATTCTCCATAACCTCCTTTGTACCGGGAGCATCGGGATATTTCAAATAGCCTCCCATGGCCCTCACCAATCCAAAAGAAAAAGAAAAAGCCAAGCGGCTAGCCGATATGACGCATAAAATCTCATATATGAATTAAATACATACATTCTTGTCGAGCACTCTATTTATTTGCCTTCTAACACTTTATTCCAACCATGTCTAATGTATATTCATACATGTTCAATTTATTTCAACTCAATTCAATCGTTTTAACTCAATTCGTTAATAAATTTGTTAATCAAACTCCTTTGCCTATATCACTTTCATATTTGAATATAACATATTCAAATATATTTTAACTACTCATGAACCAAATCTAATTCTATTTTCAGCTCCTTTCCTTATCGACTTCTATATTCAAAATTCCAATTCAATTCTATTTGAATTCTATATTCAATTCTATTTGAATTCTATGTTCAAATTTTCCATTTTAACTCTATATGAATTCTATATTCAATTTTATTTGAATCCTGTATTCAAATTTTCCATTTTAACTCTATATGAATTATATATTCAATTTTCCATTTCAACTCTATTACTCAAATTCAATTTCAAATTCCATTTGAATTTCTATATTCAAATCCCCTTTTGAATTTTCTATATTCAAATTCCCTTTATTTAACACTTCTTTATTCAAATCTCATTTGAATTTCTATATTCAAATTCTATCTCAAACTTTCTTTATTCATTCTTAAAACAAGTCTCGATTTCAATTCCTTTTGAAATCGATAATTCTACTTTTGGAAAATAGATTTCCATTTTCAATTTCACACTTGTATTTTTATTTCTGAATTATCCAATGATAATTCTTTTCAATTCATTTATAAACTTCGTTTATAAAAGAACTATTTATAAACTTCGTTTATAAAGGAACTACTTGTTTTATTTCTTTTAAAACAAGTTAATATTTCAAATCTATTTAAAAATTCAAATTCTATTTTAGAAAAGTACAATTTCCCTTTTAAATCTCAAATATTCCTTTCAGGATATTTTTATAAATTATCACTTAGGCCCAGTGATATTTATACACCAAACAACCAATTATTTATTTCATGTTTTATAACACATCATATATGACAGTATATATGAAAACAAATAAACTATATATTTTTGAGGAATCTAGTTGGATTATTCCAACCTGTTTCCTGTATCCACAGACATTAGTCAACATAGTAATACCCATCCTGCTTCGAGGCAGGATATCGCGGTATGAAGGTCATCCACTAATATATATTTGTGGGGCGCATAGGGAAATCATCCGCTATGAAACTGCGGGCATCTGCTAATGAGACTGCGGGAATCCAACCAATCTCAACCCAATATATATAATAGTCAACCCTAAATAATTAATATATTTAAAGCAACTAGGAAAATCCAAACAAGCAACAACAATTATTTTTAACGACATAAAAATAATTCTAATAAAGGTGAGTGAGAATTTACTCACCGTGATTTCTAATTTGCCCAATATCTAGATTTCTATGATTTATCTGGCTCCCATCGGCTTTTAATAAATTCTAACTATATATTTCGCAGCTACAATCCAATATGATTGACCCAAATGATTTTAACCTCAGTGCCTACGGGTCCTAAAATGAATAAGGTATACCGTATACAAATTTTAATTGAATTCAATGCCATTATAATTAAATATCATTAATAATTTAATTAATGATTAAATACCCTTAGTGATCTCTAATCTTCCTTCCACATGCTTTTATACATCTAATTTTATCCTCTCTGCTACAACAAACCAAACACAGCATCTCCTCTAAAACAGCAACCAATCCCCCCCCTCTCTGAACTGCTCAAAACAATCCGCACCATGAAAAAAATATGGCATCTTCATACCCCAAAACCCTAGGACAATTTAGTTTAATTGAAAAACCTAAATACTCTACTTTAAATAAAAAGCTCACCCTTTTCTATACGTGATAAATTCGAACCCCCTTACTCTTTCTCCGTCCACCAGAATTTGATCTCCAAAAAGTCGACCTCCTGTCACTCCGAGCATCCACCATCCCCAGTCAATCCGACGTTGTCAGCAACTCCAACTCGAACCACCATTTCCCATCGCGTCTTCAAATCTTCACCCTAACTGCGAACATCCCTGGCGTTGTCGAGCTTTAGAGCATTTCCGCATTCTTCGATTGGGTTTAAATGATCTCGCGAGTGCCTTAAATCCGTTGACGAGCTTCAGAGGTCGCGGCTCCCATTCGAGATCTCGATTGTGATTTTTGATTGAGATAAGGAGGAAACTCAATTAGATTTCCCTCTTTTGATTTTATTGGATTCAGTTTTCGGTTTTTCTATGATTTCTTGAAGCCTTCGAATTAGAGGATTTAGTAGCGAAAACGGGGAAACAAGATTTTGGTATTTCCTTGAACGAGCAGATACATTTTTGAGGCACTAGATTTTTGGTTTGAAGCCTTATGATTTGGTTAAATTTCCATTTCAGAAGAATCAAATGAAAGATAACAGAAGGGAAAAAAGAGATTCGTGGACTGTATGAAGCCACGGTTCATTTTGATTTTGTGGTGAGGAAAGAAAGATGTGTTCAATTCTCTACCTTATGATTTTTAAATGGTTATAAATATAGGTGTATATATTTAAATTATCCATAATTTCCTAACTCCTTTTTGAACGCAACAAGCGTCGTCCCTTGGATTATAACACTATTCAGAACACACTGGGATAGGTCACGAAGCCCAATTCGATCATCTGGAACAGATGTAAATTTAAATCGATATAATTTAAATTCCAAACAATTTATTCTTCGATAATAAATAAATATTATTATTCGAATTCAAACAGAAGTCTGAACTGTATTTAATTCAGTTGTAAATCTCGAACTGAATTATTATTTTTATTACGATGGTTTAATATATTCGATATTAAATCGAAATTGATTATTAAATTAATAACTTAATATAAAATTCCATTTATATTATCCACCCAATATTTAAATCCGTATTAAATATTTAAAATTAACCCATAAGAATCCGGGTCATTACAATATATCCTAACATTCCCACGTTCATACATATAATCTAATTCACCCTCTAGGCTTACTTTTCAAGTCACAAATAAATTTCACCAATCCATTTTATCTAATTACATATTATTACTATTGAATTATACCAATTCCATATCCAGTAGTTCCAATTAAATTTACAAAATTTCATGTTAACATCATAATTCAAAATTCATAGTTGCGCACTATTCAACATAGATTATATTACTCGACTACATAAAGTAGATTATGCCCAATATATGCAATAACAATAGTTATGCCACGAACCCCAAAATTTCAGATTATATTCCAATATCCCCATATTCCAATTGTGTGTATTGTATAATAAGATTTCATCTAGGTTCGAGATAACCTAGATCCAAAAATAAAAAGGGGAAAGGATAAAAAGGAGAGAACTCAAACGTAGGCATAGATAAAATAACAAATCTTATAAAATTAACATCATATTCATTACGGGGAATGGTAAACGATAGAAGCAACATTATACAACAAATATAGTTCGAATACACTCACATTGACTGGAATAGAGAAATAAGTGATTTGTCGTTGATGTAGAACGCTGATTTAATCTTCTTATTTGATTATAGGTGAAGAGCATGAATTGTTGCTGAAGAACTTGCAAATTAATTTAGGGTTCTAAGGCGGCGGCCATGTTTGGTTGAAGTTTAGCGGCATGGAAGCGTCAGAAGGAATTGCTTATGAATTAGGTTAGGTCTAGGCACTATTTTATTGGTGTAGAGAGCGTTTTAGAGCCATTAGATCGCCCTAGAAGCCATCCGCTCCGTCCAGCATATCAAAAATCGTCACTGCCCAGATCTGAAATAATCAGTGGGGAGGTCGACACTAAGGTCGACCCCTAGGTCGATCTGCCTGGGTATTTTCCTATGTAAATTCTGAATTTTTGTTGAATCTTCCGAAAGCCATAACTCTTTCATACGGAGTCCGATTTTCAAAAACTTGGACTCTATTACAAGAAGAATTCGGAGATGAACGCAATGCTGATGTCCGTTTTTCTTAATTCCTGATATTTAAATTAAGTATCCATATTTTATTGTCTTCTCTGTTAATTAACTGTTATCGAATTAATTTTTAATTCTCTTCCATATATTAATAAATTTTTCATTATACATCACCATTATTTACCTATCTATGCATATACACATATTTTTACATACTTTTAACTATATTAAAAATGTAGGGTGTTACAGCCTGTCAATTTATCGATTGACATACGAATAAATATTGGGACTAGTGTATATCAATTATCATCCCAATACCCATGTGGGGTTTTCAGCCAACAACAGTACATATAAATAAATAATTGGTTAATGAATTTAACCAATTTTAATAATACCAACATGTTGATAATGATGGACAAAAATGATATTTTATTCCTAATGTCGAAATAAAATATATTTGACTCGCATAATTTCTTGATACATTTCTAATATCTAATAGAATGTAATATATTTATATGACAATATTGTGGATGACAAATAAAAGATAATTTTTATTATACTTTATTTGTATATAATTATTCTCAGTTTTAACACATAAAAGAAATAATCTCATTGGTATATGTTTTTCAATATATAACCTAACACCTAAAAATGTTTCATTTAAATTGCATACAAATCCTAATGTATGCATTAGCATATAAAAATGTCACTTTAACTCAACTACAAATTCTAATGTATGTTTTGACCAATACTATGATTCTTATATTTAAATATAAATTCTAATGTAAGTTTGCAAACAAAAATGATTTTTATATTTGCATATAAATTCAATCGTATGTCATGCAAATAAAGATGATTATTTTATTTGCATATAAATTCTATCTCAACAAAATGTATAAGGAGTTCCATCTTGCTGACAATTCTATTTTATCAGAATGGATATTTCTATGGTAACACAACCTATTACACAAAAATGCTATTTGTGTTTAACTTTTTTACTCAACAAAATGTAAATTTTTGTCTTAATTCAAATCAAATTAACCGAAGGTAAAAAATAAAAATTCAACAAAAATGTCTATTTTGATTCAACTAGTCTTATCTTGACAAAAAATATATAATTTGACCAAAAATATAAGGTTTGCTTTAACTAATCTATTTTGACAAAATGAATATTTTAATTTAACTATTCTATTTCAACAAACAACAAAGATAACGACTTTGGTTTGTTGACAAATCTAATTCAACAAAACAATTATAAGTGATGAGTTTGTTTTGTCAGATCTAATGCGACAAAAATGATAATGTTTTGATTAAACCATTATAGTTTAACAAAAGTGACCAATTTGTTTTAACTATGATAAATTTGACAAAAGCAACAAAATAGTTTTAACCTCGGTAATTTGACAAAAGCGATAAAACAGATTTCAACTATTATAAATTGATAATTGTAAAAAATTGAGTTTAACTGTTTTAATTTGATAAAAGTGAATATATTTTCTTAATCTTTTAAAAATGACAAAATTGAATAATTTTGTCTCATTCTATTTAAATGATAAAAATGTGTCTTTTTGTTTAATTGTAACAACCCGAAATTCTGAGCCAGTTTAAATTTTTATTTTTGCAATTTTAGCGAATTTTGATTATTTAAAATAAATTATTTTAAATAAAATCGATGAGAAATTTATTTTGAATATAATTCGAACGTATATATTATATACGCCGTCGTTAGAAAATAAATAATTATATATAATTATAAAAGGAATTGAAAATGGCGCGGTAGTTCGATAATTTGATTTCAAACTTCAATTGAATGTACCGGGTGCAAAACAATCCGGATTTTAGTGAAACCAAAAATAATAGGATCTAATTGATGATTTCTTTCCAACGAATCTGACAAATCGAAATTTCATAGCGGGAATCAAAAGATATGTCCAGTTGAAAATTCTGAATAGTCGCTATGGAATTCAGGCCCTTAAAAATGGGAATTTTGCAAACGACCTCGGATTTCGACGAAACCACTTTTGTTGGATCCGTGATGTAAAGTTATTGCTAGGTTTCAAATTTCATAATTTTTCGAATCAATATGTGAGCGTGGCAAAGGAAAACGCGTTTGACCAGTTTCAGTTGATTTTAATCGACTGGAAAATGGCCATTTTTCCAACGGTTTCAGAATTTGACGAAACTAGTTTTGTTTGGACCGTATCGTCAATACGAAGCTAGAAAATATTTTTCTGGAATTTTTAGAGTTCGTATGGGACCCCAGTAAATTGAAATGCGCATTCAAATTCAGTATATAGAGTTATATGTTGATTTTGACGAAAACTGATTGTAACTATGAAATCAGCCTACGATACATATCCCATTGTGTTCGGAATGTGGGTGAAACGCTATGGGCGACAGGCGGTGGGCCTCGTTTCGAGGTCGTATGTAAAAGTCAACTTTTTGCAAAATAAAATAATTAAATAATTAAAAATTTAAAACCCTTATCTCTATACCCTGCCCCCCCGTTCGAATTTCATTTTACAGAAAAAAAAAAAAGAGGAAGCGGATCGAGGAACCCGCCGCCCGCCTCGTCACGCCATCGCCCCGCTCACCGCATCCTCCCCCTCTCCTCCATCGTCTGACCTCCTTCTTCCCCCTTCCCTCTTCGATTTAGGCCGTAGCCCCCTCTGAAACCCCAATCCACCACCGCGCCCTAGCTCGCGCCGACCCCCCTAAGCCTCACCGCACCGCCATGGATCCACTGCCACCAGCCTCGTTCTCCTCCCCGTTCAACATTAGTACAGTAAGTTTTTTCCCCTTTTGACTTTATTTTGTTTTATTTTACCATGATAGGAAAATCTGAAATTCTATATAGCGAAAAGTTTGAATTTTTAGAAAAGAAAAAGCTTAGGTTTTTTTGAATGAGGAAGATACAATTTATATGTGTTGAGAAGATTAAAAATATAATCTTTTATATAGTAGTAGAATAAAAATATGATTTTTATATTTTTAAAGTATTAAAAATGTAATCTTTACTATATAGAAGATGTCAAAATATGATTTTTGTTTATGTAGAGAATTAAAAATATAATTTTTACATGATAGGAATATTAGAAATATCATCTTTATATGTGTAGCAAGATAAAATGTGATTTTTATAATGATAAATTTGAAAAGGCGAAATCTTTATATATAATAGCGTTGTAAAAAATCGATTTTTATATATTGAATAGCGAAGTAAAAATTCTATTTTTATATATTGAATAGCGAAGTAAAAATTCGATTTTTATATATTGAATAGCGAAGTAAAAATTCGATTTTTATATATTGAATAGCGAAGTAAAAATTCGATTTTTATATATTGAATAGCGAAGTAAAAATGTGATTTTTACATATGTAGAGAATACGGGCAGAGAAAGTGACAAGAGGCAAGAACGGCGAAGATTCCTACATAAGAAGAGTCGTGGAGTTGGGATAGCTAATCTGTGAGAACTTCTCACTCTTCAATTTCTTTTTCTAGTTGTATATATATACTAGGATGCAGACGGTGTTTAGTAGCACCCGACACCCGTCATCCACAGACCATGGATGGCTTGTTTGTTTAATTGTTTGGTTGTGTAGTTGGTTAGATTATTTGGTTTGAATTGAATAGTTTGGTGAAATGAAATTGATTTGATTGATGTGTGAATGGCGTGGGCCTTCACTAGACCGGGGATAAGGCTAGGCCTTGTCCCGTTTCTAGTATCATGCCGTTATGCCGCCGAAATTTTCTAAAAATAAGTTAGAAAAATAAAGATAACATTTTATTTAATAAATGAACCAAATAGAATATTCATAGGTTGAATAAAATAGTTTGATCGTTAAAAATATAATTTTTAACGTGAATGTGAATAAATAAATATTCATTTACAAACCGGACGGTTTGTTTATGTACACCTATTTTAAGGACATTGATTGGGATGATAAATTTTACACATCGCCCAACTGAAAAAATAAAAATCTGTGTTTGATTGCTTGAAACCCCACACGGGTATTGGGATGATATTTGACGTACACTAATCCCGATTGTTTAGTTGTCTGTCGATCGATGGATTGACAAGCTGTTATAAGCGTTGAATATTTATATTTGATGCTTATACAGTGTAGAATGCACTTTGGATGATGGTTGATTATTCATCGTTGTTGATATATACATGTGTTGTAGGAAATCCATATAATTAACATTATATGGTAATTGATTGGGCCTCATTCCAGTTTTAAAATAGAAATATTTGAAAAAGAAATATTTGAAATAGAATATTTGAAAATAGGAATATATGAAGCCGTATTGATTAGATTGACGCCATTTTGACGTGAATGATATTTATATCGATTTTATTCATTTTATAATGAATATCGAAAGTGATTTCAAAATCTGATATTTTGAAAAGAATTGAATATAAATTAATTCGAATTGAAATTGAATACAAATGAATTCGAATTGAAATGGAATAGAAATGAATTCGAACTGAAATTGAATATAAACGAATTCGAATTGAAAAGGAATTTAAAACGAATTTATATTGGAATATTCAATTTTGATTTGAAATTGAATATGAAGTTGAAACCGTTTTGAAAATAAATTTAAAACGATTTATAAAGCACGTTTTTAAAAAGAAATCGACGAAATATATATTATATATATTATATATATATAATATAATGGCCCGAATAGAACGCGCCGCGCCGCGCCGCGGCAGTTCGCGAATTTCGACCATTTATTTCAAACGGACATTACGGGAGACCCGACCGTCGGATTCTCCTAAAACCGGAACTGTTGGGTTCGTATCGAAAAGAGCTTTCTAATGAATATTAGAAATTTGAAATCTAACGGTTGGATTTGGAATTATGTCCAAATCAAATTTGAAAAAGGTCGCTGTAAGTGCAGTTCGATGACCGTTGATGGAAATCGACTGTACAAGCCTCGATAAAATTATTAAAAATACTAATAATTTGTGTAAAATCATAAGAAATGATTTAGAAAGGATTGGGATGAAAAACTCCATATTTGAAAAGATAAAAATAGATTTTTATCGAAATAAACTAGTTTTGAACTAGGATTATAATTCTATTTATTTTTAAATAAATAATTTGAATCTGAAAAGGGTTTTATAAATAACCAGAATTTCCAATGATTGCATTGGAGTGGATTTGAATCGAAATTGGCTTCGGAATATTTCGATGTTGGAATTCGTGATTATACAGATGTTGTTATGGAAATTTGAAAGATATATATTTATATCGTTATTTCCAATACGACATTTGTTAATCGTAGAATTTGATATTGAATATAAGCCGATATATTTTCTATTCAGAGCCTTGTATTGAATATCAAATGTGATTTGGGTTTGTCGTGACTGGTGTCTTCACTAACACTGTTCTTGAACCCAGTTGAGAAAAGATTAAATCTTTTTATTCAGATTTAATGAAGTGTACCAATTAAATAATATTTAATTGCAATTGAATTGATATTGATTTTTGGGTTTATCGTGAACAGTGTTTTAAATAACACTCGTTCTTTAACCCGATAATTAATGGAATGTGACTTTGGGTTTATCGTGAATCGTGTTTTAAATTACACGGATTCTTTAACCCAGTCAAAGATTAAAACTAAGTGGAGTTTTAATGAATCTTTAATTAGATTGAAAGGACCGAGAATGGAGTAGCACCAGTTTTTCCCCAGGCGATAGTTAAATCTTTAATTGGATTTAAACGTGAAATGGTAATTGAATTTACCGATAACACCGTGGTGTTAGATATGAAGTATTACCAGTTTTACTTCATGGGATGAATAGGTTGGGATTGGGAAATTAAAACAAATGATTACTTCGGTAAGGTTCGTTAATCCCGACTAGTTGAATCAAAATTCAAAAGAAGATTAAAGAATAAATTCAAGTAATTTATCTTGGATAAAATTAATGGGAACCTTTCCCTATGAATGTGAAATTTAGAAACTAACTGTCGGTTAGCCAAGTAGAAAGGTTTTCTGAATATTGATCTGATGTTGGTTTCGGCCTTCGGGGTTAATATTTGGGGAATTATTCTCTTGATTAATTTACGGTTAGTGACTGATGAATTGGAATGAGGCGTATGTTGTGTTTGTGTAAAACTTATTTAAAATATACGCGAGTTATTCGGAAAGACCGGGTTTATCCCATTCTGAATAACTGATACGACGATAAGTCGAAGATGAAGACGGTGGTCGAAGACCGGAAGTCTTCACGTCGTTTGGGTAATTACTGACGATCTTGATTGGGCTGTACACCCAAGAAGATGGAAACAGTTGGTGATCGTCCAAACGTACTTGGAGATCGATGGATATGCGGGGTACTAGGTGCCTCCGGTTTCGTTCAGACCCAGAACGAACTTGTAAATGGACTGTGTGTCTGACATTGGATTTTAGTCCGTGTGATTGATCTCTATTAAATATATATCTGTTTGGCGGAGGAGAATTTATTCTCTTGCTTAACGCCCTTCTCTGAGACGTATGAGCTCAGAGGTTATATATTGATGGATATCAAACGCATGGAGTGAATTTCTTGTGTGGCATGCCTAAGTGGCAATTGATCGAGGCTTCTATTGAAAAGCAAAGTCTTGTGGTGATGATCAAAGCACAGCCTGTGTGGCACAGCTTTGTGAAACGTGAATTCGCGAGCCTCACACCCCGGTGTGAACCAAAACGGGAGAGGACGTCAGGGAGGGCATGCGTTTCTTTCTAGCTAGAAGTGGCGTCAGTGGTTTTAGACGCCCTGACGAGTTCGACTTATGTGGTTGTTGCTGTTGCGAGGCGCCTCGGTTTGATCGGACGATCCGGGTCCGATGGAGTCATTTAGTTGGCTCACCTACGCCCCATAGGGCGGGGAAACGCATGTTCAGGGTTTAAGTTTAATCCACATCGGTGGACTGGCCCTGAGGATCCAAGGGCCCACCTGAGTCTGGGTCCTGAGACACGGGCTAGAGCGTCTCGAATCGGTTGAGGACTATCTTTTGCCTCGGTTCATAGATGGAAATTCAATTTCCAAATACGTGATTTTGCGGTTTTAATTGTAGAACTAGTATGGCGACATGATATATGGTACCCATGCCGCATATGATTGATACTTATGATTTGAAGTTGTTTATACACTGTGCACTTATAATAGTATCAAATGATTTGTTTTAAACGTATCAAGCATTCTTTGGCTGTTATAAGGGAAAACCCTATCCCCCGGCTTGCGTTGCATTGTGTGATAGGACCTGGGTCTTATAACAGCTTCATTTTTCTTTATTTAGCATTGCGCTGTTGTTTCATGCACTGGTGTACTTGGGAGGAAACCCGTTCTGCGTTAGCGGCGTGGTCCCTTGATTTACCTAACTTTAAAATAAAGATTTACAACTGTTTTAGTTCTCACACCAGTCACATGACTGACCTGGAGTTTATTGTTTTAACCTAAACTCTGGGTGCCCTTATTTTGACACGGGCAGCTAGTAGTTTTGGTTTTGCAGATTTATATTCACAGGATCCTGGTTTACAGCTGGAATGATATCCGGAAAGCTTTGTATCCGTATATCTCTTCTAGTTGTGTATTGTATTATTTTCCGCTGCTATGTAATTTATTGTAATCTCTGATATTTCTGTGTAATATTTATTTGTTTATACTCTATATATTCTTGTAATCTGATGCATTGTTGTAATATACAATGAAATGTTCTTTCGTCTGCGTTTTGATTTGTCGTGTTCTCAAACGATAGGGCGTTTCGAGCGGTCTGGGTCGGTTTAGCGACTGATTCGGACCGAGCGAAATTCCTTTTCGTCACATTAATCAATTATAATTAACTAAAAATGCCTCATTCTTGTTAAACGAAAAAATGCATCTTTTGTATTGCAACAAAATGACAAAATAAAACTTATCTTTCTATTTACTCTTTTTATTGAAGCTAAGATGGCACTAAAAATATATCTTTTTATTATAATCTATGATGAAAATAAAAACATTTTATTTAATTTAACAAAATTACAACAAAGATGAATTCATTTTATCATAATCCCTTTATTTTCTCTAGTTTAAAAGTAAAAATGATATTTTTAATCCTATTCCTTTATTTATATCTAAAATATAATAAAAGTGTAACTTCTTAAACTATCCTTTTTATTTGCATCTAAAATGCAAATAAAAAGATGATATTTTAATTTATTATTTATTTGCATCAAAGAATGCAAATAAAAATACAACTTCTAATTCATTATTTTATTTGCCTCAAGGAATGCAAATAAATATGCAATTTCTAATTCAATATCTTATATGCATCAAGGAATGCAAATAAGTATGCAACTTTTAAATTTCATTGTTTATTTGCACCAAAGAATGCAAATACAAATTCAACTTTTAATACGGTGGTTTAATTTCATCAAACAATGCAAATAAAAATTATAATCTTTTATTTATGACGTTTATTTTCATCTAAATATGCAAATAAAATATAATATTTATTAAATGTTGTTTATTTACATCTATATATGCAAATAAAATATTATCTTTATTAAATATTTTGCTTGCAACTTAATTTACAAAAAAATGTAACCTTTTAAATCATATTTTTATTTCTATCCAATATATAAAATAAAAATGAAATATTCATTCTAGTGTTTTTGTTTGCATTTAAAATGCAAGCAAAATATAATTTCAATTCTAATGTTTTGTTTGCATCTGAAATTGCAAACCAAAAAAAAAATTATGGTTGTAATTCTAATGTTTTGTTTGCATCTAAAATTGTAAACAAAAATATAGTTTTACTTCAAATGCAAATAAAAGGGCTTTTTTATTTTCTTTGCATATTTGCGTTAGAGAATGCAAATAAAAGAGTACTTTATATTTCAAAGTGTATTCGCATAATGAATGCAAATAAAAGGACATTTATATTTTCTATGAATATATTTGCATAAAAGAAAGCAAATAAAAGAATACTTTATATTTCTATGTATATATTTGCATAAAAGAATGCAAATAAAAGAACATTTATATTTTCTATTCCAAATCAATGATTTTACAAAATGATTTATTTTTATCATTTTGGAAATTCTAATCCAAATCAATAACTTTTCAAAATGATTTATTTTTATTCAACACACACAGATCTGTGTTTATACATCACCAATCAACAAATAAATCATCCACAATATTATCACATAACAGATCGGAATCATACATATTCAATTGTCACATAACAAATAAATTAGATAACTAATTAATTAAATAAAAAGAAGAAATCTCACAGTCGTAACGCGAATTTGTCCAAAATTTGAACTGCTCAGAATTGGATCTACTTCGGACAACAGCGTAGATCTCAGTTTTACGATCGAATAGGATCTGAAATTGTTCAGTTTCGATATCGTATGCATTAGTTAATATTTATTCAAGATTGGAACAATTTAAATTAATAAAATAGTATGCCATATTCCTCTTCTCAAAACACTTCCCCTGTTTTTCAGAAATGGTTCGATCTTAGGTTTTGATTTGGTGATCGATTGGAGCAACGGTTTGAAGATCGGTTGGTTCGGGGTTATTGGGCTCGTGGAGACGCCGCCACGCCTGGAAGTGGGAGGAGCTCGGTGGTGCCTAGGGGGAGGGAAATGACGAACTTCGGTGCGGATTCGTGGGTCTGGACCTCGGAGTTCGGGCCATCACAGATCGATCTAGTTGTATGAAATTGAAGAGCACGAGAATCTCTTCAAAAGATTGAACTAGGGCAAAGGATTTTACTGAGAGGATTGGTAGATATTAAGATATGAAGTTAGGAGGTTGGTGGCCATTGATTTTGTATAGGCGATGGCCAGAAGAAAGTGAATAGTGTTTTTTTAGGGTTTTCGAATTATTTATAATATTTTAATGTGATTTTTACAAGTAAAACCATATCTCCCAAATAATTCGATTTTAGTCCAACCAAAGGTGACTCTAGCCAATAGCCCCTATTATGGATCCAATAGGCTAGATCTCGTCAGCCCAAACGATTCTTTGTGGCCCGAAATCTTTAAATTACTATTTAAATCATTTAAATAATAAATTTGATCGTCTATTTAAATCCACCGGGGCCACATACGAACTCAGAAAAATCGAGAAAAATTATTTCTGGCTATGTTTTGACGATACGTTCTAAAAAACTAATTTCGTCGAATTCTGAGACTGTTTGAAAAATGGTCATTTTCTGGTCGATTAAATTTGACTGAAACTGACAAAACAAGTTTTCTTTTGCCACGCTCACACATTAGTTCTAAAAATTATGAAAATTGAAACCTAGCAATAATTTGACATTCCGGTTCCAACAAAAGTGGTTTCGTCGAAAACAGAGGCCATTTGGAAAATGACTATTTTTAATATTAAAATATATATAAATTCTACAACGACTTTTCTGAATTTTAAATTGGGCATAACTTTTTATTCCCGTTATGAAATTTCAATTTTTCGGATTCGTTGGAAAGATATTTTTATATAGATTCTAATATTTTTGGTTTCACTAAAATCCGTTAAATTTTGAATCCGGTACAGTCAATCAAAGGTCAAGTTTGACTTTTCAAACTACCAAGCTATTTCTAACTCTTTATATAATTAAAATAAATATATTCGTTCTAACTTCAATTTTTAGTCATTATTATTTAAAATAAATTATTTTAACTATTAAATTTCCATTAAAATTTCTAAAATAAATTTTTTTAATTAGTTCAGAATTTGCGGGTTGTTACAGGCACGCTGTAGCAGAAGATGCATATAGCCGTTGAAGTCTGGGAGTTATGGGTAGATAATGCGTTCGTTTATATGGAACTTCTTTTCCTTTCTTTTTCCTTGGTTTATATCTATCTTCGTTGCAAAATTTGCATTTTCTATGGTGAGCGTCTTCTTTCCAGTACAATATGCAACCTTTAACACATGTATCTATCTTATGATATTGTAGTCCAAAAGAGGACATAATTTTTTTCACTTTATAATGACTATCGCATATCAAATTATTAGGCGGCGTATGTCATTTTGCAATTTATACAACTGCTGTAAATGCAGCTTCTGTAAGATTGAATTTTGATTTCATAGTGATGAATTCAGCGGTTATAGACAATTCGGTTCCACTTGTACACCATTCCCACAACGTCCTCTTAGCAGAATTCAATAAATCATTTAAAAAATCACTTTTGTCGTTGGTTCTTCAACATTTCCAGTCTCATCGTCGCCTTGCTCATTGTTAGGAAACATTGATCGTGCTGCATCTTGTACCATATTTTCTATCGGATTCGTGATTGTATTATCGTTCATCATTGTATTATCGTCCTCTACCACTATAGGGTTAGACGTAGGTTGAACAAGTTCTCCATGACTATCCCATAAATAATAATTCGACACGAAAACAAATATATACAGATGTACTTCTATTACATCTGGCTTCAGATGCTTCAGATGTTTGCACAAAAACAAATAATATACGAATGTCTATGTTACTCTGATTATTAGATTTAGCGAACCTAATAAATTCTTGGACTCCATTACAAAAATGTTCCTTTGTCGACCCTTTCTTACCGGTTCGGGGCAATTACATCCAACTGGGATCACGAAAATAATCGAATATTTTCCTGATTTGCAACTATTATGTTAGAAAATTTGATCAAGCATTTTATACTAATTTAAATCTTGTAAAATTTCATTTATAACTACTTAATGTTTTCAGTTTTTTTGTTTATTTCTTTTTTGCTTTGACAGCCGGTCTACCTACTTCCCATTACAAATATAATAACGTAAGCATATTTTATAAATCATTTCAGGTTAAACGGTTCAACAAAATTTCGGCACCCCTTCGCTTTGGTCCCTGTATCATACACAAATACGGGTACACAGGGAACAAAAAGGAAGTGCCATCGAAACTTTGTTAACCATTTAAACTGAAATGATTTATAAAATATGCTTACGTAATTATATTTCTGTAACTCGTTCAATACTAGGACAAATCCAACGAATATTGTATCAGATGAATATAAATTTCCGTTTTGTGTAAAAACTAATATCCATATAACGATCATATACAACACTTGTTGGATGGGGCAAAATTTTTCTAAAGGGTTCACATAAGTAGTCAAAAAAACATTCAATCTAAGTTTAGATCAAAAAAACACTTCAAATGAAAAAAGCGTGCCTTTTGCGCTTTGGGCTTTTTTGCGCTTTTTTTGCGCTTCACTAATAGGTGCACCTTAAACTTCAAAAAAGATCCTTAGTTGCGCCTTGCGCCTTTTTCCGCCTACGCACGCGTTTTAAGTACATATCGTCTACATAATATTTTGTAGTACTTCCAATTTGTAAAATAACATGACAATGAAAATTATGACGTATAAATTAGTTTTATTTACTTTTAGTTAACTTTAGTTTAAAGTATAAATTATGAAGTTAATTTTAATATATTGCAACAAATTTTTTATTAAATATTATAGCAACAAATTTGTAAAATAACATTTTTTATTAAATATTATAGCAACAATATTTTTTTGTATATTGCAAATGCATTATTTAAATTTGTTTGGATCAACTATTCTTGCATCCGATGGTGACATAATTAACAGTGCATGCAAAGAGGGATATTATTACACCATTTCAATAATTATAATCAATTTACTGCCAGTAAACAATCACGTTTACTTCATTTTTTCTCAAATAATCCTACAACACAATCAACTTAAGCCCAATTACATATACGATAATCATCCTTTTTATGCTCCTAAATCAAATACATATGTGGTAATCAACGATTTCAACCTTCTAATAAATTACACATATTCCCAAATCAATGTATAACAAAATCAACATCATATGCATCTCACAAGACAACTAATTTCATATCCATAAACAATCAATATACAATCCCATATAAACATACAAATTAACCCTAAATAATCGTAATTAAACATGTAATTGGTTTAGAAGACATGCCGACACAAACTGAGAAGATTGGAATGGAGTTTGGATGGATGAAATCAGCGCTAGGGGCGCCAACACAGCAATGGCGTGGGGGTTTTTTTTCCAGCTCAATTGATTTGGGAAAGAAAGGCTAGGCAGTTATTATTCTAGGATCGTGCGACAGCCAGCGACGGCTGCTTTTTTAGCCATCACTAGTTGTTGCCCTGGTTCATCGCAAAATGAATCCTTTTTAGCAGTGGTGGCTTTATTATGGGTCAGTTTCATATTTAACTCTCTTACATCACTCACCACCTAAGCTTATACTTGCATCTTTTTTGGGTAATTTGCAAGTGATATTCTAACCAATCTCCAATTTATTTCCATGCAATCAGGCCTTCTAAGAATGCTGTTATAGCCTCTATATGTGTGTTCTAACAAGTAAATTCCTGGATAGGTTTGATTTGATTTTTCTTATTTGAGGGAGTTGTTAAAATTTCATACCGATTTCAGGTATGCATGTGTTGTGGCCACAGAGAGTCCATCAGAATTAGACAATGAACAATGGTTGGCTTATTGGATTCTATAATCTTTTCTTCTTACTCTTTTTTGGAGATGGTGCTCGACCTCTTTTGAAATGGTATGTCTTCATTGTTATGTATATTTTGGATGCCAATGCGGTTTGAGCTGAAACTAGTGTTAGGGTCATGGTTGGTGTTGCCTTAATAAAGAGGTGCAGCTTTCATACATATAGTTTTAGGTGGATTAGGATGCATGGAAAAAGTGCATGGTCTGAACCTATAAGTTTGAGGTTGCATTAGAATGTTTAAGATGAAAATATTATCTTTGGTGATTCGTTTTATATTACATACTATGTTGAAAACGAATATACGACGAACGTGCCTCTAAGACGAAAAAAGAATATTTCTGGTAATTTGTTTCATGTTACATCCGATGTTGAAAACAAATATATGATGAATATCTATAATGGACAGAAGTTCAAGTCATGGTATAACACTAACTATTGCATGGATACCGATAGGCAGTCACTCTTTATCCAGAATGTCAATGCCCTTAAGCATTTGGAACGGATGACTATGTAGTCTTTTAGCATGGCGGCCTTCGGTCTGTGTTGTAGGGATTGCTTACGCAATGGATTTGTTATTATTTGTGCACAATACCATTTTCAATTTCATAGGAGCAGTTCTGCTTGCTTATTACTCATTGTTTTACTTCACCATATTCCAAAATAGTTTATCCCTTCTCCTATGCTTTAACTTTTTGCAATATTATGTCATCCCTTTGTTTTTCTTGGTACTAACTTGCTTTAATTTTGCTGCGATATATGGTTCAAAATGTTGCATTATTAAACATCAATGGGAATGTTAATGACGCAAACATTGCGAATGACAGAAAACTTTTATTCATGGGCCGGGTTGATCCAAAGCTTAAATTTACATTAGGTAAAACATATATTTTATTACTGATATGTTTCTGTCCTGCGAATAAGGATCCATATTTCTACACATTGATACCCATATTATTTCTATGTCATAATTTGTAAACCAATAAAGAGTTTCTACTATACGAACGTTATTTCAAATCATTTCAGCTACATGTCCTCAGAATTACGATTAAAAAAAATTGTTGGTCAGCTATTGTTTTTACTAACCTTTTATTTTCTACAAGTACATCCATACACATGTACATACACTCCGCAGTTTTGAGAGTCCATTAATGGGGAAGGGTTTTCCGCCGTCGACTCTTTCCTTCTTCTGATTTTCTCTTCGTCTTCTCAAATCTTTCCCTCCATTTCCATGTATCGTTCTCCATTACCTTATCTCCTCATCCGCTACTTTTATTTTGCTTTTTCTCTTGTTGTGATTTCCTGATTTTCCGTTCGTAGATTGCTTTTTCGGTCTTCTATCACCAATCTTGTTACCGTTGCTTCCTCAACTCAGTTTCGCTTTCTCGGTCAGATCTGTATCTATCGGCTGCTATCTTCAATCGCTGATGCTCTTGAGCCCCTCTTAGCTCGGGTTTGCTGGTCTAGCAAAGTGAGTTGGTTGGTTGGCAGTCTCTTCTCAGATCTGAATTTTTTTTCTTGAGTTCGAGATTTCTTTGTTGCAAAGTCGGGCATTTCTTGGTCTTGTGATGCTTCGGTAGGCTTTGGTGGGGGTTGTTTTGTCTTCCCCTAGCTGGTTGTTGCTTTGCTTTGTTTGTGGGACTAGTCCATCGAGCTGCAGGTTCCCCTTCTATTCAACCTTTTATTCCATCTTCCTGCTTACATTGAGCCCATATCGAAGGTCTTTTTCTTCTTGTCTTGCTTCAGTTTACGCTGCCTATCTCTGCATTTATTTTGGAGTGCAGTTCCGCCTTCGACCATGATCTACACCGTGTCATGTCATTCTTGGTCTGGTAAGCTATCTATCTCTCACTAAGTAGTGTTTTCATCATCTTTCGGTGAATTATTGCTTGTGTCTCGGCTTATCAACCTATGGGATGAGTGTGCCGGTATGTTGTGGTGTGGAGGTATTCTTTATACTCTATGATGTCGTCTTGTTCGCTTCCTTTCGCGGTCTGTACTGGACATTGGAGGAACTAGATTTTCGATGCTCTTTGGGTTATCTCTTTTGAAGATTGGATTCCGCTTTGTCTTTGGTTGAGTAAGAGCCTGTCCATGCTTTATCTGTATTACTATATTTTGCTTTGGGGTCTAGTCTCTGTTGTCTTTGGCTGCTGGTTTGTTCTTGGAGTACTATGATGTTTTTTGCGGCTTCTTAGTTTGTGGTGGTGCTCAAGCTTGGTGATAGGATGACGGTTTTGTAATGTCTGTTTGGTTATGTTTACTTTTCTGTTTCTTGTTTTGTGCTGTTTCTGTTTTGTAGCTCTTGGTTTTCTTTTTGTTTTTCTGTCCGTAGGACCTGTAATAGCTTGCATTGGTATGGAAAACCGTTTGGAAAAAAAACATGTACATACACGCACACACGCACACGTGCGCGCGCACACACACACACACACACACACACACACACACACACACATATATATATATATATATATATATATATATATATATATATATATATATGGCCGGAGGAGGGGTTGAAAAACATCATAAATTTAGAGGTTATAATTAACAAGTTTCCACCTTCTTTCCCTTTGTCTTCCAAGACTAGTAACAAAATTATAGGACTTTTTGCTCCTAATCAGGTATCTTTGTATATTTACCAAAAATATTATGTTGCACTAGTGAGGTATATCCTACATATTTTCTAATTTCAGTTTGATAGTGCTGTTGTTTATGATTAGTTATCATCTACCGGGATAGTTTAGTGTTTTTGATTGTTGGCTTGATTTTGTGTTATAGTTAACTATGATTGTGAACGTAGTCAGTGCATTGACTATCTTTGTATGGAATAGTTTCATCATAGGATAATAAATTAATTAATAATGCAAATGCTTGAACAAAATTTAACATGTGAAATTTTTTCGCTCACGAGTGATATTTGAACCGTGCTTATCTCTAGTCTTTACTGATAAATTATAATATGTGCATTTGAAACTTTTGAAAATGGACCTAACATGCATTCAAAGTTTGATATGAATACAAAACATATTTGTATGTATGAAACTATTTATATGAAAATTAACATACTTTGAAACTATGCCCGTTTGAAACTGGTATATAATAAATTATATTTATATGTAAATTATCAAGACTTGTATATAATTCTAACTATTGACTGGTATACTTATGTATAGGTAATTAGCATTTTTGAAGTGAAGAACAACATAATCAACGAACTCTCTGTAATTAACCTGTGAACAAGACTTTAACTATTATGTATTATAATATTTTGTTAGTACTAGTTGTATATGCTTGTATGTAAATGGTTGTGGTACATGGATTCACTTATTTTTTCGAAATATCATAACTGAAATGATTATGAATATTATACTTTTTTACGCGCTTAATGCGTTTTTTTAATTATTTGAATATGTTGATTATCAATGTTGGTTTGAAAATGATAATCATGTTACTGACCATTGGTTTTAATATGACAATTATATTCAAATAAATGTTAGAATGATGTAAGTAACTAATATTAAATAGCAACGATTAAAACGAGTCATACATCAATCAATAAATAGTAGCGTTTCAAAAGAGCTAAGAAAAATTAAAAAAGACGGGTGTAAATATGATTTTGATTGCATTTTTAAGACACTGCCAAAAAAGCTTTTTGTTGGGTTTTAGAAACGCTACAATTTGTTCATTTTTGGTAGCGTTTATTATAACGCAACTAAAACTTTCATACTTTTAGTTGCATGTCATGTCGCAACGTTTACCGAAACGCTACTAAAAGCTTTAGCAGCATTTCTTCAATGCTACAAAAGGACTTTATTGGTGTAGTGTTATTCTCCACAAAACCCTTTCTTTGGGCGTTGGGCCAATTTTTGGTGTCAACACATTGGTACTTTCACCGAGAATTAATATTCTGAGCCTAAGACGGATTTTTGCTCTACTTTCGGATCACCAAGTCCAAGACGAAATCCTACCTTTTTTCTATATTGTTGAGTTATGGCTGGAAAGACAACTCGCAATACTGCGAAACAACCGTAAGTTGGGACATCTGTGGACGCAGCTAGTGGATCAGTTGCACCTGAAACTACTTCGAATCAACCTGCATTCCCCCCCCCCCCGGCGGTAGATCCGTCTCCATCCTCAGCCTTCGCCACTCGAGATGAATTTATGGCTATGTTAAATCAGCTCCGGGAAACGACGAATGCCTTAAAAGTTCATGCTCGAGAGAATGCTACAATGTGATATAATATGAATCGCATGTCAAGGCAGTGGGAGGAGGTCAGGAATCAACAAGCTTGGGAGTTCGGGGACCTTCAACTCCCCCTTCCCAAGTTAGACCATATTTCGGAGAGCTTGTCATCATACGGGGGAAGCAGAGATCAACATCAACCTCGTCGTCCATTAGGGAGAGAAGAGAATGTTCGCCAGTTGCATCTCGAAGGACGTTTAGGCCAGCTGGGGGCAGGAGGTCAAACTCAGGCCAATCAGGCTGATATAGAAGTCATTGGCCTCGTAGCCCCACAAAACCGAGAAGCCTCTCCGCCTGCCCATCAAAATGCTTTCCATGCAGATTAGTCCCCTATTCATCCCCCGGGAATCTTGTGATTGACTGAGATACCCGAGGAGGAGGAAGGACTGCTCGGGCGACAAGTTAGACGAGGTTACCTATGGAGAGAGCCAAGAGTGGTTGGTCGATTGTGGAAACCAAACGAGATGTAATAATTTCTCTGAATCTGACAGCCATGGTACAGCAGATCATAAATGATAGCAAAGGACAGAAGAATGAGGACGGGGGAGTCAACCAAAGGCATACACCATTCACTGATGACATCTTACGAGCTGAATTCCACAAAAGATTCAATTTGCCCTAGATGAACCACTATGATGGAACCATCGATCCGCAACAACATTTGATGAGATACCTGTGGCATATGGAGGCGGTCGTAGCTCCCGAAACTGTCAAATGTAAAGCCTTTCCAATTTTCTTGAGCGGAGTGGCACTCATGTGGTTCGGACGTCTGCCTGTAAGGCCGGTCTTAAGCTTCAAAGACTTGAGTGAGAAATTCTTGAATCAATACTATTTCCATGCCTCTGAATCGAAGCATGTCATGAATCCTTCAGCAATACGTTCTTTTTCTATAAGTTCAGTTATTATTCAAATTTGAACACCTAATAGAAATCATGATTGTAATAATCGGATCTAGAACTATGCCTAATCTTGATTCATGCTTATCCTTTTGTCGAATCTGAATTGCCTATGCCTATGAGAATATTGTGATTGATATAATGAAACCTATCATGCCCATGAGACTATTGTGATTGACATAATGAAACATATCATGCCTATGAGACTGTTGTGATTGACATAATGGAACCTATCATGCCTACGAGTCTGTTGTGATTGATATGATGGAACCTATCATATTGTATATCCTATGCCTATAAGACTATTGTGATTGATATAATGGAACTTATCATGTTGTACATCAAAATTAGTGATTCTCTTAAGTCCAATTCTATCTAATCTTTATACCTATGGTGTAAATTGCTTAGCTTGCCCACACTTATTGTTAATGTAAAACATGCCTATTGGAAACATGATTCTTGAATTGGGTACACCTTTACATGCCTATTTTTCCTTATGTCAATTCTTATGCTCCTCTATTCTTCCTCTTTTTATTTTCTTCTATGAATACTAGGTTTATTCGGAACTTAGATTAAATCTCTTTGTACGTGCGATTATAACGTGGGAAAAATTGGGTATAATTTAATTAAGTAAATTTTGGGCATAACAAGTGAATGTGGCATAAAACTTGTACTAAGTACACTTGGGGAATATTGACATAAAAAGACAAAAACTTGGACACATATGACAAATATGTAAATTGGCTAAAGATGAACATGCCTAACCCGAGGTTAGATTGAGTTGCAGTGTAAGACTGCCCGGAACCGCCCGGCACATCCAACAACCACAAAAATATAGGTCTAATGTGAGAGATTAGCACATTAAGCCCAAAAACCCGAGATTAGATTGAGTTGCAGTGTAAGACTGCCCGGAACCGCCCGGCACATCCAACGACCTCAACAACATAGATCTAATATGAGAGGTTGGTGCTTTAATGAATGAATTAAAGCTAAGGGACGGACAGGCTAAGAATGGTAAGGTTAAGTTAATTAAGGCAACACTTAACCAATACAACATGTTAATTAAACATATGGGTGGGGTTAGGTTAATTTGAAAACACTTAACCGTTATAACATGTAGATTAGGAAACCCTAGTAACGGGGACCCATTTCAGCAGTAACCCAAATAGATGTATCACGGTACCCTGAACTGGGCAGGGTGGGGCAAGATTACTGGGCTGATTATTAGCGGTCAAAATAGTGGCGAGTGGTGCAGCAGTGTAGGTTCCGGCGGAGTATGGGCATGCACGTACTCTGAAGTGGAAAAAGAAGGCACTGGGCATCAGTAGTATACACTGTGCATCTTGAATTTGTGTCAGGTTGCCATCAAAGGAATTGATACACCCCATTGTGGGACCAGCACAGACATCTACAATCAAGCGGGGCCGAATGACACAAGAAATAAATGCATGCGAGTAGAAGTCGGTCGGAAAAGGGATCACTTTGTTATAAACACATGATGGTAGTTGAAACATTCGTTAGTAGGTGCAGGGAAATGGAAATGAGTGCGATAATATATTCAGTTTATCTTGCCTTATCTTATGTCATCTTATTGCCATTGTATTGTCCCATGTTCAGTTTATTCATGTCATGGTCCTTTTAACTGTTTACATGCTGAATAATTACTGGACTTACCAGGCTTATGCCTGACCCGTTTTCTTTCGCCTTCTTTTCTTCCGTTTCCCCCCAGGTCCTTAGGGAGCGAATAGTTCAGCTTAGTGCAGACCTTTTCTAGCTTGAAGAGAGTAGATGTATTGCTTGGATTCTCTTTTCTTGGGCTATGGCTATGGTTACACTTTTATTGGGGATTTATGTTGTTGTTTTATGCTTCTTTATGTACTTGGAGTTTTAAATCAAGACAGATGTTTTATTGTAATAATTTAGAAGTTGGGTCTTGAGACAATGCTTGTAATGTTTTGACTGAACCATGCCATTTATGAAATGATTTTAGTTTTCCACTGTTTATATGTCTGTCTTGTAAATTATCTGTGCCTTTTACCTAAAATGTTCACCAAAGTTAATGCATTCCCTTTGTGAGTGACCTTAACGGAGGTGGGGTGTTTCACTTGGTATCAGAGCGATGGTTTACCAGATCGGATAAAATTTTTTGAAAACTATTTTTCAAAAAGAAGTTTAAAGAAGCATTTTCAAGAAAAGTGTTGTTTTATTTTAAAGGCATAATCCCCAAATACATATGCACTATCTTTCTATCCTTTGTTGAACCTTTTCTTTTCGTTTCAGCATGTCTGGGGATCTTAATCTTCCCGAGGGCGTACCGATACCTGGCTGGTTCAGAAGGTATCTGGAGGCTAGGTCTAATGACGCAGGCCCAGCAGACATTCCTCCTCCCCCAGTTGCAGTCGTTCCTCCTCCTCCTTCGCATGTGAATGCTTTCTCGAAGATATGTAGATACTTTCAAGCTAAGGGTGGAAAGAACTTTAATGGGACTGAATCATTTGTGGAAACAAGAAACTGGCTCAAGGAAATAGAAGATTTGTTTGTTATCTTCAAAGTGGACGATAGGCACAAGATACAATTGGCTGTATGGTTACTTAAGGACGAAGCCTCTTATTGGTGGGAATTTACTAATGCTGAGAGACCAATTGAAACTTGGGAGGATTTCAGAATGAGATTTGAAATGAAGTTCCTCTCACAAGCTGAACGAAATCTATAAATGGAGAAGTTCTTAGCACTCAAATAGGGAAGCCTATCGGTTAAGGAATACATCAACCAATTCAACAGGCTGGCTAAATTCGGACTTGAGTTAGTAAACACTCCACATAAAAAGGCTCTCCGGTTCGTTAAAGGGTTAAATAAGCCACTACGCAGCTTAGCTATGTCACATATACCTATCGGTGCGACTTTTGAGAGATTGGTGGACATGACACTGTTACAGGAGGAAGACAAGGATGGCAAGAAAGTGGCAAAGGTGGAAGAACCTCTAGACAAGAAAGTGGAGGGATCGCAGAATAAGAAGACGGGTTCCAAGATAGGCGGGAAGAATAACAAACCCCATGACAAGAAGAAGTGTAAATTTTGTGGCATACCTGGACATCTGATTTAGGACAGCAGAAAGAAGAAAAGGAAGATGGGTGGTTGCTTTGAATGCGGCGAGACAGGACATATGGCTATGGATTGCCCAAGAAGGTAAGGGCAAGGGAAGAGGACTGGATCTACTTCTGGAGGGCAGATTCACGCTCTCATTGCACCTCCATAAGAAAGAGGTAGAAATATTTCTGTTGAGAGTTTAGTTTATCTTTATGATCATCCAGTTCATACTCTTTTTGATTCTGGCGCATCGCACTTTTTATATCTACTGCTTTAGTTGAATCTCTGCACCTAGATACCAATATAGTAGAGGATCCCATGGTTGTTTCAAATCCAATTTGGGGTTCGGCTTATTTATTAATGATTTGTTTGGATTTGGAAATTTCTATACTAAGCGTCGGGTTTAGATGTAATGCTTATGTTTTGGGTTTCACGGGCTATGGGTTGATTCTAGGCATGGATTGGTTATCCAGTAATGGTGCCATTCTCGGTTGTGAAAAGAGATTGGTTAGATTTATGACTTGCCTTGGTAATACTCTCGAAATCACTTGTAATCCTATGAATTCTGTTATGCTTATCTACCTAGAATCTCTTGATGCGTCTGTTGAAAACTTGCAATTTGTTAGAGTAGTCCATGAATACTCGGATGTCTTTGAGGAGGTGAAGGGTTTACCTCCAAAGCAAGAGATAGACTTCCGCATATACCTTATTGATAATGCAAAACCTGTTGCTTTACCCGTTAGACACATGGCTCCAAGGGAAAGGAAAGAGCTCAGCAAGCAAGTTAAAGAGTTACTTGAAAAGGGGTTCATAAGGCGGAGTATTTCTGAATGGGTTGCTCCAGTGGTGTTTGCAACCAAAGCGGATGGTTCACTTTGCCTGTGTGTGGACTATAGGAGCTAAACAAGCTGACCAAGAAGAATAGGCACCCACTTCCTAGAATAGATGACTTGTTCGACCAGCTCGTAGGTGCCTCGGTTTTCTCCCAACTAGATCTGGCCACTGGATTTCATCAGTTAAGAGTGGCTGAAGACAGCATAGATAAGACCGCGTTTAGGACCCCGGATGGTTTCTTCGAATAGCTTGTCATGCCTTTCGGCTTGACAAACGCACCTGCCTATTTTGTAGATCTGATGAGTAGGGTGTTCAGGGGAATTCCTTAATAAATTTGTAGTGGTCTTCGTGGACGACATTTTGATTTTCTCAAAAAGTGAGGAAGAACATGCTTTGCATTTAAAGGAAGTTATGGATACTCTTCGAGCACATCGGCTGAAAGAAAAATTCTCCAAATGCCATTTTTGGAGAGAAGAAGTAAGGTTTCTTTGACATGTGGTGTCCAAAGAGGGGATAGTTGTGGATCCTGCAAATGTAGTTGCTTTGCAAGATTGGAAGGTTCCCCGGAATGCAACCGAAGTACGAAGTTTTCTCGCGCTAGCGGACTTTTACAGAAAGTTCATTAAGGACTTTGCGAAGATCTCAGCCCCACTTACTAGATTGACGAAGAAGAACTTAATTTTTGCCTGAGATTTGGATTGTGATGTTGCTTTCCAACGACAGAAAAGGGCTCTGACAACGGCCCCAGTTCTGACATTGCCCAATGGGAGTAAGATGTTTACGGTATACACAGACGCATGCGGTACCAGACTAGGCGCTGTCTTGATGAAAGAAGGCAAGGTAGTTTGTTATGGGGGAAGGCAATTGAAGGTACATGAGAAAAACTACCCAACTCATGATTTGGAACTAGCTGCCATTGTTTTCGCTCTTAAGTCATGGCGTCATTACCTGCTAGGAGAAAGGTTTGAATTGTTTACTGACCATAAATTGTTAAAGTACCTTTCCTAACAGAACGATCTTAACTTGAGACAACAAAGGTGGATGGAATTTCTTGCCTCATACGGTTTTGAGATTGCATATACCCCTGGAAAGGGCAATGTGGTAGCAGACGCCTTAAGTAGGAAAAAGTTGACCTTAAGTCCTCTCTTTGTAGAAAGGCAAAGCTTGGAGTACATAGCAAACTTTGATTTTAGAACCTCCTTTGAATTTGTACCTGGTTTGTTAGCATCGCTAGAGGTGCGGCCTACTCTTTTGGACTCAATAGGAACCGCGCAATGTGAAGACCCTCAGCTAGTTGATGTGATGGATAAGCTAATTAGAGCTGAGACTTCTAGTTACCTCAATAGATACTCCATCGATGATAAGGGATGGTCGAGACAGGACGGAAGACTATGCATCCCACAAGCAAGGGAGTTACTGAAAACCGTTCTCGAAGAAGCACACCATTCTAAGCTGACAATACACCCAAGTGGAGACAAGATGCATAAAGACATGAAAAGGGTTTTCTTCTGGAATGGCATGAAGAAGGATGTAGCTAAGTTTGTCTCTAAATGCTTAATATGCCAACAAGTCAAGGCAGAGAAGAAGAAGCTTAGTGGTCTGCTTCATCCTCTAGAGGTCCCACAGTGGAAATGGGATAGCATTTCGATGGACTTTATTGATGGGTTGCCTAGGTCAAGAAGGGGCAATACCAGTATTTGGGTAATAGTGGAAAGGCTCACTAAAAGCGCTCACTTTATACCTGTTACGAGTAGGAGGACTGCCTCATCGTTAGCATCCATTTATCTTAAAGAGGTGGTTCGACTGCATGGAATACCCTTTAGCATAGTAAGTGATCGAGATCCTTTCTTTACGAGCGAGTTTTGGAAGAGTTTGCAAGAGGTTGTAGGCACACGGCTATGCTTAAGCACTGCCTATCACCACCAAACTGATGGTCAGACGAAAAGGGTGAATAGAGTATTAGAAGATCTTTTGAGATTGTGCATTCTTGATTTTGGGGGAACATGGGAGGATCATCTTCCTTTGGTGGAGTTCGCCTACAACAATAGCTACCAAGCCACCATAAGCATGGAACCCTTTGAGGCTTTATATGGAAGACCACGCCAATTACAACATGTTAATGGGAGTCTACAAACAAGCTCGTTATTGGGCCTGATATGATCAGAGAAACTTCAGAGAAGGTGGACTTGATACGAAGACGAATGAAGAACGCACAAGATAGATAGAAGTCATAGGTGATAAAATAAGGACCGACCTTGAGTTTGAAGACATAGTTTGTTTTAAAGTATCTCCTTTGAATAATGTCGTTCGCTTTGGGTCCATAAGAAAATTGGCATCAAAATTTGTAGGGCCATTTCCTATCATTGAGAGGATTGGGAAGATGGCTTTTAAAGTAGAGCTACCTAAAAGATTGGCTGGAGTTCATAATGTTTTTCATGTCTCTCATCTACGGAAGTGCTTACATTAGTCCGCAGAAGTTGTGGAGCTGTGCATACTAGAGGAAGTAGAAGTGGAGCAAGAAGCGACGGTTAGAAGAGTTCCAACTCGTATCTTGGGTACAGAAGTTAAAAAGCTACGCAATTGTGAGGTCAAGCTAGTTAAAGTACAATAGAGTAACGCTGAAGGAGACGCGACTTGGGAGATCGATGACAAGATATGGGCATCTTACCCTTTTCTTCTTGAGGGTACATCCTTGATCTCTTTTTCCATAAGTTTACGCATGCTTGTATCTATCTTTTAAGTATATCTCCTCGGTCCTATTTTTAATCCTTAGGTAGAAACCAATGGATGTAAACATATATTTGAAACATGTAATGATTGATGGTTGCAAGTGGTTGTTAGTGGTTGCTTGTTGATGCATATACACACACATTAAGTACTCGATCAGCTCAGTCACTTTCATATTGCATATGCATATATGTATTTGTATGTAGATTGAAACTTGATGTGCCATCATATGGACGTTGCATTTGTATGAATGATTGTGCACTCATGCAGAAGTTACAAAATACGATTATAAATAATTACATACATAATAGACTCATAGATGAGACATAATTCGTGTCAAGGAGGTTAACTGAATCAGTAGACCGCTTGATTTTGCATTAGATAAGGACATATACACACACTATGCATTAGATCATGAAAGCATTAGAAATCTTTTTAAGGACAATGGATGCCTGTGATTGATGGTTGAGTAGATGGATGTTAGATGTTAGGATACATTCTTCTTAACTTAGAGATTTCGGGGACGAAATCCTTTAAGGAGGGGAGAATGTAACACCCCGTATTTTCTTTGAATATTAAAATAACAAAATTAAGAACACTTAATTTTTAGAAGAGGAATTAAGGGAAACGGTTTATGCCATTTCGTTCGTCTTGGAATTCTGCTTGAGATAGAGTCCGAGTTTGCGTGAATCGGACTCCGTATGAAGAAGTTATTGAGGTTAGAAGATTTCTAGTGTAAGCAGAAAATAAATTAAAAATAATAATTAAATAATTAATTCAGTTCGAAATTCAAAAACTCAGAAATCGGCAGAGCGGGAAATCTCCCGCTTAGGGGTGTCGACCCCCCTAGAGGGTATCGACATGGGAGTCGACCCCCTATAGGGGTGTCGACATGGGTGTCGACCCCCCTGTAGGGGTCGATCCCCGCAAACTGTGCTGGGCAGTGACGATTTTCTGAGTCATAGGGCTACGTGGTGACTTATGATTTGCCTAATGACGTATTTTCTTGGACTAGACGGCTCTGATGACTCCTAGGTTGATCTAAAGGCCCATGTTAATCCTAATCTTCTATATAATCACCCCAAACCTCAACCCTAGACCTCATAACCCTATTTTATGAAGCCGTCATGCTGTCCATGTCTAAGCTAGCCTAGCCTCCATCTTCTCCAAACTAGAAATCAAGTTAGAAAGCGCCAAACCAAATCCAAACTAGAGAATCAAACGTCTACATCAAGGGTTAAGCTTGACTATAATAATGAAACACATCATGCCTATGATATTGTTGTGATTGACATAATGAAACATATCATGCCTATGAGACTGTCGTGATTGACATAATAGAACCTATCATGCCAATGAGTCTGTTGTGATTGATATGATGGAACCTATCGTGTTGTACATCCTATGCCTATGAGACTACTGTGATTGATATAATGGAACTTGTCATGTTGTACATCAAAATTAGTGATTCTCTTAAGTCCAATTCTATATAATCTTTATACCTATGGCGTAAATTGCTTAGCTTGCCCACACTTATTGTTAATGTACAACATGCCTATTGGAAACATGATTCTTGAATTGGGTACAACTTTACATGCCTATTTTTCTTTATATCAATTTTATGCTCCTTCTTTATTCTTCCCTTTTTTATTTTCTTTTATGAATATTAGGTTCATTCGTAACTTAGATTGAATCTCGTTGTACGTGCGATTATAACGTAGGAAAAATGGGGTATAATTTAAATAAGTAAATTTTGGGCATAACTAGTGAATGTGGCATAAAACTTGTACTAACTACACTTGAGGAGTATTTACATAAAAAGATCAAAACTTGGACACAAACGACAAATATGTAAATTGGCTAAAGATGAACATGCCTAACCCGAGGTTAGATTGAGTTGCGGTGTAAGACTGTCCGGAACAGCCCGGCACATCCAACGACCGCAACAATATAGATCTAATGTGAGAGGCTAGCGCGTTAAGCCAAAAAATCCGAGGTTAGATTGAGTTGCAGTGTAAGACTGCCCGGAACCGCCCGGCACATCCAGCGACCGCAACAACATAGATCTAATGTGAGAGGTTGATGCTTTAATGAATGAATTAAAGCTAATGGAAGGACAGGCTAAGAATGGTAGGGTTAAGTTAATTAAGGCAACACTTAACCAATACAACATGTTAATTAAACAGATTGGTGGGGTTAGGTTAATTTGAAAACACATAACCGTTATAACATGTTGATTAGGAAACCCTTGTAACGGGGACCCATTTCAGTAGTAACACACATAGATGTATCACGGTACCCTGAACTAGGCAAGGTGGGGCCCGATTACTGGGATGATTATAAGTGGTCAAAATAGCGGCGGGTGGTGCAGTAGTGTAGGTTCCGGCGGAGTATGGGTGTGCACGTACTCCGAAGTGGAAAAAGCAGGCACTGAGCATAAGTAGTATACACTGTGCATCTTGAATTTGTGTTGGGTTGCAACCATAGGAATTGATACACACCATGGTGGGACCAGCACAGGTATCTACAATCAAGCGGGGAAGAAAGACACAAGAAATAAATGCATGCGAGTAGAAGCCGATCGGAAAAGGGTGACTTTGTTATGAACACATGATGGTAGTTGAAACATTTGTTAGTAGGTGCAGAGAAATGGAAATGAGTGCGATAGTATATTCAGTTTATCTTGCCTTATCTTATGTTATTTTATTGCCATGGTATTGTCCTATGTTCAGTTTATTCATGTTATGATCATTTTACCTGTTTACATGCTGAATAATCACTGGACTTACCAGGCTTATGTTTAACCAGTTTTCTTTCGCCTTCTTTTCTTCTGTTCCCTCCCCCTCCCTCCCCGGCGGTCCGCAGGGAGGGAAAACTTCAGCTTATTGCAGACCTTTTCTAGCTTGAAGAGAGTAGATGTATTGCTTGGATTCTCTTTTCTTGGGCTATGGCTGTGGTTATAATTTTATTGGGGATTTATGCTGATGTTTTATGCTTCTTTATGTACTTGGAGTTTTAAATCAAGACAGTTGTTTTATTGTAATAATTTAGAAGTTGGGTTTTGAGATAATGCTTGTAATGTTTTGACTTAACCACGCCATTTATGAAATGATTTCAGTTTTCCGCTGTCTATATGTCTGTCTTTTATATTATCTGTGCCTTTTACCTAAAATGCTTCCCCAAAGTTAATGCATTCCTGTTAGACCAAATTTTGGTACTAACACCCAAATTCTATGTGAAATCCTCACAATCACAGATCACAGATAAAAAGCGGTAAAATAAGAGGAGACACACGGGATTTTTATAGTGGTTCGACTCAATCCAAGCCTACATCCACTTTATAGTTTCTTAAATCCTAAGAAGCTATTACAATTGTTGTTTGTTTGCGGATTATACACGAAGTCCTCGTGTTTACAATGAAGAAGAGGAGATTAAAGGGAAGATTATACATGAAATCCTCGTGTTGTAATGTGGAATTCGACTTCTAGGTTATGCAATAGCCTTGCGAAGAACCATAGTGGAAGCCATGAAGAGTTAGAGTTCCAAAAAGATCCCTTCAAATGGCCACCTTATGGTGTATTTATAGGCGGAGAAAAGCTGCTAGGGAGCTCAGGAGCGGATCGGTTCGGAGGGACACGTGGCGAGCTCCGAGGTGATCTCGGAAGTAGTGGAGGAGTGGTCTTCAAATCGTGCTAGGATAGGTGGAAGCCGATCCGGATTAATAGGAGACGGTTACTCCTTGAGAATAGGTCAAACTTGTGTGCAGGAAATGATACAGGCGGGTCTGTTCGGGTCCGAACCAAACCGGGGTGGAGCATCCGAACCGAAGACGTGATGTGCACTTCTGCGCAGTGTGCAAGGCGGGTCGGGTTCGGATGGTCCGATATGAACCGAGGTGAGCTGGAATCCAAGTTTGAGTATCTTCAAAGTGTGGAGTCAGAGCGGGTCCGATCCGATCCGGGAGGTCAAGCCAATTTCCAAATTCCAAGTTTCCGGTTCTGCATGCGTTCACGGAAATGGGCACAACTTTCAAACCGTAAGTCCGATTGAGCTGAAATGCTCAAAATGAAGCTGATTCAGAGAGCTACAGGAGTTACAGAGCTCTGCTCCATAATTGCTGATTTCAGGCCCAAAAAAGGTCATCTGATAGGAGTTCCGGGCCATTCTTTGTTTGTGATGCGACTTCAACCAAATCGCTTGCTGTCTTCTGACGGTATTTTCAACACTTGAGCGTATTGTTGGGAAGAGATTCCATGTGTGACTGCTTTGACTAAAAAGTGGGTCAACATTTTGCCCCTCAGAACATATCTTGCTGAATGAAGGAAGATGTGTTCTGGATAATCCAAGAAATCCAAGGCCACGCCGGGCCTGCCAGTTGCAAGTATAAACCATACCTGCGAAGAAGAGAAAGCAAACGGGTATGTCAAAACCTGACAAAACTGATTACACTTTCGAGCATAAACCATGCTTGGGTGTTTGTTTGAGCATAAACCATACTCAAGGGACGATCGAATCATCCTGCCAAAACCTGACGAGGGACCTAACCTTCCAGGTATAAGCCATACCAGGAAGTTCAAACCGAGCATAAGCCATACTCGAGTTTTACTGAGTTCCTTTGCCAAATCCTGACAAGACAATAAGCCATTCCAGAGTATAATCAATACTTAGAAATGTAGTGGAGTACAATCCATACTCATACCGAGATGGAGTTATACTTGCCAAAGCCTGACAAGATAGTCCGTCCCTAGGCACAATACGTACCAAGGGTTTCGAGATAAGTATAAGCCATACTTTAGTTAAGATTGAGAATCCTGCCACAACCTGACAAGACACTTAAATTTTCCAAACATAATCCATGCTCGGGAAGTCCTCCCTTATTCAATTCAAAGTACAAAACCAAAGCAAATCCTGATTGGTTTGTCATCGAGTCCAGATCACGTTTTGGAGCTAAATCCTAACCCCGAACATGTGTACTCCGATTTAGCCAATCGGAAAACCTAAAGAAAGCAAAGAAACATATCTTAAATCCTAAGAAATGCAAGAAATCCAGGTTGATCCCATCCAGATCAGTTGATGATGAGCCCACGAGAGCTCGGTCCAGGGTCATTCCCTCTTCGGGGAGCAGGTGGTGGTAGCGCAGGCGCTATTTGTTTCCACACGTACTCGGGTAGCTCTCCGCGTCTAACCCGTTCCTCAATCAAGTCACGAAGATGTCTACAGTCATTCGTGTCATGGCCATCCATATCATGAAACATGCAGTATTTTCCAGAATTGCGCTCTCTTTGTGATGGCTCCCTCCTGGGAGACTTTGGATAGGAGACGTCAGCGTTTGTGTTCACGTAGATGTCAGTCAAGGTTGAATTGAGTTCAGTGTACTTTTCATATCTGGGCCCTCTCCGTGGCAGAGCGTTGTGGTCATTCTTGACAGCAGCTTTCCCTTTGCCTTTTCCAGAATCAGACGGTTCTCCGTCTTTGAGCATATTGACATTGAGAATTTTCTTTTCGGACATTGCGTCTTCTTCACGCAGAAATCTATCTGATTCAAGGTAGAATTCGCTGAGATTCCGTGGTGGGTCTCGGTACAAGGATTTTTTGAACTCCGAGTTGTCAAGAACGCCAGATACTGCCGCCATCAATACCATAGACGGCTTAGGTCGATCAACCGATGTCGCTGCAACGTTGAATCTTTCCAGAAATGAGCGCAGAGTTTCTCCGGGCCTCTGCTTGATTGTAGTGAGTGACATTACATTCTTGGGTCGAGCGATGTGGACCCGAAACTGTTCAATAAAGCGAGCGACCAACATGTTCCAGCTGTTGATCGATTCAGATTCCAGCTGCCGAATCCACATAGCAGCAATATCAGTCAAGAAGAGAGGGAAGCACTTTTCCATGACGTTTTCCGACGCCGATTGAACTTTCATGTGCCGTTTGTATCGCATCAGATGCACAGTAGGATCTGTCCTGCCGTTGTATGGCTCCAATTATGGAAGTTTGAAATTCGGGGGATTATGGGAATTCCTGATTTTCCACGTGAATGGATTGTGGTTGACATCATCCATGTCATTCCGATAGGAGCGGCCTCTCGAGAGGCGTTCAATGAGGTTGGCGAGCCGATTGCCTTCAAAGAGCTGTTGCAAGCTGCCAAGGTCAGACCTGGTGCCCCCAGCATGAAGTCTAGAAGAGTTTGGGAAAGTTCGGGGAGGTTGGAAGGCTATCCGGTTCGGTTCGGAGGTGCCCCCAACATAGCCTTCAGGAGATTGATGTGGCACCTGGACTGCGATCCGGTTCAGATCGGTGGTGTTCAGATCGGATAGACCGAACCGAACCGGACCTTGTTCTCTGTTTCGAGCCACATTTGGTTGCGTTTGAGCTGAAGTGGGTGGCTGAATGTCCATTCGGACTGGAGCGAAGGAAGGTCGTGCTCGACCTGAGCTGGTGTTTCCATCCAAAACGCTAAGTGTTGCAGCTGCAGAATGCTGAGGGGGATTGCCCCTTGTTCCCTCCATGCCCCCAGTTCGGATCGGATCAGAACCGATCCGGTTCGCTGCTTCTACTGGGGCTGGTTCCATGCCAAATCCAGTGATTTGTGCATTGCCGCTCGGCCTTCCTTCCATCCGAGCGAAGAATTGGTCGATCATCTCCTGTTGTTTGCGGAGGAGATCATCTTGCCTTGCCATTTAAGTTCTCAATTCAGCGAGAACGCCATCCATTTCATCTCTAGTCAGGTATGCTGATGAATTTCCATGAGAGGAAGCCTCCTGGCTCGCCTCGTTCCTTGCGCCTTCAGGATCAACATCCTCAGCATGAGTGGAAGTTCCGGTTTTCTTCCTTTTGATTGCCATCGATCCAATAGCCAAATAATCCAACCAGAAAGTCGAGTTTGTCGTGTGCCCCCTTCCTGGCGCGCTAAAATGTTAGACCAAATTTTGGTACTAACACCCAAATTCTATGTGAAATCCTCACAATCACAGATCACAGATAAAAAGCAGTAAAATAAGAGGAGACACACGGGATTTTTATAGTGGTTCGGCTCAATCCAAGCCTACATCCACTTTATAGTTTCTTAAATCCTAAGAAGCTATTACAATTGTTGTTTGTTTGCGGATTATACACGAAGTCCTCGTGTTTACAATGAAGAAGAGGAGATTAAAGGGAAGATTATGCACGAAATCCTCGTGTTGTAATGTGGAATTCGACTTCTAGGTTATGCAATAGCCTTGCGAAGAACCATAGTGGAAGCCATGAAGAGTTAGAGTTCCAAAAGTCTCCAAAAAGATCCCTTCAAATGGCTACCTTGTGGTGTATTTATAGGCGGAGAAAAGCTGCTAGGGAGCTCAGGAGCGGATCGGTTCGGAGGGACACGTGGCGAGCTCCGAGGTGATCTCGGAAGTAGTGGAGGAGTGGTCTTCAGATCGTGCTAGGACAGGTGGAAGCCGATCCGGATTAATAGGAGACGGTTACTCCTTGAGAATAGGTCAAACTTGTGTGCAGGAAATGATATAGGCGGGTCGGTTCGGGTTCGAACCGAACCGGGGTGGAGCATCCGAACCAAAGACGTGATATGCACTTCTGTGCAGTGTGCAAGGCGGGTCGGGTTCGGATGGTCCGATCCGAACCGAGGTGAGCTGGAATCCAAGTTTGAGCATCTTCGAAGTGTGGAGTCGGAGCGGGTCCGATCCGATCCGGGAGGTCAAGCCAATTTCCAAATTCCAAGTTTCTGGTTCTGCATGCATTGACGGAAACGGGCATAACTTTCAAACCGTAAGTCCGATTGAGCTGAACCAAAGCTCAAACTTAAGCTGATTCAGAGAGATACAAGAGTTACAGAGCACAGATCCGTAATTGTTGATTTCGGGCCTTAAAAAGGTCATCTGATAGGAGTTCCGGGCCATTCTTTGTTTGTGATGCGACTTCAACCAAATCGCTTGCTGTCTTCTGACGGTATTTTCAACACTTGAGCATATTGTTGAGAAGAGATTCCATGTGTGACTGCTTTGACTAAAAAGCGGGTCAAAAATTCCCTTTGTGAGTTACCTTAACGGAGGTGGGATGTTCCAAACCCAATATTATCGTGTGATATATGTCCTACTGAACCTGGATTGCTTCTTTTTATTTCTGCAAAATACTGAGGCAAATACGAATACGATTTGGCCTAGACACCGTATATTTTTTCCAACGCTTTATTCAAAGTTCGCCAAGCTTTCATCTAACTAATTTTGATGAAGAGTTGCTCGTCGACAAGCACTTGCATTGTTCAAGCTGAGATATCCAAATTAGCCTTTACAAAACACATGATTTTGGATACAAGAAACCCAAAGTGGCTTGCTTGTGGTTGGAATCAATCGAAGGGTTGATATAGTTATGTTCAAGAGGCAACTTTTTGATTTCCCACCATCCAGATTGTGATTTCTTTGACACTATAGCATGTATTCACCATGGACAAGTAGCATCCACATTACATATAGTGGTATATATTGTTTTTTCTACTTGATTGGTTTGTATGAAACATCGTGCAGAATGGACCGTTCCTTAAGTTGGTGGAGAAACTGTTCTTCTCTTTGGAATACCATCCCAATAGCAAAACCATTTTGTATGCAAGAAGAAGAGAATTGAGACGACCCAAACTCGCTCTTACAGGAAATCCTGAATTGAATTGAGAACACGACAAATCAGAACACAAACAACAGAACATTTTATTGCTATTACAACAATTTACATCAGAGTACAAGAATATTCAGAGTATGAATAAATATTACATAGAAAAATATCAGAGACTAAAATACATAGCAACGAAAATAAAATGTATAAATACAATGCGTAGCAGAAAATAACAACTGACACAAATGAAAGAGATATATGGATATAAAGCTTTCCGAATATAGCTACAACTGTAATCCAGGATCCTGAGAAAAGAAATATCTGCGAAAAACAAAACTACTAGCTGCTGTGTGGAAAATATGGACACCCAGAGTATAGGTTAAAACAATAAAGTCCGATTCAGTCGTGGGATTGGTGTGAGAACTAAAACAGTTATTTAAAACTTTAATTTTAAAATAAGGTAAATCAAGGGACCCCGCCGTATAACACGGAACAGGTTTACTCCCCAAGAATACCTGTGCATAAAATAAACAGCGTAATGCTAAATAAAAAAATGAAGCTATTTTAAGACTCAGGCCCCATCACACAATGCAACGCAAGACGGAGGACAGAGTTTTACCTTATAATAACCAAATATGCTTGGTACATTTTTAAAACAAATCTTTTATTATTACTATAAGTGAAGAAATCAACTTCAAATATAAATGTATCAATCATAGATGGCATGAGTGCCCCATCCCACTATGTCGCCATACATAGGTTTACAACTAAAACCTTAAAATGTCGTATTGGAAGTTTGGATTTCCATACTGATGGCTCCTGAGATCTATCGCGTAGTGCAATACCCAACGGCTTACGTCCCGTGCATGAGAAAAACGCCGTAATGCACATTCGCACGATATCCAAGAAACAAGTTACCGCGGCTTACGTCCAAGCATTGGAGAACGCTGCGAACTCTATCCATCAGGGAATCGTGGGGTGTGCCTATCCCTACTGGTGTGGGGCGACCACACCCAGTATCACCTCGGTCGATCGAATCCATGACAACTCGTAGAATGTCTATCCTCATCTCTAAAGTATACTGATCTAATCACCAGTTTACCACCATACCCGTGTGTGAGGCTCGTGAATTAACGCTACACAAAGCTGTGCTATTTAAAGTTGTGCTTTGATAATCATCCACCAAACTTTTCTTTTCAAAAAAAGTATGGATCACTGCATCTCAACATGTCACCTTGTCAATCCATGCCATATCATGTATTTTTGCCGATATATAATCTTTGAGCTCGTACGTCTCAGAAAAGGGTTCTAAGCAAGAGAATAAATTCTTCGCCACCAAACAGATATATATTTAGCATAGATCAACAAATACATTATAAAGGAATACAACGTCAGACATACCATCCATTTACAAGTCTTTTCTAGGTCTGAACGAAACCGGAGGCACCTTACTCCTCGTCCCGTATGTCCAATACGAGAGAAAGGCCCTCGCATATCCGACCAACCAACAGGTACGTCCGAACGACTACCACTATAGCCCATTCAAGTTAGCTGCTCCAATCATTGGCATCAGTAGCAACCCATCCATTCGATGCGAAGATCTTCGGTCTTGCACCGTCTTCAATCTCTGCGACTTTTCGTTGTATCAGTTATTCAGAATGGGTTAAACTCGGTCTTTCTGAATAACTCATGTATCTTATAATCAAGTACTATAACAACACATCATACGTCTCATTCCAATCCAGAATATTCTTTTATTCAAATATTCTTTTCACAATTTAAACCAAATTAAGGTTTTCCAATCTAATCGGGATTAGCGATGAAGTAATCATTTGTTTTATATCCCAACCTATTCATCCCATGGAGAAAAACTGGTAATACTCCATATCTAACACCATGGTGTTAATGGTAAAAATTAATTACCATTTCACGTTCACATCTAATTAAAGATTTAACTATTGCTTGGAGCAAAACTGGTAATACACCATTCTCGATCATTTCCCAAATTTGATAATTTAAATTATCACATTCACGTTTCAATCTAATTATAGATTCATTAAAACTCCACTTAGCTTTAATCTTTCCAAAAATCATTATTAATGATTATTTAACTTGGGAAATCAAACATGTCACATCGACCATCTACACGGTACCACTGACTTCTGCCAATATATAACCTCTGAGCTCGTACGTCTCAAAAAAGGGTGTTAAGCATGAGAATAAATTCTCCACCACCAAACAGATATATATTTAGCACAGATCGACGAATATAGTATAAAATACATTGTTAAACATGAAATCGTGTCTTTAACTAGGTTAAAGTGCCAATGTCATTTAAAACACGGTTCATGATAAACCTAAAATCACATTCCATTAACCATGGATTTTTTATGGAAAACAGACCAATATATAATCGATATAAATCTCCGTGTCCGACTAATAATATAAATGGAATAACGACGAAGCCTTTTTAAATTCCATATATATTAACAATCTTCCTCCACAGAAGCTCATTTCGATTATTACCAAATCGAATTCCATTCAATTCCAATTTAATATATTGAACTGGAAAAGACTTCACTTTGGAAAATTCCATAAATCTTAATTAAAGATTTATAAATTCCTAATCATATTCTTCACAGTTAATTGGGTTAAAGAACAAGTGTTATTTAAAACACCGTTCACGATAAACATAAAAAACTAATTCTTTTATTCAATTCCAATAAATATTAAATTAATTGGAGAACTTCACTAAATCTTAATTTAAAGATTTATTCTTTTCTCAACTGGGTTTAAGAACAGTGTCAATGAAGACACCATTCACGACAAACCCAAAATCCAATTTCAATCCAATTAAGTATTAATTGATTGATAAAATTCCCTAAATCTTAATTTGAAGATTTATTCTTTTCTCAACTGGGTTTAGGACCAGTGTTAATGAAGACACCATTTACAACAAACCCAAAATCCAATTTGATATCAAATACAAGGCTCTGAATAGGAATTATATCGGCTTATATTCAATATCAAATTCTGAAACCAACCAGCATCGTATTGGGAATAACGATATATATATATATATATATATCTTTCAAATTCCTCAATAATATCTGTATAATCACGTAATCCTATATCGAAATATTCCGAAGATCATTTCCATTCTGAATCCATTCCAATTTATTCATTGTAAATTACTGGTTATTTTAAAACCATTTTCAAATCCAATTTATTTATTTCAAAGAATAATTAAATTGGTATTCTAGTTAATAACTAGTTCATTTCGATAAAAATATATTTTTATCTTTTCAAAACTGGAATTGTTCTTCCAAAAACTATCCAAATCATTTATTATGATTTTACATAATTTTTCATAATTTTAATAATTTTATTATCGCCCGTACAGTCGGTTTCCAATAACGGCCACCGAACTGCATTCATAACGACCTTTTTTGAAATTTATTTGGACATTTCTTAAAATCTAACCGTTAGATTTCAAATCTGTTGCATTCATTGGAAAGCTCTTTTCAATACAAAACCAATGGTTCTAGTTTTAGGAGAATCCGATGGTCGGATCTCCTGTACCATCAATCTGAAGTTAATTATCGAAATTCGCGAACAGTCGCTGCGCAGCGAGTTCTATTCAGGCCATATATATATATATATCGTCGATTTCCATTTAAAATGATTTCAATTTGATTTTCAAATTTAAATCAAAATTTAATATAACTTTATAAATTCATTTTAAAACAATTTCCATTCCATTTTCAAATTGAACTTCCGTTGTAAATTCGTTTTAAATTCATTTTAAAACGATTTCACTTCATTTTCAAATTTAAATAAAAATTGAATATTCTTATAAATTCGTTTTAAATTAATTTTGAAACGATTTTCGTTTCATTTTCAAATTTAAATCAAAATTGAGTATTCCTCTAATTTGAGTATTCCATTATAAATTCGTTTTAAATTCATTTTGAAACGATTTCAGTTCATTTTCAAATTTAAATCAAAATTGAATATTCCATTATAAATTCGTTTTAAATTCACTTTAAAACGATTTCCATGTTTACTGAATATTATTTTAAATATTTGTTAATTATGAACTGGAATCAGACTCAATCAATTACCGTATAATTTCAGTTATATGGATTTTAACATCACATGTGTACCACAATAATGATAAACAATCATTGAAAATTCATACAACATCCAGAGTGCATTCCACAACTGTATAAGAATTAAAATAAATAAATAACGCTTATACAGTTTGTAAACCCATCAATTGACATACCACTAATTGTTGGGACTAGTGTATGTCATATATCATCCCAGTACCCATGTGGGGTTTTCAAACAACAAATACTGTTTATTATTTGTGCAGTTAGGCGATGTGTAAAAATTATCATCCCAATCAATATCAGTAAAACAGGTGTGTATATACAAACCATCCGATTTGTAAATTAATATTTATTCTATTTTCATTTCATAATAATCTTTATATACAGTTCATATAAATAATTTTTATATACAACAATATCAATACATGACAATCCAATCACAATCCAAACAAATAATCAACTTTTTGTACAAAAAAATAGTGTCCGGAGCTACTAAGCTCCATCTACAACCTATTATATAATAACTGGAAAATAATTTGAGAGTGAGAGAGTTCTCACTGTCGGTTTACACTCCGCCAGTTTTTATTTCTTAATTTCAGTTCTGTCTGAATTTGAATCCACCCCAAATTCTAAGTTGCCACGTTTCTGATCATGTCAATTCTGAAATGTAGTGTTCGTCGATACGAGCGCAATGCAACTTGTTTCACTGAATTTGGATGAAATATGAAAAAGTTATAATATTTTAAACATTGGTTACTTTAAAATAATTAGAACATAATTAAAATTTTAATTAAAAACCTTAATTACTTTTTAATCCTCAAATAATCGTTCTTCCTCCTTCATATCTTCTGGAACTGAATTTCGACATTAAAACCACCACGTCGCTCCTCAACCTGAAGCCTGGCCGCCAATCCACCTACACCACAACGTCGGGCTTCACGTCCTCCTTCCACGCCAGGCACTGCATGAAGTTCGAATGCCCCTGGGTCCAAAAATCGGCGGTTGAACGACGTCGACTTCCAGGGGAATTACGGCCACCACGTCGAGCCATTCTCAATCACAGCTGTTGGTTGCCAAGACCTCAACATGCTGAACATTTTTCTCTTTAGAAATTTCAAAAATTATTGAACGGATTTTTCAGAAATGGGAGGGGTTTGATCGACGATTTTGATCGTTGAAATTTCCACGAGGCGCGGCATCAGGGTTGACCACGGTTTCTTCCTTTGACTAGGGTTCTGAGAAATATATATATATATATATATATATATATATATATATATATATATATATATATATATATATATGTGTGTGTGTGTGTGTGTGTATATATATTATATATTTAATATTATTCTAATTTCAATTTAACTTGTTTAACATTCTGAACTCCAAATCAAACCCAACGACTATCATCCCTAACTAAATACCCCCATTCCGGACACAATGGGTTATGTTTCGTAAGCCAATTCAACTGTTTCGATTAGTTTTCATCAAAACTAAAATATAAATTAATATATATTGAATTCAAACATATAGTTTGATTTACCGGGGTCACATACTGACTCCAAAAATTCCAGGAAAATAAATCTAGCTATGTTTTGATGATACGGTCCTTACAAAACTAATTTCGTCGAATTTGGAGACTGTGGTCATTTTCTGGTCGATCTAATTCAAATTTAAATTACCAAACACATTTAAACTTACCGAGCTCACATATTAATTCCAAAAATTATGAAATTTAAAACCTGACTATAATTTGACATTCTGGATCAAACAAAAGTGGTTTCATCGAAAACGGAGGTCGTTTGCAAAATGGATATTTTTAAGGGCTATATTTTATATTAAATTCCATAGCGACTATTTTGAATTTTAAATTGGACATAACTTTTTATTCCAGTTATGAAATTTGGATTTTTCACATTCGTTAGAAAGATATAATTAAACAGATTCAAATATTTCTAATTTTACTGAAATCCGATTTATTTTTAATCATGTACATTCATTTGAAATTTGAAATTGAATTTTCAAAATACCGTGCCATTTCGAGTTCGTTTTATAATTACATTAAATTTTTACGTTATAACTTCGATTAAAATAAATTTTTAAGTTGTTATTATTTAAAATAAATCATTTTAAATTTCAAGATCCATTAAAATTACTAAAATTAAAATTTTAAATTGGATCTGAAAATCCGGGTTGTTACAACCTTCCCCACTTAAAATCTTTTCGTCCTCGAAAAGGAACGGAGCTAAAAGTTCTTTAACTAACCAACTCAACTTTCATTCTGGCTTTCATTCCTCATCTTTTTAGTTTCTAACAATTTTCTAATTTCTCAAAAATTTGGCTAACACCCTAAATTTTCGAAAAATTTCACCCTAACCTCCTTTGTACGGGTTGATATTTAAAACCATAACTTGGGCTCACAGGGCCCTCACCAATCCAAAAAAAAAAGGAAAGTGGCTAGCCAATCGGCTCATAAAATCATCAAAAACCCAATGAATACAATAAACACGTAACTATTTGTTGGGCATACAATTTTATTCCTCTTCTTAGCTTCCATGCTATGAGCTGTTCATTATATGTACATGTACATATATGAAATTCTAATAAATTTTCAATTCAGTTCAATATTTGACTTGATTTGGCTCAATTTTATCTTTCATTCCCTTATGAGTTTTATTGCTCCAATATTTTAATTAATCAAACCCATAATCATAAAACACAACCATCAATCAATTTGAGTATTAAATTTCCAAAACATATAACTTTTGAATATATATTCAAAATCATATTTTCTGGTGTCAAATCACAAACAATAAACCATATCTAAGTTTTTGGTTCTCACACCAGTCGATTGGAAATATATAGATATCCCACTTTCAAAACACAAACACAGATGCTAATGATGCCTAGACTATCGTCAAAATCATCCCCGGACGACTGAAGTGTAATTCTATATCTATCTAGTATATTTGAGACTCCAAATAGACATGGCTCAGAAATATATTAAAATCTCTATGTACGCGATAGTCCAAAATCAATTTAAAATAAAATATTGAAATACGTACAATATGGTTTAAATTTTCAAAACAAAATTTGTTTTCATTTTTATTTTAAAAATAACACTCTTCCAACTCATTCTAGGATATTGCTGATCCTATCTCTAACGAGTTATTCTTATTGTATATTACTAATCCAATCTCTGATGAATTCTTTTGTTTGGTTCTAATGTGTCTTGTTCTCGATCTCTGTAAATCAAATCTCTGATACCATGCTGAGACAACCCAAACTCGCTCTTATGGGAAAGCCCAGATTGAATTGAGAACACGACAAATCAGAACACAAACGACAAAACATTTCATTGCCATTACATCAATTTACATCAGAGTATAACAATATTCAGAGTATGAACAAATACTACATAGAAAAATATCAGAGATTAAAATACATAGCAGCGGAAATAAAATGTATAAATACAATGCGTAGCGGAAAATAACAACTGACACAACCTAACGAGATATACTGATACAAAGCTTTCTTAATATAGCTCCAGTTGTTATCCAGGATCCTGGGAAAAGAAATATCTTCGAAAACCAAAACTATTAGCTGCTCGTGTGGAAAATATGGACACCCAGAGTTTCGGTCAAAACAATAAACTCTAAGTTAGTCACGGGACTGGTGTGGGAACTAAAACTGTGACGATCCCAAAACCCCGTACACGGTGTTAAGGATAATCATTGGAATATAACACATTAATCATCATTAGCAGATCACAGATAATAGCATAAACAGAAAATAGAATAATTTACACACATATGACAGCGGAATCATATAGATATCATCACATCAGAGAAGCACAGTACAGGATACAACTTAGTGCATAATGATACATAATCAGTCACTATCGCCAGAGGCGGAATCATACATAAAGAGTACACAAAAGGAATATCAGTCTACATCGCCAGTGGTGGAATCATAATATAGATACAATAATGGCGGAGAAAATCCAAGTCAGCACGGTGTAGTCAAGCCTCGCCATGAGCCAAAAGTGCGTCAGAAACCTGTAACTAGGCTGCTCGTGTGAAAATGAGGGCACCCGAGTTTGCAAGGTGAAACAAACTACGAGTCAGTCATGGGACTGGTACGAGAAATCTACTTAACTTATTAACAACTATAATAAGGCAAATCAAAGGACCACGCCACTTTCGCGGAACGGGTTTACTCCAATGAGTGCTGGTGCATGATATAAAGTAAACGATTAAATCAACGCAATGCTTTTTATAAAATGAAGCCACTATAAGACTTAGGTCCCATCACACAATGCAACGCAAGCCGGAGGATAGAGTTTTCCCTTATAATGGCCAAAAATGCTTCATACGTATAAAACAAAAGTACTTGATATTATTACTAGTGCATATATGTTTCAAAAGCAAATTCAATCATAAATATCAATCCTAGACGGCATGGGTACCATATATCATGTCGCCATACTAGTAATACAATCACATTTGCATATTTCGTATTGGGAATTGGATTCCTTCATGAGTCGAGGCAAGGGGCAAGCTCCTCTCCGATTCGAGACACTCTAGCAAATGCCTCGGGACCGCACACAGCAATCCCCTGGATCCTCCAAGGCCGGTCCTCTCTTACTTTTGAGGATTAATTATTCCTGAACACACGTTTCCCGGTCCTTACAGACCTACAATCGAGGCACCTCGTATTCCAACAACCACACAGGTGAAAAGTAGATATAAATGTCAGGGCTGGGAGGTCACTGACACCACCATAGCTAGAAAGAAACGTCATGCACTCCTTGGGTCCTTCTCCCGTTTTTGACTCATACCGGGTTGTGAGGCTCGCGAATTCACGTTATACACAAAGCTACGTCACACAGACCATGCTTTGATCATCAACCACAAGACTTTGCTTTGCAACAGAAGCCTTGATCTTATGCCACTTAGGCGTGCCACACAGGCAATCCACTCCATGCGGCTGATTTCTGTCAATGTATAACCTCTGAGCTCGTACGTCTCAGAGAAGGGCGTTAAGCAAGAGAATAAATTCTCCACCGCCAAACAGATATATATTTAACAGAGATCAATCAGCACAGAACAAAATCCAATGTCAGACACACAGTCCATTTACAAGTCCGTTCTGGGTCTGAACGAAACCGGAGGCACCAATTCCTCGCATATCCGTACAATCAACAGTATGTTTGGACGGCTACTACTTCAGTTCCTTCATGGTAGCTACTCCAATCACGAGCATCAGTAGCGCCCATCAATCCAATGTGGAGATCGTCGGTCTTCAGCCGTCTTCGACTCTTCGACTTCTCAACGTCGATCGATTATTTGAAATGAGATAAACTCGGCCTTTTCAAATAACCCACGTATATTTAGATTTTCAAATCAATTAATCACATGGTTGGACTATTCAACATTCACATTTCAGTTATTTAGTTATAATTTTCATGTCAAATACATTCAACCATCACATATCAAGCAAACACAACAAAATTGGTTTATTTCCACTCTATATCGTCTATAGTATTTTATAACGATATATCGCCATTTTTATTTAATTTAAAACGGCCATATTTAATTAAACGACGTTTCGGGTCGTGTCGATGCATTGGCGCTGCTTTTCACAAATTTTGTTTTACACATATCTGAAAATCTAACCGTTGGATCTTCACAAATTTGGTATCATTGGGAAGGTCATTTCAAAACGAGTCCAACGGTTTCAGTTTTGGGAAAATCCGACGGTCGGATCTTCCACACTAGTCATTTGAAGTTACGATTTCAATTTACGAACTGCAGCGTCGTTATTCGATTTAATTTAATTATATATATATATATATAAATATAATCGTTTCTGGCGCTGTTTTTCTTCAGTTTTGAATTAAACATTCCAGACAATCCAACCGTCGGATCTTCACAAAGTTGGTGCCGTTGGAAAGATATTTCCAAGGCGAACCCAACGGTTGCGATTTCGGGAAAATCCAATGGTCGGATTTCCCGCACTAGTCGTTTGAAATCACGGTTTCAAAACACGAACTGCACGGCCACGTTTCGTTTTAATTCTATTTATATTTATATATTTATATAAATATAGTTCATTCAAAAATTCCTATATCGTTTCCACTTCAATTATTTCACTAACGCCTTTAAATTTTGGAAAATTTCGCCATAACCTCCTTTGTACAGGAGGGTCTGGGAAAATTCCCAAATAGCCACACGGGCGTCTCATATCAAAAAGAAAAAGAAAAAGCCAAGCGGCTAGCCAACAGGCTCATAAAATCATCACCCAAACAAAGCAGTAAATGTGTACCTATTTGTCGGGCAAAAAATTTTATTTCTCTTTTCTAGCCCCCTTTGCTTTAACCTGTTCAATAGATATGCATGTACATATATACAATTTTTATCACTTATCATTTTCCGTTCCATTTCATATTTGATTTGCTTTGGTTCAAAAACACCATTCATTCTAATGTTGCATGCATAGGCTAAAATCATATCATTAGCTAATTAATGTATATTTCAACTCATGCACGTTTATTTGAACAAATGGCTATTTTTAACACTTCACATTTCAAAGATGATAATTTTGGCGAACTAAAATATATTTCAACACATGACTATTTTATTTAGTTCCTATGCATGTTAAAAATAATATTTCTTTCACAAATATTTATTTCAACGTCCGCATATCTTTAGCGTATCACACATATGATAAAAATGATATTTTTATCATTTAAAATATTTATTCGACAAATAGATGTTTCAACACTTCATAGTTTCAATAAAAATGTAATTTTTATTGTTCGATCTTTTTATTCAACACATGAACTTTTCCACTACACACACTTCTCAACAAATGAGCATTCCCACACATGGACATTTTATTTATGTTGTTCATATTGGAAAGATGGGATTTTTATTGTTGAAACTATTTATATAAGGTGAATATTTTTCCTACTTCATATATATATATATATATATATGTGATTTTTATTGTTTAAACAATTCATTCATTCACAAATGAATTTAATTTTCACACAACACTTTTCAACACATGAACATTTTCCACACATGGATATAGTTTCAACATATGGCTTTAATTTCTACGCATGAAAATTATTTCAACATATGAAAATAATTCTAACACACAAAGATTATTCAAAATTTCGGCAGCATAACGGCAGGGTAGTTAAACCAGCACCGTCCCTAGTACGGCTCCTCGCTCTACCTTAAAACCTCGCGGTTTTTGACAATGGGGATTCATGCATCTAATTCGCACGCAGGCGGCATGTTTATTTTTATTTCCACAAATATTTCCAATTCATTTCAATCACCAATGGGTATTTTTCAACCACAACCAAACAATATCAACCACAAACAATTATTCAACCATTCGTATTTTTCATCCAATATTTCACATCAATTCACCACAATAAATATCGTCCATGGTTTGTGGACGAGGGGAGTGTGTATATATATATATATATATATATTTGCTATATTTCACTTGCATTTCAACACATATATCAATTATTTTATGCATGTAAAATTCATACTTCGCTTATATAGCTTACACTATGTATGTACATGAGGTATACAACACGTATGTAATTTATATTTCGCTAATATAAATTATACACGACATTTTCCATTTAATTTCACGTTAATTTAGATTTCTCACATTGGTTTTTGGAGCGCTAAAAATCGATACGATGTCAGAAAAATCCGCGGCTTCTTCTATTGGGTAGAGAGCTTCCTTGCGGTCCCGATGTTTCCTGTTTCATCGAATTTCGTCAACACACCAAAAGGATATGATTTTTCAAAGTGTAAAGATCAAAGAAAAACTCACTTTCACGAAGCTTCAAAACTAGGTTTACAGTTTTCGCGAGAATCGAGGCACGAGGGGATAACTGCGAGTTGGACGTGGAAGAGGGAAGAGAGGGCTTCCAGTCGGTGGTGGTTTGGTGGCGTTCGGTGGTCTAGATCGGCGGCGGCGGCGGTGGAAAGGTCGGGACTTTGGGGCTTCGATTCGGGCGGCACAGGCGACGAGGGGTGGCGATGGTCAGTCGGATTTGAAGAGGGGACGGAGGCGCGTCGAGGGGTGGCGGTGGCGAAGGCTGTAGGTGGCGGTAGCGGCGGCGATTGGGGCTGGAAGGTTGGGAGCTCGGGTCGCCGTTCGTTCGAGGGGATTTTCTTTTTTTTTATTTTTAAAATTTATGAATGGAAAATTCTGATTGGCCGAGGACTATATTAAATTTTAAATAGTGTTTTCTCAAACGAACTCCTTTTTAAACCCAACGACTGTCGCCCCTAGCTAAATACCCCCATTCCAGACACAATGGGATATGTCTCGTAGGCCAATTCGACTGTTACAGTCAGTTATTTTTCAAATTAAAGTATAAAACATTTAATTTTTAACTTTCAACGTACATTTCAATTTGCCAGGGCCACAAACTGATTCGAAAAATTCCAGAAAAATAAATCTAGCTATGATTTGACGCTACGGTCCCAACAAAACTAGTTTCGTCGAATTCTGAGGTCGTTTGAAAAATGGCAATTTTCTGGTCGATCCAATTTAACAGAAATTGACCAAACACATTTTCTTTTGCCATGCTCACATACTAGCTTCAAAAATTATGAAATTTGAAACCTAGCAATAGTTTGACATCCCGGACCCAACAAAAGTGATTTCGTCGAATTTCGAGGTCGTATGCAAAATATCAATTTTCCAGGGCTATATATTCTATATACCGACCCTTCTGAAGATTCATTCGGCCATAACTTTTGATTCCCGTTATGAAACTTCGATTTTTCAGATTCGTTAGAAAGGTATTGACTAACAGATTTAAATATTTTTGGTTTCGCTAAAATCCGTTATATTTTCCACCCTACACAGTCAGTCAAATTTTGAATTCAAATTTTCAAACCGACTCACTATTTCTAATTCACTATTTTATTGAAATATTCTATTTCAATGGTTCAAATTCCTTTGAAATAACCAATTTGAAAATTTTAAATTGGCTCGTATTTTCCGGGTTATTACAATCTCCCCCACTTAAAACTTTTCGTCCTCGAAAAGGAAACAACAGTAAAGTAGGAAATAAAATGTAAATGCAAAGTATTGTAAAGGTACCTTGCACCGGAGTTAGTTAGAGATATCCACTCTGCATTTGGGGTAAGCTTGCTTAATGCTTTCCTCAGTTTCCCAAGTACAGTCTCTAGGATCACTACTCCACTACACTTTAACTAAATGAAACTTTTTGCTTCTGAGTTCTCTAGTTTCTTTGCCAACAATCTTTAATGGCTCTCTTCTTAGTGATAATTCTGGAGTTATCTCCACATCCCGTTGCGCTGCTTCTTCTACAACAAGATCCGGATCATGCACATGTCTTCTAAGTTGAGATACGTGAAATACATTGTGCACTCCAGGCAACCAATCTGGCAATTGAACCCTATAAGCAAGAGTTCCAATTCGTTCAAGTATAGGAAAGGGACCAATAAATCTCGGCGCCAACTTCCCAGTCTTGCCAAATCTGATTACTCCTCTCATCGGAGAAACCTTCAAATAAACATAATCACCAACAGCAAATGTCAAATCTCTCCTTCTAGAGTCTGCATAACTTTTCTGTCGGCTTTGGGCGGTTTTCAAACGCTTCTTGATGAAGTCGACTTTATCAGATGCTTCTCTAATCATATCGGGTCCTAATACAAGTCTGTTGCCAGGTTCTACCCAACATGCTGGAAATCTGCAGGGTCTGCCATATAATGCTTCAAATGGCGACATTCTCAAACTTGCTTGATAGCTATTGTTATATGAGAATTCTGCCAAATGCAAATGATCTTCCCATGACCCACCAAAATCAATTATACAAGCCCGCAATAAATCTTCTAGAATTCTATTCACCCGCTCAGTTTGGCCATCTGTTTGTGGGTGATAAGCGGTGCTCATATTCAGTTTCGTTCCCAATTCTGTCTGGAAAGCCTCCTAGAATTTGCTAGTAAATAGGGGATCTCTATTACTGACTATGCTGATGGGAATTCCATGCAGCTTAACAATTTCTCTGAAATATATCTATGCTAGACTTTGAGCAGTTCTATTGGAACTGACAGGTATAAAATGGGCAGTCTTCGTGAAGCGATCTACGATTATCCAAATGTTGTGATTACCTTTCTTGGTTCGCGGCAAACCATCTATGAAATCCATGGAAATCTGTTCCCATTTCCAACCTGGGACTTCCAACGGTTGTAACAGTCCAGCTAGCTTCTGTTGGTCACTCTTGACCAATTGACAAGTAGGGCATCTGCTAACATACAAAGAAATATCTCTTTTCATTGCCTTCCACCAGAAAGTGCGTTTGATATCGTTGTACATTTTACTCACACCTGGATGGATGCAAAATTTGGATTTATGGCATTCATCCAGCACTTCTCTTTTAAGCTCGGGAATGTCGGGAACACATATTCTTCTATTCAGCCTCAGAACTCCCTCACTATCCACTTGGAAACTGGAGCCTTCGCCCCTTTGAATCCTTTTTACCATCTCTTTCACAAAATTGTCACTTTTCTGAAGAACAGATATCCTATCAATCAATCCAGGTGTAATTATAAGATTGGCAATGATTGCGGTTTTTCTACTAAGCGCATCCGCTACAACGTTAGCTTTCCCCGGCGTGTACAGGATATCAAGATCATACACTGTAAGAAATTCTAGCCAACGCTGCTGTCTCAGATTCAGATCTTTCTGGGTATATAAATACTTCAACGATTGATGATCTGTGTACAGTATAAATTTCTCGCCCAATAAATAATGCCTCCAGATTTTCAAGGCAAAAACGATGGCTAGCAACTCAAGATCATGAGTCACATAATTCTTCTCATGCGGTTTCAGTTGGTGGCTTGCATAAGCGACTACTTGGCCTCTCTGCATTAACACTGCACCAAGACCTCTAATAGAAGCATCTGTCCAAACCGTTAAATCCTGATTGCCATCAATAGTAGTTAACACTGGAGCAGTGGTCAGCTTCGATTTCAATTCCTGGAAAGCTTCTTCACAGTCGGAAGTCCACTTAAACTTCTCATGTTTCTTTGTGAGCTTCGTTAACGGACCGGATATCTTCGAAAAATCCTTAACGAACTTTCGATAATAACTAGCCAAGCCCATAAAACTTCTAACTTCCGTGGGAGTAGTGGGTTGTTTCCAGTCTTGAATCGCTGTTATTTTGCTTGGGTCAACAGAAATTCCTTTCTCTGACACGACATGGCCAAGAAATTTGACTTCTTCTTGCCAGAAGACACATTTAGAGAATTTGGATTTGAATACGTTCTTCCTTAGAATCTCCAATACTTGTTCTAAGTGTTTTTCATGCTCGGGTTTTGATTTGGAGTAGATTAAAATATCATCGATGAATACGAGGACAAATTTATTCAGAACTCCCTTGAACACTCTATTCATTAGATCGACAAAGTAAGCTGGAGCGTTGCATAGGCCAAACGGCATTACTAACCATTCATAAAATATGTCTGGACCTCTGAAAGCGGTCAAAGGAACACACTCTTCTGCTATTCTCAATTGATGAAAACCTGTAGCTAGGTCCATTCGGGAAAATACTTTCGCCCCATTCAATTGATCTAGCAAATCATCAATGCGGGGTAATGGATACTTATTTTTAAGTGTCTGTTTGTTGAGGTCTTGGTAATCAACGCATAATCTAAGAGTACCGTCTGACTTTGGGACAAACACCACAGCTGCACCCCAATTAGAAAAACTAGGTCTGATTAGACCCTTCCACAACAGTTGGCAAGTTTGATCGCCCAATTCTTCTTTTTCTTTCGGAGTCATTCTGCGAATTGGATGTACCACTGGTCTGGCATTAGGAATTAGATCAATTCGGAATTCTATTTCTCTTTGCGGAGGTAAGTTTTCAACTTCTTCAAACACATCCGCATAGTTTCTAACAATCAGAATCTTTTCTATGGAAGTGGGGATAAGTTCTAATGCTGACCAAAATTCTTCTCTATTCGGATTCGAACCATGACAGGGAACCGTAATATATCCAAGCTTCGTTCGAATTTTAACGATTCTTTCCGCACACTTTAACTCAGCCTCGTATTTCGTTAACCAATCCATCCCGAGAATAATATCGAATTCGGAAAAATCCATAACGATTAAATCAAAAGGAAATTTGTAAGAAGAGTAAGAGATTGGCACTCTACAATATGAACCGAGAGTAATAGGACCCCCTATCGGGTTATGAACTTCAGCCGATTCTTTAAGCTTTCGCTGTTTTAACTTTAGTTTGTGCACTGTGTTTCTAGCAATAAAACCACGTGATGCACCTGTGTCAAACAATTCAGAAACAGGAATATTTTTAATTGTAAGGGTACCTCCCAAAACATCAGGTTTACCTGCTCCATCGGAAGCAGCTGGCGGGCTCGACCCGTCATAGACGTGAGCTACTGTAGCTTTCTTCAGCAAAGGACAGTCTTTGACCCGATGATCAGTCTTGCGGCAATTGAAGCACGAGCGAGGGTTCTGAGAGCCTTGGCTCGAGCCTTGAGAATTCGTCTTCTGTCTCTTCGGAGCTGTGCAGACATTTGAGTAGTGCCCCGGCTTACCACAGTTAAAGTAATTTCCTCTTGGCGGCTTGCCAGTCTGAGGTTTTGAAGATGCTACTTGGCTTGACTCGCCTTGATTTACAGCAGGCTTGCGCTTGTTTCCGGCTTGGCTTCTAGCGCGATCCTGATCCAAATGCCTTTGATCAAGATCTTCATAGTTGCATGTCATTTCCACCAGCTCGTTGAATTCCAGCTTGACATAGGCCATGGCTCTATCATGATATTGTCGTCTTAGCCCAAGGTTAAACCTCTTATTTTTGGATTTCGCGGTAGCAACGAGCTCCGGAGCATAGGGCGACAACAGTGTAAATTTATTCAGATAATCTTGCACGGAAAGATCCCCTTGCTGGAGATTGGCGAAGTCATTGTGCATTCTTTCTAGAGCTTGTTCAGGGACATATTTCTCTTTGAAGAGTTCTTTAAATCCATCCCATGTTCTTCCAGCTTCTCTATTCCCGGCGGTAAGGGATTCCCACCATAATTCAGCTTGTTCCTGCATAAGCCAGGCGCCCATAATAGCTTTGTCTTCGTCTCCAAGCCTTAGGCCTTCAAGAATTTTCTCGCATGTTTTGAGCCATGCAAGGGCCTCTATTACGGTGCCAGTTCCTGAGAAGGTCTTGCCTCCTAAGTTCTTATATCTCTTAGCTACACGGTCAAGCTCGAAGTATTGAGCTGCCGGAGGTTGTATCAAAGGTCCTTCTTGAGCTGGGACTTCTCCCCTTCCTTGGCCTCGGCCTGCACGGCCTCCTCTAGCGGCGGCTGCTCTGGTAGCCATTTTTCAAATTCTGTATTAGCAACGAAAAAGTCAGCTAACAGAAATGATAGTCTATTGCATAATTAAGCAGAAAATTTACGGAAAGATAACGATGGATTGATCAAATTGTTTTTGCTATTCTGCTCGGCTATTTCTAGGACTTTACTAGTCCTATCTCTAATGAGCGACTCGCCTTAGAATACTACTGATTCTATTTTGATGAAGTGTGTAAAAACCCGTTACTTCCCCATGAAGGAAAGAGAGGATACTTTGAGAACAACACACAAATGAACGCATACGGAAGAACATTTCACTGTTATTACAACAATGCATCAGATTACAAGAATATACAGAGTATAAATGAATATATATTACACAGAAAAATATCAGAGATTACAATACATTACATAGCAGCGGAAAATAATACAATACACAACTAGAAGGAGATATACGGATACAAAGCTTTCCGGATATCGTTCCAGCTGTAAACCAGGATCCTGTGAATATAAATCTGCAAAACCAAAACTACTAGCTGCCCGTGTCAAAATAAGGGCACCCAGAGTTTAGGTTAAAACAATAAACTCCAGGTCAGTCATGGGACTGGTGTGAGAACTAAAACAGTTAATCTTTATTTTTAAAGTTAGGTAAATCAAGGGACCACGCCGTATAACACGGAACGGGTTTCCTCCCAAGAATACCAGTGCATAAAACAAACAGCGCAATGCTAAAAAAGGAAAAATGAAGCGGTTATAAGACCCAGGTCCTATCACAAAATGCAACGCAAGCCGGGGGATAGGGTTTTCCCTTATAACAGCCAAAGAATGCTTGATATGTTTAAAACAAATCATTTGATACTATTATCAGTGCATAGTGTATAAAACAACTTCAAATCATAAGTATCAATCATAGGCGACATGAGCGTCCCATGCCACTATGTCGCCATATATAGGTTTACAAATAAAACCGCAAATGTCACGTATTTGGAAATTGGATTTCCATCTATGAACCGAGGCCAGGGATCGTCCTCTACCGATTCGAGACGCTCTAGCCCGTGTCTCAGGAACAGCCGCAACTGCCCCTTGGATCGTCAGGGCCGGTCCACCGATGTGGATTATTATGCCTGAACAATACGTCTCCCCACCCTTTGGGGCGTCAATGAGCCAAAAAATGACTCCATCGGACCCGGATCGTCCGATCAAACCGAGGCGCCTCGCAACAGCAACAACCACATAAGTCAAACTCGTCAGGGCGTGTAAAACCACTGACGCCACTTCTAACTAGAAAGAAACGCATGCCCTCCCTGAGGTCCGTCTCCCGTTTTTGGTTCATACCGGGTGTGAAACTCGTGAAGTAAACGTTACAAAAAGCTACGCCACAAAGGCCGTGCTTCGATCATCAACCACAAGACTTTGCTTTTCAACAGAAGCCTTGATCATTCGCCACTTAGGCATGCCACACCGGCAGTTCACTCTATGCGTTTGATATCCATCAGTATATAACCTCTGAGCTCGTACGTCTCAGAGAAGGGCGTTAAGCAAGAGAATAAATTCTCCGCCGCCAAACAGATATATATTTAATAGAAATCAACCACACAGACTAAAATCCAATGTCAGACACACAGTCCATTTACAAGTCCGTCCTGGGTCTGAACGAAACCGGAGGCACCTAGTACCCCGCATATCCATCGATCTCCAAATACGTCTGGACGATCACCAACTGTTTCCATCTTCTTGGGTGTACAGCCCAATCAAGATCATCAGTAATCACCCAAACGATGTGAAGACTTCCAGTCTTCAACCGCCGTCTTGATCTTCGACTTATCGTCGTATCAGTTATTCAGAATGGGATAAACCCGGTCTTTCCGAATAACTCGCGTATATTTTAAATAAGTGTTACACAAACACAACATACGCCTCATTCCAATTCATCAGTCACTAACCATAAATTAATCAAGAGAATAATTTCCCAAATATTAACCCCGAAGGCCGAAACCAACATCAGATCAATATCCAGAAAACCATTCTGCTTGGCTAACCGACAGTTAGTTTCTAAATTTCACATTCACAGGGAAAGGTTCCCATTAATTTTATCCAAGATAAATTCCTTGAATTTATTCTCCAATCTTCTTTTGAATTTCGATTCAACTAGTCGGGATTAACGAACCTTACCGAAGTAATCATTTGTTTTAATTTCCCAATCCCAACCTATTCATCCCATGAAGTAAAACTGGTATTACTTCATATCTAACACCACGGTGTTTTCGGTAAATTCAATTACCATTTCACGTTCAAATCTAATTAAAGATTTAACTACCGCCTGGAGCAAAACTGGTGATACTCCATTCTCGATCATTTCAATCTAATTAAAGATTCATTAAAAATCCACTTAGTTTTAATCGCTAAATGGGTTAAAGAATCAGTGTCATTTAAAACACAGTTCACGATAAACCCAAAACCACATTCCATTAATTATCGGGTTAAAGAACGAGTGTTATTTAAAACACTGTCCACGATAAACCCAAAAATCAATATCAATTCAATTAAATATTATTTAATTGGTACACTTCATTAAATCTAAATAAAAAAGATTTAATATTTTCTCAACTGGGTTCAAGAACAGTGTTAATGAAGACACCATTCACGACAAACCCAAATCACATTTGATATTAAATACAAGGCTCTGAATAGAAAATATATCGGCTTATATTCAATATCAAATTCTATGACCAACAGATATCGTATTGGAAATAACGATATATATATCTGTATCTTTCAAATTTCCATAACAACATCTGTATAATCACGAATTCCAACATCGAAATATTCCGAAGACAATTTCGATTCAAATCCACTCCAATGCAATCATTGGAAATTCTGGTTATTTTTAAAACCCTTTTTAAATTCAATTTATTTATTTAAAAATAAATAGAATTATAATTCTAGTTCAAAACTAGTTCATTTCGATAAAAATCTATTTTTTTATCTTTTCAAATATGGAGTTTTTCATCCCAATTTTTCCTGAATCATTTCTTATGATTTTACACAAATTATTACTATTTTAAATAATTTTATCAAGGCCCGTATAGTCGATTTCCATCAACGGCCATCGAACTGCACTTACAGCGACCTTTTCCAAATTTGATTTGGACATAATTCCAAATCCAACTGTTAGATTTCGAATTTCTAATATTCATTAGAAAGCTCTTTTCGATACGAACCCAACGGTTCCGGTTTCAGGAGAATCCGGCGGTCGGATCTCCCGTTTTGTCCGTTTGAAATCAATGGTCGAAATTCGTGAACTGCCGCGGCGCGGCGCGTTCTATTCAGGCCATTATATTATATATATATAATATATATTTCGTCGATTACTATTTAAAACGAATTTTATAAATAGTTTTGAATTCGTTTCAAAAACAATTTCAACTTCCACCTCAATTCAAATCAAAATTGAATCTTTCCTTATAAATTCGTTTCTATTCAATTCAAGTTTCAATTCAATTTGAATTCATTTCAATTCGTTTTCAATTTGAATTCATTTCAATTCATTTTCAATTTCAATTCGAATTCATTTCTATTCAAATTCAATTCGAATTCATTTCTATTCGAATTTCAAATCCTTTCAGTATAGTTCGAATTTCAAATCTATTCAGTTTAATTCGAATTTCAATTCACTTTAAATATAATTCGAATTTCAATTCATTTCAATATAGTTCGAATTTCAGATCTATTCAATATTCATTGAAGAATGAATATAATCGATATAATTATCGTTCACGTCGAAATGGCGTCAATCTAACCAACACGGCTTCATATATTTCTATTTTCAAATATTCTATTTCAAATATTTCTATTTCGAAACTGGAATGAGGCCCAATCAATTACCATATAATGTTAATTATATGGATTTTATACAACACATGTATATATCAACAACGATTAATAATCAACCATCATCCAAAGTGCATTCTACACTGTATAAGCATCAAATATAAATATTCAACGCTTATAACAGCCTGTCAATCAATCGATCGACATACAACTAAACAATCGGGATTAGTGTACGTCAAATATCATCCCAATACCCGTGTGGGGTTTCAAGCAATCAAACACAGATTTTTATTTGTGCAGTTGGGCGATGTGTAAAATTTATCGACCCAATCAATATCAGTCAAATCAGTGTATATAAACAAATCGGCCGATTTGTTTATAAATATTTATTTATTAACCTTCACGTTAAAATTATATTTTTAACGATAAAACATTTTATTTTAACACATGAATTTCTATTCAGTTCATTTATTCAATAAAACTGATATTTTTATTTTTCTAACATATTTTAGAAAATTTCGGCGGCATAACGGCACGATACTAGAAACGGGACGAGGCCTAGCCTTATCCCCGGTCTAGTGAAGGCCCACGCCATTCACACATCAATCAAATCCATTCAATTCACCAAACAATTCAAATTTCAATCAAATAATCTAACTAATTTTTGCAATCAAACAAACAAGTCCATGGTCTGTGGACGATTGTGTCGGGTGCTACTAAACACCGTCTGCATCCTAGTATATATATAACTAGAAAAAGAAATTGAAGAGTGAGAAGTTCTCACCAATAGCTATCCAATACCACGACTCTTCATTTAGAGAAATCTTCGCCATTCTCGCCCTTTGTCGCTTTTGTTGCCCGTAGCCACTATATATATAAAAATCACATTTTTACTTTGTTATTCAATATATAAAAATCGAATTTTTACTTCGCTATTCAATATATAAAAATCGAATTTTTACTTCGCTATTCAATATATAAAAATCGAATTTTTACTTCGCTATTCAATATATAAAAATCGAATTTTTACTTCGCTATTCAATATATAAAAATCGAATTTTTACTTCGCTATTCAATATATAAAAATCGAATTTTTACTTCGCTATTCAATATATAAAAATCGAATTTTTACTTCGCTATCCAATATATAAAAATCGAATTTTTACTTCGCTATTCAATATATAAAAATCGAATTTTTACTTCGCTATCCAATATATAAAAATCGAATTTTGACTTCGCTATCATGTGTATAAAAATGACATTTTTATGCTACTACTATATAGATAAAAAAAAACTATTTTTACACCGCTAAAAATCGTGTCTTTTCTATTTTAAAAATCTAATATTTTTTATTTTAAAAACCTTCTCTTTTCTATCTTATGGATCTATAAACAAAATCAGAACTTTAGGTCGCCTCTTATATAAAACTGAATTTAGAAAACAAAAACTAATTTATAAAAACCGAATTCAAACTAAGAACTAATTTGAATAGGGTAGTACATTTTAAATAAAATCAGATTTAAATAAGGAAACTCACCGTTATTCGAAGAGGAGAGGCACAAGGGGCTATAGGTAACAGGAGGGCATTGCTGGAGCAAGGGGGGTCGCGCAGGTGGTGCTGGTGACTGTCATCCGGACTGTGGTGGTCTGAACAACGGCTGCTTCGGGGAAAAGGGGTTTTCCCGTTCGAGATAAAGGGGGTGGGGCTTTGTGGGTGATGGCAGCGGCGAGGTGGTGGGGCGGACGGTGTGAGGCGACGGCGAGTGAGGATGTGGTGCTGTGGCATCGATTTCCAGGGGGTACGGTTCGATGTCAGGGTCTTCGAATTGGGGACCGGCGACTGGAAGGAGGAGCTATCGAGGAGGGCGAGCGGAGGTGGGGGTGACTGGGCGGCGCGTTGAAGAGGGCTCCGGTGGCACGAGATTGGGTGGCGGCGGATTTTCACGAGGGCGATGAGGGGATCAGGGTTTTTATTTTATATTTTTTTTCTGAGTGAAGTAAGAGAGAGAGAGAGAGTGAATATATATTTCTTTTTCTTTTTTAATTCGAAAAGTTGACTTTTCTATCGAACCCCAAACGAGACCCAACGACTGTCGCCCATAGCGTAATACCCCCATTCCGAGCACAATGGGATATGTTACATAGGCCAATTCGATCGTTACGACCTGGTTTCGCTGAATTTACATTTAAATCATTATACTGAATTTTAAACGTACATTTCGAATTACCGGGGTCACATACTAACTCTATAAATCCCATAAAAATATTTTCTAGCTTCGTATTGACGATACGGTCCTAACAAAACTAGTTTCGTCGAATTCTGAGACCGTTGGAAAAATGGCCAATTTCCAGTCGATTAAAATCAACTGAAACCGGTCAAACGCGTTTTCCTTTGCCACGCTCACATATTGATTCGAAAAATTATGAAAATTGGAACCTAGCAATAACTTTACATCTCGGATCCAACAAAAGTGGTTTCGTCGAAATACGAGGTCGTTTGCAAAATTTTCATTTTTAAGGGCCTGAATTCTATAGCGACTATTCAGAATTTTCAACTGGACATATCTTTTGATTTCCGCTATGAAATTTCGATTATTCGAATTCATTGGAAAGATATTCACGAAGAGATCCTATTATTTTTGGTTTCACTAAAATCTGGATTGTTTTGCACCCGGTACATTCAATTGAAGTTTGAAATCGAATTATCGAACTACCGCGCCATTTTCAATTCTATTTATAATTATATATAATTATTTATATTCTAACGACGACGTATATATCATACACGTTCGAATTATATTCAAAATAAATTTTTCGTCGATATTATTTAAAATAATTCATTTTAAATGTTCAAAATTCGCTAAAATTGCCAAAATAAAAATTTTAAACTGGCCCAGATTTTCGGGTTGTTACAAAGTGTTTAATGTGTTAGACTCCAGAACTAAGGTTAACCAAAGCTCTGATACCAGCTGTGACGATCCCAAAACCCCGTACACAGTGTTAAGGATAATCATTGGAATATAACACATTAATCATCATTAGCAGATCACAGATAATAGCATAAACAGAAAATAGAATAATTTACACACATATGACAGTGGAATCATATAGATATCATCACATCAGAGAAGCATAGTACAGGATACAACTTAGTGCATAATGATACATAATCAGTCACCATCGCCAGAGGCAGAATCATACATAAAGAGTACACAAAAGGAATATCAGTCTACATCGCCAGTGGCGGAATCATAATATAGATACAATAATGGCGGAGAAAATCCAAGTCAGCACGGTGTAGTCAAGCCTCGCCATGAGCCAAAAGTGCGTCAGAAACCTGTAACTAGGCTGCCCGTGTGAAAATGAGGGCACCCGAGTTTGCAAGGTGAAACAAACTACGAGTCAGTCATGGGACTGGTATGAAAAATCTACTTAACTTATTAACAACTATAATAAGGCAAATCAAAGGACCACGCCACTTTCGCGGAACGGGTTTACTCCAATGAGTGCTGGTGCATGATATAAAGTAAACGATTAAATCAACGCAATGCTTTTTATAAAATGAAGCCATTATAAGACTCAGGTCCCATCACACAATGCAACGCAAGCCGGAGGATAGAGTTTTCCCTTATAATGGCCAAAAATGCTTCATACGTATAAAACAAAAGTACTTGATATTATTACTAGTGCATATATGTTTCAAAAGCAAATTCAATCATAAATATCAATCCTAGACGGCATGGGTACCATATATCATGTCGCCATACTAGTAATACAATCACATTCGCATATTTCGTATTGGGAATTGGATTCCATCATGATTCGAGGCAAGGGGCAAGCTCCTCTCCGATTCGAGACACTCTAGCAAATGCCTCGGGACCGCACACAGCAATCCCCTGGATCCTCCAAGGCCGGTCCTCTCTTACTTTTGAGGATTAATTATTCCTGAACACACGTTTCCCGGTCCTTACAGACCTATAATCGAGGCACCTCGTATTCCAACAACCACACAGGTGAAAAGTAGATATAAATGTCAGGGCTGGGAGGTCACTGACACCACCATAGCTAGAAAGAAACGTCATGCACTCCTTGGGTCCTTCTCCCGTTTTTGACTCATACCGGGTTGTGAGGCTCGCGAATTCACGTTGTACACAAAGCTACGTCACACAGACCATGCTTTGATCATCAACCACAAGACTTTGCTTTGCAACAGAAGCCTTGATCTTATGCCACTTAGGCGTGCCACACAGGCAATCCACTCCATGCGGCTGATTTCTGTCAATGTATAACCTCTGAGCTCGTACGTCTCAGAGAAGGGCGTTAAGCAAGAGAATAAATTCTCCGCCGCTAAACAGATATATATTTAATAGAGATCAATCAGCACAGAACAAAATCCAATGTCAGACACACAGTCCATTTACAAGTCCGTTCTGGGTCTGAACGAAATCGGAGGCACCAATTCCTCGCATATCCGTACAATCAACAGTATGTTTGGACGACTACTACTTCAGTTCCTTCATGGTAGCTACTCCAATCACGAGCATCAGTAGCGCCCATCCATCCAATGCGGAGATCGTCGGTCTTCAGCCGTCTTCGACTCTTCGACTTCTCAACGTCGATCGATTATTTGAAATGAGATAAACTCGGCCTTTTCAAATAACCCACGTATATTTAGATTTTCAAATCAATTAATCACATGGTTGGACTATTCAACATTCACATTTCAGTTATTTAGTTATAATTTTCATGTCAAATACATTCAACCATCACATATCAAGCAAACACAACAAAATTGGTTTATTTCCACTCTATATCGTCTATAGTATTTTATAACGATATATCGCCATTTTTATTTAATTTAAAATGGCCATATTTAATTAAACGACGTTTCGGGTCGTGTCGATGCACTGGCGCTGCTTTTCACAAATTTTGTTTTACGCATATCTGAAAATCTAACCGTTGGATCTTCACAAATTTGGTATCATTGGGAAGGTCATTTCAAAACGAATCCAACGGTTTCAGTTTTGGGAAAATCCGACGGTCGGATCTTCCACACTAGTCATTTGAAGTTACGATTTCAATTTACGAACTGCAGCGTCGTTATTCGATTTAATTTAATTATATTTATATATATATAAATATAATCGTTTCTGGCGCTGTTTTTCTTCAGTTTTGAATTAAACATTCCAGACAATCCAACCGTCGGATCTTCACAAAGTTGGTGCCGTTGGAAAGATATTTCCAAGGCGAACCCAACGGTTGCGGTTTCGGGAAAATCCAATGGTCGGATTTCCCGCACTAGTCGTTTGAAATCACGGTTTCAAAACACGAACTGCACGGCCACGTTTCGTTTTAATTCTATTTATATTTATATATTTATATAAATATAGTTCATTCAAAAATTCCTATATCGTTTCCACTTCAATTATTTCACTAACGCCTTTAAATTTTGGAAAATTTCGCCATAACCTCCTTTGTACGGGAGGGTCTGGGAAAATTCCCAAATAGCCACACGGGCGTCTCATATCAAAAAGAAAAAGAAAAAGCCAAGCGGCTAGCCAACAGGCTCATAAAATCATCACCCAAACAAAGCAGTAAATGTGTACCTATTTGTCGGGCACAAAATTTTATTTCTCTTCTCTAGCCCCCTTTGCTTTAACCTGTTCAATAGATATGCATGTACATATATACAATTTTTATCACTTATCATTTTCCGTTCCATTTCATATTTGATTTGCTTTGGTTCAAAAACACCATTCATTCTAATGTTGCATGCATAGGCTAAAATCGTATCATTAGCTAATTAATGTATATTTCAACTCATGCACGTTTATTTGAACAAATGGCTATTTTTAACACTTCACATTTCAAAGATGATAAGTTTGGCGAACTAAAATATATTTCAACACATGACTATTTTATTTAGTTCCTATGCATGTTAAAAATAATATTTCTTTCACAAATATTTATTTCAATGTCTGCATATCTTTAGCATATCACACATATGATAAAAATGATATTTTTATCATTTAAAATATTTATTCGACAAATAGATGTTTCAACACTTCATAGTTTCAATAAAAATGTAATTTTTATTGTTCGATCTTTTTATTCAACACATGAACTTTTCCACTACACACACTTCTCAACAAATGAGCATTCCCACACATGGACATTTTATTTATGTTGTTCATATTGGAAAGATGGGATTTTTATTGTTGAAACTATTTATATAAGGCGAATATTTTTCCTACTTCATATATATATATATAAATGTGATTTTTATTGTTTAAACACTTCATTCATTCACAAATGAATTTAATTTTCACACAACACTTTTCAACACATGAACATTTTCCACACATGGATATAGTTTCAACATATGGCTTTAATTTCTACGCATGAAAATTATTTCAACATATGAAAATAATTCTAACACACAAAGATTATTCAAAATTTCGGCAGCATAACGGCAGGGTAGTTAAACCGACACCGTCCCTAGTACGGCTCCTCGCTCTACCTTAAAACCTCGCGGTTTTTGACAATGGGGATTCATGCATCTAATTCGCACGCAGGCGGCATGTTTATTTTTATTTCCACAAATATTTCCAATTCATTTCAATCACCAATGGGTATTTTTCAACCACCACCAAACAATATCAACCACAAACAATTATTCAACCATTCGTATTTTTCATCCAATATTTCACATCAATTCACCACAATAAATATCGTCCATGGTTTGTGGACGAGGGGAGTGTATATATATATATATATATATCTGCTATATTTCACTTGCATTTCAACACATATATCAATTATTTTATGCATGTAAAATTCATGCTTCGCTTAAATAGCTTACACTACGTATGTACATGAGGTATACAACACGTATGTAATTTATATTTCGCTAATATAAATTATACACGACATTTTCCATTCAATTTCACGTTAATTTAGATTTCTCACATTGGTTTTTGGAGCGCTAAAAATCGATACGATGTCAGAAAAATCCGCGGCTTCTTCTATTGGGTAGAGAGCTTCCTTGCGGTCCCGATGTTTCCTGTTTCATCGAATTTCGTCAACACACCAAAAAGATATGATTTTTCAAAGTGTAAAGATCAAAGAAAAACTCACTTTCACGAAGCTTCAAAACTAGGTTTACAGTTTTCGCGAGAATCGAGGCACGAGGGGATGATCGGCGAGTTGGACGTGGAAGAGGGAAGAGAGAGCTTCCAGTCGGTGGTGGTTTAGTGTCGTTCGGTGGTCTAGATCGGCGGCAGCGGCGGTGGAAAGGTCGGGACTTTGGGGCTTCGATTCGGGCGGCACAGGCGACGAGGGGTGGCGATGGTCAGTCGGATTTGAAGAGGGGACGGAGGCGCGTCGAGGGGTGGCGGTGGCGAAGGCTGTAGGTGGCGGTAGCGGCGGCGATCGGGGCTGGAAGGTTGGGAGCTCGGGTCGCCGTTCGTTCGAGAGGTTTTTTTTTTGTTTTTAAAATTTATGAATGGAAAATTCTGATTGGCCGAGGACTATATTAAATTTTTAAATAGTGTTTTCTCAAACGAACTCCTTTTTAAACCCAACGACTGTCGCCCCTAGCTAAATACCCCCATTCCGGACACAATGGGATATGTTTCGTAGGCCAATTCGACTGTTACAGTCAGTTATTTTTCAAATTAAAGTATAAAACATTTAATTTTTAACTTTCAACGTACATTTCAATTTGCCAGGGCCACAAACTAATTCGAAAAATTCCAGAAAAATAAATCTAGCTATGTTTTGACTCTACGGTCCCAACAAAACTAGTTTCATCGAATTCTGAGGTCGTTTGAAAAATGGCCATTTTCTGGTCGATCCAATTTAACAGAAATTGACCAAACACATTTTCTTTTGCCACGCTCACATACTAGCTTCAAAAATTATGAAATTTGAAACCTAGCAATAGTTTGACATCCCGGACCCAACAAAAGTGGTTTCGTCGAATTCCGAGGTCGTATGCAAAATATCAATTTTCCAGGGCTATATATTCTATATACCGACCCTTCTGAAAATTCATTCGGCCATAACTTTTGATTCCCGTTATGAAACTTCGATTTTTCAGATTCGTTAGAAAGGTATTGACTAACAGATTTAAATATTTTTGGTTTCGCTAAAATCCGTTATATTTTCCACCCTGCACAGTCAGTCAAAGTTTGAATTCAAATTTTCAAACCGACTCACTATTTCTAATTCACTATTTTATTGAAATATTCTATTTCAATGGTTCAAATTCCTTTGAAATAACCAATTTAAAATTTTTAAATTGACTCGTATTTTCCGGGTTATTACAAAAACAGTTGTTTAAAACTTTACTTTTAAAATAAGGTAAATCATGGGACCACGCCATATAACACGGAACGGGTTTACCCCCCAAGAATACCAGTGCATAAAACAAACAGTGAAATGCTAAATAAATAAAAATGAACCTATTATAAGACTCAGGTCCCATCACACAATGCAACACAAGCCAGAGGATAGAGTTTTACCTTATAATAGCCAAATATGCTTGGTACGTTTTTAAAACAAATCTTTTATTATTAATATACTGAAGAAATCAACTCCAAATATAAATGTATCAATCATAGACGGCATGAGCGCCCCATCCCACTATATTTCCATGTATAAGTTTACAACTAAAACGGTAAAATGTTGTGTTGGAAGTTTGGATTTCCATACTGATGGCTCCTGATTCGAAAGATCTATCGCGTAGAGCAAAACCCAACGGCTTACATCCCGTGCATGAGAAAACGTCGTAATGCACATCCGCACTATATCTAGGAAACAAGTTAATGCGGCTTACGTCCAAGCATTGGAAAACAACGCTAACTCTATCCATTTGGGAATCGGGGATGTGCCCTATCCCAACTGGTGTTGGGGCGACCACACCCAGTATCATCTCGGCCGACCGAATCCATGACAACACATAGGATGTCTATCCTCATCTCTAAAGTATATTAATCTAACCATCAATTTACCACCATACCGATATGTGAGGCTTGCGAATTAATGCTACATAAAGTTGTGCTTTGATCATCATCCACCAAACTTTTCTTTTCAACAAAAGTTTGGATCAATGCATCTCAGCATGTCACCCTATCAATCCATACCATATCATTGATTTCTGTCGACATATAACCTATGAGCTCATACGTCTCAGAGAAGGGTTTTAAGCTAGAGAATAAATTCTCCACCACCAAACAGATATATATTTAGCAGAGATCAATGAATATAGTATAAAGGAATACAACGTTAGACATACCATCCATTTACAAGTCCGTTCTGGGTCTGAACGAAACCGGAGGCACCTTATTCCTCGTCCCATATGTCCAATACAGGAGAGAGGCCCTCGCATATCCGAACAGTCAACAAGTACGTCCGGATGGCTACCACTATAGCCCCTTCAAAATAGCTACTCCAATCATGGGCATCAGTAGCAACCCATCCATTCGATATGAAGATTGTCAGTTTTGCACCGTCTTCAATCTCTTCGACTTTTCATCGTATCAGTTATTCAGAATGGGATAAACCCTGTCTTTCCGATTAACTCCCATTTCTTATAATCAAGTGCTATAACAACACATCATACGCCTCAATACAATCCAAAATATTGTTTTATTCAAATATTCTTTTCACAATTTAAACCAAATTAAGGTTTTCCAAACTAGTCGGGATTAGTGAACCTTACCGAAGTAATCATTTGGTTTATTTCCCAATCCCAACCTATTCATCCCTTGGAGAAAAACTGGTAATACTCCATATCTATCACCACGGTATTATTGGTAAAAATTAATTACCATTTCACATTCAAATCTATTTAAAGATTTAACTATTGCTTGGAGCAAAACTGTTAATACTCCATTGTCGATCATTTCCCAAATTTGATAATTTAAATTATCACATTCACTTTCAATCTAATTAAAGATTCATTAAAACTCCACTTAGTTTTAATCTTCCCAAAAATCATTATTAATGATTATGTAACTTTGGGAGATCAAACACGTCACATCGACCATCTACACCGTACCACTGATTTCTGCCAATATATAATCTCTGAACTCGTACGTCTCAAAGAAGGGTGTTAAGCAATAGAATAAATTCATTGCCACCAAACAGATATATATTTAGTAGAGATCAACGAATATGGTATAAAATACAATGTTAGACATAAAATTCTATCTTTAACTGGGTTAAAGAACCAATGTCACTTAAAACACGGTTCACGATAAACCCAAAATCACATTCCATTAACCATGGAATCTTCACGGAAAACAGATCAATATATAATCGATATAAATCTCTGTGTCCGACTAATAATATAAATGGAATAATGACGAAGCCTTTTAAATTCCATATATATTGACAGTCTTCCTCCACAGAAGCTCACTTCGATTATTACCGAATCGAATTCCATTCAATTACAATTTAATATATTAAATTGGAAAAAACTTCACTTTGGAAAATTCCATAAATCTTAATTAAATATTTATAAATTCCAAATCATATTCTTCACTGTTAATTGGGTTAAAGAACAAGTGTTATTTAAAATACCATTCATGATAAACCCAAAAATCTAATTCTTTTATTCAATTCCAGTTAAATATTAAATTAATTGGAATACTTCACTAAATCTTAATTTAAAGATTTATTCTTTTCTCAACAGGATTTAAGAACAGTGTTAATGAAGACACCATTCACAACAAACCCAAAATCCAATTTCAATCCAATTAAATATTAATTAATTGGTAAAATTCTCTAAATCTTAATTAAAAGATTTATTCTTTTCTCAACTGGGTTTAAGAACAGTGTTCGTGAGGACACCATTCAGCACAAACCCAAAATCCAATTTGATACCAAATATAAGGCTATGAATAGAAATTATATCGGCTTATATTCAACATCAAATTCTGAAACCAACCAACATCGTATTGGGAATAGCGATATATATATATATAATATTCCAAATTCCTCATAAATATCCGTACAATCACGGAATCCTATACCGAAATATTCCGAAGATCATTTCCATTCCGAATCCATTCCAATTTAGTCATTGGAAATTTCTGGTTATTTTAAAACCGTTTTCAAATCCAATTTATTTATTTCTAAAAATAATTAAATTAGTATTCTAGTTAATAACTAGTTCATTTCGATAAAAATATATTTCTCTCTTTTCAAGACTAGAATTTTTCTTCCAAATCATTTATTATGATTTTACATAATTTTTCCATATTTTTAATAATTTTATTATTGCCCGTACAGTCGGTTTCCAATAACGGCCACCGAACTACATTCAAAGCGACCTTTTCTGAAATTGATTTGGACATATCTTAAAATCAACTGCTAGATTTCAAATCTCTTGTATTCATTGGAAAGATCTTTTCGATACGAACCCAATGGTTCCAGTTTTAGGAGAATCCGACGGTCGGATCTCCCGTAGCATCAATTAGAAGTTAATGATCGAAATTCGCGAACGGTCGCTGCGCGGCGCGTTCGATTCTGGCCATTAATATATATATATGTATATAACATTTAATATATTTCGTCGATTTCCATTTAAAATGATTTCAATTTGATTTTCAAATTTTAATCAAAATTGAATATTCCTTTATAAATTCGTTTTAAATTCATTTTAAATCGATTTCCATTCCATTTTCAAATTTAAATCAAAATTGAATTTTCCATTATAAATTCTTTTTAAATTCATTTTAAAATGATTTCACTTCATTTTCAGTTTTAAATCAAAATTGAATATTCCATTATAAATTTGTTTTAAATTCATTTTAAAACGATTTCCATTTCATTTTCGAATTTAAATCAAAATTGAATGTTCCTCCAATTTGAATATTCTGTTATAAATTCGTTTTAAATTCATTTTAAAACGATTTCAATTCATTTTCAAATTTAAACCAAATTGAATATTCCATTATAAATTCGTTTTAAATTCATTTTTAAACGATTTCCATATTTACTGAATATTATTTTAAAATATTTGTTAATTCTGAATTGGAATCAGACTCAGTCAATTACCATATAATTTTAGTTATATGGATTTCAACATCCACAATAATGATAAACAATCATTGAAAATTCATACAACATCCAGAGTACATTCTACAACTGTATAAGCATTAAAATAAATAAATAATGCTTATACATTCTGTCAACCCATCGATTGACATACCAAATTATTGGGACTAGTGTATGTCAAATATCATCCCAGTAACCGTATGGGGTTTTCAAACAACAAATACTGTTTATTATTTGTGCAGTTGGGTGATGTGTAAAAATTATCATCCCAATAAATATCAGTAAAATGGGCGTATATAAAAAACCATCCGAATAGTAAATGAATATTTATTTTATTTTCATTTCATGATAATCTTTATATACAGTTCATAAAATAATTTTTATATACAACAATATCAATACATGACAATCCAATCACAATCCGAACAAAAAATCAACTGGTTTGTACTAAAAAATAGTGTCGGGAGCTACTAAACTCCGTCTGCAACCTATTATATAATAACTGGAAAATAATTTGAGAGTAAGAGACTTCTCACCGTTGGTTTACACTCCACCAGTTTTTATTTCTTAATTTCAGTTCTGTTTGAATTTGAATCCGCCCCAAATTCTAACTTGCCCCGTTTCTAATCTAGTCAATTATGAAACGTAGTGTTTATCGATACGAGCACACTCCAACTTGTTTCACTAAATTTGGATGACATATGAAATTATAATATTTTAAACATTGGTTACTTTAAAATAATTAAAACATAATAAAAAATTTAATTAAAATCCTTAATTACTTTTTAATCCCCAAATAATCGTTCTTCCTCCTTCGTATTTTCTGGAACAGCACTTCGACATAAAAAACACCCCGTCGCTCCTCAACCCGAACCCTAGCTGCCAACCCACCTACACGACAACGTCGGGCTTTAAGTCCTCCTTCCACGCCAGGGACGATATGAAGTTCGAATGCCCCTAGGTCCACCAATCAGCGGTTGAACGGCGTCGACTTGCAAGGGAAATATGGCCACCGCGTCGAGCCATTCTCGATCACAGCCGTTGGTTGCCAAGAACTCAACATGTTGAACATTTTTCTCTTAGAAATTTCAAAAATTATTGAATGGATTTTTCTGAAATGGAAGGGGTTTGATCGAAGATTTTGATCATCGAAATTTCCTGGAGGCGCGACATTAGGTTTGACCGCGGTTTCTTCCTTTGACTAGGGTTCTGAGAATATATATATATATATATATATATAATATTATTTTAATTTCAATTTAACTTGTTTAACATTCTGAACTCCAAATCGAACCCAACGACTGTCGCCCCTAGCTAAATACCCCATTCCAAACACAATGGGGTATGTTTCGTAATCCAATCCGACTATTTCAATTAGTTTTAATCAAAATTATAATATAAATTAATATATATCGAATTCAAACATACATTTTAATTCACCAGGGCACATACTGACTCCAAAAATTCCAAAAAAATAAATCTAGCTATGTTTTGATGATACAGTCCTAACAAAAATAATTTCATCGAATTTGGAGACTGTTTGAAAAATGGTCATTTTCTTGTCGATCCAATTGAAATTTAAATTACCAAATACATTTAAATTTACCGCACTTACATTTAATTCCAAAAATTATGGAATTTTAAACCTGACTATAATTTGACATTCCGGATCCAATAAAAGTGGTTTCATCCAAAACGGAGGTCGTTTGCAAAATGGCTACTTTTAAGGACTATATTTTATATTAAATTCCATAGCGACTATTTTAAATTTTAAATTGGACATAACTTTTTACTCCCATTATGAAATCTGGATTTTTCACATTCGTCAGAAAGATACAATTAAACTGATTCAAATATTTCTGGTTTTATTGAAATCCGATTTATTTTGAATCTTGTACATTAATTTGAAATTTGAATTCGAATTTTCAAACTATCGTGACATTTCGAGTTCATTTTATAATTAAATTAAATTTTTACATTCCAATTTCGATTAAAATAAATTTTTTGTTGTTATTATTTAAAATAAATCATTTTAAATATTCAAAATCCATTAAAATTACTAAAATAAAAAAATTAAATTGGTTCTGAGAATCCGGGTTGTTACAAGAATTTTTCACTAGAAAACTCCAGATTAGCCACTACGGATCTGGCCATCATTTGCGCCGTGCAGAGATCATTATCCATTTGTACTTCCATTTGAACCTCATCACAATCTTCTTCGGGATCTTCTACGTTTGGAAAGTCAAAGTTTAGTGGTTATTGTTGACTTTCGTCCAACATGTATCATCAACAGTTGTCATGGCAACCACCATGCTGTCAATATGTTCGGCCGGTTATGAAGGACCTACCCCCAGTCTTCTTCTGGTTCTTCAGTCCGTCTGGTAATAAATGCATTTCAGTTACATCTTACTTTTCAATGAGTAGTTAGAAAATTAAATTAATGTGCCACCACACCTTTGGCTCATATCGACCAATTCTAACTGAGCAGGGAATACATCCTATTGCATCCGTTGTCCACATTCTTCTGACTGCTCAGTTTGTTGTTCCTGTTGTTGTTGCTGCTTCTCGTCCTCATTCGGATGAAAATACGGATTGGTGTACAAAGGAGAACTGAAGATAAGTTAAGGATCATGAGTTTGCAACATTTCTGTGAAATAACCTAAACCGCTACTAATGATAGGAGGTGTTATGATTTCTTCCACGACATTTTCCAAGATTTCTTTTGTTGTTTTCCAACAACTCAATCGATTTCTTAACTGCGGAAAACATCACTTGTATATCTTTATCGTCTGAAAGTGCTATGGCTCTCGACCCCGAATCAGTAGGTTAGTTAACCGACAACTCGATATCATATTCGAGAGGGTTAATTTTGGTTACTTTGAAGACCGATTCTTTCAAAGCATCAAGTGTGGAACCCTTTCTAACTCTCCCTAGTTTGCAGAATCCTCCCGCATAATTCCCATTTTGGTGCTCATCCACGACCAATTCACTGTCGTAGTAGTAAAGTGTAGGAATAAGTAGGTGCCATTGTTGAGTGAGTATATTTTTCTTGAAGTTATTTGGAAATAGAATTGAAGTGTTTCTGCAATGAGAAATAATGTGTTGAAGAGCTATCAAATAGGGAAACCATCTAAGCAACGTCATTATCAAATCAACTTTAATCAACTCAGTACGGTCGTTGTCAAGTCAGAATTGGCAGTGCTTTAATCATGTCATCGATTTCAAAATAAAGTAGAATCAATTGTCATATGTTCGTCCTGATCACAAAAAACAAGACTTGAATTAGAAATGGCAGAGCTTTAATTATGTCATCAATTTGAAAATAAAGCATTGTCATTTATCCTAACAATGACTTTATCACAATGGACAAACATTAGGTCAGTTTTGGTAGATGCTTGTCAACTCAACTATTTTGAAATATTGGACCAACTTTATCTATGTTTAGTTAAATCACTTGATTTGCGGTAGCTCGTACTATACAGAAACAGACTGACCAGATTTAATTTATGGCAGCTAGTTGTCAATTCATCTTTATGTCATAATGTGTACTGTACGAACCAACAAACATACAAAGCTTTAATTCAAACTTCAGAAACCTAAAACAATTTATTAGAAAATACAAACATACAGTACTTCATATTAATCTTCCAAGTCCTACAAACACACAAACAATAATTCAAACTAAACTTCCAAAACTTACAACGACTACGGATAATAGAATAACTCACACTAAACTTTAGAAACCTACAACAACAACGGATAATAAAAACACTAGTGGCTATGGTTAAATTGCAAGTCCTCTAGGAGTTTTTTGAGACGTCTAATTTCTTGCTCCAGCTCTTTCACATATGCTATGCCCCTTGGTCAAAGCGGTTCATCAATCCATTGTGAAAAATTGCATCTGTGGGAACAATTGGAACAAAGAAGACTTTGACGACCAATGTTTTCGCCATCATCTGATACAACAACTTCAGCCATATATCCATAGTGGTAGCAAACTGGGTACGAGTTAACCACTTGCTCCACCATTGTTTGAGAAGCATTTTGAAAATATATAGAGTTGAGAAGATGTGTTTGAGTATGAATTAGAATTATGAGACAGTTAGTGGGTACATATAGAGTTTGGAAATATACCAAAATACACAGGCGAATTCCCAAAACTCACACAAACGCGAGTTCCCAAAACTTGCACAAAGGCGAGTTCCCAAAATGCGTCAGTTTGTCTCCCCGAACAAAACAGGCCTATATTTGTTATATTTTTGAAACATGGCTAATCAAGTAATACACTTTCTAAACAAGACAATATTTGTGAATTGCCCTATATATATAAGTATATATACATATATATCTGTGTGTGTGTGTATGTGTATGTATGTATGTATGTATGTATGTATGTATGTATATGTATATGTATGATTGAAACGGAAGAAAAATTGACCTATGCTATCAAATCCAAGGTAAGCAAGTTATCAATTATGCCTTATGTATAGCTATTATGGTGATTGCATTCCCTTATATCGGTTCAAATCGGTTCAACATCATATCACAATGCTCGTCCTACCCGTCTTTTATCCTGTTTCTATTAAAAGTTGGAAGATTAGTTGTGTATAAAATATATGTCATCGTATTTCCATCTTCCTCTATTATTGTACTTTTGTATCAAAATTTTCAAAGCTGTAAATGAAAGTTATAACATAGGAAACACCATTCTTTTAGCTCGGCTAATTATTACTCCTTAGAATTATGGTGTAATTTTGATTATACATTACTTTTCTATGTTAATTTTAAACTTCACCAAAGATATAAATTTATAGCTCTTTAAAAGTTCTTTCACGTATTTTTCTTTTCATATTTAGTATGTTCGGACCATCATGATCAGTTTCAATATAATGAACACTTTGTTGTCTATTGCTAACTTATACATATTATACTGTTCTAAATATATTCACAATCGATCAACTCAATTCCTTTTAATACCAAATCTCTTTATAATATCTTAAATATTATAATATATAAGCCCTACCAAAAAAGCTTTCTAGTTTAAGTCTTAATTTCCTGTACAAATTTAAGAGAACTACTTATATAACTTTTTTTAACAAAAATCTATGTCAAATTTTCCCATGAAAAATCCTTAAGAGGTTCTTTCATACTAGCATAATATATATAGACATATATGCACTAACATATATCTATTAAACTCTTAGTACATCTTCCAAGATTTATCAAATATGTATTTCATTTGCTTATTTTTGTTAGAATTAGTATGGGATTTCCGTTTTCGGCTTCTTATATAAGACTATATGCACTCTATTTGAGCTTTAAAGCGTGATTGAGATTGCTTAATATTTTGTCTAAAATTATTATGTTTTAATCCTTTATTCTCTAAAATTGTCAACAACACTGGATAAGTGATTTAAAATCTGAGTTGAACCAAAACTGAGCACATATAAGTGCATAATTACATCAAAAACTTGGATATTAGCGTATTAATGTTTTGTACCGATTTTCAGTGCTAAATTCATCTACTTATGCATTAATTGTATTATAGAACAAAAATATATAGGAAACTAAAATGGTACACAAAATATAGACTATGTAATCAAAATGCTATTTCTCACTTCAATGTATTCCACGTGTAACGTTTAGTGATTCATTTCTCCTCATACTTTAACTGCTCATGAAAACGTGCGCTGCATTTGGGATTTAAAGCAATATTAACGTTGATTTATATTTGATTTGAAAATAAGAGATTTTAACCCTGTGTACAGAAATATGTCAAAAACCGAAAAAAGTGCTTTTACGATTTGAGAGGAACTTAAACCGAACACATACAAGTGCACAATTACATTACAAAACAAGGATAGTAACAAAATAATGTTTCTATATAATTCAACATGAAGAATTCATATATAGTACTCTATTGTGACGAAAAGGAATTTCGCTCGGTCCGAACCAGTCGCTAAACCGATCCAGGCCGTTCGAAACGCCCTATCGTTTGAGAACAATACAAATCATAACGCATATAGAAGAACATTTCACTGTTATTACAACAATGCATCAGATTTCAAGAATATACAGAGTATAAATGAATAAATATTACACAGAAATATCAGAGATTTAAATTACATTTAAATACACAGCAGCGGAAAATAATACAATACACAACTAGAATGAGATATACGGATACAAAGCTTTCCGGATATCGTTCCAGCTGTAAACCAGGATCCTGTGAATATAAATCTGCAAAACCAAAACTACTAGCTGCCCGTGTCAAAATAGGGGCACCCAGAGTTTAGGTTAAAACAATAAACTCCAGGTCAGTCATGTGACTGGTGTGAGAACTAAAACAGTTATTAAACTTTATTTTTAAAGTTAGGTAAATCAAGGGACCACGCCGTATAACACGGAACGGGTTTCCTCCCAAGAACACCAGTGCATAAAACAAACAGCGCAATGCTTTTCTAAAAATGAAGCTATTATAAGACCCAGGTCCCATCACACAATGCAACGCAGCCGAGGATAGGGTTTTCCCTTATAATAGCCAAACATGCTTAGTACGTTTAAAACAAATCATTTGATACTATCATAAGTGCATAGTGTATAGAACAACTTCAAATCATAAGTATCAATCATAGGCGACATGAGCGTCCCATGCCACTATGTTGCCATATATAGGTTTACAAATAAAACCGCAAAGTCACGTATTTGGAAATTGGGTTTCCATCTATGAACCGAGGAAAAAGATAGTCCTCAACCGATTCGAGACGCTCTAGCCCGCCCCTCAGGCAAGTACTCAGTCAAGCCTTTGGATCGTCAGGGCCGGTCCACCGATGTGGATTAAAATTCCTGAACACTACGTTTCCCCACCCTATGGGGTGTAAGTCTGGTCCGTCTGCCGACCAGAATGCATCGGCCGAAACCGATATAACCGAGGCGCCTCGCAACAGCAACAACCACATAAGTCAAACTCGTCAGGGCGTGTAAAACCACTGACGCCACTTCTAGCTAGAAAGAAACGCAAGTCCTCCCTGAGGTCAGTCTCCCGTTTTTGGTCCGTACCGGGTGTGAAACTCGCGAAGTAAACGTTACACAAAGCTACGCCACAAAGGCCGTGCTTTGATCATCACCACAAGACTTTGCTTTTCAACAGAAGCCTCGATCATTTGCCTCTTAGGCATGCCACACAGGCAATTCACTCTATGCGTTTGATATCCATCAGTATATAACCCCTGAGCTCGTACGTCTCAGAGAAGGGCGTTAAGCAAGAGAATAAATTCTCCGCCGCCAAACAGATATATATTTAATAGAGATCAATCACACAGACTAAAATCCAATGTCAGACACACAGTCCATTTACAAGTCCGTTCTGGGTCTAAACGAAACCGGAGGCACCTAGTACCCCGCATATCCATCGATCTCCAAGTACGTCTGGACGATCACCAACTATTTCCATCTTCTTGGGTGTACAACCCAATCAAGATCATCAGTAATCACCCAAACGACGTGAAAACTTCCGGTCTTCGACCACCGTCTTCATCTTCGACTAATCGTCGTATCAGTTATTCAGAATGGGATAAACCCGGTCTTTCCGAATAACTCGCGTATATTTTAAATAAGTGTTACACAAACACAACGTACGCCTCATTCCAATTCATCAGTCACTAACCGTAAATTAATCAAGAGAATAATTCTCCAAATATTAACCCCGAAGGCCGAAACCAACATCAGATCAATATCCAGAAAACCATTCTGCTTGGCTAACCGACAGTTAGTTTCTAAATTTCACATTCATAGGGAAAGGTTCCCATTAATTTTTTCCAAGATAAATTCCTTGAATTTATTCTCTAATCTTCTTTTGAATTTCGATTCAACTAGTCGGGATTAACGAAACTTACCGAAGTAATCATTTGTTTTGATTTCCCAATCCCAACCAATTTATCCCATGAAGTAAAACTGGTAATACTTCATATCTAACGCCACAGTGTTATCGGTAAATTCAATTACCATTTCACGTTCAAATCTAATTAAAGATTTAACTATCGCCTGGAGTAAAACTGGTGATACTCCATTCTCGATTATTTCAATCTAATTAAAGATTCATTAAAACTCCACTTAGTTTTAATCGTTAACTGGGTTAAAGAATCAGTGTCATTTAAAACACGGTTCACGGTAAACCCAAAATATCATTCCATTAATTATCGGGTTAAAGAACAAGTGTTATTTAAAACACTGTCCACGATAAACCCAAAAATCAATATCAATTCAATTCCAATTAAATATTATTTAATTGGTACCTTTCATTAAATCTAAATAAAAAGATTTAATCATTTCTCAACTGGGTTCAAGAACAGTGTTAATGAAGACACCATTCACGACAAACCCAAATCACATTTGATATTAAATACGAGGCTCTGAATAGAAAATATCCTGGCTTATATTCAATATCAAATTCTACGACCAACAAATATCGTATTGGAAATAACGATATATATATCTATATCTTTCAAATTTCCATAACAACATCTGTATGATCACGAAATCCAACATCGAAATATTCCGAAGACAATTTCGATTCAAATCCATTCCAATGCAATCATTGGCAATTCTGGTTATTTTCAAAACCATTTCAATATTCAATTTATTTATTTAAAAATAAATAGAATTGTAATTCTAGTTCAAAACTAGTTCATTTCGATAAAAATCTATTTTTATCTTTTCAAATATGGAGTTTTTCATCCCAATTCTTTCTAAATCATTTCTTATGATTTTACATAAATTATTACTATTTTTAATAATTTTATCAAGGCCCGTACAGTCGATTTCCATCAATGGCCATCGAACTGCACTTACAGCGACCTTTTTCGAATTTGACTTGGACATAATTCCAAATCCAACTGTTAGATTTCAAATTTCTAATATTCGTTAGAAAGCTCTTTTCGATACGAACCCAACGGTTCCGGTTTTAGGAGAATCCGACGGTCGGATCTCCCGTAATGTCCGTTTGAAATAAATGGTCGAAATTCACGAACTGCCGCGGCGCGGCGCGTTCTATTCAGGCCATTATATTATATATATATATAATATATATAATATATATTTCGTCGATTTCTATTTAAAACGAATTATATAAATAGTTTTAAAATTCGTTTCAAAAGCAATTTCAACTTCCATTTCAATTCAAATCAAAATTGAATTCTTCTTTATAAATTCGTTTTAAAATTCATTTCTATTCAATTCAAATTTCAATTCAATTTGAATTCATTTCAATTCGCTTTCAATTCGAATTCGTTTTCAATTCCTTTCGAAATCGTTTTCAATTCATTTCGAAATCGTTTTCAATTCAATTCATTTCGAAATCGTTTTCAATTCAATTCATTTCGAAATCGTTTTCAATTCAATTCATTTCGAAATCGTTTAAAATCGATATAAATATCGTTCACGTCAAAATGGCGTCAATCTAATCAACACGGCTTCCTAAATTTCTATTTTCAAATATTCTATTTCAAATATTTCTTTTTCAAAATAGTTGTTATTATCAAAATATTTCGTTCAACACATGACAAATCTCAATGAATGAGTACTGTCAACACATGAACTTTTATTTTATATTGATAAAGATGTAAATTTTATTACTAAAATATTTCGTTCAACACATGACTAATCTCAACGGATGAGTACAGTCAACATATGAACTTTTATTTTATAATATTCTTTATTTTCTAAATTGGAATGAGGCCCAATCAATTACCATATAAAATTAATTATATGGATTTCCATACAACACATGTATATAATAGCATTGAAAAATAATCAACCATCAACCAAAGTGCACTACACTGCCTAAGCATCAAATATAGATATTCGACGCTTATAACAGCCTGTCAATCAATCGATCGACATATTTAATCAATCAGGATGAGTGAACTTCAAATTTCATCCCAACACCCGTGTGGGGTTTCAAACAATCAAACACAGATTTTATTTGTGCCGTTGGGCGATGTGTAAAATTTATCGTCCCAATCAATGTCATTCAAATAGGTGTACATACACAAACCGTCCGGTTTGTAAATGAATATTTTATTTTATTCACTTCACGTTAAAAATTATATTTTTAACGATAAAACATTTTATTTCAACATATGAATTTCTATTCAGTTCATTCTTTAAATAAATTGATATTTTTATTTTTCTAACATACTTTAGAAAATTTCGGCGGCATAACGGCACGATACTAGAAACGGGACGAGGCCTAGCCTTATCCCCGGTCTAGTGAAGGCCCACGCCATTCACACATCAATCAAAATCACCAAACAACCAAATTCAAATCAAATCATATAACGAACCTATGCAACCAAACAAACAAGTCCATGGTCTGTGGACGATTGTGTCGGGTGCTACTAAGCACCGTCTGCATCCTAGTATATATATATAATTAGAAAAGAAATTGAAAGGTGAGAAATTCTCACCGATAGCTATCCAAACATTTTGACTCTTCTTTGATATAAATCTTCTTCGTTCTCGCCCTTTTGTCATCTTCGTTGTCCGCTTTCACTACCTATGTAAAAATCGAATTTTTACTTCGCTATTCCATATATAAAAATCATATTTTTACTTTGCTATTCAATATATTAAAATCGAATTTTTGTTTTGCTATTCAATATATAAAAATCGAATTTTTACTTTGCTATTCAATATATAAAAATCGAATCTTTATTATGCTATTCAATATATAAAAATCTCATTTTTACTTCGATGTTCAATATATAAAAATCACATTTTTATTTCGATGTTCAATATATAAAAATCATATTTTTATTTCGATGTTCAATATATAAAAATCATATTTTTATTTCGAAGTTCAATATATAAAAATCAAATTTTTATTTTCTTCTACTATATAAAAGATTATATTTTTATATATATTTAAAGCCATATTTTTATAAACTTTAAAAACCACATCCGCTTGCTAACAAAACTCCAATCTGCTCGCTAAACAAAATCATAGCTTTGTTGAGTTAAAAATCTCATTTTTTTATTGTTTTAAAAATCCAAAATTTCCTATATTAAAAATCTAAACTTGCTATTGTTTAAAAATCTAAACTAAGTAAACTGAAAATCAAAATAAAGTAGAAATCTAAATGAAAGTAAAGTAGGTCAAAACTTACAGCGGGGGGGGGGGGGGACTGTGCTTGCGGCAGCAGCAAGGTCGGGGGGGGGGGGGCGAGGTCGCAGGCGAAGGGAGGGGAGGGAAGGAGGAGGAGAAGGCGGCGTGGTGGAGGAAGAAGAAGAAGAAGCCACGACAGCAGCAGGGGGGGCTCGCGAGAAGGGGGGCCCACGCCTGAAGCGGCGCGGTGGGCCATGCGAGGTTGGGGGGGCGTTTGCCTGGCGGCGGCGGCTCCACGATGGGGAAGGAGCGATTTGTCTTCGCCTTTTCCTTTTTTTTTTTTTTTTTTTGATTCTGATCGATTAGGAAATGAGAGAGAAGGGGGGGCCAGAGTGGGTTAAGGGGAAGAAAGGGTTTTTTCCTTTTTTTTTATTTAATTATTTAATTTATTTGTAAAAAGTGGACTTTTACATACGACCTCGAAACGAGGTCCACCGCCTGTCGCCCATAGCGTTTTACCCCCATTCCGAACACAATGGGATATGTATCGCTAGCTGATTTGATCGTTTCTATCAGTTTCCGTTAAATTTACATTTAAATCATTATATTGAATTTTAAACGTACATTTCAAATTACTGGGGTTACATACTAACTCGAAAAATTCCAGAAAAATATTTTCTAGCTTCGTATTGACGATACGGTCCTAACAAAACTAATTTCATCGAATTCTGAGACCGTTGGAAAAATGGTCATTTTCCAGTCGATTAAAATCAACTGAAACTGGTCAAATGCGTTTTCCTTTGCCACGCTCACATATTGATTCGAAAAATTATGAAATTTGGAATCTAGCAATAACTTGACATCCCGGACCCAACAAAACTGGTTTCGTCGAAATCCGAGGTCGTTTGCAAAATTTCCATTTTTAAGGGCCTGAATTCCATAGCGACTATTCAGAATTTTCAACTGGACCTATCTTTGGATTCCCGTTATGAAATTTCGATTTTTCGGATTCGTTGGAAAGATATCATCAATTAGATCCTATGATTTTTGGTTTCACTAAAATCCGGATTGTTTTGCACCCGGTACATTCAATTGAAGTTTGAAATCGAATTATCGAACTACCGCGCCATTTTCAATTCCTATTATAATTATATATAATTATATATATTCTAACGACGGCGTATATAATATATACGCCAATTTATATTCAAAATAAATTTCTCGTCAATATTATTTAAAATAATTCATTTTAAATAATCAAAATTCCATAAAATTGCCAAAATAAAAATTTTAAACTGGCTCAAATTTTCGGGTTGTTACATCTATTTTTGTCTTAATTGTATTAGAGCATAGCCATACATAGAACACTTATATAAATCCAAATGGTTAGACTAATTAATTAACAACTTGCGTGTTTATTTATTTTTCTACGTGAGTAACCATTTCATTTTTACATCTTGATTTGTCAAACAAAGCAGAGGTGTATACAGTAAGAAGTTTTGGTATAGCATACCCGTTTTATCGCATATTTAATCATTATATCCCGTTAAGCTTATGTGTTATCATAAAATTATGATGTTCTTTCCTTATGGTAAATAACTACTTTTAGACTAACAAGTTGAAACTCTAATATTATCAAATAACTGTTTGGATTTTAGTTCATGTGTGTTATGCCAAAATTTTGATTAATATGATGTTCTTTTCTTATGGTAAATAACTACTTTTAGACTAACAAGTTGAAACTATAATACTATCAAATAACTGTTTGGATTTTAGTTCATGTGTATTGTTGTAACAACCCGGAAAATCTGGGCCAGTTTAAAATTTTTATTTCGGCAATTTTAGTGAATTTTGAATATTTAAAATGAATTATTTTAAATAAAAACGACGAGAAAATTTAATTTGAATAGAATTCGACGTATATATTATATACGCCGTCGTTAGAATATAAATATTTATATATAATTATAAATAGAATTGAAAATGGCGCGGTAGTTCGATAATTCGCTTTCAAACTTCAATTGAATGTACCGGGTGCAAAATAATCCGGATTTTAGTGAAACCAAAAATAATGGGATCTAATTGATAATATCTTTCCAACGAAGTTGAGAAACTGAGATTTCACTTTATAAATGATGAGATATGTCCAGTTGAAGATTAGAAATAGTCGCTGTGGAATTTATATATATTTTAATATAATATATAGCCCTTAAAAATAGACATTTTGCAAACGATCTCGGATTTCGACGAAACCAGTTTTGTTGGGTCCGTGATGTAAAGTTATTGCTAGGTTTCAAATTTCATAATTTTTCGAATCAATATGTGAGCGTGGCAAAAGAAAACGCGTTTGACCAGTTTCAGTTGATTTTAATCGACTGGAAAATGGCCATTTTCCAAACGGTCTCAGAATTCGACGAAACTAGTTTTGTTAGGACCGTATCGTCAATACGAAGCTAGAAAATATTTTTCGGGAATTTTTAGGGTTAGTATGTGACCCCGGTAATTTGAAATGTACGTTTAAAATTCAATATAAGGTTTTAAATGTAAATTTAACGAAAATTGATTGTAACAGTCGAATCAGCTTACAATACATGTCCCATTGTGTTCGGAATGGGGGTGAAACGCTATGGACGACAGGCGGTGGGCCTCGTTTCGAGTTCGTATTTAAAGGTCAACCTTTTTCCGAATAAAATAATTAAAATAATAAAAAATATATATATATATATATATATAAAAAAAAAGAAAACCCTCTTCCTTTATACCTGGCCCCCCCTCTCTCTTCCAAAAATCGATTTCCTCCAGGAAAGAAAAAAAAAAAAAAAAAAGAATTAGGACGGAGGAGGAAGGGGGAGGAGCCGCCGCTCCTCCCGCCACCTCGCTCAAGACCCCCCACCCCCAGCGGCGCCGCGAGCCTACCAACCCCCCCCCCCCCTCGCCAGAAACAATCGCGAAGGACCCCCCCCCCCCCTCGACTTCACCAGCCGTCCCCACCGCCTGCGACCACCCGCGACCCCCCTCGCGCGCCTCTCCTGAACCCCCACCTCCGACGCCTCTGCCACGAGCCCCCCCCTGGTAAGTTTTTCTGAATTTAATTTATTATATAAACTGTTTTTTTTTAAGTAATTTAAAAACTGTTTTGATTTTTTTATTAGTAATTTAAAAACTGTTTTTATTTTTAATTAGTAATTTAAAACTATTTTGATTTTTTTTTATTGGCATTTAAAAACTGTTTTTATTTTTAATTAGTAATTTAAAACTGTTTTGATTTTTTATTAGCATTTAAAAACTGATTAAAGATTTAGATTTTAAAAGGAGAAAAGATTTAAACTTGAAAAGGTAAAAGAAAAGATTTGATCTTTAAAATGGAAAGGGCGGGATCTATATTTTTGTAAAAATATGATCTTTATATTTTTAAAGTATTAAAAATATGATTTTTATATTTTTAAAGTATTGAAAATATAATCTTTATAGGATAGAGAATATAAAGATATCATCTTTGTGTATGTAACGAAATAAAAATCTGATTTTTATTTTATATACGTTAAGATAAAGTGGTGATTTTTATAAGAAGAAAACTTTATTTTTATAAAGGCGAAAACTTTATTTTTGAAAAGGCTAAATCTTTATTTTAGAAAAGGCGAAATCTTTATGGGGAAAATAGCGTGATAAAAATATAATTTTTATCTATTTGACATAGCGATAGAAAAGTCGATTTTTATATATTGAACTTTGAAGTAAAAAGTCGATTTTTATATATTGAACTTTGAAGTAAAAATTCGATTTTTATATATTGAATAGCGAACTAAAAATTCGATTTTTAAATATATGAAGTGATTATAAAAATATGACTTTTAAATTGAAAGTGAAAAAAAATAAAAATGTGATTTTTATTTTAAAGACATCGAAATATAAAAATGTGTGATTTTTATATTTATAGTGACTACGGGCACAAGAAGACGATAAAAAGGCGGTGATGAAGAAGATTTCTATCAATGAAGTGCCGTGGAGCTAGGATAGCTATATGTGAGAATTTCTCACCTTTCAATTTTATTTCTAGTTATATATATATATATACTAGGATGCAGACGGTGCTTATTAGAAGCACCCGACACCCGTCCACAGACCATGGACTTGTTTGATTGGTTGTGTAGTTGGTTAGATTATTTGATTGAAATTAAATTGTTTGGTGAGATGAATGGATTTGAGTGATATGTGAATGGCGTGGGCCTTCACTAGACCGGGGATAAGGCTAGGCCTCGTCCCGTTTCTAGTATCGTGCCGTTATGCCGCCGAAATTTTCTAAAACATGTTAGAAAAATAAAAATATCATTTTATTGAATAAATGAATTGAATAGAAATTCATAGGTTGAAATAAAATGTTTTATCGTTAAAAATATAATTTTTAACGTGAATATGAAAATAGTGAAGTGAATAAATAAATATTCATTTACAAACCAGATGGTTTGTTTATGTACACTTATTTGAATGATATTGATTGGGTCGATAAATTTCACACATCGCCCAACTGCACAAATAAAATCCGTGTTTGATTGTTTGAAACCCCACACGGGTGTTAGGATGAAATATGCAGTTCACTCATCCTGATTGATTAAATATGTCGATCGATTGATTGACAGGCTGTTATAAGCGTTGAATATCTGTATTTGATGCTTATGCAGTGTAGTGCACTTTGGTTGATGGTTGATTAATTTTCAATGCTATGATATACATGTGTTGTATGAAAATCCATATAATTAACTTTATATGGTAATTGATTGGGCCTCATTCCAATTTGAAAAATAAAGAATATTATAAAATAAAAGTTCATGTGTTGACAGTACTCATTCATTGAGATTGGTCATGTGTTGAACGAAATATTTTGATAATAACAACTATTTTGAAAAAGAAATATTTGAAATAGAATATTTGAAAATAGAAATTTATGAAGCCGTGTTGAATAGATTGACGCCATTTTGACGTGAACGATATTTATATCGATTTTATTCATTTTAAAATGAATATTAAAAAGTAATTTTGAAATCAAATATTTCGAAATAAATTGAATTGAAAACGAATTCAAAGTGAATTGAATTGAAAGTGATTTCAAAGTGAATTGAATTGAAAGTGATTTCGAAATGAATTGAATTGAAAACGATTTCGAAATGAATTGAATTGAAAACGAATTCAAAGTGAATTGAATTGAAAGTGATTTCGAAATGAATTGAATTGAAAACGATTTCGAAATGAATTGAATTGAAAACGAATTCAAAGTGAATTGAATTGAAAACGAATTCAAAGTGAATTGAAAGTGATTTCGAAATGAATTGAATTGAAAACGAATTCAAAGTGAATTGAATTGAAAGTGATTTCGAAATGAATTGAATTGAAAACGATTTCGAAATGAATTGAATTGAAAACGAATTCAAAATGAATTGAAAGCAAATTGAAATGAATTCAAATTGAATTGAAATTTGAATTGAATAGAAATGAATTTTAAAACGAATTTATAGAGAAGAATTCAATTTTGCTTTGAATTGAGATGGAAGTTGAAATAGATTTTGAAACGAATTTTAAAACTATTTATATAATTCGTTTTAAATAGAAATCGACGAAGTATATATTATATATATTATATATATAATATAATGGCCTGAATAGAACGCGCCGCGCCGCGGCAGTTCGCGAATTTCGACCATTGATTTCAAATGGACGTTACGGGAGATCCGACCGTCGGATTCTCCTAAAACCGGAACCGTTGGGTTCGTATCGAAAAGAGCTTTCTAGCGAATGTTAGAAATTTGAAATCTAACGGTTGGATTTGGAATTATGTCCAAATCAAATTCGAAAAAGGTCGCTATACGTGCAGTTCGATGGCCATTGGTGGAAATCGACTGTACGGGCCTTGATAAAATTATTAAAAATAGTAATAATTTGTGTAAAATCATAAGAAATGATTTGTGAAGATTTGGGATGAAAGACTCCATATTTGAAAAGATAAAAATAGATTTTTATCGAAATGAACTAGTTTTGAACTAGGATTATAATTCTATTTATTTTTAAATAAATAAATTGAATTTGAAAAGGGTTTTAAAAATAACCAAAATTTCCAATGATTGCATTGGAGTGGATTTGAATCGAAATTGTCTTCGGAATATTTCGATGTTGGAATTCGTGATTATACAGATGTTGTTATGGAAATTTGAAAGATATATATTTATATCGTTATTTCCAATACGACATTTGTTAGTCGTAGAATTCGATATTGAATATAAGCCGATATATTTTCTATTCAGAGCCTTGTATTGAATATCGAATGTGATTTGGGTTTGTCGTGAATGGTGTCTTCACTAACACTGTTCTTGAACCCAGTTGAGAAATGATTAAATCTTTGTATTTAGATTTAATGAAGTGTGCCAATTAAATAATATCTAATTGGAATTGAATTGATATTGATTTTTGGGTTTATTGTGAACAGTGTTTTAAATAACACCCGTTCTTTAACCCGATAATTAATGAATGTGATTTTGGGTTTATCGTGAACTGTGTTCTAAATGACACTGATTCTTTAACCCAGTTAAAGATTAAAACTAAGTGGAGTTTTAATGAATCTTTAATTAGATTGAAATGGTCGAGAATGGAGTATCACCAGTTTTGCTCCAGGCGATAGTTAAATCTTTAATTAGATTTGAACGTGAAATGGTAATTGAATTTACCGATAACACTGTGGTGTTAGATATGAAGTATCACCAGTTTTACTTCATGGGATGAATAGGTTGGGATTGGGAAATAAAATAAATGATTACTTCGGTGTGGTTCGCTAATCCCGACTAGTTTGAATTAATATTCAAAGGTGATTAAAGAATAAATTTAAAGAATTTATCTTGGATAAAATTAATGGGAACTTTTCCCAAAGTATGAGAATACTTGAATAAAAGAATATTCTGAAGTGGAATGAGGCGTATGTTGTGTTTGTGTAACACTTTTATAATATATACGCGAGTTATTCAGAAAGACCGGGTTTATCCCATTCTGAATAATTGATTCGACGTGGTGTCGAAGATGAAGACGGTGGTCGAAGACCGGAAGTCTTCACGTCGTTTGGGTGATAACTGATGATCTTGATTGGGCTGTACACCCAAGAAGATGGAAACAGTTGGTGATCGTCCAGACGTACTTGGAGATCGATGGATATGCGGGGTACTAGGTGCCTCCGGTTTCGTTCAGACCCAGAACGGACTTGTAAACGGACTGTGTGTCTGACATTGGATTTTAGTCCGTGTGATTGATCTCTATTAAATATATATCTGTTTGGCGGCGGAGAATTTATTCTCTTGCTTAACGCCCTTCTCTGAGACGCACGAGCTCAGGGGTTATATATTGATGGATATCAAACGCATGGAGTGGATTGCCTGTGTGGCATGCCTAAGTGGCAATTGATCGAGGCTTCTGTTGAAAAGCAAAGTCTTGTGGTGATGATCAAAGCACAGCCTGTGTGGCACAGCTTTGTGTAACGTGAATTCGCGAGTTTCGCACCCCGGTTGTGAACCAGAAACGGGAGAGGGCGTCAGGGAGGGCATGCGTTTCTTCCTAGCTAGGGTGGTGTCAGTGACCTACCAGCCCTGACATTTATATACTTTTCACCTGTGTGGTTGTTGCTGTTGCGAGGCGCCTCGGTTTGATCGGACGATCCGGGTCCGATGGAGTCATTCGTTGGCTCATTTACGCCCCAAAGGGCGGGGAAACGCATGTTCAGGCATTTTAATCCACATCGGTGGACCGGCCCTGAGGATCCAAGGGTCACTCGAGCTCTGATCCTGAGACTCGGGCTAGGCAGTCTCGAATCGGTTGAGGACTATCTTTTGCCTCGGTTCATAGACGGAAATCCAATTTCCAAATACGTAACTTTGCGATTTTGATTGTATAACCTATATATGGCGACATAGTGGTATGGGGCATTCATGCCGCCTATGATTGATACTTATGATTTGAAGTTGGTTTATACACTATGCACTTATATAGTATCAAATGATTTGTTTTAAACGTATCAAGCATGCTTTGGCTGTTATAAGGTAAAAACCCTATCCTCCGGCTGCGTTGCATTGTGTGATGGGACCTGGGTCTTATAACAGTTTCATTTTTCTTTATTTAGCATTGCGCTGTTTGTTTTATACACTGGTATCCTTGGGAGGAAACCCGTTCCGTGTTATACGGCGTGGTCCCTTGATTTACCTAACTTTAAAATAAAGATTAACTGTTTTAGTTCTCACACCAGTCACATGACTGACCTGGAGTTTATTGTTTTAACCTAAACTCTGGGTGCCCTTATTTTTGACACGGGCAGCTAGTAGTTTCGGTTTTGCAGATTTATATTCACAGGATCCTGGTTTACAGCTGGAATGATATCCGGAAAGCTTTGTATCCGTATATCTCTTCTAGTTGTGTATTGTATTATTTTCCGCTGCGATGTATTTAAATGTAATTTAAATCTCTGATATTTCTGTGTAATATTCATTTTTACTCTGTATATTCTTGTAATCTGATGCATTGTTGTAATAACAGTGAAATGTTCTTCTGTTTGTGTTCTGTTTGTCTTGTCCTCACAGTAATTCGTTCTTTCTCATCTCTTCGGAGACCGGGGAAGTTACGGGTCGCTTCATTTGGTATCAGAGCTTTGGTTTACAAAGAGCTTTGGTTTACAAAGCTAGAGAACAAGACACATTAGAAACATACGAAAGAATTCATCAGATATTGGATTAGCAATATCCAATGAGAATGACTCGTTAGAGATGAGATCAGTAGTATCCTAGAACGAGTGCGAAGAGTGTATTTTTCAAATGAAAACAAGCTTTGTTTTGAAAATTTAAATCAATTATTCGTATTTGATTATTTATTTATATTGATTTTGGACAATTCAGTATATAAAGAATTTGCATATACGCCTTGCAAACGTATATTCAAAGTTTTAATATATTGGATAGATATAGCATCGCACTCTAGTCGCCCGAAGATGATATTGATGATAGCGATCGCATCATCAACATTTATGTTCGAGTTTCGAAGGTGTGATTTTCTATATATTTCCATTAGACTGGTGTGAGAACCAAAACTAATATAGCTAGAACACATTGTTGTGAATTGGCATCAAAAACATGATTTTCTTTATATATAGATATCAAAATTATGAATTTGAAACTTTAATCCACTAATAGATTGATGTTTGTGTTGTTTGTTTAGTTGTTTGATAATTTTGAACCAATATGCCTAATTTGATCGAATATTGAACTATATTGAAAATTAGTCGCATTTGCTTGCATATGCATATATATCTTTGAACAGGTCATAGCATGGAGGCTAGAGCCAGAGAATAAAATTTGTTTGCCCGAAAATAGGTACATGTTTACTACATAATTTCCTGTTTTGTTTGGGTGATGATGATTTTGTGAGCCTATTGGCTAGCCGCTTGGCTTTTTCTTTTTCTTTTTGAGATCTGAAGGACCGGGGAAGCTATTTGAAATTCCCCGATGCTCCCGGTGCAGGGGAGGTTATGGCGAAATTTTTCAAAAATTTAGGGTGTTAGCCAAATTTTTGATGTTTTGAAAATTCTCAGAAACCAAAGGGTTGGAGAATAGAAGCCAGATCGAGCGTAGAGCTGAATGATCAAACCACTTTCGACTTTGTTCCTTTTCGGGGACGAAAAGTTTTAAGTGGGGGAGATTGTAACAACCCGGAAAATCTGGGCCAGTTTAAAATTTTTATTTCGGCAATTTTAGTGAATTTTGAATATTTAAAATGAATTATTTTAAATAAAAACGACGAGAAAATTTAATTTGAATAGAATTCGACGTATATATTATATACGCCGTCGTTAGAATATAAATATTTATATATAATTATAAATAGAATTGAAAATGGCGCGGTAGTTCGATAATTCGCTTTCAAACTTCAATTGAATGTACCGGGTGCAAAATAATCCGGATTTTAGTGAAACCAAAAATAATGGGATCTAATTGATAATATCTTTCCAACGAAGTTGAGAAACTGAGATTTCACTTTATAAATGATGAGATATGTCCAGTTGAAGATTAGAAATAGTCGCTGTGGAATTTATATATATTTTAATATAATATATAGCCCTTAAAAATAGACATTTTGCAAACGATCTCGGATTTCGACGAAACCAGTTTTGTTGGGTCCGTGATGTAAAGTTATTGCTAGGTTTCAAATTTCATAATTTTTCGAATCAATATGTGAGCGTGGCAAAAGAAAACGCGTTTGACCAGTTTCAGTTGATTTTAATCGACTGGAAAATGGCCATTTTCCAAACGGTCTCAGAATTCGACGAAACTAGTTTTGTTAGGACCGTATCGTCAATACGAAGCTAGAAAATATTTTTCGGGAATTTTTAGGGTTAGTATGTGACCCCGGTAATTTGAAATGTACGTTTAAAATTCAATATAAGGTTTTAAATGTAAATTTAACGAAAATTGATTGTAACAGTCGAATCAGCTTACAATACATGTCCCATTGTGTTCGGAATGGGGGTGAAACGCTATGGACGACAGGCGGTGGGCCTCGTTTCGAGTTCGTATTTAAAGGTCAACCTTTTTCCGAATAAAATAATTAAAATAATAATAAAAAAAAAATATATATATAAAAAAAAAAAGAAAACCCTCTTCCTTTATACCTGGCCCCCCCCCCCTCTCTCTTCCAAAAATCGATTTCCTCCAGGAAAGAAAAAAAAAAAAAAAAAAAAATTAGGACGGAGGAGGAAGGGGGAGGAGCCGCCGCTCCTCCCGCCACCTCGCTCAAGACCCCCCACCCCCAGCGGCGCCGCGAGCCTACCGACCCCCCCCCCCTCGCCAGAAACAATCGCGAAGGACCCCCCCCCCCCTCGACTTCACCAGCCGTCCCCACCGCCTGCGACCACCCGCGACCCCCCTCGCGCGCCTCTCCTGAACCCCCACCTCCGACGCCTCTGCCACGAGCCCCCCCCTGGTAAGTTTTTCTGAATTTAATTTATTATATAAACTGTTTTTTTTTAAGTAATTTAAAAACTGTTTTGATTTTTTTATTAGTAATTTAAAAACTGTTTTTATTTTTAATTAGTAATTTAAAACTATTTTGATTTTTTTTTATTGGCATTTAAAAACTGTTTTTATTTTTAATTAGTAATTTAAAACTGTTTTGATTTTTTATTAGCATTTAAAAACTGATTAAAGATTTAGATTTTAAAAGGAGAAAAGATTTAAACTTGAAAAGGTAAAAGAAAAGATTTGATCTTTAAAATGGAAAGGGCGGGATCTATATTTTTGTAAAAATATGATCTTTATATTTTTAAAGTATTAAAAATATGATTTTTATATTTTTAAAGTATTGAAAATATAATCTTTATAGGATAGAGAATATAAAGATATCATCTTTGTGTATGTAACGAAATAAAAATCTGATTTTTATTTTATATACGTTAAGATAAAGTGGTGATTTTTATAAGAAGAAAACTTTATTTTTATAAAGGCGAAAACTTTATTTTTGAAAAGGCTAAATCTTTATTTTAGAAAAGGCGAAATCTTTATGGGGAAAATAGCGTGATAAAAATATAATTTTTATCTATTTGACATAGCGATAGAAAAGTCGATTTTTATATATTGAACTTTGAAGTAAAAAGTCGATTTTTATATATTGAACTTTGAAGTAAAAATTCGATTTTTATATATTGAATAGCGAACTAAAAATTCGATTTTTAAATATATGAAGTGATTATAAAAATATGACTTTTAAATTGAAAGTGAAAAAAAATAAAAATGTGATTTTTATTTTAAAGACATCGAAATATAAAAATGTGTGATTTTTATATTTATAGTGACTACGGGCACAAGAAGACGATAAAAAGGCGGTGATGAAGAAGATTTCTATCAATGAAGTGCCGTGGAGCTAGGATAGCTATATGTGAGAATTTCTCACCTTTCAATTTTATTTCTAGTTATATATATATATACTAGGATGCAGACGGTGCTTATTAGAAGCACCTGACACCCGTCCACAGACCATGGACTTGTTTGATTGGTTGTGTAGTTGGTTAGATTATTTGATTGAAATTAAATTGTTTGGTGAGATGAATGGATTTGAGTGATATGTGAATGGCGTGGGCCTTCACTAGACCGGGGATAAGGCTAGGCCTCGTCCCGTTTCTAGTATCGTGCCGTTATGCCGCCGAAATTTTCTAAAACATGTTAGAAAAATAAAAATATCATTTTATTGAATAAATGAATTGAATAGAAATTCATAGGTTGAAATAAAATGTTTTATCGTTAAAAATATAATTTTTAACGTGAATATGAAAATAGTGAAGTGAATAAATAAATATTCATTTACAAACCAGATGGTTTGTTTATGTACACTTATTTGAATGATATTGATTGGGTCGATAAATTTCACACATCGCCCAACTGCACAAATAAAATCTGTGTTTGATTGTTTGAAACCCCACACGGGTGTTAGGATGAAATATGCAGTTCACTCATCCTGATTGATTAAATATGTCGATCGATTGATTGACAGGCTGTTATAAGCGTTGAATATCTGTATTTGATGCTTATGCAGTGTAGTGCACTTTGGTTGATGGTTGATTAATTTTCAATGCTATGATATACATGTGTTGTATGAAAATCCATATAATTAACTTTATATGGTAATTGATTGGGCCTCATTCCAATTTGAAAAATAAAGAATATTATAAAATAAAAGTTCATGTGTTGACAGTACTCATTCATTGAGATTGGTCATGTGTTGAACGAAATATTTTGATAATAACAACTATTTTGAAAAAGAAATATTTGAAATAGAATATTTGAAAATAGAAATTTATGAAGCCGTGTTGAATAGATTGACGCCATTTTGACGTGAACGATATTTATATCGATTTTATTCATTTTAAAATGAATATTAAAAAGTAATTTTGAAATCAAATATTTCGAAATAAATTGAATTGAAAACGAATTCAAAGTGAATTGAATTGAAAGTGATTTCAAAGTGAATTGAATTGAAAGTGATTTCGAAATGAATTGAATTGAAAACGATTTCGAAATGAATTGAATTGAAAACGAATTCAAAGTGAATTGAATTGAAAGTGATTTCGAAATGAATTGAATTGAAAACGATTTCGAAATGAATTGAATTGAAAACGAATTCAAAGTGAATTGAATTGAAAACGAATTCAAAGTGAATTGAAAGTGATTTCGAAATGAATTGAATTGAAAACGAATTCAAAGTGAATTGAATTGAAAGTGATTTCGAAATGAATTGAATTGAAAACGATTTCGAAATGAATTGAATTGAAAACGAATTCAAAATGAATTGAAAGCAAATTGAAATGAATTCAAATTGAATTGAAATTTGAATTGAATAGAAATGAATTTTAAAACGAATTTATAGAGAAGAATTCAATTTTGCTTTGAATTGAGATGGAAGTTGAAATAGATTTTGAAACGAATTTTAAAACTATTTATATAATTCGTTTTAAATAGAAATCGACGAAGTATATATTATATATATTATATATATAATATAATGGCCTGAATAGAACGCGCCGCGCCGCGGCAGTTCGCGAATTTCGACCATTGATTTCAAATGGACGTTACGGGAGATCCGACCGTCGGATTCTCCTAAAACCGGAACCGTTGGGTTCGTATCGAAAAGAGCTTTCTAGCGAATGTTAGAAATTTGAAATCTAACGGTTGGATTTGGAATTATGTCCAAATCAAATTCGAAAAAGGTCGCTATACGTGCAGTTCGATGGCCATTGGTGGAAATCGACTGTACGGGCCTTGATAAAATTATTAAAAATAGTAATAATTTGTGTAAAATCATAAGAAATGATTTGTGAAGATTTGGGATGAAAGACTCCATATTTGAAAAGATAAAAATAGATTTTTATCGAAATGAACTAGTTTTGAACTAGGATTATAATTCTATTTATTTTTAAATAAATAAATTGAATTTGAAAAGGGTTTTAAAAATAACCAAAATTTCCAATGATTGCATTGGAGTGGATTTGAATCGAAATTGTCTTCGGAATATTTCGATGTTGGAATTCGTGATTATACAGATGTTGTTATGGAAATTTGAAAGATATATATTTATATCGTTATTTCCAATACGACATTTGTTAGTCGTAGAATTCGATATTGAATATAAGCCGATATATTTTCTATTCAGAGCCTTGTATTGAATATCGAATGTGATTTGGGTTTGTCGTGAATGGTGTCTTCACTAACACTGTTCTTGAACCCAGTTGAGAAATGATTAAATCTTTGTATTTAGATTTAATGAAGTGTGCCAATTAAATAATATCTAATTGGAATTGAATTGATATTGATTTTTGGGTTTATTGTGAACAGTGTTTTAAATAACACCCGTTCTTTAACCCGATAATTAATGAATGTGATTTTGGGTTTATCGTGAACTGTGTTCTAAATGACACTGATTCTTTAACCCAGTTAAAGATTAAAACTAAGTGGAGTTTTAATGAATCTTTAATTAGATTGAAATGGTCGAGAATGGAGTATCACCAGTTTTGCTCCAGGCGATAGTTAAATCTTTAATTAGATTTGAACGTGAAATGGTAATTGAATTTACCGATAACACTGTGGTGTTAGATATGAAGTATCACCAGTTTTACTTCATGGGATGAATAGGTTGGGATTGGGAAATAAAATAAATGATTACTTCGGTGTGGTTCGCTAATCCCGACTAGTTTGAATTAATATTCAAAGGTGATTAAAGAATAAATTTAAAGAATTTATCTTGGATAAAATTAATGGGAACTTTTCCCAAAGTATGAGAATACTTGAATAAAAGAATATTCTGAAGTGGAATGAGGCGTATGTTGTGTTTGTGTAACACTTTTATAATATATACGCGAGTTATTCAGAAAGACCGGGTTTATCCCATTCTGAATAATTGATTCGACGTGGTGTCGAAGATGAAGACGGTGGTCGAAGACCGGAAGTCTTCACGTCGTTTGGGTGATAACTGATGATCTTGATTGGGCTGTACACCCAAGAAGATGGAAACAGTTGGTGATCGTCCAGACGTACTTGGAGATCGATGGATATGCGGGGTACTAGGTGCCTCCGGTTTCGTTCAGACCCAGAACGGACTTGTAAACGGACTGTGTGTCTGACATTGGATTTTAGTCCGTGTGATTGATCTCTATTAAATATATATCTGTTTGGCGGCGGAGAATTTATTCTCTTGCTTAACGCCCTTCTCTGAGACGCACGAGCTCAGGGGTTATATATTGATGGATATCAAACGCATGGAGTGGATTGCCTGTGTGGCATGCCTAAGTGGCAATTGATCGAGGCTTCTGTTGAAAAGCAAAGTCTTGTGGTGATGATCAAAGCACAGCCTGTGTGGCACAGCTTTGTGTAACGTGAATTCGCGAGTTTCGCACCCCGGTTGTGAACCAGAAACGGGAGAGGACGTCAGGGAGGGCATGCGTTTCTTCCTAGCTAGGGTGGTGTCAGTGACCTACCAGCCCTGACATTTATATACTTTTCACCTGTGTGGTTGTTGCTGTTGCGAGGCGCCTCGGTTTGATCGGACGATCCGGGTCCGATGGAGTCATTCGTTGGCTCATTTACGCCCCAAAGGGCGGGGAAACGCATGTTCAGGCATTTTAATCCACATCGGTGGACCGGCCCTGAGGATCCAAGGGTCACTCGAGCTCTGATCCTGAGACTCGGGCTAGGCAGTCTCGAATCGGTTGAGGACTATCTTTTGCCTCGGTTCATAGACGGAAATCCAATTTCCAAATACGTAACTTTGCGATTTTGATTGTATAACCTATATATGGCGACATAGTGGTATGGGGCATTCATGCCGCCTATGATTGATACTTATGATTTGAAGTTGGTTTATACACTATGCACTTATATAGTATCAAATGATTTGTTTTAAACGTATCAAGCATGCTTTGGCTGTTATAAGGTAAAAACCCTATCCTCCGGCTGCGTTGCATTGTGTGATGGGACCTGGGTCTTATAACAGCTTCATTTTTCTTTATTTAGCATTGCGCTGTTTGTTTTATACACTGGTATCCTTGGGAGGAAACCCGTTCCGTGTTATACGGCGTGGTCCCTTGATTTACCTAACTTTAAAATAAAGATTAACTGTTTTAGTTCTCACACCAGTCACATGACTGACCTGGAGTTTATTGTTTTAACCTAAACTCTGGGTGCCCTTATTTTTGACACGGGCAGCTAGTAGTTTCGGTTTTGCAGATTTATATTCACAGGATCCTGGTTTACAGCTGGAATGATATCCGGAAAGCTTTGTATCCGTATATCTCTTCTAGTTGTGTATTGTATTATTTTCCGCTGCGATGTATTTAAATGTAATTTAAATCTCTGATATTTCTGTGTAATATTCATTTTTACTCTGTATATTCTTGTAATCTGATGCATTGTTGTAATAACAGTGAAATGTTCTTCTGTTTGTGTTCTGTTTGTCTTGTCCTCACAGTAATTCGTTCTTTCTCATCTCTTCGGAGACCGGGGAAGTTACGGGTCGCTTCAATTGTGCCAAAATTTTGATTAATATTCCACGCTAAATAATTTCACTAATGCCTTTGGATCGCTAAGTTTATGAACAACCGATAAAGAATTTTTTGCTATAATATAGCTGTCATATTGGTTGATCTGTTATATTTACTGATAAACGTCAGATTTGATAATATTTTTTGGTTTAAGTTACTATTTTTGAATAATTTAGTTAATCAAATATCAAATCACAGAGACTCGCGAGCTAATAAAACAACAGAATGGATATATGATCAAATCTTGATTTATTTAGCTGATAAACTATTATATTGTATCACACAATGACATTATCTTTACCTTCATAAAAATTTGATGAATTTTCATTAGAAACATATTCAATGCATACATGACATATAAATGCTTATCTAGAAATACAAAACCTCGCAACTCTTTTTTTGCAACAAGCTGATGTTTCTTCGTAGTTTTTCAGAATACTTATGAATGAAACATCAATGAATTGAAAGCATAACAAAACAAAATGGAACATCACATTTAATGAAACACTAATATCATTGTTAGTGAATTGTTATTTCGTATAATTGCTAATTAATTTGTACCCTTTAATGCATTGATTTGATTTGCAAATTTGATTCAAAAAACTAATTAGTTTTTGTCCTTTATTTCATATGCATATATACAAACTAGATGTAGGTCATATTATCTTTCGATTTTGATGCCCATGCACTCAAGGTATAAGCTCTATGTTCATGTTTCTCTTAGGAGAACCTTTAATTTGTTGTAATATATATAATAGTGAATATGCTTTTATTAGTTTTTTGTTTAGTCCAACATCATGGGAATAAGTTAAACATCAGCTCCAAAGCCTATATATAAAGGAGCCAATGTAATAGAAATAAATACACATCTGAATGAATAGAAATGTCCTCTCTCCCTTGTTTCTTATGTTTTGTGTTTGTTTTATAGAACATTATCAACATGAAGCTCTAGATACAGATCAGATCTAAGGTTTGTGTTAATTTGGAAGATCATGCTGAATTTTTTTTTTCTTCTTCGTTAGAAATTCAGATATGCTTCCTTTGATATTATTGAAATTTTCCTATTTCGTTTTAGATTAAATCTACATATTTGTTTGATCTACATGTTTCTGGTTTGTTAACACGGCATATATGTTATTATATTTCAATTAACTTTGAAATACAACTATGGATTCAGCCTTTATCTTGTGTTCTAGTTATTATTTTTCTTTTCCACGAAACTTTGGTTAAAATTAGAAATAGAGATGAGAGAGAGCCCGCAGAAACCGTCCTTAATATGCTCATAACTTTGAACATTTCTTTTCAAATCCGAATACTTTTATGTGTTAAGTTTGATTCTAGATATTATTATTATTACTTACAGATGCTAAGATAAGTAGCATGTATTTAGTGGGGCCACTTTAATTAGCGAACAGATCCTATATTGACGTAATTTTAGGTGTATACTTTTGTTTTTGAACTACATATCGTAGTTACTATATTACTTGCAGAGATTCATTTATATCCATACGTTTAACATTTTTGTTTTATTTTAGAAATTCCATGGCTTTTGCAGAAAGCTTAGATTTCGTTTGAGTAATTGTTTTTTATGCTGAACATAACTACAATAAACTTGCACCTGGTCTTCATCATAAACTAACATCTAGCTGACATTATCTAAGCTGAAAACTTTATCTAACCCGTAACCTGAAGAGTCAAAGAAGGTAAATGGCACGCCAAACATTTAATATAAGATGTGAGAATGCATTGAAAATAAGCGTAATATTCTTATGGATATGGCTAACAACTCATATGGAGAAAGCTACATATATATCTTCAGTTTGCAATGCATAGCATGTCTGTTCATTAGTTCAGTTGGTAGTGCATTAGATGTAGGCTTCATACTCCACAAATCTATAAATTGTGAATATAATCTTTGTTGAAAGTTTGGTTTTTTTTCGCTTATTACTGAGAGTGAAAGCTATGAACTATTGTAGCCACGAAACCATGGTTGGTCTTATTGAGAAAACTTTTAGTTTGTGATAACATCTATCTTTCATAAATATTTTCCATAAATATGCATTCGGCTAATTATACTTGCTCAGCTTGTATGTCGTCCCTTTTCAGATTTTTTTTTTTAATAATATTTTGGCTATTGCATATATTTAAGTTTAATCCGACTGTTCTGAAGTTTGCATGTGATATGAGATTTAAAAGCAGGTTTTTAATGGTATGGCATGAAACAAATAATGTTGCTCTACTATTTTTTTTAGATTAAGTAAATTACCTCTTTATTGATTACATTCCAAACACGTCATTCATGTAGTTGGTCATTCATGTTTTATTCATTTATTTAGTCATTCAAAGAAACAATTTGATGATTATAAAAGGATCTAGTTATGGCGAAACTTTTGCAAAGCCATCTGGCAAATTTGTTGATTTGGTCAAAAAAAAATATTTGTTCAAAGTTTTATATATAGGTAATGCATATTTTAAGGCCACAGAAGACATTGTCAGCATATCTGGTCAAATTGAATTATAAAGCTTGCATAATAAGCCACTTACATCACATCTGGTTATGTGTATAGATATTAAATGTTGTTATGTGATAACATCATATTACGTGGTTCCTATATGAACATAATTTGCTATGTTCACAGGATCCCATGTTAAATTAGACAACTAAAATATGCAGCTTTAAACATTTTTTTCCTTTCCGTAAGGACACTTACGTCCATATATTATTTGGAATCACTTTATTAGACTTGCAGTCTTATTTCTATAAAGAAAAAAAATGGTCGAAAAGGTGGAGAAGTATTGAAGTCATATATTATTTTCAATGGTTTGTAAACTAGCTATTATGTTGTATGTTGTCTAGTAGAATATTTAAGTAAGTCAGGATGCAATCTATAAACTAGCTATTATGCAATCAGTTCTTGGTAGTATTTGCATAATAAATATCCATATCTCAGTTTGGTTGATAATTGTTTAATATTTCCCAATACGATATTGTTTTAATATTTTCAAATATTGCACATTGGTACTTATCAATATGCACTGATATTGACATTAATTACTTAGATTGCAATGATTATTTTGAGTATGGGTTACCATGTGACTTCTGTATGATCTGCATAGTATAGATGGATGATAACATGCTTGGTTTAATTTAACATAAAATTTATAGCTGAATTATGCTGATCTTATATGGACCTAGCATAACGGTTATGCTCAATTATATAAAACTTGAACTATGGTCATTTTATATAACTCAGTATATGTCAAATGAGCTTATCCTCAAGTTTATGTAAAATGCTCCTATATTAGGATTGATGGATAGAAAATCATGAAATACCTTTAAGTAATAAACTGCTTACTGAAGCTGAAAATGATTCTATTAGAGCATCTAATTTATTCACATATACTTGGCTTACATCAAATTTAAAGTTGGATTTAACAGATCGACAATTTGATAGTACTATGTAGTTGTCGTTGTTGTTATTATTTTGAAAATATTATGTCAACTGCATATCAAATGTGCAAATATTTCTTGAAGAAATATCCTAGAAGTTCTCCCAAAGAGATCATGAATATGTCATATCATATTTTTGTGGAAGTTTTAAATATCTTCTTGAAAAGATATATAATTAATGTTATTACAGTTAATGTTCGATAGTAACATTTCAGGTATAATAGAGAAATAAATTTTAACAACTTGAAGTTGTTTATATATTTTATTCGAACCAGAAGTTCAATACATTTTAGCAAGCTGAAGTTGTTTATATATTTTATTTGAACCAAAAATCAATACAATATAGCAACTTGAAGTTGTTTATATATATTATTTGAACCAGAAGTTCAATATAGTTCCAAACCAGATGTTTTGGACAATAGAATACAATCTTTAAGATTTGCATTGATATTGCTTGATAAGAAAAATTAATGATTTGGAGTTTTATAAATATTTTGTTCTAAAATCGATAACTCGAATGAGAAAGAATATGTAAAACAGTTACATATGTAATACGTGGACACAAGTATGTACACAAATATGCGAATATTTAATTAACAACTTGAAGTTGTTATGAGCACATATTATTTAGTAATTCAAAAAGTCGATTGTCGTCAATATTGAATGACCTGAAGTCACATGCGTATCCAAATGATTTATATAATTAGAAAATTCCTCCAAATTACTAGATCAATGAAAGGGAATAAACAATATAATATGAATGCATCTTATCAATTAATAAGAGCTTTATCCTTCTATAACCGAAATACATTTAATGTATTTGCTAGCAATAAAGTGATAATGGACCAAAAATGAGAATCCAAAGAAGGTATATTATTTAATAAGGCAATGTCTGTCAACATTGAGGGGGAGGACAAAGGGATATAATTTCATGTTGATCATTGACGCTAACATATAAAATGACGCAAAGCATTAAGTAACTTGCTTAAATTATCAATTATATCCCTAATAGACTTTCTTCAATATAGATTTGAATCGCTGAAGGATCAAAAGGTGTAAATCGCAGCTGAAAATGTGGTATAAAAGTCAGTTCAAAATATTTTTGGAGTGAGTCATAAAGATGCAAAATAAAGGAGGTGAGTGTTCCTGAAGAAACACTTAAGGGTGCTTTGAAAGAAACCCATGACATGATTGTCAAAATAACCCCAGAAGTGATTTAGGTACCTAAAGAATTATAATTTTTGAGATCTCAATAAATCATGTATAGAACTGATAAGAAATAATCATCAATGATAAATTAATAAATAATGAAGCGCTTATTTATAAATGGATTAAAAATCCCTTATTAGAGAGAAACATGATTAGCCATCATGAAATTCTCCTAAATAAGACATATGGACCTATAGTTTATAAGATATGAACCTGTAGTTCATAAGATAAAAATAGAAGTATATATAACGATAAAAGCACATGGAAGTTACTGAAACACCATAGAATGTTAAGTGCCATGGGCATTGTATTTTTCAGAGACAACTGAATTGATTAAAGTGGTGAAAGTGTTTAAAACGCTTACAATACCCTGAAGGTATAAATGATGAAAGCATACAAATTCCGGAAGAATTTAAATTACATTGTTAGTGATAAATAATGCAAAGAGCAAGAAATGTATATTACAACATTCTTTTAAGCATTTTTGTGATGAAAATCTTGATATATTTCATGATGAGATCACTTCCTGCTTTCAAGAATTATTGTAATGAAACTCTTAATATCCATTGAAGTGGTAGTTGCGATATGCAAAAATTATTATAATATATAAGTTCCTGAAAAACATAAATAACATTTGCTAGTATAAAGAATACCAAGAACATGGATGATTGATTACAACATTCTTCTAAGTATTGTGGTAATAAAATCTTGATATACTTCATTCTTCTAAGTATTGTTGTAATGAAAATCTTGATATACTTCAAGATGAGTGGATTATTTCCTGCTTAGTAATGAAAGTTGTTTTATTCATCAAATACGTATTGCAACATGCAAGTCCGATTGAAACAGAAAGTTATAAGCACCTGAAGTATATTCATAAATGAATATTAATAACATACAAATCACAAAAGGAAGGCTTTTTAATAAGAAAACATGCCTGAAGCATGGAAACGAACAAGAAGTTTTAAAAGAAAAACTTAATTAAGAAGTATTTGTAAGCAATTTGAGTTGTTTAAAGGAGATTATGAATTCAGAGGAAATTATTAAATCAGTGGGAGCATCCATAAGTGTGATATAATGCACTCTTTTTCCTTAACTAAGTTTTTCCCCACTAGGTTTTCTTAGTAAGGTTTTAATGAGGCATGGGTCATGATCCAGAAGTATCAACCAAAAAGTAACATACAAAATTAAGTTATAATGCACTCTTTTTACTTATTTAAGATTTTTCCCACTAGTTTTTTCTTATTATGGTTTTAACGAGGCATTACATTGATTCAGAAGTATCATACTACTTTTGACGTAGTAAATATGACATTTCATATTGTACTCTTTTTACTTCACTAAGATTTTTTTCCATCGGGTTTTTCTTAGTAAGGTTTTGACGAGGCAACATTTTGATCCAGAAGTATCAAACATCTTTTGATGCAGTAAACTATTATTTGTAAAGAAGACAATGCAGTTTGCATGGCTCAGATTCAAGTGAATTTATCAAGGGTGATAGGATGGAGCACATTTCTTCTAAATTTCTCATCACACATGAATGAAAGGATAACAAAAAGGAGGAGAAACAAATTCAGTTCAAGAAAAGCGGGTAGATCTGTTCCCAAAGGCAATTTCCAAATCAACATTTCAGAAAATGATGTACAAAATTGGCATGCGTTGACTACATCAATAGACTAATAGAATAATGAGTTATAAATAAAGGGGAAGCATATAAAAATATTTTATAATGTACTCTTTTCCTTCACTAATATTGTTCCCACTGGGTTTTTGTTAGTAAGGCTTTTAATAAGGCATTATCTTGATCCTGAAGTATCAACCCTTACGGTAACATTGTAAAACATGTTACCTAAAGATGAAATAAATTTGCACTCTTTTCCTTGTTTATGATTTTTCCCATAGGTTTTTTCATAAAAGTTTTTTAATGAGGCATTGTTTTGATCCTGAAGCATCAAACTCTTTTAAGGAATATCATTTTAATATGATATTCATAAAGTCAGACGTTGTATTCTTTTTCTCGTTCAAGGTTTTTACCATTGGGTTTTCCTGATAGAGTTTTGAAGGCAACAGAAAATAGTTGTATCGACTGAACGGATATATGCAAGAAAGATAATAATAAGGGGGAGCAATCATCATATATGTTTTAAAAGGGACAACTTCAAGTAAGCAGAGCATTCAAGATTTTGAAGGCGCATATTCAAGGGGGAGTGTTTTATTATATATAAATGTTTTAATATATATAAGAGTGAATATGCTTTTATTATTTTTCTTTTTACTCCCACATCATGGGAATAAGTTAAACATCAGCTCCAAAGCCTATATATGAAGGATCCAATGTAATAGAAATACATACACATCTGAATGAATAGAAATTTCCTCTCTCCCTTGTTTCTTCTGTTGTGTGTTCATTTTGTAACATGATTACATTTGTATGTCCTAGAATTTTTCTCGAAATTGATTAAAATGGACTAAGTGCAGAATTACCAATCACTGCATAACTTTTACTCTTATATCGATCAATAATTCTAACTAGCTAAAGGATAACACACACAAATATACCCATTTAATGGCATGTTAGCCATATATTGATTGGATACTTAACTTCTGCAGCTGTTATAAAAAATCTGCAATATCAATCCAACCTTGCACGTTGTAACAACCCACCTTCCCGACCATCGAAAATCAACATTAAGTACGACCACTGTAATTTAATCTCGCACATTCAATCATCACAAACGTAGATTGTTAGGGTAAAAAGAAAAATAAAAAGAAACAAAAAGAAGAATCACAAAATCTCACAGCTGAAATGACAACATAAAATAATAATACCGACAGATGAACTATCACTCTAAGATATAAGGTATATTAGAGTTAAATACAAATCTTATTAGCTAGACAATCATAAATCTCTGACCTTACAAATGTTGATTGTTAAATTAAAAATATAGCGAAAATAAAATAATGCAACAGGCAAACTTCCAACTCAACTCCATGAGCCCACACCTAACAAAAGACAACCTAGAAACAAGCTCGGTCTGACCTAAGCATTATAATAGAATAATACACGGATCAGTCTAGAATACAAACAAGAGAAAACACATGTAACTGGAAACAAACAATAATTCTATGAGACCACGCCGTAGAGCGGAACTGGTTTTTACCTCACAAGAACTACATGTATGAATAAACATTATCATAAAACAAAATTCCTTAAACAACATGAAATGGGTGTCATAAGTAAATTTTTTCGAACATAAAAGTAATAACAGAATAACACCCCACTGAGTAAAGCACACGCGCTTCTCGATGGAAATGAAGAAATCGGTCCAAACATTCGGATCGGACAAGGAAAAAAGGTTAATTTTCCTGAAATAACTTGACCGTACCGCTTACTACGGACTAGGCCACTTCCAACAACATCTAATCTCACCATGGATACAAATAATTAAACATCGTGAAGGTTTTATCCTCCTGATGCGATTAAAATAGGAAAAATCATCAATTTGAAATCAAAGGAATATAATGAGTTTTTTTCCCCAAAAAATGAATAGGACGGTGTGACCAACTTACTGGATAGTATACCCCTAGAATATAATAGAGAACTACACTGTTCTCGGAAATGTACTAGCTGGACACCACCAACTATACCGAGTATCCGAGTATTTCACATCTTGCATGCAATAACCAACCCAACCCTAGAGTAGAAGTGAAATTACCCTAACAGGAGAAACCCCATGTAACATCACGAGATTTGCGACGATTTAAATTATTAAATTTAATGCGATTTCTTTTAACAATTGTTTTAATTATTAAAAAATAATGATTTATGTCGTATATTGTTAAGATATTAACTTGATTTGACTTGTTAACAATGAATCTCAATAATTATATTCAATAATAATTTAGTTTGGTAATTTATTTATATTGAATTTGAAACTAATATTGAAGTAACCATATATGAAATGGATAAACTAATTTTGAAACTCCATTCATATATTGAAAAATCTAGATTTGTGAATATAAAGAATATAAACCATTTTGGGTATATAATGAATCTCAAGTTGTTATAAATGCAATAATCTCCTTTGATTGTAAATACTGCTATAATTTGGTATGTTTTTTAATTATTGAGAATTGAAATTTATTTGTATTAAATTGAGTCAATAAATATGTAAATTAAATTTACTGGTTAATTATGGAATCTAATGGTGTAAACTTAATTAAATTGATTTGTTATTGAAATCCGACTTATTTTGACAATAATATTTTACATCGATTGTAAATGAAATTTGGTTTTGGTTTGTACTATTAAGATTTAAAGATGAAACTTAATATTAAGATATTTAAATGAAACAGTTTTAATTAATTTTAAAAAAAAACTGAAATCTAAATTGAATTTTGCTGATAATAAAAATTGGAATTTAATGTTAGTAAAATTTGATTTTCTAATTAAAATTTTATTTTATTTTGATTAAATTAAAGTTGGTAAGTAACTATAGTATTTTTTTGAAAGCTATAGATTTATGGATATAATTAAAATTACTTTAGAATAACAACCATTATGTTTCATTTCTTTATCTATTTTATATCAATGTGAAATTTATGTGATTAAATGTTAGATAATATTAATTAAGACGATAATTATATATAGAACTTTAACTAAAGTTTATTTTATTCATAGAGACAAATAACTTGTAGTTGATTTGTAATTGGAAAGATAATTTACTTTGAATTTGTTAATAATAAAATTGGAAACTAAAATAAACAATTAATATGGATTTAAATGGAAATTTAAGAAAAGAGAGAATTCGATTGGATTTAAAATTTCTTTCTAATAGTTTAACAAGTATAATAGTTAATAAAACATGATTGTGGGATGCTAATAAATTTGAAATGAGAAATTCATCATGTTAATTAATTTCTTCAAATTGGAAACTACAAATATAAAAGGCATATAAATTATTGTAATTGCAAATGATTTATTTTGTGGTTTTATGTAAATAAAATTTGTAACTAGAACCATTTTAATCATATTTGGAATTTATTTATTTTTACAATTTAATTAACACTAAAAATTTGCCCATAAATTATCTTTTCTCTCAATTCCCTGTAAACATGATGTTGTATCTTTAAAATGATATTTCAATGGCCGCCTTTGATCCAATCTTCAAACAATAATATAAAATATATGACTTCATGAAATCGAAAACAAATGGGTTCGTTGATCTCATATCAACGAGATCTCCACATCCATGGCCTTAGTTTTGGGTGCGGCATAAGATCTGGGGATCGACTTTTCATAGCCGAAGCTGGGTTTGCGAACACAATAATTGCTGGTGGCGTAAAAGGCAAAACGGGATGTGTGTGGAGTTCGTGGAGGCAAGAGGGAAAGATGGCCAGAGTTTGGAGGATTTATGGGCATAAAATTTTCGCATCCTATACAGTGCTCGAATGGAGAAGACAGCAGACGCATTTTTCATGTTTCGTTCGAGATATAGGTGAAGGACATGGATGCGGAGAGCATGCAATAAGGAGTTCGTAGCAATCAATGGATGTTCAAATCTTGTAGGAATAAGGCAGAAATTATGATTAGAAAATCACGAGAATGGATTATAATGGGAGAAGAAGAAGGGATGACATGGAAAGTTAAGCTGACGTGTTAAAATTGTATTGTTGAGGTTTTATTTATGTGAATATTAGGCACACATCCCTAAAAGCAAACTTAATTAGGCTCACATCCTCCCCTTTAGAAACATATAAATTACATCCCTATTTTCAAATAGCCGATCTTTTTTTTACAAATCTGCCCTTTCTCACTTAATTCACGCCGTAATCTATGTAGTACGAAACACGTATTAGGGTTTTATTTTTTCCTCAATCAAATGGCTCTGTGTCATGACGGCGCCTCCATTATTCTCAGTTCTTTCATTCCATCGATGTAAGAATGATGGCGCTCGGAATTCTTTCAGTAATTTAAGTAGATCCATGGCGGCGTAGGCCTGTATCTATTTTTTTTACTTTGGATTTTTTCTGCTGTGTACTCACTTTACTCGTAATTTGTTCAGAGATTAAATTGATGAAGATGACGACAGTAAGTATTCGTAAAAATTCCGTATAAGGGTTGTTTTTGAAAAAAATCTGTATATCGTTATCAATTTATTAATACATTTTTTTGTTCAATGATTATTTTGATATTCTTCTTGTTCTTGAGTTTTTCTATGTTAAATGTAGTTATTGTATAAATGTTATTGTCACTACAACATCATACAACCGTATTTAATTTTTTACCATGATAATTGTTCTTCGACTTTGAAAACTTGCATAAAATTATGCAAATAATGTGAATATAAGCATACAAATATGCCACTATTGTTAACAACTTTCATACTTGCTTGCATATATTCTGGATAGTTGTGTATTTGTATGCAAATATTCTTCATACATGCATACCATTATGCAAACATTTGGTGGAATATTTGCTTACTGGTGTCTTGCATTTTATTCAGGATAATTGTGTGTTAATGTGCATATATTCTGTACATATGCATTGAAATATGCAAATCTTTCGAATATCTGTTTGTATGCGTGTTTGACGAAAAGGTTTCATAGGTGTATTTGTACATATGCATTTTTAATTTTTAATTTTCAGCATTTTTGTTAAAAAGTTGCATTCAAATATTCATTTGTTGTTAATATATGCATATAAATATGCAGTTATTATTGTCTGATAAAAAGTTAAATATGCAGATATTTAAAATTTTGTTCTGTAAACAAAGGGATGTACTGCTGAATAATTTGTAAAATCCCTATATTTGTTATTCTTTCGTACTTAGATGAATAAATTTATGCATGTTTTCAGCATTTCTGTTAAAACGTTGCATACAAATATGCATCTATTGTTAATATATGCATATCTGCATTCAAGTTTTTACAGACGTGCACAAAAACATATATTTAAAATATATGCATATTTATATGCATATATCTTTAATACTTGCATATACATATGCAAATATTATTGTTATTTTGCTGAATTGTACGCATGCATTTATATTAATCTGCAACTATTTATGTAATTTGACTATTTGCACATTACGGTTATTAATGTTTGATTTTCTTCTTTGTATAACAGTGTTCCGACGGATATTGGTTTATTGGTGTTATTGAAGCATGGAAATGAATGCCTGATCCTCCTTCTCCTTCTGAAAGACCATAAGATCTGCTTTTTTTTATTTTATTTTTAATTCACTTTGTTTTAGTGTTTAGTTTCACCATTTGTTGTAAATATTTATCTGATGTAATAAATTCAGTTCAGTATTTTGTTGTACATTAGTTTTTAATTGTCTTTTTTTTTAAGCTGCAATGTTTGCAAAGACTACTTATATTTGAATAAATGTGTGCACACAAAAAGATGCCATGAAGAACAGATCCTAAAATTATGAAATATCTGAATATAGATTGATGTATATAATAACATGGAATTTTTACATCCTGGTGTGCAGTTATTCTAAATATTTGCATTATTATATGCAATTATTTTGAAAATTTGCAAATTGGAATTGCAGAAGTTAAATACTAGCATACTTTTATGAAAATATTATTATTTCTTGCATACAAATATGCAGACAATACAAATAATAATTGCGTGTATATAACTAATGTACAACAAAATACATATTTGAATAGCGTAATTAAAATACTAGCATAATACTGAGCTGATGTGCAACAAAATACTTGCATAAATATATGCACCTTTTCTTTACACTTGCACAAAATTGTGCAAATATTACTCAAATAAACAAGCAAGCATTTTTTTGTTAAAACTAAAACTGTGTGATAGGTTATAAACTAAATTTACACAAATTTGCATATCTGTTTGTTTCTTTGTATCAAGAAATCAGAAAAAAATAATACAGAATATATGTATATATGTATGCATATATCTAGAATATATGCATATAAATATGCATATTTACTGAAATTTTGCTGAATTGCATATAAATGCATTCAAACATTCAATTCTTAAGCGTACTTGCTTACAAGCATTTTTTATTAAAATATAATTTGAATAGCGTAATTAAAATACTAGCATAATACTGAGCTGATGTGCAACAGAATACTTGCATAAATATATGCACCTTTTCTTTAAACTTGCACAAAATTGTGCAAATATTACTCAAATAAACAAGCAAGCATTTTTTTTGTTAAAACTAAAACTGTGTGATATGTTATAAACTAAATTTACACAAATTTGCATATCTGTATGTTTCTTTGTATCAAGAAATCAGAAAAACATAATACAGAATATATGTATATATGTATGCATATATCTAGAATATATGCATATAAATATGCATATTTACTGAAATTTTGCTGAATTGCATATAAATGCATTCAAACATTCAATTCTTAAGCGTACTTGCTTACAAGCATTTTTTATTAAAATATAATTTGAATAGCGTAATTAAAATACAAGCATAATACTGAGCTGATGTGCAACAGAATACTTGCATAAATATATGCACCTTTTCTTTAAAGTTGCACAAAATTGTGCAAATATTACTCAAATAAACAAGCAAGCATTTTTTTTGTTAAAACTAAAATTGTGTGATATGTTATAAACTAAATTTACACAAATTTGCATATCTGTATGTTTCTTTGTATCAAGAAATCAGAAAAACATAATATAGAATATATGTATATATGTATGCATATATCTAGAATATATGCATATAAATATGCATATTTACTGAAATTTTGCTGAATTGCATATAAATGCATTCAAACATTCAATTCTTAAGCGTACTTGCTTACAAGCATTTTTTATTAAAATATAATTTGAATAGCGTAATTAAAATACTAGCATAATACTGAGCTGATGTGCAACAGAATACTTGCATAAATATATGCACCTTTTCTTTAAACTTGCACAAAATTGTGCAAATATTACTCAAATAAACAAGCAAGCATTTTTTTTGTTAAAACTAAAATTGTGTGATATGTTATAAACTAAATTTACACAAATTTACATATCTGTATGTTTCTTTGTATCAAGAAATCAGAAAAACATAATACAGAATATATGTATGCATATTTCTAGAATATATGCATATAAATATGCATATTTACTGAAATTTTGCTGAATTGCATATAAATGCATTCAAACATTTAATTCTTAAGCGTACTTGCTTACAATCATACAGAACGAAAAAAACAATTAGACTAATAACTATTTTCGCTATTTCTTGTACTTTAATATGTCGACAACAAAGCAAAACAGGTCGATTTTCATTTTTATTGATTCAGAGTCTTTCAACATCGTGGAATTTGGGTTCTGAACGAAATATACGGAGCGATTGGACTGAGTACATGTTGAGAAATCGCTGTTGGGTTGATCGACGGTTTTGCAGAATTTTAGGTTAACGGTTTTGACCGATATGATAGGAGCGATAGACTGTGTACTTTTTATTAATTGAGCGAGATGATTTGAGCGAGATGTTAGGAGCGATAGCTGCGTAAGGGTATAGCTGGAATTTTTTGAACGGAAATTCAAAAACAGGGACGTATTCTTTATTTTTTTTATCACTGGGTTTTTTTTATATTTTGAAACTTAATAGGGACCTGTAAAAAACGCACCCTTTATTTATTTTATTTTAGTTTGAACTTCCAAATGTTTAAATGGGTATAACTTTCTGCTACGAGGTCAGAATCGGACGAAATGAATTTTTTTGGATTCGTATCGTCGTGCTCTTTACGATGGCACTGATTTGGACTGATTCTGAGACCGTTGAATTTTGGGCTAAAAATTGGATTCAATCTCGTTTAAAGCCAAGGTGAGTGAATAAACCCACTCACGCGTAACTAAAGTATTCTAATATTAGTTAAATTGATATTATATCATGATATGATTGTATGGATTGATGTTTGACAGTTTAAATTTGCATATTTACATTTATTTGCATCGATAATGTTGTAATTTTGACTGTTAAATATAAGTTTATAGTTAAGTAAAAATTCGACATTTAATTGCTGTTTAAAACCTGACATCTAAAAATTTGTAAGTTTATATGATATTGGACTGTATGTATGTATTGATGTGATGAATGACTTGAATTTGATATGTTTGACATATTGATGTTAATTGTGTGAATTAACATGTTATTCACATTTATTCATATACGACCATTTGTTTGTGCTGATTAATCCCAATCATTACCCCAGATGTTACGGGCATCGAATAAACCCGAGATTAATCATTAAAATGAATTAAGAACGTAGGTTGAACTGATAAATACCTATGACCCTGATTTGGATTAAAATGATATATATCCTTTCCCAAAATACTAAAAAATTTAAGTATCACTTGGCTGTAGGATAGAAAATTATATACGGACACCGGTTGGTTAAATAAAATTCGTTTTAACCATGAATTTTGAAATATTGTTTTAAAGATAATATAAGCGATGTTTTGTAATTTATTTCCTTTGAACTTGAACCTTGAATTTTGAAAAAAAAGGGAAATAAATTTGTATTATAACTGATGCTAAATAAAAAGTGAAATATAATCAAATTTATTGAAATTGAATGGTTTCACACACCTTTGAATTTTATTATGAATCAACATTGATTTGAATTATATATATGAATTGAGAACTCGATATTAGCCATAAATTGAAATCATTGAGAATAATTTGGAATGTAACTAGTTGAATTAATTTGATCGAATTGAAATGAATGTAAATTGGAAGTATAATCGATGGAATTATTGAAAATTGAGTTGGTTGAGTTGAAGTCGAAATTTGACTTCAGGTTTAATTGAAAATGTTAGAGAAACGATTCTAATTCCAACTATAGTATTTCAAATCATTTTATAACCTATTTTAATAATAATTATTTTTCTTTATAAACTATTTTACTTTATTACTATTTTATTTTGTAAATTATTTTAAATAAATCATTTTAAAATTAACTATTTATATTATAAATTACTTAATGTTTTAACTATATATTTTAATAAATTTGATAAATTCTATTTTAAATTACAAACTATTTATTTTCAAACTATTTCAATTATATTTTTAAACTATTTTAAATATAATGTTAATTATTTTAATATTCAAATTATTAAAGTTGGAATTGTTTCAAAATTTTAACTGGTTTAAATGGAGATTTTAGTATAAATAATATTCTATCTTGAATATTGAATGATTTTGAAACTCTGATATTTTGATATGAAGTATGAACCTCTTTGAAATGTAAAAGAACTGACCGGTGTGAAAAATGTAAACGATTCGCTGTTAAAGAGACCAGGATCGGATATTGTCATACTCTCTGCTAATACCGAAAACCACTTTAACAACTGTGTACGCGGTGGAGTTCCAGAAATGGTATTGGATGGATTTGGAGGCAATTACTGGATTTGAAGAAAGAGAACGATGATGGATATCCTTGACCTTCGGGTCATAATTAAAATGACTAAAACAGGGCTATACCGTAACCAAGTGGGGTTAGCTACCTCCATCGGCAACACTTCTTCCTTTATTACCATAGTCCCTCGGTTTGATTGATTTGATGCGCATTTGTGATTTCGGAGTGTTGTTCGAGGTGGGCGGTAGTTGCGACTATGCATTACCACCAGTCCGGGCATGCAACTAGTATATTCCTACTCTGGGCATTCCTCGTGTGCCATGTCATATTATCCTGATCGAGCCCCCTACGATTTTGATTTGTACTGTACCTATGGAGTGCCCTCTGATAGCCACTGCGTACTGTGGACTTTACGGTATCCGTATAGACTATGGTATTATAAACGGTGTAAGGGTAAAAATGTAATCCCGCTTACGCTATTTTAATATGTTATATTTAACCGTAGACACCATTATATAGCGTATTATATTATATGATATTAGTTTGACGGACCCTTAGGAGATGGGAATTCCTATAACATCTCTTAAGTTATTGCATTCATATTATTACATGAAATTTGATTTAACTAATATGAGAATGATTTAGTTCTGATCTGAGTGTTTGTTGTGTTTCTTTTTGTTGCAATACACTCGGGTCAGACCAAGTTACAGTTAGCGAAGATTCCCTTGCTTTGAAGATTCCATTATGAAGTTGAAGATGGAGCTCAACAGACGTATTAAAATTATTATTCCGCTGCATATATTGGTATGTTGTATGTTAATTTACTCTGACAAATTGTGTAAATATAATCAAATGTATGTTTTTAACAGCTTCATGAACTGTTATTTAATTATTATATTTTGTCCTTCCGCTACGAGTTGTTTCCTTCATTCTTCTTTTTCTTATTTTAATCCTAATAACTATCCGTATTTTTGATCTATTTATGTCGACATTAAGGATCATTGTCAATTTGAACGGTCAAAAATCGAGGATGTTACACCCCGCATAGCTAGACATCCATTAGCTTTCTAGATTTATTCATTTACAACAAAGGATAACAACGCTCAAAGAGCAATAACTCGTTTTGATTTGATGATACAACTCAAGAAAAACTAAACCAATAGTTGTTAATTCAACTATCAGGATAATTCAAAATGATCATATATGGAAACTAAATCGCATTCTCTTATCGTTACTTATTGGTCCCAAGCTTATAATATATCTTTTTAAAAAATAGAGCAGACAAGTTGAGATAGTTTTTATCTCTAGGCATCATTGGACAATGTGTTCAAACTTCGAGATAGAGAAAATTTTCTATAATTCGACATATAGTGATAAGAGTAAAACTAAATATTTTCGATATAAGCGATATTGTTTATGGAAATTTCTTTCCATATTCCTATCAAAAACATTCAAACTTCATAACTCGAATTTATGCTTGGTTTTCACATTTAGACATTTGAACGAAAACACTTTCATAATTCTCTTCAAAATACTAGTATTAAAGAGTTAATTATTATTCTATATGTATTTGAAAGAAAAGTTGAAACCAACGTTAAATTAAAATACCAATTTCAATAAACCCAACCCACCTTACACTTAAACTAAATTTCAAAATCATTTCTATTTAAAAGGGCATGCTTATTTAAAACTATCGTTTATAAAATCTAAACGGTATAATTTATCCAAAAAATTAATAAATCAAATTTAAATAAATAAATTTGATTAAAGAAAATAGTAATTATCCCATAAAATAATTAATCACATTTATGATCTTTTATAATAAATAAGTTTTTAATTTATAAATTTAAAGCAACTTACTAAAACAGACCAATCATATCGATTTCATTAGTTATAATAGCTAATGGAACTAAAGCGCCATTCATTAGAACGATTATTATGTTTCAATTAATATTTACTTAAAATAATTAATTACAATCAAGTTTCAATAACTACAATGATGAATTAAATTCAGTTATCATTTATTAGAATGAATAATCAACGTTCAGTTTTTTAGAAGCAAAAATCTGATTCAATCGTCATTTATTAAAATAGATAATTGAATCTAATTATTATTAACTCAAATAATAAATAACTTATAAACATCATTAATTCAAATGATAATTTTGGTCAAATATCAATGTTGTGTAAACCCAAGCTCATTATTAAACAAAACATTTAATTAACATCAATCACCGGTAATATAAACAATATGGGAGCACACATAAGTAAATTTAGGTGATACACTAACATAACAAGCAAATGCAAGAAAATATAAATATAGTCAAATGGGTGAATGAGAATAAATATGAATAACTAACGGAATTTATTAATCCCGTAATAAAAACACATTGGCGTGTAGATTTCGGGGTGATCCATCGTGACCAAATTGGTTATGTACGCTTCGTTTTTCCTTTTATAGTCCCCTGCAACAAAAAGTAAATTTATATGCATATTAAACATATAATACAATATAATTCATTTAAGATGAATCTTTCGCTTAAAAGAAGGTAATGTCAAAGGTCATTCGTTCTTAAATGGGAATATATATCAACAACTACCAACTAAGCAGTAAACCAACGAATCAATCAAACAAACAAATCAAACATATCAAACAAATAAATATTGATTCAACAATAGATATTTATATTAAACGATATGAAAATATAGTACTCCAGAAATTTTGAGAGTCAACTCACCGTACTATCCATGATGATTTCACGTCATTTTATATAATTTCAAACAAGTGTTTGAAATTTCATAAAAATCCAAATAGCTCCAAATCACTTCAATCCAACTCATATGCATAGTGTTCACAAATACGAACCCAACGCAACTTGTTTCACATGAATACACCCTCGTATGAAAAAGATACGCATGTTAAAAGATTAAAGGAAAATTAAAATAAATTAACTAATTCACCAATCACTTAATAACTTCGTTAGACTAATTAATCTTAGCTAAATAAGATTAAGGCCATGCAAAAACTCGATATCAAACTCAACGTGCTCGAATGAAAACCTCGCTATCCCAAAACACTCCTCGCATCACTAGGGGACCACTGGACGTCCGACCAACCTCTCTAGTACCTTCGGCATCCCCATGTGATCCATCGGCAGAAACATCGGAGTTCTAATCACCACCGATTGACCGTAAAAAAGAGAAGGACGAAAAACGTTCAACAACAAAATTCTTCACCCTCGGCCGCCATTCCGACAACGATAGCCATGCACTGGAAGCTTTCCTCCTTCCCCTCCTTTTTCCTTTAGGGGACACAATCTAAAAATCCCCCATTCTGACGCAATCCGAGATAAAACGAAACAAGGGAGTTTTGGGTTCGGCGAATTCCGACCACCCATGACCTTTGATGGTCGAGCGCCTAGCATGGATAACTCTAAGTGTCGATACGAACAACTTTCTAGTTAGATGTTTTTGCTAACTGTGGATGAATTAAAAGATTAATTTTAAACCATTAGATAAAGCTTTTTAATGGTGATGTCTAGGGTTTTTGATCTTGAAACAATGAGATGTATTTATTGGAAAACAAGAAACACTATTCATCTAGTCTGAAAAGTTTCAAACCGAACTAAGATGTTCTAACTGACGTTCATAGTTAATAACACACATTTCGAAAATAATGGAACTTGTTTTGAAAGCTGATTCTATCATATTTAATAGTTATTTTTAAAATAAAAGTATAATTTCAAATCGATTATCGATATGTGTTTATAACGTGCACGACCACAAAACGACTCTGATGGATACGAAAATCGAAGTCATACAATAGTTTACCATTTTGGATCCGATGAAATAAGTTTCGTCGAATTCCGAGATCATTTAAAAAATGGTATTTTCCATACTAAAATACTATTTTAAAATATGATCTAAATATCAATTTAAATCCAAACTATTTATTATCGTTAAGGAATTTACAAGTGGATTTAAAATCAATATCGATTAACTAAATGATGATAAATGAAATTATCGAATTCATATTGGTTAATACTAAATCTTGAATTCCCATATTTAGATTTTCAATCTTTCAGATTTATTGATAATTACTTCTTATTATTGTTCATATCCAAAAAGGATTGTCCATGGCTTCAAAATAACTTAAGTTTATTTAAACTCAAATGTTTCAAATTTAAGTTGAATGGACATTCCAAATCTCAACTAAAATATAATCTCAATCAATAGATATTAAAATTAATTGTTTTGAATATTTAAATATTCCGTTATAAAAATTCGGGTTGTACACACATTCTTCATCCTCATTCATAAACTCTTCTTTGGTCTCCTTTTTAGTTATCATTAACAGTAATCTGTCAAAACAATGTGTTAGTTGGTATCATTAAATAGCTGCTTAATATGTATTAATAGCTTACCTAATGATTTAAACAAAGGTGATCATAATAACAAGTTTCTAATATAACTGCTCTATTTATAGGTAAGATTTAGGATGGATGTTTACAAAATCTATCTGGATTATGTTTATTTTTTTGTTATGAAATAGAATGGTATGCAAAAATGTTAATGATGTGGTCATAGCATGCAAGATGAGTGCAATATGTAAAGCCCGATGGTGTTCTGGCTGAACATAAATAATTGATAAGCATTAGGGTGTATATGCATCATACTGCAAGAGATGGTGGAGCATTGGGGGCGTGAAGCTTAAGCAAAATTAATGAAAGACTGGCCAGAAGTGAAAGCCACATCATGAACTACGGACTGCTAACAAAATGATGGAATATCCCATTTGAATGAAACTAGGTATTGCTAAAAGAAAACAATTACTTGATGTCCATGATTATATATATATATATATATATATATATATGGACTAGACATGGATTTGTCGAGACTGCCCATGCATCTAGTGCACGGTATCAAGCACTCGATTACTAAGAATGCGAAGTAGATGAAACTTAACTATGCTTGGGCAATTAGTATGGTTGTTATTCACTTCTCTATTGATAAATTTGCTTGGAAAAAAGCCATAATATGTAATGTCTATCTTTCATATTATAACAACTGTAACATGATCCACTATCTAATGTGGTGATAAAGTAATATATATTTGTTTCTATCAAGAGTTCTTAAAAATAATTTAGAGTGATATTCAACGAATCTAGTGTACACATGTGTTCTATAGCCTATGATACAAATGAAGACTAGGTCAACTTGCACTTAACTATAATTAAAATGTTTTATTAGGCAAAATGCAATAACAATGTTAATATTCTAACTAACAAAATAATTGTCTCACATGTTGTACTATCAACAACCTGTGTGTGAAGCACGAGCCTCAATATAGTATTGCATTAGTGAGTGGGGAAATTAGATCTTTTTTATTTTATTTTTTATTATAAATGGTTTTTGAAAATTACTTTTGTTTAAAGTTTGGTCAAGATAATTATTTAATAAAGTAAACTGGTTATAGAAAACCAAGAAAAGTTAAAAAAAAACTCCAATTTTTTTTGGTTCAACCACATGGCGTTGTAGTTTGCATTTTGAGCTGCTCATGAATTTCAATCTATTTCCTTACAGGGATTTAAAATAGAAATGAGTAAATAGTGTGCACTGAAATAAATATACATGAATCAAGCATGTTTAAATTTACATTGCATCGCAATAGCATCACCAAATTTGAAATAAGAAACTGTAGGGATATTTATACGTTTGTTTTGATTTTGAAAGCGATGACAAGAGAAATCGCAATGTGCACTAAATCAATGTTGGATAGTTGGCATAAACAAATGCTAAGATTTGATACACAGAACGTTTCAATAAATATGCACCCATATTTTAATGAGGTGATAACTAATATAATTTCTCATTCTTCATTTAGAACCGGTTACTGTAATACCCCAAAATTTAATACACTATAACCATATCTTAAAGATAAAATAATTGGGAATAACTTAATTTAAATATCCAAACATAAGTGAGACCGACATTACCTTGCGTTCGTCTGGAATTCTGGTTCAGATAACCCCCAAGTTTGCTTAAAACGGATAACGTATGAAGATGTTATGGGCAATAGAAGTTTGTAGACATATAAGGAGCTTATGTATAAATATAATATAAAAATAATTCCAGAATTTTTGAACGACGTGAGAAGGAAAGGAGAGCAAGAAACCTGTCCGTTATGGGATGGCCCACATATGGCCTGGGTCGACCTATGGGTCGACCCGAGCATGGATTGGTCGACCCATGGGTCGGTGGGTCGACCCACTACAGATTTGGGTTGATTCGTTCTTCAAACCTGGATTGTTTTCTAACTACGTTCGTTGCTAACTCAGCGCTATGTATACGATTTGGATTAAAACACTAGAATCTAAAGGCTGAGGTTGACTCTGTGAATATATAAATAGGTGGTTTCTCCCATTCTGATTTACACCATTTCTTTGTACCTTCTCCCTTTGTAAATCTACTCTAAAAATGTAGACATATAATGGGGGAATGCGGCTGAGGCTTAGATCTATAGAGATAACATTCAAAGCTTACATACATACAACAACTAAAATGATTGGATTGGACTTTTTCTATGACATAGAGTTATGTATATAAGAGATTTAATCTCTTCTTCACCAAGACCCACTGTGAGTTCCCCGTCATTTTCAGATCTGATTTTTTAGACTATAAACCTGATAGTTAAATAAAATTGGGTTAGGATATACAGTGTTAGTAAGATAAATGTTATGCGTTTTTTCATTGTCAATCACCACTGTCGTTATGATAAGTAAAACATATGCCTTTACTGTTGGATAACTAATAACTTATATGTACCTATCTACCTTTTCCCATTTTCTATGTTTTATGTTTATTTTTAGTCTTGCCTATATGCCTATGTGATTTGATTCTATTCTCCTTCCTCTGTTTTCCCTTTTTATTTATGCTAAGCCTAGGCCATTGGAAGCCTAGGCCCTTGGAAGCCTAGGCTATATCTGATTAGAGTGTGCGTATAATTAGGGAAATAATGAACGACATAGAAAGAGGAATTTAGGAATGTTATTAAATTAGGACTGTTTAAACTATAGTTTGGAAAAGGGATAATATACACATGTTTAAACTTGATGTAAACTAATAAAAAGGGATAATGTGTATATGCATGCTGTAAATTGGTAGAAATGGATAACATGCATAAACCTGCATATATTGGAATTTGGGAACATAGTTGATGAATAGTATGCATATGAATTAGACATGTTAGATTTGACTTAAAACAGACATTAAGTAAATGACATGTTAGAATATGGTAACTACCAGATGTACGTTAAGAAACCGGAAAGTTGTAGAAATTGTATACATCTGGGCATGTGTTTTGGGGTAGGGTTGTACACACATAATGACATGTAACAATACAACCACGCTTATTAGAAAATCTAAACCTGTTGGGTCAAACACGAGTATTAGTAAGCTAAAAGATCCCTCGTTCTACTGTTGTATTGGGTTTTGGGGACACTTAAACCCTAGTTCTGGAGGCACAAGCTTAGGGGGTTTGGCTAGTGTCAGTCCGCTATTTGAAACCCACATCAATCAGTATCCCTGTTGGTATCTTATTAGAGGGGGCCTCTCACTATGTAGGGTCAGGGCACACTTTACTAAACTAGATAGTAAGAAGTTCATATAGGGGTGGGTACGGGGGCGTTCCGGCGGAGTCATGATGCGTGCATGAGTCCTAATGGGGAAGGTAAGACGCTGTAATACCAGTAAATAGGTCTGTGTTATATAGTGGTTGGGTTAGGGAGTGATACACCCTACTGCCGGAGCTGACAAAGGGTATTTACGTAGTAGGGAGCCAATAGCATGTGTAGTAATTATGGCATACCTAATCCTGTTGTTGTGTAAATAGGTTAACACCTAATATAGTTATGTAATTAGGGTACGCCCAATCCTGCTGTTTATTCTGCTATTAATCCTGCTTTTATGTAATAAAATTTAATACCTAATATAATACCCCTCCTCCGCTAGGGTCACTCACAAAGGGAATGCACTAGTTTTGGTGGAGTATTATCTAGGTAAACATACACAGAGATATCACAAGGCAGAACATAAATAAAGCAGCGGTAGAAATTAAAAACCAAATTTTTATTACTTTCAAGAAAAGAGTCAAAACCCCATATATCTAAGGTACAAATTATTCCATTACATCAAGTTCCAAATAAAGAAGCATAAACTTAAGATAACAAAAATAAATTATTCCCCATAAATAGTAGAAGCAGCCATAGCATAGCTCAACACCAAACTGTACATGAGTTGTCAGAAAGCAAGCTAAATCCAAGCTAAGAGATAGTGTTTCCTCCCTGAGAACCTTGGGTGGGGGGAAACAAAAGAAAAAGAGGCAAAAGAAAATGGGTCAGTCATAAGACTGGTAAGCCCTAGCGACTTTCAGTATAAAAACTAGTAAAGGTAACATGACATGCGAAAATTGGAATTAAACATAAGGATGATAATAGGACTAATATGATAAACAAGATAAGTCAAGTCTAGCATCGCATATTCAAGATTCGTTGCACCAACTGTACTAGTGTTCTAACCCACGTCAAGTATTAATCATGAAATGATCCCTTGGCCCAGTATCATGAAGTGACCCATTACGGGGTCCTACGGTACGATCTACTAATCGATCGGCTCCCTACAAGTTCTAGCTCATCATATGTCTATGTCATACGGCCCTATCCTGAAATGTAGTCACCTGTGCTAGGTCCACCATAGGGTGTATCAAGCCCTACGGTGCCAACCACCGACATGAATCAAGCACGCACAGTGTAAACCTACGGGTGCCCAATGCCTACTTTTTCAACTCCGGACTATGTGCACGACCATAGTCCGCCTGAACCTATAATGGCGCACCTACTCAGCCGTCGTTCTGGTCGCTTACAATCAGCCCGGTAAACGTGCCCCACCCTGCCTAGTCCCAGGGTATCGTGATACATCTAAGTGGGTTACTGCTGAAAAGGACCGCGTAACTAGGGTTTCTAATGGGTTAAGTGCTGTCATTCAAATTCGTGACTTAACCCTATCCACATCATGTATCAAGTTGGTTAAGTGTGTTCGAGCGGTTCATGACTTAACCCTATCAAATCATCGTGTCAAGTTGGTTAAGTATATTCAAGTGGTTCATGACTTAACCCTGTCATGTGGCATTAATTCATTAATGCACCCCAACCTCTCACATTAGACTAATTGTTGTGGTCACCGGATTTGTCGGGCGGTTCCGGGCAGATTTACACCATAACATAGTCTAACCTCGGGTTTTATGTGCGATATGACCAACTACCCATATAGGATCCTATTGTTTGCAGTCACTGGATTTACCGGGCGGTTCCGTGCAGATTTACATTGCAAACTCAACCCAACCTCGAGTTGGCCATTTTCAAGTTTATCTAAGTGTCATGCCCATGTTCAAGTTTTCATGTCAAAATTCATGTCGAGTTTTCATGTCAGGTTTCATGTAAATTTCATGTCAAGTTCTTGTCCATATACAGGTTCAAGTTATAATAATGTTCATGTTCAAAGCCAGTTCATGTTTTACCTAATCTACCCAAATCGTATTCCCATCGCACATAAAGTCGAATCGATACAAATAAATCTAATTAGGGAATAACATAAGAAGGGACGGGTATAAGTTGGCAAAAGTGATTACTAGCATAGCATATTATGACTTGAGATAAATAATTATAACATTACTGGCATATAGAATACCGGCCTCAAACATAAAGATTCCAAATCTAGCAAAATAAGGTACTAGTCAAGATAACAGTTGACATAAGGTGATAGTATAGTCATGGTAACGGTTGACATAAGATGATAGTCATGAACTTGTGACTAATAGCAGATTCGACATTATAGGCATGATAATATGAGGGGGTTTTCCTTTTGATTTACAACATGAATAGGCCCCAAATCAATGTCATAGTAATATACCCAAAAGTCAAGATCCAAGATGAACAAGAATGGATGTAAAACAGTCATCACACACAGGTCCAATTTCAATTTACAACATATTCATCTTGCATTTACAGTTTAAATCTAAAAGTAACTGGGGCTTACAGATCGTGGTTCGAGAAATAGAAAAAGAAAGTCGTTGTTGAATCTTTATATGCTTAGTCAAGTCCTAACAGAAATCCCCAAATCAGCAATTCTCTTTCGTTGTTGAATCTTTATATGCTTAGTCAAGTCCTAACAGAAATCCCCAAATCAGCAATTCTCTTAACGTAGTTTCGACGTAGAAGAAGTAGTCCCTTTCTCTAACTTTTCAACCAAAATTAGAGCAGCATAAGGTCAGAGAGAATTTTGTGTAGAGAGACTAGTGTTAGGGGCTGTTTATATAGGGTCAGGTCAACGAATGTAGACAAAAACGAGGCTAGAAACAACAAAGTGAATCCAGCTTCAAAAGTGGGCTCGGCCACCAGGTCGACCCCCAGGTCGACACCCAGGTCGACACTATGGTTGACCTGGTCCTGGGCAGGTCGACTCTATGGTCGACCCCCAGGTCTACCTAGTCCTGGGCGGGAAATTTCCCGCCCAGTCTGTTCTTTGGTTCGAAATTTGAATTCGAATTCTGAGCTGTTTTGAACTTGAAATTTTCTGAAAACTTCGAAGGGTCATAACTTGGTCATACGGACTCCGATTTTCAAAAACTCGGACTCGTTTCCAAGCAGAATTTCGAGACGAATGCAATGGCGTAACCCGTTTCCCTTGATTCTCATTTTAAAAGTTAATTCTGCCTTGATTTATAGTTATAACATGCTATCAAAATACGGGTTGTAACATTCTCCCCCCTTAAAGGATTTCGTCCCCGAAATCTCTAAGTTAGGGAGGATGTGTCCTACCATCCATCATCCATCTACTCAAAGCATCATCCACAAGCAACCATTGTCCTAAAAAGGTTTCTAGTGCTGTATGAACATATGCAGAGAGTGTGTGTATATGTACTTATCTAATGCAGAAGATCAGGCAGTTACTAATTCAGTAAACCTCCTTAATGCAAAATATGTTAGTGTAAGGAATCCAACATGTATGCAGATTCCTAACATAATTTATGATCTCTACATGAGTACACATAACATTCATTCATATGCAACATCCATGAGATAGCATAACAAGTTCCATCCATGTACAAGTATAAGCACTCATGCATATGCAACATGAAAATGTGACTGAGCCGATCTAGTGCCTAATGTGTGTCATGCATCCACTGACAACCACTTGCAAACACTTGCAATCATTTGCAAACATCAACCATAACATGTTTCAATCACATGTTTACATCCATATGGTTCTACCTAAGGTTCTCAAGATAAGATCAAGAAGATAACAAGAAAACGTAGGTAGTAGAAGCATGATACGAAAAGGTTTTCAAGTTTATAGGAAAAAGAGATTGAGAATGTACCCTGAAAAGTGTGAAGACCCGCAACTTCCCCGTAAAGGAAAGCGACGGATAGTTCGAGAACAAACCACAGCAGAACGCATACAGAAGAACATTTCATTGTATATTACAACAATGCATCAGATTACAAGAATATATAGAGTATAAATGAATATTACACAGAAATATCAGAGATTTAAATTACATTTAAATACATAGCAGCGGAAAATAATACAATACACAACTAGAATGAGATATACGGATACAAAGCTTTCCGGATATCGTTCCAGCTGTAAACCAGGATCCTGTGAATATAAATCTGCAAAACCCAAAACTACTAGCTGCCCATGTCAAAATAAGGGCACCCAGAGTTTAGGTTAAAACAATAAACTCCAGGTCAGTCATGTGACTGGTGTGAGAACTAAAACAGTTATTAATCTTTATTTTAAATCATTAGGTAAATCAAGGGACCACGCCGTATAATACGGAACGGGTTTCCTCCCAAGAATACCAGTGCATGAAACAAACAGCGCAATGCTAAATAAAGAAAAATGAAGCTGTTATAAGACCCAGGTCCCATCACACAATGCAACGCAGTCGAGGATAGGGTTTTCCCTTATAACAGCCAAAGAATGCTTGATACGGTTAAAACAAATCATTTGATACTATTATAAGTGTATAAAACAACTTCAAATCATAAGTATCAATCATAGGCGGCATGAGCGTCCCATGCCACTATGTCGCCATATATAGGTTTACAAATAAAACCGCAAATGTCACGTATTTGGAAATTGGATTTCCATCTATGAACCGAGGCAAAAGATAGTCCTCAACCGATTCGAGACGCTCTAGCCCGCCCCTCAGGAACAGCCGCAACTGCCCCTTGGATCGTCAGGGCCGGTCCACACGGAGTGGATTATTATGCCTGAACAATACGTCTCCCCACCCTATGGGGTGTAAGTCTGGTCCGTCAGCCGACCAGAATGCATTCGGCCGAAACCGATATAACCGAGGCGCCTCGCAACAGCAACAACCACATAAGTCAAACTCGTCAGGGCGTGTAAAACCACTGACGCCACTTCTAGCTAGAAAGAAACGCAAGTCCTCCCTGAGGTCCGTCTCCCGTTTTTGGTTCATACCTGGTGTGAAACTCGCGAGGTAAACGTTACACAAAGCTACGCCACAAAGGCCGTGCTTTGATCATCACCACAAGACTTTGCTTTTCAACAGAAGCCTTGATCATTTGCATCTTAGCATGCCACACAGGCAAACCACTCTATGCAACCGATATCAGTCACACAGAATGAAATCCAATGTCAGACACACAGTCCATTTACAAGTCCGTTCTGGGGCTGAACGAAACCGGAGGCACCTAGTACCCCGCATATCCATCGATCTCCAAGTACGTCTGGACGATCACCAACTGTTTCCATCTTCTTGGGTGTACAGCCCAATCAAGATCATCAGTTATCACCCAAACGACGTGAAGACCTCCGGTCTTCTACCATCGTCTTCATCTTCGACTTATCGTCGTATCAGTTATTCAGAATGGGATAAACCCGGTCTTTCCGAATAACTCGCGTATATTTTAAATAAGTGTTACACAAACACAACATACGCCTCATTCCAATTCATTAGTCACTAACCATAAATTAATCAAGAGAATAATTCCCCAAATATTAACCCCGAAGGCCGAAACCAACATCAGATCAATATCCAGAAAACCATTCTGCTTGGCTAACCGACAGTTAGTTTCTAAATTTCACGTTCAAATCTAATTAAAGATTTAACTATCGCCTGGAGCAAAACTGGTGATACTCCATTCTCGATCTTTTCAATCTAATTAAAGATTCATTAAAACTCCACTTAGTTTTAATCTGTGACTGGGTTAAAGAATCAGTGTCATTTAAAACACGGTTCACGATAAACCCAAAGTCACATCCCATTAATTATCGGGTTAAAGAACAAGTGTTATTTAAAACACTGTTCACGATAAACCCAAAAATCAATATCATTTCAATTCCAATTAAATATTATTTAATTGGTGAACTTCATTAAATCTAAATCAAAAGATTTAATCTTTTCTCAACTGGGTTCAAGAACAGTGTTAGTGAAGACACCATTCACGACAAACCCAAATCACATTCATTAATTATCGGGTTAAAGAACAAGTGTTATTTAAAACACTGTTCACGATAAACCCAAAAATCAATACCCATTTCAATTCCAATTAAATATCATTTAACTGGTACACTTCATTAAATCTAAATAAAAAGATTTAATCTTTTCTCAACTGGGTTTAAGAACAGTGTTAGTGAAGACACCATTCACGACAAACCCAAATCACATTCGATATTCAATACAAGGCTCTGAATAGAAAATATATCGGCTTATATTCAATATCGAATTCTACGACTAACAAATGTCGTATTGGAAATAACGATACAAATATATCTTTCAAATTTCCATAACAACACCTGTAATATCACGAATTCCAACATCGAAATATTCCGAAGACAATTTCGATTCAACTCCACTCCAATGCAATCATTGGAAATTTTGGTTATTTTCAAAACCATTTCAAATTCAATTTATTTATTTAAAAATAAATAGAATTATAATTCTAGTTCAAATCTAGTTCATTTCGATAAAAATCTATTTTTATCTTTTCAAGTATGGAGTTTTTCATCCCAATTCTTTCTAAATCATTTCTTATGATTTTACACAAATTATTACTATTTTTAATAATTTTATCAAGGCCCGTACAGTCGATTTCCATTAACGGCCATCGAACTGCACTTACAGCGACCTTTTTCGAATTTGATTTGGACGTAATTCCAAATCCAACCGTTAGATTTCAAATTTCTAATATTCGTTAGAAAGCTCTTTTCGATACGAACCCAACGGTTCCGGTTTTAGGAGAATCCGACGGTCGGATCTCCCGCAATGTCCGTTTGAAATAAATGGTCGAAATTCACGAACTGCCGCGGCGCGGCGCGTTCTATTCAGGCCATTATATTATATATATAATATATATAATATATACTTCGCCGATTTTTATTTAAAACGAATTATATAAACAGTTTTAAATTCATTTCAAAATTTATTTCGACTTCCATTTCAATTCAAAGCAAAATTGAATTCTTCTTTATAAATTCGTTTCAAAATTCATTTCTGTTCAATTCAAATTTCAATTCAATTTGAATTCATATTCAATTCAATTCATTTCGAAATCGTTTTCAATTCAATTCATTTCGAATTCGTTTTCAATTCAATTTATTTCGAAATCGTTTTCAATTCAATTCATTTCGAATTCGTTTTCAATTCAATTCATTTCGAATTCGTTTTCAATTCAATTCATTTCGAAATCGTTTTCAATTCAATTCATTTCGAAATCGTTTTCAATTCAATTCATTTCGAAATCGTTTTCAATTCAATTCATTTCGAAATCGTTTTCAATTCAATTCATTTCGAAATCGTTTTCAATTCAATTCATTTCGAAATCGTTTTCAATTCAATTCATTTCGAAATCGTTTTCAATTCAATTCATTTCGAATTCGTTTTCAATTGATATAAATATCGTTCACGTCAAAATGGCGTCAATCTAATCAACACGGCTTCATATATTCCTTTATTTTCAAATATTCTATTTCAAATATTTCTTTTTCAAATATTTCTTTTTCAAAACTGGAATGAGGCCCAATCAATTACCATATAATGTTAATTATATGGATTTTCTACAACACATGCATATATCAACAACGATGAATAATCAACCATCATCCAAAGTGCATTCTACACTGTATAAGCATCAAATATAAATATTCAACGCTTATAACAGTCTGTCAATCAATCGATCGACACACAACTAAACAATCGGGATTAGTGTACGTCAAATATCATCCCAACACCCGTGTAGGGTTTCAAACAATCAAACACAGATTTTATTTGTGCAGTTGGGCGATGTGTAAAATTTATCGACCCAATCAATGTCCTTCAAATAAGTGTACATAAACAAACCATCTGGTTTGCAAATGAATATTTTATTTATTCACATTCACGTTAAAATTTATATTTTTAACGACAAAACATTTTATTTCAACATATGAATTTCTCTTCGGTTCATTCTTTAAAAAAAATGATATTTTTATTTTTCTAACATATTTTAGAAAATTTCGGCAGCATAACGGCACGATACTAGAAACGGGACGAGGCCTAGCCTTATCCCCGGTCTAGTGAAGGCCCACGCCATTCACTCATCAATCAAATCAATTTCATTTTGCAAACCACAAAATTTGGAGTAAGGGTCTAACCTAGCCTTACTCCTTCGCCTTATAACGGCGCACGTCTAATCCTAACCAATTTATCGATTCGATTTTTCACACCACAAACCACATTCAAACCAATATCACAATCAATCACCAAACAATCAAACAAACAAGTCCATGGTCTGTGGACGATTGTGTCGGGTGCTACTAAGCACCGTCTGCATCCTAGTATATATATATAACTAGAAATAAAATAGAAAGGTGAGAAATTCTCACATTTAGCTATCCAACCATCTCGACTCTTCTTTTGCAGAAGTCTTCATTGTTTTCGCATCTTCGCCAGCTTCGTCGTCCGTAGCTACTACATATATAAAAATCGAATTTTTACTTCGTTATTCAATATATAAAAATCAAATTTTTAGTTCGCTATTCAATATATAAAAATCGAATTTTTAGTTCAAAGTTCAATATATAAAAATCGAATTTTTATATCGAAGTTCAATATATAAAAATCGAATTTTTATTTCAAAGTTCAATATATAAAAATCATATTTTTATTTCAAAGTTCAATATATAAAAATCGAATTTTTATATCGCTATTCAAATGAATAAAAATCTCATTTTTGTCATGATGTTTATATAATAAAAATCACTTCTTTAATATGACAAAAATCATGTTTTCACGTTCGCTTTCAACATATAAAAAAAATATGATTTCTACTTTTGCTTTCAAATCTTTTTCTACTAAAAGATTAATCTTTTTCCTATTTTAAAGTTCAAAATAAAATCAGTTTTTCTCTTTCAAAAATAAATCAGTTTATACTTTAAAAAAATAAATCAGTTTATACTTTAAAAAAAATAAATCAGTTTATACTTTAAAAAAATAAATCAGTTTATACTTTAAAAAAATAAATCAGTTTATACTTTTTTAAAAATAAGTTTTAAATCAAAATAACATTCAGTTTTTAAATACTTTAAAAATCATTTTTCAAATTCAGTTTTTTTTATAAAATCAGTTTTTATTCCTTTTTATAAAATCAGTTTTTAAATTTTAATAAAATCAGTTTTCAAAACTTAATAAAAACAGTTTTTAAATCTTAATAAAAACAGTTTTTAAATCTTAATAAAAACAGAAATCAGTTCTTTTTTTTTTTTTTTTTTTTTTTATATATATAAACAAAATCAAGATCTTACTGTAATTAGAGGAGGGGGTGGGCTGCGTCCTCAGGTGGTGGCGGCGGACCCATGCTGGTCGGAGGCGAGAGGGCATCTGATCGGAGGGGGGCCATCGGCTTCGTCGAGGGGATTCGTGGTTCCTGCGAGGCGGAGGAGAGAGAGGGAGGCAGAGGGGGGAAGGGCGGAGCCTCGCAAGTGGTGGCGGCGGTGGGCGCTGGGCGCGGTGGTGGCTGGAGCGACGGGGGGGGGTTATCGCGATTTTTGTTTTCTTTTTCTTTTTTGTTTTTTTTTCCTTCTGAGATAAACGAACGGGGGGGGGGGCCTAGGTTTTAAGGGAAGGGATATTATATTTTTTTTTTTTTTTTTTTTTTATTTATTATTTATTTATTAAAGAGTTGACTTTCACATATGACCACTAAACGAGGTCCACCGCCTGCCGCCCATAGCGTTTTACCCCCATTCCGAACACAATGGGATATGTATCGCAGGCCAATTCGATCGTCTCGATATGTTTCCTTTGAATTTACATTTAAATCACTATATTATTTTAAACGCACATTTCTAATTACCGGGGTCACATACTAACTAAAAAATTCCAAAAAAAAATATTTTCTAGCTTCGTATTGACGATACGGTCCTAACAAAACTAGTTTCGTCGAATTCAGAGACCGTTAGAAAAATGGCCAATTTCAAGTCGATTAAAATCAACTGAAACTGGTCAAACGCGTTTTCTTTTGCCACGCTCACATATTGATTCGAAAAATTATGAAATTTGAAACCTAGCAATAACTTCACATCCCGGACCCAACAAAACTGGTTTCGTCGAAATCCGAGGTCGTTTGCAAAATGTCCATTTTTAAGGGCCTGAATTCCATAGCGACTATTCAGAATTTTCAACTGGACATATCTTTTGATTCCCGATATGAAATCTTAATTTTTCGGATTCGTTGGAAAGATATTCACTATTAGATTCCATTATTTTTGGTTTCACTAAAATCCGGATTATTTTGCACCCGGTACATTCAATTGAAGTTTGAAATCGAATTATCGAACTACCGCGCCATTTTCAATTCTATTTATAATTATATATAATTATTTATATTCTAACGGCGACGCGTATAATATATACGTTCGAATTCTATTCAAAATAAGTTTCTCGTCGATATTATTTAAAATAATTCATTTTAAATAATCAAAATTCGCTAAAATTGCCAAAATAAAAATTTTAAACTGGCCCAGATTTTCCGGGTTGTTACAATCTCCCCCACTTAAAACTTTTCGTCCCCGAAAAGGAACAAAGTCGAAAGTGATTTGATTATTCAGCTCTATGTTCGATCTGGCTTTCATTCTCCAACCCTTTGGTTTCTGAGAATTTTCAAAATTTCAAAAATTTGGCTAACACCCTAAATTTTTGAAAAATTTCGCCATAACCTCCCCTGCACCGGGAGCATCGGGAAATTGCAAATAGCGTTCCCGGTCCTTCAGATCTCAAAAAGAAAAAGAAAAAGCCAAGCGGCTAGCCAATAGGCTCACAAAATCATCATCACCCAAACAAAACAGGAAATTATGTAGTAAACATGTACCTATTTGTCGGGCAAACAAATTTTATTCTCTGCTCTAGCCTCCTTGCTATGACCTGTTCAATGATATATATGTATATGCAAGCAGATGCGACCAATTTTCAATACAATTCAATATTTGTTTCAAATGAACTAAGTGGTCCAAATTTTAATTATTCAAACAATAATCAAACAATACAACCATCAATCAATTAGTGAATTAGCTTTTCAAATTCATAATTTTGATATATATAAAGAAAATCATGTTTTGATGCCAAATCACAACAATGTATTCTAGCTATATATAAGTTTTGGTTCTCACACCAGTCTAATGGAAATATATAGAAAATCACACCTTCGAAACTCGAATACCAATTCTGATGATGTCTAGACTATCATCAGAATCGTCTCCGGGCGACTAGAGTGTGACTCTATATCTATCCAGTATATTAAAACTTCGAATACACGCGGATCAGACGTATACGCAAAATCTATATATACTGGACTGTCCAACTCAATATAAATAGATAATCAAATACGAATAATTGCTTTAAATTTTCAAAACAAAAATTGTTTTTATTTGAAAAATATACTCTTCACACTCGTTCTAGGATACTACTGATCCTATCTCTAACGAGTCATTCTAATTGGATATTACTAATCCAATATCTGATGAATCCTTTCGTATGTTTCTAATGTGTCTTGTTCTCTAGCTTTGTAAACCAAAGCTCTGATACCAACTGTGAAGACCCGCAACTTCCCCGTAAAGGAAAGCGACGGATAGTTCGAGAACAAACCACAGCAGAACGCATACAGAAGAACATTTCATTGTATATTACAACAATGCATCAGATTACAAGAATATATAGAGTATAAATGAATATTACACAGAAATATCAGAGATTTAAATTACATTTAAATACATAGCAGCGGAAAATAATACAATACACAACTAGAATGAGATATACGGATACAAAGCTTTCCGGATATCGTTCCAGCTGTAAACCAGGATCCTGTGAATATAAATCTGCAAAACCCAAAACTACTAGCTGCCCATGTCAAAATAAGGGCACCCAGAGTTTAGGTTAAAACAATAAACTCCAGGTCAGTCATGTGACTGGTGTGAGAACTAAAACAGTTATTAATCTTTATTTTAAATCATTAGGTAAATCAAGGGACCACGCCGTATAATACGGAACGGGTTTCCTCCCAAGAATACCAGTGCATGAAACAAACAGCGCAATGCTAAATAAAGAAAAATGAAGCTGTTATAAGACCCAGGTCCCATCACACAATGCAACGCAGTCGAGGATAGGGTTTTCCCTTATAACAGCCAAAGAATGCTTGATACGGTTAAAACAAATCATTTGATACTATTATAAGTGTATAAAACAACTTCAAATCATAAGTATCAATCATAGGCGGCATGAGCGTCCCATGCCACTATGTCGCCATATATAGGTTTACAAATAAAACCGCAAATGTCACGTATTTGGAAATTGGATTTCCATCTATGAACCGAGGCAAAAGATAGTCCTCAACCGATTCGAGACGCTCTAGCCCGCCCCTCAGGAACAGCCGCAACTGCCCCTTGGATCGTCAGGGCCGGTCCACACGGAGTGGATTATTATGCCTGAACAATACGTCTCCCCACCCTATGGGGTGTAAGTCTGGTCCGTCAGCCGACCAGAATGCATTCGGCCGAAACCGATATAACCGAGGCGCCTCGCAACAGCAACAACCACATAAGTCAAACTCGTCAGGGCGTGTAAAACCACTGACGCCACTTCTAGCTAGAAAGAAACGCAAGTCCTCCCTGAGGTCCGTCTCCCGTTTTTGGTTCATACCTGGTGTGAAACTCGCGAGGTAAACGTTACACAAAGCTACGCCACAAAGGCCGTGCTTTGATCATCACCACAAGACTTTGCTTTTCAACAGAAGCCTTGATCATTTGCATCTTAGCATGCCACACAGGCAAACCACTCTATGCAACCGATATCAGTCACACAGAATGAAATCCAATGTCAGACACACAGTCCATTTACAAGTCCGTTCTGGGGCTGAACGAAACCGGAGGCACCTAGTACCCCGCATATCCATCGATCTCCAAGTACGTCTGGACGATCACCAACTGTTTCCATCTTCTTGGGTGTACAGCCCAATCAAGATCATCAGTTATCACCCAAACGACGTGAAGACCTCCGGTCTTCTACCATCGTCTTCATCTTCGACTTATCGTCGTATCAGTTATTCAGAATGGGATAAACCCGGTCTTTCCGAATAACTCGCGTATATTTTAAATAAGTGTTACACAAACACAACATACGCCTCATTCCAATTCATTAGTCACTAACCATAAATTAATCAAGAGAATAATTCCCCAAATATTAACCCCGAAGGCCGAAACCAACATCAGATCAATATCCAGAAAACCATTCTGCTTGGCTAACCGACAGTTAGTTTCTAAATTTCACGTTCAAATCTAATTAAAGATTTAACTATCGCCTGGAGCAAAACTGGTGATACTCCATTCTCGATCTTTTCAATCTAATTAAAGATTCATTAAAACTCCACTTAGTTTTAATCTGTGACTGGGTTAAAGAATCAGTGTCATTTAAAACACGGTTCACGATAAACCCAAAGTCACATCCCATTAATTATCGGGTTAAAGAACAAGTGTTATTTAAAACACTGTTCACGATAAACCCAAAAATCAATATCATTTCAATTCCAATTAAATATTATTTAATTGGTGAACTTCATTAAATCTAAATCAAAAGATTTAATCTTTTCTCAACTGGGTTCAAGAACAGTGTTAGTGAAGACACCATTCACGACAAACCCAAATCACATTCATTAATTATCGGGTTAAAGAACAAGTGTTATTTAAAACACTGTTCACGATAAACCCAAAAATCAATACCCATTTCAATTCCAATTAAATATCATTTAACTGGTACACTTCATTAAATCTAAATAAAAAGATTTAATCTTTTCTCAACTGGGTTTAAGAACAGTGTTAGTGAAGACACCATTCACGACAAACCCAAATCACATTCGATATTCAATACAAGGCTCTGAATAGAAAATATATCGGCTTATATTCAATATCGAATTCTACGACTAACAAATGTCGTATTGGAAATAACGATACAAATATATCTTTCAAATTTCCATAACAACACCTGTAATATCACGAATTCCAACATCGAAATATTCCGAAGACAATTTCGATTCAACTCCACTCCAATGCAATCATTGGAAATTTTGGTTATTTTCAAAACCATTTCAAATTCAATTTATTTATTTAAAAATAAATAGAATTATAATTCTAGTTCAAATCTAGTTCATTTCGATAAAAATCTATTTTTATCTTTTCAAGTATGGAGTTTTTCATCCCAATTCTTTCTAAATCATTTCTTATGATTTTACACAAATTATTACTATTTTTAATAATTTTATCAAGGCCCGTACAGTCGATTTCCATTAACGGCCATCGAACTGCACTTACAGCGACCTTTTTCGAATTTGATTTGGACGTAATTCCAAATCCAACCGTTAGATTTCAAATTTCTAATATTCGTTAGAAAGCTCTTTTCGATACGAACCCAACGGTTCCGGTTTTAGGAGAATCCGACGGTCGGATCTCCCGCAATGTCCGTTTGAAATAAATGGTCGAAATTCACGAACTGCCGCGGCGCGGCGCGTTCTATTCAGGCCATTATATTATATATATAATATATATAATATATACTTCGCCGATTTTTATTTAAAACGAATTATATAAACAGTTTTAAATTCATTTCAAAATTTATTTCGACTTCCATTTCAATTCAAAGCAAAATTGAATTCTTCTTTATAAATTCGTTTCAAAATTCATTTCTGTTCAATTCAAATTTCAATTCAATTTGAATTCATATTCAATTCAATTCATTTCGAAATCGTTTTCAATTCAATTCATTTCGAATTCGTTTTCAATTCAATTTATTTCGAAATCGTTTTCAATTCAATTCATTTCGAATTCGTTTTCAATTCAATTCATTTCGAATTCGTTTTCAATTCAATTCATTTCGAAATCGTTTTCAATTCAATTCATTTCGAAATCGTTTTCAATTCAATTCATTTCGAAATCGTTTTCAATTCAATTCATTTCGAAATCGTTTTCAATTCAATTCATTTCGAAATCGTTTTCAATTCAATTCATTTCGAAATCGTTTTCAATTCAATTCATTTCGAAATCGTTTTCAATTCAATTCATTTCGAATTCGTTTTCAATTGATATAAATATCGTTCACGTCAAAATGGCGTCAATCTAATCAACACGGCTTCATATATTCCTTTATTTTCAAATATTCTATTTCAAATATTTCTTTTTCAAATATTTCTTTTTCAAAACTGGAATGAGGCCCAATCAATTACCATATAATGTTAATTATATGGATTTTCTACAACACATGCATATATCAACAACGATGAATAATCAACCATCATCCAAAGTGCATTCTACACTGTATAAGCATCAAATATAAATATTCAACGCTTATAACAGTCTGTCAATCAATCGATCGACACACAACTAAACAATCGGGATTAGTGTACGTCAAATATCATCCCAACACCCGTGTAGGGTTTCAAACAATCAAACACAGATTTTATTTGTGCAGTTGGGCGATGTGTAAAATTTATCGACCCAATCAATGTCCTTCAAATAAGTGTACATAAACAAACCATCTGGTTTGCAAATGAATATTTTATTTATTCACATTCACGTTAAAATTTATATTTTTAACGACAAAACATTTTATTTCAACATATGAATTTCTCTTCGGTTCATTCTTTAAAAAAAATGATATTTTTATTTTTCTAACATATTTTAGAAAATTTCGGCAGCATAACGGCACGATACTAGAAACGGGACGAGGCCTAGCCTTATCCCCGGTCTAGTGAAGGCCCACGCCATTCACTCATCAATCAAATCAATTTCATTTTGCAAACCACAAAATTTGGAGTAAGGGTCTAACCTAGCCTTACTCCTTCGCCTTATAACGGCGCACGTCTAATCCTAACCAATTTATCGATTCGATTTTTCACACCACAAACCACATTCAAACCAATATCACAATCAATCACCAAACAATCAAACAAACAAGTCCATGGTCTGTGGACGATTGTGTCGGGTGCTACTAAGCACCGTCTGCATCCTAGTATATATATATAACTAGAAATAAAATAGAAAGGTGAGAAATTCTCACATTTAGCTATCCAACCATCTCGACTCTTCTTTTGCAGAAGTCTTCATTGTTTTCGCATCTTCGCCAGCTTCGTCGTCCGTAGCTACTACATATATAAAAATCGAATTTTTACTTCGTTATTCAATATATAAAAATCAAATTTTTAGTTCGCTATTCAATATATAAAAATCGAATTTTTAGTTCAAAGTTCAATATATAAAAATCGAATTTTTATATCGAAGTTCAATATATAAAAATCGAATTTTTATTTCAAAGTTCAATATATAAAAATCATATTTTTATTTCAAAGTTCAATATATAAAAATCGAATTTTTATATCGCTATTCAAATGAATAAAAATCTCATTTTTGTCATGATGTTTATATAATAAAAATCACTTCTTTAATATGACAAAAATCATGTTTTCACGTTCGCTTTCAACATATAAAAAAAATATGATTTCTACTTTTGCTTTCAAATCTTTTTCTACTAAAAGATTAATCTTTTTCCTATTTTAAAGTTCAAAATAAAATCAGTTTTTCTCTTTCAAAAATAAATCAGTTTATACTTTAAAAAAATAAATCAGTTTATACTTTAAAAAAAATAAATCAGTTTATACTTTAAAAAAATAAATCAGTTTATACTTTAAAAAAATAAATCAGTTTATACTTTTTTAAAAATAAGTTTTAAATCAAAATAACATTCAGTTTTTAAATACTTTAAAAATCATTTTTCAAATTCAGTTTTTTTTATAAAATCAGTTTTTATTCCTTTTTATAAAATCAGTTTTTAAATTTTAATAAAATCAGTTTTCAAAACTTAATAAAAACAGTTTTTAAATCTTAATAAAAACAGTTTTTAAATCTTAATAAAAACAGAAATCAGTTCTTTTTTTTTTTTTTTTTTTTTTTATATATATAAACAAAATCAAGATCTTACTGTAATTAGAGGAGGGGGTGGGCTGCGTCCTCAGGTGGTGGCGGCGGACCCATGCTGGTCGGAGGCGAGAGGGCATCTGATCGGAGGGGGGCCATCGGCTTCGTCGAGGGGATTCGTGGTTCCTGCGAGGCGGAGGAGAGAGAGGGAGGCAGAGGGGGGAAGGGCGGAGCCTCGCAAGTGGTGGCGGCGGTGGGCGCTGGGCGCGGTGGTGGCTGGAGCGACGGGGGGGGGTTATCGCGATTTTTGTTTTCTTTTTCTTTTTTGTTTTTTTTTCCTTCTGAGATAAACGAACGGGGGGGGGCCTAGGTTTTAAGGGAAGGGATATTATATTTTTTTTTTTTTTTTTTTTTATTTATTATTTATTTATTAAAGAGTTGACTTTCACATATGACCACTAAACGAGGTCCACCGCCTGCCGCCCATAGCGTTTTACCCCCATTCCGAACACAATGGGATATGTATCGCAGGCCAATTCGATCGTCTCGATATGTTTCCTTTGAATTTACATTTAAATCACTATATTATTTTAAACGCACATTTCTAATTACCGGGGTCACATACTAACTAAAAAATTCCAAAAAAAAAATATTTTCTAGCTTCGTATTGACGATACGGTCCTAACAAAACTAGTTTCGTCGAATTCAGAGACCGTTAGAAAAATGGCCAATTTCAAGTCGATTAAAATCAACTGAAACTGGTCAAACGCGTTTTCTTTTGCCACGCTCACATATTGATTCGAAAAATTATGAAATTTGAAACCTAGCAATAACTTCACATCCCGGACCCAACAAAACTGGTTTCGTCGAAATCCGAGGTCGTTTGCAAAATGTCCATTTTTAAGGGCCTGAATTCCATAGCGACTATTCAGAATTTTCAACTGGACATATCTTTTGATTCCCGATATGAAATCTTAATTTTTCGGATTCGTTGGAAAGATATTCACTATTAGATTCCATTATTTTTGGTTTCACTAAAATCCGGATTATTTTGCACCCGGTACATTCAATTGAAGTTTGAAATCGAATTATCGAACTACCGCGCCATTTTCAATTCTATTTATAATTATATATAATTATTTATATTCTAACGGCGACGCGTATAATATATACGTTCGAATTCTATTCAAAATAAGTTTCTCGTCGATATTATTTAAAATAATTCATTTTAAATAATCAAAATTCGCTAAAATTGCCAAAATAAAAATTTTAAACTGGCCCAGATTTTCCGGGTTGTTACAATAAGGAAACGGGTAAAGCGCGCGTATCTTTTCTTCGGTTTCCCAAGTTGCATCTTCTTGGGCTTCACTCAACTGTACTTTAACTAGCTTGACTTCTCGATTCCTTAGCTTCATAATCTCCGTTCCTAAGATACGAATCGGAACTCGCCTCAATGTTGCTTCTTTTTCCACTTCTACGTCTTCAAGGATGCTTGGCTCAACCACTTTGGTTGACTCATGCAAGCACTTCCGGAGATGCGAGACATGAAAGACATTGTGTACTCAAGTCAGCTTCTCGGGTAAGTCTACCTTATAGGCCATCCGTCCAATCCTCTAAGTGATAGGGAACGGTCCTACGAACCTTGGTGCTAGCTTTCCAACTGCTCCAAAATGAACTACATTGCGTAACGGAGAAACTTTTATAAAGACCATATCTCCGACTTCGAACTCTAGGTCTGTCAAATCTTAGGCCGTTTTCATCCATCTTCGTATCAACTCAACCTTCTCAGAAGTGTCCCTTATCATGTCGGGCCCAAGTATAAGCCTGTCTGTTGTCTCCCACCAACAAGTTGGCGACTTGCACGGTCTTCCATACATGTCTTCGAATGGTGCCATTCCGATGCTAGCTTGGTAACTGTTATTATATGCAAACTCCACGAGAGGAAGATGGTCTTCCCAGGTACCACCAAAATCAAGAATGCATAGTCTTAAAAGATCCTTTAGTACCCTATTTACCCTTTCGGTTTGTCCATCCGTCTGCGGGTGATAGGCCGTGCTTAAACTCAGTCGTGTACCCATGGCTTCTCGCAGACTATTCCAAAACTGGCTAGTGAAAATCGGGTCACGATCACTAACTATACTAAAAGGAACCCCGTGCAACCATACTACCTCTCAAAGGTAAATAGACGCTAGCCATGATGCGGTCCTCTTGCTTTTCACCGAAATGAAGTGAGCACTTTTCGTGAGTCTATCAACTATGACCCATATGCTAGTATTTCCCTTCCTTGACCTAGGCAGTCCAGCCACGAAATCCATCGAGATACTCTCCCATTTCCATTGCGGAACCTCCAAAGGTTGTAATAGCCCACCAGGCTTCTTCGACTCGGCCTTTATTTGTTGGCACACCATGCACTTCGAAACGAACTCTGCCATGTCCTTTTTCATTCCAGCCCAAAAGAAAATGCGTTTCATATCTCTGTACATCTTATCCCCTCCAGGATGTATGGTCATCTTCGAGTGATGCGCCTCTTCGAGGACTTTCCTTACTAGGTCTCCCACTTGTGGGACACATAGCCTTCCATCACGCCTTAGCCATCCCATGTTATCTATGGCATACCAGCCGAGGTGACTTGACGTCTCACCACTAATCAGCTTGTCCATGATTTCAACTATCTGTGGGTCTTCCTTCTGTGAAGTCCCTACTTGATCTAGAAGTATAGGTCTTAACTCAAGAGATGCTAACGTAGCAGTCAATGACTCAACAGCAGGTGTAAAATCAAAGGTTGCTATAAACTCAAGGCTTTTCCTTTCAACAAACAAGGGGCTCAAAGTCAACCTTTTTCTACTTAGCGCGTCCACCACCACGTTACCCTTGCCAGGGGTATAAGCTATATCGAAGTCATATGATGCCAAGAATTCCATCCACCTCTGTTGTCTCAGATTCAAATCTTTCTGTGAGAAGAGGTACTAAAGTGATTTGTGATCGGTATACAGCTCGAACCTCTCCCCTAGAAGATAATGGAACCAAGCTTTAGGTGCAAAAACAATCGCAGCCAACTCCAAGTCATGCGCGCGAAAGTTTTTCTCATGAACTTTAAGTTGTCTGCCCCGTAGCATATTACTCTTCCTTCTTACATTAGGACAGCACCTAATCCCGTGCCGCACGCATCTGTGTACACCGTAAACACCTTGCCTCCGTCAGGTAATGCCAAAACTGGAGCTGTGGTGAGGGCTCTCTTGAGTCTCTGAAAAGCAACGTCACACTCTATGTCCCATGCAAAAGCTAGGTTCTTCTTTGTTAACTTAGTAAGAGGGGCTGAAATCTTAGCGAAGTCCTTAATGAACTTCCTGTAGTAGCCCGCCAAACCGAGAAAGCTCCTCACCTCCGTTGCATTCTTAGGAATTTTCCAGTCTTGTACCACAACTACCTTTGCGGGGTCCACGGCTATGCCTTGCTTAGAAACTACATGTCCAAGGAACCGAACTTCCTTCCTCCAAAAACGGCATTTGGAGAACTTAGCCTTTAACTGGTGTGCTCTAAGTATTTCCATGAATTCCTTGAGATGTCTAGCATGCTCTTCGTCATCTTTTGAGAAGATCAAAATATCATCCACGAAAACTACCACAAACTTGTTAAGGAACTCCCGAAACACCCTACTCATCAAATCTACAAAGTATGCGGGTGAATTCGTTAACCCAAACAACATGACGAGCCATTCGAAGAACCCATCTGGAGTCCTAAACGCAGTTTTGTCAACGCTATCCTCAGCCACTCTAAGTTGATGGAATCATGTGGCTAGATCGAGTTGAGAGAAAACAGATGCTCCCACAAGCTGGTCAAACAAATCGTCGATTCTTAGTAATGGGTGCCTATTTTTCTTAGTTAGCTTGTTTAACTCACGATAATCTACGCACTGATGAAGCGATCCATCCGCCTTAGTAGCGAATACCACTGGAGCACCACATTCAGAAATGCTTCGTCTTATGAAATTTTTCTCAAGCAACTCGTTAACTTGTTTACTGAGCTCTCTTATTTCTCGCGGGCCCATGTGCCTAACGGGCAATGAAACTGGCTTGGCATTATCAACAAGATAAATTCGGAAGTCTATCTCGCGTTTATGAGGTAACCCCCTCACCTCATCAAAGACATCTGGATATTCTCGGACCACTCTTACAGATTGCAAATTATCGACGGAAGAGTCAAGAGATTCAAGATAACACAACATGACCGGACCCTTAGGGTTACAAGAAATTTCATGGGTATTACCAAGGCGAGTCATGAGCCTCACTACCCTTTGTTTACAATCAAGAATGGCTCCATAATCGGACAACCAATCCATACCTAGGATCAAACTGTATCCCATAAATCCGAGAACATAAGCATTACACATGAATTCTACGCTTAAGATAGAGATCCTCAAATCCATACACATCATAGATAAATGTGCGGAGCCCCCAATTAGATTTGAAACTATAACGGGATCCTCAACCAGACTAGTACTTAGGTGCAGATTTTCAACAATATCAGAAGAAATAAAAGTATGCGATGCGCTAGAGTTAAATAAGGTTCGAATAGGAAAGTCAGAAATGTAAAAAAGGCTTTCTACGGAAATATTACTACCTCGGTCAAGAGCTGGAGTGGTGTTGAGAGCATGCAACTACCCTCCAGAAGGTCCTGCTCGCTGGGTCTGCCCTTGCCCCTGCCCTTGCTTCTTAGGGCAATCCTTGCTGATGTGTCCAGTATCTCCACAACGAAAACATTCACCCAACTTCCTCTTCTTCTTTCTACAGTCTATAGCTAGGTGTCCCGTAATACCACAAAATTTGCACTTCCTCGTCTCACGTGGTTTGTTGTTGCTCTTGTTATTCTTGTTATTCTTTTTGCCCCCCTTCTTGAAGTCAACTTTCTTATTCTGAGTCCCGTTAGGCTTAACCTCCTTGCTATTCTTGTCTTCCTCATGAAGTAGAGCCATATCCACCAAGCTTTCAAAGGTCGCTCCCATGGGTATATGAGTTATGGCCAAACTATGTAGTGGCTCGTTCAATCCTCGAGCAAAGCGTACAGCCTTTTTCTGGGCTATGTTGACCAAATCCAAACCGAACCGAGCAAGCTGATTAAACTTATTCACGTACTCCCTAACAGACATGTCCCCTTGCTTGAGTGCTAGGAACCACTCCATCTGAAGGTTCTCTTCTGCCGACGATAAGAATTTAAGCCCAAACCTCTCTCTAAAGTCTACTGTAATAACCCGGAAAATCTGGGCTAGTTTAAAATTTTTATTTTTGCAATTTTAGCGAAGTTTGAACATTTAAAATGAATTATTTTAAATAATAACGACGAGAAATTTATTTTGAATATAATTCGAACGTATATATTTATACGCGTCGTCGTTAGAATATAAATATTTATATATAATTATAAATAGAATTGAAAATGGCGCGGTAGTTCGATAATTCGATTTCAAACTTCAATTGAATGTACCGGGTGCAAAACAATCCGGATTTTAGTGAAACCAAAAACATTAGGATCTGATTGATGATATCTTTCCAACGAATCCGAAAAATCAAAATTTGATAGCGGGAATAAAAAGATATGTCCAGTTGAAAATTCTGAATAGTCGCTATGGAATTCAGGCCCTTAAAAATGGAAATTTTGCAAATGACCTCGGATTTCGACGAAACCACTTTTGTTGGGTCCGTGATGTAAAGTTATTGCTAGGTTTCAAATTTCATAATTTTTCGAATCAATATGTGAGCGTGGCAAAGGAAAACGCGTTTGACCAGTTTTAGTTGATTTTAATCGACTGGAAATTGGCCATTTTTCCAACGGTCTCAGAATTCGACAAAACTAGTTTTGTTAGGACCGTATCGTCAATACGAAGCTAGAAAATATTTTTCTGGAATTTTTCTGGTTAGTATGTGACCCCGGTAATTTGAAATGTACGTTTAAAATTCAATATAGTGATTTAAATGTAAATTCAACGGAAACTAATCGAAACGATCAAATCAGCTTGCGATACATATCCCATTGTGTTCGGAATGAGGGTAAAACGCTAGGGGCGGCAGGCGGTGGGCCTCGTTTTGTGGTCGAAAATAAAAGTTGCTTTATGTGGAAAATAAAATAAAATAAAATAAAAAAAACCCTTTCCCTTCCCCTTAACCAGGCCCCCCCCCACGATATTTTCAATTTAGTTTTAAATAAAAAAAAAAGGAAACAAAAAGTCGTGCCCCAAATCGATCTGATGCCCGTCGCCCTAACCCCCCCCCCCCCCCCCAACCGCCGCCAGACCTCCCCTCTTCCCCCTCCAACCGCTAAGCCACCCTGGCCCGCTATCATGCCTGACCGCCGCCTAGGGAAGCCGATTCATTACCTCGAAGTTGCTGAAGTCGAGAGGAAATTCCAAGGGGGTGGGGAGGTGCGAGTTCACCTGAACTCCGGCGTTGGGAAGCTCTCACGGCGCCGCTCAGTGGTGGGGGGGGGGGGGTACTCCGATGGTACTCCAGTCGAGCGTGGTGGAGGAATGAGGAAGCCCTAATGGTAGACTGGGATTTGGACGTGTACAGTAAGGTGATTTTTTTCTTTGTGTTTTATTTTTATTTAAATAAACTCGCCATTGAACTTAAAATCAGTTTTTTTTTCTTTCTTTCATATATACATTAGTTTAAAGATCAGATTGTTTTAAAAATAAATTTCGTTTAAAAATATGAAATTTATATAAATATACATTGATGTGAAAATATAAATTTACTTCGCATTAGAAATGAAACTATGCTTTGTTTTAGAATAGAAAATTAACTTTGTTTTTAAAAATATAAATTGGGAAGATATGAAGTTTATCGATGTGAAGAAAGGTTAAAAATATAATTTTTATAATATAGGAAGGTTAAAAATATAATTTTTATATTATAGAAAGGCTAAAAATATTATCTTTATGTAGTAGAGATAATAAAAATATAATTTTTATATAATATAGATAATAAAAATTCGATCTTTATTATGTAGAAGTAATAAAAATATGATTTTTATAAAGTAGAAGAAATAAAGATATGATTTTTATTTGTATAGCAAATTAAAAATATGATTTTTAATATCGACTACGTGAAACAGATCTCGTTAGAAGAACGATGAAGAATTTATAAAGAAGAGTCGAGATGGTTGGATAGCTATTGGTGAGAATTTCTCACCTTTCAATTTCATTTTCTAGCTATATATATATACTAGGATGCAGACGGTGCTTAGTAGCACCCGACACAATCGTCCACAGACCATGGACTTGTTTGTTTGGTTGCATAGATTAGTTAGATGATTTGATTTGAAATTGAATTGTTTGGTGAAATGAAATTGATTTGATTGATGTGTGAATGGCGTGGGCCTTCACTAGACCGGGGATAAGGCTAGGCCTTGTCCCGTTTCTAGTATCGTGCCGTTATGCCGCCGAAATTTTCTAAAATATGTTAGAAAAATAAAAATATCATTTTATTGAATAAATGAACTGAATAGAATATTTTCATAGGTTGAATAAAATGTTTTATCGTTAAGAATATAATTTTTAACGTGAAAGTGAACAAATAGATATTTATAAACAAATCGGCCGATTTGTTTATATACACTGATTTGACTGACATTGATTGGGACGATAAATTTTACACATCGCCCAACTGCACAAATAAAATTTGTGTTTGATTGTTTGAAACCCCACACGGGTGTTGGGATGAAATTTGAAGTTCACTCATCCTGATTGATTAAATATGTCGATCGATTGATTGACAGGCTGTTATAAGCGTTAGATATCTATATTTGATGCTTATACAGTGTAGTGCACTTTGGTTGATGGTTGATTATTTTTCAATGCTATTATGTACGTGTGATGTGTGAAAATCCATATGATTAACTTTATATGGTAATTGATTGGGCCTTATTCCAATTTAGAAAATAAAGAATAATATAAAATAAAGGTTCATGTGTTGACAGTACTCATACATTGAGATTGGTCATGTGTTGAACGAAATATTTTAGTAATAAAATTTACATCTTTATCAATATAAAATAAAGGTTCATGTGTTGACAGTACTCATCCGTTGAGATTAGTCATGTGTTGAACGAAATATTTTAGTAATAAAATTTACATCTTTATCAATATAAAATAAAGGTTCATGTGTTGACAGTACTCATCCGTTGACATTAGTCATGTGTTGAACGAAATATTTTAATAAAAGAAATATTGGAAATAGAAATATTTAAAAAGGAAATATTTAAAAAGGAAATATTTAAAAAGGAAATATTTGAAATAGAAATATTTAAAAAGGAAATATTTGAAAAAGAAATATTTGAAATAGAATATTTGAAAATAGAAATATATGAAGCCGTGTTGATTAGATTGACGCCATTTTGACGTGAACGATATTTATATCGATTTTATTCATTTTAAAATGAATATTGAAAAGTGATTTCGAAATCGAATATTTTGAAATAAAATTTGAATTCGAATTGAATATATAAAGAAAATGAATTCGAATTGAATATATAAAGAAAATGAATTCGAATTGAATATATAAAGAAAATGAATTCGAATTGAATATATAACGAATTTGATTTCAATTGAATATATAACGAATTGGATTTCAATTGAATATATAACGAATTTGATTTGATTAGAAAATGAATGAATTTGAATTGAATTGAAAACGAATTCAAATTGAATTGAAAGCGAATTGAAATGAATTCAAATTTAATTGAAATTTGAATTGAATAGAAATGAATTTTAAAACTATTTATATAATTCGTTTTAAATAGAAATCGACGAAATATATATTATATATATTATATATATAATATAATGGCCTGAATAGAACGCGCCGCGCCGCGGTAGTTCGTAAATTTCGACCATTTATTTCAAACGGACATTACGGGAGATCCAACCGTCGGATTCTCCTGAAACCGGAACCGTTGGGTTCGTATCGAAAAGAGCTTTCTAATGAATATTAGAAATTTGAAATCTAACGGTTGGATTTGGAATTATGTCCAAATCAAATTTGAAAAAGGTCGCTGTAAGTGCAGTTCGATGGCCGTTGATGGAAATCGACTGTACGGGCCTTGATAAAATTATTAAAAATAGTAATAATTTATGTAAAATCATAAGAAATGATTTAGAAAGGATTGGGATGAAAAACTCCATATTTGAAAAGATAAAAATAGATTTTTATCGAAATGAACTAGATTTGAACTAGAATTATAATTCTATTTATTTTTAAATAAATAAATTGAATTTAAAAAGGGTTTTAAAAATAACCAGAATATCCAATGATTGCATTGGAGTGGATTTGAATCGAAATTGTCTTCGGAATATTTCGATGTTGGAATTCGTGATTATACAGGTGTTGTTATGGAAATTTGAAAGATATATATTTATATCGTTATTTCCAATACGACATTTGTTAGTCGTAGAATTTGATATTGAATATAAGCCGATATATTTTCTATTCAGAGCCTTGTATTGAATATCGAATGTGATTTGGGTTTGTCGTGAATGGTGTCTTCACTAACACTGTTCTTGAACCCAGTTGAGAAAGGATTAAATCTTTTTATTTAGATTTAATGAAGTGTACCAATTAAATAATATTTAATTGGAATTGAATTGATATTGATTTTTGGGTTTATCGTGAACAGTGTTTTTAAATAACACTTGTTCTTTAACCCGATAATTAATGGAATGATATTTTGGGTTTACCGTGAACCGTGTTTTAAATGACACTGATTCTTTAACCCAGTTAACGATTAAAACTAAGTGGAGTTTTAATGAATCTTTAATCAGATTGAAATAATCGAGAATGGAGTATCACCAGTTTTACTCCAGGCGATAGTTAAATCTTTAATTAGATTTGAACGTGAAATGGTAATTGAATTTACCGATAACACTGTGGTGTTAGATATGAAGTATTACCAGTTTTACTTCATGGGATAAATAGGTTGGGATTGGGAAATGAAAACAAATGATTACTTCGGTAAGTTTCGTTAATCCCGACTAGTTGAATCGAAATTCAAAGGGATAGATTAAAGAATAAATTCAAGAAATTTATCTTGGATAAAATTAATGGGAACCTTTCCCTATGAATGTGAAATTTAGAAACTAACTGTCGGTTAGCCAAGCAGAATGGTTTTCTGGATATTGATCTGATGTTGGTTTCGGCCTTCGGGGTTAATATTTGGAGAATTATTCTCTTGATTAATTTACGGTTAGTGACAAATGAATTGGAATGAGGCGTATGGTGTGTTTGTGTAACACTTATTTAAAATATACGTGAGTTATTCGGAAAGACCGGGTTTATCCCATTCTGAATAACTGATACGACGATAAGTCGAAGATGAAGACGGTGGTCGAAGACCGGAAGTCTTCACGTTGTTTGGGTGATTACTGATGATCTTGATTGGGCTGTACACCCAAGAAGATGGAAACAGTTGGTGATCGTCCAGACGTACTTGGAGATGGATGGATATGCGAGGAAAGTGCCTCCGGTTTCGTTCAGACCCAGAACGGACTTGTAAATGGACTGTGTGTCTGACATTGGATTTTAGTCCGTGTGATTGATCTCTATTAAATATATATCTGTTTGGCGGCGGAGAATTTATTCTCTTGCTTAACGCCCTTCTCTGAGACGTACGAGCTCAGGGGTTATATATTGATGGATATCAATCGCATGGAGTGAATTGCCTGTGTGGCTTGCTAAGATGCAAATGATCGAGGCTTCTGTTGAAAAGCAAAGCCTTGTGGTGATGATCAAAGCACGGCCTTGTGTGGCGTAGCTTTTTGTAACGTTGATTCGCGAGTATCACACCCGGTATGAAACAAAAACGGGAGACGGACATCAGGGAGGACATGCGTTTCTTTCTAGTTAGGAGTGGCGTCAGTGCTTGAACTGGCTGACGAGTTTGACTCATGTGGATGTTGCTTATTATTACTTGCTGAAAAGCGAGGCGCCTCGTGATATCGGTTTCGGCCGATGCTTCTGGTCGGCTGACGGGCCAGGCTTACGCCCCAAAGGGCGGGGAAACGTAGTGTTCAGGCATAATAATCCACATCGGTGGACCGGCCCTGACGATCTAAAGGGTCGATGCGCTCTGACCCTGTGGCTCGGGCTAGAGAGTCACAAATCGGTAGAGGATCTTGCCCCTAGCCTCGGTTCATACCATAAATGATAACCCAATTTCCAATACGACATTGCGGTTTTGATTGTGAACTTATATATGGCGACATAGTGGTATGGGTCATTCATGCCGCCTATGATTGATACTTATGATTTGAAGTTGTTTTATACACTATGCACTTATAATAGTATCAAACGATTTGTTTTAAACGTATCAAGCATTCTTTGGCTGTTATAAGGGAAAACCCTATCCTCGGCTGCGTTGCATTGTGTGATGGGACCTGGGTCTTATAACAGCTTCATTTTTCTTTATTTAGCATTGCGCTGTTTGTTTTATGCACTGGTATTCTTGGGAGGAAACCCGTTCCGTGTTATACGGCGTGGTCCCTTGATTTACCTAACTTTAAAATAAAGATTAACTGTTTTAGTTCTCACACCAGTCACATGACTGACCTGGAGTTTATTGTTTTAACCTAAACTCTGGGTGCCCTTATTTTGACACGGGCAGCTAGTAGTTTTGGTTTTGCAGATTTATATTCACAGGATCCTGGTTTACAGCTGGAACGATATCCGGAAAGCTTTGTATCCGTATATCTACTTCTAGTTGTGTATTGTATTATTTTCCGCTGCGATGTATTTAAATGTAATTTAAATCTCTGTTATTTCTGTGTAATATTCATTTATACTCTGTATGTTCTTGTAATCTGATGCATTGTTGTAATATACAGTGAAATGTTCTTTTGTATGCGTTTTGTTGTGGTTTGTTCTCGAACTATCCGGCGCTTTCCTTTACGGGGAAGTTACGGGTTTTCACATCTGCCCAAGTCTCAACTGGCCTGGTAGCGTTAATGACTTCCCACCAAAATGCAGCTTGCTCTTTCAACAACCATGCTGCCAACTGAACTTTCCTATGGTCCTCCACATCAAAGATAATAAACAAGTCTTCCGTCTCCTTTAGCCAGTTTCGTGCCTCAACAAAGGTTTCAGTTCCAACGAAGTTCTTGTCGCCCATTGCTTTAAAGTCTTTGCATATTTTGGCAAAGGTGGTACCAGGAGGAGGAGGAACCGCGGCCACTGGGGGAGGAGGCGGAGGGATGTCTGTCGGGCCTGCGCCGTTGGCCCTGGCTTCTAAGTACCTTCGGAACCATCCAGGTACGGGTATTCCCTCAAGAAGGTTAAGATCAGACATGCTGAAAAACGAAAAGAAAGAGATACAAACGAGGAAACAAAGGAAAGTGCTAATGGCTTTTGGGGAATAGCCTTTTTTTTAACATAAAACTTTTCTTGAAAAATGCTTCTTTATAAATGGTTTTGAAAACAGTTTCAGAAGGTTTTTAAAACTTTTTCCCAGCCTGGTAAACTTCTGCTCTGATACCAAATGTAATACCCCTCCTCCGCTAGGGTCACTCACAAAGGGAATGCACTAGTTTTGGTGGAGTATTATCTAGGTAAACATACACAGAGATATCACAAGGTAGAACATAAATAAAGCAGCGGTAGAAACTAAAAACCAAATTTTTATTACTTTCAAGAAAAGAGTCAAAACCCCATATATCCAAGGTACAAATTATTCCATTACATCAAGTTCCAAATAAAGAAGCATAAACTTAAGATAACAAAAGTAAATTATTCCCCATAAATAGCAGAAGCAGCCATATCATAGCTCAAGACCAAACTGTACTTGAGCTGTCAGAAAGCAAGCTAAATCCAAGCTAAGAGCTAGTATTTCCTCCCTGAGAACCTGGGGGGGAAACGAAAGAAAAACAGGCGAAAGAAAAAGGGTCAGTCATAAGACTAGTAAGCCCTAGTGACTTTTAGTATAAAAACAAGTAAAGGTAACATGACATGCGAAAATTGGAATTGAACATAAGGATGATAACAGGACTGATATGATAAACAAGATAAGTCAAGTCTAGCATCGCATATTCAAGATTCGCTGCACCAACTGTACTAGTGTTCTAACCCATGTCAAGTATTAATCATGAAATGATCCCTTGGCCCAGTATCATGAAGTGACCTATTACGGGGTCCTACGGTACGATCTACTAATCGATCGGCTCCCTACATGTTCTAGCTCATCATGTGTCTGTGTCATACGGCCCTATCCTGAAATGTAGTCACCTGTGCTAGGTCCACCATAGGGTGTATCAAGCCCTACGGTGCCAACCACTGACATGAATCAAGCACGCATAGTGTAAACCTACGGGTGCCCAATGCTTGCTTTTTCAACTCCGGACTATGTGCACGACCATAGTCCGCCTGAACCTACAATGGCGCACCTACTTAGCCGTCGTTCTAGTCGCTTACAATCAGCCTTGTAATCGTGCCCCACCCTGCCTAGTCCCAGGGTATCGTGATACATCTAAGTGGGTTACTGCTGAAAAGGACCGCGTAACTAGGGTTTCTAATGGGTTAAGTGTTGTCATTCAAATTCGTGACTTAACCCTATCTAGATCATGTATCAAGTTGGTTAAGTGTGTTCGAGCGGTTCATGACTTAACCCTATCAAATCATCGTGTCAAGTTTGTTAAGTATATTCAAGTGGTTCATGACTTAACCCTATTATGTGGCATTAATTCATTAATGCACCCCAACCTCTCACATTGGACTAATTGTTGTGGTCACTGGATTTGCCGGGCGGTTCCGGGCAGATTTACACCACAACATAGTCTAACCTCGGGTTTTATGTGCGATATGACCAACTACCCACATTGGATCTTATTGTTTGCAGTCACTGGATTTGCCGGGCGGTTCCGGGCAGATTTACACTACAAACTCAACCCAACCTCTAGTTGGCCATTTTCAAGTTTATCTAAGTGTCGTGCCCATGTTCAAGTTTTCATGTCAAAATTCATGTCGAGTTTTCATGTCAGGTTTCATGTAAATTTCATGTCAAGTTCTGGTCCATATACAGGTTCAAGTTATAATAACTTTCATGTTCAAAGCCAATTCATGTTTTACCTAATCTACCCAAATCGTATTCCCATCGCACATAATCTCGAATCGATACAAATAAATCTAATTAGGGAATAACATAAGAAGGGACGGGTATAAGGTGGCAAAAGTGATTACTAGCATAGCATAGTATGACTTGAGATAAATGATTATAACATTACTGGCATATGGAATATCGGCCTCAAACATAAAGATTCCAAATCTAGCAAAATAAGGTACTAGTCAAGATAACAGTTGACATAAGGTGATAGTATAGTCATGGTAACGGTTGACATAAGATGATAGTCATAGACTTGTGACTAATAGCAGATTCAACATTATAGGCATGATAATATGAGGGGTTTTGCCTTTTGATTTACAACATGAATAGGCCCCAAATCAATGTCATAGTAATATACCCAAAAGTCAAGATCCAAGATGAACAAGAATGGATGTAAAACAGTCATCATACATAGGTCCAATTTCAATTTACAACATATTCATATTGCATTTACAGTTTAAATCTAAATGTAACTGGGGCTTACAAATCGTGGTTCGAGAATTAGAAAAAGAAAGTCGTTGTTGAATCTTTATATGCTTAGTCAAGTCCTAACAGAAATCCCTAAATTAGCAATTCTCTAAATGTAGTTTCGATGTAGAAGAAGTAGTCCCTTTCTCTAACTTTTCAACCAGAATTAGAGCAGCATAAGGTCAGAGAGAATTTTGTGTAGAGAGACTAGTGTTAGGGACTGTTTATATAGGGTCAGGTCAACGAATGTAGACAGAAACGAGGCCAAAAACATCAAAGTGAATCCATCTTCAAAAGTGGGCTCGGCCACCAAGTGGACCCCCAGGTCGACACCCAGGTCGACACTATGGTCGACCTGGTCCTGGGCAGGTCGACCATATGGTCGACCCCCAGGTCGACCTGGTCCAGGGCGGGAAATTTCCCGCCCAGTCTGTTCTGTAGTTCAAAATTTGAATTCGAATTCTGAGCTGTTTTGAACTTGAAATTTTCTGAAGTCTTCGAAGGGTCATAACTTGGTCATACGAACTCCGATTTTCGAAAACTCGGACTCGTTTCCAAGCAGAATTTCGAGACGAACGCAATGGCTAACCTGTTTCCCTTGATTCTCATTTTAAAAATTAATTCTTCCTTGATTTATAGTTATAACACGCTATCAAAATACGGGTTGTTACACCTAATCATGTTAATCCTATTATACTAGTATAGGTGCAGACATACATGTTCTAGAATATAAATGTGAATCATTACTCGATCATAGTTTATTCAAGTTATTCATGTCTATTTAGTTTAGTTTTATCTTATATAACACTGTACATTTCTCATCCAGTCATAATTACATGTCATGGCATTTGTGTTTTATGCACATTTGAAAATCACTGGAACTCTCCAGACTTTATGTCTGACCCTTTTTCCTTTGCCTCTTTCTTCTTTCCCCTCCCCCAAGTCCTCATAGTGGAAGCACTCGACAATGACTAGGATTTCTCTCACATCTTGGATTCAGATTTCTTGGGATGTATCGTTTGACTTGCACTCTATTCTATTATGGCTTATGGCGAGGGATATGATTTTATGTACTCTGATGCTTTGGTTTATGAGATGTTTTATGAGATAGATTTGATGTAACTGGATTTGTTATAACTTGTTTGAAATTATGCTTTACTTTGAATAATGAAGTTTAAAATTTTCCGCTTCTTATTTTATCTGTCTTGTGAATTTCTGTATTGTTTACCTACTGAGCTTCATAGAACTTAATGCATTCTCTTATGAGTGACAGCAACGGACATGGGATGTCATAGTTATGCTGAGGGAAAAGATGCATTTTTGACACAAAAGGAATTTAATATGACGTATTTAACACTTACTTCTTCCAAGACAGCCAAAGTCAAGTAATTTAGCTTCACTTAGATATTTTTGTGCATTAGTTAACTATATGTATCTAACTAAGACTTGCTATTTTGTAGCTGTCTCCCTACCAAACGCAATCAACAAAGGCGGACATTAGAAAAGAAATTGAAGGAAACATTGATGAGGATCACAAGAACTAGGCTATATTCAAACTGATTCAAATTATGGTCATGATTTGCTTATCTTAAAGATTGAAGCAAATCAGAAAGTAGGAGGATGAATGACCATAGATGTGATTGTCGATGAATGCATAAATATCTTCTTCGGTGGACATGAAACAACTGCTAATTTGTTGACATAGACTATGTTTTTGTTAATTACTAAATTAGAATGAAAATACAAGCTGATAAGGAAGTTGTTGAAGAATGTAGTATGGAAATTCAAAATGCTGATAATCTCACCATGTTCAAATCAGTAAGCATCATCGTATAATATTCAGAGATTTTTATTCAAATGGACTCATTATTTAAAGTTGTTAACCTTTTGGTACATACACCGGTCTTTCTTTACCTTAGAAGTGAAATGGGAATCCAACCTTTTAAGAATTATATTTTGTAATTAGGACTTGAAAACGGACATATAAGCATGCAAATTAAATAAATAAGGCTTTGAATCTAAGTAAAAAGAATTAATTTAGAGTATAAATATAGATCAAAATTTTGAGGAGAAGTATAATTAGATGAAGGCTATTGCAACTTTGAGAAATATTATTAGTGGCGTTAGGAGTATAGGATATATTTTACTATGTTTACAATGCATGTGGATTTGTGGAGATAAATGTGTACATATTCAAGACTATCCCCACACTCTCTTTCTCACATTGTACAGTTAAAAATCCATTTATAAAAAATATACTATATTTTTTTATCGTAATTATCTTTAAAACCTCCCACGTTGTAATTTTCCATTATAAAATACTATTTATAGTTTACCATGGTTCTATATAAAGCATTATGGCTCTACAATCCTCTGATATTCATCGTTAGAAATGCACGACAAGAAATAAGAATAGGAAAGTACAAAGTTCTAAAAGCATATGGTATTGTAATTCCATTTGCAGTAATTCATAAAATATGGGAGCTTTAGGGAAATGCATATGAATTTGATCCCTTGATGGAAAGCATCCAGGCGCGTTGCTTACGTTTTCTATTGGATCGAGACCGTGTTGGTCAGAATCCTACAATGATGGAAGCAAAGCTTGTGATTGCCATCATTTTACAAAGATCTGAATTTTCACTATCTTCTAAGTACTATGCAACCTTAAAATGGGCTTCCTCTTGTTATCAATGTTAAATTTGGGTGATTTAAATATATTAATAAGAAGATATTAATTGACCATCGTAATCAGGTCAAACTGGGAATATAACATATTAATATGGAGAAGGTATATATTTCATTTAAAGAATCAATAAAATATTGATATAGGTGGAAACGGATAAGTATGCTAGATTTTTGGTGGAACCAAATCAAGAAAACCTGGAAACATTTCATCTTTATCTTCAATGAATTCTTTATCCTTTCACCTATAAATACGCAAGCATTGCTTATATTTTCAACAAACGCAAGAAGAAAGCTCTCAATGTTGTATCTTCAATAAGATCCTATTTCTATATCTATTATAGGGTGAGGAATTTTTATTGATTGTTGTGTGTTTCATCTCATATGTACCTCCTCTTGAAGTGAAGAAATAAAAGGTTGTTGGGTCTGAGGACGTAGGAATTGCCGAACCTCGTTATATTGGTTTGTTCTTTCCATTTTGTACTTCTAATTTTCTCTATAATTTGAGCCATTTGACTATCTTTATTATCTTTGTTGGATTGGCATTGTTGAGATTGTCGACATGCTAGAATATTGTGTTTCCTGTTTCTACTATCCAAGCGATGACTTTTTACTATAGTTTGGTACCAGACTTGCTGTTATGTTCATAGGCTATTTTAGCTATGTATAATTCCACAAAGAATAATACGGTGGTAGAAGCACTAAAAATTACGGATTTGCTAGATTCGATGGAAATGAGGATTTTGGTACATGGAAGATGAAAATGGAAGCGGTGTTAAAGAAAGAGAGGACATTTAAGGTTATCGCAGATCCAAAGAAATTGAAGAATTTAGCACGTAAAGAGATATAAAAATGGGAACAGGATGCTCTTGTTACCATCCAACTTAGCCTTTCTGATGAAGTACATAGAGAGTTTTCTCATGTGAAAACTATTAAGAAACAATGGGATGATCTTCAGAGAAAGTTCTACGACAAGTCTCTCACCAACTACATCATCCTATAACAACTTTATTTATTCAAGATAAAGCCTGGAACCGATATATTTGCTCACGTGGATTCCCTTAACATGTTTGTCATTAATATTCGAGCAACTGACGTAAACATTGAGGATGAAGAGGACGCTGTTATTGTAACAACCCGAATTTTGGAGATTGTCGTTAGTATAAAATTATAATTTAATATTGAGATTATAGAATGAATTAAGAAATAATTGGGTGGAAAATTAATAAAGAGTGATATTATTCATTTAGAGTGAATAATATGTGCATGTGTGAAATTATGTCTAATGGAATATGAGCTCATGAGAAAATAAGCTTGAACTTGATTTAGGAGAATTGGGATTGAATGTGTGGAACTTGGGTTAAGTTGAAAAATTAATATTTTGTTTGGTAAATAACCAATTTTGTGTACTTAGGATTTGGAAAATAATGATTGTGAAGAAAATAATGTTTTGAAATAATAAAAATTTAAAGATAATAATAAATAGAAATTTGAGAAATTTCTAGGCGCTTTTTTTGGAAGTTTCTACTAAATATTTTATAAGTAAAGATTGTGTAGAACCATGTGTAACCAAAATAAAGTTTATGTAAATATATGTTAAAAGGATGTTAAAATAATTTTAAAAAGTTTAAAAGATTATTGACACCGATAATTTTGAGTTTAAAATTTTTAATTGGGTTAAGATTGTGTCTTGAAACAATTGAATCCCATATGACATTCATTTTAAGTGAAAATGTAAAATTTGTGTAAACTATGTTAAAATAATGTAAAGAAGTGGTTAAAAATATTTTTAAAATGTATGTTTTATACTTTTTCATTATTTTTGTATAAATTTTATAAGTTTTGAATTGTATACAAAAGGGAATTGGTGTAGAAGGTATGTATTAACTTGTGTAAATGACAAATAAGCTCTAATTTGTGCCTCAAGCCAAATCTAAAGGGCTAATGAGATAATTGCTTGATTATAGCCTTAATGGGCTTAATTAATAGAAAGAAAGAGGTGGAATTTTCTAGAGGAAAAAAATCGTGCTCCTCTTCCAGAAAAGGAACGCTCCTTCCTTCCACAACCTCATCTCAGAGGGGGAAAAAACTATGGTCTTCCCTTTGCAAAACCCTACCAAAATCAAGTGTTCTAAATCAAATTAAAGGGGAAAAGCTTGATATTTCTTGTTTACCAGAGCAAAAATTTAGATCGTCTCCCTTCTAGAGATTAACAGAATGTTACAGTAAGGGGTTCCTATTACATGCCTGAAGTGCTTGCTGATTTGGGTTTTGGAAGCATTGATTCATTTATTTTGCAGCCAATTCAAGTTAGAATCTCTTCCAAATCCAAGCAAGGTGAGTAATCTCACTCACGCTAATTATTCTCAGTTTTATTTGTTCATACTTAGTGTAAAGTTGGATGTTTGGAGCAATAAAAATAAAGTTTTGATCATAGTTGTGCTCAATACAAAAGCTGAAATTTGTTCGTCCTTGAAGCTGAAACAAAATTATGTATATCTCTTTCGATTCTTATCCAAATCCTTATTAATATAATGTTTTGGTAAGCTCAGAAGTAGAGCTACGACTTTCATGTTTTAAGTTTTCTCAAATTTTGGTGTTTACTTGCTTAAAATCATGCTTGTTTGTTGTTGTCCCAAGAGCAAATTGATAGCAGCAAAAATCACAGGCCAGCGAAGTATTTTGACCATAACTTACTCGATTCTTTTCCAAATCCTTATTATTATAATGTTTTGAAAAGCTAACTTTCATGTTTTAAGTTTTCTCAAATTTTGAAGTTTACTTGCTCAAAATCGTGTTTGTTCGTTGCTGTCCCGAGAGCAAATCGACAGCAACAATAATCACTGGCTAGCGAAGTATTTTGGCCATAACTTACTTGATTCTTATCCAAATCCTAATTATTATAATGTTTTGGAAAGCTCAAAAGTAGAGCTATTACTTTCATGTTTTAAATATTCTAGAATTATGAAGTTATCTTGGTCAAAATTGAGGGTTTCTAATTGTTGATTTTATGAGATTTTTGCTTATTTCGTGTACTTGTTTTCGAAAGTACTTTCAAGATGGTTTTAAAAATAAACTAGTTTTCTAAATAAGTATTTTGGAATTTTTTTTAAAATAATTTTCTGAAACTCGTTATATAAATTATATATTTTTATAATAAAGACAATTTATATAATAATAATTTCTAGAAATCACTTTTAATTCATGTTTTATGTAGTAAAAGTTATTTTATAAATAATATTACTTATTTTTACGAATTTTGGATATATGAGAAAGAAAATTAAGTGATAAAGTAGAACATATGGTATGGGACATATGTTGCTTTATCGCTTAATATATGACTTACACGATGGAAACCTTTCTGATGAATTATTTGAGAAAATTTATGATGTTACAAAATTTTGGATAAAATTATATAGTTTGAGAGAACCCATTTATGAGTATATTCTATAAGGAACCATTTTTAGATATTTGTTATAGACGCCGATGAGATGAGGCTAAATGTTAAAATTTCTTATTTGGGAATTATGATTATAATTAACTATCACAATGTTAGTTTAGTTGCAATAAGATAAGGCAAACTTCTTTATGACGATTTCACAATGTTGAGATGTTTTATGATGATTTTCCACTTGTCTATAAAATGAGACAAGTCACAATGTTAATAGTACCCGTCAATGAGATGAGACAAGTAGGATATTGTATTTGCGCCAATGAGATGAGGCGTAATATATATGTTTCATGATGTTCATGATGTTTTATGAGGTTTCTGATGGGTATCAAACATATGGTACGGGATATATGTTCATGCTTTATGGGTTCCTACCCGAGAAGTTGAGGCACATTCACGATGTTACTAGTACTATAGACCGAGTACTAGATTAGAGTCATCATGATGATTACGATGTTATTACTCGACTCTAATCATCATGATGTTATTACTCGGGTTTTGTGACTGGGTTCATCACGATGTTTTCGACTATAGTCAATCACGATGTTCACGATGTTATGATGTTATGTGACCCCAAGTCATCACGGTGTATGGTACCAAAATTTAGTACTAGTCAAGATGTAAACACGTGCTGTATTTCTTGAAGTTTCTTGATGTTTCAATTTCACCCTTTCGATGATCATACTTTACTATTGCCTTATGTAAGAAAAAAAAGGACTTATTTATATGCATGTTTAATGATGGTTTCTAATATGATGTTTTGAACTCATTCCGGGTTCTATTAAGATGGATTTGAGATATATTTATAATTGTACTGATGAGATGAGGTATAATTTATGAAGATTCTTTTATGGTGAATTTTATTGATAAATTTGATATGTATTTATAATTATATCATTGAGATATGGTATATTAATGGAGATTCTTTTATGATGAATTTTAATAATGGATTTGAGATATATTTATATTTATACCGATGACATGAGGTATAAATTATGGCAATTCTTTTAAACTGATTTTCAATGGTGGATGCAAGATGTATTTATATCTATACCGATGAAACGAGGTATAAATTATTATGAGGTTTGTTTATAATGAGTTTAGTAATAGGTTTAAGACGTTTCTATATTTATACCAATGAAAAGAGGTATACATAATTAAGAAGATTTTATAGATGATCTTTATGATATGTTTGTATGATATTATGAGATTTTAGTATATGTCAATGAGATAAGTATATATATATATATATATATATATGTTCACTTATTATATTAGGGGAATATACTTTGATCATAGTTATGTTAATCCCTCTTCTAGGGAGATATTCCCTTCCTTTGAAGTCTTTAACGCATTTAATTCACCTTGTCTGTGATATGAGGCAGAAGCTATATTAGTTAAGACTTGCATTTAATACTTAGCTTGTTGATGTTTTATTTTCTTAAGTGTAGTTTTGCCACTTGAGCGTAGCCTTATTCTAATTATCACTTTACTTCAAAAGAAGAGATATCATTCTTTCTTAGAAGGAAGTAACCTCATTATGACATGGTATCCTTTGGAAAAAAGGATATCATATATTTCATTTACATAACCTTATCGAGTGCACAGTTTTACTGATGAGTTTAGCTGGCCTAACCCGTGTGTTTTCGCTCAGGTCAGACCGAGTTTGTTTTAGGTTTTAGCTTCTCTTTGGACATAGCAATTTCTTGATGCTTCCTTGCGGGATCGAGTCCTTCTCTTGGAATTGTTTAGCATTTCTTTGAGATGTAGTTGAATTGTTATTCATTGCCATTAGTATATAGAGTGGTCGTTATATCGCTTTATTGTAGCATTTGTATTATATTGAGATGTATCATTGTATATGTAAGTATGTATATATGCATCTGTACTGTTCTTTGTTGGGATAGTAATTACTTATGGTGTTTTGTTCTGAAAGATTCATAGCTATCTATAGCTTTGCATTACCGATTTATTGAGTATATCGATCCACTTGAGTTGATAAAAAATAAATACATATCACTTGTCGCCATATTCAATAGATTGTTAAGACGAGGTTATAGTTAGTCGCCCCTAATCAGCCCTATTCTCTGCATTAGCAGACGGAATTACTATGTAAATCTCTTTGTTCATGTGGGTCTTGGGGTGGGGTGTTACAGTTATCCTGTTATGTTCTCTCCCTGTAGAGTATAACAATTTTGTGAATTTTATGATCTATGGGTGTTCATCTATTTTCTTGGAGGATGGGAAGTCAAATTTACATAACGAGACGTTGAGGGGAAAGTTAGCAAGCATGAGCATGGAGAATGATTCTGAAAGCCTTACTACACAAAGGGGAAGAAGTAAAGAATAGACCCAAATATGGTGGAGATAGAGCTAAGTCCAAATCTCAGTCAAAGGGAGCTCAGAAGGGAGTTTGTCATTATTCTGGAAAATCTGGTCATTGTATTGCAAGTTTCCCCAAGTTGGATAATAAAAACAAAGTTATTCCCCAATTTGGAAAATTTTCCTCTTCTATGAAAAGTACTATGCGGATTATTGACTCGGGAACATCTTATCACATGACACTTGATAGACACTCTTTTTCCATTTATTGTCAGTTTGATGATGGAGAGGTTCTCATGAGAAATAATGCTTCTTATCACATGGTTGGTATTCTAAGAGTAAAAATCAGAATGTTTGATGGTGTTGTTTGTACTTTATGTGATGTCAGGCATGTGCCTGATTTAAAGCGTAGTTTGATCTCCATTGGAGAATTGTGTTGTTTTGGCTTAAAATGTGTAATAGAAAAGGATTCGTTAAAAATTACAAATGGCTCATTGATAGTAATGAAAGAGGTAAAAGCTGGAAATCTATATTTGCTGAAGGTTACAACTACTATTATGGAGTCTGCTTCAGTTGGTGATTCTGTTGAGTCTGCTTCTATTAGATTGTGGCATCTTTGTATAGGTCACGTTGGAAAGCACAGTTTAGAAGTATTGAGAAAGTGAGGTTTGATTGACGGTATTCATCATTCAAAATTTGGCTGTTGTGAAGGATGGGTACTTGGAAAGCGGCAGTGTGGAGCACAAGTCTAAAGATGTTTGAGAGTACGTTCACACTGATGTTTAAGGTTGCTCACCATCCTTATCTTTTGGAGGAGCCAGGTATTTTGTTTCATTTGTTGATGATTTTTCTATAAAGGTACGGGTTTACTTTATGAAGTCCAAAGATAAAATTTTCGACAGGTTTCAAAATTGAAAATCTCTTGTTGAGAAGCAGCCTCAAAGAAACTGAAGGTTTTTTATACAGATAAGGGTGGTGAACTCACTTCTCAAAAATCCATCAAATTTTGTGAGTCCGAGGGAATCAAAAGACACTACACGATGCCATGGAACCCTAAGTCAAATGGGGTTGTAGAAAGAATTAATCAGATTTTGTTGGAATGAACTCGTTGCTTACGTCTGACTGCAAAATTAAAGAAGAGATTTTGGGCAGAAGCATTATGTACAACGGTTTTCCTTATTAACCGCATAACTTCTACCGCCATTGATATGAAGATTCCTGAAAAAAAGGGAGAGCCTATTTCATATTCCTTTCTCAGAGTGTTTGGTTGTCCAGCTTATGTGCATGAGAGAAAGGGGAAGTTGGATCCAAAATCGCGCAAGTGTATTTTTCATGGCTACTATAGGAAAGGAGTTAAGAGTTATAGGTTGTAGGGTCATACTACCCAGAAGATTATTACTAGCAAACATGTTACATTTGATGAGAAAACTATGTTGAAGGTAGAGCCTTCTTCTTTAGTTAATAATGATGTTGAGATGACAAATTCAAGATAACAAACACATGGTAGATCATCAGACTTCCGTATAAGTAAAATTAGCGATTTCGACGACTAATGGTTGAAATGGAGAGGTGGGGGGTCAATCTCAAGGTGGAGCTCAAGTTCAAAATCGACCAACTAGAGAGAAGAAAAGACCTCCATGGTTCGATGATTTTATGGGGTTAAGTATTGAAGACATTGACTTTGATGACATGTTATCTTATGTATTAAGCATATTTCATGATGAACCCAAAGACTATAGAGATATCATTAGTTAAGTTGATAGTTCTAGCTGATTAGTAGCTATAGAGAAGGAAATTGTATATTTACACAAAAATCACACTGTGATTTAGTGTCACTTTCTTCCAACAAGAGAACAATTGGATGTAAATGGATTTATAAGGTGAAAGATGGAAGTTGTGATGACTTAAGGTACAAGGCAAGATTAGTGGCGAAGGGTTATGTTCAAAAGAAAGGTTTAGAGTTCCATGATATTTTCCCTCCAGTTGTTAGACGAGCTTCCATTCACATTCTTTTGGCATTGGTTTCTCACTTCGACATGGAGTTGGAACAATTATATGTCAAGACAACATTCTTGTATGGTGACATTGAGGATGACATTTACCTACAGCAGCCAAAGGGGTTCAATGACAACAGCAGGCTCAGTCATATTTGTAAACTTAACAAATCTCTTTCTGATATAAAACAGTCTCATAGGTTGTGTTATAATAAATTTGATAAGTTAATATGATTTCACAAGATTAGTATAGAAGCTTTAAGGACCAATGTGTAACAACCCGTAAAATCTGGGCCAGTTTAAAATTTTTATTTTGGCAATTTTAGCGAATTTTGATTATTTAAAATGAATTATTTTAAATAATATTGACGAGAAATTTGTTTTGAATATAATTCGAACGTTTATATTATATACGTCGTCGTTAGAATATAAATATTTATATATAATTATAAATAGAATTGAAAATGGCGCGGTAGTTCGATAATTCGATTTCAAACTTCAATTGAATGTGCCGGGTGCAAAACAATCCGGATTTTAGTGAAACCAAAAATAATGGAATCTAATAGTGAATATCTTTCCAACGAATCCGAAAAATCCAAAGTTCGTAGCGGGAATCAAAAGATATGTCCAGTTGAAAATTCTGAATAGTCGCTATGGAATTCAGGCCTTTAAAAATGGACATTTTGCAAACGACCTCGGATTTCGGCGAAACCAGTTTTGTTGGGTCCGTGATGTCAAGTTATTGCTAGATTCCAAATTTCATAATTTTTCGAATCAATATGTGAGCGTGGCAAAGGAAAACGCGTTTGACCAGTTTCAGTTGATTTTAATCGACTGGAAATTGGCCATTTTTCAAACGGTCTCAGAATTCGACGCAACTAGTTTTGTTAGGACCGTATCGTCAATACGAAGCTAGAAAATATTTTTCTGGAATTTTTCTAGTTAGTATGTGGCCCCGGTAATTTGAAATGTGCGTTTAAAATTCAATATAGTGATTTAGATGTAAATTCAAAAAGAAACTGATTGTAACAATCGAATCAGCTTGCGATACATATCCCATTGTGTTCAGAATGGGGGTAAAACGCTATGGGCGGCAGGCGGTGGGCCTCGTTTCGAGGTCGTATGTAAAAGTCAACCTATTTGCAAAATTAAAAATTAAATAATAATAAATAAAATAAATATTCATATAAATAAAGGGTCAAACGGGGTCAAAAAGACCCTAATTTCTTTCAAGCCGCCGTCGGTCCAAATAAGGGCTGAAATTGCCCTGATTTTGATCCCCATTCTCTTCCACCACAACTCGAATTAGCATACGGTCCTTCAGCGAAAATTGAAGAGATTCGGTAGCTCTTCAAATCCATGTTTGTTTGATGGGGTATCATGAAGAATCAAGCTCGAACTTCGAGCCTGAACACCGCCAGTTCGAGCGTTGAACCACGGCGAGGGTGGCCATCGCGATTCCGATGATGGCAGGCGGGGGAGAGGCGCCTCGAAGCTCGACACCGTGGCACGCTCTGATCAAATTCCGACCCTCCCTGGTGGCAACGGAGGCCGTTTCTTCCTCGCGAGATGATGGGTTCCAGGAGCTTTACGGGGTAAAGGTGATTAAAGTGATTAATTAGTTTAAATACTTAATTAATTATTTTAATTAATTATCCAATGTTTAAAAGATTTAAACTGATTTTTAAAAAAAAAAAAGCATAAAACTGTTTTTCTTTTTAAGGCATTATAAAACTGTTTCTTTTTAAGAAATGAAAACTGATTTTTAAAAGAAATATAAACTGATTTTTTTTTTTAAAAAAAAAAAGAAATTAAAACTGATTTTATAAAAGGATTTAAAACTGAATTTTATTTTAGTTTAAAACTGGATTTTATTTTAGTATAAACTGATTTATAAAGAAAAGGAAAACTGATTTTATTTTAAGGTTTAATATAGGAAAAAGGTTTTAACTTTAAAATAGGAAAAGGTTTTAACTTTAAAAGGAAAAAGATTTGATCTTTATTAGAAAAAAAAAGGGGAAAACTTTTTATTAGAAAAGGCGAAGTCTATATTTTTGAAATGGAATTTTTATCTATATGGCATCGCAATAAAAATTCGATTTTTATATATTGAACTTTGAACTAAAAATTCGATTTTTATATATTGAACTTCGAACTAAAAATTCGATTTTTATATATTGAACTTCGAACTAAAAATTCGATTTTTATATATTGAACTTCGAACTAAAAATTCGATTTTTATATATTGAACTTTGAACTAAAAATTCGATTTTTATATATTGAACTTCGAACTAAAAATTCGATTTTTATATATTGAACTTTGAACTAAAAATTCGATTTTTATATATTGAACTTCGAACTAAAAATTCGATTTTTATATATTGAACTTCGAACTAAAAATTCGATTTTTATATATTGAACTTTGAACTAAAAATTCGATTTTTATATATTGAACTTTGAACTAAAAATTCGATTTTTATATATTGAACTTTGAACTAAAAATTCGATTTTTATATATTGAACTTTGAACTAAAAATTCGATTTTTATATATTGAACTTCGAAGTAAAAATTCGATTTTTACATATGTAGTGGCTACAACAACGAAGATGCGATGACGAGGAAGATTTCTATCAACGACGTGCCGTGGAGCTAGGATAGCTATAAGTGAGAATTTCTCACCTTTCTATTTCTTTTCTAGTTATATATTTATACTAGGATGCAGACGGTGCTTAGTAGCACCCGACACAATCGTCCACAGACCATGGACTTGTTTGTTTGGTTGCATAGATTAGTTGAATTATTTGTTTGAATTGAATTGTTTGGTGAGATGAAATTGATTTGATTGATGTGTGAATGGCGTGGGCCTTCACTAGACCGGGGATAAGGCTAGGCCTTGTCCCGTTTCTAGTATCGTGCCGTTATGCCGCCGAAATTTTCTAAAATATGTTAGAAAAATAAAAATATCATTTTATTTAAAGAATGAACTGAACAGAAATTCATATGTTGGAATAAAATGTTTTATAGTTAAAAATATAATTTTTAACGTGAATGTGAATAAATAAATATTCATTTACAAACCGGACGGTTTGTTTATGTACACCTATTTGAAGGACATTGATTGGGTCGATAAATTTTACACATCGCCCAACTGCACAAATAAAATATTTGTTTGATTGTTTGAAACCCCACACGGGTGTTAGGATGAAATTTGAAGTTCACTCATCCTGATTGATTAAATATGTCGATCGATTGGTTGACAGGCTGTTATAAGCGTTGAATATCTATATTTGATGCTTATACAGTGTAGTGCACTTTGGTTGATGGTTGATTATTTTTCAATGCTATGATATATATGTGTAGTATGAAAATCCATATAATTAACTTTATATGGTAATTGATTGGGCCTCATTCCAATTTGAAAAATAAAGAATAATATAAAATAAAAGTTCATGTGTTGACAGTACTCATTCATTGAGATTGGTCATGTGTTGAACGAAATATTTTGATAATAACAACTATTTTGAAAATAGAAATTTATGAAGCCGTGTTGATTAGATTGACGCCATTTTAACGTAAACGATATTTATATCGATTTATACGATTTCGAAATGAATTGAATTGAAAACGATTTCGAAATGAATTGAATTGAAAACGATTTCGAAATGAATTGAATTGAAAACGATTTCGAAATGAATTGAATTGAAAATGATTTCGAAATGAATTGAATTGAAAACGATTTCGAAATGAATTGAATTGAAAACGATTTCGAAATGAATTGAATTGAAAACGATTTCGAAATGAATTGAATTGAAAACGATTTCGAAATGAATTGAATTGAAAACGATTTCGAAATGAATTGAATTGAAAACGATTTCAAATTGAATCGAAATTGAATTGAAGTGAATTCAAATTGAATTAAAATTTGAATTGAATAGAAATGAATTTTAAAACGAAATTATAAAGAAGAATTCAATTTTGATTTGAATTGAAAAGAAAGTTGAAATAGCTTTTGAAACGATTTTAAAACTATTTATATAATTCGTTTTAAATAAAAATCGATGAAATATATATTATATATATTATATATATTATATATAATATAATGGCCTGAATAGAACGCGCCGCGCCGCGGCAGTTCGCGAATTTCGACCATTTATTTCAAACGGACATTACGGGAGATCCGACCGTCGGATTCTCCTAAAACCGGAACCGTTGGGTTCGTATCGAAAAGAGCTTTCTAACGAATATTAGAAATTTGAAATCTAACGGTTGGATTTGGAATTATGTCCAAATCAAATTCGAAAAAGGTCGCTGTAAGTGCAGTTCGATGGCCGTTGATGGAAATCGACTGTACGGGCCTTGATAAAATTATTAAAAATAGCAATAATTTGTGTAAAATCATAAGAAATGATTTAGAAAGAATTGGGATGAAAAACTCCATATTTGAAAAGATAAAAATGGATTTTTATCGAAATGAACTAGTTTTGAACTAGAAATATAATTCTATTTATTTTTAAATAAATAAATTGAATTTAAAAAGGGTTTTAAAAATAACCAAAATTTCCAATGATTGCATTGGAGTGGATTTGAATCGAAATTGTCTTCGGAATATTTCGATGTTGGAATTCGTGATTATACAGGTGTTGTTATGGAAATTTGAAAGATATATATTTATATCGTTATTTCCAATACGACATTTGTTAGTCGTAGAATTTGATATTGAATATAAGCCGATATATTTTCTATTCAGAGCCTTGTATTGAATATCGAATGTGATTTGGGTTTGTCGTGAATGGTGTCTTCACTAACACTGTTCTTGAACCCAGTTGAGAAAAGATTAAATCTTTTTATTTAGATTTAATGAAGTGTACCAATTAAATAACATTTAATTGGAATTGAATCGATATTGATTTTTGGGTTTATCGTGGACAGTGTTTTAAATAACACTCGTTCTTTAACCCGATGATTAATGAATGTGATTTTGGGTTTATCGTGAACCGTGTTTTTAAATGACACTGATTCTTTAACCCAGCCAAAGATTAAAACTAAGTGGAGTTTTAATGAATCTTTAATTAGATTGAAATAATCGAAATGGAGTATCACCAGTTTTGCTCCAGGCGATAGTTAAATCTTTAATTAGATTTGAACGTGAAATGGTAATTGAATTTACCGATAACACTGTGGTGTTAGATATGAAGTATTACCAGTTTTACTTCATGGGATGAATAGGTTGGGATTGGGAAATTAAAACAAATGATTACTTCGGTAAGGTTCGCTAATCCCGACTAGTTTGAATTGATATTCAAAAATGGATTAAAGAATAAATTCAAGGAATTTATCTTTGATAAAATTAATGGGAATCTTTCCCTATGAATGTGAAATTTAGAAACTAACTGTCGGTTGGCCAAGCAGAATGGTTTTCTGGATATTGATCTGATGTTGGTTTCGGCCTTCGGGGTTAATATTTGGGGAATTATTCTCTTGATTAATTTACGGTTAGTGACTAATGAAATTGGAATGAGGCGTATGTTGTGTTTGTGTAACACTTTTATAATATATACGCAAGTTATTCGGAAAGGCCGGGTTTATCCCATTCTGAATAACTGATACGACGATAAGTCGAAGATGAAGACGATGGTCGAAGACCGGAGGTCTTCACGTCGTTTGGGTGATAACTGATGATCTTGATTGGGCTGTACAACCAAGAAGATGGAAACAGTTAGTGATCGTCCAGACGTACTTGGAGATCGATGGATAGTCGGGGTACTAGGTGCCTCCGGTTTCGTTCAGACCCAGAACGGACTTGTAAATGGACTGTGTGTCTGACATCGGATTTCATTCTGTGTGACTGATATCGGTTGCATAGGATGGTTTGCCTGTGTGGCATGCTAAGATGCAAATGATCAAGGCTTCTGTTGAAAAGCAAAGTCTTGTGGTGATGATCAAAGCACGGCCTTTGTGGCGTAGCTTTGTGTAGCGTTTACCTCGCGTGTTTCACACCCGGTATGAACCAAAAACGGGAGACGGACCTCAGGGAGGGCCTGCGTTTCCTCCTAGCTAGAAGTGGCGTCAGTGGTTTTACACGCCCTGACGAGTTTGACTTATGTGGTTGTTGCTGTTGCGAGGCGCCTCGGTTAGATCGGACGATCCGGGTCCGATGGAGTCATTCGTTGGCTCGCTTACGCCCCAAAGGGCGGCGAAACGTAGTGCTCAGGTATAATAATCCACGTCGGTGGACCGGCCCTGTCGCTCCAAGGCTTGCCTGCGCGCTTGCCTGAGACTCGGGCTAGGCAGTCTCGAATAGGTTGAGGACTATCTTTTGCCTCGGTTCATAGACGGAAATCCAATTTCCAAATACGTGCCATTTGCGGTTTTATTTGTAAACCTATATATGGCGACATGATATATGGTACCCATGCCGCCTATGATTGATACTTATGATTTGAAGTTGTTTTATACACTATGCACTTATTATAGTATCAAATGATTTGTTTTAAACGTATCAAGCATTCTTGGCTGTTATAAGGGAAAACCCTATCCTCGACTGCGTTGCATTGTGTGATGGGACCTGGGTCTTATAACAGCTTCATTTTTCTTTATTTAGCATTGCGCTGTTGTTTTATGCACTGGTATTCTTGGGAGGAAACCCGTTCCGTGTTATACGGCGTGGTCCCTTGATTTACCTAACTTTGAAAATAAAGATTAACTGTTTTTAGTTCTCACACCAGTCACATGACTGACCTGGAGTTTATTGTTTTAACCTAAACTCTGGGTGCCCCTATTTTTGACACAGGCAGCTAGTAGTTTCGGTTTTGCAGATTTATATTCACAGGATCCTGGTTTACAGCTGGAACGATATCCGGAAAGCTTTGTATCCGTATATCTACTTCTAGTTGTGTATTGTATTATTTTCCGCTGCGATGTATTTAAATGTAATTTAAATCTCTGATATTTCTGTGTAATCTTTATTCATTTATTACTCTGTATATTCTTGTAATCTGGTGCATTGTTGTAATATACAATGAAATGTTCTTCTGTATGCGTTCTGTTGTGGCTTGTTCTCGAACTATCCGACGCTTTCCTTTACGGGGAAGTTACGGGTCTTCACAGTTGGTATCAGAGCTTTGGTTTACAAAGCTTAGAGAACAAGGCACATTAGAACCATACGAAAGAATTCATCAGATATTGGATTAGTAATATCCAATTAGAATGACTCGTTAGAGATAGGATCAGTAGTATCCTAGAACGAGTGTGAAGAGTATATTTTTAAAATGAAAATAAATCTTGTTTTGGAATATAAATCAATTATTCGTATTTGATTATTTATTTATATTGATGTGGACAATCCAGTATATATAGATTTTGCGTATACGTCTGATCCGCGTGTATTCGAAATTTTAATATACTGGATAGATATAGAATCACCTTCTAGTCGCCCGGAGAGAACTCTGATGATTGATGCATCGTCATCAGAATTTATGTTCGAGTGACGAAAGGGAGATTTCTATATATTTCCATTAGACTGGTGTGAGAACCAATTTGATAGGGCTTATTGTTGTGATTTGGCATCAAAAATCTGATTTTTGTATATGTATCAAAATTATGAATTTGAAACTCTAATTCACTAATTGATTGATGTCTGTGTTGTTTGTTCATTGTTTGATAATTTTGAACCATTTAGCCTAATTGAATCAAATATTGGATTATATTGAAAATTGGTCGCATTTGCTTGCATATACATATACTTATATTGAGCAGGTCATAGCAAGGAGGCTAGAGCCAGAGAATAAAATTTGTTTGCCCGACAAATAGGTACATGTTTACTACATAATTTACTGTTTTGTTTGGGTGATGATGATTTTGTGAGCCTATTGGCTAGCCGCTTGGCTTTTTCTTTTTCTTTTTGAGATCTGAAGGACCGGGGAAGCTATTTGAAATTCCCCGATGCTCCCATTGCAGGGGAGGTTATGGCGAAATTTTTCAAAAATTTAGGGTGTTAGCCAAATTTTTGAAATTTTGAAAATTCTCAGAAACTAAAGAGTTGGAGAATGGAAGCCAGATCGAACGTAGAGCTGAATAATCAAACCACTTTCGACTTTGTTCCTTTTCGGGGACGAAAAGTTTTAAGTGGGGGAGATTGTAACAACCCGTAAAATCTGGGCCAGTTTAAAATTTTTATTTTGGCAATTTTAGCGAATTTTGATTATTTAAAATGAATTATTTTAAATAATATTGACGAGAAATTTGTTTTGAATATAATTCGAACGTTTATATTATATACGTCGTCGTTAGAATATAAATATTTATATATAATTATAAATAGAATTGAAAATGGCGCGGTAGTTCGATAATTCGATTTCAAACTTCAATTGAATGTGCCGGGTGCAAAACAATCTGGATTTTAGTGAAACCAAAAATAATGGAATCTAATAGTGAATATCTTTCCAACAAATCCGAAAAATCCAAAGTTCGTAGCGGGAATCAAAAGATATGTCCAGTTGAAAATTCTGAATAGTCGCTATGGAATTCAGGCCTTTAAAAATGGACATTTTGCAAACGACCTCGGATTTCGGCGAAACCAGTTTTGTTGGGTCCGTGATGTCAAGTTATTGCTAGATTCCAAATTTCATAATTTTTCGAATCAATAAGTGAGCGTGGCAAAGGAAAACGCGTTTGACCAGTTTCAGTTGATTTTAATCGACTGGAAATTGGCCATTTTTCAAACGGTCTCAGAATTCGACGCAACTAGTTTTGTTAGGACCGTATCGTCAATACGAAGCTAGAAAATATTTTTCTGGAATTTTTCTAGTTAGTATGTGGCCCCGGTAATTTGAAATGTGCGTTTAAAATTCAATATAGTGATTTAGATGTAAATTCAAAAAGAAACTGATTGTAACAATCGAATCAGCTTGCGATACATATCCCATTGTGTTCAGAATGGTGGTAAAACGCTATGGGCGGCAGGCGGTGGGCCTCGTTTCGAGGTCGTATGTAAAAGTCAGCCTATTTGCAAAATTAAAAATTAAATAATAATAAATAAAATAAATATTCATATAAATAAAGGGTCAAACGGGGTCAAAAAGACCCTAATTTCTTTCAAGCCGCCGTCGGTCCAAATAAGGGCTGAAATTGCCCTGATTTTGATCCCCATTCTCTTCCACCACAACTCGAATTAGCATACGGTCCTTCAGCGAAAATTGAAGAGATTCGGTAGCTCTTCAAATCCATGTTTGTTTGATGGGGTATCATGAAGAATCAAGCTCGAACTTCGAGCCTGAACACCGCCAGTTCGAGCGTTGAACCACGGCGAGGGTGGCTATCGCGATTCCGATGATGGCAGGCGGGGGAGAGGCGCCTCGAAGCTCGACACCGTGGCACGCTCTGATCAAATTCCGACCCTCCCTGGTGGCAACGGAGGCCGTTTCTTCCTCGCGAGATGATGGGTTCCAGGAGCTTTACGGGGTAAAGGTGATTAAAGTGATTAATTAGTTTAAATACTTAATTAATTATTTTAATTAATTATCCAATGTTTAAAAGATTTAAACTGATTTTTTTAAAAAAAAAAAAGCATAAAACTGTTTTTCTTTTTAAGGCATTATAAAACTTTTTCTTTTTAAGAAATGAAAACTGATTTTTAAAAGAAATATAAACTGATTTTTTTTTTTTTAAAAAAAAAAGAAATTAAAACTGATTTTATAAAAGGATTTAAAACTGAATTTTATTTTAGTTTAAAACTGGATTTTATTTTAGTATAAACTGATTTATAAAGAAAAGGAAAACTGATTTTATTTTAAGGTTTAATATAGGAAAAAGGTTTTAACTTTAAAATAGGAAAAGGTTTTAACTTTAAAAGGAAAAAGATTTGATCTTTATTAGAAAAAAAAAGGGGAAAACTTTTTATTAGAAAAGGCGAAGTCTATATTTTTGAAATGGAATTTTTATCTATATGGCATCGCAATAAAAATTCGATTTTTATATATTGAACTTTGAACTAAAAATTCGATTTTTATATATTGAACTTCGAACTAAAAATTCGATTTTTATATATTGAACTTCGAACTAAAAATTCGATTTTTATATATTGAACTTCGAACTAAAAATTCGATTTTTATATATTGAACTTTGAACTAAAAATTCGATTTTTATATATTGAACTTCGAACTAAAAATTCGATTTTTATATATTGAACTTTGAACTAAAAATTCGATTTTTATATATTGAACTTCGAACTAAAAATTCGATTTTTATATATTGAACTTCGAACTAAAAATTCGATTTTTATATATTGAACTTTGAACTAAAAATTCGATTTTTATATATTGAACTTTGAACTAAAAATTCGATTTTTATATATTGAACTTTGAACTAAAAATTCGATTTTTATATATTGAACTTTGAACTAAAAATTCGATTTTTATATATTGAACTTCGAAGTAAAAATTCGATTTTTACATATGTAGTGGCTACAACAACGAAGATGCGATGACGAGGAAGATTTCTATCAACGACGTGCCGTGGAGCTAGGATAGCTATAAGTGAGAATTTCTCACCTTTCTATTTCTTTTCTAGTTATATATTTATACTAGGATGCAGACGGTGCTTAGTAGCACCCGACACAATCGTCCACAGACCATGGACTTGTTTGTTTGGTTGCATAGATTAGTTGAATTATTTGTTTGAATTGAATTGTTTGGTGAGATGAAATTGATTTGATTGATGTGTGAATGGCGTGGGCCTTCACTAGACCGGGGATAAGGCTAGGCCTTGTCCCGTTTCTAGTATCGTGCCGTTATGCCGCCGAAATTTTCTAAAATATGTTAGAAAAATAAAAATATCATTTTATTTAAAGAATGAACTGAACAGAAATTCATATGTTGGAATAAAATGTTTTATAGTTAAAAATATAATTTTTAACGTGAATGTGAATAAATAAATATTCATTTACAAACCGGACGGTTTGTTTATGTACACCTATTTGAAGGACATTGATTGGGTCGATAAATTTTACACATCGCCCAACTGCACAAATAAAATATTTGTTTGATTGTTTGAAACCCCACACGGGTGTTAGGATGAAATTTGAAGTTCACTCATCCTGATTGATTAAATATGTCGATCGATTGGTTGACAGGCTGTTATAAGCGTTGAATATCTATATTTGATGCTTATACAGTGTAGTGCACTTTGGTTGATGGTTGATTATTTTTCAATGCTATGATATATATGTGTAGTATGAAAATCCATATAATTAACTTTATATGGTAATTGATTGGGCCTCATTCCAATTTGAAAAATAAAGAATAATATAAAATAAAAGTTCATGTGTTGACAGTACTCATTCATTGAGATTGGTCATGTGTTGAACGAAATATTTTGATAATAACAACTATTTTGAAAATAGAAATTTATGAAGCCGTGTTGATTAGATTGACGCCATTTTAACGTAAACGATATTTATATCGATTTATACGATTTCGAAATGAATTGAATTGAAAACGATTTCGAAATGAATTGAATTGAAAACGATTTCGAAATGAATTGAATTGAAAACGATTTCGAAATGAATTGAATTGAAAATGATTTCGAAATGAATTGAATTGAAAACGATTTCGAAATGAATTGAATTGAAAACGATTTCGAAATGAATTGAATTGAAAACGATTTCGAAATGAATTGAATTGAAAACGATTTCGAAATGAATTGAATTGAAAACGATTTCGAAATGAATTGAATTGAAAACGATTTCAAATTGAATCGAAATTGAATTGAAGTGAATTCAAATTGAATTAAAATTTGAATTGAATAGAAATGAATTTTAAAACGAAATTATAAAGAAGAATTCAATTTTGATTTGAATTGAAAAGAAAGTTGAAATAGCTTTTGAAACGATTTTAAAACTATTTATATAATTCGTTTTAAATAAAAATCGATGAAATATATATTATATATATTATATATATTATATATAATATAATGGCCTGAATAGAACGCGCCGCGCCGCGGCAGTTCGCGAATTTCGACCATTTATTTCAAACGGACATTACGGGAGATCCGACCGTCGGATTCTCCTAAAACCGGAACCGTTGGGTTCGTATCGAAAAGAGCTTTCTAACGAATATTAGAAATTTGAAATCTAACGGTTGGATTTGGAATTATGTCCAAATCAAATTCGAAAAAGGTCGCTGTAAGTGCAGTTCGATGGCCGTTGATGGAAATCGACTGTACGGGCCTTGATAAAATTATTAAAAATAGCAATAATTTGTGTAAAATCATAAGAAATGATTTAGAAAGAATTGGGATGAAAAACTCCATATTTGAAAAGATAAAAATGGATTTTTATCGAAATGAACTAGTTTTGAACTAGAAATATAATTCTATTTATTTTTAAATAAATAAATTGAATTTAAAAAGGGTTTTAAAAATAACCAAAATTTCCAATGATTGCATTGGAGTGGATTTGAATCGAAATTGTCTTCGGAATATTTCGATGTTGGAATTCGTGATTATACAGGTGTTGTTATGGAAATTTGAAAGATATATATTTATATCGTTATTTCCAATACGACATTTGTTAGTCGTAGAATTTGATATTGAATATAAGCCGATATATTTTCTATTCAGAGCCTTGTATTGAATATCGAATGTGATTTGGGTTTGTCGTGAATGGTGTCTTCACTAACACTGTTCTTGAACCCAGTTGAGAAAAGATTAAATCTTTTTATTTAGATTTAATGAAGTGTACCAATTAAATAACATTTAATTGGAATTGAATCGATATTGATTTTTGGGTTTATCGTGGACAGTGTTTTAAATAACACTCGTTCTTTAACCCGATGATTAATGAATGTGATTTTGGGTTTATCGTGAACCGTGTTTTTAAATGACACTGATTCTTTAACCCAGCCAAAGATTAAAACTAAGTGGAGTTTTAATGAATCTTTAATTAGATTGAAATAATCGAAATGGAGTATCACCAGTTTTGCTCCAGGCGATAGTTAAATCTTTAATTAGATTTGAACGTGAAATGGTAATTGAATTTACCGATAACACTGTGGTGTTAGATATGAAGTATTACCAGTTTTACTTCATGGGATGAATAGGTTGGGATTGGGAAATTAAAACAAATGATTACTTCGGTAAGGTTCGCTAATCCCGACTAGTTTGAATTGATATTCAAAAATGGATTAAAGAATAAATTCAAGGAATTTATCTTTGATAAAATTAATGGGAATCTTTCCCTATGAATGTGAAATTTAGAAACTAACTGTCGGTTGGCCAAGCAGAATGGTTTTCTGGATATTGATCTGATGTTGGTTTCGGCCTTCGGGGTTAATATTTGGGGAATTATTCTCTTGATTAATTTACGGTTAGTGACTAATGAAATTGGAATGAGGCGTATGTTGTGTTTGTGTAACACTTTTATAATATATACGCAAGTTATTCGGAAAGGCCGGGTTTATCCCATTCTGAATAACTGATACGACGATAAGTCGAAGATGAAGACGATGGTCGAAGACCGGAGGTCTTCACGTCGTTTGGGTGATAACTGATGATCTTGATTGGGCTGTACACCCAAGAAGATGGAAACAGTTAGTGATCGTCCAGACGTACTTGGAGATCGATGGATAGTCGGGGTACTAGGTGCCTCCGGTTTCGTTCAGACCCAGAACGGACTTGTAAATGGACTGTGTGTCTGACATCGGATTTCATTCTGTGTGACTGATATCGGTTGCATAGGATGGTTTGCCTGTGTGGCATGCTAAGATGCAAATGATCAAGGCTTCTGTTGAAAAGCAAAGTCTTGTGGTGATGATCAAAGCACGGCCTTTGTGGCGTAGCTTTGTGTAGCGTTTACCTCGCGTGTTTCACACCCGGTATGAACCAAAAACGGGAGACGGACCTCAGGGAGGGCCTGCGTTTCCTCCTAGCTAGAAGTGGCGTCAGTGGTTTTACACGCCCTGACGAGTTTGACTTATGTGGTTGTTGCTGTTGCGAGGCGCCTCGGTTAGATCGGACGATCCGGGTCCGATGGAGTCATTCGTTGGCTCGCTTACGCCCCAAAGGGCGGCGAAACGTAGTGCTCAGGTATAATAATCCACGTCGGTGGACCGGCCCTGTCGCTCCAAGGCTTGCCTGCGCGCTTGCCTGAGACTCGGGCTAGGCAGTCTCGAATAGGTTGAGGACTATCTTTTGCCTCGGTTCATAGACGGAAATCCAATTTCCAAATACGTGCCATTTGCGGTTTTATTTGTAAACCTATATATGGCGACATGATATATGGTACCCATGCCGCCTATGATTGATACTTATGATTTGAAGTTGTTTTATACACTATGCACTTATTATAGTATCAAATGATTTGTTTTAAACGTATCAAGCATTCTTGGCTGTTATAAGGGAAAACCCTATCCTCGACTGCGTTGCATTGTGTGATGGGACCTGGGTCTTATAACAGCTTCATTTTTCTTTATTTAGCATTGCGCTGTTGTTTTATGCACTGGTATTCTTGGGAGGAAACCCGTTCCGTGTTATACGGCGTGGTCCCTTGATTTACCTAACTTTGAAAATAAAGATTAACTGTTTTTAGTTCTCACACCAGTCACATGACTGACCTGGAGTTTATTGTTTTAACCTAAACTCTGGGTGCCCCTATTTTTGACACAGGCAGCTAGTAGTTTCGGTTTTGCAGATTTATATTCACAGGATCCTGGTTTACAGCTGGAACGATATCCGGAAAGCTTTGTATCCGTATATCTACTTCTAGTTGTGTATTGTATTATTTTCCGCTGCGATGTATTTAAATGTAATTTAAATCTCTGATATTTCTGTGTAATCTTTATTCATTTATTACTCTGTAAATTCTTGTAATCTGGTGCATTGTTGTAATATACAATGAAATGTTCTTCTGTATGCGTTCTGTTGTGGCTTGTTCTCGAACTATCCGACGCTTTCCTTTACGGGGAAGTTACGGGTCTTCACACAATGTGTCTATTTTAAGAAATGTAATGATGATATCATTTATTTATTGCTTTATGTTGATGATACGTTGATAGCTTCTAAGAGCATGACTAGAATTTCAAAGTCAAAGGTGGAGCTCAGTAAGGAGTTTGAGATGAAATATTTGGGAAATGCACAAAGAATTTTTGGATTGCAGATTCAGAGGGATGGAAAGAAAAGAGTTTTGAGGCTCACTCAAACTCAGTATATCAAGAAATCCTATCTCGATTCGGCATGGAGAATGCTAAACCGATGGCTACTCCATTAGGCTCTCAATTCAAGCTATCCAAAGAAATGTGTCGCACATCGGATGAAAACAAAAGGGATATGCCTAATATTCCTTAGTCTAGTGCGGTTGTAAGCCTTATGTATGCTATAGTATGTATATGGCCTGATTTAACTCATGTAGTTGGTGTTGTTAACAGATACATGTCTAATCTAGGAAAGATTCATTGGCAAGCAATAAAGTGGATTTTGAGATATTTAAGAGGCAAGTTAGCCTATTATTTGAGGCAGTTACATAACTCTAAGGAGTTATCATGATTCAGATTATGTTGGGGATAGAGATGGTAGGAAACCGATTTCGGGCTATGTTTATACACTTGGCATATACCCAGTTTCTTGGAGATCCAAACTACAATCCATTGTAGCTTTATCAACTAAATAGGCAGAGCTCATTCCAATTGTGGAAGCGACTAAGGAAGGATTGTATTTGTTATAGCATTTAGATTATTTATTAATGATGCAGAAGACTGTGAAGTTATTTTCAGATAGTCAAAACACCATTCATCTTGTGGAAAATCAAGCCTACAACTTAAGAACGAAGCAAATTGATGTTAATAGTTTTCTTCTCATGCTTGAAGAAGAGAGAATTTAGATAAAATTGTCGAATATTCACACAAATGAAAATCCAGTTGATATGCTAACCAAGTCGGTTCCAAAGGACAATTTTGAGCATTACTCAAAATGGAATTGTGTGGTGTGAGCTGCTTAGCGTCATTGGGCGATGACCCAACAACCATTTTTTTGTTGATTGATGTATATATTTAAATTGAGGAGGAACGTTAAATTTGGGCGACTTAAATATATCAACGAGGAGATATTAATTGATTCTCGTAACCAAGTCAAATCGAGAAGATAGTATATTAATATGGAGAAGGTATGTTTTGATTTAAGGAATCAATCAAATATTGGTATAAGTGTAAATAAATACAAATGTGCTAGAATTTTGGTGGAACCAAATTGAGGAAATCTGGAAATATTTCATCATTACCTCCAAAGCATTCTTCATCCTTCCTTCTATTTATACACAACCATTTGCTCATATTTTTAACACACACAACAAGAAAGCTCTTCATGTTATATCATCAATTTGTACGGAGTGTTGTGCGTTTTTTCTTATATTGTACCTCCTCTTGAAGTGAAAAAATGTAAGGTTTTTGGGTCCATGGACATAGGGCATCGCCGAACCTCATTATATTGGTGTGTTTTTTACTTTTTTTAATCTATGTTTTTCTCCATAATTTAAGCCATTTGATTTTCTTTATTATCTTTGTTGGATTGGAATTGTTGAGATTGTCAACAGGCAAGAATTATTGAGTGTTCTACTTCCGATGTCGAAATCACCATTTTTTCCTACAGTTAAGCCTGTGCTCACCTGAAGTATGCCTATGTTATAACCCACATATGTATCTCTTGCAATTATTATTTTGTTTTTATCTTATTAGGAATTTTATGGGTTAGGATCAATTATATGGCATATCGACTATAAGAATTAGTATTAGCCCAAACAGTTTTCATTGTTCTCATATTTATAACATATTTTTTCATGTTCTTTTCCAATGATTAACCTGTTTATATCCGTCATCATGGTATGATATCTATACATATATGTACTTTTAATATCGAAATCTGGCAGCTTACATGCAAGAGGTCTAGCAAAGAATAAAAATGAAGAAAAGTAAATAGAAAATATGTAAAAAGAAGGCGCTGAACGTTAACGGAATGGCTCGACGTCTACGTCCATCGATTATTTTGTTGATTATCTTGTTATTTTAAAGGTACGATTCGTAGGCATTGGCAAGCATCTTCAGGTAATACAAGTAGGCTACAGAAAATTACAAAGAAGCAAACAGATTATCACACCCAGTCTCTATCTTTATAGTCGTAGCTCATTAGGATAATCTCTAGTGTGCATCCACCATGGTTTCCATGTTCTGACGGTTACACTACCTATGTACAAATGTGATTATGTCACCAAAGTTGATGAATTGATACTGACATATAACCCATAAAATCTATATATGGATTGGTTTTGATTTTTTATGATGAAACAACTTGTTGTTAGCTTCGTGATTTACATCTTGTTTATATGGATAGAAGCTTATTCTAATCGAATAGATGAACAGGTGAAGGAGTGCAATTTCTACTTCAACTGCTTTGAAGATCACTATCAAAGATATGTGGTCGATGCAACAAAGCTCGGAATAGATTACTGGCATTAACATTTGGAAATAGGAGGATTCCAAGTCTATTTGGTGAAGAACCAATGATTGGACCTGATCTATCAGTTTAATTGATTTCGCTTATTGACTCTCCGATGTGTCATACATGGTCTTGTGATATTGGTTGAACATTTTATCTAGATTATGCGGCAATATTTTTATGCTTACTATCTAGATAGCCTTGGATTTCCATCCGTCAATGCAATTCGTATACTTCCTGAATAAAGCGATGGATAGCAGTTGTCCCTTCAAAGTATATGTTGTTTTAAACATTATGTACTTTCAGTCGAGACAATTTAGCATAGAGATATCCATGACATAAGCCATCAATCGCATGATTCTTCTTCTAAAACCCATCCAAATCTCGTTCGTCTTCTCCAAGAGATCGGAGAAGGATCCTATCTTTGCGGTGACATTCTAAACACTTAAATGAATCTTCACTTTGTAACTTATAGTTTTCAAATTATACTAATTCTGGTAACTTCTCACAATAGGTGGCTTCGTCAAAATTAAATAAAATGGTTAGATACAACGTATTAGGCACAAATCTAAACAAATGATGAAGCGTTTATAAACAATTCATATCAATGTCGTTATGAATACGCACCTCCTTTGGCCATTTTAGTTAATAGAACAGACTTCTTCAAACAAACATCAATGCCCAGAGTAGCCACGTCCCACTTTTAGCATAGTTATGTCTACACAAGTGATGCACTTCTGTAAACCATCGAAATTTTATTAATATTAGCTTGTTATATTTGTGAGTGGTTAATCTCAACCCACATTGCATTGAGGTTGTTGTAGAGCATATTTAACATTTTAAACTTCTTTTAGAATTACATAACTCTTTTAAAGATTTACATCCTAGGTATTCCCTCAACGTTGGTATATACGTACGTTAAACAAGTACTTTTCTACATGGAAGATTACTTTTAATCAAGCTAATAAAAATAAGTATATATATTATAGTGTATATTTCCAATCAAAATTTTCATAATTTTGCAATAATATATTGGAAGCAAAGGTCCATATATTATGAAGTAAATAATACATGTTATGTTCCTAAATCCTAAGTTTTACAAAATTAATTACACTTTATAGAATGTTACTTAAGTTAGACTAAATGTTTACAAGGAGTGGTTAATTTAGTAAAAATTAACCAAGATTTTATAAACATTTTACTAGTCGCTAAGTTCACAAAAGTTAACTATTTTAAAATTTAAGTGTATTAACAAAGTTTTTCGAAATTTAACAAACCATGTTTAATAAAATTAGATGAATTTATATAAATTAATAATTTTTTATGAAAACTTAATTAATTTTTTTAAAAGCTAACGAAGTTTTATTAACCTAACTCTTTCTAGATTTTACATTTTTTATAAAATTTAAGTTAATAAAATTAAATAGCTCACAAAAATTCATTTTTTTTTCAAGTTTCGTGCACATTTAACTAAGTTAACTTTATTTCTAATATTTAAAAGTGTTTCACAAAAATTAGCTAAGTTATATAAAACTGAACAAGTTTATGAAAAAATAATCATGATGACATCAATGTGAATAATAATAGTAGCAGCACAAAAACTCAGGTGGTGTTTGGTTTATATTATATTTTATGTTTTGAGTTGTCAACATATATTACAAAAAAATATGACGAGTTAAGAGAGGATAGAGAAAATGGAAGAAATATAGAAGGGGATAGAGGGATACAGGATGACAGAATGATCAATTATCCCTCATTCTTCCATTATTTCCCAAAAGACGAAAAATAAAATAAAGTTATTTTCTTTGTTAACTTCATTTTATAAAACGATCGATTTTCATGACAAACATGCATCTTTCGCATTTTTGAATGGTCGGAAGTCCAAAGTAAATTTTGGTTTCGTTTTGGATTTTTAGTTTTAAATTTTCAACATGCACTACGAGCTACTAGTAAATAAAAGAATAAGATTTATAATTGTAACCATTTTAACGATTAAAAGACAGTGAAGGAGTTGCAATGTTCCTAGTGCTTCGCAATCTCTCAATACGAAAACGAAAACAAATATCTTTTTAGTTTTAGATGTAAACACTACTTTTTAAAATTGTTTTTTTCCAACAATACATACATGATGCACATATTAGTTCATACAAAGGCACAAAACACAAAATGAAAAATCTAATAGAGTATTAATTTTGAAGGTTGAATTAATATCTTCTACATACTGTACTTGTAACACCCCATAAAATATACCAGAAAATATAAATAATAATAGTTAATGAAAATAATAAAATAATAATTAAATATAAACAGGCTAAAAAATGAGATTTTGCAACATTAAGAATTTGGCCACGAGAATATTTTACATGGATTCGTGGCGAAACTCTGAAACGTTTTCATAAATATTTTGTTGAAAACAGTGCTAGTATGAAGAAATTACAATCAAATGAAATTATACGGCGAACGTGTGTATATATGTATGTATATATATATATGGTTAAATAAATAATATATATCAAAGAGAAAAATAATCTAGTGAATTTGAATTTCAAATGAGCAGATAAGAATGAGGGGACAAAATTTTTATATATATATATATAAGGTAAGAAATAAGCCAAATCAATTAACGTTATATATAATTAATATCACCAGCCTCACATACGTTAACTAGGCGATTCAACTACCAAGAGATCGACCCCCATTAGAAGGGGTGTCGACTGCCCTTGTAGACGGGAGATCGACCGCTTGGCGGTTGAAATACCCAACAGTTGGGTTTGGGGCTAATTTATATAAATAAACAGCTTGGATTAGATCTTAATAATCCTATGGTTCCGCTTAAACAAACAACTATAAATAGACCCCTAGAATCACACCTAAACCCTAGCCACTCTCTCTATTTGTGCCTCTACTCTGCCTCCATTAATTCCAAAAGAAATTTAAAATAGGTTTTCTTCTTCTACAAACCTTTTCTTCTTTCTCTAATCTTTTCTTATAGAATTCATATTATAATATAGATCTAGAATCACATAATTTTTGTATATAAGAATTTAACAATTTAATTCTTATGTATATAGATCTCTAGATATAGAAGTTCATATCAAATAGGCACAACAACGTCAGATCTACGACCTTTCCAATCACTATGAGTGGAATTAATATTTGTTAGGCATATACTATATTTGTAGATTATCATATGGATTCGTATACCTAAGGGGATTTTGTATGACGACAATATTAAACTGCAAACCCCCAAATCCTCTGTTTTAATGTATTTCACAAGAATTGTCAATTTATATTGGGTTTGTGGATTTTGTTTTAGTAGCGGATTGAGAACAATTGGGTGATGTACTTTTATTTTATTTGATTTATCCTTTTTTACATCTTTGATTGTAATGTAAAAAGGTTTAGATTTGATTTGATTTATTATTTGAATAGGTTTGGGTTCTATTCTAAATAGACAAATCCAAACGTATTCAGATTTGTAGCCAATCAAAAATGAGCGTTTTATGTACAATTTGAGAAAGAGGCAAATTATATAAATAAAGGTGTATGCATATATATATATGTATATATATATATATATATTTACATATATGTGTGTATATATGTATATATGAAATTACACCCTATTCTTGGTTCATTACTAGAATTATTCCAATAAGGCTAGAATGCAAGTTTTAATTGGATGTTGTGTTTTTACATTACTACTATCTTTTATTATGTAATTATACCATTATGTCTTGAATGTAGCAGTTGAAATGTGGAAATTAACTTGTATGCCTTAAAACTAGACCAAATTGACTATTTTACCTCGTTAAAACGTTCTCTCGTTCATACGAAAAACTAGCGTTATTTATACGTACCAAATATTCTACTTATATAGCGTAATTAATGTAATTAGCGTAATAATGATCTAGTAAAGCTGATTAGGATAAGATATGAATTTGAAATGTCCCCATATATTGATTGCTTTTTTGTGCATATAGAATGGGGTGTATGTATGTATGTGTGTGTGTATATATATATATATATATATATATATATATATATATAATGACACATAGACACGAGGTTAGTTGGAACTTGTGGTAGAAGTCTTCCCAAAACTGACAGGCAAATCCAGCTACCACAAGTGGGTTCGAATAATGTGAGAGGTCTGGATGCCATGGGCCATTCAAGTTTAGTATACTATGACACGAGGTTAAACCCACTTGTAGTAGAAGTCTTCCCAGAATCGCCCGACATATCCAGCATCTACAGATAGACGGTTTAATGTGAGAATTCTAGTGTGTGTATATATATACACACACACACACATATATATATATATAGACCTATTGTGTGCGAGAATAGACATGAGGTTAAACCCACTTGTAGTAGAAGTCTTCCCAGAACCGCCCGACATATCTAGCATCTATAGATAGACAGTTTAATGTGATAATTCTAGTGTGTGTATATATATATATATAGACCTATTGTGTGTGAGAATAGGAACGTTTACTATGGCTTAGGAAGGCCTTAAGTTGTTGACTCTCTTTTTATCTAGATTGGGTCTTAAGTGGTTAGGACTAGGATCGTATCCAAAGGTTTATTCCTTGGATAGGTACCAAAGTCATGGGACCCACCCTTACTAGATTCGCAGTAAATCTATGGGTCCTCCTTCTCTGAAAATGGTTAGGCATAAAAGTAACGGGGTAGGGTAGTCCAAGGGGGATGTCCACTTCCTCTAGAAGCTTATAAGGGCAAAACTAGAGACAAGACTGGTTTATGTATGATATGTGGCCATAGCATGCTCACCAACTGTCCGAGGAAAGTCTTGAGAGAAATAGGTGTTCTACCGTAATATCAGTTAAGTAGTAACATTCGCAATACTACTTCTCATGTTACCTGTGAGAGTATAGACTTAAGAAAGTTGACGTATTAGGATGGGGTCTTAAGGGTCTAGGGTCTGCCTCAGGGAAATAAGAGATCATGGGAATCCACCATTAATAAGGGCCTTAAGTAACCGAGGATGCCTACCTCGTTGGGTATGTACCCTAATTGCACTAATGAAGATCTTAAGCGATTGATCTGGATATCCATCTCATTGGTTAAATACTTTGTGTTTATGTGAATGCTTGTGTGTTGCATAAACATACCGTGATATATATATAACCTGCTAAATCTAGAGTATGGACTTTAAGTAAATACTATTTTCAATCACAAGGGACTTTATGCTCTGACCCCTCTCCTTAACATATCCAACAGGTCAGTAGGTGGGGTAGATTCAATGGACGAAGCAATGATGGAGGTTGAAGACGAAAATGGAGATATTATGCTATTATTAGTTATCATTGTTGTATTGCTTATGAAAACTTTTAATAATGAGTTTATTGATGTACCTAAGGAATAATTGTATGTTGACAATCTGTGTTTAAATTCTGTGGTTTTTAATAAAATGGTACATCATATTTTGAATATTATATTTTCTCGTTCCGCTGTGTGGGATTTCCATAACGCAATGTGTGTGTATATATATATATATATATTATTTTATGCAAATTTAATTCCTTATAGGAACCGACAACCCGTTTAGAGTGGTTGTAAGTTTGGATGGGCCTTTTCCAGGTCGAAATTTAGGCCGTTTTCGGGCTTGTTGTTACATTTGGAATCGGAGCATAGGTTACCCGATTATAGGAAAATTATATGTATGAGAGATGAACTTGTATTTTGAAAAAGGTTTTTCAAACTATATAAATAAGATATATGCTTACCACTATAAGCATACGCATCTATACTAGGCATCTTTATCATTTTCTTCCCATTTCAGCTTAAATACTATCTCAGGAGTATCCACTAAAGGATTTTACCTTCGCTTTTCAGATAGTAGAATGGTTGATAAACCTTCCGAATAGGGAAACCAGGCAAGGCCTAGGTATTTTCCAGAATGGTTCCAACAGTAACTTCGTACTCTGGAACATGTCCCTGTTGCTAATCCCGCCCCAGCGGTGCCTGTAGCTCCGGCTGCTGAGGTAGCCTATGATTTTTCTTGATTCTCTAAGAGCTTCACAAACCTTGGTGGGAAATAATTCTCAAGAAAGGAGGGTTTTACTAGAGCCCAAACTTGGATAATGGACTACAAAAGAATTTCGAAGCCACCGGATGGTCAGACAAAGTAAAAAGGAGAATTGCGGCCAGACAATTGAAGGAGGTGGCCTTTGAATGGTGGAACCTAGTATCTGGAGAGAACAAGCGCCGGATATTTATATGGGCCAAATTAAAAACCCGCTTCGAAACAAAGATTTTGCCAAAAGATGAGATGACAATCCAGTTAGAGAAATTTATCCATCTCTAGCAAGGGAGTTTAAGTCTGTAGGACTATGTGCCCAAGTTCATGGAATTGAGTATGTTTGGTAGGGGTTTAGTGGATACCCCAATGAATAAAACTGTAACACCCTGTAATTCTGTTAGTATTAATATTCACAAATTAAAGGATAACTAATCTCAGACGTGAGAATTATGGGAAACGGGTTGTGCCATTGTGTTCGTCTCAGAATTCTGGTTGAAATAGAGTCCGAGTTTGCGTGAATTGGACTTCGTATGAAGAAGTTATGGCCATCCGAAGTTTTTGAAAATTCAAAACAGCTCACAGGAAATTTTAAATTCAAACAGAAAAGTGCAGAAGCGGGCTGGGCGGGAAAATTCCCGCCCAGGCAGGTCGACTGGGGAGTCGACACTAGTGTCGACCTCCCCCCCCCCCCCCACCCCAGGTCGACTACCATGTCGACCTCCCCCCCCCAGGTCGACTATAGTGTCGACCTGGTCAGTCGACTAGGGCTTTGGCTGAGCCTGTTTTTGACTGAGTGATGACCCATTAGGGTTTTTGACCTAATCTGGTTGGCTGGGATTAGTTTTGAGTTGATATGACGGTCTAAAATAAATCCTAACTCTATAAATACCTAGGTAGTCTCTCACCCTAATTCATATGAAAAATAGAGTAACTACCGTCATACCGCCGCCATGGAACTCAGTGGAGCCGCCGCCAACTAAGAAGGAAGAAAGGCTAATCAAAACCTAATTCTACTCAACTCTAAAGCAAATCTAGGCTATCTTTCTCTTCTAAATTGTGAGTATGATGATCTTAACAAGATTATTGTTAAACTAATTAGGTTAAGTCATGAATGGATTATAAGTGAATGATGTGGATTGTCATATATGTTGTTGTAGACCTTATGCTATCATGTATGTTGTAAATCCTATGTTATGTGATGATGATATCCTATATGTTGTAAATCATGCTATGATGATGTTATATATGTTGAAAGTTTCTATGCTAAATTGGGATAAATCATGAAGTTATTATCTATGCTAGTTAGTTCATGTTAATCAAATCATAATGTTTGGGCTATGTTGATCTATATGACAATTCATGTATGCAAGTTTAGATTGGTTAGTCAAGATTATGAACATATGCCATGACATCTATTTAGGCCTAGAATTATGACATCTAGAATTATGCTATGACATATGTGAATTCTATGTATTAGATGCTAGTTCACACCATCATTATGTTGCATAAAACCCCATATGCAAGTTCATACATAAATTTGGGTTATGATCATATCATGTAACATGTTGACACCTTTAGATCCTTAACATGTGTAGTTTATGCAAGTTTCACCCCTATTATGATTAGATTTATTTTATTTGTCTATATGTTGTGATAATTTATCTTTGTGCTATGAGTTAGACTATTCGAGTCTAACGTATATTCTTCGTTGAATAAGCGAACGTATAACGTGGGGTAGGGGTAATATTAAGGATTTAATATTAAGAAGTTGGGGTGCAATTGATATGATTTTGCATTCCATGAGTAGATGCCCATAATTGAGTCAATTATGGACATCATTAAAATTGGAGTTTAATTAATAATTTGAATAGGGAATTATTAAAACTGGGGTAAAAGATTGAAAGTGTTAATCAATGCTTAGGACACGAGGTTGGACTCATTTGTGACGTAAACCTGCCCGGACCCGCCCGGCAAATCCAGTGGTCACAAATGTCAGCCCAATGTGAGATGTCCTAGGCCTAAACTAAAGCATAACAGTTGTAAAGACACAAGGTTAGACTCTTTTATGGTGTAAGACTGCCCGGACCCGCCCGGCAAATCCAGCTGCCATAAATGCCAGTCTAATGTGAGAGGTCTTTATGAGGTTATGGCCTGAATGAATTAGGAAATACTTAACCAGATAAACATGTAAGGTGGGACATGGGGGTTAAGTAGGTGCCTTGGGTGGCATGAGGAATCTAGTGGGTGCCCTTAGTGGTATGTGAAATACGATTAGTAAGACTTAACCAAACACACATGTAAATGAACATGACTAAGAGGGTTAAGTGGGATATACTAATGGTGACAAGCTTAGGTGGGTAGCTTGTGGGGGCCCATTTCAACCAGTATCCCAAACGTATCTTTGTGGCTCGACCCAAGTCGAGGACGGGACACACATGCTGGGTTTGACTGTAAAAGGCCAAAACGGGGAGCGGTGGCAACGCAAGTCCAACGGGTTTCATATGCGTGTGTGGACCCGGGCTGGTAGGTAAGACGTTGTTGCATCATGTAGGTATAAGCCGTGCATTCTCAAGTTGTATCGGGTTGCCACTTTAGGGGAGTGATACACCCCACTGTGGGGCCAGCACGGGTATCTACGAGTAAGGAGCCGATCGAAAGTGGGTAGTGGGGTACACCTAGTGGAGATAGGGGCAGACGGCACCTATGTAGTCAGCTAGGCGTATGTAAGGCTATTTATATAGTTTCTGTGTGAAGCATGTGGGATCAACCTTTAGGGTGACTGGTAGGGTGCAGTGAAGTAATTGGTGCGGTGCAGTGTAGTAATGTGCGGTGCAGTGTAGTAATTATTCGTTAGTAATTAGGTGTGCCTCTAACGTTATCTTTAACGTTATCTTTATCTACTCTTCCATACCCAATAGTTCATAGACATTTCCTTGTTTCTAGTTTATGCCTTAGTCTAGTTATTTTGATGATAGTATTGTTAGAATTATCATACTCGCCGGACTTTATGTCTGACCCCCTCCATTTCTATCCTTTTTCCCCCTCTACAACCTCAGTTTGGGCCCAGCTCTAGTGGAGCTTGATTGGATCGCTTCATCTCTCTTTGGAAAGCTTGGACCGTTGAAGTAAAGTCCAACTTGTTATCTTCTTTAATGGTTATTTGTGTAATGGGGTTATGTATTTTGTTTTAAAAGATGGATATTGTACTTGACTCTGATTATGGTATTATGATGTCATAAACATGTTTAAATTCCGTTGCAATAAAATGAAGTTTTAGATTTCCAAGTATTACTTATTATCTTTCTTGTTGTAATTTTTCTGTTCTATATTCACTTAAAACCTCCATGGAAGTTAAAGAATTCCCTTTGTGAGTGACATTAATGGACGTGGGGTGTTACACGTGGTATCAGAGCTTAAGGTTACCAAAACAGATAAAAATTTTAGAAAAACTATTTTCCTAAAGTATTTTTGGAAGAATTGCTTCCAAAAACATGTTTAATGAGTAATTTGAAGAGGAAGTTTTTATGAAACACATAATCCCCAAATAGCCATATATCTTTATCTTTCGAATTCTCCATTTTGAATCTTTCCTTTTTCGTTTCAGCATGGCTGAAGATCTTAACCTACCTGACGGTGTAACGATACCAGGATGGTATAGGAGGTTATTAGAGGCTAGGGCCGCTGCAGGTCCAGCCAATGTTCCTCCACCACCAGTTGCACCCGTTCCTCCTCCTCCTCGCGCTGATACTTTTGCAAAGACGTGCAAGGAATTTAAGGGTATGGGTGGAAAACCTTTTCAAGGGTCAGAAACATTTGTGGACGCTAGAGATTGGCTTAAGGAGGTGGAAGAATTGCTAGAAATCTTTGAAGTAGAGGAAGGAGGGAAAGTTAAATTAGCAGCTTGGTTAATGAAGGGAGAGGCCTCGTTTTGGTGGGAGGTCACTAATGGGGAGCGTCCTGTTGATTCTTGGGCGGATTTCAGACGTAGGTTCGAGGCGAAGTTTCTCTCTAGGGCGGAAGAAAATCTATATATGGAAAGGTTCTTGACATTGAAGCAAGGAAGCTCATCAGTGAAAGAATATGTCAACAAATTTAATCAGTTAGCAAGGTTTGGTTTGGACTTAGTGAACACGCCGGAGAAGAAGGCTTTGAGGTTCGTTAATGGCTTGAACGAACCGTTGCAAGAGTTGGCCATTACCCACATCCCTATGGGGGCCACCTTTGAGAAGCTAGTAGACATGACGCTCATGCACGAGGAGAAAAGTGCTAAAGCTGATAAGGCACCCGAGAAGAAAAGGGATCAGAAGAAACCCTAACAGCAAAACAAGAAGGGTGGCAAAGACAATAATGGCAAGGGAAAAAAGAAATGCTTTAACTGTGGGACCCCAGGCCATCTCAGCAAGGATTGCCGAAAGAAAAAGAAGACTGTCTGCTTTCATTGTGGCGATGCGGGACATCTAGTGAAGGACTGCCCAAGGAAGGGGCAGAGGACAGGGACTACCTCGGGAGGACAGGTGCAGGCTCTTATAGCACCAGGTCAGGCAAGGGGACAAGTTCAGGCTCTCGCGGTCCCACCGCTGCAAGAACGAGGTAGAACCATTTCTGTTGAAAGCTTAGTTTTTCTGTTTGATCATCCTGTCTGTACCTTATTTGATTCGGGCGCATCGCATTCGTTTATCTCTTCATCATTAGTTGAATCACTGCACTTAAACACCAGTTTAGTAGAGGATCCCTTAGTTGTTTCGAATCCAATTGGGGGCTCAGCTTATTTGTCCATGATGTGTTTGGATTTGAAAATTTCTATACTTAGCGTTGAGTTTCGATGTGATGCTTATGTGTTGGGCTTCACGGGCTATGGGCTAATTTTAGGAATGGATTGGTTATCCAGAAATGGGGCCGTTCTTGATTGTGAAAGGAGAGTAGTTAGGCTTATGACTCGCCTTGGCAACACTCTCGAAATCTTTTGTAATCCCATAGATTCCATTATGCTAAGTTATCTAGAATCGCATGACGCGTCGGTGGAAAATCTACGATCTGTTAGAGTGGTCCAAGAATATTCGGATGTGTTTGAGGAGGTGAAGGGCTTACCTCCGAAGCGGGAGATAGATTTTCGAATATATCTTGTGGATAATGCGAAACCAGTATCTTTGCCAGTACGCCACATGGATCCACGTGAAAGGAGGGAACTCGATAAGCAAGTGAAGGAGTTGCTTGAGAAGGGGTTCATAAGACGAAGTATATCGGAGTGGGGTGCTCCAGTAGTATTTGCCACGAAGGCGGATGGGTCCCTTAGACTTTGTGTGGACTATAGAGAACTTAATAAACTTACTAAGAAGAACAGACACCCACTGCCGAGGATTGACGATCTCTTCGATCAGTTAGTTGGCGCCTCAGTGTTTTCGCAGTTGGACTTAGCCACTGGTTTCCATCAGTTGAGAGTGGCTGAGGATAGCATATACAAGACTGCCATTAGGACTCCGGACAGTTTCTATGAATGGCTAGTGATGCCCTTCGGTTTGACAAACGCCCCCGCATACTTTGTTGATCTGATGAGTAGGGTGTTTAGGGAGTACCTTAACAAATTCGTGGTAGTCTTTGTAGACGACATCTTGATCTTTTCTAAGGATGAAGAAGAGCATGCCCTACATCTTAGAGAAGTGTTGGAGACCCTACGAGCGCATAGCCTTAAAGCAAAATTTTCTAATTTTCACTTCTGGAGGAAGGAAGTACGATTCTTAGGGCACGTGGTTTCCAAGGAAGGGATAGATGTGGATCCCGTGAAGGTGGTGGCCATCCAAGATTGGAAGGTCCCTAAAAATGCTACCGAAGTGAGAAGTTTCTTGAGGTTGGCTGGCTACTATAGGAAGTTTATCAAAGACTTCGCAAAGATATCAACTCCATTAACACGTCTGACGAAGAAGAACCCAGTTTTCACATGGGACATAGATTGTGATGATGCGTTCCAACGTTTGAACAAAGCTTTGACCTCAGCCCCAGTCTTAGTGCTGCCAGACGGGAGTAAGCCATTTACTGTTTATAATGACGCTTGTGGGACAGGACTAGGCATAGTCTTAATGCAAGAGGGTAGGGTAATAGCCTATGGTGGAAGGCAGTTGAGAGCGCATGAGAAAAATTATCCTACACATGACCTAGAGTTGGCCGCCATGGTTTTCGCGCTTAAGTCTTGGCGTCATTACCTTCTTGGGGAGAAATTCGAATTATTCACTGACCACAAATCTTTGAAATACTTATTCTCTCAGAAGGACTTGAACTTAAGGCAGCAAAGGTGGATGGAGTTCTTAGCATCCTACGACTTCGAGATAGCATATACCCCTGGCAAGGGTAACATAGTGGTCGATGCCTTAAGTAGAAAAAGATTATCCTTAAGTCCTTTGTTTGTTGAGCGGCAAAGCTTAGAATTCATTTCTATGTTTGACTTTAGACCTTCTGTTGACTTCGTACCTGGTTTACTAGCATCCTTGGAGGTCAGACCTACGCTTTCGGACGGATTGGCAAGGCACAGTGAGACAACCCACAGTTGGTTGAGTTAGTAGAAAAACCCAAAAGAGGGGATTCATCAAGCCATCTCCGTAGGTATACCCTAGATGATAAGGGTTGGTTACGTAGGGATAGTAGACTTTGTGTACCTTGAGACAAGGAATTGAGGAAGGCTATTCTTGAAGAAGCACATCGTTCGAAGATGACCATTCATCCCGGCGGGGACAAGATGTACATGGACATGAGACGAGTTTACTTTTGGGACGACATGAAGAAAGATGTGGCCGAGTGTGTCTCTTGATGCTTGGTGTGCCAACAAGTAAAAGCGGAGCAAAAGAAACCCAGTGGGTTGCTTCACCCATTGGAGGTTCCACTATGGAAGTGGGAAAGCGTCTCGATGGACTTTATTGACGGATTACCGAGATCGAGGAAGGGTAATACGGGGATTTGGGTTATAGTAGATAGACTTACTAAGAGCGCCCATTTCATTCCCGTGAAGAGTAAGAGGACTGCTCCATGGTTAGCTTCTGTATACGTCCGAGAGATAGTTCGTTTGCATGGTGTTCCTTCTAGCATAGTGAGCGACCGCGATCCTATCTTCACTAGCGAATTTTGTAGAAGCTTGCAAGAAGCGGTAGGGACTCATTTATGTTTGAGCACCGCATATCATCCTCAGACGGACAGCCAGACCGAGAGGATGAATTGTATTCTAGAGGATCTTTTGAGGCTATGTATCCTAGACTTTGGGGGTACATGGGAAGAGCATCTTCCATTGGTAGAATTTGCATATAATAACAGCTTTCAGTCTAGCATTGGCATGGCACCTTTCGAAGATCTTTATGGACGACCTTGTTGTTCACATACATGTTGGTGGGAATCTACGGATAAGATCTTACTTGGGCCCGATATGATTAGAGAGACTTCGGAGAAGATCGACTTGATTCGAAGGAGGATGAAAGCAGCGCAAGATAGGCAGAAATCTTATGCGGATAAGAGGAGGGCAGATCTCGAATTTGATGTTGGGGACATGGTCTTTATCAAAGTGTCTCCATTACGGAACGTTGTTCGCTTTGGGTCCGTTGGGAAGTTAGCACCAAGGTTCGTAGGACCGTTTCCTATTAAGGAAAGGATTGGGCGAATGGAGTATAGAGTGGAGTTGCCGGAGAGACTTAGTGGTGTACACGACATATTCCATGTATCACATTTGAGGAAGTGCTTGCACGAGACCGCGGAGGTGGTAGAGCCGAGCTTACTTAGAGAGGTGGAGATAGAGCGTGATGCGACGATTCAACAAGCTCTTACATGCATTCTTGGGTCGGAGATTAAGAAGCTGAGAAATTGAGAGGTCAGACTAGTTAAAGTACAATGGGGAGATGATGAGAGCAACGCTACTTGGGAGACGGAAGAGAAGATGCGTTCGTTGTACCCTTTTCTTTTCGAGGGTATGTCCTTTAATTTCTCCTTTATCGCTTATCTTGTACTTATCTTACCTTTAGCGTATCCTCTCTCTAGTATCTTGACCTTTAGTTAGGATCATCCTATGGTTGAAACATGTGTTTGAGACATGTTATGTATGATGGATGCAAAGTGGATGCAAGTATTTGCTAGTGGTTGCTCGTTGACGCATATACACACACTATTAGGCAATAGATCGGCTCAGTCACTTCATACTGCATATTGCATAAAAATGGATGTATAATGGTTGTGCTAGCATATGGATACCGCATTTTGGTGAATGGTTGTGCACGCATGTAGAAATAATATGTAGCATCAAGGAACTTTTGCATACATAATGGACGCATGGCACTATCATGATTTGCATTAAGGAGGTCAACTGAATCAGTGGACCGCCTGATTTTGCATTAGATATGGACATATACACAAACTGTGCATTTGAACATGAGAGCATTAGAAGTCTATAAGGACAATGGATGCCTGTGTTTGATGATTGAGTAGATGGTTGTTTGGATGTTAGGATATACATTCTTCTGGACTTGAAGATTTCGGGAACGAAATCCTTTAAGGAGGGGAGAATGTAACACCCCGTAATTCTGTTAATATTAATATTCACAAATTAAAGGATAACTAATCTCAGACGTGAGAATTGTGGGAAACGGGTTGCTCCATTGTGTTCGTCTCGGAATTCTGGTTGAAATAGAGTCCGATTTTGCGTGAATTGGACTTCGTATGAAGAAGTTATGGCCATCCGAAGTTTCAGAAAATTCAAAACAGCTCACAGGAAATTTAAAATTCAAACAGAAAAGTGCAGAAGCGGGCTGGCGGGAAAATTCCCGCCCAGGCAGGTCGACTGGGGAGTCGACACTAGTGTCGTCCTCCCCCCCACCCCAGGTCGACTACCATGTCGACCTGGTCAGTCGGCTAGGGTTTGGGCTGAGCCTGTTTTTGACTGAGTGATGACCCATTAGGGTTTTTGACCTAATCTGGTTGGCTGGGATTAGTTCTGAGTTGACATGACGGTCTAAAATAAATCCTAACTCTATAAATACCTAGGTAGTCTCTCACCCTAATTCATATGAAAAATAGAGTAACTACCGTCATACCGCCGCCATGGAACTCAGTGGAGCCGCCGCCAACTAAGAAGGAAGAAAGGCTAATCGAAACCTAATTCTACTCAACCCTAAAGCAAATCTAGGCTATCTTTCTCTTCTAAATTGTGAGTATGATGATCTTAACAAGATTATTGTTAAACTAATTAGGTTAAGTCATGAATGGATTATAAGTGAATGATGTGGATTGTCATATATGTTGTTGTAGACCTTATGCTATCATGTATGTTGTAAATCCTATGTTATGTGATGATGATATCCTGTATGTTGTAAATCATGCTATGATGATGTTATATATGTTGAAAGTTTCTATGCTAAATTGGGATAAATCATACATGTTATAAAATCATGAAGTTATTATCTATGCTAGTTAGTTCATGTTAATCAAATCATAATGTTTGGGCTATGTTGATCTATATGACAATTCATGTATGCAAGTTTAGATTGGTTAGTAAAGATTATGAACATATGCCATGACATCTATTTAGGCCTAGAATTATGACATCTAGAATTATGCTATGACATATGTGAATTCTATGTATTAGATGCTAGTTCACACCATCATTATGTTGCATAAAACCCCATATGCAAGTTCATACATAAATTTGGGTTATGATCATATCATGTAACATGTTGACACCTTTAGATCCTTAACATGTGTAGTTTATGCAAGTTTCACCCCTATTATGATTAGATTTATTTTATTTTTCTATATGTTGTGATAATTTATCTTTGTGCTATGAGTTAGACTATTCGAGTCTAACGTATATTCTGCGTTGAATAAGCGAACGTATAACGTGGGGTAGGGGTAATATTAATGATTTAATATTAAGAAGTCGGGGTGCAATTGATATGATTTTGCATTCCATGAGTGGATGCCCATAATTGAGTCAATTATGGACATCATTAAAATTGGAGTTTAATTAATAATTTGAATAAGGAATTATTAAAACTGGGGTAAAATATTGAAAGTGTTAATCAGTGCTTAGGACACGAGGTTGGACTCGTTTGTGACGTAAACATGCGCGGACCCGCCCGACAAATCCAGTGGTCACAAATGTCAGCCCAATGTGAGAGGTCCTAGGCCTAAACTAAAGCCTAACAGTTGTAAAGACACGAGGTTAGACTCTTTTATGGTGTAAGACTGCCCGGACCCGCCCGGCAAATCCAGCTGCCATAAATGTCAGTCTAATGTGAGAGGTCTTTATGAGGTTATGGCCTGAATGAATTAGGAAATACTTAACCAGATAAACATGTAAGGTGGGACATGGGGGTTAAGTAGGTGCCTTGGGTGGCATGAGGAATCTAGTGGGTGCCCTTAGTGGCATGTGAAATACGATTAGTAAGACTTAACCAAACACACATGTAAATGAACATGACTAAGAGGGTTAAGTGGGATATACTAATGGTGACAAGCTTAGGTGGGTAGCTTGTGGGGGCCCATTTCAACCAGTATCCCAAACGTATCTTTGTGGCTCGACCCAAGTCGAGGACGGGACACGCATGCTGGGTTTGACTGTAAGAGGCCAAAACGGGGAGCGGTGGCAACGCAAGTCCAACGGGTTTCATATGCGTGTTTGGACCCGGGCTGGTAGGTAAGACGTTGTTGCATCGTGTAGGTATAAGCCGTGCATTCTTAAGTTGTATCGGGTTGCCACTTTAAGGGAGTGATACACCCCACTGTGGGGCCAGCACAGGTATCTATGAGTAAGGAGCCGATCGAAAGTGGGTAGTGGGGTACACCTAGTGGAGATAGGGGCAGATGGCACCTATGTCGTCAGCTAGGGGTACGTAAGGCTATTTATATAGTTTCTATGTGAAGCAAGTGGGATCAACCTTTAGGGTGACTGGTGGGGTGCAGTGAAGTAATTGGTGCAGTGTAGTAATTATTCGTTAGTAATTAGGTGTGCCTCTAACGTTATCTTTAACGTTATCTTTATCTGCTCTTCCATACCTAATAGTTCATAGACATTTCCTTGTTTCCAGTTTATGCCTTAGTCTAGTTATTTTGATGATAGTATTGTTAGAATTATCATAATCGCCAGACTTTATGTCTGACCCCCTCCATTTCTATCCTTTTTCCCCCTCCAGGCCCTCAGGTTGGGCCCAACTCTAGTGGAGCTTGATTGGATCGCTTCATCTCTCTTTGGAAAGCTTGGACCGTTGAAGTAAAGTCCAACTTGTTATCTTCTTTAATGGCTATTTGTGTAATGGGGTTATGTATTTTGTTTTAAAAGATGGATATTGTAACTGACTCTGATTATGGCATTATGATGTAATAAACATGTTTAAATTCCACTGCAATAAAATGAAGTTTTAGATTTCCAAGTATTACTTATTATCTGTCTTGTTGTAATTTTTCTGTTCTATATTCACTTAAAACCTCCATAGAAGTTAATGCATTCCCTTTGTGAGTGACATTAATGGACATGGGGTGTTACAAAAACCTTGATATTTGTTAAGGGGTTGAACTCCCCATTGAAGGACACCTTATTAGCGCAAGTAACATTTGGAGCAACTTTCAAAAACCTTAATGGAGACGGCTATTCTATGCACGGCTGAAGGCTCCAAGGAAAATAAGGCTGGAGAGAAGGGAGAAGGAAGTTCTAATAAGAATAAAAAAGGAATGGTGCAAGAACAAGAATAAAGGGGGAAAATCCAAAAAGGAAGCTATGACTTGTACGAGGTGCAACCACAAGCGCCATGAGGCTAAGGATTGTAGGATATATTTGGCGAAGAAAGAATTTAAAGGTGAATGTTTCAACTATCACGATGAAGGACACATGTCTAAGAACTGCCCAAAGCCGAAAGTTATCCAAAGTGGCCATAATTATGCACTAGAGGTAGCAGAGTCGACCCTTAAGAGACCTAGGTTAACCCGCATTTGAAGATATAACTTCTATTTTAGGAATTTCTGTATACACCTTGTTCGATTCATGAGCGACCATTCTTTTATCACTAAGAGGCTAGTTAATATGTTGCATCTTCCTTTATCTATCTCTAGTAATCCGATAGAGGTGGCCAAGCCAATCGGAGGAGATAAGTATCTTGAGTTGTTTTGCAGAGACATAGTATTGAAGATCGACGACGTCGAATTCCTATGCGAAGCGTATGCATTGGATTTTATGGGGTATGACATTATCCTAGGTATGGATTAGCTATCATTTTATGGGACCGTCCTAGATTTCGACAAGAGAATCATTCATCTTAGGATCCATGGAGGACGTGATCTGAGTATTCCTTGTAATGTTAAGAACAAGGATAAAGCTTTATTATATTCCTTATATCCTAGTTCAGAAGGACCATCTTTGGTCCCTATAGTATGTGAGTTCTTGGATATCTTTCAGGAAGTCACGAGACTTCCACCACATAGAGAAATCTCTTTTCGTATTAACATAGAGAAGGACGCTAGACTAGTAGATTTTCTCTTGAGTCATATGGCGCCTAAAGAAAGAAGGTGATTGGACAAGCAGATTTCAAAGTCACTACGAAAAGGCTTCACTCGGTGAAGTACCTCTAAATGGGGTGCACCTGTTGTGTTTGCTAACAAAGTGGATAGTTCTCTATGACTTTGTGTGGATTATAGGGAGCTTAATAAGTTGACCAAGAAGAATAGGTTCCGCTTACCTAGAATTGGTGGTATTTTTTACCACTTGGGGGGAGCCTGAGTAATTTCCCAATTCGGCCTTGCCACTGAATTTCACCAGTTGAGAATTGCAGAGGCCAGTAAGGGTAAAACCGCGTTTAGGACGCCAGATGGATTGCTCCAGTGGGAAGTTATGCCCTTCGGGCTGACGAATGCACCGGCCTTCTTTGTTGACCTCATGAGTAGAGTGTTTAGAGGCATTCTAAATAAGATTGTGGTTGTCTTCGTAGATGATATCCTTATATTTTCAAAGGACAATAAAGAGCTTGAAAGTCACTTAAGACAAGTTCTTGGGATATTAAGAAAGAACAAATTGAAAGCAAAACTCTCGAAGTGCCATTTGCGGAGGGAGGAGGTTAGATTTTTGAGACATGTTGTGTCGAGCAAAGGCTTGGCAGTAGATCTCGCGAAGATTGAGGCAATTAAGGAATGGACAATACCTCGAAATGCTACGGAAGTAAGGAGCTTCCATGGATTGGTCGAGTATTATCGTAAATTCATTAAAGACTTTGAAAAGATTGCTACTCCTTTTACTCAATTAACAAAGAGGAGTTTGGTATTTTCTTGGAGTAATAAATGTGATGTGGCCTTCAAGAAATTAAAGGAAATATTAACTAGTGCCCCAGTCCTTATATACCTGATGGTTCGAAATTGTTTACAGTTTACATTAATGCATGTGGAACCAATTTAGGGGCTATTCTTATGCAAGAAGGAAGGGTTGTTGCTTACGCTAGTCGACAACTCAAGGACTGCAAGAAGAGGTACCCAGTTCATGTCCTTGAGTTAGCCGCAGTAGTGTTTGCCTTGAAGATGTGGAGGCATTATCTTTTTGAGGAGAAATTTGAACTTTTACTGACCATAAATCCTTAAAATATTTATTTTCTCAACGCGACCAAAATTTGAAACAGCAACGGTGGATGGAATATATTGCCTCTTTTGATTTCATGATACGGTATACCCCTGGAAAAGGGAATATTACGGCAGATGCGTTAAGTAGAAAACATGCATCTTTGAATGTAATCTTGGAATGGAAACAGTTGGAGTTTCTCTCTAGCTTTTACTTACAATCCTCGCAGTAACTTCTAATGGTTTTCTTGGAGCTATAATTATCAGACCCATGCTAAAAGAGAGGATTCATCGTATACAAGACCTTGACGAAGAAATAAAGAACTTGAAAGAGAAAGTGGGAAAGAAGGAGACCTTTCCCCATTCGACTAGATATTCGTTAGGCAACGATGGAAGTCTACTTAAGGATGGACGACTTTACATCCCTAAAGATGAAGGATTGAGGAAAGAAATTCTAGAGGAGTGTCATAGGTCAAAGATGACCATACACACAGTGGAGATAAAATGTATAAAGATATGAAGAGGAATCTCCATTGGGAAGGGATGAAAAGAGATGTAGCTGAGTTCATAGCAATATGTTTAACATGCTAGAAAGTAAAAACAGAGTAAGGAAATCCCAAAGGATTGTAATTGCCTTTAGATATCCCCATGTGGAAGTGGGAACATATTTTTATGGATTTTGTTGATGGACTTCAAAGAGCCAAAAGGGAAATGAGTCTCTTTGGGTTGTGGTAGACCGTTTGACTAAGAGTGCCCATTTTATACCAATCAAAATGACTAGGATTGCAACCTCATTGGCACAATTGTATGTTAAAAAAATAGTCATATTACATGGTATCCTATATAGTATCGTGAGTGATAGAAACCCCTTATTCACGAGTGAATTTTGGAGAAGCTTACAAACAACATTGGGAACGACCCACAACTTAAGTACATCCTATCACCCGCAAACTGATGGCCAGACGGAAAGAGTGAATCAGATTTTGGAAGTCTTACTCAGAGCTTGCATTATCGAATTCGGAGGAGTATGGCAACAACACCTATCGCTTGTAGAGTTTACATATAACAATAATTTTCAACTAACGATTGGTACGGCCCATTTTGAAGCGCTTTACGAGAGGCCATGCAAATTGCCAACTTGTTGGTGGAAAACCACCGATAAGCTTCTACTCGGACCAGACTTTGTCCGTATTCCACATAGAAGATTTCCTTAATTGGGCAAAGGATGAAGGCAGCCCAAGACCGTCAGATATCATATGCTGATAAAGGAAAGAAGGAACTTGAGTTCAATATCGGAGACTTAGAATTCATAAAGGTATCCCCTCTCAAGAAGTCTGTTCGTTTAAAAAGACTGAGAAGTTGGCTCCTAGATTTATTGGGCCTTTTCGTATCATCGAGAGGATAGGATCTTTAGCATATCGAATGGATCTCCTGGAACGTCTACCGGGAATCCATAATGTTTTTCATGTATCTCATTTGAGTAAGTGCCTTCATGATTCTGCTATCAGAGTCGATCTTGATGAAATTTGGGACATAGGAAAACTCAATTGGAGTCTAGGTTGCCTCGTGCCACTACAAAGATTATAGAGCACGGAATCAGGAGACTCCACAATAAAACCGTTCGCCTCGTCCGAGTAAGATGGAGAAATGATCTTGTGGGAAGCACACGGGAGAGTGAGGATAAGTTATGGAAAACTCACCCAAACCTTTTTTCATATAATTTTTTCTTTAAATTACGTTTATGGATGCATTATGATTGCTAGATTGGATGTTAGGAAATGGATGCAACATAATTGCACAACACACTCTTATAAAAATATATGCATATTAGGTTCTTTTGCATACATATTGCATCACTTATTACACATACATGTTAGGATTGAGCTCATTTTAGCAAGTCTACAATTCACAATCACTATGAGTCATGGATGCTTATGGATGAATTATAAATAACATGGGTAAACAACATGGATGTTTAGAGCGAGTTGTATTTTTTGCCCCTTCAAACAGATTTCGGGACGAACTCTATTTTAAGGGAGGGGGAGAGATATAATGTAACACCCCGTAAAATGTACCTAAAAATATAAATATTAATAATTAATGGAAATAAGCAATTAAATAATAAAATATAAATAGACTGAAAATGAGATTTTGCAGCATTAAGAATTTGGCTATGAAAATCTTTTATTTGGATTCTTGGCAAAATTCTACTACGTTTCCATATATAATATGGTGAAAATGATGCTTGTATGAAGAAAATACAATCAAATGAAATTAGACGGTGAACGTATATATTATGCGATTAAATAACTAATATATATATATATATATATATATCCAAGAGATAAATAATATAATGAATTTGAATTTCAAATGAGAAGATAAGAATGAGGGGATAAAAATTATATATATATATAAGGTAAGAAATAAACCAAATCAATTAACGTTATATATAATTAATAACTCCAGCCCCACATACATTTATTGGGCGATTCAATGACCACGAGGTCAACCTCTCCCTAGAAGGGGTGCTGATCGCCAGTCGATCGCCGTTCTAGAGTTGAAGTTGACAGCTTGGCGGCTGAAATGCCCAATAAGGCTGGATTGGGTTATGTTTTGGGACTAATTTATATAAAAGGACAGCTAGGATTATATCTTAATAATCCTACAGTTCCTTCTTGCATAAAAAACTATCAATAGACCCCTAGACCAACACCGAAACCCTAGCCACTCTCTCTATTTGTGCCTCCACTCTACCTCCATTGATTCCAGAAGAAATTAAAAATTGGTTTTCTTCTTCTACTACAAACCTATTCTTTTTTCTCTAATCTTTTCTTATAGAATTTAGATTAAAATATAGATCTGGAATTACATAATTTATGTATATAAGAATTTAATTATTTGATTCTTATATATATATATATATATATATATATATAGAATTTCATATCACATAGGCACAACAACGTCAGATCTACGGCCTTTCCAATTACTGTGAGTGGAATTAGTATTTTCTTAGGTATATTCTACATTTGTAGATTATCATATGGATTCGTATGCCTAAGGGGATTTGGTATAACGACGATATTAAACTGCAAAACCCCCAAATCCTCTATTTTTATGAATTTGGCAAGAATTGTCAAATTATATTGGGTTTGTGGATTTTTTTAGTAGCGGATTGAGAACAATTGGGTGATGTACTTTTATTTTGTTTGTCCTTTTTTAAATCTTTGAGTGTAACGTAAAAAGGTTTAGATTTGATTAGATTTATTATTTGAATAGTTTTGGATTCTATTCTAAATAGACAAATCCAAACGTATTCAAATTTGAAGCCAATAAAAAATGAACGTTTTCAGGTACAATATGAGAAAGAGGCAAATTAGATAAATAAAGGTCTATGTAAATATATGTATATATTTATGTATATATGTGTATATATTTATGTATGTGTGTATATATGTATATATGAAATTATACCCTATTCTTGGTTCATTACTAGAATTATTGCAATAAGCCCAGGATGCAAGTTTTAATTGGATGTTGTGTTTTTTCATTACTGCTATCTGTTATTATGCAATTATGCCTTGAATGTAGTGGTCAAAATGTGGAGTTTAACTTTTATGCCTTAAACTTAGACCAACTTGATAATTTTACTTCGTTAAAACGTTTTCTTGTTCATACGAAAAACTAGCGTTATTTATACATACTAAATATTCTACTTATATAGCGTAATTAATGTAAATAGTGTAATAATGACATAGTAAATGCGATTAGGATAAGATTAGAATTTGAAATGTCCTCATATATTGATTGCTTGTGTGTGCGTATACATTGGCGCATATATATATATATATATATATATTAAATAATGACATACAGACACGAGGTTAGTTGCCATTTGAGGTAGAAGTCTTCCTGGGACCGACCGATAAATCCAACGACAACAAGTGGGTCCGACTAATGTGAGTGGTCTAGGTGCCATGGGCCATTCAAGTTTAATATACAATGAAAGGAGGTTAAACCCACTTGTAGTAAAAGTCTGCCCGAAACTGCTCGACGTATCCAACATCTATAGGTAGATGGTTTAATGCGAGAGGTTTATTGTATATGTGTGTATGTGTGTGTGTGTGTGTATGTGTGTGTGTGTGTATATATATATAACTATTGTGTGTGAAAATAAGCAGGTTTACTACGCCTTGGGAAGGTCTTAAGTGGTTGACTCTCTTCTTATCTACTTTGGGTCTTAAGTGGTTAGGACTAGGATCTTATTCGAAGGTTTATTCTTTGGATAGGTACCAAAGTCATGGGACCCACCCTTATTAGACTCAAAGTAAGTCTATCGGTCCTCCTTTTCTAAAAGTGGTTAGGCATAGCGGTAACAGGGTAGGATAGTTCACGTAGGATGTCCACTTCTTCTAGAAGCTTATAAGGGCTAAATTAGGAACAAGATTGGTTTATATATGATATGTGGCCATAACATGCTCACCAACTGTCTGAGGGAAGTCTTAAGCGACACATTTGTTCTATCATAATACCAATTTAGTAGTAACATTCGCAATATTTCTTCTCATATTACCTGTGAGAGTATAGACTTAAGAACGTTGACGTATTAGGAGGGGTCTTAAAGGGCTTGGGTCAGCCTCAAGGTTATAAGAGATCATAAGAATCCACCTTTAATAGGGGCCTTAAGTGACCGAGGATGCCCAACTCGTTGGGTGTTTACCCTAAATGCACTAATGAAGGTCTTAAACGATTGATTCAGATATCCACCTCGTTGGTTAGATACTTTGTGTTTTTGTGAAGTGCGTTGCGTATACATATCTTGATATATATAACCTGCTAAATAGAGTATGGTCTTTAAGTAAATACTATTTTCAGTTACATAGGACGTTATGTTCTGATCCCTCTCCTAACATATCCAACAGGTCTATAGGTGGGGTAAATTCAATGGACGAAGAATGATGGAGTTTGAAGACGACAATGGAGATATTATGCTATTATTAATTATCATTGTTGAATTGCTTATGAAAACTTTTAATAATGAGTTTATTGATGTACCTGTGGAATAATTGTATCTTGACAATCTATGTTTGAATTCTGTGGTGTTTAATAAAATGGTACATCATATTTTGAATATTATACTTTCTCGTTCCGTTATGTGGGATTTTCGTAATACAATGTTTATATATTAATGCAGAAGTAGTTCCTTACAGGAACGAACGACCCATTTAGAGTGACTCTAAGTTTTGGTGAGCCTAGATGAAATTTAGACTCATTTCGGGCGGTTGTTACATTGTACATATTTTTTTATTTCTCAAAGAGGATCCCTCATTTCAAAATTCAATGGTGCAGCCCTGTTGGTTTTTGATTATCGTGGAATTTTCTTTCAGCAACAAAGAGATATTGTTAATTATAAGAAAACAATTCAAATAAAAAAAGTGGTTGAAAATGCCATGTATGTCCAATATGTATAAATTGTGGCATAAACAATTAACATAATAGAAATTAACCCATCTATATTATCTAAGCCTTTTGCTTCATGTATGTCCAACATGTATAAATTATGGCATAAACGATTAACATAATAGAAATTAGCCCATTTGTATCATCTAAGCCTTCTGCTTCATTTTCTAGACACGTTATCCATCTTCGAAAAGCTAAGACTACCAGTGAATACTAGAAAGAACTGAAATCCATACACATTCATATATGAGGCCAAATTATATTCAACATTTAGAAAAATGGATAAGGATATGGATACAAAACATCTGCATTTGAAAATTATTTGTATGTTTTTTTTCAAGATTACAGATTATATTGCGTCTCCACTAAGTTCAATGAACTATATGTATTTATTAGTGTATTAATTAGTATTTATATAATATGCATTTAATGTGCATATCAATTACTCAAAAACTATTTATTGTTATCACGTTTGTATATTTTGTACCCATTAGTAATTAATGGGATTGAGATATTTATGTTTAACTAATTTATTTGGTGAATATTGGCTTAGGTCCTTAAATGAAACTTAATACATAAAAACTCCTTCCCAAAAAACGACTGCAAATTAGATCTTTAGTATTTAATTACTGAATACTTGCATATGATTATGCAATTATTTATTGAATAATTGTGGATATTTCTGCAATTTTTTTGGTGAATAATTATGAAAATTTCTGCAGTATTTTTAAGAAGTTACGGAAATTTTCACAATATTTGCAAAAAGTTTTGAAAATTTTCACAACTTTTTGATGAATATTTTCAAAGAGAATAAAGTTTGGTCAAGATTATCATTTAATAAAGTAAACCCGTTATAGAAAACCAGAAAAAGTAAAACAAAAACAAAAAAACAAAAAAAACTCCCAAATTTTTTTTAAATTTTTTTGGTTCAAACTCACGGCGCAGTACTGTTAGTTTTGGGCTGCTGCTGGGTGTTATTAGTCATTGTCGACAGATGAATCTTTTACGCATGAACTTTGATTTCATGCTAAGTTTTATTCACTATTGTAGTATCAGACGTACATGGTCAGCGTAAAATTACTATGTGCAAACTAAATCCCATGGCCCAAATAGCGGGTTACGAGCCCAAATTGGTCGGTAGTGCATATATATAACTACGGCTGATGTTGATTCGTTGAAGTAAACTATTTTCTTTCAGAAGAAAATAAGAATAACAATGGTATATTTTAGTTTGATTTTGGTGTCGCTAGCAGTGATTTTAATCTCGAGGCTATGGAAATACGTGGAAATGATCTGGAGACCATACGTCATAGCGAAAATTTTGAAGAAACAAGGAGTGTCGGGACCTGGTTACAAATTTTTGAAAGGTAACATAGAAGAAATTAAGGAGTTGACGAATGGCGCCTCCACAATTGAACTAGATATAAACTCTCATGACTATTCTTCCAGAGTCATTCCTCATCTTTTCAAGTGGGCTAATCAATATGGTACGTTATGCTTTCTACACATTTTATTTTGTTCACTCCTTCATTTTGTTGTTGTTTGGTTTGGTGTGTTGCTGGAAATTTGTTTATATCAACTGTTACTTATATAGGAAACTATGACTTAATATTTGGAACTTAACGAAAATATTGAATTTAATGTTGTATACAATTTGAACAGGAGGGATATTTGCATATTGGCTTGGACCATTGCCTGTATTATGTGTTACAGACCCAGAGCTAGTGAAACAAGTTCTATCGAATAAGTCTGGTATCTTCACCAAGCCGGATGCTGGACCACAGTTTGATGAGATACTAGGTAAACAAGGCTTAGTTCAGAGCGAAGGAGAAGTCTGGGCTACGCACCGAAGAATTGTCAGTCCGGCTTTTTCGATGGATAAGCTGAAGGTCAGTACTAATATATATTAACTAATTGTATCATATGCTCTGGTTTGAAACCGATGGTGGAATACATAAGTAAATCTTGATCGTTCGATAAATTGAAATTGCAAATTAGCAAATTCTGCTTTGCCGAAGTGTGTTGTTAGTTGAAGTCAATGAATTTTGGATGAAATAGACATGTTTTTGACCTTCTTATGTTGCAAAATCATGATGAAATACACTAAAAAGTTGTGGTATACAGACTATGAAATAGGATGCCCGCTCTGGCCTAAAATAAACTTCGAGAAACATCAGCGAATCTGGTTTGTTTGGTCAATTATCTATGAATTTCAATCAATGATGAATTTTAGTAGATTCATTCATGGTAAAGAGCATTGTTGAATGAGGTTATTCAACTGAAGATCTAATGAGGTGTGTGTTTCCATACTCTGATTAAAAATAAAAATCAGTAAGCAGCGTGCATTGAAATAAATATACACCAATCAAGCATGTTTTAATTTACATTGCATCTCAGTAGCATCACCAAATTTGAAATAAGAAACTGTAGGGATATTTACACATTTGTTTTGATTTTGAAGGCAATGACAGGAGAAATGGCAATGTGCACCAAATCAATGCTAGATGGTTGGCATGAAGAAATACTAAGATTTGATGCACAGAACGACTCGATAGATGTGCACCCACATTTAATTGAGGTGACAGCGGATATAATTTCTCATTGTGCTTTTAAAAGCAATTACGCTGAGGGAAAAGAAGCATTTTTGACACAGAAGGAACTTATTATGATGTATTTATCAACACCCACTTCTTCCAGAATACCCGGAGTCAAGTAATTTAGCTTCTCTCTGATATTTTTATGCATCAGTTAACTATATGCATCTAAATAAGACATGCTATCTTGCAGCTATCTCCCTACCAAGCACAATCGACAATGGCGGAAATTAGAACAGAAAATGAGGGAAACATTGATGAAAATCATCAGAACTAGGCTAGATTCCACAGATTCAAATTATGGTCATGATATGCTTGGCTTACTGATTGAAGCAAATCAGAAAGGAGGAGGAGAAATGACCATAGACGAGATTGTCGATGAATGCAAAACATTTTTCTTCGGTGGGCATGAATCTACTTCTAATTTTCTGACATGGACTATGTTTTTGTTGAGTACAAATTTAGAATGGCAAGATAAGCTGAGAAAGGAAGTGGTTGAAGAATGTGGTATGGAAATTCCGAATGCTGATAATCTCACCAAGTTCAAATCGGTAAGCATCATCTTAAAACATTCAGAGCAAAAAAAAGTTTCAAATGGATCCATTATTTAACGCTGTTAACCTTTTGGTGCATACAACTGTGTTTCTTTACCCTAAAATGGAGAATAGGAATCCAATTTTTTGAGAATTATATTTTTTAATTAGTGTTAAGAGTGAATGAGAAGATTGGGAAAGAAAAGATTGGGTATTGTTAGAGAATTACAAAGAAAACAGAGGCCTACATTGGGATTTTCTTTCTTTCATCTCTCCATATAAATTAAAGTCCAATGTCTTTATTTACTCACTTTGGTTGTTTGATAGAGCATGTTGGGCTTTAGTTTATATCGAGAGATGAAAACAAAAAATTTCCAATATGAAACTTTGTTTCATTTATAATTCTTCAACAATATCCAATCTCTTCTTCCCAAATCTCCCCATTCATTTCTAACAATTAGGACTTGAAATGGAGATACAAGCGTGCGAATTAAGTAAATAAGGGTGTGAATCTAAGTAAAAAAGAATTAGTTCAGAGTATAAATATAGATCAAAATTTTGGGGGGAAGCATAGTTAGATGAAGGCTATTACAACTTTGAGAAATAGTGTTAGTCATGTTAGAGTATATGATATATTTCACTGAGTTTATAATACATTTTGATTTGTGGAGATAACAAAACCGTCCCTACGCTCTCTTTCTCCCATTGTACAATTAAAAGTCCATTTATAAAAATATATACTATAGATTTCTTATCATAATACTCTTTAAAACCTCCCACATTGCAATTTTGCATCATAAGTTGTTATTAATAGGTCACCATGGTTCTGTATGAAGCACTGAGGCTCTACAATCCTTCGATATATATCGTTAGAGTCGCACAACAAGAAACAATCATAGGAAAGTACAAAATTCCAAAAGGGTTGGGTATCTTATTTCCATTTACCTTAATTCATAGAAAAGAGGAGCTATGGGGGGATAATGCAAACGAATTTGATCCCTTGAGGTTTGAGAATGGGGTCACCAAAGCTGCAAAGCACCCGGGCGCCTTGCTTTCGTTTTCTATTGGACCGAGATCGTGCATTGGCCAAAACTTTGCGATGATGGAAGCTAAGCTTGTGATTGCCATGATTTTACAAAGATTTGAATTTTCACTTTCTCCCAAGTATAAGCATATGCCATCAGAGATGCTTACTTTGCAACCTCAGAATGGACTTCCTCTTGTTATCAAGCCTTTGCTTGCTTGAAGTATGCCTATTTTATAACCCATATATGTAATTTTTGCACTTAGTATTTCATTATCTTATGAGGAGTTTTATGGGTTAGGATCTATTATATTGTATTCCGACTGTAAGATTCACTATACCCAAACAATTTTCAATGTTCTCATGTTTCCAACATATTTTTTTCAAGTTCTTTTCCGATGATTAACCTGTTCATATCCTTCATCATGGTATGATATTTATACGTATACGTACTTTTATTATCAAAATGTGGTAGCTAACATGAAGAGGTTTAGTTTTGATTCGTCAATGTAATTCGTATACTATCTATTTAAAGTGCTAATTAACAATTGTCCCTTCAAAGTTTATGTACTTCCAATCAAAACAAGTTAACATAGGGATATTCATGACCGCAATTCATATCAATGCCGCTATGCATATGCACCTCCTTTGACCACATTAGTTAACAAAACAAAATTCCACAAACAAACACCAATATCCGAAATAGCGATGTCCCGCTTTTAGCATAGTTATGTCAACACAAGTGTTGCCCTTCTGTAAACACTATCGTCATCGTTATTAGTATTAGCTTGTTATATTTGTGAGTGGTTTATCTATACCCACATTGAGGTTGTTGTAGAGCATATTTAACATTTTAAACTTTTTCATAGAATTACATAACTCTTTTAAAGAAGTACATCCTAGTTATTCCCTTTACATCGGTATATAGGTATGTAAAACAAGTACATTGCTATGTGGAAGATTATTATCTTGTTGATAAAATAAGCATTTTAGTGTATAATTGCAATCAAAATTTTCATAATTTAGCAATGCAATAATGGCAACAAATATCCATAACCATATATGACAGAGTAAATAATATGTATCATGTTCCTAAGTTTTATAAAATTTAAACAATTTTGTAAAATTAATTAAATTTTGTAGAATTTTAATCAAGTTAAACTAAATGTTTATAAGAAGTGATTAGTTTGATAAAAAATAATTAAGTTTTATAAACATTTAACAAGTCGCTAAGTTCACGAAAGTTGATTATTTTAAATTTTAACTATGTTAACAAAGGTTTTCAAAAATTAACTTAACTGAGTTTAATAAAATTAGAAATTTTTATATAAGTTAATAAATTTTTATGATAACTTAACTAATTTTTAAAAAGTTAACTAAATTTTATTAGCATAGATCCTTCTAAAATTTACAATTTTTATAAAACTTAATTCCCATAAATTCGAAGTAGCTCATAAAGATATATTTTTTTCTACCAAGTTTCACCCACATTTATCTAAGTTAACCTTGTTTCTAACATTAATAACGTTTCACAAAAAATTAACCAATTTATATAAAATTAAAAAAGTTTAAGAAAAATTAATAATAATGGCAACAATGTAAATAATAATACTACTAGTAATAATAAAAATTCAGGTGGTGTTTGATTTATGTTATATTCTGTGTTTTCAACATATATTAGAAAAGTAGAGGAGTTGAGAAATGACAGAGAATGGAAGAAAGATGGAAGGGGAACAAAGTGATAAAGGGACGAAGGAATGATAAATTACATCTCGTTCTTCCATTATTTTCGTAAACATAGAAAATGAATAAAAGTTATTTTCTTTTGCTCGTGTTAACTTCGTTTTCTAAAACAGTCGTCTTTCATGACAATCGTGTGTTAGGATTGCCTCGCATGTTGTTAAGTTAGAAATGATGGTTTGAATAAATAGTTCCACATCGTGGAATAAATTGAAGGAACGGATTACAAATATGAGTTTGTATGCATGCAACAACAGATATTCCTTTTGTTACAATGATGTGTGTGCTAACTCATATGTGTGCGCCTTATGCTGGAACGAAGGTCTTTGTTCCGACTGTTGTTACGTAACAGTGGTATCAGAGACGAAGGTTATGGACTGGGTCATGTAGGCAAGACAGTGCTCTCAAAAGATACTTGTATGATGCGAGTCAAGCGGGAGACTGTTAGGATTGTCCCGCATGTTGTTAAGGTAGGAATGATGGTTTGAATAAATAGTTTCACATCGTGGAATAAATTGAAGGAGTGAATTACAAATATGAGTTTGTAGGCATATAACAACAGGGATTCTTTTTGTTACAATGATGTGTGTGCTAACTCATATATGTGTGTCTTATGTTGGAAGGAAGAGGAGCTTTGTTCCGACCGTCGTTACATAACAACGTGCATCATTTGCATTTTTGTATGGATGAAAGTCCAAATCCATTTTTGATTTCATTTTGAATTTTTAACTTGCACTTAGATACTAATAATTAAAAGAATAAGATTTATAATTATAACCATTATAACGACTAGTAGACAATGAAGGTGTTGCATTGTTCTCACGGGTTTTGCTATCTCTCAAAATACAAAAAGTAAAATTAATTTCTTTTTAGGTTTAAATGTTAACTTTATTTTTTAAAATCGTTTGTTTTCCAACAATACATACATGATGCACATTTTTGTTTAAACAAAGGCACTAAAGACAAAATGAACAACCAAACAGAATATTAGTTTTGAAGGATGGATTAATATCTTCTACTTACTGTACTATACATGTTTTTTTTTCTTGCAGCGGATCCCTCATTTCAAAACTAAATGATGCAACCCAATTGTGTTTTAATCATCGTGGAATTATCTTTCAACAATAAAGAGATGTGATTAATTATATGAAAACAATTCAAGTAATAAAGGTAGTTTAAAATGCAATGTCTATCCAATATATTAAAATTCTTACATAAACAATCACTACTAGAAATCTGCGGTATTCTAACGTGTATTTGGCATCGCTATGGCATCACTAAATTTGTTAATGACGCCACAGTGACGCTAGACAGAAAAATGAGCGTCACTAAATTGTATGAAGTCACCATGACATCACTAAATGGGTGTCAGTATGGCGCCGCTAAAATTTACCAATACCATAGTGATGTATGTTAACTTTAGAAAAGTTATATCGCTACGGCGTCGCTAAATCTTAGGGAGGCCGTTGTGACATAAATGTACTATAACAAAAATTCATCATAATAGCGTCATTAAATTCTAATAATGTAAATGTTCTACAATAGAAATTTGTCACAATGGCATCAACAAATATTAGTAATGTCATTGTGACTCCAATGTTCTAAAGTAGAAATTTATCACGATGGTATCAACTTATTTTTGTCGGTGTTTTCATTTCGCCTAAATGTTAATCAATAACTTTTCTCTTCATTTACTTCCTACAACCGCAGACCAATCGGAAATATCATATAAATGAAAATCGCTTGTGCCAAGCAGATAATTCAATCAACAATAAACTACAATGGGCAAAAAAATGTAAGTGTAAACAAACCCAACATAAATGTAATTGATAATGTGAAATTACAAAGTCGCACGACAATTATAATTCCAGCACAATATGCAAGAATGATAATTAGTAACATAAAAAAATATATAAGACAAATCATGTTCAAATAAAGCAACTTATACATCATGCGATGGCCAACTACCGTCCTCACTATTGTGTCGTTTATATTCCTGGCTTAACTTCACATCTGCAATACTTGTTCATCATCAATTTTGCTTCAACTAAATGAATCTTCCATCCCTTTCTTCAATTCTCCTAATACTGTGAATAACTTTAAAAGTGTATATTTGGCATCAGTTTTTGTCCTTCCAAGCAGCCAGTTATGGTATATAATTATCTCATGGACACATAAAAAGTCACAAATGTAATATCCTAAGAAAGCTATTAGAAAAGAAGAAAACTACGTAGATTGATGTCCATTACGCTTCGAACTCAAAGCAAGGTTGAAGTAAGCATTGGATATATCACGTAATAATTGGTAATATTGTCATAATTTTAGACCTTTATCATTGAAATTTATAGTAGTTAAAATATAACTTGGAATATTTTGTATATTTCCATTAAATGGTTTGGGAAGTTTTAGTTTAACAGAAATGTATGGAAAGAATAAAGTGAAGATAGTTTATAATTGAAATTAAGTTTTCACATCGTATTGACAGTCAGAAGTTCATTACCACCATCTGTTGAAGATATATACTTCTCATGATTAAAGCTAGTAGATAGAGTAATGTACCTAAATGTAGTATAACAACTACATCATACATAGGGCTCCATTGATTTTGCAGGATATCTAAACAAGTGCTTCCATCTGCATAAACCAAAAGAAAAAACAAGCAAATAGTATTTAATAATTCAATAGTGAGTTACTGTTATTTTTATCACTTACTCTATAACTACCATTACACACTTACATCTGCAGTATTCTCTTCTTTCCCTGTCTCACCACACATTATTTCAGATACATCTAGGATGATTTTTCTTATTATTCAATTCCACTAAGCAGACCATCAGTGAGCGAAATCCAAGCTATCCAATTATACTTTGTAACAACCCGGAATTTTAACATTAGAAATTAATTATTAGAATCTCAAAGGCAAGTATTTCTACAAACGATGAAATTTGATAATGAACCGCTACATTCATCATGGAATTCTGGTCAACTTTTATGTTTGAAGTGTTGCAAAAGGAGTCCGTATGAAAAAGTTATGGACGAAATATGAAAAACGGACGAAAATAAATAAATAAAATAAATAATATATATTTCCTTCTTTAACCCACCTTCACTGGACAATTTGTCTGAAGGGTGGTCGACCGCTCCTAGGAGTGTGTCGACCGCTTCTAGCCTGCAGTGCCCAGTGACGGCTATGTTTTGAAGGGTGTTTTCATTATATTATATAATATAAACGGACGGGTGTTTATTTAAATAAATCTAACGATTCATGGCTAATTGCACTTCTATGAATAAAAGGGAAAGGCATCATTTGTTTCCACATAAATCTGTAGGCAGCAACAAAGCAATGCCATTTCCCTTTCTCTTCAAATCAATGTCTTAATTAAAAAGATATTCATATACAATCAATCAAATATAAATCATTCAGATTAGAAAGGGATTATCAGATTTAAATGGAAAATGGTATGAATTGACGTTTATGCTATTCTTCATTAGATTATCCCATCTTTTCCTATTTTCATGCAAATCTGCAGATTTGAAAGTATTCTCTTTTCAGAATAATTGTAGATCCATAATAATTTGGGAAATGTAGGCCTAAAAGATTATTCAGACATCAGATTTGGATGCTTTCAAGTGAGTGTGAAATTTACATACAAATTTATAATAGCTTATTTATCTCGTTTGAATTAGATCTCAAAGTATATGCCTAATATCACCAGATCTGTTTATAATATTGTTGAATTTGATATGACACCTAACAGATCTGCTTATAAATATTGTCAAAACTTGAAAATATTGATTTGTGGTTAGGAATAATATTATATGTGGGTTGCCTTGCAAAAAAATAATATTATTTGTGGTTTTACTTAATTGTTTATGTATATTGTCAAAGCTTAGTTATAGTGAGTTGTGGTTTTTTGCTCTTTTTAAATAAATAGGCATCATTTGAAACCAATAAGAAATATGTCAAATATTGAAAAAAAGGAAAGTTATGTAACTTCACGCATAAATATAAATATATGTATTTGTGCGTAGTTTACATCAACTATTCCAAAACATGCATAAATGTATATTTCTTGTGTTTTGAAATATGTTTATTCCAATATACAGGCATGATTTACAATAATTGTAGTTGACAGTCTTTTTGTAAGATTTGGAACCTTATGGAAAGATTGAATACAAAAAGGAATGTTTGTTTATTGATTAAACCAAAATATTAAATTAAAGATAAAAATAATAAAGGAAGATAACTATGTTGACCACACAAAAATGAATATAAATATATATACACTATTCGTCCGAATTTACGTAAACAACAATATAAATATAAATATATATATATATATACATATATAATAATGTATGTTTTAATGACTTTCATTTTTGTGGAATTATACATGAAATGGTAATACATATCAAATGAATATATTTTTGGTGATTGTTATAGCAATTAGTGTAATTGGTTGTTATAAATAAGGCCATAAATAAGAAAATAGCAATTGTAACCGGCATTGACTGGTGAAAACAAATTTAATTCGGCAATTAAACCTAATGGTTACAATTTGAAATTTTGGTTAGGGTAAATGTTGTAAACCCCAATTAGGGGAGTAAATAATAACCTCACTAAGACACGATGTTAAGTTCAACTTGTGGTAGAAGTCTGCCCAGATTCATCCGGCAAATTCAGCATCCACAAGTGGCTGACTTAATATAAGGGGTCTGGTGTATAAATATATGTAAATAATAACCACACTAAGGTATGAGGTTAAGCTCAACTTGTGGTAGAAGTCTGCCAGGAACCACCTGACAAATCCAGCATCCATAAGTGGTCGGCTTAATGTGAGGGACCTGATAAATGAAACACACACACACACACATATAATAGACAATAAGTAAAATTAGAAATGTTTCTTGGGGACAAAAAAAAATTCGGGACTGATAAGATAAGAATAATTTATTGTTAATTAATGCCTTAGGAAGACTATGGCCGTTAGGCTCATAAACGACATTAATTGTAATCAATGGAATTAAAAGGAAATTTTAAGATTTGATTATTGCCTTAGGAAAATAAGACAATTATGGTTATAAATGGAAATAAACCTATGAACAAAGATAAATGAAATAAAAAAGGGAATTTTTGGGGTATTGATTATCGGTTAAATTACTAAGTCCAATGAGGAAAAATAATTAATCAAATACCTAGGATAAGGAGGATATAACTTTTCTTATTTATAGAAGTGAATATAGAACCTATAATTAAAAATTAGGATTGGACTTGGTAGGTTAATGATATGAAACATTATTAGCCATAGGAGCCCGCGACGATAAGTAACCGTGTGTATCGTATTTCAGTTAATAGAAACTAAACGGGAATAACTCAATAACATAGCCCGCTTTATCCCAATAAGGAAGAACATTAAATGCTAATCGGGAACGAACTTAATAATCTTCGTGTATAGTCCGCTTCCTTGGGTCTTAAGTGGCTTGGTTCGAGAAGTCCAGCTGGGAGTAGGTCTTCTAGTTTAGGGGTCTTAAATGGTGTGCGTGAGGCCTACCCAAACCTGGAAATTTAAAAAAATTCTGACATGACTACCTATCCTACAGGAAGTAGTAAGCGACTAAGGAGATTATCAAATGATATCAGCTAGATGTTAAAGAGAAACACCTTCTCTCACCTTACATGGGGTATGGGTTTATATGCGTGAATGACGGAAGCCTTAACTAGTAGGTCCCCGTACCTAGTGTCCTCTAGTTTATGTTAGCATTGAATAAATAACCGAGGAGTATTAAGCAATAAATAGGTCCGCTTAGGATCTTAAGTGATCGAAAGAATACACCCTATTAATCATTTTATGGGGGGATGTTAAATAACTAATACGGATGTGCGTGTGAATATATATAAAGAAACTCCGTAATTAGGAGTCCACTCTCGATTAAATAACCAGTCATGTTCTGGTAAAAAAGGGTTTATGAATATATGCTTAAACGTACTATTTTGGTACCATATTTATTTTGGATATACTACCTTAAGAAGGGTGGCTAGAGTCGTGCGTAAGTATTTATAATTTAGGCTAGAATCACTAACCTTGGTAGGCATACATCTTGGGTTGAACCAAACGGGGTACATCTATGTATTATAATATGTGTTGTACATTTCTTGTTCACCAGAATCTTGTTTTTCTAATCCCCTCCTAATTACAAGCTCCCAGGTTTTCTGCAGTAGGTCGGGTTCTCACAGGTGTTTAGGTTTGGCTTTTGGTTCTCATTTTCTTTCATGCTCGGTATTGACAAAGTGATTTACTTAAAAAAAGGTAGTTACTTGAGCTAATACTAGCCTATCCTATTTTGTTTTCGCTGTGATTTTCTTTTATCATACTTTGATTATGCTCATGCTTATTTATTTGCAAGTACTAGATTTACAAGCTCCATGCTTGGATGCGTCCGAGTTTCAATTTTTGTCGAAATTTGAGCTCAGAAAAGTGTGGGGTGTTACATTTGGTATCAACGAATTATAATGACCGAAAATGGCTATATATAAAATGGCTCTGTGGGGTGCCAATGAAAGGCTCATAAAGATGAATCATAAGAACATGCGCCCAATTGACGGCTGTACCACCAAGAATAGCATAGGTGGCGTGGAGAACGGAAGGATAAATCTGCTCTAAGCTTCCTGACTTCGGGATGATGTTGTGTTGTACGATGCACATAACTAAACGGGTGATGAGTCGTAGATTAGCGGTGGTCCAGACTCCAGGGACCTCAAGGAAGATACAATGAAGAAGCTGAGGGTCCTCCATCTCGATAGAATCAAGCTTGGCTTCGACTGCCGAGATGCCCAAAATCTGTGCTAAATCGTCGCCGGTGAACTCGATACGGTTTGCCATAACCATAGATAGGATGATGGAAGACTCTTCATCGATGTCAGCATCCATCTGGTCATCAAAAAGATGGACGCACCGCGGATACAAGTCACACTCAAAGGTGTCGAAGTGCAGGATCGATGCTAGACCTTAGGCGACAAAAATCTCCTTCAAACCAAAAGCGGCGAAATCGGTGAGCTTCACCAGCTAACCAACATGAAAATCATAGTTGGTTGTGACCAAGTAGCGCTCAGTCTTCTCCTCTTCGCGGTCTAACCATGCATCTTCCTGAGGTACGAGGCTAGGGTACTGAGAGGCAACATTTCAAGAAGGTGCTATGGAGGAATTGACAAATTGAGCGAAAGAAAATATAAATCCAGATTATAATCGGGTAGAGATTTGCACGAGAAGGTTTTTGGTGTTAATTAAGGATGAAACGGAGCGGAGGTTGCCCGGATTGGAGCTTGGAAACGGAGGAGGGTTTGAGTTTGGTGAAAAAATGGGGTTTGAGGAAGGAGACATTGACTGGTGAAGCTTACCAATTTCGTAGCTTTTGGTTTGGAGGAGTTTTTTTCACCGTAGGCTTAGCACCGATCTTGCGCTTTGACACCTTTGAGCGCGATCAGTATCCACACTGCATCCATCTGTTTGATGCCCACATGGATGCTGACCTCGAAGACGAGTCTTGTGTCATCCAATCTGAGGTTATGAGCACCCGTATCAAGTTCATCAATGACGATTTAACATAGATTTTGGGCATCTTAGCAGTAGGAGCCGAGCTTGATGCTATCGAGATGGAGGACCCTCAAATTATTCAGCGTATCTTCCTTGGGGCCCCAGGAGCTTGGACTACGGCCAATCTATGACCCATCGCTCTTGTAGTTGTGTGCATCATACAACACAACATCATCCCGAGGAGGGGAAGCTTGAAGTAGGTTTATCCTTCTATTCGACACGCCACATGCTATTCTTGACGGTATAGCTGTCAATTGGGCGTGCGTGCTTATGATTCATCTTTATTAGCCCTTCATCAGCACCCCACGGAGCCATTTTCCTTTTAGCCATCTCCTCGCCCTTGTCTACTGACACTTCCTGTAATGGCCCGCAAATCCGTTCTATCTGAGCTGACTAATACAACACATGTCCAACTCAAATAATACAGAAATACGAGTCATTAGGGTTAAAGAAGTTGAAATAAACAGAAGAAGAACAGGAATAACAAAACAAAATCTCACAGTGGAACGAATAAAATATATTATATAACATAACTTTGAAATACAAATCTGTTTTATATATACATTCCATATCAGAGTACAACATAACATTTGATACAGCGGAAATAACTCTAAATAACTAACGGTGAAGCCTCCTGCTTCAAGCTCCTCCAAGTGTATCTGTAAAGCCTGAAACACTTGACTAAATGTACAAATTTGGGCACCCAAGAGTTTAGGAAAACCAAACAAAATAAACTATGGCTAATTCCACTCCTATAAATAAAAGGGTAAGTCCTCATTCTTTTCCACACAAATATGTAGCCAGCAGCGAAGCTCTGCCATTTCCCTTTTTTTCAGCCAATTTCTTAATTAAAAATATATTCATATACAAACAATCAAATATAAGTCATTCAAATTTAAAAGGAATTATCATTTTTAAATGGAAAACGGTATGAATTGACGTCTATGCTATTCTTCATCAGATTCTCCCTCTTTTCCTATTTTCTTGCAAATCTACAGATCTTAAAGTATCCCTTTTTCAGAATAATTGTAGATCTGTAAGAATTTGGGAATCGTAGGCCTAAAAGATTATTCAGATTTCAGATTTGGATGCTTTCAGGTGAGTGAGAAATTTACGTACAAAGTTATAATAGCCTATTTATCTCGTTTGAATTAGATCTCAAAGTATATGCCTAGTATCACCAGATCTATTTATTGTTGAGTTTGAAATGACACCAGCCAGATCTACTTATAAATATTGTCAAAACTTGAATGTATTGATTTGTGGTTATGAATAATATTAATTGTGGGCTAACTTAATCATTTATATTTATTGCTTACAATTATTTTGGAAAATATATTGTGGTTGTTGCAAAATACTATAGATCTAGAAATCAGTCCCATTGTATACCGTTTAGATGTAGTTTTATTTCGAATCCCTAGTTTCACTGTTAAACAACGAATTGTGTAATTTTGATTAAAAGGATAAAATGGTGGATCATCTACTTTTGATTAAAAAGACATAAGCCTCTTTTTTTAAATTTTGTTGGGGTTTAACTTAGGTATTGTGAATCGTGTCTTTTTGCTCTTTTTAAATTAAAAGACATCATTGAAACCAATAAGAAATATGTCAAATATTGAAAAAGGAAAAGGTTATGTAAATTCATGCATAAATATAAATATATGTATTTCTTTGTTGTTTACATCAACTATCCCAAAACATACATAAATATATATATATATTTCTCATGGTTTGATATATGTTTAATCCAATATACAGGCGTGATTTACAATAATTTTAGTTGACAGTCTTTTTGTAAGATTTGGAACCTTATGGAAAGATTGAATACAAAAAAGAATGTTTGGTTAATATTGATTAAACCAAAATATTAAACTAAATATAATAATAATAAAGGAAGATAACTACATTAAGCTCGCAAAAATAAATATAAATATATATACATTATCTGTCCGGGTTTACGTAAATGACAATATATATATATATATATATATATATATATATATATATTATAACGAATGTTTGAATGACTTTCATTTTGACGGAATTATACATGAAATGGTAATCCATATTAAATGAATATACTTGTGATGACCATTGTAGCAATTAGTGTAATTGATTGTTATAAATAGGGCCATAAATAAGTAAATAGCAATTGTAACCAACATTGATTGGTGAAAAAAATAATAATTAGGCAATTAAACCTAACGATTACAATTTATAAAATTGGTTAAGGTAAAGGTTGTAAACCCCAATTAGGGAAGTAAATAATAACCACACTAAGGCACGAGATTTAGTTCAATTTATGGTAGAAGTCGGCCCGGAACAGCCCGACACATCCAGCATCCACAAGTGTTCGACTTAATGTAAGGGGTCTGGTGTATAAATATATGTAAATAATTACTGCGCTAAGGTACGAGGTTAAGCTCATCTTGTGGTACAAGTCTGCCCGAAACTGCCTTGCAAATCCAGCATCCACAAGTGGTCGGCTTAATGTGAGGGGCCTGGTGCATAAAACACACCTATAAACACACACACACACACACACATATATATATATATGTGTGTGTGTGTGTGTGTAACAGGCAATAAGTAAAATTAGAAATGTTTATTGGGGTACAACAAATAAATATTTCGAGACTGATAAGATAAAGATAATTTATTGTTAATTAATGCCATAGGAAGATTATAGCCGTTAGGCTCATATATGGAATTAATCGTAATCAATAAAATTAAAAGAAATTTTGAAGTTTGATTGTTGCCTTTAGAAAATATGACCATTATGGTTATAAATGGCAATAAACCTATGAACAAAGATAAATGAAATAAAAAAGGGATTTATAGGTATTAATTGTCATTTAAATTACTAACTCCAATAAAGAAAAATAATTAATCAAATATCCTAGGATTAGGAGGTTATAACTTTCCTTATTTATAAAAGTGAACATAGAACCTATAATTAAAAGCTAGGATTGGACTTGGTAGGTTAATGGTGTGAAACATTATTAACCATAGGATCCCGTGACGATAAGTAACTGTATGTGTATGGTATTTCCATTAAGAGAAACTAAACATGAATATCTCAATAACGTAGCCTGATTTGTCCTAATAAGGAAGAGCATTAAAGACTAATTGGGTACGAACTTAATAATCTTCACGTATAGTCCGCATCCTTGGGTCTTAAGTGGCTTGTGGCGAAGAGTCCACTTGGGAGTAGGTCTTCCAGTTTAGGGGTCTAAAATGGTGTGTGAGGCCTACCCAAACCTGGAAATTTAAAAAATGTCCGATATGACTACCTATCCTACAGGAAGTAGTATGCGACTAGGGAGATTATCAAATGAGGTCAGCCAGATGGTAAAGTGAAACACCATCTCTCACCTTACAGGGTATAAATTTATATGCATGAATGATGGAAGCCTTAACTAGTAGGCCCCCGTAGCTAGTGCCCTATAGTATATGTTAATGTTGAATAAATCATTGAGGAGTATTAAGCGACCAATAAGTCTGCCTAGGTTCTTAAGTGATCTGGAGAATCCAACCTATCTATCATTTGATGGTAAGGCGTTAAATAACTAAGGATGTCCGTGTGAATATATACATAAAGAAACTCCGTAATTAGGAGTCTGCTCTCTATTAAATAACCAGTCATGTTCTGGTATAAAGGCTTATCGAATATATGCATAAACATACTATCTCGGTACCATATTTATTTTCGATATACCACCTTAGAAAGGTAGCTAGAGTCATGCATAAATATTTACAAGTTAGGCTAGAATCACTAACCTTGGTAGGCATACATCTAGGGTAAAACCAAACGAGATACATCTATGTATTAGAATCTGTGTTGTACATTTCTTATTCGCCAGAATCTTGTTTTTCTGACCCCTCCTCATTACAACCTCCCAAGTTTTATATAGAAGGTCGGGTTCTCACCGGTGTTTAGGTTTGGCTTTTGGTTCTCGTTCTCTTTCATGCACGGTATTGACAAAGTGATTTACTTTAAGAAAAGGTAGTTACTTAAGCTAATACTAGTCTATCATATTTTGTTTCCACTGTGATTTTCTTTTATTGTACTCTGATTATGCTCATGCTCCTTTATTTGCAAGTACTAGATTTACACTCTCCATGCTTGGATGTGTTCGAATTTCGAATTTTGTTAAAATTTGAGCTTAGAAAAGTGTGCGGTGGTACATACTTCCTATTTTGTTTGATCTTTTATCTCCTTAAATTGATTATTGTTTTATGTTCTTTCAATTGTAAGTTCACATGCTGGTTTGCTAATTATGCTCAAAAAATTATTCATTATTAGTTGGTCCAGCCTAATGAGATTCTACGGTTTCAATAATGTATCTGCATTGCTCCATAGTTCCATTTTAGATTATGTGGTTTTTTCTTGTGACAATCTAACTTTTTATATAAAATAAAGTATTACTGCTTCATTGTTCCATGTCTAATTCATGTATGCTAGCCAATACTTTAATTCCAATAAACTTCATTTCACCACAAAGTATATTTCTTGTTTTTGCACTGTAACAAATTTTCCAAATTAGGAACAAGTACCATTTCCCAATATTATTTAAAATTTAAAACCATCTTCAAATTTCTTGGCATATTACTCATGTATCTGAATGTGTATGGTAAAACTATATTTGGGTTTCTAAACTTTTTCTATATATGGTTGCAGTCTAAAACCTTAGTTTGAAACTGATTCATTTTCAGATTGCTGAGTAAGTAGAATGAAATGTAAATATGTAATTACCTTTGGTGACGAACATTGTTTCCTCTTTAGAATGTTAACATATGAGCGATCTAGTCATTAATATCTTTTTTCTGGCAGTTTACCTTCATCTGCATTATCATGATAGTTATTTTCAATGGTGTAGCAACTTTCCACCACTTTTTTTACTTTTGTATTATTTGCCACTAACTTGTTTTATGCACACACAAAATCATATATATCCACAAACATACGTACAATATATATATATATATACACACACAGACATAAACATATGGAAATTATTTTCAATAATGGAGCAGTTTTCCACCACTTCATTTATTTTACAATTATTAGTCCCTAACTTATTATATATACACATGTATATATATATATACATGTATATAGATATATATACATACATACGAGACAATTAAGTAAGTGATATGAATCATTAAATCAATAGATATCATCACCAGTTGTGATCAATTCATGTAGTTAAACCACTTTTAAGACACCAAGCTTCTTTAACTCTTATTATAGTCAAAATACGAGGATCATAGCTTTACTTCATACTGAACAGGAAAAGGGTAAATAAACAGTGTATGCGAGATGTGGAATACATATTTTTATTAATAATAGAAAGGTAGAGATAATGACAACACCTTTTCACTTTAATCTGTTTAGATATTAAATAATTTAGCTGACTGCCGAGAAAGGAAACACACACAGGTTAAACACTATCTTGGTACCTACTATCCCCATTATATATTGGCTTTGATGGAATTTTATCAGCTGATAAAAAGGATATTGAATACCTAATAGGAGAAAATGGATAATTAAATTAAATGGATGTACTTATACCATTTACAAGTGTTTAACCGAAATTAGTTCAAACACAAAAGATGCCACGGAGGCACTTCACCAAATGGTTAGGAATAAGACCACAATCGCAACAAGTAAGTAAGTACACACAGATTTTTATAGTGGTTTTCGATCTATAATAGATCTACGTCCACTTTGATAATGATTTTCATTATTACTTTGAGAGTTACAAGGCAACAATTGTCTCTAAGTACATTCATCTTCTCTTCTACACTAGAATTTCACTTTAATCTTTGCAAATCAGCGAGGAAACAACTGAATCTCCCCAAGTGCGATGAATATGAAGGATAAATCTTCAATCTCTAGGACACTTGATCGGTTATAACGGATTCCATGGTGGATTAGGATCTAGATCTTTGTTTGGAGATGTTAAACGATGTTAGAATCAGTTGAAATAGGAGAGAAAGTAATTTGGTAGCCCTTTGGGGTCGTAGAATCTGGTCCCCATTAAAGTGGAGCTCAACCCCTATAGTAGACATTGGAATGAAGTGGAGAGCTGTGATTTGTATGTGCAGGCTGTGGGTCGTCACACATATAATTACGAAAATGCCACTACCAGTTGTAGCCAGCTGTCACCAGCTGTAGCCAGTCTGTCACCGGCTGTTTTTAATGACCGACTCCCAAGAAGCTTGACCGATCCTCGAATGTGCGAGCGACCAAGGCACGAGCTGGCGACTGGCTAGGTGCATCTTGAAGGATCAAGGTACGAACGAGAAGGAGAGTGTGCGAGCGACCCTTGTTTTAGCTGAACCATTACGCGACCGATCCGCTACACTTGATCACTGCGCGACCGACCCAATGGTGTGCGATCGACTAGGATGTTGCTGACCAATTATACTGGGTATTGCTTGACCTAAGGATGCACGACCAACCAGGTGCTATATCTTGGATGGTGCTCGATCGACCAGATGTGCGACCGACTCGATGAGCTTGGCTAGATCGTTGAACGATCGATCCATTCAAAATTCGACCCAACCAGTGTGCACGAGCCCTCTTTGTGCCACTCGATCCTTTGTTACATTTGAACCATTGGGATGCTCAACCGGCCCCTGACGGTTGTGGGATTTCAATGTGAACAAGCCTTTGAGTGTGCGACCCTAAGATGTTTTAATCTTTTATTATGCTCAATCCTATTGTGGTGCTCGACCCATTAGCTTTTATAGATTTAGTCTGTCATTAAACGCTTATCTTTTAATGGATAAACATTTTCCCCTCGAAGTTTGTATTTTTTAATTTGTAAAAACAACGAGCTTTGAAAACCCTATTTGACAGATTGGAGTCTGTTTAAACATTAAGTAGCAATACTCATTTTCCTATGGGTCGAGCACCAGCAATCCTGATTAGTCATCATTCGACATATATGTGTTGGTCGAGCAACTCAAGCTGGCTCGAGCGAGACACTGGTCGTGCAAATTAAATTGGCTCGAGCGTGCTGTTTGGGCTCGAGCGACCGATTCTGGCACATCAAATTAACGACCCCGTTCGTCTCCCTAGCTATATATTGCCTCCGGTCTTCATTTCCACACTTTATTTCTTGTTTCCAGGAAGAATGAATTAATGGCGGCCTCGCTCTTTTTATGAAAGAACTCTCATCACAATCGGTTTCTCCCCGAGCTTCGATCAAATCATCTCAACAATCTCTACCTACTTTCAATCCACAAACCGTACTCGACCTCCACAATCAAACTCGGGCAGCTTCGAATCAAATTGGATCGTCTCTCTTTAATTCTGAAGTGCTTTACAAGACAAAGGTGGTTTTATTTATTGCGCATTGACTTGGTTTGTAAATGGTTGAAGTTTTGATCGAACTAAGGTGTTCGGGTACGGTTGGATTCGAATCGGATTTTTGGGCTGTAATGCTGGAATTTTGGATTGAATTTTATTTGGACTAGGTTAAAGTTGTGTATGTGATTATTTGAGGGGCTCGAATTGTATGAAATTCCCAAAATTATGTTCTGAATTTCACGCACATAAGTTGTTCGGTGAAATTCCTAAATCGTAATAACTCGAGTCTTTGAACCATGTATTTATTTGTTCTGATAACTTTTATAATCTTATGTATGAACTAATCACGCTTTGATGCTGCAACGATATGAATACTCTGTTTTTTTGGGAATAAATTTGTGTATTGAATAACACTTGAATGTGTTGTGCACCACCAGAACCCACGTCTTTTTGCATTCACCTTTGATGATTATCCTTATAGAACCCGGATTTATAGGTTATTGTTTTTGATCAATACTGTGAAATCTTTTTGTTGAATCCATCTATATTTCACTTAGTTATGGATTCTGCAATTTCCCCTGACATCTCCTCTAGCTAGTCACTCCCGACTTCATTATACTCGAGCATGTTTGACCCTTATAGGGTCAGTCGTGCTTGAGCTTGATGGGCTCGAAACATGCTCAACCCTTATGGGAGTCAGTCATGTTCGACGCTATGACGTTCGAACATGTACGACTCTCCAGGGATCGGTCATGCTCGACCCTATAGGTTCGAGCATCACGACCCTATGGGTTCGAACATGTTCGACCCTTTAGGCTCGAGCATGCTCGACCCTATGTGCACGACACCCGAGGGATCGGTCGTGCTCGACCCTATAGGTTTGAGCATGTATGACTCGGTGGGTTCGAACATGTTCGACTCTATAAGCTCAAGCACGCTCGACCCTATGGGTTCGAGCATGCTCGACCCTGCAGATTCGAGCATGACTGGTCCTTATGGGGATTGAGCATGCTCGATCCTGCTTGGGCTTTGAGAAGGTTCGACCTTCATTGTGTTGACACAACTTTGCTCTTTGGAGGTCTGGTCAAGGGTTTTTGTTGATTTCCAAGATTTTTGGTTGTTATACCTGTGATAACTAGAACACTTGCATGTTTTTGAGCTATAATTTTGCTATTGGATGTTCACACCATTAGCAGGATAGTATAGGAAATTAGGAATGCAATATAGCCCAAGTTGAATGATATATTCGTGTAGAGTTATTTTTATTCAATAACTTAGGAACATTCTTTACACGAATATGGTCATTCACTCTTAATGATACTTGGAATTGGTTAATTAGTACATGATGACAATAAATTCCAAGCTTCATTTTTAGATTAATACTCCCTTTCAACAAGGAAACGCGTACCTGGGATTTATTTTAAAACATAACCATTCCTGTAGAAATGTTAACCCGACACCAGTCACGTCAGAATCCCAAGGAAGGAAACATGTCTAATGAAGCTGGGAGTTCTTGCCAAGTTATTGGAACCACATCATATGTTGTTCCCGGGGCGAATATCAATCAGAATTTCCTAAGCCTCGGCTACTTGCCAACGTGCCTCTCAAAAGTCATAAAACAGCTCTTACTTTTAGCTGATTTGAGCAACTGTGTAAACAATTCGGGATTTTAGAAAAGGACGAGTCCAAATTTCCAAGAAAGGAAGAATTTACCGACATTCTCCCTATTGGGTAGGTTGCAGTTAGCCATGGTATGTTAATGAGTGGAGCGATCCCCCCTTTCAACCCTTATCTAGAATTGATCCTACGACGCTTAGTTATTACCTCATACCAGTTGCATCCAAATAGCTATGCTGTTTTAATGGGCCTATGTACTCTTTATGAGGGTCAAACAAAGCGCCTACATTCGAAGATATACGTTCTTTATATTCTTTTAAAAGGAGGAAGAAGGATCGTCCCTCATTCATTTTTGTTGAAAGTCGGGGCTCCAAAATTATTACTGGTTTAGTAGAGAGTGTTCAAGGATTTCTGAATCAATATTTCTTTGTCCGATGTCCTGCAAACTTCTATAGTTTTTGGATGGAAGGAGGTGAATACACTTACTTCCTTACTCCAATATTCAAATTTTTAATTACATTACAGAGATTCCTTCTGATCAAAATACTGCTTTTGATCAAGCTCTCCATAATTCCTAAATAGTTGTTAGTGAGGGTGAAAGGAGCAGAAAGTTCCTGATTACGAAAGACTTCCTTCGTCGATGTAACATGCTTCCTCCTCCACGAACTCTCGTGCTAATCCAGCTGACAAGAATGATACTGCAAGCAAGTCTCCAGCCAAGAAGGCTCAATAAAACAAGTGCACTGATCCTGTTGGAAGTAGTAAAACTCCTCCCAAATCCAAATTGGTTTCTATCGAGGAAGAAGCACCCAAACAGCGTGAGGGTACGAGTCATATGGCCTTATCTGACCAAGCTGAGAAGGGAGGCATGGTCCCAGATCCTATGGAAGAAACTAGACAGGATAAGATAGATGAGTCTACTTTGAGAATTGCTCTAGACCCAAGAGAGGAAACTAAACAGCATGGAGAAACTGGAGTAATTTCTAAAGACAACTTAAGTGCTGAGAATCGCGATGAGAATCCCGTTATCCAGGATAGCCAAGGAGAGGGTATTTCGGAGACCTTTAAGAATTTTGGTGACCTTAGCTCAGCTAAAGATATCATTCAAGGCGATACTTCGACCTTAGTGTCAGTAACGAAGGATAAAGCTGAAAAATATTCATCTCGAAATCATCCTCCTAGAAAAACAGTCGCCGACATAGGACTTTTCTCAGACAAGCCTCTTGAGATTTGTTCGTTATTACAAGTTCATAAGAAAATTCTTTTACTTTTACTTACACCTTACGTTCCCAATGCTATAAATAAGCTCTTCTTATTTTGCCTCAGTACTATCTAATTTAAGTACTGAAATTTTGCCCTTTCCTCTTTTCAGTTTCAGAAATGAGACACTCATTTGCGGATAGCTTTGAACAAGGTACCATGCAATTCAATCCCAAAAAATTCCTCAAACCTTGGCCTTCCCGACATTCTAAACATTCACAATGCTCGCAACCTACCTACCAGCCTCAACAGATTGGTGATCTCATTGAAACTGAGCAGCAAAAGAAGTTTAGGCATGAGCAATTTGATATGCTAGAGCAGCAGAGAGGAGAAAAGAAGAGGACATGCGAAAGAGAAAAGGCGAAAAGAAGTGAGACATGGGTGATAAAGGCAAAGGTGATTCTCGAAAGCGTTACAAATCAGATAACCTTCCAGTGCCAAATCTCTCAATGTCGGATATTCAGACTATGGACAACCAAGTACCTTTGGCCTCCCCATCGGTCACCCTCACTCCTGCCAACCTTCAAATGATCATGAACAGATCTCGCTACATCCCTAGGCCTGCTAACTTTGGCCTTGCTGACCGATTCCGCGCTGGAATCTAAGTGGGACATGTTTCAATCTGGACATATATCCTTCTAACAAATGGGATATTCTTGAAGAACTCGATTCTTTGAAGGGTAGTATGTTCACACCGTTTGACATGACGAAGATTCAGTTTGAAGTTAAGTTGGATAAGATTAAGGGCCATGCTGAGAAACAATTGGGCGAGTGGAATGCCTTGGCACATGAACTTCAAAGAGTTAAAAAAAAAATTCATTGATCGCATCGCCACATTGGAGAATGACAAGGCTAAACTGATTAGAGTTATAAAATCTCAGGAAGAAATATTGCATCTTCTACTCAATGGGAAACTAAGGTAGAAGGTGTAGAAGTTGAGATCAATAGGCTTAAAGAGGAGCTTACTGCTGCGAAACAGAAGGAAAGCACACTAGCAACACATGTCCAAAAGGCTCAATCTTCTCAGCAACTTGCGGAATCTCAATTAGCTATAGAAAGGAGTGCCTTTGCCACTTTTCAACAAGAGAACCTGGCTCTTCAGCACAATAATTCTTCCCAAAGTCTGGCCTTTGAAGCGTTAACCACCAATGTTAAGTTTCTTAAAGAAGATAAATCCAAGCCCGTAACTGCTTAAAATAAAGTTAATGTGAAGACTGAAGAACTTGAAGAGCGTCATGGGCTGTGGTAGTTTGCACTTGAAGATTTATCTCAAGTTCTATATTTACAGCGTCATGGGCTGTGGTAGTTTGCACTATTTGGGAAAAGACTTTGCTAAAAATTTGAGCTGAGATTTATCTTTACTCTCAAGTTCTATATTTACAGCGTCATGGGCTGTGGTAGTTGGCACTATTTGGGAAAAGACTTTGCTAAAAATATAGCTCTTGTCTGGACAAAGGTACTCACGATTGATGGAGGCGAACGCGGTGAGGATGATCTTATAGAGGAACTCTTAGATGAGGAATCCCGCGAGGCCTTAGCTAGGGGGAAGATTCTACTAACAGGAAAGCGGGCACTGCTAGGTGACAAGGCCGAGCCTTCTGGAGAGCCAGATTGGGATGCAACAAATGTTGATGCCCCTACCCTTCCTGCCAATGATGAAGCTTTTGGCTCACAGACCCCAACTAATCATCCCGCTGCTTCCAAAGACAAGAATGATGTTGAGGGGGTGTTTCTGAAGGGCATAGCGAAGATGATGAAGATGACAATGGCAACGATGCAGAAGGGTTTGAGGTTGTTGAGCACAGAGATATCAAAGCAAGTCATATAGCCGTAGGTAAAATTGAAATTGTCCAAACTATGCTATACTTAGACTTCCTGTGCCCTTCACCTGGGATGTCTGCATTTTGTGCTCATTGTTTATCTATCTTTAGTCTTATCTCACCATCATCTTCTCCTGTTGTAGGAAAAACAACAACGACTGAGGCTATAATTACTGATTCGACTTTTCCATCGATTCCTACTGCCCCAGTTTCTACTCCTCCTCTGGGTGATTGATCCCTTCTTGCTTTTACCACTCCGGGCTCTCAGGATACCCTGATTCCCATAATTGTTGACTTAGGTGATGATGCAGACTACAATCCAAGCGAGTAGGACTCTGAGCATACTGGTGAGACCCTGGATAAGGAGACCGTAGACCCGAAACAGCAGAAATCCAAAACCTCATCAGTTTCAGGCTGCATTGGAGGAAAGCACGCATCTCATAAGAAAAGAGTTATAACTTTGTCATCTCAAGAAGTCCCAGTGGTCCAGTGGCTAAGGATGGGAAACAACCAGCTAGTAATCTTCCTCCTTCCACTAAACCTTCTCTAAGGTCCGGCGATAAGAAATAGTAGTATTCACGACTTTGCTTTAATTTCTGTATTCAGACCGGTTGTATATGCGAGTGCCGACCCTCGCTTACTACTTTATGCTTGTTACTTTACACACATTTATGTTTGAGACTTTTGTACTAGACTTGTGACTCTATGATCTGGCTCTGTGTTGTTGCAATGAAACTGTGTTCCACTTGTTGTACTTAAGCTTTTACTTTAGCTTTGTCGTACTTTCTTATTTTGCATTCCATACCTATTTTCTTTTCATGCTTACAACACAAATTCTCTATATCATAAGTCATTTGTTATTGCAATGTCTGGTATTATAGTGACTTCTTGGTATGTTTTTTTAAATAATGATTTTCCCAGTTGTAGCCACAGATCATTATTAAATGGATTTAATTGACCAATTTTACTGAATTTTCTTGATTTTGATTAGGGCAGCATTTGAGACTTCTTTTCTGTGAATAACCACTTTTTATGTTTACCACTGTATTGATGTTCTTTAGTTAGCCTTAGCCATTTCAAGGGATTCAACTTTCTTGATTGTAGTAATCCTTGTGGGCGCTAAGCCTTTTTGTTTAATGCAGAGTGTAACGAGCTTATGGTATATTTAAGTAAGCATTATTGAATTACCTGGATGCGGTGGTGATGCCCGCATACCTAAGTTCATCATAAACTTTTAAAGGTTAGGCGTAACATTTGTGACCGACTATGTTCGGAATCTCCTGGTCATGTGCTTTTGCCATCACATTTGAAATTTCCTGGCTTTCTCGTGATCCAAGGGTTTCAGGTCTTGTCAATCAAGCTCATACCTTTTGTTGAGGAGGATTTTTTTTGTTTTTGTGCACCTGCTTGAGAGGTATTATATCTAGTATATTCAATCGTGTTTCTCACAAACCTGGCAGTCAAGGCCCTTCGGAGATTAGATTTGAATATATGCCCCGGAGAGGTCTTGGTTTTCGTGCCTCTGAAGAGGTCTTTGTAAATCCGTTATACGTTGTGACTGAATAATTCATCCACTTGTAGAATTTGTCGGACGCCTTCGAAAAGATCTTTCAGGTCCGTCACTAACCGAATTTGGAAGACCTAGCTTATGATCGGATGCCCCCAACGGGGTCTTTAAAGTCCGTCAGTAACTGGATTTGGAAGACCCAGCATCAGAACGGATGCCCCTGAAGAGGTCTTTAGAAGACTAGAGTTTGTTGTAATCGGGCTGTGTATTAATGGTACTGACGATCGACTAGGCGCCCCTCGTGGAGGTCTTTGGTTTAGATCCCCAGTGTTTATCGTAACTGGACCATGTATTAATGGCACTGACGATTAACTGGGTGCCCCTTAGGGAGGTCTTTGGTTTGGAGTGGCATCGTTTTGCAGGGCAGACACTAGTTCATTTATCGGGTTTTACCACGATTTGTTAGAACTAGGGTCCTGGACCTTGCAATTAAGAAGGTGCCCCTACCGTGAAACTTACAACTTTATTTGTAGTCTGAACGCCGCATCATTTTACTGTTTATCTCCTGGTGTTCCTTATTTTCCAAGTTGTGCTCCACACCTTCGTACTTGTTGCGAATGATGTTTCGAGCATTGAGCAATGGGCGCTTGAGCTATCCCAATTGGGATGTGCTGTAACAGTCACAAGGCTTTACTAGGTTATGGATGCGTCAACATTCTTTTAGGGGACCTGCAATCAAAATCAAATATTAGCAACTTGTAAACTGGATTCTGTAGAGGTATGATTTAGGCAAGTAAAGTAATTTCTTTCATCAATATGTACAAAGCTTGTGACAACGTTTGCATGGTATTTATAATGCATGGCATTTACAACTTTTCAAGATATGTGAAAGAAATATTAAGCAAAGTAATGACGAACGTGTATGCTATCCCAAGCTTTTGGAAGTTGGATCCTATCCGTCGTTTTCATTTCGAAGGTATCATCTAAGAATTTCTGGCTTATCATATATGGTTTTTCCCAATTGGATCCGAATACTCCATTTCCTGTCATAATTCTCTTCATAACAAGGTCCCCAATTTTGAAGGTTCTCCGTTTGACTTTAGCATTAAAATGTCTGGCTATCCTTCTCTGATCAGCAACAATTTTGAGTTTTGCTTCTTTCCTTTTTTCTTTAAGATAATCGAGTGCCTCGAGCTACAGCTTCTCATTCTCTTCCTGATTAAAATGGATTCTTCGGTGAGTGGGAATTTCCAACTCCACCAGGATCATAGCCTCGGATCCAAATGCAAGTGAGAATGGAGTGTGCCCAGTCACATATTATGAGTTGTACGATATGCCCATAGTGCAAGAGGAAGCTCATCTACCCAACCACCTTTAGCTTTTTCAAGACGCTTCTTGATAGTTGACTTTAAAATTTTATTGATTGCTTCGAATTTCCCGTTGGCTTGCGGATGAGCAACGACTGCAAAACTCTTCTTGATTTTGTATTTAGCACAAAAATCTAATCATTCACTGCTTTCGAACTGAGTTCCATTATCAGTGATTATTTTCTGCGGTTTGAATCTACAGATGATGTTCTTCAGGACAAAGTTGATTATATTCTTCGAAATAATAGTAGCCAGTGGTTCAGCTTTAGCCCATTTGGTGAAATAATTAACTGCTACTATTGCATACTTCGTACTTGACTTAGCTGTAGGTAATGCTCCAATTAAATCTATGCCCCAGACAGCAAATGGTCATGGAATGACCATTTGAGTCGGTTCTGTGAGAGGTGCTCTTGGAATCTTTGTAAATCTTTGGCATCTATCACACTTCTTAGCACATGTCATTGCATCCAGGTTCACATCGGGCCAGAAGTTGCCATATCACAGGATTTTCTTAGCTAATTTTGACCACCTGTGTGACCTCCACATTCCGCTTCATGTAATTCTGCCAAGATTGCTCTGGACTCCTCTTTGGTTACACATTGCAGTAGAGGCGTAGAGAACCCTCGCTTATATAACCTTCCATCTTTGATAAGGTACAATGGAGCTTTGCACAACATTTTCCTTCGCTTCTTTGGTTCCTCTGGAAATGTTCTGTTAAGAATGTATTCCTTGATTGGGGTCATCCAGGATACAAGCTTTCTAACAGTCTCCATAATCCAATCGACATCCGCTTCTTCAATAGTAGGAGTTTAAAGGACTTCCGCGGGAATCAAACCCAGCAACTGCGCATCTGAGGAACTGGCATATTTAGTGAGATAGTCTACCTTTGAATTCTCTTCCCTAGGAATATGAGATATTGTGTAGTAGTCGAGATCGTTGAGAAGTTCCAAGGCTTTAGTAGGAAAAGCAGGAAGGTTTCTGACTTTGGTCTGGAATTCTTTACGGACCTAACATACTACCAGTTGTGAGCCACCGAGAATTTGCAAGGTTTTCAGATTCAACTCTTTTGCTAATTTCAGTTATGTTATCAACGCTTCATGCTCGGCCTCATTATTGGTTGATGGGAATCCCAGCTTTAGGGCGTAGCATAAGGATGGCTATCAGGAGTTTCCTGGACTATTCCTGCCCCAGAGCAGTAATCATTCCTAGATCCATCAATGAATAGCTTCCAACTAACCATTGCCTCTATTGGTTCTTCTGTTTCTTTACCCAAATCCATGAATTCGGTGATAAAATCCACCAAAGCTTGCCCACTAATAGCTCTTAGACAATGATAAGTGATGTCATATTGGCTGAGCTCTATATTTCACTTCAATAATCTCCCCAAATTTTCTGGGTGAAAGAGAATTTGTATTAGCGGCTGGTCGGTGAGTACCTTTATAGGATTGGCTTGGAAATATGGCCTTAGATTCTTTGAGGTAGTAAGCAGACAATACACAAGTTTTTCTAACTTGGGATAGTTTAGTTCTACCCCATCAAGCCTTTTACTATCCACTGAACCGTGGCATCTTCCCGGATGAGTGCAGAGCTTATTGCGTGAGATGAGACAACCAAATATAGGAACAGCTCCTCTCCATCTTTAGGCTGTTTGGCATTCAGGAGTCCATCGGAAATCTTTCTTTCCTTTCTTCAAAGCATCGAAGAGTAGAATGCACCGATCTGTTGCCTTAGAAATAATTCAGTTAAGCACGACTACTTTCCCATTTAGGCTTTAAAGCTCTTTTTTCATTCTAGGAGCACACATCTCTCGCAAGGCTGTGACTTGAGAAGGATTTTCTTCAATGCCTCTGGAATTGACTATGAAACTGAGAAACTTTCATGATGCGACTCCGAACGAGCATTTAAGTGGATTTAGTTTCATCCCATATTTTCTGAGGATATGGAACATTTCTGCCAAGTTCTCTAAATGATCATCAGCTTTCTTTGATTTTATCAGCATGTCGTCAACCTATATTTCCATTGTTTTCCCGATTTGTGATTCGAACATGGAATTTACAAGGTGCTGGTATGTTGCCCCTGCATTTTTTATTCTGAACGGCATGACCTTGAAGCAATACATGCCCTTATCTGTTATGAAACTCCTGTTTTCCTCATTTGGCTTATGCATCATTATCTGATTATATCTGGTGTAAGCATCCATGAAGGATAATAGTTCATGCCTAGCTGTCGCATCGATGAGCTGATTAATTCTAGGCAGAGGAAAACTATCCTTAGGGAACGCTTTATTGAGGTCTGAGTAATCAATGCATACTCTCCACTTACCATTGGACTTTTTTACAAGGAATGGATTGGAGACTCAATCAGGATATGTAGATGCTCTTATAAAGTCATTCTCGAGCAACCTATCTACCTCTTCTTTTAATGCCATAGACCTTTCGGGTCCTTGAGCTTGTTTTATTGTTTAAATGGAGTCTTACTTGGATTGATATTCTATTTATGCACTATTACATCAGATGAAATTCCACACATATCATAATGTGTCCAAGCAAAAACATTCAAATTCGCTTTTAAAAACATAGTTAAGTCTTTTTGCAATTTCGGGCCCAGTTGAGTACCAATTTTCAATAATTTGTCAGGACCTTTGTCATGCACTGAAATTGAGATGGTGGCTTCAGCTGGCACCGCTCTATTCTCCCCCATACTGGCTTTCCTTAGGTCCATTTCCTTTTGAGCTCTGCTGTGCTCGCCAGTATGAGGGCCCCATCCTAGCTGCTATAAGGGGAGTAATGAATGCAGAGCGGAGCCTCTGCATTCTTCTTCGTCTCCTTCTTCCTAGCTTCAACCGGTTCTTCCATGTAGCACTCCCTTGCTGCCTTCTGGTCTCCTTTAATCACACCGACTCCATTTTCGGTAGGGAATTTCATGGTCAAGCACCATGGAGCCATTACTATCCTAAATGTGGCAAGGGTTGGTCTCCCGAGGAAGGCATTGTAGGATGAAAGCTCATCCACTGTAACAAAAGTTTGCTTTGTAGCAACTTTCTGCTCTCCCTCTCCGAGTTCTACAAGCAAGTCGATGACGCTGATCGGTTGAGTGGGTTGCCCCATGAACCGATGGATTTTGTTCTGGCAAGCTCTCACATCACCCATGGAAAGATTCATCTTATTGAATGTATTAATGAAAAGAACATTGACAGATGCCTCGCTGTCTTCCAAGACCCTTCTTACTATGGCTAGACCAAGACCGATGGTAACAACCATGGGATCAGCTGTTGGTGTTTGCAATCCGTCTGAATATTTATCACTGAACACAACATCGTCACATGAGGTCTTTGGTATTTTTGCGGGAAAAGCATCATTCATGACCATGAGTTCTTCTTATCTCGGAAGGTTCTTCATCTCATCATGATACTTCACGATTCCCCCCAGCTTCTTCCGGCTGGGTGGGGTAAACCTGAAATTGTGTTAATGATTGGTCTTGGAATAACTCCATTTGGAGTACTCTCTCGGTCTATGCTGTCCCGCAAATGTTCCTTTCCCTTGAGCGGCTTGAGTATTCTCTGGGTACTTCGTGTATTGTTGGAGTCTATTCTTCTTTATTGACTCTTCAATCAAGATCTTCAGTTGCCTGCATTCATTCATATTGTGGCCTGATTGGTTGTGGAACCGGCAGAACCTACCTGACTTTATTGCAACATCATTGACCTTTTTTTGCTTTGGCGTTAGATATTCCTCTGTATCCTTAGTCGCCATGAAGATATTTTCTACAGTGTCATTCAGAGGAGTCAACTCAGGATTCTTAAAGAAGCAGAGTTTCTTGCTGGCACGGTTATCCTTTCCCTCGTTGCCCCATTTCTGATCACCAAGATTCTTTTGGCCGCCCCACACATTATCTTTCTTTTTAGGCCATGCATTGCTTTTAGGACATCTAAGGCATAGGTTGGATCCTCTTCGACACTCATATATTCTTTAGCTCTATCGAATAGTTCTCGAGTGTGCTTGACTTCTTCTTCTTGATCCAACGCCCAAACTTAGTCTTTTTACATTTAGCTCCTTTCAAACCCATTAGTACCAAGCGGGGCTCATGATTTCCAACCTCGGCTTCAACATTGTTAAAGTGAGTGAGAAAAGCCTTGATGGATTCTCTTGGCCTCTGCTCTAGCTCATTCAGCTCCATAACATCCCGGACCTTAGTTTCTTGAAGCCTAAACTGCTCTCTAAACATCTTGGCCAAAGTAGCAAAATCATCCACATACTTTGGTGGTAACTTTGTGAACCAAAGAGAAACCACTCCTTCTAGATAAGTTGTGAAGTACAAGCACTTAAGCTCATCTGTGGCACGTGCCCAGTCCATATGTTGGTCATATTTGAACAAGAACACGTTGGGATCGCCAGTCCCATTATAAGCTTGTACCATTGGAGGTTTGAATTTTGTTCGGGTATGGAGCCAGCTTGATCCTCTCTATGAGTGTGGTCTTAGCAGGAGAAAATCCCTACTCTTTTTCGACATCCTCTTTTTTCAAGCTTTTTTCCACGATCTTGCGAACCATATCCGATATGTGCTCCTCTTCGTTGTACTGGTCCACGGGGTGGACGCCATCCTCCTTACCGGATATCTGCCTAGGCAAACGGTCATGGTTTGGATTCCGGGGCCATGGGCCTCCCTCTTGGGGTGGTGCCCCTATGGTGGAACCAAGCAATTGTCGAGAGGTTGCTTTATCAGAATGATTACGTGTAGGAAGTTTCGCCTCCTTTTGATGAGGATCATTAGGATCTACAACCTCCTAGGTAGAATTTTCCCGATTCGGACTTGAAGAGGAAGAACCTGCATTTTCCGTATGAGCAGTTTGAGAAGGTTTAGTATAAGCAACATTAATGGTAACTTTTGTTATTGCAAATTGAATAGAGAGCATAGATTCTAACATTTTTAGCATATCATTGTTCAAGAAGTCTATCTAACTCGTTAGTCCCAACAACAACTTCATCCAACTCTTTCCTTGGTACAACCGCTCCAGCTCTAGAAGATTCATCAACGTCAAAGTGGTTGGTGAGCGGTGTAGCGTCGTTGGTGAGATTGTTGGTCTCTTCGATGGTTTTACTAATAGGTTTCTTCTGTCTACCCATGATTTAGACAAGGCCTTGAGCTTAAGAAAGAATTTTTTGAATAGCTCGGACTCTAGATTTGGAAAATCGTTAGGAGGAACGAGCTCCAACCTTTATCTTCGCAAATGACTTAGAAGAAGGAAGTGCGAATGGGCCCCACGGTAGGCGCCAAAATGTTTAAACCGAAATTAGTTCAAACACCAAAGATGCCACGGAGGCACTTCACCAAGTAGTTAGGAATGAGACCATAATCGCAACGAGTAAGTAAGTACACAATTTATTTATAGTGGTTCGATCTACAATAGATCTACGTCCACTTTGACTATGATTTTCATTATTACTTTGAGAGTTACAAGGATATAATTGTCTTTAAGTACATTCATTTTCTCTTCTACACTAGAATTTCACTTTAATCTTTGCAAATCAGCGAGGAAACAGCCGAATCTCCATACGTGCAAGGAATATGAAGGAAATATCTTCAATCTCTAGGATACTTGATCGATTCTGATGGATTCCATGACAGACTAGGATCTAGCCCTTTGTTTGGAGATGCTAAATGATGTTAGAATCACTTGAGATAGGAGAGAAAGCAACTTGGCAGCCCTTCGGGTTCGTAGAATTCGGTCCTTATTAAAGTGGAGCTCAACTCCTATTTATAGGAGAAGTTGGAATGAAGTGGTGAGCTGAGATTTGTATGTGCAGGTTGTGGGTCGCTCGCTCAGGTAATTACAAAATTCCACTGCTAGTTGTAACCGTCTGTCACCAACTATTTTGAACAACCGACCCCCATGGAGCTCGAACGACCCTCGGATGTGCGAGCGACCAAGACGCGAGCGAGCGACTAACAAGGTGCGGCTTGAAGGATCACGGTACAAACGAGCAGGAGAGTGTGCGAGCAACCCTTGTTTTAGCTAAACCATTGCATGACCAACTATCTACATTTGATCACTGCGCGACCGACCCAATAGTGTGCGATCAACCAGGATGTTACTAGCCTATTATACTGGGTAATTCTTGACCTAAGGATGTATGACCGACCAGGAGCTATATCTTGGATGGTGCTCGATCGACCAGATGTGCGACCGACTCGATGAACTTGGCTGGATCATTGCGCGATCGATCCGTTCAAAGTTCGACCCTACCAGTGTGCACGAGCTCTCTTTGAGACGCTCGATCCTTTCTTATGTTCGAACCATTGGGATGCTCGACCGACCCCTGATGCTTGTGTGATTTCAATGTGAACAAGCCTTTGAGTGTGCGATCCTAAGATGTTTTAATCTTTTATGATGCTCGATCCCCTTGTGGTGCTTGACGCATTGGCTTTTATAGATTTAATCTGTCATTAAATGCTTATCTTTTAATGGATAAACAACAAGATCACTCAGGTTTTAAGTGCATCAGTAACGATACTGAAAACATAGCAGAGACATTCAAATAAAATTAAGAATGAGATTGAACTAACAAAACATATGAAATATGAACTAATAATGTCGATAAGCATACCTCAGTTTCAGAAAAATTTGTTCACCCATGAACCATCAACTCTAGCCATTCTTGGATGACACTTTACAAAATTTTAATGTTATGTAGGATCAACCCTGATGCCATATGTTTTATTATTATATATTATTCATTGTCATATTTAAACACAAACTTATAATATGATGATTTTGAGTTTTTAACACTAACAACATGTTACACAAATATGACAAAACATATCATATTTCAACAATATGAGTCACAAATCAGAAGACAAACCCTAGAAAGAGTGCTCCTGTCCTTAGGTGGAAAATCAAAGTAAGAGAGGAACTAAGAATATCGTAAAATTTATCAATTCAAATCCAAAACTGTTTGGCTATTGTGATTTGAAATCAGGAGCAAAGATAGAAATTGTGAAAGAAATTTCTTTGGCTCCAGAGTAAATCATGATTTTGTAAACAAGATGACAATAGATCTAACCAAGCAAGGTACATAAGTACATTGAAACGCAAGAAGATTGTAGGTATCTAAGCCTTCCAAGTAGTGCGTAAGAAAAAAAATAACCATTTTGTAATGGAATTTTTAAAAATTTCTCCTAGAACATCTTGAGAACGCCAATATATCCTCGTTGATGACAAGGCTTTGATATTCTTGATGCCACCACATCAAGCAAGATGGTGAATGGATTTATGATTTGTGAAATTTTGAGCAGGACTTCTCCTTTCATAACCCATTTCCTCTTTCTAACATTTCAATTCTTTGTTTATTTTTCGGATTTTATGGAATTAGCCTTTGGGCGGGTGAATAAAGGCGAAATTTTATGTACTATTGGGGACGATCTGAGATTTGTTTTCGTTCAGTGAAATTTTAAGCGGTGTAAAGTTTAGAGATTAATGCAATCCATGTCATAAGCTAGGTCCACGCTTGGATTTTACAATATTATTTCCCATTTACTTTGTAACGCTGATGCAGATCGGTGAAAGAGATTTCTTCCGTTCTACCTTGTTGAAGGCAATTAGATAAATAAATATAAATAGGTAAATTTAAAATATCATTAAAACTTTAAATTATTGCATAATTATTGTAAGTTTTGTTGAAATAAAAGGTATAAATATAAAAAATATTATAATGCAATTAAATAATTAAAACATTTTCTCTAACTTTTAAAATATGTTTTTAATATTATTATAAATACGTTTTACTATTAAATATTTGATTTCAAATTTATTTTTTAGATATTAACTAAGATATTATTTTGAATTTTGAGATTAAACCTTATATTAATATTTTTTTGAGAAAGTAAAATATTTGATTCTGTATCATTACTTCTCTACGTGACATTTCATACTGCCAAATTCAGTTATTTAAGGATGTAAGTTCATTATTAGAAAATATGATCGCAAATCAAAATAGTTCGAAATGACAAAAATTATGTAATTTAATTGTAACTTATATAATTCAGTTTAAAACATTATATGCATAATTTACTTTTAAATTTCAAAGGCATAACAAAAGCATAATGAAATAGCTAGTGGAAATCAGAGAAAGGAAGGCTGTGTGATAAGGGCAACGTTAATTTTCTTTAACGTCATTATGATGTAGGTAGTTAGTGATGTCATTGTGATGCCATATATATATAATGTCATTATTCAAAGTCGCATCAACAAGTATTTAATAATTACCGATGCTATGATGATGGTACAGTGACTGCATAGAAATTGGCGATGGAGCACATCATCACGTCGCTAAAGTGCCACTAGTTGACGTCAGAAAACAACCTACTTTCTTGTAGTGAATTAACATAGTAGAAATCGGTACATCTATATCATCCAAGCCTTCCGCTTCGTTTTCTGATCACTCTTTTCATCTTCGAAAATTTATGACTATCAATAAATACTAGGAAAAGCAGAAATCCATTAACATTCAAAGAAGAGGCTGAATTATATTCAATATCTGGAAAAAGGGATAACGATATGGATACAAAGCATCCATATTTGAAAATTATTTGAATGTTTATTGTCAAGGTTGTAGATTATACTATGTGTATTTTAGTGCGATGTACTATACGCATTAATTAATTTATTAATTAGTAGTTTATATAATATGCATGCTAACTACTCAAAATATTTATTATATCATATTTGTCTATTATATAGACATTGGTAATCATTGGGATTGAAATATTTATGTTTAACCATTTTATTTTTGTGAATATTAAACTTTGGTCGTTAAAATGAAATTTAATAAATGAAAAATCATTCCCAAAAAAGATTGTAAATTAGGTCCCTAGTATTTAATTACTAAATACTTACTTCTAATTATGCAATTACTCAGTGAATAATATCAAATATTTATGTTACCATATCGGAAAATTACATTAAATGTACGCAAATTTTCTATGAATAATTGCGGGTATTTCCACAATTTATCTGGTGAATAATTACAAAAATTTCCATAATATTTTTCAGAAGTTGCAGAAATTAATGTAATATTTTCATGAAATTTCAGATATTTTTGGAACTTTATAATGAATATTTGCGAAAATTACCACAAATTTTAATTGAATAATTACGGAAATTTTTGCATTTTTTTAATACAATAGCGTAAGTATTTGCATTTATTCACTAAATAATTACATCAATTTATGAAATTATTAATTAACTTAATTTTAAGGATCTAAATTGCATACTTTTTTTACTATGATATTTTGTTTATTTTGAAACATAATAGAGACTTTACCCAAAGTGTTCCTTTATTTTATCTACATTCCTAATTCATCATCCTTTGCGGATAAGATAATTATTTATATGTACCTGTATCCATGAATGTGGACATCTAATAGTTGATGATGACTTCGGGTACAGATGCAGATATGACATTATTCGCATTCAAAAGTTCCATTGATAGGCTATGGGGGGAAACCTGCCTAAATTTATAAATTCTGTCTACTCTACAAATACTCATGATTTTACGTGAAAAACATTGATAAAAATGCGGTTCTAACATAAAGTCTAATAAGCGATTTATTAAAACGAATCAGATTACACTTCTAAAGCACAAAATGAGTGATCTTTTCACATTAATCTGAGTTTAATTTGACAACCCGAAAAATAAGCATAAGCCAATTAATTCCTAAGAGTTTTACTCAGCCCTTGCTATGCTAAATTGGAATAGTTAACAATTTCGTGCTCTTTTCATTTCAATTCTAACTATCTATTTTTTAGTACCTAAGCTTATTAAGTGTTTGGCCAACATTAACACCTTATTCCGTCTGGTTTTCCTTAGTTCCAACTGAGCATACTATTTGGCTACTTAGGCTTTTCTATTTTAAATTGAAATCATAGGCCTTTTGTGATTTGTGTGACGAACCAACATTCTTACACCCAATGACAATGCTTAATACAATAATGGTACTCATGTGTCGATCATATAAGTGTTTAAATTAAAGTCATAAGGGAAAATAAAATAAAAGGAAACGGTAAATTACAAATATTTATTCCTCACGGTGTCATAGTTGCATAAACATAATACAGATAATACATAATGTTATTTCAAAAATGTTACATCTAAGTTACAACATGTACTTCTGCTAACATAGATAGCTCTACTAGCTTTCCCCCAAAACTACTACTACATAAAATACAGACACAACATAGACATATATTATTAGAGGAAGATGATAATGAAACCTATTTACTCCATGTTGCTTCCCAAAATGCTCCAAAAAACTGACTCCATGTTGTAATAACCCACCCAAAATGGGCCTAAATTCTAACCCAGAAAAGGCCCATCAGAATTTAGAGCCATTCCAAATAGATCATTGGTTCCTATATGGAATTACTTAAAATAGATATAACAGAGCAAACTAAGCGAAATTGAAATATCGCATAGTGAAAGGGATAAAGTATAATATTAGAAAATAGATGTACCATTAAAAGAAAGCACCATAATGCAACTTACAAAATATATCTCAATAGTTATAAAAGGGTACATCAAAAAAATAGTGATAACTATCCCACAAATAGAAAGGTACTGGCAACATAAAATAATAATAATTATGGATCCTCCGTCATCAGGCTCCATGACTCCATTGATCAAGCAAATAATCCCACATACTAACCTGTTAGCATGTTAAGAGGTAGGAGGTCCAAAAAAATTCCGGTGAATGGAAATCACATAAATCTTTAAGGATTAACTATTTCCTCTATTTGGCAGTATAAATTCTTTGCATATGTCCACATAATTCAACTCACAATCAATCATATTTATTTATGAGGCAGAGTACCCTACAGTCACTTAAGGCCTGCATTGCTAATTTATGGACGATCGATTATCACTTAGTACCCTTCCAAGCGGACTACCATTGGTCACTTAAGGATATCATTTTATATTTATTCTTGGATGGATTCCGACTATCACTTAATATCCTAAGGTGGACCTTAGGTACTTAAGACCCTGTTTTATAATCGTCAACGCTGTTAAATATTCTCTTCATTGCAATATTAGAAATATTAAATTTTCACTTAATACTGGACTAAGTTAGGCACTCATCGTCATTTAAAACCTCTTCGGCGGACCTATGCCTTACTATTTAACCGGTATTATGGGTGAACTCCTAGTCACTTAGTACTTCTTTTAGACCAGATGGTTCCCCGTACATGATTGGCGGAACTCTTAGTTACCATCCCTAGGTCAATCCTCACTTAACCCATAAATAAGAAGCGTACAACTTCTGGAGAACTACCCTATTCATACACGATGGTTTTTATAGGACCATTTAATACCATATAAGAGAAAAACAGACCCAATGACCTAATTTAAATGTGTTTAGTACGTATTTAATACAGATTACTATTACGTTAATTATGTTATAAATATACAACAATAGATGAGGCGTAAATCAAGCGTATGTAAAGAAACGTCCTAAATTGTTTGAAATGTCAATCCTAACAACATAATAAAGGTATGCAAGTTTATTTCCCTATCTTCTCCAATCATAACATAAAATGTGTATTTACATTTAAACAGCAGGGAAATAACGAATATACATAGAATAACTTATACCCTAGGGGTAAAGGCTCGCAAATCCGTACCCTTTGAGTAGACGAATTACAACTCACGTCCAACCCAAATTGCACAAAATTATGAATCTTTAATAGAAAGAAATTAGAGGATGAGATAAGAAAGAAAGAAACATTAGAATAGAAGAAGAAGAAGAAGAAGAACCAACACAACATAGAGTCTCACATTGCAGCAGAACAAAAGTATAATATAGAGATAAATCTTTACTGAGAGCTTGAAATAAAACTTACAATCGTCAGAGTGCATCACATATCTGGATAGTTATAATAACCTATTTTCATATACAATACACAACGGAATACAAAATATAATCATACTTCTGAACATCTCTAGGTCGTCTCTGGACTTCACAGCATCCACTAACCTGAACCTGTACAACCTTGTCTAACCCGAGCATTTACAAAACGTCGGACCAGTCTAGTGAATCAGAGTGAGAAACCTCGTTTAAGTTTAAGTTTGATCATCCAACTTGATTTATAAGTCAAATATTTTCAAAACAAAAGGGTAATCGTAAGACCAAATCCATGCATAAATACAGACGGTTTTTACATTACGATAACCCAATATTTTTTAAAAATCATATCTTATTTGATTTTATAATAGTGTATAAATACAAGTAAATATCAATCTAGCAGAACGCTTGCATCTCACGCTATAAATATATAGTATACAATCAAAACTACAGGCTCTTATGGGAGAATGGATTTCCTAATAAGGTATGGGACCACCTTTCCAACTGTGTATATCTAGAGAGGAATAAACTGGGTTCTACAAGAACATCTTGCAACCCAGGCTAAACATGACCGGCCAATAATTTCGGTTGAATGTTCCGAATATATTATCACCTACCGTTGCTAGTAACATAACCGTTCCTGGGAGATACAGAAGCGAAAAGAAGAACAAATATGAATATTCTCTAGATGGTGACAATACACCCTAATGGGAGCGACCCACATAGCCATGCGACCTACCCGATTTTTTCCATTTTCCGGTTGATTAGGCTTGAGGTTTAAATCTTCTTTTGTAAAACTTCTGGCCACTATTCACTTTGAATGCCACATCGTCAGATCCGCCAAAAAATCACTAATTGATGGCCACAAAAATACTCTAGCTGTTAAGCTAAGAGAACGGCCATTCCCTGCCAACAACAGGAATATGAATGTCTAAATCAACGTACATGGCTCCTTTGAAAATACTTTGTCAGACATCCGTCCATACAAGTCATCCAGGAAAAGGATGAACCGAAGGCACCCTCCCACCACATCCTAGGAATCACCCTATAGGTTAGTAGTGATAGTCCTTGCAATCCATAAATTCCAATCACGATAGACCCATTGTCAAATATATATCTCTAAGGATCAACTAGAGAAATTCAACAATAGTTTTCCACTTATAAAGATTTATGGTCTTTACTTGCTCCATCTTTAATCAGCATCATTCACGTATTTGCTGGCTCAGAATGGTTTTCGAATATAAATTCGATCCCGGTCTTTCCACACCAACAACATTAGGTCATATTTTGATAGTCGGTTATTTAACTATCAAAATAAACAAACATACAAATAAATAAATCCACTGGTTTATTATACAACATCACTTGGCCATTAAAATCAATATATTGGTTTTAATATATTAATAATCTCAAATCATTTTACTTATATACTTGGAAAAATATCTTAAAATCCTATCAGATTCTTACTTTGAATATCATTCAAACATTTGCTACTTATTATCTATCGTTTGGATGGAAATCGACTCAATTTATCATCGTAAACATTTATTACGATATCTCCCCTTTTGTTTCATTATTTAAACACCATAACTGTTACTTCCCTTTTTAGAATAAACCATTCTAAAATATCGTTATATTTTCACAAAACCCTTTTTCTTTATTTTGGAAATATCATTCATATCCTCAAGCCCATTTTATTTCCTTTTACCTTTGAATCCCATCATATATATTTCCGGTTTCTTCAAATAACGTGACACTATTATTTTCTCAAAATAAATTACTTCTAACACTTCACCATTACAACTAACATCGTCCTTCGATAATCCTGAAGTCGTTCAAGTAAGGTATTTTAATTACCTCTCAGACCTTGATCGACAACGCTCTTATCTTAAGATATATCTCAGTTTTAATACCAAATATACCAGTCTCGATATCAAAACAAATCCCATTTTAGTTATATCTTGATGAAATTTCATCTCTTATTAATATAGTGAATGTCGATTGCATCCTTACAACTCAACTCGTTTAACTATTCTAATTCAAACTTGGTTTTCGTTCGATTTTCATTTCATATCTCCATTAGTTCCTAACCGTGAATCAGTCAGAAAATATTTCTCTAATATTTACCCCAAAGCCCGAAACCAACATCAGATCAATAATCAGAAAACCATTTATATCAACCGATCTCCATTTAGATTCTAATTATTTAATTTCATATTCAGGCTTTTATTTCCATTCCAAAATCCATTTCTATCAACTTGTTCTAAAAATGTTTAGTAAAACTCGGGTTTTATAACTTCGTCAAAATCTTGGGTTTCATAAACCCAATTAGATAGAATCTCAAATAAGAGTTCGCTTTAAATCACAATTTAAACATAACTTATATTGTTGTTAATATAATTTGCTTTATTATATCATTTTATTATAAATAGGCCTTACCGTTTCATAAATCCCCATTGTTCCATTTAATTCCAAGATTCCCACTTTGATTATTATTAAATAAATGTTAATCAAATATCAACATTTATAAAAATGTTTACTTAAACATTAATTATTTCCATTAAATAAATAAATAGATTTAATAAATCCATTTCGGTTAACACAGTTGACTTAGTCAACTCTAACCATCATTAACTCATTAATCAAATCTCAATTCGTCTTTCCATTTAAATTAATTACAAATTTAATTAATTTAAATAATCCCCTCTGATTATTATTAAACAAATAATAATAAATTCAATAAAATCTCATTTTAATTGTTTCTTCACAATAATTAATCTCAGTTATTGATTGTTACGTCAATCTTGCTCACTTATCAAAACATAAGAATTATCTTTATAAATCATTTAACAATTACATAAAATAAATATAAATATTTATTTCCCTTTTTAAACTTTTATTTAAAATAATATATTTAAATTCCATATTCAGTTATAAAATAAATTTAATAACTTCCTTTCTAACGGTTACTTGACGGAAAATTGTTGTTATAAAACGATGTATAATTCGACCATCTGCTATTAATTTCTCAACCAATATCACACATTGGTAAATAACAAAGAAACATTTAATTCATATTCAACAATCAATAATCCATTCATATCGGTTAAACAGTTCATATAACGTTCATATGCAAATAAATAACCAATTCAACTAATAGCGGACAATCAATAATAATAATTCAAGCCATACAATTTAACTTAAATACATTTATATTATTATAAACGTTACCAACAAGGTAAGTAACCTCGATTGGAACTAACCTTTAAAAATAACGATTTGGTTTTGATTAAATTAAAAAACCGTTTAATTTAAATCAGTTAAAAAAATATTCAGCATATACGTAAAGAATCATCAGACTAACAAATAATTAGCAAACGTAGCACATAAACAAATAACCCGACGTGTGTGTGTGTGTGTATATATATATATATATATATATATATATATATAAGTGGGATAACTGAGTGAGTTAAACTCACCTTGGTAAATTTCTATTGTTAACATGCTTTTTTTAATTAAATTAAACTATCGTTTAACTTAATTAAAAATTCGCGTTGCTTTCTATGCTGACCAAACCAGCTCTAGGTTTTAGCGCTCATTGATACGGTACCAATGCTCCAGGTCCAGTTCGATTCTGTTAATATATAAACATGTTACACAAATTTTAAGATCAAAGTTTAAACTAATTAAATCTTGATTATCAGTAATTAGGGTTAAATCATCTAATTATATTGTTTAAACAATACGGTTCGGACATATATAAATTAATATACTTACGCTGTTAAAATAGTCACCAACTTCAACCAACTTCTTCCATTTGCGGCTACTGCTCCTTATACTTCTGATGCCCGACACTTTCCTCCCAGTTTCCCCTTCTTGTTAATTTACTTTTTTTTTAAATATATCAAAGCCCGATATTTCTTTCCAAAGTGAACATAATCCGCCAAGCCCATCATGCAAGCCTCCACCCTACTTTGTTTCCAGTTCTCCTCCTCATTTGAAAAAATCAAACCAAGCTGATTCTGCTCTCCTGTAGTTCCGTTTGTGTTTTTTTCATCTTCTTTTTCTAAGAAACTATGGTTCAAAACCCGTATATGGTACCACATAGCCCACATCATATCATTGTTCCCTATACTTCCCTATTTCGCTCCCCATTCCATTCTTCTTCTCACCAAAAATGCTCACGTAAGTTTCCCCACTGCTTCTACTAACACGTTTTCCAGTTTTCAGCGTGGCTTTATTTCTTTTTACTTTTTTATTTTTCGTTATAGAACTTTTTTAAATAAGGGCCGACAACCCAATATCTAAACCCACATTTTATTTCTTCTGTTCCCTCTTTTCCGCATGGACACGATATCACCTTCATGCTAAACGCAACCGCCTTCCCCAGTCTTTCTTCCTTCCCACGGCAATAATTCCTCCCACTGCAACTATAACACCCCGCAATTTTAAAAGAAATTAAAATGATAAACTAAGGAATACTTAATTAAATATTAAGAATTAAGTAAAATGGACTGTGCCATTGCGTCCATCTCGGAATTCTGTTTGGGATAGACACCAAGCTTACGTAAAACAGACATCGTATGAGAAAGTTATTATGGTTATAAGTGACGTATAAGAGAAATATATGTAAACAAACATTATCCAGAATTGAAAATAATTTGAAAACCAGAGGCGGGAAGGCGCGGGAATTCGGCCCGTTGGGGGTCGACCCCGTGCCCTAAGGGTGTCGACCCATGAGTTGACCACACAATAGGCGTGTCGACATCGGGGTCGACCCCCCCGGACGAATCTCAGCCTATTGTGTGTCCTGGTTCGTTGGCTGATGGATATATAAAGGACCTTAATCCTATTGTTTAATTCACCTAAATTAATGGCGATAACGAGGTGCTGCCCCAACTCAGAGTAAAATAGCCTATTCTTCTTCAACAACAAGTTATACTATTCAAAGATCTGTGCTACATCATCTACAATCAATTCTCTATTCTTTAGATCCAATCATAGTGAGCTGATGTTTCTTTTAGATATAAACACCTAAAATATAATCTTGACATGTTTATAATTTTGGATCTAAGCCTATGCCTGTTAATGATATAAATCACAACAGATTTGCCATTACTTGTTTACCTAATTTATTGCTTAGATATCATATTGTAACGACCCGCAAATCCGAGCTATCTGAGTTGACTAAATACAACACACGTCCAACCCAAATAACACAGAAATACGAACCATTAATAGAAAGAAGTTAGAGGGTGAGAATAGATGAGATAGAAACTTAGAATAGAAGAAGAAGAAGAACATAAACACAACACAGAACCTCACATCGCAGCAGAATAAAATATAATATATAGAATAGCTTCTGAAATACAAAATTTTGACTGTATATACATACATCATTATCAGAGTACACACTTACAATACAGCGGAAATAACACTAGATAACTAACGCTGAAGCCTCCTGCTCCAAGCTCCTCCAAATGAATCTGTAAAATCCCGACTACTTGACTGCCCATACAAATTTGGGCACCCAAGAGTTTAGGGAAAACAAAACAAAATAAAACTCTGGGTCAGTCATGGGACTGGTGTGAGTAAACTCCAACCACTTGTTTAACTTTCAAAATCCTTTTCGAAAGAAAAGGTAATAGTAAGACCAGCCCACACATAAACATGGACGGTTTTTACCTTACTATAACCCAAAACACTTTGATACGAAAATCCAGTGATATTATAATAATGTCTACATCAAGTAAATAACCAAATAGCAGAACGCTTGCATCTCACGCTCCACATATATATTATAAAATCAAAAACCGCATAGCGCTTATTGGAGATTGGATTTCCAACATGACAAGGTATGGAACCACCTTCCGCTAGTGTATCTCTAGAGAGGAATACACTGGGTTCAACAAGAACATCTTGCAACCCGGCCCATACATGACCGACCACTCATTTCGCTTGAGTGTATCGAATGTATATCACCAACGGTTGGGATCAGCAACCGCTTCCCGACTGGGACAGCATCGAATAGAATAAGAAATTAAATGAACCTCTAGATAGGTGATTATACATCCTAATGGGTGCGACCCACATAGCCATGCTGCCTGCCCGATTTTTGTCCTTTCCTGGTTGTTGAGGCCTGAGGCTACGAATACTTACCATTCATTGATAGCACAATCACTTTGAATGCCACATTGTCAGATCCGTTAATCACTAGTTGAGTTTGCACAAATATTCTGGATATTATGCTAAGGGATAAATCCGTTGCAACCATATATATTTATACAGACCAACCCATTTTATCATTGGAAATACTCTGTCAGACATTCGTCCATTTACGTTCGTTCTGGGATTGAACGAAACCGAAGGCACTATTTCTATGTAATAGAAAAAGTCCTTGCACTTTACTCCGTCTTCAATATATTCAACATACTTGGTTCGCAACGCTTATGCCGATACGGAGTGGTTCTTCGGATAATAATCCAACCGGTCTCTCCATATTGACAACGATGGTCAAAAACTTCGATAGTCTGTGATTTAACTATCGAATAAAAACAAGTGTTCATCCAAACATATCAAACAAATCACTGGGCTCTTTAATTAATATTTCATTAATTAAATCTCTTCTCCATTTCCTTATCAATATTTGTTAACCAAATATTTTCAAATAGCCATATTGGGATTTTATACTATTTGGAAAAAACATTTCCAAATATCGCTTCCTTTTATTTTCTACAGTTAGAAAATATCTTCGATTATAATTGGAAAACAATCCAATTACCTATCTCTTCCACGAACTCATTTAGTTCTATACTTAGGAAATATTTATAACTCTATTTCCAAACTTACGCCTATTTGGATTAAGACAGATGTTGTGTAAAACATCGTTACGACAACCCAAATATTTGTATTCAACTAAATCTCTTTAAATGTTTGATCTTCGAGACTGAGTTTTGCTATTTATCGGTTATTAACGGAACCAATCAAGTTGGGGTATAACTACCTCTCAGACCTTGACTGAGTAACATTCATAACGTCAAAACAGACAAGACTACTTACTCGAATAATCAATACTATACAAACCAATTATTCATTTATAAAACACGTATACGCTTCTCTTTCTATTCTACATTCTAGTTTTGATTTCATATATATTCTTTTCGACTTTACTATTCTACTTCTAAGTTCGTTTCATTTTCTAATTCTATATATATATCTATATATAGATTTCTAGTTGTTAAATTTTCTTAAAAATATTCTAACTCCTTAAATTTTCGGAAAAATTCGCCATAACCTCCCCTGTACCGGGAGCATCGGGAAATTTCAAATAGCTTCCCCGGTCCTTCCCATCTCAAAAAGAAAAAGAAAAAGCCAAGCGGCTTGCCGATACGGCGCATAAAATCTCATATATGAATTGAACATGTACCTTATTGTCGAGCACGCAAATTTTAATCTTCATACACTTCATTCTAAACCTGCTTAACCTATAAACGTCCATTTCCATTTTATTCCAACCCAATCGGGTCATTTCAACTCAAATCGCTCATTCATTCGTTAATTAGCTCTTTGGTCTATTTCACTGTTTTATTTGAACATGTCATATTCAAATATATTTTTATTCGCTTAAAATCACGTCGAGTTTCATTTCTAACTTGGGTTCCACATTCGATTTTGAATATATATTTACAAATCCCTTTTTACTACCCAAAGTCCAAATTCGATTTCACCATTTCCTTTAACTAAATTTTTCTTCAAGACTGGTAAATCTTATTTAACATAATCTGATTTTTTACACCCAAAAATCATTTCATTCACACCGCTTGAGTCCGTATTTATTCTACAACTCAAATCTGGGATTTTCCTAATGGAAATTCAGATTTTATTTGCTTAAAATCCCTTTATATATTTAAATAAACCATTATGGTTTTCAAATGGTTTCTGGCGCTGTTTTTCTGAAAATTTTATTTTGACATAACTCAAAATCTGTACGACGAAATCCATATTTTTCTCTTCTATTGGAAAACTATTATTCAACCGGTCCTGACGGTTCTTGTTTCAAATGATTCCGACTTAAATTGAGTTCTATATACTCAATTGAAGTTCGAAACGCCAAATTACGAACTACCGCGCTGCGGCGAGTTCGTTTTAATCATATTTAATATATAAACGTTTAAACTTCGTTTATATAAATTTCAACTCCATTTTTGACATATTTTAATATAGTTAAAAATCCAGTTTTTCAAAATCAACTTAATATTTCCGATTTTCTCAAATCGCCGATTTTTCATAACTCAGTTATAAATTCACTTTTACATTTCACATTTGAATATGAACTTCTACATTATCAAATGGTAATCCATTTTACTCGATTTATAAACATTGTTATAAATCTAACTTCCTTATATATATATATTTATATTAAAACGAGTTTTCCAATTCAACATTTGAAATCCAATTCCCTTTTTATATTCTGAATTCCAAAATAAAAACCATCATTTCCTTCTTTTTTTTCAAATGATTTAAAATTTTATCTAAATTCATACTTGAATTTAAAATCACATCATATCTTCAGATAATTAATTCACTAAATTTATAAACATTTGTTTATAAATTTACTTGTTTAAATTCAAACAAGTCCATTCTGAAAATCTATTTCCAACCAAAATCGCATTTTGGAAATTTCTATATATATAACTTATCTATATAAATATAGATCTATTTTTCATAATTAAATTTAACATCTACATTTATATATCCTAATATTTATTCTAGGAATATTTAATTTAAATGAATTCGAGCTAATCGAATTCAATTCATAAATCCATACGGATTTATTTTCAGTTCAATTTATATTCTGAACATCAGAATAAATCTCATCGTTTACTTCTTTAAACGATTCCACATTTCTGGTTTTAAATTCATATTTGAATTTAAAAATTCAAATTATCAAATGATAAAATTTTCCCACTTCATTTATAAACACCGTTTATAAACTGATTCACTTCTCTGCATTATTTATTTATAAACAACGTTTATAAATTCATCACTTCAATTTCCTGTATTAATTCATTTATAAACAACGTTTATAAATTCAACATTTGTTTTACTTATTCAAACAAGTTAATATTTTCTATTCTATTCAAATCTCAAATTCTATTTTAGAAAAATAGAATGTTCCCTTTTAAATCTCAAATATCCTTCCACGATATTTTAAATACATTAACACTTAGCCCAGTGATATTTAAAACAATCAAATCACCCAATTTTCAATCATTTGATTTTTAACACATCATATATGAAAAATATATATGAAATCAAACAAACAACAAACAAACATATAATATATTTTTGAGGAATCCAGTTGGATTCCTCCAACCTGTTTTCCTGCATCCACAGATGTTAGCACATAAATAATACCCATTCTGCTTCGTGGCAGAATATCGCGGTATAGAAGGTCATCCACTAATCATAGCGTGGGGCGTATAGGGTAATCATCCGCTATGAAACTGCGGGCATCCGCTAATGAGACTGCGGGAATCCAACCAATCAATCAACCCAATATATATATAATAGCCTAAATAACTAATATAAATATAACAACCAGAAAACATTCACACAAGCAACAAACAATTATTTTTAATGAAATAAAAATAATTCTAAAGGTGAGTGAGATTTACTCACCGTGATTTTAAATTTGCTGATCCATTCCGATTCCCACTTTAATTTTATTGAGAAGCATTTGACGATGCAAAGCCACTTCATCTCATTTCACCAAGGTCTGTTATCGTGTAAATAAAGTATACTTATTTACAATGTAAATGATAATTTATTTATTCCAATTTATTTAATCACTATTGAACACTTTATATTAAATAAACTATTTTTCTTCTTCTTAAAATGGTTTAGGCAGTTTAATTTAAATATATTAACTAGATTTATATAAATGAATTTAAGAAAAGAAATGGTGTAAATAAATTAACAAATCCTTTTTTTTTTCTTTCAACTTACTTTGCTCACTTACTAATTATAAACTAGTTTTCAATAAAATTTATAAATAAAAAAAATATACCTTAATCGCTTCTCAAATGCTTTATTCCTGTAAAACCATATTCGGACAAAGCACCCTTCCATAGCCGTGATTTTTCTTTCACTACCAAGCTCCCTGAACTGCTCAAACCAAAACCAGGGCTTCACTGGTCTCAACTTCCCCCTCAACGCTAGATCCAAGGCCCAAATTCCACCTTAACATCAAAATACGCTCCAGATCCCCTCAAAGCATGCCGCGGTTTCTCCTCCCTTCAACAATGCGATCTGCGCCACTATCAAGAGCTACAGGGAACATCTCGACAGCTTCCTCTTCGAACTCCATAAAACCGCTTCAATGTCCTTCACGCCCGAAACCCTTCGCCATGCTTGCTATAGCCTAGCTACGCTTCAGTCTTCCCAAATTCAGGACTCACGAAGACTCTAATTTCCCAATCGAACAACTGAAAATGTAAACTCATAAACATTACTCGCGATTACCCTACATCCCAGAAATCTCGAACAAACTGACGCCATCGACACTTCATCTCCATGGCTCGCGAACGCTCCAACATCCATTCGAGTTTCAGATCCTCGCGACAAAAGGGAATCGCGATTTCATTGAGGTAGCACGGATTTGATTTTTGGAATTAGGTCACGACCATTTGATTTATCTGAAGCTTTCGGTTTCGGATTGAAATGAAAGAATTAAAAGAGGAAGGGAGTGTTGGACGCGATTTTATAATGGTGGACGGGGACAATACGTACACTCCATTAAACTGTTGTCTCCTTGATATCGATGGTGGGAAGCAAAAGTTCCTGCTCGAGAAGAATAGGTCTGTGAAAAGAAAAAGGAGGTCGGCTGAATTACAGTGTATTAAATCTGATTTGATTTTGTTTTTAATTCGATTTGATATCAAGGGATTTTCATTCTTTTTTTTTTCTTTAAATCGATAACTAAATATAAAAATTCATTTATATTATTAATTCAATATTTAAAACGATATTAAATATTTAAAATAAACAGACAAAGATCTGGGTCGTTACATATATGCATATTCATGACATCGTTATTCTGTTAATTTGCCTAGTCATGTCACAATATGCCTATTCTGTTAGTATAACCTAATCGATCACCGTATGCCAGTTTTATTTACTATGTCTATTCTTGTTCTCTTCTCTCCCTCTTTCCCTTTTTCATTTTTATAGCCAGGCTACCTTCGAGCCTAGGCCTATCGCTGAAATATGCGAACATATGAAATTAAGAATGACTAAGAATGACAAAATTGGGGCATAATTCACATTGTATAATCGTGATTGGGAATCTTGGGCATAATTTGTACCTTGAACCAAAACTTTGGATTTGGGGGCATAATCTATATCTTGATCTAAACCTTAATCTGGGGCATAGCTTGTATCGTGAATCATATGGGGATTTGGGGAAAAATAAACATGAAAATTGGTTAATAATGAACATGCCTAGATTTACAGTAATTGAAAACTGTAACTACACTTAGACATGAGGTTAGATTAAACTTGTGGAAGAAGTCTGCCCAGAACCGCCCAGCATACCCAGCGTCCATAAGTGGTAAATCTAATGTGAGGGGTCTAAGTGCATAAATGTACACATTACGGTGTTAGGACACAAGGTTAAGTTTGACTTGTGGTAGAAGTCTGCCCGGACCCAACCGGCATATCCAGCGTCCACAAGTGGTAGACTTAATGTGAGGGGTCTAGCGCATTAATATCCATAAATGACTTAATGGTAATACTTAACTAGTTTGAATTAGTGAGGGTTACATGAACCTATTAAATTAAGTAGAGGTTAAGTAAACTTGCTTGAATTACTGGGGGGGTTAAGTTAATCTTGTTAAATAAGTGGGGACAGGTTATACATATAAACCCAACAAACTTAACTTGTTAGGGTTATGTAGTCTTGTTAAAATGGTAAGCATAACCTGTTGAAATCATAGTAGTGGGGATGAAAGCCTGGGGGGAAGCTTGTATCATCTGGTGTGTGGGACCCGTATCAGTCAGTAACCTATATTGGTATCAAACGGAAAACCCCGAACTAGGTTGGGGTCAGGGCACGCTTACTTAGCTGATTACAAGAGGTCACTTGAGTGAGGGTGTTGACGGTGCATTCCATCGGAGTCATGTGCGTGCATGGGTTCGCTTACTCCGGAAGATAAGACGCCGTGACACCCGTAGATATGGTTGTGCACATCTTGTTAACAACGGGTTGACACTTTAGGAAGTGATACATCCTACTGTGGGGCCAACACAAGATATCTATGGGGTTAGGGAGCCGATCAATTGGGGGTTGTAATTAAGGTACATCTAGTCTAGCTTGTTTAAGAGCCCGTTATTATTCTTAGGGGTAACACCAGTAAGTTCAGTTGGGCTACCTGTTATTGTATGGGGTAAAACCTCTCACTAGAAGTACACGTAAGTCTACCAAATTGTGCTTGTTGGGATCATCTTGTTCTTGTTGTACTAGTATTGGTGTAGAGAAAGGTATTAGAGAAGCGCAATATATTATGTTCAGTTTATCCTCTTTACCTTGTTATACCTGCCTTATGACACTGTTATCTCTCTCCAATTTATATGCATGTCATGATGCTTTTACTTAATTATATGCTAAAAGTAACTAGACTCGCCGGAATTTATGTCTGACCCATTTTGTTTCCTCTTCTCTCTCTTCCGTTCCCCCCAGGTTCTCAGGGTGGGAATACTCAAGCTTGATCAGAATTCTTCTTTCATTCCGCTTGGAGCTGCTTAGATGTACCGCTTGATTTCATATCTTCTCAACTATGGCTATATTTTGGGGATTATGCTCTTTTTATGTATTATTGTACTCAGATGATAATTTCGGTACAAGACAGAAGTTTTATGTTTTCAGCATTTCAGACTTATTATGTAATTGGATTTGGACCACGAAGCTTTTCTATTTAATAAAGTTTTTAATTCCGCTGTTATTTTATATTTGTCTTGGGATGTCTCTGTTTCGTTTTACCTATAATGCTCCACGAAACTTAATGCATTCTGATAAAGAGTGACATTAATGGACGTGGGGTGTCACAACAACCGTGTGTTCCTACCCACGTACAACAGTGAAACCGCACCTAAGCTAGCATCCACCACCGTACACCCGTCTTCGCATTTTACTTATTTTCTCCCTCTTGTCTCTACCACCGTGCAAGTCCAACGTATCTCTGTTTACACCGACCACCCACAAGCATTTATATAACCATTTCAGTACACGTTGGATATACGTTTTGACACCCAAACGAACTGCGTTCCTCTTTGAAACATGCCCCTTCTTCTTGAACCCAGCGTTGCGTAGTACATGAGTACGAATATATTTATATAAATTAGTGGAGAGGATTTGGGGGCTTTTATTTTCTTTGTTGAAGGATGGGTTTTAAAAAAATGGAGCGGAGGTTATCTCGCACAAACGAAGGAATGAAAGGAAAGGCATGCTATTTATAGAGGGACAGCTGGTGATAAGAACAACATCCACTCGCATAGGTGCAGAGAAATTGCAGATAGACGATAGGCGAGCATGCAATTTTTTAGCATTCGAATGATAGAAAAGAAATAGTAGGCGGAGAGCTGTGTATATTAGGTGTAATTAGGTCTGCTGGAGATGACAATATAGGGTAGGAGTAGAAAGAACATCGCGTAGGTTTCCATTTTCTTTTCATAGGCCTACGCATACGTTTTTCAACATTGAGTTTTCATGAGTTAGGCACGAAGTAACATATAGGCTGTGTAACACCATAGATAGATGAAATATAGGTAGGTTATTACTAAAATTCATATTTTATTATTTATGTGGTTACCACTATTTAACGCGATATGTGAAATTCGCGCTCACACACACTGTCTCCAAACACAATAAAAAACGGATGTACGGCTATATCTTAACGTTACGGTTGCAATGAAATTAATTCCATTGGAAACGGACTCCGTTTGTACAAATACGTTATTTTAATTTCAGTATATTCATGGTTCACTTTTAAATTTCGCCTACCGACAAAATAACTCCAATTGGCTCTAAATTGAAAATCTAACAATAACTAGGTATACGTATTCCAATAAAATTCAGTTCATCGAAAACGGAGATTGTTTGAGAAATAATATTTCTAACGCATATATAATATCAATAAAATATTAATTTAATTTCAAAACAACTAAATTAAATAATAATAAAATATTATTGTTGAATATATTCAAAAAAAGCAATATATCATTTCAAATTGAAACGATATGAAATTATAACTCAATATTAACATTTTCGAGTTAAACGGTATTCGATTTCTATAAAAAATCCTTTTTAAATAAATTAAACCAATGTTATAATTTATAAAAGAATCCGTAGCGACTATTTGAAAATTTGATTTAGCCATAACTTAAAATCTTTAAGCTAAAGTCTCGATTTTTCAGTTTCATTAGAAAATTATAATCAGCCCGATTCTAACGTTTCTTATTTCATAGAATTCTGACTTAAAATGGATTTTATATATTCAATTAAAGTTCGAATCTTAACTTACGAACTACCACGACATTACCAGCTCGTTTTATAATTAAATATAAATATAAACGTTTAATCGTCATTTAATAAACGAATTAAATTTAAAATCCATTAATATTTTTAATATAATATTTAAAATCAATTTAAATATTTAAATTCAAATGACCAAAAAATACAGGTCGTTACATTAGGTTTAATAGATTATTTCAAGAATACAAGATAAACAAGGTGCAATATTTCTAAATATATATGTAAAATCCCCTTTTTGATATTGATTCACTTTTTGTATTAATTGTTAACAAAAACTTAACATTTTTTTTAGCAAGGCCGACCAGTTTTTAATGTGATCAGTAACACTTCTATTATATTCAAACAATAATACATGGAAAGCAGAGATATAAAGCATGTATATCTACAAAAAGAAAAAAAATTCCACGTAAGGAGGATGGTGCCTACATACAAAAAACGCTGGCACAAAAGTTACATCTAACGCCCCACCTCTGTACTCACGTTAGGCAAGATCATCGTAGGCAATGATGTCAACTAACCCAAAGAATAAGGCTGTTGAGGAGTGACCATATGTATCATAGCTTTAATCAAGTGTTAAATATGCTAGATATTGTGGTCTTACTTTTTAAATCTCAAGAGGAATTAAACATATCTAATTCAATTTTATAACAACTACATGGTGGCTATATATAATTCAGAAATTAGTATAAAATAATATAACAATATAATAAGAGTCAGACATAGATATTCATATCACTAAGGCATAATTAGATATGAATATAACACATAAGTGTAAATACAAGATAGTGGTCATAGTCTGTCCACTATACAACAAAAAATAGGTATAAGGCTACTCAAAATAATATGTATACAAAAGGGACTCATATACATATAACCCAAATAGTACAACAATAACGTAGTTTCCCTAAAAAAGGAGGATAGCCCATGCTGGAGTTAAGAAGTATCACCTGAAATGCCTCAGTCTGACCCGAGTATTATTTACACAAAGATAAACAAAAAACGAATCAGTCTAGCTATACTTATCTCATAAACTGGGATATAATAAGAGATATAAATAAACATAGACAAATAAGTACTATAAAAAAATGAAATACACAATGGTGGAGCTCAAGCATGTCTATAGTATATCTCATAAATCTGAATCAAAGCTATCAAAGAATCACATTCCAACTTATATAGCTACTCATGAAAATGATAACTCATATCAAGTCAATACGAATATTGACAACTCAAATGTCAATGAAACTCAGATTGATAAATTAATATCAATAAAAATAAAAATAACACAATATCAATAAATCTCAGATTCCAGAAACTAAAATCCAGAAATCACAAAGAAAAATGGGGGTTTAGGTCCTAAATTAATATGGGAGTCTGAAGACTTAACCAACATGTGTATCCCAAATGAGACATGATCTCTAGGTAGCTAGCCTATAATGTTGAGCCGAAGCTCCTCAAATGGTCAGAAGACCACGCGTTTCAACCCCGCACAAATGGTCCGAAGGCCGTCAAAGCATAAATCCATTTAAATATCATAATTGATCAAAATAGTGCAATTCCACAAAATGAACCAAAGTTCCTAAAAATGATTCAGAAATTATTAAAATACTCAAAATGAATCGAAGTTCCTCAGAATGACCCGAAGATCCTCAAAATGATCTGAAGATTACTAAAAATATAGAAAAAATCCCACAACTCAGAGACATCACATGAAGTTAGTTTAAATCCAAAAAAAAAGATCATAATTGATCAAGGAAAGTGTATTTTACTCCAAATTAGTACTTATAAGAGTTAAGCTATATGTCCCATAACTACTTGCTTTAATCATATATTTACGCACAAGTAGTATAGTCCACTAAAATCATAAGATGATCATTGCCATGGTTTTTTAATCGAACGAGTCCAAGAATTAACCATCAAAGAACAAGCAATGGTTCATAGTCCTTGTTTTTACTAGGGCGTTTGATTGGATTTCTCATACGAACGATAAAAAGGTTTATATAAATATATATACTAGTAGATTAGAAAAAGATTTACAGAACGATTTTGTAAAATAACTTCATATGATGAAGTAGGAATGGAAAGCATTTTAGTAAAAAAAATGATATCTACTTGTGATGTCGAACTTCCCTGTCGGCCTAAACCGAACAAGAAGGCGGATTGCTTTTGAGAACATGAATCATTAGAACACAACATGAGAATATTTCATTGCTATTACAACAATTTACATCAGAGTACAAGATATCAGAGTTCAAATAAATAATATATAACGGAAAATATCAATAGATTTAAATTACATAACAACGGATATACATATACATAAATATATATGCAACAGAAAACATCAATTACCACAACTGAAAGAAATACACAGATACAAAGCATTCCGAATATAGCTCTACCTGTAATCCAGGATCCTGTGAAAGGTAATATCTACAAAAACTAAAACTACTAACTGCTCATGTGGAAAATATGGGCAACCAGAGTTTAGGTTGAAACAATAAACTCCAAGTCAGTCATGGGACTGTTGTGAGAACTAAAACAGTTATTAACTTTATTTTAATGTTGGGTAAACCAAGGGACCACGCCGTAGAAAACAGGACTGGTTTTCTCCCAAGAATACCATAAAACAAATAACGTAATGCTAAAAAGGGAAAATGAAGCCATTATAAGACTCAGGTCTCATCACACAACACAAACCAGAGGATAGAGTTTTACTATATATGACCAAACATGCTTGATACACGAAATTTATCTTTTATTATTATTAGTGCATAGCGAAGAAATAAACTTCAAATATAAATGTATTAATCAAAGACGGCATAGTACCTTATCCAACTATGTTGCCATATAGGTTTACAACTAAAACCGCAAAGTCGCGTATTGGAAATTGGGTTTCCATCTATGAACCAAGGCAAGGGATCGTCCTTACCAAATTTGAGACAGTCTAACCCATGACTCAAAAACAGAACACATCGTCCCTTGGATATGGCAGGGTCGGTCCACACCTAACATTTGTGAATTAGTAATTCCTGATCGATACGTTTCCTGTTCCAGTGGGACCTAAAATCTGGTCAGTATGTTGACCATCAAAGGCCTATTATTCGGCCATATTCAAGGTACCTCGCTATCTGTCAACCACATAAGTTAAAAAGTCCAGGATCCATACCATGATATCACTCCTAGCTAGAAAGAAACGCATGTTCTCCCTACGGTCCTCTCCTGTTTTTGGTTCACACTGGGGTGTGAGGCTCACGATTTAATGCTATACATAAAGCTACGCTACTTAAAGCAGCTTTGATCATCAACTACAAAGCCCTGCTTTTCAACAAAAGCTTTGATCCATGCATCTCAGCATGTCATATTGTCAATCCATACCATACCATTGATTACTACAAATATACAACCTCTATGCTCGTACGTCTCAGAGAAGGGTATTAAGCAAGATAATAAATTCTCTGCCACCAAATAGATATATATTTAGCAGAGATCAACAGATACAACACACAATACAATGTTAGACCTAATCCATTTACATGTCTGTTCTGGGTCTGAATGAAACCGAAGGCACGTTTTTCTTGTTCCATATGTCCAATACAGAAGAGAGGCCCTCGCATATCCAGTCGATCTCCAAGTACGTTTGGACGATCACCACTTATTACCTCGTCTTTGGTTCACAGCCCAATAAAGACATCAGTAATCATCCAAACGATGTGAAGATCTCCGATCTTCAACCACCACCTTCTTCGACTTTTAGTCGTAGTATCAGTTATTCAAAATAGGTTAAACCCAGTCTTTCCGAAAAACTCGCGTATCTTATAATCAAGTGCTATAGAAACACATCGTATGCCACATTCCAATCCAGAATATTCTTTTATTCAAATATTATTTATATTGGGAATTATTCCCACAAATTTTATCAAAGATTTCATTCATTTAAACCTCTTGTTTAAATATTTCTTTAAAAACCATTGTAAAAGATTTTATATTATCTTTTCACAAAACTTAAAACAAATTAAGGTTTATCAAACTAGTCAGGATTATCAAGCCTTACCGAAGTAATCATAATTTTATCATCCCAATCCCAACCTATTCATCCTATGGAGCAAAACTAGTAGAACTCTATTTCTGACACCCATTGTGTTACTGGTAAATTCAATTACCAGCCAACGTTTTAAATCTAACTAAAGATTTAACTATCACATGGAGTAAAACTAGTGGTACTCCATTGTCAAACATTTCTTGAATTCGGTGAATCTAATTACCCTATTCTCATTCCAATCTAATTAAAGGTTCATTAAAACTCCATTTAGTTTTAATCTTCAAAATCATTACTTAATTATTATTCAATCTTTAGGAAATTAATCTTGTCTTTAACTGGGTTAAATAACTAATGTCGTTTAAAACACAGTTCATGATTAACTCAAAATCATCTTCCATTCAAATGGAACTTTCACACGAAATCAAATCAATTGCAATCGATATAAATTTCTGTATCAGACTAATGCTATAAGTGGAATAACGACAAGGCCTTTTAAATTCCACAAATAGTAATGGTCTTCCTCCACAGAAGCTCATCTCAATTATCAGTTAATCGAATTCCATTCAAATTCCAATCTAATATGTTAAATTGGAAAACTTTACTTAGGAAATATTCCGTTAAATCTTAACTAAAAGATTTATAAAATCCAAACCATAATTTCACCGTTAACTGTGTTTTAAGAACAAATGTTATTTAAAACATCGTTCACAATGAACCCAAAATCAACTTCCATTTAATTCCAATTATATGTATTAATTGGAAAACTTCATTAATCTTCATTAAAAGATTTATTCTTTTCTCAATTGGGTTTAAGAACAATGTTATTGAAGACACCATTCACGACAAACCCGAAGTCCAATTTGATTTCAAATACAAGGCTCTGAATAGAAATCATATTGACTTATATTCAATATTAAATTCTGAAACCAACGGATATCGTATTGGGAATAACGATATCTATATCTTCTAGATTCCTCAAAAATATGCGTATAATCATGGAATCCAATATTGTAATATTTCATAGATTATTTCCATTCAAATCCATTCCAATTCATACGTCGGAAAATTCTGGTTATATTAAAACCATTTCAATTCCTTTTCAGTTCTTTATTCTAGTTGATAAACAACTTATTCAGATAAAAATATATTTTATCTTTATGGATATGGAATATTTCATCGAAAATCTTTCCAAATCATTTATTATGATTTTACATTATTTATTCATATTTTTAATAATTTTATTAAGGCCCTTACAGTCGATTTTCCATATCGGCCACCGAACTACATCCATAGCGACCTTTTTCAAATTTTTTTTGAACGTATCCTAATATCTAACCCTTAGATTTCAAATCTATTATTATCATTTGAAAGATCTTTTCGATACGAACCCAGTGGTTCCAAGTTTTAGGAGAATCCGATGGTCGGATCTCCTATTAGGTCAATTCAAAGTCAATGGTCGAAATTCGCGAATGGTCGCTGCGCGAAACGTTCTATTCAGGCCATTTAAATATATAGAATATATTTCATTGATTTCCATTCAAAACTTATTTTATAATTGGTTTATAAATTCATTTTAAAACAATTCCAACTTCCATTTCAATTTTTAATTAAAATTGAACATATCATTTTATTATGATCTCACTCTTTTCAAAATGTCATATCAGTCTTCTCAATATCTATTGTAAAAATGAATAAAATCGATATAAAAATCTGTTTGAGTCAAAATAGCGTTTATATACTTAATTCGACTTCACATTTTAATATTTTCGTATCCATCCAAAATTGGACGTCAAAATCAACTCCTAATTCTCTTTGAATATTACATTAGAAAAATATTTACATTCATTCCAGATTGGAATAAAATTTCAACCAATATCCGTATAAATAAATTAATATGGATTACATTCATCGTTTACATCCAACGATAGTTGCAACCAACTATCAACATCCAAAATGACATCAAATGTGCATTTCATTTTCATATGAGATCCAATCAAATAATTGATGCTCACATAAATCTGTCAATCAACCGATTAACCGAAATTTCACACAAGGGAGATGTGTGAGTCAAATATCATCCTAAGACCTGTGTGGGGTTTTCAACCAACAAAAACAATTTAATGAATCATCACTCGCATACAATGCACACACTGTAGTCTGAAATAAATAAATACTCAATCATCCAATGCCATTTACGGCGCCACAAGTGTCCATCAACAGAGTATGAAATGCGAGTGTCACGTATTCATGCAACGCTTCTAATGCAAATGATTTGTGAATAGTTCATGTGTTGAACTCTTAAAGGGATATTACATGCAATGATTAATATAACTATATGATACAATTTCTAAATTGCAACTTAAAATGCATAACTAATTACTTTTCATGCAACTAAATTTCTAATGAGCTTAGATTTCTCACATTAAATATTTAATATATAAGTTCCCACATTTTTTTAATCACTTTTATTTTCTAAGTGACTTAACTTAACCATAAAACAAATCATGATATAATAATATAACAAAATAATTTAGTGAGCGAGTTCTCACCCATAAGCTAAACCAAACACCACGACACTTCTAATGTTGGAATTTCTTCATCGCGCTTTCGCTGTTTGTCGCTCTTCACACTCGAATTCACCTTTCTAGCTCTAGAATTTGCAAACGACCTCCTATCTTCACCAAACTGGGTCATTAGAACAAAAACGCCATTCCAACAACTTTCGCCTAATAGACTTTCTTCCCAAAACGCTCCAACTCGTCAGAAATCGCAAATGTTTGCATTAGGTCTGCGGACTTTGAACGCATTTTCCAAGCATCTCCAAACTCCAAAATTCGATATTCATATGTCAAATTTGTAGAGAAAAATGATAGTTACAACTTTCGTTTACTGAGCCTCGGCCAGAAATGCACGAATTGGTAGGTATTAAGCAAAGTAGGACAGGGGGTTATTTGCAAAACGGATTTTTGTGAAAAAGAGGGATTTTGGAGGAAATGGGGCCCATGACCGAGGGGAGGGGCCTGACCGGCAGCGGGGTGGCTGCAGGTGGTGGCGGTTAGGTGGTGGTGGCCATGGTGGCAGTTTTGGGTGATTTAAGGTTAGGGTTTGCAAATGGATGGTGAGAGAGGGAGAAAGAGAGGAGAAAAAGCGAGAGGAGGCGACTGATTGGCGGCGGCGGTAGAGAGGAGGGTGGCTACGGAAAAAAAGGGTGAGGGATCTCACCATTAAAAGGAAAAGAGGAAGAAAGAAGAGGAGGAGAGAAATGGAGAAAGAAAAGGAGGAAAAGTGATTTTTTTTTCTTTTTCCATTCGATTGTCTGAATGAAAACGATCTCCGTTTGTCATGAAATTCGGATACGAGATAATATGCGTCAAGACGAGTCCTACGAATTAAGTTTCGTCAAATTCCGAGTTCGTTTGACCTTCCATTAAATTTCTCAAAGCTGCTCCAATAAGCTTCAAAAATGCGATTTTAGCGTACCTTTTCTTCTTGTATGTCCAAACACTAACTCAAAAAATTATGAAATTTTGGATTCTATCATTATTTGACGATACAAATTCAGAAAAAAGTGATATCGAATTCTGAGATCGTCTCAATAATGTTCCTTTGTAAACTGACTGTCAGTTTTGCCCCAAACGGGTTTGCCTCTCACGACCACATACTAACTCCGTTTCACGTGAAATTTGAAATCTAGTCATGACTCATTATTATGAATCCAAAAAAATTGGTCTCGTCGAATTCTGAGCTCGCTAGCAAAAATTCACTTTTTAAGAGCTATGCGATGATTTTAAAAATCGAATTTTCAAAATTTTCAAATATAAGGCTTATAAATAAATTTAATAATTTTCCTGAGTTTGTTTTAAGTCAAATAAAATAAAATAAATTAATTTTAAAATTATTCTCAAATTTTATTTAGAAAAGTAACCAATTTATATTCCCATATTCCTTAAAATAACTTAAAATAAAATTTTAAATTGGTTCTGAGAATACGGGTTGTTACACTACTAATATTATAAAACCCTTTTTATATAGTTTCGAAGTGGCAAATCTCATGGAATAGCGATCAGAATAATGAGCGAATTAAGAATTCACGTTTAATAATGTGAATTAAATCTAATGACTATAGATTATAAATTCGTTAACAATGAATAAGTCAAAAATTCTATAAAATCGAGCCGTAGAAATCTATGAATTATAGAAACTAAAAAACCATAGAAAAAGGCCAAACGGGCCGAAACTCGACCAGGGATAAGCCGGGAATAACCTACATAGTCGACTGTGATCTCCACTGGTCGACTGCAAAAATTCATCAAGACTAGTCGATTGGTCCGTTTTTGACCGTCGATTGGTCAACTTATCCCGAAAGTCTTCGAGTAGCCGGAACGGGCTACTGATCCATTTTTGACTAGTCGACAAGTCAACTGCATTTTGACCAGTTTGGCAATTTTTAGCCAATTCATATATGGATCGATTCCTGCGAACTCCGGATGCTATGCACTTGATCTTGTTGGTAATAATACCTCAGAAGCTCGTCAAAACACTCCATATCACAAGACTTAAACACCTCTAAGGATTCATTCATAAAATTCGTATAGTTGAACTCAAAGCTCATAAATAGGAATATTTACACGCATATGATTCATGCACACAATAAATACACAAGACACAAGTGCCAAAGGAACATTAGACAAGCATATAGCTTGAGGCATAGATGTTAATTCTCCAAGAACTCACCTTTGTTTGTTAGGAGCGAGAAATCGATACAAAGCCTAGGTAGAACAATTTCTCCTCTCATGCTACTCAAAAATCTGTAATCTACACAAAAACAGACAAATTTCCTAACAGTTAGGTTTAGGAAATTTCATAAATTAAAGAGGAGTTGAGTTGGAGAAGATAGAGAGGAAGATGGAGAAGCTTACCTAAGTTACATCTTCAATTTTCCTCTTGATTTAAGCTCCTAATTAAATTCCTTAGATTAGGAATTTTAATTTCCCATTCTCTCTCCCCATTTCTATTTTCTTTGATGAAGTGTAGAGTGGATGAGGAGGAGATGTTTGTGGGAGTTATAAGGTTGGGTTAGGTCGGCTAAGCCAAACCCAAGTCCAAAGTCCAAATTTCTGTAAGTCGAAATATATTGATGTTTATACTTTTTCTTGTCGTAAACGACATTTTGAATTCGATGGAAGTGGTCTCGAGTCCAAGTTCTTCCGTATGAAAAAGTGACATTTTGGACCTATACTCGATTAACAATGTTATAATTAAATAAAATATTTTAATATATTATCATAAGATATGCGGGTTGCTATAGACTTCTCCCTTAAAGGAATTGCGTCCTCGCAATTACTTAAGGAAAACCCATAATTAACAACCAAGCGTCAACAAAAAGAATCTATACAAAAATAGATTAACTCAAGAAATTCACTTACGAATATTCTTATAAATTTTAACTTTGAGTTATAAATTATTATATAACTTAAGTTTATACATGTACAATGTTCCAATAAAAGTCATAAACATATACAGGAAAGTAATTTATTCTTCATAAGGGGTTTCAACAAATTAGAATATTCCTTATTTAAATTTTAAACATTCTAAACCTCAATTTAATAATTATTTAAATTATAAATCGCTAAATACCGCACTATGAATTTTTTTTTTGAAAATTTGGTTTAGACATATCTCAAAATCTACAAGATGAAACTCATATCTTTTTTCATTAGAATAATACAATCCAATAGATTCAGATAATTCTTGTTTCAAAGAATTCCGACTTCTACTGGATCATAATCTCATTTGAAATTCAAATTGAAAATTATGAACTACCACAATGTAACAAGTCATTTTAATTAATTTTAATTTAATACGTGCAACATTCAATAAGTTTATAAATTTTAAACCAATATAATCATGTTTTCGACTAGAATGAATTAAAAATTCAAACTCCAACTCGGAAATATCGACTACTCAAAATCGTCAAACATTCCCTGTGACATTTTAGCTAGAAAATTATCTCTTAAGAATTTCTCAAAAATATTCTAGCTCATAAAGTTTTTAAAAAAGAAATAGATGTATATGATGGTAATACATATCACATTCACAAAGATAAGCGATCTCGTTGGGGAAGCAAGATCACTAAATGAAAATCCAGGTTATACATTCTAAATTGGAAATATTAGCATGTCCTCTAATGTTCCACAAACAAATAAAATGAAGCGTTAAATCCACAGTTAATCCTACCTATCTAAAATTTGAAATATTAGCAAGTCCTCTAATATTTCGAAAACAACTTCTAAGTCATGCGAACACGATAAATAGTAGAAGTTGAATGAATTACACAAAACTTGAAAACCTTAGTTCTTAAATACACAAATGGGACGAAACTCGACAAGGGATAACCCTGGAGTACCACCAGTCAATTGGGAAAATTCATCAGGACCAGTCGACTGGCCTATTTTTGACTAGTTGACTGGTCAACTTATCCCGAAATTCTTTGGGTAGCATGACTAGTTGACTAGTCCATTTTTGACTAGTCGACTAGCTAACTGCATTTTGACCAGTTTAATTTTTTTAGCTAATTTCCATATGGATCGATTCCAACAAACTCCGAAGGCAATGCACTTGATCTTGATGGTAATAAGACGTCATAAGCTCGTCGAAATACTCCGTATCACAAGACTCAAATCCTTATAAGGATTCACTCTTAGAATTCATATAGTCGAATTTAAAACTCATAAATAGGAATGTTTAGGCATAAATAATTCAGACATACAATAAATACATAACACAAAAGTGCCAAAGGCACACTAGACAAGCATATAACTTAAGGCATAAATGTGAGTTCCCTAACAACTCACTTTTATTTGTTAGGGGCAAGGAATCGATCCAAAGCCTAGCTATAACAATCTCTCCTCCAATTCTACTCACAAATCTTCAACCTACACAAAAACACAAATTTCCTAAGAGTTAGGTTTATGAAATTTAAGAAATTAATGAGGAGTTGAGTTGGAGAACATAAAGAGGAAGACGGAGAAGCTTACCATGGTTACCTCTTTAATTTTCCCCTTGATTTGAGCTCCTAATTGAAATCCCTAGCTTAGGAATTTTAATTTCCCATTCCCTCTCTCCATTTCTATTTCCTTTAATGAAGTGTAGAGTGAATGAGGAGGAGGGGGCTGTGGGAGTTATAAGATTGGGCTAGGTTGGCTAACCCAAACCAAAGTCCAAATTTCCATAACTCAAAATATATCGATGTTTATACTTTTTCTTATTGTAAACGACATTTTAAATTCAATGGAAGTGGTCTCGAGTCCAAATTCATCAATATGCAAAAAGTGACTTTTTGGGCCTATACTCGATTAATGATGTTATACTTAAATAAAATATTTAAATATATTATTGTAAAATATGTAGGTTGTTACATTACAAATGAAATAAAGAAATTACAAATAGTCTGTTACAAACTAGAGAACATAACATAGACAGACAACTTGACAAAATTCTGCATTTCAGGAGCGATCTGCAAGCTCAGAAGGACCATCTCCCAGTAGTCATTATTGAAAAGATGTGTCTTAAATAGCTTCACATTCTTACTACATGCCACAGGTGCTTTGAGCTCATGGTACCCTGGAAGGCTAGCCGAAAGAGGAGAGTTTGAAACACTACTTTCAAAGAATCAGACAAGGGGAGGTGATTAATATGCGACTAGAGTTTTGATGTCAGCATAGGGGTTGTCATGGATGAACTTATCCTTTTTCTTGGCTAAAAAGGAATGTGACACAGAATCACTGCTTAAACCTTCTATACGGCTTACATTTGCTGTTTTGACACTATTTGAAGACAAAGCCAGATCAACAACACAATAAGGCTTGAATATTAGGCTGTACTTGCTCAAAAAACCCAGTTTGAAAGAAAGTGCATTAGAAGGAGGGTCCAGGTTTAGAAGAGATAGTAGTGGCAGCCTATTTTTGAGGAGTGAGATGACCAACAGGAGAAGCAGCACTTTCGTTCTGAACAACTGAAACTATTTTAGTGTTATCAGATTTGCCAAACCGAATGACTTTGTCGAGAAATTCATTCATCTTAGATAGGACATCCATCTCAACTTGCATATTCTTTCCTGGTGTCTGAACACTAGATGTTCCACCTTTACCATGTTCATCTGTTTCCACTTGCATCCCAAAGGCACCGTAGGCACGGTTTTAAAACTCGGATATTGGTCGCTGTGACGTTCCCAAAACCCCGTGACACGGTGTTGAGGATAATCATTGGAATATAACACACTAATCATCATTAGCAGATCACAGATAATAGCATAAACATAAAATAGAATAATTTACACACATATGACAGTGGAATCATATAGATATCACCAAATCAGAGAGCACAGTGCAGGATACAACTTAGTGCATATAATACATCATCAGTCACCATCGCCAGAGGCGGAATCATACATAAAGAGTACACAAAATAAATATCAGTCTACATCGCCGATGGCAGAATCATAATACATATACTAAAATGGCGGAGAAAATCAAAGTCAGCACGGTGTAGTCAAGCCTCGCCATGAGCCAAAAGCGCGCCAGAAACCTGTAACTAGGCTTCCCGTGTGAAAATGAGGGCACCCGAGTTTGCAAGGTGAAACAAACTACGAGTCAGTCATGGGACTAGTATGAGAAATCTACTTAACTTACTAACAACAATAATAAGGCAAATCAAAGGACCACGCCACTTTCGCGGAACGGGTTTACTCCAATGAGTGCTAGTGCATGAAATAAAGGAAATGATTAAATCATCGCAATGCTTTTTATAAAATGAAGCCCTTATAAGACTCATGTCCCATCATACAATGCAACGCAAGCTAGAGGATAGAGTTTTACCTTATAATGGCCAAAAATGCTTCATACGAATAAAACAAAAGTGTTTGATATTATTACTAGTGCATATATGTTTCAAAAGCAAATTCAATCATAAATATCAATCCTAGGCGGCGTAGCTACCATCTACTATGTCGCCATACCAGTAATACAATCACGTCCGCATATTTCGTATTGGAAATTGGATTCCTTCATGAGTCGAGGCAAGGGGCAAGCTCCTCTCCGATTCGAGACACTCTAGCAAATGCCTCGGGACCGCACACAGCAATCCCTGGATCCTCCAAGGCCGGTCCTCTCTTACTTTTGAGGATTAGTTATTCCTGAACACACGTTTCCCGGTCCTTACAGACCTATAATCGAGGCGCCTCGTATTCCAACAACCACACAGGTGTAAAGTAGATATAAATGCCAAGGCTGGGAGGTCACTGACACCACCATAGCTAGAAAGAAACGTCATGCATTCCTTGGGTCCTTCTCCCGTTTTTGACTTATACCGGGGTGTGAGGCTCGCGAATTCACGTTATACACAAAGATACGTCACACAGACCATGCTTTGATCATCAACCACAAGACTTTGCTTTGCAACAGAAGCCTTGATCATATGCCACTTAGGCGTGCCACATAGGCAATCCACTCCATGCGACTGATTTCTGTCAATACATAACCTCTGAGCTCGTACGTCTCAGAGAAGGGTGTTAAGCAAGAGAATAAATTCTCCGCCGCCAAACAGATATATATTTAACAGAGATCAATCAGCACAGAAAAAATCCAATGTCAGACACACAGTCCATTTACAAGTCCGTTCTGGGTTTGGACGAAACCGGAGGCACCAATTCCTCGCATATCCGTACAATCAACAGTATGTTTGGACGGCTACTGCTTCAGCTCCTTCACGGTAGCTACTCCAATCACGAGCATCAGTAGCGCCCATCCATCCAATGTAAAGATCGTCGGTCTTCAACCGTCTTTGACTCTTTGACTTCTCAACGTCGATCGATTATTTGAAATGAGATGAACTCGGTCTTTTCAAATAACCCACGTATATTTAGATTTTCAAATCATTTTATCACATGGTTGGACTATTCAACATTCACCTTTCAGTTCTTTAGTTATAATTTTCATGTTAAATACATTCAACCATCACATATCAAGCAAACACAACAAAATTGGTTTATTTCCACTCTATATCGTCTACAGTATTTTATAACGATATATCGCCATTTTTATTTATTTAAACGGCCATATTTAATTAAACGACGTTTCAAGTCGTGCCGATGCACTGGCGCTATTTTTCACTAATTTTGTTTTACACATATCTGAAAATCTAACCATTGGATCTTCACGAATTTTATATCATTAGGAAGGTCATTTCAAAATGAATCCAACGGTTTCAGTTTTGGGAAAATCCGACAGTCGGATCTTCCACACTCGTCGTTTGAAGTTACGATTTCAATTTACGATCTGCAGCGTCGTTATTCGATTTAATTTAATTATATATATATATATAATCGTTTCTGGTGCTATTTATCTTCAGATTTGAATTAAACATTCCAGACAATCCAACCGTCGGATCTTCACAAAGTTGGTGCCGTTGGAAAGATATTTCCGTGGCGAACCCAACGGTTGTGGTTTCGGGAAAATCCAATGGTCGGATTTCCCGCACTCGTCGTTTGAAATCACGGTTTCAAAACACGAACTGCACGGCCACGTTTTGTTTTAATTTTATTTATATTTATATATTTATATAAATATAGTTCATTCAAAAATTCCTATATCGTTTTCACTTCAAATATTTCACTAATGCCTTTAAATTTTGGAAAATTTCGCCATAACCTCCTTTGTATGGGAGGGGCTGGGGAAATTCCCAAATAGCCACACGGGCGTCTCATGTCAGAAAGAAAAAGAAAAAGCCAAACGGCTAGCCAACAGGCTCATAAAATCATCACCCAAACAAAACAGTAAATGTGTACCTATATGTCGGGCACAAAATTTTATTCCTCTTCTCTAGCCCCTTTGCTATAACCTGTTCAATAAATATGCATGTACATATATGCAATTCTCATCACTTATCATTTTCCATTCAACTTCATATTTGATTTACCTCGGTTTAAAAACACCATTCATTCTAATGTTGCATGCATAGGCTAAAATCATATCATTAGCTAATTAATGAATATTTCAACTCATGCATATTTATTTGAACAAGTGGCTATTTTTAACACTTCACATTTCAAAGATGATAATTTTGGCGAACTAAAATATATTTCAACACATGACTATTTTATTTAGTTCCTATGCATGTTAAAAATAATGTTTCATTCACAAATATTTATTTCAACGCTCGCATGTCTTTAGCATATCACAAATATGATAAACATGATATTTTTATCATTTAAAATATTTATTCAACACATGAATGTTTCAACACTTTATAATTTCAATAAAAATGTAATTTTTATTGTTTGATCTTTTTATTCAACACATGAATGTTTCAACACTTTATAATTTCAATAAAAATGTAATTTTTATTGTTCGATCTTTTTATTCAACACATGAACTTTTCCAATACACACACTTCTCAACACATGAGCACCTCCACACATGGATATTTTATATATGTTGTTCATATAAGAAAGATGAAATTTTTATTGTTGAAACTATTTATATATAAGGCGAATATTTTTCATACTTCATATATATTATAAAAATGTGATTTTTATTGTTTAAACACTTCATTCACTCACAAATGAATTTAATTTTCACACATCACTTTTCAACACATGAACATTTCCACATATGGATATAGTTTCAACATATGACTTTAATTTCAACTCATGAAGATAATTTCAACATATGAAAATAATTCGAACACATGGATATTATTCAAAATTCCGGCAGCATAACGGCAGGGTAGTTAAACCGGCACCGTCCCTAGTACGGCTCCTCGCTCTACCTTAAAATCTCGCGGTTTTTGACAATGGGGATTCATGCATCTAATTCGCACGCAGGCGGCATGTTTTATTTTTATTTCCACAAATATTTCCAATTCATTTCAATCACCAATGGGTATTTTTCAACCACAACCGAACAATATCAACCACAAACAATTATTCAACCATTCGCATTTTTTACCTAATATTTCACACCAATTCACAAAAATAAATATCGTCCATGGTTTGTGGACGAGGGGAGTGTATATATATATAATTGCTATATTTCACTTGCCTTTCAACACATATATCAATTATTATATGCATGTATAATTCATACTTCGCTTATATAGCTTACACATCGCATGTACATAAGGTATACAACACGTGTGTAATTTATATTTCGCTTATATAATTTATACACGACAATTTCCATTCAAATTCATTTAATTTAGATTTCTCACATTGGTTTTCGGAGTGCTAAAAATCGTAGATGACTCAGAAAAATCCGCGGTCTCTTCTATGTGGTAGAGAGCTTCCTTGCGGTCCCGATGTTTCCTGTTTCATCGAATTTCGTTAACACACTAAAAAGATATGATTTTTCAAAATTTTGCAACACTTAAAAGTGTTATTTTCAATTCAGAAATTTCAAAGCAGATGTTTTGCAAACTTTCAAAACTAGGTTTTTAATTCTCGAACAATCCGTGCTGTTTCGTCTCGATCGGATGCTGCGATGTCGAAGAGCTCCGAACAGGCTTCCCAGCGCCTGTGGTGGCAGCGAACTCGGCGGCTCCAGGGACGATCGGCGGCGCTCCAAAGGTGCGGACTTCCTCGACGAAATTCGACGTCGATAGGGGATGGTTTCAGTCGAGGGTTGGTTTGATTGGAAGAGGGGTGGAAGGCGGTCGGAAATGCCAACTGGAGACGGTGGCGAAATGGCCTGTGGTGGCGGCGATCGAGCTGGAAAGGTTTGAACGGGTTTCGTCGTTCGTTTCAGGGGTTGACCGACTTTTTTGAGATGAGAGAGAAATGAAGATATTTTCTATTATATTAAAATTTTAAATTCCTATAATATCCTTTCTAGCCAACGTACACCCATTTCAACCCAACGACTGTCGTCCCTAGCTAAATACCCCCATCCCGGGCACAATGGGATTTGTTTCGTTGGCCAATTCGACTGTTACACTCAGTTATTTTTCAAATTAAAGTATAAAACATTTAATTTTTAACTCTGAACGTACATTTCAATTTTCCAGGGCCACAAACTGATTCGAAAAATTCCAGAAAAATAAATCTAGCTATGTTTTGACGCTACGGTCCCAACAAAACTAGTTTCGTCGAATTCTGAGATCGTTTGAAAAATGGCCATTTTCTGGTCGATCCAATTTAACAGAAATTGACCAAACGCATTTTCTTTTGCTACGCTCACATACTAGCTTCAAAAATTACGAAATTTGAAACCTAGCAATAATTTGACATCCCGGACCCAACAAAAGTTGTTTCGTCGAATTCCGAGGTCGTTTGCAAAATATCAATTTTCCAGGGCTATATATTCTATATAGCGACCTTTCTGAAAATTCATTCGGCCATAACTTTTGATTCCCGTTATGAAACTTCGGTTTTTCAGATTCGTTAGAAAGGTATTGATAAAAAGATTTAAATATTTTTGGTTTCACCAAAATCCGTTATATTTTCCATCCTGCATAGTCAGTCAAAGTTTGAATTCAAATTTTCAAGCTGACTCACTATTTCTAATTCACTATTTTATTGAAATATTCTATTTCAATTGTTCAAATTCCTTTGAAATAACCAATTTAAAAATTTTAAATTGGCTCGTATTTTCCTGGTTGTTACAATCTCCCCCACTTAAAACTTTTCGTCCTCGAAAAGGAAACAACAGTAAAGTAGGAAACAAAATGTAAATGCAAAGTATTATAAAGGTACCTTGCACCGGAGTTAGTCAGAGATGTCCACTCTGCATTTGGGGTAAGCTTGCTTAATGCTTTCCTCAGTCTCCCAAGTACAGTCTCTAGGATCACTGCTCCACTGCACTTTAACTAAATGAACCTTTTTGCTTCTTAGTTCTCTAGTTTCTTTGCCAACAATCTTTAATGGCTCTCTTCTGACTGCTAATTCTGGAGTTATGTCTATATCCTGTTGCGCTGCGTCTTCTACAACAAGATCCGGATCATGCACATGTCTTCTAAGTTGAGATACGTGAAATACATCATGCACTCCAGGCAACCAATCTGGTAATTGAACCCTATAAGCAAGAGTTCCAATTCGTTCGAGTATAGGAAAGGGACCAATAAATCTCGGTGCCAACTTCCCAGTTTTGCCAAATCTGATTACTCCTCTCATCGGAGAAACTTTCAAATAAACATGGTCACCAACAGCAAATGTCAAATCCCTTCTTCTAGAATCTGCATAACTTTTCTGTCGGCTTTGGGCGGTTCTCAATCGCTTTTTGATGAAGTCGACTTTATCAGATGCTTCTCTAATCATATCGGGTCCTAACACAAGTGTATTGCCAGGTTCTACCCAACATGCTGGAGATCTGCACGGTCTGCCATATAATGCTTCAAATGGCGACATTCTTAAACTTGCCTGATAGCTATTGTTATATGAGAATTCTGCCAAATGCAAGTGATCTTCCCATGACCACCAAAATCAGTTATACAAGCCCGCAATAAATCTTCTAGAATTCTATTCACCCGCTCAGTCTGGCCATCTGTTTGAGGGTGATAAGCGGTGCTCATATTCAGTTTCGTTCCCAATTCTGTCTGGAAAGCCTCCCAGAATTTGCTAGAAAATATTGGGTCTCCATCACAGACTATGCTGATGGGAATTCCATGCAGCTTAACGATTTCTTTGAAATATATCTGTGCCAGACTTTGAGCGGTTCTATTGGATCTGACAGGTATGAAATGGGCAGTCTTCGTGAAGCGATCTACGATTACCCAAATGCTGTCATTACCTTTCCTGGTTCGCGGCAAACCATCTATGAAATCCATGGAAATATGTTCCCATTTCCAACCTGGGACTTCCAACGGTTGCAATAGTCCAACTAGCTTCTGTTGGTCGCTCTTGACCAATTGACAAGTAGGGCATCTGCTAACATACAAAGAAATATCCCTCTTCATTGCCTTCCACCAAAAAGTGCGTTTGATATCGTTGTACATTTTACTCACCCCAGGATGGATGCAAAGTTTGGATTTATGGCATTCATCTAACACTTCTCTTCGAAGGCCTGGAATATTTGGGATGCAAATCCTATCATTTAACCTGAGAACCCCTTTATCGTCAATACGGAAGCTTGTGGTTTCACCTTCCTCGACCCTCTGACTGATTCTCTGAATAAATTCATCGTCTTTTTGAAGGGCTGAAATCTTATCAATCAATCTAGGCGTAATTATAAGATTGGCAATGATTGCGGTTTTTCTACTAAGCGCATTCGCTACAATGTTAGCCTTCCCCAGCGTATACAGGATATCAAGATCATACGCTGCAAGAAATTCTAGCCAACGCTGCTGTCTCAAATTCAGATCTTTCTGAGTGTATAAATACTTCAATGATTGATGATCTGTGTACAGCACAAATTTCTCGCCCAATAAATAATGCCTCCAGATTTTCAACGCAAAAACGATGGCTAGCAACTAAAGATCACGAGTTACATAATTCTTCTCATGCGGTTTCAGTTGGCAGCTTGCATAAGCGACTACTTGGCCTCTTTGCATTAACACTGCACCAAGACCTCTAATAGAAGCATCTGTCCAAACAGTTAAATCCTGATTTCCATCAATAATGGTTAACACTGGAGCAGTTGTCAGTTTCGATTTCAATTCCTGGAAAGCTTCTTCACAGTCGGAAGTCCACTTAAACTTCTCATGCTTCTTCGTGAGCTTCGTTAACGGACCGGATATCTTCGAAAAATCCTTAACGAACTTTCGATAATAACTAGCCAACCCCATAAAACTTCTAACCTCTGTGGGTGTAGTGGGTTGTTTCCAGTCTTGAATCGCTGTTATTTGCTCGGATCTACAGAAATCCCTTTCTCTGACACGACATGGCCAAGAAACTTCACTTCTTCTTGCCAGAAGACACATTTAGAGAATTTGGCTTTGAAGACGTTCTTTCTTAGAATCTCCAATACTTGTTCTAAGTGTTTTTCATGCTCGGGTTTTGATTTGGAGTAGATTAAAATATCATCGATGAATACGAGGACAAATTTATTCAGAACTCCCCTGAACACTCTATTCATTAGATCGACAAAGTATGCTGGAGCGTTGCACAGGCCGAACGGCATCACTAACCATTCATAAAATATGTTTGGACCTCTGAAAGCTGTCAAAGGAACACACTCTTCTGCTATTCTCAATTGATGAAAACCTGTAGCTAGGTCCATTCGGGAAAATACTTTCGCCCCATTTAATTGGTCTAGCAAATCATCAATGCGGGGTAATGGGTATTTATTTTTGAGCGTCTGTTTGTTGAGGTCTCGGTAATCAACGCATAATCGAAGAGTACCGTCTGACTTTGGGACAAACACAACAGCTGCACCCCAATTAGAAAAGCTAGGTCTGATTAGACCCTTCCACAATAGTTGACGAGTTTGATCACCTAATTCTTCTTTTTCCTTTGGAGTCATTCTGCGAATTGGATGCACCACTGGTCTGGCATTGGGAATTAGATCGATTCAGAATTCTATTTCTCTTTGCGGAGGTAAGTTTTCAACTTCTTCAAACACATCCGCATAGTTTCTAACAATCGGAATCTTTTCCAAGGAAGTGAGGATAACTTCTAACGCAGACCAAAATTCTTCTCTATTTGGATTCGAACCATGACAGGGTACCGTAATATATCCAAGCTTCGTTCGAATTTTAACGATTCTTTCTGCACAATTTACTTCGGCTTTGTATTTAATCAAGCCCGAGAATGATATCGAATTCGGGAAAGTCCATAACGACTAGATTGAAAGGAAACTTGTAGAAAGAATAAGAGATTGGCACTCTACAACATGAACTGAGAATAATAGAACCCCCTATCGGATTATGAACTTCAACCGAATCCTTGAGCTTCCTTTGTTTTAACTTTAATTTGTGCACTATGTTACTAGCAATAAAACTACGCGACGCACCCGTGTCAAACAATATAGAAATAGGAATATTTTTAATTGTAAGGGTACCTCCCAAAACATCGGGTTTACCTGCTCCATCGGAAGCAGCTGGCGGGCTCGACCCGTCATACACGTGAGCTACTGCGGCCTTCTTTAGCAAAGGACAGTCTTTGACAAGATGATCCGTCTTGCGGCAATTAAAGCAGGAGCGAGGGTTCTGAGAACCCTGGCTTGAACCTTGTGAATTTGTCTTCTGCCTCTTCGAGGCTGTGCACACATTAGAGAAGTGCCCCATTTTGCCACAGTTATAGCAGCTTCCTCTTGGCGGCTTGCCAGTCTGAGGTTTCGAGGATGCTGCCTGGCTTGACTCAGCTTGATTCGCAGCAGGCTTGTGTTTGTTCCCGGCTTGGCTTCTAGCGCAATCCTGTTCCAGATGCCTTTGGTCAAGGTCTTCGTAGTTGCATGTCATTTCCACCAATTCATTAAATTCCAGCTTGACGTGGGCCATGGCTCTATCATGATACTGTCGCTTTAGCCCAAGGATAAACCTCTTATTTTTGGTCTTTGCAGTGGCGACGAGCTCCGGAGCATAGGGCGACAACTGTGTAAATTTATTTAGATAATCCTGCACTGAAAGATCCCCCTGCTAGAGGTTGGCGAAGTCATCGTGCATTCGTTCCAGTGCTTGTTCCAGGACATATTTCTCTTTGAAGAGTTCTTTGAATCCATCCCATGTTCTTCCAGCTTCTCTATTCCCGGCGGTGAGAGATTCCCACCATAGTTCAGCTTGTTCCTGCATAAGCCAGGCGCCCATAATAGCTTTATCTTGGTCTCCAAGCCTTAGGCCTTCTAGTATTTTCTCGCATGTTTTGAGCCATGCAAGGGCCTCTATTACTGTGCCAGTTCCCGAGAAGGTCTTGCCTCCTAGGTTTTTGTATCTCTTAGTTACACGGTCCAGCTCGAAGTATTGAGCGGCCGGGGGTTGTATCAAAGGTCCTTCTTCAACTGGGGCCTCTCCCCGTCCTCTGCCACGGCCAGCACAGCCTCCTCTAGCGGCGGCTGCTCTGGTAGCCATTTTTCAAATTCTGTATAAGCAAGAAAAGAGTCAGCTAACAGAAATGATAATTTATTGCATAGTTAAGCAGAAACTTTACGGAAAGATAATGATGGACTGATCAAATTGTTTTTGCTATTCTGCTCGGCTCATTCTAGGACTTTACTAGTCCTATCTCTAATGAGCTACTCGCCTTAGAATACTACTGATTCTATTTTGACGAAGTGTTTAATGTGTTAGACTCCAGAACTAAGGTTAACCAAAGCTCTGATACCAGCTGTGACGTTCCCAAAACCCCGTGACACGGTGTTAAGGATAATCATTGGAATATAACACACTAATCAACATTAGCAGATCACAGATAATAGCATAAACATAAAATAGAATAATTTACACATATATGACAGCGGAATCATATAGATATCACCACATCAGAGAGCACAGTGCAGGATACAACTTAGTGCATATAATACATCATCAGTCACCATCGCCAGAGGCGGAATCATACATAAAGAGTACACAAAATAAATATCAGTCTACATCGCCGATGGTGGAATCATAATACATATACTAAAATGGCGGAGAAAATCAAAGTCAGCACGGTGTAGTCAAGCCTCGCCATGAGCCAAAAGCGCGCCAGAAACCTGTAACTAGGTTGCCCGTGTGAAAATGAGGGCACCCGAGTTTGCAAGGTGAAACAAACTACGAGTCAGTCATGGGACTGGTATGAGAAATCTACTTAACTTATTAACAACAATAATAAGGCAAATCAAAGGACCACGCCACTTTCGCGGAACGGGTTTACTCCAATGAGTGCTAGTGTATGAAATAAAGGAAATGATTAAATCATCGCAATGCTTTTTATAAAATGAAGCCATTATAAGACTCAGGTCCCATCACACAATGCAACGCAAGCCGGAGGATAGAGTTTTACCTTATAATGGCCAAAAATCCTTCATACGAATAAAACAAAAGTGTTTGATATTATTACTAGTGCATATATGTTTCAAAAGCAAATTCAATCATAAATATCAATCCTAGGCGGCATAGCTACCATCTACTATGTCGCCATACTAGTAATACAATCACGTCCGCATATTTCGTATTGGAAATTGGATTCCTTCATGAGTCGAGGCAAGGGGCAAGCTCCTCTCCGATTCGAGACACTCTAGCAAATGCCTCGGGACCGCATACAGCAATCCCTGGATCCTCCAAGGCCGGTCCTCTCTTACTTTTGAGGATTAGTTATTCCTGAACACACGTTTCCCAGTCCTTACAGACCTATAATCGAGGTGCCTCGTATTCCAACAACCACGCAGGTGTAAAGTAGATATAAATGTCAGGGCTGGGAGGTCACTGATACCACCATAGCTAGAACGAAACATCATGCACTCCTTGGGTCCTTCTCCCGTTTTTGACTCATACCGGGGTGTGAGGCTCGCGAATTCACGTTATACACAAAGCTACGTCACATAGACCATGCTTTGATCATCAACCACAAGACTTTGCTTTGCAACAGAAGCCTTGATCATATGCCACTTAGGCGTGCCACACAGGAAATCCACTCCATGCGACTGATTTCTATCAATACATAACCTCTGAACTCGTACGTCTCAGAGAAGGGCGTTAAGCAAGAGAATAAATTCTCCGCCGCCAAACAGATATATATTTAACAGAGATCAATCAGCACAGAACAAAATCCAATGTCAGACACACAGTCCATTTACAAGTCCGTTCTGGGTTTGAACGAAACCGGAGGCACCAATTCCTCGCATATCCGTACAATCAACAGTATGTTTGGACGGCTACTGCTTCAGCTCCTTCATGGTAGCTACTCCAATCACGAGCATCAGTAGCGCCCATCCATCCAATGTGAAGATCGTCGGTCTTCAACCGTCTTGGACTCTTCGACTTCTCAACGTCGATCGATTATTTGAAATGAGATGAACTCGGCCTTTTCAAATAACCCACGTATATTTAGATTTTCAAATCATTTTATCACATGGTTGGACTATTCAACATTCACCTTTCAGTTCTTTTGTAACACCCCGCCTCCGCTAGGGTCACTCGCAAAGGAATGCACTAGCTTTAGAGGGGCATTATTGGTAAACATGCACAGAAATATCACAAGACAGAACATATAAAATAGCGGAAGTAAAATCGAACTTTCATAAACATGAATACATAAGGTCTAAAGCCTTTTACATCAGAGTACATCAAAACCTGTCTTGCAATAGTAAAGAAGCATAAAGACTTTTTCATAAATTATTCCCCAAATAAAACAGTAAAGTAGCCATAGCCAGGAAAAGTCCAAGCCATCCATGATGACCTTCAAGCAGAAGAAGTCCGAACTAAACAGCAGTGTTTCCTCCCTGTAACCTGGGGGGGAAACGGAAGAAAAGAGGCGAAACAAAGCGGGTCAGTCAAAAAGACTGAGTAAGCCCTATCTACTATTAGTATAAAAACTAGTAAAGTTAACTGACATGAGAAACTGAGATGAACATAAGCATGATAACAAGATAGGTAAGCTAAATCAAAATAACAGGATGAACTACTGAACTCAGATAAACTAAGATGTCATGATAAATTACGATGTCAAGACAAAACAAGGTATCACATCGTTAGGTTCCTATCAAGTATAATATTCCAAGATATCTATCACGTATAACGTCCCATGGTATCTATCCTGTATATCTGCTCTGCACCTACCGTACTAGTATCCCAACTGTATTACGTGTTATCCGTGAATGACCCTTACTCAGAAGTCGTGTAATGGTCCCTGTCAACCTAATATGCCGCATATATAGGTTACTCAACTCATATGTTTCTTTCCATGTATAAGTTCAGTTCTTTGCCGTAGGCTGTACGGGCTTTCCCATGTAAACGGTTTATCCTTGAAGTTGTTTTGGACTGCAACCCTTGATCTAGTTGTGTTTCCTTACCATGAACTATCGCGCGTCCACTTAGGATTTATGCCACCTAGGACCGCTAGGGATTATGCTACCTAATGAACGTTTCCGTGTCTCGGTTTGGGTTTTGGCCACCTAGGACCACTAGGGATTACGCCACCCGTCAACCGCGCCCTTGATCCCACGTATGTATCGTGAATCGTTTTCCATGTCTAGATGCACATGTTCCCCAATGTGCCATCCGAGTTCCGTGCCAGGGCAAATCAAGAAATACGGGACTCGGTCGGGAGCTTTAAATCGTCTGCCGATGCAGATATCAAGGTCTGTTTTTGTACCCGTGGCTATGGTCCCACGTGACCCCTCCCTCAACTACTGAAAGGCAATCCAAGAAAAATCATGTATAAGAACCACTCCACGGCCCCACTATAGCCCACTTTCCTACGGGCCAACCTCACCCATGACTCGATAGCAAGCACATGGTCTGTTGGGGGTTCCCTGCCTTTCCGCACGTACACGATTGACTAAAGATGGTAGGTAGTCGGCGATGCGCTATCCAGGGCAAAAACAAGAATCGTCGACTCCACGCTAATCCATCCCAGTCTTTAGGTTGCTCGCATAGCAACCAAGGCATACTCTTGGTCCTTCTAACGCAGACCTTAACCTCTCATGGGCCTAGTATAATTACCTGGCAGCCCACAGAGGGATCCCAAGAATATCCTCACGTCCCCCGAAGCTTCCACTTCGGCACCCAGTGCGCTGGAGCTTTTATCCAAGTCAGATAACTTGCTCCCCCTCGTATACTAAGCGATGACCTACCGTATCAGGTTACTCATCGTTTTGAGAATTAGTCCTATGTCCTTAGCTAAGAATTATTACTTAGTTACCCTTAACTAAGGTTTACCACTGAGCTTCCTTTCCCGTTATCCTTGATTAACCACGGTTTTCTACCTAGTTCTTCTAGCTAGGGTTTGTCTGTTGGGTTAAGTGTTATCATTCAAGTCCATGACTTAACCCGCCCACGAATCATGTCAAAGATTGGCTAAGTATTTAAGTTCAAGACTTAGTCCCACAAGTTGGTTAAGTGTACCCAGAGGCTCATGACTTAACCTTATCAAGTCAAATTGGTCAAGTACTAGCTTACCTTAATCCTATCGGATTATCTTGCTAGATCGATTAAGCATAGATTATCTTAATCCCATCAAATTATCGAGTCGGATTGGTTAAGTATAGGTTGGCTTAACCCCATCCTCTAATCGTACTATAATGGTTAAGTATATTCTAAAAAGGTCTTGTGACTAAACCTTATCAGGTCCGCGTATTAGATTGGTTAAGTGTAAGTTACTTAACCCCATAAAATCATCATGTATAATTGGTTAAGTATAAGTTGCTTAACCCCATTAAATTATCACGTTAAGTTGGTTAAGTATTGGTTACTTAACCTCATTGAATTACCGAGTTTAAATTGGTTAAGTGTTTAACTTAACCCCATCGAATTACCGTGTTTAGATTAGTTAAGTGTGGATTACTTAACCCCATCTAATTACCGTGTCGGATTAGTTAAGTGTAAATTACTTAACCCCATCCCCTAATCATCTTGTATGGTTAAGTGTCATTAAGAAAACTTACTTAACCTTGCCAAATTATCATGTTGGATTGATTAAGTGTTGGTTAACCTAATCCCCGTCCACTAGTCGTATAAAAATGGTTAAGCGTCATTAGGCAAATCAAATCACTTAACCTACCCAACCTTGTCATGTTTTGTTAAGTATCATTAGCCTAAACAATTTACTTAACCCATTTACCCATGTCATATTTGGTTAAGAGTCATTAATCAAATTAACTTAACCCTATCATGTGGCATTAATTACTTAATGCACCCCAACCTCTCACATTAGACTTTGTTGTGGTTACTAGTTAAGCCGGTCGGTTCCGGGTAGCTTTACACCACAACTTGGTCTAACCTCGGGTTCAAGCACAACATGACCAACTTCTCACATTGGGTCTTATTGTTTGCAACTACTAGTTAGGCCGGTCGGTTCCGGGTAGTTTTACGTTGCAAACTCAACCCAACCTCGAGTTGGCCACTTTCATGTTTAGTCTAGTGTCATGTTCATAGTCAAGTTTTCAAGCAATTGGGTAGACCTAACTTAATAGGTAAATTCCCAATGGGTAGACCTAACTTAATAGGTAAATTCCCAAGCTTATGTTTTTATGCATACTTACATGTCAACTTCCATGTTATATTTCAAGTCATGTTTTCAAGTATAAACACATGTCATATTTAACGTTACATGTTGTCATGTTTATACCCATTTATCCAAGTCATATTCATGTCATTATGTTTCCCCATAATGTGACCCCAACGCTTTTTAAACTAGCATATACGTTCGCAACAACGTGATGGATTAAAAGAAGAGACTTGGCAAAGGAATGACAAAAATGGGTATTAAGCCACAAGTTAATCATGGTGGCAAATGAGGCACAAATGTGTTCATTAGCTTGCATGTTACATTCTTAAGCCTCAAAAACATGCATAAACCCAAACTTGGTACATAAGCGAATCATGGTGACAAAAGACATGGAATGATGACTAGTAACTCGCATATATCATCATATAAGGGTTATGACTTCATATGCAAGTTGACATAAAGGTTATGAGGGTTCTCATGTTGCCTAATGCAACATTTCAACATAAAGGTTGTAGCTTTTAGCTCACAAGATCAAGATAATGACTTCATAAACTTGCATGACATGATAGCATGTATCATACTCAATGATCAAACCCAAACTTGCAACATGAACATTTAACTTCATAGTTAATATCTAAGAGTAGGGAAAGGGCTTACATTGCTATGAAGGCCTAAATCGACTAATCTAAAGCTTGTGATGAAGCCTATGCATGCCATCACCCAAAAACCCAAAGATGAACACTCCAAATCAACGAAAATACCATCTTTATGAACAAAGATCAAAGCTTTTGCCTTGGAATCAACTTGAGAAGCTCTCATACTAACATAGGGACTCTCTAATACTCTCATGATCATGAAACCTCTCATAGAAATGAAGTGGAGGCTAGGATAGTTGAGTGGAGGCCATGAGAGTAGCAATTTTGCCATAGTTTAGTTGCATGAATGAATAATGAGGATTTAGGATAGGTTAGGGTCTTATTTATAGATTATGCAAGTGTTTTAGGCCATAGGATTAAACCTAGATTCAATCCAAGCCATCAAAGCATGTCTTGGGGAAGAAGTCAAGTGTAGGAACCATCTAGGGCCTTTAGATTAAAGATGAACCATGAGAACCATCCAAATGCAAAATCTGCATTTGAGCGAATCGGCCCACGGGTTGACAGCCAAACACCCTGGATTAACCCCTAGTCGACCCAGCAGGCTCGGGTCGACCTCAAAAATCGGCCGGTTCGGTTATTCCCCTCTCCCAATTCGCTGTTTTGAACATTTTTGCATATTTATTTATTTAATTTTCAATTATATATAAATATATATATCAATATATATATATATTTCTCTGCGCAACCCATTTCACTTAATTAAGTATACTTTAATTTGGGAATTTTTCGTGAAACTTCGCGAGGCCATATCTTGGTCATACGGACTCCGATTTTCGAAAACTCAGACTCTATTTCGCGTATTTTTCCGAGACGAACGCAATGGCATAGCCCGTTTTACTTGATTCAGAATTTAAAATTAAATTCTGCCTTGATTCTCGTCTTAACACGTTATCGAAAAATACGGGTTGTTACATTCTCCCCACCTTTTAGGATTTCGTCCCCGAAATCTCCAAGTTAGGAAGAACATATCCTAGCATCCATCATCCATCTACTCAAAACATCATCCACAAGCAACCATTGTCCTTAGATGATTTCTAATGCTGTATGAATATATGCAAAACGTGTGTGTACATGTTCCTTAGCTAATGCTAATGATCAGGCCTGAATAATCTTTCTAATGCAAAATATGTATAGTGCCATGAATCCAACATGTATGCAAATAGTCCTAGTCATATAGATACTATATGCGTGCACAATCATTCATTCATATGCAACAACCGCATGATAACACATTCGATTTCATCCATAAACAGGTATAAATACTCGTGCATATGCAATATGAAATGTGACCGAGTCGAGCTAGTATCTAATGTGTATTCGCGCATCCACGAGCAACCACTTGCAACCATATCAATCATAACATGTTTCAAATACATGTTTACATCCATAGGGTTCTACCTAGAATTCCCTGAAACAGGGTCGAGAAGATAAACAGGACAAACTCCTTACAGGGTTTGTAACGGAGAATAGGACCGAGAGGATGTCCACAAAAGATAGCCTACAAGTAAGCTCTACAGAAAACAGGGATCAAGGATATACTCCCAAAAAGAGATATCATGCGCGTATCTAATCTTTGACCATCAAAGTCGTCTTTTAACTTCGCGATTTTGTAGCTTCTTATTCTTGTTTCCATAACATGAGCTGGAACTCATTTCTTCGTCGCCTCTCGTTCCACTTGCACTTATCCTTTTCCTAGAATACTTGACGCAAACATGACTGCGTACTCATGATCTCATGCAAGCTTTCCAAAATTCACTAGTGAATCTTGGATCTCGTTTATATACTATAAGGTATTCCATGTAGAAGAACTTTCTCTTGAAAGTAAACAGATGTCAATCAGGTTATCATGCGCACTTACTAGGGTGATCTCTATAACCCATGCATAAATGAAGTAAACCATCCGTCTTATTGGCGAACACCACTCGATCGGGCTTCAAATTTCCAATAAAGGCATCAAGGGATTCTAAGTAACTAGTCATGACAAAACCTCAAAAAGGTTACACGATACTTCGAGGGTATTACCAAGGCTAGTCAAAAGGTCTAACTACCCTCCTATCAAAACCGAGAGTGGCATCCCCTACTGTATAACCACTTCATCCCTAGAATCCATCCGTGGCTTATAAACATAAGCATTATTTCCAAACTCAACACTTGGCATAGACATTCTCAAATCCAAACAAGTCATGTATAAATGGACTGATTCTCCAATAGGACTTTGAGACAAAAATGGGATCCTCTATTACGCTAGTACTTAAGGTGCAGAGACTCAACTACCGAAGCAGACTTAAATGATACGAACAACGAAGTCCTAACGGGATGATAGAGAAGAAAAGCTAAACCTTTGACAAGATCGTTACCCTCCTTCCGAGGTACTCTAGAAATGAGAGCATACTACTGCCCTCCCGATGATCTTGTCCTTGTCCCATAATACTTAACTATCCGCCCCGTTTTACCATGCCAAAGGTATTCTCTTGTCATGGGTTTCATTGTTCATCTTTCTCCCTCCTTTGAGGACTAAGCCATACCAACAAGTTGCTCATCCTTAAGCTCGTATCCTTTATCCTTCTTTCTCACGATCCTTTCTTATAACGCGGTCACTGGTCTCTCGAGAACCACCTCCATCGTATGGAAAGCACTTTCGTAGGTAGAAAAGACTAGTCGCAGTTAAAACTACTGTGACTACAGATGGAGGAAAGAAAGGAAAAGAGACTCAATTAAGGAAACAAGGATAGTGCTAATGGCCTTTGGGGAATAGCCTTTTTCTTTTAAAAGAAAATTTTCTTGAAAAATGCTTCTTTGTAAACGATTTTCAAATAGTTTTCAGAAGGTCTTTAAAAACTTTTGCCCAGTCTGGTAACCTTCTGCTCTGATACCAAATTGTAACACCCCGCCTCCGCTAGGGTCACTCGCAAAGGAATGCACTAGCTTTAGAGGGGCATTATTGGTAAACATGCACAGAAATATCACAAGACAGAACATATAAAATAGCGGAAGTAAAATCGAACTTTCATAAACATGAATACATAAGGTCTAAAGCCTTTTACATCAGAGTACATCAAAACCTGTCTTGCAATAGTAAAGAAGCATAAAGACTTTTTCATAAATTATTCCCCAAATAAAACAGTAAAGTAGCCATAGCCAGGAAAAGTCCAAGCCATCCATGATGACCTTCAAGCAGAAGAAGTCTGAACTAAACAGCAGTGTTTCCTCCCTGTAACCTGGGGGGGGGGAACGGAAGAAAAGAGGCGAAACAAAGCGGGTCAGTCAAAAAGACTGAGTAAGCCCTATCTACTATTAGTATAAAAACTAGTAAAGTTAACTGACATGAGAAACTGAGATGAACATAAGCATGATAACAAGATAGGTAAGCTAAATCAAAATAACAGGATGAACTACTGAACTCAGATAAACTAAGATGTCATGATAAATTACGATGTCAAGACAAAACAAGGTATCACATCGTCAGGTTCCTATCAAGTATAATATTCCAAGATATCTATCACGTATAACGTCCCATGGTATCTATCCTGTATATCTGCTCTGCACCTACCGTACTAGTATCCCAACTGTATTACGTGTTATCCGTGAATGACCCTTACTCAGAAGTCGTGTAATGGTCCATGTCAACCTAATATGCCGCATATATAGGTTACTCAACTCATATGTTTCTTTCCATGTATAAGTTCAGTTCTTTGCCGTAGGCTGTACGGGCTTTCCCATGTAAACGGTTTATCCTTGAAGTTGTTTTGGACTGCAACCCTTGATCTAGTTGTGTTTCCTTACCATGAACTATCGCGCGTCCACTTAGGATTTATGCCACCTAGGACCGCTAGGGATTATGCTACCTAATGAACGTTTCCGTGTCTCGGTTTGGGTTTTGGCCACCTAGGACCACTAGGGATTACGCCACCCGTCAACCGCGCCCTTGATCCCACGTATGTATCGTGAATCGTTTTCCATGTCTAGATGCACATGTTCCCCAATGTGCCATCCGAGTTCCGTGCCAGGGCAAATCAAGAAATACGGGACTCGGTCGGGAGCTTTAAATCGTCTGCCGATGCAGATATCAAGGTCTGTTTTTGTACCCGTGGCTATGGTCCCACGTGACCCCTCCCTCAACTACTGAAAGGCAATCCAAGAAAAATCATGTATAAGAACCACTCCACGGCCCCACTATAGCCCACTTTCCTACGGGCCAACCTCACCCATGACTCCATAGCAAGCACATGGTCTATTGGGGGTTCCCTGCCTTTCCGCACGTACACGATTGACTAAAGATGGTAGGTAGTCGGCGATGCGCTATCCAGGGCAAAAACAAGAATCGTCGACTCCACGCTAATCCATCCCAGTCTTTAGGTTGCTCGCATAGCAACCAAGGCATACTCTTGGTCCTTCTAACGCAGACCTTAACCTCTCATGGGCCTAGTATAATTACCTGGCAGCCCACAGAGGGATCCCAAGAATATCCTCACGTCCCCCGAAGCTTCCACTTCGGCACCCAGTGCGCTGGAGCTTTTATCCAAGTCAGATAACTTGCTCCCCCTCGTATACTAAGCGATGACCTACCGTATCAGGTTACTCATCGTTTTGAGAATTAGTCCTATGTCCTTAGCTAAGAATTATTACTTAGTTACCCTTAACTAAGGTTTACCACTTAGCTTCCTTTCCCGTTATCCTTGATTAACCACGGTTTTCTACCTAGTTCTTCTAGCTAGGGTTTGTCTGTTGGGTTAAGTGTTATCATTCAAGTCCATGACTTAACCCGCCCACGAATCACGTCAAAGATTGGCTAAGTATTTAAGTTCAAGACTTAGTCCCACAAGTTGGTTAAGTGTACCCAGAGGCTCATGACTTAACCTTATCAAGTCAAATTGGTCAAGTACTAGCTTACCTTAATCCTATCGGATTATCTTGCTAGATCGATTAAGCATAGATTATCTTAATCCCATCAAATTATCGAGTCGGATTGGTCAAGTATAGGTTGGCTTAACCCCATCCTCTAATCGTACTATAATGGTTAAGTATATTCTAAAAAGGTCTTGTGACATAACCTTATCAGGTCCGCGTATTAGATTGGTTAAGTGTAAGTTACTTAACCCCATCAAATCATCATGTATAATTGGTTAAGTATAAGTTGCTTAACCCCATTAAATTATCACGTTAAGTTGGTTAAGTATTGGTTACTTAACCTCATTGAATTACCGAGTTTAAATTGGTTAAGTGTTTAACTTAACCCCATCGAATTACCGTGTTTAGATTAGTTAAGTGTGGATTACTTAACCCCATCTAATTACCGTGTCGGATTAGTTAAGTGTAAATTACTTAACCCCATCCCCTAATCATCTTGTATGGTTAAGTGTCATTAAGAAAACTTACTTAACCTTGCCAAATTATCATGTTGGATTGATTAAGTGTTGGTTAACTTAATCCCCGTCCACTAGTCGTATAAAAATGGTTAAGCGTCATTAGGCAAATCAAATCACTTAACCTACCCAACCTTGTCATGTTTTGTTAAGTATCATTAGCCTAACCAATTTACTTAACCCATTTACCCATGTCATATTTGGTTAAGAGTCATTAATCAAATTAACTTAACCCTATCATGTGGCATTAATTACTTAATGCACCCCAACCTCTCACATTAGACTTTGTTGTGGTTACTAGTTAAGCCGGTCGGTTCCGGGTAGCTTTACACCACAACTTGGTCTAACCTCGGGTTCAAGCACAACATGACCAACTTCTCACATTGGGTCTTATTGTTTGCAACTACTAGTTAGGCCGGTCGGTTCCGGGTAGTTTTACGTTGCAAACTCAACCCAACCTCGAGTTGGCCACTTTCATGTTTAGTCTAGTGTCATGTTCATAGTCAAGTTTTCAAGCAATTGGGTAGACCTAACTTAATAGGTAAATTCCCAATGGGTAGACCTAACTTAATAGGTAAATTCCCAAGCTTATGTTTTTATGCATACTTACATGTCAACTTCCATGTTATATTTCAAGTCATGTTTTCAAGTATAAACACATGTCATATTTAACGTTACATGTTGTCATGTTTATACCCATTTATCCAAGTCATATTCATGTCATTATGTTTCCCCATAATGTGACCCCAACGCTTTTTAAACTAGCATATACGTTCGCAACAACGTGATGGATTAAAAGAAGAGACTTGGCAAAGGAATGACAAAAATGGGTATTAAGCCACAAGTTAATCATGGTGGCAAATGAGGCACAAATGTGTTCATTAGCTTGCATGTTACATTCTTAAGCCTCAAAAACATGCATAAACCCAAACTTGGTACATAAGCGAATCATGGTGACAAAAGACATGGAATGATGACTAGTAACTCGCATATATCATCATATAAGGGTTATGACTTCATATGCAAGTTGACATAAAGGTTATGAGGGTTCTCATGTTGCCTAATGCAACATTTCAACATAAAGGTTGTAGCTTTTAGCTCACAAGATCAAGATAATGACTTCATAAACTTGCATGACATGATAGCATGTATCATACTCAATGATCAAACCCAAACTTGCAACATGAACATTTAACTTCATAGTTAATATCTAAGAGTAGGGAAAGGGCTTACATTGCTATGAAGGCCTAAATCGACTAATCTAAAGCTTGTGATGAAGCCTATGCATGCCATCACCCAAAAACCCAAAGATGAACACTCCAAATCAACAAAAATACCATCTTTATGAACAAAGATCAAAGCTTTTGCCTTGGAATCAACTTGAGAAGCTCTCATACTAACATAGGGACTCTCTAATACTCTCATGATCATGAAACCTCTCATAGAAATGAAGTGGAGGCTAGGATAGTTGAGTGGAGGCCATGAGAGTAGCAATTTTGCCATAGTTTAGTTGCATGAATGAATAATGAGGATTTAGGATAGGTTAGGGTCTTATTTATAGATTATGCAAGTGTTTTAGGCCATAGGATTAAACCTAGATTCAATCCAAGCCATCAAAGCATGTCTTGGGGAAGAAGTCAAGTGTAGGAACCATCTAGGGCCTTTAGATTAAAGATGAACCATGAGAACCATCCAAATGAAAAATCTGCATTTGAGCGAATCGGCCCACGGGTTGACAGCCAAACACCCTGGATTAACCCCTAGTCGACCCAGCGGGCTCGGGTCGACCTCAAAAATCGGCCGGTTCGGTTATTCCCCTCTCCCAATTCGCTGTTTTGAACATTTTTGCATATTTATTTATTTAATTTTCAATTATATATAAATATATATATATATATAAATATATATATATTTCTCTGCGCAACCCATTTCACTTAATTAAGTATACTTTAATTTGGGAATTTTTCGTGAAACTTCGCGAGGCCATATCTTGGTCATACGGACTCCGATTTTCGAAAACTCAGACTCTATTTCGCGTATTTTTCCGAGACGAACGCAATGGCATAGCCCGTTTTACTTGATTCAGAATTTAAAATTAAATTCTGCCTTGATTCTCGTCTTAACACGTTATCGAAAAATACGGGTTGTTACATCTTTAGTTATAATTTTCATGTTAAATACATTCAACCATCACATATCAAGCAAACACAACAAAATTGGTTTATTTCCACTCTATATCGTCTACAGTATTTTATAACGATATATCGCCATTTTTATTTATTTAAAACGGCCATATTTAATTAAACGACGTTTCAGGTCATGCCGATGCACTGGCGTTGTTTTTCACTAATTTTGTTTTACACATATATGAAAATCTAACCGTTGGATCTTCACGAATTTTATATCATTAGGAAGGTCATTTCAAAATGAATCCAACGGTTTCAGTTTTGGGAAAATCCGATGGTCGGATCTTCCACACTCGTCGTTTGAAGTTTCGATTTCAATTTACGATCTACAGCGTCGTTATTCGATTTAACTTAATTATATATATATATATTTATATATATATAATCGTTTCTGGCGCTGTTTTTCTTCAGATTTGAATTAAACATTCCAGACAATCCAACCGTCGGATCTTCACAAAGTTGGTGCCGTTGGAAAGATATTTCCAAGGCGAACCCAACGGTTGCGGTTTCGGGAAAATCCAATGGTCGGATTTCCCGCACTCGTCGTTTGAAATAACGGTTTCAAAACACGAACTGCACGACCACGTTTCGTTTTAATTCTATTTATATTTATATATTTATGTAAATATAGTTCATTCAAAAATTCCTATATCGTTTTCACTTCAAATATTTCACTAACGCCTTTAAATTTTGGAAAATTTCGCCATAACCTCCTTTGTACGGGAAGGGTTGGGAAAATTCCCAAATAGCCACACGGGCGTCTCATGTCAAAAAGAAAAAGAAAAAGCCAAGCGGCTAGCCAACAGGGTCATAAAATCATCACCCAAACAAAACAGTAAATGTGTACCTATTGTCGGGCACAAAATTTTATTCCTCTTATCTAGCCCCTTTGCTATAACTTGTTCAATAAATATGCATGTACATATATGCAATTCTCATCACTTATCATTTTCCATTCAACTTCATATTTGATTTACCTCGGTTTAAAAACACCATTCATTCTAATGTTGCATGCATAGGCTAAAATCATATCATTAGCTAATTAATGAATATTTCAACTCATGCATATTTATTTGAACAAGTGGCTATTTTTAACACTTCACATTTCAAAGATGATGATTTTGGCGAACTAAAATATATTTCAACACATGACTATTTTATTTAGTTCCTATGCATGTTAAAAATAATATTTCATTCACAAATATTTATTTCAACGCTCGCATATCTTTAGCATATCACAAATATGATAAAAATGATATTTTTACCATTTAAAATATTTATTCAACACATGAATGTTTCAACACTTTATAATTTCAATAAAAATGTAATTTTTATTGTTCGATCTTTTTATTCAACACATGAATGTTTCAACACTTTATAATTTCAATAAAAATGTAATTTTTATTGTTCGATCTTTTTATTCAACACATGAACTTTTCCAATACACACACTTCTCAACACATGAGCACCTCCACACATGGATATTTTATATATGTTGTTCATATAAGAAAGATGAAATTTTTATTGTTGAAACTATTTATATATAAGGCGATTATTTTTCATACTTCATATATATTATAAAAATGTGATTTTTATTTTTTAAACACTTCATTCACTCACAAATGAATTTAATTTTCACACATCACTTTTCAACACATGAACATTTCCACACATGGATATAGTTTCAACATATGACTTTAATTTCAACTCATGAAGATAATTTCAACATATGAAAATAATTCTAACACATGGATATTATTCAAAATTTCGGCAGCATAACGGCAGGGTAGTTAAACCGGCACTGTCCCTAGTACGGCTCCTCGCTCTACCTTAAAACCTCGCGGTTTTTGACAATGGGGATTCATGCATCTAATTCGCACGTAGGCGGCATATTTTATTTTTATTTCCACAAATATTTCCAATTCATTTCAATCACCAATGGGTATTTTTCAACCACAACCAAACAATATCAACCACAAACAATTATTCAACCATTCGCATTTTTCACCCAATATTTCACACCAATTCACAACAATAAATATCGTCCATGGTTTGTGGACGAGGGGAGTATGTATATATATATATAATTGCTATATTTCACTTGCCTTTCAACACATATATCAATTATTATATGCATGTATAATTCATACTTCGCTTATATAGCTTACACATCGCATGTACATGAGGTATACAACACGTGTGTAATTTATATTTCGCTTATATAATTTATGCACGACAATTTCCATTCAAATTCATTTAATTTAGATTTCTCACATTGGTTTTCGGAGTGCTAAAAATCGTAGATGACTCAGAAAAATCCGCGGTCTCTTCTATGTGGTAGAGAGCTTCCTTGCGGTCCCGATGTTTCCTGTTTCATCGAATTTCGTTAACGCACTAAAAAGATATGATTTTTCAAAGTTTTGCAACACTTAAAAGTGTTATTTTCAATTCAGAAATTTCAAAGCAGATGTTTTGCAAACCTTCAAAACTAGGTTTTTAATTCTCGAACAATCCATGTTGTTTCATCTCGATCGGATGCTGCGACGTCGAAGAGCTCCGAACAGGCTTCCCAGCGCCTGTTGTGGCAGCGAACTCGGCGGCTCCAGGGACGATCGGCGGCGCTCCAAAGGTGCGGACTTCCTCGACGAAATTCGACGTCGATAGGGGATGGTTTCAGTCGAGGGTTGGTTTGATTGGAATAGGGGAGGAAGGCGGTCGGAAATGCCAACTGGAGGCGATGGCGAAATGGCCTGTGGTCGCGGCGATCTAGCTGGAAAGGTTTGAACGGGTTTCGCCGTTCGTTTCAGGGGTTGACCGACTTTTTTGAGATGAGAGAGAAATGAAGATATTTTCTATTATATTAAAATTTTAAATTCCTATAATATCCTTTCTAGCCAACGTACACCAATTTCAACCCAAGGATTGTCGCCCCCAGCTAAATACCCCCATCCCGGACACAATGGGTTATGTTTCGTTGGCCAATTCGACTGTTACATTCGGTTATTTTTCAAATTAAAGTATAAAACATTTAATTTTTAACTCTGAACGTACATTTCAATTTGCCAGGGCCACAAACTGATTCGAAAAATTCCAGAAAAATAAATCTAGCTATGTTTTGACGCTACGGTCCCAACAAAACTAGTTTCGTCGAATTCTGAGATCGTTTGAAAAATGGCCATTTTCTGGTCGATCCAATTTAACAGAAATTGACCAAACGCATTTTCTTATGCTACACTCACATACTAGCTTCAAAAATTATGAAATTTGAAACCTAGCAATAATTTGACATCCCGGACCCAACAAAAGTGGTTTCGTCGAATTCCGAGGTCGTTTGCAAAATATCAATTTTCCCGGGCTATATATTCTATATAGCGACCTTTCTGAAAATTCATTCGACCATAACTTTTGATTCCCGTTATGAAACTTCGATTTTTCAGATTCGTTAGAAAGGTATTGATAAACAGATTTAAATATTTTTGGTTTCACTAAAATCCGTTATATTTTCCACCCTGCACAGTCAGTCAAAGTTTGAATTCAAATTTTCAAGCTGACTCACTATTTCTAATTCACTATTTTATTGAAATATTCTATTTCAATTGTTCAAATTCCTTTGAAATAACCAATTTAAAAATTTTAAATTGGCTCGTATTTTCCGGGTTGTTACAGTCGCATTTCGTCTCGGGGATTTTATACACTTGATCTCGTATCGGGGGAGATCTTGAACGAGATGAGTCTAACTCAGGAGTTCATCTCAGATTTCCATCTCGGGTCTGAAAGTTCATATCAGACTAATCTCAACATACAATATATGTTAAAAAATGATATTTTTACAAAATGATTTTTATGAATGCTATTAAAAACATAGTAACTTAAACTTGAATTATAAAATAACTTTATTATTCTTTATTTTGCAAAAGATCACTCATATTCTAAATCATAATATGGTTAAAACAGAAATATTGTTAAACATTAAAACGATCCAAAATATTAAAAATTCAGCATGATAGACCATAAAATACATAACTTCATATGTAATATGTATGTAAAAAAGACGAATATGAAAATCATAAGCATTGTAGAACATATATGAACATAAATATGGTAATTTAACATGAAAAATGTAATTTTTTAATAATTGTTCTAGTTCGGGCACAAATTTAAATTTTAACCAAAAAACTAATATCTCGGACAATATTCTAGTATTTCGTCTTGGCCGATATATCATTCGATATTGCAATATGTCTGATGTAACACCCCGTATTTTCTGTGAATATTAAAATTAACAAATCTAAGAACACTTAATTTTTAGAAGAAGAAGCATTAAGGGAAACAGGTTATGCCATTATGTTCGTCTCAGAATTCTGCTTGAGATAGAGTCTGAGTTTGCGTGAATCGGACTCCGCATGTAAAAGTTATGGAGTTTAGAAGATTTCAAGAATAAATAGAAAATAATAATTAAATAATAAATCCAGTTCAAAATTCAAACAGAACAGGCTGAGCAGGAAAATTCTCGCTCAGGGTGTCGACCCCCAAATGGGGAGTCGACATAGGTGTCGACCCCCTGTAGGGAGTTGAACCCTTTGAGATCTGCTTCCTATGACGAATTTCTATAGTCCTGAGCTGATGTGGCCTTCTCTGATTGGCCAATGATTAATTTCTAAGGTGTTAGGGCTTATGTGTTGTGCTATGATTGGCTGGATGACACGTCTCTTTGGTTTGATGGCTCTGATTTCTCCTAGACTAATCTAAAGGCTAGAATAATCCTAGACATCTATATATACGTAGCCAAACCTAGACCCTAACCTCATAACCCTAAGACTATGATGTCGTCATGCTGTTCGTCTACAAGATAGCCTAGGCTCCTTCATCTTCTCCTAACTAGAAAAATAAATCCAAACTAGTAATCGATTAGAAGAACTTCAAATCAAACGTCTACATCAAAGGATAGCTTTTCAAATTCAAAAATCAGATCCCAGAATACAAGATCCGTCCTTTTTCTGTAAGTTTAGTTATTATTTAGATTTAAACATCTAATAGAAATCATGACAGTAATAATTGGATCTAGAACGATGCCTAATTCTGATTCGTGCCTATCCTTTTGTCTAATCTAATTGCATATGTGAGACTATTGTGATTGATGTAATGGCACCTATCATGCCTATGAGGCTATTGGACTGACATAATAGAACCTATCATACCTATGAGACTGTTGGACTGACTAGAACCTATCATGCCTATGAGACTGTTGGACTGACATAAATGAACCTATCATGCCTGTGAGACTATTGTGATTTATCAAATGGGACTTATCATGTTGTACATTAAATTAGTAATTCTCTTAAGTCCAATTCTATCTAATCTTTATACCTATGGTGTGAATTGCTTAGCTTGTCTACACATAGTGTTAATGTACAACATTGAAAAGTGATTCTTGAATTTGGTACATCTCTACATGCTTATTTTTCCTTATGTCAATTCTTATGCTCCTCTAATTTTCCCTTTTTTACTTGCTTTTGTGAATACTAAGTTCATTCGGAACTTAGATTGAATCTCGTTGTACATGCGATTATAACGCGGGGAAAGTTTGGTATAATTTAATTTAGTAAATTTTGGGCATAGCTTGGGAATGTGGCATAAACTTGTATTTACTAGACTTATGGAAAATTTGACACATTGATTTGGATACATATGACAGATATGTAAATTGGCTAAAGATGAACATGCCTAACCCGAGGTTAGATTGAGTTGCGGTTTAAGACTGCCCAGAACTGCCTGGCACATCCAGCTACCACAACAATATAAATCTAATGTGAGAGGTTAGCGCATTAAGCCCCAAAAAGCCAAAGTTAGATTGAGTTGCGGTGTAAGACTGCCCGGAACTGCCCGGCACATCCAGCGACCGCAACAATATAGATATAGTGTGAGAGGTTTTTGCTTTAATGAATGAATTAAAGCTAAGGAACAAACAGACTAAGAATGGTAGGGTTAAGTTAATTAAGGCAACACTTGACCAATACAACATGTTAGCAAAACAGATGGGTGAGGTTAGGTAAATTTTGGAAACACTTAACCGTTATAATATGTTGATTAGGAAATCCTAGTAACGGGGATGCATTTTAGCAGTAACCCACATAGATGTATCACGGTACCCTGAACTAGGCAGGGTGGGGCACGATTACTGGGCTAATTATAAGCTGTCAAAATAGCGATGGGTGGTGCGGCAGTGTAGTTCCGATGAAGTATGGGCGTGCACGTACTCCGGAGTGGAAAAGCAGACACTGGGCATCAGTAGTATACTCTGTGCATCTTGAATCATGTCAGGTTGCCATCATGGGAATTGATACACCCCATGATTAGGCCCAGCACAGGTATCTACACATAAGCGGGGGCCGAATGACACAAGTTAGAAAGGCATGCGAGTAGAAGCCGATCGGGAAAGGGATCACTTTGTTATGAACACACGATGGTAGTTGAAACATTCTTTAGTAGGTGCAGAGGAATGGAAATGAGTGCGATAAGTATATTCATTTTATCTTGCCTTATCTTATGTTACCTTATTTCTATGGTATTGTCCTATGTTCAGTTTATTCATGTCATGATCCTTTTACTTGTTTACATGCTTAATAATCACTGGACTTACCAGACTTATGTCTGACCTATTTCTTTCGCCTTCTTTTCTTACGTGCCCCCCAAGGTCCGCAGGGAGGGAATACTTCAGCTTAGTGCAGGCCTTCTCCAGTTTAAAGAGTGTAGATGCATTGCTTGGATTCTCTCTTCTTGGGCTATGGCTGTAGTTACACTTTTATTGGGGATTTATGCTTCTTTACTATAGTTTTATGCTTCTTAATGTACTTGGAGTTTTAAATCAAGACAGATGTTTCATTGTAATAATTTATAAGTTGGGTTTTGAGACAATGCTTGTAATGTTTTAACCGAACCATGCTCTTTATGAAATGATTTCAGTTTTCCGTTGTTTATATGTCTATCTTGTAAATTATCTGTTTCTTTTACCTAAAATGCTTCACCAAAGTTAATGCATTCCCTTTGTGAGTGACCTTGACGGAGGTGGGTGTTTCACTTGGTATCAGAGCGATGGTTTACCAGATCAGATAAAAATTTTTGAAAACTATTTGTCAAAAAGAACTTTAAAGAAGCATTTTCAAGAAAAGTGTTGTTTTATTTTAAAGGAAAAATCCCCAAAGCCATATGCATTATCTTTCTTTCCATTGTTTTGAACCTTTTCTTTTCGTTTCAGCGTGTCTGGGGATCTTAATCTTCCCGAGGGCGTACCAATACCTAGCTGGTTCAGAAGGTATCTGGAGGCTAGGGCTAATGACGCAGGCCCAGCAGATGTTCCTACTCCTCCAGCTGCAACCGTTCCTCCTCCTCCTCCTCCGCGGATGAATGCTTTCTCGAAGATATGGAACTTTCGAGCTATGGGTGGAAAGAACTTTAATGGGACTAAGTCATTTGTGGAAGCAAGAAACTGGCTCAAGGAAACGGAAGATTTGTTTGTTATCTTCGAAGTGGATGATAGGCAGAAGATACAATTGGCTGTATGGTTACTTAGGGACGAAGCGTCTTACTAGTGGGAAGTTACTAATGCAGAGAGACCAATTGAAACTTGGGAGGATTTCAGAACGAGATTTGAAATGAAGTTCCTCTCACAAGCGGAACGAAGCCTACAGATGGAGAAGTTCTTAGCACTCAAATAGGGAAATCTATCGGTTAAGGAATACGTCAACAAATTCAACCAGCTGGCTAGATTCAAACTAGAGTTGGTAAACACTCCACATAAAAAGGCTCTCCGTTTCGTAAAAGGGTTGAATGAACCGCTGCACAGCCTACCTATGTCCCATATACCTATGTGTGCGACTTTTGATAGACTGGTGGACACGGCATGTTACAGGAGGAAGACAAGGGTGTAAAGAAAGAGGCAAAGGTGGATGAACCTCTGGATAAGAAAGTGTAGGGATCGCAGAATAAGAAGACGGATTCCAAGAAAGGCAGGAAGAATAATAAACCTTGTGACAAGAGGAAGTGTAAATTTTGTGGCATACCTGGACATCTGATTAAGGACTGCAAAAAGAAGAAAAGGAAGATGGGTGGTTGCTTTCAATGCGGCGAGATAGGACATACAGCTAAGGATTGCCCAAAAAGGCAAGGGCAAGGGTAGAGGACTGGATCCCCTTCTGGAGGACAAATTCACGCTCTCATGGCACCTCTGCGAGAAAGAGGTAGAAATACTTCTGTTGAGAGTTTAGTTTATCTTTCTGATCATCCAGTTCGTACTCTTTTTGATTCTGGCACATCGCACTCTTTTATATCTACTGCTTTAGTTGTATCTCTGCACCTAGATACCAGTATAGTAGAGGATCCCATGGTTGTTTCAGATCCAATTGGGGGCTCGGCTTATTTGTCCATGATTTGTTTGGATTTTGAAATTTCTATACTAAGCTTTATGTTTAAATATAATGCTTATGTTTTGGGTTTCACGGGCTATGGGTTTAAATGTATTGCTTATGTTTTGGGTTTAAATGTAAATTTTCTTTTTGATCTAATTACATTAATAATCTAACCGTCGGATTTTCCCAAAACTGAAACCGTTAGGTTCGCCTTCGGAAGATCTTTCCAACGATATGAATTGTGTTAAAATCCAACGGTTAGATTTAGGGAAATGTGTAAAACAAATTTGGGTGAAAACAGTGCCAAGGTCGCCTATTGACATGAAGTGTTGTTAAATAAAAATTAATTATTTTTATATAAATAAAAATAGAGATTAATCGTTATAAATTAATATTAATGATAAGAAATGATTTGAAATGATATATATGCGAGAATCATTTGAAAGGTCCGAGTTCAATCTCATTTCAAATGATTATTCGTCGATCCAAGTCGAAGAGTTGAAGACGGTGATTGAAGACCGACGATCTTCACGTTGAATGGATGACTTACCATTGACACCCATGATTGGAGTAGCTACCTTGAAGGGGCTACAATGGTGGCCATCCAGACTACTTGTTGATTGTTCGGATATGCGAGGTATAAGGTGCCTTCGGTTTCGTTCAGACCCAGAACGGACTTGAAAATGGATTGTATGTCTGACGTTGTATTAATTTATACGGTATTCGTTGATCTCTGCTAAATATATATCTATTTGGTGTTTAACACCCTTCTCTACGACGTACGAGCTTAGAGGTTATATATTGGCAGGAATCAATGGTACGGTATGGATTGACAATGTGGCATGCTAAAATGCAGATGATCAAGGCTTTTGTTGAAAAGCAGACCTTGTGGTTGATGATAAAAGCACGGCCTGTTTAGGTGTAGCTTTATGTATAGCGTGACTTCGCGAGCCTTACACCCTGATTGTGTATAAAACGGAGCAAGGGAACGCAGGGAGAGCAACACGTTTCTTTCTAGCTAGAAGTGGTGTTTGAGTTTTACACGACCCGACATTTTACTTATGTGGATGATGGAATGAGGTGTAACACCCCACACCCGCTATGGTCACTCGCTAAGGGAATGCCATAACATCGGTGGAGTATTTTAAGTGAATATAGAACAGAAAAATTACAACAAGACAGATATAAGTAATACTTGAAAATTTTAAAACATCATTTCATTGCAGCGGAAAGTAAAACATGTTTGGTTACATCACAAAACCATAATAAGAGTCAAGTACAAAATATCCATCCTGATAAATAAAAGTACATAATCCCAATACATGAACTGATAGCCATAAAAGAAAGGGTAAGCTGAGCTCTACATCTATGGTCCAAGCTCCAAAAGAGAATAAAGCAGCCTGATCAAAGCCCACTCGTACTGGGCCCACTCTGATAACCTGAGGGTTGGGAAAAAAAATAAAAACAACGGGGTCAGACATAAGTCTGAGCGAGTCCTATAACTTTAACAATACAATCATTAAAGTAACCAGAGAAGACATAAGCTTGATATACGGTGTCGTCTGGGGATGAATGGCTACACTAAGCAGCTTGGTAGACTTAGGATAAACTAAGAAACGTAAAGACGCATCTACCCTTCCAAAGGTAAATTACTAAACTGCAGCACACCAGTCATTCCTAACTTAAAGGTTGATCCCACCCATGGACTTATAAAATTTACTTAATAGTTCTCGCGTACCCCTAGGTGACTGAGTAGACGCCACAGGGCCCTACAATCCACTAGGTGTACACACTACTCCCCATTCGATCGGCTCCCTAACGTAGATACCCGTGCTGGCCCCACCGTGGGGTGTACCATTCCCCAACGTGGCAACCTGATAAAACTAACGGTGCACGGCTTATATCTACACGATGCAACAACGTCTTATTTACCAGCCCGGGTCCACACACGCATATGAAACCCGTTGGTCATGCGTTGCCACCGCTAACCCATTTTGGCCTCTTATAGTCAAGCCCAATATGCGTGTCCCGTCACTCGACTAGAGTCGAGCCCACTAAGATACGTTTGGGATATTGGTTGAAATGGGCCCCCACAAGCTACCACCTAAGCTTGTTATTTCTAGTGAATCCCGCTTAACCCTTTAACCATGTCCACTTACATGTTATAAATTCTGGTTAAGTCATTAATCATATTTTAATTGCCATTCAAGGCACCCACTAGATTTCCACATGCCACCCAAAGCACTTACTTAACCCTTTAACCATGTTTTAATTACATGTTCCACTTTGGTTAAGTATTCTAATCGTATTTCATATTGCCACCCAAGGCCTCCACTTAACCCCTCATGTCCCTCTACATGCTAATATGGTTAAGTGTTTCTTAATTAATTAATTAAGATCATGACCTCATAAAGACCTCTCACATTAGACCGTCTTTTATGACTGCTGGATATGCCGGTTGGGTCCGGGCAGCCTTACGTCATAAAAAGGGTCTAACCTCGTGTCTTTACTTTAATCACGTATTTAATTTGTGCCTAAGACCTCTCACATTGGGCTAACATTTGTAGCAACTGGTTAAGCCGGTTGGGTCCGGGCAGTTTTACGCTACAACTGAGTCCAACCTCGTGTCTTAGTCGATTAATTACACCTAATTAATCACCCTCATAATTTATATTAATTATCCCTAATTAATTAATCATGTTTTCCAGAATATGGGTAGACCTAACTCAATAGGTAAATTCCCAACTCCGTAGTATGGGTAGACCTAACTCAATAGGTAAATTCCCAACCCCATAATATGGGTAGACCTAACTCAATAGGTAAATTCCCAATTATGTCCATTTAATTTATGTTACTCTTAAGCATACCCATTCCACATCATTTTATTAACATGCATATTAACCCCATCGTTCCCCACGTAATTCGTTCTCGTAACGTGACATAATAAAAGGGAAGATTCATCACAAATGTCATGGGTCTAACCAACATAGCTTATAACTTTATCATGGGTTCAAAAGGTGTCAACTTGCATATATGAGCATACATTAAACCCAACTAGCATTTAACCCAAACTTGCATTATGCATGTCATAAAAAGAGACAAACTTGCATATGAACTTGCACATAAACTTGCATATGAACTTGCACATAAACTTGCATATGAACTTGCACATAAACTTGCATGTGAACTTGCATAACATGTCATACATAGAGGCAAACTCGCATATGTTATGCATATCATAAAAAGAGACAAACTTGCATATGAACTTGCATCATAATAGGGTAAACATGCATATGTATGCATAGCATACAAAGGTGTCATCTTGCATATGTATGCATCTTATTTAGAAAAAGGGTAAACTTGCATGTCATAATGTATGCATAAAACCAAACACTTAGCATGCATAAAATCAAATACTTAGCATGCATAAAACCAAACACTTAGCATGCATAAAATCAAATACTTAGCATGCATAAAATCAAATACTTAGCATGCATAAAACAAAACACTTAGCATGCATAAAATCAAATACTTAGCATGCATAAAACCAAACACTTAGCATGCATAAAATCAAATACTTAGCATGCATAAAATCAAATACTTAGCATGCATAAAATCAAATACTTAGCATGCATAAAACCAAACACTTAGCATGCATAAAATCAAATACTTAGCATGCATAAAACCCAATGCTTAGCATGCATAAAACCCATCACTTAACTTGCATAAACCCACATACTTAACTTGCATAAACATAGGGTTAACATTAAACATAGATTAGCAAACTAACATCATATCATATGACTTAAAACCCACAAATCCGCATACAAAACCGCATGATCTCATCATATCTCATCTACTTAATTTAGCAATTGGTTATTAAAGTGATAGAAACTCACCAAAACCAAGATTAGCAAACTTATGTAGTAGAACTAGTTGCTATACAAGAAGAAGATGATGATTAGAGGTTGATTAGCTTGCAACTTTCTTCATAAACTAGTGGAGGCTCCTCCTAAGTTTGATTTTGGCGGCATGATGGCATCAATTCTATTTTTAGTATGGATTAGGCTTGCATTAGGGTGTATTTATAGGATTAGGGTGTAGTTTAGGCCCTTAAATTAACCCTAGAAGCCATCAGGTCCGTCCAGCACATCAAAAATCGTCACAAGCCACCAAAACACAGCCCAACAGCCAAAACAGTGCACCCAGGCCAAACTGGCTCGACATGGGCGCACTTCCCAAGTGCGCCAGTGTATTTTTGTGCTGGCGCACTTCACAGGTGCGCCAGTGCATTTCTGGCCTGTTTCCGGTTTTTCTGCCTAACTTCGTTCGTCCATATCTCCTTCATACGGACTCCGATTTTCGAAAACTCGGACTCTATTTCGCGTATTTTTCCGAGACGAACGCAATGGCTCAACCCGTTTCCCATAATTCAGATTTTAAAATTTAATTCTGCCTTGATTTATGTTATAACAAGTTATTCAAAATACGGGTTGTTACATTCTCCCCTCCTTAAAGGATTTCGTCCCCGAAATCTCTAAGTCAAGAAGAACGTATCCTACCAACCAAACAACCATCTACTAAACCACCAAACACTGGCATCCATTGTCCTTAAAGTTTCTAATGCTGTTATGAACATATGCAAAAAGTGTGTGTATATGTTCCCTGTCTAATGCAAAATCAGGCGGTCCACTGATTCAGTTGACCTCCTTAATGCAAACCATGATAGTGCCATGCATCCATTATGTATGCGAGAGAACCCTATCGACACATACAACATCTACATGAGTGCACAATCATTCACCAAAATGCATCATCCATATGATAACACAATCATTATACATCCATAAATATAGCTACCTACACACAATTATATGCAATATGCAATATGAAGTGACTGAGCCGATCTAGTGTCTAGAGTGTGTGTATATGCATCCACGAGCAACCACTAGCAAACACTTGCATCCACATGCATCCATCAACCATAACATGTCTCAAACACATGTTTCAACCATAGGTTTACCCTATCTAAAGGTCATAGGTACTAGCGAGAGGATATACTAAAGATAAGATAAGTACTAGACAAGCGATAAAGGAGAAGTTAAAAGACATACTCTCAAAAAGAAATGGGTACAAAGAACGCATCTTCGCTTCCGTCTCCCAAGTAGCATTGCCCTCGTCTTCTCCCCATTGCACTTTAACTAGCTGAACTTCTCTGTTCCTCAACTTCCTAGTTTCTGACCCAAGGATGCGAGTAGGAGCTCGTCGAATCGTCGCATCACGCTCTACCTCTACATCTCTAAGCAAGCTCGGCTCTACGACCTCTGCGGTCTCATGTAAGCACTTCCTCAAATGTGATACATGGAATACATCATGAACACCACTAAGTCTGTCGGGCAACTCCACCCTATATGCCATCCGTCCAATCCTTTCCTTAATAGGAAATGGCCCAACAAACCTCGGTGCTAACTTCCCAACGGACCCAAAGCGAACAACATTTCTCAACGGAGATACTTTGACAAAAACCATGTCCCCAACCTCAAACTCAAGATCCGTCCTTCTCCGATCTGCATAAGATTTCTGTCTATCTTGCGCTGCCTTCATCCTTCTTCGAATCAAATCAATCTTCTCTGAAGTCTCTCTAACCATATATGGCCCAAGCAAGATCTTATCCGTAGATTCCCACCAACATGTAGGAGATCGACAAGGCCTTCCATAAAGAGCTTCGAAAGGTGCCATGCCAATACTAGACTGAAAGCTGTTATTGTATGCGAACTCCACCAAAGGAAGATGTTCTTCCCATGTACCTCCAAAATCCAAGATACAAAGCCTCAAGAGATCTTCTAAGATACGGTTCACCCTCTCGGTCTGACCGTCCGTCTGAGGATGATATGCGGTGCTCAAACACAACTGATTCCCTACCGCCTCTTGCAAACTTCTCCAAAACTCACTAGTGAAGATAGGATCTCGATCACTCACAATGCTGGATGGTACGCCATGCAATCTAACAATCTCTCGAACATAGACTGAAGCAAGCCATGGAGCGGTCCTCTTACTCTTCACGGGTATAAAATGGGCACTCTTGGTAAGTCTGTCTACCACAACCCAAATTCCCGTATTGCCCTTCCTCGATCTCGGTAACCCATCGATGAAATCCATCGAGACACTATCCCACTTCCATTGCGGAACTTCCAATGGGTATAGCAACCCACCGGGTTTCCTTTGCTCCTCTTTAACTTGTTGGCACACTAAGCATCTAGCCACATACTCGGCCACATCTTTCTTCATACCGGCCCAGAAGAAAACTCTCTTCATGTCTTGGTACATCTTGTCCCTACCAGGATGAGTGGTCATCTTTGACCGATGTGCATCATCAAGTATAGCCTTCCTCAGACCCTCGTCTTGCGGTACACAAAGTCTACCGTCTCTACGCAACCACCCCTTACCATCTAGTGTGTACCTACTCAAATGGCTGGACGACTCCCCCCCTTATGAGCTTCTCTACTAACTCAACCAACTGTGGGTCGTCTCGCTGTGCCTCGCCAATCCGCCCCAAAAGAGTAGGCCTAACCTCCAAGGAGGCTAGCAAACCGGGTACAAAGTCAACGGAAGGTCTAAAGTCAATCATAGAATTAAACTCCAAGCTTCGCCATTCCACGAACAATGGACTCAAAGACAGCCTTTTTCTGCTCAAGGCGTCTGCCACCACGTTACCCTTGCCAGGGGTATACGCTATCTCAAACTCATAGGATGCTAAGAATTCCATCCACCTTTGTTGTCTTAAGACAATGTGCTCAAAGAGTCTCCAACACTTCCCTAAGATGTAGGGCATGCTTTTCTCCACTTCTAGAGAAAATCAGGATATTCTCCCATGCAAAATCGTCACAACTATCCATCTCTCACGCAGACCACCTTAGTCGAACTCGACATCCCCCAAATGCAAGCCCCAAAGGCCTAAACCAATATCAGACAAACACCCAAGGGATACCTCCTTCGAATTCAGACGACCTACGTGAGATGATACTAGTAAAAACGGTTAAATAATTAAGCCCTTGTCCAACTCTGGATGTCCTTGCCAGTCTTGCTCCAAAACCACCGTTTATCCCATAACTGGCTTTGCTCAACCTATTGAGCACATACGAAAACTTATTTCGCTCCTAGAAAAGACCAAGATGTCATCCACCAAGATCATCACGAACTTATTTAGGTACTCCCTGAACACCCTTCTCATCAAATCAACAAAGTATGCGGAGGCGTTCGTCTAACCAAATGGCATCACCAGCCACTCATAAAACCATCCGGAGTCCTAAAGGCAATCTTCTCTATACTATCCTCAGCCACTCTCAACTGACGAAACCCCGTGGCTGAGTCCAACTGCGAAAATACTGAGGCGCCAACCAACTGATCAAAGAGATCATCAATCCTCGGCAATGGGTGTCTATTCTTCTTTGTGAGTTTATTTAGTTCTCTTTAGCCTACACAAAGTCTGAGGGACCCACCCGCCTTCGTAGCAAAAACTACTGGAGCACCCCACTCCGATATACTTCGTCTTATGAACCCCTTCTCAAGCAACTCCCCTACTTGCTTATGGAGTTCCCTCCTCTCACGAGGAGCCATGTGGCGCACTGGTAAAGATACAGGTTTAGCATTGTCTACCAGATATATTCGGAAGTCAATCTCCCGCTCCGGAGGTAAGCCCTTCACCTCCTCAAACACATCCGAGTATTCCCGGACCACTCTAACAGATCGCAAACTCTCGACCGACGTGTCAAGCGATTCTAGATAACTTAGCATAACAGATTCCATGGGATTACAAGAGATCTCGAGAGTGTTACCCAAGCGGGTCACAAGCCTAACAACTCTCCCTTCAAAATCAAGAACGGCACCCCTACTGGATAACCAGTCCATGCCCAAAACTATCCCGTAGCCCGTGAAGCCCAAAAAGCATCACATCTAAACTCAATGCTAAGTATAGAAACTTTCAAACCCAAACACGTCATGGGGCCCCAATTGGGTTTGAAACAACTAAGGGATCATCTACCAAACTGGTGTCTAAGTGCAGTGACTCAACTAACAATGATGAGATAAACGAACTCGATGCGTCAGAATCAAATAAAGTTCGAACCGGATAATAAAGAAATCCAAATTCCAACCTAGACGGTCCTATCCCCATCTGGTACACTAGCCGCGAGGGAATACAACTACCCTCCAGGAGATTCCATACCTTGCCCATGCCCCTTTGGACAATCCTAATAAGGTGTCCCATTCCTCCAAAAGGATAACTACTCGCCTTCTTCTTCCCATTCTCCACTCGTAACCTCCTACCAATGAGGTTTCATCCTTCATTAACCAAACAACTATTTGAGCCTTCCTCCCATCGTCTATCCGATAGATACCTACCAGTCCTCCTCCTTCTTGAACCAACTTCTAATCCGACTAATGTCTAAGTCCCTTGAAGTGGTTTTCCATTCTTATCTATCTTAGAAAGGTCATCTATACGCGGAGGGGAAACTCAAAACGAGAGAGGAAGAGATTCAAAACGGAGAATTCGAAAGATATAGATATGGCTATTGGGGATTATGCTTTTCTTTCAAAAACTTTTCTCTTAAAAGACATGTTTTTGAAAATACTCCTTTCAAAAATATTCTTAGAAAATAGTTTTTCTAAAAATTTTATCTATTCTGGTAACCTTAAGCTCTGATACCACGTGTAACACCCCACACCCACTATGGTCACTCGCTAAGGGAATGCCATAACATCGGTGGAGTATTTTAAGTGAATATAGAACAGAAAAATTACAACAAGACAGATATAAGTAATACTTGAAAATTTTAAAACATCATTTCATTGCAGCGGAAAGTAAAACATGTTTGGTTACATCACAAAACCATAATAAGAGTCAAGTACAAAATATCCATCCTGATAAATAAAAGTACATAATCCCAATACATGAACTGATAGCCATAAAAGAAAGGGTAAGCTGAGCTCTACATCTATGGTCCAAGCTCCAAAAGAGAATAAAGCAGCCTGATCAAAGCCCACTCGTACTGGGCCCACTCTGATAACCTGAGGGTTGGGAAAAAAATAAAAACAACGGGGTCAGACATAAGTCTGAGCGAGTCCTATAACTTTAACAATACAATCATTAAAGTAACCAGAGAAGACATAAGCTTGATATACGGTGTCGTCTGGGGATGAATGGCTACACTAAGCAGCTTGGTAGACTTAGGATAAACTAAGAAACGTAAAGACGCATCTACCCTTCCAAAGGTAAATTACTAAACTGCAGCACACCAGTCATTCCTAACTTAAAGGTTGATCCCACCCATGGACTTATAAAATTTACTTAATAGTTCTCGCGTACCCCTAGGTGACTGAGTAGACGCCACAGGGCCCTACAATCCACTAGGTGTACACACTACTCCCCATTCGATCGGCTCCCTAACGTAGATACCCGTGCTGGCCCCACCGTGGGGTGTACCATTCCCCAACGTGGCAACCTGATAAAACTAACGGTGCACGTCTTATATCTACACGATGCAACAACGTCTTATTTACCAGCCCGAGTCCACACACGCATATGAAACCCGTTGGTCATGCGTTGCCACCGCTAACCCATTTTGGCCTCTTATAGTCAAGCCCAATATGCGTGTCCCGTCACTCGACTAGAGTCGAGCCCACTAAGATACGTTTGGGATATTGGTTGAAATGGGCCCCCACAAGCTACCACCTAAGCTTGTTATTTCTAGTGAATCCCGCTTAACCCTTTAACCATGTCCACTTACATGTTATAAATTCTGGTTAAGTCATTAATCATATTTTAATTGCCATTCAAGGCACCCACTAGATTTCCACATGCCACCCAAAGCACTTACTTAACCCTTTAACCATGTTTTAATTACATGTTCCACTTTGGTTAAGTATTCTAATCGTATTTTCTATTGCCACCCAAGGCCTCCACTTAACCCCTCATGTCCCTCTACATGCTAATATGGTTAAGTGTTTCTTAATTAATTAATTAAGATCATGACCTCATAAAGACCTCTCACATTAGACCGTCTTTTATGACTGCTGGATATGCCGGTTGGGTCCGGGCAGCCTTACGTCATAAAAAGGGTCTAACCTCGTGTCTTTACTTTAATCACGTATTTAATTTGTGCCTAAGACCTCTCACATTGGGCTAACATTTGTAGCAACTGGTTAAGCCGGTTGGGTCCGGGCAGTTTTACGCTACAACTGAGTCCAACCTCGTGTCTTAGTCGATTAATTACACCTAATTAATCACCCTCATAATTTATATTAATTATCCCTAATTAATTAATCATGTTTTCCAGAATATGGGTAGACCTAACTCAATAGGTAAATTCCCAACTCCGTAGTATGGGTAGACCTAACTCAATAGGTAAATTCCCAACCCCATAATATGGGTAGAACTAACTCAATAGGTAAATTCCCAATTATGTCCATTTAATTTATGTTACTCTTAAGCATACCCATTCCACATCATTTTATTAACATGCATATTAACCCCATCGTTCCCCACGTAATTCGTTCTCGTAACGTGACATAATAAAAGGGAAGATTCATCACAAATGTCATGGGTCTAACCAACATAGCTTATAACTTTATCATGGGTTCAAAAGGTATCAACTTGCATATATGAGCATACATTAAACCCAACTAGCATTTAACCCAAACTTGCATTATGCATGTCATAAAAAGAGACAAACTTGCATATGAACTTGCACATAAACTTGCATATGAACTTGCACATAAACTTGCATGTGAACTTGCATAACATGTCATACATAGAGGCAAACTCGCATATGTTATGCATATCATAAAAAGAGACAAACTTGCATATGAACTTGCATCATAATAGGGTAAACATGCATATGTATGCATAGCATACAAAGGTGTCATCTTGCATATGTATGCATCTTATTTAGAAAAAGGGTAAACTTGCATGTCATAATGTATGCATAAAACCAAACACTTAGCATGCATAAAATCAAATACTTAGCATGCATAAAACCAAACACTTAGCATGCATAAAATCAAATACTTAGCATGCATAAAATCAAATACTTAGCATGCATAAAATCAAATACTTAGCATGCATAAAACCAAACACTTAGCATGCATAAAATCAAATACTTAGCATGCATAAAACCAAACACTTAGCATGCATAAAATCAAATACTTAGCATGCATAAAATCAAATACTTAGCATGCATAAAACCAAACACTTAGCATGCATAAAATCAAATACTTAGCATGCATAAAACCCAATGCTTAGCATGCATAAAACCCATCACTTAACTTGCATAAACCCACATACTTAACTTGCATAAACATAGGGTTAACATTAAACATAGATTAGCAAACTAACATCATATCATATGACTTAAAACCAACAAATCCGCATACAAAACCGCATGATCTCATCATATCTCATCTACTTAATTTAGCAATTGGTTATTAAAGTGATAGAAACTCACCAAAACCAAGATTAGCAAACTTATGTAGTAGAACTAGTTGCTATACAAGAAGAAGATGATGATTAGAGGTTGATTAGCTTGCAACTTTCTTCATAAACTAGTGGAGGCTCCTCCTAAGTTTGATTTTGGCGGCATGATGGCATCAATTCTATTTTTAGTATGGATTAGGCTTGCATTAGGGTGTATTTATAGGATTAGGGTGTAGTTTAGGCCCTTAGATTAACCCTAGAAGCCATCATGTCCGTCCAGCACATCAAAAATCGTCACAAGCCACCAAAACACAGCCCAACAGCCAAAACAGTGCACCCAGGCCAAACTGGCTCGACATGGGCGCACTTCCCAAGTGCGCCAGTGTATTTTTGTGCTGGCGCACTTCACAGGTGCGCCAGTGCATTTCTGGCCTGTTTCCGGTTTTTCTGCCTAACTTCGTTCGTCCATATCTCCTTCATACGGACTCCGATTTTCGAAAACTCGGACTCTATTTCGCGTATTTTTCCGAGACGAACGCAATGGCTCAACCCGTTTCCCATAATTCAGATTTTAAAATTTAATTCTGCCTTGATTTATGTTATAACAAGTTATTCAAAATACGGGTTGTTACATGAGGCGCCTCGGATTTTAAATCCTATAGGACCGGGAAACGTGTGTTCAGGAATAACTAATCCGCAAAATCGTATGTGCGGACCGGCCCTGCAGGATCCAAGGGTTCACTGCGGGGAATCCTGAGACATTAGCTAGAGTGTCTTGAATCGGTAAGGAGATCGTTCCTAGCCTTGAATCATGGTGGAAACCAAATTCCCAATACGACCCTTTGGACTTGATTGTATTACTAGTATGGAGGCATATTATATGGTAGCTATGCTTCCTAAGATTGATACATTTACTTTGGAATGTTTTTGAAACATATATACACTAATAATAATATCAAACTCGTTTTTATCGTACCAAGCATGTTTAATCATCATAAGGTAAAACTCTATCCTCTGGGTTGCATTGCATTGTGTGATGGGACTTGAGTCTTATGATGATTCCATTTTTCTAAAAAGCATTGCGTTGTTTAACGATTTACTTTAATTTATGCGCTGGCAATCCATTGGAATAAAACCCGTTCCGCTTTAGCGGCGTGGTCCTTGGATTTTCCTTATTGCTATTAGTTATATTAGTTAAGAATTCTCACACCAGTCCCATGACTGACTCGTAGTTTTTTCACTTTGCAAACTCGGGTTCCCTCTTTTCCACACAGGCAGTCTAGTTGCTTTTTGCAGATATTTATCTCTTGAGCAGGATTCTAGATCGAAGCCTAAAGCTTTGTCTAGAGCGTAGATGTCTTCCGCTGTTTATAGTATTTAATTTATTGAAATTTATCTTCCGCTGTGATTTTATTCAATGTACTCTGATATGTTCTGTACTCTGATGTAATATTATTGTAATGTTTATAAAAGTCTGCTGTTATTGTTCTGATGTTGTTGTATTCCCAGAGTTAACGTATTCGGGTTTTGAATGGTCTTAGTCGATTTTGCGATCGATTGGGTCCGGGCAAATCCGAGCTACAGTTGGTATCAGAGCTCTGGTTAGCTCAAATATTTGGGGTACAACTCGTTAGAACTGAACAAAAAACTCAACAGAGATTGGATTAGTAATATCCAATAAGAATACTCAGTAGAGATAGGATCAGTAGTATCCTAGAATAAGGAAACTCAATAGAGATGGGGTTAGTAATGCCCTGGAATGAGTTGAGAGTGCCCAGTTTATAATTAACGTATTTTTGATTATATATAAACCGATTTTAGAAAATATGTTTTTTGAATAAATAAAAGCTATATATATTTGGAAAGTTAATCAACTAATTGATTGATGGTTGTGCAGCGTAATTATTAGTTCAACTAATAAAATTATAGAAACGAATTAAAGAATGAAAGATGAGTTAGTTAATTAAACACTTTTAGCTTCGTTCCTTTTCGAGGACGAAAAGTTTTTAAGTGGGGGAGACTGTAACAACCCTGAATTTTGGGGTAAACTTAAAATTTTATTTTAAGTTATTTTAATGGGTTTTAAAATTTAAAATAATTTATTTTAAATAATAACGACTAAAAAGAAATTTATTTTAATTGAAGTTAAAACGAATAAATTTAATTTAATTATAAAACGAGTTAGAAATAGCGCGGTAGTTTGAAAATTTGAATTTGAACTTTAACCGAATGTACAGGATTCAAATTAAATCGGATTTCACTAAAACCAGAAATATTTAAATCTTTTTAATAATATCTTTCTAGCGAATGTACGAAACTGAGATTTCATAATATTAATTGAAAGTTATGTCCAGTTTAAAATTTAGAAAGGTCGCTATGAAATTTATATATATATGTGATATATAAAGGTAAAAAATGCTACTTTTTGCATACGAAGGAATTTGGACTCGAAACCACTTCCATTGAGTTCAGAATGACGTTTCTGCATTTAAAAAGTATAAACACTTATGTATTTCGAGTTTCAGAAATTATTTGTTTAAAAATGTATTTTTAATATTTAATATATACACTTTGAAAATAGTCATTTTACAAACGACCTTCGTTTTCAACGAAACCACTTTTGTTGGATCCGGAATGTCAAATTATTGTTAAGTTTAATTTTCCATAATTTTTAGAATTTATATGTGAGCACAGTAAATATAAACGTGTTTTGTCAATTTCAATTAATTTTAATCGACTTCAAAAATGCCATTTAACAAATAGGCTCAGAATTGAACGAAATTAATTTTCCTAGGTCCGCAGCATCAAAACATAGCTAAATATATTTTTCGGGATTTTTCGAAGTTAATTTGTGGTCCCGGTGAATTTATTCGTTGGGTTGAATTAAAAATAAAAGTAAATATTTTAAAATAAAGAAAAATGGGTCAAGACAGTTGTTTGGGCCTACGGGACATAGCTAGATGAGTCCGGAATAGGGGTTAATAGGTAAGAACGACAGTCGTTGGGCTGAAATCGGAAAAGTTGATAAACGGGCCTTAATTGGGTTAGTTAGTGAATTAAATATTATATATATTCCTTAATCCTCAACCCTAATCCTTCTCTACCAAACGCAGCCGCTGTCCCCTCTTCTTCATGGCCATAAAGCTTCGATTTTCATCCCTTAATCTCTCTCAATCCTCTCACTAAAATCAAACACTTCTTTAGAACTAAATGTAGAGATTTTCAAGGGCTTTAATTCCATAAGGTGGGAATCGGATTTAGACAAGTGATTTGGCCAGAATCCTTTCCCTAACCCGCGCCCAACTCAGCCCTGCCGCCCCTTGTAGGGCTCACCGCGGCCACCCATACTCCCGGCGCCCGTAGCCCTCTCCTCCCTCTCCGTTGTGCCACCCTCCGATCGTCTTCAAGCCTCACCAATCTCGAGTTATTTTCAACCCTAGTTTGGAAGCCTATGGGTTCATATGACGGCTTGGTTTGGAAGAAGGAGGAAGGTTGACTTTTTCAACCTTTAATTATCTAATTACTTTAATTCAAATTTGACCGATCTTAATTTAATCATAACTAATGCGTACGAACTTGAAATTGAACGATTTCAGGTGCGCCACGATCGTGAGACCGAGATCTTCGCGATGGAACTGACGAGACCTGGTTCTGAGCAAGTGGAATTTTTGATAAATTCAGGATCTGAACAACGCAGAACTCAATAACGGTGAGATTTATGAATTTAATTATTAAAAATTTAATTATTTCTTACGATATGAATTCCATCTATGTATGTTATGAAATCTGTATTGTTTGTGGTTGGGGAATTTGAATTTATTGATGTTGTGATGTGAATTGGTTAATGTTGTGATATTTGTGTTTGAACCAAAATCATTGAACCCAGATATGTAATCTTGTTGAAAATAAAGATTAAATTTTCACTGTAATGTTGATTATCATAAAAAGATATCATTTTATTGATTATTATAAAAAGTTATTATTTTTAAAAGAAAAAGTAACATTAATTTCATTGTTTTGTAAAAAGAAAGATTTTACTTTTGTTTTGTTAAATATAAAGATTTCGCCTTTTGTTTAATAATATAAAGATTACTTTTTGTTTGTTTATAAAATAAAAAAAGTTTTCATTTTTGTTTGTTTAAAAATAAATTTTTTTTACCTTTGTTACTTAATAAAAAGATTGAAACTTTGTTTGTAAATATAAGGAAAAGATTGAAATTTGTTTGTAAACTTAATAAAAATATTGAAACTTTGTTTGTAAACTTAATAAAATATTTTAACCTTTGGTTAAATTAAAAGATTTTACTTTTGTTTAAATAAAAAAATAAAAAGTTTACTTTTGTTTATATGCACAAAGATTTCAACTTTGTAATACAAAGTTGTAACCTTGTTTGTAACTCAAAGTTGTAACTTTGTTTTGTTAAATAAATGTTGTAACTTGGTTTGTTAATCAAAAACTTTTCATTTTCTTTGTTTTTATAAATAAAAAGATGTTAACTTTATTAATAAAAAGATTGCAACTTTATTGTAACTTTGTTAATAAAAAGGGTATGACTTTGTTGTGTAAACTTAAAATATATATATATATATATATATATATATATATATATTCTTTTATTATGTTGTAATGCAAGAACACAAACAAAAGATTTCAAACATTATTTACATTGTTTGTAAATAAAAAGGAAAAGTGACAATATTTACATTTGTTTTGTAAATAGAAATTGACTTTTGTTTGTAAATACATGAAATTCACTTTTGTTTTTAAGTACATGAAATTCACTTTTGTTTGTAAATATAATGAAAAGAAATTACCTTTGTGTATTAATGAACAGAAATCACTTTTGTTTATTAATGAAAAGTTTCATTTTTGTGTATAATGAAAATAAGACAAAAAGTTTCATTTTTGCGTGTAATGAAAATAAGAACAAAAGTATCATTTTTGTTAAAAAGAAAGTAATGACATTAACGTTGATTTTAGTTGAAAGGAAAAAAATTACAAGACATCATTTTGTCATTATTTTGTAAATATACAAAGACATCATTTTGTCATTATTTGTAAATGTACAAAGTTATCATTTTTGTCTTTGTTTTGTTAAATGTAAAAAGATAATTTGTTTGTTTATAAAAATAAATTTACGTCTTGTTAGAAAATGAATATTTACACCATCATTTGTTAATCAGGAAATGAATATTTGCTCCGTTATGTATTACATTAGAAATGACAATATTTGCACCGTTATGTATTAAATTAGAAATGACGTTATGTGTTAAATTAGAAATGAACATGATTGACACCGCAATTATAAAATAGCATTTTTAATGTAATTAAAAAGATAAGAATTTACATTATAATTAAAAGATAGGACTTTTACATTATAATTTTAATTACAATTTACAATGCAATTAAAAAAGAGATTTTACAGCGTAATTAAAAGAGTAGAATTCAACATTGAAATAGAATTTACATTTTTCTAATGTAAATAAAAGAAATAAAAGGAAGAATTCATCATGAAAAGAAAAGTTACATTTTTAATGTCATTAGATCAAAAAGAAAAGTTACATTTTTAATGTAATTAGATCAAAAAGAAAAGTTACATTTTTAATGTAATTAGATCAAAAAGAAAATTTACATTTTTATGTATTAGATTAAGAAGAAAATTACATTTTTATGTAATTGGATTTTCATTAAAAAGATTAAAGATATGCAATTTACATTTTTATGTAAATAGTTTTTCAATGAAAGTTATAACGATGGAAATCTACATTCCAATGAATTTGATTTCATTAAAAAGAGTAAGGGTATGAAATCTACATTTTCATGTGAAAAAATTAACACACAAAATTATCATTTTGTTTGTATAGAAAAGATTGACACAAAATTATCATTTTAGTTTTGCATTGAAAGAGATAACAATTTTTTTTTTTTTTTTGCCTGGCATAGAAAAGAATAACAAAGTTATTATTTTTGTTGCATTGAAATTAAAGAAACAAAAATATATTCATTTTTGTAGAATTGAGGTTGACACCAAAATATATTGCATTTTTGTTAGAAACTTGAAATGACGCAAAAATCTTCATTTTTGTTACACTGGAATGATACACGAAAAATACATTTTTGTGTGAATTGAAGGGTAAAAGAAAATATACATTGTTATGTTTAGGATGTGTATGTGAATTAAAATAAAATAAACATTATTGTGTGTTATGTTATATATAAAAATGTTATGAAAATAAGTGTTCTTTACTTGTTATGATAATCACAATAATGAAATGGATGAAGGAATTATATTTATATATATATATATAGAAATTAAAATCAAACGAATCGAGCGTGGTAGTTCGCATTTTGGAATTGTACTTTTAAACGACTATACCGAAATATCCGACGGTCGGATTTTCCCAAAACTGAAACTGTTAGGTTCGCCTTGGGAAGATCTTTCCAACGATATGAATTGTGTCAAAATCCAACAGTTAGATTTAGGGAAATGTGTAAAACAAATTTGGGTGAAAACAGCGCCAAGGTCGCCTATTGACATGAAGTGTTGTTAAATAAAATTTAATTATTTTTATATAAATAAAAATAGAGATTAATCGTTATAAATTAATATTAACGATAAGAAATGATTTGAAATGATATATATGCGAGAATCATTTGAAAGGTCCGAGTTCAATCTCATTTCAAATGATTATTCATCGATCTAAGTCGAAGAGTTGAAGACGGTGATTGAAGACCGACGATCTTCACGTCGAATGGATGAGTTACCACTGACGCCCATGACTGGAGTAGCTACCTTGAAGGGGCTACAATGGTGGCCGTCCAGGCTACTTGTTGATTGTTCGGATATGCGATGTATAAGGTGCCTCCGGTTTCGTTCAGACCCAGAACGGACTTGAAAATGGATTGTTTGTCTGACGTCATATTCCTTTATACGGTATTCGTTGATCTCTGCTAAATATATATCTGATTGGTGTTTAACACCCTTCTCTAAGACGTACGAGCTTAGAGGTTATATATTGGTAGGAATCAATGGTATGGTATGGATTGACAATGTGGCATGCTAAGATGCAGATGATCAAGGCTTTTGTTGAAAAGCAGGCCTTGTGGTTGATGATCAAAGCACGGCCTGTTTAGGCGTAGCGTTATGTATAGCTTGACTTTGCGAGCCTCACACCCCGGTTGAGTCTAAAACGGAGCAAGGGAACGCAGGGAGAGCAGCACGTTTCTTTATAGCTAGAAGTGGTGTTTGGGTTTTACACGACCCGGCATTTTACTTATGTGGATGAAGGAATGAGGCGCCTCGGATATTAAATCCTATAGGACCGGGAAACATGTGTTCAGGAATAACTAATCCGCAAAATCGTATGTGTGAACCGGCCTTGCAGGATCCAAGGGTTCACTGTAGGGAATCATGAGACATTTGCTAGAGTGTCTCGAATCGGTAAGGAGATCGTTCCTAGCCTTGACTCATGATGGAAACCAAATTCCCAATACGACCCTACGGACTTGATGGTATTACTAGTATGGAGGCATAGTATATGGTAGCTATGCTTCCTAGGATTGATACATTTACTTTGGAATGTTTTTGAAACATATATACACTAATAATAATATAAAACTCGTTTTTATCGTACCAAGCATGTTTAATCATCATAAGGTAAAACTCTATCCTCTGGGTTGCGTTGCATTGTGTGATGGGACTTGAGTCTTATGATGATTCCATTTTTATAAAAAGCATTGCGTTGTTTAACGATTTACTTTAATTTATGCACCGGCAATCCATTGGAATAAAACTCGTTCCGCATTAGCGGCGTGTTCCTTGGATTTGCCTTATTGCTATTAGTTATATTAGTTAAGAATTCTCACACCGGTCCCATGACTGACTCGTAGTTTGTTTCACTTTGCAGACTCGGGTGCCCTCTTTTCCACACGGACAGTCGAGTAGCTTTTTGCAGATATTTATCTCTTGAGCAGGATTCTGGATCGAAGCCTAAAGCTGTGTCCAGAGCATTGAAGTCTTCCGCTGTTTTTTGTATTTAATTTATTTAAATTTATCTTCTGCTGTAATTTTATTCAATGTACTCTGATATGTTCTGTACTCTAATGTAACATTATTGTAATGTTTATAAAAGTCTGCTGTTATTGTTCTGATGTTGTTGTATTCCCAGAGTTAACGTATTCGGGTTTTGAACGGTCTTTGTTGATTTTGCGATGGATTGGGTCCGGGCAAATCTGAGCCGTTACAGTTGGTATCAGAGCTCTGGTTAGCTCAAATATTTGGGGTACAACTCGTTAGAACTGAACAAAAAACTCATCAGAGAATGGATTACTAATATCCAATAAGAATACTCATTAGAGATAAGATCAGTAGTATCCTAGAATGAGGAAACTCATTAGAGATGGGGTTAGTAATACCCTAGAATGAGTTGAGAGTGCCCAGTTTATAATTAACATATTTTTTATTATATATAAACCGATTTTAGAAAATATGATTTTTGAATAAATAAAAGCTATATATATTTGGAAAGTTAATCAACTAATTGATTGATGGTTGTGTAGTGTAATTATTAGTTCAACTAATAAAATTATAGAAACGAATTAAAGAATGAAAGATGAGTTAGTTAATTAAACACTTATAGCTTCGTTCCATTTCGATGACGAAAAGTTTTTAAGTGGGGGAGACTGTAACAAACTTGAATTTTGGGGTAAATTTAAAAATTTATTTTAAGTTATTTTAATGGGTTTTAATATTTAAAATAATTTATTTTAAATAATAACGACTAAAAAAAATTTATTTTAATTGAAATTAAAATGAATAAATTTAATTTAATTATAAAACGAGTTAGAAATAGCGCGGTAGTTTGAAAATTTGAATTTGAACTTTAACTGAATGTACATGATTCAAATTAAATCGGACTTCAGTAAAACCAGAAATATTTAAATCTGTTTAATAATATATTTCTAATGAATGTACGAAACTGAGATTTCATAATATTAATTGAAAGTTATGTCCAGTTTAAAATTTAGAAAGGTCGCTATGAAATATATATATATAATATATAAAGGTAAAAAATGCTACTTTTTGCATACGAAGAAATTTTGACTCGAAACCACTTCCATTGAGTTCAGAATGATGTTTCTGCATTTAAAAAGTATAAACACTTAGGTATTTCGAGTTTCAGAAATTATTTGTTTAAAAATGTATTTTCAATATTTAATATATACGCCCTGAAAATTGTCATTTTACAAACGACCTTCGTTTTCGACGAAACCACTTTTGTTGGATCCGAAATGTCATTGTTAAGTTTAATTTTCCGTAGTTTTTCAAATTTATATGTAAGCACAGTAAATATAAATGTGTTTTGTCAATTTCAATTAATTTTAATCGACTTGAAAAATGCCATTTTTCAAATAGGCTCAGAATTGAACGGAATTAATTTTCCTAGGTCCGCAGCGTCAAAACATAGCTAAATATATTTTTCGGGATTTTTCGAAGTTAATTTGAGGCCCCGGTGAATTTATTCGTACGGTTGAATTAAAAATAAAAGTAAATATTTTAAAATAAAGAAAACTGGGTCAAGACAGTCATTTGGACCTGCGGGACATAGCTAGATGAGTCCGGAATAGGGGTTAATAGGTAAGAACGACAGTCGTTGGGCTGAAAACGGACAAAGTTGATAAACGGGCCTTAATTGGGTTAGTTACTGAATTAAATATTATATATATTCCTTAATCCTCAAACTTAATCCTTCCCTACCAAACTCAGCCGCCGTCCCCACTTCTTCATGGCCATAAAGCTTCAATTTTCATCCATTAATCTCTCTCAATCCTCTCACTAAAATCAAACACTTCTTTAGAACTAATTGTAGAGATTTTCAAGGGCTTTAATTTCATAAGGTGGTGATCGAATTTAGACAAGTGATTTGGCCGGAATCCTCTCCCTAACCCGCGCCCAACTCAGCCCCGCCGCCCCCTGTAGGGCCCACCGCGGCCACCCATACTCCCGGCGCCCGTAGCCCTCTCCTCCCTCTCCGTTGTGCCACCCTCCGATCGTCTTCAAGCCTCAACAATCTCGAGTTGTTTTCAACCCTAGTGTTGAAGCCTATGGGTTCATATGACGGCTTGGTTTGGAAGGAGGAAGGTTGACTTTTTCAACCTTTAATTATCTAATTTCTTTAATTCAAATTTGACTTATCTTAATTTAATCATAACTAATGCGTACGAACTCGAAATTGAACGATTTCAGGTGCGCCACGATCGTGAGACCGAGATCTTCGCGATGGAACTGACGAGACCTGATTCTGAGCAAGTTGAATTTTTGACAAATTTTGGATTTGAACAGCTCAGAACTCAATAACGGTGAGATTTCTGAATTTAATTATTAAAAATTTTATTACTTCTTGCGATATTAATTCCATCTATGTACGTTATGAAATCTGTATTGTTTGTGGTTGGGAAATTTGAATTTATTGATGTTGTGATGTGAATTGGTTGATGCTATGATATTGGTGTTTGAAACAAAATCATTGAACCCAGATATGTAATCTTGTTGAAAATAAAAGATTAAATTTTCACTGTAATGTTGATTATCATAAAAAGATATCATTTTATTGATTATTATAAAAAGTTATTATTTTTAAAAGAAAAAGTAACATTAATTTCATTGTTTTGTAAAAAGAAAGATTTTACTTTTGTTTTGTTAAATATAAAGATTTCGCCTTTTGTTTAATAATATAAAGATTACTTTTTGTTTGTTTATTGAATAAAAAAAGTTTTCATTTTTCTTTGTTTAAAAATAAAAAGTTTTTACCTTTGTTACTTAATAAAAAGATTGAAACTTTGTTTGTAAATATAAGGAAAAGATTGAAATTTTGTTTGTAAACTTAATAAAAAGATAGAAACTTTGTTTGTAAACTTAATAAAAGATTTTAACTTTTGGTTAAATTAAAAGATTTTACTTTTGTTTAAATAAAAAAATAAAAAGTTTACTTTTGTTTATATGCACAAAGATTTCAACTTTGTAATACAAAGTTGTAACCTTGTTTGTAACTCAAAGTTGTAACTTTGTTTTGTTAAAAATTGTTGTAACTTGGTTTGTTAATCAAAAACTTTTCATTTTCTTTGTTTTTATAAATAAAAAGATGTTAAATTTATTAATAAAAAGATTGCAACTTTATTGTAACTTTGTTAATAAAAAGGGTATGACTTTGTTGTGTAAACTTTTAAAAAAAAAAATTCTTTCATTATGTTGTAATGCAAGAAAACAAACAAAAGATTTCTAACATTATTTACATTGTTTGTAAATAAAAAGGAAAAGTGAAAATATTTACATTTGTTTTGTAAATAGAAATTGAATTTTGTTTGTAAATACATGAAATTCACTTTTGTTTGTAAATACATGAAATTCACTTTGGTTTGTAAATACATGAAATTCACTTTTGTTTGTAAATGCATGAAATTCACTTTTGTTTTTAAGTGCATGAAATTCACTTTTGTTTGTAAATATAATGAAAAGAAATTACCTTTGTGTATTAATGAACAGAAATCACTTTTGTTTATTAATGAAAAGTTTCAATTTTGTGTATAATGAAAATAAGACAAAAAGTTTCATTTTTGTGTGGAATGAAAATAAGAACAAAAGTATCATTTTTGTTAAAAAGAAAGTAATGACATTAACGTTGATTTTAGTTGAAATAATAAAAATTACATTTTTCATTGATTTTAGTTGAAAGGAAAAAATTACAAGACATCATTTTGTCATTATTTTGTAAATATACAAAGACATCATTTTGTCATTTTTTGTAAATGTACAAAGTTATCATTTTTTTCTTTGTTTTGTTAAATGTAAAAAGATAATTTGTTTGTTTATGAAAAGAAATTTACATCTTGTTAGAAAATGAATATTTACATCATCATGTGTTAATCAGGAAATGAATATTTGCTCCGTTATGTATTACATTAGAAATGACAATATTTGCATCGTTATGTATTAAATTAGAAATGACGTTACGTGTTGAATCAGAAATGAACATGATTGACACCACAATTATACAATTACATTTTATGTAATTAAAAAGATAAGAATTTACATTGTAATTAAAAGATAGGAATTTTACATTATAATGTTAATTACAATTTACATTGTAATTAAAAGAGTAGAATTCAACATTGAAATAGAATTTACATTTTTCTAATGTAAATAAAAGAAATAAAAGAAATAAAAGGAAGAATTCATCACGAAAAGAAAAGTTACATTTTTAATGTAATTAGATCAAAAAGAAAAGTTACATTTTTAATGTAATTAGATCAAAAAGAAAAGTTTACATTTTTAATGTAATTAGATCAATAAGAAAATTTACATTTTTATGTATTAGATTAAGAAGAAAATTATATTTTTATGTAATTGGATTTTCATTAAAAAGATTAAAGATATGGAATTTAAATTTTTATGTAAATAGTTTTTCAATGAAAGTTATAACGATGGAAATTTACATTCCAATGAATTTGATTTCATTAAAAAGAGTAAGGGTATGAAATTTACATTTTCATGTGAAAAGATTAACACACAAAATTATCATTTTGTTTGTATAGAAAAGATTGACACAAAACTATCATTTTAGTTTTGCATTAAAAGAGATAACATTTTTTTTTTTTTTTTTTTTGCTTGGCATAGAAAAGAATAACAAAGTTATTATTTTCGTTACATTGAAATTAAACAAACAAAAATATATTCATTTTTGTAGAATTGAGGTTGACACCAAAATATATTGCATTTTTGTTAGAAAATTGAAATGACACAAAAATCTTCATTTTTGTTAAATTGGAATGATACACGAAAAATACATTTTTGTGTGAATTGAAGGGTAAAAGAAAATATACATTGTTATGTTTAGGATGTGTATGTGAATTAAAATAAAATAAACATTATTGTGCGTTATGTTATATATAAAAATGTAATGAAACCAAGTGTTCTTTACTTGTTATGATAATCACAATAATGAAATGGATGAAGGAATTATATTTTTTTATATATATAGAAATAAAAATCAAACGAATCGAGCGTGGTAGATCGCATTTTGGAATTGTACTTTTAAACGATTATACCGAAATATCCGACCATCGGATTTTCCCAAAACTGAAACCGTTAGGTTCGCCTTGGGAAGATCTTTCCAACGATATGAATTGTGTTTAAATCCAACGGTTAGATTTAGGGAAATGTGTAAAACAAATTTGGGTGAAAATAGCGCCAAGGTCGCCTATTGACATGAAGTGTTGTTAAATAAAATTTAATTATTTTTATATAAATAAAAATAGAGATTAATCGTTATAAATTAATATTAACGATAAGAAATGATTTGAAATGATATATATGCGAGAATCATTTGAAAGGTCCGAGTTCAATCTCATTTCAAATGATTATTCGTCGATCTAAGTCGAAGAGTTGAAGACGGTGATTGAAGACCGACGATCTTCACATCGAATGGGTGAGTTACCATTGACGCCAATGATTGGAGTAGCTACCTTGAAGGGGCTACAATGGTGGCCGTCTATACTACTTGTTGATTGTTCGGATATGCGAGGTATAAGGTGCCTCCGGTTTCGTTCAGACCCAGAACGGACTTGAAAATAGATTGTATGTCTGACATTGTATTCCTTTATACGGTATTCGTTGATCTCTGCTAAATATATATCTGTTTGGTGTTTAACACCCTTCTCTAAGACGTACGAGCTTAGAGGTTATATATTGGTAGGAATCAATGGTACGGTATGGATTGACAATGTGGCATGCTAAGATGCAGATGATCAAGGATTTTGTTGAAAAGCAGGCCTTGTGGTCGATGATCAAAGCATGGTCTTTTTAGGCGTAGCTTTGTGTATAGCGTGACTTCGCGAGCCTCACACCCCGGTTGAGTCTAAAACGGAGCAAGGGAACGCAGGGAGAGCTTCACGTTTCTTTCTAGCTAGAAGTGGTGTTTGGGTTTTACACGGCCCGGCATTTTACTTATGTGGATGATGGAATGAGGCGCCTCGAATATTAGGTCCTATAGGACCACGAAACGTGTGTTCAGGAATAACTAATCCACAAAATCGTATGTGCGGACCGGCCCTGCAGGATCCAAGGGTTCACTGCGGGGAATCCTGAGACATTAGCTAGAGTGTCTTGAATCGGTAAGGAGATCGTTCCTAGCCTTGACTCATGATGGAAACCAAATTCCCAATACGACCCTACGGACTTGATTGTATTACTAGTATGGAGGCATAGTATATGGTAGTTATGCTTCCTAGGATTGATACATTTACTTTGGAATGTTTTTGAAACATATAGACACTAATAATAATATCAAACTCGTTTCTATCGTACCAAGCATGTTTAATCATCATAAGGTAAAACTCTATCCTCTGGGTTGCGTTGCATTGTGTGATGGGACTTGAGTCTTATGATGATTCCATTTTTCTAAAAAGCACTACATTGTTTAATGATTTACTTTAATTTACGCACTGGCAATCCACTGGAATAAAACCCGTTCCGCATTAGCGGCGTGGCCCTTGGATTTGCCTTATTGCTATTAGTTATATTAGTTAAGAATTCTCACACCGGTCCCAAGACTGACTCGTAGTTTGTTTCACTTTGCAAACTCGGGTGCCCTCTCTTCCACACGGGCAGTCGAGTAGCTTTTTGCAGATATTTAACTCTTGAGCAGGATTCTGGATCGAATCCTAAAGCTGTGTCCAGAGCATAGAAGTCTTCCGTTGTTTATTGTATTTAATTAATTGAAATTTATCTTCCGCTGTAATTTTATTCAATGTACTATGATACGTTCTGTACTCTGATGTAACATTATTGTAATGTTTATAAAAGTCTGTTGTTATTGTTCTGATGTTGCTGTATTCCCAGAGTTAACATATTCGGGTTTTGAACGGTCTTAGTCGATTTTGCGATCGATTAGGTCCGGGCAAATCCGAGTCGTTACATGTTAAGAGCAGGAGGACTGCCTAATCTTTAGCATCCATTTATCTTAAAGAGGTAGTTCGACAGCATTGAATACCCTCCACCATAGTAAGTGATCAAGACCCTATCTTTACGAGCGAGTTTTGGAAGAGTTTGCAAGAGACTGTAGGCACACAGCTATGCTTAAGCACTGCTTATCACCCTCAAACCGATGGTCAGACGGAAAGGGTGAACAGAGTATTAGAAGATCTCTTGAGATTGTGCATTCTTGATTTTTGGGGAACATGAGAGGATCACCTTCCTTTGGTGGAGTTCGCCTACAACAACAGCTACCAAGCCACCATAGGCATGGCACCCTTTGAGGCTTTATATGGAAGACCATGCCGATCACCAACTTGTTGGTGGGAGTTTACCGATAAGCTCGTACTTGGGCCTGACATGATCAGAGAAACTTCAAAGAAGGTGGACTTGATATGAAGTCGAATGAAGACCGCATAAGATAGACAGAAGTCCTACGCTAATAAAAGAAGGACCGACCTTGAGTTTGAGGTTGGGGACAAAGTTTTTCTTAAAGTATCTCCTTTGATGAATGTCGTTCGCTTTGGGTCCGTAGGAAAATTGGCACCAAGATTTGTAGGGCCATTTCCTATCATTGAGAGGATTGGGAAGATGGATTATAAAGTAGAGCTTCCCGAAAGATTGGCTGGAGTATATAATGTCTTTCATGTCTCTCATCTACGAAAGTGCTTACATGAGTGTGCGGAAGTTGTGGAACCAAGCATACTAGAGGAAATAGAAGTGGAATGAGAAGCAACGGTGAGAAGAGTTCCAAATCGTATTTTGGGTACAGAAGTTAAAAAGCTATGTAATCGTGAGGTCAAGTTAGTTAAAGTACAATGGAGTGATGTTGAGGAAGGCGCGACATGGGAGACTAAGGACAAGATACGCGCAACCTACCCTTATCTTTTTGAGGGTACATTCTTGATCTCTTTTTCATAAGTTTATGTATGCTTGTATATCTCCTCGGTCCTATTCTTGATCCTTAGGTTGAAACCAATGGATGCAAACATGTATTTGAAACATTTTATGATTGATAGTTGCAAGTGGTTGCTAGTGGTTGCTCGTGGATGCATATACTCACACACATACACACTAGGTACTAGATCGGCTCAGTCAATTTCATATTGCATATGCATATATGAATTTATATATGGACTGAAACTTGATGTTTTATCATGTGGACATTGCATTTGTACGAATGATTGTGCACTCATGTAGAAGTTACAAAATACAATTAGGAATAATTGCATACATGATGGACTCATAGCACTGACATAATTCGCATCAAGGAGGTCAACTGAATCAGTAGACCGCCTGATTTTGCATTAGATAAGGACATACACACACACACTATGCATATGATCATGAAAGCATTAGTAGTCTTTTAAGGACAATAGATTTCGGTTATTGATGGTTGAGTAGATGGATGTTGGGTGTTAGGATACATTCTTCTTAACTTAGAGATTTCAGGGATGAAATCCTTTAAGGAGGGGAGAATGTAACACCCCGTATTTTCTATGAATATTAAAATTAACAAATCTAAGAACAATTAATTTTTAGAAGAAGAATTAAGGGAAACGGGTTACGCCATTGCATTCGTCTCGGAATTCTGCTTGAGATAGAGTCTGAGTTTGCGTGTATCGGACTTCGTATGTAGAAGTTATGGAGTTCAGAAGATTTCAATAATAAACAAAAAATAATAATTAAATAATAAATCCAGTTCAAAATTCAAAATTCGAACAAAACAGGCTGAGCGGGAAAATTCCCGCTCTGGGTGTCGACCCTCCCAGGGGGAGTCGACATAGGTGTCGACCCCCTATAGAGGAGTCGACATAGGTGTCGACCCCCCCACCCCCCGTAGGGAGTCGACCCCTTTGAGATCTGCTTCCTGTGACGAATTTCTGTAGTCTTGAGCTGATGTGGCCTTCTCTTATTGGCCAATGTCTAATTTCTGAGGTGAATTAATGTAAAGACCCGGAAATTCCCGCTCTTTGAATCGACCATAAACCACACAGGTCTGACCCAAAGGTTGGAAATCTTCGAATACTTTAACTTTGGGAATACAATACATCAGAACAATAACATCAGACTTTTATTACATTACAATAATATAACATCAGAGTACAGAATATCAGAGTACAAATAAAGTAAACTACAGCGGAAGATAAATTACAACAGATTTAATACAATAAACAGCGGAAGACTTTTAAGCTCTGGACACAGCTTTAGGCTTCGATCCAGGATCCTGCTAAAGAGAGAGAGATATCTGCAAAAAGCTACTCGACTGCCCGTGTAGAAAAGAGGGCACCCGAGTTTGCAAAGTGAAACAAACTACAGGTCAGTCGTGGGACTGGTGTGAGAATTCTAAACTAATATAACTAATAAGACAAATCCAAGGACCACGCCACTTTCGTGGAACGGGTTTACTCCTATGGATTACCAGTGCATAAACCAAAGTAAATCGAGAAATAACGCAATGTCTTTTTGGAAAAATGAAACCATTATAAGACCCAAGTCCCATCACACAATGCAACGCACACCAGAGGATAGGGTTTTACCTTATAATGGTCAAAAGATGCTTGATACGTATAAAACGGATTTGATATTATTATTAGTGTATATATGTTTTAATAAAAAGATTTGAATCATAAGTATCAATCCTAGACGGCATGCTTACCATATAGCATGTCGCCAATACTAGTTCTACAATCAAAATCGCAAGGTCGTATTGGAAATTGGATTTCCATCATGAGTCGAGGCTAGGGGCAAGCTCCTCTCCGATTCGAGACACTCTAGCAAATGCCTCAGGATCCCCCGCAGTGAACCCTTGGATCTTCAGGGCCGGTCCCCGCCTATGGGCAGTGGATTAGTTATGCCTGAACACACGCTTCCCGGTCCCTTTGGACCTATAGTATGACCACCAACGGCCTATAAAAATAACGAGGCGCCTCAAAATCCATCATCCACATAAGTAAAATGTCAGGGCTGGTAGGTCACTGACACCACTCTAGCTAGAAAGAAACGTGTGCACTCCCTGCAGTCCATATCCCGTTTTTGACTCATACCGGGGTGTGAGGCTCGCGAAGTCACGCTATACACAAAGCTACGCCTAAACAGGCCGTGCTTTGATCATCAACCACAAGGCCTGCTTTTCAACAAAAGCCTTGATCAATGCATCTTAGCATGCCACATTGTCAGTCCATACTATACCATTGATTTCTACCAATATATAACCCCTAAGCTCGTACGTCTCAGAGAAGGGTGTTAACCACCAAACAGATGTATATTGACAGAGATCAACGAATGTAGTATAAAGGGCTACAACGTCAGACATACATTCCATTTATAAACTTATGCCCTGGGTCTGGACGAAAGTCAAATCCGTACAAATCAACACTACGTCCGGATAACTACCATCTTAGCCCCGTCTTGGGAGCAAATCAATCAAGGACCTCAACACTAGTTACCCATTCGATGTGAAGATCGTCGGTCTTCAATCGCCGTCTTCAACTCTTAGATTTAGAACGTCGTGTAATCATTTGAAATGAGATTGAACTCGGTCTTTTCAAATGATTCTCGCATATATATATAATTTGAAAACATTTCATATCGTTATTGATATTTGATAACGATCTATTGCTATTTTTATTTATATAAAAATAGCCTAAATTAATTTAACGACGCTTCGGGTTGATGGGCGACCCTGGCGCTGTTTTTAACCAAATTTGATTTACACATATCTTGAAATCTAACCGTTGGATTTTGGCGAAATTTATGTCATTGGAAAGATCTTCCCAAAGCGGTCCAAACGGCTCCAGTTTTGGGGAAATCCGACGGTCGGATCTCTCTGTATAGCCGTTTAAAGTTACGATTGCCGATACGCGAACTGTCACGCGCGTTCCGTTTAATTTATAATTTATATTTATATATATAAATATAAATCGTTTGACTATTCCAATTTCAAAAGTCTATTCTTTTTATCGCATCTAAAATGACGATAAAAATATCACTTGTTTTATTTACCCTAAATGTAAATTATGCTTTATCTATCATTTGTCTTATTTACTGAATGTAAATAAATTATATTCCTTTCTTATTCTATTTAGTTACCTAAATGTAAATAAATATATTCTTATCCTTTTCTTATTTATTTACCTAAATGTAAATAAATGTTTTATTTTTACTTTTGCTATATTTATTTACATTAATTGTAAACAAATGTATCTAATTTCTTATTCATATTTATTTACCCTATTTGTAAATAAATAGTTTCATTTTCCTTTGCAAATCTTATTTACATAGTAAATGTAAATAATTGTATTTCTTTAATTCTTTTCTAATATTCCTTTTTAACCTAAAAAGAATATCTTACGTTAATTCTTTTCTAACCTTTCTTATTTAACCAAATGTATATTTTATCTTTTATCTTAACAAAAATATATTTTATCTTTACTACTTTTTCTTTTAAATAAAATATTTATTTTGCTTTCATTCTTTATATTAAACAAAATGTAAATTTTGTTTAACATGGCCTAATTGACAATTATGTTAATTTTATTCATTAATCAAGTTTACCACAAAATGTTATTCTTATCGTATTTAACATTTCTAAACAAGATGTCCTTTTTAATCATATTAACATTAAATAGACAAAATGTCCTTTTTATTCATATTAACATTAAATAGACAAAATGTCCCTTTTTATTCATATTAACATTTTATTTTCTTTTACATAAGAAAATTGGTTTCTTTTACTTTTACATAAAAAGTGTTTTCTTTTCTTTTACATAAGAAAATTGTTTTCTTTTACTTTTACATAAAAAGTGTTTTCTTTTCTTTTACATAAGAAAATTGTTTTCTTTTACTTTTACATAAAAAGTAATGTTCATTTTTCTTATTTCCTTCACATTAGAAAATAATGTTCATTTTCTTATTTTCTTTACATTAGAAAATGATGTTCATTTTTCTTATTTCATTTTTCCTTTCTTTTTAACTTTTATTTCAAAGAAAATGTACTTTTTATCCTTTTATTTTCTTTTATAAAGAAAATATATTTTCCTTTAAATTAGAAATATGTTTTCTTTTTCTTTAACATAGAAAAATGTTTGCCTTTTCTTTAACATAGAAAAATGTTTGCTTTTTCTTTAACATAGAAAATGTTTGCTTTTTCTTTAACATAGAAAATGTTTTTCTTTTTAACAAAGAAAATGTTCTCCAAAGTTAATCTACCTTTCTATGTAATATTTGCATCGTAAAATGCAATAAAAAAAGTGAATTTTATTTCTAATGTAGACGTCTTCTCTAGCGTCAACATTTCTAAAATAACAACATTTTCTAATGTAAGTTTTCGATTTATTTCTACACTATAAACATGACGGTGAAGTTTTGATTCATATCAACATTATAAACATGACGGTGAAATTCAATGTCATTTCAACCAATTAACATCACATGGTTATTTGTGCCATTACACTAGATTAACACACAAAAAGGGGTTTTGGTGTCATTGCACTAAATTAACACAACAAAAGGGATTTTGTGTCATTACGCTACATTAACACAACAATTAAATTGGTGTTGTCACAATACAGTTAACCCAACATATAAATTGGTGTCATCATAATACAGTTAACACAATGATATAGGTTTGGGTGTCATCTCAGTCTATATTAACATAGACATGATTTGGTGCAACTTTGATGAATCAAAATAAAGGCCTCATCTTTACTTTTATTTGTAAATAAAAATAAAGATTAAAACTTACATTTTATTTTATAAATAAAGATTTAACTTGCATTTATGAAATAAAGATAGAAATGGGTATTTTAATTTGTAGACAAGACAAGGATAAAAATTGTCCTTTTATTTGTTTTGACCAAATGAACCCAAAATTTGTTCTTTCACCTTGTTGACAAAATTAACACAAAACTTGCCCTTTTACTTTGTTGACAAAATTTACATAAAATTTGTCCTTTTACTTTGTTGACAAAATTTACATAAAATTTGACTTTTAATTTATAAAGAAAACCACATGTCAAAATTTGTCCTTTTTGTTTACAAAGAAAATAACATGAAATAATTCCTTTTTGTTTTGTTAACAAAATTTTGTCTTTTTCTTATGCATACAAAATAACACAAAAACTTGTCCTTTTATTAACAAAGTTAATGTTAGAACTTGTTAACCAAATTTATGTTAAAACTTTATCCTTTTTATTTTACTAACAAAATTAATGTTAGAAACTTTGTTCTTTTATTTTACTAACAAAATTGTGTTAAAACTTTGTTGACAAAATTAAATGTTAAAACTTTGTCCTTTTCATTATGTAAACAAAAATTTGTTTTTCTATTATGTAAACAAAAATTGGCCTTTTTTTTTTATGTACATAAAAATTTTGTCTTTTTATTTTACAACAAAATTACATATTAAAATCGTCTTTTATTTGTAAACAAAATAAACCAAACAAGATTAAATGTTTTAATTTTATTTAAGAAAATAAAATGAGAGTAAAAATCAAAGTAAAAACTTTGTCATTTGTTTTGTAAACAAAAATTTATGTTAACAATTGGTGTTTTATTTTATAAACCAAATTCATGTAACAAGGATTTAATATTTAATAATTTAAGAAATAAAAAAAAATATAAAAACAAAACAATAAAGATGAGACTTTATCTTGAATACATCAAGAAATGGAGAACCAGAATAACATGGCTATTTCAACACAGCACAGAACATTATAGATCACAACAAATCAGCACTGCAACAATTTACATGCAACATCAACATACAACAAGCATACATCGCAGAACTAAATTAATCACCACACATACAACGATTTAAATCATCGATAAAAATAATTAAATTACTTAATTATTTAAAAGTAAGAAATCTCACAGTCGTATTTATCTGAATTTCCAACTACTTCAGAATTTGTTATAGTCTGCTTCAAAAGAGAACCCAAAGCATCGCCACCTACATCCGAACATCGCATCACCTACAGGCCGTCGGACCACCATCCATGGCGCCAGCGTCGACCGCCTTCAGTCGCTCCTCCCACGCGCCGAGCCACAGGGAACTCGGATCCCTCCTTGCTTCGCGAATTGAACCCAAACCCAACGTCTTTGGCCTCCAAATCCTCATGATATTCGCCACTAAATTCGATCATAGCCATCCATTATAAAGAGCTTATCCACCTCTATAATTTCCTTTTGGAGTTTTTGATTTTCATTGATTATGTAGGAAGAAAAGTGGGGTTAAGATTCGGAGCTTTGTGGCCATTGTTTCAATGAAGTGGCGGCTGAAAGATTAGGCTTTGGGTTTGGTTTTTCTATTCTATTATAGTAAAATGTTATTAAATAACCTTAAAAGCCTGCTAATTTGTATGTTACAAAGGAAAATGAATTGAATAAATATTAAATATTGATTGATTGATCGTAAATAAATTTTATTTACCTTATTTGGAAAGAAATTTCTCTTGATTGCAATTATGAAGGAAAGAAAATTATCTCATAAAGTCTACACATTTTTCCTGCTATATATTATATAGAGGTTGTGGTTTTTAATAAAACCCCTTGCCTATTTTTATTTACATGCATTAATGACTCTTAACATATGGTAGGTTACGAAAGAAATAAATTAGCTGACTAGGCATGCGGTAATGGTCTAATTAATGTTTAATTATTATTTTATTAACTTAACATTTAACTCACAAAATAATTAACATTTCTTAATGTTCAATTTACAATTTTTTTTTATTCACAAAATATCATTAATTTAAGTGGTAATTAAGTTCAAAGTCAACCATTTACATTTTGAGCTACTTTAATATACATTATAATATCGCTTAATGTTGATAATAATATGTTAATTGGTTTCCAAAAATCGAATTTACTTATAATATCATATTAACAATCTTTCAAATATTACTCAAACCATTATTTCCTTCCATAATTCAAATTTTTATTAACATAACTTAAATAACAAATCAATCTTATCAAATGTATTCAATGTCATAAAATGTTAATTAGAAAAAAGATTATTCGCATAATCAGATATTACCTAATTAACAAGATGTTATCAAACCGAAGAATATTAGTATTAGTAAATCAACAAACACTATTAAGTCAATGCTACATATTCACTAAATTGTCATTTAGTTAATAAATCATTACATTTAGGAAGTTTTCCAAATTTTCCCTTGATAATTCATATAAATCGCAATGAGTCCTATATGCATTCACCCATCAAGCAACCGTTTTATACATTCATTTCCTACATGCACAACAAATAAATTTTCGAATATGCGTTATACACTAACGCGCATTGATATGCATTTATTGGCAACTATTACAACGTTATATACTATATTCATATGACAATATTGTTTCATAACCAGTAACTAATCACCTATGCAACCAATTACCATTCATTATCACATCCTTTAACTACGTATATCATAAATTTAAATCATATCAAGAAATAAAAATTAAATTGCAGTGTTCTCACAATTACATACATCTCCCTTATAGGAATTAGAATAGGAATACGGGAATTTCTTTATTTAGAATTAAACTACATATAAAGTTAAAATATTCTCCATTAGCAAAACGTTCACATTAAGAATTTAAATAAATAATCCATATATTTTATTACATGTGAATTGTTCACGCTCCGTATTTGCATTAAAAAGAATATTCTTGACATATTTTAAATATATGTTTCTTTTCTCTTTTAGCAGTTAATTTCTAGCAATGTTAAAAATAATGTTTTTAACACTTTTATAATTTCTAACATATATCTTTCTTTACTTCAAATAAAATAAATTTTTAGTTCATACTAATTCAAAATAAATTATTTTAAACAACCAAAACTCATTAAAATAACTTAAAATAAATTTTAAATTTTGCCCCAAAATTCAGGGTTGTTACAGTCGCCCCCACTTAAAATCTTTTCGTCCTCGAAAAGGCACTAAGGTAAAAGTTGTTTAATTTACTAACTAAATTTTAATTTCCTTTTATTAATTTTATTTGTTAGCTAACTTATCAAATATATATACTCTTATATATATAAAAATCATATTTCCAAAAATAGATTATATAATCAAAAATACGCTAATTATAAACTTGTTACTCTTAACTCATTCTAGGATATTGCTAACCCCATCTCTAACGAGTTTTCTCATTCTAGGACACTGCTGGTCCTATCTCTAATGAGTATTCTTATTGGATTTTACTAATCCAATCTCTGATGAGTCTTTGTTCAGTTCTAACGAGTTGTATCCCAAAGATTTGAGCTAACCAGAGCTCTGATACCACCTGTAAAGACCCGGAAATTCCCGCTCTTTGAATCGACCATAAACCACACAGGTCTGACCCAAAGGTTGGAAATCTTCGAATACTTTAACTTTGGGAATACAATACATCAGAACAATAACATCAGACTTTTATTACATTACAATAATATAACATCAGAGTACAGAATATCAGAGTACAAATAAAGTAAACTACAGCGGAAGATAAATTACAACAGATTTAATACAATAAACAGCGGAAGACTTTTAAGCTCTGGACACAGCTTTAGGCTTCGATCCAGGATCCTGCTAAAGAGAGAGAGATATCTGCAAAAAGCTACTCGACTGCCCGTGTAGAAAAGAGGGCACCCGAGTTTGCAAAGTGAAACAAACTACAGGTCAGTCGTGGGACTGGTGTGAGAATTCTAAACTAATATAACTAATAAGACAAATCCAAGGACCACGCCACTTTCGTGGAACGGGTTTACTCCTATGGATTACCAGTGCATAAACCAAAGTAAATCGAGAAATAACGCAATGTCTTTTTGGAAAAATGAAACCATTATAAGACCCAAGTCCCATCACACAATGCAACGCACACCAGAGGATAGGGTTTTACCTTATAATGGTCAAAAGATGCTTGATACGTATAAAACGGATTTGATATTATTATTAGTGTATATATGTTTTAATAAAAAGATTTGAATCATAAGTATCAATCCTAGACGGCATGCTTACCATATAGCATGTCGCCAATACTAGTTCTACAATCAAAATCGCAAGGTCGTATTGAAAATTGGATTTCCATCATGAGTCGAGGCTAGGGGCAAGCTCCTCTCCGATTCGAGACACTCTAGCAAATGCCTCAGGATCCCCCGCAGTGAACCCTTGGATCTTCAGGGCCGGTCCCCGCCTATGGGCAGTGGATTAGTTATGCCTGAACACACGCTTCCCGGTCCCTTTGGACCTATAGTATGACCACCAACGGCCTATAAAAATAACGAGGCGCCTCAAAATCCATCATCCACATAAGTAAAATGTCAGGGCTGGTAGGTCACTGACACCACTCTAGCTAGAAAGAAACGTGTGCACTCCCTGCAGTCCATATCCCGTTTTTGACTCATACCGGGGTGTGAGGCTCGCGAAGTCACGCTATACACAAAGCTACGCCTAAACAGGCCGTGCTTTGATCATCAACCACAAGGCCTGCTTTTCAACAAAAGCCTTGATCAATGCATCTTAGCATGCCACATTGTCAGTCCATACTATACCATTGATTTCTACCAATATATAACCCCTAAGCTCGTACGTCTCAGAGAAGGGTGTTAACCACCAAACAGATGTATATTGACAGAGATCAACGAATGTAGTATAAAGGGCTACAACGTCAGACATACATTCCATTTATAAACTTATGCCCTGGGTCTGGACGAAAGTCAAATCCGTACAAATCAACACTACGTCCGGATAACTACCATCTTAGCCCCGTCTTGGGAGCAAATCAATCAAGGACCTCAACACTAGTTACCCATTCGATGTGAAGATCGTCGGTCTTCAATCGCCGTCTTCAACTCTTAGATTTAGAACGTCGTGTAATCATTTGAAATGAGATTGAACTCGGTCTTTTCAAATGATTCTCGCATATATATATAATTTGAAAACATTTCATATCGTTATTGATATTTGATAACGATCTATTGCTATTTTTATTTATATAAAAATAGCCTAAATTAATTTAACGACGCTTCGGGTCGATGGGCGACCCTGGCGCTGTTTTTAACCAAATTTGATTTACACATATCTTGAAATCTAACCGTTGGATTTTGGCGAAATTTATGTCATTGGAAAGATCTTCCCAAAGCGGTCCAAACGGCTCCAGTTTTGGGGAAATCCGACGGTCGGATCTCTCTGTATAGCCGTTTAAAGTTACGATTGCCGATACGCGAACTGTCACGCGCGTTCCGTTTAATTTATAATTTATATTTATATATATAAATATAAATCGTTTGACTATTCCAATTTCAAAAGTCTATTCTTTTTATCGCATCTAAAATGACGATAAAAATATCACTTGTTTTATTTACCCTAAATGTAAATTATGCTTTATCTATCATTTGTCTTATTTACTGAATGTAAATAAATTATATTCCTTTCTTATTCTATTTAGTTACCTAAATGTAAATAAATATATTCTTATCCTTTTCTTATTTATTTACCTAAATGTAAATAAATGTTTTATTTTTACTTTTGCTATATTTATTTACATTAATTGTAAACAAATGTATCTAATTTCTTATTCATATTTATTTACCCTATTTGTAAATAAATAGTTTCATTTTCCTTTGCAAATCTTATTTACATAGTAAATGTAAATAATTGTATTTCTTTAATTCTTTTCTAATATTCCTTTTTAACCTAAAAAGAATATCTTACGTTAATTCTTTTCTAACCTTTCTTATTTAACCAAATGTATATTTTATCTTTTATCTTAACAAAAATATATTTTATCTTTACTACTTTTTCTTTTAAATAAAATATTTATTTTGCTTTCATTCTTTATATTAAACAAAATGTAAATTTTGTTTAACATGGCCTAATCGACAATTATGTTAATTTTATTCATTAATCAAGTTTACCACAAAATGTTATTCTTATCGTATTTAACATTTCTAAACAAGATGTCCTTTTTAATCATATTAACATTAAATAGACAAAATGTCCTTTTTATTCATATTAACATTAAATAGACAAAATGTCCCTTTTTATTCATATTAACATTTTATTTTCTTTTACATAAGAAAATTGGTTTCTTTTACTTTTACATAAAAAGTGTTTTCTTTTCTTTTACATAAGAAAATTGTTTTCTTTTACTTTTACATAAAAAGTGTTTTCTTTTCTTTTACATAAGAAAATTGTTTTCTTTTACTTTTACATAAAAAGTAATGTTCATTTTTCTTATTTCCTTCACATTAGAAAATAATGTTCATTTTCTTATTTTCTTTACATTAGAAAATGATGTTCATTTTTCTTATTTCATTTTTCCTTTCTTTTTAACTTTTATTTCAAAGAAAATGTACTTTTTATCCTTTTATTTTCTTTTATAAAGAAAATATATTTTCCTTTAAATTAGAAATATGTTTTCTTTTTCTTTAACATAGAAAAATGTTTGCCTTTTCTTTAACATAGAAAAATGTTTGCTTTTTCTTTAACATAGAAAATGTTTGCTTTTTCTTTAACATAGAAAATGTTTTTCTTTTTAACAAAGAAAATGTTCTCCAAAGTTAATCTACCTTTCTATGTAATATTTGCATCGTAAAATGCAATAAAAAAAGTGAATTTTATTTCTAATGTAGACGTCTTCTCTAGCGTCAACATTTCTAAAATAACAACATTTTCTAATGTAAGTTTTCGATTTATTTCTACACTATAAACATGACGGTGAAGTTTTGATTCATATCAACATTATAAACATGACGGTGAAATTCAATGTCATTTCAACCAATTAACATCACATGGTTATTTGTGCCATTACACTAGATTAACACACAAAAAGGGGTTTTGGTGTCATTGCACTAAATTAACACAACAAAAGGGATTTTGTGTCATTACGCTACATTAACACAACAATTAAATTGGTGTTGTCACAATACAGTTAACCCAACATATAAATTGGTGTCATCATAATACAGTTAACACAATGATATAGGTTTGGGTGTCATCTCAGTCTATATTAACATAGACATGATTTGGTGCAACTTTGATGAATCAAAATAAAGGCCTCATCTTTACTTTTATTTGTAAATAAAAATAAAGATTAAAACTTACATTTTATTTTATAAATAAAGATTTAACTTGCATTTATGAAATAAAGATAGAAATGGGTATTTTAATTTGTAGACAAGACAAGGATAAAAATTGTCCTTTTATTTGTTTTGACCAAATGAACCCAAAATTTGTTCTTTCACCTTGTTGACAAAATTAACACAAAACTTGCCCTTTTACTTTGTTGACAAAATTTACATAAAATTTGTCCTTTTACTTTGTTGACAAAATTTACATAAAATTTGACTTTTAATTTATAAAGAAAACCACATGTCAAAATTTGTCCTTTTTGTTTACAAAGAAAATAACATGAAATAATTCCTTTTTGTTTTGTTAACAAAATTTTGTCTTTTTCTTATGCATACAAAATAACACAAAAACTTGTCCTTTTATTAACAAAGTTAATGTTAGAACTTGTTAACCAAATTTATGTTAAAACTTTATCCTTTTTATTTTACTAACAAAATTAATGTTAGAAACTTTGTTCTTTTATTTTACTAACAAAATTGTGTTAAAACTTTGTTGACAAAATTAAATGTTAAAACTTTGTCCTTTTCATTATGTAAACAAAAATTTGTTTTTCTATTATGTAAACAAAAATTGGCCTTTTTTTTTTATGTACATAAAAATTTTGTCTTTTTATTTTACAACAAAATTACATATTAAAATCGTCTTTTATTTGTAAACAAAATAAACCAAACAAGATTAAATGTTTTAATTTTATTTAAGAAAATAAAATGAGAGTAAAAATCAAAGTAAAAACTTTGTCATTTGTTTTGTAAACAAAAATTTATGTTAACAATTGGTGTTTTATTTTATAAACCAAATTCATGTAACAAGGATTTAATATTTAATAATTTAAGAAATAAAAAAAAATATAAAAACAAAACAATAAAGATGAGACTTTATCTTGAATACATCAAGAAATGGAGAACCAGAATAACATGGCTATTTCAACACAGCACAGAACATTATAGATCACAACAAATCAGCACTGCAACAATTTACATGCAACATCAACATACAACAAGCATACATCGCAGAACTAAATTAATCACCACACATACAACGATTTAAATCATCGATAAAAATAATTAAATTACTTAATTATTTAAAAGTAAGAAATCTCACAGTCGTATTTATCTGAATTTCCAACTGCTTCAGAATTTGTTATAGTCTGCTTCAAAAGAGAACCCAAAGCATCGCCACCTACATCCGAACATCGCATCACCTACAGGCCGTCGGACCACCATCCATGGCGCCAGCGTCGACCGCCTTCAGTCGCTCCTCCCACGCGCCGAGCCACAGGGAACTCGGATCCCTCCTTGCTTCGCGAATTGAACCCAAACCCAACGTCTTTGGCCTCCAAATCCTCATGATATTCGCCACTAAATTCGATCATAGCCATCCATTATAAAGAGCTTATCCACCTCTATAATTTCCTTTTGGAGTTTTTGATTTTCATTGATTATGTAGGAAGAAAAGTGGGGTTAAGATTCGGAGCTTTGTGGCCATTGTTTCAATGAAGTGGCGGCTGAAAGATTAGGCTTTGGGTTTGGTTTTTCTATTCTATTATAGTAAAATGTTATTAAATAACCTTAAAAGCCTGCTAATTTGTATGTTACAAAGGAAAATGAATTGAATAAATATTAAATATTGATTGATTGATCGTAAATAAATTTTATTTACCTTATTTGGAAAGAAATTTCTCTTGATTGCAATTATGAAGGAAAGAAAATTATCTCATAAAGTCTACACATTTTTCCTGCTATATATTATATAGAGGTTGTGGTTTTTAATAAAACCCCTTGCCTATTTTTATTTACATGCATTAATGACTCTTAACATATGGTAGGTTACGAAAGAAATAAATTAGCTGACTAGGCATGCGGTAATGGTCTAATTAATGTTTAATTATTATTTTATTAACTTAACATTTAACTCACAAAATAATTAACATTTCTTAATGTTCAATTTACAATTTTTTTTTTATTCACAAAATATCATTAATTTAAGTGGTAATTAAGTTCAAAGTCAACCATTTACATTTTGAGCTACTTTAATATACATTATAATATCGCTTAATGTTGATAATAATATGTTAATTGGTTTCCAAAAATCGAATTTACTTATAATATCATATTAACAATCTTTCAAATATTACTCAAACCATTATTTCCTTCCATAATTCAAATTTTTATTAACATAACTTAAATAACAAATCAATCTTATCAAATGTATTCAATGTCATAAAATGTTAATTAGAAAAAAGATTATTCGCATAATCAGATATTACCTAATTAACAAGATGTTATCAAACCGAAGAATATTAGTATTAGTAAATCAACAAACACTATTAAGTCAATGCTACATATTCACTAAATTGTCATTTAGTTAATAAATCATTACATTTAGGAAGTTTTCCAAATTTTCCCTTGATAATTCATATAAATCGCAATGAGTCCTATATGCATTCACCCATCAAGCAACCGTTTTATACATTCATTTCCTACATGCACAACAAATAAATTTTCGAATATGCGTTATACACTAACGCGCATTGATATGCATTTATTGGCAACTATTACAACGTTATATACTATATTCATATGACAATATTGTTTCATAACCAGTAACTAATCACCTATGCAACCAATTACCATTCATTATCACATCCTTTAACTACGTATATCATAAATTTAAATCATATCAAGAAATAAAAATTAAATTGCAGTGTTCTCACAATTACATACATCTCCCTTATAGGAATTAGAATAGGAATACGGGAATTTCTTTATTTAGAATTAAACTACATATAAAGTTAAAATATTCTCCATTAGCAAAACGTTCACATTAAGAATTTAAATAAATAATCCATATATTTTATTACATGTGAATTGTTCACGCTCCGTATTTGCATTAAAAAGAATATTCTTGACATATTTTAAATATATGTTTCTTTTCTCTTTTAGCAGTTAATTTCTAGCAATGTTAAAAATAATGTTTTTAACACTTTTATAATTTCTAACATATATCTTTCTTTACTTCAAATAAAATAAATTTTTAGTTCATACTAATTCAAAATAAATTATTTTAAACAACCAAAACTCATTAAAATAACTTAAAATAAATTTTAAATTTTGCCCCAAAATTCAGGGTTGTTACAATTAATCCTAGACATCTATATATACGTAGCCAAACCTAGACCCTAACCTCATAACCCTAAGACTATGGTGTCGTCGTGCTGTTCGTCTACAAGCTAGCCTATCCTCCTTCATTTTCTCCTAACTAGAAAATAAATCCAAACTAGTAATCGATTAGAAGAACTTCAAATCAAACGTCTACATCAAAGGATAGCTTTTCAAATTCAAAAATCAGATCTCAGAATACAAGATCCGTCCTTTTTCTGTAAGTTTAGTTATTATTTAGATTTAAACATCTAATAGAAATCATGATTGTAATAATCGAATCTAGAATGATGCCTAATTATGATTCGTGCCTATCCTTTTGTCTAATCAAAATTCTTATGCCTATGAGACTATTGTGATTGATGTAATGGCACCTATCATGCCTATGAGGCTGTTGGACTGACATAATAGAGCCTATCATGCCTATGAGACTGTTGGACTGACATAATAGAACCTATCATGCCTATGAGACTGTTGGATTGACATAAATGAGCCTACCATGCCTGTGAGACTGTTGTGATTGATAAGATGGAACTTTTCATGTTGTACAACCTATACCTATGAGACTATTATGATTTGTCAAATGGGACTTATCATGTTGTACATTAAAGTAGTTATTCTCTTAAGCCCAATTCTATCTAATCTTTATACCTATGGTGTGAATTGCTTAGCTTGTCTACACATAGTGTTAATGTACAACATTGAAAAGTGATTCTTGAATTTGGTACATCTCTACATGCCTATTTTTCCTTATGTCAATTCTTATGCTCCTTCTCTAATTTTCCCCTTTTTACTTGCATTTGTGAATAAGTTCATTCGGAACTTAGATTGAATCTCGTTGTACATGCGATTATAACGCGGGGAAAGTTAGGTATAATTTAATTTAGTAAAATTTGGGCATAGCTTGGGAATGTGGCATAAACTTGTATTTACTAGACTTGTGGAAAATTTGACACATAGATTTAGACACATATGACAAATATGTAAATTGGCTAAAGATGAACATGCCTAACCCGAGGTTAGATTGAGTTGCGGTGTAAGACTGCCCGGAACCGCCCGACACATCCAGCTACTGCAACAATATAAATCTAATGTGAGAGGTTAGCACATTAAGCCCCGAAAACCCGAGGTTAGATTGAGTTGCGATGTTAGACTGCCCGGAACCGCCCGGCACATCCAGTGACCACAACAATATAGATATAGTGTGAGAGGTTTTTGCTTTAATGAATGAATTAAAGCTAAGGAACATACAAACTAAGAATGGTAGGGTTAAGTTAATTAAGGTAACACTTGACCAATACAACATGTTAGCAAAACAGATGGGTGAGGTCAGGTAAATTTTGAGAATACTTAACCGTTATAACATGTTGATTAGGAAATCCTATTAACGAGGACCCATTTCAGCAGTAAACCACATAGATGTATCTCGGTACCCTGAACTAGGCAGGGTGGGGCACGATTACTATGCTGATTAAAAGCGGTCAAAATAGCGGCGGGTGGTGCAGCATTATAGTTCCGACGGAGTATGGGCATGCACGTACTCCAGAGTAGAAAAGCAGGCACTGGGCATCAGTAGCATACACTGTGCATCTTGAATCGTGTCGGGTTGCCATCATGGGAATTGATACACCCCATGATTGAGGCCAGCACAGGTATCTACACGCGAGTGGGGGCCGAATGACACAAGTAAGAAATGCATATGAGTAGAAGCCGATCGGGAAAGGGATCACTTTGTTATGAACACTTGATGGTAGTTGAAACATTCATTAGTAGGTGCAGAAAAATGGAAATGAGTGCGATAAGTATATTCAGTTTATCTTGCCTTATCTTATGTTATCTTATTTCTATGGTATTGTCCTATGTTCAGTTTATTCATCTCATGATCCTTTTACTTGTTTATATGCTGAATAATCACTGGACTTACCAGACTTATGTCTGACATATTTTCTTTCGCATTCTTTTCTTCCGTTCCCTCCCGGTCCGCAAGGAGGGAATACTTCAGCTTAGTGCAGATCTTTTACAGTTTAAAGAGAGTAGATGTATTTCTTGGATTCTCTCTTCTTTGGCTATGACTGTGGTTACAATTTTATTGGGGATTTATGCTTCTTTACTACTGTTTTATGCTTCTTTATGTACTTGGAGTTTTAAATCAAGACAGATGTTTCATTGTAATAATTTAGAAGTTGGGTTTTGAGACAATGCTTGTAATGTTTTGACTGAACCACGCTATTTATGAAATGATTTCAGTTTTCCGTTGTTTATATGTCTGTCTTGTAAATTATCTGTGTCTTTTACCTAAAATGCTTCACCAAAGTTAATGCATTCCCTTTGGGAGTGACCTTAACGGAGGTGGGGTGTTTCATCGGACGATATATTCGAAAGGAGATTTAGAGTGATATTCGTTGTTTCATTTCGGAATGAGCCCAAAACGAGATCTCGGAGGAGATCTCGAGCGATATTTTTTCGAGATTTGAAACAGTGACTGTAGGTACCTACTACAACTTTGTTTTCATTGATGCTGACATTGGACACAACAACAAATGGTGTAACTTCTCCCTCTTCCAGTACATTCCCACCAGGTAAAGTATCACTCTCACCAACTACATTCTTATAATTCTTAGCACTGAGTGCATTTGAATGGAGATGGTCACTATTAGAGCTCTCGCCATCCAAAACAGAAAAATAGTTTTTCATCGCAATACCCTTTTTCACACAGACAGGACCTATCCTCTCACCTCCTAAAACAAGAAAGGGAACTTCATCTAAAATTGAGGTACTATCATCATTCTTAGTAGTGAAGTCTACATCATCAAAACTGGGGAAAATAATTCCAGGTGAGATTGTTTTCCAAGTAAAACCCTGCTCGACTTGGTCTGATTTCACTTCCTATTAAAATTAAGTACTTTCATCCACATATGTTTTTTCAAAATTAGTTGAACCCTATCATACTTTCTACTATTATCTTGATGCATTGTCGTTTGTTCAAGCTTACTGTTCTCCCTATTATTGACTTTCTCTATGTTGCTTTAGGAATATTGCTAACTGGATTTTCACTCAGTTTAGATTGTTGAAACCCATCTATATTATGGTTGAATGCTTTACAAACTAAACATCTAACTGGTTTCCATGAGTAGAGCACCCTTACGAAATGCTTTATCGGTCAGTAACTTGCACTGTGGATACGTCTTAAAATTGCTAATCAGACGAGACTTCAACCATACATTTTACATATTGAATTCTTTCATCATTTTCCATATTCACATCCATACATTAGAATCTACTAACTCTAGTCGCAAATCAACAAATCACTATCTTAGACAAGGCGAAGAGGGGATGTCCAATAGTTTAATCCACACCGTAACCTTCCTAATCCTATCACCGATATTCCCATTGGCAATATCCCAAGATTTCAAAATAAAATTTATTCGTAAAAATAAAGGGACAGGATTCCATGATTTTAATTCTATCCTCTGTTATGGTTAGATGAAAGAAGAAAAGATGGCCATTCAATTTTACCTTCACTGCACCACGTAGTTTCCACAGTTTCTTTAGGCTAGAGATAACCATGGTATACGATAGGGCTTTGTTAAGTAAGAAGCCAACCAAGTGTTCATGCCAGACTTTGATACCCGCATTGAATATTTCTTTTGTAGGAACAAGCATCCTACTAGAAAACTATAGCTTGGGAGGTGATGGAGAGAAAACACCGACATTCTTCGGTTTCGTGGAGAAAAGGGTGGACTATTTACTAGTTTGAGTTACAGGTAACGAGGCGATCAATGGTAAGGGAAGAGGAGGAGGATCTTGAGAAGGAGGTATGGGAGTCGGCTGTGGGTCTAGAAGAGTTAGGGACATAGGTGTGGAGATTTGATGAGGTATGACGGAAAAAGCAGAATGGAGGTCTACCCTTTTTTTAAGTTAACAAATATTTTAATATACATTAATACCTTAGTAGCTTGTAAATAAATATGTAAAACTAACTGATGTAACTTGCATAAAACTAGTAGTTTGTGGTAGGTGTAATACTGATACCAAAAAAATAATCCCCATGCATAATGATGAAGTAATTTGCTGATCACCACTCCCGACATACTATTGTCATTTAGCGCTAGAATAAAACCATAGATGAGCTTTATCTATGTATGGATCATCATGGAAAAAATCACCATCATATATCTATCTCCATCTACGCTTGCCTATGAACCAGTAGTACCCTAATCTAGGTGGTGACGAAACCAAAGGAAAGCATCTTCCTAAAAGAAAAGAAGCCTGTACTACCATGGGGTTTGTCAGAAAAGGAGAACCATCATATGAATGCAAAAGAATAGACTCTCGTGTGGTCCATAGCTCAATATAGTTACAAGCCACAAAGGATACATTTCGCACCTGCCTTTCTGGAACCTACCGATGGTAATCGATCGCCCATGCTCTGGCTCGAGGAAAGTTAAGGGATAGTGTGGGATCCAATGTGGAACGTGTCATGTTATGAAAGTACTCCTAGTACCAATACCACAAAATCTCCAAAAATCCAGTAATTGATGATGACCTAGGCCTAACAACGCACTAATGATCCAATACCTATACAAATAGGCTAATGTAGGTGTACCTCGGTTGTACACAATAGGAATAGGCCTAGTATCAAATGACAAGTCTACAACAGTCGTCGCATAATCACAAGGCAATGTGTTTAAAGCATTTGTAAAGAATAAATTTTCCATTATATATAAAACAAAAAGCATAGAAATATCCATATGGTTATCGGTAGGATGTACTTGCTAATTCCTGTATTGCTTGTTTCATGTATGAGTATCTAATACGGAGTCCAGTTGTGATGCCATATTATAAGTTAAGATGTGGAAGTAAACTACCCAAACAATCATGGTAATGATACCACTCATCATAAGAAAATGTTTCAGCCTGACCGATGGCTATACTGGTAAGAATAGTAAAGTATAATAGGGGTAAAAGCTAACTCCCGAAAGCTAAAACGGAATGTGTTAGTTGTCTTCCACCAACAAGAGGCTAATGCACCACTTAACTGAACGTTATTATTTAATAGGTTTTCGATACCAATTTAAGCAATAAACTATTAAAAGAGAATAAAATGAGTGGGAAAATTAGTATGTAGGTATATATGAAAAGAACATACTCAAAAAGTCTTCAAATTCGAAGTCACGAAGATATCTATGAATAATGGCCTTTGAGTCATAAGCACGAATCATCGTATATATATGGACAATACTAACCCAAGAGGCACGTGTACACTCACGACAAGTCTTATATTAAATATTGGATTATTCGACTCTTCTACGATAATATCCACTAAGAAAATAAGTTAAATAAATTTTACAAATGCATCTCCGCAAGTGCTTACATGTACTTCTCCAGATGGTTCATAAAAACTAGCCAATTGTTTGTCCAGTCCTAAATTCTAGTCAATGTGGGGATCCAGGACAACATAATCACTGACTCTAGCGATGCATCTTCTCAAAACAGTCATTATATGACGTCCCACAGTATCGTCAGTTGGTATGTCTCCTTCAACTGGAACGTTCTCCTCGTGTAACGGCCCAGATTTTTACCGTTTAATTGAATATTTAAAATTGGGTTTAAAATGTTGATTTGGAAATTTAAAAGGATTTTTATTTATTAATTAAATGATGTTTGACTTATAATTTCTTTTTAATTCTAAAACGAGCTTGTAACATCGTGGTAGTTTGTAATTACGTTTTGAACTTCAATTGAATATATAGAATCCATTTTAAGTCGGAGTTCTTTGAAATAAGAATCCTCCGAATCTATACGATTATAGTTTTCTAACGAAAGAGAAAAATCGATATTTCATGTTATGGATTTTGAGTTATGTCAAAATCAAATTTTCAAATAGTCGCTATGGAATCGTTTATAAACTATAATGTTTTATTTTATAAAATAAAAGGATTTTAATGAATTAAATATTGTTTTGACATGGAATTTAATTAAAATGGTTTTTGAATAGTTATATCTGTCGTTGGAATATTATGGAAGTTGATGGAGATTTAAAATATTTAGTTTAATATCAATTTGAAAAATATGAATTTTATATTATTCTAATCAAGTTAAAAATAGCCAATTTTTAAACAGTCATGCATTTTAATGAAATCAGTTTCGTTGGATCTGTAATGTTAAATTATTGTGCAGGAACAAATTTCGTGGCGATCTTATATTATATGTGGCTTCGGTAGTCATACACACACAGTTAGTTTGCGTAGCGATTAATTAAGTTAATTTAATTTGTTTAATAGGAATTTATTCATAACTTGAGCTAATGATCGAATTTTGGTACGAGACCTGTTTCGTTGAATTCGTATTGACGTTTAGAGCCAGGATATGTATAGGTCGTCATTTTTGGAGACCAGGAAGTTTGATGTCGAAATAATGTCGCTTTATGCGTAAAATATTTTTCCATGAGGATAGTCTCAGAATGCGACAAAACTTGTGAAATTGGATCCATATTAGTAAGTTATTATAGGATTTCGATTTTCGTATCGATCGGACTTACCGTTTGATCATAGAAATGGTAAACGCCTAGGATTTTATTTAATCATTTTATCGAATTAATTTGATACTTAAGAATAAACAATTTTCAAATAACCATAGAATTTAATAAAACTAATTTTATTAAATCCGTAGTGATTAATTATTCTCAAATTTCAGGTTTCAATATTTTGGAGTTAATACATGATCGTGCGCAATTTAAACGCGTATCAATTCACATTGCGACATTACAAAGGAATTTTCATAAACAATCTCGGAATCAACGAAACATGTTCCATCATGTCTAGAATATTTGAACATGCTAGGATTTAAACTTTCGTTTCAATCAGAGGTCATATAGGCTAGTTTTTCTAGGAAACTTACACCGTAGGTTTTGTAAATAATAAAATGTTATTATTCTCACATTAAAAATAAAAATTCCCAATGAAACGCTAACATTTAACGCATGGTCAAACCCCTCTGAGCCACCACTGGTTATAACGAACAGTTGTAATTTTCGATCATCCTCGTTCATTTATGTTCCAATCTGCTCCTCTAAATCAAAATCGCTTAATAGAAAAACAATATAGCTCAACGAGAGCTTCATAATGAAAGGCTACGATCTATTGTGAGGCACAAGGATGGACGGATTCATGGCTCGAACCACCATTGTTCGTGAGCATGTTACAGGCGACATATGGCTTCAAGCGTCACTTATGTCAGGTAGAAGGTTGGTGGCGGTCCGGCCCGCATTTCGATAGTACCTGATCGACGTCAAGATGGCGATATGGGGGAACGACAGGCCAATTGATGAAGGAAATAAGGTGATTCATGAATGAAGTCCCGAGGAAGAAAGCTTATTCTCAACCATTAATTTTCTCTAATCCAATTAATTAAGTTAAAACTAATGATAGATTAAGGAGATGTAATAACCCGGAAAATCAGAACTAATTAAAAATTTTTATTTTGGCAATTTTAATGAATTTAGAATATTTAAAATAAATTATTTTAAATAATGATGACGAGAAATTTATTTTGAATAGAATTAGAACGTATATATTTATAAAGATCAACGTTAGAATATAATTATTTATTTTTAATTTTAACAGGAAATGGAAATGGCGCGGTAGTTTGAAAATTCGATTTCAAATTTCAAATGAATGTACAGGATTCAAAATAATCCGGATTATAGCAAAACCAAAAATATTAGAATTTATTTGAAAATATCCTTCCAACGAATCCGAAAAATTGAAATTTCATAGCGGGAATAAAAAGTTATGTCCAATTGAAAATTCAGAATAGTTGCCATGGAATTTTGGCCCTTAAAAATAGCCATTTTGCAAACGACCTCCGTTTTCGATGAAACCACTTTTGTTGTATCCGGGATGTCAAGTCATTGCTGGATTCCAAAATTCATAATTTTTGGGATTAATTTGTGAGTGTGGCGAAGTTAAACGTGTTATGACAGTTTTAGTCAATTTCGATCGACCAGAAAATGGCATTTTTCAAACGGTCTCAGAATTTGACGAAATTAGTTTTATTAGGACCGTATCGTCAATACGAAGCTAGAAATAATTTTTCTGAAATTTTTGGGACTCGTATGTGACCCCAGTAAATTGAAATGTACATTTAAAAATCAATATAATGATTTAAATGTTAATTTGAATGAAAACTGATCGAAACGATGGAACTGGTTTGTGAAACATATCCCATTGTGTTCGGAGGGGGTAGTTAGCTAGGAACGACAGTCGTTGGGTTGAATCAGAGTTCGAAATAAAAAGTTTCTTTTTGAAATTTAAATATAATAAAATATATAAAATATTATAAAACTCCCTCCTCTCTCCTTACTCTTTCAGTCAACGCCCCCTTTCAAAATCAAACAAAAATAAAAAACGAATGACACAAGGGGGAACGATTCGTCGCCGCCGCTTGCGTCAGAGGCGCCGCGCCTTTGGCGCCACCACCCAGGAGACCGCCGACCCTCTCCTCCTTGCTCCGGCTCCCTCCGTTCTTTCCCTCCCTCTTCCTTCAACCGACGGCCCCCCTGAAAAACCTGCCACCCTAAAACTCTAGCGCCTCCGACAACCACCAACCCCCCCAGACCACCGCACAAGCATCCACACCTCAGAACCCAAGAAAAACAGTAAGTTTTTAATTTTTATCTACTTTATTTTAGTTTTTGTAGGTGATAATCTTTAAAATAAAATCTAGTTTATTTATATATATTATAGCATTAAAAAGTAATGATTTTTAATAATAAAAAGACAGGATTTTTATATGATAAAAATATGATTTTTGAAACTGAAAATATACGATTTTTATTTGTTTAAAGATTTGATTTTTATTAGAAAAGATTATTATTTTTATAATAGAAAAGATTATATTTTTATTAGAGAAAACGTTTGATTTATATATATATATATACGTGAAGTAAAAATATGTTTTTTATATTATAAAGATAATAAAAATATGATTTTTATATGATAGAGAATATAAAAATGCGATTTTTACATATGTAGTAGAGATATAAAAAATCGATCTTTATATATAAAAATGTGATTTTTATATAGAGAATGGGGAGATAAAAATATGATTTTTATTATATATGAAGCGAAATAAAAATTCGATCTTTATATAAGAAGTAGAAATATAAAAAATATAATTTTTATATAGAAAGAAGCGTTGTAAAAATATATGAAGTAGGAATAAAATATGATTTTTATTTATAGGAATGAAGCGATAAAAATATGATTTTTATATATATGAACAGCGTGAAAGGGATGCGTTGGAGTTTCGAACAAATCCAAACAGTTCAAGAAGAATGGAGGAGTGGATACCAAAGGTGAGAACTCCTCACTTTTATTTTATTTTCTAGTTAAAATATATACTAGGATGCAGACGGTGCTTAGCAGCGCCCGACACCCGTCGTCCACAGACCATGGTTGACTTGTTCGCTTGATTGATTGTGTTGTGGAATGGAATAAAATATTTTATAGCTAAAAATATAATTTTTAATGAGTATATGAAATAAATAAATATTCATAAACAAATCGGATGATTTGTTTATGTACACACATTTGACTGATACTGATTGGGACGATAAATTTTACACATAGCCCAACTACACAAATAAAACCTGTGTTTGATTTTTTGAAACCCCACACGGGTATTGGGATGATATATGACATACACTAATCCCAATATTTAGTTGTATGTCGATCGATCGATTGGCAGGCTGTTTAAGCGTTAAATATTTATATTTAATGCTTATGCAGTGTAGAATGCACTTTGGATGATGGTTGACTGTGTTTGATTGTTGTTGTGCATATGTGTGTATAAAATCCATATAACTCAAATTATATGGTAATTGACTGTGTCTGATTCTAATTCAGAAAGAATAAATATTTTAAAATATCGATTATTTTAAAATAACGAATATTTTAAAATAATATTTAGTAATGGATCAAAATATGATTTTGATGTCCGATTTGACACGAATGTATTTAAATACATATAGCCGTGTTGATTAGACATGCGCTATTTTGACGTGAACGATATTTATAACGATTTTATTCATTTTTATAATGAATACTGAAAAGGAAATGATTTCGAAATATAATGTTTCGAAAAACTATAATTTATATATCGATGATATGGAATATTAAATTTTGATTAGAAATTGAATATGAAGTTGAAATCGTTTTGAAAATGAATTTATAACGATTTATAAAATACGTTTTAAAAGGAAATCGACGAAATATATATAATATATATATTATATATATAATGGCCTGAATAGAACGCGCCGCACCACCGCAATTCGTGAATTTCGACCATTGACTTCGGATGGACATTACGGGAGATCTTACCGTCGGATTCTCCTAAAACCGGAACCGTTGGGTTCGTATCGAAAAGAGATTATGTCCAAATCAAATTTTGAAAAGCTCGCTGTAAGTGTAGTTCGATGACCATTTATGGAAATCGACTGTACAGGCCTTGATAAAATTATTAAAAATATCAATAATTTGTGTAAAATCATAATAAATGATTTGGAAAGAATTGGGATGAAAAATTCCATATTTGAAAAGATAAAAATATATTTTTATCAAAATGGACTAGTTATGAACTAGATATGGAAAATCCAATGTTTTTAAATAAATAAATTGGATTTGAGATTGTTTTGAAAATAACCGGAATTTCCAATATATGAATTGGAATGGATTTGAATCGAAATTATCTTCAGAATATTTCGATATTGGATTTCGTGATTATATGGATATTTTGGAGGAATTTGGAAGATATATATATCGTTATTCCAATACAATATTTGTTGGTTTCAGAATTTGATATTGAATATAAGCCGATATATTTTCTATTCAGAGCCTTTTATTTAATATCAAATTGGATTTTGGGTTTGTCGTGAATGGTCTCTTTAATAATACTGTTCTTGAACCGAATATAGTTAAGAAAATTAGAAACTGACAGGAGATTAGTTAAGTTGAATGGTTTCCTGGGTATTGATCTAATGTTGGTTTCGGCCTTTGGGGTTAACACTTAGGGAATTGTTCTCTTATTAATTTACGGTTAGAAACTGATGGAATGTGAATTGGGTTTGTTGTGAACTGCGTTTTAGCGTCATTCGTTCTTTAACCCGATTTACAGTGAAATATGATTTGGAATTTATAAATCTTTTGTTAAGATTTAAAGGAGATTTTCCAAAGTAAAGTTTTCCAATTTAACATATTAAAACTGAATTGAATGGAGTTCGATTTGGTAATAATCAAAGTAAGCTTCTGTAGAGGAAGACGGTTAATACATATGGAATTTAAAGGACCTTGTCATTATTCCATTGATATTATCGGTTGGATATGGAAGTTTATATCGATTATATATATCGATTTGTTTTCCATGAAGAGTACATTGTTAATGGAATGTGATTTTGGATTGTCGTGAATAGTATCTTTAATAATACTGTTCTTAAACCTAATGGAGTTAAGAAAATTAGAAACTAACTGGAGATTAGTTAAGTTGAATGGTTTCTTGGGTATTGATCTGATGTTGGTTTCAGCCTTCGGGGTTAATACTTAGGGAATTGTTCACTTGCTAATTTACGGTTAAAGGCCGATGGAATGGAATGTGATTTTAGGTTTATCGTGAACCGTGTTTTAAATGACATTGGTTCTTTAACCCAGTTAAAGATTAAAACCAAGTGAAGTTTTAATGCATCTTTTATTAGATTGAAATGATATCCAAAGGAAGATTAAAGAATAAATTTAAAGAATTTATCTTTGATAAAATTAATGGGAACCTTTCCCATAGTATAAGAATATTTGAATAAAGGAATATTCTAGATTGCAATGAGGCATATGTTGTGTTTTTATAGCACTTGTTTATTATATACGCGAGTTATTCAGAAAGACCGGGTTTATCCCATTTTGAATAACTGATCCGACGATATGTCGAGGATGAAGACGGTGGTTGAAGACCAGAGGTCTTCACATCGTTTGGATGATTACTAATGTCTTGATTGGGCTGTAGACCCAAGGCAAGGTAATAAGTGGTGATCGTCCAGACGTACTTGGAGATCGACGGATATGCAAGGGCCTCTCCCCTGTATTGGACATATGGGGGAGGAATAAGGTGCCTTCAGTTTCGTTCAGACCCAGAACGGACTTGTAAATGGATGTGTATCTGACATCGGATTTCATTCTGTGTGATTGATAGCCATCGGTTGCATAACGTGAATTTCCGTTGTGGCATGCTGAGATGCAAATGATCAAGGCTTCTTTTGAAAAGCAGAGTCTTGTGGTTGATGATCAAAGCATGGCTTTAATATAGCGTAGCTTTGTGTAGCGTTAATTCGCGAGCCTCACACCCCGATGTGAACCAGAAACGGGACAGGACTTCAATGAGGGCATGCGTTTCCTTTTAGCTAGGAGTGGTGTTAGCATTTTGCATGCCCTGGCATTTTACTTTTGTGGATGATGGATAGCGAGGCGCCTCGGTTATATCGATCGATCCGGGATCGGTAGTTTGGTCAGGATATGACCAGTTGACGCACCATAGGGCAGGGAAACGCATTATTCAGGCATTTTAATCCACCCCATGTGGACCGGCCCTGACGATCCAAGGCTTGCCTATGCGCTTGCCTGATGGGCGGGCTAGAGCGTCTCGAAGCGGTAAGGACGATCCCTTGCCCTGGTTTACAGATGGAAATCCAACTTCCGATACGTGACTTTGCGGTTTTTATTATAAACATATATATGGCGACATAGTGGTATGGGGCACTTATGTCGTCTATGATTGATACTGATGACTGAAATTCTTTTGACACTATCCACTTATAGTAATAATAAAATAATGAAATTTCACGTACCAAGCATTTTTGGCTATCATACGGTAAAAACTCTGTCCTCCGGCTTGCGTTGCATTGTGTGATGGGACCTGAGTCTTATAATAGCTTCATTGTTCTTTATTTAGCATTGCGCTGTTGTTTTATGCACTGGTATTCTTGGGAGGAAACTCGTTCCGTGTTATACGGTGTGGTCCCTTGATTTACCTAACTTTAAAATCAAATTAATAACTGTTTTAGTTCTCACACCAGTCACATGACTGACCTGGAGTTTATTGTTTTAACCTAAACTCTGTGTCCCCCTATTTTCCGCACGGGCAGCTAGTAGTTTTGGTTTTGCAGATTTATATTCACAGGATCCTGGTTTACAGCTGGAATGATATTCGGAAAGCTCTGTATCCGTACATTCCTTTCAGTTGTGTTTTGTATTATTTTCCGCTGCATTGTAATGTTTTTAAATCTCTGAGGTTTATCAAATGTGTAATATTTATTCATACTCTGTATATTATTGTATTCTGATGAAATTGTTGTAATAAGCAATGAAATGTTCTTCAGTTTGTGTTCTAATTCGACATGTTCTCAATCCAATCCATAATTTCCCGTAAGGGGGATTTCGGGACGTCTCATTTGGTATCAGAGCTTTGGTTTACAGAGCTCGGAGAACAAGGCACATTAGAACCAAACGAAAGAATTAATTAGATATTGGATTAGTAATATCCAATGAGAATGATTCGTTAGAGATAGGATCAGTAGTATCCTAGAATGAGTGTAAAGGGTTATATTTTTTTAAATAAAAATGAAAACAAATTTTGTTTTGAAAATTTAAACTTTATTATTCGTATTTGAATATCTATTTTAAATAGATTTGGACAATCTGGTATATAGAGATTTGAATATACGTCTGATCTATGTGTATTGAAGCCTCAAATATACTGGATGGATATAGAATCACACTCTAGTCGCCCGGAGATGATTTTGATGATGGAGCTCCATCATCAGGATTTATGTTCGTGTTTCGAAAGTGAGATATCTATATTTTTCCAATTGACTGGTGTGAGAACCAAAATATAGTTAGAATATATTGTTGTGAATTGGCATCAAAAACATGATTTTTGAGTATATAAAGAATTATAAATTTGGAACATTAATCAACTAATTGATTGCTGATTGTGTTGTTTGATTATTGTTTTGATTAATTAAAATTTGGAACCATTAAGCCAAATTGTATCAAAGCTTGAACTGTATTGAAAATTTATCGCATTTGCATATACGTAAATGCATATATTTTAAACAGGTCATAGCAGAGAAGCTAAGCAGAGGAATAAAATTGTTTGCCTGACAAATAGGTACATGTTTATTGTATTTCTTAGGGTTTTTGATGATTTTATGAGCCAATTGGCTGTTTCTTTTTCTTTTTGGATTGGAGAGGCCTGTATGGCAATTTCGGGATTTTCCCGGTGCTCCCGTACAGGGGAGGTTATGGCGAAATTTTTCGAAAATTTAGGGTGTTAGCCAAATTTTTGAAGAATTTGAAAAGTTCTTAGAAACTGAAAAGTTGAATAACTTAAGCCATAACGGAAATAATGAAAGTTGAGTTGATTAGTTAAACAACTTTCAGCTTCGTTCCTTTTCGAGGACGAAAATATTTTTAGTGGGGGAGATTGTAATAACCCGGAAAATCAGAACCAATTTAAAATTTTTATTTTGGCAATTTTAATGAATTTTGAATATTTAAAATAAATTATTTTAAATAATGACAACGAGAAATTTATTTTGAATAGAATTAGAACATATATATTTATAAAGATCGACGTTAGAATATAATTATTTATTTTTAATTATAAAAGGAATTGGAAATGGCGCGGTAGTTTGAAAATTCGATTTCAAATTTCAAATGAATGTACAGGATTCAAAATAAACTCGATTTTAGTGATACCAAAAATATTAGAATCTATTTGAAAATATCTTTCCAACGAATCCGAAAAATTGAAATTTCACAGCGGGAATAAAAAGTTATGTCCAATTGAAAATTCAAAATAGTCGCTATGGAATTTTGGCCCTTAAAATTTGTTATTTTGCAAACGACCTCCGTTTTCGACGAAACCACTTTTTTGTATCCGGGATGTCAAATTATTGCTGGATTCCAAAATTCATAATTTTTGGGATTAATATGTGAGTTTGGTGAAGTTAAACGTGTTTTGACAGTTTCAGTCAATTTCAATCGACCAGAAAATGACCATTTTTCAAATGGTCTCAGAATTTGATGAAATTAGTTTTGTTAGGACCGTATCGTCAATACAAAGCTAAAAATAATTTTTCTGGAATTTTTCGCACCCATATGTGACCCCAGTAAACTGAAATGTACGTTTAAAAATCAATATAATGATTTAAATGTTAATTTAAATGAAAACTGATCGAAAACATAACCCATTGTGTTCGGAATGGGGGTAATTAGCCAGAGATGACAGTCGTTGAGTTTGAATCAGAGTTCGAAATAAAAAGTAACTTTTTGAAATTTAAATATAATAAAATATATAAAATATTATAAAACTCCCTCCTCTCTTTCCTTACTCTTTCAACAACGCCCCATTTCAAAATCAAATAAAAAGAGAAAAAAACGAACGACGCAATGGGGGAACGATTCTCCGCCGCCGCTTGCATCAAAGGCGCCGCACCTCTGGCGCCACCACCCAGGAGACCGCCGCCCCTCTCCTCCTTGCTCCGGCCCCCTCCGTTCTTTCCCTCCCTCTTCCTTCAACCGAAGCCCCCCCACCCCCCGAAAAACCCGCCACCTTAAAACCCTAGCGCCGCCGACAGCCACCAACCCCCCAGACCACCGCACGAGCCTCCACACCTCAAAACCTAAAAAAAACAGTAAGTTTTTAATTTTTATCTACTTTATTTCTGTTTCTGTAGGTGATAATCTTTAAAATAAAATCTAGTTTATTTATATATATTATTGCATTAAAAAGTAATGATTTTTAATAATAAAAAGACAGGATTTTTATATGATAAAAAAATATGATTTTTAAAACTAAATATATACGATTTTTATTTGTTTAAAGATTTGATTTTTATTAGAAAAGATTTTTTTATAATAGAAATGATTATATTTTTATTAGAGAAAAGGTTTGATTTTTATATATATACTAGCGAAGTAAAAATATGATTTTTATATTATAGAGATAATAAAAATATGTTTTTTATATGATAGAAAATATAAAAATGCGATTTTTACATATGTAGTAGAGATATAAAAATTCGATCTTTATATATAAAAATGTGATTTTTAAATAGAGAATGGGTAGAGAAAAATATGATTTTTATTATATATGAAGCGAAATAAAAATTTGATCTTTATATAAGAAGTAGAAATATAAAAAATATAATTTTTATACAGAAAGAAGCGTTGTAAAAATATATGAAGTAGGAATAAAAATATGATTTTTATTTATTGGAATAAAGTGATAAAAATATGATTTTTATATATATGAACAACGTGAAAGGGATGCGTTGGAGTTTCGAGCAAATCCAAACAGTTCAGAAAGAATGGAGGAGTGGATACCAAAGGTGAGAACTCCTCACTTTTATTTTATTTTCTTGTTAAAATATATACTATGATGCAGATGGTGCTTAGCAGCACTCGACACCCATCGTCCACAGACCATGGATGACTTGTTTGTTTGATTGATTGTGTTGTGAAAATTGATTGTGTGTTGCGGAATGGAATAAAATATTTTACAGTTAAAAATATAATTTTTAACGAGTATATGAAATAAATAAATATTCATAAACAAATCGGACGATTTGTTTATGTACACACATTTGACTGATACTGATTGGGACGATAAATTTTACACATCACCCAACTGCACAAATAAAACCTGTGTTTGATTGTTTGAAACCCCACACGGGTATTGGGATGATATATGACATACAGTAATCCCAATATTTAATTGTATGTCGATCGATCGATTGACAGGCTGTGTAAGCATTAAATATTTATATTTAATGCTTATGCACTGTGGAAAGCACTTTGGATGATGGTTGACTGTGTTTGATTGTGGTTGTATATATGTGTGTATGAAATCCATATAAATCAAATTATATGGAAATTGGCTGTGTCTGATTCCAGTTCAGAAAGAATAAATATTTTAAAATAACGATTATTTTAAAATAACGAATATTTTAAAATAATATTCTGTAATGGATCAAAATGTGTTTTTGATGTCCGATTTGGATGGACACGAATATATTTAAATACATATAGCCGTGTTGATTAGATATGCGCCATTTTGACGTGAACGATATTTATATCGATTTTATTCATTTTTATAATGAATATTGAAAAGGAAATTATTTCGAAATCTAATGTTTTGAAAAACTATCATTTATATATCGATGATATGGAATATTCAAATTTGATTTGAAATTAAATATGAAGTTGATATCGTTTTGAAAACAAATTTAAAAAGATTTATAAAATATGTTTTAAAAGGAAATCGACGAAATATATATAATATATATATTATACATATATAATGGCTTGAATAGAACGCGCCGCACCATGGCAGTTCGTGAATTTCCACCATTGACTTCAGACGGATATTACGGGAGATTCGACCGTCGGATTCTCCTAAAACCGAAACCGTTGGGTTCGTATCAAAAAGAGCTTTCCAAAGAATATTAGAGATTTGAAATTTAACAGTTGGATTTGGAATTATGTCCAAATCAAAATTTGAAAAGGTCACTGTAAGTGCAGTTTGATGACCTTTTATGGAAATCGACTGTACGGGCCTTGATAAAATTATTAAAAATATCAATAATTTGTGTAAAATCATAATAAATGATTTGGAAAGAATTAGGATGAATAATTCCATATTTGAAAAGATAAAAATATATTTTTATCAAAATGGACTAGTTATGAACTAGAAATGGAAAATCCAATGTTTTTAAATAAATGAATTGGATTTGAGATGGTTTTGAAAATAACCAGGATTTCCAATTTATGAATTTGAATGGATTTGAATCGAAATTATCTTCAGAATATTTTGATATTGGATTTCGTGATTATACAGATATTGTGGGGGAATCTGGAAGATATATATATCGTTATTCCAATACAATATTTGTTGGTTTCAGAATTTGATATTGAATATAAGCCGATATATTTTCTATTCAGAGCCTTGTATTTAATATCAAATTGGATTTTGGGTTTGTCGTGAATGGTATCTTTAATAATACTATTCTTGAACCGAATGTAGTCAAGAAAATTAGAAACTGACTGAAGATTAGTTAAGTTGAATGGTTTCATGGGTATTGATCTGATGTTGGTTTCGGCCTTCGGTGTTAACACTTAGGGAATTGTTCTCTTACTAATTTACGGTTAGAGACTGATGTAATGTGAATTGGGTTTGTTGTGAAGTGTGTTTTAGTGACATTCGTTCTTTAACCCGATTTACAGTGAAATGGGATTTGGAATTTATAGATCTTTTGATAAGATTTAAAGGAGATTTTCCAAAGTAAAGTTTTCCAATTTAACATACTAAATTGGAATTGAATGGAGTTCGATTTGGTAATAATCGAAGTTAGCTTCTGTAGAGGAAGATGGTTAATACATATGGAATTTAAAATACCTTGTCGTTATTCCATTGATATTATCGGTTGGATATGGAAGTTTATATCGATTATATATATCGATTTGTTTTCCATGAAGAGTCCATTGTTAATGGAATGTGATTTTGGGTTGTCGTGAATGGTATCTTTAATAATACTGTTCTTAAACCTAATGGAGTTAAGAAAATTAGGAACTGAATGGAGATTAGTAAAGTTGAATGGTTTCCTGGGTATTGATTTGATGTTGGCTTCGGCATTCGGGGTTAATACTTAGGGAATTGTTCACTTCCTAATTTACGGTTAAAGGCTGATGGAATGGAATGTGATTTTAGGTTTATCTTGAACTGTGTTTTAAATGACATTGGTTCTTTAACCTAGTTAAAGATTAAAACCAAGTGGAGTTTTAATGCATCTTTAATTAGATTGAAATGATATCCAAAGGAAGATTAAAGATTAAATTTAAAGAATTTATCTTTGATAAAATTAATGGGAACCTTTCCCAAAGTATAAGAATATTTGAATAAAGGAATATTTTGGATTGGAATGAGGCGTATGTTGTGTTTTTATAGCACTTGCTTATTATATACGCGAGTTATTCAGTAAGAGCGGGTTTATTCCATTCTGGATAACTGATTCGACGATATTTTGAGGATGAAGACGGTGGTTGAAGACCGGAGATCTTCACATCGTTTGGATGATTACTGATGTCTTGATTAGGCTGTACACCCAAGGCAAGGTAATAAGTGGTGATCGTCCAAACATACTTGGAGATTGTCGGATATGCGAGGACCTCTCCCTTGTATTGGACATATGGGGGAGAAATAAGGTGCCTCCGATTTCGTTCAGACCCAGAACGGACTTGTAAATGGATGTGTGTCTGACGTCGGATTTCATTCTGTGTGAATGATAGACATCGGTTGCATAGCGTGAATTGCCTATGTGGCATGCTGAGATGCAAATGATCAAGGCTTCCGTTGAAAAACAGAGTCTTGTGGTTGATGATCAAAGCACGGCTTTAATATAGCGTAGCTTTGTGTAGCGTTAATTCGCGAGCCTCACACCCCGGTGTGAACCAGAAACGGGAAAGGACTTCAGGGAGGGCATGCGTTTCCTTCTAGCTAAAAGTGGTGTCAGCGTTTTGCATGCCCTGGCATTTTACTTATGTGGATGATGGATAGCGAGGCGCCTCGGTTATATTGGTCGATCCGGGACCGATAGTTTGGTCAGGATATGACCAGTTGACGCCTCATAGGGCGGGGAAACGCATTGTTCCGGCATTTTAATCCACTCCGTTTGGACCGGCCCTGACGATCCAAGGCTTGCCTGCGCACTTGCCTGAGGGGCGGGCTAGAGCGTCTCGAAGGGGTAAGGACAATCCCTTGCCTTGGTTCATAGATGGAAATCCAACTTCTGATATGTGACTTTGCGGTTTTAATTGTAAACCTATATATATCGACATAGTGGTATGGGGCACTTATGCCGTCAATGATTGATACTTATGATTGAAATTGTTTTGACACTATCCACTTATAGTAATAATAAAATAATGAAATTTCACGTACCAAGAATTTTTGGCTATTATAAGGTAAAAACTCTATCCTCCGGCTTGCGTTGCATTATGTGATGGGAACTGAGTCTTATAATAGCTTCGTTGTTCTTTATTTAGCATTGCGCTGTTGTTTTATGCACTTGTATTCTTGGGAGGAAACTCTTTCCGTGTTATACGGCGTGGTCCCTTGATTTACCAAACTTTAAAATAAAATTAATAACTATTTTAGTTCTCACACCAGTCACATGACTGACCTGGAGTTTATTGTTTTAACCTAAACTCTGGGTGCCCCTATTTTCCGCACGGGCAGCTAGTAGTTTTGGTTTTGCAGATTTATATTCACAGGATCCTGGTTTATAGCTGGAATGATATTCGGAAAGCTCTGTATCCATATATTCCTTTCAGTTGTGTTTTGTATTATTTTCCGCTGCATTGTAATGTATTTAAATCTTTGAGGTTTATCAAATGTGTAATATTTATTCGTACTCTGTATATTCTTGTATTCTGATGAAATTGTTGTAATAAGCAATGAAATGTTCTTCTGTTTATGTTCTGATTCGTCTTGTTCTCAAAGCAATCCGGGCTTTACTTCATGGGGAAATTCGGGTCATCTCAGGAGATTATAAATTTAGATCAAAGCGTGATCTTATATGGGTTATAACTTGCATGTATGTTGACAAAATCGCGCAAAATAAGTTCCACTGGGATCGTAAGGAAGATTACTATGCTGGCGGGCTGATCATGAAGGATCCGGGGATAATTGGGTTTCCATTTAATTTTGAACGTCTGTTTAAAATTAACTAAAATAACCCTAATTCATCGAACCTCAAATTGGAAATAAAAATGTGAGTTAACTTACAAGATTTTTGGAATTATATGATATGTTAAGTTCGTATAACTATAATTCATAGTTAATGGTTTTAAATTGGATGATTGGCTGCCTTGGTTGCTTATTTGCTGTTTAATGGTCATTATCGTTTACACGTCGTATTGGATGAAGTAATTTAAAATATTTATAGGCTTTTATAATATGATATTATGGATTATGATACAGGGAAGAACAGGTTAGAGGGGTCCAACTAGATTCCTCAAATAATTGGTATGTTATTTGTTTTCACATTTTTCATATATGAATTGTTTATCCCAAATAATATTATACCCTGATTGGATGTTGAATGTTGATCATCGAATTAGAATTCAATGATTGTTGTGTTTTTATAAATAGATAGTATTAATTAGGTGGTTAATAGTGAATGGCCCTAAACCCCTTTATTTTAGATGTCGTTTAGCCATCAGGCGAATTGACGCGATTGAAGTTATAAAATCTATTTATATAATTGAATGATAATTTTCGAAGTTTATATTATAAGCTATTCAAAATAGGCGTCTTATAGTTATATCAATATTTATAATCATATATAATGAAGAAATTATTAAACGATTTATATATGTTTATAATCAGTAAGGAAAACCAAAATTAAATGGAAAGTTAATAATACAAGATTATTGTTTTCAAAAGAAACATGTAAGCGAGTAATATTAAATTAATTTTTTTATTATGTAAGAAAGATTAAAAGGAACCAGTTAACAAGTTAACTATGTTTTAGGTTGACTAAGTCAACCATTTAATTTGTCAACTTGAAAAAAAATTGATTTTTCAAACAAATAGTTGTTTAAACTTAACAAGTGATCTTAGAAGTTAATTAATTGTGTTTTAAAAGTAATAAAGTTGATTATTATTTAAAAATGATCAATTCTTCCAGTAACAAAATTAACAAATTTTGTTGTAGTTAGCAATGAAGTTTATTTTTATTTAATAAAAAAGCAATTACTTTTTAATTGGAACTTGATTAAAGAAGTAATCGAGTAAGATTTCATTAAAATCAGTAAAGAATTCTACAAAGAGATTTATAATCTGAGTTACAAACAAGGTTTGTAAATGAAATTTGTAAATCTAATGCAATGAACTTAATTAAGATTTACCTAAGTAAGCTAAATAAATGAAATGAAAATAATTTTTTCAAAGAAGTTGGTTGATAAATTGATATAAATAATTTTGGTATATATATATATTAATCCAAATTGTAAATAAACTAGTGAAATTTAGAACCAGAGGCCTGCATTTTGGTAGGTTACTTAAAAATATAATTAAGTAAAAGGGATTACCAAATAGAAAATAATGATGATTAAAATATATGTTAAATGAATTGTTAAGATAAATTAAGAAGGTATTAATGTTATTGTTAATACCAGTTTTTCTGTTACGAGCTTTTATCTATCTTAAGATAAGAATATTGTCGATCAAGGTCTGTGAGGTAAATAGAATACGCCAATTGGAACAGCATTACTACTATCGAGAGATTTTATTTGTTTATAATGGTAAAGGTAATAAAAAGGAGATTTTGTGAATATATTTTAAAGTATTTCCAAAGTAGCAGAAATGCAAAAAGGGTTTAAAAATATATAAAATAATATTTCCAAAGTAAGGAAGCTGAAATGGGTTTGTGAAGTAATAGCGATATTTACAAAGTAAAAAATATAACGAAGAGGTTTGGCGAATACAATTCTTCAAAGAGCTAAGTTTGGTAAATGTTTCCGAAGTAATGGAAACGGAAGTGTTTTGTTGAAATGAATATAAGAATGATTTAAAAGAATCAATTAAGAGTTTTTAAATGAAGTCCTGAGCTGCTAATATACATGACCATACTGTTTGAAAGTTACAGTTAAAACCCAACTATTAATGGAATATCTGTAACAACCCGAAAATCTGGGCCAGTTTAAAATTTTTATTTTGGCAATTTTAGCGAATTTTGATTATTTAAAATGAATTATTTTAAATAATATCGACGAAAATTTATTTTGAATATAGAATTAGAACGTATATATTATACGCGTCGTCGTTAGAATATAAATAATTATATATAATTATAAAAGGAATTGAAAATGGCGCGATAGTTCGAAAATTCGATTTCTAATTTCAAATGAATATACAGAATTCAATATAAGTCAGAATTGAACGAAACAAGAAATATTTGAATCTGTATAACTATATCTTTGTAACGGAGTTAACAAACTGAGATTTCATCTTAGAAATGATAAGATATGTCCAGTTTAAAATTAGAAATAGTCGCTGTGGAATTTATATATATTTTTATATATATAAGGCCCTTAAAAATAGCAATTTTGCAAACGACCTCGGATTTCGATGAAACCAGTTTTGTTGGGTCCGTGATGTTAAGTTATTGCTAGATTCCAAATTTCATAATTTTTCGAATCAATATGTGAGCGTGGCAAAGGAAAACGCGTTTGACCAGTTTCAGTTGATTTTAATCGACTGGAAATTGGCCATTTTTCTAACGGTCTCAGAATTCGACGAAACTAGTTTTGTTAGGACCGTATCGTCAATACGAAGCTAGAAAATATTTTTCGGGAATTTTTCTAGTTAGTATGTGACCCCGGTAATTTGAAATGTACGTTTAAAATTCAATATAGTGATTTAAATGTAAATTCAAAGGAAACTGATTGTAACGATCGAATCAGCTGGAGATACATATCCCATTGTGTTCGGAATGGGAGTAAAACGCTATGGACGACAGTCGGTGGGCTTGATTTTGAGTTCGTATTATAAAGTACCCTTTTGAAATTTAAAATAAAATAATAATTAAATTATATATAAATATATATATATATTTTTTTCGATAACCCCCCCTATCTTCATTCTTTCAGTCAAACCCCCCCCCGTTCTATTTTGCAAATCGAGAAACCCCCCCCCCCCCCGACGATCAGCAAACCCCCCCCCCCCCCCCGTTCGTCGAGCCGCCGCGCCAAGCACCTCCATCCCGCTCCGCCTCTCTCTCTCTTCTCCCCCTTGATCGCGGCGCGCCAAGCCCCCTCTCGACACAGTCGATCCCCTTCCCCAAATCGAGCGTCGCCCTGCTTCAGCCGATGCCGCCACGTCAGGAGCACCCCACCGCGCCGCAGGCGACCAAAGCCAAGCACCTCCAGTCCCGCTCCTCTCCCTCCACTTCTTGCCGACGACCTAAATCTGTGAGTCTTCTTTTTTTTAATTTATTTATTTTATAATTGATTTATATAAAAACTGAATTTGATTTATATTAAAAAAAAAAAGAGAAAAAAAAACAAAACTGAATTTTATTTTGTAAAAAAAAAACGGAATTTTATTTACTTTAAAAACCGGTTTTTATTTATGTTGTAAAGTTAGAAAAATATAATCTTTTATATTGTCGAAAGAAAAGCATTTATTTTTCAAACGAGAAAGCATTGATTTTTCTAATGAGAAAAGCTTTGATTTTTCAAACAAGAGAAGTTTGATTTTTAAAGAACGAAGAGGAGACTTTTAGAAATATAAAAATGAGATTTTTATGCTTGGGGTTTAAATGAAAAATATGATTTTTATATATTGAACTTCGAATTAAAAATTCGATTTTTATATATTGAATAGCAAACTAAAAATTCGATTTTTATATATTGAACTTTGAAATAAAAATTCGATTTTTATATATTGAACTTTGAAATAAAAATTCGATTTTTATATATTGAACTTTGAAATAAAAATTCGATTTTTATATATTGAACTTTGAAATAAAAATTCGATTTTTATATATTGAACTTTGAAATAAAAATTCGATTTTTATATATTGAACTTTGAAATAAAAATTCGATTTTTATATATTGAACTTTGAAATAAAAATTCGATTTTTATATATTGAACTTTGAAATAAAAATTCGATTTTTATATATTGAACTTTGAAATAAAAATTCGATTTTTATATATTGAACTTTGAAATAAAAATTCGATTTTTATATATTGAATAGCGAAGTAAAAATTCGATTTTTACATATGTAGTGGATACGGGCAACGAAGATGACGAAGATGCGATAGCGATGAAGTTCTCTATACAGTGAAGTGCCGTGGAGCTAGGATAGCTATAGGTGAGAACTTCTCACTCAAATTCTATTTTTCTAGTTATATATATATACTAGGATGCAGACGGTGCTTATTAGAAGCACCCGACACCCGTCCACATACCATGGACTTGTTTGTTTGGTTGTGTAGTTGGTTAGATTATTTGATTTGGATTTGATTGATTGGTTGAATTGGAAATTGATTAAAATTGATATGTGAATGGCGTGGGCCTTCACTAGACCGGGGATAAGGCTAGGCCTTGTCCCGTTTCTAGTATCGTGCCGTTATGCCGCCGAAATTTTCTAAAATGTGTTAGAAAATAAAAATATCATTTTATTGTGTAAATGAATTGAATAGAAATTCATAGGTTGAAATAAAATGTTTTGTCGTAAAAAATATAATTTTTAACGTGAATGTGAGTAAATAAATATTCATTTACAAACCAGACGGTTTGTTTATGTACACTTATTTGAATGACATTGATTGGGACGATAAATTTTACACATCGCCCAACTGCACAAATAAAATGTGCGTTTGATTGTTTGAAACCCCACACGGGTGTTGGGATGAAATTTGAAGTTCACTCGTCCTGATTGATTAAATATGTCGATCGATTGATTGACAGGCTGTTATAAGCGTTGAATATCTATATTTGATGCTTATACAGTGTAGTGCACTTTGGTTGATGGTTGATTATTTTCAATGCTATTATATACATGTGTTGTATGGAAATCCATATAATTTATTTTATATGGTAATTGATTGGGTCTCATTCCAATTTAGAAAATAAAGAATATTATAAAATAAAAGTTCATGTGTTGACAGTACTCATTCATTGAGATTGGTCATGTGTTGAACGAAATATTTTAGTAATAAAATTTGCACCTTTATCGATATAAAATAAAAGTTCATGTGTTGACAGTACTCATTCATTGAGATTGGTCATGTGTTGAACGAAATATTTTGATAATAACAACTATTTTGAAAATAGAAATTTATGAAGCCGTGTTGATTAGATTGACGCCATTTAGACGTGAACGATATTTATATCGATTTTAAAACGATTTCGAAATGAATTGATTGAAAACGATTTCGAAATGAATTGATTGAAAACGATTTCGAAATGAATTGAATTGAAAACGATTTCGAAATGAATTGAATTGAAAACGAATTCAAATTGAATTGAAAGCGAATTGAAATGAATTCAAATTGAATTGAAATTTGAATTGAATAGAAATGAATTTTAAAACGAATTTATAAAGATGAATTCACTTTTGATTTGAATTGAAATGGAAGTTGAAATTGCTGTTGAAACGAATTTAAAACTGTTTATATAATTCGTTTTAAATAGAAATCGACGAAGTATATATTATATATATTATATATATAATATAATGGCCTGAATAGAACGCGCCGCGCCGCGGCAGTTCGCGAATTTCGACCATTTATTTCAAACGGACATTACGGGAGATCCGACCGTCGGATTCTCCTAAAACCGGAACCGTTGGGTTCGTATCGATAAGAGCTTTCTAATGAATATTAGAAATTTGAAATCTAACGGTTGGATTTGGAATTATGTCCAAATCAAATTCGAAAAAGGTCGCTGTAAGTGCAGTTCGATGGCCGTTGTTGGAAATCGACTGTACAGGCCTTGATAAAATTATTAAAAATAGTAATAATTTGTGTAAAATCATAAGAAATGATTTAGAAAGATTTGGGATGAAAGACTCCATATTTGAAAAGATAAAAATAGATTTTTATCGAAATGAACTAGTTTTGAACTAGAATTATAATTCTATTTATTTTTAAATAAATAAATTGAATTTGAAATGGTTTTGAAAATAACCAAAATTTCCAATGATTGCATTGGAATGGATTTGAATCGAAATTGTCTTCGGAATATTTCGATGTTGGATTTCGTGATTATACAAATGTTGTTATGGAAATTTGAAAGATATATATATATATCGTTATTTCCAATGCGATGTTTGTTAGTCGTAGAATTTGATATTGAATATAAGCCGGTATATTTTCTATTCAGAGCCTTGTATTGAATATCAAATGTGATTTGGGTTTGTCGTGAATGGTGTCTTCACTAACACTGTTCTTGAACCCAGTTGAGAAAAGATTAAATCTTTTTATTTAGATTTAATGAAGTGTACCAATTAAATAATATTTAATTGGAATTGAATTGATATTGATTTTTGGGTTTATCGTGAACAGTGTTTTAAATAACACTCGTTCTTTAACCCGATAATTAATGAATGTGATTTTGGGTTTATCGTGAACTGTGTTTTTAAATGACACTGATTCTTTAACCCAGTTAAAGATTAAAACTAAGTGGAGTTTTAATGAATCTTTAATTAGATTGAAATAATCGTAATGGAGTATCACCAGTTTTGCTCCAGGCGATAGTTAAATCTTTAATTAGATTTGAACGTGAAATGGTAATTGAATTTACCGATAACACCGTGGTGTTAGATATGAAGTAAAGCCAGTTTTACTTCATGGGATGAATAGGTTGGGATTGGGAAATTAAAACAAATGATTACTTCGGTAAGGTTCGCTAATCCCGACTAGTTTGAATTGATATTCAAAAGGAGATTAAAGCATAAATTCAAGAATTTATCTTTGATAAAAATTAATGGGAACCTTTCCCTATGAATGTGAAATTTAGAAACTAACTGTCGGTTGGCCAAGCAGAATGGTTTTCTGGATATTGATCTGATGTTGGTTTCGGCCTTCGGGGTTAATATTTGGGAAATTATTCTCTTGATTAATTTACGGTTAGTGACTAATGAATTGGAATGAGGCGTATGTTGTGTTTGTGTAACACTTATTCAAAATATACGCGAGTTATTCGGAAAGACCGGGTTTATCCCATTCTGAATAACTGATACGACGATAAGTCGAAGATGAAGACGATGGTCGAAGACCGGAGGTCTTCACGTCGTTTGGGTGATAACTGATGATCTTGATTGGGCTGTACACCCAAGGAGATGGAAACAGTTAGTGATCGTCCAGACGTACTTGGAGATCGATGGATATGCGGGGTACTAGGTGCCTCCGGTTTCGTTCAGACCCAGAACGGACTTGTAAATGGACTGTGTGTCTGACATCGGATTTCATTCTGTGTGACTGATATCGGTTGCATAGGATGGTTTGCCTGTGTGGCATGCTAAGATGCAAATGATCAAGGCTTCTGTTGAAAAGCAAAGTCTTGTGGTTGATGATCAAAGCACGGCCTTTGTGGCGTAGCTTTGTGTAACGTTTGCTTCGCGAGTTTCACACCCGGTATGAACCAAAAACGGGAGGGGACATCAGGGAGGACTTGCGTTTCTTTCTAGCTAGAAGTGGCGTCAGTGGTTTTACACGCCCTGACGAGTTTGACTTATGTGGTTGTTGCTGTTGCGAGGCGCCTCGGTTATATCGGTTTCGGCCGATGCATTCTGGTCGGCTGACGGACCAGACTTACACCCCATAGGGTGGGGAAACGTAGTGTTCAGGCATAATAATCCACATCGGTGGACCGGCCCTGACGATCTAAAGGGTTGATGCGTTCTGATCCTGTGGCTCGGGCTAGAGAGTCACGAATCGGTTGAGGACTATCTTTTGCCTCGGTTCATAGACGAAAATCCAATTTCCAAATACGTGACTTTGCGGTTTTATTTGTAAACCTATATATGGCGACATAGTGGCATGGGAGGCTCATGTCGCCTATGACTGATACTTATGATTTGAAGTTGTTTTATACACTATGCACGTATTATGGTATCAAATGATTTGTTTTAAAACGTATCAAGCATTCTTTGGCTGTTATAAGGGAAAACCCTATCCTCGGCTGCGTTGCATTGTGTGATGGGACCTGGGTCTTATAACAGCTTCATTTTTATTTATTTAGCATTGCGCTGTTTGTTTTATGCACTGGTATTCTTGGGAGGAAACCCGTTCCGTGTTATACGGCGTGGTCCCTTGATTTACCTAATGATTTAAAATAAAGATTAATAACTGTTTTAGTTCTCTCACCAGTCACATGACTGACCTGGAGTTTATTGTTTTAACCTAAACTCTGGGTGCCCCTATTTTGACACGGGCAGCTAGTAGTTTTGGTTTTGCAGATTTATATTCACAGGATCCTGGTTTACAGCTGGAACGATATCCGGAAAGCTTTGTATCCGTATATCTTTTCTAGTTGTGTATTGTATTATTTTCCGCTGCTATGTATTTAAATGTAATTTAAATCTCTGATATTTCTGTGTAATATTCGTTTATACTCTGTATATTATTGTAATCTGATGCATTGTTGTAATATACAATGAAACGTTCTTCTGTTTGCGTTCTGTTTTGTCGTGTTCTCAAATGATAGGGCGTTTCGAACGGTCTGGGTCGGTTTAGCGACTGGTTCGGACCGAGCGAAATTCCTTGCCGTCACAATATCTTATTGGACCTTTGACATGATGTATCAAAGAGACCGGGATGGGAGCTAGATCCAAAACCACTTTGAACCAAAGTTGCTCGACACTAACTTGCAGAGATATATAAAGATGGAGCATTGAAGACCGTAGATCTTCATGAGCGGAAAAACTGCTCGTTGAATTTCTAAGGGTAGCTACCGAGAATTTTCGACCTGTGATTCTGTCGTGATTGAAATCTTCAGATTAGCAGGACTACTCGCTATTGATCCTTAGGGTGATTCCTATATAGGATGCAGTAGGAGGGTGTCTTCGGTTCATCCTATTCGAGGATGACTTGTATGGACGAATGTTTGACAGAATATTTACTAAAAACTCACGTACATTGATTTCTACAAATGTGCGAAGTTTGGAGGCAGAGAAGACATCTTCTCTTAGCTTAACTCCCAGAGTGTATTTTTGGACGTCAATTAGAGGTTTGACGGATCTGACGATGTGACATTCAAAGTGAATGATGATATGGTGTTCTAAAAGGTATTCGTGACCTCAAGCCCGATCAACCAGGAAATGATTGAAATCGGGCTTGAAGCATGGCTATGTGGGTCATTCCCATTAGGGTATATATGTCACCATCTAAAGAAAATTCTACTTGTTATTCTTTCGTTTCCGTATCACCCGGGAAGTACGGTGGTTGTGCAACCGTAGGGTGATAATATATTCGGTACACTCAAGCTAAATGAGTGGTCGGTCATGTGTGGCTAGGTTGTAAGGTGTTCTTGTTGAACCGTAGTGTATTGCTCTCTAAAGGTACACTGTCAGAAGGCGGTCCCATATTTTGTCATGTTCGAAATCCAAACTCCAATAAGCGCTATAGGGTTTTTGGTTATATACTTAATATGTAGAGCACGAGATGCAAGCGTCCTTCTAAATGGTTATTTATTTGTGGTTTGATAGACACTATTATAATATCATCAGATTCGATTATCAAAAAAGTTTTGGGTTATCATAAGGTAAAAACCGTTCGGGTTTATGTGTGGACTGGTCTTATGATTATCCATTTCTTTCAAAAGAATTTTCTGAAGTTAAACAAGTTGTTTGCAGTATGAATTTATCACTAGAAGTATTCCATACTAGTCCAAGTGATTTTTTGCTTTGCTTTAAATGTGCTTAGGTCAGACCGAGTATATTATTAGGTTAGGTTTCGCTTGGAGCTTCAGGAGAGGAGCTAGAGTCGAGACGTATATCTATATTTTCGGGTACCAATTTATTCCGCTGTGTGTGTTGATTGAAATGAATGTATACTCTGGTGTTGTATTATATGCAGTTTCTTTTTATGTAAAGTATTGTTAATGTACTATATTCTGTTCATTCCGCAGTGAGACTTTGATCTTCTTATTCTTTTATTCTAATATTTCTTCCTTTCTTTTCTCACCCTATAGGGTTTTTGATACTTGGGTTTTTAGCAAGTAATACGAGATTATGTATTTTGGTTGAGAATTCGAGCGTCGAATTTTCCGGGTTGTTACACCTTGTTTGGATTAACATTTCCAATGCTTTTTCTTCCGCTGCATGGAAAGCCTTTCATGCTCGTTTCCCTTTTCAAAAGGAATAAATGGTTTAAAAGTTTTGAATTTTTTTAAAAAAGAAATGAAAGAAGCTTCGCTGCTGAAGTGGGTAGGAGGAAGAAGAAGAGTGCAAAGGGTTTTGGGGCTTTATATAGCATGGTTAAAGTAAGCCGACTATACGAGCGACATGCTTAGTTGGCTTATTTTAAGCCAGCAAAGTGAATAGTATGGAATAATATACACACCATCAAGTGGATTGTAATCCACCGGTCATGGATTACAATCAACATGCTTTGCCTTAGCCGTCTTATTTTAAGCTCGCCAATGTGATAACTCATATTTTTTACGATTAGATATGTAAATATTTATTTAAATATCAACAGTTAATTAGTTGATAGTTCCAGAGAAAGATTTTTCATAAATGACCCAACTAAGACTTAAGACCATTCCCATTTAGTCAAATAGCTCATTGGGCAGGAAAAAAGTATATGGATCATTATATTTTGAGATTTGATACTTCAAGAGTGAAATAGTCTCGAAATATGCGTGAAAATAATTGTTTCGAGCATAATGCCGATCGGATTACGAGAAACTTTATATTTTTAGAATCGCCTCTGTGATTTGTTGAATGCCGTCAAGTTTCGTAGAAATTGGATGTACCTTCGACCATGGGTAAATAAAACATGTGTCAAATTTTGTAAGAAACTAACAATTTAAAATTCGAGTTTTAAATGATAACTTCTACATATGATATATTTTGGTAATGAGACTAGTCTCATTATTTCAATAAGGAACTTTTACATAGATGACGAAAAACGGCACCTGTCAATTGGAATTCATGGGTTTTGCGCCTCATTTGATAATAGATTAATAACTTAAATATCCAGTTTTCAAAAACCGTAATTTCCTATTGGTCTATTAATTCTCTAAGCTACTGTAGCCTCGGTATTATTCATTGCCGCCTTATTCATTGAACTTTGGAAAAATCATATCACATGATTGTCTCCACCTAAATTCATGAAATAAATTCCTAAAAGATCAAATGCTTTGAATATATATCCATTTTGTGACATATGGTCATAGTTGTTGCGGCCAACATAGAGGCATGAGCTAGTGTTGAGTTTTTGAGGTGAGTTGGTCGGATATAGGGAATGTAATGATCAGATCTGGATTCAAGGGAGGGAAAGGTATCGATAGACAGAATTTGACTGGATTTCATCACAAAAAGTGATGCATTGGTCATGGCAGCATGTTTAGTGGGGGCATGAACGCGATTTTTAGGGGTGGTCCGAAGATGATGATGCAGGTATAGGCCGGTGGAGTTTTCCAAGACGAGTGCAATAGTATTTTAGGATTTGATTTCCATAGCGTATTGTGAAGTATCTATTTTGATGCACGTTTAAACATGGGTTCACTTATAAATGGTATAACCTGAGTATTAAATAGCTAGGGAAGAAGAATATGAATTGTAATTATGATGTTATTTTATTTTTTTGATTTTAGCTAGTATAAATTGTTAAATTCATATCATTTATAGACAATATCATATTCGAAACTGATTTCTTGCATCAGACTCATTATAACGACCTGGCATTTTGCCCGTTCCAAGTCAGTAATTAAACCAACTCGAACCGCTCAAAATGACATAATGTTATTGGCTTACACAGTTTAAACATAATAAATACAGAATCACATAGTACAATAATTGCAGCGGAATAAAAATTTATAAAAATATCAGAGTTATATACAATATTTGTACAGTGGAAGAAAATATATAATTTATACATGAAATTTTTAACTAAATAAAATTTACATTTTTGTCGAGCTTAGCGTGCTCGAGCGTCTTCACGTCTCCACGTCCTCTCCAGTGTATGAGCGGTTATCTTTAAACCTGGAACACTTAGGGCCTGACCCGTTGTCCCATGCAAAATACACAAAACACCCGAGTCAGGATCAAACTTATCTTAAGTCAGTAAACTTCGACTAATCAAATAAATATAATCAACTTAATCTTAACAATCATTTAAACGGTTCGAGCATACTGGACAGTGAATTGCCGAAATATAGATTGGTAAAGAAGTGTATTATGGACACATAAGGCAGCATGCATGTACATAGTTCGAAGGATACAGGTATGTATGAGAAATATGACAGCAACAATGTGCAGAACTACGCGGGGCCTATGTGTATGTATTTTGGTTCCAATGATCAAGGAATCTCACAGCATATTCCTCTTTAATAGGTGCAAGAGGGTATGTTACAAAAGTCAGACAGCATATGCGTGACAACAATGGTAGCATGTACGAGTATGCAGTCCTAAGTAAGAGTAGTAGTGAATGTAGATACATGCAACGCAATAACAAGATTTCAATATGAGGGTAGAATAATTGTTACCAAGTTTAGGTATTTACCAAGCAAAGCATGGATATATGTTGGCATATTCCTAGCAGTAAGGCATGGAGCCGACGGATGTTCAAATACAAGGTTTAGTGGCTTCCATTGTGACTTATTCTAATTACAAATCATGGAAGTTTAAAACCCAACAGTTCACATTTACCATTGGCAAATAACAACCATTCAACATTATACTTATTGTAAGAACAAAAGAAAACTGCAATGCTTAAATGAATACTAGAATATGGGAAGAGTAAACATTTTTAAACAAAGTTGCATGATTTTGGACAGAATATAAAAGTTAAAATCATAGGCAAGTTTGACGGGCCCAAATATCCTGGGTGACATAACCTAATAAAGCAATACCATACGGTCCGAGGGAAGTAAAGTAGTAAACCTTCCATTTAGCTTGAAAAAGGTTCTGGCTTCAGACAAGGGACAGGAAATGTATCTCTTGCGTGAAACAGGGTTTGCATGAGTTCGGGTCCGTATAAACACATATATGGGTTTCCAGTAGCCAACAGGGTGATCAAAAAATCCGGTCATGCAAGGTACAAAATGTAAAGGTCATTACGAGGATTAAGGGAAGACTAGCATTATAGTATGTATGGATATGAAAGGTTCGGGCACCAAGCGGAGGGGCTTTCGACTGGCAAAACAGGGTAAGTAAGCTATTGCAGAAATTACCCCGAGATGGTAAATCAAATGCAACCAACATGCAGCAGTAATCAATTATACCTAGTGAAATGTGCAGTTTCCCACTTGCAATCAGTTTAATCTATAATTTAAACTTACATTTGGTCGATGGCGAAAGAAGAACAGCAGCAATCCTTGGTCTTAGACGCAACCGATGCTAGAATCTGGGTGAGCAGCAGCAATCCAGACACTACTGGGCTGGAACAACCGCCACGGTAACCAATGGACTGAACGACGGAGAACCATTGAAAGGCAGCAGCAGCTCTCAATCCTATGTCCGTGGAAAAACGCTCCTGATGCCGATGAGACAGGCTCGGACCCCATAAAGCAAAGTCCGTCAGGGAAGCTCGAGGTTGCGGCGCCTCTGGAAGCGGTGACAGCAAGTAGCAACGGCAGTTCAATTTCGGTCAGCTTTTTGGTGGGTTTGGAGTTGAGGCTCGCGGTGAACAGAGAAAGTGGAAACCGTTTTTATGGTGCGAAGGAGGTGGAGCTGCTATGGTGGTTTAGTGCATTGTTTGATGATTGGTAGGTGGTGTCAAGGAGGGTGAAGTCGTCCATTTGCGGTGGAAAAAGGCAGCCACCATCGAATTGGAAGGGACAAGATTAATTTGGGGAAAATGTTTTAACAGATAAAAGAAAATGAAGAGAGGGTGGATTGTGGTGCCAAGATGGGAAGAGAGGGAATGCGTTTTTATAATAGAAACTAGGGAACCAGAAGCCAGCAACAAATCTCAACGTATATTCATTCATAGAGAAACAATAATAGGTGGAAGAAAACTTCAGCACAAAATCTCTGAGTGTTGTACCAAATCTTGGTTAATATTTTAAATTAGATATGATCAGATATGCGTTTGAATGGTTGGATGAACAAGGAAAAGAGTTTGAGCAAAATATTAGGCTGAAGTAAACAACGCTATTTGTTCCAATGAACTTAAAATTTCCAACTATACACTAATGGTTTATTCGAGCAAAATCAATCAAACATTTTAAACTAAAGTATTCAAACTTTATTTAAAATAAATTATTTTCAGTTCTCCAATTACAATGAATTAGAATTCATTCAAAAAGTTCAAATTTTGTTGTAAACGCATTTGTCTTATATATAATGTTCATATTACCACATCATGAGAATTCTAATGTTAACTATTCAAATTTGTTAACGATGCAAATCACAACTGCGCGTTACATTAGGAAAATAAATTCACAAAAGCACTTTTAGTTTAACAGTGAATACTAGGTCCAACAATAGATATTTCTAATATAAAGACGACAAATACAATGGTTTACAAAGAACTGGATTTGCATTAAAATCGATAAGATAGCAAAATTAAAATGCTAATATTTGCAGTAAAATGGTTAAGTACCAATAGTCAAGACAAAATACAACTAAATAATCAAATAAAAATTTAAAAGCTAAAATATTGTATAAATTTGTTAAATATAAAAATAACTTAGAAGATTAGAAAGCTTTGTACAAATAGAAGAATAGAAAATAGCTAAATACAATAATTTAGAAAACATAATTAAGGTAAAGTAGAAAAATTTATAAAATGAATACTTCTAGTATACAATAGATAAGTCGAAATCAATAAAATAAGGGTATAAACGAAAGAAAGTAAAATACCGTAACTATTAAAATAATTAATTAAATCCAAAAGTAGGATGCTTTAAATACAAAGAACTAGGATATAACGAAGAACAAAATATGCAAATAAAACCGTAGACAGATTAACTTAAATTTAAACTTTAAATTTTGACAACCATTTACATTAAGATTAAACGGAAAGAATACAAGGCTACAAACACAATTTTTGTTAATAATGCCAAACCATTTTCAAAAGGATTCAATCAGAGGTAAAACTCAAATTATATTCGATTAGATAAATTCCAAATCCAAGTACAAATATTCACATCAACATTAAACCTCAGTTTAATTTAAATTTAAGTATTCCAATAAATTCAAATTACTTAACAAATTATAATAATGCTTCTTTTACACATATTTTGATGTATATATAAATTAAATCTACAAAAGGAATTTTCCTTATATGTTCAAAACAAAACTTAAAGTCCAAACCATACATCCAAATAATAACTATGTTCAAAATAAATTTCAAATTCTATATCAAAACCCAACATAAATATTTATTTTTTAATGGTAAACTTCAAATTAATTTTATATTCTAAATGTCGAAAATTCTGGTCATTACAGCCTCCCCCGCTTAAACTTTTCATCCTCGAAAAGGAGAGTTGTAGAATTTATACTTAATTAAAACAATTTTACTAATAATTATTTTTTGAAACCAATTAAATAAAATAAACTTATTAAATCAAAATACTTACTGATTTTTTTTATAGGTTTGAAAATTTAGAAAATGGTTCTTAATAGATTAAACACAAAATGTATCATACACTAAATTGGTAAAACTACTTATATCAAAACTATTGTAAGCAAAACTTAAATTACCGTATTAAATAAGGGAATTTGCTATAAAATGTAAAAGAAAGTTATGTTCAAAATACAGAGTAATTCAAGTAAAAATAGTTTAAAATGGTAAAGTTATTTTGAAATAAGATTGTGTTACAAACCAATGGTTAAATATAAGCAATAAAACTTGACAAAAAATAGATGATTCAATAAATAGTAAAATAATACAAGTAATAAGAGTTTGAAATGGTTACGTTATAGGTACAAACACAAACATAATAGTCAGTGAGATGTTAAGTTAAGTAAAATAATAAATTAGATAAGTTAAATCAAAATGCTATATAAATTATTATATCTTGAAATCATAAATTTCAAATCATTTGAAAGCTTCAAAATGATTTCCCCGAACTTAGAATCCTATTTCATTTCAAAGCATTGAAGTGTTATACATTTCTTTCATATAGAATCATACTTCACTTTGGGATTTCAAAATCAAAATCGCTTTCAAAACTTCAAATATATATGATGACTCGAAGCCTAACAAGTCCATCGTCGTCCTTGCAAACTTTAGACATGCGTTGATCAGGCACATGACTAAAATATACAAGTACTAAATATAATTGTTTCAACTTCTCGTCAAATTTTCTTTGTTCATTTCCTCAAATTTCCCATGACAAGGCCTAAGGGCAGCCTATCGTACATAATGATATAGATAATTAAGGTCGTTCCTGACAAATAAAGCAGACCATCATCGTGGGTTCTCAAGCGAAGTGTACATCATGGTTTTCGTCTAGACACAGACCCCCAAGTACAAAATCGCGGAGCACATATATCTCAGTTTTTCATCCAGACACGGATACCGTATATGCCTAGGTTGCTCTTCCCAAATACCATCATCGAGCGATCCCAAGCGAAGTGTATCTCATGGCTTTCCTCCAGACATGGACCTCCAAGTACAAAATCGCGGAGCACATATAACTCGGTTTTTCATCCAGACATGGATACCGTATATGCCTAGGTTGCTCACCCTAAATCACACACGTCCTCCTTTTAGTCACGGGTCCCCCTAATCCATGAAAATATATCAAATCATTTCATATCCCGAAGTCGTAAATTTTCGCAACAATAATTCGCAAATACTTTTAATCATAGTACTGTTTTTTTTCAAACATTTCAAATATCGGGATTCAAGTTGTCGAAATTTTCCTAAATCATAAATCAATTTATAAACTATTCATCATATCCAAAATAATTTGGAAAAACAATTTCGAACAATTGAAAATACCATACAACTTATGTTTTCATATTCCGAAATCAATGATCTTATTCGAACATTTCAAGTCTTTCAAATTCTTTAAATTAGAGACTTCAAGGATCATAATATATCAACCTTTATGAAGTTAGATTTCTATTTATTTCAAAATATTCTTTCCACAATTACATAAGTTGATATCTTCTAAGAGGTTCACGTTGGCAACAATTCTCTTTCAATAATTGGAAATCAAATTTGATCTATACGATTTTCTTATCATCCTTCTCAATTAAGCTTTTCAAATTTTGAAAGCTTCAAAAAATCGTTTATAATATACACAAATCATATCAGTCTTTCCTTAGATCAAATTTCATTTAACTAGCTTTGAATATTTCCAGATTTCCAAATAAATTTCATATTCTCATAATATAAGATGTTCAAGAGTTTCAAATCAGTATCTTAGAAATTATTTATAATTTAGAAAGTAAAATAACCTTTTCTTTCAAATTTCAAATGTCAAATCTTGTTGAAAAGTTTGCACTATTCAATTTAGTTGGAAAACCTCTTGAACATTTTTTCTTCTTCTTTTTTTTCTTCGAAATACCGTGATGCTTCCGCCGCGCGCTCTGATTATGTGTATACATGTTCAAACTAGTATTGGTAAAACATCCCAAAACGTCGATTTCAAAATTCTTCGGAACCAAATTCTCAAAATTAATATTTTCCAAAATCCAATTGTCTTGCATAAGTTGGATTCTATATTTCAAACACTTTTTATTACTATGGAAACCTCATTAAGGTTCCGTTACATAACGTCTTAGAAAAAAAATCAAAGTTATCTAGTTTGATTTCAATCTTGATTTCATTCGACCCATAGCCTAGAAGGGGCATACATATATGGATCAAATCAAATTCCATGTGCTCAAAATAGAAGTTAAACATCGAACGAGTATTAAGAGGTATGATGGCTCAAATCAAAACGCTTGGCCGAATTCATAAGATAAAAAGGTATGGAAGTCATTACTCAAGAGCGGACGGTTCGAATTCAAATGATTGTCCTAGGCCAAGATGGGGAAAGTCAAACGCATGCAAGGACACAAATTTTAGCAGTCCAGTCATCGAATAATCATTAAATTTTTCTTCATTTTCTTCGCATCATTTGTCAAGAAACTTCCATCCAATTCATTTCTGCTGTTTAATTAGGGAAAATAATTTTCTCGCCCACTTAGACATGCCATTATCAAAATCTAAAATATAGGGTGATATTTTAAATATGACTTCTCGGGCACTTTGGTTATTTTCCCAAAACTGTAGTTCGAACTAGTATTCAAATCTTTCATAAATATAAGTTTCGGATAAAATTCATATGAAATGTCCAAATCAGGTTTTCTTCATATATTTTCCTTATATAAGCTTCCGTCTAATATTTATTTTCAAAATAATCATTTCCGAATCAATCCCTCCCTCATGTTCATTAGTTTCGAAATTTTTTCCCATCTTAACTTCCTCGGAATTTCATTTCAATCTCATAATCATTTGGATTTAAAAACCGATTTGATTTTCAATTTCATTTCAGTTTAACTTGATTCAAATATTCCTTTTTTTCATTTGCAAATCAACCCTTTTAAACTTATAATTTGATTTGGAGTTATACTCTACGCGTATCGCTTTTCACTCGAGTCTTCATATTAAATTACTCGGACCAAATTTGCCCGAATCAACTGCATACCTTCTAAAATAGTTTTAGAAAAATAGTATGATTAAAATAGCGCTAAATTGGAATATCAAATTGAGTAAAAAAAACAAGGTAAAAGCTTTCCCAATTATAAACCGAACGAAATATTTAGGTATATGATAATTTAGGTAAAATAATTTAAGTAAAACGGTAAAATAAAATAGATATTTTGGTATAACATAAGAAAATACAATAATTTACAAAGAAATTAATTTGAGTTTGAGATAAATAAATAGGATAAATAAGTTCAAAAGTATAAATTGTTAAATATAACTAATTTAGTCCAAATAAAAGGTTAAATACAAATACAAAATAGTTTAAGCAAAATAAAGAATATAAAAGTTAAATAAACTCATTTATTAAAATAATATGTTCAAATAAATTGATTTAATATAAATAATTTAGAAAAGTAGAAAACTAAGCATACATAAATATCTTGGTAAGATAGTTTAAGTAAAACAATAGTATTTAGCTTGAAACAATTGGCAAAATAAAATTACTTTCAAACCAATAAAGATATAATACACTATAAGTAATTTATTACCAAATTTAAATCCGATCCGAGTAAGATTCAATACTGATTCATCTTACGTTTCAACCATCGTCCCTCAAACGAGTATCGTCAACTCCACTTCGTCAAGTTATTTTTCGAAAATCCGTACTCGCCTTTGATTTTTCACAAAATCTCTTTCACTTGGAAGATCTCATACATTTGAAAACACAATTCATATAGTTGCATATTTTCTTTGAAAATTTCAAATAACTCGACAATGCTTTTCAAAAAATTTTACCGCAAAAAGGGCTTTTACGAAGTTATTATTTTCGAAAATAATTTCCTTCAAAACATTTTATTTCCAAATCTTCTTCAAAAATAATTTATTTTCGAAATCTCTTCCAAAGTTTATTTTTTTCAAAATCTGCTGATTCTAGCATCAATTCCACTCATTCTAAGGTATTTCTACCTTATCTCTAATGAGTTTTAAAACCGAAAAAGCCAGGCTTTGTATAAACCAAAGCTCTGATACCACATTATAATGACTTGGCATTTTGCCCGCTCCAAGTCGGTAATTAAACCAACTCGAACCGTTCAAAATGACAGATTGTTATTGGCTTACATGGTTTAAACAGAACAAATACAGAATCACATAGTACAATAATTGCAGCGGAATAAAAATTTATAAAAATATCAGATTTGTATACAATATTTGTACAGCGGAAGAAAATATATAATGTATACATGAAATTTTTAACTGAATAAAATTTACATTGTTGTCGGGCTTAGCGTGCTCGAGCGTCTTCACGTCTCCACGTCCTCTCCAGTGTACGAGCGGTTATCTTTAAACCTGGAACACTTAGGGCCTGACCCTAGTGTCCCATGCAAAATACACAAAACATCCGAGTCAGGATTAAACTTATCTCAAGTCAGTAAACTTCGACTATTCACATAAATATAATCAACTTAATCTTAACAATCATTTAAATGGTTCGAGCATACTGGACAGTGAATAGCCGAAATATAGATTGGCAAATGTAACACCCCACCTCCGTTAAGGTCACTCTCAAAGGTAATGCTTTAACTTCGGTGGAGCGTTTTAAGGTACAAGATACTAATAAATTACAAGACAGAAAATTTATGCAGCGGAAAAAGATCAATATTATTTCATAAATACTTGTTCAACACAACAATTCAACAACTGTTTCAACCTTCCAAATTATTACAACTTTTCATCTGTCTTGAAAACATAAAGAAGCAATACTGAAAATAAAATGACATAAATCCCCAATAAGTGCTTGACCATAGCCATAGCTCAAAAAGGAAAGTCCAAGCCTTACATCTACGGTCTTCAAGTTTTGGCTAACCTGGACTAAGCAAAAGTGTTTCCTCCCTGCGGACCTAGGGGGAACGGAAGAAAAGAAGCGAAAGGAAAATGGGTCAGACATACATCTAGTAAGCCCAGTTATTTAATAGCATGTAAACAAGTAAAAGACTATGACATGAATAAACTGAACTTAGAATGATACCACAAGGATAGGGTAGTCCTAAAACGAGGTAAAGTAAGATTTAACTAGATTTGGCTATCGCACCCACTTTTACTTCTCTGCACCCACTAAGTGCTGTTTAACTAGCGATGTATGTTCCTGATAAAGTGATCCCATTCATGCATTGATCGGCTCCTACTCGCATTCATGTATTCCCGGTGTCATGCAGCCCCACGTGATTTTTAAGTACTTGTGTTGGTTTCAGTATAGGGTGTATCAAGTCCTATAATGGCAACCCGACACGATTCAAAGATGCACAAGTGTACGCCTGGTGCCTAGTGCCTGCTTTTTCCACTCCGGAGCCCGTGCACGCCAATACCTGTGCAGTTTATGCCCCGCTATTACCACACCATATCGCTGCTATATCGTGTAGCGGGTTTCTAACGCTACGCTATTTCCAAATAGCCCCTGAAATAGCCTTTCCACTCTAAGCTCCGCTATATTCCGATGTTCCCGATTTATCCCGTTATTTTAGCTATATTCCGCTATATCTTCTATAAGAGAAATGAATTAAAAATGACATTTATGCATTAAAAAATAATTTTTTGAATATAATTTTTTAGCATATATTTTTCAGAATATAAAATACTATAATATTCAATTAACTTTAGTCAAGTAAAATAAAAGTTTACACTTATTTACATATATTTGCTTATGCTTTTATTTGAAATTAAGAAAGTGCTAATAATAATTAAGTTGATTGATAATTTTTTATATATTTGTCATTTATATTTTTTTAAAAGCATTAAATATGAGTTTTATATACTATTTTTGAATCATCCGCTATATCCTGCTATTTCCTCGCTTTATCACCGCTACAACTTTTTATACCTCCGCCGCATCGGATCCGCTGAGCGCTTTAACTGCACAGGTCCGTACTCCGTCGGAACCTACACTAACGCACCTAACCGCCGCCCTTTTGACTGCTTATATTCAGCCCAGTAATCATGCCCCACCCTGCCTAGTTCAGGGTACCTTGATACATCCATGTGGGTTACTGCTAAAACGGGTACCCGTTACTTGGGTTTTTCTAGTCAACATGCTAAATTGGTTTAGTGTCCTTGGTTTGACTTAACCCCTATCAATCTTGTCTAGTTAACATGTTAAGTTGGTTAAGTGTTTCCTTAATTACTTAACCCCACCAATCTTGTCTTATTAACATGTTAAGTTGGATAAGTGTTCCCTTAATTACTTAACCTCACCATTTCTAGCTTGATTGTTCATAAGCTTTAATTAACTAATTAATTAAAGCACCAACCACTCACATTAGATAGATATTGTTGTGGTTACTAGATGTGTTGGTCGGTTCCGGGCAGTTTTACACTACAACTCAGTCTAACCTCGGGTCTTTCTGGGCTTGATGCACTAACCTCTCACATTAGACAGGTATTGTTATGGTTACTGGATGTGCTGGTCGGTTCCGGGCAGGTTTACACCACAACTCAGTCTAACCTCGGGTTAGGCATATTCATCTTTTACATTTTATATATGTGAATTTTCTACAAGTGTTTCATGTCACATATTTTAATTATGTTCAAGACTAATGGTATAAATTATACCATTCATGGCCTTAACCATTTACATGGTTTTGGGCCCACCTACATTATTAACATATTTTGATTTAATAACTATCCCAACGTTACCCCCGTTTGTTCGTTCGTATTAATCACAAAAGGTCATTGGGCCCGCATATTAGCCCAATTTATAAACAAGAGGTAAAGAAGGGAACATGCATAATATAGATTCAACCAAACATGTAAATTTTGCATAAAACCTTATTCATATAATTTAACATGTCACATGAACTTGCATATAAGTTAGACTTAGATAATCATAAGCCTAAAACATGTTAATATGTAGATCTAGGCATGTGTGAACATAACCTCACTTATAAACTAGCATATGACATAATCATGACATGTCCAATCCCAAGGCATGTATAATTTTAACATTAACATATAGGTGTGAACTAGATCTAACAAGGTGAACTTGCATAAGTCCACTTTACAAACATACATATAAATATAGATCTAGTTTTGGATCTAACATGTAACTTGCATATGAACATATGTATAATTAGATCGTGACTTGGATCTATCATAAAACATATAACTTGCATTAATCATATGAACCTAGATAGATCTTGACATGGATCCAACATAAAACTTGTAACTTGCATATGAACATTTAAACATATATATAGGCATATGGATCTAACATAAAGCATATGAATATATATATATATATATATGTAGATCTTGACTTGGATCTAACATAATACATACAACTTGCATTAATCATATAAACATATATATGTAGATCTTAACATGAAACATATAACTTGCATATGATATTGATAGTTTCATTCTCAATCTTTAATAGATCCAACACCAAGTCCAATAAGCCACAAACATTCCAAGACAATACGTGATAAAATCATCACAAGAAACAAACATGAATTAGCATCATCAATATTATACAACATGGTATAATTCTATTTTTCACTTTATATCAAATCACGTCTTAAATTATTTACATCTAAAAGATAACTACACTTACAAAAGACAATCTTGATTTTTGGAATCTGTATTCTGAAGTTGAAATGCTCGCCTTTGATGTAGACAATCGTTGTTTTAGTTTAATTTTGATTTGATTTGGTTTGTCTCTTTTAATTTGCTTCAAGTTGAATGGCGGCTACTCGAGGTTGTCCAATGGCAGCATGACGGCTCTTGGTTTGATTTTTAATATGATTTAGGGTTGAGGTATTAGGTTGCTTATATAGAAGTTTGATTCAATAGGAACCGTCAGATTAACCTAGAGCAAATCAAAGCCATTCAGACAAGATATAATAGCCACATCATCCCTAATGACTCAGCAAGGAGTCCATCAGAACCAATCAGATGTCACATCTGCCTTAGAGCGAATCAGTCCACGGGTTGACAGCCAAACACCCTGAATCAACCCTTAGTCGACCCAGCAGGGCTCGACCTCAAAAATTGGCCGGTTCGGTTATTCCCCCTCCCGATTCGCTGTTTTGAACTTTTTTGCATATTTATTTATTTAATTTATATATATATATATATATATTTCTCATATGCATACAAACTTCAAGGCTTAATAACTTCTTCATAAGGTATCCGTTTTATGCAAACCAAATGTCTATCTTAACCAAAATTTTGAGACGAACGTAATAGCGCAACCCATTTCACTTAATTCTTCTTCTAAAAATTAAGTGTTCTTGAATTTGTTAATTTTAATATTCTAAGAAAATTCGGGGTGTTACTGTAACGACCCGCATTTTACGCATCATAGGATCGTAGAATATTTGTTTCTTTCACATACGAAGTTGTATGGTCATGTAACTTTGCAAGACGATTATTGGACTCATTTCCCATGTTCATGATTTTTGCCGATTTTTAAATGACCATTTTTCCCCTAGCTAATCTTGTTTTGGCCATAACTTTTGACTGGAAAGGAGTTTTGACCTGAAACCACTTCCATTGGCTCCGAATGATGGTTTACAATTCCGCAGAGTGGTCACATTAGCCAAAAGGACTCACCGTTTGGGAGATATGGCTGAAACAAGTTTCAGATGGTGAAAAACAGCTTAACCGGGCCTAATTTGGGTGATTAGTGAGTGGGCCCATAACCTATTTCGGGATTAGGGTTATGGGGAGGCTGAAAGGGTTAGGGAATTCAGTTTCTATCATTTTATAGCCGCCACTCTTTATTCCTTCAAGTTTAGCCATGACCTCCACTTTCTAAAACACCCCAAATCACCTTCTAATCGCTAATTAAGCCAAATCAACATCAAATTAAGGGGGAATAGCACCAAAGCAAGGTTAGAGATGCTGTGTTACATTGGGAACAGCGCCAAACAGAGAATCAATTCAGTTTTAAGGTTTTATTTGTGGCTAAGGTGAGTGATTTGCATAGTTTTGCACTAATTACGGTTAATTAAGGGTAATTAGTGAAGATTAGCGAATTTAAACATGATAAAATTCTGGAAAAATATTTTAGACCTCTGTTAGAAATTTGGTTTGATTTGGTTAAGTTTTACTAATCATATGATTACTCTTGCCTAAACATGCTTAAGGGAAAACATGGGTTTTTGGGTATGTTTGATCCATATAAACATGTCATATTGTTGTTTTAGTGTTTGTGGATGATTATACATGTTGCTATGACTGTATGGTATGTTTTATGATTGCATAGAAAAGTTAGAATGGTTGAAAACGCCGTCGTTTGGCGAAAATAGCTTGCTGGAAAAACATGCAGCAAACCGGATAGGAGCATTCGGATAGGAGCAACCGGATAGGAGCATTCGGATAGGAGCATTCGGATAGGAGCAACCGGATAGGAGCATACAGATAGAAGCATTCGGATAGGAGCATCCGGATAGGAGCACTCGGATAGGAGCATTCGGATAGGAGCAACCGGATAGGAGCTTTCGGATAGGAGCAACCGGATAGGAGCAACCGGATAGGGGCATCCGATCCGAACCGGATAGGGGCACCTGATCCGAACCGGATAGCGGCACCCGATCCGAACCGAATAGGGGCATCCGAGCACCTGAACTGAACTAGAAAGGAGCATTCGAACCGAACCAAGCAGGAGGGGGCGAATCGAACCGAAACGGAGGATCGAACACCAAGTAGACCATAACCTGAGATGCAAAGGAAGTCCAAATGAGGAGTTGTACCTCAGGATCCAGATGAGAACCAAGGAGGGAACTTCATGAGTTGGGCTTTGCTGCGGGACGTGTGCTAAGGGGTTGTCGATGTCTGTAACTTTGGATCACTATGTGTAGGGAGTACGTGAACGGATTCAGGGCCACGGTGGCTTAGGTACGACTAAAGAGCTATAGACAAATGAAGTGGGGTCATTTATAAAGATTTGGTCATGACTTCATGTGGTAAGCTTGGTAATAGCAGTAGTTGTACAGGTTGAACTCCGTCACTACTTCGATGGGTCTAGTGATTGATAGTGGTGGACATCGTATGCTTTACGCACTGAGTGAGAGATGTGAGGATGGTTGCTATGTTTGATTTGTTCGCCAACATTATGACATGCACACCCCCACCCCCGTTATCTTTACAGCATTTATTCAATGGCACCTTAGAGTATTGTACGGTATGTAGTGCTAACTCTTTGGTTGCAGGTCCAGGTTCAGGTATGGTTTAGTATACCTGTTATTGTTCTGTTTAGCTGCTTATCGCTCATACCAGACTTTTCGTCTGACCCAGAGTTTTATGTCTCTTCTTATTACTCTGGGTGCTCTCACGAGCAGACTAGAGACAGGTTAGCTGGGTATGCACGAGTAGCTGATCCAGAGACGAGCAGGAGGCTTCCACGTGTGATACATATAGATATTCTCCCTGTGTTGTTGAAGATCACTGCTTGGGCATTAGTAGTGCATCTTCTACTTTAACTTTCTTTTGCTTTAGAGACAGTTTAAAGTTGTAACAATGATGTTGGATCATAAGCTGTATTTGGATTTCCGCTGCTATGTTGGTTTAGTTTTCAGCTTATGCACTGTCTCGCCTGTTTTATGTCAAGATTATGTTATTATTATATTTTGTTCCATGCGCTGTGGGACATTCTACAGGTTCCTTGTTAGTTCATTCTCTTCTTTCTTTTCTTCTGACGACCATTCCGTGCTAGCTGGGCATGTGTACAGCGCACTTACGGAGGAAATGCCGGCTGGTGCGGGGCGGGCCGTCACACTTGGTATCAGAGCTCTAGGTTGCGTAGTTAACCTAGGGAAGCTATCAGGGAGAGATAGTATACGTATATGAGAGCGCGTATTTGTGATTATTTTGGTTTTTAAAAAGATATATATATATATACACTAAGGATCAAGTCGCACTGCACTAACACCACAAAGAGGATGGTTAATCGTTTTCTCTTTACAGATTGAACGATGAGCCGATACGCAAGAGGTGCCGGTAGAGGAGCCAATAATGGGAATGCTGCTGACATGAGGACGATGTTTACTGACCTCATGAGGGAGATGCTTAGGGATGTACATAGGGCAGCTCCCAATGCTGGTAATGGTGGTGGCCCAATAGTGCAGGCGCTTAGGGCCGATTTTGCCAAGCTGAATAAGGATTATACTAGTCTTGGTGGGAAGTCGTTCCACGGAACGGAATTGGCCACGGATGTTCAGGATTGGCTGGATAGCTGCGAGCGTATCTTCGAAGACTTGGGTACCGAGGATGCGATAAAGAGAAGGCTAGCATCCCGTCAGCTGCAAGGACGGGCAATGAATTGATGGAATGCTATAAAGGCAGCTACCCCAGAGGATCAGATTACTTGGGATCAGATTAAGGTTCGCTTTAGCGATAAGTTCATTCCAGCTGCTCAGAAGTCAGTGTTGTTAAAAAAATTCTTGGAACTCAAGCAGAATGGCAAAACTGTCTCGGAGTATATTGCCGAATTCGACACTTTGTCGAAATATGGGTTATCCCTAATAGATACTGCCGAGAAGAAGAACGAGAAGTTCATAACTGGTTTGGATGGATACTTGGGGAAAAGGCTTATTAACCATATCGATGAGACGTTTGAATCGATTGTGGGGAAAGCATTGAGGTCAGAGAGTCTTTACCCTAAGCCGAAGACTGAGGCTGCATGCAGAAGAACCGAAACCGCAAGCAAGCGGTGGAGGCAAGAATTGTTCTCAGAATAAGAGAAAGCAGAATTAGACCAAGGATGGCCAGAAGAAAAAGAATAAGCAAGATGTTGAGTGCTTCAGCTGTGGTAAGAAGGGCCATTATGCTAGTAATTGTCGGGCCAAGCCAGCGGATAGGAAGTGCTTCAACTGTGGTCAAGTGGGACATTACAAGGACAAGTGTCCGCAACCCCCTAAAGAAAAGCAGATAGTGAAAGCATATGCCCTAAATGTTATTCCTTCTTCGTCGAATGCCCCAACTGCGGCGGAGAAGGGAAAGAATGTCGTCATCCAAGGTATGCATTCTGTTTATGATGTTCCTGTTAGAGTTTTGTTTAATACCGGAGCTTCCAGTTCTTTCATATCCAGTGACCTAGTAGATAGGTTGGGATTGGAGCCCGAGATTGCCGATAGACCTTTAGTAGTGACGAACCCGATTGGTGGTTCGACTAACCTTAGCATGATTTGTCGTAATGTGGTCTTATCGAGTCATGGATGCATGTTTGTTTGTGATTGCTTTGTTTTGGGCTTTACTGGGTTTGGAATTATTTTGGGAGTCGATTGGCTCCAAAGATACGGGGTGGTGGTAGACTGTGAGGGCTTTTTGGTGACAGCTAGAGTGGATGATGGGCGGAGGGTAGTGTTTGGTGGTCTACCCGGTAATGGGGTAATGGCTAGTTTTCTAAATTCCCTCGACATCCCGCATAGTGAGTTGTCAGGTTTGCCCGTGGTTGGCCAGTATCCGGACGTTTTCGAAGAAGTGACCGGGCTTCCACCACACCGAGAGATTGAGTTTCGTATTGATTTAGTGAAAGATGCCAGACCTATAGTTATGCCACTTCGTCGTATGGCACCAAGGGAGCAGCGAGAGCTCGAGGTGCAAGTCAGCGATCTTTTGAAGAAGGGATTTATCAGAAGGAGCGTTTCTGAATGGGGAGAGCCAGTTGTGTTTGCTACCAAGGCGGATGGTTCCCTTCGTTTGTGTGTAGACTACCGCGAGTTGAATAAAGTGACGTGGAAGAATAAGTATCCTCTACCGCGGATAGATGATTTGTTTGATCAGTTGAGTGGCGCGAGAGTATTCTCCCAGTTGGATCTCGCGACAGGGTTTCATCAGCTTAGAGTGGAAGCTGAGAGTATAGCTAAAACGGCCTTTCGAACGCTGTCTGGATTTTATGAGTGGCTGGTCATGCCATTCGGGCTGACCAATGCCCCAGCATATTTTGTGGATCTTATGAATAGGGTATTCAGAGATCAGTTGAATAAGTTTGTCCTTGTGTTCGTGGATGATATTTTGGTCTACTCGAGGACAGAGGAAGAACACAAGGAACATTTAAGAATAGTGATGGAGGTGTTGAGAAAACACCAATTTAAAGCTAAGTTTTCTAAGTGTCACATCTGGAGGAGGGAAGTGAGGTTCTTGGGCCATGTTGTTTCAGAGAATGGTATCCCCGTGGATCCTGCGAAGGTGGGTACGGTACAGGATTGGTCTACGCCCAAGAATGCAACGGACATAAGAAGTTTCTTGGGATTAGCTGGATATTATCGTAAGTTTATCTAAGATTTCTACAAGATAGCGGCACCGTTGACTCAGTTGACAAAGAAGAATCAAGCTTTCGTCTGGGACGAGAAGTGTGAAAAAGCATTCAAGAGTCTAAAGGACAAGTTGACCTGTGCACCAGTGTTGGTCATTCCTAAGGGGAATGAAGGGATGACGGTATACACAGATGCATGTGGTACCGGACTAGGTGCTGTGTTGATGCAAGGAGGTAGAGTTGTAGCTTATGCAAGTCGGCAACTGAAACCACATGAGAGAAGATACCCTACCCATGATTTGGAATTAGCAGCGATCGTGTTCGCGTTGAAGATGTGGAGACACTATCTCTTGGGAGAAAGATTTGAGTTGTTTACGGATCATAAGTCGTTGAAGTATCTTTTCTCTCAGAAGGATCTAAATCTCCGACAGCAAAGATGGTTAGAATTCTTGGCTTCCTATGATTTCGACATCGTATATACACCAGGAAAGGGCAATGCGGTGGCTGATGCATTGAGTAGAAGACATGCCAGTTTAGGGGCTATGTTTCTAGAATGGAAGAAACTGGAGTACATCGCTGGGTATGATTTCAGGCCAAAGTGCGAATTGGATCCAGAAATGTTAGCAAGTTTGACGATCAAACCCACTTTGATTGAGCGGATTGGTTCCAGTCAGAGGAGCGATCCTAACTTATTGGAAGTCATCTCCAAGTTAGAGATGGGTATCGACGAGGAGATGAACAAGTATGGGCTTGATCGATATGGACGGCTTAGAAAGAATGGAAGACTAGTTGTACCCAATGTCAATGGATTGAGAGATGAAGTGCTCAAAGAATGTCATCACTCAAAACTGACTATACACCCTGGTGGTAACAAGATGTACCGAGACGTGAAGCAGACCTACTACTGGGAAGGGATGAAAAGAGACATTGGGAAGTTTATATCCAAATGCATGAACTGCCAGCTAGTTAAAGCTGAGCAAAAGAAGCCTAGTGGTTTGTTACAACCATTGGAAATTCCAGAATGGAAATGGGAACAAGTGTCAATGGATTTTATTGATGGGTTACCAAGGACTAGATCAGGCCATTATAGCATTTGGGTGATTGTGGACCGATTGACCAAAAGTGCAAGATTTATACCCGTCAAGTCAAACAGGACGGCAACTAAACTAGCGGAACTGTATGTAAAGTGGGTGGTGAGATTTCATGGAATACCCAAAGGCATTGTGAGTGACCGAGATCCGTTGTTCACTAGTGGATTTTTGAAAAGCTTACAAGAGGCGTTAGGATCAGAATTACATCTCGGTACCGCGTATCATCCTCAAACCGACGGTCAAACAGAAAGGGTGAATCGTATATTAGAAGACCTCTTGAGAGCCTGTGTATTGGATTTTGGTGGATCATGGGATGACCATTTGCATCTAGTAGAGTTTGCATATAATAATAGTTACCAATCCAGTATTGGCATGGCTCCATTTGAAGCTTTGTACGGAAGACCGTGCAACTCACCGTCATGTTGGTTAGAAACTGGTGAGAAGTTTGTGCTTGGACCCGATGTGATAAGAGAAACTTCAGACAAGATCAAAATCATTCGACAGCGAATGAAGGCTGCCCAAGATAGGCAGAAAAGTTATGCTGATAAGAGTAGAAGAGAATTAAAGTTCTCCATTGGAGACTTGGTGTTTGTCAAGGTTTCTCCGATAAAGAGCGTAATACGATTTGGCAGGAAAGGCAAGTTAGCACCAAGATTCGTTGGTCCATTCCCAGTTCTCGAGCAAATTGGGAATTTGGCATATAAAGTTGAATTACCAGACAAGATGGCAGGAGTTCACAACGTATTTCAAGTTTCCCAGTTAAGGAAATTCGTGCATGACCCAGATGTGACTATTTCACCTGATCAGTTGGATGATGTCGAAGTTGAACCCGAGGCGATTGGGAACCGCAAGCCTATGCGTATTGTTGGGAAAGATATGAAGCAACTTCGAAGGAAAGCGGTGAATCTAGTCAAAGTTCAGTGGGGCGAGAATGAGAATGACTGTACTTGGGAGACAGAGGAGAGCATTAGGAAGACGTATCCAGAACACTTTGCCTGGTAAGATTTCAGTTTCGATTTAGTTTTCTGCATGCTAGGATAGACTTGTTTTGCATGTTTGATTGTTGCATATGACTGGTAGGCATGCGGGATCCTTTGTATGTTTTGGGTTAAGGAATTTTGGGGACGAAATTTCTTAAAAGGGAGGGGGGGAGTGTAACGACCCGCATTTTACGCATCATAGGATCGTAGAATATTTGTTTCTTTCACATACGAAGTCGTATGGTCATGTAACTTTGGGAGACGATTATTGGAGTCATTTCCCATGTTCATGATTTTTGCCGATTTTTAAATGACCATTTTGCCCCTAGCTAATCTTGTTTTGGCCATAACTTTTGACTGGAAAGGAGTTTTTACCTGAAAATACTTCCATTGGCTCCGGATGATGGTTTACAATTCCGTAGAGTGGTCACATTAGCCAAACGGTCTCACCGTTTGGGAGATATGGCTGAAACAAGTTTCAGATGGTGAAAAACAGCTTAACCGGGCCTAATTTGGGTGATTAGTGAGTGGGCCCATAACCCATTTCGGGATTAGGGTTATGGGGAGGCTGATAGGGTTAGGGAATTCTGTTTCTATCATTTTCTAGCCGCCACTCTTTGTTCCTTCAAGTTTAGCCATGGCCTCCACTTTCTAAAACACCCCAAATCACCTTCTAATCGCTAATTAAGCCAAATCAACATCAAATTAAGGGGGGAATAGCACCAAAGCAAGGTTAGAGCTGCTGTGTTACATTGGGAACAATGCCAAACAGAGAATCAATTCAGTTTTAAGGTTTTATTTGTGGCTAAGGTGAGTGATTTGCATAGTTTTGCACTAATTACGGTTAATTAAGGGTAATTAGTGAAGATTAGCGAATTTAAACATGATAAAATTCTGGAAAAATATTTATAAAATTCGAAATAATGTTTTAGACCTCTGTTAGAAATTTGGTTTGATTTGGTAAAGTTTTACTAATCATATGATTAGTCTTGCCTAAACATGCTTAAGGGAAAACATGGGTTTTTGGGTATGTTTGATCCATATAAACATGTCATATTGTTGTTTTAGTGTTTATGGATGATTAGACATGTTGCTATGACTGTATGGTATGTTTTATGATTGCATAGAAAAGTTAGAATGGTTGAAAACGCCCTCATTTGGCGAAAATAGCTTGCTGGAAAAACTTGCAGCAAACCGGATAGGAGCATTCGGATAGGAGCATTCGGATAGGAGCAACCGGATAGGAGCATTCGGATAGAAGCATTCGGATAGGAGCATTCGGATAGGAACATTTGGATAGGAGCATTCGGATAGGAGCAACCGGATAGGAGCAACCGGATAGGAGCAATCGGATAGGAGCAACCGGATACGGGCATCCGATCCGAACCGGATAGGGGCACCCGATCCGAACCGGATAGGGGCACCCGATCCGAACCGAATAGGGGCATCCGAGCACCCGAACTGAACTAGAAAGGAGCATTCGAACCGAACCAAGCAGGAGGGGGCGTATCGAACCGAACCGAACCGGAGGATCGAACACCAAGTAGACCTAAACCCGCGATGCAAAGGAAGTCCAAATGAGGTGTTGTACCTCAGGATCCAGATGGGAACCAAGGAGGGAACTTCATGAGTTGGGCTTTGCTGCGGGACGTGTGTTAAGGGGTTGTCGATGTCTGTAACTTTGGATCACTATGTGTAGGGAGTACGTGAACGGATTCAGGGCCACAGTGGCCTAAGTACGACTAAAGAGCTATAGACCAATGAAGTGGGGTCATTTGTAAAGATTTGGTCATGACTTCATGTGGTAAGCTTGGTAATAGCAATAGTTGTACAGGTTGAACTCCGTCACTACTTCGATGGGTCTAGTGTTTGATAGTGGTGGACATCGTATGCTTTACGCACTGAGTGAGAGATGTGAGGATGGTTGCTATGTTTGAGTTGTTCTCCATCATTATGACATGCACAACCCCACTCCCGTTATCTTTACACCATTTATTCAATGGCACCTTAGAGTATTGTACGGTATGTAGTGCTAACTCTTTGGTTGCAGGTCCAGGTTCAGGTATGGTTTAGTATACCTGTTATTGTTCTGTTTAGCTGCTTATCGCTCATACCAGACTTTTTGTCTGACCCAGAGTTTTATGTCTCTTCTTATTACTCTGGGTGCTCTCACGAGGAGACTAGAGACAGGTTAGCTGGGTATGCACGAGTAGCTGATCCGGAGACGAGCATGAGGCTTCCACGTATGATACATATAGATATTCTCCCTGTGTTGTTGAAGATCACTGCTTGGGCATTAGTAGTGCATCTTCTACTTTAACTTTCTTTTGCTTTAGAGACAGTTTAAAGTTGTAACAATGATGTTGGATCATAAGCTGTATTTGGGTTTCCGCTGCTATATTGGTTTAGTTTTCAGCTTATGCACTGTCTCGCCTGTTTTATGTCAAGATTATGATATTATTATATTTTGTTCCATGCGCTGTGAGACATTCTACAGGTTCCTTGTTAGTTCATTCTCTTCTTTCTTTTCTTCTGACGACCGTTCTGTGCTAGCTGGGCATGTGTACAGCGCACTTATGGAGGAAATGCCGGCTGGTGCGGGGCGGGCCGTCACAGTTACATTCTCCCCTCCTTAAAGGATTTCGTCCCCGAAATCTTCAAGTTAAGAAGAATGCATCTTAACATCCAATCATCCATCTACTCATCCATCATCCACAAGCATCCATTGTCCTTAATCTCTTCTAATGCCATATGAACATATGCAGAGTGTGTGTATATGTCTCTTATCTAGTGCAAAATCAGGCGGTCTACTGATCCGGTTGACCTTCTTAATGCGAATCATGAGAGTACCATGAGTCCATTATGTATGCAATTTTTCCTATTCATAATTCTACATGAGTGCACAATCATTCATACAAATGCAACGTCCATATGATAACACATCAAGTTTTAATCCACATACAATTTCATGCGTTCATATGCAAATGCAATATGAAAGTGATTAAGCCGATCTAGAACCTAATGTGTATGTGTATGTGCATATGCATCCACAAGCAATCACTAGCAACCACTTTGCAACCATCAACCATAACATGTTTCAAACACATGTTTACATCCATTGATTTCTACTAAGGTTCAAGAAATAGGACCGAGAAGATAACTAAGAATGAATAAACTTATGATAAAGGAGAGATCAAAGATGTACCCTCAAAAAGATAAGGGTAGGCTGCGCGTATCTTGCTTTCGGTCTCCCAAGTCGCGTCTTCTTCATTGTCACTCCATAGTACTTTAACAAGCTTGACTTCACGGTTGCGTAGCTTTTTGACTTCCATTCCCAAGATACGAGTTGGGATTCTTCTCACTGTTGCTTCTCATTCCACTTCTACCTCTTCTAGTATATTTGGTTCCACCACTTCCACAGACTCATGTAAGCACTTCCGTAGGTGAGAAATATGAAAGACATTGTAAACTCCAGTCCACTTTTTAGGTAGCTCTAATTTGTAGGCCATCGTCCCAATTCTTTCAATGATAGGAAATGGTCCTATGAATCTAGGTGCCAATTTCCTTTTGGATCCAAAGCGAACAACATTCCTCAGAGGAGATACTTTAAGGAACACTCTGTCTCCAACCTCAAACTCAAGGTCAATCCTTCTTTTATCTACATAGGATTTCTGTCTATCTTGAGCAGTCTTCATTCGTCTTCTTATTAGCTCCACCTTTTCTGAGGTTTCTCTAATCATGTCTGGCCCAAGTACAAGCTTATCTGTGGATTCCCACCAACAGGTTGGTGATCGACACGGTCTCCCATAAAGGCTTTGAAGGGTTCCATGCCTATTGTAGCTTGGTAGCTATTGTTGTAGGCGAACTCCACCAGAGGAAGATGATATTCCCATGCCCCTCCAAAGTCAAGAACACACAATCTCAAGAGGTCTTCTAAGACTCTTTTCACCCTTTCCGTCTGTCCATAGGTTTGGGGGTGGTAGGCCGTGCTCAAACATAGTGTGTGCCTACAACCTCTTGCAAAATCTTCCAGAACTCGCTTGTAAAGATAGGGTCTCGATCGCTTACTATGTTGGAAGGTATCCCATGCAGTCGAACTATCTCTTTAAGATATAGAGATGCTAGAGATGAGGCAGTCCTTCTACTTTTGACAGGTATAAAGTGAGCGCTTTTTGTGAGCCGATCCACTATTACCCAAATACTGGTATTTCCCCTTCTTGACCTAGGCAACCCATCAATAAAGTCCAACGAAATGCTATCCCATTTCCACTATGGGACCTCTAGAGGATGAAGTAAACCACCAGGCTTCTTCTGCTCCGCCTTGACCTGTTGGCATATCATGCACTTAGAAACGAATTCAACTACGTCCCTCTTCATGCCACTCCAAAAGAAAACTCTTTTGATGTCTTTATACATTTTGTCTCCTCCTGGGTGTATGGTCAGCTTTGAATGGTGTGCGCCTTCTAGAACCGTTTTCACTAAATCTCTTACTTGTGGGACGCATAGCCTTCCATCCCGTCTCAACCATCCCTTATCATCGATGGAGTGTCTATTGAGTTGACTTGAAATCTCACCCCTAATCAGCTTATCTATCACATCTACCAGTTGAGGGTCCTTACGTTATGCGGTTCCTATTGAGTCAAAAAGTGTAGGTCGTACTTCCAGTGTTGCTAACAAGCTAGGTACAAATTCAGAGGAGGGTCTAAAGTCAAAGTTGGCTATGTACTCCAAGCTTTGCCTTTCTTCAAAGAGAGGGCTTAAGGTCAGCTTCTTTCTACTCAGAGCGTCTGCTACCACATTGCCCTTGCCAGGAGTATAGGAAATCTCAAAATCATATGAGGCAAGAAACTCCATCCATCTTTGCGGCCTCAAGTTGAGATATTTCTGCGAGAAAAGGTACTTCAACGATTTATGGTCAGTAAACAATTCAAACTTCTCACCTAGGAGATAATGGCGCCAAGACTTAAGAGCGAAAACGATGGCCACCAATTCTAGGTCGTGGGTTGGGTAGTTTTTCTCATGCACTTTCAACTGTCTTCCACCATAAGCTACTACCTTCCCTTCTTGCATCAAGACAGCGCCTAATCCTGTACCACATGCATCCGTATATACGGTAAATATCTTGCTCCCATCAGGCAATGCCAGAACTGGGGCTGTTGTTAGAGCCCTTTTCAAGCATTGGAAAGTAATATCACAATCCAAATCCCAAGCGAAAACTAGGTTCTTCTTTATCAACCTTGTAAGTGGAGCTGAGATTTTCACAAAGTCTTTGATGAACTTCCGGTAAAAGCCTGCTAGCCCGAGAAAGCTTCAGACTTCAGTTGCGTTTCGTGGAATCTTCCAATCTTGCACAACAACCACTTTTGCAGGGTCCACGGCTAACCCCTCTTTGGACACCACATGTCCAAGGAATCTAACTTCTTCTCTCCAGAAATGGCATTTGGAGAATTTGGCTTTCAACTGATGTGCACGGAGAGTATCCATGACTTCCCTTAAGTGCTGAGCATGCTCTTCCTCACTCTTCGAGAAGATCAAAATATCATCCACGAAGACCACCACAAACTTATTGAGGAATTCCCGGAACACCCTGCTCATCAAGTCCACGAAATAGTCAGGTGCGTTTATCAAGCCGAAAGGCATGACAAGCTACTCAAAGAAACCATCCGGGGTCCTAAATGCGGTCTTGTCAATGCTATCCTCAGCCACTCTTAGCTGATGAAATCCAGTAGCCAGATCTAGTTAGGAGAAAACGGATGCACCTACGAGCTGATCAAACAGATTGTCAATTCTTGGTAGTGGGTGCCTATTATTCTTGGTCAGCTTGTTCAGCTCCCTATAATCCATGCATAGGCGGAGTGAACCATCGGCTTTGGGCGCGAACACTACTGGAGCACCCCATTCAGAAACACTCCGTCTTATGAACCCCTTTTAAAGCAGCTCTTTAACTTGCTTGCTGAGTTCTTTTCTCTCCCTTGGAGCCATGTGTCTAACAGGTAAAGCAACGGGTTTTGCATTGTCAACGAGGTATATGCGGAAGTCTATCCCCCGCTTCGGAGTTAAGCCCTTTACCTCTTTAAGCACATCCGAGTATTCACGGACAACTCTAACAGACTGCAAATTCTCAACAGACGCATCAAGAGATTGTAGATAACTTAGCATAACAGAATTCATGGGATTACAAGAGATTTCGATAGTGTTACCGAGGTGAGTCATGAGTCTAACCACTCTCTTTTCACAATCGAGGACGGCACCATTACTGGATAGCCAGTCCATGCCTAGAATCAGCCCATAGCCCGTGAAGCCCAAAACATAAGCATTACATTTAAACCTAACGCTTAAAATAGAGATTTCCGAATCCAAACAAATCATTGACAAATAAACTGAGCCCCCAATTGGATTTGAAACAACCACGGGATCCTCTACTATATGGGTGTCTAGGTGCAGAGATTCAACTAAAGCAGTAGATATAAAAGAGTGCGATGCACCAGAATCAAAGAGAGTACGAACAGGATTATCAAACAGATAAACTAAACTCTCAACATAAATATGTCTACCTCTTTCCTGCAGAGGTGCAACGAGAGCATGAACCTGCCCTCCAGAAGATGATCCAGTCCTCTGTCCCTGCCCTTGCCTTTTTGGGCAGTCCTTAGACAAGTGTCCAGTATCCCCGCACTGGAAACAAGCGCCAAATTTCCTCTTTTTCTTTGTACAGTCCCTAGCCAAGTGTCCAAGTATCCCACAGAAATTGCACTTCATCTTCTTACGGGATTTATTATCCTTCCCGCCTTTCTTGGGATCCGTCTTCTTGTTCTGAGATCCATCTCCTTTCTTGTTTTGAGGCTCTTCCTTCTTCACCTCCTTCTTGCCATCTTTGTTCTCCTCTTGCAACAGAGCCATGTCCACCAGTCTCTCGTAAGTCGCTCCCATAGGTATATGGGACATTGCCAAACCTTGCAGTGGCTCATTCAGTCCTTTGGCAAAGCGGTGTGTGGAGTGTTTACTAACTCCAGTCCAAATCGAGCAAGCTGGTTGAATTTATTGACATATTCTTTGACCGACAAGCTGCCCTATTTAAGTGATAGGAACTTCTCCATTTGCAGACTCTTCTCAGCTTGTGAGAGGAACTTCATTTCAAATCTCACCCTGAAGTCCTCCCAAGTCTCTATCGGTCTTTCAACATTAGTGACTTCCCACCAGAAGGAGGCCTTGTCTTTGAGCAATCACACCACCAACTGTAGTTTCTGCCTCTCATCTACTTCAAAGATAACGAATAAGTCCCCAGTCTCCTTGAGCCAGTTTCTGGCTTCCACGAATGATTCGCTCCCCTTGAAGTCTTTTCCACCCATGGATCTAAAGTCTCTACAGATCTTTGAGAAAGCATTTCCTCTCGGAGGAGGAGGAGCAGCAGCTGAGGGAGGAGGAATGTCTGCTGGGCCCGTGTCATTGGCCCTAGCTTCTAGGTATCTCCTGAACCAGCCAGGTATCAGTACACCCTCTGGAAGGTTAAGATCCCCAGACATGCTAAAACAAAAAGGAAAGATTAAAAATGAAGGATAGAAAGATAGTGCATATAGCTTTGGGGATTATGTCTTTTTAAATTAACACTTTTCTTGAAAATGCTTCTTTATGACTTCTTTTTGAAAAATAGTTTCAAAAATTTTATCCGATCTGGCAACCTTTAGCTCTGATACCAAGTGTAACACCCCACCTCCGTTAAGGTCATTCTCAAAGGGAATGCCTTAACTTTGGTTGAGCGTTTTAAAGTACAAGATACTAATAAATTACAAGACAGAAAATTTATGCAGCGGAAAAAGATCAATATTATTTCATAAATACTTGTTCAACACAACAATTCAACAACTGTTTCAATCTTCCAAATTATTACAACTTTTCATCTATCTTGAAAACATAAAGAAGCAATACTGAAAATAAAATGACATAAGTCCCCAATAAGTGCTTGACCATAGCCATAGCTCAAAAAGGAAAGTCCAAGCCTTACATCAACGGTCTTCAAGCTTTGGCTAACCTGGACTAAGCAGAAGTGTTTCCTCCCTGCAGACCTTGGAGGGGGGGTGTAACGGAAGAAAAGAAGCAAAAGGAAAATGGGTCAGACATAAGTCTAGTAAGCCCAGTTATTTAATAGCATGTAAACAAGTAAAAGACTATGACATGAATAAACTGAACTTAGAATGATACCACAAGGATAGGGTAGTCCTAAAACGAGGTAAAGTAAGATTTAACTAGATTTGGCTATCGCACCCACTTTTACTTCTCTGCACCCACTAAGAGTTGTTCAACTAGCGATGTATGTTCATGATAAAGTGATCCCATTCATGTATTGATCGGCTCCTACTCGCATTCATGTATTCCTGGTGTCATGCGGCCCCACGTGATTTTTAAGTACTTGTGCTGGTTTCAGTATAGGGTGTATCAAGTCCTATAATGGCAACCCTGACATGATTCAAAGATGCAAAAGTGTACGCCTGGTGCCCAATGCCTGCTTTTTCCACTCCTGAGCCGTGCATGCCCGTACTCCGTCGGAACGTACACTGACGCACCTAACGTCCGCCCTTTTGACCACTTATATTCAGCCCAGTAATCGTGCCCACCCTGCCTAGTTCAGGGTACCTTGATACATCCATGTGGGTTATTGCTGAAATGGGTCCCCCTTACTAGGGTTTTTCTAGTCAATATGCTAAATTGGTTAAGTGTCCTTGGTTTAACTTAACCCCTATCAATCTTGTCTAGTTAACATGTTAGGTTGGTTAAGTGTTTCCTCAATTACTTAACCCCACCAATCTTGTCTTGTTAACATGTTAAGTTGGTTTAGTGTTCCCTTAATTACTTAACCTCACCATTTCTAGCTTGATTGTTCATGAGCTTTAATTAATTAATTAAAGCACCAACCACTCACATTAGACAGGTATTGTTGTGGTTATTGGATGTGCCGGTCGGTTCCAGGCAGTTTTACACCACAGCTCAGTCTAACCTTGGGTCTTTCTGGGCTTGATGCACTAACCTCTCACATTATTAACATGTTTTGATTTAATAACTATCCCAACGTTACCCCCGTTTGTTCGTTCGTTTTAATCACATAAAGTCATTGGGCCCGCATATTAGCCCAATTTATAAACTAGAGGTAAAGAAGGGAACATGCATAATATAGATTCAACCAAACATGTAAATTTTGCATAAAACCTTATTCATATAATTTAACATGTCACATGAACTTGCATATAATTTAGACTTAGATAATCATAAGCCTAAAACATGTTAATATGTAGATCTAGGCATGTGTGAGCATAACCTCAATTATAAACTAGCATATGACATAATCATGACATGTCCAATCCCAAGGCATGTATAATTTTAACATTAACATATAAATGTGAACTAGATCTAACAAGCTGAACTTGCGTAAGTCCACTTTACAAACATACCTATAAATATAGATCTAGTTTTGGATCTAACATGTAACTTGCATATGAACATATGTACAAATAGATCGTGACTTGGATCTATCATAAAAAATATAACTTGCATTAATCATATGAACCTAGATAGATCTTGACTTGGATCCAACATAAAACTTTTAACTTGCATATGAACATATGAACATAAATATAGGCATATGGATCAAACATAAAGCATATGAATATATATATGTAGATCTTGACTTGGATCTAACATAATACATACAACTTGCATTAATCATATAAACATATATATGTAGATCTTAACATGAAACATATAATTTGCATATGATATTGATAGTTTCATTCTCAATCTTTAATAGATCCAACACCAAGTCCAATAAGCCACAAACATTCCAAGACAATTCATGATAAAATCATCACAAGAAACAAACATGAATTAGCATCGTCAATATTATACAACATGGTATAATTTTATTTTTCACTTTATATCAAATCACGTCTTAAATTTATTTACATCTAAAAGATAACTACACTTACAAAAGACAATCTTGATTTCTGGAATCTGTATTCTGAAGTTGAAATGCTCGCCTTTGATGTAGACAATCGTTGTTTTAATTTAATTTTGATTTGAATTGGTTTTTCTCTTTTAATTTTCTTCAAGTTGAACAGCGGCTACTCGAAGTTGTCCAATGGCAGCATGACGGATCTTGGTTTGATTTTTAATATGATTTAGGGTTGAGGTATTAGGTTGCTTATATAGAAGTTTGATTTAATAGGAACCGTCAGATTAACCTAGAGCAAATCAAAGTCATTCAGACAAGATAGAATAGCCACATCAGCCCTAATGACTCATCAAGGAGTCCATTAGAACCAATCAGATGCCACATCTACCTTAGAGCGAATCAGCCCACGGGTTGACAGCCAAACACCCTGAATCAACCCCTAGTCGACCCATCGAGGCTCGAGTCGACCTCTAAAATGGGCCGGTTCGGTTATTCCCCCTCCCGATTCGTTGTTTTGAACTTTTTTGCATATTTATTTATTTAATATATATATATATTCTCATATGCATACAAACTTCAAGGCTTAATAACTTCTTCATAAGGTATCCGTTTTATGCAAACCAATTGTCTACCTTGACCAAAATTTTGAGACGAACGTAATAGCGCAACCCATTCAACTTAATTCTTCTTCTTAAAATTAAGTGTTCTTGAATTTGTTAATTTTAATATTCTTAGAAAATTCATGGTGTTACAGTAAAGAAGTGTATTATGGACACATAAGCCAGCATGCATGTACTTAGTTCAAAGGAAACAGGTATGCATGAGAAATATGACAGCAACAATGTGCAGAACTAGTAGCACGCGGCGCCAATGTGTCTGTACTTTGGTTCCAATGATTCAAGGAATCTCACAGCATTTTTCTCTTTAATAGGTGCAAGAGGGTAAGTTACAAAAGCCAAACATTACGAGTTAGACATCATATGCGTGACAACAATGGTAGCATGTACGAGTATGCAGTCCTAAGTCGGAGTAGTAGTGAATGTAGATACATGCAACGCAATAGAAAGATTTAATTATGAGGGTAGAACAATTATGACCAAGTTTAGGTGTTTACCTAGCAAAGCATGGATATATGTTGGCATATTCCTATCAGTAAGGCATGGAGCCGATGGATGTTCAAATACAAGGTTTAGTGGCTTCCATGGTGACTTATTCTAATTACAAATTATGGAAGTTTAAAACACAACAGTTCACATTTACCATAGGCAAATAACAACCATTCAACATTATACTAATTGTAAGAACAAAAACAAACTGCAATGCTTAAGTGAATACTAGAATATGGGAAGAATAAACATTTTTAAATAAAATTGCTTGATTTTGGATAGAATATAAAAGATAAAATCATAGGAAAGTTTGACGGGCCCAAATATCCTGGGTGGCAAAACCTGATAAAGCAATACCATACGGTCCGAGGGATGTAAGGTAGTAAACCTTCCATTTAGCATGGAAAAGGCTCTGGCTTCAGACAAGAGACAGGAAATGTATCTCATGCGTGAAACAGGGTTTGCATGAGTTCGGGTCCGTATAAACACATATATGGGTTTCCAATCGCCAATAGGGTGATCAAAAAATCTAGTCAAGCAAGGTACAAAATGTCAAAGGTCATTACGAGGATTAAGGGCAGACTAGCATTATAGTATGCATGGACATGAAAGGTTTAGGCACCAAGCGAAGGGGCTTTCGACTGGCAAAACAGGGTAAGTAAGCCATTGTAGAAATTGATCGAGACGGTAAATCAAATGCAACCAACATGTAGCGGTAGTCAATTATACTTAGTGAAATGTGCAGTTTCCCACTTGCAATCAGTTTAATCTATAAGTTGAACTTACATTTGGTCGATGATGAAAGAAGAACAGCAGCAGCCCTTGGCCTTAGACGTAACCGATGCTGGAATCCGGGTGAGTAGCAACAATCCAGACACTACTGGGCTGGAACAACCGCCACGGTAACCGATGGACTGAACGACGGAGAACTGTTGAAAGGTGGCAGCAGCTCTCAATCCCATGTCCTCGAAAAAATGCCCCTGATGCCGACAAGACATGCTCGGACCCCATAAAGAAGAGTCCGTCAGGGAAGCTCGAGGCTGCGACGCCTTTGGAAGCGGTGACAGCGAGCGGCAACGGCAGTTCAATTTCGTTCAGCTTATTGGCGGGTTTGAAGTTGAGGCTCGCACTGAACGAAGAAAGGTTGAAGCCGGTTTTATGGTGCGAAGGAGGTGGAGCTACTATGGTGGTTTAGTGCATTGTTTGATGACTAGTAGGTGGTGTTAAGGAGGGCGAAGTCATCCATTTGCGGTGGAAAAAGGCAACCACCATAGAATTGGAAGGGACAAGATTAATTTGGGGAAAACATTTTAACAGATAAAATAAAATGAAGAGAGGGTGGATTGTGGTGCCAAGATGGGAAGAGTGGGTACGCGTTTTTATAATAGAAACCAGGGAACCAGAAGCCAGCAACAAATCTCAACGTATATTCATTCACAGAGAAAGAATGACAGGTGGAAGAAAACTTCAGCACCAAATCTCTGAGTGCTGTAGCCAAATCTTGGTTAAAATTTTAAATTAGATTTGTTCAGATATGGGTTTGAATGGCCGGCCGAACAAGGAAAAGAGTTTGACCGTAATGTTAGGCTGAAGCGAACAACGTTATTTTTTCCAATGAACTTAAAATTTCCAACAATACACTAATGGTTTATTCGAACAAAATCAATTAAACGTTTTAAACTAAAGTATTCAAACTTTATTTAAAATAAATTAATTTTAGTTCTCCAATTAAAATGAATTAGAACTCATTCAAAAAGTTCAAATTTTGTTGTAAATGCATTTGTCTTATTATAATGTTCACATTACCACATCATGAGAATTCTAACGTTAACTTTACAAATTTGTTAGCGATGCAAATCACAACTGCGCGTTACATTAGGAAATTAAATTCACAAAAGCACTTTTAGTTTAATAGTGAATACTAGGTCCGACAATAGATATTTCTAATATAAAGACGGCAAATACAATGGTTTACAAAGAACTAGATTTGCGTTAAAATCGATAAGATAGCAAAATTAAAATGCTAATATTTGCAGTAAAATGGTTAAGTACCAATAGTCAAGAAAAAATACAACTAAATAATCAAATACAAATTTAAAAGATAAAATATTTTATAAATTTGTTAAATATAAAAATAACTTAGAAGATTAGAAATCTTTGTACAAATAGAAAAATAGAAAATAGCTAAATACAATAATTTAGAAAACATAGTTAAGGTAAAGAAGAAAAAATTATAAAATAAATACTTCTAGTGTACAATAGATAAGTAAAAATCAATAAAATAAGAGTATAAACCAAAGAAAGTAAAATACCGTAACTATTAAAATAATTAATTAAATCCAAAAGTAGGATGCTTTAAATACAAAGAGCTAGGATATAACAAAGAACAAAATATGCAAATAAAACCGTAGATAGATTAACTTAAATTTGAACTTTAAATTTCGACAACCATTTACATTAAGATTAAATGGAAAGAATACAAGGCTACAAACACAATTTTTGTTAATAATATCAAACCGTTTTCAAAAGGATTAAATCAGATATAAAACTCAAATTATATTCGAATAGATAAATTCCAAATTCAAGTACAAATATCCACATCAACATTAAACCTCAATTTAATTTAAAATTTAAGTGTTCCAATAAATTCAAATTACCTAACAAATGTCAATAACGCTTCTTTAACACATATTTAGATGTATATATAAATTAAATCTACAAAAGGAATTTTCCTAATATGTTCAAAACAAAACTTAAAGTCCAAACTATACATCCAAATAATAACTATGTTCAACTATTTAAAATAAATTTCAAATTCTATATCAAAACCTACTATAAATATTTATTTTTTAACGGTAAACTCTAAATTAATTTTATATTCTAAATGTCAAAAATTCTGGGTCATTACACTTGTATTGACGGGCTCTACGCAATGGAGCTTGGTTGGATTAATTTGGCTAAGGTAAGTGATATCGTCTCTTACCAGACTATATGTATTTATACATTGAAAAGTGACACTTTAAATCAATTCACAACTTGAAAATATAATTTTAGGATAATTAAACCTAGTAATTTGTAAACGAACTGCTTAAAAATTAATTTGGTTAGCATAGACCCAAATAACACATTTTTATCCATTTGCGCACTATTACGCACTATTTGGACATTATTATAAAAACTGACCTATTTTGGCATCAAATCCGCACCGATTATTTTAGATAGGTTCTACTTATGTTCTGAATGCTATTATAGGTGTTTGCATGCTATTTTAGTAAATTTAATGATTATTTATTGCATGGTTGTTGTTTGTGTAGTTTGGTTGTGTAACAATCCAAATTTTAATATATAATATTAATTAATGAATAAGTACTAAAATTGTTAGAATTTGGCAATATGAATTAAACCATTGAGTCCCTTTTGATTTTCTAGTTCAGATACATATTTAGTTTACGAGAAATGGATGTAAAATAAAGGAGTTATAACAATTCAAAGTTTGAATTTTAAATAAGAAAAAGTAATATAATAATAATATGTATTACGTGGCACGACCTAGCAAATCACCAGGTCAACCTAGGTGGCAAATGGGTCGAACCCTGTATCGACCCAGTTAATGGGTGGGTTGCACCTTTATTTTCTTGACATATATTCTAATTGAACGGACATTTTGTTTATAACGTTATTTTATAACATGGCTTTTTCTGGTAAGCCTATTTCTAGTTCAGGGATGAAGCGACAATCCCTGATTGGTACTAGGATATGCTTAGTTCATATTTGAATCCTAAATCTAATGGCCTAGAATATTTTAGCCTACCTATAAATTAACATTCAGCACCCCATATTCTTCACAACACATCTCATCCCCACCTAGGCTAGTCTTCATTTTGAAAGACAAGGCCAACATAAATATATTTTTAGGGGAATTGAGATTATATAAAAAAAAAAATTGTTTTCTTCTAGAGAAAGGGTTCTGCTGGGGCCAAGAGGGATGCTTTCTAGTGAGTTATTATAATTGTTCATATTTTTGTTCTATTTAATTAAATAGGCTTAATAGTCTGTTAATTTATTGTTCTTATACTTTTTGTTTATTTTTCTGTAAGTCATAGTTTTTTGTAACTATTCTTTTCAATATTCAATTTTGGAAGTTTCTCTATCTTCCTTTCTTATAATATTTAGTTAATTGATAATTAAAATACTGTAAGATTAATCTCTTTCCCCCATCTACCTCTGATTTTACAGTTTATTGTGGTTATGGCCAAATGTGCCTATTGGCAGATGTATACGACTTATTTAGGAGTAGATTTATATGCCTAATTTTATACGACTGGTTAATCCTTTTATTTTGCACACTTTGGAAATTTAATTCGGTCGGGATTATGAAAGATAGAGGATTGAATGATTTGGGGATAAAATGACATAGAATGTTTAACTATACTAAAAAGGGAATTTGGATAAAAAATAGGAAAACCTAATAAGATTTGCAAATTGGCTGGGCCCAGGTTATGACAGGAAAGCGGACTGTAACATATTTGCCTAAACATGATAGATTGTACAAACACAATGAATCATAATAAACAAACATAGTTTATTTGCAGATATGAATATGACATAAAATTATAAAAAGAATAAATAGGCTTAATGTGAAAATTAAACTTAAAATGACAAATAAGGTTATAATCCTAAATTATTGTTTTCTCCATGGTAGCCTTGTGATTAGGCATTGATTATTCTATGGTAGCCTTGTGATTAGGCATTGATCACTCTATGGTAGCATTATGATTAGGCATTGAATATTCTATGGTATCCTTGTGATTAGGCATTGATTATTCTATGGAAGACTTGTAAATAGGCATTGGTTATTCTATGGTTTTATGGTGATTTGTTAATTAGGCATTCGATGGTAAACAAACATACAAATATGCTAAATATGATAATTGAGCTAATGGTAAGTTGTAAGCCAAATTTTATGTTTAATCTATGGCTATGGTTTCTATGGTAAATCTATGGAGGGTCCTAATCAAAGGACATTTGGATCATTGTAACAACCCGAAAATCTGGGCCAGTTTAAAATTTTTATTTTGGCAATTTTAGCGAATTTTGATTATTTAAAATGAATTATTTTAAATAATATCGACGAGAAATTTATTTTGAATATAATTCAAAGGTATATATTTATATTCATCGTCGTTAGAATATAAATATTTATTTATATTTATAAATAGAATTGAAAATGGCGCGGTAGTTCGATAATTCGATTTCAAACTTCAATTGAATGTACCGGGTGCAAAACAAACCGGATTTTAGTGAAACCAAAAATCGTAGGATCTAATTGATAATATATTACCAACAAATCCGAAAAATCAAAATTTCATAGCGGGAATCAAAAGATATGTCCAGTTGAAAATTCTAAATAGTCGCTATGGAATTCAGGCCCTTAAAAATGGAGATTTTGCAAACGACCTCGGATTTCGACGAAACCACTTTTGTTGGGTCCGTGATGTCAAATTATTGCTAGGTTTCAGATTTCATAATTTTTCGAATCAATATGTGAGCGTGGCAAAGGAAAACGCGTTTGACCAATTTCAGTTGATTTTAATCGATTGGAAATTGACCATTTTTCCAACGGTCTCGGAATTCGACGAAACTAGTTTTGTTAGGACCGTATCGTCAATACGAAGCTAGAAAATATTTTTCTGGAATTTTTCTAATTAGTATGTGACCCCGGTAAATTGAAATGCGTGTTCAAATTCAATATATAGAAGTATATGTTGATTTTGACGAAAACGGATTGTAGCGATGGAATCAGCCTACGATACATATCCCATTGTGTTCGGAATGGGGGTGAAACGCTATGGACGACAGGCGGTGGGCCTCGTTTAGAGGTCGTATGTAAAAGTCAACTTTTTGAATTAAATGAAATAAAATATAATAACCCCTCCCCTATACATTCTCTCTCCCCTAACCCGTTCTTTCAGAAAGGAAAAAAAAAAACAGACGAACGATGGAGCGCACCCCCTCCCATCGCGCCGCCGCCCCGTCCACCTTCCATCCAGCGCCCCAAGCATCGACGCCGCCGCCCTCCCCAAGGACCACCGCGCCTCATCGGAGACCCCCCCTCTTCCACCTCGACCTCGCGACGAAGATTCCCCCCCCCTCGTTTCAGAAATCGCGACAACAGCCCCCCCCCCCAAACCCGCATTCAACCGCCGCCGCCACTGCTTCGTCAACTCCCCCCTCAATCCTCTCCCTCTCCTCTGAAAACCGCACCACCCCTGAGTCCCTCTCCAGCCCCCGAACGACGACCGCACCCACTGCTGGGCCCACGCACCGCCAGTCCGACCACCACCGCGCCCTAGCTGCTCCGACGAACGATGCAGTGAAAGGTAATTAATTTAATTACTTAGGTTATGAATTTATTTAGTTAAAGGTTTGATTTTTAATTTAAACAAAGGTTAGATTTTTGTTCGTGAGAAATAGCAAATAAAAATATAATCTTTATTAGGTAGGAGCTTGTAAAAATATGATTTTTATATTTTTAAAGTATTAAAAATATAATCTTTACTATATAGAAGATGTAAAAATATGATTTTGTTTATGTAGTGAATTAAAAATATCATCTTTGTATATGTAGCAAAATAAAAATCTGATTTTTATTTTATATACGTTGAAATAAAGTGGTGATTTTATAAAGGCGAAATCTTTATATTTGAAAGGGCGAGATCTTTATAACGAAATAAAAATTTGATTTTTATATATTGAATAACGAAGTAAAAATTCGATTTTTATATATTGAATAACGAAGTAAAAATTCGATTTTTATATATTGAATAGCGAAGTAAAAATGTGATTTTTACATATGTAGAGAATACGGGCAAAGAAAGTGGCAAGAGGCGAGAACGGCGAAGATTTCTGCAAAGAAGGGTCGTGGGATTGGATTAGCTTTCAGTGAGAACTTCTCACTCTTTAATTTAATTTTCTAGTTATATATATATATATATATATATATATATATATACTAGGATGCAGACGGTGTTTAGTAGCACCCGACACCCGTCATCCACAGACCATGGATGGCTTGTTTGTTTAATTGTTTGGTTGTGTAGTTGGTTAGATTATTTGGTTTGAATTGAATTGTTTGGTGAAATGAAATTGATTTGATTGATGTGTGAATGGCGTGGGCCTTCACTAGACCGGGGATAAGGCAAGGCCTTGTCCCATTTCTAGTATCGTGCCGTTATGCCGCCGAAATTTTCTAAAAATAAGTTAGAAAAATAAAGATAACATTTTATTTAATAAATGAACCGAATAGAATATTCATAGGTTGAATAAAATAGTTTGATCGTTAAAAATATGATTTTTAACGTGAATGTGAATAAATAAATATTCATTTACAAACCGGACGGTTTGTGTATGTACACCTATTTGAAGGACATTGATTGGGACGATAAATTTTACACATCGCCCAACTGCACAAATAAAAATCTGTGTTTGATTGCTTGAAACTCCACACGGGTATTGGGATGATATTTGACGTACACTAATCCCGATTGTTTAGTTGTATGTCGATCGATTGATTGACAGGCTGTTATAAGCGTTGAATATTTATATTTGATGCTTATACAGTGTAGAATGCACTTTGGATGATGGTTGATTATTCATCGTTGTTGATATATACATGTGTTGTAGAAAATCCATATAACTAACATTATATGGTAATTGATTGGGCCTCATTCCAGTTTTGAAAAAGAAATATTTGAAAAAGAAATATTTGAAAAGGAAATATTTGAAATAGAAATATTTGAAATAGAAATATTCGAAATGGAATAGATGAAAATATCAATATATGAAGCCGTGTTGATTAGATTGGCGCCATTTTGACGTGAACGATATTTATATCGATTTTATTCATTTTATAATGAATATCGAAAGTGATTTCAAAATCTAATATTTTGAAAAGAATAGAAATTCGAATTGAAACTGATTAGAATTGAATTCGAATTGAAAATGAATATAAATGAATTCGAATTGAAATTGAATTTAAATGAATTTAAAATCGATTTGAAAAGAATTTAAAATGAATTTATATTGGAATATTCAATTTTGATTTGAAATTGAATATGAAGTTGAAACCGTTTTGAAAATGAATTTAAAACGATTTATAAAGCACGTTTTGAATTGAAATCGACGAAGTATATATTATATATATTATATATATAATATAATGGCCTGAATAGAACGCGCCGCGGTAGTTCGTGAATTTCGACCATTTATTTCAAACGGATATTACGGGAGATCCGACCGTCGGATTCTCCTAAAACCAGAACCGTTGGGTTCGTATCGAAAAGAGCTTTCTAACGAATATTAGAAATTAGAAATCTAACGGTTGGATTTGGAATTATGTCCAAATCAAATTTAAAAAAGGTCGCTGTAAGTGCAGTTCGATGGCCATTGATGGAAATCGACTGTACGGGCCTTAATAAAATCATTAAAAATATCAATAATTTGTGTAAAATCATAAGAAATGATTTAGAAAGAATTGGGATGAAAAACTCCATATTTGAAAAGATAAAAATAGTTTTTTATCGAAATGAACTAGTTTTGAACTAGAATTATAATTCTATTTATTTTTAAATAAATAAATTGAATTAGAAAAAGGGTTTTAAAAATAACCAGAATTTCCAATGATTGCATTAGAGTGGATTTGAATCGAAATTGTCTTCGGAATATTTCGATATTGGAATTCGTGATTATACAGATGTTGTTATGGAAATTTGAAAGATATAAATTTATATCGTTATTTCCAACACGACATTTGTTAATCGTAGAATTTGATATTGAATATAAGCCGATATATTTTCTATTCAGAGCCTTGTATTGAATATCAAATGTGATTTGGGTTTGTCGTGAATGGTGTCTTCACTAACACTGTTCTTGAACCCAGTTGAGAAAAGATTAAATCTTATTATTTAGGTTTAATGAAGTGTACCAATTAAATAATATTTAATTGGAATTGAATTGATATTGATTTTTGGGTTTATCGTGAACAATGTTTTAAATAACACTTGTTCTTTAACCCGATAATTAATGAATGTGATTTTGGGTTTATTGTGGGCCGTGTTTTAAATGACATTGGTTCTTTAACCCGGTTAAAGATTAAAACTAAGTGGAGTTTTAATGAATCTTTAATTAGATTGAAAAGATCGAGAATGGAGTATCACCAGTTTTACTCCAGGCGATAGTTAAATCTTTAATTAGATTTGAACGTGAAATTGTAATTGAATTTACCGATAACACCGTTGTGTTAGATATGAAGTATTACCAGTTTTACTTCATGGGATGAATAGGTTGGGATTGGGAAATTAAAACAAATGATTACTTCGGTAAGTTTCGTTAATCCCGACTAGTTGAATTGATATTCAAAAATAGATTAAAGAATAAATATAAAGAATTTATCTTTGATAAAATTAATGGGAACCTTTCCCTATGAATGTGAAATTTAGAAACTAACTGTCGGTTAGCCAAACAGAATGGGGTTCTGGATATTGATCTGATGTTGGTTTCGGCCTTCGGGGTTAATATTTGGGGAATTATTCTCTTGATTAATTACGGTTAGTGACTGATGAATTGGAATGAGGCGTATGTTGTGTTTGTGTAACACTTATTTAAAATATACGCGAGTTATTCGGAAAGACCGGGTTTATCCCATTCTGAATAATTGATACGACGATAAGTCGAAGATGAAGACGGTGGTCGAAGACCGGAAGTCTTCACGTCGTTTGGGTGATTACTAATGATCTTGATTGGGCTGTACACCCAAGAAGATGGAAACAGTTGGTGATCGTCCAGACGTACTTGGAGATCGATGGATATGCGGGGTACTAGGTGCCTCCGGTTTCGTTCAGATCCAGAATGGACTTGTAAATGGACTTTGTGTCTGACATTGGATTTTAGTCCGTGTGATTGATCTCTATTAAATATATATCTGTTTGGCGGCAGAGAATTTATTCTCTTGCTTAACGCCCTTCTCTGAGACGTACGAGCTCAGGGGTTATATATTGATGGATATCAAGCACATGGAGTGAATTGCCTGTGTGGCTTGCCTAAGTGGCAATTGATCGAGGCTTCTGTTGAAAAGCAAAGTCTTGTGGTGATGATCAAAGCACAGCCTGTGTGGCAAAGCTTTGTGTAACGTTGATTCGCGAGCCTCACACCCCGGTGTGAACCAAAACGGGAGAGGACGTCAGGGAGGGCATGCGTTTCTTTCTAGCTAGAAGTGGCGTCAGTGGTTTTACACGCCCTGACGAGTTCGACTTATGTGGTTGTTGCTGTTGCGAGGCGCCTCTGTTTGATCGGACGATCCGGGTCCGTTGGAGTCATTTAGTTGGCTCACCTACGCCCCATAGGGCGGGGAAACGCATGTTCAGGGTTTAAGTTTAATCCACATCGGTGGACTGGCCCTGAGGGTCCAAGGGCCCACCTGAGTCTGGGTCCTGAGACATGGGCTAGATTGTCTCGAATCGGTAGAGGACGATACCTGGCCTCGGTTCATAGATGGAAACCCAATTTCCAAATACGTGACTTTGCGATTTTGATTGTATAACCTATATATGGCGACATAGTGGTATGGGGCATTCATGCCGCCTATGATTGATACTTATGATTTGAAGTTGTTTTATACACTATACACTTATAATAGTATCAAATGATTTCTTTTAAACGTATCAAGCATTCTTGGCTATTATAAGGTAAAAACCCTATCCCCCGGCTTGCGTTGCATTGTGTGATAGGTCCTGGGTCTTATAATAGCTTCATTTTTCTTTATTTAGCATTGCGCTGTTTGTTTTATGCACTGGTATTCTTGGGAGGAAACCCGTTCCGTGTTATACGGCGTGGTCCCTTGATTTACCCAACTTTAAAAATAAAGATTATTAACTGTTTTAGTTCTCACACCAGTCACATGACTAACCTGGAGTTTATTGTTTTGACCTAAACTCTGGGTGCCCTTATTTTGACACGGGCAGCTAGTAGTTTTGGTTTTGCAGGTTTATATTCACAGGATCCTGGTTTACAGCTGGAACGATATCCGGAAAGCTTTGTATCCGTATATCTCCTTCTAGTTGTGTATTGTATTATTTTCCGCTGCGATGTATTTAAATGTAATTTAAATCTCTGATATTTCTATGTAATATTTATTTGTTTATACTCTGTATATTCTTGTAATCTGATGCATTGTTGTGATATACAGTGAAATATTCTTCTGTTTGTGTTCTGATTTGTCGTGTTCTCAAACGATCAGGCGTTTCGAACGGTTTGGGTCGGTTTAGCGACTGGTTCGGACCGAGCGAGATTCCTTTTCGTCACAGTTGGTATCAGAGCTTTGGTTTACAAAGCTTAGAGAACAAGACACATTAGAACCATACGAAAGAGCTCATCAGAAATTGGATTAGTAATATCCAACGAGAATGACTCGTTAGAGATAGGATCAGTAGTATCCTAGAACGAGTGTGAAGAGTAATTTTTTTAAAGTGAAGACAAGGTTTGTTTTGAAAATATAAATCAATTATTCGTATTTGGCTATTTATTTATATTGATGTAGACAATCCAGTATATATAGATTTTGCATATACGTCTGATCCGCGTATATTCGAAGTTTTGATATATTGGGTAGATATAGAATCACCTTCTAGTCGCCCGGAGAGAATTCTGATGATTGATGCATCATCATCAGAATTTATGTTCGAGTGACGAAGGTGAGATTTCTATATATTTCCTATTGACTGGTGTGAGAACCAAAACTAGATAGGGCTTATTGTTGTGATTTGGCATCAAAAATCTGATTTTTTGTATATGTATCAAAGTTATGAATTTGAAAAGCTAATCAACTAATCGATTGATGGTTGTGTTGTTTGATTACTGTTTTGATTAGTTGAAATTTTAACCATTATGCCTAATTGAATCAAATATTGAATAATATTGAAAATTGGTCACATTTTCTTGCATATACATGTACTTACATTGAATAGGTCATAGCAAGGAGGCTAGAGCAGAGAATAAAATTTGTTTGCCCGACAAATAGGTACATGTTTACTACATAATTTACTGTTTTGTTTGGGTGATGATGATTTTATGAGCCTATTGGCTAGCCGCTTGACTTTTTCTTTTTCTTTTGGAGATCAGAAGGCCTATATGGCAATTTCGGGATTTTCCCGTGGCTCCCGGTGCAGGGGAGGTTATGGTGAAATTTTTCGAAAATTTAGGGTGTTAGCCAAATTTTTGAAGAATTTGAAAATTCTCAGAAACTGAAAAGTTGGAGAATGGAAGCCAGATCGAACGTAGAGTTGATTAATCAAACCACTTTTGACTTTGTTTGTTTTCGGGGACGAAAAGTTTTAAGTGGGGGAGATTGTAACAACCCGAAAATCTGGGCCAGTTTAAAATTTTTATTTTGGCAATTTTAGCGAATTTTGATTATTTAAAATGAATTATTTTAAATAATATCGACGAGAAATTTATTTTGAATATAATTCAAAGGTATATATTTATATTCATCGTCGTTAGAATATAAATATTTATTTATATTTATAAATAGAATTGAAAATGGCGCGGTAGTTCGATAATTCGATTTCAAACTTCAATTGAATGTACTGGGTGCAAAACAAACCGGATTTTAGTGAAACCAAAAATCGTAGGATCTAATTGATAATATCTTTCCAACGAATCCGAAAAATCAAATTTCATAGCGAGAATCAAAAGATATGTCCAGTTGAAAATTCTAAATAGTCGCTATGGAATTCAGGCCCTTAAAAATGGAGATTTTGCAAACGACCTCGGATTTCGACGAAACCACTTTTGTTGGGTCCGTGATGTCAAATTATTGCTAGGTTTCAGATTTCATAATTTTTCGAATCAATATGTGAGCGTGACAAAGAAAAACGCGTTTGACCAATTTTAGTTGATTTTAATCGACTGGAAATTGACCATTTTTCCAACGGTCTCGGAATTCGACGAAACTAGTTTTGTTAGGACCGTATCGTCAATACGAAGCTAGAAAATATTTTTCTGGAATTTTTCTAGTTAGTATGTGACCCCGGTAAATTGAAATGCGTGCTCAAATTCAATATATAGAAGTATATGTTGATTTTGACGAAAACGGATTGTAGTGATGGAATCAGCCTACGATACATATCCCATTGTGTTCGGAATGGGGGTGAAACGCTATGGACGACAGGCGGTGGGCCTCGTTTAGAGGTCGTATGTAAAAGTCAACTTTTTGAATTAAATGAAATAAAATATAATAACCCCTCCCCTATACATTCTCTCTCCCCTAACCCGTTCTTTCAGAAAGGAAATAAAAAAAAACCAGACGAACGATGGAGCGCACCCCCTCCCATCGCGCCGCCGCCCCGTCCACCTTCCGTCCAGCGCCCCAAGCATCGACGCCGCCGCCCTCCCCAAGGACCACCGCGCCTCATCGGAGACCCCCCCTCTTCCACCTCGACCTCGCGACGAAGATTCCCCCCCTCGTTTCAGAAATCGCGACAGCAGCCCCCCCAAACCCGCATCCAACCGCCGCCGCCACTGCTTCGTCAACTCCCCCCTCGATCCTCTCCTCTGAAAACCGCACCACCCCTGAGTCCCTCTCCAGCCCCCGAACGACGACCGCACCCACTGCTGGGCCCACGCACCGCCAGTCCGACCACCACCGCGCCCTAGCTGCTCCGACGAACGATGCAGTGAAAGGTAATTAATTTAATTACTTAGGTTATGAATTTATTTAGTTAAAGGTTTGATTTTTAATTTAAACAAAGGTTAAATTTTTGTTCGTGAGAAATAGCAAATAAAAATATAATCTTTATTAGGTAGGAGCTTGTAAAAATATGATTTTTATATTTTTAAAGTATTAAAAATATAATCTTTACTATATAGAAGATGTAAAAATATGATTTTGTTTATGTAGTGAATTAAAAATATCATCTTTGTATATGTAGCAAAATAAAAATCTGATTTTTATTTTATATACGTTGAAATAAAGTGGTGATTTTTATAAAGGCGAAATCTTTATATTTGAAAGGGCGAGATCTTTATAACGAAATAAAAATTCGATTTTTATATATTGAATAACGAAGTAAAAATTCGATTTTTATATATTGAATAACGAAGTAAAAATTCGATTTTTATATATTGAATAGCGAAGTAAAAATGTGATTTTTACATATGTAGAGAATACGGGCAAAGAAAGTGGCAAGAGGCGAGAACGGCGAAGATTTCTGTAAAGAAGAGTCGTGGGATTGGATTAGCTTTCAGTGAGAACTTCTCACTCTTTAATTTAATTTTCTAGTTATATATATATATATATACTAGGATGTAGACGGTGTTTAGTAGCACCCGACACCCGTCATCCACAGACCATGGATGGCTTGTTTGTTTAATTGTTTGGTTGTGTAGTTGGTTAGATTATTTGGTTTGAATTGAATTGTTTGGTGAAATGAAATTGATTTGATTGATGTGTGAATGGCGTGGGCCTTCACTAGACCGGGGATAAGGCAAGGCCTTGTCCCGTTTCTAGTATCGTGCCGTTATGCCGCCGCAATTTTCTAAAAATAAGTTAGAAAAATAAAGATAACATTTTATTTAATAAATGAACCGAATAGAATATTCATAGGTTGAATAAAATAGTTTGATCGTTCAAAATATGATTTTTAACGTGAATGTGAATAAATAAATATTCATTTACAAACCGGACAGTTTGTGTATGTACACCTATTTGAAGGACATTGATTGTGACGATAAATTTTACACATCGCCCAACTGCACAAATAAAAATCTGTGTTTGATTGCTTGAAACCCCACACGGGTATTGGGATGATATTTGACGTACACTAATCCCGATTGTTTAGTTGTATGTCGATCGATTGATTGACAGGCTGTTATAAGCGTTGAATATTTATATTTGATGCTTATACAGTGTAGAATGCACTTTGGATGATGGTTGATTATTCATCGTTGTTGATATATACATGTGTTGTAGAAAATCCATATAACTAACATTATATGGTAATTGATTGGGCCTCATTCCAGTTTTGAAAAAGAAATATTTGAAAAAGAAATATTTGAAAATGAAATATTTGAAATAGAAATATTTGAAATAGAAATATTCGAAATGGAATATTTGAAAATATCAATATATGAAGCCGTGTTGATTAGATTGGCGCCATTTTGACGTGAACGATATTTATATCGATTTTATTCATTTTATAATGAATATCGAAAGTGATTTCAAAATCTAATATTTTGAAAAGAATAGAAATTCGAATTGAAACTGATTAGAATTGAATTCGAATTGAAAATGAATATAAATGAATTCGAATTGAAATTGAATTTAAATGAATTTAAAATCGATTTGAAAAGAATTTAAAATGAATTTATATTGGAATATTCAATTTTGATTTGAAATTGAATATGAAGTTGAAACCGTTTTGAAAATGAATTTAAAACGATTTATAAAGCACGTTTTGAATTGAAATCGACGAAGTATATATTATATATATTATATATATAATATAATGGCCTGAATAGAACGCGCCGCGGTAGTTCGTGAATTTCGACCATTTATTTCAAACGGATATTACGGGAGATCCGACCGTCGGATTCTCCTAAAACCAGAACCGTTGGGTTCGTATCGAAAAGAGCTTTCTAACGAATATTAGAAATTAGAAATCTAACGGTTGGATTTGGAATTATGTCCAAATCAAATTTAAAAAAGGTCGCTGTAAGTGCAGTTCGATGGCCATTGATGGAAATCGACTGTACGGGCCTTAATAAAATCATTAAAAATATCAATAATTTGTGTAAAATCATAAGAAATGATTTAGAAAGAATTGGGATGAAAAACTCCATATTTGAAAAGATAAAAATAGTTTTTTATCGAAATGAACTAGTTTTGAACTAGAATTATAATTCTATTTATTTTTAAATAAATAAATTGAATTAGAAAAAGGGTTTTAAAAATAACCAGAATTTCCAATGATTGCATTAGAGTGGATTTGAATCGAAATTGTCTTCGGAATATTTCGATATTGGAATTCGTGATTATACAGATGTTGTTATGGAAATTTGAAATATATAAATTTATATCGTTATTTCCAACACGACATTTGTTAATCGTAGAATTTGATATTGAATATAAGCCGATATATTTTCTATTCAGAGCCTTGTATTGAATATCAAATGTGATTTGGGTTTGTCGTGAATGGTGTCTTCACTAACACTGTTCTTGAACCCAGTTGAGAAAAGATTAAATCTTATTATTTAGGTTTAATGAAGTGTACCAATTAAATAATATTTAATTGGAATTGAATTGATATTGATTTTTGGGTTTATCGTGAACAATGTTTTAAATAACACTTGTTCTTTAACCCGATAATTAATGAATGTGATTTTGGGTTTATTGTGGGCCGTGTTTTAAATGACATTGGTTCTTTAACCCAGTTAAAGATTAAAACTAAGTGGAGTTTTAATGAATCTTTAATTAGATTGAAAAGATCGAGAATGGAGTATCACCAGTTTTACTCCAGGCGATAGTTAAATCTTTAATTAGATTTGAACGTGAAATTGTAATTGAATTTACCGATAACACCGTTGTGTTAGATATGAAGTATTACCAGTTTTACTTCATGGGATGAATAGGTTGGGATTGGGAAATTAAAACAAATGATTACTTCGGTAAGTTTCGTTAATCCCGACTAGTTGAATTGATATTCAAAAATAGATTAAAGAATAAATATAAAGAATTTATCTTTGATAAAATTAATGGGAACCTTTCCCTATGAATGTGAAATTTAGAAACTAACTGTCGGTTAGCCAAACAGAATGGGGTTCTGGATATTGATCTGATGTTGGTTTCGGCCTTCGGGGTTAATATTTGGGGAATTATTCTCTTGATTAATTACGGTTAGTGACTGATGAATTGGAATGAGGCGTATGTTGTGTTTGTGTAACACTTATTTAAAATATACGCGAGTTATTCGGAAAGACCGGGTTTATCCCATTCTGAATAATTGATACGACGATAAGTCGAAGATGAAGACGGTGGTCGAAGACCAGAAGTCTTCACGTCGTTTGGGTGATTACTAATGATCTTGATTGGGCTGTACACCCAAGAAGATGGAAACAGTTGGTGATCGTCCAGACGTACTTGGAGATCGATGGATATGCGGGGTACTAGGTGCCTCCGGTTTCGTTCAGACCCAGAATGGACTTGTAAATGGACTTTGTGTCTGACATTGGATTTTAGTCCGTGTGATTGATCTCTATTAAATATATATCTGTTTGGCGGCAGAGAATTTATTCTCTTGCTTAACGCCCTTCTCTGAGACGTACGAGCTCAGGGGTTATATATTGATGGATATCAAGCACATGGAGTGAATTGCCTGTGTGGCTTGCCTAAGTGGCAATTGATCGAGGCTTCTGTTGAAAAGCAAAGTCTTGTGGTGATGATCAAAGCACAGCCTGTGTGGCAAAGCTTTGTGTAACGTTGATTCGCGAGCCTCACACCCCGGTGTGAACCAAAACGGGAGAGGACGTCAGGGAGGGCATGCGTTTCTTTCTAGCTAGAAGTGGCGTCAGTGGTTTTACACGCCCTGACGAGTTCGACTTATGTGGTTGTTGCTGTTGCGAGGCGCCTCTGTTTGATCGGACGATCCGGGTCCGTTGGAGTCATTTAGTTGGCTCACCTACGCCCCATAGGGCGGGGAAACGCATGTTCAGGGTTTAAGTTTAATCCACATCGGTGGACTGGCCCTGAGGGTCCAAGGGCCCACCTGAGTCTGGGTCCTGAGACATGGGCTAGATTGTCTCGAATCGGTAGAGGACGATACCTGGCCTCGGTTCATAGATGGAAACCCAATTTCCAAATACGTGACTTTGCGATTTTGATTGTATAACCTATATATGGCGACATAGTGGTATGGGGCATTCATGCCGCCTATGATTGATACTTATGATTTGAAGTTGTTTTATACACTATACACTTATAATAGTATCAAATGATTTCTTTTAAACGTATCAAGCATTCTTGGCTATTATAAGGTAAAAACCCTATCCCCCGGCTTGCGTTGCATTGTGTGATAGGTCCTGGGTCTTATAATAGCTTCATTTTTCTTTATTTAGCATTGCGCTGTTTGTTTTATGCACTGGTATTCTTGGGAGGAAACCCGTTCCGTGTTATACGGCGTGGTCCCTTGATTTACCCAACTTTAAAAATAAAGATTATTAACTGTTTTAGTTCTCACACCAGTCACATGACTAACCTGGAGTTTATTGTTTTGACCTAAACTCTGGGTGCCCTTATTTTGACACGGGCAGCTAGTAGTTTTGGTTTTGCAGGTTTATATTCACAGGATCCTGGTTTACAGCTGGAACGATATCCGGAAAGCTTTGTATCCGTATATCTCCTTCTAGTTGTGTATTGTATTATTTTCCGCTGCGATGTATTTAAATGTAATTTAAATCTCTGATATTTCTGTGTAATATTTATTTGTTTATACTCTGTATATTCTTGTAATCTGATGCATTGTTGTGATATACAGTGAAATATTCTTCTGTTTGTGTTCTGATTTGTCGTGTTCTCAAACGATCAGGCGTTTCGAACGGTTTGGGTCGGTTTAGCGACTGGTTCGGACCGAGCGAGATTCCTTTTTGTCACAATCATGTAGGATTTTTATGTTGGGGTACCAATCAGCATACCATTTTTATCACATACAGCCTCACACTAGGAGGCAAGGGCACAGGTAGTAGGATGGTCCAAATAAGAGGTTGGCACAGGTGTGTTTTACGGTTCAATGTGCGTGCATTGAACCATTTAGGGAAGATAAGACACTGTGACACATGTGTTAATGCTATGTCTTTTGCTGATGGGTCCGGCCTGATGAACCCAAGGCCCACAGTAGGCGTAGGTCATCACTCTATCGTTATTAACAGCGACTGATGGGTAGTACTAGGGATATTGTCCTAATTATATTATGTTCTGAAATTATGGAAGTGCAAACGATAAAATGCTTTTGGATGAGATGACAATCGAGCTTACTTGTAGTCTTTGCGCATCCTTAGTATATGTTCACATATTAGTTGTGCACAAACAATTACCCTATCTGACTACTATTCTATCTTTTTCATTTAATTGAAATCAGCTAGTAATTATACAACTCACTAGACTTTTTGTCTAACCCAATCCCCTTTCTTCTTTCTCTTTTATTCCATCTAGGATCACAGGGTGGAAGTGCTTAGTGTGGATTGTTCAGTAGATTTCTCTTGGCATCTTAGCTTTGTAGCAGATTTATTCTCATTGCTGTTTTATCATATTCTACAGTTTGGTTGTGCTGATGACTTATAGAGGGATATTCCTAATTGTACTCTAATGACTGAGATTTTATTTTCTTTTCATGAGGCATATGGTATTTCCAGTTTGAGACAGTTAGTTTTGAATAAGTGTAATAACACTTTTTTGGATAATTTATTTTCTGTTGTGTTTAATTATTTATGTCTTGTGGATCATAGTCCTTGTGATGTATATTTATGTCTTCATATGTATGATTCTTCACATTTCTTGGCATAAACATATTATGGATGATTTTAAGGGTGTAGGGTGTTTCATTCGGTATCAGAGCGTGCGGTTATAGGATCACTAATTTTTTTAAAAGAAAATACATTTTAAAAGACAACATATTTCTCAAACCAAAATATATTTCGAGAAATAAAAGTGTATCCCCTCAAGTCAGTTATGACTTTCTTTTAACTCTTTCGAATTCTAATATTCTCTATCTTCTATCTTCTGTGCAGCATGTCTGTGGCCCCCAATATTCCTGAGGGTATCCCGCTTCCTGGTTGGTTTCATAGATACTTAGAAGCTACGACACCAACCGATGGACAAGTGCCCGCGTAAGTTCCTGCACTTGCTACTATGGTTCCTCCTAATCCACGAGCAGCTATTGACTTCTCTAGCTTTGTAAGGACTTCACAAATACTGGTGGAAAGAATTTCTTGGGCACAAAGACTTTTGCCAAAGCCCGTACTAAAAGGGGAAACATCATTTCGGTGGGAGATTGTTGAGACTGAGGGTAGAGACTTAGATTGGAATGGATTCCGGTGTAGATTTGAAGTGAAATTTCAATCGCAACCAGAGGAAGGTATGAATTTAGAGTGGTTTCTTGTGCTAAAGCAAGGAAATCTTTTTGTCAAGGAGTACATCTATCAGTTTATTGAGCTATCGAGGTTTGGGATGGACTCGGTCAACGCAACTGATAAAAAAGCTATCAGATTTGCGAGGGGGCTGAATCAACCTCTATAAAGATTCGTTATGACTTATATTCTGATTGGAGCTACTTTTGATGCATTAGTAAAGTGGCTTTGATGCATGACTATAGGAAAGAGGTGGTAAAAGTTTTTAAAGGAGAAACTCCTAAGTTTATTGGCGGAAATAAGAAATGGTAGGAAAACAATAAAGGACAGAAGAAGCAAGTTAACATGTCTCAAAAAAGACTGATTAAGACATAACTAAAGTGTCACGATTGTGGGGTGACAGGACATCTCATACAAGATTACAGAAATAACACATTAAGAGGAAAGTGCTTTAATTGCAAGAAGCCTGGGCATCTTAGTAATGCTTTCCTATAGAAGGCAGGACAACGAGCTGCTACGTCGGCAGCACAAATCCATGTGTTAGAAGCAACTCCGAGTAGTAGTAGTCCAGATCAAGGTAGGAAAGAGGCTGTATAAAGTTTGATTTCTATATCTGATTTTCCCATTCGTACTCTTTTCGATTCGGAAGCATCTTATTCGTTTATTTCTAGGATTTTTTCGATTGTTTGCACTTAGATGTCTCACTTGTCACTGATCCCATAGTAGTTTCAAACTCAATAGGTGGTTCGACTCGCTTGAATATGGTTTTAGGAGTTTAATTTTTTCTATATTAGGCATTGAGTTTGACTGTGATACCTATGTCGAAGGATTCTCCAGGTATGGTATGATCTTAAGGATGAACAGGTTAGCCATGTACGTGGCTATTCTAAACTGCGAGATAAGGGTAGTTCGAGGGCCAGTTATGTAGAGTTTTCCTTCTTTCCTATATTCTTCTATTGATGACATTGATTCTATAGTCATTATGTATGATTATCCTGGTGTATTTGAGGAGGTGAGAGGACTACCTCCTAAGCGACATATTGATTTTCAGATCTATCTTAGTGAGAATGTGAAGCTAGTAGTGTTTCTTTTTACCATATGGCATTGAGGGAATGGAGAGAGATTAAGAAGCAAGTGAGTGAGCTTGTGGAGAAGGTATTTATTAGACAGAGTATCTCCTAATTGTGAGCACCAATCATCTTTGCTACTAAGGAAAATGGTTCTCTCCGACTTTTTGAGGACTACAGAGAGTTGAATAAGTTCATGAAGAAGAATCACTACCCACTTTCTCAGATTGATGATCTCTTTGACCAGTTGGTTGGCGCATCAATATTTTCTTAATTGGATTTGGCCACTGGTTTTCATCAGCTTCGTGTAGTAGAAAAAGCATAGATAAGACAACATATATGACTCTTGTTGGTTTATTTGAGTGGTTGGTTATGCCTTTTGGGTTGACCAATGCACTAGCTTATTTCATGGACTTGATTAGCACAGTATTCAGGGATGTGCTTAGTAATTCTGTGGTTGTCTTAATGGATGATATTTTGTTATTTTTAAGGTGCGAGGATGAGAACGCCTTACATTGGGGAGAATTCTTCATACTCTCTTATGGCATTAGCTTTAGATAAACTTTTCTAAGTGCCATTTCTGGAGTATAGAAGTGCATTTCTCCAAGAATATGCTTTCTCGTGATGGATTGATTGTGGATCCCCCCAAGGTAGTGGTGGTACATAATTGAAAGACCCCAAAGAACACGACAGAAATAAGGAGCTTCCTAGGTTTGGAAGGTTACTATAGAAAGTTTATTAAGGATTTTGCATATATTTCGATACCGCTTACTCGTCTAACCAAGAAGAATTTGATGTTCTTATATGAAGTCAATTGTGATTTTTTTTTTGTGAACGAAGAAGGCTCTTACTAGTACACTAGTGTTAATGCTTACTGATGGTTCTAAGACATTTATTATGTACATGGATTATACCCTTGGATTGTTGACATCCTTGGAGGTATAGTCCACCTTGTTAGAGAAGATTGGGTCTAGGTAGCAAGAGGATCTTAAGCTAGTGGATATCGTGGACAACCTTAATAGAGGAGAGACTTCTAGACACCTTCTATGATATTTTCTAGGATGATTTGGAAAGCGAGACATACAATTAGTTGCTCAATCTTTCAAGTTGGGAATTAGGCAGGATCGAGGAATGATAACTTCGATTCACATAGTATGTTCTCAGAGGTGTCTGGAATCACTATCTGGGATGTTCCATTTTCTCCTACTGCTTTTCGTACTCAAGTGCAAGGAGTCGGTTATGCCTAGATGTATGGATACCAAGGTATTTAAGAAGTAGATTGTTTGTAAGAATATGGGCGACTTTGGTGGTGTAAGATTGCTTTGTTTTTTTGCAAGGAATTCTTGGACGTCATGGAGCCGGATATGGAAGTGGGTAGGAACTTACTCCTAGAAAACTCTAAGGTTGAACATGAATTAATCCAGAGTTATCATCGCTTTGATTTCCTAAATAACCATTTGCATGAGATTAGTTCATGGTTCACTTCGAAGTAGTTCTTTTTGGTTTCTCCGAGGATGGGGCTGGATGAGGAGTTCACTAATTTGAGCAAGGCTATGTATATATGTGTGTTAGATTACATGAACGAATTCTGCATGTTATCAAAGTACGGTTTACTATCCTTGTTATTACTCTACACATAAAGGTTGGATAGAAGTTTGTGATTGGGTTTGAAGATCGAATTAGAAGGTCACTGATTTCATTCAAAGAGAGAATGATGGTTTGGAGGAGTTGATCAAGAAAGCTCATGATTTTGAGCTTGTACCTAGTTGAGGGTTGTCCTATTGACATGGACCAATCATGGAAGCATATGCATTGATCATCACCCTCGTTTCATCAAGTTCTCCCTCGCTCAGGGAGAAAGGGAATGAAATCACCACTTATGATATGTTTTCCCCAAATGGTATATCCTTACGTGTTTTTTGTGCATTGATGTTTCATTGTTCCATAATGTCTTTCCGTTAGGTGGATAAAATGGGAATGAGACTTGAGATAATTAGTTTGCTTGCTTTGTGCAACGAACTGGGATTTTCGACCCCAAAAAACAACATAAATCTCATATTAACTATGCACGCATCGAACATACTTGATCATTAATAGAAAAAAGATAGAGGGTGAGAAAGAGAAAGAAAGTTAGAATAGAAGAAGAAGAAGATCACAACAGAAAAGAATCGGAATAAACACTAATATCGCAGCGGAACGAATAAAATATATTATATAACATAGCTTTTGAAATACAAACTTATAACTGCATATACATGCCATTTCAGAGTACAACACATAACATCACAGCAGAAATAAACCGTAGCCATAAAATATTGAAGCCTCCTGCTCCAAGCTCTCCTAGTATATCTGTAAAATCCCGATTACTTGACTGACCATACAAATTTGGGTACCCAAGAGTTTAAGGTAAAACAAAACAAAACAAACTCTGGGTCATTCATGGGACTGGTGTGAGTAAACTCCAACCACTTGGTATAACTTCAAAAATCCTTTTAAAAGAAGGGCTAATCGTAAGACCGATCCACACATAAACACAGATGGTTTTTACCTTACGATAACCCAAAACATTTCTTAAAATCAATACTCTTCTGATAGTGTATCTTTAGAGAGGGCTACACCAGGTTCAACAAGAACGTCTTGCAACCTAGGCTAAACATGACCGGTCACTCATTTCTCTCGAGTATACCGAACGTATTATCACCAACGGTTGGGATCAGCAACCGTTTCCCAAAAGGGACAACATCAAAATAGTTTAAAGAAGCAAACAGATTTTCTCTAGATCAGGTGACAATACACCCTAAATGGGAGCTACGCACTTAACCATGTGACCACCCGATTTTATACCATTTCCTGGTTGTGAGGCTTGAGGCCATAACGTATCTTTTTGATAGATCACACCTTTATTTACTTTGAATTCCACATCGTCATACCCGCCAAATCACAAGTCGATTTCTCCAAAAATACCGCGGGTATAAAGCTAAGAGAAACGAATACCTCTGCTACTAAACGTAAATATGTTTGAAGAGATCAACGTATATGATCTATTAGATATACTCTGTCAGACATTTTCCATAAAAGTTGCACTGGGACTGGACAAACCGAAGGCACTATTCTATAAAACGATCTTAGGCAATTTCTACCTAGGATTTGCCAGAACAACCCTTGTATAAACTCCGTCTTCAATTATCTTAGTCTTATTTGATTCGCAACGATAATGCCCATACGGAGTGGTTTTTAGATAATAAATCTGATCCCGATCTATCCGTATTGACGATGGAAAAATGGTCAAAACTTTGATAGTCAGTTATTTAACTATCAACGGAAAACATCTATACAACGATCCTATTTCCAAATGGAAATTTTATCGATCAATCAACATTTCTTCTTTAAATTAATTTATCATTAATTTATTCATTTCCCCATTTACCGTATCCATATACTCAATAATTCGAATTTTCTAAATTTAGAAAATATACGTTATCAACATTGGAAAACATTTCCATTTCTTATTCACGTATCACTATCCTCCTACATCTATCAGTCTTTAACTGTAAACTAGTTAGGGAACAACTTCCTAAGTATCAACCCCGAAGGCCGAAACCAACATCAGATCGACACTCAGAAAGCCATTCAACTTAACTAATCTCCAGTCAGTTTATATTTCCCTTGACTCCATTTTAAATTCCTATTTCAAAACCCAATCCCAACCTATTCATCCCATGAAGCAAAACTGGTAATACTTCATATCTAACACCATGGTGTTATCGGTAAAATTAATTACCATTTCATGTTCAAATCTAAATAAAGATTTAACTATCGCTTGGAGCAAAACTGGTGATACTCCATTCTTGATCATTTCTTGAATTTGATAATTTTAGTTATCACATTCACATTTCAATATAATTAAAGATTCATTAAAACTCTAATTCAATTTTAATCTCCAAAAATCATTACTTAATGATTTTCTTCAAAGTTAAGAAATTAATCTTATCTTTAGCTGGGTTAAAGAACTAATGTCATTTAAAACACAGTTCACGATAAACCCAAAATATCATTCCATTAACAACGGAATCTTTATGAAAAACAGATCAATATATATAATCATTATAAACTTCCATGTCCGAATAATAATATAAATGGAATAATGACAAAGCCTTTTAAATTCCGTATATATTAGCAGTCTTCCTCCACCGAAATTCACTTCGATTATTACCAAATCGAATTCCATTCCATTCCAATTTATTTTATTAAATTGGAAAAAAAAACATTACTTTGGAAAATTTCCATTAAATCTTAGTCAAAAGATTTATAAATTCTAAATCACATTACACTGTAAATCGGGTTAAAGAACGAATGTCGTTAAAAAGATAGTTCACAATAAACCCAATTCACATTCCATTTTATTCCAGTTACAAAATATAACTGGAAACTCCAATAATCTTATTTAAAAGATTTATTCTTTTTACATGGGGTTTAAGAACAGTGTTAATGAAGACACCATTCACGACAAATCCAAAATCCAACTCTTTTATTCAATTCCAATTAAATATTAATTAACTGGAAAATTTCACTAAATCTTAATTAAAAGATTTATTCTTTTCTCAACTGGGTTTAAGAACAGTGTTATTTAAGACACCGTTCACGACAAACCCAAAATCCCATTTTATATTAAATACAAGGCTCTGAATAGAAAATACATCGGCTTATATTCAATATCAAATTCTGAAACCTACAAATATCGTATTGGAAATAACGATATAAAATATATCTTCCAAATTTCCATAACAATATCTGTATAATCACGAAATCCAATATCGAAATATTCCGTAGATGATTTCCATTCAAATCCACTCCAATTCATATATTGGAAATTCTGGTTATTTTTAAAACCATTTCAAATCTAATTTATTTATTTTAAAAAAATAATTGGATTATATTTCTAGTTCATAACTAGTTCATTTCGATAAAAATATATTTTTATCTTTTCAAATGTGGAATTTTTCATCCCAATTCTTTCCAAATCATTTATTATGATTTTACACAAATTATTAATATTTTTAATAATTTTAGCAAGGCCTGTACAGTCGATTTCCATAAACAGTCATCGAACTGCACTTACAGCGACCTTTTCCAAGTTTGATTTGGACATAATTCCAAATCCAACTGTTAGATTTCAAATCCCTTATATTCGTTGGAAAGCTCTTTTCGATATGAAACCAAAGGTTCTGGTTTTAGAAGAATCTGACGGTCAGATCTCCCGTAATGTCAATTCGAAGTCAATGGTCGAAATTCGCGAACTGCCGCGAAGCAGTGCATTCTATTCAGGCCATTTAATACATATATTATATATTTCTTCGATTTTCATTTAAAACATATTTTATAAATCGTTTTAAAAATGATTTCAACTTCATATTAAATTCTAAACCAAAATTGAATATTCCATATCATTAATATATAAATGATAATATTTTCAAAACATTAGATTTTGAAATCACTTCCGTTTCGATGTTCACTATAAAAATGAATAAAATCGATATAAATATCATTCGCGTCAAAATAGTGCATAACTAATCATCATGGCTTCATATATTTAAATATTTTTGTGTCCATCCAAAATCGGACATCAAAATCATATTTTGATTTTTTTCTGAATATTATTTTAAAATATTCATTATTTTAAAATATTCGTTATTTTAAAATATTCCTTTTTTTAAAATATTCCTTATTTCTGAATTGGAATCAGACCCACTCAATTACCTATAATTTTATTTATATGGATTTCATACGCACATGTATCCAATAATAATTATACACAGTCAACCATCATCCAGAGTGCATTACACAACTGCATAAGCATTAAATATAAATAATTAACGCTTACAACAACCTGTCAACCAATCGCTTAACATACAACTAAACAATTGGGATTAGTGTGCGTCAAATATCATTCCAATACCCATATGGTGTTTCAACCAACAAATACTGAATATTATTTGTGCAGTTAGGCGATGTGTAAAATTTATCGTCCCAATACATATCAGTCAAATGAGTGTACATAAACAAATCGTCCGATTTGTAAATGAATATTTATTTTGTTCATATACACGTTAAAAATTATATTTTTAACGATAAAATATTTTATTCAACACATGTATATTTTATACAGTTCATTTATACAATAAAAATGATATTTTTATTGTTCTTACATTTTTAGAAAATTTCGGCAGCATAACGGTGTGATACAAGAACCGGAATAAGGTCTATCCTTATCCCTTGTCTAATAATGGCTCGCAACATACATATACCAATTCCAATCAATTCATTCACTTCCCAAACCAAATTCAAACAAATAAACCAATCAACCAACTAACCAAACAAACATGGTTTCAAACAAAGGTGTCGGGTGCTACTAAGCACCGTTTGCATCCTAGTATATATATTTAACTAGAAAATAAATTAGAACGAGAAGTTCTCACTTTTGGGATCCACTCCGCCATTCTTTATTTCTAAATGGTTCAGATTTGGATTTGTTTCCTATCGGTTCCATCGCTATCTGTCTCACACGATTTGTATTAATAATCATATTTTTATATCGCCATTATATATATAAAAATCACATTTTTATATTGCTACATATATAAAAATCATATTTTTATTATGTTATATATAAAATAAAAATCTCATTTTTATAACGATATTTATATAATAAAAACCATATTTTTATAATGCTCTCTTCATAATAAAAATCACATTTTTATTACGAATCTCTATGCATAAAAATCATATTTTTATTTCATAGCTATACATATAAAAATCGTATTTTTATACCGCCATTCATATCATAAATTCAAATTTTATTTTGAAACCATATACATAAAGATCGTATTTTTATGATGCTACATACATAATAAAAATCCAATTTTTATTCTCTTTACATACATATAAAAATCAAATCTTTTATTCTACGATTTTCATATAAAAATCACAATTTTTTATTTACCTAAATAAATAAAGACACAAATAAAACTCACCAGCGTTATCGGAGGTAAGGGATGGAGGAGCATCGGAGGCTTTTCTCTTTTCTTTTCTTTTTTCTTTTTTTATAAAAATCGAATTTTGGTGGAAGGGGTTTCACCGTCGGAGGGGTGGTCCTGGGTGGCTAAAGGGAGGGCGCCGACGTCCGGGAAGGTGGCAGGCGGGCCGAGGTGCGGTCTCCGGTGGCGCGGCTATGGTGTGGCAGCGGGAGGTTTTCGGAGCGGTTTGGATCGGAGAAAGTAGGGAGGAAAGAGGAGAGGAGAGGGGTCTGTCAGCGTTTGCCGGAGGTGGGGGGCCCCGCGGTCGCACCGGCGGTGGCTGGATCGAGGCATCGCCTCCGCCGAGAGAAAAAATGAAAAAGGAAGCTCTGAATTCGATCGAAAAAAGTAAACGGGGGAGGGGGGTTAAGATAATATATATATTAATCAATTAATTAATTTTCATTCTCCAAAAAGTTTCTTTTCAAATCGAACTCCAAATCGTACCCAACGACTGTCGCCCTTAGCTAGTTACCCCCATTCTGAACACAATGGGATATGTTTCACAAGCCAATTCGACTGTTACGATTTGTTTCCGTTAAATTTAAAATATAAATCATTATATTTTAAATTCAAACACACATTTTAAATTAACGGGGCCACATACTGACCACAAAAATTCCAGAAAAAAAATCTGGCTATGTTTTGACGATACGGTCCTAACCAAACTAATTTCGTCGAATTTGGAGACCATTTGAAAAACGGTCATTTTTCAGTCGATTAAATTCAAACTAAATTGACCAAAAACGTTTAAATCCACCACGCTCACATATTGATTCCAAAAACTATGAAAATTGGAATCTAGCAATAATTTGACATTCCGGATCCAACAAAAGTGGTCTCGTCGAAAACGGAGGTTGTTTGCAAAATTGCTATTTTTAAGGGCTATATTTTCCATAGCGACTATTTTGAATTTTCAACTGGGAATTACTTTTTGTTCCCACTATGAAATCTAGATTTTTCACATTCGTTGGAAAGATATTTTCAAATGGATTCAAATATTTCTGGTTTCACTAAAATCCGGTTTATTTTGAATCCTGTACATTCATTTGAAATTTAAAATCGAATTTTCAAACTACATCGCCATTTCCAATTCCTTTTATAATTAAAATAAATATTTATATTCTAATTTTGATTTAAATAAATATATACGCTCTTATTCTATTCGAAATAAATTTCTAGTCGTAATAATTTAAAATAAATCATTTTAAACATTCAAAATTTACTAAAATTGCCAAAATAATTTTTTTAAATTGGTTCGCATTTTCCGGGGTGTTACAAGTTCATTTTGGGTCTGAACGAAACCGGAGGCACCTTATTCTTCATCCCATATGTCCAATACAAGAGAGAGGTCCTCGCAAATCCGGTCAATCTCCAAGTACGTTTGGACGATCACCACTTATTACCTTATCTCGGGGGATCAGCCCAATCAAGGCATAAGTAATCATCCGTACGATGTGAAGATCTCTGGTCTTTGACCACCGTCTTCATCGTCGACATTTAATCGTCGTATTAGTTATTCAGAATGGGATAAATCCGATCTTTCCGAATAACTCACGTATTTTATAATCAATAATCAAGTGCTATAAAAACACATCATACACCTCATTCCAATTCAGGATATTCTTTTATTCAAATATTCACATCTTTAGGGAAAGGTTCGCATTAATTTTATCAAAGATATTTTTTTTAATTCCTTCTTTAACCTTCCTTTTGATATAAATTCAAAAGACTTGATTTTTCCTTTATCAATTCTAAACCAAATTAAGGTTTATAAAACTAGTCGGGATTATCGAGCCTTACCGAAGTAACCATTTATTTTATTAATCCCAACCCCAACCTATTCATCCCATGGAGCAAAACTGGTAGTACTCCATATCTAGCACCCACTTTGTTATCAGCAAAACTAATTACCACTACCCATTCAAATCTAATTAAAGATTTAACTATCGCCTGGAGTAAAACTGGTGGTACTCCATTCTCGATCATTTCATGAATTCGATAAATTTAATTATCCCATTCTCATCCAATCTAATTAAAGATTTATTTAAACTCCAATTGGTTTTAATCTTCCAAAAAATCATTATTTAATGATTATTCAACTTTAGGAAATCAATCCTGCCTTTAATTGGGTTAAAGAACCCAATGTCACTTAAAACATAGTTCACGGTAAACCCCAAAATCCTATTCCATCAAAATGGAATCTCCACGGAAATCAGATCAGTAAAAATCAATATAAATTTCCGTATCAGACTAATAATATATATGGAGTAACGATGAAGGCTTTTAAATTCCATATATAGTAGAGGTCTTCCTTCACAGAAGCTCATCTCGATTATTAGAAATCAAATTCCATTCAATTCCAATTTAATAAATTAAATTGGAAAACTTTACGTTGGAAAATATCCATTAAATCTATATAAAAAGATTTATAAATTCCAAATCATAACTTCACTGTTAATTGGGTTAAAGAACAAATGTTATTTAAAACACCATTCACGATAAACCCAAAATCCAATTTCAATTCAATTCCAATTGAATATTAATTAATTGGTAAGCTTCTCTAAATCTTAATTAAAAGATTTATACTTTTCTCAACTGGGTTTAAGAACAGTGTTATTTAAGACACCATTCACGACAAACCGAAAATCCAATTTCAATTCAATTCCAATTAAATATTAATTAATAGGTAACTTTCTCTAAATCTTAATTAAAAGATTTATTCTTTTCTCAACTGGTTTTAAGAACAGTGTTATTTAAGACACCATTCATGACAAACCCAAAATCCAATTTGGTATTAAATACAAGGCTCTGAATAGAAATTTTATCGGCTTATATTCAATATAAATTTTGAAACCAACAAATGTCGTATTGGGAATAACGATATTTATATCTTCCAAATTCCTCAATAATATATGTATAATCATTGAATCCAATATCGAAATATTCCAAAGATTATTTCCATTCCAATCCATTCCAATTCTTACGTTGAAAAATTCTGCTTATTATCAAAAGCATTTCAAATCCAATTAATTTATTTAAAAAAATTGGATTATTATTCCAGTTAATAACTAGTTCATTTCGATAAAAATATATTTTTATCTTTCCAAACTTGGAATTTTTCATCCAAAATATTTTCCATATTTTTGATAATTTTATTAAGGCTTTACAGTCAGTTTCCAATATCGGCCACCGAACTGCATCCATTGCGACCTTTTCCGAAATTGATTTGGACATATCTTAAAATCTAACCATTAGATTTCAAATCTCTTATATTCATTGGAAATCTCTTTTTGATACAAACCCAAGGTTCTGGTTTTAGGAGAATTCGACGGTCGGATCTCCCGTTGCGTCCATTTGAAGTTAATGGTCGAAATTCGCGAACTGTCATTGCGCGGGGCGTTCCATTCAAGCCATTAAATATATATAAGGGTGCGTTTTTTACAGGTCCCTATTAAGTTTCAAAATATAAAAAAAAAACCGGTGATAAAGAAAATAAAGAATACGTCCCTGTTTTTGAGTTTCCGCTCAAAAAATTCCTGTTGTACCCTTACGCAGCTATTGCTCCTATCATCTCGCTCAAATCATCTCGCTCAAAAAAAAAGTACTCAGTCTATCGCTCCTATCATATCGCTGAAAACCCTAAACCTAAAAATCTGCAAAACCGTCGATCAATCCAACAATGATTTCTCGACATGTACTCATTTCGATCGCTCCTTCTATCTCGCTCAAAACCCAAATTCCACGATTTTGAAAGACTCTGGATCAATAAAAATCGAAATAGTCCTATTTTGCTTTGCTGTCGACATATTCAAATACAAGAAATAGCGAAAAAAGTTATTAATCTAATTGTTTTTTTCGTTCTGTATGACTATAAGCAAGTACGCTTAAGAATTAAATGTTTGAATGCATTTATATGCAATTCAGCAAAATTTCTATAAAAACTGCATATTTATATGCATATATTCTAGATATATGCATACATATATACATATATTTTATATTATGTTTTTCTGATTGCTTGATACAAAGAAACATACAGATATGCACATTTTTGTAAATTTAATTTATAAGATATCACACAGTTGTAGTTTTAACAAAAAAAATGTTTGCTAGTTTATTTGAGTAATATTGTAACGACCCGCAAATCTGCACTATCTGAGTTGACTAAATACACCACACGTCCAACCCAAATTGCACAGAAATACGAATCATTATTAGAAAGAAGTTAGAGGATGAGAAATAGAAAGAAAGAAAGATAGAGTAGAAGAAGTAGAATACACAATATCATGGTAAAACATGAATCTCACAGCGGAACGAATAAAATATAATATATCATATACTTTTTCTAATACAAAATTTCTGTATACATGTACATTCAGAATCAGAGTTCAACACTTACAATACAGCGGGAAATAACACTAGATAACTAACGCTGAAGCCTCCTGCTCCAAGCTCCTCCAATGGAATCTGTAAATACCTGAACTACTTGACTGCCCGTGCAAATTTGGGCACCCAAGAGTTTAGGGAAAACAAACAAAATAAACTCTGGGTCAGTCATGGGACTGGTGTGAGTAAACTCCAATCATTTGTTTAACTTTTAAAATCCTTTCAAAAGAAAAGATAATAGTAAGACCAACCCACACATAAACATGGACGGTTTATACCTTACTATAACCCAAAACACTTTGATACGACAATCCAGTGGTATTATAATAATGTCTACATCAAATAAATAACCAAATAGTAGAACGCTTGCATCTCACGCTCTACATATATAATATAAAATCAAAAACCGCATGGCGCTTATTGGAGATTGGATTTCCAACATGACAAGGTATGGAACCACCTTGCGCTAGTGTATCTCTAGAGAGGAATACACTGGGTTCAACAAGAACATCTTGTAACCCGGCCCACACATGACCGACCACTCATTTCGCTTGAGTGTATCGAATGTATATCACCAACGGTTGGGATCAGCAACCGCCTCCCGACTGGGACAGCATCGAATAGAATAAGAAAATAAATGAACCTCTAGATAGGTGATTATACATCCTAATGGGTGCGACCCACATAGCCATGCTGCCTGCCCGATTTTTGTCCTTTCCCGGTTGTTGAGGCCTGAGGCTACGAATACTTACCATTCATTGATAGCACAATCACTTTGAATGCCACATTGTCAGATCCGTTAATCACTAGTTGAGTTTGCACAAATATTCTGGATGTTATGCTAAGGGAATAAATCCGTTGCAACCATATATATTTATACAGACCAACCCATTTGATCATTGGAAATACTTTGTCAGACATTCGTCCATTTACGTTCGTTCTGGGATTGAACGAAACCGAAGTAACAATTTCTATTTATAGAAAAAGCCGTTGCACTTTACTCCGTCTTCGATTATCTTCATAGAATATGATCCGCAACGCTACTGCCAATACAGAGTGGTTCACGGATAATAATCCAACCGGTCTCTCCATATTGACAATGATGGTAAAAACTTCGATAGTCTGTGATTTAACTATCGAATAAAACAAGTGTTCATCCAACATATCAAACAAATCACTGGGCTCTTTAATTAATATTCATTAATTAAATCACTTCTCCGTTTTCTCTATCAATATTTGTTAACCAAATATTTTCAATAACTATATTGGCCCTTTACGCTATTTGGAAAGCATTTCCCAATATCAACTTCTTTTATTTTCTATATATTAGAAAATATCTCTATTTGCAATTGGAAACAATTCCAATCACTTATCTCTATCCCGACTATTTTAATTATACTCAGGAAATATTTACTTGTTATATTTCCAAAATTCCATCACTTGGGTTTAAAATGAATGTTGTGTAAAACATCGTTACAACAACCCAAAATATTTTATTCAACTAACCCCTTTCAACACTTCTCTTCGAGGCGGGATTCTGCTATTTATCAATTAAAAATGAAATCAATCAAGTTGGGGTAAATTTACCTCTCAGACCTTAACTGAAGACATCCTCAACTTCAAAACGGCAAAACCACTTACCTCGAATAAACACACTATACAATCCAATTATTCATTTTTTTAAAACATGTATGAAGTTCGCTTTCTATTTCCAATTTATAGATTTCCCTTTCTGTTTCCAATACTCTATTTTGATTTCATTTCCTTATCGAATTCTACATTTATCGATACATTGATTTATTATAACTATCAAATTATCTGAAAAATATTCTATCTCCTTAAATTCCCGGAAAAATTCGCCATAACCTCCCCTGCACCGGGAGCATCGGGAAATTTCAAATAGCTTTCCCGGTCCTTCTTATCTCAAAAAGAAAAAGAAAAAGTCAAGTGGCTTGCCGATACGGCGCATAAAAACCCATATGTGAATTAAATACGTACCTTTTTGTCGAGCATTCTATATATATATATCTTCTATACTTCATACACTTTATTCCAAACCTGTTTAACATATATCCAACCATTTTCAATTCATTTCAACTTGATCTAATCGTTTTAACTCAATTTGTTAATTCATTTGTTAATTAGCACCTTTGCCTATTTCACTTCCATAATTGAATATAGCATGTTCAAATATGTTATCTTGCTTATAAATAAATTTCGTTTTTGTTTCCAACTCAAATCCCATATTCGATTTCAAATATATATTCACCCGTTCAGTTTACTTTACCAAAATCCAAATTCGATTCAAAATCTCTTTTAATCAAATATACCCCAGGCTAGTTATTTCTATTCAGTAGTTAAAAATCTGATTTTTTTGTTTCAAAATCATTTCACTTACTTCACTGGAGTTCATATTTATTTTATATCTCCAGTCTGGATTTTTTAATGGAAATTCAGATTTTTGTTTATAAAAATCCTTTTATTTATTTGAATAAACCGTTACGATTTTAAAGTGGTTTTGGCGCTGTTTTTCTGAAAGTTTGATTTTGACATAACTCAAAATCTATATGACGAAATTCAGATTTTTCTCTTCCATTAGAAAACTATTATCTAGTCGGTCCTGACGTTTCTTGTTTCAAAGAATTCTGACTTCAATTGAGTTCTATATACTCGATTGAAGTTCGAGTCGCCAATTTACGAACTACCGCGCCGTGGCGAGTTCGCTATATATATATATACTTTTAAAACTTTGTTTTTAAAATAAATTCAACTCTATTTTTGATATATATTTTAATATATATCAAATTCATTTTCCTTTCCAATCCAAAATAATGTTTTCGATTTTCTCTGTTCAAATCCCATTTTCATTTCTATTTGAATTTTTAATATTCAAATTTCCAATTTAAATTTCTATTTGAATTCTATATTTAAAATTCATTTCAACTCTATTTGAATTCTATACTCAAGTACCATTTGAATTTCTATATTCAAAATTCTATATTCAAACCTCTTATTCAAATTCCATTTGAATTCCTTTATCCAAATTCTATATTCAGATTTCATATGAACTTTCTTTATTCAAATCTATTTGAATTCCCTTGAATTCAAATTCTATTTTAATTCCTTTGACTTCAAATCTATTTCAATTCCTTTGAATTCAAATCCCATATTTAAATTCTTTTTTTTTTTTGAATTTCTATAGTCAAATTCTCTTTCAATTATATTTGAATTCAAATTTCATTGCAATTCTATTTTTGAAATTCTATTTTCAAAGTCTATTTCAAATTCTCTTTTGAAAATCTATTTCAAATTCTATTTGGAAATTCTATTTCAAATTCTCTATATTCAAACTCCATTTGAAAGTTCTGTATTCAAATTTTATATTTAAAATTTCTTCCTTCAAATTCCATTTCACTTTTCTATATTCAAATTCTATGTTTGAATTCCCTTCATATTTTCTCTATTCCATATTTGAATTCCCATTGAATTTCTATATTTCAAATCTATTTGCATTTCAAATGTTCGATTCCATTTGAATTTTCATATTCAAATCTCTATTTGAATTTCCTTTATTTGAATTCCTATGGATTCAAACTCTATTTTAATTTCTTTGAATTCAAATTCTATATTTCGTTCTAATTTCGTCTATTCAAATTCTATTTGAACTTCTATTTGAATTTCTAATATTCAATCTCCCTTTTTCTTTTATTTAAAATTCAAATATTTAAACTCCTTTTCTAATTCTACTATTCAAATGTTATACTCAAATTTCATTTGAGTTATATATTTAAAAATTTCATTTCAAATCCTATTTTGAAATTTCATTTCAAATTCCAATTTCACACTTGTATTTCTATTTCTGAATTATCAAATGATAATTCTTTTCACTTCATTTATAACTTCGTTATAAAAGAACTATTTATAAACTTCGTTTATAAAGAAACTACTTGTTTTATTTTTCAAAAACAAGTTTATATTTTTATTTCCATTTAAAATTCAAATTCTATTTAAAAATAGAATTTTTCCTTTTTAAATCTCAAATATCCTTCCACGATATTTTAAATAAATTAACACTTGGCCCAGTGATATTTAAAAAAATCAAATCACCCAATTTTCAATCATTTGATTTTTAACACGTCATATATGAAAAATATATATGGAATCAAACAAACAACAAATAAACAGATAATATATTTTTGAGGAATCCAGTTGGATTCCTCCAACCTGTTTTCCAGCATCCACAGATGTTAGCACATAAATAATACCCATTCTGCTTCGTGGCAGAATATCGTGGTATAGAAGGTCATCCACTATCATAGCGTGGGGCGTATAGGGTAATCATCCGCTATGAAACTGCGGGCATCCGCTAATGAGACTGCGGGAATCCAACCAATCAATCAACCCAATATATATATAATAGCCTAAATAACTAATATATATAAAACAAGCAGAAAAATCCAAATAAGCAACATTAAAAGGTGAGTGAGATTTACTCACCGTGATTTCAGTTATCGAATTTCCTGTTTATTTCCAAATCATCGGCTACGAATCTTCTCCAGTGAATCCACCTTAACGATTTTTCTCATCTTCATTCCACTTCGAAAAACACTTCACTCCTTCCGGCTTCACCCAGCATTGTCAAACCCCAATTCATGCAATGTTGTCAGCTTCACACAAAAACTCCTGCTCTGCATTTCTTGAACCAAATCAGCTTCGACATTCCTTCCTTGTTCGAACAGCCGCCCCCATTAACTAAAAAACGAATTTCGTTACCATACTTAGCACATATAGCCTTCTCCTCTGTACATGACCACTGCCCTTCCCATTTTTCCATTCAAAAGCTCTACACTTCCCTCTCTACCTTGATTTATTCGCAGCAATTACAGTTGAGCTACCTCGGTCTTCAACCCCTAACTGTCGCTACAGGCATCGACCCAAAGACCCACCGAACCACACTGAATTCCATCGTTCAACGCGCCTCACCCTCCTGAACCTCGCATCGCCCTCCATTTCGCTATCGCACCTCCTATTTTTATCGGCAATCAACCCTAAATCTCGATGTCATCAACTTCAAGCGATATCAATGGCACTCGAACCCAAGCTGAGGGTTGTCAGCGTGAAACCCTTGCTTCCACGGTCGTAACAAATCCGCGATTGATTTATTTAGCTAGGTATTTAAATTGTTTTCAATTCTCTTTGGATTTTGGGCAGAACGGGGTTCGATTTGGTTTTAGAAGAGGGGCTCGCGATTTTGATTCTTGATTTGAGAGGGGAAAGAGAACGAGAGCAGATGCTTGAACTTTCGAAAGTGATGAATTGTGAGTAGTTGCGGTGGGATTTATAAGTGAAGGAAGAACATGAAGTACAGAAAACATTAAATCTTTGTTTCCCCGATACTGAAGCTTGGAGACAAAGTTGTTAGCTCGAGATGAAATATAGGGTGTGCGACTTTATTTAGGTCTGCGTTAAACACTTCTTAGGTCGGCTCTGATTTTTTTTTATTTATATTGATTTTATTTTAATTAAATAATTAAAATATCTCGTGGTCCTTGACTTGTAATCCCGAACCACTATTCAACTATGACGACCGACGATACCAGATTATAACGCTATTCTGGTCTAAATGGAGTATCTAGAATTTTATTTTACTGTCTGCAGGAGATATTTAATTTAAATTAATGGTTTAAACTAAATTTGATTTAAAAATATAATTCAATTCCAAACAGTTAATTTTATTGAAAATAAATTAATATTATCGTTCTAATTCAATATTTAAATCCACATTAAATATTTAAAATAAATCGACGAAAAATCTGGGTCGTTACAAATATTTGCACAATTTTGTGCAAGATTAAAGAAAATGTGCATATATTTATGCAAGTATCAATAAGATTTCGATCGAATAGATATTTACTGTATGCATTATTTGAGTAATATTTGCACAATTTTGTGCAAGTTTAAAGAAAAGGTACATATATTTATGCAAGTATCAATAAGATTTCAAACGTATACATATTTACTGTATGCATTTTGTAAAATTTGTGTCGTGACTATGCATTATTAATTGCTTGTATTTTTAAAAGTTGAATGCAAGTATTCAACTTTGTTATTTAATACTTTTTGATCAATAGTTTTGTGTTATTATGACTGACTGTAGATTTTTTTGACTATGTTCGTAAAATTTGCACACTTGGATACATTTATTCAATATATTAGCATAATTGTATGGTATTATTATAATTGATTGCTTTGTTCGCTATTTGCCTAAATTTGTTTCATAATTTTGTGCAATTATAATGATTATTTGCACTTTATTGTGACTGATTATTTGCAAAATTTTGTTAAGTTAGTATATTATGCGATTAATGTTATATTTTCATCTTACCAGTTTTGATCAGATTAATGTTATATTTATGCGTCTAATGCAAATATTTTTACAAAATTGGTGATATCACACAGTTGTAAGTCTGTTGTCTCAGAATTTTTTTTTTACGGAAAACTAAACAATTAGATACAAATATTACATAAAATTGCATACATTTATACAACTAAGTGAAATAATTGCATACATATATAGAAATGTACTGCATAACTTTTACATACACTACATCAAAAAATAAGTACAGAACATTTACATGTACTACATCAATAAATATGTACAGAACACTTAAGCTATGAATATACCAAAAATATAAAAGTACAGACCACTGCAGATTTCAATCTTTTGGAAAAAGATGGACGACAAAGCTTCAACAACACCACTACTCCAATATCCGCCGGAACACTGTTATACGAAAAAGAAAATCAACATTAATAAGCTTAATGTGCAGTAATCAAATTACAAAAACAGCTTCAGATTAATATACATACCTACGTACAAATCAGCAAAATAACAATAATTTCTGCATATTTATATGCAAGTATTCTAGATATATGCATAGAAATATGAACATATTTTATATCTGTTTTTGGTATTGTTTGATAAAAATTTGCGTACAAATATACATATATGAAGAATAAATGCATATTTGTAGGCAACTTTTTAACAGAAGGGCTGAAAAATCCAGGAATTCTAACAATAGTTTCATAAATTTACGTTTTTTTACAGGTGCTTATAATATTAAAAATCGTATTTTTATGCTAATAAAAACCTTATCTTATCCTACAAATAAAATCAGAAAGAAAAAGAAAAAAACTCACAAAATTCGGTGCGGTTTGGATTGCCGGAGCAGGAAGGGGTGGGAAGTTTGCTACCGTCGACTGAAAGGGGGGCTGGTCGATGTTGATCGTCGCTGGTTGCTGGAGGTATGAAGCGAGAAAAATCCCTAGGATTATCAGGCCGCCGTCGCCATGGATTACAAAATTTGTTTCTGTAAAAAAAAAAAGTCAAATACGTAACCACATACAACCTAGGTAATTATGGCGTGAATTAAGGAAAGGGGCAGTTTTGAAAAAATATTAGTCGCTGTTTAAAATTAGGGATGTAATTTATATGTTTTGAAACAGGACGATGTGAGCTTAATTAGGATTAATTCTAGGGATGTGAGCCTAATTTTCACTATATATAATATATATATCGTCGATTTCCATTTAATACGTGTTTCATAAATCATTTATAAATTCATTTTAAAATGATTTCAACTTCACTTTTCTATTTTAAATACAAATTGAATATTCCATATCATTATAATTTTAAAATGATAATATTTTCAAACTATCAGATTTTGAAATCCATATCTTTTTTGTACTCATTATCAAATGAATAAAACCGATCGATCTACCTATTCAGGTTAAAATGACATATCTATACTTAACCCGACTTCATATATTTCAATATTTTCGTGTCCATCCAAATTCAGACATCAAAATCATATTTTGATTATTCACTGAATATTATTTTAAAATATTCGTTATTTTAAAATATTCATTATTTAAAAACATTCATTATTTTAAAATATTCATTATTTCTAAATTGGAATGTGACTCAATCAATTATCATATAATTTCAGTTATATAGATTTCATACATCACATGTATTCAACAATAATGATAAATAATCATCAAATAGTCAATTCACATCCATAGTGCAATTTACAACTGTATAAGCATTAAATAATTAAATAATGCTTATCACAGTCTATCAACCCATCGATTGACATACAACTAAATATTGGTATTAGTGTATGTCAAATATCATCCCAATACCCGTGTGGGGTTTTTAAACAACAACAGTCTATTTAAAATAATCACTGGTTAACAAATTTAACCAATTATAATTCAATTTGGAATATTTTTCTAATTATCCAATTTTCACTGTTTAAATTATAAATAGACACTTATAATTTAATTTCAATTACCACAAAATAATATTTAATTATATTTAATATTTTAAATATTTCAGCATCACAATATTATCAATTAAATCGTCCATGGTTTGTGGACAAGGGAGGTGAGCTAACATGCACCGTATACAATTTATAATGATTAAAACTGATAAAAATCTACACTGGCAATTATATATATTTTTATACATGAATACAATAATATGATAAAATATAATTTAGTGAGAAGGAGTTCTCACATTGGTAACCACTCCGTCAGTCTTTAATTGAAGATTGTTTTAACTGATTTAAATTGGCCGTTAAATTCATTCAAAAATGCCAACTAGCTCTGTTTCCGTTCTGGTCAGCTCCATTGTGTAGTGCTCGAAGACACGATTCCAACGCACTTTGAATTGTAGAATTCCGATGTCATATGAAAAAGATATAGCCATTTATATGTTAATTTCATTAATTAACTAACTTTAAATGAATTTAATAATTAATTAATAAAGTTAATCCTTTCCTCTTCATACCCCTTTGTTAAAATCATGGACCAAGAAAAACTGAACCCATCAACCCCTTAGGGATTCACGTCGCTTCCGTTTCCGATCGGCGAAGGACGATCAACCCCTATTGGCGCGAGCGCCTTCACTCACGCTCCCATCTCCTTGAACAATGGGAAATTTGAACGCCCTAGGCATGTTGAAACCACCTTCGAACCGCATGAGTTCGAACAAGTAATTCGAACAAAATTCTTCGTAAATACGATCTTTACTGCATCAATCTAAAGCCCTCAATAATCTCTTCAATTTCCGCTCTGAAATCAGAGGTTAATTCGATTTGGTTTGGGGGAATTTAAGGTTTTAAAATCGAACGAGCTTAGCCATTGAAAACGGATATGGTGGCGCTGAATATTAGGGTCCTTGGGTTTAGTACGAGATGGTTATTTATAAATTTTTTTAATTTTTTTATTTAATTCATTTATTTTCAAATCTTAAAGTTTAATGTTCTGAACTCCAAATCAAACCCAATGACTATCGCCCCTAGCTAAATACCCCCATTCGAGACACAATGGAATATGTTTCATAAGCCGATTCGACTGTTTCGATCAGTTTTTGTCGAAATTAAAATATAAATCAATATAATTGAATTTAAACGTACATTTTAATTTACCGAGGCCATATACTAACTCTAAAAATTATAGATAAATGAATCTAGCTATGTTTTGATGATACGGTCCTAAAGAAACTAATTTCGTCGAATTTGGAGACCATTTGAAAAAAATGGCATTTTTTCTAGTTGATTAAGTTTACAATTGAAATTCAAAACACGTTTATATTTACTACGCTTACATATTAATTCCAAAAATTATGAAATTTTAAACCTAGCAATAATTTGACATTCTGGATCCAACAAAAGTGGTTTCATCGAAAATGGAGGTCGTTTACGAAATGAATATTTTTAAGGGCCATATATTATATTAAAAATATATAAATTCCATAGCGACTATTCTAAATTTTAAACTGACATAACTTACAATTTATAAAGTGAAATATCAATTTCTTACATTCGTTAGAAAGATATAGTTAAATAGAATCTAACGTTTCTTGTTTCGTCCAATTCTGATTTATATTGAATTCTATACATTTATTTGAAATTGAAAATCGAATTTTCAAACTACCGCGCCATTTCAGGCTCATTTTATAATTAAAATAAATTTATACATTCTAATTCGATTTAAATAAATTTTTAGTCGTTATTATTTAAAATAAATCATTTTTAAATAGTCAAAACCCATTAAAATAGCTAAAATAAATTTTTTAAATTGGTTCGAAATTCTGGGTTGTTACAATCTCCCCCACTTAAAATCTTTTCGTTCTCGAAAAGGAATGGAGCTAAAAGATTTTTAACTAACCAACTCAACTTTCATTATGGCTAACACCCTAAAATTTTCGAAATTTTCAGTTTCTAAGAACTTTTAAATTTCCCAAAAATTTGGCTAACACCCTAAATTTTCGAAAAATTTCATCGTAACCTCCTTTGTACGGGATGATCGGTAAAGCCGCAACTTGCCTCGTAAGGCCTTCATCAACCAAAAAGAAAAAGAAGAAGCCAAGCGGCTAGCCAACCACTCATAAAATCATCAAACCCCAATAAATACAGTAAATATGAACCTATTTGTCGGGCATACAATTTTATTCCTCTTCTTAGCTCGCATGCTATGACCTATTCATTATATACACATGTACATATATCCAATTCCAATCAATTTTTGATTCTGTTCAATATTAAATTCGTTTTGTTTAGATTTACCTTTCCTTTACATATTGGTTTCATCATTCCAATATTTTAATTAGTTAAACTAATAATCAAACATCACAACTAGCAATCAATTAGTTGGTTAACTTTTTCAAATATATGATTTTCTATATATACGTAATCATATTTTTAGTGTCAAATCATAACAATAAATTCTAACTAAGGTTTTGGTTCTCACACAAGTCAATTGGAAATATATAGATATTCCACTTTCGAAACTCGAACATAAATACTGATGATGTCTAGACTATCATCAGAATCATCTTCGGGCGACTAGAGTGTGATTCTATATCTACCCAGTATATTTGAGGCTTCGTATATACGCTAGCTAGGCATATATGCAAAATCTTCATATACCTAATAGTCCAAATTCAATATAAAATAAATATTCAAATACGTATATTAAGATATAATTTTCAAAATTAAATTTGTTTTTTATAAATAATACTCTTCTAACTCATTCTAAGGCACTACTAACCATATCTCTAACGAGCTATTCTTATAGGATGTTACTAAATTCTATCTCTGATGAATTCTTTTGTTTGGTTCTAACGTGTCTTGTTCTCGAGCTCTGTAAACCAAAGCTCTAATACCAACTATAACGACCTGAAATCCCTCGATCTCCGAAGAGACGGGAAACAATGGATTTCTTTGAGAACAAGACGCATCAGACACAAACAACAGAACATTTAATTGCTATTCCAACAATTACATTAGAGTACAAGGTATCAGAGTACAACTAAATAATTTACAGCGGAAAAATAATATTAGAGATTTAATAAATTACAAAGCAGCGGAAAATATATACATAGATATAATGCAGCAGAAGAATTATCAACTAGCACAACTGAAGGAAATACACGGATACAAAGCTTTCCGAATATAGCTCCAACTATAATCCAAGATCCTTTGAAAAGAAATATCTGCAAACCAAAACTACTAGCTGCCCGTGTGGAAAATATGGACACCTAGAGTTTAGGTTAAAACAATGAACTCCGAGTCAGCCATGGGCCTGGTGTGATAACTTAAAACAAACATTAAACTTTTATATAAAATTGGTTAATTCACGGGACCACACCATATATCACGGAACGGGTTTATTCCATGTGAATACCAAAACTTGAAATAAAACGATTTAATAAACAACGCAATACTTTTTGGAAAAATGAAGCTATAATAAGACTCAGGTCCCATCACACAATGCAACGCAAGCCGGAGGATAGAGTTTTACCTTATAACAACCAAATATGCTTGGTACGTTTTAAAACAAATCATTTGATACTGTAAGTGCATAGTGTCAAAATCAACTTCAAATATAAATGTATCAATCATAGACGGCATAGGTATCGTATATTATGTCACTATACTAGTTTCACAATCAAAACCGCATAATGTCGTATTGGAAATTGGATTTCCATCATGAACTAAGGCAAGGGATCTTCCTTCCGATTCAAGACACTCTAGCCCGTGCCTCAGGATTCAGCCGCAGCTGCACCTGGAGTGGCAGGGCCGGACCACACTTACTTTAGTGGATTGGTAATTCCTGAACAATATGTTTCCCTGCCCTATAGGGCATAAAATCTGGCCAGTATGTCGACCATCTACTAGGGACACAAATCTGAGGTACCTCGCTTTCTAACAACCACATAAGTAAAATGTCTGGGCTCCATACCATGACACCACTCCAAACTAGAAAGAAACGCATGCACTCCCTGCGGTCCTCTCCCTTTTCTGGTTCACACCGGAGTGTAAGGCTCGCGAATTAACGCTATACACAAAGCTATGCTAATTAAAGTTGTGCTTTGATCATCATCCACAAGACTCTGCTTTTCAACAAAAGCCTTGATCATTTGCATCTCAGCATACCACAATGACAATTCATGCCATGCAACTGATGTCCATCAATATATAACCTCTAAGCTAGTACATCTCAGAGAAGGGTGTTAAGAAAGATAACAAATTCTCAGCCACCAAACAGATATATATTTAATAGAAATCAATCAACATAGAATGAAATCCAATGTCAGACACACATCCATTTACAATTCCGTTCCGGGTCTGAACAAAACTGGAGGCACCTTATTCCTCTTTCCATTTGTCCAATACAAGAGAGAGGTCCTCGCAAATCCGGTCGATCTCCAAGTACGTTTGGACGATCACCACTTTTTACCTTGTCTCGGGGGATCAGCCCAATCAAGACATCAGTAATCATCCATACGATGTAAAGATATCCGGTCTTCGACCACCGTCTACATCATCGACATTTAATCTTCATATCAGTTATTCAGAATGGGATAAACCCGGTCTTTCCGAATAACTCACGTATTTTATAATCAATAATCAAGTTCTACAAAAACACATCATACACCTCATTCCAATCCAGAATATTTTTTATTCAAATATTCACATCTTTAGGGGGAGGTTCCCATTAATTTTATCAAAGATAAATTCATTTAAGTTCCTTCTTTAATTTTCCTTTTGATATCCATTCAAATAACTTGATTTTTCCTTTATCAAATCTAAATCAAATTAAAGTTTATAAAACTAGTCGGGATTATTGAGCCTTACCGAAGTAATCATTTATTTTATTAATCCCAACCCCAACTTATTCATCCCATGGAGCGAAACTGGTAGTACTCCATATCTAACACCCACTATGTTATAGGTAAAATCAATTACCATTTCCCGTTCAAATCTAATCAAAGATTTAACTATCGCTTGGAGTAAAACTGGTAGTACTCCATTCTTGACCATTTCATGAATTCAATAAATTTAATTATCCCATTCTCATCCAATCTAATAAAAGATTTATTAAAACTCCAATAGGTTTTAATCTTCCTAAAAATCATTATTTAATGATTATTCAAATTTAGGAAATCAATCCTTCCTTTAATTGGGTTAAATAATCTAATGTCACTTAAAACAAAGTTCACGATAAACCCCAAAATCCTATTCCATCAAAATAGAATATCAACGGAAATCAGATTAGTCAAAATTAATATAAATTTTCGTATCAGACTAACAGTATAAATGGAATAATGGCGAAGCCTTTTAAATTCTATATATAGTAACGGTCTTCCTTCATAGAAGCTCATCTCGATTATTACCAAATCAAATTCCGTTCGATTCCAATTTTGCATATTAAATTGGAAAACTTTATTTAGGTAAATTTCCATTAAATATTAATAAAAAGATTTATAAATTCCAAATCATGACTTCAATGTTAATTGGGTTAAAGAACAAATGTTATTTAAAACACCGTTCACGATAAACCCAAAATCCAATTTCAATTCCAATTAAATATTAATTAATTGGTAAACTTCTCTAAATCTTAGTTAAAATATTTATTTTTTTCTCAACTGGGTTTAAGAACAGTGTTGTTTAAGAAACCATTCACGACAAATCCAAAATCCAATTTCAATTCAATTCCAATTAAATATTAATTAATTGGTAAACTTCTCTAAATCCTAATTAAAAAATTTATTCTTTTATCAACTGGATTTAAGAACAGTGTTATTTAAGACACCATTCATGATAAATCCAAAATCCAATTTGATATTAAATACAAGGCTCTGAATAGAAATTTTATCGGCTTATATTCAATATCAAATTCTGAAACCAACAAATGTCTTATTGGGAATAACGACATTTAAATCTTCCAAATTCCTCAACAGTATCCGTATAATCACGGAATCCAATATCGAAATATTCCAAAGATTATTTTCATTCCAATCCATTCAAATTCATACGTTGGAAAATTCTGGTTATTTCAAAACCATTTCAAATCCAATTTATTTATTTAAAAAAATTGGATTATTATTCTAGTTAATAACTATTTCATTTCGATAAAAATATATTTTTATCTTTCCAAACTTGGAATTTTTCATCCAAAATCTTTCCTAATCATTTATTATGATTTTACACAATTTTTCCATATTTTTGGTAATTTTATTAAGGCCTTTACAGTCGGTTTCCAATGTCGGCTACCGAACTACATCCATAGCGACCTTTTCCGAAATTGATTTGGACATGTCATAAAATCTAACCATTAGATTTTAAATCTCTTATATTCATTGGAAAGCTCTTTTGATACGAACCCAATGGTTCTGGTTTTAGGAGAATCCGACGGTCGGATCTCCCGTTGCGTCTATTTGAAGTTGATGGTCGAAATTCGCGAACGGCCGTTGCGCGGCACGTTCTATTCAAGCCATTAAATATATATAATATATATATCGTCCATTTCCATTTAAAATATATTTTATAAATCGTTTATAAATTCATTTTAAAACGAATTCAACTTCATTTTTCAATTTTAAATCAAAATAGAATATTCCATATCATTATAATTTTAAAATGGTAATATTTTCAAAATATCAGATTTTGAAATCCATTTCTTTTTTGCATTCATTATCAAATGAATAAAATCGATCGATCTACCCGTTCGGGTTAAAATGGCGTTTCTATACTTAACCCGGTTTCATATATTTCAATATTTTCGTGTCCATCCAAAATCGGACATCAAAATCATATTTTGAATATTCACTAAATATTATTTTAAAATATTCATTATTTAAAATATTCGTTATTTCTAAATCGGAATGCGACTCAATCAATTACAATATAATTTCAGTTATATGGATTTCATACATCTGATGTACTCAACAATAATGATAAATAATCATCAAATAGTCAATTCACATCCAGAGTGCAATTTACAACTGTATAAGCATTAAATAATTAAATAACGCTTATCACAATCTGTCAACCCATCGATTGACATACAACTAGATTAGTGTTCATCAAATATCATCCCAATACCCGTGTGGGGTTTTCAAACAACAACAGTTTATTTAAAATAATCACCGATTAATAAATTTAACCATTTCTAATTCTATTTGAATTATTTTTCTAATTTGCCAATTTTCACCGTTTAAATCATTTATAATTTAATTTCAACTACCATAAGATAATATTAAATTATTTTTAATATTTTAAACATTTCAGCATCACAATTAACACACAATGCAGTCAATTAAATCGTCCATGGTCTATGGACGAGGAAGGTGAGCTAACAGACACCGTATACAATTTATAATGATTAAAACTTATAAAAAACTACATTGGCAATTCTATATATTTTTACACATGAATACAATAACGTGATAAAATATAATTTAGTGAGAAGGAGTTCTCACATTGGTTTCCACTCCGACAGTTTTTAACTGAAGATTGTTTTAACTAAATTAAACAGACCATCCAATTCAGTCAAAAATCCCAACTAGCTCTATTTCCACTCTGGTCAGTTCCATTGTGTAGTGCTCGAAGACACGATTCTAACGCACTTTGAATTGTAGAATTCTAATGTCATATGAAAAAGATATGGCAATTTATATGTTAATTTCATTAATTAACTAACTTTAAATTAATTAAATAATTAATTAACAAAGTTAATCCTTTCCTCTTCATACCGCTTCGTTAATATCATCGACCGAGAAAAACTGAACCCCCTAGGGTTTCACGCCGTTTCCGTTTCCGATCGTTAGATGTAACACCCCACCTCCGTTAAGGTCACTCACAAAGGGGATGCCTTAACTTTGGTGGAGCATTTTAGTAAACAGAACAGAAACTTACAAGACAGATAAAACAGTACTTGAAAATTTTTAACTTTATTACAGTAGAAACAGAAATCAATATGGTTACATCCTTTCAAATCTCAGAATTCAAGTACAAATATCAGTCTTGTACAAAAGCCTTCAAAATGCATGTTTAAAATCATAATCCCCATAGAACGGGAGCTATACAGAGCCAAGCCATACTTTAAGCACTTCAAGCAGAGAGAAATCCGGATCAAGCTAAAGTATTCCCTCCTTGGATAACCTGGGGGGAAACGGAAGAAAGGAGGCGAAACAACAAGGGTCAGACAAAAAGTCTGGCAAGTCCAGTGACTTTCAGCATATGAACAGATAATAATAATATGACATGAACATAAAACTGGATGAGAGATAACTGTAACAGGTGTAGCAGATATAACAGAAGAACAGAATGACATAGACTATTGCTTTACACTTCTCTGCACTAATACTAGTATAACAGAATTAGGTGTCACCCTAATGTCTAAACTGAAACGGAAACGGGTACAGAATAATTTAACAGAAACAGGATGCTAATAATGGGCCTTTACTACCCGATCAGAAATAGACAGAAGCAGAAACAGATTAATCCCTACGGAAACAGAATGTAGAATTAGGTGTACACTAGTAATGGGCCTTTACCACCCGAACAGACGGTACCACACAGAAACAGACAGGTGTTACCACCCAACAGAAACAGACGGTACCAACAGAAACAGACAGAACTAAGTGTACCCTAAAACCCTACCCCAAGCGATCGGCTCCCTAATACATAAATATCCTGTGTCGGCCCCACAATAGGGTGTATCACTCCCTAAAGTGACAACCAATTGGCACAGACCTATTTACAGATGTCACGGCGTCTTACATCCTCAGAGGCAGACCGGGATCCATGCACGCACATGACCCGGTTGGAACGCACCATCAACACCCCTCGCCATTATCAGAATGAACCGCTTATAATTAGTTCAGTAAGCGTGCCCGGACCCTACTTCCTGTTGGGTCAAAGTTTTGATACCAGAAAGGGTTACTGACTAATATGGGTCCCAAACAACAGATGACACAAGTATTTCCCCTCCTAACCTTGTGTCCCCAGACTAACAGATTTCAGTTTAACTTGTCTACAAGTTTCAGACATACAAAATTTAGATTAACTAGTTCACTGATCAGGCAATCAAGTTAACAGGTTTTCAGACTAACGGATCAGATGTTCGGATTAACAGGCTTACAGATTAACTGGTTCCAGATTATCTAACTTTGTATTGGGCCTATGGATTCACGAAATGGGTTTATCAGATTCATTGGTCCAATTGGTTTAACCTTACCCAACACGTTTTAGACATCACAATTATCTCAGATTTTCATTAATTAAATATTAATGCCCAAACCTCTCACATTAGACTGACAGTTTGCGGCTACTGGTTAGGCCGGTTGGTTCCGGGCAGGTTTCTGTCGCAAACTGAGTCTAACCTCGGGTTTCAAGCACGTTATGACTAACTTCTCACATTGGAACCTATTGTTTGCGACCACTGGAATATGCCGGGCGGTTCCGGGCAGAATTACGTCGCAAACTCATTCTAACCTCGAGTTAGCCATGTTTATCTTTGCGGCCAATTAATTAATGATTTACCATTTATACTCATGCCTAATATACATGTCAATTATTCATAGCTAATGACAACAACAGACTGAATATATCAACTTAACGGATATAGAAGATAACAAGTTTTGCAGATTAGGTGACTTAACGGATTTAGCCGATTAAACAAACTAGCAGATTTTAGCATATAACAGATTAGGCATCTCAACAGACAAATTTAACAGACTAGGCATCTCAATCTAATTAGCAGTTTAGGCAGAATTGGCAGATTAGAACTAGCAAATTAGGAAAATATATTAGATTTAATCATTCCTTAAGGTTTCACAACATATCTTGCCTAAATATAAATCTTGCCTAAGTTCACATGCATAAATAATAGTCATGATTCCCAATATGATCATTTATCCCATGTTTGCATTAAATTCACATAGCACAGATTATGGTCATAATTTACCATATATCATATGTTCCCCTTTTTATTAAACTTGCAAAGTACAGAAGATCCATATATAGATTATACCAAATATAACCATAGATTACTATGCATGTCATATATCCCAAAGATCCCTTACTTAGGTGTTTATTTACATAATAGATATCCTACTTCCATGTAAATCTTTCTACCTAAGCCATATTCCCTTTTTTTTTAAGTCATAGTCCATTATATAAAATATGCCCAAAGATCTAGATCTAACCTGTATTATGTCTTTCTATTCAGATCTTAATTTTTAACATGCCTTATATTCCAGATTTACAAGTCATATATTATCATATGATAATCCCAAATTGTCATATATGCATAGATCTAGATCTAGTTTACAACCTATGTCCTTCACTCAAATCAGTCACAAATCAGTCCAATTATGCATCATTCATTTTATTGTCCCAAATATTTTAGCGTATGTTAATCTCTTATGAGATTGGCTCAGGCTCGTGGTAGCCTGGCTATAGAACAAAAAGAGGAAAGAGATAAGATAGATCCAAACAGAACAGAAAAGAACAGATATAATCTCATATTCAGATTTACAATTCATGTCACAATCAGAATTAACGTTTATATCGGAAAATAACTGTACTTGCCTTGATTGGATTAAAGAAAGAACTTTAACTTGTTGTAGAATCTTTGCAGAAACTTTAATCTCTAGTTTGAATTGAGTTGCTTAGGCTGATGTTGATTATCATCTAGTTTTGATTCCAGCAGAGTAGCGACGCCATTATTTTATTTTAGTTAGAATAAAGGCAGAGTATAGGTAGAATGAAGTTGTGTGGAGAGAAAGTGAGGTTTGGGGGTGTTTTTATAGGAGAATAGGGTGATTTAGAGCCTTCAGATCAGTCCAGAAGTCATCAGAATCGTACAGCTCGAATATACATCATCCAGCCACTCAAAAGAAGACACGTCACCTCAGAACACTCCAGAATTCGGTGCTGGATTTGTATGGGCGCACTTGGCAGGTGCGCCAGTGTATTTTTGTACTGGCGCACTTCACAAGTGCGCCAGTGTATTCTGGCCTGTTTCCGGTTTTTCTGCCTAACTTCGTTCGTCCATATCTTCTTCATACGGACTCCGATTTACGCAAATTCGGACTCTATTTCGCGTATTTTTCCGAGACGAACACAATGGCGCAACCCGTTTCCTTTATTTCTTCTCCTAAAAATTAATTATACCTTGATTTTTAACTCTTATGTTTACAGAAAATACGGGGTGTTACATTCTCCCCTCCTTAGAGGATTTCGTCCCCGAAATCTTCAAGTTAAGAAGAATGTGTCCTACCATCCAATCACCCATCTACTCAACCATCATCCACAAGCATCCATTGTCCTTAGAAAACTTCTAATGTTGTATGAACATATGCAAAAGTGTGTGTATATGTTCCTTATCTAATGCAAAGATCAGGCGGTCTACTGATTCAGTTGACCTCCTTAATGCGAATTATGTCAGTGCCATGAGTCCAACATGTATGCAATAGTATTCTAATGATATATATTATTTCTATATGAGTGCACAATTATTCACTCAAATGCAACATCCATGTGCTGAATCAACCATTTTGCATCCACAAGAATTGAAAAATGCTCACACATCCATATGCAGTATGAGAGTGTTATCGAGCCGATCTAGTGCCTAATGTGTGTATATACATCCACGGGCAACCACTAGCAACCACTTGCATCCACTTGCAACCATCAAAAATAACATGTCTCAAACACATGTTTACACCCATTAGTTTCTACCTAAAGTTCGAAGATTCGATCGATAGGATACAGTCGAATGATGGAAGCGAGTACAGATAGAACGAAAATTTGGTTCCCATTAGACATGGGTCCTAAGTATCGGCCCCAAAGACCGAGACCAACATCAAATTGACACCCAGAGGATTACCTTCTTTAGACAATGTCAAAGCTGGAAATCCTATCAAAAGTATTTAGATATTTACAGACTACTGGTACAGATCAGGTTCCCTAATGATTCTTAGGAAGCTAAGCATGATAAAATCATACCCCACGAAAACTCAGAATGTATGCGTCATACTTGACGCCTAACACAGATATCCCTCAAACCCCAATCTCAAACAGATGATCCATAACCCTTATGGGTCTGAGTCTACAGCGGAATTCAGAAATAATACTAGTATTAAAGTGCAGAGTATCGATTACAAAATCAAAATACCAGAACCAGAAAAAGTCTTAACTCCATAATCAGATAAAGAAATTAAACCTACTACAGAAATTTTCCTATTTCTATCCTAGCCACTAGCCTCAAGAGTGTTCGCCTGCCCTCCTTGTCCTCGTTTCTTCGGGCAGTCCCTAGTGAAGTGTCCCATCTCCCCACAGTTGAAGCAAGCGCCCTTCCTTTTTCTGCAATCCTTGTTTAGATGAGTCGAGCTCCCACAAGTAAAGCACTTTTTCCCCTTCTTATCTTCAGACTTCTCATCCTTCTTTTGTGTTTCCTTTTTGGGCCCCGCTTTCTCATTCTGTGGTTCTTCCTTCTTTGTCTCTTTCGGGCCCTTGACTTCCTCGTGCAGTAGTGCCATATCCACCAATTTCTCGTAAGTTGCTCCCATGGGTACATGGGTCATGGCTAGGCTGTGCAGTGGCTCGTTCAATCCTTTAACAAAGCGGAGAGCCTTTTTATGCTGAGTGTTGACTAAATCCAATCCGAACCTAGCCAGTTGGTTGAACTGGTTAACGTATTCCTTGACCGTCATACTTCCTTGCTTAAGAGATAAGAACTTTTCCAATTGTAAACTTCGTTCAGCTTGCGAGAGGAATTTTGTCTCAAACCTTGTTCTGAAATCCATCCATGTCTCAACCGGCCTCTCGGCGTTAGTGACTTCCCACCAGTAGGAAGCTTCGTCTTTGAGCAGCCATACTGCCAACTGTACCTTCTGCCTATCGTCCACCTCGAAGATAACGAATAGATCCTCAGTTTCTTTGAGCCAATTCCTTGCTTCTACGAATGATTCAGTTCCTTTGAAATCCTTCCCACCCATGGCCCTAAAATCTCTACAGATCTTTGAGAAAGCAATTGCACGAGGAGGGGGTGGAGGAGGGGGATCATTTGCTGGACCTGCAGCGGCGGTCCCAGCCTCAAGATATTGACGAAACCAACCGGGTACATGAACACCCTCTGGTATCTCAGATGCTTCAGACATGCTGGAACGAAAAAGGAAAGGTTCAATACAAAAAGGACTAAAAGAAAGATATATGGCTCTTGGGGATCATGTTTTTCAAAATAAGCTTTATTTTTGAAAATACTTCCTTCCAAAACCTTTTTGAAAATAGTTCTCAAAAACTTTACCCAATCTGGTAACCTTCAGCTCTGATACCAAGTGTAACACCCCACCTCCGTTAAGGTCACTCACAAAGGGGATGCCTTAACTTTGGTGGAGCATTTTAGTAAACAGAACAGAAACTTACAAGACAGATAAAACAGTACTTGAAATTTTTTAACTTTATTACAGTAGAAACAGAAATCAATATGGTTACATCCTTTCAAATCTCAGAATTCAAGTACAAATATCAGTCTTGTACAAAAGCCTACAAAATGCATGTTTAAAATCATAATCGCCATAGAACGGGAGCTATACAGAGCCAAGCCATACTTTAAGCACTTCAAGGAGAGAGAAATCCGGATCAAGCTAAAGTATTCCCTCCTTGGATAACCTGGGGGGAAACGGAAGAAAGGAGGCGAAACAACAAGGGTCAGTCAAAAAGTCTGGCAAGTCCAGTGACTTTCAGCATATGAACAGATAATAATAATATGACATGAACATAAAACAGGATGAGAGATAACTATAACAGGTGTAGCAGATATAACAGAAGAACAGAATGACATAGACTATTGCTTTACACTTCTCTGCACTAATACTAGTATAACAGAATTAGGTGTCACCCTAATGTCTAAACTGAAACGGAAACGGGTACAGAATAATTTAACAGAAACAGGATGCTAATAATGGGCCTTTACTACCCGATCAGAAACAGACAGAAGCAGAAACAGATTAATCCCTACGGAAACAGAATGTAGAATTAGGTGTACACTAGTAATGGGCCTTTACCACCCGAACAGACGGTACCACACAGAAACAGACAGGTGTTACCACCCAACAGAAACAGACGGTACCAACAGAAACAGACAGAACTAAGTGTACCCTAAAACCCTACCCCAAGCGATCGGCTCCCTAATACATAAATATCCTGTGTCGGCCCCACAATAGGGTGTATCACTCCCTAAAGTGACAACCAATTGGCACAGACCTATTTACAGATGTCACGGCGTCTTACATCCTCAGAGGCAGACCGGGATCCATGCACGCACATGACCCGGTTGGAACGCACCATCAACACCCCTCGCCATTATCAGAATGAACCGCTTATAATTAGTTCAGTAAGCGTGCCCGGACCCTACTTCCTGTTGGGTCAAAGTTTTGATACCAGAAAGGGTTACTGACTAATATGGGTCCCAAACAACAGATGACACAAGTATTTCCCCTCCTAACCTTGTGTCCCCAGACTAACAGATTTCAGTTTAACTTGTCTACAAGTTTCAGACATACAAAATTTAGATTAACTAGTTCACTGATCAGGCAATCAAGTTAACAGGTTTTCAGACTAACGGATCAGATGTTCGGATTAACAGGCTTACAGATTAACTGGTTCCAGATTATCTAACTTTGTATTGGGCCTATGGATTGACGAAATGGGTTTATCAGATTCATTGGTCCAATTGGTTTAACCTTACCCAACACGTTTTAGACATCACAATTATCTCAGATTTTCATTAATTAAATATTAATGCCCAAACCTCTCACATTAGACTGACAGTTTGCGGCTACTGGTTAGGCCGGTTGGTTCCGGGCAGGTTTCTGTCGCAAACTGAGTCTAACCTCGGGTTTCAAGCACGTTATGACTAACTTCTCACATTAGAACCTATTGTTTGCGACCACTGGAATATGCCGGGCGGTTCCGGGCAGAATTACGTCGCAAACTCATTCTAACCTCGAGTTAGCCATGTTTATCTTTGCGGCCAATTAATTAATGATTTACCATTTATACTCATGCCTAATATACATGTCAATTATTCATAGCTAATGACAACAACAGACTGAATATATCAACTTAACGGATATAGAAGATAACAAGTTTTGCAAATTAGGTGACTTAACGGATTTAGCCGATTAAACAAACTAGCAGATTTTAGCATATAACAGATTAGGCATCTCAACAGACAAATTTAACAGACTAGGCATCTCAATCTAATTAGCAGTTTAGGCAGAATTGGCAGATTAGAACTAGCAAATTAGGAAAATATATTAGATTTAATCATTCCTTAAGGTTTCACAACATATCTTGCCTAAATATAAATCTTGCCTAAGTTCACATGCATAAATAATAGTCATGATTCCCAATATGATCATTTATCCCATGTTTGCATTAAATTCACATAGCACAGATTATGGTCATAATTTACCATATATCATATGTTCCCCTTCTTATTAAACTTGCAAAGTACAGAAGATCCATATATAGATTATACCAAATATAACCATAGATTACTATGCATGTCATATATCCCAAAGATCCCTTACTTAGGTGTTTATTTACATAATAGATATCCTACTTCCATGTAAATCTTTCTACCTAAGCCATATTCCCTTTTTTTTTAAGTCATAGTCCATTATATAAAATATGCCCAAAGATCTAGATCTAACCTGTATTATGTCTTTCTATTCAGATCTTAATTTTTAACATGCCTTATATTCCAGATTTACAAGTCATATATTATCATATGATAATCCCAAATTGTCATATATGCATAGATCTAGATCTAGTTTACAACCTATGTCCTTCACTCAAATCAGTCACAAATCAGTCCAATTATGCATCATTCATTTTATTGTCCCAAATATTTTAGCGTATGTTAATCTCTTATGAGATTGGCTCAGGCTCGTGGTAGCCTGGCTATAGAACAAAAAGAGGAAAGAGATAAGATAGATCCAAACAGAATAGAAAAGAACAGATATAATCTCATATTCAGATTTACAATTCATGTCACAATCAGAATTAACGTTTATATCGGAAAATAACTGTACTTGCCTTGATTGGATTAAAGAAAGAACTTTAACTTGTTGTAGAATCTTTGCAGAAACTTTAATCTCTAGTTTGAATTGAGTTGCTTAGGCTGATGTTGATTATCATCTAGTTTTGATTCCAGCAGAGTAGCGACGCCATTATTTTATTTTAGTTAGAATAAAGGCAGAGTATAGGTAGAATGAAGTTGTGTGGAGAGAAAGTGAGGTTTGGGGGTGTTTTTATAGGAGAATAGGGTGATTTAGAGCCTTCAGATCAGTCCAGAAGTCATCAGAATCGTACAGCTCGAATACACATCATCCAGCCACTCAAAAGAAGACACGTCACCTCAGAACACTCCAGAATTCGGTGCTGGATTTGTATGGGCGCACTTGGCAGGTGCGCCAGTGTATTTTTGTACTGGCGCACTTCACAAGTGCGCCAGTGTATTCTGGCCTGTTTCCGGTTTTTCTGCCTAACTTCGTTCGTCCATATCTTCTTCATACGGACTCCGATTTACGCAAATTCGGACTCTATTTCGCGTATTTTTCCGAGACGAACACAATGGCGCAACCCGTTTCCCTTATTTCTTCTCCTAAAAATTAATTATACCTTGATTTTTAACTCTTATGTTTACAGAAAATACGGGGTGTTACATTAGAGGACGATCAACCCCTATTGGCGCGAGCGCTTTCACTCACGCTCTAATCTCCTTAAATGATGGGAAATTCAAACACCCCAGGCATGCTGAAACCACCTTCGAACCGCATGACTTTGGGCAGGAAATTCAAACAAAATTCTTCAGTAAATACGATCTTGACCGCATCAATCTAAAGCCCTCAACAATCTCTTCAATTTCTGCCTTGAAACCAGAGATTAATTCGATTTGGTTTAGGGGAATTTAAGGTTTTAAAATCGAACGAGCTTAGCTATTGAAAAAGGATATGGCGGCACTGAATATTGGGGTCCTAGGGTTTAGTAGGAGATGGTTATTTATACCTTTTTTATTTTATTATTTAATTCATTTATTTTCAAATCTTGAAGTTTAATGTTCTGAACTCCAAATCAAACCCAACGACTGTCAACCCTAGTAAATACCCCCATCCCGAACACAATGGAATATGTTTCGTAAACCAATTCGACTATTACGATCATTTTTTGTCAAAATTAAAATATAAATCAATATATTTGAATTTAAAGATATATTTTAATTTACCGGGGCCATATACAAACTGCAAAAATTAAAGAAAATAAATCTAGCAATGTTTTGATGATACGACACTAAAAAAATTAATTTCGTCGAATTTGGTGACTATTTGAAAAAAATGGCCTTTTTTCTAGTCGATTAAATTTACAACTGAAATTCAAAACACGTTTAAATTTACTACGCTCACATATTAATTCGAAAAATTATGAAATTTTAAACCTAGCAATAATTTGACATTCCAGATCCAACAAAAGTGGTTTCATCGAAAATGAAGGTCATTTGCAAAATGGCTATTTTTAAAGGCTATATATTATATTAAAATATATATAATTTGCATAGCGACTATTCTAAATTTTAAACTGGGCATAACTTATAATTTATAAAGTGAAATCTCAATTTCTTACATTCGTTGGAAAGATATAGTAAAATAGATTCTAACTGTCTTGTTTCGTCCAATTCTGATTTATATTGAATTCTGTACATTCATTTGAAATTAAAAATCGATTTTTCAAACTACTGCGCCATTTCAGGCTCGTTTTATAATTAAAATAAATTTATACATTCTAACTTCGATTTAAATAAATTTTTAGTTGTTATTATTTAAAATAAATCACTTTAAATATTCAAAACCCGTTAAAATAGATAAAATAAATTTTTTTAATTGGTTCAGAAATTCAGGTTGTTACAAACTCCTTTCAAAATTCAATTAGAATCCATTACAACTTCGATTACTTATATAAATGAATGTCATTTTAAAAGTAATCTCTTAAACTATTAATAATTAAAACAATACTTTACTTCAATCATTAACTGAAAATAAATATTAATTTCCTTTTAAATTATTATCAATATTTAAACAATTATTCGTTAAACTATTTCATTAGGTTAGTTAACAACAAACTAATTTAATAATCAATCCCAGTTAAAATGGTCGATTTAGTCAACTCAAAACGTGGTTATTTTGTTGACCAATTTCAATTAGTTTTTCTACCTATTTCTTAGAAACAATAAATCCAACTCTTACTTATTATGCTATTTTTTGCTCATTTGCTTCTAAATCTTATTAACATAAGCATTTGTTTTATAAAATCATTTAATAATTACTTATAAACTTAAATAATAATAATAATAAGTATTTATTTCCTTTTAATAAACTTTTATTCAAAAACAATAGATTAAAAAACCTATCTTTAGTTATAAAATAAATTTTATAACTTCATTTCTGTTGATTCACCTGACGGTAAACGATATTTATAAAACGATTGATTTATAAGCCATATGTTGCCAATTACTCAACCAATACTGCCCATTGGTTAAAAAAACATTAAATTTCAAGTCAACGATCAGTAACCAAATAAATTAGAACAATTCATATAATAATAATATGAAAATAAATGAAATTTAATATATTTGACTATCTAGTTGGATCCCTCCAACCTGTTTTTTCATATATCCAAACAGGTTGCCTCAAATGCGATCATTTGATTCAATATACAGATATAATTTCAATAGTAAACCAACAACAGCAATCTAAACATCCAATTATTAATTTTATGTGTTTATATTATTATAAATGTGACTAATAAGGTAAGTTACCTAAATCGGTTACAATCGTTAAAAATAATGATTGATTTAAATTAAACGAACGTTTAGTTTAATCAGTCCACTCAAATATAAAATAATACATTTAGTAAACACCCAGCAATAAACAACCATATCATACAAATATTAAACCCGACTTGTACAATATAAGTGGTATAAAACTGAGTGAGTTATACTTACCTTGGTTATTTAATCGTTAAATAATAATTAATTTAATCAGTCATTTTATTTTTCCATAAATCCTAGCGAACTCCAAATTGCTCTAAACCAGTTCAAAAATATTGGGCTTGTCGATACGGTTCCAAAGTGTCCAATAACATTAAATTCTATTCAAGTACGAGTGAGATATAATATTTTAAAGTTGTGTATACATTTCAATTAAAACTAAATTTAATTATATTCATTTGGGCCTTACCCAAATAAAATGAGCCTGGTAATTAAAGTACCCTCCTCCTATTTCTTCTTCTCCAACGAATAAGCATGCTCCAATATTTTAAACTCTCCATTTATGTCCACTGTCTCACCACCCATCACATACACGCTTCATCGTTCAACAAAGCAACTCCTACCTCGGACTCCCCATCATGCAAGTATCAACATTAGGATCACCACATCTCCTCTGATATACCCCTACTCAATGCGACTTCGGCATGTGCCAGCATCGTGCGTGATAACTTCCATCACCAAAGTACTTCAAGCTTTTTGAGTAACTGATGCTCTATTACCTCAACTCAAATACATAATCAAATATGTGAATTTAAGCTTCAACAACTCTTTATTTGCAACCCCAGGCCACGGCTGCTTATTTCCAGGTCGAAGAAAATGTTTCGAGTTCAATGAAATGTATATGAACGTAAGGAGAATGTCTTGGCGAGTTCGATGGAATGAATTTTAGTATTTTCATTGAGTAAAGCCTTTGTTTTGCATTTTATTGTTGCTATTACACACGACATGGCCTTATTCGGGAAGAAGAAACGCGTATGGGGATCGTGCATATTTATATATGCAGAAACCATGACACCCAAGTTTAAGGTTAGTAGGACTACAACATATTTCATTTCATAGGAGGGTTGCATGTGTACTTGCATCTCTTAAATTAGGCATGAAGTATGTATAGGAATAGGTTAGTTTGTATACACGCATTAGGCTAGCTCTGTGATTCTACTTCAAGGCATGTATAGGAATAAGTTAGTTTGTATTTGCAGCATATTTTCTTTCCCTAGGCCAGTGCATTTCCTTACATATATATATATATATATGTATGTATGTATTTATATATATAGGATAGCTTGCTTTTTTCACTTTGGGTAGGTTTGCAAATATGTTAGGGTAGGCAATATCTTTATTGTTAAGCTTATATATTATATTATATTTTGATTACGGTATTAAATTTTACCGCTTATAATCGTTGTTTACTACTAACCGTTATATTCGTACTGCCACACGCAAGCTCCAGAAGCAATAAAAATGGACACACTGCTTCGTCATAACGTTTTGGCCCTAATGAAATTTGTTTCGTTGAAAACCGACTCCGTTTGCAAAACGGAATTATTTTGATTTTAATTTATTTATCGGTTCATCTTTTGTAACGACCCGGATTTTTCTACTGTTTGATTTTGAATATTTAAATCTATTTTCTTATATTATAAGTGGAATATTAATAGTTTTAAATATTTAATTCGTTAATTAAACGGCGACAGAGCGTTATTTTTTTTTAATTTAAAACGAACTCGAAACTGCACGGTAGTTCGTAAAATTGAATTTGAACTTCAATTGATTATACAGAATTCGTTTTAAGACGGATTTCTGTAAAACAAGAAGCATCTGAATCCAGTTGATAATATTTTTCTAATGGGAAAGAAAAATCGAGTTTTCGTATTGTAAATTTTATTTTACTTCCAAATCAAATTTTCAAATAGTCGCTGTGGAATCGATTTTAAACCGTAACGATTATTTAAATATAATTAAATATTGACTTCGAATTGGGACAAGTCCTTTGAGACTTAAGTATAATTTAATTTTTAGAATTTTACTGTAATTTTTATTTCGTAAAATAAGCAACTTTTTATTTGGAGTATTTTGCACCCTATATCAACATTTGGGGTTTCACAGAATAGGTTAACCTACCGATATTATTATATATTTGGGGTCGTGGCACACTGGTGAACGCGACGGTATATTCATTTCTATCCATAACAAGTTGTATACGGACAGAGTTTTATATAGCGATGTATGTTCTACTTTAGAACTAAAAACCGTTAATCGCTTTCACTAAAACAAATCCTGTAAAAATCTGTATAAAATCTCGTGAAATCTTTATATGACCTTAGCATGATAGGACTTCATGTAGCCTCTTCGTTAAATCTTTTCAAATCTTCAAAAGGACTGGAAAATCTTGGAAAACCTTGCGCTAACAACAGTATGCGGTCGCTCTCAAACACTGTTTTCGCTCCTAACATAACAATATATTTTTTTCCAATGCAGTAGATTTCTTCTGCCAAAAATCTTGTTGACATCTTTTCTTGTTTAAAGCAATATCTTTAAAGTTCCCAGCATGTCTAATACCATACCTTCACAGCTAAGCCAACTTTAAACTGAAATTGAAGACGTCCACTGCTCGAAATAGGGAAGTGCATTAAAGATGATGTTAGGAAAGAAAACGTACTGTTTAATAATTAAAATAAGGATGGTATCATAACATTGGTTGGTGACTGAATGTACTATTAAAAATGTTGAAAACATTTAAATGAAATGTACAAATCATATATACGCCTACAGCTATCTATCTAAATGTGACTACCCTATTTGCTGAAGCAAATTCTTGCACACATGCTAAGAAACAGAGTACCGTTTCTCCAGTCCCATCAATGAAGAACAAAGCTAACCAGCTGTGACCTATCTACCAACTTCTTGCGTGCTTGCCAAACAAATGATTCCGTGATAACCAATCCGTAAAGCCTGGCTTGCCAAGAAATCTCGATGCCGTGCCCTCCAAAATTTCCAACCGTGATTGCCAAGCTAACATACTGTGCCCACCACGTCTCTGCATCATATAAATATAAGCTCTCCGCTCCCATCTTTTTCATTCGAAAATTCAAGGAAAAACTGCAAACCATTTTGTTCCTTTCCACATGCGAAGCCTTATCTTTTCTCCATTCATACTATTGCTCTCTCTCACTAACTCGAAAAAGAAACAATCTCTATATTGGTGCATAAATATATATATATATATATATATATACATATATATATATATATATATATTCGAGTCCTCTGCTGTCCATCTTGATGCCGCTGCCGTTGTTCGCCCTCGCTGTTGGTGCTAGAAGTTGTTGGTTTTGGTGGCACTTGGCTGGTGTCAGGTTCGGTGAAAAGGTCAGAGAGCAGGGGAGTGTGGACTGACAGGAGAAAGGCGCACCATGCGAACTGACAGGAGGCATGTACTTGTTTTCATTAAAGGAGATGTGGAGTAAGGGTGCGATGGGATCTTGCTTGAAATGGAAGTAAGTGGAGAAAAGTTGTACTGAAAATGAAGTGAAGGGGGACTGGAAGGTTTCGGGTGACCGGAGGAAATATTTTCGTCCTTCAGGCATTGGAAACATTTGGGAGGAGAAGAAGAAAAAGAAAAAAAAAGTGGACGAGGCGTTAAAGTATTCGGTTGAGAGAGGAACTGCATTGGTCAGAGAAATATATGCAGGAAGTATGCATTACGAATTGGAGCAGCTCGTTTTTGGGGGGTTTATATAGGAAAAAGGATTTGACAATATGTTTCGGTGGCCAGTACCAACACGTTGGAAATAATGTACAAGAGGAAGCATCGGGGCAGATGGACGGGAGTAGTACCAATGTGAAGAAAATTTTTAACGTGCACAAGTATGGTTCAAAAGGAACAATGAACGTCGAGAAAGTGGTCTTGTTCTTTTGAAGTGAAGATTTGTTTTGAGGTGGCCCGTACAATTGGACTAATCAAAGGTAGCAAGCACGCAGAGTCTGTTATATTCTCTAACCAAAATTAGTGGGACTAATGACGCTCAAGGTAATGACAAGAAATTTAAGGAATTATTAAATAATTTTTTTAATTAATTATTATAGTATATTAAGGGTAATAGTTGTGAAATCGAACCATACGATGACAGAATCTCATGAAATCGGACACGATGGAATCAAGGAAAAATACCGTGTTGCTAAACAAGTTCGGAAGAGATCGGCGCAATCAGAATTTTGCTGATTTAAATTTTACGAAGCACTGAAATCTTTTTAAAACGGTAAACAAAGGTGAGTTAATTCTCACACATTTCTGAAATACTTTGATGTGCTAAATTCGTTTAAATTTAAATTGGTTGATTGGATGCCGTGGATGCCTATGGTTGATTTAATGGTTGACGTTATTTATATTATCGTCGTTAAAATATTTCTATGTACTGATATGAAATATTATAATGGTCTGTGTTGCAGGGAAGAACAGGTAGGAGGAATCAAACCGGTTCCTCAAATATTTAACATGTTGTTACTTCATATTTTATGAACTGTTTAAAACTCGTTGACTTTAGACCCAGTTGGTTGTTGAATACGGTTGAGTTTGAACCAATATATATAGTATTGGTTGAGAAATAAATAGCTAATGGCCCAAATACACACCGTTTTAAAAAGACCGATTCACCGTCAGGTGAATCGCTAGAAATGAAGTTATGTAATTTATTTTACAACCGAATATATTTTTAAATATATTAATTTAAATAAAGTTTCTAAAAAGGGAATAAAACCAGCCACGTATATACATTGATTGGTTTAACCACGAATCACCATTTTTGGTACCAAATCTACCGTGCGGGAAGCACGTGCTTATCAAGTGATTTGTAAACAATGGTGTTTAGCTAATTCAAGTGACCAGAAGTAATGCAACAATTAGAATGGTTTGTCTTGGTATTAATTTAATCAAACTATATAGAATTATTTAGAAATTAATTATTAATTTAAATGTAAAGACCAATAATGATTGACTAACAAGTTAGTCATGTTGAGAGTTAAACATGTTAACGACGTTAACTGAAATTGTTAAATAAATAGGTTCATTAATTTAAGGAGAATTGTTAACGGTTAAGTCACCCAGCCTTATTTTAGTAAGTAGTGAAATTTGATTATTTGTCATTTATTTATCGAAGTGATAATTTGGGATGAGAAATATAGCAAGTAAAAGTTTGTAAAGCTTAAAGTCGTGTTTATAGTCAATAAAACGATTTAATATGTAATCGAAGTTTTAACTAAATTTTAACTGAATTATATTTAAGTAAAATCTAGGAATCCAAGTTATACGAAGTTAAAAAACCAAAGTTTATTGAATATATAAATGGAACTAGTTATTAGAAGTGACAAGCCAGGATTGAAAATTTAAGTAAACTAGCGGAGATAGGAAAGGGGAAATCAACCGTTTGAACCAGAGTAATTAAACGAGATAGGTTATAAAGATGCGATATAGAACCGCTATTGTAAAGGAGAAAAGATATTTCATCAAGATGGAATAAAAATGTGATTCGTTGTGATAAGGGAAATAAGTATCGGTTTTTGTATTACAACTAATATTCATCCTAAGATAAGAACGTTGTTGATCAAGGTCTGAGAGGTAATTAAAATACCCCAACTTGAACAACTTCAGGATTATCAAAGGATGATATTAGTCATAATAATGAAAGTGTTAGAATAAAGTATTTTGGTCAAATAACAAAGAATCGTTATTAGAAGGGTTTGGAAATGTATTTATAATGAGATTCCGAAATTAAAGGGAATAAAAGGGGCTTAATGGTATGAAGTGATACCCCCATAAATAAAGAAATTAAAAGGGAGATTGGTGAAAGTATAATGGTATTTTCAAAGTATTAAAATAAGATTTAAATGGGATTATTCTAAAGAGATGAGTAGTGATTTTTGTGTTCAAATAACGAAGCCAAAAAAGATGTCGTAATGATTAAATGATAAGTTTGAATCAATAAGAAATGTTGTGGAAATATTTTGAAATGTTAGTGAAGGATAAATTAGATATGATTTAAGATATTTTCTAGGTTTATAGGTAAAGGAATTTGAGTATGACTATATTTAAACCAACATACTATTTTTGGGTATTTCAACTGAGATACTATTTTTAAATGGCCACGTGATGTCGTGTATAAACCAATGGATCTGTTTGTATTTATGGTTGTTTATTTTGATAGTTAAATAACCGACTATCAAAATCTAACCCAACGTTGTTAGTACGGAAAGACCGGGATCGAATTTATATTCGAAAACCATTCCGACCAATAAATACGAATACGTGGAAAGGGCTGATCGAGATGGAGCAATTGGAGACCGTAGATCTTCATGTAACGGAAGAATTACTTACAATCTTTGGCCGATCCCTAGAGATATACTGTGATTCTGTCGTGATTGGAATCTATGGGTTGCAAGGACTTCTCGCTGCTGATCCATGTGGTGATTCCTGTATTGGATGCAGTAGGAGGGTACCTTCGGTTCATCCTGTTCCTGGATGACATATATGGACGATGTGAATGGTGGCCAGATGTTTCAAAAGTCGATTATAGCCTCAAGCCTCATGAACTGGGAAATGACAAAAATCGGGCAGGCAGCATGGCTATGTGGGTCGCACCCATCAGGGTGTATTGTCACCATCTAGAGAATATTCATATTTGTTACTTCTTTTCATTTCTGTATCTCCCGGGGATTACGGTGGTCGCGCGACAAAAAGCCGTAAGGTGACAATATACTCGATACACTCAAGAGAAATGAGTGGTTAGTCATGTGTGGGCCGGGTTGCAAGACGTTCTTGTTAAACCCAGTGTATTCATCTCTAGAAATACACTATCGGCAGGTGGTCCCATACCTTATCATAAGTTGGAAATCCAATCTCCAATAAGCGCCTGCGGTTTTGATTGTATACTATATATGTGGAGCGTGAGATGCAAGCGTTCTGCTAGATTCTATTTACTTGTATTTAGACACTATTATAATTTCAGAAGAAGATATTGATTTCAAAATGGTTTGGGTTATAGTAAGATAAGAACCGTCCGTGTTTATGTGTGGACTGATCTTACTATTATCCTTTTCTTTCAAAAAGATTTCAAAGTTAAACAAGTTGGTTGCTGTATGAATTTAACACTGAAAGTATTTCAGACTGATCCGGGTGTTTTAAATCAAATGTGCTCGGGTCAGACCGAGTATATTATCAGGTTTGGTATCGCTTGGAGCTTCAGAAGAGGAGTTGAAGTCAAGACGTATTCCATACATATACTGGTACTAGTTTATTTCCGCTGTATGTTGTATTGATCTGAATGTATACTCTGATGTTGTAATCATATATATATCCAGTTTCTTTTATGTAAAGTATTAGTTATTATTATACTTTGTCCATTTCGTTGTGAGACTCTGATCTTCTTATTCTTCTATTCTAATATTTCTTTCTTTCTCTCCTCACCCTCTAACTTCTTTCTATTAGCTTTCTGGGTTTTTCGATACTTGAGTTTAGACACAGGATGTGTTAGTGTCTGAATTCGAGTGTCGAAATTCTCGGGTCGCTACAGTTGGTATCAGAGCTGAATGTTAAGTGATTACCTTGGCTCTGTGGCGTAAATCAGTAGAGATGGGTTAGGAATACCTAAGATTGAGTTGAGTGTATATATACGAGAGAGCGTATTTGTGGATTATATAAAAATGGTTTTATATTGTGTTGATTGGTTTGTCGAGTGGTTTATGAATTCTGGTCGATACGGTAATGCAAACTGTATCGATAGGTGTTTCTAAACTCTTGAACATAGTTATTCGACACGATATTGTTTTAAAAGCTGGGTAAATGAAATAATTTTACCCAAAATATATTTTGATATAAAAGTATATATCTTTGAATTATTATAATATTGGTGGTGCTTATAATCGAATAAGATTATAATTGAGATGGTTAGAAATAACCAATCCGAATTGATATAAGATATAAAATCAAAAAGGCTTAAATTTGAATTTTAAACTCGAATTGGAATTATAATTCTGGAATTTTGTAAGAACATTTGGGAATGGAATTTGGATTTAATATATAGAAATTTTATGATCCTGGGTGATTTGAAAATGCTTTTCAAATGTTGTAAAAGGTATTTTGAAGTAATTTCCAATTGGAAATGTTTAAAAAAAAAGATTTTTAAAGGGATATAGCATTGAACTCACTTTGGTAGCTGAAAAATAATTCTTATGATGACGGCCACATCATCATTATTCATTTTCGGGTTCCAAGTGACGGATTACTGCCAAACGTTTTGTTTTTGAATTGCTTGAGAACATAAGTTGTTTTGAGTTTCGAAAACCAATATTCGATTTTGAGAAAAGCCCAAGAAGGTATTATTTGAATTAAAAACAAGTTAAATAAAGGACTGTAACTTAAAAACAGTTATGTGTAAATTAAATTGAAATATAATAGTGTCGAGTAACATTAGAATTTGAAATATAATATGAACCAATATAAATTAAAATGGGTTGACATTTGAAATCAAAATCAGATTTTTGATTTTTTTTGATAAAGATAACTAAGTTGAGAAGATAAATTAGTGAATGGGATAATGGGAGAACTTAACTTGGTCAAGTAGTTGGACTCATGAGAACGGAACTGGAATTAAAATGAAATTGGGCCTAGGTTTAAGTGGATGATGGAATTTGAAGCTGAATTGAGTGAAAATCAATTGGGAATACACTTGTATATGTTGAGTGGATAATGAATGGAAGAGAAAGAGTTGAATCCCGACAAAAAGGTAAACCTTCATATTATTGATTGAGTGTTTGAATTTGTACCCGAGATGGGTAGACACTTGGCTTTTATTTTCTTTGGATCAATATGAGAGGCCCAGAGTGGCGTTTGTAGTTGTTTCGATCGAACCGTGCAGAGGAGGTGCTACCGATTTTTTTTTGAAAATTTTATAACTTAGTAATATCTCTGAATAATATTTTGAAATTAATTGCGGTTGGAGCATTCTTTTTACCTAGCAATTTCGAGGACGAAATTTATTTAAGGGGAGAAGAATGTAACGACCCGGATTTTTCTACTGTTTGATTTTGAATATTTAAATCTATTTTCTTATATTATAAGTGGAATACTAACAGTTTTAAATATTTAATTCGTTAATAAAACGACGACTGAGCGTTGGTTTTTTTTAATTTAAAACGAACTCGAAACTGCGCGGTAGTTCGTAAAATTGAATTTGAACTTCAATTGATTATACAGAATTCGTTTTAAGACGGATTTCTGTAAAACAAGAAGCGTCTGAATCCAGTTGATAATATTTTTCTAATGGGAAAGAAAAATCGAGTTTTCGTATTGTAAATTTTATTTTACGTCCAAATCAAATTTTCAAATAGTCGCTGTGGAATCGATTTTAAACCGTAACGATTATTTAAATATAATTAAATATTGACTTCGAATTGGGACAAGTCCTTTTGAGACTTAAGTATAATTTAATTTTTATAATTTTACTGTAATTTTTATTTCGTAAAATAAACAACTTTTTATTTGGATTATTTTGCACCCTATATCAACATTTTGGGGTTTCACAGAATAGGTTAACCTACCGATATTATTATATATTTGGGGTCGTGGCACACTGGTGAATGCGACGGTATATTCATTTCTGTCCATAACAAGTCCTATACGGACAGAGTTTTATATAGAGATGTATGTTCAACTTTAGAACTAAAACTGTTAATCGCTTTCACTAAAACAAATCCTGTAAAAATCTATATAAAATCTCGTGAAATCTTTACATGACCTTAGCACGATAGGACTTCATGTAGCCTCTTCGTTAAATCTTTTCAAATCTTCAAAAGGACCGGAAAATCTTGGAAAACCTTGCGCTAACAACAGTATGCGGTCGCTCTCAAACACTGTTTTCGCTCCTAACATAACAATATATTTTTTTCCAACGCAGTAGATTTCTTCTGCCAAAAAGCTTGTCGACATCTTTTCTTGTTTAAAACAATATCTTTAAAGTTCCCAGCATGTCCAATACCACACCTTCACAGCTAAGCCTACTGTAAACTGAAATTGAAGATGTCCACTGCTCAAAATAGGGAAGTGCATTAAAGATGATGTCAGGAAAGAAAACGTACTGTTTAATAATTAAAATAAGGATGGTATCATAACATTGGTTGGTGACTGAATGTACTATTAAAAATGTTGAAAACATTTAAATGAAATGTACAAATCATATATACGCCTACAGCTATCTATCTAAACGTGACTACCCTATTTGCTGAAGCAAATCCTTGCACACATGCTAAGAAACAGAGTACCGTTTCTCCAGTCCCATCAATGAAGAACAAAGCTAACCAGCTATGACCTATCTTGAAACACCCCACCTCCGTTAGGGTCACTCTCAAAGGGAATGCCCTAATTTTGGTGGAGGTTTATAAGTACAAGTCACAGATATACAAGACAGATATAAGAACACATATTTGTAAACAGCGGAAGAACAACAAACTTTATTTCATAAAGTCAAATACGTGTTACAACAACATCCTTTCCAAAAAAAACATAACATAACACTTTCTTAATCTGTCTTGAGTACATTATTTAAAGAAGCATAAATAAAACATAGATAAACTGCAAAAGCCCCATAGTGGATTGTCCAAAGCCATAGTTCAAAACAGGAAAGTCCAAGCAATACATTTCTCTTCTTCAAGCTGGAGGTTGAGGTAGGTCAAGCTGCTGTGTTCCCTCCCTGAGGACCTGGGGGGGAAACGGAAGAAAGAAGACGAAAGAAAAGTAGAGTCAGACATAAAGCCTGAGTAAGTCTAGTACTATTTTGTCTATGTATAAAGAACTGCGTATGATAAGTATAAACGAGAAGTGGGCATGCACTATAAACTTGGTTAAGTTGTCTAGGGTCGAATATACTATCGTACCCCATGTTAATCTCTGAACCCATATAAACTAGTTTCCCACTGGCACCCCATAATCAGGGTGATGTGATCCATTCTATGATGATCGGCTCCTACTCGCATAGTTACATGTGTCTTACGGCCCCCGATGTCGTAGTTACCTATGCTGGTCCCACCATGGGGTGTATCAAGTCCCATAGTGGCAACCCGACACAACCTTAGAGTGCACAGGTATGCTACTGGTGTCCAGTGCCTTATTTTTCTGCGCCGGAGTGTGTGCACGCCCGCACTCCGTTAGAACCTACACTGCTACACCACCGCCGTCGATTTTTGACCTCTTACAATCAGCCCAGTAATCGTGCCCCACCCTGCCTAGTTTCAGGGTATCATGATACACCGTGTAGGGTTACTGCTGAAAAGGGTCCCCCGTTACTAGGTTTTCTATCTCTAGCCAACATGCTAAGTTGGTTAAGTGTTTTCTAACCTAACCCCACCAGTCCGTTTAGTTTAGCATGTTCCATTTTGATTAAGTCTTAGTCCACTTAATCCTAACAATCCTGATTCAGCCTTAATTGTCTTATTAAGGCCCCAACCTCTCACATTAGACAGGTATTGCTGTGGCTGCCTGTTGCCGGTTGGTTCCGGGCAGTCTTACGCCACAACTCAGTCTAACCTCGGGTCCTTATTGGGCTCCATGTTTAACCTCCCACATTGGATAGGTATTGTTGTGACTACTGGACAGCCGGGCGGTTCCGGGCAGGTTTACATCACAACTCAATCCAACCTCGGGTTAAACATATCGTATTTTCTACATTTATATATCTTGTCATTCTTCTTTATTTCTTATATGTAAATATTTGCGGCCCATTATTAAGTTAATGGTGTAAAGGTTACACCAATCATGGGCCCAACCCATACTTGAATTTGGGCCCTTCTACTTTAGTTTTCATTCATTAGTAATTTTAACCCAACGTTATTTTCCCCCGTTTTACACGTCCGTTTATATATATTGGGCTTAGCCTTTTAAAGCCCAATTTAGCCATGCGAAAAGGGGAGGCTTAAAGCGTGATTACATACACAAAGAGGGGAAGGTGAGCGCATGAACTTGCATATGACGTTGGAAATCCATAATAGAAACTGGTGTACTTGCATAGTGGTAACATAGGTGACATGAATCAAAGCATGTGAACTTGTAATTGAGATATCATTATTGACCCATGAACCTATATTTTTACTTAGGCATTATGTCAAACATAAGCATGGCATAAATACTTTTAGCATAAACATGGCATAATGTCAAACATAAGCATGGCATAAATACTTCTAGCATAAACATGGCATAATGTCAAACATAAGCATGGCATAAATACTTCTAGCATAAACATGGCATAATGTCAAACATAAACATGGCATAAATACTTCTAGCATAAACATGGCATAATGTCAAACATAAGCATGGCATAAATACTTCTAGCATAAACATGGCATAAGTATAGTTAAATTTGTTTATAAGGTTTCTACATGTTTACAAAGAGGATACTTTGTTACTAACACAAAAGCATAGTTCAACTTAATTAAATTTAATCACATAACGATGGTACAAATATACTTATGCATAAATATTCCTAAGCATGGTGTTTACAAACTTGCAAAAAGGGATTTTTGAGTCTAACCTAGCCATGTCTCACATATGTCATCATATAATTTTTTTTTTTTTTAAACAAGATAGACTTAATCATGAATTTCAATTATGCCCAATATCATTCATAGCCTAGCCATATTCATAAGTTTGCAAATAGGTTTCTAGTACAAAACATGGCTTGATACATAGATCATGGTGCCAAACTTGTCAATATAATTTCATATGAATTATGATAATCCCAACCTTATTCCAATTACTTCACAAAATGATGTTTTGCATAAAAAAATACACATTATGATGGCATAGTAACAAAATCCCAAACTTGCATGATTTTCAATTCAACAACTACATACATGTAGCTTCAACATAAATTACATATTTTGCGAATATCCAAACGTCATACTTGCATAAAACTACCGCATGTAGTTTTTCATGATGAATAACATAATCTAAACGTCATACTTGCATAAAACTACCGCATGTAGTTTTTCATAATGAATAACATAATTCAACGCACAAATATGAATTATTTTATCGCCACAAATCAAGTATACATATCAACACAATTATTTGTTCATACCAAAGTAATACTCTACTTACAATGGTTGCGGCAAATTCTCTAATTAAGAGATATGATTCCTTTGTTGAATTGATTAGCTTTAGGTTGCTTGAATTGCTTTAGGCTTTAGAACTTTCTCCCTAATCCTCTCTCTCTAGATGGCGGCTACTCTTAGTCGTTCCTCAGCAACATGGCGGCTATGTTCTTAATTTGAATGAATAGATTAGGGTTTAGTCTAGGGTTGTTTATATAGAGGTTAGGAATTGATTAGGACCATTGATGTTGCTAGGTTAGATCGTAGCCATTCATTCGATAGAGAGACCAATTAAAACTTGCCACCTAGCCCTAATGACAAAGCAACCCACAGAAATTCGACCAAACACAGACCAGGCTAGCCAGGAGGGACTGGGTTCGATTTTCAAAAATTAAACTTTAAATTGAGCTGTTTTAGTCTGTTTGAATTTTATCTATTGTATACATATATTTTTGCATATATATATATATTCTCATATATATACATATATTTTCTTTATTTCCTTATATGTACGTTCTTATCCTTTCAAAATTTGAATTTGTATACGTACATGTATTTGCATGCTCAGTTGGCCCTCTCTAAAACAGAGATAAAAATTATGTCGCCGCCGGGGTTCAAACCCCCGACCTCCATGCTACAAATCCAATGCCTTAACCAACTGAGCTACAGAGGCTTTTGTTAATAAGTCTTAGAATAATAATAATTATTGTCCTCTCCTTACTTCTCTTTTTCATGTTTTGCTGTAATATTTAAATTAAAGATATCTTCTTCATACGTTATCCGTTTTGCGCAAACTCGGACTCTATCTCAAGCAGAATTCCGAGACGAACGCAATGGTGATGTCCGTTTCCCTTAATTTTTCTGTTACAATTTAATTATACTTTAATTTGTTAATTTACTGTTAACGGAAAAATCCGGGGTGTTACATTCTCCCCCACTTAAAAGGATTTCGTCCCCGAAATCTTCAAGTTTAGGAAGAATGTAAATCCTAACATTCAATCATCCATCTACTCATCCATCAAACACGAGCATCCATTGTCCTTAAAAGACTTCTAATGCTTCATGATCATATGCGAAGTGTGTGTGTTCATGAACTTATCTAATGCAAAATCAGGCGGTCTACTGATTCAGTTGACCTCCTTAATGCGAATCATGTAAGTGCCATGAATCCATTATGTATGCAAATTTTCCTATTCTTGATTCTACATGAGTGCACAATCATTCAATACAAATGCAACATCCACATGTCAACATATTAATGTTCAACCATAGACGAAAGCAAACATATATGCATATGCAATATGAAGTGACTGAGCCGATCTAAAACCTAGATTGTGTGTGTATATGCAACCACGAGCAACCACTAGCAATCACTTGCAACCACTTGCAACCATCATCCATAACATGTTTCAACTACATGTTTCCATCCAAAGGGTTTCTACCTAAAAGATACGGTCGAGGAAATATACCTAAAAAGATAGATAAAAGCGCAACTTAAGGAAAAAGAAAGATCAAGGATGTACCCTCGAACAGAAAAGGGTAGGCAGTGCGGATTCTAGCTTCAGTTTCCCAAGTCGCGTCTCCCTCGGCGTCGCTCCACTGAACTTTGACGAGTTTGACTTCGCGGTTGCGTAGCTTCTTCACTTCCGTTCCTAGTATGCGGGTTGGAACTTTTCTTATGGTTGCTTCGCGTTCCACTTCGGCCTCTTCGAGGATATTTGGCTCTACCACTTCAGCAGACTCATGTAGACATTTTCGGAGATGTGAAACGTGAAAAACGTTGTGGACTCCGGCCAATTTCTCGGGTAGCTCTAATCTATAGGTCATTTTCCAAATTTTCTCAATGATAGGAAATGGTCCTACCTAAAGGTATAGTCGAATGATAGAAGCAAGTAAAAATTTTGTACCCATTAGGCAATGTCAAAACTGGAAATCTATGCCACATATATATTGATTAGGAGAAGAACTCTCTAAGCATCAGCCCCGAAGACCGAAATCAACATCAGACTGACACCCAAAGAATTAATCAACCCAACCACCACATATGATTCTAGGAAACTAAGCATGATGGACTCCTTTTAGGTCACAAGGGAGTCCTTTCCTAAGACCAATCCGTATCCTATAAAACCCAAAAACTTTAGTCAAACCAATGAACACCCTCGAGCCCCAACATGTGTTACTAACAGATGAGTCATACTCCCTATGGGGTTTGCAACAGAAATTGGATTGAAAATGGGACCGAGAGGATAAACACAAAAGATGGCATGCAAGTAAGCTCTACAGGAAGAGAGGGACCAAGGATATACTCTTAAGAAGAGATATGACGCACGAATCTAGTCTTCGATCTTCTAAGTTGCATTTCCTTGAGCTTAACTCCATTATGCTTTGTCCGTCTTTAACTTCACAATTTCGTAGCTTCTTAATTCTTGTTTCCAAAATATGAGTTGGAACCTTTTTCTACTGTTGCCTCTCGTTCCACTTTCACTTACTCTACTTCTAATATACTTGGCTCAAGCCTAACTGCGTACTCATGGTCCCATGCAAGCTCTCCAAAATTCACTAGTGAATCTTGGATCTTGTCCACTCACTATTAGGTATTCCACGTAGATGAATTATCTCTTGAAAATAAACAAATGTCAACTATGTTGCCAAATGTACTTACTAAGGTGATTCTTTACAACTCATGCATAAGCGAAATGAACCTTCCACCTTAGTGGCGAACACTACTGGAGCGCCCCATTCTGAAATGCTTCTTCCAATGAACCCCTTTCCTAGAAGCTCTTTAATCTGTTTACTGAGCTTTTTCCTTTCTCGTGGAGCCATGTGTCTAACGGGCAACGCAACGGGCTTTGCATTATCTACAAGATATTTGCGGAAGTCTATTTCCCGCTTCGGAGACAAGCCCTTCACCTCTTCGAAGACATCCGGATATTTCCGGACCACTCTAACCGATTTCAAATTTTTAACAGAGGCATCTAACGATTCAAGATAACTAAGCATAACCACATACGAGGGATTACAAGAAATTTCCAAAGTATTACCGAGCTGGGTTAGGAGCCTAACAACCCTTTTCTCACAATCAAGGATGGCCCCATTACTGGATAGCCAATCCATACCCAAAATCAAACCATACCCCGAAAAGCCCAAAACAAAGGCACTACATAGAAATTCAACACTTAGGATAGAAATTTTCAAATCCAAACAGATCATAGACAAATGAGCTGGGCCCCCAATTGGGTTTGAAACAATTAAGGGGTCCTCTACCATACTAGTTTTTAGGTGCAGAGATTCTACTAAAGCAGACGAGATAAAGGAGTGTGATGCGCCAGAATCAAATAAAGTGCGAACGGGGTGATCATAAAGATAAACTACACTTTCTACAGAAGTATTTATACCTCGCTGTTGCAATGGTGGCGCTTCTAGCACATGGACCTGTGCCCCTGGGGTGGATCCAGTGCCCTGCCCCTGTCCTCGTTTCCTTGGGCAGTCCTTAGCCCTGTGGCCTGTCTGACCGCACGAAAAGCACCCACCATTCTCCTTGGCCTTCTTTTTCCGGCAGTCCTTTACTAAGTGTCCCACTTTGCCACAGAAATTACACTTCCTCTTCTCCTTGTTGCCTTTCCCGCCTTTCTTAAAGTCCGTCTTCTTAGGCTGCAAACCCTCTTTCTTCCCTTGAGAGCTTTCTGCCTTTGTCTCCTTCTTGCCCTTATCCTCTTCATTCAGCAATGCCATTTGCACCAATCTTTCATACGTGGCTCCCATGGGTATATGGGTCATGGCCAAACTGTGTAATGGCTCATTTAACCCTTTGACGAAACGGAGAGCCTTCTTGTGCGGGGTGTTGACTAGGTCAAGCCCAAACCTAGCCAGCTCATCGAACTGATTCACATACTCTCTGACAGTCTTGTCTCCTTGCTTAAGAAATAAGAATTTTTCCAACTGCAAACTTCTTTCTGCATCTGAGAGAAACTTAGTCTCAAACCTTACCCTAAAGTCCTCCCATGTATCCACTGGTCTTTCAGCATTGGTGACTTCCCACCAGTAGGAAGCCTCGCCCTTCAATAGCCACACCGCTAGTTGTACTTTTTGTCTATCTTCTACCTCAAAGATGATGAATAGGTCTTCAGTCTCTTTCAGCCAATTCCTAGCTGCCACGAAGGACTCAGTTCCATGGAAATCCCTTCCTCCCATAGCTTTAAAATCTTTACATATCTTAGCAAAACTGTTTCCCCGAGGAGGAGGTGGAGGAAAAGGTGCTGCTGCAGCTGGATGGTTTCCTTCAGCTGGAGGAGGAGGAACGGTAGGACCTGGCTGAGTGGCCCTAGCTTCTAAGAAACGTCTAAACCAACCAGGTATGGGCACCCCTTCCGGCAAGTTAAGTTCTTGGGACATGCTGAAACAAAAAAAAAAGGATAGATTCAAAACGAAGGATAAGAGATAATACCTATGACTTTGGGGAGTGGACTTTGCCTTTTTAGAATAAAATAATATTTTTCTTTTTAAAAATGCTTCTGTAAATTTCTTTTTGAAAAATAAATTTTCAAACTTTTTATCTCATCTGGTAAACCTATGCTCTGATACCAAGTGAAACACCCCACCTCCGTTAGGGTCACTCTCAAAGGGAATGCCCTAATTTTGGTGGAGGTTTATAAGTACAAGTCACAGATATACAAGACAGATATAAGAACACATATTTGTAAACAGCGGAAGAACAACAAACTTTATTTCATAAAGTCAAATACGTGTTACAACAACATCCTTTCCACAAAAACATAACATAACACTTTCATAATCTGTCTTGAGTACATTATTTAAAGAAGCATAAATAAAACATAGATAAACTGCAAAAGCCCCATAGTGGATTGTCCAAAGCCATAGTTCAAAACAGGAAAGTCCAAGCAATACATTTCTCTTCTTCAAGCTGGAGGTTGAGGTAGGTCAAGCTGCTGTGTTCCCTCCCTGAGGACCTGGGGGGGGGGGAAACGGAAGAAAGAAGACGAAAGAAAAGTAGAGTCAGACATAAAGCCTGAGTAAGTCTAGTACTATTTTGTCTATGAATAAAGAACTGGGTATGATAAGTATAAACGAGAAGTGGGCATGCACTATAAACTTGGTTAAGTTGTCTAGGGTCGAATATACTATCGTACCCCATGTTAATCTCTGAACCCATATAAACTAGTTTCCCACTGGCACCCCATAATCAGGGTGATGTGATCCATTCTATGATGATCGGCTCCTACTCGCATAGTTACATGTGTCTTACGGCCCCCGATGTCGTAGTTACCTATGCTGGTCCCACCATGGGGTGTATCAAGTCCCATAGTGGCAACCCGACACAACCTTAGAGTGCACAGGTATGCTACTGGTGTCCAGTGCCTTATTTTTCTACGCCGGAGTGTGTGCACGCCCGCACTCCGTTAGAACCTACACTGCTACACCACCGCCGTCGATTTTTGACCTCTTACAATCAGCCCAGTAATCGTGCCCCACCCTGCCTAGTTTCAGGGTATCATGATACACCGTGTAGGGTTACTGCTGAAAAGGGTCCCCCGTTACTAGGTTTTCTATCTCTAGCCAACATGCTAAGTTGGTTAAGTGTTTTCTAACCTAACCCCACCAGTCCGTTTAGTTTAGCATGTTCCATTTTGATTAAGTCTTAGTCCACTTAATCCTAACAATCCTGATTCAGCCTTAATTGTCTTATTAAGGCCCCAACCTCTCACATTAGACAGGTATTGCTGTGGCTGCCTGTTGCCGGTTGGTTTCGGGCAGTCTTACGCCACAACTCAGTCTAACCTCGGGTCCTTATTGGGCTCCATGTTTAACCTCCCACATTGGATAGGTATTGTTGTGACTACTGGACAGCCGGGCGGTTCCGGGCAGGTTTACATCACAACTCAATCCAACCTCGGGTTAAACATATCGTATTTTCTACATTTATATATCTTGTCATTCTTCTTTATTTCTTATATGTAAATATTTGCGGCCCATTATTAAGTTAATGGTGTAAAGGTTACACCAATCATGGGCCCAACCCATACTTGAATTTGGGCCCTTCTACTTTAGTTTTCATTCATTAGTAATTTTAACCCAACGTTATTTTCCCCCGTTTTACACGTCCGTTTATATATATTGGGCTTAGCCTTTTAAAGCCCAATTTAGCCATGCGAAAAGGGGAGGCTTAAAGCGTGATTACATACACAAAGAGGGGAAGGTGAGCGCATGAACTTGCATATGACGTTGGAAATCCATAATAGAAACTGGTGTACTTGCATAGTGGTAACATAGGTGACATGAATCAAAGCATGTGAACTTGTAATTGAGATATCATTATTGACCCATGAACCTATATTTTTACTTAGGCATTATGTCAAACATAAGCATGGCATAAATACTTTTAGCATAAACATGGCATAATGTCAAACATAAGCATGGCATAAATACTTCTAGCATAAACATGGCATAATGTCAAACATAAGCATGGCATAAATACTTCTAGCATAAACATGGCATAATGTCAAACATAAACATGGCATAAATACTTCTAGCATAAACATGGCATAATGTCAAACATAAGCATGGCATAAATACTTCTAGCATAAACATGGCATAAGTATAGTTAAATTTGTTTATAAGGTTTCTACATGTTTACAAAGAGGATACTTTGTTACTAACACAAAAGCATAGTTCAACTTAATTAAATTTAATCACATAATGATGGTACAAATATACTTATGCATAAATATTCCTAAGCATGGTGTTTACAAACTTGCAAAAAGGGATTTTTGAGTCTAACCTAGCCATGTCTCACATATGTCATCATATAATTTTTTTTTTTTTTTAAACAAGATAGACTTAATCATGAATTTCAATTATGCCCAATATCATTCATAGCCTAGCCATATTCATAAGTTTGCAAATAGGTTTCTAGTACAAAACATGGCTTGATACATAGATCATGGTGCCAAACTTGTCAATATAATTTCATATGAATTATGATAATCCCAACCTTATTCCAATTACTTCACAAAATGATGTTTTGCATAAAAAAATACACATTATGATGGCATAGTAACAAAATCCCAAACTTGCATGATTTTCAATTCAACAACTACATACATGTAGCTTCAACATAAATTACATATTTTGCGAATATCCAAACGTCATACTTGCATAAAACTACCGCATGTAGTTTTTCATGATGAATAACATAATCCAAACGTCATACTTGCATAAAACTACCGCATGTAGTTTTTCATAATGAATAACATAATTCAACGCACAAATATGAATTATTTTATCGCCACAAATCAAGTATACATATCAACACAATTATTTGTTCATACCAAAGTAATACTCTACTTACAATGGTTGCGGCAAATTCTCTAATTAAGAGATATGATTCCTTTGTTGAATTGATTAGCTTTAGGTTGCTTGAATTGCTTTAGGCTTTAGAACTTTCTCCCTAATCCTCTCTCTCTAGATGGCGGCTACTCTTAGTCGTTCCTCAGCAACATGGCGGCTATGTTCTTAATTTGAATGAATAGATTAGGGTTTAGTCTAGGGTTGTTTATATAGAGGTTAGGAATTGATTAGGACCATTGATGTTGCTAGGTTAGATCGTAGCCATTCATTCGATAGAGAGACCAATTAAAACTTACCACCTAGCCCTAATGACAAAGCAACCCACAGAAATTCGACCAAACACAGACCAGGCTAGCCAGGAGGGACTGGGTTCGATTTTCAAAAATTAAACTTTAAATTGAGCTGTTTTAGTCTGTTTGAATTTTATCTATTGTATACATATATTTTTGCATATATATATATATATTCTCATATATATACATATATTTTCTTTATTTCCTTATATGTACGTTCTTATCCTTTCAAAATTTGAATTTGTATACGTACATGTATTTGCATGCTCAGTTGGCCCTCTCTAAAACAGAGATAAAAATTATGTCGCCGCCGGGGTTCGAACCCCCGACCTCCATGCTACAAATCCAATGCCTTAACCAACTGAGCTACAGAGGCTTTTGTTAATAAGTCTTAGAATAATAATAATTATTGTCCTCTCCTTACTTCTCTTTTTCATGTTTTGCTGTAATATTTAAATTAAAGATATCTTCTTCATACGTTATCCGTTTTGCGCAAACTCGGACTCTATCTCAAGCAGAATTCCGAGACGAACGCAATGGTGATGTCCGTTTCCCTTAATTTTTCTGTTACAATTTAATTATACTTTAATTTGTTAATTTACTGTTAACGGAAAAATCCGGGGTGTTACATATCTACCAACTTCTTGCGTGCTTTCCAAACAAATGATTCCGTGATAACCAACCCGTAAAGCCTGGCTTACCAAGAAATCTCGATGTCGTGCCCTCCAAAATTTCCAACCGTGATTGCCCAGCTAACATACCGTGCCCACCACGTCTCTGCATCATATAAATATAAGCTCTCCGCTCCCATCTTTTTCATTCGAAAATTCAAGGAAAAACTGCAAACCATTTTGTTCCTTTCCACATGCGAAGCTTTATCTTTTCTCCATTCATACTATTGCTCTCTCTCACTAACTCGAAAAGAAACAATCTCTATATTGGTGCATAAAAATATATATATATATATATTCGAGTCCTCTGCTGTCCATCTTGATGCCGCTGTCGTTGTTCGCCCTCGCTGTTGGAGCTAGAAATTGTTGGTTTTGGTGGCACTTGGCTGGTGTCAGGTTCGGTGAAAAGGTCGGAGAGCAGGGGAGTGTGGACTGACAGGAGGAAGGCGCGCCATGCGAACTGATAGGAGGCGTGTATTCGTTTTCATTAAAGGAGAAGTGGAGTAAGGGTGCGATGGGGTCTTGCTTGAAATGGAAGTAAGGGGAGAAAAGTTGTACTGAAAATGAAGTGAAGGGGGACTGGAAGGTTTCGGGTGACTGGAGGAAATATTTGCGTCCTTCAGGCGTTGGAAACATTTGGGAGGAGAAGAAGAAAAAGAAAAAAAAACGTGGAGGAGGCGTTAAAGTATTCGGTTGAGAGAGGCACTGCATTGGTCAGAGAAATATATGCAGGAAGTATGCATTACGAATTGGAGCAGCTCGTTTTTGGGGGGTTTATATAGGAAAAAGTATTTGACAATATGTTTCGGTGGCCAGTACCAACACATTGGAAATAATGTACAAGAGGAAGCATCAGGGCAGATGGACGGGAGTAGTACCAATGTGAAGAAATTTTTTAACGTGCACAAGTATGGTTCAAAAGGAACAATGAACGTGGAGAAAGTGGTCTTGTTCTTTTGAAGTGAAGATTTGTTTTGAGGTGGCCCATACAATTGGACTAATCAAAGGTAGCAAGCAGGCAGAGTCTGTTATATTCTCTAACCAAAATTAGTGGGACTAATGACGCTCAAGGTAATGACAAGAAATTTAAGGAATTATTAAATAATTTGTTTAATTAATTATTATAGTATATTAAGGGTAATAGTTGTGAAATCGAACCATACGATGACAGAATCGCATGAAATCGGACACGATGGAATCAAGGGAAAATACAGTATTGCTAAACGAGTTCGGAAGAGATCGGCGCAATCAAAATTTTGTTGATTTAAATTTTACGAAGCACTGAAATCATTGAATGGAAACAAAGGTGAGTTAATTCTCACACATTTCTGAAATACTTTGATGTGCTAAATTCGTTTAAATTTAAATTGGTTGATTGGATGCCGTGGATGCCTATGGTTGATTTAATGGTTGATGTTAATTATATTATCGTCGTTAAAATATTTCTATGTACTGATATGAAACATTATAATGGTCTGTGTTGCAGGGAAGAACAGGTAGGAGGAATCAAACCGGTTCCTCAAATATTTAACATGCTGTTACTTCATATTTTATGAACTGTTTAAAACCCGTTGACTTTAGACCTTGTTGGTTGTTGAATATGGTTGAGTTTGAACCAATATATATAGTATTGGTTGAGAAATAAATAGCTAATGGCCCAAATATACACCGTTTTAAAAAGATCGATTCACCGTCAGGTGAATCGCTAGAAATGAAGTTATGTAATTTATTTTACAACCGAATATATTTTTAAATATATTAATTTAAATAAAGTTTCTAAAAAGGGAATAAAACCAGCCATGTATATACATTGACTGGTTTAACCACGAATCACCATTTTTGGTACCAAATCTACCGTGTGCGAAGCACGTGCTTATCAAGTGATTTGTAAACAATGGTGTTTAGCTAATTCAAGTGATCAGAAGTAGTGCAACAATTAGAACGGTTTATCTTGGTATTAATTTAATCAAACTATATAGAATTATTTAGAAATTAATTATTAATTTAAATGTAAAGACCAATAACGATTGACTAATAAGTTAGTCATGTTGAGAGTTAAACAAGTTAACGACGTTAACTGAAATTGTTAAATAAATAGGTTCATTAATTAAAGGAGAATTGTTAACGGTTAAGTAACCCAGCCTTATTTTAGTAAGTAGTGAAATTTGATTATTTGTCATTTATTTATCGAAGTGATAATTTGGGATGAGAAATATAGCAAGGAAACGTTTGTAAAGCTTAAAGTCGTGTTTATAGTCAATAACGCGATTTAATATGTAATCGAAGTTTTAACTAAATTTTAACAAAATTATATTTAAGTAGAATCTAGGAATCCAAGTTATACGAAGTTAAATAATCCAAGTTTATTGAATATATAAATGGAACGAGTTATTAGAAGTGACAAGCCAAGATTGAAAATTTAAGTAAACTGGCGGAGATAGGAAAGGGGAAATCAACCGTTTGAACCAGAGTAATTAAACGAGATAGGTTATAAAGATGCGATATAGAACCGCTATTGTAAATGAGAAATGATATTTCATCAAGATGGAATAAAAATGTGATTTGTTGTGATAAGGGAAATAAGTATCAGTTTTTGTATTACAACTAATATTCATCCTAAGATAAGAACGTTGTTGATCAAGGTCTGAGAGGTAATTAAAATACCATAACTTGAACAACTTCAGGATTATCAAAGGATGATATTAGTCGTAATGATGAAAGTGTTAGAATAAAGTATTTTGGTCAAATAACAAAGTATCGTTATTAGAAGGGTTTGGAAATGTATTTATAATGAGATTCCGAAATTAAAGGGAATAAAAGGGGCTTAATGGTATGAAGTGATACCCCCATAAATAAAGAAATAAAAAGGGAGATTGGTGAAAGTATAATGGTATTTTCAAAGTATTAAAATAAGATTTAAATGGGATTATTCTAAAGAGATGAGTAGTGATTTTTGTGTTCAAATAACGAAGCCAAAAAAGATGTCGTAATGATTAAATGATAAGTTTGAATCAATAAGAAATGTTGTGGAAATGCTTTGAAATGTTAGTGAAGGATAAATTAGATATGATTTAAGATATTTTCTAGGTTTATAGGTAAAGGAATTTGAGTATAATTATATTTAAACCAACATATTATTTTTGGGTATTTCAACTAAGATATTATTTTTAAATGGCCAAGTGATGTCGTGTATAAACCAATGGATCTGTTTGTTTTTATGGTTGTTTATTTTGATAGTTAAATAACTAACTATCAAAATCTAACCCAACGTTGTTAGTGCGGAAAGACCGGGATCGAATTTATATTTGAAAACCGTTCCGACCAATAAATACGAATACGTGGAAAGGGCTGATCGACATGGAGCAATTGGAGACCATAGACCTTCATGTAACGGAAGAATTACTTACAATCTCTGGCTGATCCCTAGAGATATACTGTAATTCTGTCATGATTGGAATCTATGGGTTGCAAGGACTTCTCGCTGCTGATCCATGGGGTGTTTCCTGTATTGGATGCAGTAGGATGGTGCCTTCGGTTCATCCTGTTCCTAGATGACATATATGGACGATGTGAGTGGTGGCCAGATGTTTCAAAAGTCGATTATAGCCTCAAGCCTCATCAACCGGGAAATGACAAAAATCGGGCAGGCAGCATGGCTATGTGGGTCACACCCATCAGGGTGTATTGTCACCATCTAGAGAATATTCATATTTGTTACTTCTTTTCATTTCTGTATCTCCCGGGGATTACGGTGGTCGCGCGACAAAAAGCCGTAAGGTGACAATATACTCGATACACTCAAGAGAAATGAGTGGTCAGTCATGTGTGGGCCGGGTTGCAAGACGTTCTTGTTAAACCCAGTGTATTCGTCTCTAGAAATACACTATCGGCAGGTGGTCCCATACCTTGTCATAAGTTGGAAATCCAATCTCCAATAAGCGCCCGCGGTTTTGATTGTATACTATATATGTGGAGCGTGAGATGCAAGCGTTCTGCTAGATTCTATTTACTTGTATTTAGATACTATTATAATATCAGAAGAAGATATTGATTTCAAAATGGTTTGGGTTATAGTAAGGTAAGAACCGTCCGTGTTTATGTATGGACTGATCTTACTATTATCCTTTTCTTTCAAAAAGATTTCAAAGTTAAACAAGTTGGTTGCTGTATGAATTTACCACTGAAAGTATTTCAGACAGATCCGAGTGAATTTTGTTTTAAATCAAATGTGCTCGGGTCAGACCGAGTATATTATCAGGTTTGGTATCGCTTGGAGCTTCAGAAGAAGAGTTGAAGTCGAGACGTATTCCATACATATACTGGTACTTGTTTATTTCCGCTGTATGTTGTATTGATCTGAATGTATACTCTGATGTTGTAATCATATATATTTCCAGTTTCTATTGTATAAAGTATTAGTTATTATTATACTTTGTCCATTTCGCTGTGAGACTCTGATCTTCTTATTCTTCTATTCTAATATTTCTTTCTTTCTCTCCTCACCCTCTAACTTCTTTCTATTAGCTTTCTGGGTTTTTCGATAGTTGAGTTTGGACAAAGGATGTGTTAGTGTCTGAATTCGAGTGTCGAAATTCCCGGGTCGCTACATCTTTAAATTACACACACGTATAAAACAACATTGATTGGCCCCAAACTAGAAATTTAGATAAATAGACCAACATAAATTTTAAACTCAATATATAAAAATCCCATGTTAAACGGTATTCAAATTATATAGAAATCCCTATATATTTATTAATCAAATTGTTATAGTTTATAAACGATTCCATAGCGACTTTTTGAAAATTTGATTTGGACATAACTAACAATATATATTGTACAATAACCATTTTTCTCTTAAATTAGAAAATTATAATTACATAGATTCGGATGATTCTTGTTTTAAAGAATTCTGACCTAAAATTGATTCTGTATATTCAATTGAAGTTTAAATCATAAATTACGAACTACCACGATGTTACGAGCTTGATTATAATTAAATATAAATTTAACGTTCAAACTTTGTTATATAAACGAATTCTATATTATAAATCCATTTATAATAACAAATCAATTTTTGAAATAATAAATAAATTAAATATCAGACTACCTAAAATACGGCACGTTACAAAGGCTTTATTTTGGTGGGATATGGCTGAGACAGAGCATCGCTTTGAGACTTGAAATGACTTTACCGAGAGATTTGGGAGAAAGTTTCTATCTCAAGCAGAAGAGGGCATGCAATTGGAAAAGTTTTTAGTGTTCAAACAAGGCGATCTTTCGAGTATGTCATTCATTTTAATGAACTTGAGTGATTTGGGGTGGATTTTGTAAATACTTCTGACAATAAAGCAGTGAGGTTTGCTAGAGGTTTGAGCTAACCTCTACAGGGATTATCTATGACACATATTCCGGTAAGTGCAACGTTTGTGAATCTTGTAGAGATGGCACTCATGCACGAGGAGGGAAAGGGTGATATAGTGGAAATAAAAGTTGAGGTGGCTAAGGAAATATTGGGAAAAAGAAATGATGGCCCAAAAATAGCGGCACCACTAGTGGTCGATACTACAATGGAATCAACAATGGCAGTTCGAATAGCAGCACTACTAGTGGACAAAAGATGTGGGGAGGGTGGACCTGGTGCGAATGAATAATAAGCACAAAATTCAGCAAACCCAAGTGAAGAAGTAAGATAATCCAAATCTAGTGCGGACTGATTGATATCAATTTTTGTGACGACAAGGAATTTCGCTCGGATCGAACCAGTCGCTAAACCGATCCAGGCCGTTCGAAACGCCCTATCGTTTGAGAACAAGACAAATCAGAACGCATATAGAAGAACATTTCATTGTATATTACAACAATGCATCAGATTACAAGAATATACAGAGTATAAATGAATAAATATTACACAGAAATATCAGAGATTTAAATTACATAGCAGCGGAAAATAATACAAAGCACAACTGAAGGTGATATACGGATACAGAGCTTCCCGGATATCGTTCCAGCTGTAAACCAGGATCCTGTGAATATAAATCTGCAAAACCAAAACTACTAGCTGCCCGTGTCAAAATAGGGGCACCTAGAGTTTAGGTTAAAACAATAAACTCCAGGTCAGTCATGTGACTGGTGTGAGAACTAAAACAGTTATTAATCTTTATTTTTAAAGTTAGGTAAATCAAGGGACCACGCCGTATAACACTAGGGCTGTAAATTTTGTTCGAATGTCCGACGTCCGTTCGTGTCCGTGACCGAAATACGTCCGTCCGAGTCCGTCCGATTTTCATTTAGGACACGAGTTAGGACAACAAAATTTGTACGAGAAAAAAATCATGTCCGGTCCGAGCTCGTCCGAATTCGTCCAAATTACTTGTAATTCGACATATAGTTGAGAGAAAATCTAGTAAAATGTACAAAATGTGATATAAATAGTCATGTCCGACCGAGTCCGATTGGTCGATTTTATTTAGGACACGAATTAGGACAATGAAATTTGTCCGAGAAATTTTTTGGTCCGGTCCGTGTTCGGTCCGATTTTTTTTAGGACAGAAACTGAACACACCTCCGTCCGGTCCGGTCCGACCGATTTACACCCCTATATAACACGGAACGGGTTTCCTCCCAAGAACACCAGTGCATATAAGTAAACAGCGCAATGCTTTTCTAAAAATGAAGCTATTATAAGACCCAGGTCCCATCACGTAATGCAACGCAGCCGAGGATAGGGTTTTCCCTTATAATAGCCAAACATGCTTAGTACGTTTAAAACAAATCATTTGATACTACTATAAGTGCATAGTGTATAAAACAACTTCAAATCATAAGTATCAATCATAGGCGGCATGAATGCCCCATAACACTATGTCGCCATATATAAGTTTACAATCAAAACCGCAAGACGTCGTATTGGAAGTTGGGTTATCATTTATGGTATGAACCGAGGCTAGGGGCAAGATCCTCACTGATTCGAGACTGCCTAGCCCGAGTCTCAGGCAAGCGCGCAGGCAAGCCTTGGAGCGACAGGGCCGGTCCACCGATGTGGATTATTATACCTGAGCACTACGTTTCGCCGCCCTTTGGGGCGTAAGCGAGCCAACTAAATGACTCCATCGGTTCGAGAACGACCGATCAATCCGAGACGCCTCGCAACAACAACAACCACATAAGTCAAACTCGTCAGGGCGTGTAAAACCACTGACGCCACTTTTAGCTAGGAGGAAACGTAGGCCCTCCCTGAGGTCCGTCTCCCGTTTTTGGTTCATACCGGGTGTGAAACTCGCGAAGTAAACGTTACACAAAGCTACGCCACAAAGGCCGTGCTTCGATCATCAACCACAAGACTTTGCTTTTCAACAGAAGCCTTGATCAATTGCCACTTAGGCATGCCACACAGGCAATTCACTCCATGCGTTTGATATCCATCAATATATAACCCCTGAGCTCGTACGCCTCAGAGAAGGGCGTTAAGCAAGAGAATAAATTCTCCGCCGCCAAACAGATATATATTTAATAGAGATCAATCACACGGACTAAAATCCAATGTCAGACACACAGTCCATTTACAAGTCCGTTCTGGGTCTGAACGAAACCGGAGGCACCTAGTACCCCGCATCCCCATCGATCTCCAAGTACGTCTGGACGATCACCAACTGTTTCCATCTTCTTGGGTGTACAGCCCAATCAAGATCATCAGTAATCACCCAAACGACGTGAAGACTTCCGGTCTTCGACCATCGTCTTCATCTTCGACTTATCGTCGTATCAGTTATTCAGAATGGGATAAACCCGGTCTTTCCGAATAACTCGCGTATATTTTAAATAAGTGTTACACAAACACAACATACGCCTCATTCCAATTCATTAGTCACTAACCGTAAATTAATCAAGAGAATAATTCCCCAAATATTAACCCCGAAGGCCGAAACCAACATCAGATCAATATCCAGAAAACCATTCTGCTTGGCTAACCGACAGTTAGTTTCTAAATTTCACATTCATAGGGAAAGGTTCCCATTAATTTTATCCAAGATAAATTCTTTATATTTATTCTTTAATCTATCCTTTTGAATTTCGATTCAACTAGTCGGGATTAACGAAACTTACCGAAGTAATCATTTGTTTTAATTTCCCAATCCCAACCTATTTATCCCATGAAGTAAAACTGGTAATACTTCATATCTAACACCACAGTGTTATCGGTAAATTCAATTACCATTTCACGTTCAAATCTAATTAAAGATTTAACTATCGCCTGGAGTAAAACTGGTGATACTCCATTCTCGATTATTTCAATCTAATTAAAGATTCATTAAAACTCCACTTAGTTTTAATCGTTAACTGGGTTAAAGAATCAGTGTCATTTAAAACACGGTTCACGGTAAACCCAAAATATCATTCCATTAATTATCGGGTTAAAGAACAAGTGTTATTTAAAAACACTGTCCACGATAAACCCAAAAATCAATATCAATTCAATTCCAATTAAATATTATTTAATTGGTACCTTTCATTAAATCTAAATAAAAAGATTTAATCATTTCTCAACTGGGTTCAAGAACAGTGTTAGTGAAGACACCATTCACGACAAACCCAAATCACATTCGATATTCAATACAAGGCTCTGAATAGAAAATATATCGGCTTATATTCAATATCAAATTCTACGACTAACAAATGTCGTATTGGAAATAACGATATAAATATATATCTTTCAAATTTCCATAACAACACCTATATAATCACGAATTCCAACATCGAAATATTCCAAAGACAATTTCGATTCAAATCCACTCCAATGCAATCATTGGATATTCTGGTTATTTTTAAAACCCTTTTTAAATTCAATTTATTTATTTAAAAATAAATAGAATTATAATTCTAGTTCAAAACCAGTTCATTTCGATAAAAATCTATTTTTATCTTTTCAAATATGGAGTTTTTCATCCCAAATTTTCCCAAATCATTTCTTATGATTTTACACAAATTATTACTATTTTTAATAATTTTATCAAGGCCCGTACCGTCGATTTCCATCAATGGCCATCGAACTGCACTTACAGCGACCTTTTTCGAATTTGATTTGGACGTATCTCCAAATCCAACCGTTAGATTTTGAATTTCTAATATTCATTAGAAAGCTCTTTTCGATACGAACCCAACAGTTCCAGTTTTAGGAGAATCCGACGGTCGGATCTCCCGTAATATTCGTTCGAAGTTAATGGTCGAAATTCGCGAACTGCCGCGGCGCGGCGCGTTCTATTCAGGCCATTATATTATATATATAATATATATAATATATACTTTGTCGATTTCCTTTCGAAATGAATTTTATAAATCATTTTAAATTAGTTTTCAAAACGGTTTCAACTTCATATTCAATTTCAAAACAAAATTGAATATTCCAATTTAAATTCATTTTAAATTCATTTTAAATTCATTTCAAATTGATTTCGATTCAAATTGATTTCTAATTCAATTTCAATTCGTTTTCAATTCAATTCAATTTCAAAATCGTTTTCAATTCATTTCATTTCGAAATCGTTTTCAATTCATTTCATTTCGAAATCGTTTTCAATTCATTTCATTTCGAAATCGTTTTCAATTCATTTTATTTCGAAATCGTTAAAATCGATATAAATACCGTTCACGTCAAAATGGCGTTAATCTAATCAACACGGCTTCATAAATTTCTATTTTCAAATATTATATTTCAAATATTTCTTTTTCAAAATAGTTGTTATTATCAAAATATTTCGTTCAACACATGACCAATCTCAATGGATGAGTACTGTCAACACATGAACCTTTATTTTATATTATAAAGATGTAAATTTTATTACTAAAATATTTCGTTCAACACATGACCAATCTCAATGGATGAGTACTGTCAACACATGAACCTTTATTTTATATTATTCTTTATTTTTCAAATTGGAATGAGGCCCAATCAATTACCGTATAAAGTTAATTATATGGATTCCATACAACACATGTATATAATAGCATTGAAAAATAATCAACCATCAACCATAGTGCACTACACTGTATAAGCATCAAATATAGATATCTAACGCTTATAACAGCCTGTCAATCGATCGATCGACATATTTAATCAATCAGGATGAGTGAACTTCAAATTTCATCCTAACACCCGTGTGGGGTTTCAAACAATCAAACACATATTTTATTTGTGCAGTTGGGCGATGTGTAAAATTTATCGTCCCAATCAATGTCCTTCAAATAGGTGTACATAAACAAACCGTCCGATTTGTAAATGAATATTTATTTATTCACATTCACGTTAAAAATTATATTTTTAACGATAAAACATTTTATTCAACCTATGAATATTCTATTCGGTTCATTTATTCAATAAAATGATATTTTTATTTTTCTAACATATTTTAGAAAATTTCGGCGGCATAACGGCACGATACTAGAAACGGGACAAGGCCTAGCCTTATCCCCGGTCTAGTGAAGGCCCACGCCATTCACACATCAATCAAATTCACCAAACAACCAAATTCAAATCAAATCATTTTACTAATTTATGCAACCAAACAAACAAGTCCATGGTCTGTGGACGATTGTGTCGGGTGCTACTAAGCACCATCTGCAACCTAGTATATATATATAACTAGAGAAAAGAAAGTGAAAGGTGAGAAATTCTCACAGATAGCTATCCAAGCTCCACGGCACTTCATTGATAGAAATCTTCATCGCTATCGCATCTTCGTCGTCTTCGTTGCCCGTAGCCACTGCATATATAAAAATCACACATTTTTATATTTTGATTCAATATACAAAAATCGAATTTTTACTTCGATGTTCAATATATAAAAATCACATTTTTACTTCGATGTTCAATATATAAAAATCGAATTTTTACTTCGCTATTCAATATATAAAAATCACATTTTTACTTCGATGTTCAATATATAAAAATCGAATTTTTACTTCGATGTTCAATATATAAAAATCATATTTTTACTTCGATGTTCAATATATGAAAATCATATTTTTACTTCGATGTTCAACATATAAAAATCAAAATTTTTACTTCGCTATTCAAAAATCTGATCTTTTTCTATTCAAAAATCTGATCTTTATAAAACAAAAGAAATCATAACTTCTTACTTTCAAATCTTGTATATTTTTATCTCAAAATTATATATATTTTTTTTTATATAACTAAAGATTATATTTTTGAAAACCATGTATATATATTTTATTTTTGAATCAATTTTTTTAAAACAATGTTGTTTAAATTTTTAAACCTGAAAAAGAAATAAAATGCTTTACTGTAAAAGAAAACCGTCGCTCACCCAAGAACCCACGTTCTAACCAGAAACCATTGAAGAGGTAGAATCGCCGCATCTCTTCACCAAAGGTGGTCGGAACTTCATCAGTGACCAGAGAACGGCGCGGCGGAACCCTCTTCTCCCCTGACCAGAATCGCACCATCCTCACACCTCTACAGCGCCTCCAAACTCCATTCGAACATCGGTGACCTCGTTTTGGGGATTGGGGCTTTCGCACTTAGGAAGGAGAGAGGAAGATGGAAGATCGACGGTGGTGTGGCAAGGGGGGGGGGCGACAGTGGAGGTGAGGAAGCGTAGGTGGCGGGATTGTGATGGGAGCGGGTTTTTCCTTTTCCCCGATTCAGTTTTGAACACGATGTAATGAGGGGCGTTGACTGGGAAAAGTTGGAAGGGAGGGGGTATATAAAAATATATATATATAAATATTTAATTCCATTATATTTCCCAAAAAGTAAGTTATTATTTCTACCTCCTATTCAAACCCAACGACTAACGTCCCTAGCTAATTACCCTCATTCTGAACACAATGGGATATATACCGTAAGCTGATTCGATCGTTTCGATCAGTTTCCGTTGAATTTATATTTAAATCATTATATTGAATTTCAAACGTACATTTCAAATTACCGGGGCCACATACTAACTCTATAAATTGCAGAAAAATATTTTCTAGCTTCGTATTGACGATACGGTCCTAACAAAACTAGTTTCATTGAATTCTGAGACCGTTGGAAAGATGGCCAATTTCCAATCGATTAAAATCAACTGAAAGTGGTCAAACGCGTTTTCCCTTGCCACGCTCACATATTGATTCGAAGAATTACGAAATTTGAAACCTAGCAATAATTCGACATCGCGGATCCAACAAAAGTGGTTTCGTCGAAATCCGAGGTCGTTTGCAAAATGGCTATTTTTAAGGGCCGAAATTCCACAGCGACTATTCAGAATTTTCAACTGGACATATCTTTTGATTCCCGCTATGAAATTTCAATTTGTCGGATTCGTTGGAAAGATATTATCAATTAGATTCAAATATTTTTGGTTTCACTAAAATCCGGATTGTTTTGCACCCGGTACATTCAATTGAAGTTTGAAATCGAATTATCGAACTACCGCGCCATTTTCAATTCCTTTTATATTTATATATAAATATTTATATTCTAACGGCGACGTATATTATATATACGTTCTGAATATGTTCGAAATAAATTTCTCGTCGATATTATTTAAAATAATCTATTTTAAATGTTCAAAATTCGCTAAAATTGCCAATTTAAAATTTTTAAACTGGCCCAGATTTTCGGGTTGTTACAATTTTACCTGCGGTCACTAGGTATACAAGGTCAACCTTGTAATCATTCACATCTAAAGAAGTATCGTCATGGCTCGCGCACTATTTAAGAACATTCTCCTGAACTGTGTGTTCTCTAATGGGTTGAACTCCGGTAGCTTCTTGGACAGGGTGATCTGCAGAGGGAGTTTGAGAGCTAGAGGCTTCAATATCAATAAGACTAGACGGGTGTAACAACCCGGGGATTTTCGACCTAGAAAATCGATACAACATACCATGTCGACCATTCAAGCGTCGGAAATACCTGATAGTTAATGAAAGAAGTTAGAGGGTAAGGATAGATAAGATAGAAAATTAGAATAGGAGAAGAAGATGATCACAACATCCGAGTAAACACGAATCTCACAATGGAATGAATAAATATATTTCATAGCATAACTTTGAAGTAAAACAGTATCTGTATACATTACCATTATTAGATTATAACACTTACAACACAGCGGAAATAAACAATAGCTATAAAATCCTGAAGCCTCCTGCTCTAGCTCTCCAAATATATCTATAAAATCCCGACTACTTGACTGCCCGTACAAAATTGGCACCCAAGAGTTTAGGGAAAACAAAATAAATTTCGTGTCAGTCATGTGACTAGTGTGAGTAAACTCCAATCATTTGTTTAACTTTTAAAATCCTTTTAAAAGAAAGAATAATCGTAAGACCGATCCACAAATATACACCGATGGTTTTTACCTTACGATAACCCCAAACAATCTTTTAAAAATCCATACTCTTTTGATATTATCATAATGTCTAAATCACATAAATAGAAATCTAGTAGAACGCTTTCATCTCACGTTCTACATATATAATATACAATCAAAAACCGCGGCTCTTATTGGGTAATGGATTTCCAACTATGAGAAGGAAGGAACCACCTTCCGATCAGTGTACTCTAGAAGCGATGCACTGGAGTTCAACAAGAACATCTTGTAACTCGGCCACACATGACCGGCCATTCATTTCGCTTGAATGTTCCGAATATATTGTCACATTACGGTTGGTATACCAACATAACCATTCCCGGGAGATGCAGAATTGAAAGTAGTAACAAATATCAATATTCTCTAGATGGTGAAAATATACCCTAATTGGGTGCGACCCACTTAGCCATGCTGCCTGCCCTATTTCTGTCATTTCCTAGTTGATAAGGCTTGAGGTCATAACGTATATTTTAACAAATCACTCCATTTACTTCGAATGCCACATCATCATACTCGTCAAATCACAAATTGATTTCTCTAAAAATACCACAGGTATAAGCTAAGAGAAATTAATTCCTTCACCACCAACGTAAATATGTTTGAAACGATCAACTTACGCGATCTACCAGATATTCTATATCAAACATTCGTCCATTCAAATTGTCCTAGGACCGGACAACCCGAAGGCACTATTCTGTGAATCCATCTTAGGAAATTTTGAACAGCCCTTACATAACTCTGTCTTCAATTATCTTTATCATATTTGATTTGCAACGCTAATGCCATACGGAGTGGTTTTCAGATAATATATCTGATCCCGGTCTCTCCGTATTGACAACGGAAATGGTCAAAATCTTTGATAGTCGGTGATTTAACTATCAAAGGAAAACATGTGTACAAACAACGGTCGTATTTCCAAATGGAAACCTTACTGATCAATCATCATTTCATTTCCCAATTTCCCATTTATCATTTCCATATATTCATAAATTCCTTATTTTCTAAAATTAGAAAATATACATTATTAACTTTAGAAAACATTTCCATTTCTGATTCACGCATCAATATCTTCCCGCCTCTATTAGTCTCTAACTATAAACTAGTAAGAAAACAACCTTTCAAGTATAAAACCCCGAAGGCCGAAACCAACATCAGATCGATACCTAGAAAGCCATTCAACTCAACTAATTTCCATTCAGATTCTAATTTCAGTAATTCCATTTAAATTCCTAATTCAAACCCCAAATTCCTTAATAATATTTGATTTGCAAAATATTTACTTTAATCTAATTTTTCACATAGAATGTGAATAATATTTCTTTATATAGTCAAAACACTTGGATTTCGTATTTAAAAACAATATCTCAAACCCAAATTCTATTTATATTTTTATTTGTAGAATTATTCATACAAATCTCCTTTTTATTTCTAACACATAAATCTCATTTATAATTCCCTTTATATAATTCTATTTATTTTATATAAATACTTTTATATAATTCTATTTATTTTATATAAATCCTTTTATATAATACTATTCATTTTATATAAATCCTTTTATAAAATTCTATTTATTTCCCAAATATTTCCTTAATTATATTTTCCAATATTTGTTTTCCAAACATTACCTTATATAATATTATATTTATTTCATATATAAATATTTCATTTTCAATATTCACTTTGAAAATTTCCTTTTTACATTCCAGTATTTCATACGGTATTTAAAATACCGAATAACATGACCAGTGTAATCATAATCAATCACATATTTTATATCACATCATATATCACAATATATGAAAATAAATAGTATTATAATATTGAAGATTCCAGTTGGATCCCTCCAACTTGTCTCCCTGCATCCACAAATGTTAAACAATATAACTAACATCACTTTCTTTTCAATATGAAATATTCTAATCAACAGAATCAATATTTGATTAACGATTTATATATATATCGTTATCTATAATTTCAACCAATAAATCAGCAATTCAACCGAACAATCAACACACAACAATCATTCATCAATTACCAATACTATATTATATTTATAAAAATATAAACTGTATAGAGTTAGGGAGATTTACTCACATTGGACGATCATCATTAAATAACGATTACTGTCGGTTGATTCAGACAGACAATTTTTTTCACTATAAATTGTAACGAGCTCCAATTCACTCCAAATCAGTTCCATTGTATAGCCGTCATCTATACGATCCCAACGGATCCTGTTCTGTTGAATTTCAATAATGTGAGAGCCCGATACGATAAATTTTAAGATAATACACTATCTAAAGTTTAATTAAACTTCCAGTTCAAATGATTTTAGTTTAATCGGACAATTGTGACCTACTATCTCAAGTTATCAAATAAGTAGCTTATCTGCTATGGCTTATATACAGACAATGCAATAAGTAATGATCCAATTTCTAGGCACTTGATCATAATTTTTTTCTTTCTTTGTAAATGATGAAGATAGCTCTAAAACTTGAAATTTAAACACGCTCAACATATACGAAGATGCCAGTAATAGCCATATTTATCTTTGGGAGAAAACGTCATAAACATGGGAAGTTTACGTGATGGATGGTTTAGGATATGACACATATTGACATAGTACATGCCTTGAATTTTTATAACAGCTAGTGTTACTAAGGTTCTAAAATTGTATGTTGTAGGGTAAAATAATAATGAAAAAAGGGACGGTTCGCATGTGGATACCTTCAAAAGTGCACATGCTTTTACCAATATAATTGGATATTTCTAGATGAGGCTATACTGGTACTAAGGGAAAAAATTGAGCAAACAAATGTAAGATAAAGTTAGCTGGGCCTTACACTTTTTGAAACTGACCCACGAAAATAAACCTCAACCCACTGTTAAAAGCTTGAACCGCATCCCTCCCCAATACCCGCCCCAACATTTACATCTTCTCCAAACACCACATCTGCTTCCAGTAAACAAAACCACCATACCCGAAACCTGGCCTCACCATTCATTCCCACCGACCCGTACAATACACGTGTCTTCTCATTTCAGTTAAATACTTCTAGCCCTCCCTTTCTTTTTAAAACTTGCGGCCTCTTGTACTTCTCCCTCCCCATAAAGTAATTGTCTTCCTCATTATATACAATGCAAGTTCAGGAACCCACCATTGTCTCGTTGTTCTTTCCGATTACCATCTTCTACTCTTCATTATAAATTCAAAGAAAAATATATTTATTTCCCTCTTTGACTCCTCTACCCTACTATGTCCACCATAGCAATTGCACATGCCTCCTCCTTGGATCCATCGACAGCCCATCTCAGTGTACAGGTGAAACCGCGAATTCGTTTAACCCCAACTACAACCAAAATTAGCCACTAGCTTCTACATCTTCACACAACTCTCCCCATCACCATGAAAATTAACTTGCATTCCCCTCTTCTTTTCCTGTTCGATGCCTTCCCTCTCGTCGCGTTTTCTATCCTTGACAAAAATTACAATGAACAAAAACTTTCGAACCAAAACAAAAAAAACCAGGCTTCGACTTACTCCATCATATACAGTATCTGTGGGTTTTCATATCATCTCCACACTGTATAAGAATGACTGAACAGAAATGTTCCCAATGCAGTATTAAACTCATATAGGATTGTTGCTTGTGTCCATAATAGTTTAATGGAGTTTGCTTTATTTTATTTATTTTAAAAGCCATGGTAAGCTTATATTTTTTCTTCAATATCGAAAAAGAAACTAGGAAGAAAACCTCTAGTATTTATAGTATTTCAATCCTTTAGTCGCTAAGTAATAGCGTGATGTAGGGTAGGTAGGCTTAGGACTTTAAAAACACACGCAGAATTAAATTTGATGAGATAGGTTATTACAGAATACAGCTGCATTTGGAATAGACTATTGTACGAGACTTGACAGGGAAGGAAGTAAATATTTTATATTTTGATGTACGTTTGTAACGACCAGAGGATTTTCGGCCCCGGAAATCGACATAAATACCTTTACCGTAACTCATGTCGACCTTCCAAACACCGAAAACACTAGAGCGTTATTAGAAAGAAATTAGAGGGTGCAATAAGAAAGAAAGAAATATTAGAATAGAAGAAGAAGAAGAAACAACACAACACAGAGTCTCACATCGCAGCGGAACAAAATATAATACACAAATAAAACTTTACTGAGAGCTTTTAAAATTACTTACAATATCAGAGTACATCAACAACTGGGCAGCTATAATAATCTGTCCTCATGCACAACACACAGCGGAATAGTAGCTATAAAATATCATACGTCTGGACTCTTCCAGCTCGTCTCTTCACAGCGGCGATAATCTGAACCTGTACAACCCGGTCTAACCCGAGCATTTACAAAATACCGGGTCAGTCTGGTGAACCAGATTGAGATAAACTCGCACAGTATTAAGGTATCACACAACTTGATTTTTTTTAGTTAAAATCCTTTCGAAAGCAAAGGGTAATCATAAGACCAAATCCACGCATAAACACGGACGTTTTTTACCTTACGATAACCCAAACCATTTTTGAAACCAATATCTTGTCTGATATTATAATAATGTCTAATTACAAGTAAATATCAATCTAGTGGAACACTTGCATCTCACGCTCCACATATATAGTATACAATCAAAACCGCAGGCGCTTATTGGAGATTGGATTCCGACTATGACAAGGTATGGGACCACCTGATGATCGTGTATCTCTAGAGGCGAATACACTGGGTTCAACAAGAATGTCTTGTAACCCGGCCCTCACATGACCGACCACTCATTTCGCTTGAGTGTATCGAATGTATATCACCAACGGTTGGGTGCGACCCACCGTTTCCCAAGAAGGGGCAGCATCGAAATAGATTAAAGAAGCAAATAAGATTTTCTCTAGATAGGTGATTATACACCCTAATGGGAGTGACCCACATAGCCATGCTGTCTGCCCGATTTTTTTCATTTCCCTGGTTGATGAGGCTTGAGGCTACGCTTTATCATCACACCAGATTCACTTCGAATGCCACATCGTCAAATCCGTCAAATCACTTATTGACGTCCTCAACAATACATTATGTGTTAGCTAAAAGAAGTTTCCTTCTCCGTTTCCACTCTTGGTACAGTTGAAGAAATCAATATACGTGACCGTCTGGAAATACTTTGTCAGACACTCGTCCATACAAGTCATCCAGGAACAGGATGAATCGAAGGTACTCTCCTACTGCATCCAATATAGGAATCACCCCATGGATCAGTAGCGAGAAGTCCTTGCAGTCCGTAGATTACAATCACGACAGAACCACAGTACATCTCTGGCTGCAGACCAGAGATTATTAGCAGTTCTTCCATTTACGAAAATCTACGGTCTTCAATGCTCCATCTTGATCATCTTCTAATATCTTCACGTATTTATTTGTCGGAATGGTTTTCGAATATAAATTCGATCCCGGTCTTTCCGCACCAACAATCGTATTGGACGGATTTCATAGTCGGTGATTTAACTATCAAAATGAACAATGTTTCAATAACAACCCAACGAGTTCGCTGGTTCAGTATTCAGCATCACTTGGCCTTTAAATTTAGAACAAATGTATATTTAAAACCCTTAAATACTTCGATATTATAAATATAGTTTTCACGCTTCTGATTATACATAAGATTTATTCTTTAAACAAATTCGATTTAATATCTAAGAAAGTCCTATATCATATTTTGTTTCTATTTTCACTTTCAAACATTTACCCCATTATTAGAATATTGGGAAATCATGTGAACTTACTACACGTAAAACTATGTTACGAAGTATCCTTTATTTCATTACTTGATGATACATAACGCTTATTCTTATTGAATAAACTCAACTTTTACATATCGTTTTCTAACTCGAAGATATCGTTATAATTTCACGCAATCCCCTTTTTATCCCCTCTCACTTTGGAAATTCTTAACATATACATACTTGCCAAATTTTCAGCAATGGTTCGCATTATTATTTCTCTAATGAAATAATAAACTACTACTAACCTCTTTTACCATTACAACTAATACCATCCTCAGATAATCCTGATGTCGTTCAAGTTGGGGTATTTTAATTACCTCTCAGACCTTGATCAACAACGTTCATATCTAAAGACAAATACGAGTTGTAACACCAAACACTTATTTCATTCTAATATTAATATAAATTTCATTTACTGAACTATTCAAAATATGGTTTTAGAAAACCTTCTTACGCTTGAAAATCTCTTGTTCGAATATAACATTTTCCTTAATTTAATAATTAAGAGCTTTATAAAACACCACTTTTTAACCTTTTCCTTTTTAAACAATTTCATCTCATAATTCAGATTTGTTTACAAATCTCATACCCCGCTTCTTTTACCCAATTTCCTTTACCAAACTCTTTCCAATCGATTCAACCATTCGTCACTTTGAGAATCTTATTTCAACTTTCCCCCTTACTTAATCACACTATTAAGTAACGACGCTTTAACATTTTAAACCTCATTAATGTAACCCCAGTTTATCATAAACCTTTTTATCTTGATTTCCTTTTTAAAAGACCTTATTAAAATTAAAACAATATTCCCCAAACTATTTTGTTAGGGTAATTCAAATCAAACAAATTTAAAATCAATTCCAATTTCAATGGTTGACTTAGCCAACCCAAGGCACGGTTATTTTGTTAACCCATTCCAATCCATTTTCACTTTAAATTAACTAATAATATAATTAATTTAAATCATTCCATTAAATTAATTCTCAATAACCACTTTTCCAAATTTTAACCGTTAAGGTTAATTTCTATTCCCATGAATATAAATCGGATTAATCTCAGAATTTACTTTGTAAAATCAATTTATAATTAATTATAAAAATAAATGTTTGTTTCCTTTTAATAAAGTTTTATTCAAAATATACATTTCAAAATCTATCTCCAGTTACAAAATAAATTTTATAATTTTATCTCTATCGACTCACCTGACGGTGAATCAATATAAACAAAACGATTTACTTTTAGGCCATTTACTGCCGATTACTCAACCAATATAGCCCATTGGTTAAAACAACACAATTTACTTTCAGTCAATGTCATTACTAAATCAATAACCCAATCACGATAGTTCATATGATAAGACGAAAATAAATAATATATTTGAGGAATCCGGTTGGATCCCTCCAACCTGTTCTTCCCTGTATACAAACGGTTATCTCCACACAGTTCAAAACAATTCAAATGGATCAAACCATTTAAACCATTAAACACGTTTATTGATAAACGTGACCAATAAGGTAAGTTTCCTTTATTGGGACCAATCGTTAAAAATACGATTTAGTATTTCACTGAAATTAAATGACAGTTTAATTTCATCAATTAAATCAATAAATAATTATAATACTAGCAACCAGTCAACCATTATCAAACAGAGCACACAAAATAAAAACCCAATTTATATAAAATATAAATGGGAAAACTGAGTGAGTTTAACTCACCTTGAATTTATCCGTTCGTAGTTGAAACAGTTCGTTTGCCAGCTTCCAGCTGCATTCAACTCCATCCGTTCCAATTCCAAAATCTTACGCCCCTTGAAATGGGTCCAACGCTGCTTTGTTTTGGTTTAATTTTGTGCACGTATTACATATTTATAAATTTAATATGGTATTCACTTTATAATAAACAAATAAAACCTAAATATTTTGGATATTAGTGTCATATGGTTAACTTTCACTAATAATAATAATATAATCCTTTTTAATAGATAGAACCAAACTTATCATATCAGTCAATTTGCGTAATATTTAATACCAAACTCTTTAGGCAAATAATATAGCGTATATAGGTTATTGAGTTCACATTTGGTTAAATCAATATTAAATAACTGATAGCTTATTATATCCAAGTTTGGTTTAATCCTAATATTCAATAATCACGGTTAAGTTAAATGGGTATAACCAAATGAAATCCGAGCGGTGGTACGGTATCATCCATTTATGTATTATAGTGGTTTTATTGAATAAAACCTTACCCAAATGTTAATAGCCGAGCCCACCCAAGTCATCCCAGCTAACCATGTTCTTCCTTCTACCTTCTATGTATTCCATCTTCCACTAACAAACCTCCCCCTTTTATTTTATTCTGTTCGAGAATTTTTTTTTCGATGGGCCCAAAGCCCACTCAGACAATCACAGCCCTATAACTGCAACGAACAGTTGCTTGTCTTCTGCCCCACCAAAACATAGTTTTGCTCCTCTATTTCATTTTGCGTCCGTCCTTTTTTTTATTTTATTTTTATTTTTCCGAAGCCTAAACTAGTAGCACGTCCCCTTTCCCTTCATATTCCTTCCCACCGTCCATGCATGCCTTCCCTTTGTAACATCCCATAAACTTTTACCAAGTTGATTTGGATTTTTTATATATGAATTTGGATTTTATTATATAATGTTGGATTTTCTGAATATATATTTGTTTTATAAGATTTGAATATATGAATTTTTAAATTTTGAATAAAGTATCTTGTTTTATTTTATAAACTATGATTTGGTATAAGAAAAAAAATTTATTTTAAAAGTTTATTGTTAATTTATAAGATTTTATGTTTAAATAATAATATTATCTAATTTCTGATAATATTGATTTGTAAATGATTTTGTAAAGGATAATTTATTTTATGATTTTTACAAAAATGATTATTATATTTTATTTTGGTAAATTATAATTGCCTTTATAAAAATTTATAAGGATTGATAGGTATTTTTCTAAACCATTTGTTAGTATAAACTTTGGTAAATTATTTGATAAATAATATAGATAAATATTTTTGATAATGAATTTTTTTAAAATATTAGTTAGTATAAATATCTTGTTAAAACCCTATGTAATAAAGAGTGGAAATTGTTACAAATATAAGTGTTGCAAAGATATTTTTAAAAAATAATAATAATATATATATATAAAAAAAATTAATAAAATAAAATATAGTTCCTTTTTGTAAGGCGTGCATTGGCTAATTATTTAAATGGAGCTTATGTGTTTTGATGCATGAGTTTTGTATGCCAAGTGTCTTAGATTTAACATAATAAGAAAAATTAAATAAATATAAAGAAGCTTAAGCTCCCTTCACATTCACATTTCAGCTTTATAAACTTTTCTCACGACATTCACCTTCTGTTCTTGTTCTTCCTTTTACAGTAAATGTAAATATATTTTCCCACATCACTCAAAAATCCGTACCTCTCAAACCATTCAAGTTTAGCAGATATGATTAATGCGAATATCGTCCGGATCATCATCGCCGATTTTACAAATTGACGGATCGAAATTTCACTGATTAATGGAGAAGAAATCTCAGATTTTCTATAAAAGGAAAAATTTGTGTAGAAACTTCGAAAAATCGAATCTCTTAATCCGTAAAGAATTGAATCGTGCCGTCAACACCATTGCGATCAGCAGGTAACGTAGTACTTTTCATGCGAAAATGACCCGATTCAGTGTCGATGATTTCTAATGTTCAAAACTAGGTTTACAGTTCATCGGAGATTTGTGCGACGGTGTTCGATTCCGAGTATGGATTTGTGATGAGGACGGAAAGAGCTTCGATTCGGTGTTAAATGGTGGAATTCGGTGAAGTTTGGGGTCGGGATGCATGTTGCGTGCGTACAGTATTTGGGTTCCAGGAGCATGTCGTATTTTGTCTCGAGCAACCGGAGGGGCGGTGATGTGGTGCAGCGAGATGTGGAAGCGAAGAGATTTTTGTTGGTGAAGTCCGTTTGTGGTTCAGTGGAGTGTGGATGTGTGCACCTTGCACGGGCGCGTGGGCATCTTTGGGATACAGGTGCGTGAGAATTGAAGTGGGAGGAGGAAGAAGAAGAAGGGAGGAGCGAGCCAAACATGAGAAAGTGGGCTTTGGGCCAAGATAATGGGTATGCTTTATTTGTTTTAAATCGATATTAGTTAAAACTTCAAACACCAATATCTCACTCGTTTTAAACCCGATTTACTCACCGTTGGATCCATTAGGATCGTATCGGAAAATATAACGCAATGGTATATAGTTTTGATAATTTTAATTAAGTAAAATTTTATAAATGTAAAATAAAATAAAAGGTCCTTATACATGAACATATATATAACGAATATCGTTATTAATTTAATTTCAATATATATAAATCAGCAGAAGGATTACTAGCTGCTGATAAGATTGGACCGAGAACAGTACGAGTAGCGGTGGCAATATTCGTTGATCTGTTTGCTCTGGTAATGAAGAGTTTGAAGCTCGAATGGTGAGAACTTCTAATTTAAATTAGTTATTTAAATTAGTTGATTATAATTAGCTAAGATAATTATAATTTGTTGATGATGATTGTGTGATGGATGTTATTATGTGAATGGATATGCACGTAGTTAGATAACACACTGAACACTGGAAGCGTTATCGGCAGTAACGCTTGTGCACAACTGAACTGTTTGTTGTTGATGATAACGATAATTCATTATCATCTGACGTATATGGTTGATTTATTCTGTTTGTATGATGCACACACAATACCTTGGTTATGGGATCAAACAGGTGATCGGTTTATTCCCCTTCCATATAAATGAAGTTTGATTTTCTAATATTAAGATATTACCATGTTCAGTTTAATTCATAATAAGATTTGTAAAATTTGAATATGGTTTTATATGTTTTGAATTATATGAAAACATAGTATGATAATATATAGACACCAGAACGTTCTAGGATGACAGAGAGGAAGGTGTCTAGGCTTGGGTTTGGAAATTCAGTTTCCTGCTCTCCCTGGCTATCCCTAACTGATCCGACAACGGGATGGTGAATTCGAAATATAATTTGAAATATATTTTTGAAACTGTTTCAAATGATTTGGAAATATAAAGAAAATTTTGAAAAGGATTTGAATAATTCATATTTAAATCATTATATGATTTGAATAGAAGGTACTATGGTGCAACAATTCATAAATATTGATTTCAAGTTTGAATGGATTATTTGAAATTAACTTGGCTTGAAATAAGGCGCGGTGGATTTCAAATAATAATAGTATTTGAATAAGAAGAACAATTTCGATTTTCGACATATGATTTTCGAGTTATATTCAAACAAATTTGAAATGCGTGTAATTGCCGATCAGAACGGAAATCGAATAAAACAAGTTTATTACGTGAAGAAATTTATGATAACTCCTAAAAAGGAGATTTGAATTGGAATACTTGCATTTCGAGTAATTTTAAATCTATTTGATTTAAAAAGGGCTATTTTAATAGCAGTACTTTGGTAACATTCCCAAATGCTATTATTGGTTTGGAATTTAAAGCAGGAACCATTATTTGACTATAGGGATGATTATAAAGATTGTTAAAGTATTGGAAATATTTATATGACATTGAAATGGCTTTTCCAAATTTTAATTTGGATATGGTTAGAGATAAATCTTCGAATGCTTGATATAAATTTGGTAAATGAAAACTCTTATTATCTGAGGAATTTAAAAAAAGTAATTCACCATTATTTCGCTTATAATATGAGTTGGATACGGTAATTAATATTGAAGATAAGTTGATGGTATTTCTATCCAGATCTAATGTCGAAGAATTGAATGAATCTTTCAATTAATATACGGGTTTTTCACCCTGATTGAAATAAGTTAGATAGAAATAATCTTTGATATTTGGTATGAAACCTCATGATGTAAATGTATACTATCTGGGGAATTTGAAAGATATTATTATATCGTTATTCCACTTATGGTATTCGTTGATTATGAGAATTCATACCGAATATAAGTGGATAGATTTCTGTGTAAACTATGATCCAATATCGATTGATTGGGTTTTGTCGTGAATCGTATCTTCAATAATATCATTCTTGAAACCCAATGAGATTGAATGGTGGAAATCCATATCGTAATTGGGATTTAATCAAATCTTTAATTCGAGGGAATTAAAGATAAGAAATTAAAGCGAAAGTATAATATTGATTTCAAAGAAGAGTTTAAGATGATAATGAGATGTATGAAATTAAAGTAATTCAAATCTTGAGTTATATATGAATTGATAATCATTTGGAAGGAGATTTGAATTGAAAAGCCTGTATGAACCATAGCTATTGTTTAAAGTACGCTTATTACTTGGAAAGACAGGGATAGAGTATATGTTCGAAAACCATTCTAAGTAATAATAATACGACGTTATGAAGCAATTCAAGACTAGGTAAACGACGAATGAAGACCGGGAATATTTGAATTTGTTTAGATGGATTGTTGATTGATATCTCGGTTGGGTAGGCCACCCGATATGAGGTATGAATTGCATGAAACCTGAACATATTTTAGTATTTTCGGGTTGTGTTCCGTTCAGACCCAGAACGGACTTGTATGGATGGTGTGTCTGATATTGAAATTGACCGCATAACACTGATTTCCGTTAATGAATATCGGATTAGTGGCAATATATTATCCTCGTCTCTAAGTCATATGAACTTAGAGGGTATGCATTGATTGAAATCAGTGATATGTCGTGAATTGTCAATGTGGCATACCCGAGTTATGAAACGAGCTAGTGATGATCAAAGAATGGCTTATCGAAGCATCGCTTTGTGTATGACGTGACATCGACGAACCTCACACCCCGGATTGATGAGAAACTTACGGTTAGGTTTTATACTTATATATGAATTGATGATGAAGTTGTGCAGCAGTGGGAAACCACTTATGAACCTGGGGAAGTTCAGTATGTTCGGGGGGCCGTGTCTGGTCGAAAACCGTTGATCTGCCCTGGCGATGTGTAGTCGGTGTCCGCGTATGGTCGAAAAAGCCGTTGAGGCACTTCGTTCTGTATCCCTGATTGATCTTTCGTGCCAGGAATCATCAAGTTGGAAACCTAAATTTCTTATGCGAGCCATACGATTTTGATTGTATATATATATGGCTACATATATTATGGGGTATATGCTGTCTATGATGAATACATTTACTTGCAAAATGTTTTCCACACTATATATATTATGGTATTGAAGAGGATTTTACGTAAGAAAGCATATTTGGTTGTCATAAGATAAAACTCGCCCATCTGGTGTGCGCTTGCATTGTGTGATGTGGGACGAGCTTATGATAGCTTCAGTTTCAAAAGACATGGCGCAATTATATGCACGGGTATTCACATGGAGTTAATCCGTTCCGCGTTAGCGGCGTGATCCGGTGAAGTTCCCAACTTTAAAAAAAATGAATCTAACTGTTTGAGTTCTCACGCCAGTCCCACGACTGACCTGGAGTTTATTGTTCCCTCACCTAAACTCTGGGTGCCCATGATTTTCGCACGGGCAGCCAGTAGTTTAGTTTTGCAGTTATGGATCGTTGGAGCAGGATTTAGAGCGCTTCTAGAATTGGAGTCCACGATATAGTTGAAGCTTCCGCTGTGTTTTGATCTTCCGCTGAGAGTAAAGTTATTTTCTTTTCTCCCGCTGTGTATATATTTGTAACTCTGATGTAACATTGTAATTTGCAATGAAAGGTTCTGTTATTTTTGTTCAATATATGTATGTACCCATAACAATTCGTCTTTCTGAATGGTTTAAGTCGGTTTAATTACCGCCGAAAATCGGGCAAAAAGGCGGGTCGTTACACCCTTTATCCTTCCCATACTTCCCATTGTCCTCCCATCCCTCTTCTTTTATTGAATAGTAGGGTCCCAAGCCCATTTCTCCCAGTTTGCTTCCGCCCCTCTGTTCTTTATATATATATATATATATATATATATATATATATATATGAAATCGGTTTTCGTTTCGTCCAGCAGAGAGGAAAAGAGAAGAACGAAAGGATGTGGTATTTATAACAGGAAAAGCGTGATTAGCACGGTATGAAAGTTTGTTTGGCTACCAAGTAAAATGCAGCGTGCCTTGGAAGGAATTAAAACACAGCGTGCACCGAAAGGAATTGAATACGTGGGGCGCAAGTATAAAACGTGGGAAGAAAAGTATTGTACACCAAAAAGAAAATTTGGGACACAAGTATGTAGTATGGGCCTGGTACGCAAGAACTTGAAGTAGTCCGGGCACAAGAAAAAATTTGCCTGGACACAAGGAAATTAATTAAAGTGGGATATATTATATTAATAAAATAATATAACAAGCCTTGCATATGAGTTATCATGATAAAAACCACCACATTTGATTTATGTTTACTGATAAAAAAGCTTATCTTGGTGTAAAAAGGTATTCTAGACCCAATGTGACAAGTTTCGTCGAAATCCGAGGTCATATGAAAAAATTTCCTTTATAAAACCGGAAATAAACACGCGTTTAATTTTTCCACGATCACTAGATAACTCTAATCAACTTGAAACCTTGATATCTTAAAATAATTTTTCAATACGAACCCAACGGCACCAGTTTCATCGCATTCTGAGACTGTTTCCCCGGTACGCTATTTTTCCGCGCACCACAATGCCCTTTTGGACACCAAATTACACGGTCTCCAAGAATAACAAACTATATACCTATCCTGACTCTAATCGACGATACGAACTCAACGAAACTCGTTTCGTGGCTTAATTTGATCGTCTAGTCAAGTTATACCCAAATAACCCTATTAATTAATTACGCGCTATAAAAATTAACTGGGCGTTTACGGCTACCGTGGCCACATACGACATCAGTTTGCCACGCCATATGACACCGTGCAATAATTTAACGATACGGTTCTAATGAAACTAGTTTCGTCAAAATCTGAGTCCGTTTGCAAAACGGCTATTTTAACGGCTTATATTTTTATAATGATTTCCATAGCGTTTATTTCAAAATTTGATTTAGCCGTAACTTACAATCTATAACACGAAATATGAATTTTTCTCTTTCGTATGGAAATTATAATCAATACGGTTCTAACGTTTCTTGTTTCACAGAAATCCGACTTATATCGGCTCTTGTATTCTCAGTTGAAGTTCAAAACTCCATATTACGAACTGCATGCCATTTTCAAGCTCGATTTATATTTAAATAAATTATGGAGTTTAAACTTCATTTAAATAACGAATTAAATATATAAAATCCATTTATATTCCAAATATAATATTTAAAATAATAAATTAAATTAAATATTTGTCTGCCAAAACACATGGGTCGTTACATTCTTTCCCCCTTAAAATAATTTCTCCCTCGAAATTACTAAGGTAAGAAAGAACGATACAAACCCATTATCTTTACAATAATAAATTTAAACTCGATTTTTATTTCCAAAAACTAATCTAATTGGTTTAAAACCAATTTATTTCAAATAAAAGAATTTTCCAAAAATCTTCAAAAAATTTCTAACACCTTAAATTTTGGAAAAATTTTGGCAGATCCTCCCCTGTGCGGCGGGGCATCTGCAATATTGCAGGAACAATAAATATGTATATCTCGACCAACACGGTCGAAAAAAAGGAAAAAAAATCCAATTCAAAACCCAAAAGAAAACCAAAAATTCATATTTGGTGTAGGCGTACCTTTTTGCGAGCGTTATTACGTAATAAGCGATTAACAATACGCGAGCCAGCTCAATTACGATGCAGCTCCAACCAGACTGGATTCAGTTAACCGCATAATCTTCTTGGGCATAGTTTAAAGATAACTAGCTCTTCTGTACCTGTTCTCAACTTTAATAAACTTCATTAGTTTTAAAACAATACCAGTCAAATTCAAATATCCATACTATCCAAGATTTGTCTCAATAAATCAACTTTATTTCAGACTGTTTCAATCAAGTTCATTCAACTTTTAAATCCATATTTATGCAATCAATCTCAACCAAATAATCCCAAATCATTCCATTTGGATATTTCTATTTCTCAACTCAATTCAAACTGGTGTTGACTTAAAGTTATATTTTATTCCAATATTCCAGTTCAGATTTAATTCATACGATTTATTCAACCCAACATGAGTTAAATTTCCACATTTCACATTTCAAATTTGAAATGTCCTTCGATTGGTCTAATCCAACCTAGTAATCAAACACATTCAAACCAATCAACTAAGGGAATACAAATTCCAAACAACCAGTCAACAATTTAAAATAATTACCTCTTTTTATTTATACAAAGTATAATTTAGGAATTTTTATTTATTTATTCCATTTTCAAAATAATTTAAAAATAATTTTATATTCAAATTACAAATACGTGCACTCGTATAAATACACTCAAACTCAACTTAGGCTATTACTAACCCTATCTCTATCGAGTTACGTGTAAGGACCCGTAACTTCCCCGTAAAGGAAGGAGCGGATACTTTGAGAACAACACACATCGGAACGCAGACGGAAGAACATTTCATTGTATATTACAACAATTCCATCAGATACAAGAATATATAGAGTATAAATGAATAAATTACATTCAACAAATATCAGAGATTTAAATTACATTTAAATACATCGCAGCGGAAGATAATACAAAAGCACAACTAGAAATAATGCACGGATACAGAGCTTTCCGAGCATCGTTCCAGCTGTAAATCAGGATCCTGTGAATATAAATCTGCAAAACCAAAGCTACTAGCTGCCCGTGTCGAAAATAAGGGCACCCAGAGTTTAGGTTAAAACAATAAACTCCAAGTCAGTCATGTGACTGGTGTGAGAACTAAAACAGTTATTTAAAACTTTACTTTAAAAGATAGTAATTCAAGGGACCACGCCGTATAACACGGAACGGGTTTCCTCCCAAGAATACTAGTGCATATAACAAAACAGCTCAATGCTCTTTGGAAAAATGAAGCTATTATAAGACCCAGGTCCCATCACACAATGCAACGCAAGCCGGAGGATAGGGTTTTCCCTTAGAATAGCCAAATAATGCTTGATACGTTTAAAAACAAATCATTTGATACTATAATAAGTGTATAGTGTCAAAACAATTCAATCATAAATATCAATCATAGACGACATGGGTACCATCTATCATGTCGCCGTACTAGTTCTACAATTAAAACCGCAATATCACGTATTGGAAATTGGATTTCCGTCATGAGTCGAGGCAAGGGGCAAGCTCCTCTCCGCGTTCGAGACACTCTAGCAATGCCTCAGGACCCCACTCTGATCCTTTGGAACCTCCAATGCCGGTCCTCTCTTACTTTTGAGGATTAATTATTCCTGAACACACGTTTCCCGGTCCTTACAGACCTATATCCGAGGCACCTCGTATCCAACAACCACACAGGTGAAAAGTATATAAATGTCAGGGCTGGTAGGTCACTGACACCGCCCAAGCTAGAAAGAAACGTCGTGCACTCCTTGGGTCCGTATCCCGTTTTTAACTCATACCGAGGTGTGAGGCTCGCGAATTCACGTTATACACAAAGCTACGCCACACAGGCCGTGCTTTGATCATCAACCACAAGACTTTGCTTTTCAACAGAAGCCTTGATCAATTGCCACTTACGCGTGCCACACTGGCAATTCACTCCATGCGACTGATGTCCATCGATATACAACCTCTGAGCTCGTACGTCTCAGAGAAGGGCGTTAAGCAAGAGAATAAATTCTCCGCCGCCAAACAGATGCGTATTTAATATAGATCAATCAACACAGAATAAAATCCAATGTCAGACACACAATCCATTTACAAGTTCGCTCTGGGTCTGAACGAAACCGGAGGCACTTTCCTCGCATATCCATCCATCTCCAAGTACGTCTGGACGATCACCAATTGTTTCCCTCATCTTGGGTGTACAGCCCAATCGAGATCATCAGTAATCACCCAAAACGATGTGAAGACTTCCGATCTTCAACCACCGTCTTCATCTTCGACATCTCGTCGAATCGGTTATTCAGAATGGGTATAAACCCGGCCTTTCTGAATATCCCACGTATATGATAAACAAATGTTACACAAACACCACAAACGCCTCATTCCAATTCAGAATATTCTTTTATTCAGAAAATCACATTCTTAGGGAAAGGTTCCCATTAATTTTATCCAAGATAAATTCTTCTAAATTTATTCTTAAATCTTCCTTTGGATATCATTTCAAACTAGTTGGGATTAGTGAACCACACCGAAGTAATTATTTATTTTATTTCCCAATCCCAACCTATTTATCCCATGGAGAAAATTGGTAATACTCCACATCTAACACCACGGTGTTATCGTTAAAATTAATTACCATTTCACGTTCAAATCTAATTAAAGATTTAACTATCGCTATGGAGCAAAACTGGTGGTACTCCATTCTCGATCACCTTTCAGATTTGATAATTTAAATTATCAATTCACATTTTAATCTAATTAAAGATTCATTAAAACTCCTCTTAGTTTTGATCTTCTCAAAAATCAATATTATGTCTTTAACTGGGTTAAAGAACCAATGTCATCTAAAACACGATTCACGACAAACCCAAATCGCATTTGATATTAAATACAAGGCTCTGAATAGAAAATATACCGGCTTATATTCAATATCAAATTCTGAAACCAACAAATATCGTATTGGAAATAACGATATAAAATATATCTTTCAAATTCCCATAACAATATCTGTATAGTCACGAAATCCAATATCGAAATATTCCGAAGATAATTTCGATTCAACTCCAGTCCAATTCACGTATTGGGAATATTGATTATTTTTAAAATCACTTTCAAATTCAATCTATTTATTTCAAAAATAAATTGATTTTAATTCTAGTTCAAAACTAGTTCATTTCGATAAAAATCTATTTTTATCTTTTCAAATATGGAATTTTTTAGCCCAATTTTTCCCAAATCATTTCTTATGATTTTACACAAATTATCAATATTTTTAATAATTTTCTCAAGGCCCGTACAGTCGATTTCCATCAACGGCCATCGAACTGCACTTACAGCGACCTTTTCCAAATTTGATTTGGACATAATTCCAAATCCAACCATTAGATTTCAAATTACTAATATTCACTGGAAAGCTCTTTTCGATACGAACCCAACGGTTCCGGTTTTAGGAGAATCCGACGGTCTGATCTATCGCAACGTCAATTCGAAGTCAATGGTCGAAATTCACGAACTACCGCGGCGCGGCGCGTTCTATTCAGGCCATTATATATATATTATATATATTTCATCGATTTCCTTTTTAAAACGAATTTTATAAATAGTTCTAAATTCGTTTCAAAAACAATTTCAACTTCATCTTCCATTTCAAATCGATTTGATTTCAATTCAATTCGAATTCTTTTCAATTTTATTTAATTCGAATTCAAATTCGTTTCAATTCAATTCAAATTCTAATTCGTTTCAATTCAATTTGAATTTACGTTCTATTTAATTCAATTCGAATTCATTTCAAATTGATTTCAATTCAATTTCAGTTCGTTTTTAAATTTCATTCAAAACGATTTCAATTCGTTTTTAATTCAATTTCAATTTAATTCAATTTGAATTCATTTCTATTCAATTCGAATTCAAATTCACTTTCTATTCAATTCGAATCGAATTCATTTTCTATTCGATTCGAATTCATTTCAAATTGATTCAATAATATTTCAATTTGAATTCTAATCTAATTTAATTTGAATTTCATTTCAAAATATTAAATTTTGAAATCACCTTTCAATATTCATTATAAAACGAATAGAATCGATATAAATATCGTTCGCGTCAAAATAACGCATCTCTAATCAACACGGCTTTATATTTTTCAAACACTTCTTTATTCTATTCAACAAATGAATATTTATCCTATTCAACACATGAATCTATATTTCTTTCAACACTTGACTAATCTCAGCAAATGAGTACTGTCAACACATGAATCTTATTTTATAATATTCATTATTTTCCCGATTGGAATGAGGCCCAATCAATCACCATATAATGTTAATTATATGGATTCCATACACCATATGTATATAATAGCAATGATAAACAATCAACCATCATCCAAGGTGCACCACACAACTGCATAAACATCAAATATAAATAATCAATGCTTACACAGTCTGTCGACCAATCGATCGACATACAATTAAATAATTGGGATTAGTGGACGCCAAATATCATCCCAACACCCGTGTGGGGTTTCAAATCAACAAACACATATTTTTATTCGTGCAGTTGGGCGATGTGTAAAATTTATCATCCCAATCAATATCAGTCAAATCAGTGTATATAAACAAATCAGCCAATTTGTTTATAAATATTTATTTACTCACATTCACGTTAAAAATTATATTTTTAAAGATTACTAATTTATTTCAACCATCTACATTTTATTATCGATTTCACATCAACAACACAAACAAATTTCACAACACATCAATCAAACAAACAAGCCATCCATGGTCTGTGGATGACGGGTGTCGGGTGCTGCTAAGCACCGTCTGCATCCTAGTATATATATATATATAACTATAAAAAGAAATTTAGAGTGAGAAGTTCTCACCAATAGCTAATCCAATACCATGACTCTTCTTATGTAGAAAATCTTGGCGTTCTCGCCTTTTGTCTCTTTCGTCGCCCGTAGCCACTACATATATAAAAATCATATTTTTATATTGTTGCTATGTATATAAAAATCATATTTTTATAATTACTCCATATGGATAAAAATTCTATTTTTACATCGCTACTATATAGATAAAAATTATATTTTTACATCGCTAATCTATATAGATAAAAATTCTATTTTTATATCGTTACTATATAGATAAAAATTCTATTTTTATATCGTTACTATATAGATAAAAATTATATTATTACATCGCTAATATATATAGATAAAAATTCTATTTTTATATCGTTACTATATAGATAAAAATTCTATTTTTATATCGTTACTATATAGATAAAAATTTCATTTTTATATCATTACTATATAGATAAAAATTCTATTTTTATATCGCTATTCTTCATATAAAGATTTCGCCTTTTCTAATATAAAGATTTCGCCTTTTCATTTATAAATATTTCGCCTTTTCATATATAAATATTTCACCTTTTCAAATATAAAGATTTCGCCTTTTCAAATATAAAGATTTCACCTTTTCATTTATAAATATTTTGCCTTTTCATTTATAAAAATCTAATCTTTATACAATGTACATACAATAAAAATCAATTTTTCCAATAAACAAAAAGATCACATCTTCACCAAAACAAAGATCATATTTTTAATATCGTTCTCCATACAAAGATTATATTTTTATAATCGTTTTCTATTAAAAATCCTAACTCATATAAACGAAAATCAGAATCTATATATATAATTAAAATCAGTTTTTATATAAATATAATTAAATAAAGAAAAGAGCTCACCTTTGTTCAACGGAGAGGGAGAAAAGACAGAAGGGGCGGTAGAGGGTCGGCCTGAGGCACGGAGGGCGCAGAGGAGGGTGGTTGAGGTGGTGGTGGGTTGGGGTCTCGTGCTGATTTGGAAGATAGGGGAGGTTTGGGCTTGGGTTCGCAGACAAAAAGGGGAAGAGGGAGAAATCGGTGGAGGAGGCGGTGGCGCCCGTCCTAGGGCTGCGGCGCTGGCGATTTGAGGGGGGGCGCGATGGCAGCGGCGCCCCCCCCCCTCCCCCCCGTCGCTCTTCTCTTCTTTTTTTCTTCGATCGACTGAGACGATGAAAAACGGGGGGGGCAGCAGTTTTGAACGGGAGGAGTTCTATATATTTTTTTATTTTATTTTAATTTCAAAAAGTTGACTTTTACATACGACCTCTAAACGAGGCCCACCGCCTGTCGTCCATAGCAAATTACCCCCATTCCGAACACAATGCGATATGTATCGTAAGCTGATTTGATCGTTTCGATCAGTTTTCGTGAAAATCAACATATAACTCTATATATTGAATTTGAACGCGTATTTCAATTCACTGGGGTCACATACTAACTCTATAAATCCCAGAAAAATATTTTCTAGCTTCATATTGACGATACGGTCCTAACAAAACTAGTTTCATCAAATTCTGAGACTGTTTGAAATATGGCCATTTTCCAGTCGATTAAAATCAATTGAAACTGGTCAAACGCGTTTTCCTTTGCCACGCTCACATATTGATTCAAAAAATTATGAAATTTGGAATATAGCAATCTTGACATCACGGATCCAACAAAAGTGGTTTCGTCGAAATCCGAGGTCGTTTGCAAAATTCCCATTTTTAAGGGCTTGAATTCCATAGCGACTATTCAGAATTTTCAACTGGACATATCTTTTGATTCCCGCTATGAAATTTCGATTTTTCGGATTCGTTCGAAAGATATTCACGAATAGATTCTTATATTTTTGGTTTCACTAAAATCCGGATTGTTTTGCACCCGGTACATTCATTTGAAGTTTGAAATCGAATTATCGAACTACCGCGCCATTTTCAATTCCTTTTATATATATATAATTATTTATATTCTAACGATGATCTATATAAATATATACGTTCGATTCTATTCAAAATAAATTTTTCGTCGATATTATTTAAAATAATTCATTTTAAATGTTCAAAATTCGCTAAAATTGCCAAAATAAAATTTTTAAACTGGCTCATATTTCCGGGTTATTACATTACGCCACAGAGCCAAGTTTATCACTAAACCAATAGCTCTGATACCACTGTAACGACCAGAGGATTTTCGGCCCCGGAAATCGACATAAATACCTTTACCGTAACTCATGTCGACCTTCCAAACACCGAAAACACTAGAGCGTTATTAGAAAGAAATTAGAGGGTGCGATAAGAAAGAAAGAAATATTAGAATAGAAGAAGAAGAAACAACATAACACAGAGTCTCACATCGCAGCAGAACAAAATATAATACAGAAATAAAACTTTACTGAAAGCTTTTAAAAATAATTACAATATTAGAGTACATCAATAACTGGACAGCTATAATAATCTGTCCTCATGCACAACACACAGCGGAATAGTAGCTATAAAATATCATACGTCTGGACTCTTCCAGCTCGTCTCTTCACAGCGGCGATAACCTAAACCTGTACAACCCGGTCTAATCCGAGCATTTGCAAAATACCGGGTCAGTCTGGTGAACCAGAGTGAGATAAACTCGCACAGTATTAAGGTATCACACAACTTGATTTTTTTTAGTTAAAATCCTTTCGAAAGCAAAGGGTAATCGTAAGACCAAGTCCACACATAAACACGGACGGTTTTTACCTTACGATAACCCAAACCATTTTTGAAACCAATATCTTGTCTGATATTATAATAATGTCTAATTACAAGTAAATATCAATCTAGTGGAACGCTTGCATCTCACGCTCCACATATATAGTATACAATCAAAACCGCAGGCGCTTATTGGAGATTGGATTCCGACTATGACAAGGTATAGGACCAACTACCGATCGTGTATCTCTAGAGGCGAATACACTGGGTCCAACAAGAACGTCTTGTAACCCGGCCCTCACATGACCGACCACTCATTTCGCTTGAGTGTATCGAATGTATATCACCAACGGTTGGGTGCGACCCACCGTTTCCCAAAAAGGGGCAGCATCGAAATAGATTAAAGAAGCAAATAAGATTTTCTCTAGATAGGTGATTATACACCCTAATGGGAGCGACCCACATAGCCATGCTGCCTGCCCGATTTTTGTCATTTCCCTGGTTGATGAGGCTTGAGGCTACGCTTTATCATCACACCAGATACACTTCGAATGCCACATCGTCAAATCCGTCAAATCACCGATTGACGTCCTCAACAATACATTATGTGTTAGATAAAAGAAGTTTCCTTCTCCGCTTCCACTCTTGGTACATTTGAAGAAATCAATATACGTGACCGCCTGGAAATACTTTGTCAGACACTCGTCCATACAAGTCATCCAGGAACAGGATGAACCGAAGGTACTCTCCTACTGCATCCAATATAGGAATCACCCCATGGATCAGTAGCGAGAAGTGCTTGCAATCCGTAGATTACAATCACGACAGAACCCTAGTACATCTCTGGCTGCAGATCAGAGATTATTAGCAGTTCTTCCGTTTACGAAAATCTACGGTCTTCAATGCTCCATCTCGATCATCTTCTAATATCTTCACGTATTTGTTGGTCGGAATACAAATTCGATCCTGGTCTTTCCGCACCAACAATCGTATTGGACAGATTTGATAGTCGGTGATTTTACTATCAAAATGAACAATGTTTCAATAACAACCCAACGAGTTCGCTGGTTCAGTATTCAGCATCACTTGGCCTTTAAATTTAGAACAAATGTATATTTAAAACCCTTAAATACTTCGATATTTGAAATATAGTTTTCACACTTCTGATTATACATAAGATTTATTCTTTAAACAAATTCGATTTAATATCTAAGAAAGTCCTATATCATATTTTGTTTCTATTTTCACTTTCAAACATTTACCCCATTATTAGAATATTGGGAAATCATGTGAACTTACTACTCGTAAAACTATGTTACGAAGTATCCTTTATTTCATTACTTGATGATACATAACGCTTATTCTTATTGGATAAACTCAACTTTTACATATCGTTTTCTAACTCGAAGATATCGTTATAATTTCACGCAATCCCCTTTTTATCCCCTCTCACTTTGGAAATTCTTAACATATACATACTTGCCAAATTTTCACCAATGGTTCGCATTATTATTTCTCTAATGAAATAATAAACTACTACTAGCCTCTTTTACCATTACAACTAATACCATCCTCAGATAATCCTGATGTCGTTCAAGTTGGGGTATTTTAATTACCTCTCTGACCTTGATCAACAACGTTCATATCTAAAGAAAAATACGAGTTGTAACACCAAACACTTATTTCATTCTAATATTAATATAAATCTCATTTACTGAACTATTCAAAATATGGTTTTAGATAACCTTCTTACGCTTGAAAATCTCTGGTTCGAATATAACATTTTCCTTAATTTAATAATTAAGTGCTTTATAAAACACCACTTTTTAACCTTTTCCTTTTTAAACAATTTCATCTCATAATTTAGATTTGTTTACAAATCTCATGCCCCGCTTCTTTTACCCAATTTCCTTTACCAAACTCTTTCCAATCGATTTGACCATTCGTCACTTTGAGAATCTTATTTCAACTTTCCCCCTTACTTAATCACACTATTAAGTAACGACGCTTTAACATTTTAAACCTCATTAATGTAACCCCGGTTTATCATAAACCATTTTATCTTGATTTCCTTTTTAAAAGACCTTATTAAAATTAAAACAATATTCCCCAAACTATTTTATTAGGGTAATTCAAATCAAACAAATTTAAAATCAATTCCAATTTCAATGGTTGACTTAGCCAACCCAAGGCACGGTTATTTTGTTAACCCATTCCAATCCATTTTCACTTTAAATTAATTAATAATATAATTAATTTAAATCATTCCATTAAATTAATTCTCAATAACCACTTTTCCAAATTTTAACCATTAAGGTTAATTTCTATTCCCATGATTATAAATCTGATTAATCTCAGAATTTACTTTGTAAAATCAATTTATAATTAATTATAAAAATAAATGTTTGTTTCCTTTTAATAAAGTTTTATTCAAAATATACATTTCAAAATTTATCTCCAGTTATAAAATAAATTTTATAATTTTATCTCTATCGACTCACCTGACGGTGAATCAATATAAACAAAACGATTTACTTTTAGGCCATTTACTGCCGATTACTCAACCAATATAGCCCATTGGTTAAAACAACACAATTTACTTTCAGTCAATGATCATTACTAAATCAATAATCCAATCATGACAGTTCATATGATAAGATGAAAATAAATAATATATTTGAGGAATGCGGTTGGACCCCTCCAACCTGTTCTTCCCTGTATACAAACGGTTATCTCCACACAGTTCAAAACAATTCAAACGGATCAAACCATTTAAACCATTAAACACGTTTATCGATAAACGTGACCAATAAGGTAAGTTTCCTTTATTGGGACCAAGCATTAAAAATATGATTTAGTATTTCACTGAAATTAAACGACCGTTTAATTTCATCAATTAAATCAATAAATAATTATAATACTAGCAACCAGTCAACCATTATCAAACAGAGCACACAAAATAAAAACCCAATTTATATAAAATATAAATGGGAAAACTGAGTGAGTTTAACTCACCTTGAATTTATCTGTTCGTAGTTGAAACAGTTCGTTTGCCAGCTTCCAGCTGCATTCAACTCCGTCCGTTCCAATTCCTAAATCTTACGCCCGTTGAAATGGGTCCAATGCCGCTTTGTTTTGGTTTAATTCTGTGTACTATGACATATTTAAAAATTTAATATGGTATTCACTTTATAATAAACAAATAAAACCTAAATATTTTGGATATTAGTGTCATATGGTTAACGTTCACTAATAATAATAATACAATCCTTTTTAATTGATAGAACCAAACTTATCATATCAGTCAATTTGCGTAATATTTAATACCAAACTCATTAGGCAAATAATATAGCGTATGTAGGTTATTGAGTTCACACTTGGTTAAACCAATATTAAATAACTGATAGTTTATTATATCCAAGTTTGGTTTAATCCTAATATTCAACAATTACGGTTAAGTTAAATGGGTATAACCAAATGAAATTCGAGCGGTGGTACGGTATCATCCATTTATGTATTACAGTGGTTTTATTGAATAAAACCTTACCCAAATGTTAATAGCCGAGCCCACCCTAGTCTTCCCAGCTAACCTTGTTCTTCCTTCTACCTTCTATGTATTCCATCTTCGACTAACAAACCTCCCCCTTTTATTTTATTCTGTTCGAGAATTTTTTTTTTTTCGATGGGCCCAAAGCCCACTCAAACAATCACAGCCCTATAACCGCAACAAACAGTTGCTTGTCTTCTCCCTTACCAAAACATAGTTTTGCTCCTCCATTTCATTTTGCGTCCGTCCCTTTTATTTTTCTTATTTTTTTTCTTTTTCCGAAGCCTAAACTAGCAGCACGTCCCCTTTCCCTTCATATTCCTTCCCACCGTCCATGCAAGCCTTCCCTTTATCCTTCCCATACTTCCCACTGTCCTCCCTTCCCTCTTCTTTTCTTGAACAGTAGGGTCCCAAGCCCATTCCTTGCAGTTTGCTTCTGCCCCTCTGTTCTTTATATATATATGTGTGTGTGTGTGTATGAAATCGGTTTTCGTTTTGTCCAGCTGAGAGGAAAAGAGAAGAACGAAAGGATGTGGTATTTATAACAGGAAAAGCGTGAGTAGCACGGTAAGAAAGTTTGTTTGGCTGCCAAGTAAAATGCAGCGTGCCTTGGAAGGAATTAAAACACAGCGTGCACCGAAAGGAATTGAATACGTGGGGCGCAAGTATAAAACGTGGGAAGCAAAGTATTGTACACCAAAAGGAAAATTTGGGACACAAGTATGTAGTATGGGCCTGGTACGCAAGAACTTGAAGTAGTCTGGGCGCAAGAAAAATTTTGCTAGGACACAAGGAGATTAATTAAAGTGGGATATATTATATTAATAAAATAATATAACTAACCTTGCATATGAGTTATCATGATAAAAACCACCACATTTGATTTCTGTTTACTGATAAAAAAGCTTATCTTGGTGTAAAAAGGTATTCTGGACCCAATGGGACAAGTTTCGTCGAAATCCGAGGTCATCTGAAAAAATTTCCTTTATAAAACCAGAAATAAACACGCGTTTGATTTTTCCATGATCACTAGATAACTCTAATCAACTTGAAACCTTGATATCTTAAAATAATTTTTCAATATGAACCTAACGGCACCAGTTTCGTCGCATTCTGAGACTGTTTCCCCGGTAGGCTATTTTTTCGTGCACCGCAATGCCCTTTTGGACACCAAATTACACGGTCTTCAAAAATAACAAACTATATACCTATCCTGACTCTAATCGATGATACGAACTCAACGGAACTCGTTTCGTGACTTAATTCGATCGTTTGTTCAAGTTATACCCAAATAACCCTTTATTAATTAATTACACGCTATAAAAATTAACTAGGCATTTACGGCTACCGTGGCCACATACGACATCAGTTTGCCACGCCATATGACACCGTGCAATAATTTAACGATACGGTTCTAATGAAACTAGTTTCGTCAAAATCTGAGTCCGTTTGCAAAACGGCTATTTTAACGGCCTATATTTTTATAATGATTTCCGTAGTGTTTATTTCAAAATTTGATTTAGCCATAACTTACAATCTATAACATGAAATCTGGATTTTTCTCTTTCGTATGGAAATTATAATCAATACGATTCTAACGTTTCTCGTTTCACAGAAATCCGACTTATATCGGCTCCTGTATTGTCGGTTGATGTTCAAAACTCCATATTACGAACTGCACGCCATTTTCAAGCTCGATTTATATTTAAATAAATTATGGAGTTTAAACTTCATTTAAATAACGAATTAAATATATAAAATCCATTTATATTCCAAATATAATATTTAAAATAATAAATTAAATTAAATATTTGTCGGCCAAAACACACGGGTCGTTACAACGTTAGAATACTTAATAGTTAAGTTTTTAAACCATACTTCATTTTTAAGTTTTGAAGTATAACAAATTCATTGTAAAGTCAAGTCATGTACAGTGTAAATAGACTTTATTTGTCTCAAATTTTCTAGTTTAGCATGGCCTTTGGATTTAGCAATTCTATTCCTATCTGTATGCCTCTTCGCATGCACCGTCGGTTTGTTTATTTCCTTCCAAACTTTTATTTATACATTTAAACTTAGGTTATAATAGCAAAATCCTATGGCATTCTAATCCATGCTATAAGAAACAGATTTTACATCATATATGTATCATAAAGTCACACCATAAATAATGTATTTATATAAAAATCAACTTTATTAGTTACCTCATTATGAAAACTCCATCCATTCACAGACCGATATCGACAGAACTAGAAATACCATTGCAACCAACAACATGCCACGATCCCAAAAATAGAACAAAATAGACAAGTTAATTTATTCTGTGAAATTCCAAAATATTGATATAGGGTGTAAAATACTTCAAAATAAAAAGTTCTTATTTTTCAAAATAAAAATTACAGAAAAATTCTAAAAATTAAATTATAACTACGTCTCAGAGATCCTGTCTAAATTCGAAATAAATAATTTATAATAATTAAATATATCGTTGTGGCTCATAAACGTTCCATAGCGACTATTTCAAAATTTGATTTGCACATAACTTACAATCTATAAAGCGAAATCTCCATTTTTCTCTTCCATTAGAAAAATATAGCTCAACAGATTCGAATGTTTCTTGTTTCGAAGAAATCCGTCTTATAACGAATCCTATGTACTCAGTTGAAGTTCAAATCGAAATATTACGAACTGTCACGACAATTCGAGCTCGATTATAATATATATTATAATTAATACATTCAACTGTCGTTTAAATAATATATTCGTTATTATAACTCAAATATAAACCCAATTAAATATACTAAAATAATTAAATTAATTAATTATTATATCGTTAAAAATATGGGTCATTGCATTCTTTCCCCCTTAAAAGAATTTTGTCCCCGAAATTACTAAGCCAGAAAAATGTTATTACCCTATTAACTGGACTAAATCATTTATTTTACTTCTAAGTTCCAGTTCCAACAGAACCATTTAATTTCAATTAAATATTAATTCATTCATACAAACGATAAATTTCAAAAATTCTGAAAATTTCTAGCACATTAAATTTTCAATAAATTTCTCTAGTGTCTCCTGTGTACGGCTCAATCGGTACAACTACAACTCGCCTCTCTAGGCCTTCTTCAACCCAAAAGAAAATCAAACAGCCATGTGGCTTGTCAAACTAGCCCATAAAAATCTCATACCCAATTAAAATATAAACTTGTACCTTTTGTTGGGCATTCAACTCTGTTACTTTTATTCACTATCAAATCAGCATATATCCATGCATTCCCAATTTGATTTCCAATCACTTTATCCTCAAATCCAAATTATTCGCTTATGGCCAAGCCAAGCTCCATTTCAATTCCAACTCTTAACTCGATAATCTATTCCATTCCAGATTATCTTTAATCCAGCCCATCTTTATTTAACTTAGTTTACATTAAATTCTAATTTATTTATTCACCTCTACCATTTTAAATTTATTCAACACCATAAGTCAAATTTAAATTTCAAAATTCAAAATCCTGATTTTTATTTCAAATCAATTTGAACCTATATATAATAATAACAATTCAAAACATTTGAATTTCAGAATAACTTATTTCCTCAAAATGATTCAAAACTAAGATCTTTGTAGTAATCCACCACTTGAAACTCAAAAATGAACACTGAGGATGTGGCCAACATCATCAGAATTATTGTCCAGTAATTTAAGTGAGTTCAATACTATATCATTTCAAAAAAATTCAAACATTTCCATTTTGAAATAAATTCAAAATACCCTTTTCAACACTTGGAAAACATTTCAAATTCCCCCAAGATCTTAAAATTTCCATATATTAAATCCAAAACCTTTTACAAACTCCTTTCCATTTTTCCAGAGTTTTAATCTCAATTCTAGTTTAAATCCAGATTTAATTCATCTGAATTTATATATTATTCGAATTCTTGATTAGTTATTTATAACCATTTCAATTTATAATCTTATTCGATTATAAAAATAACCAACACAACCAATATATTATAATAATTAAATATATAAAATATAATTTGTGTAAAATTAGTTTCATTTACCTCTGGTCAAAATGTACTATGTCAGTTTATCGTATTCAAGTGTTTAGAAACCCCTATCGATCTTGTGGTGCCCCACCATCGATCCAGAATTTATAATCCGCTCAACCGATAAATCTCCACAATATAAAATCATTTTTAATCAATCTACAAATACGCTCACTCATATATATACACTCAAACTCAATCTATGGTACTACTAACCCTATCTCTACTGAGTTACGTCATAGAGCCGAGGTAATCACTTAACCTTCAGCTCTGATACAACTGTAACGACCTTGGGATTTTCGACCTAAGAAATCGACACAACATACCATGTCGACCATTCAAGCGTCGGAAATACCGGATAATTAATGAAAGAAGTTAGAGGGTGAGGATAGATAGGATAGAAAATTTGTATAGGAGAAGAAGAAGATCACAACATCATAGTAAACACGAATCTCACAACGGAATGAATAAATATATTTCATAGCAAAACTTTGAAATAAAACAGTATCTGTAATCATTATTAGAGTATAACACCTACAACACAGAGGAAATAAACAATTGCTATAAAATCCTGAAGCCTCCTGCTCCAACTCTCCAAATATATCTGTAAAATCCCGACTACTTGACTGCCCTACAAAATTGGGCACCCAAGAGTTTAGGGAAAACAAAACAAAATAAACTCCGGGTCAGTCATGTGACCGGTGTGAGTAAACTCCAATCATTTGTTTAACTTTTAAAATCCTTTTAAAAGAAAGAATAATCGTAAGACCAATCCACAAATATACACCGATGGCTTTTACCTTATGATAACTCCAAACATTCTTTTAAAAATCCATACTCTTCTGATATTATCATAATGTCTAAATCACATAAATAGAAATCTAGTAGAACGCTTTCATCTCACGTTCTACATATATAATATACAATCAAAAACCGCGGCCCTTATTGGGTAATGGATTTCCAACTATGACAAGGTATGGAACCACCTTCCGATCAGTGTACTCTAGAAGCGATACACTGGAGTTCAACAAGAACATCTTGTAACTCCGCCACACATGACCGGCCATTCATTTCGCTTGAATGTTCCGAATATATTGTCACCTTACGGTTGGTATACCAACATAACCGTTCCTGGGAGATACAGAATTGAAAGAAGTAACAAATATGAATATTCTCTAGATGGCGACGGTATACCCTAATTGGGTGCGACCCACTTAGCCATGTTACCTGCCCGATTTCGGTCATTTCCTAGTTGATGAGGCTTGAGGTCATAACTTATCTTTTAACATATCACTCTATTTACTTTGAATGTCATATCGTCATACCCGTCAAGTCACAAATTGATTTCCCCAAAAATACCACGGGTATAAGCTAAGAGAAATTAATTCCTCCGCCACTAACGTAAATATGTTTGTAACGATCAACTTATGCGATCTACCAAATATTCTTTGTCAGACATTCGTCCATTCAAATTGTCCTGGGACTGGACAACCTTAAGGGATTGTTCCTTTAATCCATTTTAGGGAATTTCTACCTAGGATTTACTGAACAGCCCTTGCATCACTCTGTCTTCAATTATCTTCATCATATTTGATCCGCAATGCTAATGCCATACGTAATGGTTTTCAGATAATATATCTGATCCCAGTCTCTCCGTATTGACAACGAAAATTGTAACACCCCGTAATTTTCAATATTAATGTTCTCAAATTAAATAATAACTAATCTCAAATTTGAGAATTAAGGGAAATGGGTTGCGTCATTGTGTTCGTATCGGAATTCTGGTTGAGATAGAGTCCGAGTTTGCGTGAATTGGACTTCGTATGAAGAAGTTATGGCCATCGGAAGTTTCAGAAAATTCAAAACAGATTTCAAAAATTCGAATTTCAAAGTCAGGTTGGGCTAGACGAGAAATTTCCCGCCAGGGCCAGGTCGACCAGGGGTCGACCTACCTTGACCAGGTCGACCAGGGGGTCGACCTAGGGGTCGACCTGGGGGTCGACCTGCCCCCCCCACCCCCGGGGCAGATTTGTTTGATGACCTGTTTATGACTGTTTGCTGAGTCATTAGGGTTTCTGATCTGGTCTGAATGGCTGGGGTTAATTCTTGGTTGATCGGACGGCCTAAATTAATCCTAAACTCTATAAAAACACATGTAGACTCAAACCCTAAAATCAAATTAAAATTAGAATCATGGCCTCCATGCCGTCACCTTGCAACCTAGAATATCCGCCACCAATTAGAGAGGAAGAAAAGCTAATCAAATTCAATTCTAATCTAAACCGCAACAAATTGTCTTCTTCAAAGGAAAGCTAAATCAATTTTAGAACTCAGATTTCAGAACTCAATACCTTCTTTGAGTTGTGAGTTCGATTTTTTTAATAAGATAATTAGCAATTTAATTGGATTGAGCTATGATTTGGATTATAGGGTTATCTTGTGAATCATTGATCGTATGTTATCATCTATGTTATAAAATTGTGATGTTATTATCTATGTTGTAAATTCTATGATGTTATCATCTATGTTGTAAAGTTGTGATGTTATCATCTATGTTGTAATTCTATGGTTGGCTTATGTATAATCAATCCATAATGATGTTTCATATGCTAGTTTGTTATGTTGGTGGAACTAATTCATATGATAAATCATATGTGTTTATGCAAGTTAGGATGTAAATTGAGGCATGGATCATATGCAAGTTAGTGAAAATTATATATATAACCTTACATGTTTCATGACATCTATTTTATGTGTAAATTAGATCTAAAGTTAGGCTATGCCATGTGTGAGTTATATGCTAGTATACAAAATTCTACATGCTAGTTTACATGTTTAGATGTAAGTTTACACCATCGTTATGTTGCATAAATCACATATGCAAGTGTGTGTGTGTGTGTGTATATATATATGTGTTTGGAGAATGAATCATGTAATGTAAGTTTGTGGTTATTGCCTATGCAAGTTTACACCTTATGATTAGATCTATGACATACATGGCTTATGCAAGTTTGTGACTATTACCTAAACAAGTTTACACCTTTAGATTTAGATCTATGACATACGTAGTTTTATGCAAGTTTGTGACTTAGGCCTATGCAAGTTTTTAGATGAAGAACCACATTCACACATGCAAGTTCACCCCTTATGTTTAGATCTAGTTTCATCTATATGTATGTTGTGATGTTTTCTCTTTATTCCATAATTTAGACTATTCGAGTCTAACGTATATTTTACGTTAAACGCACGAACGTGCAACGTGGGGCAATGGGATAATATTAAAAGATTTAATATTGGGAATTGGCATAAATGCCTTAAATGGCATAAAATAAATTTATGATGATAATTGGTATGATTTTGCATACCATGAATAGATGGACATAATTGAGTCAATTATGGACATAGTTAAATTTGGAATTGATTGATAATTTGAATAGGGAAATTAATTCAAATTGGGGAATAATTAATTTTGTGTAATTAATCGTCTAAGGCACGAGGTTATGCTCTTTTGTGGTGTAAGACTGTCCGGACCCGCCTGGCAAATCCAGCTGCCACAAATGCCAGTTTAATGTGGGAGGTCTTAGGCATAAATTAAATGCGTAATAGTTGTAAAGACACGAGGTTAGGCTCGTTTGTGGTGTAAGACTGCCCGGACCCGCCCGGCAAATCCAACTGCCACAAATGCCAGTCTAATATGGGAGGTCTTTACAAGGTTACGGCGTAATGAATTAAGAAACACTTAACCAGATAAACATGTGGTGGGAAACTGGGGTTAAGTGGGTGGCTTGTGAATTACGATTAGAAACACTTAACCAAAATTGAAACATGTAAGTGAACATGAATAAGAAGAGGGTTAAGTGGGATGTACTAGAGGGGACCAAGCTTAGGTGGATAGCTTGTGTCAAGTAATGGGGGCCCGTTTCAACTAGTAACCCATGAGTATCATTATGGGCTCGACCCAAGTCGAGGACGGGACACGCGTACTGGGCTTGACTGTAAGAGGCCAAAACGGGTTAGCGGTGGCAACACAAGTCCAACGGGTTCATGTGCGTGTGTGGGCCCGGGCTGGTAGGTAAGACATTGTTGCATCGTGTAGGTATAAGCCGTGCATTGTTGGTGGTATCGGGTTGCCACTTTGGGGAGTGATACACCCCACTGTGGGGCCAACACGGGTATCTACGAGTTAGGGAGCCGATCGCATGGGGGTAGTGGGTACGCCTAGTGGGGATAGGGGCAGGCAGCACCTATGAAGGCAACTAGGTGTGCACGAAACTACCAATATCATTATTAAGTTTTGTAGACGGGATCAACCTTTAGGGTGACTAGTGGTGGTGCAGTATAGTAATTATCTTATAGTGGTTTAGGTGCGCCTTTAACGTTATCTTTATTCATCTTATTTCCTTGTTTACTCTGTCATACCCAATTGTTCACAGTCATTTCCTTATTTTCCAACTTATGCCTTAGCCTAGTTATTTTGATAATTATATTGTTAAGGTTATCGCACTCGCCAGACTTTATGTCTGATCCCCTTTGTTTCCACCTCTTTTCTCCCCCCCCCCAGGTGCTCAGGGTGGAACTAGCACCAGTGGAGCTTGATTTTGGACAGCTGTATCTCTTGCTTTAGAAGTTGCTTGGATCACTGAAGTAAAAGTTCAACCTATCTTATTTATGGCTATTTTGTGTTGGGGTTATGTCTTTCAATTTATGTACTCTGATTTAGTCAAGATGGATATTATGTACTTTGACTCTGGTTTTTGATGATGTAATCAAACCTATGTGTTTACCGCTGCAATGAATAAAATTTTAAATTTTTAAGTACTGTTTATATCTGTCTTGTTGTTAAGTTTCTGTTCTATACACACTTAAAATTCTCCATAGAAGTTAATGCATTCCCTTTGTGAGTGACATTAATGGACGTGGGGTGTTACAAAAATGGTCAAAATCTTTGATAGTCGGTGATTTAACTATCAAAGGAAAACATGTGTACATACAACGGTCGTATTTCCAAATGGAAAATTTACCGATCAATCATCATTTCATTTCCCAGTTTCCCATTTATCATTTCCATATATTCATAAATTCCTTATTTTCTAAAATTAGAAAATATACGTTATTAATGGAAAACGTTTCCATTTCTGATTCACGCATCAATATCTTCCCACCTCTATCAGTCTCTAAATGTAAACTAGTAAGAGAATAACTTCCCAAGTATAAACCTCGAAGGCCGAAACCAACATCAGATCGATACCTAGAAAGCCACTCAACTCAACTAATTTCCATTCAGTTTCTAATTTCAGTAATTCCATTTAAATTCCTAATTCAAACCCCAAATTCCTTTATAATATTTGATTTGCAAAATATTTACTTTAATCTAATTTTTCACATAGAATGTGAATAATATTTCTTTATATAGTCAAAAAAGTTTGATTTCGTGTTTAAAAACAATATCTCAAACCCAAATTCTATTTATATTTTTATTTGTAGAATTATTCATACAAATCTCCTTTTTATTTCTAATGCTTAAATCTCATTTATAATTCCCTTTATATAATTCTATTTATTCTATATAAATCCTTTTATATAATTTTATTTATTTTATATAAATCCTTTTATATAATCCTATTCATTTTATACAAATCCTTTTATAAAATTCTATTTATTTCCCAAATATTTCCTTAATTATGTTTTCCAATATTTGTTTTCCAAATATTACCTTCTATAATATCCTATTTATTTCATATATAAATATTTCATTTTCAATATTCACTTTGAAAATTTCCTTTTTACATTCCAATATTTCATATGTATTTAAAATACAAAATAACATGACCAGTGTCATCATATTCAATCACAGATTTTATATCACATCATATATCACAATATATGAACACAAACAATATTATAATATTGAGGAATCCAGTTGGATCCCTCCAACATGTCTCCTTGCATCCACAAATGTTAAACAATATAATTAACATCACTTTCATTTCAATATGAAATATTCTGATCAATAGAATCAATATTTGATTAACGATTTATATATATATCGTTATCTATAATTTCAACCAATAAATCAGCAATTCAACCAAACAATCAACACACAGCAATCAATCATCATTTATCAATACTAGATTATATTTATAAAAATATAAACTGTATAGAGTTAGTGAGATTTACACACATTGGAAGATCATCGTGGAATAACAATAACTATCGGTTGATTCAGACAGATAATTTTTTTCGCTATAAATTGTAACGAGCTCCAATTCACTCCGAATAAGTCCCATTGTATAGCCGTCGTCCATACGATCCCAACGGATCTTGTTCTGTTGAATTTCGATAACGTGAGAGCCTGATATGATAAATTTTAAGATAATACACTATCTAAAATATAATTAAACTTCCAGTTCAAATGATTTTAGTTTAATCAGACAATTGTGACCAACTATCTCAAGTTATAAAATAAGTTGCTTATCGGCTGTTGCTTATATACAGATAATGCAATAACTAATGATCTAATTTTTAGGCACTTGATCATAATTTTTTTCTTTCTTTTTACATGACAAAGATAGCTCTAAAACTTGAAATTTGAACACGCTCAACATATACAAAGATGCCAATAATAGCCATATTTATCTTTGGGAGAAAACGTCATAAACGTTGGAAGTTTATGTGATGGATGGTTTAGGATATGGCACATATTGACATAGTACATGCCTTGAATATTTATAACAGCTAGTGTTAGTAAGGTTCTAAAATTGTCTATTGTACGGTAAAATAATAATGACAAAAGGGACGGTTCACATGTGGATACCTTCAAAAGTGCACATGCTTTTACTAATATAATTGGATATTTCTTGTTGAGGATATATTGGTACTAACGGAAAAAAATGAGCAAACAAATGTAAGATAAAGTTAGTTGGGCCTTACACTTTTTGAAACTGACCGACGAAAATAAACCTCAACCCACTGTTAAAAGCATGAACTGCATCCTTCCCCAATACCCGCCCCAACATTTACATCTTCTCCAAACACCACATCCGCTTCCAGTAAAAAAACCACCATATCTGAAACCTGGCCTCACCATTCATTCCCGCCTACCCGTACAATGCACGTGTCTTCTCATTTCAGTTAAATAATGCTAGCCCTCCCTCTCTTTTTTAAACTTGCGGCTTCCTGTACTTCTCCCTCCCCATAAAGTAATTGTCTTCCTCATTATATACAACGCAAGTTCAGGAACTGTAATAACCCGGAAAATGTGAACCAGTTTAAAATTTTTAAATTAGGTTATTAACAAGAAATTTGAATGATTAAAATAGCCTATTTCTATAAAATATAGAATTGTGTATAATATGGCAGTTTGAAATTTTGAATACAAACTTAGTCTGACTGTACCGGGTGGAAAATATAACAGATTTTAACGAAACTGAAAATATTTAAATCTGTTTATCAATACCTTTCTAACGATTCTGAAAAATCGAAATTTCATAACGGAAATCAAAAGTTATGGCCAAATGAATTTTCAGAAAGGTCGCTATATAGTATATATAGCCCTTGAAAATTGAGATTTTGCATACGACCTCGGAATTTGACGAAACCACTTTTGTTGGGTCCGGGATGTCAAATTGTTGCTAAGTTTCAAATTTCGTAATTTTTGAAGCTAGTATGTGAGCGGGGCAAAAGATAACGTGTTTGGTCAAATTCTGTTAAAATGGGTCGACCTAAAAATGGCCGTTTTTCAAACGAGCTCAGAATTCGACGAAACTGGTTTTGTTAGGACCGTATCGTCAAAACAAAGCTAGATTTATTTTTCTGGAATTTTTCGATTCAGTTTGTGGCCCTGGCAAATTGAAATGTACGTTTAAATTAAATATCGAATGTTTTATATTTTAAATTGAAAAATAACTGACTGTAACAGTCGAAATGGCCAACGAAACATATCCCATTGTGTCCGGAATGGGGGTATTTAGCTAGGGGCGACAGTCGTTGGGTTTAAAAAGGAGTCCGTTTGCAAAAACACTATTTAAAAATTTCCTATAAATTCTGGCCAATAGGAAATTTTCTTTAAAAAAAAAAAAAACCTAAAAACCCTAAGCCGCCAGAACTATCGACGACTACAGTCGTTCGCCCCTTCTCGACGAAAATCCCGCCGCCACAGGCGACGCCAGCCAACGCCACCACCCTTAATCGACGCCGCCCACCTCCTTCTTCAAATCCGACCAACCCCCGCTCTTCCTCCCTTCGCCAGCGTCGAGAACGATGCCCAGGAAGTCGCCGACTTCACATCGACGCCACGATCGCCAGAGGCGATCGCACCTGCTCCTCCGACCACCGATAGGACCGCCTCGGTTCCCTCTTTCAAGTCCCACTCTCTGATCGGAGCATAGATTCACGGATTTTCTGAAAATCCGAACCCTAGTTTCGAAATCAAAAAGGGGTATACGGCTAAACTGATTTTTACACTTTAAAGCGTTGCAAATTTGTAAAAATCATATCTTTTTGCTATGTTAACGAAATTCGATGAAACAAGAGACACCGTGACCGCAAGGAGGCTCTCTACATTCTAGAAGAAGCCGCGGATTTTTCTGACCTTCCTACGATTTTTAGCACCGCAAGAACCAATGTGAGGAATCTAAACTATTTGTGTGAATGAAATCACGTTGTATAAATTATATAAGCGAAGTGTAAATTATATACGCATTGTATACCTCATGTACATGTGTTGTATAAGTTATATTAGCGATGTATAAATTATACAAGCGTTGTTTGAAACATATATGCTTTGAATTGTGATGAAATGCAAGTGAATTATTATATTATATATATATATACTCCCCTCGTCCACAGACCATGGACGATATTTATTGCTTGTGATTGACGTGATATCATATGGTTTGACGAATGGTTGGAAATAATTGTTTGTGGTTGATGTTATGGTTGAAAAATACCTTTGTGGTTGAAAAATACCCTCTTGTGGTTGAAACAAAATAGAATAGGATTGTGGAATTGAAAATAAAACATGTCGCCTGCGTGCGAACTAGATGCATGATCCCCATTGTCAAAAACCGCGAGGTTTTAAGGTAGAGCGAGGAGCCGTACTAGGGACGGTCCCGGTTTTAACTACCCTGCCGTTATGCTGCCGAAATTTTCTGAAATATTTATGTGTTAGAATAATCTCCATTCATTGAAACTATTTACATATGCTATATCGAATATTCATGTGTTGAGTTGCAATTTATTCGTTGAGTTGAAATTCATGTGTTGAATATTATTTGAATATAAACAAATGACTTAGCGATAAAAATCACATTTTTATATATATACAAACGATATCGAATATTCATGTGTTGAGTGGCAATTCATTCGTTGAGTTGAAATTCATGTGTTGAATATTATTTGAATATAAACAAATGACTTAGCGATAAAAATCACATTTTTATATATATACAAACGATATCGAATATTCATGTGTTGAGTGGCAATTCATTCGTTGAGTTGAAATTCATGTGTTGAATATTATTTGAATTTAAACAAATGGCTTTAGCAATAAAAATCACATTTTTATATATATACAAACGTTATAGAATATTCAGGTGTTGAATTTCAATTTATTCGTTGAGTTGAAGTTCATGTGTTGAATGTTATCGTCTTTTAAAAATAAAATGAATAGACAATGAAAACTATATTTTTATAGTGAATATGAAGAGTTAAAAATACACATGTGTCGAATAAATATTTTTGATGATAAAAATATTCCTTTTATCATGTATACGCTTAGTTAAAAATACACATGTGTCGAATAAATATTTTTGATGATAAAAATATTCCTTTTATCATGTATACGCTTAGTTAAAAATACACATGTGTCGAATAAATATTTTTGATGATAAAAATATTCCTTTTATCATGTATACGCTTAGTTAAAAATACACATGTGTCGAATAAATATTTTTGATGATAAAAATATTCCTTTTATCATGTATACGCTTAGTTAAAAATACACATGTGTCGAATAAATATTTTTGATGATAAAAATATTCCTTTTATCATGTATACGCTTAGTTAAAAATACACATGTGTCGAATAAATATTTTTGATGATAAAAATATTCCTTTTATCATGTATACGCTTAGTTAAAAATACACACGTGTTGAAATAAATAATAGTTTGCTAGAAATAGTATTATTAGCTTTGTTCTGCATATATATACATGTGTTGAACAGGAAAAATGGATTAGCTGTAGAGTAAAGAAATTATTTGCGTGCCCGACAAATAGGTAAACCTTGATGAGTTGGCTGCGCAATTTTATTTATATATCAACTCCTGTGAATGCCATTGGATGCGGAGTGCTGGTTTTTCTGTGTGAAATAATAAACAACGCCATAAGATAATAACAATTAATTTTGAACTACACTACATGGCATACTTCTTGACGATAGACATACTTCATCATATTCCACATAAGCAATTGGAGCTTGTGTGACGAGGTGGAAGATTTACCATACAAGCAAGAGGCTTGTATGGCGATGACTATATACTACAGGTTGAACTGATGACTGATATGGACTATATAAATTATAACGATAAATTGCCAGATTAATAAAAACCCCACACGGGTCTGGAGTTGACAATAATCACGTCGCTCTAGTTATTAGATACGGCACATGGACTATTTATTTCCACACGGAAACGGGGTGACGGGAATTTATTCTCTGGAGTGATTATCAGTACATGCTCCCCCGTAAACACCAAAATATATCACTAAAAATATGTGAATGCTTTTTAGGATTTATTGGGTACCTAATACGGCCCAATAAATTTCCAAACCCCTCCCCGTACAAAGGAGGTTATGGCGAAATTTTTCGAAATATTAAGGCGTTAGTGAAATATTTGAAGTGAAAACGAAGTTGAAATATAAAATGAACTATAGTGGAAACTATGGAATGAACTATATTTATATATATAAATATAATTAAAGGGAATAGAGGCCGTGCAGTTCGCGTTTCGGAATCGTAATTTGAAACTATTAGTACGAGAAATCCGACCATCGGATTTTCCCGAAACCGCAACCGCTGGGTTCGCCTTGGAAATATCTTTCCAACGGCACCAACCTTGTAAAAATCCAACGGTTGGATTGTCCGGAATGTTTAATTCAAATCTGAAGAAAAACAGCGCCAAAATCGTTTATATTTATATATAAATATAATTAAATTTAATCGAATAACGACGCTGCAGTTCGAATTTTGAAACCGTAACTTCAAACGACTAGTGTGGAAGATCCGACCGTCGGATTCTCACGAAACTGGAACCGTTGGGTTCGCTTTGGGAATATCTTCCCACTGATATAGACTTTGTAGAAATCCAACGGTTAGATTTTCCGATATGTGTAAAACAAATTAAGGGGAAAACAGCGCCAGTGCCACGAAACGACCTGAAACGTCGTTTAATCAAATATGGCCATTTTTAAATAAATAAAAATGGCGAAAAATCGTTATAAAATATTATAAGCAACATAGGTTGAAAATAAACCAATTGGGCTTGAATTGTTTGATATTTGATGGTTGTATGTGTATGACATGAAAATAACACTAAATAACTGAAAGATGGATGTCTAATAACATAACCATAAAATAAATCGATTTAAATTCTAATGACGTGAATTATTTGAAAAGGCCGAGCTAACCCTCATTTCAAATAATTTATCGAGCGATTCGAATTGAAAAATGCAAAGACGATTCAAGATCGACGATCTTCGTATTGGTTGGATGGGCGCTACTGAGGTTCCTAACCGGAGTAGCTACCGGAAAGGGACGGAAGTAGTAGCCGTCTGAACGCATATGTTGATTGGACGGATATACGAGGAATTTGACGCCTCCAGTTTCGTTCAGACCCAGGACGGATTTGTAAATGGACTATGTGTCTGACATTGGATTTTGTTCTATATTGATTGATCTCTGTTAAATATATATCTGTTTGGCGGCGGAGAATTTATTCTCTTGCTTAACGCCCTTCTCTGAGACGTACGAGCTTAGAGGTTATATATCGATGGAAATCAATCGTATGGAGTGGACTGCCTATGTGGCATGCCAAGATGCTGTGATCAAGGCTTCTGTTGCAAAGCAAAGTCTTGTGGATGATGATCAAAGCAAGGTCTACGTGGCCTAGCTTTGTGTATTTCGTAGATTCGCGAACCTCACACCCCGGTATGAGTTAAAAACGGGATACAGACTGCAAGGAGAGCACGACGTTTCTTTCTAGCTATGGTGGTGTCAGTGACTTACCAGCCCTGACATATATATATCTACTTTTCACCTTTGTGGTTGTTGGAATGCGAGGCGCCTCGATTATAGGTCTGCAAGGTCCGGGAAACGTGTGTTCAGGAATTGCCAATCCTCTAACGTAAGTGAGGACCGGCCCTGAAGCATCCAGGGGTTACCCAGAGTGTGTAGTCCCGAGGCATTTGCTAGAGTGTCTCGAAGCGGAGAGGAGCTTGCCCCTTGCCTCGACTCATGACGGAAATCCAATTTCCAATACGAGATAACGGCTTCGATTGTAACTTATATATGGCGACATAGTGGCATGGGACGCTCATGTCGCCTATAATTGATATTTATGATGCTATTCATTTTGAAACATATATGCACTAGTAATAATATCAAATGATTTTGCTTTATACGTATCAAGCATATTTGGCCCTTATAAGGTAAAACTCTATCCTCCGGCTTGCGTTGCATTGTGTGATGGGACTTGAGTCTTATAATGGCTTCATTCTTTCTAAAAGCATTGCGTTGTTTTAAAAAGAATTTACTTTGTTTTAAATGCACTAGCAATCACTGGAGTAAACCCGTTCCACGAAAGCGGCGTGGTCCTATGATTTGCTATTACTGTTGTTTAACTGTTAAATAGACTCCTCATACCAGTCCCCATAACTGACTCGTTGTTTGTTTCACTTTGCAAACGCGGGTGCCCTTATTTTCACACGGGCAGCCTAGTACACAGGTGACAGGTGGTTTTTGGTTCTGCACTGCTGCATAGCGTGCACTTTTGGCTCATGGCGAGGCTGACTTCATAGAGATGACTTAGATATTTTCCGCCATTACTGTATTTATATTATGATTCCGCCACTGGCGATGCAGACTGATTTACTTTCCGTATTTCTCACTATATGTATATGTATTCCGCCTTCGGCGATGTAGACTGATACTCTTATTATGTCACTGCATGTATGTATTCCGCCTCTGGCGATGATGACTGATCACTTCCCTTTCTTTTTACTAAGTATATCCCACGTTATGCTATTCTTATATTCCTACATGTTGTGATTCCGCTGTCATATCCATGTAGAAGTATTTTATTTATTGTTTCTGCTATTATCTGTACTCTGCTATGATGATTAATGTGTTATTTCCTAATGATTATCCTTAATACCGCCCCTCGGATTTTGGGATCGTCACAGTTGGTATCAGAGCTTTGGTTAACCTTAGTTCCGGGATCTAACACATTTAAACATCTCGTCAGAATAGAATCAGTAGAGTTCTAATGCGAGTAGCTCATTAGAGATAGGATTAGCAATGTCCTAGAATGAGCTAAGCAGATTAGCAAAACAATTTGATCAGTACATCATCATTATCTTTCCTTGTATTCTCTTGCTTTATCATTTATGAATATATCAAATCTGTGAGCTTGACTCTTTTCTTGCTTATACAGTATTCTCTTAGATGGCTACACGAGCAGCAGCAGCTAGAGGAGGCCGTGGAGGCCGAGGAGTTGCAGCAGGAGGACGGGGGAATATCCCCGTAGCTGTGGAGATCCCTATTGTTCAGCCACCAGCACCTGAAGACTTTGAGCTCGACAAAGTAGCAAAGAGGTACAGAAACCTTTGAGGGAAACCTTTTACTGGCACTGGCACAGTGACCGAAGCTATAGCTTGGCTGAAAACCTATGAGAAAATCTTCGAAGGTATGGGCATGGGAACTAACAACAAAGCCCGACTTGGCATTTGGCTCCTTCAGGAAGAGGCAGAGCTGTGGTGGGATGCCATTACTTCTAGGGATGCAGCTGGTACTATCCGGACTTGGGAGCAGTTCAAGACTTTATTCAATGAGAAGTTTGTACCGGAACAAGCTCTAGAGAGGATGCGGGAGCAATTTGCTAATCTCCAGCAGGGAGACCTCTCTATTCAAGACTATCTGAATAAGTTCACACAGCTATCGCGCTATGCTCCAGAGCTGGTTTTGACCAACAAAGCGAAGAATAAGAGATTCATATTTGGGCTGAAGCGCAAGTATCAGGATAGAGCTATGAGCAACATCAAACTCTCTTTTACAGAACTAGTAGAGATGGCTTGCAACTACGAAGACATGGATGAGAGGCATGCTAGCCAAGACCGCGCTAAAAGCCAAGCAGGGAATAAGCGCAAGGCTTCAACAGACCAACCCGAATCTAGCATTACCGCGGCCGCTACTCAAAAACCCGCAAAGATCCCGAAAGGAAACTGCTATAATTGCGGAAGCCCGGTCATTTCTCTAATGTATGCAAGGCCCCAAAGAAGCCAAAGGCCAATGACTCTGCCGAATGCTACAACTGCCACAAGAAGGGGCATTACAGCAGGAACTGCCCTCTGAAGAAGAGCGCACAAGTGGCACATGTCTATGACGGGAATACCCCGCCAGCTATCACCGATGGATCAGGTAAACCCGATGTCTTGGGAGGTACCCTTACTATCAAAAATATTCCTGTTTCTGTACTTTTTGATACCGGTGCATCACGTAGCTTCATATCTGGTATCCTTGTTCACAAACTAAAATTGAAACGAAGAAAACTTAAGGAACCAATTAAAGTACAAAACCCGATAGGAGGTTCCGTTAGTCTCAGTTCATACAGTAGGGTGCCTATCGCTTATTCTTGCTATAAGTTCTCCTTTGATTCGATTGTTATGGACCTTTCCGAATTTGATGTTATACTGGGATTTGACTGGTTGACAAAATATAAGGCCGAAGTTAGATGTGCCGAAAGAATCGTTAAAGTCGAAACGAAGCTTGGACCTATATATATACCATGCCATGGCTCAGAAATTAATAGTACGGAATTTTGGCCTTCCTTAGAAGTTATTCCTCCTTCATTAGAAAAGATACCGGTCGTGAAAAACTATGCGGATGTGTTTGAAGAAGTAGAGAACTTACCGCCGCAAAGAGAAATTGAATTTAGAATTGATCTGATTCCGAATGCCCGACCAGTAGTACATCCAATAAGAAGAATGGCCCCAAAAGAAAAGGAAGAGCTGAGTAGCCAAACCCGAGAATTACTTTGGAAAGGTCTGATCAGACCAAGCTTTTCAGCGTGGGGAGCAGCAGTTGTATTTGTCCCTAAATCAGACGGTACTCTAAGACTTTGCGTCGATTACAGGGATCTCAATAAACAAACACTGAAGAACAAATATCCTTTGCCCCGAATAGACGATCTGTTAGATCAATTAAATGGAGCAACCGTATTCTCCAGAATGGACCTAGCTACAGGTTTCCACCAATTGCGTATAGCCGAAGACTGTGTTCCTTTGACAGCCTTCAGGGGTCCCGATTTATTCTACGAATGGTTAGTAATGCCGTTCGGCTTGTGCAATGCTCCAGCATACTTCGTTGATCTTATGAACAGAGTGTTCCGTGGTGTGTTGAGTAAATTTGTTCTAGTCTTCATCGATGACATTCTAATCTACTCTAAGTCGGAAGAAGAGCATGCAAAACATTTAGAACAAGTGTAGAAAATTCTAAGGAGAAATGTCTTGAAAGCTAAATTTTCTAAGTGTGTCTTCTAGCAGAATGAAGTTAAATTCCTTGGCCATGTCGTGTCAAAAGAAGGAATTGCTGTAGACCCAAGCAAAATTACAGCGATTCAGAACTGGAAACAACCTACTACGCCCACAGAAGTTCGAAGTTTCCTGGGATTAGCCAGTTACTATCGGAAATTCGTTCAGGATTTTTCAAAGATATCAGGAGTATTGATAAATCTTACAAAGAAACATGAGAAATTCAATTGGACTCCCGAATGTGAAGAAGCTTTCCAGGAGCTGAAACTGAAGTTGACAACCGCTCCAGTATTGACTATAATAGAAGGTAACCAAGACTTGACCGTACGGACGGATGCTTCTATTAGAGGGCTAGGGGCAGTGCTAATGCAAAAAGGCCAAGTGATCGCTTATGCCAGCCGTCAACTAAAGCCCCATGAAAGAAACTATGCTACTCATGATCTTGAGTTATTAGCTATCGTGTTTGCTTTAAGAATATGGAGGCATTATTTATTGGGCGAGAAATTCGAACTATACACCGATCATCAATCCTTGAAATACCTTTTCACCCAGAAAGATCTAAACCTGAGGCAACAGCGTTGGTTAGAATTTCTTGCAGCATACGATTTTGAAATTATATACACTCCAGGGAAAGCCAATGTTGTAGCAGATGCGCTCAGCAGGAAAAATGAAATCATTGCCAGTTTTATCATTACTTCTTCCTTACAAGATAAGATTACTATTCTTCAGAAGGACGATGAATCCATTAAAAGGATTAGCCAGCGGATCCAAGAAGGAAAACCCTCAGATTTTAGCCTCGATAGCCAAGGGGTCCTAAGATTAAAAGGGAGAATTTGTGTGCCTGGGATTCCAGAGCTCAGAAGAGAAATACTTGATGAGTGCCATAAATCCAAATTAAGTATCCACCCCGGTGTGAGCAAAATGTATAACGATATTAAACGCACATTCTGGTGGAAGGCGATGAAAAGAGATATTTCAATATATGTTAGCAGATGCTCCACTTGTCAGTTAGTTAAGAGTGATCAGCAGAAATTGGCTGGATTATTACAACCATTAGAAATTCCAGGATGGAAGTGGGAACAAATTTCGATGGATTTCATCGATGGCCTGCCGCGAACTAGAAAAGGAAACGACAGTATATGGGTAATCGTAGATCGCTTCACGAAGACTGCCCATTTCATACCTGTCCGATCCAACAGAACGGCTCAAAGTCTGGCACAGATTTACTTCAAAGAAATTGTTAAACTTCATGGAGTACCGCTCAGTATAGTCAGCGATAGAGATCCCCTGTTCACTAGCAAATTCTGGGAAGCATTCCAGGAAGAATTGGGAACCATATTAAATCTAAGCACCGCTTATCACCCTCAGACAGATGGCCAAACTGAGAGGGTGAATAGAATTTTGGAAGATTTACTACGGGCTTGCGTTATTGATTTTGGGGGTTCATGGGAAGATCATTTGCATTTAGCCAAATTCTCTTACAACAATAGCTATCAAGCAAGTTTGGGAATGTCCCCATTTGAAGCACTATACGGTAGACCGTGCAGATCTCCCGCATGTTGGGTAGAACCTGGCAACAGACTTGTGTTAGGGCCCGATATGATTCAAGAAGCATCGGATAAAGTCGATTCCATTAAGAAGCGATTAAAAACCGCACAGAGCCGACAGAAAAGTTATGCTGATGCGAGAAGAAGGGATATATCGTTTGCCGTTGGCGATTATGTTTATTTAAGAGTTTCTCCAATGCGAGGAGTAATCAGATTTGGCAAGACTGGGAAGTTGGCACCGAGATTTATTGGCCCCTTTCCTATACTTGAACGGATTGGAACTCTTGCATATAGGGTTTCATTACCTGATTGGTTGCCTGGTGTACATGATGTGTTCCACGTATCTCAGCTCAGAAAACATGTTCATGATCCAGATCTTGTTGTGGAGGAAGCAGCGCAACAGGATATTGACATAACTCCAGAATTAGCACTCAAGAGGGATCCATTAAAGATAGTTGGCAAAGAAACTAGAGAGCTAAGGAGGAAAAAGATTCATTTAGTCAAAGTGCAGTGGAGTAGTGATCCTAGAGACTGTACTTGGGAGACTGAGGAAAGCATTAAACAAGCCTATCCCAAATGCAGAGTGGACATCTCTGACTGACTCCGGTGCAAGGTACCTTTACAATACTTTGCATTTACATTTTATTTCCTGCTTAACTGTTATTTACTTTTCGAGGACGAAAAGTTTTAAGTGGGGGAGATTGTAATAACCCGGAAAATGTGAACCAGTTTAAAATTTTTAAATTAGGTTATTAACAAGAAATTTGAATGATTAAAATAGCCTATTTCCATAAAATATAGAATTGTGTATAATATGGCAGTTTGAAATTTTGAATACAAACTTAGTCTGACTGTACCGGGTGGAAAATATAACAGATTTTAACGAAACTGAAAATATTTAAATCTGTTTATCAATACCTTTCTAACGAATCTGAAAAATCGAAATTTCATAACGGAAATCAAAAGTTATGGCCAAATGAATTTTCAGAAAGGTCGCTATATAGTATATATAGCCCTTGAAAATTGAGATTTTGCATACGACCTCGGAATTCGACGAAACCACTTTTGTTGGGTCCGGGATGTCAAATTGTTGCTAAGTTTCAAATTTCGTAATTTTTGAAGCTAGTATGTGAGCGGGGCAAAAGATAACGTGTTTGGTCAAATTCTGTTAAAATGGGTCGACCTAAAAATGGCCGTTTTTCAAACGAGCTCAGAATTCGACGAAACTGGTTTTGTTAGGACCGTATCGTCAAAACAAAGCTAGATTTATTTTTCTGGAATTTTTCGATTCAGTTTGTGGCCCTGGAAAATTGAAATGTACGTTTAAATTAAATATCGAATGTTTTATATTTTAAATTGAAAAATAACTGACTGTAACAGTCGAAATGGCCAACGAAACATATCCCATTGTGTCCGGAATGGGGGTATTTAGCTAGGGGCGACAGTCGTTGGGTTTAAAAAGGAGTCCGTTTGCAAAAACACTATTTAAAAATTTCCTATAAATTCTGGCCAATAGGAAATTTTCTTTAAAAAAAAAAAAAAAACCTAAAAACCCTAAGCCGCCAGAACTATCGACGACTACAGTCGTTCGCCCCTTCCCGACGAAAATCCCGCCGCCACAGGCGACGCCAGCCAACGCCACCACCCTTAATCGACGCCGCCCACCTCCTTCTTCAAATCCGACCAACCCCCGCTCTTCCTCCCTTCGCCAGCGTCGAGAACGACGCCCAGGAAGTCGCCGACTTCACATCGACGCCACGATCGCCAGAGGCGATCGCACCTGCTCCTCCGACCACCGATAGGACCGCCTCGCTTCCCTCTTTCAAGTCCCACTCTCTGATCGGAGCATAGATTCACGGATTTTCTGAAAATCCGAACCCTAGTTTCGAAATCAAAACGGGGTATACGGCTAAACTGATTTTTACACTTTAAAGCGTTGCAAATTTGTAAAAATCATATCTTTTTGCTATGTTAACGAAATTCGATGAAACAGGAGACACCGTGACCGCAAGGAGGCTCTCTACATTCTAGAAGAAGCCGCGGATTTTTCTGACCTTCCTACGATTTTTAGCACCGCAAGAACCAATGTGAGGAATCTAAACTATTTGTGTGAATGAAATCGCGTTGTATAAATTATATAAGCGAAGTGTAAATTATATACGCATTGTATACCTCATGTACATGTGTTGTATAAGTTATATTAGCGATGTATAAATTATACAAGCGTTGTTTGAAACATATATGCTTTGAATTGTGATGAAATGCAAGTGAATTATTATATTATATATATATATATACTCCCCTCGTCCACAGACCATGGACGATATTTATTGCTTGTGATTGACGTGATATCATATGGTTTGACGAATGGTTGGAAATAATTGTTTGTGGTTGATGTTATGGTTGAAAAATACCTTTGTGGTTGAAAAATACCCTCTTGTGGTTGAAACAAAATAGAATAGGATTGTGGAATTGAAAATAAAACATGCCGCCTGCGTGCGAACTAGATGCATGATCCCCATTGTCAAAAACCGCGAGGTTTTAAGGTAGAGCGAGGAGCCGTACTAGGGACGGTCCCGGTTTTAACTACCCTGCCGTTATGCTGCCGAAATTTTCTGAAATATTTATGTGTTAGAATAATCTCCATTCATTGAAACTATTTACATATGCTATATCGAATATTCATGTGTTGAGTTGCAATTTATTCGTTGAGTTGAAATTCATGTGTTGAATATTATTTGAATATAAACAAATGACTGAGCGATAAAAATCACATTTTTATATATATACAAACGATATCGAATATTCATGTGTTGAGTGGCAATTCATTCGTTGAGTTGAAATTCATGTGTTGAATATTATTTGAATATAAACAAATGACTTAGCGATAAAAATCACATTTTTATATATATACAAACGATATCGAATATTCATGTGTTGAGTGGCAATTCATTCGTTGAGTTGAAATTCATGTGTTGAATATTATTTGAATTTAAACAAATGGCTTTAGCAATAAAAATCACATTTTTATATATATACAAACGTTATAGAATATTCAGGTGTTGAATTTCAATTTATTCGTTGAGTTGAAGTTCATGTGTTGAATGTTATCGTCTTTTAAAAATAAAATGAATAGACAATGAAAACTATATTTTTATAGTGAATATGAAGAGTTAAAAATACACATGTGTCGAATAAATATTTTTGATGATAAAAATATTCCTTTTATCATGTATACGCTTAGTTAAAAATACACATGTGTCGAATAAATATTTTTGATGATAAAAATATTCCTTTTATCATGTATACGCTTAGTTAAAAATACACATGTGTCGAATAAATATTTTTGATGATAAAAATATTCCTTTTATCATGTATACGCTTAGTTAAAAATACACATGTGTCGAATAAATATTTTTGATGATAAAAATATTCCTTTTATCATGTATACGCTTAGTTAAAAATACACATGTGTCGAATAAATATTTTTGATGATAAAAATATTCCTTTTATCATGTATACGCTTAGTTAAAAATACACATGTGTCGAATAAATATTTTTGATGATAAAAATATTCCTTTTATCATGTATACGCTTAGTTAAAAATACACACGTGTTGAAATAAATAATAGTTTGCTAGAAATATTATTATTAGCTTTGTTCTGCATATATATACATGTGTTGAACAGGAAAAATGGATTAGCTGTAGAGTAAAGAAATTATTTGCGTGCCCGACAAATAGGTAAACCTTGATGAGTTGGCTGCGCAATTTTATTTATATATCAACTCCTGTGAATGCCATTGGATGCGGAGTGCTGGTTTTTCTGTGTGAAATAATAAACAACGCCATAAGATAGTAACAATTAATTTTGAACTACACTACATGGCATACTTCTTGACGATAGACATACTTCATCATATTCCACATAAGCAATTGGAGCTTGTGTGACGAGGTGGAAGATTTACCATACAAGCAAGAGGCTTGTATGGCGATGACTATATACTACAGGTTGAACTGATGACTGATATGGACTATATAAATTATAACGATAAATTGCCAGATTAATAAAAAAACCCACACGGGTCTGGAGTTGACAATAATCACGTCGCTCTAGTTATTAGATACGGCACATGGACTATTTATTTCCACACGGAAACGGGGTGACGGGAATTTATTCTCTGGAGTGATTATCAGTACATGCTCCCCCGTAAACACCAAAATATATCACTAAAAATATGTGAATGCTTTTTAGGATTTATTGGGTACCTAATACGGCCCAATAAATTTCCAAACCCCTCCCCGTACAAAGGAGGTTATAGCGAAATTTTTCGAAATATTAAGGCGTTAGTGAAATATTTGAAGTGAAAACGAAGTTGAAATATAAAATGAACTATAGTTGAAACTATGGAATGAACTATATTTATATATATAAATATAAATATAATTAAAGGGAATAGAGGCCGTGCAGTTCGCGTTTCGGAATCGTAATTTGAAACGATTAGTACGAGAAATCCGACCATCGGATTTTCCCGAAACCGCAACCGCTGGGTTCGCCTTGGAAATATCTTTCCAACGGCACCAACCTTGTAAAAATCCAACGGTTGGATTGTCCGGAATGTTTAATTCAAATCTGAAGAAAAACAGCGCCAAAATCGTTTATATTTATATATAAATATAAATATAATTAAATTTAATCGAATAACGACGCTGCAGTTCGAATTTTGAAACCGTAACTTCAAACGACTAGTGTGGAAGATCCGACCGTCGGATTCTCACGAAACTGGAACCGTTGGGTTCGCTTTGGGAATATCTTCCCACTGATATAGACTTTGTAGAAATCCAACGGTTAGATTTTCCGATATGTGTAAAACAAATTAAGGGGAAAACAGCGCCAGTGCCACGAAACGACCTGAAACGTCGTTTAATTAAATATGGCCATTTTTAAATAAATAAAAATGGCGAAAAATCGTTATAAAATATTATAAGCAACATAGGTTGAAAATAAACCAATTGGGCTTGAATTGTTTGATATTTGATGGTTGTATGTGTATGACATGAAAATAACACTAAATAACTGAAAGATGGATGTCTAATAACATAACCATAAAATAAATCGATTTAAATTCTAATGACGTGAATTATTTGAAAAGGCCGAGCTAACCCTCATTTCAAATAATTTATCGAGCGATTCGAATTGAAAAATGCAAAGACGATTCAAGACCGACGATCTTCGTATCGGTTGGATGGGCGCTACTGAGGTTCCTAACCGGAGTAGCTACCGGAAAGGGACGGAAGTAGTAGCCGTCTGAACGCATATGTTGATTGGACGGATATACGAGGAATTTGGCGCCTCCGGTTTCGTTCAGACCCAGGACGGACTTGTAAATGGACTGTGTGTCTGACATTGGATTTTGTTCTATATTGATGGATCTCTGTTAAATATATATCTGTTTGGCGGCGGAGAATTTATTCTCTTTCTTAACGCCCTTCTCTGAGACGTACAAGCTTAGAGGTTATATATCGATGGAAATCAATCGTATGGAGTGGACTGCCTATGTGGCATGCCAAGATGCTGTGATCAAGGCTTCTGTTGCAAAGCAAAGTCTTGTGGATGATGATCAAAGCAAGGTCTACGTGGCCTAGCTTTGTGTATTTCGTAGATTCGCGAACCTCACACCCCGGTATGAGTTAAAAACGGGATACGGACTGCAGGGAGAGCACGACGTTTCTTTCTAGCTATGGTGGTGTCAGTGACTTACCAGCCCTGACATATATATCTACTTTTCACCTTTGTGGTTGTTGGAATGCGAGGTGCCTCGATTATAGGTCTGTAAGGACCGGGAAACGTGTGTTCAGGAATTGCCAATCCTCTAACGTAAGTGAGGACCGGCCCTGAAGCATCCAGGGGTTACCCAGAGTGTGTAGTCCCGAGGCATTTGCTAGAGTGTCTCGAAGCGGAGAGGAGCTTGCCCCTTGCCTCGACTCATGACGGAAATCCAATTTCCAATACGAGATAACGGCTTCGATTGTAACTTATATATGGCGACATAGTGGCATGGGACGCTCATGTCGCCTATAATTGATATTTATGATGCTATTCATTTTGAAACATATATGCACTAGTAATAATATCAAATGATTTTGCTTTATACGTATCAAGCATATTTGGCCCTTATAAGGTAAAACTCTATCCTCCGGCTTGCGTTGCATTGTGTGATGGGACTTGAGTCTTATAATGGCTTCATTCTTTCTAAAAGCATTGCGTTGTTTTAAAAAGAATTTACTTTGTTTTAAATGCACTAGCAATCACTGGAGTAAACCCGTTCCGTGAAAGCGGCGTGGTCCTATGATTTGCTATTACTGTTGTTTAACTGTTAAATAGACTCCTCATACCAGTCCCCATGACTGACTCGTTGTTTGTTTCACTTTGCAAACGCGGGTGCCCTTATTTTCACACGGGCAGCCTAGTACACAGGTGACAGGTGGTTTTTGGTTCTGCACTGCTGCATAGCGTGAACTTTTGGCTCATGGCGAGGCTGACTTCATAGAGATGACTTAGATATTTTCCGCCATTACTGTATTTATATTATGATTCCGCCACTGGCGATGCAGACTGATGTACTTTCCGTATTTCTCACTATATGTATGTGTATTCCGCCTTCGGCGATGTAGACTGATACTCTTATTATGTCACTGCATGTATGTATTCCGCCTCTGGCGATGATGACTGATCACTTCCCTTTCTTTTTACTAAGTATATCCCACGTTATGCTATTCTGATATTCCTACATGTTGTGATTCCGCTGTCATATCCATGTAGAAGTATTTTATTTATTGTTTCTGCTATTATCTGTACTCTGCTATGATGATTAATGTGTTATTTCCTAATGATTATCCTTAATACCGCCCCTCGGATTTTGGGATCGTCACAGGAACCCACCATTATCTCTTTGTTCTTTCCGATTACCGTCTTCTACTCTTCATTATAAATTCAAAGAAAAATATCTTTATTTCCCTCTTCAACTCCTCTACCCTCCTATGTCCACCATAGCAAATGTGCATGCCTCCTCCTTGGATCCATCGACAGCCCATCTGTGTGTATATGTGAAACCACGAATTCGTTTAACCCCAACCGCAACCAAAACTAGCCACTAGCTTCTACATATTCACACAACTCTCCGCATCACCATGAAAATTAACTTACATGCCTCTCTTATTTTCCTGTTCGATGCCCCCCTCTCGTCGCGTTTTCTAGCCCAAACGAAAATTACATTGAACAAATTTTTTGAACCAAAATGAAAAAAACCAGGCTTCTACTTACTCCATCATGTACGGTATCCGTGGGTTTTCAGATCATCTCCACGCTATATAAGAATGACTGAACAGAAATGTTCCCAATGCAGTATTAAACTCATATAGGATTGTTGCTTGTGTCCATAATAGTTTAACGGAGTTTGCTTTATTTTATTTATTTTAAAAGCCACGGGAAGCTTATTGTAACACCCCGTGTATTCTATAACAGTGAAATTCACAAATTAAAGTATAATTAATTTCAAATCAAAGAATTAAGGGAAAAGGGATACGCCATTGTGTTCGTCTCGGAATTCTGCTTGAGATAGAGTCCGAGTTTGCGTAAAACGGACTCCGTTTGAGGGAGATATGACCTCCGGAAGTTTCAGGATTCAGTTTAAAATTCAAACAGACAGAAACAGTTCAGAAAACAGTTCAAAGATTCAAAAATCGGACCCAGATTGGGCTGGGCGGGAATTTTCCCGCCTAAGGCACCCAGGTCGACTGGGTAGTCGACCTGGGCCACCCAGGTCGACTACATAGTCGACCTGGGGGTCGACTGGGTAGTCAACCTGGCCCTTGAGCCAGGTCGAACCCAGCCCCTCCTGGCTGGCCTTGTCTGTGCTTGGCCGAATTTCTGAGCCTTGCCTTGTCACTAGGGCTAGGTGTCAGCTCCTGATTGGTCTCTCTTTCAAACGAACGGCTATTATTAATCCAAGCTCCATCGACGGTTCTAATCAATTTACAAACTCTATAAAAAGGACCTAAGACTCCACCTAATTCATACAAATAAAAATGAGAATGAGACCGTCATGCTGCTGAGGAGAGACTAGGAGTAGCCGTCAAAATTGAGAGACGATTAGGAGACAATTCAAAAGCTTAAAGCAACGACAACTAAATCAAAACAACGCCTACAACAAAGGATAGCATCTCCAAATTCAGAATTCAGATTCCTGAATTGAAGATTCGTCATACGTTGTAAGTAGAGTGCTATTCCGATGTGAATGAATAGTTGAGTTTTTGATTCGTGTGAAATGAGAAATGGAATTGTACTTAATTTGTGGTGATAATAATTCATAATTGTATGATTGTTATGATTCTAATTATGAATCGATTTGGGATGTTGTGGTATAACAATGTTAGACCTGTTGGATATTTGCAAGTATGTGATTCATGTTGAAAGTTAACAACTATATGTTTGTGGTAGTTTATTACAACACCTATTGGATAATTGCAAGTATATGATTCATGTTGAAAGTTAATGTAATAACCCGAAAATCTGGGCCAGTTTAAAATTTTTATTTTGGCAATTTTAGCGAATTTTGAACATTTAAAATAGATTATTTTAAATAATATCGACGAGAAAATTTATTTTGAATAGAATTCGAACGTATATATTATATACGTCGTCGTTAGAATATAAATATTTATATATAATTATAAATAAAATTGAAAATGGCGCGGTAGTTCGATAATTCGATTTCAAACTTCAATTGAGTATACCGGGTGCAAAACAATCCGGATCTTAGTGAAACCAAAAATATTAGAATCTATTTGAGAATATATTTCCAACGAATCTGAAAAATCGAAATTTCATAGCGGGAATCAAAAGATATGTCCAGTTGAAAATTCTGAATAGTCGCTATGGAATTCAGGCCCTTAAAAATGGGAATTTTGCAAACGACCTCGGATTTCGACGAAACCACTTTTGTTGGATCCGTGATGTCAAATTATTGCTAGATTCCAAATTTCATAATTTTTCGAATCAATATGTGAGCGTGGCGAAGGAAAACGTGTTTGACCATTTTCAGTTGATTTTAATCGACCGGAAAATGGCCATTTTTCTAATGGTCTCAGAATTCGACGAAATTAGTTTTGTTAGGACCGTATCGTCAATACGAAGCTAGGAAATATTTTTCTGGAATTTTTCGAGTTAGTATGTGACCTCGGTAGATTGAAATGCGCGTTCAAATTCAATATATAGAGTTATATTTTGATTTTGACGAAAACTGATCGAAACGATCGAATCAGCCTACGATATATATCCCATTGTGTTCGGAATGGGGGTAATTAGCTAGGGGCGACAGTCGTTGGGTTCGATTTGGAGTTCGAATGAAAAAATAACTTTTTGGAATAAATTAAATTAAATATATATTATTATATAAAGTCAACCCTTACCTTTCTCTCCTCTCATTCATTCACCGTATAAAAAAAGAAAAGGAAGAAACCGTAGCCCCCCTCACGTCGCTGCCACCAACCCCCTCCCCTCGCGCGTCGCCGGTCTCCTCCTTCTCCTCCTCCTCTCCTCTCTCTCCTCCTTCCTTCTCTCTCTCCCTCTCCATTTCTAGAAACCCTAACCCCCAAATCAACCCAAACCCGCCGCCGTGGTCCCCTCCAGCGCCTCCACCACCTTGCTGCAGCCTCACCACGCCCCATCAGGTCCGCCTCTGGCCGCCCTCCCCTTGGCCGTGGGCCCCACAAATCCAAAATCCCTCTTTTTCACAAAAATTCCCGCATGTAGAAAAACAGGCAGATCTGTGTTGCCCCATAACTCCCAAACCGTGCGTTTCTAGCCAAAGTTCCTTAACACCAAAGTCGAAGAGCACGATTTTCTCTTCGATTTGGTATATGATAAGTCCTATTTTGCATTGCGGAGTTGTCGGGAAAACGCGTCCGAAGTCTGCTGTTCAAACACTGTCAAAATGCTGTCTTTTCGCGATTTCCGGCGAAATGGCACATTTTCGGCAAGAAGACCTCTAGGCAAAAGTTGTTCAGAATGGCGTGCTTGTGCTAGAAAAAAAGGTGGTGTGAAGATTGAAGCTCGTTTGCAAATTCTGGAGCCAAAACAACAAATCCGGGCGATAGAAAATATGTGAGTTTTCTCTGTTTTAAAGCTTCTATGGGTTTTGACATATGAAGTAAATAAAAATATGATTTTTATATTTTTAAAGTATTAAAAATAGGATTTTTATATTTTTAAAATATTACAAAAATATAGTCTTTACTATATGAACATCGATGTGAAAATAGAATTTTTATCTATATAGTAGCGGTGTGAAAATGGAATTTTTATCCATATAGCGAGGTAGTAAAAATTCGATTTTTATATATTGAATAGCGAAGTAAAAATTCTATTTTTACATATGTAGAGAATACGGGCAACGAAAGCGACAAAAAAATGCGAGAACGATGAAGATTTCTATCAGCGAAGAGTTGTGGTATTGGATAGCTATTGGTGAGAACTTCTCACTCTAAATTTCTTTTTCTAGTTATATATATATATATATTCTAGGATGCAGACGGTGCTTAGCAGCACCCGACACCCGTCATCCACAGACCATGGATGGCTTGTTTGTTAAATTGTTTGGTTGTGTAGTTGGTTAGATTTTTGGTTTGAATTGAATTATTTGGTGAATTGAATAGATTTGATTGATGTGTGAATGGCGTGGGCCTTCACTAGACCGGGGATAAGGCTAGGCCTCGTCCCGTTTCTAGTATCGTGCCATTATGCCGCCGAAATTTTCTAAAATATGTTAGAAAAATAGAAATATCATTTTTATTGAGTAAATGAACTGAATAGAAATTCATGTGTTGAAATAAAATATTTTATCGTTAAAAATATAATTTTTAACGTGGAAGTGAATAAAATAAAATATTCATTTACAAACCGGACGGTTTGTTTATGTACACCTATTTGAAGGACATTGATTGGGACGATAAATTTTACACGTCGCCCAACTGCACAACTAAAATCTGTGTTTGATTGTTTGAAACCCCACACGGGTGTTGGGATGAAATTTGAAGTTCACTCATCCTGATTGATTAAATATGTCGATCGATTGATTGACAGGCTGTTATAAGCGTAAGATATCTATATTTGATGCTTATACGGTGTAGTGCACTTTGGTTGATGGTTGATTGTTTATTATTGCTATTATATACATGTGTTGTATGGAATCCATATAATTAACATTATATGGTGATTGATTGGGCCTTATTCCAATCGGGAAAATAATAAATATTTTAAAGGAAAATTCATGTGTTGAATATAAAAATAGTCATGTGTTGACGATGTTCATGTGTTGAAAATATTTATGTGTTGAGTAAAATATTTTAATAATAAAATTCACATCTTTATCATATTTAAAATTAGAACTACTTCACGGTGGAGTCTAATTGAAATCAAATGATAGATACCATAGTTTTATAAAATATTTTACATAACAAAAATAGTCGTGTGTTGAAAGAAATATAGATTCATGTGTTGAATAGAATAATTATTCATTTGTTGAATAGAATAAAGAAGTTTTTTTGAAAAATATAAAGCCGTGTGGATTAGAGATGCGCTATTTTGACGTGAACGATATTTATATCGATTTTATTCGTTTTACAATGAATAGTGAAAAGTAATTTCAAAATCTAATATTTTGAAATGAAATTCAAATTGAATTAGATAAAAATTGAAATTGAAATTTTATTAAATCAATTTGAAATGAATTCGAGTTGAATTGAAATCCAATCGATTTGAAATTGAATATAGAAGTTGAAATGGTTTTGAAAACGAATTTAAAGCGATTTATAAAATACGTTTTAAAAGGAAGTCGACGAAATATATATAATATATATATTATATATATAATGGCCTGAATAGAACGCGCCGCGCCGCGGCAGTTCGTGAATTTCAACCATTGACTTCGAATTGACGTTGCGGGAGATCCGACCGTTGGATTCTCCTAAAACCGGAACCGTTGGGTTCGTATCGAAAAGAGCTTTCCAATGAATATTAGAAATTTGAAATCTAGCGGTTGGATTTGGAATTATGTCCAAATCAAATTCGAAAAAGGTCGCTATAAGTGCAGTTCGATGGCCGTTGATGGAAATCGACTGTACGGGCCTTGATAAAATTATTAAAAATATCTATAATTTGTGTATAATCATAATATATGAATTGGAAAGAATTGAGCTGGAAAATTCCATATTTGAAAAGAAAAAATAGATTTTTATCGAAATAAACTAGTTTTGAACTAGGACTAAAATCAATTTATTTTTGAAATAAATAAATTGAATTTGAAGGTGATTTTAAAAATAATCAATATTCCCAATACGTGGATTGGACTGGAGTTGAATCGAAATTATCTTCGGAATATTTCGATGGTGGATTTCGTGACTATACAGATATTGTTATGGGAATTTGAAAGATATATTTTATATCGTTATTTCCAATACGATATTTGTTGGTTTCAGAATTTGATATTGAATATAAGCCGGTATATTTTCTATTCAGAGCCTTGTATTTAATATCAAATGTGATTTGGGTTTATCGTGAATCGTGTTTTAGATGACATTGGTTCTTTAACCCAGTTAAAGGCAAGATGTTGATTTTTGAAAAGATTAAAACTAAGTGGAGTTTTAATAAATCTTTAATTAGATTAAAAAGTGAATTGATAATTTAAATTATCAAATCTGAAAGGTGATCGAGAATGGAGTACCACCAGTTTTGCTCCAATACGATAGTTAAATCTTTAATTAGATTTGAACGTGAAATGGTAATTAATTTTACCGATAACACCGTGGTGTTAGTTGTGGAGTATTACCAGTTTTCTCCATGGGATATATAGGTTGGGATTGGGAAATAAAATAAATAATTACTTCGGTGTGGTTCGTTAATCCCGACTAGTTTGAAATGATATCCATAGGAGGATTAAAGAATAAATTTAGAAGAATTTATCTTGGATAAAATTAATGGGAACCTTTCCCTAAGAATGTGATTTTGTGAATAAAAGAATATTCTGAATTGGAATGAGGCGTTTGTTGTGTTTGTGTAACATTCGTTTATTATATACGTGGGTTATTCAGAAAGGTCGGGTTATACCCATTCTGAATAACCGATTCGACGAGATGTCGACGATGAAGACGGTGGTTGAAGACCGGAAGTATTCACATCGTTTGGGTAATTACTGATGATCTTGATTGGGCTGTACACCCAGGATGAGGGAATCAGTTGGTGATCGTCCAGACGTACTTGGAGATGGATGGATATGCGAGGAAAGTGCCTCCGGTTTCGTTCAGACCCAGAACGAACTTGTAAATGGATTGTGTGTCTGACATTGGATTTTATTCTGTGTTGATTGATCTCTATTAAATATACATCTGTTTGGCGGCGGAGAATTTATTCTCTTGCTTAACGCCCTTCTCTGAGACGTACGAGCTCAGAGGTTGTATATCGATGGACATCAGTCGCATGGAGTGAATTGCCAGTGTGGCACGCGTAAGTGGCAATTGATCAAGGCTTCTGTTGCAAAGCAAAGTCTTGTGGTTGATGATCAAAGCACGGCCTGTGTGGCGTAGTTTTGTGTATAACGTGAATTCGCGAGCCTCACACCTCGGTATGAGTCAAAAACGGGATACGGACCCAAGGAGTGCACGACGTTTCTTTCTTGCTAGGGTGGTGTCAGTGACCTACCAGCCCTGACATTTATATACTTTTCACCTGTGTGGTTGTTGGATACGAGGCGCCTCGGATATAGGTCTGTAAGGACCGGGAAACGTGTGTTCAGGAATAACTAATCCTCAAAAGTAAGAGAGGACCGGCCTTGGAGGTTCCAAAGGATCAGAGTGGGGTCCTGAGGCATTGCTAGAGTGTCTCGAACGCGGAGAGGAGCTTGCCCCTTGCCTCGACTCATGACGGAATCCAATTTCCAATACGTGATATTGCGGTTTTAATTGTAAAACTAGTATGGCGACATGATAGATGGTACCCATGCCGTCTATGATTGATATTTATGATTGAAATTGTTTTGACACTATACACCTATAATAGTATCAAAGAATGTGTTTTAAACGAATCAAGCATGCTTTGGCTGTTATAAGGGAAAACCCTATCCTCCGGCTTGCGTTGCATTGTGTGATGGGACCTGGGTCTTATAACAGCTTCATTTTTCTTTATTTAGCATTGCGCTGTTTGTTCTATGCACTGGTATTCTTGGGAGGAAACCCGTTCCGTGTTATACGGCGTGGTCCCTTGAATTACTCCCTTTTAAAGTAAAGTTTTAAATAACTGTTTTAGTTCTCACACCAGTCACATGACTGACCTGGAGTTTATTGTTTTAACCTAAACTCTGGGTGCCATTATTTTCGACACGGGCAGCTAGTAGTTTTGGTTTTGCAGATTTATATTCACAGGATCCTGATTTACAGCTGGAACGATGCTCGGAAAGCTCTGTATCCGTGCATTACTTCTAGTTGTGTTTTGTATATTTTTCCGCTGCTATGTAATTTATTGTAATCTCTGATATTTATTGAGTGTAATTTATTCATTTATACTCTGTATATTCATGTATCTGATGGAATTGTTGTAATAACAATGAAATGTTCTTCCGTTTGCGTTCATTTGTGTGTTGTTCTCAAAGTATTCGTGCTTTCCTTCACGGGGAAGTAACGGGTCCTTATAGTGGTATCAGAGCTTTGGTTTACAGAGCTCGAGAACAAGACACATTAGAACCATACGAAAGAATTCATCAGATATTGGATTAGTAATATCCAATTAGAATGACTCGTTAGAGATAGGATCTGTAGTATCCTAGAACGAGTGTGAAGAGTATATTTTTCAAATTAAAACAATTTTGTTTTGAAATTTGAATCGTTTTATACGTATTTGAATAATTATTTATTTTGAAGATGGACAATCGAGTATATATAGATTTTGCATATACGCGTCATGAACGTATATTCGAAGTTTTAATATACTGGATAGATATAGGATTACACTCTAGTCGCTCGGAGATGATTTTGATGATGGAGCTCCATCACCAAAAATTTATGTTCGAGTTTCGAAGGTGTGATTTTCTATATATTTCCATTCGACTGGTGTGAGAACCAAAACTAATATAGATAGATTTATTGTTGTGAATTGGCATCAAAAACATGATTTTTATATATGTATCAAAATTATGAATTTGAAACGTTAATCCACTAATTGATTGATGTTTGTGTTGTTTGTTTATTTGTTTGCTAATTTTGAACCATTTAGCCTAATTGTATCAAATATTGAATTGTATTGAAAATTGGTCACATTTGCTTGCATATACATATACTTACATTGAACAGGTCATAGCTAGGAGGCTAGAGCAGAGAATAAAATTTGTTTGCCCGACAAATAGGTACATGTTTACTACATAATTTACTGTTTCGTTTGGGTGATGATGATTTTATGAGCCTATTGGCTAGCCGCTTGGCTTTTTCTTTTTCTTTTTGAGATCAGAAGACCTATATGGCAATTTCGGGATTTTCCCGTGGCTACCGGTGCAGAGGAGGCTATGGCGAAATTTTTCGAAAATTTAGGGTGTTAGCCAAATTTTTGAAAATTTGAAAGAAACTGAAAAGTTGGAGAATGGAAGCCAGATCGAACGTAGAGTTGATTAATCAAACCATTTTCGACTTTATTCCTTTTCGGGGACGAAAAGTTTTAAGTGGGGGAGATTGTAATAACCCGAAAATCTGGGCTAGTTTAAAATTTTTATTTTGGCAATTTTAGCGAATTTTGAACATTTAAAATAGATTATTTTAAATAATATCGACGAGAAAATTTATTTTGAATAGAATTCGAATGTATATATTATATACGTCATCGTTAGAATATAAATATTTATATATAATTATAAATAGAATTGAAAATGGCGCGGTAGTTCGATAATTCGATTTCAAACTTCAATTGAATGTACCGGGTGCAAAACAATTCGGATTTTAGTGAAACCAAAAATATTAGAATCTATTTGAGAATATATTTCCAACAAATCTGAAAAATCGAAATTTCATAGCGGGAATCAAAAGATATGTCCAGTTGAAAATTCTGAATAGTCGCTATGGAATTCAGGCCCTTAAAAATGGGAATTTTGCAAACGACCTCGGATTTCGACGAAACCACTTTTGTTGGATCCGTGATGTCAAATTATTGCTAGATTCCAAATTTCATAATTTTTTGAATCAATATGTGAGTGTGGCGAAGGAAAACGCGTTTGACCATTTTCAGTTGATTTTAATCGACTGGAAAATGGCCATTTTTCTAACGGTCTCAGAATTCGACGAAATTAGTTTTGTTAGGACCGTATCGTCAATACGAAGCTAGGAAATATTTTTCTGGAATTTTTCGAGTTAGTATGTGACCTCGGTAGATTGAAATGCGCGTTCAAATTCAATATATAGAGTTCTATTTTGATTTTGACGAAAACTGATCGAAACGATCGAATCAGCCTACGATATATATCCCATTGTGTTCGGAATGGGGGTAATTAGCTAGGGGCGACAGTCGTTGGGTTCGATTTGGAGTTCGAATGAAAAAATAACTTTTTGGAATAAATTAAATATATATTATTATATAAAGTCAACCCTTACCTTTCTCTCCTCTCATTCATTCACCGTATAAAAAAAAGAAAAGGAAGAAACCGTAGCCCCCCCCCCCTCACGTCGCTGCCACCACCCCCCTCCCCTCGCGCGCCGCCGGTCTCCTCCTTCTCCTCCTCCTCTCCTCTCTCTCCTCCTTCCTTCTCTCTCTCCCTCTCCATTTCTAGAAACCCTAACCCCCAAATCAACCCAAACCCGCCGCCGTGGGCCCCTCCAGCACCTCCACCACCTTGCTGCAGCCTCCCCACGCCCCATCAGGTCCGCCTCCGCCTCTGGCCGCCCTCCCCTTGGCCGTGGGCCCCACAAATCCAAAATCCCTCTTTTTCACAAAAATAACCGTATGTAGAAAAACAGCCAGATCTGTTTTGCCCCATAACTCCCAAACTGTGCGTTTCTAGCCAAAGTTCCTCAAGACCAAAGTCGAAGAGCACGATTTTCTCTTCGATTTGGTATATGATAAGTCCTATTTTGCATTGCGGAGTTGTTGGGAAAACGCGTCCGAAGTTTGCTGTTCAAACACTGTCAAAATGCTGTCTTTTCGCGATTTCCGGCGAAATGGCACATTTTCGGCAAGAAGACCACTAGGAAAAAGTTGTTCAGAATGGCGTGCTTGTGCTAGAAAATTAGATGGTGTGAAGATTGAAGCTCGTTTGCAAATTCCGGAGCCAGAACAACAAATCCGGGCGATAGAAAATATGTGAGTTTTCTTCGTTTTAAAGCTTCTATGGGTTTTGACATATGAAGTAAATAAAAATATGATTTTTATATTTTTAAAGTATTAAAAATAGGATTTTTATATTTTTAAAATATTAAAAATATAATCTTTACTATATGAACATCGATGTGAAAATAGAATTTTTATCTATATAGTAGCGGTGTGAAAATGGAATTTTTATCCATATAGCGAGGTAGTAAAAATTCGATTTTTATATATTGAATAGCGAAGTAAAAATTCTATTTTTACATATGTAGAGAATACGGGCAACGAAAGCGACAAAAAAATGCAAGAACGATGAAGATTTCTATCAGCGAAGAGTTGTGGTATTGGATAGCTATTGGTGAGAACTTCTCACTCTAAATTTCTTTTTCTAGTTATATATATATATATGCTAGGATGGAGACGGTGCTTAGCAGCACCCGACACCCGTCATCCACAGACCATGGATGGCTTGTTTGTTAAATTGTTTGGTTGTGTAGTTGGTTAGATTTTTGGTTTGAATTGAATTATTTGGTGAAATGAATAGATTTGATTGATGTGTGAATAGCGTGGGCCTTCACTAGACCGGGGATAAGGCTAGGCCTCGTCCCGTTTCTGGTATCGTGCCATTATGCTGCCGAAATTTTCTAAAATATGTTAGAAAAATAGAAATATCATTTTTATTGAGTAAATGAACTGAATAGAAATTCATGTGTTGAAATAAAATATTTTATCGTTAAAAATATAATTTTTAACGTGGAAGTGAATAAAATAAAATATTCATTTACAAACCGGACGGTTTGTTTATGTACACCTATTTGAAGGACATTGATTGGGACGATAAATTTTACACGTCGCCCAACTACACAACTAAAATCTGTGTTTGATTGTTTGAAACCCCACACGGGTGTTGGGATGAAATTTGAAGTTCACTCATCCTGATTGATTAAATATGTCGATCGATTGATTGACAGGCTGTTATAAGCGTAAGATATCTATATTTGATGCTTATACGGTGTAGTGCACTTTGGTTGATGGTTGATTGTTTATTATTGCTATTATATACATGTGTTGTATGGAATCCATATAATTAACATTATATGGTGATTGATTGGGCCTCATTCCAATCGGGAAAATAATAAATATTTTAAAGGAAAATTCATGTGTTGAATATAAAAATAGTCATGTGTTGACGATGTTCATGTGTTGAAAATATTTATGTGTTGAGTAAAATATTTTAATAATAAAATTCACATCTTTATCATATTTAAAATTAGAACTACTTCACAGTGGAGTCTAATTGAAATCAAACGATAGATACCATAGTTTTATAAAATATTTTACATAACAAAAATAGTCGTGTGTTGAAAGAAATATAGATTCATGTGTTGAATAGAATAATTATTCATTTGTTGAATAGAATAAAGAAGTTTTTTTGAAAAATATAAAGCCGTGTGGATTAGAGATGCGCTATTTTGACGTGAACGATATTTATATCGATTTTATTCGTTTTACAATGAATAGTGAAAAGTAATTTCAAAATCTAATATTTTGAAATGAAATTCAAATTGAATTAGATAAAAATTGAAATTGAAATTTTATTAAATCAATTTGAAATGAATTCGAGTTGAATTGAAATCCAATCGATTTGAAATTGAATATAGAAGTTGAAATGGTTTTGAAAACGAATTTAAAGCGATTTATAAAATACGTTTTAAAAGGAAGTCGACGAAATATATATAATATATATATTATATATATAATGGCCTGAATAGAACGCGCCGCGCCGCGGCAGTTCGTGAATTTCAACCATTGACTTCGAATTGACGTTGCGGGAGATCCGACCGTTGGATTCTCCTAAAACCGGAACCGTTGGGTTCGTATCGAAAAGAGCTTTCCAATGAATATTAGAAATTTGAAATCTAACGGTTGGATTTGGAATTATGTCCAAATCAAATTCGAAAAAGGTCGCTATAAGTGCAGTTCGATGGCCGTTGATGGAAATCGACTGTACGGGCCTTGATAAAATTATTAAAAATATCTATAATTTGTGTAAAATCATAATATATGAATTGGAAAGAATTGAGCTGGAAAATTCCATATTTGCAAAGAAAAAATAGATTTTTATCGAAATAAACTAGTTTTGAACTAGGACTAAAATCAATTTATTTTTGAAATAAATAAATTGAATTTGAAGGTGATTTTAAAAATAATCAATATTCCCAATACGTGGATTGGACTGGAGTTGAATCGAAATTATCTTCGGAATATTTCGATGGTGGATTTCGTGACTATACAGATATTGTTATGGGAATTTGAAAGATATATTTTATATCGTTATTTCCAATACGATATTTGTTGGTTTTAGAATTTGATATTGAATATAAGCCGGTATATTTTCTATTCAGAGCCTTGTATTTAATATCAAATGTGATTTGGGTTTATCGTGAATCGTGTTTTAGATGACATTGGTTCTTTAACCCAGTTAAAGGCAAGATGTTGATTTTTGAAAAGATTAAAACTAAGTGGAGTTTTAATGAATCTTTAATTAGATTAAAAAGTGAATTGATAATTTAAATTATCAAATCTGAAAGGTGATCGAGAATGGAGTACCACCAGTTTTGCTCCAATACGATAGTTAAATCTTTAATTAGATTTGAACGTGAAATGGTAATTAATTTTACTGATAACACCGTGGTGTTAGTTGTGGAGTATTACCAGTTTTCTCCATGGGATATATAGGTTGGGATTGGGAAATAAAATAAATAATTACTTCGGTGTGGTTCGTTAATCCCGACTAGTTTGAAATGATATCCATAGGAGGATTAAAGAATAAATTTAGAAGAATTTATCTTGGATAAAATTAATGGGAACCTTTCCCTAAGAATGTGATTTTGTGAATAAAAGAATATTCTGAATTGGAATGAGGCGTTTGTTGTGTTTGTGTAACATTCGTTTATTATATACGTGGGTTATTCAGAAAGGCTGGGTTATACCCATTCTGAATAACCGATTCGACGAGATGTCGACGATGAAGACGGTGGTTGAAGACCGGAAGTCTTCACATCGTTTGGGTGATTACTGATGATCATGATTGGGCTGTACACCCAGGATGAGGGAATCAGTTGGTGATCGTCCAGACGTACTTGGAGATGGATGGATATGCGAGGAAAGTGCCTCCGGTTTCGTTCAGACCCAGAACGAACTTGTAAATGGATTGTGTGTCTGACATTGGATTTTATTCTGTGTTGATTGATCTCTATTAAATATACATCTGTTTGGCGGCGGAGAATTTATTCTCTTGCTTAACGCCCTTCTCTGAGACGTACGAGCTCAAAGGTTGTATATCGATGGACATCAGTCGCATGGAGTGAATTGCCAGTGTGGCACGCGTAAGTGGCAATTGATCAAGGCTTCTGTTGCAAAGCAAAGTCTTGTGGTTGATGATCAAAGCACGGCCTGTGTGGCGTAGCTTTGTGTATAACGTGAATTCGCGAGCCTCACACCTCGGTATGAGTCAAAAACGGGATACGGACCCAAGGAGTGCACGGCGTTTCTTTCTAGCTAGGGTGGTGTCAGTGACCTACCAGCCCTGACATTTATATACTTTTCACCTGTGTGGTTGTTGGATACGAGGCGCCTCGGATATAGGTCTGTAAGGACCGGGAAACGTGTGTTCAGGAATAACTAATCCTCAAAAGTAAGAGAGGACCGGCCTTGGAGGTTCCAAAGGATCAGAGTGGGGTCCTGAGGCATTGCTAGAGTGTCTCGAACGTGGAGAGGAGCTTGCCCCTTGCCTCGACTCATGACAGAATCCAATTTCCAATACGTGATATTGCGGTTTTAATTGTAAAACTAGTATGGCGACATGATAGATGGTACCCATGCCGTCTATGATTGATATTTATGATTGAAATTGTTTTGACACTATACACCTATAATAGTATCAAAGAATGTGTTTTAAACGTATCAAGCATGCTTTGGCTGTTATAAGGGAAAACCCTATCCTCCGGCTTGCGTTGCATTGTGTGATGGGACCTGGGTCTTATAACAGCTTCATTTTTCTTTATTTAGCATTGCGCTGTTTGTTCTATGCACTGGTATTCTTGGGAGGAAACCCGTTCCGTGTTATACGGCGTGGTCCCTTGAATTACTCTCTTTTAAAGTAAAGTTTTAAATAACTGTTTTAGTTCTCACACCAGTCACATGACTGACCTGGAGTTTATTGTTTTAACCTAAACTCTGGGTGCCATTATTTTCGACACGGGCAGCTAGTAGTTTTGGTTTTGCAGATTTATATTCACAGGATCCTGATTTACAGCTGGAACGATGCTCGGAAAGCTCTGTATCCGTGCATTACTTCTAGTTGTGTTTTGTATATTTTTCCGCTGCTATGTAATTTATTGTATTCTCTGATATTTATTGAATGTAATTTATTCATTTATACTCTGTATATTCATGTATCTGATGGAATTGTTGTAATAACAATGAAATGTTCTTCCGTTTGCGTTCATTTGTGTGTTGTTCTCAAAGTATTCGTGCTTTCCTTCACGGGGAAGTAACGGGTCCTTACAGTTAACGACTATATGTTTGTGATAGTTTATTTGAGATTCATGCAAGTATATGATTCACTATTATGCCAACATGATGTACATTGTTTATGATCACTTTTAGTGTAGTTGGATCCATTTGGGTATTATGACTCGTACGAATTTATGTTGGAATTGGCATCATGATTCAAGTGTAAAACCATACTTTTGTATTAGTGGCAAAAGCAAGCATCTTTGTGAACTTGTATTAATTCTATGAACATTACTAGATTACGTTTGGTGTTATGCCTAATTGAAACATGTTTTAGGCCTATGTTGTTATCAAAATCATATGATAATATATGCGACACATAATTAAGTTAGATTTACATTTCAATTGCAAGTTTACATGAATAGATTAAAAACCATGATTCATGTTTAGGTATGTTTTATGTCATGATTATATGCTATTACAATGCAAGTTCACAAGTGCCTAATTTATGTTAATTAGATCGTTACGTTGCAAGTTCATGCGTTCACACTCCCCTTTTGATGTTACTTAGAATATATAAACACCATGTTCTAAGCCTCCCCTTTTTCATGTGGCTAAGTTGGGTTTAAATGTTAAACCCAACATATGTTATATTATAGCAAACGTATAAGACGGGGGTAATGACGTTGGGTTAAAAAAATAAAAAATATGTGTTGGCATGTCTAACGCATGCCAATGATCTTGAGAACATTTAAGGGATATAAATAAATTTTACCCAATAAAGATGAATTTGAAAAATGGGCTGCAAATATTTACATATAAAAAGAAAAGAGACAAAATATGTAAACTTAGAAAATACGATGTGTTTAACCCAAGGTTGGATTGAGTTGTGACGTAAACCTGCCCGGAACCGCCCGGCTGTCCAGTAGTCACAACAATACCTATCCAATGTGGGTGGTTAAACATTGAGCCCAATAAAGACCCGAGGTTAGACTGAGTTGTGACGTAAGACTGCCCGGAACCAAACGGCAACAGGCAGTCACAACAATACCTGTCTAATGTGAGAGGTCGAGGCTTTAATAAGACAATTAAGGCTGAGTCAGGATTGATAGGATTAAGTAAATTGAATTAATACTTAATCAAATTGAACATGCTAAACTATACAGACTGATTGGGGGTTAGGTTTACAAAACACTTAACCAACTTAGCATGTTGGCTAGAAATAGAAAACCTAGTAGCGGGGGACCCTTTTCAGCAGTTACCCTACAAGGTGTATCAGGATACCCTGAACTAGGCAGGGTGGGGCACGATTACTGGGCTGACTGTAAGAGGTCAAATCGACGGCGGTGGTGCAGCAGTGTAGGTTCTAACGGGGTGCGGGCGTGCACACACTCCGGCGCAGAAAAATTAGGCACTGGGCACCAGTAGTATACCTGTGCATTCTAGAGTTGTGTCGGGTCGCCACCATGGGACTTGATACACCCCATGGTGGGACCAGCATAGGTAGCTACAACATCCGGGGCCGTAAGACACATGTAACTATGCGAGTAGGAGCCGATCATTTGAAATGGATCACTTCACCCTGATTATGGGGTGCCTGTTGGGAACTAGTTAATAGGGGTGCAGGGATTAATATGGGGTACGATAGTATATTCGACTCTAGACAACTTAACTTAGTTTATGGTGCTTCCCCATTTCCAGTTTATACTTGTCATGCTCATTTCTTTATTCATAGACTGAATAGTCCTAGACATACTCAGGTTTTATGTCTGACTCTACTTTTCTTTCGTCTTCTTTTCTTTCGTTCCCCCCCCCCCCCGGTCCACAGGGAGGGAATACCGCAGCTTGACCAGTTTTCACATCCAGCTTGAAGAGAAAGAATGTATTGCTTGGATTTCTTTCGTTTTGGACTATGGCTTTGGACAGCAACTATGGGGAGTTATGCAGTTTACTTATGTTTTTATGCTTCTTTAAGTTATGAAATCAAGACAGTTATGAAAATAGAATGTTTTTGGAAGTATTGTAAGACAATTATGGCATGGTTTGTGTAACACGTATTTTGATGAAATAAAAGTTGCTGTTGTTTTCCGCTGTTCAAAAATATGTGTTCTTATATCTGTCTTGTGTATCTGTGACTTATACTTATAAACCTCCACCAAAATTAGGGCATTCCCTTTGAGAGTGACCCTAATGGAGGTGGGGTGTTTCACTTGGTATCAGAGCATAGGTTTACCAGATAAGATAAAAAAGTTTTGAAAATTTATTTTCAAAAGAAATTTAAAGAAGCATTTTTAAAGATAAAATGTTCTTTTAATTTAAAAAGGCATAGTCCCTCAAAGCCATAGGTACTATCTTTTATCCTTCGTTTAGAATCTACCCTTTTTGTTTCAGCATGTCTGAAGAACTTAACTTGCCAGAGGGTGTACCAATACCTGGTTGGTTTAGACGATTCTTAGAAGCAAGGGCCAATCAGCCAGGTCCCACTGTTCCTCCTCCCCCAGCTGCAGGAATTCATCCAGCTGCAGCAGCACCTCCTCCTCCACCTCCTCCGCATGGTAATGCTTTTGCTAAGATATGTAAAGATTTCAAAGCTATGGGAGGGAAGGACTTTCATGGAACCGAGTCCTTCGTGGCAGCCAGGAACTGGCTGAAGGAAACCGAGGACTTATTCGTCATTTTTGAGGTAGAAGATAGGCCGAAGGTACAACTGGCAGTATGGCTACTTAAAGGCGAGGCTTCCTACTGGTGGGAAATTACCAATGCAGAAAGACCAGTGGAAACATGGGAGGACTTTAGGGCAAGGTTTGAGGCTAAATTTCTCTCAGAAGCTGAAAGGAGTCTTCAATTGGAAAAATTCTTATTTCTTAAGCAAGGGAATATGACAGTCAAAGAGTACGTTAATCAGTTCGATCAGCTGGCTAGGTTCGGACTGGACCTAGTCAACACTCTGCACAAGAAGGCTCTCCGCTTTGTCAAAGGATTGAATGAGCCATTACACAGTTTGGCCATGACCCATATACCCATTGGAGCTACGTATGAAAGGTTGGTGCAGATGGCATTGCTGAACGAAGAGGACAAGGGCAAGAAGGAGACAAAGGCAGAAAGCTCTCAAGGGAAGAAAGAGGGTTTACAACCTAAGAAGACAGACTTTAAGAAGGGCGGGAAAGACAACAAGGAGAAGAGGAAGTGTAATTTCTGTGGCAAAGTGGGGCACTTAGTGAAAGATTGCCGGAAAAAGAAGGCCAAGTTGAATGGTGGGTGATTTTCTTGTGGTGAGACATGCCACATGGCTAAGGATTGCCCAAAGAAGCGAGGGCAGGGGCAGAGGGCTGGATCCACCTCAGGGGCACAAGTTCATGTGCTAGAAGCGCCACCTCTGCAACAGCGAGGTATAAATACTTCCGTAGAAAGTGTAGTTTATCTTTATGATCACCCAGTTCGCACTTTATTTGATTCCGACGCATCACACTCCTTTATTTCATCTGCTTTAGTAGAATCTCTGCACCTAGAAACTAGTATGGTAGAGGACCCCTTAATTGTTTCAAATCCAATCGGGGGCCCGGCTCATTTGTCTATGAACTGTGTGGGATTGAAAATTTCTATTCTAAGCGTAGAATTAAGATGTAGTGCCTTTGTTTTGGGCTTCTCGGGATATGGTTTGATTTTGGGCATGGATTGGCTATCCAGTAATGGTGCCATCCTTGATTGTGAGAAAAGAGTGGTTAGGCTTCTGACCCAACTCGGTAAAACTCTGGAAATTACTTGTAATCCCTCGTATGCGGTTATGCTTAGTTATCTTGAATCGCAAGATGCTTCTGTTGAGAATTTACAATCGGTTAGAGTGGTCCGTGAATATCCGGATGTCTTCGAAGAGGTGAAGGGCTTACCTCCGAAGCGGGAGATAGACTTCCGCATATATCTTGTAGATACTGCAAAGCCCGTTGCATTGCCCGTTAGACACATGGCTCCACGGGAAAGGAAAGAGCTCAGTAAACAGATTAAAGAGCTTCCAGAGAAGGGGTTCATTAGAAGGAGCATTTCAGAATGGGGCGCTCCAGTGGTGTTCGCCACAAAGGCGGATGGTTCACTCCGTCTATGTGTTGACCATAGGGAGCTCAACAAGCTAACGAAAAAGAATAGGCACCCTCTCCCCAGAATTGACAATCTGTTTGATCAGCTTGTAGAAGTGTCTGTTTTCTCCCAACTCGATTTGGCGACCGGATTTCATCAGCTTAGGGTGGCTGAAGATAGCATCGATAAGACAGCATTCAGAACCCCAGACGGCTTCTTTGAATGGCTTGTCATGCCTTTCGGCTTGACAAAAGCACCCGCTTACTTCGTGGACCTGATGAGTAGGGTGTTCAGAGAATTCCTCAACAAGTTTGTAGTGGTCTTCGTAGACGATATCTTGATCTTCTCAAAGAGTGAAGAAGAACATGATCAGCACCTAAGGGCAATCATGGAAACTCTGCGAGTCCATCAGCTAAAAGCCAAATTCTCCAAATGCCACTTTTGGAGAGAGGAAGTAAGGTTTCTTGGGCACGTAGTATCCAAAGAAGGGTTAGCTGTGGACCCTGCTAAGGTAGTAGCGGTACAGGATTGGAAGACACCAAGGAATGCAACTGAGGTCCGAAGTTTTCTAGGACTAGCAGGTTTCTACCGAAAATTCATAAGGGATTTTGCGAAAATCTCAGCTCCACTCACAAGGCTGACAAAGAAGAATCTAGTGTTCAATTGGGACTTGGATTGCAAGTTTGCTTTCCAATGGCTAAAAAGGGCTCTTACAACAGCCCCAGTTCTGACATTGCCAGATGGAAGCAAAATGTTTACGGTATACACGGATGCATGCGGGACAGGACTAGGCGCTATCTTAATGCAAGAAGGAAGGGTAGTAGCTTATGGCAGGAGACAGTTGAAAGTGCACGAAAAGAACTACCCAACCCATGATCTCGAGTTGGCTGCCATCGTCTTTGCACTTAAGTCTTGGCGACATTATCTCCTAGGTGAGAAGTTCGAACTTTACACTGACCATAAATCATTGAAATATCTCTTCTCGCAGAAGGACCTTAACCTAAGGCAACAGAGATGGATGGAGTTTCTTGCCTCATACGATTTCGAGATCTCCTACACTCCGGGCAAAGGCAACGTAGTGGCAGACGCGTTGAGCCGAAAGAAACTGACCCTAAGCCCGCTGTTTGTTGAAAGGCAAAGCCTAGAGTTTATAGCCAGCTTTGACTTTAGGCCCTCCTCCGATTTTGTACCAGGCTTGCTAGCATCTCTCGAAGTACGTCCGACTTTAGTAGACTCAATAGGGACAGCACAACGCGAGGACCCTCAGCTTGTGGAGACGATTGATAGGCTAATTAGGGGTGAGACTTCAAGTCACCTCAACAGATACTCCATCGACGATAAGGGTTGGTTAAGGCGAGACGGAAGACTATGCGTCCCACAGACAAGGGATTTAGTAAAGGCGGTTCTCGAGGAAGCACATCACTCCAAGATGACGATACATCCAGGCGGAGAAAAAATGTACAAGGACATAAAGAGAACTTTCTTTTGGAGCGGCATGAAGAAGGACGTGGCAGATTTCGTTTCTAAGTGTATGATTTGCCAACAGGTTAAGGCGGAGCAGAAGAAGCCTGGCGGTCTGCTCCATCCTCTAGAGGTCCCACAGTGGAAGTGGGATAGCATTTCAATGGACTTCATTGATGGGCTGCCCAGGTCTAGAAGAGGCAACACTAGCATTTGGGTAATAGTGGATAGGCTTACTAAAAGCGCCCACTTTTTACCTGTCAAAAGTAGAAGGACTGCCTCATCCCTAGCATCTCTGTATCTCAAGGAAATTGTCCGACTCTATGGGATAACCTCCAGCATTGTTAGTGACCGAGACCCTATCTTCACAAGTGAGTTTTGGCGGAGTCTGCAAGAAGCGGTAGGCACACAGTTATGCTTGAGTACAGCCAATCACCCCCAAACCGACGGCCAGACTGAAAGAGTGAACAGAGTTTTGGAGGACCTTTTAAGACTGTGCGTCCTTGACTTCGGAGGGACGTGGGAAGACCATCTTCCTTTGGTGGAATTTGCCTACAACAACAGCTACCAAGCAACCATCGGAATGGCGCCCTTCGAAGCTTTATATGGAAGACCGTGCCGATCGCCCACTTGTTGGTGGGAGTCTACTGATAAGCTCATACTTGGACCAGATATGATCCGAGAGACTTCAGAGAAAGTAGACTTAATACGGAGAAGAATGAAGACAGTCCAAGACAGACAAAAATCCTACGCAGACAAGAGGAGGACCGACCTTGAATTTGAGGTTGGGGACAGAGTTTTTCTTAAGGTATCTCCTCTAAGGAACGTTGTTCGTTTTGGAACCACAGGGAAGCTAGCACCAAGGTTCGTAGGGACGTTTCCTATCATCGAGAAGGTTGGGAAGATGGCCTATAGATTAGAGCTACCCGGAAAACTAGCTGGAGTTCACAACATTTTTCATGTTTCGCACCTCCGAAAATGCCTACATGAATCCGCTGAAGTGGTAGAGCCAAACATTCTAGAGGAAGCTGAAGTGGAACGCGAAGCAACCGTGAGGAAAGTACCAACGCGCATCTTAGGAACTGAAGTGAAAAAGCTACGCAACCGCGAAGTCAAGCTCGTTAAAGTTCAGTGGAGCGACGCCGAGGAAGACGCGACTTGGGAAACTAAGGCTAGAATACGCGCAGCCTACCCTTTTCTTTTTGAGGGTACATTTTTTATCTTTCTTTTTCCTTAAGTTGCGCTTTTATCTATCTTTTTAGGTATATCTCCTCGACCTTATCTTTAGGTAGAAACCTTATGGATTAAAACATGTAATTGAAACATGTTATGGATGATGGCTGCAAGTGGTTGCAAGTGATTTCTAGTGGTTGCTCGTGGTTGCATATACACACACAATCTAGGTTTTAGATCGGCTCAGTCACTTCATATTGCATATGCATATATGTGTTTATATTCGTATATGGTTGAAATCTAATGTGTTGTCATCTGGATGTTGCATTTATATATGAATGATTGTGCACTCATGTAGAATCATGAATAGGAAAATTTGCATACATAATGGATTCATGACACTTACATAATTTGCATTAAGGAGGTCAACTGAATCAGTAGACCGACTGATTTTGCATTAGATAAGAACATGTACACACACTTCGCATATGATCATGAAGCATTAGAAGTCTTTTAAAGACAATGGATGCTCGTGTTTGATGGATGAGTAGATGGACGTTTGGATGTTAGGATATACATTTTTCCTAAACTTTAAGATTTCGGGGACGAAATCCTTTTAAGTGGGGGAGAATGTAACACCCCGTGTATTCTATAACAGTGAAATTCACAAATTAAAGTATAATTAATTTCAAATCAAAGAATTAAGGGAAATGGGATATGCCATTGCGTTCGTCTCGGGATTCTGCTTGAGATAGAGTCCGAGTTTGCGTAAAACGGACTCCGTATGAGGGAGATATGACCTCCGGAAGTTTCAGAATTCAGTTTAAAATTCAAACAGACAGAAACAGTTCAGAAAACAGTTCAAAAATTCAAAAACCGGACCCAGATTGGGCTGGGCGGGAATTTTCCCGCCCAAGGCACCCAGGTCGATTGGGTAGTCGACCTGGGCCACCCAGGTCGACTGGGTAGTCGACCTGGGGCACCCAGGTCGACTACATAGTCGACCTGGGGGTCGACTGGGTAGTCAACCTGGCCCCTGAGCCAGGTTGAACCCAGCCCCTCCTGGCTGGCCTGGTCTGTGCTTGGCCGAATTTCTGAGCCTTGCCTTGTCACTAGGGCAAGGTGTCAGCTCCTGATTGGTCTCTCTTTCAAACGAACGGCTATTATTAATCCAAGCTCCATTGACGGTTCTAATCAATTTACAAACTCTATAAAAAGGACCTAAGACTCCACCTAATTCATACAAATATAAATGAGAATGAGACCGTCATGCTGTTGAGGAGAGACTAGGAGTAGCCGTCAAAATTGAGAGACGATTAGGAGACAATTCATAAGCTTAAAGCAACGACAACTAAATCAAAACAACGCCTACAACAAAGGATAGCATCTCCAAATTCAGAATTCAGATTCCTGAATTGAAGATTCCTCATACGTTGTAAGTAGAGTGTTATTCCGATGTGAATGAATAATTGAGTTTTTGATTCGTGTGAAATGAGAAATGGAATTGTACTTAATTTGTGGTGATAATAATTCATAATTGTATGATTGCTATGATTCTAATTATGAATCGATTTGGGATGTTGTGGTATAACGATGTTAGACCTATTGGATATTTGCAAGTATGTGATTCATGTTGAAAGTTAACAACTATATGTTTGTGGTAGTTTATTACAACACCTATTAGATAATTGCAAGTATATGATTCATGTTGAAAGTTAACGACTATATGTTTGTGGTAGTTTATTTGAGATTCATGCAAGTATATGATAAACTATTATGCCAACATGATGTACATTGTTTATGATCAATTTTAGTGTAGTTGGATCCATTTGGGTATTATGACTCGTATGAATTTATGTTGGAATTGGCATCATGATTCAAGTGTAAAACCATACTTTTGTATTAGTGACAAAAGCAAGCATCTTTGTGAACTTGTATTAATTCTATGAACATGACTAGATTACGTTTGGTGTTATGCCTAATTGAAACATGTTTTAGGCCTATGTTGTTATCAAAATCATATGATAATATATGTGACACATAATTAAGTTAGATTTACATTTCAATTGCAAGTTTACATGAATAGATTAAAAACCACGATTCATGTTTAGGTATGTTTTATGTCATGATTATATGCTATTACAATGCAAGTTCACAAGTGCCTAATTTATGTTAATTAGATCGTTACGTTGCAAGTTCATGCGTTCACACTCCCCTTTTGATGTTACTTAGAATATATAAACACCATGTTCTAAGCCTCCCCTTTTTCATGTGGCTAAGTTGGGTTTAAATGTTAAACCTAACATATGTTATATTATAGCAAACGTATAAGACGGGGGTAATGACGTTGGGTTAAAAATATAAAACATATGTGTTGGCATGTCTGACGCATGCCAATGACCTTGAGAACATTTAAGGGGTATAAATAAATTTTACCCAATAAAGATGAATTTGAATAATGGGCTGCAAATATTTACATATAAAAAGAAAAGAGAAAATATGTAAACTTAGAAAATACGATGTGTTTAACCCAAGGTTGGATTGAGTTGTGACGTAAACCTGCCCGGAACCGCCCGGCTGTCCAGTAGTCACAACAATACCTATCCAATGTGGGTGGTTAAACATTGAGCCCAATAAAGATCCGAGGTTAGACTGAGTTATGACGTAAGACTGCCCGGAACCAACCGGCAACAGGCAGTCACAACAATACCTGTCTAATGTGAGAGGTCGAGGCTTTAATAAGACAATTAAGGCTGAGTCAGGATTGATAGGATTAAGTAAATTGAATTAATACTTAATCAAATTGAACATGCTAAACTATACAGACTGATTGGGGGTTAGGTTTACAAAACACTTAACCAACTTAGCATGTTGGCTAGAAATAGAAAACCTAGTAGCGGGGGACCCTTTTCAGCAGTAACCCTACAAGGTGTATCAGGATACCCTGAACTAGGCAGGGTGGGGCACGATTACTGGGCTGAATGTAAGAGGTCAAATCGACGGCGGTGGTGCAGCAGATTAGGTTCTAACGGGGTGCGGGCGTGCACACACTCCGGCGCAGAAAAATTAGGCACTGGGCACCAGTAGTATACCTGTGCATTCTAGAGTTGTGTCGGGTCGCCACCATGGGACTTGATACACCCCATGGTGGGACCAGCATAGGTAGCTACAACATCCGGGGCCGTAAGACACATGTAACTATGCGAGTAGGAGCCGATCATTTGAAATGGATCACTTCACCCTGATTATGGGGTGCCTGTTGGGAACTAGTTAATAGGGGTGCAGGGATTAATATGGGGTACGATAGTATATTCGACTCTAGACAACTTAACTTAGTTTATGGTGCTTCCCCATTTCCAGTTTATACTTATCATGCTCATTTCTTTATTCATAGACTGAATAGTCCTAGACATACTCAGGTTTTATGTCTGACTCTACTTTTCTTTCGTCTTCTTTTCTTTCGTCCCCCCCCCCCCCCCCCCGGTCCACAGGGAGGGAATACCGCAGCTTGACCAGTTTTCACATCCAGCTTGAAGAGAAAGAATGTATTGCTTGGATTTCTTTCGTTTTGGACTATGGCTTTGGATAGCAACTATGGGGACTTATGCAGTTTACTTATGTTTTTATGCTTCTTTAAGTTATGAAATCAAGATAGTTATGAAAATGTAATGTTTTTGGAAGTATTGTAAGACAATTATGGCATGGTTTGTGTAACATGTATTTTGATGAAATAAAAGTTGCTGTTGTTTTCCGCTGTTCAAAAATATGTGTTCTTATATCTGTCTTGTGTATCTGTGACTTATACTTGTAAACCTCCACCAAAATTAGGGCATTCCCTTTGAGAGTGACCCTAACGGAGGTGGGGTGTTTCACTTATATTTTTTCTTCAATATCGTAAAAGAAACCAGGAAGATAACCTCCAGTATTTATAGTATTTCAATCCCTTAGTCGCTAAGTAATAGCATGATGTAGGGTAGGTAGGCTTAGGACTTTAAAAATACACGTAGACTTAAATTTGATGAGATAGGTTATTACAGAATACAACTGCATTTGGAATAGACTATTCTACGAGACTTGACGGGGAAGGAAGTAAATATCATATATTTTGATGTACGTTAGAATACTTAACATTTAAGTTTTTAAACCATACTTCATTGTTAAGTTTTGAAGTACAACAAATTCATTGTAAAGTCAAGTCATGTACAGTGTAAATAGACTTTATTTGTCTCAAACTTTCTAGTTTAACGTGGCCTTTGGATTTAGCAATTCTATTCCTATCTGTATGCCTCTTCGCATGCACCGTCGGTTTGTTTATTTCCGTCCAAACATTTATTTATACATTTAAACTTAGGTTATAATAGCAAAATCCTATGGCATTCTAATCCATGCTATAAGAACCAGATTTTACATCATATATGTATCATAAAGTCACACCATAAATAATGTATTTATATAAAAATCAACTTTATTAGTGTACCTCATTATGAAAACTCCATCCATTCATGGACCGATATCGACAAAACTGAAAATAACATTGTAACCAACAACGCGCCACAATCCCAAAAATAGAACAAAATAGACAAGTTAATTTATTCTGTGAAATTCCAAAATGTTGATATAGGGTGTAAAATACTTCAAAATAAAAATTGCTTATTTCTCAAAATAAAAATTACAGAAAAATTCTAAAAATTAAATTATAACTACGTCTCAAAGATCCTGTCTAAATTCGACATAAATATTTTATAATGATTAAATATATCGTTATGGCTCATAAACGTTCCATAGCGACTATTTCAAAATTTGATTTGGACATAACTTACAATCTATAAAGCGAAATCTCCATTTTTCTCTTCCATTAGAAAAATATAGCTCAACAGATTCGAATGTTTCTTGTTTTGAAGAAATCTGGCTTATAATGAATCCTATATACTTAGTTGAAGTTCAAATCGAAATATTATGAACTGCCACGACAATTCGAGCTCAATTATAATTTATATTATATTAATACGTTCAACTGTCATTTAAAAAATATATTTGCTATTATAACTCAAATATAAACCCAACTAAATATATTAAAATAATTAAATTAATTAATTATTATATCGTTAAAAATACGGGTCGTTATAACGAGCTACGTGTGGTAGTAACCTCTGGGGTTTTTCCTTGGAAGATTGAGCTCGCTCGTCTGCTAATATTTTCCTGCCTCCAACCAAAGCTTTATGGTCTTCTTCTTCCAAGAGTTTCTCCTGAAGATATTCATCATCAGCACCCTTAGACTATGAGAGCACTTGTTCCAAACTAGAGCTAAAGTCCGTGGGAATTCCTTGCTCAGATAGCTTAAGCTTCCGCAGTTCATGACACTGTAAATGTAAAATTGGAACAGAGTTTTGTCAGTCTTAATTCTGGCTTCATCAAGACCTTTGCGCAGCTTGATTTTGTTTTCTTTCAGAATCCCTAGAGTCTCATTCTGAAAATTAATCTTGCCCTCAAGAACCGTTTTTTCTTGTTGATAAGAAGACGAAGCCTATCTCTCTAAAGCCAATTGACATTCAGCAAGTTCTTGAGCAGATTGAGCCTCTCAGAGTTCCCCTCTTATAGCCTCAAGCACTCTCTTGAGTTCCTCTTCCAAGTTTTTCACTCTAATGTTCCCACTTTTCAAAGAGGCAATTTCAAATTCTTGAAACTTGATCAGGTGAACTAATCCAGCTTTATCATTCCCTAAGATGTCAATATGGTCAAGTTGCCAAGCATTTAATCTCTGGAACTCATAATCGAATTTGGCCCAGTGTTCTAGTGGCCTATCAACATTGCTCCTGGCCAGGTTCAACTGTGTTTCAAGTTGACTTCTAGCAGTGTTAAACTGGGTAATCATACAACTCTTTATAGTACTTAAACCTTCAACAACATCTCACCTATCGTTCAGTTGCAGATCTAAGTCAAAATACATCCCCCTTAAATCCTAACCTCCGAAGCGATACTTGAGCATCAAGTTACTAGGTGGAACCTTATAAGGGGGACAATCGAGAATCATTTGGATTTGAGCAGAGGTTGGGACGATGGATCTTTCAGGGAAAGTGGGAATGTCAGGGTCCAGGAAGTCAGCTGATATGGAACATTTCTAAACCTCACTTTTGCTTCGATTGTTTCTATTCCTTTTCTTCTTCTCTCCTTCAAAAAGGTTCTCACCTTTATCGCCCTTGTCCAATATCTCTTCATGACCAGATCCTTCCCTCCTTAAAGGATCAGTCAGTGAAGGTTCGAGGATATGTTGAAGTTGAGAACTCGAGGACGACTGGTAGTGCTTCAAATGACGAGAAAGGCGAGATAGTAAATGACTTTGCGGATTGATAGAGTCAGCTTGTTGGGAGAAACTATCTGATAGTGAGTGTTTCGTGCCTATACCTGGCCAAGGGAACAAAGCAAAACTTTAGCGAGCATGAAAAGAAATTATAAGAAGTACAGAAAAGTGAAAAGTGCTTATAATGATTGTATTTCGGTGTGCATCTAATAACGAACCAATTTCAAAGGGAGCTCCTACATAAAATGCTTTCCCATGCCATTGGGAAAATTCTCGGGTTCTCTCCATATCAGACGTTACAGGATCAGAAGTCATAGTATCACCCTGACTAAGGTAATTGATGGTATCTTAATCTCCCAAACCTCCAAAAGTTACTATGGAATTATCTTCTCAAATAATAAAGGGAACAGGATTTTCAACAATCTTTTCAGAAATCATATTATCTCTAGTACCGTCTATGTTATCATCCACTCCTTTGTCACTCCCTTCAGTAGTTAAAGGCAAGGAAAACCCTGGCAAAGATTGACTACTATCACCTAGGACTAGGCGTTTCTTTTTGATAAGGGATTTACCAGTGGCAATTTTAGTATAAGCCAAGGTTTTCTTAATGGATCGTGAAGGATGGAGTAACTGATATTTACGAAGGTTTCCCTCTGAAAGCAACACCTGTCTACTTCTCTCGGTCTTGTCAATAACAACCAAAGAATTGAGAAGAGGCTGATCAAGGACAAGGCCTTCACTGGAAGGAATTACTGCAAAATGGAAAAAGAACCAATGAAAAAAGGGGGAAAAAGTAAAGATCCCAAAGCAGGGGCAGTTACCTCCATCCACCGCCCGTAGAAGTTAATAGGACATCGAACAAAAAAATATTGATCTGGGAACCCCTTGACACCATCTGCTAAACCAGTAATAATTCTACAATGTCTACCTTCCATAAAGATAAAAGAGGGACCGTCCGCCTCCCTTCTTTTGAAAGCATATAAGGAACAAATATCCAGAAACGTAGTTTCTCATTGCGTGACTCTCATAAAAAGTACATATAGCCCTAATAAAATATGATATCCATTGGGATGCAATTAGTATGCGACAATGGCCAGGCACTGCAAAATGGATTCTAAATAGGAGTTGAAAGGAGGAACTGCTCCACTAGACAACATATGGTGATTGACTACTACATATCCAGGGGGCAGATGATTGGCCGAGTCATCTTTTCTTGGAAATATGGTTTCACCTTTTGAAAATCCAAAACGAGCACACAATTGCTGGTATAAGTCAAATGGGAGCGTCGATTTACGGCTGTCAGAGGGCACCCCTTCAAGGATTCGAGGTTGGGGATAAATTTGGCTAACGATCACTCCAGAACCAACAGTCGGGGCAGCTTCAGTCACCTGACCAGAACCTCCGGGATCTCCAGACATAGTCCGTCCCTAGGGATCTTGACTAAATTGTTTCTTAGTTTGCATTTCTACATGGATGGGTAAATTTAAGAAACAAGTTACAACTAGGTTGTTGATAATTAAAGGAAATCAACCTTGAGCGAATCTGCCTTTCAAACAAAAAACTATACCTAGTCTTTAAAATCTACCGGTGCTATAAGCAAGCCCAAAAGTTTGTGGTAGGGCTTGTAATTACGGATTAAGTATTACAAGGAAATTTCAGCCAATAAGAATGAACCAGTTTCGACTAGTCGCACGTGACCCTTGCATATACAAAAGCCTTGGCCCGGTCAACTGTCAATAACAACTGGTTGCATATGGCAAATGGATGCTACCGGCAAAAAACAGAATATAAAGAAATAACAACAATATCAAAGTTCTACAACATAAGCATTCCATCAAACATCCAACGAAGGCATGGTAAATTGATAGCGTCGTTTCAAAGACATTTCAACAGGCAACCTGCGGGCATTTCATTGAAATCAAAAAACAAAAGGGCTTTTGTGCAAATCGAGTTTACCAAAAAATTACAACCAAAACCCTAGAGAATACCAAGCCAAATCGGTGTTTTTCAATCATCACAATCATAGCAAGCTACTGGAAACTTCAATACGTGGTCAAATAATCTGATTCTTACAAAACGGGAATTTTGTTGGAGCTGGTTGGATTAACCCAAAAGCAAAGTCCAAAGGAAAAAAATTCACATACAGATGAGCAAGTGGGTATGTTTTTGAAGGAGAAGTGCTATAACTGATTTCGAAATTAAAGAAACTCGGTCTAAGATGATCAGGCGAGATGATAAGTAAAGAAGGTAATGCAATCGAAGTCTGGGAGTAATCAGAGGTAGTAGGGAATCTTTTACAGCAGAAATGCCATTAATGCAAGGTTTTCAGAAAGACAGAATACATAAAGAGTGGGAAAATGAAGAGATGGTATTTAAAGAAGATTAAAAGGCCTTTTAAAAATAAAATGACGTAACAGCTCAGTCAGGCCCGAATAACTCGCGTAAACTATACTTGGAGAAATGGCTCATCAGATCCAGTCAGTTGACAACTATGTATGTACACGAGCGACTATGAGAGTCTTCAATTTTATATGCTCGTCTTCCAGGGAACTGAACTTAATCCATCAAATGGTATTACATTTCAATATTTCGAAGCGTGTAAATCTATACAAACTAAAAATTACAGACTTCGAGGGGGCAAAGGTTTATCCCTTAAGAATCATACTCACATTGAAGGATTAAGTCTAGGGTAAAACCATAAGACAAGCACTCGTGAAGATCGTGTGCTCATACCTCAACCAAAGTCGTTCGTGCATAACAAGGTCAAACATAGGCCACGACACGAACACGGGAGCAAAGGTTTGACACGCTTTATCAAACAAAGTTTCCTGAATACCATAACAAGGTAGATCGTCTGCTTAGCATAATCAGGGTCAGTAATACAACACAGTGCGTCCATATAGAAAGGGTCACACACACGAAGCTAGCTCAAGGATAGCACAACACAAAAACAGTAAGGCTCGTACATCCCACAAGGATTATCCATATTTAAATAAGTCGCTCATTCTTGTACCAAAGAGAACAGTCATACAAGACAAAGAGAAGAAGTGGTTCCAGTCACATGCTCCACTCTGAAGTCATTCGTTCATACTACCCCAGTCGATAGAGCCTAACGAGAAACACGGAAAGGCCCGAGGTCGCACATGCATCTCCTATCCGTTCGTAGACTGCAATCACTGTTACCCGCTCATTCATCAATCAGTTGCTAACACTTCAATTAGGTACTCTTCGCCAGTCGATCGTATACAAATTCCTGAAGGGTCGTATCTACATTTTGATCTACAAACTTTGGTCGCTCGCCCAAACTGTTCGGACCTATGCGTTCGCTCGCCCTCTCAAAGTCGTTGGCTCTTATAAAGTCGCTTGTATTAGATTGCTGGAGACAGTTGGCTACAGCTAGGCTAGGGCATTTTAGTAATTCATGAGACAAGCGATCTGCAATCTGCATATATGAATTTCAGCTCATTTCTTCACGGGAGCTCACTTACAAATAGGCCATGGCTGCCACCATAAAGAGGGGACTTCTGGCCATAACGAAGTGCTGCTAAATTCTTTCCTCATCCATTCCTTAAGCATTCCAATCATGATCATCACCTCCATTCGAAGATTTTCCATCCATCTGGCCATGGCATCCATTCAAATCTTATCAAGGAAAAAAACCAAAGATATACTCTTCCTCCGTCGCTTATTCATCCTTCTCCTCCATAGATTCCACCACTTCTTCAATGAATCCCGTGAACCTAAACGAGGTTTGTGTGTAAAAGTGAGAATATGTTGAGAGAGCAAGAATATGTATGAAAAAGGAGAGTTTGTATATTTTGTAACCATTGTTATGATAATACAAACCATCTTCACAGTGGATATAGGCCTAGCATAAGGCTGAACCACTCTAAATCTTGTCTCTACCTTACTTTCTTTATATTTTCATTTTTAATTATTATTGAGTGTGGCTCCATTTATTTCCTAACCATCTTGGTGAAGTGTGATTCTCGTACCATTGGTGTTTGAGCCATTTTTTGGTAAAAACAATAGGACCCTCGATATATCTTATGTCCTATAAGGATCAGTCATGTTGAGCTACTTAGAGCCTCTATATATTTCTATTAGCAATCTTAGCTTGGTACCCGTGTTGAGAGATTTTCCGTACGTATTTGAGAAGGTGAGAGGAATACCTCCAAGGCGAATATCGACTTTCGGATTTACTTGACGGAGAATGCTAAGCTCATCACATTGCCTATGCGTCATATGGCTCCAAGGGTAAGGAAAGAATTGAGTTAGCCAGCGGATGAGCTGTTAGAGAAAGGCTTATTAGGCAGAGTATATCTAAGTGGGGAGCACGAATAGTACTTGCTTCAAAGGCAGAATGCTTTCTCCATCTATATGAGGATTACAGAGAATTAAACAAGCTCGTGAAGAAGAATCAACACCCACTCCATCGGATTGACAATTTATTTGATCAATTAGTAGGCGCATCTATTTTCTCCCATTTAGATTTAGCGATTGGGTTTCATCAGCTTCGAGTGGCGGATGGTAGTTGGAAGATGATAGTGTGGATAAGAAAGCTTTTAGGATTCCATATGGATTCTTCTAGTGGTTGGTTATGTCTTTTGGGATAAACAATGCACCAATAGATTTTGTTGATCTCCAAGCGTTTAGGGAGTTCCTAAACAAGTTTGTAGTGGTGTTTATGGACGACAACTTGATGTCTCTAGAGAGGAGGATGAGCATGCATTTCACTTGGGAGAGGTCCTTTGTACTCTACATGCCCATCAGTTAAAAGAAAAATTTTCAAAATGTCACTTTTGGTGCAAGGAAGTGAGGTTCGTGGTGAACGTAGTCTCGGGTGATGGTATAGCAGTGGATCCCCCTAAAGTGGTTGTAGTGCAAGATTGGACGGTACCCAAGAATGCAACTGAGGCAAGGAGCTTTGTAGGCTTGGGTGGATTTTATCAAAATTTACTAAGGATTTTACGCATATTTCTGCTCCACTTACATGCCTTACAAAGAAAAACCTACTATTTTCTTGAGATGCGAATTGCGAGGATGAATTCTTGAGGTTGAAGAATGCTTCACGTCCGCTCCATTATTAATTCTTCCGGATGGTATGAAGACGTTCACTGTATATACAGATGCTTGCATCATGGGTTTAAGTGCAGTGCTTATGCAGGAGGGTAGGATTGTCTGCTGCGGATGTTGGCAGTTAAGGGTGCACGAGAGAAATTAATTTACCCATTATTTGGAGCTAGCAACGATAGTGTTTGCACCTAAGTCTTAGAGAAACTATTTATTAGGTGAGAGGTTTGTTCTATACAAAGACCATAAATCCCTCAAGTACTTGTTTTTGAAAAAGGATCTTAATTTGCGACTGTAGCACTGGATGGACTTTCTTTCATCTTATGACTTCAAGATAGCATATACCCCGGGGAAAGGGAATATAGTAGCAGATGCACTGAGTAGACAGAGGTTGAATTTGAGTCCATTGTTCATAGAATGACAGAGTTTAGAGTTTATCTCATGTTCTATTTTAGACCATCTACGGATTATGCACCAGTATTATTGGCATCATTGGAGGTACGACCTACTCTCTTAGAGCACATTGGATCCAGTCAGCGTGAGACCAGCAGTTAGTGAATATCATAGACCTACTTGGTAGAGGAGAGATCTCTATTCACCTTGCTAGGTATTCTTTAGATGAGAGAGGATGGATACATCGTGATGGAATATTATGTATTCCTCGAGCTGCTGATTTGTTGAGATAGGTTTTAGAGGAGGCCCATCATTATCGGATGGTCATCCATTCGGTAGGCGATAAGATGTATAGAGATATGAGGAGGGTTTTTCCATTGGATTGGGATAAAGAACGATGGGGCAGATTACTTTGCAAGATGCATGCTTTGTCAAAGAGTGAAGGCCGAGCAAAATAAGCCTGGTGTATTGATTTAGCCTCTAGATGTGCCACTATGGAAGTGGGAAAGTGTCTTGATGGACTTCATAGATGGGTTACCCAGATCGAGGAAAGGCAACACCTATATTTGGGTTATAATAGATAGTTTGAGTAAGAGCGATCACTTTATCCCGGTTAAGAATAAGCGGATGACATCTTGATTGGCATAAGTGTATCTTAGAGAGATCGTCTGACTTCATGGAGTTCCTTCCAGTATTGTTAGTGATAGAGGCCCCATCTTTACCAATGAGTTTTGTAGGAGCCTGCAGGAGGCATTTAGGACACAGCTACAACTTAGCACTGTCTACCACCCTCATAAAGATGGATAAACAGAGAGGGTTAATAGGATTCTTGAGAATTTATTGAGGTTGTATATATTGGACTTCGGAGGAGCATCTTTCATTGGTATATTTCGCATATAATAATGGTTACCAAATGAGCATAGGTATGACTCTAGTTGAGGCATTGTATGGACGGCTCTGTAAATCACCTACTTGTTGGTGGGAGTCCATGGATAGACTTCTACTTGGGCCTGAGACGGCTAGGGAGACCTCAGAGAAGATAACCAAGTTCTAAACCGGATTAAGGCAATTCAGGATAGAAAGAAGTCGTATGCAGATCGGCGGATAATAACATAGAGTTCAAGGTAGGAGATTTGGATTTCGTTAAGGTGTGATTTTGAGAACCATGGTTCGGTTCGGCTCACTGGGCAAGTTGGCCCCGAGGTTCATAGGGTCATTTCCTCTAGTGGAGAGGATAGGTGAGATGGCCTACAGGGTTAGACTAACGGAGAGGTTCACTAGAGCTCATGATGTAATCCATGTTTCGCAATTGTAAAAGTGCTTACATGATTCCATGGTAGTAGTAGACCTGAGTACTCTAGAGGAGATCGAGGTAGAGAGGAAGCAACGGTCAAGCGAGTTCCTACACGGATATTATGATCTGAGGTGAAGAAGTTGCGATATAAAAAGATAAAGCTTGTTTAGATTCAGCAGGGAGAAGATAGTGATTACGCGACTTGGGAACCAAAGGATAGGATTCGCGCTTCTTTTCCATTTCTTTTTGACAATACGCTCTTAATCCTTTCCTAAACTTTGAATTTTAATCAACTTTTTCCTATCGTTTGAATTATAAATCTTAGGTAGAAGCCTATGGTTGGTAGGAAATGATTTGAAACATGTTAGTAGAACACGTTATAGTTGAATGAATTCACGTGGATGCAAGTGCTTGCTAGTGGATGCAGTGGATGCATATACACACTTTGGGCACTAGTTTAAGATTGGAAAACTAGGACACTTATATACTTGCATATGGATGTGTGTGCATTTTTATTTATTTTAAAATGGATGAAAATAGTTGAATCATTACTTGGATATCACATTTTGGTGAGAGATTGTGCATGCATATAGAATTATATGTATTATCAGGATTCCTTCGCATACATATTGGATGCATAACACAGACACGAAACTGCATTATGGAGGTCAACTGAATAAGTGGACCGCCTAATTTTTACATTAGCTTAGGGACATATACACTACACCTCTTGCATATGTTCATGAAAAGCATTAGAAAATCTAAGGACAATGGATGCCAGTGGTTGATGGTTTAGTAGACGGGTGTAGATTATGGTTGGCAATATTTATAACATTTTTCTAGCCTTGGAGATTTCGGGGACGAAATCCTTTGAGGGGAAAATTTAACAACCCAAAAATTTAATACATAAAATTAATTAAATGTTTGATAAAGTAAATATTATTTGAAAAATATTAGGGAATGTGCAACGGGGGTTGCGCCATCGAGTTGTTATGAAATTCAGGCAAAGATAGACTTTTGGCTTATTAATATCGAACTTAAAATGAAGAAAATATAAAGGAGACAAGTTTGAAATTCGAATTTTAAAATAGAATAAATGTTCAAATAAGTCAGGGCGTAAATCACACGTAGCTAGGCGACCCAGCCATCAAGTGGGTCAACCGGGGGGTCGAACCAGCCTGCAAATGGATCGAACCAAAGGTCGACCAACTAGGGACATGGGTCGACCTACCTGGGTGGCGTACGCAACTCTATGCACATGCTGTTGATCGTTCTGGTTCATTTTCAAGGTGCGAACTTTTGGAGTTCCTAGAACTAATGTCCTGAAATCTAAACTGAAAATCTAACGCATCTAAACGCACTAGCTCTATTATAAATGGCGACAAAAACCTAACCTAAACCTCACTACCCCATTTCTCTGCCTCCCTCTCAAATAGCCATCTTGTCAGATAAAATTTAAATGAAATATTGAGGCTTGATTTTGCATATATTTTTGAAGGATATTCATTGATAGAGACAATTTACGGGGCTTGATTTGGATTGCTTAGAAATTGTGAGTATATGTCAGTAATTGCATGATTCGGTACAAATTGAGGTTTCTTCTTGATAGTATACTAAGTTGTAGATTCTTTCTACTTTCTGTTAACTTTTCTGTCTGTAATTCTGCTTTTGTCTCCCTTCTGTTTATTTTTCAGTAAATCTATTACTGTAGTTTTATTCATTCTCTATAGCCCTTGCACTTCATATGTAATTTTATTACAGTTCTGCATCAACCCTATTTTACTTTACATCTATTCTTGTTTATCTGAGCCAAGCCATGCAAGGGCCTAAGCCATTTTCCTTTTATTTTTAACGTTGATTTTAGACCTTCTTGAGCCTAAACCTTTTTACTCTTTCTTGTTATGCGAAAATTGGATTAAAACATGGAATTTGATAATACTAGCACAATCAGGGAATAATAAGAAATTGTATAAAAAGGATAAATTGGGCTTAATTGAAATTGTGCAATAAAAGGGAAATTGAACTGTAATTTAATAACGGAATAAATGACATTTAGATAGATGCAAATAACAGGGGTTGAGTTGTACAATTAAATTAAACAAATGGATGTTTATAGACAACCTGTATATTAAAGTTTACATGCAACCTATGAAACGATAGAAAATTTACATAAAGGAAAGTAGTCTTATTAATAAACTTAAGGTTGGCATTAAGTTCAATTAAATAAATAAGCATAATAATTGGAGTTTGTTCCAGTAGCGACGACTAATTAGGGAAAATAAAAGACTCGTAGTATTGGTCTACTCCGGCAGTGAGATTTGACTGGTCAGGGAAAATAAGGGACCAATTAAAATTGGGGACTAAGTCTAGGGGTGACTTATGTCAAATTGAATATTTTTTGTTAGGGATACAAATTAGTCAATATTACTTTTTAATACACTTCACTGAGGTCTCACAAGAAGGTGAAGGCACTTTATACTATACTGGGCAGTAAGAGGTCTATTGTGGTGGGTACAGACGCGTTCCGACGGAGCGGTGAGCGTGCATCGCATCGATTAGGGAAGATAAGGTGCAGTAACGCCAGTGATATTCGTTATGTCCTTAGAGCTGATGGGTCGAGTCTGATTAGCATGAAGCCTTTGTCGGCATAGGTTATCACAATTTGTGTTTAGGAGCTTATCGATTGTTAGAATTTGGTTATATCACATTTTTTGAATTTTAGCAATTGGTGTAGAAATCAAATGATTTGACAATTGACGTCTTGTAGAAATATACTCTTGTTCTTAATTACTATGTTGAGCTTCAATTTTGTTATACTGTCTAGATTTCCTCTTTCTCACTCATGCTTGTAATTACTGGACTCATCAGGCTTTATGTCTAACTAGTTTTGTTTTTCTCTTCTTCCTTCCTTTCCCTCTCAGGTTCTCCGGGTGGAGGATCTAGTGCTTGAGAGAGCTTTGACCCAGCTCAGTCCTTTGGAGATTATCATATGTCTTGTTATTTGTTCTTACATGTACCTTTCCACATTTTATTTATTTAATGTACTTGATGATGAAGGGTATACTTTTTATTTTGGTACTCTGATTTGTTGTTGTTTATGAGATAGTTATGGTTTTAATGACTCATGACGTAATGACACTTTTTATTGTGTTATAAGTGAAAGAAATTAAGTTCCGTTGTCTTTATTTATGTTGTCTTGTAAATTTTAGCCTTTGTGATGTTATTTTATACCTATACTCTTCATGTTTCCTAATGAAATCCTTATATGGGTCTCATTAAGAAATGTGGGTGTTACAGTTATCGATCGAACAAACAAGTTGGTTCCTACTGATTGAGCACACGAAACTCAAATGAGAGAGATAGATCCACAAAGAAGTATAAAAACATGTAGACGAATTTGATGACGGATGTGTGTCGGAGCGTGGTAACTGAGTGGACTGCGGAGCAGTATTGGAATTCGGTGGTGGATCTAAAGACGAAGAATCAATTACATGACAAACTTGGATTTCCAAATGGATGCCAAATGCTTTTTTGTGTGTATTTAATCGATTTTGGTTAAATATATGATAAATAGTAGTCATTCAAAATTACTATGAAGTGATTGATAATGTCTACTATTGATGTTGACCATTTTGGTCAATTTGACGTTGATGACTATGTGGGTTTGAGAGGCAAGATATGATAGTCCTTTTGATGGTGGTTTCGAGACGTTGGCTCTTCATTGGATGACTTTGGTTGGAAACAAGATGGATGTTTCGTGAAGAGACAAAGATGGATAAGGATATCACATCTTGCACTTTTCTAAGCTCAAATTTCGATAAAAATCAAAACTCAAACTTGTCCAAGCATGGAGAGTATAAATTTGGTACTTGCAAATAAAGAGCATGAGCATAATCAAAGTAAAATAAAGATTATCTAACCGTGGAAAAAAGATAAGATAACTAATACCGACTAAGACAACTACCTTAAAGCAAATCTCTCTATCGGTATTAAGCGTGAGAGAACAAGAACCGAAAACCAAACTTGAACACTTGCAAAGACATGTCTACCTCGACACAAACCTGAGAGTTGTTATGAGGAGGGGGTTCAGAAAAACAAGTCCCAGTGAGTAAAAAATGTATAACACTTTCTATCAATACATAAATGTATCCCGTTTTGTCTCAATCAAAATATATGCCTCACAAGGCTAGTTATTCTAACCTAACCTTGTAAAGATTTATGCACGACAACTAACTACCATACCTCAGGTAGTATGCCCAAAGTTAACGATATCGCAATGCTGAGAAAGAACATTTACACAACGTACGAATCCTTCAAGCCACCATTCAATCAATTACCAAAGACTAAGAAGGGGGCTTCTAACCACTCACTATTCCACAAGGAGGCAAATTATTTCTACATAGCCACTTAAAACCACACTACCAATATAAGATAAGAGCATATCCTTTCGATCAATTAAGACCTAAGGCAGACCTATCAATCACTTAATGCCTTACTTATTGATTCACCTACATTAACATAAATTAGAGGAAACTAACTATTAAGTCCTACTAATTTAAAGCTTCTGTTATTCGCGCATATAACCAAGCCCCTCATAAGGTGGGAGATAGTAAGGAATCGATTATTACCTATAGGATAGGTAGATGACTTCTGATCATTTATGACCTTCGCCTGGTGGACCCCTATGTCACTATACAGTTGACCTTATTGAATAATCCCCTAGTTAGTTAACAATTTCTGTGGGATAGGCAGACCTATGGTGCCTCCATAGTGGTCGTTTAATACCTTATCCCAAGGCGAACTCCATCTTAGTCACGTACTACCTAAAGGAAGCAGACTATCGTAAAGAATTGCAATATCACACCTAATTATCTATTTGACACTACTTATGTATGTGAAGGCGAGCTACGCGATCACTTACCCTTTAGGGTGGATCTAACCACTATATACCTCCATTTGAAGCAAGCTACATTTATGATTTATTGATGGTCTCTTTTTTTGGATGGGAGACGGGTCCTGCAACCACTTAATACCTTGACACTTGAAATAAACCTTTTTTTATTAAATAGTTCTCGCTATGCAATTAACTATGATCATGTATTACTATTGTTAATGATATCACACATCAGTTTACATATATCCAACTGTTGGAAGTGTAGACTTATATCGAATAAGGCAACTTACATCGCATCATTAACCTACTAAGTCCGATTCTTATTCCTAATTATATTATTTCTAGATTAACTAGAACAAAATAAGGAAACCTATAACTTCCTATCCTAAGATGTTAAATTATTTGTGTTCATATTGGACTTGGCTTCTATTACGACAATCAATCCCCATTAATCCTCTTTAGTTCAATTTATTGTTACTATTTAGATAATCTACCATTTATGAACATAACGGTCATATTTTCCTAAGGCATTAATTATCCTATTAAATGCAATTTATATCAGTCTCATTTAAGCTATAATCTAATATTTGTAACTCCCAGACATTTCTTACTACTTTAAATCCATTTGATTCTTATTGGAATATATATACACACACACACATACACATAAGTTTATTGCTTATTTATTTCCCTAGTTGGAGTTACAATCCCCTTTCCTAATCACAAATTAAATTGTTACCAATTAGGCATTTATTTCCATATTTAATTAATTTCCTCAAAAATGTACATGGTTTCGATAGTTATTATTCTATTTAGGACCTTTTTATTTTATCAATAGATTTGATGTTTATTGTTGCAAAGGTGATAAATATCCATTTTCCATTTATTATGTGAGTTATTACCATATATTTATTTCCATGAAATGGAAATACTTCGAATTCAAACACACAATAACAAACAAACATTTATTTAATACAATATCGTCATTTATGTTGATTTGGATGGATAAGATTATAATATATATTTTTACTTATATTTTAAGCATCGAATTAACGTGGTTCTTAATTTTATTCAATTAACATTTATTATGTATGTTCTGGTCTGAACTAACGACCAAAACATCTCCTTTTGTGTTTAATCTTGTTTTAAGATTCAAAATTTTATAAAAATATTATTTACTATAATTATAGTAAATTTTGCCCAAACTATTTAAAAGTGGGAAATGACATATTTCAAATCCTAAGGAAATCATTTAATATTTTATTTAGAATAGATGTTGCAAACTACGTACAAAAATACGTGAATTTGCACATCTCTTCCGATTTGGTTTATTTAGTTCCTTGTAGATGTCAAATAAAGCCTTTTAACGTAAAAAGAGCAAAAAGAGCAAAAAGGACAAAATCACAATAACTAAGTAAAACCTTAAAACAATATAAAGTACAAACATGGTTATTATTATTTTAACCAAAACTGCATAACTGCAAATCAACATCCAAATCGTATAAATATGCAATAAAATACTATACTTCTAATTATAATTTTTAGGACTGATTTCCAGATCGGAGGTGTTTACAATAACCACAAAAATTTAAGAACAATTGCAGGTAAGATGATGATATATTATTAAAAGGCCTACAATTCATACTTAACATGTATTCATCATATTTCAAATTTGACAAAATAAACAAATATGATATCTTATAGGCATATAATTCAAATTCAACACAAATGAATTATATAAGTTATTATAAATAATATATATTTTCTACTCACTTGAAAGATATCTAAATCTAAATTTGACACAGCTTTAAGGCTTAAAATTTACAAATCCTACAGATCTAATACTTATTTACAAGGGAATTACCAACACAGATTTAGATTTGTATATCTGAAAGAAGAATAGGTAAAGAAGGAAATTCAATAATATAAATTACTTATTCGTAGAACCAACCCTTTTTCATAGATTTGGATCCATGTCTCCAATATTTTTTGTTTAATTTGAATAGATTTATAATTTAGAATTTTAGAAGATATTGGAGAACTAAGAATGGATAGCTTCGCTGCTGCCTCCAGAAAATATGAGCAAAAGAGTAAGGGTCTAACCCTTTATTTAAATGCGTGGAAATGACCTTGGACCGTTTGATTTAATTTTATAAAGACTGTTCTATTAATATAAAATTTTAGTATAAAAATACCCCCCTAAACCTAGCCATCATTGGGCTGTAATCTAATAGGGGTCGACCCACAGGTTGACCGCCCATTCGACCCTATAGTTGACTGCCATATAATTAAAAAAATAGATATGCCTAAGAACACGATATTCCACTCACAGATCTAGGGAAGAATAAGTTGGATTTTTGTAGTAGATCTAGATCTCTGCTTTATCTTCGTGACAAACGTGCTCCAATCCTCCTAATATATATGTAAGAAACGTGTTATAGAATCTTATATATATACATCAAATTCCGGAATTCATTCTAAAAACCGATATGAATCTAGATTAGAGAAGATAAGAATAAAGGTTAGAGGAATAGAAGAAATTCCTAACCTTTGTTGCAATTTAGTAATGGCAGAAGGACAACATAGAGATAGAGATAAGAAAGAGGCCAGGGTTTCATTGTGTGGTATGACGGCCTATATATAGTTGCTCGTGTGAGCATAGGTCGTTAGATTATTCAGATCTAATCTTGGCCATACATTAATATAACCCTTTAGAAAACCCTAACCAACATAGATTTATTAGGCTCCTCAACTGTCAGGCAGTCGACTTGAGCGTCGACAAGCGATCGACACCCCTCTTAAGTGGGCGGTCGACCCCCTGGTCGCTGAGACGCCAAATAAAAGTATGTTTGCTGAGGTGTTTATTTAATTAATACGTTGCTTTACTTCTTTATCTTATTCCTTATATGAAATATTATTTGTCCCCATAATCTTATCCTTTATTTAAATTCCAAATTCTCCCTCTTATATTTAAATATATTTTGGATATATATATATATATATATATATTACACAAATGATTATATATATTGCGTTCTACTGTTCAAATTCATTTGCTTATAACTTTTTCATACATTGACCGCTTTCAACATATTATATATGAAAATGATTCAGAATTTCGCCACGAATCCAAATAAAAGATTTTCCTAGCCAAATTCCTTAAGCTGCAAAATCTAATTTTCTATCCTTATTATTACATTGTTTATTTTATTTATTATTTATTTATTTTATGGGGTGTTACATTCTCCCCTCCATAAAATAGATTTCATCCCGAAATCTCTTTAAAAGGCGAAAAATACAACTCGCTCGAAATATCCATGTTGTACATCCTTGTTATTTTTAATTCATCCATAAACATCCATGACTGGCAGTTGTTATGAACTGCAGACCCACTAGGTGAGCTCTATCCTAGCATGTAGGTGTAATTAGTGTTGCAATATGTATGCAAACAACCTAATTATGCATAAATTTCTGTATAAGTGCGCTTGTGAAAAGGTGTTGCATCCATTTCCTAACATCCAATCTAGCAATCACGATGCATCCATAAACGTTATTTTGAGGAAAAATTACCCGAGAAAAGCTCTGGGTGAGTCTTTCTAATCTTATCCTCGGTCTCCCATGTGCCTTCCGCAGGATCATTTCCCCACTGTACTCGGACAAGGCGAACGGTTTTGTTGCGGAGTCTCTTTATTTCGTGCTCTACAACCCTTGAAATTGCACAGGGCACCCTCGATTCCAACTCAAGTTTTTCTATGTCCCCAATTTCATCAAGCTCAAGTCTAATATCAGGATCATGAAGGCATTTCCTTAGATGAGATACATGAAAAACATTATGGATCCTTGATAGATGCTCTGGAAGATCCACTCAATAAGCTAAAGATCCAATCTTTTCAATGACACAAAAAGGCCGGATAAATCTTTGAGCCAATTTCCTAGCCTTCCGAAACCGAACAGTCTTCTTCAGAGGGGAAACTTTTACGAATACTAAGTCTTTAAAATTAAACTCAAGTTTCCTCCTTCGTTTATCGGCATGTGATTTCTAACAGTCTTGGGTTGCCTTCATCCTCTGCCTAATCAAGGATATCTTCAACGTGGAATCATGGACGAAGTCTGGGTCGAGTAGAACCTTGTCGGTAGTTTCCTACTAATAAGTTGGAAATTAGCATGAACTCCCACAAAGCGCATCAAGATGGGTCATACCGATCGTTGTTTGAAAACTATTATTATACGAGAACTCCACCAGTGGTAGGTGCTGCTTCCTAACTCCTCCAAAGTCGATAATGAAAGCTCTGAGAAAATTTTCCATGATCTGATTCACTCTTTTCGTTTGGCCATTAGTCTTCGGATGATAGGCTGTGCTTAGATAGAGGGTCGTTCCCAATGCTGCTTATAGGCTTCTACAAAATTCGCTTGTGAACAAGTGGTCTCTATCGCTCATAATACTCGATGGAATACCATGTAGTTTGATTATCTCTTTGACATGTAATTGGGCTAACGAGGTTGTAGTCCTTGTTTTCTTGACTAGTATAAAATGGGTGCTTTACTGGTTAAACGATCTACCACAACCCAAATGGCCTTATTACCCTTTTAGCTTCTACGAAGTTCATCTACAAAGTCCATGGAAATATATTCCCACTTCCACATGGGGATCTCTAAGGTAGTAATAATCTTCCGGGCTTTCCTTGCTCCGCTTTGACTTTTTGGCATGTCAAACATTTGGCCGTGAACTTGGCTACATCTCTCTTCATTCCTTCCCAGTGGAGATTACTCTTTATATCTTTGTAAATTTTATCCCCAACGGGATGTATGGTCATTTTTAACCTATGGCACTCCTCTAGAATTTCTTTCCTCAACCCTTCATCCTTAGGGACGCAAAGTCGTCCATCCCAAAGTAAACTTCCATCATCGCAATCGAATATCTAACCAAATGGGGAAAGGTCTCCTTCTATCCCACTTTCTCCTTTATGCTTCTTAACTCTTCGTCAAAGTCTTGTGTGCTTCGAACCCTCTCTTTTAGAGAAGGTCTAATTATCAAAGTTCCTAGAGAACCATTAGAAGTGGTTTGCGAAGGTTGCAAATTAAAACTAGAGAGAAACTCTAATTGTTTCCATTCTGAGATCGCATATAAGGTTGCATGTTTCCTACTTAAAGTATCAGCCACAACATTCCACTTTCCCATGGTATACTGTATCATGAAATCAAACGAGCAATATATTTCATCCATTGTTGTTGTCTCAAGTTTAGATCATATTGAAAAAATAAATACTTTAGGGATTCATGGTCCGTAAAGAGTTCAAATTTCATCCCTAAAAGATAATGCCTCCACATCTTAAGGGCGAACACTACTGCGGCTAACTCAAAGTCATGAATTGGGTATCTCTTCTCCGGATCTTTGAGTTGTCTAATAGTGTAAGCAACTACTCTTCCTTCTTGCATAAGGACCGCTCCTAAACTGGTCCCACATGCATTGATGTAAACCGTAAACGATTTTGAACAATCGCGTATAATTAGGACTGGTCGACCTGGGGGTCGACCTACCCTAGTTAATACTTCAGAATTTTTATAAAAACAGTTCAGAAAATTAAATACTAAGGCAGGTCGACCTGGGGGTCGACCTACCCTAGGCCAGGTCGACCAGGGGGTCGACCTCCCTATATACAGGTCGACCTGGGGGTCGACCTCCCCCTCGGGTCAAATCTGAAATCTGACTTTTTCTTTGTGTGATGATTATGACTCTTTGCTGAGTCATTTAGGGCTGATGTGGCTATTCTATCTTGTCTGAATGGCTTTGATTTGCTCTAGGTTAATCCGACGGTTCCTATTAAATCAAACTTCTATATAAGCAACCTAAATCCAAACCCTAAAGCCATATAAAAATATTCCTAAGACCGTCATGGTAAACCTAGAGTAGCCGCCGCTCTCTTTCAACTCAAAAGCAAGATAGAGGCAAGAATCCAATTAAATCAAATCTAATTTAGAACATCGATTAATATGCATCAAAGGCGAGCAATTCAGTTTCAGAATACAGATCCCAGAAAAATAAGACTGTTCTTTTGTTTGTAAGTGCTATTTCTTTCACAATATAATTAATAAATTAATTATGGTGAGTTGTAATTGGATTATGAGAACATTTTTGCTGAAACATGTGATGTTATTGTCTGTTTATGAACATATGACAGTTTTGTTGTTGTATGATTGGTAGATCTATTTATATGTACAATTATACATGTTTAACTTGATTCATTTTATGCAAGTTTATGTTATGTGAATCTTATGCAAATTTATGTGTTAAATCATATGCAAATCTTATGCAAGTTTATGTTATGTGAATCTTATGCAAATTTATGTGTTAAATCATATGCGAGTCTTATGCAAATTTTGCGATGTTAAAACATATATATGCAAGTTTAGGATGTTGAAACATATGTGAATCTTATGTAAGTTTGGGATGTAAAACGTATGTGAATCAAGTATATACATATGCTAGTTTGTATGCAAAAATATGTGACATTAATTTACATGTTTAGATCCATATGCAAGTTTGTAGGAATCTATATGCAAGTTCACTTTTTTTTTTTATTAGATCTATATTTAGATCCAAGGCAGTAACATACTTATGTAAATTTATGATCATTTCCTATGCTAGATTCATATGTGAATCATATGATAGTTTGAATGTAAGTTTGTATGAAATTCATATGCAATTATAGGAAAACCATATCCATATATGCAAGTTCACGATTACATGTTTAGATCTATACATTTAGATCCATGACAGTACATAGTTTTTACAAATTTATGTTTTATGACTATTGCCTATGCAAGTGTAGAATAGGCAAATTTATGTTAATATGAATCATAATCATGCCAGTTTTGATCCATGTTATGCTAGTTAGATCTATTTTGTGTGTTATGCAAGTTGTGATGTTTCTTTCCTTTTTATGAGTTAGACGATTTGCGAGTCTAACATATTTCACGTTCAACGTACGAACGACGTGGGGATAATGGGAAAATATTAAATATGCATAATTGTGAATTGGCATAAAAATGGCCTTAAAAGGCATATAATTAATTTAAGACATTAATTGGCCTAATTTATATACATAGTAATTATGGACATAATTTAAGTGACAATTATGGACACAGATTAAAATTGGAAGTTATTGGCAATTTGAAATAGGGATATTAATTCAAATTGGGGTTGAATAATAATAAAGGCCTAAGACACGAGGTTAGACTCGTTTATGGTGTAAGACTGCCCGGACCTCCCCGGTAAATCCAGCAACCACAAACGGTAGTCTAATGTGAGAGGTCAAAGGCACAAATTAAATGAGAAATAAAGGCCTAAGACACGAGGTTAGACTCATTTGCGGTGTAAGACTGCCCGGACCCGCCCGACAAATCCAGCAACCACAAACGGTAGTCTAATGTGAGAGGTCAAAGGCATAAATTAAAAGATGCTTAGACACGAGGTTAAGTCTTTCTTGTGGTAGAAGTCTGCCCGGAACCGCCCGGCATATCCAGCGGCCACAAGCAATCGACTTAATGTGAGGGGTCTGTGCATTAATAATTAATTAATGCTGATCAAAGACGAATATGAATGACAAATAGAAGTTTGGTTGAGTGAGTGATTCTCTGAGTAACAATGTGATGTTGATTTAGGTCTTTGGGGTTGGTACTTAGGGAGTTACTCTCTTAACCAATGTATATATGAATTAAGAAGTACTTAATCATAAATTAAGTAAAACATGGTAAGTGGATAGGGTTAAGACCATCTTAACCAATAATATATAAGTGGGTAGGGTTAAGACCAACTTAACCAATAAGATATAAGTGGATAGGGTTAAGACCAGCTTAACCAATAATATGTTGATCTAATAAGCGGATAGGGTTAAGACGAGCTTAACCAATAACACATGTTGATTTGTTTAGTGAATAACATGGTGACATGTGGGATATAATTATAAACACTTAACTAAGTTGAAAACATGTAAGAAGACATGAATAAGAAGGGGTTAAGTGGGAAATTCTAGTGGGGACCAAGCATAGGTGGAAAGCTTGTGTGGGGACCCTTTTCAAACCAGTAACCCATTAAGTATCTTTGTGAGCTCGATCCAAGTCGAGGACGGGACATGCTTACTGAGTTTGATTGTAAGAGGTCAAAACGGGTTAGCGGTAGCAACGCAAGTCCAACGGGGTCATGTGTGTGCGTGGGCCCGGGCTGGTAGGTAAGACGTTGTTGCATCGTGTAGATATAAGCCGTGCATCTTTAGTGGTATCGGGTTGCCACTTTGGGGAGTGATACACCCCACTGTGGGACCAGCATGGGTATCTACGAGTTAGGGAGCCGATCGAATGGGGAAGGTAGTTGGTACGACTAGCGGAGATAGGAGCAGACGGCACCTATGAAGACAGCTAGGAGTATAACTACCATATTATGAATAAACATTGTAATTAGAATGGGAGGGTAGTGGGTACAACTAGTGGAGATAGGGGCAGGCGACACCTATGAAGACAGCTAGAGGTACACGAAACTACCATTATTATTATTTTATTCGGTGGGTGGGGTCATCTTTTAGGGTGACTAGTAGTGGTGCGGTGTAATTAGCTTTGGTGCAGTATAGTGATCATCCTATAGTGATTAGGAGCACAATTAACGCCAGAATATTCCTCTGTTTGCTTTGTCTTGCCCATTTGTTTCACATTCATTCCTTGTTTTACCAGTTTATGCCTTATCCTAATTACTTTAATAATTACATTGTTAAAGTTATGGTACTCGCCAGACTTTATGTCTGACCCCATTTGTTTTCGCCTCTTTTCTTCCTTTTACCCCCCAGGTTCTCAGGGTGGGACTAGTACTAGTGGAGCTTGATCTTGGATCTCTTTCTCTCTCTTTTGGAAGTGCTTGGATTGCTGAAAGTAAAGTTCAGCTCATCTCTTTTATGGTTACTTATGTTGGGGTTATGCTTCTTAATTTATGTACTCTGAAAACAATTTGTCAAGATGGATATTAAGTGTACTTGGTTTATGAAGTTGTTGTAATCAAACTTTTTCTCCGCTGCAATAAAAGTTGTTTTAAATTTTTCATGTACCAATATATGTATCTGTCTTGTTATATTTTGTTCTATACACTAATAATACTCCATGAAAATTAATGCATTCCCTTTGATAGTGACATTAATGGACGTGGGGTGTTAAAGGCGTCCTAAACGTAGTTTTGTCCTTACTGTTCTCCACAATTCTTATCTGGTGAAATCCAGTAGCAAGGTCTAATTAGGAAAATACTCGGGCTCCTCCCAACTGGTCAAAAAGGCCATCGATTCTAGGTAAAGGGTACTATTTTTCTCAGTGAACTTATTAAATTCCCTATAATCCACAAAAAGTCTTGTCTGCTTTAGTGCCAAACACAACAGGTGCACCCCATTCTGAGGTACTTCGATGAATGAAACCTTTTTTCAAAAATTCTGAAATCTTTTTATCAAACTCCTCTCTTTATTTAGGCTCCATATGCCTCAAGGGTAGTGCTGTAGGTCTAGCGTCCTTCTCTAGGTCAATACGAAAAAAGATTTCTCTATGGGGTGGAAGTCCTGTGACTTCCTCAAAAACATCCAAGAACACACGTACTGTCGGGACAAAGATGGTCCTTCAAAACCAGGAGATAAGGAATATAATGAGGCTTTATCCTTGTTCCTAACAGTGCATGTAATATTAAGGCTACATTCCCCTCGGCTCCTAGGAAAAACGAGACTCTTATTTTGAAAAAGGTCATACCCTATAAAATCCAACGCATATGCTTCGCAGTGGAACTCGATGTTTTCGACCTCCAACACTAGGTCTTTACAAAATAATAGCATCAAGGATTTTTAGCAATTTAATAATTAATTAATTTAATTATTTTAATACATTGGTTTGATAATTTAAATGGTATATATTAAAATATTTTGAATATTTAATTATTTTAAATAGCAAAATAATAAATTTTACTTCTGAAATAGCTGAATTGACAATATTATGTGAATTGGACCATTTAAAAGATTTAATTCAGGTTAGAATTGAATTATAAAAAAAAGTTATTTGAATGAAGTTGAACGTATTAATTATTATATAAATTATAATCAAGCTCGTAACGTCGCGGTAGTTCGTAATTTAACGTTTTGAACTTTAACTAAATATATAAGATTCGTTATAAGTCGGTTTTCTATGGACAAAGAAACGTTCGGATCTATTTCACTATATTTTTCTAATGGAAGTGAAAAATCGAGATTTCGTCTTATATATAGTACTTCTGTCTAAATCAAATTTTCAAAAAAAACAGCGGCGTAATCGTTTTTGACCATAACGATTATTTAAATATATTTTAATATTGGTTTCCAATTTAGACAAGATTTTTTTAGACTTGCTTTTAATTTAATTTATAGAATCTTTCCATTATTTTTAATTTGGAAAATAAACAACTTTTTATTTGAATTAATTTGCACCCTAAATCAACATTTTCGGAATTCCACAGAACAAGTTTTCTTGTATATATTATTATATTTTTGGGATCGTGGCACATCACTCGATACGATCGTATTTTATTTATGTCAATAGCAGCTTGGACATGAACGAAATCTTACTCACGCAATACACTAAAATTAGAACCATAAAATAAAATAATAGAAACATCATGTTATCACATTCTTTAAGCCGACCTAAGAAGCTATACATGGGTAGGTTGTATTTGTGCCTATAGCAAGATGGGGAAACAAAGGTACTAAGTCCATTAAATAAAAAGAGTACGTAGCATTCTTATCCTATTTTGTTTTCAGCTGACCTGTCTATATTTTTATGGCAAAACCTATCCTTTCTTTTCCATTCATGAACTTGTACCTATTTCCATTGCTTATTGGTGAATCAACCTATGGAACTTCCTATGCAAGCCTCGTTAAGTTCATATATATATATATATATATATATATATATATATCGCTGACCATTATTTCTAGAATAAAATACCCGCACCGTTTTTCCTCTTCATCAAATAAAACTTAAGCATTTTCTTCTTTAGAAAATCATAAAGAATCAAAATAGATTCCTTAAATTCTAAAATGAACTCTATTGCTCTTCTCTTGATAAGAGGTTCGTGTTAATATAATTTTCGTAGAGTTCTACATCATCTAAGTTGCTACCAAAATCAACAGTGTGTCTAGGATTTGTGAGAACTTGGAGTTTAAGCTTTAAAGCATGAATTTGAGAGTTTTGAGCATGGAATGGAAGGATGAAGTATATAGTTGGATTGACAACCTTAAATGGAGAATGTGCGGAAATTTTGGGGAATTTCTGGGTTTATCGTGTTAAGGGTTCACTGTAGAAAGCCGGAAATGGCGTGACGTTGGATTCCCCTTGGCGCATGCGAGTGGGTGTGGTGGTGGCCTTAAAGAGTTGTGTTTTATTTCGGTGCTGAATTGGGGTATATTGGAAGGATGGAACGCATGGGGAAATAGATAAATATATGGGGGAGTGGGGGTATTCACGCAGTACATGCGTGATAGTAATATAATTACAACATGGGGAGTTTTATCGGGACCTTGCGGTGATGATATAGAAGATGAAATACTTTGCATAATTGCAGTAATGAGTTGATGGGTGCTGAGGGAAGGAGTGGTGAACTGTTGATGGTTGCTGAGGACAGGACGACTGATTCTGGTAAGGGGTCCCGAGCTTCGACGGATGGTAATGGTTGTAGGGAGGAGTCCAGCAGAATATAGTTCGAAATGATGGGATGAAAATATGTTAGAAGCATAATGTTTTTGGATTCAGCAAGAAAGAACGTAACTGTAACTGTAGGACGTTGGAAATGGTTTCGTTGGCATTTATGGCATTAATGGTTTCGAAAATGGTGAAGTCTGCGTAGAACTTGGAGAGGAAAGGGAGAGAAGAGTAGTGTTTTAAGTTGTAGATGTATAGGGGAAGCAGAAAATGGCATGAGGCACGGCAATGATAATTTTCGGCCATGGATATTTCGAAGGAGCAACATGGATATATTTCTCGATCGGGAAGAATAAGCTTTAGGGGGTTTCCAATCGTGCTTGATTATTAGGCTGACTAACAATATAAAGCCAAGAAAAAAATAGAAAAAGAAAGAAAGAAGGAGGAGAGAGACATATGCACGCATAGGATGGAAGGTAGGACATGGAGATATAAGGAATGGGTAGATACAGGATGGTACGTGTTGGATTGGTAATGGGCTGGTTGCTATTGGTAAAGCCTAAGAATTTATATTAAATAGAATTTTATTTAAATCAATTATGTACTCAAACTTGTTATTATGATATATCATCCATACGTGGTCAGATTGACAAATGGTTTGTCAACTTAGGATCATAGAATCGCAGGCTACGTACAGGAATTGCCGAATTGGTTTAAGGAGATTTGGAGCACGTAACAATTTTAGACGAAATAAAACATGTAATCGGAGCTCTTAGGAATTAATTGTTATTCAATGATTAATGAACCAAGGTGAGTAAACTCATTAACTCTGTTCAATTTTATAATATTATAAGTGCTATTTAATAATGATAAGTAAATGCTTGAATGCAATGTGATGGTTGTTTTGATGAATTGCAAATAAATTGGTTAAATAATGTGTAACTGATTCCATTGATTATAATATTCCATACTGATATGAAATTGGCATTATTTATGTTGATTAACATCTGTGGATGCAGGGAAAAAGGTTGGAGGGATCCAACTGGATCCCTAAACAATTATATTGTTGTTTTTCATATATTGCATTATATGATGAGACAAATGATCTATTGTTGATTATTGTTTGTTTTGGATATGGAATTACACTGCCCTAAAATTGGTATTTAAATACCTTAAAAAAATATTGGAAAAGAATTCGAGTTTAAAAAGGGAAATCTATTATTTATTATTTTTCAATAATAGAAATTAAATCTTGATTGGGCTAGAATACAATAGCTTGTTTTAATTATTTAAAACAAGCATGTTTATTTAAAAGCGATATATATAATGAAATAGTTATCATTGAGAAATTTGGGAAATATGAATTCAAGATTAGATTTTAAAAAGGGGAAATGGAAAATCATTTCAAAAGAAACGATGAAATTGTTTCGATGTTCAAAATGCAAATAGAATTGAAATAAATCAATAAGAGTTATAAATAGAATTCGACTGTGTCGAATTCTGTATAAATAATCTATTTTTAGAAATTATATATATTTGACAAGAAAGTTAATAGTGGGTTTGAAACCCAAAATTTAAACTCAAATAGGAAATCGAGAATAAGTTATAAACTGGATTAATAATTAAGGAGAAGTAAATTTTAATCGGTAATGATATTTATTTATAAAACCAAGTTTAGATTGATTTGATGAGATTGGTTTTCTATAAGAAATAATATTCACGTTTTAAAGTGAATAATGTTTAAAAACAAACATTTTGCAGATTAAAATATTTATAATGGAAACTGGAAATATTTTCCAATGTAAACAGTGTATATTATCTAAAGTGCAGAAAATAAGGAGTGTGAAAAAGATGGAAATATTTTCGGACGTTAGTAGTGTATATTTTCTAGAATATGAAAAAGTAAGTGTCTATAATATTTGGAAATGTTTTCTAAGAAGCGTGAAAGGCTAAATGGTTTTTAAGAAATATCTGGAAAGGTATGTGAAGTTGGAATTTCAATGTTAATTAAAAAGGGACAGTATCGTTTGATGCTTAGTTGTAAATTTGAATGGATGTTTGTTTTTCTTTAATAGTTAAATCATTGGCTATCAAAGATTTTTTTTACCATCGTTGTTAATACATAGAGACCGGTTAGATTTAATATTTGAAAACCACTCTGTATAGGCATAGGCGCTGCAAATTAGATTATGCTGAAGATAATTGAAGATGAAGTGAAATGCAAGGCAGTTCAGTTTACAAGATAGTATCTTTGATTTTTCCAGTCCCAGGACAACTTGTATGGATGAATGTCTGACGGAGTATTCCTACAGATCACATAAGACGATCTTTTCAAGATATTGCGTTGGTGGCGGAGGAATTCGTTCCTCTTAGCTTTTTATACATGTAATGTTTTTTGGGAATATCAACTAGTGATTTGACGGGTCTGAAGAAGTGACATTCAAAGTGAATGGTTGCCAGATGTTCAAAAGGATAACGTAGCCTTAAGCCTCACAACCGGGAAATGACAAAAATCGGGCAGGCAGCATGGTTAGTTGGGTCATACACAAGCAGGGTGTATTGTCATCGATCTAGAGAAATTCATATTTGTTCTTCTTTCGATTCTGTATCTTACGGATTACGGTTGGATAGCCAACAACCGTGGGTGACAATATATTCTATACACTCAAGCTGAATAAGTGGTCGGTCATGTGTGGCCGAGTTGCAAAATGTTCTTGTTGAACCCCAGTGTATCCCCTCTAGAGTATACTGATCGGAAGGTGGTCTCATACCTTGTCATAGTTGGAATCCAATCTCCAATAAGTGCCCTGCATATTTTGATTTTTATACTATGCATGTAGAGCGTGAGATGTAAGCATTATGTTATTTGGTTATTTACTTGATTAGACATTATTTTAATATCACCGTATTTCATATCAAAACTGTTTTGGGTTATAGTAAGGTAAAAACCATCCATGTTTATGTATTGGATGGTATTACTATTATCCTTTTCTTTCAAAGGGTTTTTCGAAGTTGAACAATATTGTTGGAGTTTACTCACACCAGTCCCATGACTGACCCAGAGTTTACTTTGTTTGTTTTCCTAAACTCTTGAGTGCCCAAATTTTTACAGGCAGTCAGGTGTTTTGGGAGTTTACAGATTCACTTGGAGGAGCTTGAAGTAGGAGGCTTTACCGTTAGTTATTTGGAGTTAATTGTGTTGTGATATATATGTGATGTACTCTGATGATACATGTAAGTACACATACAGTTTTGTATTTCAAAGAATGTTATATAATATATTTTACTTGTTCCGCTGTGAGATTCGTGTTTACTTTGATTCTGTTTTGTTGTGTTTTTCTTTTTCTTCTATTCTAACTTTCTTTTTATTTCTCACCCTCTTACTTCTTTCTATTAATGATCTGGTGTTTTCAATACTTGAATAGTCAACATGTGTTTTGTGTGGATTTTCAGGGTCGAAAATTTCTGGGCCATTATAGTGGTATCAGAGCTGAAGGTTAAGTTATTACCTCGACTCTGTGGCGTAACTCAATAGAGATGGGGTTAGTAATACCCTAGATTTAGTTTGAATGTATATATACGAGAGAGCGTATTTGTATATTGATTAAAAATGGTTTTATATTGTGTTGATTGGTTTGTCGAGTGGTTTAAAAATCCTGGTCGATATGGTAGTGCGCACTATATCGAAAAGTTTTTCGAAACTCTTGAACAGGGTAATTCGGCATATTATTGTTTTAAAAGATGGGTAAATGAAATAATTTTAATCAAATATATTTTTTAATATACTCTTGGAATTATTACAGATGTTGGATGTGTTTATTGTTATTATAATCAAATGAGATTATAATTGAGATGGTTATAAATAACCTATCATAACTCATATAATTATAAGATATAAAATCAGATGGATTAAATCTGAATTTAAAACGGATTTGGATTTAAAACTCTGGAAACTTGGAAAAGTTTTGTAAATGGATATTGGATTGAATATGTGGAAATTTTAAAATCCTGGGTGAATTTAAAAATATTTACCAAGTAATGTAAAGGATATTTTGAAGTAATTTCAAAATGAAAGTGTTTGAAATAAGTTTTGAAAGTGATATAGCATTGAACTACCTTCGGATGCTAGAAAATAATACCGATGATGGATCGCGACATCATCAGTGTTTATTTTCAAGTTTCTAAGTGATAGATTACTACCAAAGATTTTGTTTTGGATTGTTTATAAATATTTTGAATTGTCATTGTTATATGTAAATATATATGATTTCAAACTAATTTGAAATAAAAAGAAAAGAATTTGAATTTTAACTTATGATGTTGAACAGATTAAAATGGTAAAAATGAATAAATAAATTAGAAATATAACTTAAACTAAGTGAAATAAAATTGGATTAGATTAAAGATAATCCGGAATGGAATTTGATTGTTTAGTAAGAATTTGGAACTGAGATTGGAGCTGAAATTTGAAATGGAATTTGGTTTGAGTATTAGAGAATTATTGGTTTGAGAATAAGTTGATTGGAGATCAATATTTGGAATGCATTGATTGATAACAAAAGGGAAGTGATAGAGTTGGATGCTCGACAAAAAGGTACGAGTTTATATGTTATTTGGGTATGAGATTTATGAGTTATTTTGGCAAGCCACTTGGCTATTGGATTTTTTTTGAACTGGAGAAGGCCTAAAGAGGCGAGTTGTAGTTGTGTTGATTGTGCCATGCAAAGGTGATGGTGGAGAAATTTCTCGAAAATTTAAGATGTTAGAATTTTTTTAGAATTTTTGAAGATATTCATTAATAAGAAGGAATTTATAATTTAACTGAAATTAATTGGTGTAACGACCCAGCGGGTTTCGGCCTCGAAAATCGACATAAATACCCTTACCGTACTCATGCCGATCCTCCAAACACCGAAACACTGGAACGTTTAGAAAGAAATTAGAGGGTGGGATAAGAAAGAAAGAAAGTTAGAATAGAAGAAGAAGAAGAACCAACACAGAGTCTCACATCGCAGCGGAACAAAATATAATACAGAAATAAATCTTTACTGAAAGCTTTAAAATACTTACCGTGTCAGAGTACAACACACAGCTGGACAGTTTTGATAACCTGTCCTCATATATATAATCACACAGCGGAATAGTAATCATGTCTGAACACCTTCATCTTGTCACTGGACTTCTCAGTACTTGATAATCTGAACCTGTACATGCCGGGCTAACCCGAGCATTTACAAAACACCGGGTCAGTCTGGTGAACCAGAGTGAGAAAAACTCGCACAGCTATTAAGGGCAGCACACAACTTGATTTTAGAGTTTAAAATCCTTTCGAAAGAAAATGGTAATCGTAAGACCGATCCACACATAAACACGAACGGTTTTTACCTTACGATAACCTAAACATCTTTTGAAATCATATCTTGATCTGATATTATGATAATGTCTAGATACAAATAAATATCAAATCTAGAGGAACGCTTACATCTCACGCTCCCCATATATAGTATACAATTGAAAACCGTGGGCGCTTATTGGATATTGGATCTCCCACTTGACAAGGTATGGGACCACCTTCCGTACGTGTATCTCTAGAGGCGAATACACAGGGTTCAACAAGAACTTCTTGCAACCCGGCCCTCACATGACCGACCACTCATTTCGCTTGAGTGTATCGAATGTATATCACCAACGGTTGGACTCAAACCACCGTTCCCGAATGGGCAGAATCGATAGATTAAGAAACAAAATGAATTTCTCTAGATAGGTGATTATACATCTTAATGGGAGCGACCCACATAGCCATGCTGCCTGCCCGATTTTTTTCATCTTCCGGTTGATGAGGCTTGAGGTTTAAATTACCTTTAGACATCTGGCCACCATTCACTTTGAATGCCACATCGTCAGATCCTCTGGATATCACTAATTGACGCCTACAAAAATACCCTAGTTGGGAGCTAACCAACTATGATATGTTTGAAGAAATCAACGTACGTGGCCCATTGGAAATACTCTGTCAGACACTCGTCCATACAAGTCATCCAGGAACAGGATGAACCGAAGGTACTTTCCTACTGCATCCAATACAGGAATCACCCCAAGGATCAGTAGCGATCGTCCTTGCAATCCACAGTTTCAACCACGACAGAACCCCAGTATATCTCCGGGTCGAATCAGAGATTGTAAGTGGTTCTTCCGCTTCATGAAGATCTATGGTCTTCACATGCTCCATCTCGATCGTCACTTGATCTCCTCTTTATATTCGTATTTGTTGGTCGGAATGGTTTTCGAATAAACATTCGATCCCGGTCTTTCCATACCCACAACCGTAAAGGTCAGACTAGATAGTCGGTTATTTAACTATCAAGTAAACATCCATGAAACCATAAAAATATAATTACTGGTCTGGTACTCAGTATCACTTGGCTTTTAAAATTAATCGCTCAAGTCCCTTTTTATTTCGTTGCTATGGAAAATATCACCTCATCTCATTTCCGTTACTTCGGAAAATCTTATCACACACTGTCGCCATCGCCTACTAGTATCATCTTTGGGTCGTCCCGAAGCTGTTCAAGTTGGGGTATTTTAATTACCTCTCAGACCTTGACCAACAACGTTCTTACCTTCAGATAAATACGAGTCGTGATTCAAAAACCCTATTTTATCATTTTAATCCTTATTTCAAACCTCGTTTACTGAGCTCTAAGCAAACCCCTTTTTCCCAATTACCTTTTCTCTTTCGGGAAACTCCTTTTAAATTTATTTATTCAACTTAATACCATTATTAAGCATTTCTAGTTTAAAAACGATGTTTAAACTCATATTCATTTATAAACCTTGTTATAAATTCCAGGTTATATATATACCCTTTGCATCTGCATTTCCTTTACTTAGTTTGAACCTTAAGTAAAAGAAAACTTTCATTTACGCTAGGTAACCTCTTTATTGCCTTATTATAAGACTCGAGCTCAAAAACAAAGACTCATCCTTTAGCCCTTTCCAACCCTCGACCCTTTCATTTCCCACTTGCTTACTTAAATATATCTCCTTTGATTAATGATTACTATAACAACTTTACATTAATCATTCAAAACAATTTACTTCTTTACTTAAATAATACTTTCCTCTGCTTAAAACCTTACTAAGCTGGATTAATTAAATTAATTCACTAATTTAAAATCTATCTTAGTCTAAATGGTCGGCACACCAAACATGGTTATTCACTTAACCCATTCTAATTAATCCCATCTTTAAATTTATTAAAATATAATAAATTTTAAATAACTTTATTTAATCGCTCACGATTAATCAGACACTTACTGCTAAGTTATTTCATTTGTTTATGATTCTCATCGACATAAGAAATTTGTTTAATAAAACATATCCCATAATTTACTTATAACTTTTCCAAATAAATGATTAATATTTATTCCCCCTTTAATAACCTTTATTTAAAATGACAGCTTTCAAAAACTTATTCTAGTTATAAGATATATTTATAACTGCAACTCTGTCGACATATAGTCGATAAAATTCATCTTTAGAAATCGATTTACTTATCGACCGGGTGATGCTGATTTCCCAACACGTACCATCCATTTGTCTATGTCAGAACAAATGTTGCAGTACGATTCAATCATCAACAATAAAAAAACCCAATCAATCTACGGCCAAATCAAACAACGCCACCAATTCCAGTATTTTTATAAATGCGATCAATCAAGGGAAATTCCCTTGTTCGGGTCAAAACAAAATGATTTGTATTTCCTCTGAAATTAACTGACTGTTTAACTTCCAGTAATTAAATCCATAATTATATAACAGGCAAACAGTCAAACACTATCAACCAGAACACGAAAATAAAAACCCAATCTATATAAAATATAAATTGGAAGAGCTGAGTGAGTTTAACTCACCTGATTTTCGATTTGTCGATTAACGCTGTGTTTTGATCAAATTAAACTGCTGTTTTAATTTAATCAAAAATCCCGGTCTCTTCCAATCTCGTCTGGACCAGCTTCATCACGTAGTGCTTGTCTTCATGGTTCCAACGAACCCAACCGTTCGAAGATCTGATCACGTATGGTCGAGATACGATCATTTTTATGTCATAAAACAATTTAAATAAATAAACTTTAAATTTTACCTTAACAAACCCCTTGGCCTTTATTCTAAACCTCGGCCCAATATTCTCCAACCCGACCCGCCTACCCCATAAAACCCTATCCCTTTGATCCCTTTTCATTTCCATCGGCCGCCACAAATTTGATCCAAAACCAAAATGAGAAAAACCCTAATCCCTTTTCTCTTCTGCCATCTCGAGATATATGGCGTCGCCGCCCCTCCGTACTCCACTACTTCCTCGTCCTCCTCCTTACTACTACTCAACGAACCCCTCAGCAACCCCTTGATAACCCCTGGCCATCGCAGACGAACCACGAACCACCCGAGCCTTCCAGAACCATACGAGCAACCCGAATCAAGTCGACGGCCTCACCAGAAAAACGACAGCTAAGTTTTTCTTTTACTTGCTTTTAAATTTTGTGTACTGTTTTTATTTGATTTTCTGATTCTCGAATTTGGATTTTTCTTGTTACTGTATTTGTTTGGGTTGTCTTTGGGATGGTGAATTACCTCTGCGTGAACGTCCTATTTATAGTATGGCTTTGTCTAGATCAGATTAACGTCCTTCAAACCCTAAATAGGTTCAGCTACCCCTAGTTTAGACCATATGGTTGTTTCCTTCTTTTCAGATGTTGTACTAGTGATGGTCGCTGGACAGTGATCACTATATGTTGGATTTTTAGCAGACATTTTGCTGAGTATCGTATTGTATTTTCAATATATTTGGTTGGTTCGAAGTGACTGAATTTGTGTAGGTTAGGTGAGCCTAAGTCTATGACTTGTTTATTCACTTCAGAGATTCAAAATCTGTAGTGTGGATTTTATGTTGGATTATGTTGGATTATTGCTTTCACTGTATGCATTCTAATAAGGGTTTGACTATACCTTTACATATATATGAATATGTAAGTGTCAATTTTGTACTGGTTTATATGGAAAATCTATATTTTAGTGTTCCCTTAAGTGAAACAAGACATGCAGTAATTAAAATGAGTTGTTTTTCTTTTATATTTTCTTTGAGTTGTTCATTGTACTTCACTGTATTGATGTATACCTATCTGTTTTTAGTTCGGCTATGCATTGTCTTGTCGTGTTAGCTGTAGGCATTTGCTTCAAAGATAAAATTGTTTTATTTCAAAGGACACCAAAATTCCTTTTTACACTTACCAAGGACAACTTTCATATTCATTGAATTGAGGACACCCATTGACATTTAAATACGAAAAGAGTTAAGTATGAACACATTTAATTGTTTAGCTGTTTCTTCCATCCTTATAGCTGTTTCGCTATCCCCTTAGCTGTTCTTGAGTTGTCATTTGATTTTGAATATAAATATATATATTTGTCTATTCATGATTTTTCTTGTTTAGCTGTTTACTTTCCCTTTTTCTTTGCTGTACTGTTTTGTTGATATGTATACAATTACATGTACATACATTGTACAAAAATATACACTTGTCCCCTTCTTTTTATAAATTTCCCTTTTAATGGGTTCTCTCTTTTCTTGCAGATCAAACCGACGAGCGGTTCACTGGTCTGGAAAGACGAGGCAATGTTGAAGTTGATTTGTTGATTTCTTTCCTTTTTAGTTTTGCATATATTTTTTTTTCTTTTTTTTTCTCTCTGAACTTGTACTGTACAAGATAGAAATTCTTGACTTTGTACTGTGATTGTAATGAATTTAAATGCTAAACCATTTGCTGTTTTCTTCTTAGTTGTTCTATCAGTATTGTTTGTACTGTTTTATTTCAGTTTCCTTTTCTGTTTTCATCTTGTACAGTTATTTTTCTTTACTGAATCAATCTGTGCATATTCATCCTATAGTATGTTATTATGGATTAGATATATGTATATATATATGTTCTTATGTATGAGGTTAGATTAGCAGATTTAATGTCCAACCCAAAGGTGAAACACCCTCAATAACCGTTTTAATAAAACAAAGTATGGCCGAAGCCTTGTTGATACAGCCCGGCAAATTAGTAAGTTAAACTTAATTGAAGAATTTACTAAACCATTTCGGAATCAAGGAGTTGGTAAAATTTACCAATCGGAAGGTGGTCGCTTTAAAATATTCTTTTATATTGGAATACTAAACTAAATAAAAATAAATAAATCCCATTGTATATTTTTAAAACAAACCACTTATATTTCAAATGGATACGGAATCAAACTTAACAGTTAAAGTTTTGACTTCCAAACAACATTTCATTTTATTTTTATAATAATCTTTTATATTTTAAAATAAATTGTTATAATTTAAAAATGACTCCACAGCGACTATTCGAATTAAACATATCGAATTAAATATTTAAAAATAATTCGAATTAAATATTCGAATTAAATGGCCGAAAAATCTGGGACGTTATATTCTTCCCCCCTTAGAATAATTTCGTCCTCGAAATTGTAAGGTAAGAAGAATATTCCAAATCGAATTATTTTAAAATTATTACCTTTGAATTAAATTCAAAATAAATTCAAACTATAAAATTCTCGAGAATTTCGCCAGCACCTCTGCTGCATGGCTCGATCGATACGACTACAACGGCTATTCTGGGCTTCAACTTCGAAAAGAAAATTCAAACTCCAAATGGCAATCCACTTTATTTGAATCCCAATTTATTTATCCAATAAATTTTTAAATCCCAATTCATTTGAATTCATTCAATATGAATTCATTCTTAACTTGATTTTTCTTAACCAGATTTAGTTTTATTTTCCTATCCGATTCGATTGACACATCAGTTCAACTTTATATCATATTTCAAATTTGATTTCAAATCAAAACAATCAGAACAACAAAACAACTCCTATCAGTACAGGAAATTATTTCTCTTTTCTATATAAAAATATATCTTGGGTAAAATTATTTCATCTACCCCCTTTATAAAACAATATCGTATCCATTCGCTAGTTCAAAGCTTCTCAACACTTGAACCAGTCAAATAACACAATACAAAACATTTTTATATAAAATTTTACAAATACGTTCTCATATACACTCAAACTCAATCTAGGGTGTTACTAACCCCATCTCTATTGAGTTACGCCACAGAGCCAAGGTTTTTACTAAACCAATAGCTCTGATACCACTGTAACGACCCAGCGGGTTTCGGCCTCGAAAATCGACATAAATACCCTTACCGTACTCATGCCGATCCTCCAAACACCGAAACACTGGAACGTTTAGAAAGAAATTAGAGGGTGGGATAAGAAAGAAAGAAAGTTAGAATAGAAGAAGAAGAAGAACCAACACAGAGTCTCACATCGCAGCGGAACAAAATATAATACAGAAATAAATCTTTACTGAAAGCTTTAAAATACTTACCATATCAGAGTACAACACACAGCTGGACAGTTTTGATAACCTGTCCTCATATATATAATCACACAGCGGAATAGTAATCATGTCTGAACACCTTCATCTTGTCACTGGACTTCTCAGTACTTGATAATCTGAACCTGTACATGCCGGGCTAACCCGAGCATTTACAAAACACCGGGTCAGTCTGGTGAACCAGAGTGAGAAAAACTCGCACAACTATTAAGGGTAGCACACAACTTGATTTTAGAGTTTAAAATCCTTTCGAAAGAAAATGGTAATCGTAAGACCGATCCACACATAAACACGGACGGTTTTTACCTTACGATAACCTAAACATCTTTTGAAATCATATCTTGATCTGATATTATGATAATGTCTAGATACAAATAAATATCAAATCTAGAGGAACGCTTACATCTCACGCTCCCCGTATATAGTATACAATTGAAAACCGTGGGCGCTTATTGGATATTGGATCTCCCACTTGACAAGGTATGGGACCACCTTCCGTACGTGTATCTCTAGAGGCGAATACACAGGGTTCAACAAGAACTTCTTGCAACCCGGCCCTCACATGACCGACCACTCATTTCGCTTGAGTGTATCGAATGTATATCACCAACGGTTGGACTCAAACCACCGTTCCCGAATGGGCAGAATCGATAGATTAAGAAACAAAATGAATTTCTCTAGATAGGTGATTATACATCCTAATGGGAGCGACCCACATAGCCATGCTGCCTGCCCGATTTTTGTCATCTTCCGGTTAATGAGGCTTGAGTTTTAAATTACCTTTAGACATCTGGCCACCATTCACTTTGAATGCCACATCGTCAGATCCTCTGGATATCACTAATTGACGCCTACAAAAATACCCTAGTTGGGAGCTAACCAACTATGATATGTTTGAAGAAATCAACGTACGTGGCCCATTGGAAATACTCTGTCAGACACTCGTCCATACAAGTCATCCAGGAACAGGATGAACCGAAGGTACTTTCCTACTGCATCCAATACAGGAATCACCCCAAGGATCAGTAGCGATCGTCCTTGCAATCCACAGTTTCAACCACGACAGAACCCCAGTATATCTCCGGGTCGAATCAGAGATTGTAAGTGGTTCTTCCGCTTCATGAAGATCTATGGTCTTCACATGCTCCATCTCGATCGTCACTTGATCTCCTCTTTATATTCGTATTTGTTGGTCGGAATGGTTTTCGAATAAACATTCGATCCCGGTCTTTCCATACCCACAACCGTAAAGGTCAGACTAGATAGTCGGTTATTTAACTATCAAGTAAACATCCATGAAACCATAAAAATATAATTACTGGTCTGGTACTCAGTATCACTTGGCATTTAAAATTAATCGCTCAAGTCCCTTTTTATTTCGTTGCTATGGAAAATATCACCTCATCTCATTTCCGTTACTTCGGAAAATCTTATCACACACTGTCGCCATCGCCTACTAGTATCATCTTTGGGTCGTCCCGAAGCTGTTCAAGTTGGGGTATTTTAATTACCTCTCAGACCTTGACCAACAACGTTCTTACCTTCAGATAAATACGAGTCGTGATTCAAAAACCCTATTTTATCATTTTAATCCTTATTTCAAACCTCGTTTACTGAGCTCTAAGCAAACCCCTTTTTCCCAATTACCTTTTCTCTTTCGGGAAACTCTTTTTAAATTTATTTATTCAACTTAATACCATTATTAAGCATTTCTAGTTTAAAAACGATGTTTAAACTCATATTCATTTATAAACCTTGTTATAAATTCCAGTTTATATATATACCCTTTGCATCTGCATTTCCTTTACTTAGTTTGAACCTTAAGTAAAAGAAAACTTTCATTTACGCTAGGTAACCTCTTTATTGCCTTATTATAAGACTCGAGCTCAAAAACAAAGACTCATCCTTTAGCCCTTTCCAACCCTCGACCCTTTCATTTCCCACTTGCTTACTTAAATATATCTCCTTTGATTAATGATTACTATAACAACTTTACATTAATCATTCAAAACAATTTACTTCTTTACTTAAATAATACTTTCCTCTGCTTAAAACCTTACTAAGCTGGATTAATTAAATTAATTCACTAATTTAAAATCTATCTTAGTCTAAATGGTCGACACACCAAACATGGGTATTCACTTAACCCATTCTAATTAATCCCATCTTTAAATTTATTAAAATATAATAAATTTTAAATAACTTTATTTAATCGCTCACGATTAATCAGACACTTACTGCTAAGTTATTTCATTTGTTTATGATTCTCATCGACATAAGAAATTTGTTTAATAAAACATATCCCATAATTTACTTATAACTTTTCCAAATAAATGATTAATATTTATTCCCCCTTTAATAACCTTTATTTAAAATGACAGCTTTCAAAAACTTATTCTAGTTATAAGATATATTTATAACTGCAACTCTGTCGACATATAGTCGATAAAATTCATCTTTAGAAATCGATTTACTTGTCGACCGGGTGATGCTGATTTCCCAACACGTACCATCCATTTGTCTATGTCAGAACAAATGTTGCAGTACGATTCAATCATCAACAATAAAAAAACCCAATCAATCTACGGCCAAATCAAACAACGCCACCAATTCCAGTATTTTTATAAATGCGATCAATCAAGGGAAATTCCCTTGTTCGGGTCAAAACAAAATGATTTGTATTTCCTCTGAAATTAACTGACTGTTTAACTTCCAGTAATTAAATCCATAATTATATAACAGGCAAACAGTCAAACACTATCAACCAGAACACGAAAATAAAAACCCAATCTATATAAAATATAAATTGGAAGAGCTGAGTGAGTTTAACTCACCTGATTTTCGATTTGTCGATTAACGCTGCGTTTTGATCAAATTAAACTGTTGTTTTAATTTAATCAAAAATCCCGGTCTCTTCCAATCTCGTCTGGACCAGCTTCATCACGTAGTGCTTGTCTTCATGGTTCCAACGAACCCAACCGTTCGAAGATCTGATCACGTATGGTCGAGATACGATCATTTTTATGTCATAAAACAATTTAATTAAATAAACTTTAAATTTTACCTTAACAAACCCCTTGGCCTTTATTCTAAACCTCGGCCCAATATTCTCCAACCCGACCCGCCTACCCCATAAAACCCTATCCCTTCGATCCCTTTTCATTTCCATCGGCCGCCACAAATTTGATCCAAAACCAAAATGAGAAAAACCCTAATCCCTTTTCTCTTCTGCCATCTCGAGATATATGGCGTCGCCGCCCCTCCGTACTCCACTACTTCCTCGTCCTCCTCCTTACTACTACTCAACGAACCCCTCAGCAACCCCTTGATAACCCCTGGCCATCGCAGACGAACCACGAACCACCCGAGCCTTCCAGAACCATACGAGCAACCCGAATCAAGTCGACGGCCTCACCAGAAAAACGACAGCTAAGTTTTTCTTTTACTTGCTTTTAAATTTTGTGTACTGTTTTTATTTGATTTTCTGATTCTCGAATTTGGATTTTTCTTGTTACTGTATTTGTTTGGGTTGTCTTTGGGATGGTGATTTACCTCTGCGTGAACGTCCTATTTATAGTATGGCTTTGTCTAGATCAGATTAACGTCCTTCAAACCCTAAATAGGTTCAGCTACCCCTAGTTTAGACCATATGGTTGTTTACTTCTTTTCAGATGTTGTACTAGTGATGGTCGCTGGACAGTGATCACTATATGTTGGATTTTTAGCAGACATTTTGCTGAGTATCGTATTGTATTTTCAATATATTTGGTTGGTTCGAAGTGACTGAATTTGTGTAGGTTAGGTGAGCCTAAGTCTATGACTTGTTTATTCACTTCAGAGATTCAAAATCTGTAGTGTGGATTTTATGTTGGATTATGTTGGATTCTTGCTTTCACTGTATGCATTCTAATAAGGGTTTGACTATACCTTTACATATATATGAATATGTAAGTGTCAATTTTGTACTGGTTTATATGGAAAATCTATATTTTAGTGTTCCCTTAAGTGAAACAAGACATGCAGTAATTAAAATGAGTTGTTTTTCTTTTATATTTTCTTTGAGTTGTTCATTGTACTTCACTGTATTGATGTATACCTATCTGTTTTTAGTTCGGCTATGCATTGTCTTGTCGTGTTAGCTGTAGGCATTTGCTTCAAAGATAAAATTGTTTTATTTCAAAGGACACCAAAATTCCTTTTTACACTTACCAAGGACAACTTTCATATTCATTGAATTGAGGACACCCATTGACATTTAAATACGAAAAGAGTTAAGTATGAACACATTTAATTGTTTAGCTGTTTCTTCCATCCTTATAGCTGTTTCGCTATCCCCTTAGTTGTTCTTGAGTTGTCATTTGATTTTGAATATAAATATATATATTTGTCTATTCATGATTTTTCTTGTTTAGCTGTTTACTTTCCCTTTTTCTTTGCTGTACTGTTTTGTTGATATGTATACAATTACATGTACATACATTGTACAAAAATATACACTTGTCCCCTTCTTTTTATAAATTTCCCTTTTAATGGGTTCTCTCTTTTCTTGCAGATCAAACCGACGAGCGGTTCACTGGTCTGGAAAGACGAGGCAATGTTGAAGTTGATTTGTTGATTTCTTTCCTTTTTAGTTTTGCATATATATTTTTTTCTTTTTTTTTCTCTCTGAACTTGTACTGTACAAGATAGAAATTCTTGACTTTGTACTGTGATTGTAATGAATTTAAATGCTAAACCATTTGCTGTTTTCTTCTTAGTTGTTCTATCAGTATTGTTTGTACTGTTTTATTTCAGTTTCCTTTTCTGTTTTCATCTTGTACAGTTATTTTTCTTTACTGAATCAATCTGTGCATATTCATCCTATAGTATGTTATTATGGATTAGATATATGTATATATATATGTTCTTATGTATGAGGTTAGATTAGCAGATTTAATGTCCAACCCAAAGGTGAAACACCCTCAATAACCGTTTTAATAAAACAAAGTATGGCCGAAGCCTTGTTGATACAGCCCGGCAAATTAGTAAGTTAAACTTAATTGAAGAATTTACTAAACCATTTCGGAATCAAGGAGTTGGTAAAATTTACCAATCGGAAGGTGGTCGCTTTAAAATATTCTTTTATATTGGAATACTAAACTAAAGAAAAATAAATAAATCCCATTGTATATTTTTAAAACAAACCACTTATATTTCAAATGGATACGGAATCAAACTTAACAGTTAAAGTTTTGACTTCCAAACAACATTTCATTTTATTTTTATAATAATCTTTTATATTTTAAAATAAATTGTTATAATTTAAAAATGACTCCACAGCGACTATTCGAATTAAACATATCGAATTAAATATTTAAAAATAATTCGAATTAAATATTCGAATTAAATGGCCGAAAAATCTGGGACGTTACAATTGGTTTAGTAAAAACTGAAGTTTAGAAGTAAAATAAAAGATTTTAAACTTAGTAAATCGAGAATGTAGCATTTTTCCTCACTTAGTAATTTCGGGGACGAAATTCTTTTAAGAGGGGAAGGAATGTAACGTCCTGAATTTTTAGCAATTTAATAATTAATTTATTTAATTATTTTAATATATCTGTTTGATAATTTAAATTGTTTGAATTCAAATATTTTGAATATTTAATTATTTTGAATAGCGTAATAATAAGTTTTATTTTCGAAATAGTTGAACTGACAATATTATGTGAATTGGATCATTTAAAAGATTTAATTCAGGTTAGAATTGAATTATAATAACAAATATATTATTCGAACGAAGTTAAACGTATTAATTATTATATAAATTATAATCGAGCTCGTAACTCATAATTTAACATTTTAAAATTTAATTAAATATACATGATTCGTTATAAGCCGGTTTTCTATGGACAAAGAAATGTTTGTATCTATTTCACGACATTTTTCTAATGGAAGGGAAAAATCGAGATTTTGTATTATATATTGTACGTTCTGTCCAAATCAAATTTTCAAAAAAACAGCCGCGTAATTGTTTTTGACCATAACGATTATTTAAATATATTTTAATAATGGTTTCCAATTTAGATAAGATTTTTGAGATGTGTTTTTATTTTAATTTATAGAATTTTTCCATAATTTTTAATTGCAAAATAAACAACTTTTTATTCGAAGTAATTTGCACCCTAAATCGGCATTTTTGGAATTCCACAAAATAAGTTATCTTGTCTATTTTATTTTATTTTTGGGATCGTGGCACATCACTCAATGCGATCATATTCTTATTTCTATCGATAGCAGCTCGGACACGAACGAAATATTTCTGATGCAATACACTAAAATTTCAAATCATAAAATAATATAATAGAAACATCATGTTATTTTCATTCTTTGAGCCGACCTAAGAAGCTACACATGGGTAGGATACATTTGTGCCTGTAGAAAGATGGGGAAACAAAGGTACTGAATCCATTAAATAAAAAGAGTATATAGTGCTCTTATCCTATTTTGTTTTCAGTCGAACTGTTTATATTTCTACAGCAAAACCTACCCTTTCTTTTCAGTTTAGGAACTTGTACCTTGTTTCCATTGCTCACAGGTGAATCAACCTATGAAGCTTCCTATGCAAGCCTCGTTAAGTTTGTTTATATATATATATATATATATCGATGGCCATTATTTCCAGAATAAAATACTCGCACCATTTTTCCTCTTCCTCAAATAAAATGTGAGAAGTTTCTTCTTCAGAAAATCATAGAAAATCAAAATAAATTCCTAAAATTCTAAAACAAAGTCTATTGCTCTTCTCTTGACAAGAGCTTCATGCAAATATGATTTTCATAGAGTTTGACATCATCTAAGTTGTTGAAAATCAATAGCGTGTCTAGAGTTTTGTCAGAACTTAGAGTTTAAGCTTTGAGGCATGAATTCGAGAGTTTTGAGAATGTAATGGAGGGACGAAGTATGTTGTTTGATTGACGAGCTTAGATGAACAACGTGCGGAAATTTTAGGCAACTTCTGGATTTGTCATGTTCGGTATTTATTGTAGAAAGCCGTAAATAGCTTGACGTCGGATTCCCCTTGGCGCGTGCGAGGTGGGTGTGGCAGTGGCCTTGAAGAGTTGTGTTTTATTTAGGTGGTGAACTGGAGTATATTGGAAGGATGGAACGGATGGTGAAGTTGGTGAATATGTGGTAGAGTGGGGGTGTTCAGCAATACATACATGATAGTAATATAATTACAGCATGGGGAGTTTTATCAGGAGATTGCAGTGGTGATATGGAAGATGTACTATTGTTGCATAATTGCAGTGATGAGCTGATGGGTGCTGAGGGAAGGAGTGGTGAACTGTTGTTGGTTGCCGAGGATAGGACGACTGATTCTGGTAGGGGGTTGTAAGCTCCTACGGATGGTAATGGTTATATGGAGGAGTCTAGCAAAATATAGTTCGAAATGGTAGGATGAAAATATAATAGTAGCAGAATGTTTGTGGATTCGGCAAGAAAGAACGTAACTGTAATTGTAGGACGTGGGAAATGCTGAACTCCGCCATACAAAAACATTCTGCTTCTATTATTGGACTTGGAGAATGGTAGGATGAAAATATAGTTCGAAATGGTAGGATGAAAATATAGTAGGAGCAGAATGCTGAAGTCTGCGTAGGACTTGGAGAGGATAGGAAGAGATGAGCAGCGGTTTAAGACGTATGGATGAAGCAGTAAATGGCGTGAGACACAGCAATCATAATTTTCGGCCATGGATATTTAAAAGGAACAACATGGATATATTTCTCGATTGGGAAGAAGAAGCACCACAGGGTTTCCAAACATGTGTGATTATTGGACTGACTTACAATATAAAGCCCAGAAAAAAGAAACAAAAGAAAGAAGGAGAAGAGAGAGACATATGCACCAATGGGATGGAAGGTAGGACATGGAGATATGTGTAATGGATAGGTACAGGATGGTGTGTGTTGGATTGGTAATGGGTCGGTTGCTATAGGTAAAGCCCAAGAATTTAAACTAAATAGAATTTTATTTAAATAAATTACGTATTCAAACTTGTCATTATGATATATGATCCATACGTGGTCAGATTGACAAACGGTTTGTCACGTTGTGATCATAGAATCGCAGGCTACGTAGGGGAATTGGTTTGTGGATATTTGGAGTACGTTACAATTTTAGACGAAATAAAACGTCTAATCGGAGCTATCAGGAATTAATCGTTATTCAACAATTAATGAACCAAGGATAGTAAACTCACTAACTCTGTTCAATTTTATAATATTATATATGCTATTTAATATTGATAAGTAAATTCTTGAATGGAATGTGATGGTTGTTTGGATGAATTGCAAATAAATTGGTTGAATAATGTGTAAGGTTGGTTGAATACTGATTCCATTGATTATAATATTCCATATTGATATGAAATTGGCATTATTTATGTTGATTAACATATGTGAATGCAAGGAAATAAGTTGGCGGGATCCAACAATATTCCTCAACAACTGTATTATTGTTTTTCATATATTGCGATATAAGATGAGACAAATGATCAGTGGTTGATTATTGTTTGTTTAGGATAAGGAATTCCACAGGCCCTGAAATTGGCATTTAAATACCTTAAAAATATACTGGAAAAGAATTCGAGTTTAAAAAGGGAAATCAATTATTCATTATTTTTCAATAATAGAAATTTAATCTTGATTGGGCCGGAATACAATAACTTGTTTTAATTATATAAAACAAGCAATCTAATTCAAAAAGATATTTATAATGAAATAGTTATCATTGGGAAATTTGGGAAATATGAATTCAAGAATAGATTTTTAAAAAGGGAAAATGGAAAATCATTTCAAAAGAAACGATGAAATTATTTCAATGTTCATAATGCAAATAGAATTGAAATAAATCCATAAGGGTTATAATTAGAATTCAACTATGTTGAATTCTATATAAATAATCTATTTTCAGAAATTATATATATTTTTGACAAGATAGTGAACAGTGGGTTTGAAACCCAAAATTTATAATCAAATAGGAAATCATGATTAAGTTATAATCTGGATTTATAATTAAGGAGAAGTATATTTTAACCGGTTATGAAATTTATTTATAAAACCAAGTTTATATTGATTTAATGAGATCAGTTTTCTACAAGAAATAATATTCACGTTTTGAAGTGAATAATGTTTTAAAAACAAACATTTCGCAGATTAAAATGATTATAATGGAAATTGGAAATATTTTTCAACGTAAATAGTGTATATTATCTAAAGTGTAGAAAATAAGGAATGTGAAAAAGACGGAAATGTTTTCGGGCGTCAATAGCATATATTTTCTGGAATATGGAAAAATAAGAGTATAATATTTGGAAATGTTTTCCAAGAAGCGCGAAAGGCTAAATGGTTTTTGAGAAATATCTGGAAGGATATGTGAAGTTGGAATTTTAATGTTAATTAAAAAGGGCCAGTGATTGTTTGATGCTTAGTTATAAATTTGAATGGATGTTTGTTTTTCTTTGATAGTTAAATCACCAGCTATCAAAGATTTTTAACCCGCGTTGTCAATACGGAGAGATCGGTTGATCTAATATCTAAAAGCCACTCCGTACAGGCATAAGCACTGCGAAATAGATTATACTGAAGACAACTGAAGACAGAGTGAAATGCAAGGGTTGTTCTGTTTACAAGATAGTGTCTTCGGTTTATCCAGTCCTAGGACAACTTGTATGGATGAATGTCTGACGGAGTATTCCTAAGCGATCACATAAGAAGATCTTTTCAAGATATTACGCCAATGGCGACGGAATTCGTTCCTCTTAGCTTTTTATACCCGTAATATTTTTGGGAAGATCAACTAGTGATTTGACAGATCTGAAGATGTGACATTCAAAGTGATTGGTGGCCAGATGTTCGAAAGGATAATGTAGCTTCAAGCCTCACAGCCGGAAAATGACAAAAATCGAGCAAGCAGCTTGGCTAGTTGGGTCATACCTAAGCAGTGTTTATTATCACTGCTCTAGAGATAATTCATATTTGTTCTTCTTTTGATTTTGTATCTTATGAATTACGGTTGGACAGTCGACAACCGTGGATGATAATATATTCAATACACTTAAGTTGAATGAATGTGTGGTCGGGTTGCAAGATGTTCTTGTTGAACCCCAGTGTATCCCCTCTAGAGTACACTGATCGGAAGGTAGTCCCATACCTTGTCATATTTGGCCAATTAGCACCCTACGGTTTTGATTTTACACTATGTATGTCGAGTGTGTTCGGCTATTTGGTTATTTACTTGATTAGACATTATTATAATATCATTGGATTTCATATCAAAATTGTTTTGGGTTATAGTAAGGTAAAAACCGTCCATGTTTATGTGTGGGCTGGTCTTACTATTATCCTTTTCTTTTAAAGGGTTTTTCAAAGTTAAACAATATGGTTGGAGTTTACTCACACTAGTCTCATGACTGACCCAGAGTTTATTTTGTTTGTTTTCCTAAACTCTTGGGTGCTCAAATTTGTACGGGCAGTCAAGTGTTTCAGGAGTTTATAGATTCACTTGGGGGATCTTGAAGCATGAGCTTCACCGTTAGTTATTTAGAGTTAATTCCGCTGTAATATATATGTGACGTACTTTGATGATACGTTAAGTACACATACAGTTTTGTATTTCAAAGTATGTTATATAATATATTTTACTCGTTTCACTATGATATTTGTGTTTACTCTGATTTTATTCTTTTATTTTTTTTCCTCTTCTTTTATTCTAACTTTCCTTCATTCTATATCTCCCCCTCTAACTTCTTTCTATTAATGACCTGGTGTTTTCAATACTTGAATAGTCGACATGGTGTCTTGTGCCGACTTTCGGGGTCGAAAATTCCCGGTTTGTTACAAAAACAGTTCAAGATACTTAGATCCTCCAATAGGGTTGGCCACCTCTATTGGACGATCAGAGATAGATATGAAAAAGTTCAACAGATTAACCAGTCTCTTAGAGATAAAAGATTGAGTCGCTCTAGAATCGAACATTGTGTATGCAGAATTTCCTAAAACAGAAGTTATACCTTTAAGTGCAGGTTGTCCTTAGTCATTTAGGGGCCAGCTTTGGATCGATGTTGCCTCTATTACATTGTTATGGCCACTTTTGATAACTTTGGGCTTTGGGCGGTCATAAGACATGTGTCCTTCTTCATGGTAGTTGTAACACTTTCCTTTGAATTCCTTCTTCGCAAATGAGGTCCTACAATCCTTTTGCCTTATGGCCTTTGCGGTTCCACCTCGTACAAGTCTTTGCTTCCTTTTTGCATTTGCCCCTTTTCTTTTGGTTCTTCCACCATTCCTTTTTCTTATTCTTGTTGGAACTTCCTTCTCCTTTCTCACCTTCTTTATCCTTCTTGGAGTCTTCCGCCGTGCAAAGGGTAGCTGTCTCTACAAGGGTTTCAAAAGTTGCCTCAAACGTTACTTGGGCTGATAAAGCTTCCTTCAATGGAGAGTTCAACCCTTTAACAAATCTCAAGGCTTTGTTCATGGGGGTGTCTACCAAACCTCTCCTAAACTTACATAATTCGTTAAACTTGGCCACGTACTCTTGCAAGCTCATGCTTCCCCGCTTGAGGTTAGTGAATTTCTCTAACTAGATAGTCATTTCTACCCTTGGCAGAAACTTTGCTTCGAAATGGGTTTTAAATTCGACCCATGTAAAAGTCCAGCCATCATTATCTCCTGATAATAAATTCCACCATTCAAGGGCCTCCTCTTTCAAGTGCCAGACCAATATTCTTCTTTTCACTTCATCGAACCAGCCAATAGCTTCGAAAATTCTTTCACGGCCCATTATCAAAGATTTGGCATTAGCAAAACCTTCCTTTCCAGAGAACGATTTCCCTCCAAGATTCATGAAAGTCTTGCAGAAACGAGAAAAGTCAAAGGCTACCTTAGCGGCTGGAGCTGTAGGCGCCGCCGGGGAAGGATTAGCAACAGGGACCTGTTTCATAGTATGGAGATACTATTGGAACCATTCTGGAAAGTATCGGGTCCTTGCCTGATTATCCTACTCAATAGGATTTTCAGCCACTCTACTAGCTGAAAAGAAAAGGAAGAATCCTTTAGTGGAAACTCCTGATTTAGTATTTAAGCTGCAAAGGGAAGAAAATGACATAATTTCCTAGTATAAATGTGTAAACTTATTGGGGTAAATATATATTATATATATATAGTTTGAAAAATCTTTTTCGAATTACAAATGCGCCTCTTATAAATATAATTCCTTTATAATTGGGTAACCTATGCACTGATACCAAATGTAACAACCCGCCCCGGAATTGGCCTAAATTTCGACATAGAAAAGGTCCATCGAAACTTAGATCCGTTCTAAATGGGTCGTCAATGCTTGTAAGGATAACATTTGCATTGATAATATAAACATACACTTCGAATGGAAATCTCACACAGGGGAAAGAGAAAATATAATACTGAAATAAGATGTACCACTTATTAAAAATCACATAATTCCAATACAACATTCAAGATTACATCTGCTAATTGGGTACATAAAATAATTCATTCTCAAATGTTTCCATAAGAAATACAGCAATAATTACTAATAATAGCATAATGACTTCGTCTACGTCTTCTGCTCCTGCTATGACTTCGTCCATAAATTTTTCCTCATCTACTGACCTGTTGAATATGTTAAGGAGAGGAGTCAAAACATAAAGTTCTGTGTGACTGAAATAGGGTGTTAACTTAAAGTCTATACCCTATATTTTTAGCAGGTTACATGTCAAGGTATGTCTACGCAATACATAACATTCACACAAACACCAAGTATCTAACCAATAAGGTGCGCTCATTGGTATTTTTAGGGTAAAAACCCAACAAGGTGTGCATTCTCGGTCACTTATAGCCCTATTAAAGGTGGATTCTTATGATCTATTATAACCTTGAGGTGGACCCTATCCCCCTAAGACCCCATCCTAATACATCAACGTTCTTAAAGTCTATACTCTCAATTGTAATATGAGAAGTAGTACTGCGAACATTACTACTTAACTGATATTACGGTTGAATACCTATGTTGCTTAAGACTTCCCTTAGAAGGTTGGTGAGCATGCAATGACCACATATCTTTTATATACCAAGTTTATCCCTAGATGAGCCCTTACAAGCTTCTAGAGGAAGTGAACATTCCCCCGCAAACTACCATACTCCGTTACTGCATGCATAACCACTTTTAGATAAGGAGGACCCAAAGACTTACTACGAATCTAATAAGGGTGAGTCCCATGACACCCAAACCTCTCACATTAGTTGCGCCTACTTGTAGTTGCTGAATTTGTCGGTCAGTTCCGGGAAGACTTCCACCATAAATGGAAATTAACCTCGTGTTTATGTATCACTACTAATATATATATAAGCCATTCCATATATATACACACACAAGCAATCAATATATATATTTATGGGGACAATTCAAATTCGAATTCTATCCTAATCGCACTTATTACGCTATTATTGCGTTTAATATGTTAATTACACTATATTAATATAATAATTATATCGTACAACCAATGCTAATGCTCGTATAAACAAGGAAACGTTCTAACGAGGTTCAAATTGTCGATCTTATTTATATTAAGGTATACAAGTTGGTTTTCCATATTTTTGACCGCTACAATTCAGGCATAATGGCATAAGAGTATAATAACATATCGGAGTGAATGGAAAAAATACAACATACATATAAACTTGAACTTGCATCTTAGGCTTATTGGGAGGATTATCAATAATGGATCAAAAATAGAGTATGACATACACATATAATATATACATGTATGTTTATAAGTTCCACTTTATCAAATTTACCCCTTTTGCTTATTTGCACATAAAAACGTTTACATTTGATATATTTCAAGTATGAATATGTTTGGATTCAAAATAGGATCCAAACCTAATCAATTCATGGAACAATCAAATTTAAACCCTTTTATATTACAATCGAATGTTTAATAAAGGTGAAGTACACAAAGTAGAAATAATAGTAACAACACGCCTTTTCATCCTCAATCCAATATTAAGATTCAAACCCAAAAGCCCAAATTACATTACAATTCATATGCAAATATAAACTAGAAGATTTGGGGTTTTTAATATTGTTGTTATCGATTTCCAAATCCTCTTAGGCATAGCTATCGACATGTTAATCTGTTAAAAAAAAATATGCCTAAGAACACCATATTCCACTAACAGATCTAGGGAAGAATAAGTGTGATTTCTGTTGTAGATATTGATCTGTGCTTAATCTTCGCGTCAAACGTGCTCTAATCCTCCTAATATATATGTAAGAAACATGTTTTAGAATATTATATATATATATATATATATGTACACCAAATTCCTGAATTCATTCTAAAAACCTAAACGAATTTAGATTAGAGAAGATAAGAATAACGGTTAGAGGAATAGAAGAAATTCCTAACCTTTTCTGGAATTATTAATGGCAGACGGGCAGCATGAAGGTAAAGATAAGAAAGAGACTAGGGTTTCAATGTGTGATATGAGGGCCTATATATAGTTGCTCGCGCGAGCATAGGCCGTTAGATTATTCAAATCTAATCTTGGTCATATATATATATATATATATCCCTTTAGAAAATCCTAACCAACATAGATTTATTGGGATCCTCGACCGCCAGGCGATCTACCTGAGCAGTCGCCACACCTCTTAAGGGGGCAGTCGACCCCCTAGTCACTGAGACGCCTAATAAATGTATGTTTGCTGAGGTGTTTATTTAATTAATACGTTGCTTTATATCTTTATCTTATTCCTTATATGAAATATTCTCTCTATCCCCATAATCTTATCCTTTATTTGAATTTCAAATTCTCCCTCTTATATTTATATATATATATATATATATATATATATATATATATTGGACACACACACACACATATATATATATATATATATTACACAAATAATTATATATATACATATATATTGTATGTTTTACTGTCCAAATTTATTTGCTTGTAACTTCTTCATACGTTAACCGTTTTCAACATATTATATATGAAAATGATTCAAAATTTCGCCATGAATTCAAATAAAAGATTTTCGTAGCCAAATTCCCTAAGATGAAAAATCTCATTTTCCATCCTTATTATCAAATTGTTTGTTTTATTTATTATTTGATATTTATGTATTTTATGGGGTGTTATAGACAAACATAACTGAAATCTCATTACATCGTCGTGCCTTTTTCGGAAACAACATTACTAATAGTTAAAAGTACGAACTATCACAGAGCCAAGAAAAATATGCTGGAAAGAGAAAGAAATAAAACAAAAACAACACAACAACACCGGAACTCCAAAACAATGCCTATAAACAACGAGACATCTTGCTCCACGACTAGAGTTCGAACTAATTTCACGACCTTTGACTAGTCATATCATTATTGCAAAAATGCTCAATCTCATATTATAGACGTTGCTGGTATTGTTGGAGGTTTCCACATCCCGTCCCTTCTAAGAGAGAATTCACGATGACAAAAGAAGCCTAGCACATAACTTCTTTCCATAGAGATTCACCTAACTGTGTCTACAGACAATAATGGATAGGCGAAAATACAAAAAGCAACTCCATGAAACAGCATGCAAGGACAACAAGATGAACCAAATATGTTGCAGTACAAAATGATGGTTATGTCATTGATCCGAGAAAAGACTGATTCCTGCATCATAAGAAATATCTAGTCTTCACTTACCATCTCTAGATTAATGTGTTAAATGAATTATGCATCTATACGGGAAATTCGAACATAGATTTATGAACATAAAAACCTACATTTAAGAAGAAAAGATCTACTGCAAAATCTCCATAGACAGTCAAATCGAAAACCATTCATGTCCACTTACAATACAAATACCTCTAAAATCACATCGAGATGCTCCTTCGAAAGACCATCCAAAGACATCTTAATCTCCATCTCTGAAACAACAATTGCCTTCATCAAAATATATCCCAACGAGATATCATAAAGAATGATGTAGTATAGACAACAATCCTACTCAACAAACCTCGAAGTAAAGGACCGACGTAAATCTAATTGCTACCGCTAATTCTCTTATACCGAAAGCAGTGAACTTTATTCTTATTCTGGTCCAACCAAATGATCTCTCATTATGGATGAGACTTAAATGGCATGAGGAAGATCAGATAGTGCAAGTAGGTCCTAGGGGCTAAGAAGGATTGAAGAGAAGAAACTGAGTTTATATCTTAGAGTACAAGAGGGCAAGATCTAGTGCCCAAACTAGCATAGAAAAAAGAGGGGACAAGGCGATGACAAAGGAAGAGAAGAAGAATAAAATATTATTTACCTAGATGAGTAAGGAAGGACAAAAGAAAGAAGTTTAAGGAGGGAAATTTGGGTGCAACTTTTATGGTTGACTCCCATGTTCAAGTTATACCAAAACTCATCAACTAGTTGACCACTCTAGGTATAGTTCTAAATGGTCAACTGTTAAATGGGCTTTGGACAAAGGTTGAACATTAACCCTATTAAGGTTGGATTAAAATATTTACCGTCCCCGTCATCTCTTAAGATTTGTTGTAAATCCGATAAATAATTTTCCTCATCACGGTGGTATCATAGACCACCGTCAAACTCTAAACCATCTCCAAAGATTCAAAGTAGTCTTAATAAAAGGCTGCGACCACATGACAAACAAACGAATTCCAGAAACAAATAAAAATTCATCTAGAAATCCATAATAAAACTAAAATGGACTTCCCCTTACTTAGGTGACAAAAAAATCGAACGATTTACGATATCAAATACCCAAGTTGAATAGAAATTTTCCTTACTCTTTTTTTCGAGAGAAATTTTTTAAAACTTTGAAATTAATTTTACTAATAAACTTAGGGTCTCATACCATAAACCTGTTTTATTATTTTAATTAATTTACATTATAGTTATGCTGACTAGAGAAAACTTTCAATGTTATGAACTGTAGAGATTTTTAAATTTCAAAAAGGTTATTTGCGATAATTTCTATGAATCATCCAAATATTCAAGGAATGGTTAATTATAATTTCTAAATTTTAAGGCTTATTTTTTGTCATTTTAAATTTCCTCCTTTTTGACCAAAATGGATTATTTGTTAAAATTACATAAAATCCTAAACAACTCGAAACGTGGATAGATTTAGAATTATAAAATTTATTTATTTCCAAGAACCATTATTTATTAAAAAAATCTTTAAAACTATAAGTTAGAACTTTTAAAACCCTCTTTTTTCGAAAACTATTTTAAAAATTGCAATCTCTCCGAATAAAGAAACTAGGGACTCAAAAGAATAGTTCTATCAAAAGAATATCTGGACTATAACAACATATTATCGTGAATTTACCGTGTCAAGACCAAGAAAAGGTCATCGATTGGAACTTCCAAACGAAACCAAAAACTAGAAATCGCGACTATCTTCATTGTAGCTAGATTTATATCCAGTCACCGAGCTGAAATCTACGGGATTCACCAAATGTGATTCTATTTCTCTTCAAAACAAATCGCCAAACGCACCATGTGGTAAATCGGAGTAGGCTAGAAACACGAACTCAAAATACTTCTAACTCTTTAGTCATTTTAAACTTGTCTTAAATAAATAAGCTTACGACAATTTCATCATCAAAATAATCTAGGGTAAAGTAAGAAAGATCAAAGATGACATAAAAGAAAATCAAATACGTTCTCTCACTAATCCTAATTTATTAATTCCTCTGATCATCTAAACCAAAGCTATGATACCAAATGTCACATCCAGCACTTTTTTAAGCTCGAATTTCGACAAAAATCAAAACTCAAACCCATCCAAGCATGGAGAGTATAAATCTGGTTCATGCAAATAATGAGCATGAGAATAATCAGAGTAAAATAAAGACTAACTCATAGTGAAAACAAGATAGGACAACTAATACTGACTAAGGCAATTACCTTAAAGCAAACTGCCCCATCGATATTGACCATCATAGAACGAGAACCAAAAACAAAATTCAATACTTACAAAGACCGGTCTTTCTCTATGTAAACTTGAGAGTTGTTATGAGGAGGGGGTCAAAATAACAAGTCCCGGTGGATGTAAAATGTATAACACTGTGTACAATACACAAATGTATCTTGTTTGGTCTTAACTAAAACATATGTACAACAAGGCCAGTAGTCCTAAACTGACCTTGTAAAGATTTACGCATGATGACTAACTACTATACCTAGGGTAGTATCCCCAAAGATAACGATATCCCACCCTTCATTAAATTACCAAAAACTAAGAGGCGGGTTTCCAACCACACACTATTCCATTAAGGGGTAAATTATTTCTATATAGCCACTTAAGCCCTCACTACCAATATAAGATAAGGGTGGATCCTTTTGATTACTTCAGAACAAAGGCAGATTTATCAACTACTTAGTGTCTTACTCGGTTGTTTGCCCTACATTAATATAAATTAGCAGACACTAGCTACTCTGTCCTACTAATTTAAGGCTTCCATCGCATATACCCAAGCCTCGCATAAGGAGAGAGATAGTAAGCATTCACTTATTACCCACATGATAGGTAAAGACATTACGTCATTTATGACCTTCCCTCGATGGATCCCTGCATACTATCTAGCTAACCTTATTAGATAATTCCCTAGCCAATTAATACTTTTCGTAGGATAGCAGACCTATCATACCTCCGTAGCAATCAATTAACCTTATCCCAAGGCGGACTCCATCCCTAGTCACTTACTACCTAGAGGGAGCGAACCATCGTGGAGATTTCTGATCTTGCACCAAATTATCCATTTAATACTTTTATTTATGAGGAGGCGAGCTACATAATCACTTAATACCCTTTTAAAGGTGGATCTTACTTCTTAATACCTATAATCCTAAAACAGGCTATGTTTACGAATTATTCCCTTAATGGTTTCTTCTTTTGGACGGGGGATGGGTTACAACACTTAATACCCCAACACTAGAGTAAAGCTTATTTTAAAAAATAATTCTCGCTACGCAATTAATTATCATCATGGGTTCCTATGGTTAATGATATCTCACATCAGTTTTACATATATCTGAATGCCGGAAACTTCTATCGAATAAGGAAACAGACCTCACATCATTAACCTACTAAATCAAATCCTTATTTCTAATTCTATTATTTCTAAGTTAACTAGAACAAAATAAAGAAACCTTTAATTTCCTATCCTAGGATGTTCAATTATTTATTTTCTTCTTGGACGTAGCATCTATTACGGTAACCAATCCCCATTAACCCCCTTTAGTTCTCTTTATTGTTACCATTTAGATAATATACCATTTATGACCCTAACGGTCATATTTCTTAAGACAATAATTATCCTATTAAATATCAAATATATCGGTCTTATTTAAACTGAAATCTAATATTTGTAACTGATAAAAAATTCTATATTTTAATTTAATACCATTTAATTCTTAATAGAATGTATCTAGACATATATATAAGTTTATTGGTTATTTATTTCCCTAGTTTGAGTTATAATCCCTGTTCCTAATCACAAATTAAATTGTAACCAATTAGGCATTTATTTCCTTATTCAAATAATTTCCCCATAAACATACATGATTACAATAGTTATTATTTTATTTATGACCTTTTTATTTTAAAAATAGATTCCATGTCTAATGCTACAACGATTATAAACAACCATTTTCCATTTATTATAGGAGGTATTACTATATGTTTATTCCCATGAAATGGAAAATTTCAAATTCAAACACATAATAAAAAAACATTTATTCAATATAATATCGTTATTTACATAGAATTCGACAGATAAGATCATATTATATATTTTTTACTTATATTTTATGCGCCAAATTAACATGGTTACTTTTATGCGCCAAATTAACGTAGTTACTAATTTTATTTTATTAACATTTATTATTTATTATCTGGTCCAAACTAATGATCAAAAAACCCATTTTGTATTTAATCTTGTTTTAAGATTCAAAATCTTATAAAAGATTATTTACTGTAATTATTGTAAATTTTTCCCAAACTATTTAAAAGAGAAAATTTAACATGTTTCAAATCCCAATGAAATTGGTTAATATTTTATTTAGAATAGAGGTTGCAAACTACGTACAAAAATACATGAATTTACATATCTCTTCTTATTTGGTTTATTTATGTTCCTTGTAGATTTCAAATAATGCCTTTTAATGCAAAAGGAGCAAAAAGGGAAAAATCACAATAACTAAGTAAAACCCCAAGCAATATTAAACAAAAACAGGATTATTATTATTTTAGACAAAACTACACAATTACAAATCAACACCCAAATCCTATAAATATGGAATAAAATACTATACGTCTGATCATAATTTTTGGGATTGATTTCCAACTCCAAGGTGTTCACAATAAGCCCAACAATTTAAGAACAATTGTAGACAGGATGATGATATATTATTAAAAAGCCTATAATTCATACTTAACCTATATTCATAATATTTTAGATTTGACAAAATAAACAAATCAGATATCGTTTAGGCATATAATTTAGATTATGCACAAATGAATTATATAAGTTGTTATAAAAACATATATTTTTCTCACCCATATGAAAGCTATCCATTTCTAAATCTTACAGAACTTTTAGGATTATAATTCCCAAATCCTACAGACCTATAATTTATTCACAAAGGCATTTACAAATACAGATTTAGTTTTGTAGATCCGAAAGAAGAATATGAAAACAAGAAAAAAATACAATAATATAAATTACCTATTCGTAGAACCACCCCTTTTGTGCAGATCTAGATCCAATAGCTCCAATCCTTATTTGTTTGATTTGAATAGATTTATAATTTATAATTTTAGAAGAGACTGGGGAATTTGAAATAGCAGTGCTTCGCTGCTGCCTCATGAAAATATGAGCAAAAGTGCGAGGGTCTAGCCATTTATTTATAGGCATGGAAATGACCCTGAACTATTAGATTTAATTTTATAAAGATCCATAAACTGATATCAAATTTCAGTACAAAATACCCCTACAAACCAAGCATTTAAGGGGTCAATCCACAGGTCGACCGCCTGGTCGAGCTGCCTGGGTCGAAACTGCCCAGTGATGGAAGGTGATAAATGGTAATAAATTATTATATATCCTTATATATTTATTCTCTATTCGTTTTCATATTTTGTCTATAACTTTTTCATACGGACTCCGTTCGCAAAGTTCCAAACATGAAAGTTGACCAGAATTTTGTTACGATCTAATGGTACAAGTTTGTAACAACCCGAAAATCTGGGCCAGTTTGAAATTTTTATTTTGGCAATTTTAGCGAATTTTGATTATTTAAAATAGATTATTTTAAATAATATTGACGAAAAATCTATATTGAATATAATTCGAGCGTATATATTATACGCGTCGTCGTTAGAATATAAATATTTATATATAATTATAAATAGAATTGAAAATGGCGCGGTAGTTCGATAATTCGATTTCAAACTTCAATTGAATGTACCGGGTGCAAAACAATCCGGATTTTAGTGAAACCAAAAATAATGGAATCTAATAGTGAATATCTTTCCAACGAATCCGAAAAATCAAAAGTTCGTAGCGGGAATCAAAAGATATGTCCAGTTGAAAATTCTGAATAGTCGCTATGGAATTCAGGCCCTTAAAAATGGACATTTTGCAAATGACCTCGGATTTCGACGAAACCAGTTTTGTTGGGTCCGTGATGTCAAATTATTGTTAGATCCCAAATTTCATAATTTTCTGACTCAATATGTGAGCGTGGCAAAGGAAAACGCGTTTGACCGGTTTTAGTTGATTTTAATCGACTGGAAATTGACCATTTTTCAAACGGTCTTAGAATTTGACGAAACTAGTTTTGTTAGGACCGTATCGTCAATACGAAGCTAGAAAATATTTTTCAGGAATTTTTCTAGTTAGTATGTGACCCCGGTAATTTGAAATGTACGTTTAAAATTCAATATAGTGATTTAAATGTAAATGTAATGGAAACTGATTGTAACAGCCGAATCAGCTGACGATACATATCCCATTGTGTTCGGAATGGGGGTAAAACGCTATGGGCAACAGGCGGTGGGCCTCGTTTCGAGGTCGTATGTAGAAGTCAACTTTTTGCTAATTAAAATAATTAAATAAAATAATAAAATTAAATTTCCTTCTCTCCCCTTTAACACGATTTGCCCCCCCCCCCCCCCCTCTTCTTCATTCGATTCAGAATCGAAATTATAAAAAAAAAAAGAAGGAGAACGACGAGCGATCGTCGGAGTCGCCACGTCCTCCCACCGCGACCCACCGTTGGCAAGCCGCACCTCCTCCATCGCCCTCTCGCCCCAGTCCATCCATCTCTCCCCGATTCGATGACCCCGCCACCCTCGAAGTCGCCGCCACCCTTGAAGCCGCAGCCTCCCCTCATCGCCAGCGCCGCCTGCTCCACCTCCCACGAGCGCCGTAAAACCCTTCCTCGAGGTGGCCGACGATGGTGCTCAGAAGAACTAGGGGAGGCGGGCGTTGCAGCCCTAGGTAGCGAGCTCCAAGGGGGAAAAAGGGCGGTATTGGCCTGGAAGAACGTTTATACAGTGACAGGTTTGTTTTATTTATTTATTTTATTTAACTTATACTTTGGTTAAAAGATTGTTTTTTTTAATAAAAATATATAATAGCTTTGTATTTAAAAATATAAAATTTTTTTATATGATAAGAACATTAAAAATATGATTTTTATGTCATAGGAATAATAAAAATATGATTTTTAGTTAAGAAAGTAATGATTTTTATAAAATGAAAGGTCGTATTTTTTTATATAAGGAAAGGTCGCATTTTTATATAAGGAAAGACGAAATTTTTATAACATGAAAGGTGTAATTTTTATTATATGAGAAGTGGAAATATAATCTTTACTATATAGAAATATTAAAAATATGATTTTTATATGTTTAAAGTATTAAAAATATAATCTTTATAGGATAGAGAATTTAAAAATATAATCTTTATAGGATAGAGAATATAAAAATATCATCTTTGTATATGTAGCGAAATAAAAATCTGATTTTTATTTTATATACGTTGAAGTAAAGTGATGATTTTTATAAAGGCGAAAACTTTATTTTTATAAAGGCGAAAACTTTATTTTTATAAAGGCGAAAACTTTATTTTTGAAATGGAATTTTTATCTATATGACATCGAAGTAAAAATTCAATTTTTATATATTGAAAGGCGAAGTAAAAATCATATTTTTTATATATTGAATAGCATCGTAAAAATTCGATTTTTACATATGTAGAGAATACGGGCGAAAGCGACAAAAAGGCGAGTTGGCGAAGATTTCCTGCATTAGAAGGGCCGTGGAGCTAGGATAGCTATCTGTGAGAACTCCTCACTCTAAATTTCTTATTCTAGTTATACATATATATATATACTAGGATGCAGACGGTGTTTAGTAGCACCCGACACAATCGTCCACAGACCATGGACTTGTTTGTTTGATTGCATAGATTAGATAGATGATTTGATTTGAAATTGAATTGTTTGGTGAAATTGAATTGTTTGGTGAGATGAATGGATTTGATTGATGTGTGAATGGCGTGGGCCTTCACTAGACCGGGGATAAGGCTAGGCCTTGTCCCGTTTCTAGTATCGTGCCGTTATGCCGCCGAAATTTTCTAAAATAAGTTAGAAAAATAAAAATATCATTTTATAAAAAAAATGAACTGAATAGAAATTCATATGTTGGAATAAAATGTTTTGTCATTAAAAATATAATTTTTAACGTGAATGTGAGTAAATAAATATTCATTTACAAACCAGACGGTTTGTTTATGTACACTTATTTGAATGACATTGATTGGGACGATAAATTTTACACATCGCCCAACTGCACAACTAAAATCTGTGTTTGATTGTTTGAAACCCCACACGGGTGTTGGGATGAAATATGAATTTCACTCATCCTGATTGATTAAATATGTCGATCGATTGATTGACAGGCTGTTATAAGCGTTGAATATCTATATTTGATGCTTATACGGTGTAGTGCACTTTGGTTGATGGTTGATTATTTATCGTTGCTATTATATACATGTGTTGTATGAAAATCCATATAATTAACTTTATATGGTAATTGATTGGGCCTCATTCCAATCGTGAAAATAAAGAATATTTTGATAATAACAAATATTTTGATAATAGGAAATATTTGAAATAGAATATTTGAAAATAGAAACATATGAAGCCGTGTTGATTAGATTGACGCTATTTTGACGTAAACGATATTTATATCGGTTTTATTCATTTTGAAATGAATTGAATTGAAAGCGATTTCGAAATGAATTGAATTGAAAACGAATTCGAATTGAATTGAAAGTGAATTGAAATGAATTCAAATTGAATTGAAATTTGAATTGAATAGAAATGAATTTTAAAACGAATTTATAAAGAAGAATTCAATTTTGATTTGAATTGAAAGGGAAGTTGAAATTGCTTTTGAAACGAATTTAAAACTATTTATATAATTCGTTTTAAATAGAAATCGACGAAGTATATATTATATATATAATATAATGGCCTGAATAGAACGCGCCGCGCCGCGGTAGTTCGTGAATTTCGACCATTTATTTCAAACGGACATTGCGGGAGATCCGACCGTCGGATTCTCCTAAAACCGGAACCGTTGGGTTCGTATCGAAAAGAGCTTTCTAACGAATATTAGAAATTTGAAATCTAACGGTTGGATTTGGATTTATGTCCAAATCAAATTCGAAAAAGGTCGCTGTAAGTGCAGTTCGATGGCCGTTGATGGAAATCGACTGTACGGGCCTTGATAAAATTATTAAAAATAGTAATAATTTGTGTAAAATCATAAGAAATGATTTGTGAAGAATTGGGATGAAAAACTCCATATTTGAAAAGATAAAAATAGATTTTTATCGAAATGGCTAGTTTTGAACTAGAAATATAATTCTATTTATTTTTAAATAAATAAATTGAATTTAAAAAGGGTTTTGAAAATAACCAGAATATCCAATGATTGCATTGGAGTGGAATTGAATCGAAATTGTCTTCGGAGTATTTCGATGTTGGAATTCGTGATTATACAGGTGTTGTTATGGAAATTTGAAAGATATATATTTATATCGTTATTTCCAATACGACATTTGTTAGTCGTAGAATTTGATATTGAATATAAGCTGATATATTTTCTATTCAGAGCCTTGTATTGAATATCGAATGTGATTTGGGTTTGTCGTGAATGGTGTCTTCACTAACACTGTTCTTGAGCCCAGTTGAGAAAAGATTAAATCTTTTTATTTAGATTTAATGAAGTGTACCCATTTAAATGATATTTAATTGGAATTGAATTGATATTGATTTTTGGGTTTATCGTGAACAGAGTTTTAAATAACACTCGTTCTTTAACCCGATAATTAATGAATGTGATTTTGGGTTTATCGTGAACCGTGTTTTAAATGACACTGATTCTTTAACCCAGTTAAAGATTAAAACTAAGTGGAGTTTTAATGAATCTTTTAAATAGATTGAAAAGATCGAGAATGGAGTATCACCAGTTTTACTCCAAGCGATAGTTAAATCTTTAATTAGATTTGAACGTGAAATGGTAATTGAATTACCGATAACACTGTGGTGTTAGATATGAAGTACTACCAGTTTTACTTCATGGGATGAATAGGTTGGGATTGGGAAATAAAATAAATGATTACTTCGGTGTGGTTCGCTAATCCCGACTAGTTTGAATTGATATTCAAAGGAGATTAAAGAATAAATTTAAAGAATTTATCTTGGATAAAATTAATGGGAACTTTTCCCAAATTATAGGAATATTTGAATAAAAGAATATTCTGAATTGGAATGAGGCGTATGTTGTGTTTGTGTAACACTTTTATAATATATACGCGAGTTATTCAGAAAGACCGGGTTTATCCCATTCTGAATAACTGATTCGACGTGGTGTCGAAGATGAAGACGGTGGTCGAAGACCGGAAGTCTTCACGTCGTTTGGGTGATTACTGATGATCTTGATTGGGCTGTACACCCAAGAAGATGGAAACAGTTGGTGATCGTCCAGACGTACTTGGAGATCGATGGATATGCGGGGTACTAGGTGCCTCCGGTTTCGTTCAGACCCAGAACGGACTTGTAAATGGACTGTGTGTCTGACATTGGATTTTAGTCTGTGTGATTGATTTCTATTAAATATATATCTGTTTGGCGGCGGAGAATTTATTCTCTTGCTTAACGCCCTTCTCTGAGACGTACGAGCTCAGGGGTTATATACTGATGGATATCAAACACATAGAGTGAATTGCCTGTGTGGCATGCCTAAGTGGCAATAGATCGAGGCTTCTGTTGAAAAGCAAAGTCTTGTGGTGATGATCAAAGCACAGCCTGTGTGGCACAGCTTTGTGTAGCGTGAATTCGCGAGTTTCACACCCGGTATGAACCAAAAACGGGAGACGGACCTCAGGGAGGACTTGCGTTTCTTTCTAGTTAGAAGTGGCGTCAGTGGTTTTACACGCCCTGACGAGTTTGACTTATGTGGTTGTTGCTGTTGCGAGGCGCCTCGGTTATATCGGTTTCGGCCGATGCATTCTGGTCGGCTGACGGGCCAGATTTACGCCCCATAGGGCGGGGGAACGCATGTTCAGGGTTTAAGTTTAATCCACATCGGTGGACCGGCCCTGACGATCCAAAGGCTTGACAGAGTACTTGCCTGAGGCTCGGACTAGACAGTCTCGAATCGGTTGAGGACTATCTTTTGCCTCGGTTCATAGATGGAAATCCAATTTCCAAATACGTGACTTTGCGATTTTGATTGTAAACTTATATATGGCGACATAGTGTTATGGGCCATTCATGCCGCCTATGATTGATACTTATGATTTAAAGTTGTTTTATACACTAAGCACTTATAGTAGTATCAAATGATTTGTTTTAAACGTACTAAGCATGTTTGGCTATTATAAGGGAAAACCCTATCCTCGGCTGCGTTGCATTGTGTGATGGGACCTGGGTCTTATAATAGCTTCATTTTTAGAAAAACATTGCGCTGTTTGCTTATATGCACTGGTATTCTTGGGAGGAAACCCGTTCCGTGCTATACGGCGTGGTCCCTTGATTTACCTAACTTTAAAAACAAAGATTAATAACTGTTTTAGTTCTCACACCAGTCACATGACTGACCTGGAGTTTATTGTTTTAACCTAAACTCTGGGTGCCCTTATTTTGACACGGGCAGCTAGTAGTTTTGGTTTTGCAGATTTATATTCATAGGATCCTGGTTTACAGCTGGAATGATATCCGGAAAGCTTTGTATCCGTATATCTCTTCTAGTTGTGTATTGTATTATTTTCCGCTGCTATGTATTTAAATGTAATTTAAATCTCTGTTATTTCTGTGTAATATTCATTTATACTCTGTATATTCTTGTAATCTGATGCATTGATGTAATATGCAATGAAAAGTTCTTCTGTTTGTGTTCTGATTTGTCTTGTCCTCACAGTAATTCGTTCTTTCTCATCTCTTCGGAGACCGGGGAAGTTTCGGGTCGCTTCATTTGGTATCAGAGCTTTGGTTTACAAAGCTCAGAGAACAAGGCACATTAGAACCATACGAAAGAATTCATCAGATATTGGATTAGTAATATCCAATTAGAATGACTCGTTAGAGATGGGATCAGTAGTATCCTAGAACGAGTGTGAAGAGTATATTTTTAAAATGAAAACAAATTTTGTTTTGAAAATTTAAATCAATTATTCGTATTTGATTAGTTATTTATATTGATTTTGGACAATTCAGTATATAAAGAATTTGCATATACGCCTTGCAAACGTATATTCAAAGTTTAATATATTGGGTAGATATAGAATCACATTCTAGTTGCCCGGGGATGATTCTGATAATGCTGCAGCGTTACCAGTATTTATTTTCGAGTGACGAAGGTGTGATATCTATATATTTCCATTAGGCTGGTGTGAGAACCAAAACTTATATAGTTAGAACACATTGTTGTGAATTGGCATCAAAAACATGATTTTTTTTGTATATGTATCAAAGATAATGAATTTGAAACTCTAATTCACTAATTGATTGATGTTTGTGTTGTTTGTTTATTTGTTTGCTAATTTTTAGCCATTTAGCCTAATTGAACCGAATATTGAATTATATTGAAAATTGGTTGCGTTTGCTTGCATATACTTGTACTTACATTGAACAGGTCATAGCAAGGAGGCTAGAGCCAGAGAATAAAATTTGTTTGCCCGACAAATAGGTACATGTTTACTACATAATTTACTGTTTTGTTTGGGTGATGATGATTTTGTGAGCCTATTGGCTAGCCGCTTGGCTTTTTCTTTTTCTTTTTGAGATTAGAAGGACCGGGGAAGCTATTTGAAATTCCCCGATGCTCCCATTGCAGGGGAGGTTATGGCGAAATTTTTCGAAAATTTAGGGTGTTAGCCAAATTTTTGAAATTTTTGAAAAGTTCTTAGAAACTGAAAAGTTGAAGAACTTAAGCCGTAATCAAAACAATGGAAGTTGAGCTGAATAGTCAAACCACTTTCGACTTTGTTCCTTTTCGGGGACGAAAAGTTTTAAGTGGGGGAGATTGTAACAACCCGAAAATCTGGGCCAGTTTGAAATTTTTATTTTGGCAATTTTAGCGAATTTTGATTATTTAAAATAGATTATTTTAAATAATATTGAAGAAAAATCTATATTGAATATAATTCGAGCGTATATATTATACGCGTCGTCGTTAGAATATAAATATTTATATATAATTATAAATAGAATTGAAAATGGCGCGGTAGTTCGATAATTCGATTTCAAACTTCAATTGAATGTACCGGGTGCAAAACAATCCGGATTTTAGTGAAACCAAAAATAATGGAATCTAATAGTGAATATCTTTCCAACGAATCCGAAAAATCAAAAGTTCGTAGCGGGAATCAAAAGATATGTCCAGTTGAAAATTCTGAATAATCGCTATGGAATTCAAGCCCTTAAAAATGGACATTTTGCAAATGACCTCGGATTTCGACGAAACCAGTTTTGTTGGGTCCGTGATGTCAAATTATTGTTAGATCCCAAATTTCATAATTTTCTGACTCAATATGTGAGCGTGGCAAAGGAAAACGCGTTTGACCGGTTTTAGTTGATTTTAATCGACTGGAAATTGACCATTTTTCAAACGGTCTTAGAATTTGACGAAACTAGTTTTGTTAGGACCGTATCGTCAATACGAAGCTAGAAAATATTTTTCAGGAATTTTTCTAGTTAGTATGTGACCCCGGTAATTTGAAATGTACGTTTAAAATTCAATATAGTGATTTAAATGTAAATGTAATGGAAACTGATTGTAACAGCCGAATCAGCTGACGATACATATCCCATTGTGTTCGGAATGGGGGTAAAACGCTATGGGCGACAGGCGGTGGGCCTCGTTTCGAGGTCGTATGTAGAAGTCAACTTTTTGCTAATTAAAATAATTAAATAAAATAATAAAATTAAATTTCCTTCTCTCCCCTTTAACACGATTTGGCCCCCCTCTTCTTCATTCGATTCAGAATCGAAATTATAAAAAAAAAAAAAAAAGAAGGAGAACGACGAGCGATCGTCGGAGTCGCCACGTCCTCCCACCGCGACCCACCGCTGGCAAGCCGCACCTCCTCCATCGCCCTCTCGCCCCAGTCCATCCATCTCTCCCCGATTCGATAACCCCGCCACCCTCGAAGTCGCCGCCACCCTTGAAGCCGCAGCCTCCCCTCATCGCCAGCGCCGCCTGCTCCACCTCCCACGAGCGCCGTAAAACCCTTCCTCGAGGTGGCCGACGATGGTGCTCAGAAGAACTAGGGGAGGCGGGCGTTGCAGCCCTAGGTAGCGAGCTCCAAGGGGGGCAAAAGGGCGGTATTGGCCTGGAAGAACGTTTATACAGTGACAGGTTTGTTTTATTTATTTATTTTATTTAACTTATACTTTGGTTAAAAGATTGTTTTTTTTAATAAAAATATATAATAGCTTTGTATTTAAAAATATAAATTTTTTTTATATGATAAGAACATTAAAAATATGATTTTTATGTCATAGGAATAATAAAAATATGATTTTTAGTTAAGAAAGTAATGATTTTTATAAAATGAAAGGTCGTATTTTTTTATATAAGGAAAGGTCGCATTTTTATATAAGGAAAGACGAAATTTTTATAACATGAAAGGTGTAATTTTTATTATATGAGAAGTGGAAATATAATCTTTACTATATAGAAATATTAAAAATATGTTTTTTATATTTTTAAAGTATTAAAAATATAATCTTTATAGGATAGAGAATTTAAAAATATAATCTTTATAGGATAGAGAATATAAAAATATCATCTTTGTATATGTAGCGAAATAAAAATCTGATTTTTATTTTATATACGTTGAAGTAAAGTGATGATTTTTATAAAGGCGAAAACTTTATTTTTATAAAGGCGAAAACTTTATTTTTATAAAGGCGAAAACTTTATTTTTATAAAGGCGAAAACTTTATTTTTGAAATGGAATTTTTATCTATATGACATCGAAGTAAAAATTCGATTTTTATATATTGAAAGGCGAAGTAAAAATCATATTTTTTATATATTGAATAGCATCGTAAAAATTCGATTTTTACATATGTAGAGAATACGGGCGAAAGCGACAAAAAGGCGAGTTGGCGAAGATTTCCTGCATTAGAAGGGCCGTGGAGCTAGGATAGCTATCTGTGAGAACTCCTCACTCTAAATTTCTTATTCTAGTTATACATATATATATATACTAGGATGCAGACGGTGTTTAGTAGCACCCGACACAATCGTCCACAGACCATGGACTTGTTTGTTTGATTGCATAGATTAGATAGATGATTTGATTTGAAATTGAATTGTTTGGTGAAATTGAATTGTTTGGTGAGATGAATGGATTTGATTGATGTGTGAATGGCGTGGGCCTTCACTAGACCGGGGATAAGGCTAGGCCTTGTCCCGTTTCTAGTATCGTGCCGTTATGCCGCCGAAATTTTCTAAAATAAGTTAGAAAAATAAAAATATCATTTTATAAAAAAAATGAACTGAATAGAAATTCATATGTTGGAATAAAATGTTTTGTCGTTAAAAATATAATTTTTAACGTGAATGTGAGTAAATAAATATTCATTTACAAACCAGACGGTTTGTTTATGTACACTTATTTGAATGACATTGATTGGGACGATAAATTTTACACATCGCCCAACTGCACAACTAAAATCTGTGTTTGATTGTTTGAAACCCCACACGGGTGTTGGGATGAAATATGAATTTCACTCATCCTGATTGATTAAATATGTCGATCGATTGATTGACAGGCTGTTATAAGCGTTGAATATCTATATTTGATGCTTATACGGTGTAGTGCACTTTGGTTGATGGTTGATTATTTATCGTTGCTATTATATACATGTGTTGTATGAAAATCCATATAATTAACTTTATATGGTAATTGATTGGGCCTCATTCCAATCGTGAAAATAAAGAATATTTTGATAATAACAAATATTTTGATAATAGGAAATATTTGAAATAGAATATTTGAAAATAGAAACATATGAAGCCGTGTTGATTAGATTGACGCTATTTTGACGTAAACGATATTTATATCGGTTTTATTCATTTTTAAATGAATTGAATTGAAAGCGATTTCGAAATGAATTGAATTGAAAACGAATTCGAATTGAATTGAAAGTGAATTGAAATGAATTCAAATTGAATTGAAATTTGAATTGAATAGAAATGAATTTTAAAACGAATTTATAAAGAAGAATTCAATTTTGATTTGAATTGAAAGGGAAGTTGAAATTGCTTTTGAAACGAATTTAAAACTATTTATATAATTCGTTTTAAATAGAAATCGACGAAGTATATATTATATATATTATATATATAATATAATGGCCTGAATAGAACGCGCCGCGCCGCGGTAGTTCGTGAATTTCGACCATTTATTTCAAACGGACATTGCGGGAGATCCGACCGTCGGATTCTCCTAAAACCGGAACCGTTGGGTTCGTATCGAAAAGAGCTTTCTAACGAATATTAGAAATTTGAAATCTAACGGTTGGATTTGGATTTATGTCCAAATCAAATTCGAAAAAGGTCGCTGTAAGTGCAGTTCGATGGCCGTTGATGGAAATCGACTGTACGGGCCTTGATAAAATTATTAAAAATAGTAATAATTTGTGTAAAATCATAAGAAATGATTTGTGAAGAATTGGGATGAAAAACTCCATATTTGAAAAGATAAAAATAGATTTTTATCGAAATGGCTAGTTTTGAACTAGAAATATAATTCTATTTATTTTTAAATAAATAAATTGAATTTAAAAAGGGTTTTGAAAATAACCAGAATATCCAATGATTGCATTGGAGTGGAATTGAATCGAAATTGTCTTCGGAGTATTTCGATGTTGGAATTCGTGATTATACAGGTGTTGTTATGGAAATTTGAAAGATATATATTTATATCGTTATTTCCAATACGACATTTGTTAGTCGTAGAATTTGATATTGAATATAAGCTGATATATTTTCTATTCAGAGCCTTATATTGAATATCGAATGTGATTTGGGTTTGTCGTGAATGGTGTCTTCACTAACACTGTTCTTGAGCCCAGTTGAGAAAAGATTAAATCTTTTTATTTAGATTTAATGAAGTGTACACATTTAAATGATATTTAATTGGAATTGAATTGATATTGATTTTTGGGTTTATCGTGAACAGAGTTTTAAATAACACTCGTTCTTTAACCCGATAATTAATGAATGTGATTTTGGGTTTATCGTGAACCGTGTTTTAAATGACACTGATTCTTTAACCCAGTTAAAGATTAAAACTAAGTGGAGTTTTAATGAATCTTTTAAATAGATTGAAAAGATCGAGAATGGAGTATCACCAGTTTTACTCCAAGCGATAGTTAAATCTTTAATTAGATTTGAACGTGAAATGGTAATTGAATTACCGATAACACTGTGGTGTTAGATATGAAGTACTACCAGTTTTACTTCATGGGATGAATAGGTTGGGATTGGGAAATAAAATAAATGATTACTTCGGTGTGGTTCTCTAATCCCGACTAGTTTGAATTGATATTCAAAGGAGATTAAAGAATAAATTTAAAGAATTTATCTTGGATAAAATTAATGGGAACTTTTCCCAAAGTATAGGAATATTTGAATAAAAGAATATTCTGAATTGGAATGAGGCGTATGTTGTGTTTGTGTAACACTTTTATAATATATACGCGAGTTATTCAGAAAGACCGGGTTTATCCCATTCTGAATAACTGATTCGACGTGGTGTCGAAGATGAAGACGGTGGTCGAAGACCGGAAGTCTTCACGTCGTTTGGGTGATTACTGATGATCTTGATTGGGCTGTACACCCAAGAAGATGGAAACAGTTGGTGATCGTCCAGACGTACTTGGAGATCGATGGATATGCGGGGTACTAGGTGCCTCCGGTTTCGTTCAGACCCAGAACGGACTTGTAAATGGACTGTGTGTCTGACATTGGATTTTAGTCTGTGTGATTGATTTCTATTAAATATATATCTGTTTGGCGGCGGAGAATTTATTCTCTTGCTTAACGCCCTTCTCTGAGACGTACGAGCTCAGGGGTTATATACTGATGGATATCAAACACATAGAGTGAATTGCCTGTGTGGCATGCCTAAGTGGCAATAGATCGAGGCTTCTGTTGAAAAGCAAAGTCTTGTGGTGATGATCAAAGCACAGCCTGTATGGCACAGCTTTGTGTAACGTGAATTCGCGAGTTTCACACCCGGTATGAACCAAAAACGGGAGACGGACCTCAGGGAGGACTTGCGTTTATTTCTAGTTAGAAGTGGCGTCAGTGGTTTTACACGCCCTGACGAGTTTGACTTATGTGGTTGTTGCTGTTGCGAGGCGCCTCGGTTATATCGGTTTCGGCCGATGCATTCTGGTCGGCTGACGGGCCAGATTTACGCCCCATAGGGCGGGGGAACGCATGTTCAGGGTTTAAGTTTAATCCACATCGGTGGACCGGCCCTGACGATCCAAAGGCTTGACAGAGTACTTGCCTGAGGCTCGGACTAGACAGTCTCGAATCGGTTGAGGACTATCTTTTGCCTCGGTTCATAGATGGAAATCCAATTTCCAAATACGTGACTTTGCGATTTTGATTGTAAACTTATATATGGCGACATAGTGTTATGGGCCATTCATGCCGCCTATGATTGATACTTATGATTTAAAGTTGTTTTATACACTAAGCACTTATAGTAGTATCAAATGATTTGTTTTAAACGTACTAAGCATGTTTGGCTATTATAAGGGAAAACCCTATCCTCGGCTGCGTTGCATTGTGTGATGGGACCTGGGTCTTATAATAGCTTCATTTTTAGAAAAACATTGCGCTGTTTGCTTATATGCACTGGTAATCTTGGAAGGAAACCCGTTCCGTGCTATACGGCGTGGTCCCTTGATTTACCTAACTTTAAAAACAAAGATTAATAACTGTTTTAGTTCTCACACCAGTCACATGACTGACCTGGAGTTTATTGTTTTAACCTAAACTCTGGGTGCCCTTATTTTGACACGGGCAGCTAGTAGTTTTGGTTTTGCAGATTTATATTCACAGGATCCTGGTTTACAGCTGGAATGATATCCGGAAAGCTTTGTATCCGTATATCTCTTCTAGTTGTGTATTGTATTATTTTCCGCTGCTATGTATTTAAATGTAATTTAAATCTCTGTTATTTCTGTGTAATATTCATTTATACTCTGTATATTCTTGTAATCTGATGCATTGATGTAATATGCAATGAAAAGTTCTTCTGTTTGTGTTCTGATTTGTCTTGTCCTCACAGTAATTCGTTCTTTCTCATCTCTTCGGAGACCGGGGAAGTTTCGGGTCGCTTCAAAGTTTCATAGTCAAATTCTATTGTTTGCAAAAATAGTATTTTTGGGGATCTAATTATATAAATAAATCAATTATCGCAAAATTTATGGGTTGTTAAAGAGGTAATCCATGGAATGGTGTGATGAGATATGCAAGGTGGTTTTGGAGGCTGTGGTTCGTAAATCACTTGGATTAAGCGGAAGTAATACACTTGGGAAGTGTATATATTTCGGTTGTGAACTCACAAGGAGTGATCGAAGGTGGACATAACAAGCAATTCGGGATGAAACGTGGCAACGAGATAATGGACTGACTCTAGTGGGACTTGAAATAAAAATAGAGTTATGGATTGCTCATATGTTGTAAGCACCAATGAATCATGGATAGTTCGGAGGATTCTGGTAGACTCATTGTAGGGGTTCGTGGGGAGACCCGCTCGGATCTGGGAGATCATGTACCTTGGATCGCTTGGAAGGTGATCAACTTGTCTTGGGAAAGCAAACGTACGTGGGACGCATGGTAATCTATGTTCAGGAATGGGATGTTGATGATGATGGTTTTGATAATAACAACCTTGTTTCTATTATGTTTCTATTACTATTTTTATAAAATACATACTAACACAATTCTCTAGAATATTTATATGGAGAGAGAGGAAATCTATGCATGCATTTTATAATGGAAGATTGTACAGTTTATAAGAACCAAGATTTAAAATAGAAGAGTTCAAGTTTCAAGACTCATGAATATCAAAAAATCAAGAGTTCAAGATTTATAGAGTTAGTATGTCTAGAAATCATGTTAAAACTCTGATTAGCACTTGATTCTATTTAAATATTGATTTTAAAATTTAAATCCTGATTTTAAACTTGATTAATTTTAAATTTATTTTCTTGATTTAAATCTTATTTTTATATGATTTCAAAATTACTTCCTTATTAAGAATATATACTTCTTAGTTTTAATAGTATTTTAACTCCTGGTAGTTTTTTCGAAACTGTTAAAAACTAAGTTTATACTCAAATTTATATTTTAAATTTGAAACTTAATTTTTGCTTGTTTTGTAATATTGGTTAAACTTCTTGTTTATAATAAGTTTTTAACTTTTATGTGTATAGTTTTATATATTAATACTTTTATATCAATTTATATTTAATTTCTTAATGATTCTTAGTATATTTTTAAATATAAGCTGTTGGCCAACCTTTTGGTAAAAGCCGTCACGGTTCAATAAATCGAAGCCCAATGTCAAAAATCTTACAAAACAACATCGATTGACCCCAGTGGTCGGCTCCTACTTCAGAAAGATCGAACAAGATTTGGCCCGAGTCGGTTTTCCTCGAGTAGCGGCATCACATTCCCCGACTTAATCGATTTCCAAGCTAACCGAGTCAACCATTCCCTCAAAGATCGGATTGATCAGATATCTTTGGATCTACGTGGAAATATCCAAATGAATTATGCATTGCTTGGCCCAATTCTCAAGGCATTAAAGCCGGTCAACTACTTCCGACCAGAGCTCTGCTTTTGATACAACTCATCTCGGATGCCACGCATTTCACAATTCTCGAGGATACTATTAATCAGCAGTAGACCGGGTCCCACAGCTGCAATAACACTGAATGATCGAGTTCCACGTGTCCGAGCTCCGCAAAAGAGGCAGGCTACGTTGCATCTAAATCATCCCACTTCTTCATTTATAAATACCTCCATACGAAGAATGGAAAAGAGACTTTTGGGCAGAATTTCCTCTCTGAAGCTCAGATTCTATAGCTAACTCCAAAAATAGCCAACTCTTTTCTGAAACACAACGTTTTTGTGTTCATCTCCCAATTTCTTTAAATAGAAAAAACAAATTGTACTTGTAATCAAAAGAGAATCAATATATAAAGTGGACGTAGGCATCGTCTTTTGCCGAACCACTATAAAAATCTTGCATGTCCCTTGTCTTTATTTACTTTTCTACACTCTGTGATTTTTGTTCGTGTATTCCATGCATGATTGGGGGTTGAACGTCACTAGTGACCAACTTTTGACGTCAACACTTTGGCACGCCTGGTAGGGGCACGCACCGACCTGCCCCATAACCTTCAGCAATTTCCGACCAATGGCAAACAAGAGGAAGAAGGATGCAATGTCTTCCCATCCTACAAACGCTGATGCAGCAGAGACAAACGCTGCAGAAGCAAGTCAGGAAGCCTCCACCTCTCATGAAGACACGTCCCGATATCTAACTTGGGATAACATGGACAAGATTATGGCCAAACTCAGGGGCCAGATGATATCTCAGGACGAACCGCTCAAACAACAGCAGGAAGCGATGAATCACCTTCTCGCTCGGATGGATAAAGGAGCAAACATTCCGGTATCATTTTCTGCACCGAGCGGGACTGGGGTAGCAACTGATCTTCGGTCTGCACAAATACTAGCTGCAAATCAAATCATACCTTTGCTTCCTATTAGCTCGACACCACCTCCCGACCTAGACCTATCGAACAACAACTGGGTCAATCGAGATTAGCACCATTTCCATTACAACCCAGCATCTTACAATAGACTCGCCTCATGCCGCCTCACCTCCAATAAAGAGCTGGTGGAGCCTTCCCTTTGAACAAAGACCACTCTACCATACTGGTTCCCAGCCTAGTGTTGGAAAACTCTACTATGAACCCTTCTAACAATGCATCGGGCAGGGGCACCGAAGTGCCCCGAACATCAAATGCTATGTTGGGTCGGCTTGATGCTAACCAAACTCGGACTAACCCAGCCAGGACAGGTATGGTTCTATCTAATAATGATCGAGCAATCCCAACAGCGGCTGAACCGGACCTCAAAACTACGATGGATCTTTTCCCTCACCTTCACTCAACACTCGGAGGTCAAGCCCAACCAACGACCACCCTTCCGAGCATGCTTTCAACGGACCCTAGTAGATGGAAGCCAGCTTGGAAGCATCATTAGATGCTTCACCCAGGGGATTTCTTCTCAACTGATATAGATGATATCCACCGCAGCCCCTTCAACAGTGAAATAAGAAACTCCAGCCATCCCCTAGACTTCAAGTTCCCGACCATATAGCCCAACAACGACCGGATAGATCCGAATATTCATCTCATTCGGTACATGCACCACATGGAAGTGCTCTCTGCATCGACCAACGTCATGGGCAAGTACTTCCCTCTCTTCCTCATGGACATAGTCGGCATGTGGTTTCGACATCTAACAACTGAGTCGATTCGCAGCTGGAACATGATGGTCTCCTGCTTCATCGAGTAGTTCAGATCTCACATCTCTTGAATGAAAAGCATCATGTTCCTGACCTCTATCAAGCAATAACCTGGTGAAACCCTCTGGTCATATCATGAAACATTCAATGTGGCCGTAGCATCTGTCGATCGATCCGATCCATAGATGGTGCTTATGGCCACCATTGCAGGTGTTCAGAAGCGATCAGAATTCAGGATCTCTTTAACAAGAGACCCTCCAAAAGATATCAAATATTTTTACGCCGAGGTCAAGCGGTTCCTCCAGCAGGATGACGCCAGCATTGAGATGGAGAGCCTCGAGGTGCTTGCCACTAAGGATGGAGGTCCATCCAACACCAATGGACAGAATAAAGGAAAAGGAAAGGTCTCAGAGAAGAATATGTTAGGGAATGCGGAATCTCTCGTGAATGCAAAACAGACACTAAAGGGGGTGAATAATGCTTTTGAGAATTTAAACAAAATCTAAAACTTATGTGATAAACTATGTAACGACCGCCCACAGCCCTCGCACTAAACAAGAGGAATATTGCGCTGAAAGGTGTGTCAGGCAGCTATGGACGATCATCAAGGTATGATAACACAACCGGAACATGTCATATAATTCATAGCGCAAGGATACAATATAATAGAATATATACAATAGGCAGGAATAGTGAAGCATATATGAACAGGAAACTCCAAACTTTCTTAATAACTAGAAATTATATCAACATAATAATGTACATGGATGCCTCACTATAGCACCTAGAGTTAATCTTCAAAAAGCATAAACAAGTACAATATAGTAGTAAAGATAATACGTCATCCTCTTGTTCGCCCCCGAACAGCTACATCTCCCTCATTAAGCAATCACATGTCACCTGCCACCTAGTCTGCCCACCTAAAAATGGATGAACAACCCAAGATAATAAGGTGGAAACATAAAACCTTGAGTCAGACTATAGTCTTAGTGAGCGATGATACAACTAACAAACTCCATCAATAAAGTATATGAGAATAGGTAGATATACCAACCACTACCCAATACAGGAGAAGAACTAACAATTATCTTTCCCACATCTGACAGTGATAGCCTTTACAATCCATAACATCCAAGGTAACAACAACTTATCCATGACAATCATAACAACCATTAATAACATTCATAGCATCCAGATTACATAGGTCTCATGTAGACAATCCTGACCCAGTTTAACATCCCTCAAGCACTATCCCTATAGGCCTAAACCAATATCAGTCAAGCACTCAAGGAACATCTCCTTCGACGCTGGATAATCCACGTGAGATGATATAAACAAAATATCCATAACAGACTCTGGCTATCACCGCCAATCCTGCTTTGAAACCATCGTTTATCGTATGACGGCCCATCATGACTGCCATATGTCAAGGGATAATGGTAACTCCAGTTCTAGCAACAACTCCACACGCCATCATGACTCATATGTTTGTTTCCTCAAATCTCGACAACTAGGCCCTTCACGACTGATCAAGGTACGAAGCCCTTCATGACTACCCAAAGTATCCCTACTGTAACACCCCGTAATTTTAAATATTAAAGTTAACAAATTGAGGAATAATTAATTTTAAATGTGAGAATCAAGGGAAATGGGTTATTCCATTGTGTTCGTCTCGGAATTCTGGTTGAGATAGAGTCCGAATTTGCGTGAATTGGACTTCGTATGAAGAAGTTATGGCTGTCGGAAGTTTCCAGAAAATTTAAATAAATTCAAACAGCTCGAAACCGGATTCAAAATTCAAAACAGAAGTCAGAAGCGGGCTGGGCGGGAAAATTCCCGCCCAAGACCCAGGTCGACCAGGGGGTCGACCCTAGTGTCGACCTCCCCCCTACAGGTCGACCTAGGGGTCGGCCTGCCCCCCCCCCCCCCCCCCGGGACAGATCTGAAAGATGACGACTTATGACTTGTTGCTAAGTCACTAGGGCTTCTGGATAGTTCTGATCTAGTCTGAATGGTTGTGGTTAACTCTAGGTTCATCCAACGGCTCTAATTGAATTGAAATTCTATATAAACACATGTAGACTCAAATCCTAAAACCTAATTGAAATCAGAACCATGGCCGTCATGCTATCACCCCGCAACCTAAAGTAGCCGCCACCAACTAGAGGAAATGTAAAGCTAATCAACTCAATTCAACTCAAGTCTATAACAACAACAACTACGAATTTGTCTACTTCAAAGGCGAGCTAAATCAATTTCATAACACAGATCCGAGAACTCAAGACCTTCTTTGAGTTGTGAGTTCGATTTCTTTAATAAGATAATCAACAAGTTAATTAGGTTGAGTTATAATTTAGGTTATATGGTTATGTTTGTGAATCATTGGAAAAATGTGATATTTTGTGAATATATGCTAGTTGTTCATAATGATAGTTTTGTTGTAGATCCCTTTTTATATGCCAAATCACCTATGTTCAACTTGATTCATGTTTGACATCATTTTATATGCAAGTTTGGTTGTAGATTATATGCTAGTTACTATGTGAATTGTACACAAGTCTACATGAGAACCAAGTAAAATGACTATATGCAAGTGTAGGCAGAAATTGGATTCACATATATACAAGTTTACACCTTTAGATTTAGATCTATGACATACATAGTTTTATGCAAGTTTGTGACTATGGCCTATGCAAGTTTTGGATGAAAACTATATTCATATATGCAAGTTTTGGGTGAAAAACTATATTATATATATGCAAGTTCACACCTTTAGGCCTATGTTTAGATTCATGATAATACAAAATTTATGCAAGATATGTTGGAATCCTTATTTGTAAGTTATATCCATTTTTGTGTGTTATGCAAATTTGTGATGTTTCTTCCCTTTTATGTGATTAGACTAATTGCTAGTCTAATATATATATATATATATATATATCATGATAAGCGAACGATCAATGTGTTGACGATGGGAGTAATATTGAATATACTCATATTAAGAATTGGCATGTAATGGCCTTAAAAGGCATACAATTAATTGGAGGCAAGAATTAAAATTTGTTATACCTGAAATAAATGGACATAATTTAGGTGACAATTATGGACATAAGTATATTTGGAATTTATTGAGAAATTTGAATAGGGATATAAATCCACTTTGGGGTTAAATAAAGATATGTAATAATTAACCGCCTGAGACACGAGGTTAGACTCGTTTGTGGTGCAAGACTGCCCGGACCCGCCCGACAAATCCAGCAGCCACAAATGCCAGTCTAATGTGAGAGGTCAAAGGCACGAATTAAATGCGTAACAATTGTAAAGACACGAGGTTAGGCTCGTTTGTGGTGTAAGACTGCCTGGACCCGCCCGGCAATTCCAGCAGCCACAAATGCCAGTCTAATGTGGGAGGTCTTTGCGAGGTTATGGTTTTAATGAATTAAGAAACACTTAACCAGATAAACATGTGGTGGGACATGGGGGTTATGTAGGTGCCTTGGGTGGCATGTGAAATCAAGTGGGTGCCTTGGGTGGCATGTGAAATACGATTAGATGCACTTAACCAAGATTGAAACATGAAAGAAGTCATGAATAAGAATGGCGTTAAGTGGGAAAAACCTTAGAGGGGACCAAGCATGGGTGGAAAGCTTGTGTCATGCATGGGGGGCCTTTTCAAACCAGTAACCCATTAAGTATCTTTGTGGGCTCGACCCAAGTCGAGGATGGGACACGCGTACTGGGTTTGATTGTAAGAGGTCAAAATGGGTTAGCGGTGGCAACCCAAGTCCAATGGGGTCATGTGCGTGTGTGGGCCGGGGCTGGTAGGTAAGACGTTGTTGCATCGTGTACTATAAACCATGCATTTTTGGTGGTATCGGGTTGCCACTTTGGGGAGTGATATACCCCACTGTGGGGCCAGCACGAGTATCTACGAGTTAAGGAGCCAATCGATTGGGGGTAGTGGGTACACCTAGTGGAGATAGGGGAAGACGACACCTATGAAGGCGGCTAGGGGTGCACGAAACTACCATTATCATTATTAAGTTCTATAGGCGGGATCAAATTTTAGGGTGTTTGGTGTGGTGCAATGTAGTAATTATCTTATAGTGATTAGGTGTGCCTTTAACGTTATCTTTATTCATCTTATTTCCTTTATTTGCTCCGTCATACCCATTTGTTCACAGTCATTTCCCTATTTTCTAGCTTATGCCTTATCCTAGTTACTTAATGATTATATTGTTAAAGTTATTGCACTCGCCAGACTTTATGTCTGACCACCTTTGTTTCCACCTCTTTTCTTCCTTCCCTCCCCCCCAGGTGCTCAGGGTGGGACTAGTACAGTGGAGCTTGATTTGGACAGCTTTATCTCTTTCTTTTGGAAGTTGCTTGGATCGCTGAAGTAAAGTTCAGCCTATCTTATTTATGGCTATTTTATGTTGGGGTTATGTCTTTTATTTTATGTACTCAGAACTTATTTATCAAGATGGATAGAAAGTGTATTGGGTTTTGTAGTTGGTTTTTGATATGATGTAACCAAACTATTTCTCCACTGCAATAAAAGTGGTTTTTATTTTCCAAGTACCAATATATTTATCTGTCTTGTTTACTTTTCTGTTCTATACACAATAAACGCTCCCCCAAAATTAAGGCATTCCCTTTGTGAGTGACCTTAATGGAGATGGGGTGTCACACGTGGTATCAGAGCTGAAGGTTGCCAGACCAGATATGAATTTTGAAAAACTATTTTTCAAAAAGCACTTTTATAAATAAATACTTTCAAAAATACGTTTTACGGAGAGTATTTTCAAGAGAAAAGTTTATTTTAAAAACATAACCCCCAAGAGCCATATATCTTTCTTTCGAATTCTTTGTTTGAATCTCTTCATTTTCTTTTCAGCATGTCTGGAATTCCCGAGATATCCGAGGGGATACCAATACCAGGATGGTTTAGAAGGTATCTGGAAGCTAGGGCCCATGTCACAGGCCCAGCAAATGCTCCTCCTCGTCCTCCTTCCCTTGTTGATACTTTCGCAAAGATATGCAAGGACTTTCGGATAATGGGCGGAAAACCTTCTCATGGGTCGGAGACGTATGTTGGAGCTCGAAATTGGCTAAAGGAGGTGGAAGAATTGTTTGGAATCTTTGAGGTAGAAGATGGAAGAAAGGTCCAATTAGCTGCCTGGTTAATGAAGGATGAGGCCTCGTTTTGGTAGGAGGTCACTAATGGAGAGCGTCCAGTTGATACATGGCCGGATTTCAGGCGTAGTTTGAGGCAAAGTTTCTCTCACGGGCTGAAGAGAATCTATACATGGAAAGGTTTTTGGCATTGAGGCAGGGAAATCTATCAGTGTAAGAGTACGTCAACAAGTTTAATTAGTTGGCAAGATTTGGCTTGGACTTGGCGAATACACCCAAAAAGAAGGCCCTGAGATTTGTTAAGGGTTTGAACGAGTCGCTACATGGGTTAGCTATGACCCACATCCCTATGGGGGCCACCTTTGAGAGACTAGTTGACATGGCGCTTATGCATGAAGAGGAGAAAGGCGCCAATGCTAATAAGGCACCTGAGAAGAAAGGGGATCAAAAGAAACCACAACAGCAGCAGCAGAACAAGAAGGGTGGTAAAGACAACAATGGTAAGGGAAAGAAAAGATGCTTTAACTGTGGGACACCAGGCCATCTAAGCAAAGACTATAGGAAGAAGAATAATACTGGTTGTTTCCACTGTGGCGAGGCAGGAAATCTGATTAAGGACTGCCCAAATAAAGGGCAGAGGGAAGGGCCTAACTCTGGAGGGCAGATTCAGGCTCTCATGGCACCAAGGCAGGCAAGGGGCAGGTCCAGGCTCTCGTGGTCCCACCACTGCAACAACGAGGTAGAGCGATTTCCATTGAAAGTTTAGTCTATCTTTTTTATCATCCTGTTCGCACACTCTTTGATTTTGGTGCATCGCACTCTTTTATATCCACTGCTTTAGTTGAGACACTACACCTAAACACCAGTATAGTAGAGGATCCCTTAGTTGTTTCAAATCCAATTGGGGGCTCAGTCTATTTGTCGATGATTTGTTTGGATTTGGAAATTTCTATACTTATCGTTGGGTTTAGATGTGATGCTTATGTTTTGGGCTTCACGGGCTATGGGTTAATTTTGGGCATGGATTGGTTATCCAGTCCTGGAACCGTCCTAGATTGTGAAAAGAGGGAGATTAGGCTTATGACACGCTTGGGCAACACTCTCGAAATCTCTTGTAATCCCATGAATTCTGTTATGCTAAGTTATCTAGAATCGCTTGACGCGTCTGTTGAGAATTTGCAGTCTGTTAGAGTGGTCCGTGAATACTCGGATGTCTTCGATGAAGTTCGAGGTTTACCGCTGAGGCGTGAGATAGACTTTCGAATATACATAGTAGATAATGCAAAGCCAGTTGCATTACTAGTGCGCCACATGGCTCCGAGGGAGAGAAGAGAACTCAGTAAGCAAGTGAAAGAATTGCTTGAGAAGGGGTTCATAAGAAGAAGTATTTTGGAGTAGGGTGCTCCAGTCGTTTTTGCTACAAAAGCTGATGGTTCACTTAGATTGTGCGTGGACTATAGAGAGCTGAATAAGCTAACAAAGAAGAACAGACACTCGTTACCGAGGATAGACGATTTATTCGATCAGTTGGTGGGTGCTTTGGTTTTCTCGCAACTGGATTTGGCTACAGGGTTTCATCAGCTAAGGGTGGCTGAAGATAGCATCGATAAGACTGCATTTAGAACTCCTGACGGTTTCTTTGAGTGGCTCGTCATGCCTTTTGGTTTGATGAATGCACCCGCATACTTTGTTGACTTAATGAGTAGGGTGTTCAGGGGGTTTCTGAACAAGTTTGTGGTAGTCTTTGTAGACGATATTCTGGTTTTCTCTAAAAATGAAGAAGAGGATGCCCTACATCTTAGGGAAGTCTTAGAGACTCTATGAGCGCATCAGCTAAAAGCTAAGTTCTCCAAGTGCCATTTTTGGAGAAAAGAAGTGAGGTTCTTAGGACACGTGGTCTCTAAGGAAGGGATAGCTGTGGATCCCGCTAAGATAGTAGCAATACAAGATTGGAAAACGCCTAAGAACGCAACAGAAGTAAGGAGCTTTTTAGGGCTGGCTGGTTACTATAGGAAGTTCATTAAGGACTTCGCGAAGATATCAGCCCCTCTCACTCGATTAACGAAGAAGAATTTGACTTTTACTTGGGACGTTGACTATGATGATGCTTTCCAACGTCTGAAGAGGGCTTTGACGATAGCTCCAGTTTTAGTTTTGCCAAACGGGAGTAAGGCATTCACTGTATATACCGATGCTTGCGGGACAGGGCTTGGCGCAGTTTTAATGTAAGAGGGTAGGGTGATATGCTATGGTGGAAGACAGTTGAAAACCCAAGAGAAAAATTACCCTACCCACGACTTGGAGTTGGCGGCCATAGTTTTTGCGCTTAAGTCATGGCGTCATTATTTGCTAGGCGAGAGGTTTGAGTTGTATACAGACCATAAGTCGCTAAAGTAATTATTCTCTCAAAAGGACCTAAACTTGAGGCAATAGAGATGGATGGAGTTTTTGGCATCCTACGATTTTGAGATCGCATATACCCCTGGCAAGGGTAACGTTGTAGCCGATGCCTTAAGTAGAAAGAAGTTGACTTTAAGTCCTTTGTTTGAAGAGCAGCAGAGTTTGGAGTATATATCTTCCTTTGACTTCAGACCCTCTATCGATTATGTACCCGGATTGTTGACATCATTAGAGGTGCAACCTACACTTTTGGGTCGAGTTGGAGAGGCACAGCGGAACGACCCACATTTGGTTGAGATAGTAGGCAAGCTTATAGGAGGGGAGTCCTCAAGACATCTTGATAGATATGCTATAAATGAGAGAGGTTGGCTACGTATAGATGGAAGACTTTGCGTACCACAAGACGAAAGTTTGAAGAAGGCAATTCTTGAAGACTCACATCGCTCTAAGATGACCATACATCCCAGTGGTGATAAGATGTATAGGGATATGAAGAGGGTTTTCTTTTGGGCCGAAATGAATAAGGACGTGGCCGAGTTCGTTGTTATATGCTTAGTGTGCCAGCAAGTCAAGGCGGAGCAAAAGAAGCCTGGAGGTTTGCTCCATCCCGTAGAGATTCCGCTTTGGAAATGGGAAAGCGTTTCCATGGATTTTGTAGATGGGTTACCAAGATCGAGGAAGGGTAATACGGGGATTTGGGTAATTGTAGACCGACTTACTAAAAGTGCCCATTTTATTCCCGTCAAAAGTAGGACCGCCGCATGGTTAGCATCTGTTTACCTTCGAGAGATAGTTCGTTTGCACGGCATACCCTCCAGCATTGTGAGCGATAGAGATCATATTTTCACAAGCGAATTTTGGAAGAGCTTACAAGAGGAGGTTGGGACGCAGTTATGCTTAAGTACCGCTTATCATCCTCAGACGGACGGCCAGACCGAGAGGGTGAATCGGATTCTAGAAGACCTTCTGAGGCTATGCATTCTAGACTTTGGAGGAACATGGGAAGAACACCTTCCACTAGTAGAGTTCGCCTATAATAATAGTTTTCAGGCTAGCATTGGCATGGCACATTTTGAGTCTCTTTATGGACGACCATGCCGATCACCTACATGTTGGTGGGAATCCACGGATAAGGTTTTGCTTGGACCCGACATGATTAGGGAAACTTCGGAGAAGATAGACCTGATTCGACGGCGAATGAAGACGGCGCAGGACCGACAGAAGTCATATGCTGATAAGAGATAAACCGATCTTGAGTTCAATGTTGGGAACATGGTTTTTATTAGGGTGTCACCATTGAGAAACGTAGTCCGTTTTGGATCGGTAGGGAAGTTGGCACCAAGGTTCGTAGGACCCTTTCCAATTACAGAGAGGATTGGGCAGATGGCGTACAGAGTAAAGTTACCAGAGAATCTCAGCGGAGTTCATGACGTGTTTCACATTTCACATTTGCGTAAGTGTTTACACGATATGGCGGAAGTGGTAGAGCTGAGCACGCTCGAAGAAGTGGAAGTAGAGCACAATGCCACGATCAGACGAGCTCCTACGCGCATTCTCGGATCGGAGGTCAAAAAGCTTCGCAACAAAGAGGTCAAGTTGGTCAAAGTCAATGGGGAGATGATCAAAGAGACGCGACTTGGGAGACGGAAGATAAGATGCATACGTTGTACCCTTTCCTTTTTGAGGTATGTTTTAATTTCTCCTTTTTTTACCGCTTTGTTGATACTTGTCCTATCTTTTAGTATTATCTTTGCGATGGCATCTTCGATCTTTAGTTAGGAAGAACCCTATGGTTGAAACATGTGTTTGAGACATGTTATGTCTGATGGATGCAAATGGATGCAAGTGGTTGCTAGTGGTTGCGCGTGGATACATATACACACACACCTTAGGCACTAGATCGGCTCAATTACCTTCATGTTGCATATAAATGTGTGTTCATATTTAAATTAATGGAAGTATAATGGTTGTGTTATCATATGGATGCTGCATTTTGATGAATGGTTGTGCATACATGTAGAAATAATATGTATCGATAGGATTCTTTCGCATACATAATGGACGCATGGCACTATCATGATTTGCATTAAGGAGGTCAACTGAATCAGTAGACTGCCTGATTTTTCATTAGATAAGGAACATATACACACACTTCTTGCATATGTTCATACAACATTAGAAATTTTGTAAGGACAATGGATGCCTGTGTTTGATGGTTGAGTAAATGGACGATTGGATGTTAGGATATGCATTCTCCTTAACTTGGAGATTTCGGGGGAGAAATCCTTTAAGGAGGGGAGAATGTAACACCCCATAATTTTAAATATTAAAGTTAACAAATTGAGGAATAATTAATTTTAAATGTGAGAATCAAGGGAAACGGGTTACGCCATTATGTTCGTCTTGGAATTCTGGTTGAGATAGAGTCCGAGTTTGCATAAATTGGACTTCATATGAAGAAGTTATGGCTGTCGGAAGTTTCCAGAAAATTCAATTAAATTCAAACAGCTCGAAACCGGATTCAAAATTCAAAACAGAAGTCAGAAGCGGGCTAGGAGGGAAAATTCCCGCCCAAGACCCAGGTCGACCAGGGGGTCGACCTGAGTGTCGACCTCCCCCTAGGGGTTGACCTTGGGGTCGAACTGCCTGCCCCCCCCCTGGGGCCAGATCTGAAAGATGACGACTTATGACTTGTTGCTGAGTCACTAGGGTTTCTGGATAGTTCTTATCTGGTCTGAATGGTTGTGGACGGCCCTAATTGAATTGAAATTCTATATAAACACATGTAGACTCAAACCCTAAAACCTAATTAAAATCATAACCTTAGTCGTCATGCTATCACCCCGCAACCTAGAGTAGCCGCCACCAACTAGAGGAAAAGTAAAGCTAATCAACTCAATTCAACTCAAGTCTATAACAACAACAACTACGAATTTGTCTATTTAAAGGCGAGCTAAATCAATTTCAGAACACAGATTCCAGAACTCAAGACCTTCTTTGAGTTGTGAGTTCGATTTCTTTAATAAGATAATCAACAAGTTAATTAGGTTGAGTTATAATTTGGGTTATATGGTTATGTTTGTGAATCATTGGAAAAATGTGATATTTTGTGAATATATGCTAGTTGTTCATAATGATAGTTTTGTTGTGGATCCCTTTTTATATTCACCTATGTTCAACTTGATTCATGATTGACGACATTTTATATGCAAGTTTGGGTGTAGATTATATGCTAGTTTCTATGTGAATTGTACACAAGTCTACATGAGAACCAAGTAAAATGACTATATGCAAGTTTAGGTAGAAATTGGATTCACATATATACAAGTTTACACCTTTAGATTTAGATCTATGACATACATAGTTTTATGCAAGTTTGTGACTATGGCCTATGCAAGTTATGGACGAAAACTATATTCATATATGCAAGTTTTGGGTGAAAACATATATATATATATATATATATATATATATATATATATATATGCAAGTTCACACCTTTAGGCCTATGCTTAGATTCATGACAATACAAAGTTTACGCAAGATATGTTGGAATCCTTATTTGTAAGTTAGATCCATTTTTGTGTGTTATGCAAATTTGTGATGTTTCTTCCCTTTTTCTGTGATTAGACTAATTGCTAGTCTAATATATATATATATATATATATATATATGTCATGATAAGCGAACGAACAACGTGGGGACGATGGGGGTATTATTGAATATACTCATATTAAGAATTGGCATGTAATGGCCTTAAAAGGCATACAATTAATTTGAGGCAATAATTAAAATTTGTTATACCTGAAATAAATGTATATAATTTAGGTGACAATTATGGACATAAGTATATTTGGAATTTATTGACAAATTTGAATAGGGATATAAATCCACTTTGAGGCTAAATAAAGATATGTAATAATTAACCGCCTGAGACACGAGATTAGACTCGTTTGTAGTGTAAGACTGCCCGGACCCGCCCGGCAAATCTAGCAGCCACAAATGCCAGTCTAATGTGAGAGGTCAAAGGCACGAATTAAATTCGTAACAATTGTAAAGACACGAGGTTAGGCTCGTTTGTGGTGTAAGATTGCCCGGACCTGCCCGGCAAATCCAGCAGCCACAAATGGCAGTCTAACGTGAGAGGTCTTTACGAGGTTACAGTTTTAATGAATTAATAAACACTTAACCAGATAAACATGTGGTGGGACATGGGTGAGTTAAGTGGGTGCCTTGGGTGACATGTGAAATCTATTGGGTGCCTTGGGTGGCATGTGAAATACGATTAGATGCACTTAACCAAGATTGAAACATGAAAGAAGACATGAATAAGAATGGGGTTAAGTGGGAAAAACCTTAGAGGGGACCAAGCATAGGTGGAAAGCTTGTGTCATGCATGGGGGCCCTTTTCAAACCAGTAACCCATTAAGTATCTTTGTGGGCTCGACCCAAGTCGAAGACGGGACACGCGTACTGGGTTTGATTGTAAAAGGTCAAAACGGGCTAGCGGTGGCAACGCAAGTCCAACGGGGTCATGTGCGTGTGTGGGCCGAGCTGGTAGGTAAGACGTTGTTGCATTGTGTAGGTAAGAGCCGTGCATTTTTGGTGGTATCGGGTTGCCACTTTGGGGAGTGATATACCCCACTGTGGGGCCAGCACGGGTATCTACGAGTTAGGGAGCTGATCGATTGGGGGTAGTGGGTACACCTAGTGGAGATAGGGGCAGACGACACCTATGAAGGCAGCTAGGGGTACACGAAACTACCATTATCATTATTAAGTTCTGTAGGAGAGATCAACTTTTAGGGTGTTTGGTGTGGTGCAATGTAGTAACTATCTTATAGTGATTAGGTGCGCCTTTAACGTTATCTTTTATCATCTTATTTCCTTTGTTTGCTCTGTCATACCTATTTGTTCACAGTCATTTCCCTATTTTCCAGCTTATGCCTTATCCTAGTTACTTAATGATTATATTGTTAAAGTTATTGCACTTGCCAAACTTTATGTCTGGCCCCCTTTGTTTCCATCTCTTTTCTTCCCCCCCCCCCCCCCCCCAAGGTGCTCAGGGTGGGACTAGTACTAGTGGAGCTTGATTTGGACAGCTTTATCTCTTTCTTTTGGAAGTTGCTTGGATCGCTGAAGTAAAGTTCAGCCTATCTTATTTATGGCTATTTTATGTTAGGGTTATGTCTTTTATTTTATGTACTCAGAACTTATTTATCAAGATGGATAACAAGTGTATTGGGTTTTGTAGTTGGTTTTTGTTGTGATGTAACCAAACTATTTCTCCGCTGCAATAAAAGTGGTTTTTATTTTCCAAGTACAAATATATTTATCTGTCTTGTTTACTTTTATGTTCTACACACAATAAACGCTCCACCAAAATTAAGGCATTCCCTTTGTGAGTGACCTTAATGGAGATGGGGTGTCACACCTACTTTGAGTCTGCTAGAACTTACGATAACGATATTCTCTTGGCCTTCGCATCTCTAGTCGTTATCACCGGCGACTAATCATAAACTCAAGTCCCATCGAGAAACCATTATCCATAACCCAACAACTTTGAGTTGTATGCCTATTCCTTGTTTTTTACCGATCAACGAACACATTTCAACACTTCGAACCTTCCTACTTGAACTCGTGTCGAAGCTAGAACATTATCGACTAAAAAACAAGCTTTGTTTGGTCGATACTACATTTTATAGCATCTACAGCCTTTTAGCAATGAAAAACTGGCCAAAATGTCAAAACAACCTTTTATTGTGTTTCTGAAATGCTGTTATATCCCCTGGTTCAATCTGCATCCATCTAGTGCGAAGAGCTAAACAAAACTAGCTTTCACAGCGTTTCAGCTTTTTACAACATTTTAGAAGTGCTGTCGTAGCTCAGGTGCAACCAAATAAACCCATGCGCGACCTATCTTAGGTCTTGCTCGATCACAGCTTTTAACAGCATTTCATAAACGCTGTCGTAGCTTTGGTGCGACCGAAACCCATGCGCGACCTATTTTTGGTCATGCTCGACCACAGCTTTTAAAAGCATTTCATAAATGATGTTATAGCTCTGATGCAACCAAAACCCATGCATGGCCTATCTTTGGTCGTGCTCGAACACAGCTTTTAACAGCATTTCATAAATGTTGTCGTAGATCTGGTGCGACCGAATCCCATGCACGACCTATCTTTGGTCGTGCTCGACCACAGCATTTGATAAATGTTGTCGCAACTCTGGTGCGACCTAACCCATGCGCGACCTATCTTTGGTCATGATCAACCACAGCTTTTAACAGCGTTTCATAAATGTTGGCTCTTGTGCGACCCCTGGCCTGTACAGCCCCAATCTAAGTCCAATTTCGACCAAAACTGTAACACCCCACGTCCATTAATGTCACTCACAAAGGGAATGCATTAACTTCCATGGAGGTTTTAAGTGAATATAGAACAGTAAAATTACAACAAGACAGATATAAAATAGTACTTGGAAATTCAAAAACTTTATTTCATTGTAGCAGAAGTCAAAACATGTTTGATTACATCATAACACCATATTCAATGTCAAGTACAATATCTATCTTGATAAAACAAGTACATAATCCCATTACATGAATAGCCATTAAAAAGAAAGATAACAAGCTGGACTTTACTTCAGCAGTCCAAGCTTTCCAGAAGATAAGCTATCCAACTAGACTCCACTAGAACTTGGCCCAACCTGCGGACCTGAAGGGAGAAAAAGGATGGAAAAGAGGGGGTCAGACATAAAGTCTGGTGAATATGATAATTCTACAATACTATTACCAAAATAACTGGACTAAGGCATAAGCTGGAAAACAAGAAAATGTCTATGAAGAGCAGATTAAGGACATAGACAATCGCTAAAGGCAACGTTATAGGCGCTCCTAAATACTAAAGGATAAACACTATACTGCACCACACCAGTCACCCTAAAGATTCATCCCACTTAGCTTCACTTAGAAACTTTCCCAATGGCTTTACGTACCCCTAGCTGACTACATAGGTGCCGCCTGCCCCTATCTCCACTAGGTGTACCCTACTTCCCATTATTCGATCGGCTCCCTAACTCGTAGATACCCGTGCTGGCCCCACAGTGGGGTGTATCACTCTCCTAAAGTGGCAACCTGATACAACGGACATGAACGGCTTATACCTACACGATGCAACAACGTCTTACCTACCAGCCCGGGTCCACACACGCATATGAAACCCGTTGGACTTGCGTTGCCACCGCTCCCTGTTTTGGCCTCTTATAGTCAAACCCAGTATGCGTGTCCCGTCCTCGACTTGGGTCGAGCCCACAAAGATACGTTTTGGGATACTGGTTGAAATGGGCCCCCACTATTTACCACAAGCATTCCACCTAAGCTTGTCCCCATTAGTCCATCCCACTTAACCCACTTAGTCATGTTCATTTACATGTGTGTTTGGTTAAGTCTAATCGTATTTCAAATGCCTCTAAAGGCAACCACCAGATTCCTCATGCCACCCAAGGCACCTACTTAACCCCCATGTCCCACCTTACATGATTATCTGGTTAAGTATTTCTTAGTTCATTAAGGCCATAACCTCATAAAGACCTCTCACATTAGACTGGCATTTATGGCAGCTGGATTTGCCGGGCGGGTCCGGGCAGTCTTACACCATAAAAGAGTCTAACCTCGTGTCTTTACAACTGTTATGCTTTAGTTTGGGCCTAGGACCTCTCACATTGGGCCGACATTTGTGACTACTGGATTTGTCGGGCGGGTCCGGGCAGGTTTACATCACAAACGGGTCCAACCTCGTGTCCTAAGCATTGATTATTAATAATAATCCACTTTCCCCCAATTTTAATAATTCCCTACTTGAATTATTAATTACTTCCAATTTTTAACAATGTCCATAATTGACTCAATTATGGACATTCATTCATGGTATGCAACATCTTACAAAATTGCACCCAATTTATTAATTCCTAATATTACCCCTACCCCACGTTTGAACGTTTATTCGCAAAATATATGTTAGACTCGAATAGCCTAACTCATAGCATAAAAGAGATTATCATAATAACAACATGTATATGTGACCAAATGAATCATAATAAGGGGTGAAACTTGCATATGTCCAACTTGCATAGATTATACATGTCATGGACCTAAAGGTGTCAACTTGTTCAAAATTCACCTAATATAATCTCAATCAATTTTCATAAACTTACATATGAACATGTGTGAATCAACATCATCTAATTTTTTTTAACAACATGGTTTTATATGGGTACACCTAACTCAATAGGCAAATTCCCATAATCAAGTTTTATTTAATTATAGTTTCAAGTTTATGGGTACACCTAACCTAATAGGCAAATTCCCATAAACAAGATCCATTTAAATTAAGAAAAAAAAACATAACTTTAAGCATGATCCAACAACATGATTTTTCAACATAATATAGCATGATTTATAACATGGCATAGTATGATAGTATAACATAGCTTGACATGATTCTCAACATAGCACGACATAGCATAAGAGAATTTACAACATAGCATGACATAGCATATATAATTTACATCATACGACAACATAATAACATAATAAGAGATCCACAATATATAGAATTTACAATTACAAATCACATCACTTTCTTGTGATCCATTCATAACTGAGTCAAATTAGTTTGTAATAGTCTTGTGAGAATCATCATACTCACCAACAAAAGAAAAGAATTAGAGAAAGAGAGATCTTTTGATTTGATTTGTGTAGATTTAGTTGTAGATGATTAGGCTTCCTCTTCTTAGTTTGTGACGGCTATGCTGAACTCCATGGCAGCAGCATGACGGTAGCTTCTCTAATTTTACAAGTGATTTAGGTCTAGGGTCTACCCACTTATTTATAGATTTTAGAATTCATTTAGGCCATTAGATTTAACCTAGAAATAACCGCAGCCGTTCAGACAAGATGGGGTTTATCTTGTTGACTCAGCAATGAGTCAGAAGTGACTCAGCAAACACTCAGCATATTAATAAACTTCTATTCATGTCATAAATATATATATATTTTTTCTACAATGTACATATTAGATACATCCCCCTTTACTTATTATTGTTTTTATATACATATTAGATACATCCCCTCTCTCACACACTTATTAATATTTTTATATTCATATTAGATACATCCCCTCTCTTACATACTTATTAATATCTTTATATTCATATTAGATACATCCCCTCTCTTACATATTTATTAATATTTTTATATTCATATTAGATACATCCCCTCTTCTACACACTTATTATTATTTTAGCAACTTTAGTGTTAATAGAAAATTCGGGGTGTTACATTCTCCCCTCCTTTTAGGATTTCGTCCCCGAAATCTTCAAGTCTGGAAGAATGTATATCCTACCATCCAAACGTCCATCTACTCATCCATCATACACAGGCATCCATTGTCCTTACAGACTTCTAATGCTTTCATGTTTAAATGCACAGTGTGTGTATATGTCCGTATCTAATGCAAAATCAGGCGGTCCACTGATTCAGTTGACCTCCTTAATGCAACTATGATCGTGCCATGCATCCATTATGTATGCAAAAGTTTCTTAATGCTACATAATACTTCTATATGCGTGCACAACCATCATCTGAATGCAGCATCCACATGATAATACAACCATCGTTCATCCATTTTACTAAATACATCCATATATATGCAATATGCAATATGTAGTGACTGAGCCGATCTAGTGCCTAAAGTGTGTGTATATATGCATCCACGAGCAACCACTAGCAAACACTTGCATCCATTTTGCATCCATCATACATAACATGTCTCAAACACATGTTTCAACCATAGGATTATCCTAACTAAAGGTCAAAGATACTAATGAGAGGACATACTAAAGATAAGATAAGATAAGCTAAGCGATAAAGGAGAAATTAAAAGACATACCCTCAAAAAGAAAAGGGTACAACGAACGCATCTTCTCTTCTGTCTCCCAAGTTGCGTTGCTCTCATCATCTCCCCATTGCACTTTAACCAGTCTGACCTCTCGATTCCTCAACTTTTTGATCTCCGACCCAAGAATGCATGTAGGAGCTCGTCTAATTGTTGCATCACGCTCTATTTCCACCTCTTTAAGCAAGCTCGGCTCTACCACCTTCGCGGTCTTGTGCAAACACTTCCTCAAATGTGATACATGGAATACGTCGTGTACTCCACTAAGTTTCTCAGGCAACTCCACCCTATATGCCATCTTCCCAATCCTGTTTTTTACAGGAAACGGCCCTACAAACCTTGGTGCTAATTTCCCCACGAACCCAAAGCGAACAACATTCTGTAACGGAGATACTTTGATAAAAACCATGTCCCCAATGTCAAACTCAAGATCTGTCCTCCTCTTATCAGCATACGATTTTTGCCTATCTTGTGCTGCTTTCATCCTCCTTCGAATCAACTCAATCTTCTCCGAGGTTTCCCTAACCATATCGGGCCCAAGTAGGATTTTATCGGTAGATTCCCACCAACATGTAGGCGAACGGCAAGGCCTTCCATAAAGAGCTTCGAAAGGTGCCATGCCAATACTAGAATGAAAGCTATTATTATATGCGAATTCTACTAACGGAAGGTGCTCTTCCCATGTACCCCCAAAGTCTAGGATACAAAGCCTTAAAAGATCCTCTAGAATGCGATTCACCCTCTCGGTCTGGCCGTCTGTCTGAGGATGATATGCGGTGCTCAAACATAGCTGAGTCCCTACCGCCTCTTGTAAACTCTTCCAAAATTCGCTAGTAAAGATGGGGTCACGGTCGCTTACTATACTAGAAGGAATACCGTGCAAACGAACTATCTCCTTAATGTATACAGAAGCCAACCACGGAGCAGTCCTCTTACTTTTCACGGGAATAAAATGGGCGCTTTTAGTAAGTCTATCTACTATAACCCAAATCCCCGTGTTACCCTTCCTTGATCTTGGTAATCCATCCACAAAATCCATTGAGATGCTTTCCCATTTCCATAGTGGAACTTCTAATGGGTGAAGCAACCCACCGGGTTTCTTTTGTTCTGCTTTAACTCGTTGGCACACCAAGCATCTAGCGACGTACTCGGCCACATCCTTTTTCATACCGGCCCAAAAGAAAACCCGCTTCATATCTTTGTACATCTTATCCCCGCCGGGATGAATGGTCATTTTTGAGCGATGAGCATCATCGAGAATGGCCTTCCTTAAGTCTTCGTCTTGTGGTACCCAAAGTCTATTATCCCTTCGTAACCAACCCTTATCGTCTAGGGTATACCTACGAAGATGGCTTGACGACTCCCCCCTTTGAGCTTTTCTACTATCTCAACCAACTGTGGGTCGTCTCGCTGTGCCTCACCAACCCGTCCTAGAAGTGTAGGTCTAACCTCCAAGGATGCTAACAGACCGGGTACTAAGTCAACGGAGGGTCTAAAGTCAAACATAGAGATGAATTCTAAGCTTTGTCGTTCAACAAACAACGGACTCAAGGACAACCTTTTCCTACTTAAGGCGTCTGCCACCACGTTACCCTTGCCCGGGGTATATGCTATTTCAAAATCGTAGGAGGCTAAGAATTCCATCCACCGTTGCTGCCTTAAATTCAAATCCTTCTGAGAGAATAAGTATTTTAATGATTTGTGGTCAGTGAACAGTTCGAATTTCTCACCAAGAAGATAGTGACGCCAAGACTTAAGCGCGAAAACAATTGCGGCTAGCTCTAAGTCATGCGTGGGGTAATTCTTTTCATGAACCCTCAACTGCCTTCCACCATAGGCTATTACTCTTCCCTCTTGCATGAGGACCGCGCCAAGTCCCGTCCCACAAGCATCAGTATAGATGGTAAACGGTTTATTCCCGTCTGGCAGCACTAAGACTGGGGCTGAAGTTAAGGCTCTCTTTAAACGTTGGAACGCATCATCGCAATCTTTGTCCCACGTAAAAACCAGGTTCTTCTTCGTTAACCGTGTTAATGGAGCTGATATTTTTGCGAAGTCTTTGATAAACTTCCTATAATAGCCAGCCAACCCCAAGAAACTTCTTACTTCGGTTGCATTTTTAGGGACCTTCCAATCTTGGATGGCCACCACCTTTGCGGGATCCACTGCTATCCCTTCTTTGGAAACCACGTGCCCTAAGAACCGTACTTCCTTCCTCCAGAAGTGACACTTAGAAAATTTTGCCTTAAGGTTATGCGCTCGAAGGGTTTCCAACACTTCCCTAAGATGTAGGGAGTGCTCTTCTTTATTCTTAGAAAAGACTAAGATGTCATCCACAAAGACTACCACGAATTTGTTAAGGTATTCCCTAAACACCCTACTCATCAAATCAACAAAATATGCAGGGGCGTTTGTCAAACCAAAGGGCATCACTAGCCATTCATAGAATCCGTCAGGAGTCCTAAAAGCAGTCTTATCTATACTATCCTCAGCCACTCTCAGTTGATGAAAGCCAGTGGCTAAGTCCAACTGCGAAAACACTGAGGCGCCAACTAACTTATCAAAGAGATCGTCAATCCTCGGCAGTGGGTGTCGGTTCTTTTTAGTAAGCTTGTTTAGTTCTCTATAGTCCATACAAAGTCTAAGAGACCCATCCGCCTTTGTGGCAAAAACTACTGGAGCACCCCACTCCGATATACTACGTCTTATGAACCCCTTCTCAAGCAACTCCTTTACTTGCTTATTGAGTTCCCTCCTTTCACGAGGAGCCATGTGGCGCACTGGCAAAGATACGGGTTTAGCATTATCCACAAGATAAATTCGAAAGTCTATCTCCCACTTTGGAGGTAAGCCCTTCACCTCCTCAAACACATCCGGATATTCCCGGACCACTTCTACCGATCGCAGGTTCTCTACAGACGCGTCAAGCGATTCAAGATAACTTAGCATAACGGAATTTATGGGATTACAAAAGATGTCGAGAGCATTACCAAGGCGAGTCACAAGCCTAACTACTCTCCTTTCACAATCAAGAATGGCCCTATTTCTAGACAACCAATCCATTCCTAAAATTAGCCCATAGCCCGTGAAGCCCAATACATAAGCATCACATCTAAATTCAACGCTAAGTATAGAGATTTTCAAATCCAAACATATCATGGTCAAATGAGCCGAACCCCCAATTGGATTTGAAACGACCAAGGGATCCTCTACTAAACTGGTGTTCAAGTGCAGTGATTCAACTAATGATGCAGAGATAAACGAATGAGATGCGCCAGAATCGAATAAGGTACGGACAGGATGATCAAACAGAAAAACTAAGCTTTCAACAGAAATTGTTCTACCTCTTTCTTGCAGCGGTGGGGCCGCAATAGCCTGAACTTGCCCCCTTGCCTGCCCTGGTGCCATAAGAGCCTGCACCTGTCCTCCCGAGGTAGACCCTGCCCTCTGCCCCTTCTTTGGACAGTCCTTCACTAAATGTCCCGCATCTCCACAATGAAAACAACCAGTCTTCTTTTTCTTTCTACAATCTTTGCTGAGATGGCCAGGCGTCCCACAATTGAAGCATTTCTTCTTCCCTTTGCCATTATTGTTTTTACCACCCTTCTTATTTTGCTGTTGGGGTTTCTTCTGATCCCCTTTCTTTTCAACTGCCTTATCCTCATGCATAAGTGCCATTTCTACTAGCTTTTCAAAGGTGGCTCCCATAGGGATGTGGGTCATAGCCAACCCTTGCAACGGTTCATTCAAGCCTCTAACGAACCTCAAAGCTTTCTTCTCTGGCGTGTTCACCAACTCCAAGCCAAATCTTGCTAACTGATTAAATTTATTGACATATTCCTTTACTGATGAGCTCCCTTGCTTTAGTGCCAGGAATTTTTCCATATTTAAGTTCTCCTCTGCCCTTGAAAGAAACTTTGCCTCAAACCTTCGTCTGAAATCCGCCCATGAATCAACTGGACGTTCCCCGTTAATGACCTCCCACCAAAACGAGGCCTCTCCCTTCATTAACCAAGCAGCTAAACGGACTTTCCTCCCATCTTCCACTTCAAAGATATCCAACAATTCCTCAGTCTCCTTAAGCCAATCTCTGGCCTCCACAAACGTCTCAGTCCCTTGAAAAGTTTTTCCTCCCATAGCCTTGAATTCCTTGCACGTCTTTGCAAAAGTGTCAACACGAGGAGGAGGAGGAGGAGGAATGGGTGCAACTAGGGGTGGAGGAGTATCCGCTGGGCCTGCAGTGGTGGCCCTAGCCTCCAAGTATCTCCTAAACCACCCTGGAATCGTCACACCTTCTGGGAGATTAAGATCTTCAGCCATGCTGAAACGAAAAAGGAAAGATTCAAAATGGAGAATTCGAAAGATAAAGATAAGGATGTGGCTATTTGGGATTATGTTTTTCATAAAAACTCTCTTTAAATAACATGTTTTTTTTTTGAAAGCACTTCTTCCAAAAATACTTTAGAAAAAAAAATATTTTTCTAAAAAAAAAATTTATCTGTTCTGGTAACCTTATGCTCTGATACCACGTGTAACACCCCACGTCCATTAATGTCACTCACAAAGGGAATGCATTAACTTCCATGGAGGTTTTAAGTGAATATAGAACAGTAAAATTACAACAAGACAGATATAAAATAGTACTTGGAAATTCAAAAACTTTATTTCATTGTAGCAGAAGTCAAAACATGTTTGATTACATCATAACACCATATTCAATGTCAAGTACAATATCTATCTTGATAAAACAAGTACATAATCCCATTACATGAATAGCCATTAAAAAGAAAGATAACAAGCTGGACTTTACTTCAGCAGTCCAAGCTTTCCAGAAGATAAGCTATCCAACTAGACTCCACTAGAACTTGGCCCAACCTGCGGACCTGAAGGGAGAAAAAGGATGGAAAAGAGGGGGTCAGACATAAAGTCTGGTGAATATGATAATTCTACAATACTATTACCAAAATAACTGGACTAAGGCATAAGCTGGAAAACAAGAAAATGTCTATGAAGAGCAGATTAAGGACATAGACAATCGCTAAAGGCAACGTTATAGGCGCTCCTAAATACTAAAGGATAAACACTATACTGCACCACACCAGTCACCCTAAAGATTCATCCCACTTAGCTTCACTTAGAAACTTTCCCAATGGCTTTACGTACCCCTAGCTGACTACATAGGTGCCGCCTGCCCCTATCTCCACTAGGTGTACCCTACTTCCCATTATTCGATCGGCTCCCTAACTCGTAGATACCCGTGCTGGCCCCACAGTGGGGTGTATCACTCTCCTAAAGTGGCAACCTGATACAACGGACATGAACGGCTTATACCTACACGATGCAACAACGTCTTACCTACCAGCCCGGGTCCACACACGCATATGAAACCCGTTGGACTTGCGTTGCCACCGCTCCCTGTTTTGGCCTCTTATAGTCAAACCCAGTATGCGTGTCCCGTCCTCGACTTAGGTCGAGCCCACAAAGATACGTTTTGGGATACTGGTTGAAATGGGCCCCCACTATTTACCACAAGCATTCCACCTAAGCTTGTCCCCATTAGTCCATCCCACTTAACCCACTTAGTCATGTTCATTTACATGTGTGTTTGGTTAAGTCTAATCGTATTTCAAATGCCTCTAAAGGCAACCACCAGATTCCTCATGCCACCCAAGGCACCTACTTAACCCCCATGTCCCACCTTACATGATTATCTGGTTAAGTATTTCTTAGTTCATTAAGGCCATAACCTCATAAAGACCTCTCACATTAGACTGGCATTTATGGCAGCTGGATTTGCCGGGCGGGTCCGGGCAGTCTTACACCATAAAAGAGTCTAACCTCGTGTCTTTACAACTGTTATGCTTTAGTTTGGGCCTAGGACCTCTCACATTGGGCCGACATTTGTGACTACTGGATTTGTCGGGCGGGTCCGGGCAGGTTTACATCACAAACGGGTCCAACCTCGTGTCCTAAGCATTGATTATTAATAATAATCCACTTTCCCCCAATTTTAATAATTCCCTACTTGAATTATTAATTACTTCCAATTTTTAACAATGTCCATAATTGACTCAATTATGGACATTCATTCATGGTATGCAACATCTTACAAAATTGCACCCAATTTATTAATTCCTAATATTACCCCTACCCCACGTTTGAACGTTTATTCGCAAAATATATGTTAGACTCGAATAGCCTAACTCATAGCATAAAAGAGATTATCATAATAACAACATGTATATGTGACCAAATGAATCATAATAAGGGGTGAAACTTGCATATGTCCAACTTGCATAGATTATACATGTCATGGACCTAAAGGTGTCAACTTGTTCAAAATTCACCTAATATAATCTCAATCAATTTTCATAAACTTACATATGAACATGTGTGAATCAACATCATCTAATTTTTTTTAACAACATGGTTTTATATGGGTACACCTAACTCAATAGGCAAATTCCCATAATCAAGTTTTATTTAATTATAGTTTCAAGTTTATGGGTACACCTAACCTAATAGGCAAATTCCCATAAACAAGATCCATTTAAATTAAGAAAAAAAAACATAACTTTAAGCATGATCCAACAACATGATTTTTCAACATAATATAGCATGATTTATAACATGGCATAGTATGATAGTATAACATAGCTTGACATGATTCTCAACATAGCACGACATAGCATAAGAGAATTTACAACATAGCATGACATAGCATATATAATTTACATCATACGACAACATAATAACATAATAAGAGATCCACAATATATAGAATTTACAATTACAAATCACATCACTTTCTTGTGATCCATTCATAACTGAGTCAAATTAGTTTGTAATAGTCTTGTGAGAATCATCATACTCACCAACAAAAGAAAAGAATTAGAGAAAGAGAGATCTTTTGATTTGATTTGTGTAGATTTAGTTGTAGATGATTAGGCTTCCTCTTCTTAGTTTGTGACGGCTATGCTGAACTCCATGGCAGCAGCATGACGGTAGCTTCTCTAATTTTACAAGTGATTTAGGTCTAGGGTCTACCCACTTATTTATAGATTTTAGAATTCATTTAGGCCATTAGATTTAACCTAGAAATAACCGCAGCCGTTCAGACAAGATGGGGTTTATCTTGTTGACTCAGCAATGAGTCAGAAGTGACTCAGCAAACACTCAGCATATTAATAAACTTCTATTCATGTCATAAATATATATATATATATTTTCTACAATGTACATATTAGATACATCCCCCTTTACTTATTATTGTTTTTATATACATATTAGATACATCCCCTCTCTCACACACTTATTAATATTTTTATATTCATATTAGATACATCCCCTCTCTTACATACTTATTAATATCTTTATATTCATATTAGATACATCCCCTCTCTTACATATTTATTAATATTTTTATATTCATATTAGATACATCCCCTCTTCTACACACTTATTATTATTTTAGCAACTTTAGTGTTAATAGAAAATTCGGGGTGTTACAAAAACTTCACCAATCGACACAATCGACGAAATATACTCGTCTAATTCATTCAACACAACCATAAGGATGTTATGAAATCGCTAACAACATGAATATGATGATTATTACCAAAATTATGCAAATTTCATCAAATTCATGATAAATGATCATATGAACAAAAATGATAGATCTAACTTGCATAAAAGAATGAAATGGCATAGGAATTACCGGTTTTAACTTACTAAATAATATCCTAAGGTGACTCATATGAAATAGGACTTACCATGATGTAGATCTATGAAAAACAACTTGAATTTGATGAAAAACATGACCAAATATTCATATACTTCACTGAATCCATGTGAGAGATGCAAATCACTCACCGATTCTCCAAAACAAGCTAAAATCAATGTAATAATATTCTGGACAGCAAGCACTTCGCACAAAATCTCTTGATCCGATGAATTCCCACTTCAATTGATGTGGATCTAGCCTCCAATGGTGTAGATCTATGATTTCCCTCTTTAGATTTTGATTTTTAATGGTGAAAAGATGTTAGAGGAAGGAGGAACACAAGGCCACCAAATGTAAGCATGGGGATGTAACCTATTCTCCATACCCCTCACCCCCTATTTATAGTTTCCACCAGCCCACTAATGGGCCTTCCCAATCCAACCCATTTTGGCTTACCAAACATGGACAACCAACTGAAAAACCTTAAAACAGTGATTTCTCCCAAACCGCTGAGCCAAATCTTTAATATAACCAATCTACGGAAAGGCAATCATTAATTCCAATGGCACAGGTCTCACCCACTGATTCGAATTGAGTCAAAAGTTATGCTCTGTACAAGACTGTCAGTGGAAAAATGGTCACAAACAAAATTGGTAAAAATTATGGACATGTCTCACATCCCCATAAGCAACATATTAAAAGATAAGAATGATCCAACCCTCAGGGAATAAAATAAAAACATTTAACTGTCTTTCGATACGTAAAATGCGGGTTGTTACATTCTCCTCCTTCCCTTTAGTAATTTTGCCCCCGAGATCCCAAGCAAACACAAACAACCACAATAATCTTGCATGCCTATCATCCATGAGAAGAAAATTCTATCATCCAAACTAGCAACCATCGAGCGATGCATCCATAGCCTTATCCTAGCACGAAGAATTATATCAAACAACAACAAGATATAATGATATAATGATGATACAATATCAACGGGTCCTACCGACAAAGAGTTCTGAATGAGTCACCCTCATGCTCTCTTCCGTCTCCCACGTACAATCTTCGCCATCTTCACTCCACTGTACCTTTACTAGCTTAACCACCTTCCTCCTAAGTTGTTTCGTGTCATTTCCCACAACACGAAGCGGCTTACGAGGTCTTGTATCCTTGGTCTCTACTTCTGAGTCTTCATACTGCTCTGGAGATACCACCACATTTGAGACATGTGCAAGGTTTCGTAGAAACAACACGTGGAAAACATTATGCACACTCGACATCTTCTCGGGTAACTCCAATCTATATGTGAGCTTTCCAATTCGCTCGACTATTGGAAATGGCCCAACAAACCTTGGAGCTAATTTTCCTTTATTTCTGAATCGAACCACATGCTTTAATGGCGAAATCTTCACGAAAACTATATTGCCAACGTCGAATTCCAAATCTTTTTGACGCTTATCAGCATAAATTTTCTGATAATCTTGGGCTGCCTTCATTCGTTGCTGTTAGATCAAAATTTGGACCTAACACCCAAATTGTTCCGAATCTTATAGAGTTTCAACTGAAGAATGAGGAAAAAGAAAATAACACATAGAATTTATAGTGGTTCGGCGTTAACGAGCCTACGTCCACTTTATATATTATTGATTATACTTTGAATGTCGGTACAATCAAGGATTTCTCTCAAGCTCACTTTTACAATTGTTATTTCTCTCAGTAATCAAGTAGTTTGACAATAATGGCGGATTCAATACTCAGTATTGCCAAAAGGATCCCAAAAAATGCCAAGCTCCGGGCTATTTATAGCTGATTTTGTCAGGCGGGTCGTGGTAACACGTGGCACGAATCCCGAGAACATCGGATCGCATCGCCACCGTTGAGGAAATAGTCAAATTAGCCGTTGTGGACAAGTGTCGCAATCTGCTTGAAAATCGGATCGTGCAGATGGGAAGAATCGGTCCAAATGATGGTTAGGGACACGTGTCGCTAGATCCGTGCGACTCGGATAGCTGAAGACTAGCTCACGCTTGAACGGGTCAGAGGGTTCGCCATGCATCAGGGGATCGGATCGGTTTACTCTGGGCAACAATATAAGTTCGGATCGAGTCGCATAGAGGGTTCGTTTCGCTAATGAGATGGGGGCGATCCGTCGAGATGCGATCCGATAGCGGGCGAGTCGATTGTGTGTGATCCGTCATCTGGCGAGTCGAAGATGCGATCCGTTCCTTCACGCACTTGGGCATATAGTTTTATACCTTCCTCTTGTGAATGAACCTGGGTGGCTTGGTCAAAAAGCTAGCCAACATTTTGCCCCCTCGAAGTATGTTTTATCGATGATGGAACATGCTTCGAAGCTATAAAATCGTCCCTTCACAGCGAGTCGCGAATCAGTGAACAATTCTCTTTCTGGGATTTTTCAGAGCCTTCATTACTGAATTTATCGATTCGGATCGCGTGCTCGAGTCGCGGTCCGTTATCAAGCCATTCGTTTCGTTTCTTTGGTGTACACTTGGGCCTCGGAACGAAACGGGCTCCTCCTCGAGTCGTGGTGGGCTTTTGGTTCGCGGCCCGCCTATTTTCGTGGACCGAATAGGACAAAAAAGGGGAGACAAACGGTCGCCCTTTTGCCTATATAAGCCGACCCCCCCTCTTCACTTTCTTCCTTCTTTTTTCTGCCGTATCGTTTCGCCTGCACTGTTGAAGAACGAACCCTAGTTTTTCAAACCTTCGAAAATCCGAGCATTTTCTCAATTTTTTAGAAAGGTAACTCCACCAAAAGCTCCCTTACTCGTAATCGCTATTGTTTATGAATTTTTTCGACTAGCTTGAGGGAAGAAACGGTGGAATATCGTGATTTTTAGGGGAATCCTCAAGGCGCCATGGCTAATGGGTTCAAGGGTTGGAGTTCGGAGATGAGAAGGAGAGGAGAAAACGGAGGAAGAAGAAGAAGGAAAACCGGTTCGGATCGGGGGCAAGGAGAGGAGAGGAAGAAGATGAAGGCGAGTGGCGAGACGGAGATCGTGAAGATGGCAGAGGAACGCACCGCGGGGGGGCTGCGACGATTCGGCAAAGACCCCAATCACTTAATTTTACGATCCGAAGGAGGGCGATCCCTTTACACTGCGATCCGAAGGAGGGCGATCCCTTTACCCTGCGATCCGAAGGAGGGCGATCCCTTTACCCTGCGATCCGAAGGAGGGCGACCCTTTATCTTGCGATCCGATTCGTAGTTCACGATCCAAATGAATCTTTGAACCTTTAGACGATGCCTTGTCACCATAAAACTCTGAACAGTTAGGCTAGGGCCTTGACTTGGACTTTCTTGACTGAGCGACCACATAATTTTAACTGCATATGACGACTAATACTTTGATAATCTTGATAGCTTTTATGCTTTATCTTTAATGCATGCACAAGCACACACACCGGCACTTGCACACACGGGGGACGGGTAGCTTTAATCTCACTTTTCATGTTTTTTCGCCTAGCAGTAATGTCGAATAATCAATCTTCTTCAAGATCCGCAACAGAAGTGGAATCCGAGGTTCCTGAGCAATACAACCCCAAGATTACTCCAATTAATACAGGAGGTGAAGATTCTGGATCTGAGTACGAGGCCACGGAATCAGATCCGTCCGAAAGTACTTCATCTAGCGAAGAGTCTGAGGTAGATGGGCGAGCTCCGGACGAGATTCCTGGCGCGCTCGGAATAGATAAATTTTCTGATTCTTTAGCATCTAAGCTTGACGACATAAAGCTTAAAAGAATCTGCTTGAGACACGGGATTCCTTGGGATGACGTCTTGACACCCGGTAGCGAAGATAGACCCCACCTAGCTCCGGAAGGATATATGGCAATTAGTTGAACCATGTGCTTGGTAGGAGCTATTCCTCCGTTTCCTTCAATTGCTATCGAAACTTTAAAGCAACTGGGTATTGCTTCGATGCAGCTCCATCCTAATGCTTACGCGTCTCTATACACCCTATATGTTGCATACGCGGAGATCCTACACGCCGAACTTAAATTCAGAGATTTGACATTCTTCTTTCTTTTCAAGCACCGTTCTTCGGCAACTCCAAACTTCTCTTTCTTTGAATCGGTGGCGAATAGGAAGGTTTTGTATGATGGATATAGCAATATAGGGGATCCTAAATCTGATTGGTTTTATATAAAGAAATAGGCCGGATGCTCAAGAAGATGGCTCAAATCAAGTAAACTTTAAGCTTTTAATCGAATATCTTGTTCAAGAAGTCTAGGCGTTAACATTCTTCCGCCTTTTTTCTTTGTCTTAAACAGATCACGTCTTCCCGAAAACGGAGGGTCCACTATACAACAATCGATTGTCCATTCTTTTACAAAGCAGATCCGACTTTTTAAGGATCAAAAAATGCATTATTGATGACAATCTTCATAAGCATCGTCTTCTGGATAGAAGATTTGGACTTGGCACTGGCGGCAGACCTTATAAGTACGTGCCCCCAACGGAGGGAGAGGGAACTTCGCAAGCGGTAGAAACAACTAAGTTTCGCAAGAGTCCTTCTCCGATAGTCATCCAAGACGATGAGGACCTGAACATATACAGAGGGGATGAGGCCCACGGTGACAAGTCCAAGGAAATCCCAATTTCTACTCCAATCGAAACCGCTGCTCCCGATGATTTGACAGAAGAGCAGTTATTTGCCGAGCTGAGCAAAATTCCTCTGCCCGATGATGTATATACAGAGAGGGACTTTGAAGGGGAGCCATTCTTCCCTGGTTCTGAGGAGGCCATCGCTCCAGCTAGAGAACAAGAAACTAGTCAGATGAGCCTGTCTTCAGGCCCGGGTCTGTTAGGGGGAATTATATGGGATGCAAAAATCACACACACTATCTGGCCCTGCACTCTTATAGCGTCAGTATTCAAGGTTTTAACATGCCCTTTTCTTTTTTTGCAGGCAAGATGTCCCACAGGCGATCCTATTCTTATCGTTCCCTGCGTGAGGGCACACCCAGTCTTCATCCGGGTAGAGAGCGTTCTCGCGGCCCTTCTCACAGGCCGACTTCCTCGCAACCCCGATCTCCACCAAAATCGACTTCTGCCAAGCCTTCCAGTTATCCAGTAGTTCCTATAGGGGGTAAGAAACTTCCTAAAGAGTTAACTCCTCCAAAGAGTGCACCTTCCCACAGCCGGTCGTCAAAAAGGCATCACGAATCTAAAGATAAGGGCAAGGATCCATCCAAAGAATCTGAAAAGGAGAGGAGTGACATCGTCCCTTCCAGCCAGCCAGAGTTGGCTGCCCCCGGGTCACGGGATTACATGCATGGTCCCGAGATTCAAGGTAGGCTGGAAAAGCTGCGAGAACAATTCCCAGACATATTCTTTGACCGGATGACATTTGTTCCAGCCTTGGAGCCGGTCCCCAAGAACTGGGATAACGAGGTTGTCGGGCATATCCGCCATGTTGCCAGGCAATATGAGATGATGAAAAAACATGCAGTTAACCTTTCAGAAGTCATCCGATCGCTTGAAATAGAAGCACACAGATCCAAGGCGAAACTTGAAAACAACGAAAGGGCCAGGACCAAGATGGAGAAGGACCTGGAAGATGCTCAATCCCAGCTTGCTTTAGCACGGAGAGACGCTGAAAATTATAAGATTGAATTAGAGAATGCTAAGCAGCGCTTCCATTCGGAACTTGACTCCAATAGCCAAGAGAAAATGGCCTTAAAGAAGGAGGTTGAAGATCTCAAAATGGCCAACATTGAGTTGATAACAGCACAAGGCCATTTCGAATCTGAGAGAGCTGCTTGGGAAGTAGAAAGAGCAAGTTTGAAAGAAAGTTTGGCTTTGGCTAAAGCGGAAACGCTGATTTTGAATGATCAAGTCGCTGACGCAGAGAGACGGGCAGCTCTTGCCGAACAGAATGTTGATAGTGCCATCGAGAGGGCCACTGCTTCTAACAACAAGCTCCTCGAAAGAGAGAAGGAGATAGAGGGGTTTGAAGAGATGATTTTCGACTTCCTTGGCCAGGTTCTCAAAACTCGCAACGTCTCATGGATCCCGGATTACCACGTTACTTTAGCCAATTTATGGGATGCCATTGTTGAGGGTGAAAAGTAGAGATTGGAGGTCGAAGAAATTAATGAGGATGAGTTGATGAAGAGCATCTTAAGGGATAATGAGCCTGAGGACCTGGCAGAGGGTCGTCGTCTGATTCTAGCGGAGATGGAAAAGGAAAGGGCCCTGGCAAAGGGTAAAGGCAAAGCTGACGAGGGTTCGAGTTCAGCTGTGGAGCCCAAGACCTCCGGGGTTGAGGAATACCATCCCGATGACCCATTAATCCCTTTGGGTCTAACTCCCGTGGTCATCGGAGCCTCTGCAACTACTCAAGAGGGAGCATCTGCTGAAGGTATCTCTCTCTTTTCCCCACAATTTGTTAAAGCAATTGTGAATTGTCGTTGTCTGGTAGAACAACCAATTGAATTAGTAATGAGTATTCCTCCTGATACAGGTGGCGAGCCCGTCGATAGGGGTGCTGAAAAAGAAAAAGAAGTGGAGAAGGAGGCTATCTCGCCAGGTGCTGGTATTGATATATCAAAACAGGCTGAGGTCACAACAGCAGAAAGAAGCATCCCGGTGCCTAGTACTGACGTTCCCAAAGATGCTGAGACCATCGAAGCCTTGAAAGACATGGATGGGCGCCATGTAGATGATGAGAAAGACACTACTGGCGCCAAAAAAGCCGACGATGATGACGACGAAACCTTGGCCAGCCGAAAGGCTAGGCAGGAGAAAGAGATGGCCTCGAAAAAGGTGGGAGATGAGGCTTTGGACGTAGTCCCCCTTGCAGAATTCGATCCCAAAACTGGGATGATTGTGAAAATCCAGCCCAAATCTATCAGCCGACAGCTTCATTTTACAAATCCCGATGACTTCCCGGCCTCCCTTTCTGATAAAAGGAAGAGAAAAGAGGCGGAAGAGGAATCTTCAGAAGAGTCGGATGTTCCTCTCATAGACAAAAGGAAGAGGAAGAAAGGGGATCAGTCTGATGCCGACAAGGCGAGGCTGGAGAGACAGAAGCAGGAGAAGAGGCCAAAGCGTAAATAGGATATTGTTTCTGGTTTATATTTTGTCTTTAGGTTTTCCACTGGCCAGGAAGTGTAATTGTGAGACTGGCCCTCACTTTCGTTTTCTAGGTTATTTCTCACTTTGTAGGCTTGCGGTATATAAAGGAAAGTTTTATCTCTTTTTGCATCATTGTGTACCTGTATTCAAATAAACTTTCCATGGTTAGTTACAGACCATCTAGTTATAACTACAAGTCAATCAAATAATAGAGAAAACTTTCATGCTGCATTGCTGCATAAAAATTCATGTGAATATGCGTATGGCCCATAATCAGTCATTGGCGTAACGCTTAACTAGGGCTTATTAACAATCGATTAGCCTTATTTGCACGTTGCCCCCTATTTCTGAATATGGGGGACTTAGAAAATTTCATAAGATAACTGTTCTTATGGTACTGAACTTCTGACATCTTTTTCAGTGCCTAATGATAAACTCCTTTATACTCTCCTGGCGGTTGCCAGGGTTAGAGTTCAAACTCAATAATTCAGTTGGTCCCTGTTCCTTCAACAGGGAAGAAGCTCTAGCTTGCTTCATGATATGCTCAACGATCCTTCAGCGGAGCAGGAATTATGGGGGTGCTGAGTCTTCAGCACCTTTCTCAGCGCTTAATCATAGACGCTTTTATACTCTCCTGGCGGTCGCCAAGGTTAGAGTTCGAACTCAGCTGTTCTGTCGCTCCTCGATCCTTCAGCGGGGAAGGAGCTCTTTCTCAACGCTCAATCAGGGACGCTTTTATACTCTCTCTCTCTCTGGAGAGTTAGAGTTTGAGCTCAGCTGTTCTGTCGCTCCCCGATCCTTCAGCGGGGAAGGAGCTCTTTCTCAGCGCTCAATCAGAGACGCTTTTATACTCTCTCTCTCTCTCCGGAGAGTTAGAGTTGGGACTCAGCCATTCCATCGCTCCCCGATCCTTCAGCGGGGTAAGACTCCATTCTCAGCACCAAATCATGGACGCTTTTATACTCTCTCTCTCTCCGGAGAGTTAGAGTTGGGACTCAGCCATTCCATCGCTCCCCGATCCTTCAGCGGGGTAAGAGTCCTTTCTCAGCGCCAAATCATGGACGCTTTTATACTCTCTCTCTCTGGAGTGTTAGAGTTTCGTCGAGGCGGTTCCGATCATGGTATACCGCCATGACGTATGGACATCGACTTCATGTCTGTTATGTTCCCTCTCTGCTCTGGAGAGTCAGAGCACTATCAACGATGTGATTTACTTTATCGTATCCTCAGAATTTTGACTTGTGATTACATTCCATTCTGATGGACGGCATTTATGATTATAAGCTTCAGGGATTGTTGGATTATTCACAATGATCTTTATAACAGATAAACAGGCAGATAAATAAAGGTGCAATAAAGGTAAATGACACATGACATTTTTATAGTGGTTCGGTCGAATCATGACCTACGTCCACTTTATAATCTTTTGCTTCAAGGAATCAGACTATTCTAGGCAAGTCATGCCTTGTACATGGTTTTTTAACAAAGCAAAAGAATAAATTTGAAACTTTCATGTTAAGTATGGCCGCAAATGTTGGGCATTCCACACTCTGGGGATTTCCCTTCCATCTGCGGTTGCCAGCTTGAAGGTTCCATTATCAAGCTTGCTCAGAATGGAGTACGGTCCTTCCCACTTCGCACCCATATGAGTTGGGGGTGGAAAGATACGTTTCAGAACCAAGTCTCCGGGTTCCCAGGTTCGGGCTCGAACCTTTTTGTTATAATATCGAGCGATCTGTTGCTTGCATCTCAAGGCGCGCAGGTCCGCCTCATCCCTCTTTTCTTCGATCATATCTAGGGACTCAAGGAGCAATTCATTATTGGCCATTGGATCATAATAAGTCACTCGGTGAGAAGGTACCTTTATCTCAACCGGGATGACTGCTTCCGTTCCAAAGGCAAGGGAGAACGGGGTATGTCCTGTTGCCAATTTATATGTTGTCCTGTAGGCCCATAGTGCCAAGGGCAATTCATCAGCCCACATGGCTCTAGCCCGCTTCAGTCTTCTTTTCAGAATAGACTTAATCACTTTATTCGCCGCTTCGACTTGTCCGTTCGATTGCGGGTGCGCCACAGAGGTGTATCGATTCTCAATGTGGTATTTTTGGCAGAAGTTTCTGAATTCAGCACTATCGAACTGAGTTCCGTTATCCGTTATTACAATCTTTGGAATCCCAAATCGACAGATGATGTTTCTCACGATAAAGTTGATCACTCGTTTGGTTGTGATTGTAGTTAGTGGTTCAGCCTCGACCCACTTAGTGAAATAATCCACGGCCACAATAGCGAACTTTGCTCCGCCCCTTGCTATGGGGAGACTTCCAATGATATCAATTCCCCATATAGCAAAAGGCCATGGGCTCATCATCGTTTTTAACTGATTAGGAGGTGCTCTGGTATCTTTGAAAATCTCTGGCACGCATCACACCGTCGTGCGTATCTTGCTGCATCCTTGTTTATGGTAGACCAGAAATAACCATGCCGCAACACCTTTTTTGCCAAAGTTTGCCCTCCAGTGTGGTCGCCACATTCGCCTTCGTGGACTTCTTGCAGCACACGTTTGATGTCATCGTGGGCTATACACCGAAGGAGGGGCATTGAAAACCCTTGTCTGTAAAGAACTCCGCCTTGCAGGACGTATCGGGCGGCTTTACGAATTACTTTACGCCTCTCGCTTTTCTTGGTCGGAAGCGTTCCATCCATCAGGAAATTCTTTAGAGGGGTCATCCAGGACTCCCTTTCTGGTTCTGTCTCTAGAATTAGGTCGATTTCCATTTGATCTATGCTAGGGGACCGAAGTACTTCAACGGGGGCTAGCCCAGTCACTTCAGGATCGTCGGAACTAGCCATCTTTGCCAACTTGTCCGCCTGCTGATTCTCTAACCGCGGAATATGAGATATGCTGTAGTGATCAAAATCGTTCAGCAATTCTTTCACTTTCTTTAAGTATAAAATCAATCTTGCACTTTTAGCTTGGAATTTTCCAGTAACTTGGTTCACAACTAACTTGGAGTCGCAGAAGATGTTCAGCTTTGTGACTTCTAGTTCCTTTGCAATCTTTAATCCGGCTATCAGAGCTTCATATTCGGAATCGTTGTTAGTGGCATGAAACTCCATCCGGATTGCATAGGTTATCAATCGTTTCTCGGGGGTTTCAAGCACTATTCCAGCGCCGGATCTTTCGTCATTCCTAGCGCCATCAGTATACAATCCCCAAGCATTGGGATCGAGAAGTAACTTTAAAGGATTGTCCTTTTCATTGGCTATATCTTCCTCCGGTACGGTAAACTCTGCTATGAAGTCGGCTAACACTTGCCCCCGGATTGACCGTCTAGGCTGAAAGTTCAGATCAAATTGACTTAACTCAATATTCCATTTGAGTAACCTTCCAGATGCCTCTGGTCTCTGTAGGACTTGCTTGAGCGGGTGATCGGTGTATACGGTAATAGGATGCGCCTGAAAATAATGTCGAAGCTTTCTAGAGGCGATCAGTAAACTATACGCCAACTTTTCTATCCTTGGGTAATTACGCTCTGCTACCGTTAATTTTTTGCTCACGTAATACACAGGTCTTTGGATCTTATCCTCTTCTCTTACCAACGCTGAGCTGATCGCATGGGATGACACTGCCAGATACACGAATAAGTCCTCGTGATCCATTGGCTTAGATAATATCGAGGGTTTCTCCAGATGCCTGAGTAAATTCTGAAACGCTTCAACGCAGTCGGGCGTCCATTGGAAGTGGCGTTTCCCCCGCTTTATTAATTCGAAGAATGGGATGCACTTATCCGTAGCCCTGGAGATAAATCTGCTTAGTGCGGCCACTTTTCCTGCAAGGCTTTGGACATCCCTAATTTGCCTAGGTTCTTGAATGTCTCTGATTGCCGCGATCTGGTCTGGATTAATCTCAATTCCACGGGAACTGACGATGAATCCCAAGAATTTTCCGGAGGCAACACCGAATGAACATTTGGTTGGGTTGAGTTTCATTCCGTACTTTCGAAGAATGCCGAACATCTCTGCCAAGTCAGTAGTGTGTTGGGAAGATTGCTTGGACTTAACCAACATATCGTCGACGTATACTTCCATGGTTTTCCCGATCTGGTTATAAAACATTCTGTTGACCAAACGTTGATATGTAGCGCCCGCATTCTTCAAGCCAAAGGGCATCACCATATAACAATATAATCCCAGATCTGTGATAAAACTAGTGTGTTCTTGATCTGGAACATGCATCGGAATCTGGTTATATCCTGAATAAGCATCCATAAATGAGAGAAGCTCATGACCCGCCGTCGAGTCTACCAACTGGTCAATCCGAGGTAATGGGAAACTATCTTTTGGACAGGCTTTGTTCAAATCCGAGAAGTCGATACACGTTCGCCACTTCCCGTTGGCCTTCTTTACTAGGACTGGATTCGAAATCCAGTCTAGGTAGGTTGAATCTCTGATAAATCCATTACTCTTTAGCTTTCCGACCTCTTCTTTCAAGGCAGCAGACCTCTCCGGGCCCAACATTCGCCTTTTTTTCTTTACAGGAGGATGTTTAGGGTTAATGCTTAATGAATGGCTCATGATTGATGGGGATATCCCGCACATGTCTGCATGAGTCCAAGCAAATACATCCAAGTTATTTTTTAAGAAATCCGTCAATTATTTAGCGAGATTCGGATTTAACTGGGATCCAATCTTAAGGACCTTCTCCGGGTCACTGTCATCGATCGGTACATCCACAGTCGTCTCGTTAGGAGTCGCCATTCTGCCCCCGGGTTCTTGATCCTCTCTGGGATCTATATCCTCGGGCATCTCTTTGGGCGACTCTCCAATGACTATCCTCTTTAGTTGCTATAAGGTCTCCGCCCCCGTAGGGGGAGAAGCACCTTTAGTTTCAATATCCCCTCCATTGCGGAGTAGCTTTAGTTCGGCAACATAACATGCTCGCGCAGCAACCTGATCTCCTCTGACGATACCAATGCCAGCTTCCGTGGGGAATTTCAATAACAAGCACCAGGGGGCTATACAGGCTCTAAACTTTGCGAGGGCCGGTCGGCCCAAGAAGGCGTTGTAGGGCGATTCAACGTCCAAAACCACGAAGTGAAGGATTCTCACTCTCTGGCGTTCTCCTTCCCCAAGCGTAACCGGTAACTCTACATAACTCATTGGAGCGGTAGATGCTCCGTTGAATCCACGGATCCATCCTTGACAAGGCTTCAAGTCTTTTATTTCGAGGTTCATCTGGTCAAATGTCCTTTTGAAAAGAATGTTGACGGAACTCCCGTTGTCCACCAAAACCTTATGAACAGTGGCTGGTCCAATAGGTACTGTAATTACAAATGGATCTTCTGTCGGAGCATGTACTCCAATGCTTTCTCGTTCTCGGAAAACTACATCGTCGGTCATCATCTTTTGTTGCTTTACCAGGATATTGTCCTCAGGGTTGGTACACTCCCCTACCTCGAGGTGTTACTTGGCTGCATTGACATATTGATCTAATGCCTTGGAGCTATGTCCAGCAAGATAAAGTCCTCCGATTACGGTATTGGTAACGATATTCTTTCCCTTTTGCTGGGCAGTTGGCCTAGCAGCAAGTTGATTCCGGGTTTGATTTGGGGCCTGTACTGCTTGCCCCCTGTCTCTGAGCGTTACTCTGTATTCATCTAACTTTCCTTCTCGAAGCAGCCTTTCAATTACATCTCTTAAGTGACGGCATTCATTTGTCGAATGGCCGTGAATCTGATGAAAGAGACAAAACTTCCCCGTTTCACGTTCTTTCTCCGTCGACTCTCTGGGAGGTGGCCTCTTATTCTGGAGGACTTCATACGCATCCATGAAGATATTTTCCAGAGTTTCATTTATTGGGGTATAACTTTCAAAGGCCCTGGGACGAGTCCTTCTCTGGGAGTCGTTCCCTCGGTTCCTCTTTCGGTTGTTGCCGTTACCATTATTATTGTTGTTCCCCGACTGACGACCACCCTGATTCTGATTTCCAACATTAACTTCGACCTTCCCTGAGCTGTCTCCTGTCTGCTTAATGGCGACATTGCTCTGGATTTCCTCCTTATCGGCCGTTTTTGCCTTTCGGTTAGCATATACTTCTTCCCGGCGCAAGTGTACGTTGGCTTTTTCGTAGAATAGTTCTCGTCGACTCGTAGCGTGGTGTCTTCATCGGATCGGTTCGCCCCCTGCGCTCCGCGATTCAGAGTCTCCTCATTGCCTAGCTCGTGCATACTTTCTTCAATCGTTTCATTGGTTTGCGAAGCTCGTGCTTCCTTAGACCTTTTTCCAGCCATGATATCTGAATCGCTGGAACCTTCAAAGAACTGAATAGTGAAACTTTAGGATTGTCCTCTCAGTGAAAGCACCAAAATGTTAGATCAAAATTTGGACCTAACACCCAAATTGTTCCGAATCTTATAGAGTTTCAACTGAAGAATGAGGAAAAAGAAAATAACACACAGAATTTATAGTGGTTCGGCGTTAACGAGCCTACGTCCACTTTATATATTATTGATTATACTTTGAATGTCGGTACAATCAAGGATTTCTCTCAAGCTCACTTTTACAATTGTTATTTCTCTCAGTAATCAAGTAGTTTGACAATAATGGCGGATTCAATACTCAGTATTGCCAAAAGGATCCCAAAAAATGCCAAGCTCCGGGCTATTTATAGCTGATTTTGTCAGGCGGGTCGTGGTAACACATGGCACGAATCCCGAGAACATCGGATCGCATCGCCACCGTTGAGGAAATAGTCAAATTAGCCGTTGTGGACAGGTGTCGCGATCTGCTTGAAAATCGGATCGTGCAGATGGGAAGAATCGGTCCAAATGACGGTTAGGGACACGTGTCGCTAGATCCGTGCGACTCGGATCGCTGAAGACTAGCTCACGCTTGAACGGGTCAGAGGGTTCGCCATGCATCAGGGGATCGGATCGGTTTACTCTGGGCAACAATATAAGTTTGGATTGAGTCGCATAGAGGGTTTGTTTCGCTGATGAGATGGGGGCGATCCGTCGAGATGCGATCCGATAGCGGGCGAGTCGATTGTGTGCGATCTGTCATCTGGCGAGTCGAAGATGCGATCCGTTCCTTCACGCACTTGGGCATATAGTTTCATACCTTCCTCTTGTGAATGAACCTGGGTGGCTTGGTCAAAAAGCTAGCCAACAGTTGCTGAACGATCTCGATACAATCCGAGGTTTGTCTAATCATCTCTGGCCCAAGTACCAACTTATCTCCAGTTTCTAACCAACATGATGGAGAATTACACAGCCTCCCATACAACGCTTCGTATGGTTCCATCCCAATGATAGACTAGTTGCTACTATTATACGCAAACTCAAATAGATGGAGATGGTCCTCATATTATCCTCCGAAGTCTAACACACAAGCCCTCAGAAGATCTTCCAAAACTCGGTTAACCCTCTCGGTTTGACCATCCATTTGGGGATGATAAGCCGTACTTAAACACAACTCGGTTCCCAAAGCTTCTTGTAGACTCTTCCAAAATCCACTCGTAAAAAATGGATCTCGGTCACTTACTATGATCTTCGGGATACCATGGAATCGAACTATCCATTTCACATAAAGCTCGGTCAATTTCGATGCCGTCCTAGTCGACTTGACAGGAATAAATCTTGCACTTTCTGTCAAACGATCCACAGTGACTCAAATTCCTTTGTTTCCTGCCCTAGTTCTAGGTAGTCCATTGATGAATTCCATCAATATATGCTTCCACTTCCAGGTAGGAACTTCCAATGGATGAAGCAAACCACTCAACTTCTTCTGTTCAGCTTTCACCAACTGACAGTTCATGCACTTGGAAATGAATTTTCCAATATCTCACTTCATCCCCTCCCAGTAGTAGATTCACTTCATGTCCTAATACATCTTATTACCACCAGGATGAATCGTCAACTTTGAGTGATGGCATTCTCTCAGAATCTCATCTTTCAATCCATCGATATCAGGAACAACTAATTGTCCTTGCTTTCGAAGCCAACTTTCTCGATCGACTTCAAATTCTTTATCCTCGGGTTCTAATTTCTTGATAAACTCGACACTCTTAGCATCTCGCTTTTGGATTTCTCCAGTTCTTTAAATAAGTGCTAGTCTTATCGATAAGCTTGCCAACATTTCAGGTTCCAACTCGCAACTTGATCTGAAATCAAATCTTGTTAAATACTCGAGGCTTTTCCATTCTGAAAACATCGCTCCCAAATTTGTGTGTCTTCGACTCAACGCATCTGCCACTGTGTTTCCTTTGCCAGGAGTATAGTCTATACCTGTTGACATCAAAAGTTGGCCACTAGTGATGTTCAACCCCCAATCATGTAAAGAGTACACGAATACTAATTATAAAATACAAAAAAAGTAAAGTAAACGGGGAAAATGCACAGACTTGTTATAGTGGTTCGACAAAGACTGTGCCTGCGTCCATTTTATATATTATTTCTGCTTTGAATTACAAGTACAATGTTTTTTCTATTGAAGCAAAGAAAGAAGACGGCTATTTTCCTCTTCCAGAAAAATCTCTCCGAAAAGAAAAAGAAGTCAAAGTTGAAAAAGTTCCTTTCCTCTTTAAGCTTTGAGGTATTTATAGGTGAAGATGGCGACTTGAGCTGTTGTGACGTGACCCGACCTTTCTGGGAAGACTTGGAGTCGTGGAGTCCATTTCTTGGATAGAATAGCGGCTGGAAGACTGATACCACTATTCATAAATGTATCCTCGAAAGTTGCGGCTTACGTGGCATCCACGGTGAGGGTGTATCAAAAGTAGAGCTTTGTCGGGATGTGGTTGACCGTTTTTTCTTTCTTGAAAGTTGGGCTAAGTATTTGAATAGCTCAGTTGGATATTTCCATGCAGATCCGAAATATTCGTTCGATATGCCCTATATGAGAGCGGTTCTCTCGGTCGACTCGGAGAGCGAGTCTTCCGGAGTGAGATATTGGCTTTTTTAAGAAGTGGCTCGGGCCAATACGTGATTACCTTGGATCGAGTTCATGTTGGGCTTCTTGGTGTGTGATCTGTCTAATTTGACTGGTTACGCGTTTGGGCTTCGATCTGACCCATTGCAGCTTTTGCCAAAAAGAGGGCTAACATTTCCGCTTAAGAATGCATCGTCTTCGACAGAGGTAGGTGTGTTCTGAAGTATGAATCGAAGCACAATCGTTCTAGTAGCTATGGTCGCACCGGACCATATTAAGGCCAGAAACCTGACAATTCCGATGATTGTATTAAGGCAAGAAAACCGACAACTGAATTGGGCTGTATTAAGGCCAGAAAACCGACAACCATCGGGAACCTATTAAGGCCGAGATGATCACCGTCTTTATGAGAGTTAGTTCCTGCAAAGACAAAAATAAACCGTTCTCGGCTTGGAGAAGGCTGATGGGTCGAGCATTTTATTTCACTTGGCTTTGAGGGGTGGCGAGTATCAACCATACTCGGCTTAGCGGCGAGTATTAACCATACTCGGCTTAGAGAGGGCGAGTACTAACCATACTCGGCTTAATGGCGAGTATTAACCATACTCGGCTTAGAGAGGGCGAGTATTAACCATACTCGTCTTAGTGGAGAGTATTTACAATACTCGGCTTAGAAAGGGCGAGCATTATCCATAATCGGCTTAGGGCAAGTGTTTTTCATGCTCGACTCATGTTAGGTTAATGTGTCCAGCGAGAAGTAAACGTTCGTGGTGTAGAAAAAGAAGGGGCGAGTATCATACATACTCGTCTTAAAGAAATATACCACACTCAGCTATGGGAGTAGGTATTTAGAAATGGTGGTAGGCTTTCACGCTGACCACATTAAAAAGGGGGCGAGCATTATCCATGCTCGGCTTTAGAATTTCCCAAACATTATCCATATTTGCAAAAGAAAATTCATAGCTGCTACATAACTGTTACAGAGAAAATAAATTCTAAGAGGACATCTGTTGATTCCATAGCATGCCTAGGAGCTAAATCCAAACCTCGTACATGTGTACATCAATGTGTCCTTTTTATTGAAAGAAATACATCACAGAAAAAAAACTAATTAAATCTAATGTCGCGAGCGCAAGTCTCAGGGTCCTTTCCATTTCTGGGAGCTCGTGGATTGATCTGAGGAGCTTGGGCAGAAGATCGCGACGACAAGGCTGAGACGCGATTCTTGACATATTCGGGTAGTTCCCTTCTTCTGACTCGATCCTCGATGAGATCGCACAAATGCTGGCATTCATTGGTACTATGTCCAGCTACGTTGTGGAATATGCGATGTTTGCCAGAATCAAGCTCCATCTGGGTTGGCTCTCATCGAGGTAGTCTCGGCGTGGGCAGGGACCCTCGTATGTCAAGGTAGATATCAAGCAGAGAGGAACTGAGTTCGGTGTATAGGTCGTACTTACTTTCGATTCGAGGTCACACGTGACGCTCGCTCTTTTCCGGGGCCTTTCCTCTTTCTTTATTCTGGCTGTTGCTATTGGATGGACCTTGTTGCTTGGAGGTTAAGACCTCTAGGCTCTCCATCTCAATGCTGGCATCTTCTTGTCGGAGGAATCGCTCGGCCTCGGAATAGAAATCATCTATATCCTTGGGGGATCTCTAGTTAAAGAGATCGAGAATTCTGACCAATTCTGAACTCCTGCAATGGCGG